>OX402582.1:22392846-27192846 GCA_948098905.1 Tiliacea aurago
TTATGATACCCAGGTACCTGATATTTTGGACGTACTCTAGAGATCTGCACAAGCACCCCATGCCAGACAAGCATTCATGAGATATTATGTGACGATTGTTAATGGCTTCACCGAGACAGCGAGCACTAAACATCAAGTATTTAGTTTTTTGCACATTTAGGGTTAACATATTAGCCCTGAGTCTTTTTTTTACCACATTGAATCCCTTCTGGGCAGCATTGAATACCTCATCCCAAGTATCGGCGGAGAAAAGGAGAGCAGTATCATCTGCTTAAGAGATCAATTCGCCTCGGGGTAGATGGAGGCTAGTGAGGTCGTTAATGTAAACGAGAAACAGTGTAGGTCCCAAAATACTACCCTGTGGTACACCATAGTCGACTACACGATCGGTACTTGTGTGTTCACCTACTCGGACACACTGTTTTCGCCCAGTGACATAGCTCTTGAAAAGATTCAGCTGCGCGACTCTGATTCCTAACCTATCTAGTTTCTTTATTAATATAGGTACAGAAATAGTGTCAAAAGCTTTGCTTAAGTCGAGGAAGATTGACAGGTATTTCCTTCCTATATCTAGGTTGGTTGATATATAGTTAGTAAGAATAGGTACTGCTTCTTCAGTAGATCTACCCCTCCTAAAGCAAAACTATTTATCTGAAAGCAAGTTGTTCTTTTCCAGGTAATTTACTAGCCTTAGATTGATAGCTTTTCCAGGATCTTTGACAATGCAGGTAGGTTTGATATTGGTGTAAATAGACAAGATATTTTTGTCTACACCTTTGTGTATAGGACGCAAAACAGATTTTTTTAAATCCTCGGGAAAGATGCCGCTCTCGAGGCAGACATTAAAAATGTATGTGAGGGGAGGAACTAGAGTATTTTTATTGATCTTTAATAATCTTTTTGAGATTTTGTTCCAGCCTACTGCAGAATCTATTTTTAATCCTACGATAAGACGTTATATTTCCTCAGTCACGTCAATCATTACAAATGAGTTGAGCTGGGAAGATTTGGAGGTAGTAATCGGGATATCATCAAGAGACGCCGCAAGTGCAGTGTTGCGTTAAAATACAGTCATTTGCCAATTTTTCACGTACACTTGTAAAATAATTATTTATTTCATTACAGTTCAGGAGTAGATCGTAGATTGAGAAGTTCTACTGGGTTTTTGGGTTCTATTGTTGTGTTGGTAATAGTTTTTTATAGTTTTACAAAGGGTTTTGGGATCGTGTCTAACTTCTGCAATAAGGGATCTATCATATTCCTTCTTACTTTTTTCAGAATAGTGTTGTTGTCAGAATTTTTGTTTCTAGTTTGATTCTATGTACATATTAAGGGAATGATAATAATATCAGCCTGTATATCGACCAAAAGCAACGTATTCTCTTAAAAATATAAAGACAAGGCCGAATTTTAATCACAAGTCGATTTCAACACGGTTGGTAGGTCTAGATGGGTTATTAAATACAAGATGGAGACAAGAATCACGCAATAAAATAAACTGCGCATAACTAATGCCGTTCCCAGTCTGCATATGAAAATTCATCGAATATATTCAATAGTTTAATCACTATAGCTATTTAAAGATTGGCAAAACCCATAATCAGCCCATCACTAGACTATTTAGTTTGATTGAAAAAAAATAAAATACTCAATATTATGCTTAAGTAATGTGCCACTGTTTTAATTTATTGTCATTTTGTTCTCTCCACATTGTATATATGCAAACCGCAACCTAGTAAAAAACGTAGTTCACAAAAACAATTATATTTCGGTACCAATACATTTTTTTTTTCATCATATCATAATTTGTGGTTTAGATACTTAATACTAAAGGAACCCACGTGTATCATACCCCGTCGCGTAAACAGGAGACGAAAGTGAGTATAAATTCAGAAGTAAGTCCAAACCGCACATGTTACGTAGGTACCCAAAGCCATTCAACACAGAACAAATTACCAGACGGAGGTAGGTTCTCTGCTATTTCACCTTTGACCTCATTACTAGGACCCTTGCCTTCCTTATTACTCAAGTTTTGACCTGAATGTTGGTTGTTTATCAATTTTCACATGTAGTTTGGCAAAATTTGCTTTTGTTGGAATAGGCTGGTTACAAAATTTCATACTGGAAAATAAAGAAATCTTAAAGATCAAAACTGACTTATACACTACACGAAAGTTTTCAGTTATTGTATTTTATGTTGAAGTTCCGTGCGTGCTTCATGAAATATATATGTCGCATCCGGTGAAATGTTTACAACAAGACGAGGCGCGCCACCTAGCGGCAACTATAAAGACTAGAATTGGCGCGCTATGACAGAGTCGGGGCGTTTCCGGTCGGTTACGAGGTTAAAGAGAACGCGCCAAGTCGGGCATTCTTATCCTGGTGATCGAGCTGTGAAGACGCTTCGGAACTGTCCTACGTTTTGTTGAATCATCATACCAATCTGTTCTTGTCTCAATGACCCATAACACGCAGTTGATTGTAATACCTAAAGTTATTAGTGTAAAGTGATTATCATTTGTAGTGATTGTGTCAATTGGTGATTTCAATAAACGCTGTGTATCGCACCCAGTGTGTTTTCATTGCACGAAACCCAACTTCTGCCCACATGGTGTCTGAATCTGACAGAGTAAATCCTGACAATCCGACATATATAACGGCGCGGGATAGCCTTTACCAGAAGTGATCATCGTATTAGTGGTTCAACAGCTTCAATATCATCAAGATTGTGCCGGAATAGAGCAGTTCGTCGTGAACGTGGTACGACATAAGCTGCCATGCATGTTGGTACGATATACGCATAAGCAGGATAAAATTTGGATAAGGTTTCCCTACTCCGCAGCGCTGAGGATATAAAAGGCGCGCGCCCAGCTCGCGCCGATTGTCGCACCTCAGAACTTGTAATAGATATAATTAAATACATACGTATATATAGAAAAATAAGTACCTAATGTAAAAGGAAGAATAAAATATATAGTCGTCTAGTTGAGTTTAGCATTTCAGCTCCTCACACTTACCTGACACCACACCATCAAAGGCTATAAGCCTAAACATTCACTATTTCCCTTGCATTTACGCGGCAACGATAGCCGACGACGATGTTCCGTTTGGTGCCGGACATAAAGAATAGCACCATCGCATTTCTTCCCGTGGGTGTCGTAAAAGGCGACTAAGGGACTGACAAGAGAATGGGCAGCAGCGTTCTCTATGCAGTTTTAAAACCATACTGCGATCGCCGACCCGCCTGCCAAGCGTGGCGTTTATGGCAAACCCCCCCTTTTTGGGGGAGGCTTATATCCAGCAGTGGACGTCTTTCGGCTGAAATGATGATGATTGTAGATGTCTTACGTTGCCGAAGGTGTGGGAATCCAAATGATAAGGCACGGGTTTCTTGTTCACAGTTTATATT
Organism: Tiliacea aurago; assembly: GCA_948098905.1. NCBI lineage: Eukaryota > Metazoa > Arthropoda > Insecta > Lepidoptera > Noctuidae > Tiliacea > Tiliacea aurago. The sequence continues at coordinate 22,396,256 of OX402582.1, forward strand.
GTTCCACATGCACAGATATAGTTCGGACACAAGCAGACAGATATTTATAAAAGGAGAAAGAATCAAGAGAGATGGATCACTCATACAGTTGGAGAAAGCACCGCAGGTAAGCAAGCTACTTTATTATGACCGCACGGAGTAAACAAATGCAATGCAACAGCAATGGCGTGAGAGGGTGAATAAGAAGCGCTTCGCGTCGGAGACGTGTCTCGACTGGCGAGCGGCCGCCGGCCGGCGGCGATGCCCGCGCGCAGCTAGGATACCTGTCCCGCGACCCCGCGCGTTCCCCTCAGCATTCCAGCGCCTGCGGCGATAAGGAACCGGTCGCCGTGGTGCGCTAGCTAGATCGATCGTAGTAAAATACATTGCGTGTCTGTTTGTCTGTTGACATATTATTACTACGATACGATACCTAATTTATTAAGGATAAATACTAAGAGATACATACTAAGAGCTTATAACTAAACAAGTACACCTTAAATAAATATTTACATTCAACGGATGTGTGGAGTCCGCCACATCACCCCCCTCCAGAGACCGTCACTACGGGCGATAATAGTCTGGAAAGTGCACCCTACGTCCTGATCGCGTTCGTCCGACACTAGGGTCGTCGGCTTTAGGAGTAGAATTGGTGTCTAGTGTTTGTTGTGGTGTTTCCTCTGTGTCTGAGTTTTTTATGTTACTGTTAGTAGTGTTGTTGTTGCTGTTTGTGGTGTGTGTGTCATTCAGTATGTAGGCTGGTTTGATTCGGTCTATCGATACTGTGACTGTTTTATCACTAAGGAGGAGTTTGAACACTTTTTCCCCTCGGTCTAAGACTTTATGAGGTCCAGTATATGATGGCCTAAATGACCCGGAATTGGCGTCATCTCTTAAAAATACGTGAGATGCTGTGGCTAGGTCTTTAAATATAAATATTGCCCGTTTATTACCGTGTCGTGAAGCTGGTGATGGTTGCAGGTTTCTTGCGAACATGCGTAATCGTCCTATATATTCTGTTACATTCGCTGCGATGTCGTTTTCCGGTTGGAAGAAGTCTCCCGGTAGTCGTAAAGTCTCCCCGTATACCAATTCTGCAGTGGTCCCTTTAATATCTTCTTTGTAGGCACTCCGTATGCCCAAAAGAACCAGGGGAAGTGATTCCACCCAATTTTCGTTTCCGTGGCAGGTAATAGCAGTCTTCAGCTGCCTATGGAAACGTTCGACTAGTCCATTGCATGCCGGGTGGTACGCAGTCGTTCTACGGTGCTCGAAACCTGCTATTTCTGACAATCGTTTGAAGAGGTTAGACTCGAATGTCTACCGCGATCTGTAACAATTTGAGTGGGGCAACCAAAGCGTGCGATCCATCCATATAGGAGTGCTCTCGCCACTGTTTCTGCTGTTATGTCTTTAATGGGTATCGCCTCAGGCCATCGCGTGAACCGATCGACTGCGGTGAGGCAATACTGATATCTTTGTGACAGAGGCAGTGGTCCGATTAAGTCTATATGGATATGCATGAAGCGAGAACGTGGTAGCTTAAAGTTGCTGAGCGGTGCAGAGACGTGGCGAGTAACCTTCGAGCGTTGGCAGGCTAAGCAGTTTCGCGCCCAATCCCTGCAATCTTTCCTTACTTCTGGCCATACGTACCGTTCTGCTACGAGTTTCGCACTGGCGTTTGCGCCTGGGTGGCTAAGCGAGTGTAAGCTGTCAAATACCTGGCGCCGGAATTCCTTGGTGATATACGGTCTTGGTGTTTTGCCTTTCACGTCGCAGTACAACTCCGTCTCTAAACCTGGTAGTACTATCTTTTTGATTTCAAGCGAGGTTTTGCCGTTCAGATGTTGTTTGAGTTCTGGGTCGCAGCTTTGCGATTTGGCTAACTTGTTCAAATTGATAGGCTGTACTACTTCTTCCACTCTTGTCAATGTATCTGCCACAATATTGTCCCTTCCCGATATGTGTCTAATATCTGTAGTAAATTGTGATATGTAATCTAGATGTCTGAATTGTCTAGGTGGGCAATTTTCCTTGCGTGAGTGAAACGCAAAACAGATGGGTTTATGGTCTGTATAGATTACGAACTCTCTGGCCTCCACCATATGTCTGAAATACTTGATAGCCTCGTATATTGCTAGTAGCTCACGGTCGTAGGGAGAGTATTTCTGCTGAGTTGGAGTCAGCTTGCGTGAGAAGAAAGCCAGTGGTTCCCAGGTATCATTCTTCAGCTGTTGTAGGACTGCTCCCATGGCCGTGTCTGAGGCATCTGTTACCAAAGCGAGTTTAGCGGCAGTGTCTGGGTGCGCCAGCATTGCTGCCCTGCAGAGACCTTTCTTGCATTCTTCAAAGGCTGCGTCTTCTTCTGTGGTAAAGTTCACAGGGTGTGAGCCTTTTATGGACCCTGATAAGAGCGTGTTGAGCGGGGCTTGGTACTGTGCTGCATTTGGTATGAACCGCCTATAAAAATTTACCATACCTAAAAACCTTCTCAGCCCGCGTACGGTCTTTGGCACTGGAAAGCTGCTGATGGCCTCAACTTTCGCTGGCAAGGGTTTTGTGCCTCTGGATGTGATGTTGTATCCTAAAAATGTGACCTCATGGGCACCAAACACGCATTTCGAAGAGTTGATAACCATCCCGTATTTCTGTAGTCTGGCGAACAGCTGCCGTAGATGGTCTTCGTGTTCTTTTTGGTCTTTTGAGTAGACCAAAAAGTCATCTAAGTATCCGTAACAGAAGTCTAGGCCCCGCAACATTTCATCGACAAAATGCTGAAATGTTTGCCCTGCGTTGCGGAGGCCAAACGTCATAAATGGGAATTCGTATAGACCGAACGGTGTGGTGATGGCGGTTTTTGTAATATCCTCTGGGTTTACCGCAATCTGGTTATAGGCCTTTACTAGGTCTATTGTAGAGAAGACCTGGCAGCCTGATAGATTATGCGAAAAGTCGTGGATGTGCCGGATTGGGTATCTGTCCGGGATTGTTCTTGCGTTTAACATTCTGTAATCGCCACATGGACGCCAACCATTATCTTTTTTTGGAGCAAGATGCAAGGGTGAGGCCCAAGGTGAATCGGAGGGTCTGGCTGTGCCAATTGTAAGCATTGATTCAAACTCCTCCTGTGCGATTTTAAACTTATCTGGAGCCAGTCGGCGCGGTGTACATGATACCGGTGGTCCTGGTGTTGTGCGTATGTGATGTACAGTGTTATGTGATGGTCTGTGATGTATACCAGATGGTCGGGTTATGTCAGGGAATTCCCGTAGTATATCATGGTATGTGGTGTCACCAATTCTTACCTTTACCGAAGAGACAATGTCGGACGGACGCGCAGGCAAAGCCGGGGTAGCCAATGTTGTCTCAGTGTCGATGAGGCGCTGGTTTCGAACATCTACTATTAAATTGTAGTAAGACAGGAAGTCTACTCCTATTATCGCCTTGGTAACGTCTGCAACAATAAAATTCCACCTAAAGTCACGGCGTAAGCCCATATTTAATTTTAATTGTAAGTAGCCGTACGTATGTATTACACTGCCGTTAGCCGCGCACAATTCATAGTTTGTCTTTATACGACGCTCTTTGATAACTGATCTGGGGAACACACATACGTCACTGCCGGTGTCCACGAGAAATTAGGTTTTTGTGGTTTGGTCTGTCACGAATAAGCGACCAGAGCTATGGCAGCCATCGGTCGCCGTCACTGACTGCCGGTCGCGTTTCCCGTGTAGTCACAGGGTTTCATGCACCTAGTAGCTCTGTCACCAAACTTGAAGTGATACCAGCAAATAGGGAATCTTCTGTAGTTTGAATTTGAGCGACCAGATGGTGACCGTCCTCGGCTGTCACTACGAGATCTTTGCCTCGACCGTGATAACCTGTCCATTTGCGTAGTCAGCGCTTGTACTTGCTTTGTTAACTCGGCTATCTGGTTGCTCATCTGATCGACGTTACTGCCTGGTATTGCTCGTGACGTGGTCGCCACCTGTTGGTTAGTAGGAACCACGTCATGTATGCGGTCTGCTAGTTCAGCTACTTCCTCCAATGATGCTTTAGACTGCGAGGCAATAATAGTTTGCGTGCTACTGGGCAATCGGCTGGTCCAGATGGTCCACAAAAATTCTTCTGGAACATTTGGTCCTGCCAGGTGCCGCAAGTGTCGCAGAAATTGGGAAGGCTTCCGATCACCAAGTTCCTCTTGGGTAAGAAGCTGATGAACTTTCTTCTCCCGTGACGCTGATAGCCTCTTCACCAGTTCTGTTTTCAATTTTTCGTATCTGTCTGAGGCTGGCGGGTCGGTGATAATGTCCTCAACTTCTGACGCGTAGATCGGATCGAGATTACCGATTGCGTAGTGGTATTTAGTTGTGTCGCTGGTTATATTTGCCAACACAAACTGGCTTTCTAGCTGTGAAAACCAGAGCGTTGGTTTTTCTGGGTAAAATGGGGGTACCCTCACACCGACCCGATGCACGTCGTAGTAACGATTGGGGTCGCTTGAAGTTTTCGCTCCATCATCGTGCTTTGCTTGACCTTGACTCATCTTGTGTTCCTTTCGGGGTCACCAGTGTAGATGTCTTACGTTGCCGAAGGTGTGGGAATCCAAATGATAAGGCACGGGTTTCTTTTTCACAGTTTATATTGTTCCACATGCACAGATATAGTTCGGACACAAGCAGACAGATATTTATAAAAGGAGAAAGAATCAAGAGAGATGGATCACTCATACAGTTGGAGAAAGCACCGCAGGTAAGCAAGCTACTTTATTATGACCGCACGGAGTAAACAAATGCAATGCAACAGCAATGGCGTGAGAGGGCGAATAAGAAGCGCTTCGCGTCGGAGACGTGTCTCGACTGGCGAGCGGCCGCCGGCCGGCGGCGATGCCCGCGCGCAGCTAGGATACCTGTCCCGCGACCCCGCGCGTTCCCCTCAGCATTCCAGCGCCTGCAGCGATAAGGAACCGGTCGCCGTGGTGCGCTAGCTAGATCGATCGTAGTAAAATACAGTGCGTGTCTGTTTGTCTGTTGACATATTATTACTACGATACGATACCTAATTTATTAAGGATAAATACTAAGAGATACATACTAAGAGCTTATAACTAAACAAGTACACCTTAAATAAATATTTACATTCAACGGATGTGTGGAGTCCGCCACAATGATGATAGCCGAAATCGAAGCGCTAGTCGTAGCCGGGCGCGCTCAGATTTGTATGTTTGTTACTGTGACTTCGGTACCTAAATTCTTCAATTGATGTAGTGCCCAAATTATTTTGTCAAGTGCTATCAATGGCACGTGTGCCATTGGTTCGCCATCCCTGCTCTAGGCCATACCTTGGTTTGTAGGTGTCGTTCAAGGCGACTAATGGGTTAAGGAAAAAGCTTAATTTTACGTACAAGCCTAACTTAGTAGGTATGTGACGGCATCTACAACGCCACATTCGAACTACGCATCAAAAACTTTTTTTTTGGTTGGAAAATTATCAAATAACTTCTCCCGCTCTGGGCGGAGCGGGAGGGCGTGTCAGACTTTTACTGGCTAAAACCCACCCGTGTTCCTTCAAATGACTGTGTGCCAGGGCCACAATATCCCTTTCGGACAGACTCGTAACCCTGGCAGACGCATCAAAGACCGGATTTGTGTGACGTCAGAATGGTCAATTTTTCATCTATTTTCTTAAATAATAACAAAAGTATGTATTTTAAAATTATAAAAAAATATTTTTCAAATTCTTAAAACAAGCCCTTTCATTTGATATGTCACACGGTACAGTCAGCAAAACTTTTTTTTTTCTAATTTGCTTCGCAAAAGTGACCTCTATATTCAAAATTAATTTAGTTACGTAACACGTCCGTGTTTGGGTCACAGAAGTTCATATGTCTACCAAATTTCAACTTAATCGGTCCGGTAGATTCAGAGCAAATCAGCTGTGACAGACGGACAGACAGACAGACACACGAGTGATCCTATAAGGGTTCCTTTTTTCCTTTTGAGGTACGGAACTCTAAAAATGTCTAAAAGGTTAGTTAAGAACATTTTAGAAATGTCTTATTTAAAAACAGTTAACTGGAAATCTGTTTCTATGGAAAATTTAAAATCGGTCTAATTTGGCTGACTTGTTTCTATCTAGCTGGCTCACCTGAGCCACATCAACGAAACCGATGTAGACTGTTAGCTTATTCAATGTACCTGTCTAATCAAACGAAAATATTCAATGTACCTCCGCCATTAAGACAGAAAAGCGTTTCATTTCGGTTTTTATCCAGCGGGGCCCTCCGTTATTCTATTACTTAGAGACTTGAATATGCTATTGTAGATTCATTCATTTATTTTCATAATCTTTGGATATTACAGCAGAAATTACATTCGTAGGTTTTTTTCTATCCAGCGGGGCCCTTTTTATCCTTAATATTTACAAGTGAAAGTCGCACGCCAAATTAAAGCATTTTCAATGTACTTACAGGGATTAATGCATTTGTTTAGATGTGATAAGTACATAATTGTATTTTTGAATAATAAACTTATTGGAGAACAATTTAGGTACCTACGCGTGAGTTCCATCAAATTGTGAGTTTCAGGTAACGCACCGACCGCCTGTGTCCTAAAGTTGCATCAACTGGCTGATAGAAAGCTATCTAAGTCAAAAGTAACTTAATAATAAATTTAATTTCATGTAGGGTCAGCAAAATAGTAGCATATGAAACTATTAACTACTTATCACCTGTTATTATAAAACGAGTGTAAAGTATCACACGAGTGTTTTAATATGTGTGTAGTTTCTTACACTACTTTATCTAAACTTATGCAAATTCATTAAAACAAAACATTATAATTATTCATCTTCAAATCATCATTTTCAAAAAAACATTATTTAGTATCGTAAATCGTAATTATGGCGCCCAAATTCAACATTCAACCACGGCGGTACACGCCACATCAGCCGATCAGCTGTTACGATGACGCGCCACCATTATAACTACAGATAATGTAAAATCAGTGCAACGAATCTAGTGCACATCTCAAATTTTGGACTCGACTAAGTACAGAAACAATTGTTTGTATATTCATAGATAATTATTGTTATTGCGCTGTATCAGTATCACTTTTAAGTTATTTCGATTGTCGACGGCAACTAAAACCTATGAATTGAGAACTCATTGGTCTTGGTCAAGTTGTTCTACTGGAAAAAAAAGTTATTATTTATAGCATTTTATGGGAAAGTGTGAATGTCTAAATAACTTTTTAATTTTAGTTGTACGTGAACTAGAATTTTACGTTATGAGAGCAAATAAAACATTAAAAGGTGAAATTAGCTAAGTATCTCGGTATGACCCTTGACGCAAAGTTACGCTGGAAAGCCCACGTTAAGAAGAAAAAAGATGAACTCAACCACCGATTCAAAAGAATGTATTGGCTGCTTGGAAGAAACTCCATGCTGTCCGTGCAAAACAAATTATTGCTATACAGACAAGTCCTGATGCCAGCTTGGACTTATGGTATCCAGCTGTGGGGCTGCACCAAACAGACCAATATATTAACTATAGAACGATTCCAGAACAAAGTGCTAAGGGAAATTGTAAATGCACCTTGGTACATACGAAATGATGACCTCCATCGGGATCTAAAATTTTAATTCATCGATAAAATGATCCAGAAATTTGCAGACGCTCACGAAAAGAGGCTTCATCAGCATGTGAACGTCGAAGCAATCCAGTTTCTCGATCACACAAATATAGTAAGAAGACTAAAAAGAACAAAACCGTTCGAGTTAGTGTTTAGTGTTAGTGAATAGTGTAAAGTACAAAAGTGCCAAACAAACACAAGAATGAAGTGTATTCGCCTTAATAGAGACAATAAGAAAAATGCTATTGGACACATTCTTAGTAAAGACAATTTAGTAGTTTAGGTTATAATTTAATTACTTATTAGTATTTAATTACTATTTAAAAGGCTAGATTGTAATAAGATTACACACAAGGGGGGGGAAAAAAAGGTGAAATACCCTTTCAAACAAAAAAATAATTTTCAAAATCGGTCTATAATTGACGGAGTAATCGCGTAGCAAACATACAAAAAAAACAGCCGAATTGAGAACCTCCTCCTTTTTGGAAGTCGGTTAAAAAGTCATTTTGAAATTGAAACTTCGTCTCGTATTATAAATTGCCACTTCAATGTATGTTTCATATTTGAAAAAGTGATATACGATCGCTTTCATAGCGCAGTTTCCGAAAAACTCTGTACACAGACAAATTATTCCAGCGATAAGCTAACTTGAAAAGTACCTCTTGTGCCTCTTGACTTACAGCTTCTACAAATGCGTGGTATTTCTTTTTTAAACGAAGCCGTTAATCTGGGCATCACTTATGCTGGAACAGTGTGTGGTCATGATGGTTGCACTGGTATTAAAAAAATTGTATACGAAGTACAGAATATGGTAGCATTCGATATTAATGGCTTCAATGCAATTGATTTATCAGATGCTCCAAAACATTTATTTCTGAATCAAAAAGAAACTTACAAGTTAATATCTGTAATTCAATACTGCCCTGGTATAGGCGGCATTGGCAATAGCCAATGTCGCCTATACCAGGGCAGTATTGAACTGCCATTTTGACGTAAACAGTGGGCTTCGTAATGACAAAGCCCACTGTTTACGTCAATATGGCAGTTGGGAATGTCATGACGATCTGGACGCTGTAGTAAAAGTTCTCCAAATAAATAAATAAATTATACCACATTGCGTAATTTATGTGAAACAATAGTTTATTCATTTGAAAAAATATACCATGTCAAAATAATATATTCTGTGTGCATTATTATTTTATCTACGTTGTCATGCTGACCTTACTTTTTGTTAACAAAACTACTAAAGTGAACTAATCATTTTTCACCGTTAATTATTATGTTTATCACAAAAAACGCAAACGTAAGTACATTGAAAATGCTTTAATTTGGCGTGCGACTTTCACTTGTAAATAATAAGGATAAAAAGGGCCCCGCTGGATAGAAAAAAACCTACGAATGTAATATCTGCTGTAATATCCAAAGATTATGAAAATAAATGAATTATTTGAAAGGTACATTGGAAGGAGTATATACGAGTACAATAGCATTTTCAAGTCTCTAAGCAATAGAATAACGGAGGGCCCCGCTGGATAGAAACCGAAATGAAATGCCATTTCTGTCTTCCTGGCGGAGGTACATTGAATATTTTCGTTTGATTAGACAGGTACATTGAATAAGCTAACAGTCTACATCGGTTTCGTTGATGTGGCTCAGGTGGGCCAGCTAGATAGAAACACGTATTTGGCTGTACCACTATTTTAAGAAAATGTTCTTTGAAACTTTTTAGACCTTTGTATATTGCTTAAACGCATGAAATTGAAAGTTTGTATAAAATGCCGTGTGTCGTAAACGCTCATAATATAATATATACAACATCCCGACAACAACTGTCGGGCAGTAGCCCGCCAGAAACAACACCCGCCTGGTCGGAGGATCCTCTCTTTTCTATAGAGGATGAGTGAACTTTACACCCTGTTCCTCTCATACCTTTATAGGTTTACTAAACACTATGAGCGCACACACATTACACACTATGAGCACTAATGAACACAGAAGTATAACTTTAATCTATCGACTCACGATCAAAGTTGAACAATAGGAAACTAAATTGAAAAGTTGAGCAAATAGTTTAGATTTGAATAGAACGGACGTGGTCAAACTTTTGCGTTCATTTCAGTTAAAATGGTCTAAATTTGTCTAATATTTTTATTTTCATGCATTTAACCATAGTAAATCGTAGTTTATTGGGATTTAAATTTCAGGCATTACAATCGTACTTAAAATAATTATCCGATAATAAAGTCCATGCCATGTGGTTTAGGCACTGCACCGCGCCGACCGCGATGACGAAACGACTAGGTATCGATTATTTTCTCGCTCAAGAAACGTACAACAGATGTAGGTCCCGCGTCAGTAAAAGAGATGCATAATTATTATATTAATAGTGGATCGCTGACTATTCACACTCTCTTTTACTGACATTTCGTCGAAGCGTTAAGACTTATCAAAGAAAATACTCGCTCAGCGGCGCTCATTTGGCGAGCAGAATACTAACTACGATACTTTTGCTTGATGCTTACGCATACGTCGCACTCATAGCTCAGCGGGGCTAGCACGGCCGTACCCAAGACGTTTGTGACAAGATATGATATAATGTATCATGTCTTACAATTTATCTTAAATGCTAGCACGGGTCAACCATGTGACATAATCTAGAGGCGCGACATGCTTTTCTTGTTGCAAGAGCGAGCACGGCCTACTGTGACATGACTTGAGGCACATATTTAATCACAGTTTGGGTTGATACAACCGTTTTGTCTTACATGCTAGCACGGCGGAGTGAGATAGTTACTTGACGTGTGACATAAATTCTTGACGTTTAGTTGGGACTCTACTATGTCTTATTTGCTAATATGGGCGCACCCATTTTGTCACAAATGTTACAAGAACTAACTAAACGTTACGTTGTGACTAAGAAAAAATTATCACGTTCGTTCGGAGGGGGTGATAAGATTTAAACATTGAAAAAAAAACTATTTTCATGCTAATTACTGCACTAAATAGCAATAAATTATTATAATTATGCTCTTGCCCGAAAGCAAGAGGCCCAAAGTAGAAAAATATTCCGAAAACAACATTCGGGATTCCTAAATAACCCGTTCGAGTTGCCAGACGGGAGTTCCAACGGATTTTCAGCCTGAAAAAGTCTATGGTGTTTTATTTGTCGAAAGAATTGCGCTTGGATTTGCAGCCGATAAATGAGGTGGATGGTTTGCCCATTCACATGTTTTATTTTTACCATACTATTATTTTGTTATAGTTACTAGTTTTATAACTAGTTTAGTAAGCCGCTAATGACTAATGTCTTTTTTGTTTCAACTGTAATGTTCGGACAGGCAGCGAAATCATGGCGAGATCAATAATAACTTGGATAACGATTCAGAGTTGTCCCTAAGCTCATTAGATGGCATTGGAGTCGAGTTAGATCTCGCTATGGTTTCTTTACCGGCATTTCCCTTAGTAGGATAGATTTTGTTTGTTTTGTGTGAGCCTTTGTAACAGTATTTACTTATTATTTAAAATAATATACTTTAAAGACACCGAATTGTGTTCAATTATTTACTGTGCCCATAAACGGACCGAAAAATCAGTTTACTATACCACACTATGAAGTCAGCAACAAGAAAAGCATATCACGCCTCTAAATTATAGCACATGGTTGACTCGTGCTAGCATTAAGCATTTGTGATAAAACGGTTTTTTAACCCAAATTGTGATAAAATGTGTGATATAAGCCATGTCATAGTAGGCCATGCTAGCCCCGCTGCGACAAAACTATCCGAACTACACACTCGCTGCTTGTTGCTCGCCAACTCATTTCTAGTTGCTAGCTCTACTCGCTTCGCGCTAATCATCAGCGGTAAGAAAATTGCTGCCAAATATTTCGCTGTTTTGTTTATGAATTGCAATTTTTTAGTTAAAACTGTTATAACACCTAATTCAGTGTTATCATTGCATTTCCTAATCAAAAATGTTGGTGCATTACAGAGCGATAGTGTCCATTTTTATTTATTTAACAGCTATTTGCGACGACGCGACGTTGCCATCTTTCAGAATGCTCGGGATCTTGGGAAGAAAATGTTGGTGTAAAGTGAAAAGCGGCCAAGTGCGAGTCGGACTCGCGCACGAAGGGTTCCGTATCATTTCATTATCTATAAAGATAAAGGTAAAGATAAATTTATTTGTCCCGTCCGTTTGTTAAAAATGGCAAAACAAATCACGTTTGTTGTATGGGAGCCCTCCTTAAATATTTGTTTTATTTTAATTTAATTATTTATTTTTAAAGTGAATACATAACTAAAGATTATAATTATGAATATTTCAAGCGTCTATCTGTTGCCGTTATCAATATCGAGCATAAACGAGCAAAAAATAACGTTTGTTGTATGTAAGCCCCCTTAAATATTTATTTTATTCTGATTTTTAGTACTTATTTATTGTTATTAGGGTCAACACAAATACATCATCTGTGAAAATGTCAACTGTCTAACTATCACGGTTCACGAGATACAGCCTGGTGACAGACGGCGCGCGGTAGAGCTTTAGTAATAGGGTTCCCGTTATAACTTTTGAGTACGGAACCCTAAAAAGCAACTAACACACGTCTTGTGTCGGCAAAAGACCAACTAAAGATAAACAAATGTAAACGGAAAGAAAATAGTGTTCAAAGAAAATAAAATAACAGACTTCAAGTAAATGGATCTGTTTTTGCAGTACTCCACGCTCAGTGCGCAGAAAAAATATCATTTGAAAAGTAAAATATCATAACTTAACATCGTAGTTTTATAATGAAACTAGCTGACCCGTGCCCACTTCGTTGGGCGGTAAACATTTTACCGTCTTTTAATTTTTCGGATTAAATTATGTCCTTATGTTATGACACTCACAAAATAATAACGTGGCTTTCAATGGGTAAAAGACTTTTCAAAATCGGTTCAGTAGATCCAGAGATTACCATTACAACCTCACAAACTATAAAATATTAATATAAGTAGATGAAGCAACGGTTTAGCAATATCCTTAAAAAAAAATGACTCGCATTCCGTTTGCTCACTATAGGCAAGCGACTTCTCGACAAAATCAATAGCAGTGAATTGGGACTGGGATTGTGAATTCAACTGCACATTTACCGCTGAGTCGGTGACGGTCGGTGATTCTTCAATTTTGCCGGCGTGAGGGGTCAAAAGATATTTTTAGAGTTCCGTACCCAAAGGGTAAAACGGGAACCCTATTACTAAGGCTCCGCCGTTTGTCCGTCGGTCACCAGGCTGTATCTCATGAACCGTGATAGTTAGACAGTTGAAATTTTCACAGATGATGTATTTCTGTTGCCGATATAACAACTAATACTAAAAAACATAATAAAAAATATATTTAAGGGGGCTCCCATACAACAAACGTGATGTTTTTGCTCGTTTTTGCTAGATATTGATAACGGCAACAGGTAGATAGACGCTTGAAATATTCTCAGAATATTAAGTTATATATTCACTTTAAAAATAAATAATTAAATTAAAATAAACCAAATATTTAAGGGGGGCTTACATACAACATACGTGATTTTTTGCCATTTTTATAGATAATGGTACGGAACCCTTCGTGGGCGAGTCCGACTCGCACTTGGCCGGTTTTTTTATTATTTAAATTAGCCAACGGAATTAAAACATCAAAATGACCTTCCCCAAAACCAGCAATAAAAATACCATCCTGAAACACCTGGAACTCAAATGAGAATAGTTCTGCCGCTGACATTTTTTTTTTTGGGTGGTAAATTATCAAATAACTTCTCCCGCTCTGGCCGGAGCGGGAAGGGCGTGTCAGACTGTTACTGACTAAAACCCACCCGTGTTCCTTCAAATGCCTGTGTGCCAGGGCCACGATATCCCTTTCGGACAGGCTCGTAACCCTGGCAGGCGTTAGCCCTTTCGGACCCCGTCAATTGGTGCTGACATCCATTTAAAATGGGAATAGTTCTCCCGCCTTTTTCCAACCCTTACAACACCAGCCTAAACCAAAGATACTAAGCAATAAAATTAAAATACGGACGTAGGTATTCAAGGACACTTTTTCTAGTAAGAACGACTAATACTAAAAACTATTATAGCAATACCACAGTGTGAAATACCTACACAATAAGTAATTCGCAAAGAAATAGAAATAACAAAATTCCAAACCGGCAATAGGTAAAAACACATTTATTAACTTCCAATTTAAAATTAGGAAGCAAAACAAACCAAAACGAAAACCAAACAATGACGATGAAAAATATTTCAAAGCAAATTAGTAGTAAGTAATAACAAAATATCGCAGAACAGAAATTTCGGTAACTATAGCTTGAACGTGTATCGCTTAGGTTTGTATTCTGTGATTGATACATGACTTCGTTTTTTGATAGGATCGGCTTGCAAGCCGCGATTAAGGTTAAACATTGTGAAGTTTTCCCCTTGGCATTCTCGACTTTAATGCTATAAATGCAACGTTCAAATTACCTGAATACCAATTAGAACCTCATTTCATTATCTTTTAGCAGATGCCTGCATACTGAAAAATACTGGCCACCTAGAACTGGCATAAAACTTTAGAACGTTATCACGCCTTCACTGAAACATACTGGCCACCTAGAAAAAAAACTAAATATAAACCTCAAGAAACTTCCAAAAATTCTTATTTCAATGTAAAATATGCATTAACGCGTTGTCGTAAAATTCAATTTAGATCTTTATCGGCCTCCGAATTCTAATTTCAATGTAAAGTATGCAATAACTCGTTGCCGTAAGATTCAATTTGGATCTTAACTGCATTTGGTACATTTTTCATACAAACATTAAAAACCCTTATTTTCACCTTTAAGCGCCGAATTTCGTAAAATCCTTTCTTAGTGAGCACCTAGAAGCCAAAAGGAACAATCAGGCCAACATTCATGTCTCTAACTTTAAAAACATAGGAGTTTCATACAAACTTTGACACCCCTTTTCAACCGCTTAAGGTGCGAATTTATAAAAATCCTTTCTTAGTGCGCGCCTGCACCCCATAGAGAGTGCTTGTGCCAAATTTTAGACCTCACGGCCCAGTAGTTTCCGAGATTTCGTGATGAGTGGTCAGTGAGTGGACTCCTCTTTTATATATGTATATAGATAGTTAATTTAAAAAAAAACGGTCAAGAGCGAGACGGACGCGCACCGAGGGATCCGTACATATATATGATGTTGATGATTTGTTCAAAACTGTGCTATTTAGAGACATCGTTTTATTTTTCCTGTAATCTTTACATACACTTCTATCACATAGAATAATTTCAGATTTTTATCTATGCAAACTTCGGAGATAAGGGAACGGTATTTTTTTTAATTTTTCATCAAAAGTCGGAAACTACGCTGCCTAAAAAAAAAAGAAGCTTTTCTCCCTTTCATCCCTTTTGCAAAAATTATATATTTTTTTTTTTCTTTCTTGTTTGCAAAATAGTTGGGCAAACGTCATCTAAAACTCTTCTAAATATCAAGTTGATAGCATTATTAGTTCTTGAGATATCCAGGTGCGACAGATAGACAGACTTAGTCTCACCATAAGGTTCCTTTTTACCATTTTGTTACGGAACCCGAAAAATGGATGACTTTGTGCCCGGTTTATGGCATTAGGTCAAGTCTCATGGCTCACATGGTACTTACCTATACATAACTGTCGAAATGTACCCCGTACTATAGGGTACACCTCTGCCTAAGCCTTTGGGGAATACAGGCGTGATGATCTATGTTATAATAATAAATATGGAAAGAAAAGCCGTAAGGGACTCAATAACTGTTTGATTTCCATTCAAAGTTTCCAAGAGATGACATTAATATTCTGATACCAAAAGTTGGGGTCCCCCAAGAAGATTTTGCGGCTAACCTAACGAAGTTCAGACAGACAAGGGACATAGCTATGGAAAGTAACTTTTTAATTAATGAAGTATTTATTTAATTAACTAGCTGACCCGTGCCCACTCCGTTGGGCGGTAAACATTTTCACTCTATGACACTCACAAATAACGTGGCTTTCTATGGGTAAAAGAATACCTACCCTACCTACCTACCTACCTACCTACCCTACCTACCTACCTACCTACCTACCTACCCTACCTACCTACCTATCCTACCTATCTACCCTACCTACCTACCCTACCTACCCTACCTACCTACCTACCTTACCTACCTACCTACCTACCCTACCTACCTACCCTACTTACCTACCCTACCTACCTATCCTACCTACCTACCCTACCTACCTACCCTACCTACCTACCCTACCTACCTACCCTACCTACATACCCTACCTACCTACCCTACCTACCTACCCTACCTACCTACTATCTCTCAAGTTGGATCGAACTGCACATGGTGTGCGAATTTTATTATAATCGGTTAAGTGGTTTAGGAGTCCATTGAGGACAAACATTGTGACACGAGATTTATATATATTAAGAAGACAAGAGAAGATTCGCCTCTTAACCGATCGAGTGCGGTTCTATAATCTGTCATCGCTGACTTTGTTAAACTTTAGATCTGTTGTAAATGATTGAAGGTCTGAATATAATATTAACACGAATTAAATTAGTTAAAATAATCTTAGATAAAACCATCCTCATGCACTCACAATCACACCCACTCGCCCCCACACCCACATCACTCAAACTTCTCATAAATCACCTACTAGCCCTCACATACTCATAAACACTTCACTCACGTTTGGGTCACTTAATTATTATACGAGTATTATAGGTAGGTAATATAATTTTAAATAATGTAACTTTCAGTTAGTTATTAGTCTTTGAAAATGAATTAGTAGAACAACCAAACATATTTGCTTTGTTGGCATTTTTATTGTTAAAATATCGAGGGAAAAGGCACTGAAAACCGAAACACAGGCATTGCCTAGTTCGGTTGCAGTGACTACATCATTTTATTAGAAACTTATACTGCCAAGCAAGTTTCTGATTTTTTCTCTGTACTTGGGTACTAATTTAATGCTGTCAACTCCAAACAAAAAATAAAATAAATATATAAATATCAGATTTTTGTTATAAAATAACCCTAATTCTCAATTTTGAGGGCGAGATTATTCTTTAGTTTTTATTTTATATAGACGCCCTATTATTTCCAGTCATTAGGTAGGTACTGAGTTTGTTTCATCGTGATAGATCATTTAGTTTAAAAGTTACACCGATTTGTTTACACGGGGGTCACAACAGCGAACAAGAATTTAAAAAAGGCTATGAAAATTGAATTGTTTTAAAGATTTTTTTAAATATTTTTCCGTCGATAAAATTAAGCTACGATTATTCAATTTCGTGCGTGTAAATAAAAATAAACCGGCCATGTTCGAGTCGGACTCACGCACGAAGGGTTCCGTACCATTATCTATAAAAAGGTAAATTGCGGTTTACGATTTATGACGTATTCAAAAAAAACTACTTACTAGATCTCGTTCAAACCAATTTTCGGTGAAAGTTTACATGGTAATGTACTTACATCATATATATTTTATACCACTTTGGAAGTGTCTCTCGAGCAAACTGTTCAGTTTAGAAAAAAATTATATTAGAATCCTCAATATCATTTTTGAAGACCTATCCTTATAATTATACACCATACGTATGGGTTTTGAGTTTCAGTTCTAAGTATGGGAAACCTCCAAAATTTATTGTTTTTTTCTATTTTTGTGTGAAAATCTAAATGCGGTTCACAGAATACATCTACTTACCAAGTTTCAACAGTATTATTCTTATAGCTTCGGAAAAAGTGGCTGTGATATATGGACGGACAGACAGACAGACAGACATGACGAATCCATAAGGGTTCCGTTTTTTGCCATTTGGCTACGGAACCCTAAAAAAACGAGCCAACCTTACAGTAGTCGCATATTTTTATGATGTCATTTCAACTGAGCAGCGACAGAAATTAATCTCAAAATTAAAAAAAGCTAAACACTGAAACATTTATTCGAATAATTATTCATTACTAGTGGTCAACCCCTGGCCGAAATTCGACCCCCGTAAATTCCGACCTACTTAAAATCTATATAGTACTTACTAATTCCATGATTCCTGTTACACACTTCCATCCCTTTTCACGAAATCACTTCCGCAGAACGAAAGAGGAAAGATGTTACACACAGACCGAAAAAGTTATCGTCATTGGCTAATTTATTGAAACACAGTGATCGTGGTGGTGGTAGGGGGGGGAAGGGGTGGTGTCGTCCGTGTGGTGCCAGACGTAAAGAATAGCACCATCCTATTTGTTCCGATGGTGTCGTACAAGGCGACTAAGGGACTTACTAGAAAATGGGCAGCAGCGTTCTCTATGCATTTTAACACCATACTGCGATCGCCAACCCGCCTGCCAAGCGTGGCGATTATGGCAAACCCCCTCTTTTGGGTAGGCTTATGTCCAGGAGTGGTACTTAAGTAAAGGTAACCTCTGTTCCATTAGGGTAGATATAACTACGTGCTTACAGTAAGTGGAAAAGTGTCTATAAGTATGTATTTTTTTTTTTTTTTTCCTTCTGGCTTCGCGCGGTTTGTGCATTTAGCCAATGTCACGTATTAGTTCTTGTATAGTATTGATGAAATGAATTATAAATGCATGATGATGATATCCCCGCCCACTCCCCTTGAGTTTCAGTAAAGATGTGGCACTTTACTGAGACCTCACGCGGACTTCTTGAGAGAACTTGAAGCGAAGTTGCACTGTTTTGTTTCATTTGCCTACACGAATGCACGTTCACAAACACTTAATGGTTAATAATCCACCATTATTACACATTAATATTCGGCTAAACACAAATTTTGGAAAATTAAAACAAACTGCTGAACATGACGCTTCACTTTCCCGCCAAGAAGTCCTATAAGTATGTACTTTACTTCACAGAATCGATTTAAGGCTTCTACATACCGGGGCGACTTGTCGCGCGACGCGACGCGACACAAAGGCACCGCTCGTCCCGCGACACGCGGGGCCTTTGTGCCGTGTCGCGTCGCGCGACAAGTCGCGCTGGTATGTAGAAGCCTTTAGACTTTCAGTGTAGGTATAATGTAAAGTGCAGTAGACGTATTCTTCTTAAGGCGACGATAGCCGACTTTTAATGATTTTATACTGAAGATCACGTCTAAATGAGTAGTGTTAATGATTTAAAAAAATATATGTTAAATTAGATCATTTTCTCAATAATTTAATATGTGAATATTTTAGGTTTCGTTTATATTACATAGTGAAATTAATTTTTACAGTTATTTCTAACGCGGATAAAAAACTGAGAATGGCGCAAAATCTAGAAAGCGTATTTTTCTGAAACCTTCACTAATTTAAAGATAAGTTAATTATTGATCTTTTAGTATACGCGTTTTATTAAAATACCTTTTGTTTTGTGTATTATAAATTAATAATGCGTCAAATTGGGGACAGCGTTCCTTGATGGGCGAGTCCTCTTACTGGCTGAACATACGACGCGTTGCGTGAGCTCAGTACAGAACACGCAAGCTAACTACTCAAGGTTACTAGCTTATATCTCCGTCATAACGCGATTTGCACACTGCACCGCATTACGCAGCGTAGCGCGGGAGTGCGTGTCCTTACGTTGCTTGAAAGTATGTCTCATTGAAAACACGCGTAGTGCAACACACAGAAAACGCATTCACGCGCAGTGTTGCAGATCACGCGCCTACATGCAGAGAAACACGCGCCCTCACGCGTGCTTGCGGGGCAAGACGCAAGGTATGGCACACCGAGTTCTGCGGTATGGTGCGTGATTTTTACATTTTGAAATAAATTTCGCTGTGAAATGAGCTATACAATACTTCTGCTCCGCGCGTTTTTGCGAAGAAATCTGCATGATGGTGTAAATCTGCGTTCTTGCAACCACGCGCGTGACTTCGTTGCAACGCACCCCGCAGTGTATAGCAGGCCTGTGTATGTATCGCCATACTGATCCTATTTGCACACTGCACCGCATTACGCAGCGTAGCGCGGGGTACGTGTTCTTACGTTGCTCGAAAGTATCTCTCATTGAAATCATTCACGCGCAGGGTTGCAGATCACGCGCCTTCATGCAGAGAAACACGCACCCTCGTTGTGCGTGATTTTGAAATGGATCTCGCTGTGAAATGAGCTATACTACACTGCAGCGCCGCGCGTTTTTGCAAAGAAATCTACATGATGGTGCAAACCTGCACTCTTGCAACAACGCGCGTGGCTTCGTTGCCACGCACCCCGCAGCATATAGCAGGCCAGTGTGTGGATCGCTTTACTGATCCTATATACACACTGCACCGCATTTCTGTCTACAGAGGTAAGAAGCTATTAATAATATTATAACAGAGCAGTGTGGAATCAGCATATATATTTGCAGAAATTTAGTTTCTACAAAATATCGCAACTTTCAAAAAGAGAATGCATTAATCTACTATTGACATTGTTTCTCGAAGAGAATACACTTAAGTATCTTTATTTTAAGATTTTCAAATAAAGTGTTAATGATTTTTTGTTCCAGAGAATAATTATATTATAATGTTTCGATAATTAATTTTAAGATTTTCAAATAAAGTGTTCGTGACTGTACACCAACGTATTTAGCAATAATGTTTCGGAGATAAATAATGGGGTAAATTTTCATCAAATATATTAAATAACTTTAAAAATATTTGTATTATAATTATAAAAAAAAATATTCTTGAGACATCCCTCATCCATCGTTCGTCTTAAGCCCATACATTTGATGTGTTACGCGGTGCAGTTTGCCAAACTTTTGCCAAATTTTTTCTTCTAATTATATATATATTTACGTTACCCGTCCGTATTTAAGTAATTTGATATGTGTACCAAATTTCAACTAAAATACCGGTAAATTCGAAGCAAATTGGCTGTGACAGACGGACAAACAGACAGACAAACACACGAGTGATCCTAAAAGGCTTCCGTTTTTTCCTATTGAGGTACGGAGCCTTAAAAAGACATGTACTAACAAGTGAAGCTAAGTAAAATCTAAAACAAAACAACTTTTTAAGAGAGTTACATAATTGGCGGCAGTAATTTTTTATGAATTCTTCCTCCATCGCTACGACGCCAATGGGAAATTAGTTTAATCATGCAAATAGCACTCAGGGAACCTTTTATCTTGTGATTGGAAAAGCGACCAGTCAATTTATTAGTATGAATGAAAAAAGAGGTATATTACGTACAATCTTATGGTGTTCTAGTTAATTTGTTATAATATTATATTAAATACAATGAAGCAAGGTGCTATTATGTATCTTCTATCTGCAAGTTTAGATAGCTCCTACTTAAAATGTTTTAGCAAATTCGTACCAATGCAACATAGGCTTTACAAGTAAAAGGGTAATAGTCTAATAGTCGACCAACCCATTATAATAACGAGGTAGTTTTAAAAGAAGATGTAGTGACAAAGATTGAAAAGAGTAAAGGCTTCTACATACCAGCACGACTTGTCGCGCGACGCGACACGGCACAAAGGCCCCGCGTGTCGCGGGTATGTACGAGTAGAAGCCTTGAAAGGTGACTAACAAAAGGTATTTATAAAGCAGAGGTGAGTGGAAACGCCGGGAGGGGCCGAGAAGGACATTATTATGAACAAATTGGTGATGTTCTTCAGAAAGGTCAGGTTCGTAGTACTCGTAACCGGCGTGCGTGTATGACCAGATGTATGAATGTAGGCGAAACAAAAGGAGTATGTAAAGAGTGTATAGCAAGTGGCGTTTTATAGTTTCTGCCTACCCCCATGGGAAGAAGGCGTGAGTTTATGTATGTATGTGTATGTAGCTTCACTGCCTCGCTATTGCTTTGTGAGAATTTTATTCATCAGGTTTAGTAAATATTTGGTTTTGATTTTAGTCTATTTTTGTTTATTTTAATATAGAGTACGTACTTAAATAATTATAGTTATTACAACATAATTTTAGCGACCAGGCAATTTATTAGCATAAATGATATAAGAGGTTATATTAGGTTTTATTTTTTTAGGTGTATTACGTACAATGTTATGGTGTTGTAGTTGATTTGATAAAATACAATGAAGCAAGGCACTTTAGGTATCTTAAACTGCAAGTTTAGATAACTCCTACCAAAAATGTTTTAGCAAATTTATACCAACGTTACATGAAAATTAATTTGAGAGGAAGGTGAATTTTATTTATCAGGTTTAGTAATATTTGGTTCTGATTTTAGTCTACTTCTATTTGTTTTAATATAGAATAAGTACTTATACTAAAACAATTGGCTCACCCATCCGCGAATAATCATTGTATGATCGTTAGACACCTTTATGTTAAACAAAACTCATGAAGAAAGATTCTCGGTAATAAAATAGGTACCAAAACAGACACCAAACCGTAAACTAAGGAAGTACTAAATACTAAATAGAAAAACAGTGAACTCAAATATTTTGATCGCCAGAAAACACATTAAGGCCGCGTCGCCACTCGGCACACGAACACTAGAAGCCCTAGAATACAATTAGCACTTCTCTATTGGATTTATTAGAGTCTGCCTCGCTTGTACGCCTCCTAATTGAGAGACCCTAATTGTGGGGGAACGGGTAAGATTTTAGGTCACAACGGTAATAATTTATAATTAATAATGGGAATTCTGAATACAGACAAATAAATACCTCTAAATAAATGGTTAGATTAGCTTAGCGTAGGTTGCTCCAGCCTCCCGGGATCGCGGAAGGCGCACTTGATCCCATGATCCCCAGTGCAAGTGTGGGAACACTGGGGTGGTTTTTAGTCAGTAAAACTCTAAAAGACTCCTCCGCCCACCCTAGGGCAGAGGACATCCATGAGCATTTTCCACCCCGGAAACAAAAAAACAATGTTACTCCAGCCTCATTTGGCCAGAAAGCCAGACGCTCGGTGTCATTACTGCGTCCACTGTCGGGAGGACACGGCGTGGCGGATGCTGCAGAGTGTGCAGCTTGGGAGGAGTCGCACCGTGCCCTCGTTTAGGAAATGAGAAGCGACCTGTCGCTGCCGGCTGTGATTCGTTCTATGGTTAGCAGTGCAGAATCCTGGGGCGCGAAAGGGAAAGGGAGATCATCAAGTGTTGCAGCAGGCGCGCTGAGCGTCAGCGGAGAGCAGATAATGCCCTCTTTCAGCCCCCTTAAAAAGGTCCTGGAGCGACGGACTCGGCGACATCCGTCGCCCCCAATCACACAGAACCCGAGATGGTGACGCGTAGTGTTTCACGCGCGCCTCTCTTAGACATAACGAGGTGAGATTAACTCCTGACTCCCCCTACGGGACGGGGCCTGCAGCGTGTGGGCCGTCGCCAGTCCCGGGCAGCGGAAGTCGCATCCTGCTCCCGCAGCCCCTTGATGCAAGTGTGCAAGGAAACACTGGGGTCGTTTTAGTCAGTAAGAGTCTGACAGACCCCTCTCCCCACCTCAGGGCGGAGGACATCCATAAGGATCTCCAACCAGAAAAAAAAAGGTTAAGTTGCCCCACAACAGTCCTATTCCACAAGGGCACCGCAGGAAAACACCGAACCGATTCTCGGATTCACCCTGCGTGTCTGTTCCTCTCCATTGTCCTTTGGGTAACTGAGCCATCTCATAGTCTCACATTTCAAAGCCGACGACGGCGACTTGGATTGTTTAAAGAAAAATCGAATGACTTTCGCAGACACCACCCGTCCATTAAGGCACTAAAAACAAATGAGAATGTTTGTGCCAATCGGTAAATAATCCGGGAATTATCGGAAAATAACCCAGATGATGAGAATCCGATGTAAACGATCATAAAATCTGTAGCTAGGAACATCGTATTCGTGACAACAATCACAGGAAAAATCACGATGTCGTGTCAATAGATTAAGAAATGCATGCAGATATAATGAGCCTTTGATGGTTGCTTATTTCTCACGGATCTAACATAAGTAGGATTCGTTCAAATTGTCACATTGTGATAAATAATAACAGACTGAAGTTCAAGGCCATAATAGTATGTATAGAATAGGACAATGGTCTCAAATTACATTATATCTATAACAGCTGTTCGGTTGCAAATATTGTACTGATGGGTTAGCAAAACTCCGCAAACGTGATGGGTGGTATAAAGATAAAAAAACAACAAAAAAAAATATGAAATTTTGGAGTCAACGACCATTTTTTGTACCCCAACTACGACAAAGCCAAAGGAGGGTTATGATTTTAACTAGCTATGGACGCATGTTGGAATGTGTAGTAAAACAATTACGTTTCACTCTTGACTATTTTCAATAACATTAAAAACCCCCCAACACAACCAAAAGCTCAAAATAATTTTAATAAAAAAATTGGATATTTATACCCCGTCTACGGCAAAAACGCCAACTGAAAAAAAAATCGTTTGGAAAACTTTAACCGGACAACTGAAAAATAAAAGTAATCTAAAAAGTTCGAAACAAGAAAATATTATTATACGTTTCAAGTATTATGTATGATTTTGTAGATGTTCCTGGCACCCCTATGAGACATCGGCTTCACCTTGACCATTTTTATACCTATGTCTTGATTTCGGTCTGAAATAAATTCTTGTTTCATACTTTATGCATCACTTTTATTTTCCGTAGTCGGGTAAACTGTGTTTTAAACATTTTTTTTAAATTATACACTTTTCCGTTTTAACGCTTGATGAAAGTTACTAAAACATAAATAAGATTAATACAATAGGTCAGTGATTAACTAACCTATTTACTCTTGTCTTGAAAATATTTGACAATGGCTACTTTCCTGTTTACTTTAAGCAAGTAAACAGGAAATTAAATTCGAATAAAAGAAACCATAGCGCGATTTATTTATTTCGACGCCAACACCATAATTATAAAGAGCTTCTAAGAAATCCAAAATATAAATACTTCGTTGTACTTGTTTTTCTTCATAAAGGCAGCATTAAAAAACGTTACTCTAAGCTTTAATGCAATTTTTTTTTACAGTCAAGTGTCCAAGAACAACCATTTAGCTGCTAGCTAAATGGTTGTTTTTGGATATGTGAAGAAATTCAAGGCAGTAGTCTAAACAACGAAATTAAAAGGGAAACTATCACAGCTAAGAAGGCTTTACAAGTTAACGAGTAATAGTCGACCAACTTAAATTTGCAGTTGGAGAATTCACCGTGACGTATATCGATCATTTAGATGCCAGTGTATACGTTTCTATAATAAACTTCCTAGCCATATTCAAGAATTAAGCCTTAATAAATTCAAATGTTTTATAAAGCGCAAACTGTGCCAGAAATCCTTTTATACTATTAAAGACTATATTGAGGACAAAAAGGCTTGGGATTGAGCTGCTCCAATAAATTTACAGTGAATCTTGATTTGATTTATATACATTTTTTTTTTTGCCACTATTTACTTATATTTTTCTTTTTGTTTTTTATATATCATTTTACATTAACAATGACATGAATATTTACTTCGTAAAGTATTATATTATTTTAATTATTATGAATGTGAGGTGTGTGTGTGGGTCATTGTTTTTGTTTTATTTTTCTCTTAGTTTTAATGATGGTCTGGTAGTTTGAGTACTTTATGCGGCCTACCAAAATGTCCTTTCTTTGGCATTGTTCGTCGAATCGTTGAGCTCCTTAAGTTTTGAGTTGAGCTGCACGATAACTGACAAATGCGTGCACTGACTGGACAGGTCCTCTCAATCTGTGTGATTCTTTTATCAAAAGATCATTTCAGGCACCAATCTACATGGTCTTCAGATGATTTGACCAAGCTTATGTCTGGACTTTAAAAGAGACTGTGACCTCTGAGTTTGTTTCGGCCTTTCTTCTTAGAGTAGTCAGTTACGAAACGCCTACCTCATCTAGTTTTTTTTTGTTTTTTTAAATATGTTTGACGTGTAAAAGTGTTTGTACAAACCTACTTACAGAAAATAAATCATTTATCATTTATCATTTGATGTATGGGAGAACATGATTTTCAACTACAATGTTAAGTTTATTTTGGGATAAATTCATCCCAACTACGGAACCCTTCATTGTGCGTGGTCCGACACGTACTTGGCCGGTTTGGTACTTGTATTTGTTATCTTTTCATCGTAAGGAATATGATTGATAGATTTGCCCTCAGGCATACAATAGGAAACTATTTTTCAGATTCAAACTATATTTTACTACCCAAACGCAGTAATATTTTTAGAGAGGGCGCAACTGTTGCCTTTTACCAAAATATGCAAACAAGAATACTTGACATTATCGTCACGATTTTGCTCTGGTGTTATAATATCTATAGAAGAAGTATAGTTAGGTGTGTTCTACAAAAAAAAAAAACAACACAATTACTAACTTTGAAAAAAGGGAAAACTTTTGAAAAAAAAAAGTTTTGTTGTGTGACATATCAAATGAAAGGACGTATTATGAGGATTTCAAATATAATTGTTTTATAATTAAAAACAATAAGTTTTAAAGTTATTAAAGAAAATTGAACCCTTTATCTCCGAGACTGCTTATCCTATTTTGAAAAAATACGGAGAATAGCTCTATTATACTCCTCATAGATTACAGGAAAATAAGAAGAAGCTCAATTAATTAACAAGGAACATACTACCTGTCTACCTACCAATTCTATTGTTATACAAATTACTTAGTATTACGAGATATTTACTCAGAATAATAAATAAAGCGAAGCGACACCACCGTTACTAATACAACATAACACCATCAAAATAACGACATCGTATTAAATCTGAATTTATAATAGTATTAAAGTAGATCCTTGAATATATTATCTGAAGATTTTACCGGGAATGCAGATTTTAATAATCGAATCAGAATATTCGATACTGGTTATGACACCTACTGAAACTTCATTCATCATCATCATCATTTCAGCCGAAAGACGTCCACTGCTGGACATAGGCCTCCCCCAAACACCTCCACTTCGACCGGTTCTGTGCTTCCCGCATCTAGCGGATACCTGCAGCCTTCACAAGGTCATCGGTCAATTGTAGGAGGCCTTCCAACGCTACGTCTTCCGGTACGCGGTCGCCACTCCAGAACCGTTCGGCCCCATCGGCCATCAGTTCTGCGAGCAATGTGCCCTGCCCACTGCCACTTAAGCTTGGCAATTCTTCGGGCTATGTCGGTTACCTTGGTTCGCCTGCGGATCTCTTCATTTCTGATTCGATCACCTACTGAATAAAATTTCTTAAATAAATATAATTTTATAAGAGTGATGACAGAATGAGCTGGACTCCTTTTTAAACATTACATACATACAACACAATTGCAGTAGACCGGGAAACGGCAGGCCGTACTCTAGCAGTGGCACAGCAAAGGCTTGTTCATCATTACAGCCGAAAGAAGTCCACTGCTGGACATATTATTATTATTCAAAAAATAAATTAAATATATATATTATATTATATTATTTTTTATTTTTTTTCTTTATTTTAAGGGCTTTATCGCTGAGTGATAACGTCACCCTGTAACATCAGCAATTATTCTAAGATCAGCACAATCAACTTAACCTAAAACATCTTATTATTCTAACATTAATATTTTAAAACAAAAAATGCCAGTTTGTACAGTATCCTAGCTTGTTCCGATAAAGGACAAGCCAGGATAGCATTACACTATCCAATATTGCAATTATTTGTTAGACCAAGTAAATTGAATCGCAAAGCTTCATTCCGCACACATTCCATCAAAACATGTTGCACATCTTCGACCACTCCACATTCTTCACAGTTGGGTGATGCAACCTTTTTCATGAGGAACCCAAACTTTTTTGATGGAATGTGACCGGAACGAAGTCGTAGTGCCATAACTAAATCTTTTCTGCTAAGCATATTTTGATCAATCCAATTATTCACCGGGAGCTGTGGTTGGATGGTCTTGTACCAAATTCCCTTTTCTGTTGACCTCTGGTTAAACATCAACTCTTCATCAACAAAAACATCTACTCTTTCGTTATCCTGAATCTGTACATGAGATGGGATCCACTGTAAAACTACCGAAATTGACTTTTGACCTAACTTAAATATAGACTCCAAAATCATGTAGGCTATCGGTACTCCTCGCATGAACATTGATGTTGCTCACCCACGTCCCCAGAGAAAACATTTCAATCAACCCAACCGAGTGCATATCAGAAGATTTAAGTTCATTATAAATTGAGACCAATAGAGGTTGTTTTCTACCTCTCCAATTATATTAATTAATTGTTTTTTTTTATTTATTCAATAAATGCTATTCCTTATTTTTTCTTTTATTCAAAATCAAAATATTTTATTTCACATACGCCTACCTACATGACCATTTATGAAACGTCAGAAGCTAGGTGCACGGTACGGTAGAATAGAGATAGAACTGATCACAATTCTATCTCTATTCTACTCTCCCCAAGTGTCGCCACATCGGCCGGTCCTGTAGTTCTCGAATCAAGCGGATTCCCGCATATGGCTTATAATAATAAAATTACCAAATCAACATAAGTTCTGCAATGGTCCTGCACCAACCGGGGATTGTCCTTGGGTGCATTTGCATAGTGCATACAGGGATAATCGTCGGTTGATGCCTCAACACTTAAAATTGCCTAAAGGGGCCTCTGCAAGTACGCGTTAGCCCTTCGTGCGCCTTCCAAAGGTCGGGACCCCAGATTGCCGAAGTAGGTAAAAAAAAAAACTGACACCTACTTTCCGCTTGACAAGAATCCCAAAAATCAGATAGTGTTAAATTCAATTAGGGATCGTTGAAATCGACATAATAGAACTAGAGAGATTCCTGTCTGCATATCAATTCGAGAGACTAATAAATTTATCGCCTCTCAACTGACGCCGCTCGCGTTTAGCATAACTAAAGCTTCTACTTTGGTGAAAATATGAGGTTTTATCGTGACTTAGCAACAAATAATTATTCACTCAACAGTTTAGGACAAAAGAGTTTATCTTGCTCTTATTAATTGAGGCCATAGAAATTAATTTCTAAGGAAAGCTCTAAGAAGCAATTGAAAACTGTATCAAAATCTATTGAGTGCCTCGTGAAAGTAGGCCACAATTTCAATACACCTTATGTTTTTAACCGACTTCCAATAAGTAACAAGTTGTAATTATGTTCATCTGTACGTATATATGTATTTTTTGTAATATATGAAAAATAAAACTTTTTACAAAAAAAACACAATTTCTATTTTTCACTTTGTAGTGTTTTTCTTAGCGTGTTGTTTTTAGGGTTCCGTACCCAAAGGGTAAAACGGGAACCATTACTAAGGCTCCGCCGTCTGTCTGTCTGTCCGTCTGTGACCAAGCTGTATCTCATGAACCGTGATAGTTACAGTTGAAATTTTCACAGATGATGTATTTCTGTTGCCGCTATAACAACAAATATTAAAAAAACAGAATCAAATAAATATTTAAGGGGGCTTCCATACAACAAACGAGATTTTTTTGCTCGTTTTTGCTCGATATTGATAACGGCAACAGGTAGACGGTTGAAATATTCACAGAATCTTTAGTTATATATTCTCTTTAAAAATAAATAATTAAATTAAAATAAAACAAATATTTAAGGTGGGCTCCCATACAACAAACGTGATTTTTTTTGCCGTTTTTATAGATAGATGGTACGGAACCCTTCGTGCACGAGTCTGACTCGCACTTGGCCGGTTTTTATTTTCTTTGTATTTATAAAAAAAAAATTGTACATCTACTTAATTCATCATCTGGAATTTCTCAGTAGCAGCTCGGGGTCTGGATTTGTGCCCGGTTTGTGGCAATAGGCTCGCCCCCAATTACATTAAACAGAACTGACGAAATATGGGTGCACTATAGGTACAATCTTACCTTTCGGCGACAGGCGTGATGTTGTACATAATTATATTCTATCAATGTTATGATACTCGTATATTTTATTTTATACGAACTTTGTCGCTTACGGATCAACAAGGTCGTGACAATAGCTTTTATGGGTTTTCCTTGCAAGCTCTATGACTCAATGGAATGATAAAAACGAAAATAAAGCTATAGTTCTAAACATAATCTAAAAACATATTGAACTTACATAACCTACAGATAGAACAGCCAATGAGGAAGAGAATCTAATAAACATGCATGCATGCACAAAAACATTACGGTCCATAAGAATTTATATCAAAATACAAGTCACTTACTTAGTTTATTGTCATTGAAATATAAACTCTACATGGGGGTTATACAGTGTATTTTTGATTGGAAGCGTTTTGTTGTGATTTCCAAGAGGGGGAAATGAGGCTTTTGCGCTGGCGCAGCCAGTGTGACGCGAGCGTTGGCGCGCTGTGCCCGAGCAGTTTTAACGGTTTGCGAACTACGCCAAATCGATACAGAACTGCTTTCAAGTGAAAGTGTCAGAATGTTGTGATGCACGTGCAGTGTTAAGTGTACAATCGATTAGAATAGTGTGATAACCAAAATCGATTATCAAGTTAGCGAAGTGACTGAGCACAGCATTGGATGACGCTACGGTAGGTCAACTAGCTCCGTACAACTATCTTTTTATGTACATTCGCGGAGAGAAAACGTCGTTCGTCAATCTGTCAAGTGATTTTTTTCACGGCAATTATTGTAGGAATGTTGTTTTACAAAACTGGTCAACTGTTCGTCGTATAATTTATAAATTACAGTGAGCATGTGCAAGCTAATTTGATATCTCCGTATAAGGAATAAGATTGATGTTCCTTTTGTCTAGGTTTTGTTTTGAATTTGATTCGGTGTTTGTGCCTGGTTGTCTTTTGAAAGCGAGATTGGGCGAGTCATTGACTTTTAGAATCACTCCGCCTGCGCATCTTGCTAACTACACCTTATTTAGTAAACCTCCATGCTCTAAGTCCTACACTATGATAAATTGTCTTCAGCATTATTACATTAAGGGGACGATAGCCGAGTTTTAATGATTTTTAACTGAAGATCACGTCTAAACGAGTAGTGTTAATAATTTGATAAAAATATATGATAAATTAGAGCATTTTCTCAATAACTTAATATGTGAATATTTTAGATTATGTTTATATTACATAGTGAAATTAATTTGTAAAGTTATGTCTAACGCGGATAAAAAACTGAGAATTGCGCAAAATCTACCAAACGTATTTTTCTGAAACCTTCACAAATTTAAAGATAATTTAATTATTGATCTTTTAGTATACGCGTTTTATTAAAATACCTTTTGTTTTATGTATAATAAATTAATAAAGTGTCAAATTGGGGACAGCGCTCCTTGATGGGCGAGTCCTATTACTGGCTGAACGTACGACGCGTTGCGTGAGCTGAAGGTCACTGGCGTATATCTGCGTCTTAATAGCCAAACAAAATGATGTTTGGCTATGCCAAGACTTACAAGTACACACGGCTACACATCAAGCTATACATTTCCAGTATAAGCTGATCTCGCATTGTGTAGGATTTCCGTACAACGTTCGGGGACTGAAAATAATATTAATAAACTGTTCCACCGAACGGCACCTATCAAAGTTTTGTTTCAGTGCGGTTAGTGGAAGTGCTCAGGTGCGGTTCGGTCAAGTGCTGTTGAAATCAGAGCTCTGAGTGGAATACCTCGGTATTTGTAGATCTTTGACGGCAGTTACGGGCCGTTAGAGGCCCGAAAGACTGACAACCAGTCTTACCATGGGGTATCGTGTTACCCAGTCACTGGGTTGTGGAGGTCAGATAGGCAGTCGCTCCATGTAAAATACTGGTGTTCAGCTGCATCCGGGTAGACTGGAAGCTGACCGCAACAAATTTGGGAAAAATCTAGGCAGATGATGAGCTTTGCTGACATATGCACGTTTTCTTATCATCATAATTTTAGCCGAAAGACGTCCACTGCTGCACGTAGGCCTCCCCCAATTTCTTTAGTGGGGGGGGGTGGGGAGGGTTGCCATAATCGCCACGCTTGGTAGGCGGGTTGGCGATCGCAACATGGTGTTAAAATGCATAGGAACGCTGCTGCTCATTCTCTAGTAAGTCCCTTAGTCGCCTTTTACGACACCCACGCGAAGAAATTGGATGATGCTATTCTTTACGTCCGCCACCACACGGAGCCACACGGTTACGGTTTCTTATACAGGGAAGTAAATCTCAGCAGTTAGTGTGTTTAACACTGGTCAACTCTCCAGACGAATGTCAACCTGCCTTGTTGTTATTTTGTGTTGCCAATTTGGATATAATAATAATGATGATGCAAAATGTTGAAATGTTGAAGTCTCGGTGCCAACGATGACTTATCAATTTTCAGCCCGTAAAAGAGGTAAAACAAAGAAGTAGGTAACTATCGAATATGATAATGTTAAACTTAAAGATGACGAACGAAAGTGCCGAAAGACATATTGGATCGGTTGGAAGTTATTTTAATATAAAAAATAGTCTCAATAAAATAATAATTTTATTATAGAACAGAGGTGGCCCTGTGGTAATGGACGAGACTTATAAGTTGTAGGTCGTAAGTTCGAACTAGAGATCGGATATTCGGATGCATATTTACCTAAAGTTTGAGAGTTGACTAGTATGGAGTGCGCTTCGGTACGGGAAAAAGTGTCAGTTTCCAGAACTTACATTTTTTTAAGAACTACTCTTTTGTACTGTGTATCCCGAATAAATATATTTCATTTTAGAATAAAAGGTTTTGAGGAAATATTAACAGTGTTTTTTAAATGTGATATATTTTCCACATATTCTTGCCTAGTTCTAAATAGATAAGAAATATTTGTTATACTTAGGAATACAAAATTGTATACCTACACACTGTTATTAATGAAACCCCGCGATCTCGGAATAAAGATATATTTTAAGAAGCCGTTTCCTTCCTTTTATTCTTTGCCGGGAAAAAAACGTACTTTAGGTAAATATGCATCTGAATATCCGATCTCTAGTTCGAACCCAGACAGGCACTTTAATTTGTGTAAATTATTTCATCACCACTGCTCTCAAAACGGTGAAGGAAAATATCTTGCGGAAACCGGCATTTTCTAGAACAAAAAAGAATCGTAGACTTGTGACATCTATTAACCCGCGCTGCCCCGTGCGTGGTCAGTGGATTACGGCCCACTCCTTCTCGCAGCAGTGGGAACAGTATTGGCGGTGCTATTCTTATCTATAATTAAAGTTCAACGGAGTGATAATGATTTTCTAATTGGTGTAACAAACAACACAATAAACTAAACTAATTTTGTAACTTAAAGACTTCTTAGCGATGGAGAGGAATAAATAATCATGAATACAATAAAACAAACATCAAACCACAAGTTTCTCGGCAATCTCACTAAAACTTTTCTAATTAATTTATTAAAACAAAAAGTAGTAACATTAATCTGAAGGTTTTTCAAACTTTATAATACCTCAAGAATTATAAATAGCTTTTATTAAGATTCTTTGGAACTCTTTGTCTAAACCGTTTATAATATAGTTTGTTGTTCATAAAAATAATTTCTTACCATATTCGGGAGCTTACATACTCCTAGTAAGCTGCAGGTAACATTCTACTCGTATTATTATTTCGGTTAATACCTTACGTGATGGATTCCCCTTACTGTTTCTACTTGAGTTAATGCCTTATTGAACTGGGCTAAGGAGAACGCATTAACATAGGTACAGAAACCTGTGCTGAAGGCATGGTTAAAGTTCAACACATAGAAGAAAGACATACAAATCCATGGAGACTGACAGAAATGGAAAGAGGCCTTAACCCATCAGTAAACGATTCCAGCACTCCAACACACTTTTAATTATTATTTTTCTTTTTGTATGATGTACCGGTACAGCGTCCTATTAATTGTTTGCTGCACCGTACGACGTCATTACGTCAGCGCCGGCTGTCGCTGAAAACCAGCGCTGGGGCTCTGTCTTGCATAGGGTCGCAGTATAATGCTGAGCGATAGCCGTTTTGCGTGGATGTGACGCATGTTTCCCCCAACCTTTTCTTATTTATGTGTTTATGTTCTTTTTTGCGTCATGTTTACCGCAAATAAACGTATTTTCTTTCTTCTTTTCTAATCACAATTCGAAGGATTTTGAAGGAAATTCCTAATCCACTGCTTGGTATGTTTGAAAAGTCTGTCTGCTCAAGAACTTAAATAACGCAATAAATGTTGTTGAACTGTCCAAATGGAGGTTCTATTTGGACAGTTCAACAACATTTATTGCGTATATCGGAAATAGTGTATTATATAGTTTTTTTGTTTATATAGCCATTTATATCCATAAGTTTGCCAAGACGAAAACAGTGGGAGAAAGCTCTCCGAATAAAAATGGAAACCCGATATTTCGTCGAGACTTTGCTTTTTAGACCTGAAGATTTTTATGGGAGAAATTCGTATAAAGGTGATACTCAAAAGAGAACTAAGTCTGTTTTCAGTACCTACTTGTGGTGTGATATTATGTAGGTAAATTAAGTAAAGGTGTGTGTGTGTGATACAGGGTGTTAAAGAAACTGCGTGCCATAAGCTTAGGGTAGGTTCAGTATCGATAAAGGACCCAGGATAAATAATAATAAAAAAAAACATAAAACAATTATTGCAAGATTAACCTTATTTAGTACCTACTAATTTAAAATAGCAACCGTTTAGAGTTAAAATTATTTTATTTATAAAAAAAACTTAAAACAAAATCAAAATGAAACATAAAAATTATTGTAAGATCAACCTTATTTAGTACCTACTAACTTAAAATAGCAATCGTTAGTAGGTACTAAATTAGGTTGATCTTGCATTTCTTTTTGTTTTTTTTTTTGTTTTTTTTTCCTGGGTTTCCTTTATCGATCGGAACCTACCGCTAAGCTATGGCACGCAGTTTCATTAACACCATGTATATTTATCATATTAAAACTATTAGAACTAGATCAGTGCTAGAATTAAAATCTCTGAAGTTTTTCAGTCTGGAACATCATCCTCGAGTTGGTTTTCAACTCCAATCAGGTTATTCCTATCGTACGCATCCAGTCTTCACCAAAAAATTTACTTAAAATTAATAAACACAAAAGACCCTCATTATCTGCCTGCCTTTTCCCAACGATGTTGGGGTCGGCTTCCAGTCTAACCAGACGCAGCTGAATACCAGTATTTTACATGGAGCGACTGCCTATCTGACCTCCACAACCCAGTTACTGGGTAATACGATACCCTTGGTAAGACTCGTTGTCAGACTTTCGGACTTCTGACGACCAGTAACTATTGTCCAAGATCGGTAGGTAGGTAGATAGATTTTCCTTAGCTCGTCTTTGAATAGTGCTACACTCCACAGAACAGAATAAAACGGTAGAAGTCGCAAGTAGGCGAGTTCCGCATTATGTCGGCTCCGCGCGCAAACCACGCACAACAGACTTAAAAAAAAATATATATAGAAATGATAGGACATTTTTAGGGTTCCGAGGGTTCCGTTGTAAACAAGGAACCCTTATATTTTCGCCATGTCCATCTGTCTGTCTGTCTATCTGTCTGTCCGTCCCTCCGTCTGTCCCCGGCTTAGCTCAGAGACGCCTAGTCCTCGAAAACTGTAATTTGGCATGGGTGTACATATTAATCACGCCAAGAGAGTCGTAAAATAAAACCATGAAAAACTTTTTTTTTACGGTACCCCGCTTGCACGTAAAACGGGGATGATATTTTTTTTTCTCGTCTAATACATGGTGTGGGGTATCGTTGGATAGGCCGTTAAAAAATATCGTGGGTCTGTGAAAAATATTTTTCAATTCTGAGATCCGTTTGCGTAATATTAAGCTTTAAAGTGCTATTTTTTGTTAGAGTCAAGTGTGTCCCCCCTCTGACAGCTAAATGGTTGGTTTTGGATATGTGAAAAAATTCATGAAAGTAGTATATGTATGTATAACGAAATTCAAAGGAAAACTATCACAACTAAGTAGGGTTTACAAGTTAACGAGTAATAGTCGATGAACTTAAATTTCCAGTTGAAGAATTGACCGTAACGTATATCGATGTATGGGAGAGCATGTTTTTCAACTACAATGTTAAGTTTGTTTTTGGGATAAATTCATCCTAATTACGGATCCCTTCATTGTGCGTGGTCCGACACGCAATTGGCCGGTTTTTTTATATTTGTTTTGTGCTGTTTTAGAAACTAAACGCTATAGCAGAACCAAAAATGTATCAAAATAATAGTGGTTTATTATACCATCGGTAAGTCCTAATTAATTTTGTTTCGATTAAAATTAGAAAAACAATATTTTACGGAACGTTGCGGATACTTTACGGAAATATGAATCTTAATTAGTTTAATTAATTTGTAAACTGCACAAAAGCAAACATAAACAAAAAGATGGCAGTTTGTAGACCAACAACAGTGCTGCCACCTATCACGAGCTTTCAGTTTTTAATCTCTTTTTTGCGCATTTGGCAGAAACCGACTAAATTATTAAGTACCTAATTATCTCAAAAGGTCCCTTCATTTGTCGTGTACCCTGTTAGGCACATGAAAAGCATTACTAAACCTTTTGAGCTCCTAGTTGGAAATAACCTTTTAATTAATTTGAATTATGGGAAAGGATTCTAATAAAAATTCTGCGAAAAGGGAATTTGATGTTTACTTATAAGGGAAAATGTTTGGTGTTGGACTTTTCCAAAAATTCTTAATATTGGAGCCATGAAATGCAAAGTCTACTGCCTCGTTCGTCTAGTTGTCGCAAGCGCTACTACTGGGCATGGGGTCCTGGGTTCGATTCCCAGGTCGGGCAAAATGTCATTGGGGTTTTCATCAAGAATTTCTCAGTAGCAGCTCGGAGTCTGGATTTCTGCCCGGTTGATTGCAATAGGCTAGCCCCCTATTACATGGGACTTAAACATACCTGGCGAAATGTGGATGTACTATAGGTGCACTTCTGCCTAACCCTTCGAGGAATACAGCCGTGATGTTATGTGAAATGCAAAGTCGAAGATACGATATCAATGAATGCCTTTCGGCATCCGTCAATGCATCTGGTTTGTCTGACTAAAAGTTGCAGATGTCAGACGGTTGAGGTAAAACCGGCAAGTCATCGATATCGTAATGTTTTTCTTCTTTTTTTTTTTAAATTATATAAAGGGGCTTTTACGCATAGCGTATGTCAGTCCCATCGTATCCTAAACAATAGTAAGTATTTCACAACACGTGGGCCAGGTATTTGAACAAACCATATCGCATACAAATATCGTGAATGAAATGAATGTTGGAGATTTTTTAATGATATTTTTCACGTATGACGCGCAAACTGTAACCACGAATTCAGCACCGGTTATACAAAAATAAAACCCGCCAAGTACGTGTCAGACCACGTACAATGAAGGGTTCCGTAGTTGAGATGAATTTATCCCAAAAACAAACTTAATATTGTAGTTGAAAACCAACTGCAAATGTTATCACATTTTTTTTATATGATAAAACTACAAATTAACGATTTTCAAACTTTTCCTTTACTTGTGCTATGGGACCTTGCATCTTGCCAAATTTCAAGATTCTAGGTCAACGGGAAGTACCCTATAGGTTATGATTTACTTGCGAGTATCAAAATATGTCGCATAAACCACCGTATTTTTTTATTGCGTTGACTTAGAAGCTTGATTTTTTTAGAACTCTTAGGGACCGTAAACCTACGTATTTAATATTAATTTCAACTTGATACCTCTACTCGGTCCTGAGAAAAAGGGTTTTGACAGACAGACAGACGGGCAACGAAGTGATCCTATAAGGGTTAGGTTTTCCTTTTGATGTACGGAACCCTAAAAACGAGTGACCCTTACAGTAGTCGCACACATTCTTATATAAATCAAATATAAAAAAAAATGGTAGTGAATGTTGAATAATCTGAAGATACAAATAACATGACGTCTCAGCTTAAGATAATCTGCAATGCAGGTAGGACTTGCTCCCTGACTAACGATTTTGAAATCCTCACGATATTGTGACGACGTACTGAATACTGAAATTGGGTGTTTGAAGGCCTAATTAAACGTAACAAGCTATTCCTTTTAAGTTTATAAAAAAAAAAAAATTGACACATAAGTTAGGAAACATTTACAAACAGGAACAATGTTAATTGAAAGAGTGCATAAGTGGAAGTAGCCGTGGGCCCCAATCTAGGTACAGCCTGTATCTTGGTGGCCCAATATAGATAGAAAAGGCAGATTGATTTAATGACTGTTCAGCGTGACCCAGCACAGCAAGACACAAGTAATAATTAATTATGAAAATATGAATTAAAATCATTCAGAAATCAAAAATAAAATAATAATATCAATCAATAAAATAAAAATGTATATTATATAAAAAACCAAAATTAAATCAAAGAAGATATCAACATGCGTAATTAGAGACATGTAAGAGACGCAAGTAAACATGTTGGCATTATTAATTGGAAGGGCGGAAAAGTATCGAGTTTGTGTGTGTTTGTGTGCGTGTGTATGTGTGGGGGTGTGTGCGTGTTAGAAAGTTTAAGACAGGAGCCGGGAAAGGTCTTGACTATTTGAGTGTCATCTTGATCTTGAGTGTCTTTTGATAAGTAACTCGCTGCGCACCACGGTTTCACCAATATAACTCTCGATCGAAAACGTATCCCTGGTCCTAATTTAAGTCATGGTCTGCCCATGTCCCAAATTTCATTCAAATTCGTTTAGCCGTTTTAGCGTGAAAGCGTAACAAATAAACAAACAAACTCACTTTCGCATTTATACTAATACTAGCTGCGCCCCGCGGTTTCACTCGCGTAAGTCTCGATCCCTTGGGATTATCGGGATAAAAAGCATATATATTAATCCAGGGTGTCAGCTACCTCCATACAAAATTTTATTAAAATTAGTCGAGCCGTTTGAGCGTGAAGAAGTAACACACACAAACACACAAACTTTCGCCTTTATAATATTAGTGTGATTACTTAGGACTAATGTAAACGTATTATCATCCTGGGACAATGTATCGAAGAATTTACTAGAAGTTACATCATGGAAATTTATTATTAACCAATTTCACTACAAACTTAAATTGTCCGTATATTTGAATCAAAATGTCATTCTTTGGCAACTGTATGAAATGGCTGTAGAACGGCAATTTCCTTAACAAACAATTTCCCTAAATGTAAAATAAAGAGAAAGACACTAAAATGAATGGAACTGGCTAAATGCCGTAACTTATTGCACTAAGGCCCCAATTACACTATCATATATTTATCATACAAATATGATTTCATGTCTGTCAAATTCTATGATCATAGTAAAATGATGCTGTTCTTCATTTTTAAATAATACACTTATGATCGTATAAATGTCATACTTAATCAAGATGGATAACGATTGAGCCGTGTTTTCCGTTGCTATGAGCGCAATTTTATTAATTGCATTAAAAAAAAGATAAATGCTGTTAAACACTTTGTAAAAAAAATACTCGATTTCCTCGTAAAGGTTTATAAATATTTTTTTAGTGGTCTTCCAGTCAAAATTCTTATATTTTGACGCCACGTTTGAGGTAAGACGGGTATGATCATATTTTTACGCTTGCTGTCAAATAGGATCCCTTAACAATGATCATAGACAATATGAATCACATGTAGACATTATACCGTCCTATGACGGATATGAAGAACCAATGTTCTTCATAAAAAAAATTACTCATACATCTCTGATCATATTTCTATGATAGTCTAATATGGCTCTAAAATACAGGTATACACAAATATAGTGCAGCAAGTCATCTGACCCGGTGACGGTGGCGCTGCTGGTGAACAAAATATGACAGATCTTGTCAATTTTCATAGTGATTTGGTTAATTCCAATTAAAGCAACCGGTTTGAATAAGCATGCTGCACTATACACGTATTGAAATGTCAAAGAATTCGCAGACAAGTTCCTTGGTAAAGTCCGTTTCCAAAATGAGAATGTTCATGGTCACTTTGTACTATAGATCCGCCGCCCGTTGCGTTGTGTACTTGTGTGGTGTGGTGTTATTGTAAACCAATTGATCGCCGATCCGGGATCATCGT
Source organism: Tiliacea aurago (assembly GCA_948098905.1). Classification (NCBI taxonomy): domain Eukaryota; kingdom Metazoa; phylum Arthropoda; class Insecta; order Lepidoptera; family Noctuidae; genus Tiliacea; species Tiliacea aurago. Next base: position 22,435,826 of record OX402582.1, read on the forward strand.
TCTACCTTGCAGGCGAAGTAATTTGCATTCAGAACGCTTCTGGTTTCTGCTGTCATGCAGTATTTTTTTTTTTCAAATCTTAAAAAAAGGCCAAAAGCGAGTTGGATCACGCACAATGAAGGGTTCCGTAGTTGGGATGAATTTATCCCAAGAACAAACTTAACATTGTAATTGAAAAACATGATCCCCATACATTCCAACTGCAAATGTAAGTTTGTACGCACAATATTGAGTGATTTACCATGTTATTTTAAGATCACAGACTTCTTATAGGTTTTTCTGTAATCTATAAGTGAAGAACTATTTTTTGTATTTTTATCAAAATTTTAGGCTTAGTAGTTTCGGAGTTAAGGGGGAATGGTAATTTTTCATCTATTTTCTTAAATTTCAAAAGTATGTATTTTAAAATTATAAAAAAATATATATAAAATCCTTAAAACAAGCCCTTTCATTTGATATGTCACACGGTACAGTCAGCAAAACTTTTATTTGAAATTTTCTAATTTGCACCCCAAAAGTGACCTTCATATTCACGTAACATGTCCATGTTCGGGTCACAGAAGTTCATATGTGTACCAAATTTCAACTAAATCGGTTCAGTAGATTCGGAGAAAATCAGCTGTGACAGACAGACAGACTGACATACAGATACACGAGTGATCCTATAAGGGTTCCGTTTTTTTCTTTTGAGGTACTTACAAAACCCTAAAAAGAGAAAATGGTAATTTTGTGTATGTAAAAATGCTTGTGATTTGCCCACAATCTTACATGAAGCCAATGCACCTATACTCCATTTGAAATAAGATTAGACATTTAAATAAACCTTTTTTACAGTCCGTTCAACCGATTTTGACTTCTATTGCGTTGACGGCATGACAAATGGCAGCTGTAATAAACAAGTTGGTATTATAACCAGGTTTTTGCTTTTAATGCCATCCTTATGCTTACGGAATAGAAGTCAAAAGCGGTCGAAAGGACTGTAAAAAAGTTAATTTTAATTTTGTAATCTTATTTGAAATGGAGTATAAAACAAAACTACTTTATTTATTGCTCATTTGTTGTCTCATGTATTTTATTTCCTTGCTTCCTCATAAACAGGGTGACATTAAATTTGTTAGCGAAACTCCACAGACGTGATGGATATCGATAACTAAACAAAAAAAAAAAATACTTAAATGAAAAATATTTGCTGATTTTTTTGGAGTCAACGACCGCTTGTAGTGTTGTTACTGGAAGTATCAGTTGAGAAAATCTGTTTTTTTTTTCTACACATACATAAAGTCACGCCTTCTTCCTATGGGGGTAGGCAGAAACTATAGAACGCTACCTGCTACGCTCCTTACACACTCCTCCCCCCTCTACTCCTCCTCACTCCTTTTTTTTCTATCATGTTTTATTATCGCTACTCATCACGTCTGTTGTGAAATTTACACCGAAAAAACTATTTTTTTTAAACTGATATATCAAGTGACTGCACGACCCAAAAAAAACTCATCAAATTTTTTATTTTTTATTTTACCCACCACGTCGGCAAAGTTTTGCTAGCTAATTTAACTTGACCCTGTATATAAAGTTGTTAAAAAATAATGGGCCCGTTTTGACATTTATCTTGAGTCGATTTATCGTGAGTATCGAATACCACGTCGTATGGTTACTTCACTAGTAGTCTACTGGTTGATCATAAATTTGTTCCACAAAAGAATGAAAGAAAATATTGTTTATGCTGCACAAACAAAACGCACATTACAAAAAAAAAATACATCAAATACACACATAGAAAAGAGCCAAAAGCCTCGTATTCAATTAATAAAAGTTTCACAGTTTTGTCCATTGATTGATGTCAGGGCCAGGTACCAAAGACAATTTACGTTTAAACAGTAAACGTAGTACATTTTATGTAAAAGAAAGTACTCATTGCTCTTAGTAACAGTATAGCCGGGTCTGCTGCGCCCATAGTTGCGTTTTTCAAACAGTTATAAACACGATTTGGGGGCGTGGCCTAAATCAAAATCATATAAATCGTGTTTGAAACATGTTTGTAACTGTTTGAAACACGCAACTATGGGCGCAGCAGACCCGGCTTAAGAAGCAACTGCTAACTTCAATGCAAGAGCTCCAACTCCAAGTTAAATAACATAAGTACTTACATAAGTAGTGTAGTGACGTTAACAATTACGTGCGTCATTCAATTGCAAAAATAGACGAGAAATTAGCGAGAACGTTGGTAATAACACCTCTACAAGTCAATAATTAATTAATTTAAACACGCACTCGGCTGAAGGTAACGTGCCAGAAATTCAAATCAAAGTAGAAGCGATTGAGTTAGGTTCAGAAGGATTTGGTTACGCCCAAAACGTATTGAAATTAATTGTGAAAAGGAAGTCCTAATTATTAATCCTTCGAACGATTGCCAACATTTTCTAGCAACACGGAATGTTGTCGGATGATAACAAATACATAACAAACAGAAGAGTAGTATTTCGCTAACAATATTTTAAACAGCTTTAAATTAGAACAGCAATCAAATGTTGCGTGGTGTGTTGTTTGTTGTTGTTGTAGTGTGTTGTTGTTATGTTTTGTGTGTGTTATGTTGTTCTTTTGTGTTGTTATTGTGTTATGTTATTTAGCCCGGACAAACTCATTCAGGTACGTACTAGAACACAAACTAGCCATGTTATGGTATTGCTTGGCGAAAAATCAAAATCAAAATGTAATCACAATCAAATCAAAATCACAAGTCATTTATTCAAACTAGGCTGAAAATCAGCACTTTTCGAAAGTCAAAATTAAATAAGACTGTGTCCCGAAAACGCCCGCCCTTCACCACTGCCTAGTGCTTTAGCTGGGAAGAATAAGTAGCGCAACACACTTCCCAGTAGCACAGCTGTCTGTTCAGTTAGAAAAACTTGATTCTAATCAAAAGTACTTATTAATTTACATTACGCAACACAACACATTAAATTAAATTATTTGCCGTACACGCCACTAAACCAACAAAAAAAATCGTAGAAAACTATACAACTATATAGAAAAAATAAAACTAAAAACGTAAACAGAACGTACATAAATAAAAGCCTCCAGGCATAATGGGCGTGCCCGCTTACATAAAGCTATAGTAGCTGTAACTCAAAATCACAAATGATAAACAAGCACTATAAAAAATAGCAGAAAATGCAGACGGTACCTATCGTCCACGATCCTACCCAAAAGCAAGGTGTTTCAAACTCAAATCACCAAATGAGTAGCCAGAATATTACAGCACTAGTCTTTCAGTGGCGATCTGAACCCGACGCGAATAACTAACGCGTTATTAAGGTGTCAGTCCATATACACAACGCAACCAATCACAAACTAGTTACGGTAGATCCGCAGTGGTACCTAGCCCGCGAAATAAATCATTAGAATCATTCATACATCTGTCTTAGTTAGATTTGTTCCATGAGAACCAATTAGATTTGTTCCATTAAATAGAACAAATCTCATAAAGAAAAAGTCTTCTGGAACAAATATAACTTAGTATTAGGTCATGATTTTAAGGATCATAATTATAAATACATATTTTTTATGGTCGCGACTTATATTTTGAACAAGAAAAAAACAAAAAAAAAAGGTGTAGCCCGGGAAATTCAAACTTTTTCTTACGTTTTTTTTCAATTTGCAGGTCAGTTTAAATAAAACGGGAATTTGAATTTCTCGGGCTACACCTTTTTTTGCGTTGAAAATTATCAATTAACTTCTCCCGCTCTGGGCGGAGCGGGAGGGCGTGTCAGACTTTTACTAAATTCGTTGGAGTTCGTCCAGCGAATTTCCACCAACATTGTCATGTGTCCCTTCACAAAAATCACTACTAAAACTAAAATAAAATCCAAAATATAAATAAGATGCAAATAATTTGTGTCTTATTTATATTTTTGACTAATAAAGTTAAATTTTTCTACAAGATAAAAAAAAAACCGTATTCGTGTTTCCGACCTTCCGTGTTTAACATGAAGGTTAAATCCGTATAGAAGGGATTATACATAGTACAAGACGTGTACAACTTTTGTTACACGAAGGTCGTTGAGAGGTTGAGGCCTGTGTCCGCTAGCAAAATTTGAAAGGACGAACTGATATCATTTTTTTTTAGTAAAACTTATATTTTTACGATATGTGAGCACCATGTATCTATCACAATGCTATCACATAATTAATTTATCTGTCATTGCTTAATTATGAATTATTTTTGCATATTGTTTAATTATTTTACTTTATAATTTTATTCTAGGTTCATAGTATTCACGTATAACTAATGTACCTATACAAAATATTGTAAAACATTATAAAAGAGTCCATGATTCTCCATACGAAACTATATTTTGGAAGTACTAGAATCAATTAATTTTTTTTGTAAATATTGACGGTCAAAAGTGTCATATGTGCCTATTTGAAATAAATAATTTGACTTTGACTTTGACACGAGTCAAGGCTCCTGAAAACTTCATAGAAATTGTTCTCCAGAATTGTGTCACACCGTCGAGTTGCGCATGCCTGCGGGTCTCCTTCAGCCAGTAGACAAACTGGGCTAATAATGGGCCTGAAATTATAGGAAGATAGCTTGGTCGGATCCTGATGATGGATTGACACTTGTGCATGATCATTCTCATTAAACATGCATTAAGTTGGATCATGGTATGCCGATCACAGAAGGTTATACGTTTAACGGCGCAGGATAGCCTTTACCAGAAGTGATCATAGTATCTGGTTCAGCAGCTTCATAATCATCAGGATTGTGCGGGATTATAGCAGTTCGTCGTGGACGTGGTATGACAGCGGCTCCCCTTCACACCTTCTCTGTCATCAGAAGACAGCCACCACGCAACCACCGATGCGACGCTCTGCTAGAGTGGCTGTGATCAGCCAGTGTCACTCTTATCCGACCTTTTCGGTGATTCCAGTAACTTCGTAACAAAAATAGACGGTGCCACTTGCTGCGCAGTCAAGTTTACTGCCATGAGTCATTTAACTTTTGCCCGTTCTTACTTAAACTAGATGACAGTTCAAACGCACTGTTGAATTTTCAACACTAGGTTCAGCGCCGATAGTTGTAAATCCAACGTGCAATATTTTTTTGGCATTACTCTTGGATAGCAATGAACCTTCAATACCGCTATACGGTTTATTTTTAAAACGTCAATAACCTCTTAAGGGGTCATTGTACTCATCATTGTGAACAACTTTTACTATGGGACCAAAACTGATATCGCGAAAAAAAAAACAGCTGTTCCCGACATTTATTTTCTAATAATTCGTTAAAATGTAGGGAACAGCTGATTTTTTTTTCGCTATTTCAGGTCTGGTCCCATAGTAAAAGTTGTTCATAATAATGAGTACAATGACCCCTTAAGAGGTTATTGACGTTTTAAAAATAACCCTGTATAGTGCTATTGCAGATGTCCAATAACTATGGTGGCCACTTATCGTTAGGTGTGCTGCATTCTTGCTGCCTAGGGGTAATAAAATAGAAAAAGAGCGTGTCTTAAACAGTAGTCGCATAATTATGATGTGTAACATCTGACATCTGACCTTGGTAATAAGCAACTGAGCAGCGACAAAAATTACCCTCAAAATTTAAAAAAGCTAAATTCTGAAATATTTATTCGAATTATTATTCATTTCTAGTGGTCGCCCACTGGTCGAAATTTGATCCCTCTACTTACAATCTATATCATCATCATCATTTCAGCCGAAAGACGTCCACTGCTGGACATAGGCCTCCTCCAACCACCGCCACTTCGACCGGTTCTGTGCTTCCTGCATCTAGCAGATAGCACCAAGTCATCAGCCAACCTTGCAGGAAGCCTTCCAACGCTACGTCTTCCGGTACGCGGTCGCCATTCCAGAGGCTTTCGGCCCCATCGGCCATCAGTTCTGCGAGCAATATGCCCTGCCCACTGCCACTTCAGTTCAATCTATATCATCATAATTATCATTTCAGCCGAAAGACGTCCACTGCTGGACATAAGCCTCCCCCAAAGCGGGGGGAGTTTGCCATAATCGCCACGCTTGGCAGGCGGGTTGGCGATCGCAGTATGGTGTTAAAATACATAGCGAACGCTGCTAACCACTTTCTAGTAAGTCCCTTAGTCGCCTTTTACGACACCGATGGGAAGAGATAGGGGGGGTGCTATTCTTTACGTCCGGCACCACACAGACACTCAACCTATATAGAATAAAATAGAATAGAATACTCTTTATTATGTACACCATAAAAGTTACAGATATAAATGTTTAAATTTTACATAGGGTGACACAATAGTTATCACTAAAGGCGATCTTTTACAGACAACCTTTGGATGGATTAAAGGGAGCAGGAGAGACAATACTGCAGGTAGTCAGTGGTGTACCATTAACAAATCCAATAAATACATACATACACAAAGCATACACTTATCTAATAAATATATAGATACATATACACAATAATATACATGAAACAAGAGCAGGGATTGGGGGATGTATTATGTAATGATGATGTTTAAGGAGAGATGAAATGTTTTTTTACCTGAATCTTAAAAGTGGACAAAGATTGAGCACGCCTTACCGACACAGGCAAGGCATTCCATAACCGCACTGCTATACACCGCTGCTGTGCCTATATAGTACTTACTAATTCCAGGATTACACTAATTCCATGCTATTATAAAGTGCGTACTAATTCCAGGCTGTTAAAAAGTACTTACTTATTACATGCTCAAGCTGTCGCTTCCTGTTACATACTTCCGTCCCTTTTCACGAAATGTCTCCCACAGAACTCGACAAGAAAGATGATAAACATCAAAAACACTGCTTAAAATAGATCAACAAGTGGTGGAGCATGACGGAAGTAAATTATACGGAGTTAGTTGAAGCGTTTGAACTTCATACTAACGTACAATAAACGAATAAGTGGATTCTCTTTGATATTGGAGTTAAGTTGGCTCAAATGTTGGGCATAAGTACCAACATTTTATACCAACGTTGTTAGCAGGTATCACCAATATCAAATATTGACAGTTAATTACTCTGAGAGTAATCTGTGATCCGGAATTTTCCGCTACAAATATTAATATAAACTTGAAATTGTTTACGCTATGTGCACAAATTAACGGATTTTGTCAACATTTTAGGTAAATAATTAAGATTTTCCAGCGAATTCGCAATGTTTTACTTCGTGTATGATTTTATTAAACGTTTAATGTTAAGTACCGACGATGTTGATGTTTGACGAAAACATGGTTCCGTAAAGTTACCTCTTTTTCTCTTCCTGTCTTCTTTTTTGTGTTTTTAACTTGATTGTACATTTACCCACTTCAAAAGTAATCTTAGATGTAATCTTTATTGTACAATTGTTTGTTTTCTCAAACAAAATAAATAAGTAAAGAGAATCACACAATATGACACTACACAAGATAAAAATATACGTCACCAATTATTACAAACACAAAAAAAAAAAAAAATCTCTCAATGCCGACAAAATTTGCCTCAGTGTCTACGTAACGGAAGGTGAACAAGATTCCGCAGTTATTACCGGTACGACATTCCGGCTTCCGTTCGACGAATACTTTAGCTATGATACTAAATATATGCAGGTTTTATTTATTAAAGAAGCTCTCTGATTGGTGCTTGATGGGAAAATATATTGAAGGTGGGATTGGAAGAGAATAGGTGGGGTATTTGTTTTATTTTTAGTTGTGTCAAAACTCAAACTCAAACCGTCTTATTACAAAACAAGTTTTATCTTCAGACCTAGGTTTAAACCATGCAGCCATTATTAAAACTCGAACTTTATTTCGTCTATGGTAGGTAAAGTTCCTAACACAAAACTGACAACTTAGTACCGAACTAAGTTTTCAGTTTTGTATAAAGAACGGTATTTCAATCACAGTTACGTTCTTATTACAAAATCTGGCTCCATGGTTTAAGCCATGTCAAAATATAAATCTTGTTTTGTATTAAGACGGAAAGCATTTATTTCAAATAAACCAACTACAAGCACTTTTGAATTGTCAAGGGGTCGGTCAATCAGAAAGATAAAGCAATTCCAAAGCGTAGTAGGTTCCTATGGAGAATAACAGGCAAGAAACTTCACAGACACTCTTTTAAATTATAATATTTGTTATACAATTTTGGTTACATCATTCATGTTGAAACTACACAATCATGTTCTCACAACAATGTAGAAAGACGTGCACGTTAAAAGCGTCCGTAATAAAAAGTTAAAAACAATGTGTAACATCTGACATCTCACCTCCCCTCTACTTACAATCTACATAGTACTTACTGATTTCATGATTACACTAATTCCATACTATTATAAAGTAGGCACTTACTAATTTCATGCTATTATAAACAATTTTTTTTAATTTCCTAATTTGCCCCCCAAAAGTGACCCCCAAATTCAAAATTCATTTATTTACTTTATACGTCCGTGTTTGCGTCACAGAATTCCATAAACCAAATTTCAACTTATAGATTCTGAGCAAATCGGCTGTAGCAGGCAGACGGACAGACAGAGAGACAGAAACACGAGTGATCCGTATAAGGGTTTAATTTTTTCCTTTTTAGTTACGGAACCCTAAAAATTACTAACTTATTCCATGCTCAAGCTGTCACTTTCTGTTACCCATTTTCGTTAATTTTCACGAAATCAATCCAACATAAAGTTAAAAATTAAAATAAGCCGAGGCAGCTAAGAAATGACCCTGGCCCTACTGACGGCGCCCGTTCACGAACATGACGCGGATACGCATGGACGCAGCACCATTTAACTCAACCATTTTGAAGGGAACTTAATGATCCAACACACACGCAACCACCACCGAGACATTTGAGTGAGCATGACATACTCTCAGCCACCAGGGAACATTCAAGTTAATGAAAGACGTACCCAGTAACTGGTAGCGTTATAGTAGGCACATACTCGTAGTACTCACACACGTGCTGTTGATTGGTGACGTCTTTATATAATAATTATTATTATGGTTAACTCAAATATTTATATTTACTCAAATAAAGAGCTTTTACCCGACTGCGGCGAAGCCAAGAAAGGAGGGTTATGTGTTTGACCTGTATGGTTGTATGTATTTCCCTATGTTCCCTCGTAACTACTAAACGGCTGAACCGATTTTCATAAATGATAATTATGTCGTTAGATTCGTCTTTATTGCGCGAGTGTCATAGAGTATATTCATTTTTTTTTAAATAAAAATGGCGGTTTGATTTTTAATAATTTTGGTGGTCGTTCAATAGAATTATATGTTTAAAAGTAATCTAAATGAGAAATGTGGATAAAATATCCCGAACTTTTGGAGTGAGTGAGTAAGAGTTCGTTATCACCCGATTATAAGTGAGTATATAACCATATTTACCGCCTTACAAACCTAACTAAAAAATATAAAATAAAAAAGTTAAATAAAAAAATCAAAACCCGACTGCGTAAAAAGTGAACTTCTATAATTATGGAAACAAGATTTATATAAATTAATACTATAAACAATCTCATGCAGTCGGAGGTAATAGGTCGTTATTGTTAGGAAGATAAATCTTGTTTCCATCTTTTTTTATGTTCACTTTTTACGCAATTGGGTTTAAATTTTTTTAATTAACTTTTTTTTAAATCTTTAATTTATCTAATTTTTAAAATACATACTTAGATCTTGGGATAACCAAATATTTGATTACAAGATTAACGAAGCGAATATAATCGAAAATTGGCTTTTTATACAAGTAAAGTAATTTTGAAGTTAAAATAAAACTTTACTGAAAAATGTTGATTTCGTTTGAAACAGTAATTAAATACCTGTTAATTAATCTTTTAACAGTGGCTATTAACAGTTTCGAGGACACTGAACGCCAATAGGCGTTTTAACAATAAAACTTCTATTGAGACAGTCTTGGGTTCTAACATTTATTTTATCAAGGGTATTTAATAGGTTGACAACCCTTTTGTTTATTTTCAGAACAAAAATAATAATTCATTCAGCGTTTGACCCAGATAAAATAGACCATTTTCTTATTTTTCATGCTCAAAATGCGACGGAAATTGCTCCTTCATTCTTCTTATGCTGAAAGGGCAAAATAAATCTTTGTAGGCCTATCAAAATGATGTTCCTATTTATTCTATTCGAAATAACAATCGAATAACGTCGCCCTATCTATTACATGGGACTTAAGGGGGTGCGCTAAAGTAGCATGCGAATTTCAAATTTTCTTAAGTATTTTGCAATTTTCAGGTCTGTGTCAAGTTGCATGACACAAGACCTGCAAATATTATAACTAACTCTCTTCGTAGAATCCTATTGAATGACTAGGTTCCATTGTCGAATGGACATCTCGTTCGCCAGCCTCGCTCTGTCGCCGCGTGTCATTGATGGCGCGTCATGGAGGGGGTGGAGACCTATTCCGATCACCGGTACATCTGGTTTGACGTCTCCACCCAGATCTCGGGCGCGCCGGTCCAACAGGCCCCGAGTGGTCCGTGGTGGGCGCTGAAGCAGCTGGACCAGGAGCTCCTCCTGGAAGCCTTGATCGTGCAGGCCTGGGTGTCATCACCGGACAGGCTTGCCGACATAAACGACGAGGCAGAGTGGTTCCGGGAGGCCATGTACGAAATATGTGACTTGGCAATGCCCCGGGTCCAGCCAGGACATGCTCGCGTGAGCTGACCGCTTTACGCGAGGCGTGCTGGTAACCGGTACTCCAGGCACCGCAGGCTGCGTATCCGCCCTCCGGATACAGAGGCCATTCAGGCGAAGCTGTACGAGGGGTACAGAGCGGCGAAGACCGCTCTCCGAGCGAAAATCCAGCAGGCCAGAGGACTGGCTTGCGAGGAGTCGCTGGAGAATCTCAACAGGGACCCGTGGGGACGCCCCTACAAAGGGGTGAGGGATAAACTTCGCCCATGAGCTCCCCCGCTGACGCAGAGTCTCCGGCCCCAGCTTGTGGAGGACGTGGTGAGCGCTCTGTTCCCTTCGCGAGAGGAACATACTCCTCCGCTCATGGCTCCGCCTCAACAAGGATGCTCCGGAGGTGACCGAGACAGATGTAAGAGTGGCGGTACGTAGGCTGAATGCCAAGAATACCGCCCCAGGACAAGACGGCTTGCCTGGAAAAGCCTGGGTCCTGGCCTTGGAGGCTCTCGGGCCTCGACTAAAGGGGCTCCTAAGCGCATGCTTGGAGAGGGTGAAACTTGTCCTTGTTAAGAAGCCAGGGCGCCCGGCAGACTCTCCGTCCGCTTACCGGCCCATCGTGCTGCTCGACGAGGTGGGCAAACTCTTTGAAAGAGTAATTGCAGGAGACGCCCCGGGCGTCGGGAGTCGCAAGCCGATTTCCGGCCACCGTAGGTGCGGGCCTGCGAACGGTGAGCGATGGGTAGCTTAGTATATCAATGTTCCACACATCATATTTAGAGTTTTAAGACTTTATTCATATTATCAGGTGATACTCATTTTCCTATCGAAAAACGCTATAGAATAGTTGTATTTTTTAATTAATATTTAAATTTTCGGTGGATACCTACACATTAATTTTCTAAGGGTATATAGCTCGTGCTATATCCCCTGAAAATGTGTAGCTGTATGCCCCGAAGTTTGAAATATTGATATTGTAGAAAATAAGGTAAGTCACATCTGGAAGCTAAAAATTGCTTTGAAAGGTAATGCGCCTTGCAACCCTACCTTGAAGGCGGTTTTAAGGCCTTTAGTTTTAATGTTAGGTAAACATTCAGGAAAAAAGCGGTCAAGACTGATAAAAACCGGCCAAGTGCGAGTTGGACACGTAAACCAAGAGTTTCGTAACCACTAAAAATCGCTTCGTTGATCTAGTGATCGTAAGCGCTACTGCTGAGCATGTGGTCCTGGGTTCGATTCCCGGGTCGGGCAAAGAGTTATTGGGTTTTGCCATGTGATATTTCTTAGTAGCAGCCTGGAGTCTGAATGTGTGCCCGGTTGATGGCTAAATAGGCTGAATAGGCTAGCCCCCTATTACATGGGACCTAAAAATAAGTGGCGAAATGTGGGTACACCCCTGCCTAACCCTTCGGAGAATTCAGGCGTGATGTTATGATATGGTAATAGAAAGAAAAGGTACAAAATCTTTAAAAAGGCCTTTTTTCTAGTAGGTAATAAAAAATAGGATCACCAGACGTAGGTCTTATCGTAGCATTTCACTTTATTCAAATAAATGTCACACTTTTTTTGACAGAAAAATATATTAATTGGAATGAAAAGCTATGCCTTGGATTGTGACAGCAATATTATTTTTTTAAATTTCAGTCTGTTAATTTTAAGTAGACGTTTCATTTAAGCAGATTAGGTTGATAAAGAATTTCTCTAGAATAATATAAGTATTTTAGAAAATAATCACGATGAGGTTAACCTCCTTGAAAGCGTAGGTGCTTACAAGGGGGGTAACCACATCGTGATGCTGACTGTACTTATTTTTTTTTAAATTAAATAAGGACACCAAATAGCTACATTCATTTCAGCCGAAAGACGTCCACTGCTGGACATAGGCCTCACCCAAAGGGGGGGTTTTCCTTAATCGCCACGCTTGGCAGGTGGGTGGGCGATCGCAGTATGGTGTTAAAATGCATAGAGAACGCTGCTGCCCATTCTATAGTAATTAGTCCCTTAGTCGCCTTTTACGACACCTACGGGAAGAAATTAGTTAATTCTATTCTTTAAGTCCGGCACCACACGGACCGCTACAATAATATCAGCTACATTATGCAATAACAAAAAAAAAAAACATAAATAACTTAAATAATAATGTAGCCCACAGCGCTGTTCACAAATTACCATAAATATTATATTTCTATAAAATAACAAAAGTAGCCATAACAAAGTAGCCTGAAATTACTTAATTAAAATTGTACCTAATAGATTTTTAATATTAGAAACTTATAATGTAAATGTCTTAAGACGTACCTTAGACTTTAATTAAGATTTAGAATTTAGATACCAACTTTAATACAAAACTTTAATTTCGTCTTGTTTCTACCGAAACTCTGTCTTTTAATTTGCTAGACCTAAATTACAGCTGCGATCGATCTTTAAAAAAAATAATACGATAAATAATTAGTATTCCAGAGACAACACGACAAGAAGCCGACCCCAAACACGTTGGGATGAGGGTAACAGAATGATGATGTTGTAGTTTCTGCTCAAACATCAGCGCCTTACAATCAGAATAATTTTGAGGTATATTGCTAATCCATTGCTTCACATGTTCGAAAAAATTGTCTGCTCAGCGACGTAAATAACAATGAATGTTGTTGAACTATCAAAATGATACCCACTGTTGTGAAGTTAGATTTATTACATTAGGAGGCGGAACGCGTGAGGGAGAGGCAAGGTTCGCACCCTCGCGCCCCTAGTTGCCGCAGGGGACGCCCCGGGCATCGGAGCCCGGAGTCGCTAGCCGATTTTCGGCCACCGTAAGCCCGGGCTTGCGGATGGTGAGCGATGAGTAGCTCGCCGTCCGATAGGGTACCAGGCCTGGGTCGTCGGCGCGTTCTGTTCCACGCGCGCCTCAAAGAGATGTCAGCACCAACTGACGGGGTCCGTTAGGACCAATGCCTGCCAGGGTTGGGAGTTCGTCCGAAAGGGATATCGTGGCCCTGGCACACAGGCAACGGAAGGAACAGGGGTGGGTTTTAGTCAGTAAAAGTCTGACACGCCCTCAGCTCCGCCCAGAGCGGGCAAGTTATTTGATAATTTCCTACCCAAAAAAAAAAAAAAGATTTGATACATTGAATGACTTTTTCATGAAATCATGACATTGGGGAACAAATTATCTAACTTAGATATATGTATTAACGATTCTAATGATTATAATTCTTTAAATTCATATCTGTTATAGTCGCGAATCATCAATTTTGATCAATAAACAACCTGACACTGACCTGCAAATTGCAAAAACCGTAAGAAAATTTGAATTACCAAACGGAAATATTTTTTTGCGAGATTGTGAAACGAATCTAATCTGAATACCTAACTAGTTAATATTAAACTTGTGACAGGATCTTTTAGAAACAAAACTGAATGCTAGAGAAAAGCATACAGTAAGTATTGCACAGATTTTGGATACTTAAAATAAGTTGTAACAATAAAATGTGCGATCCCTGTTTAATCTGCCTTATATTAGGTAAGCAAACTCACACAAATCTTACACACATACCGCTCTTATCAGTCGTCTCTTTCTTCCATACGCTCTATCAATCGTTATGTCGGCAGTCACCCCCTTTCCAGCCATATGTATACAGGGTCAAATTAAATTAGCTAGCGAAACTCCGCAGCCGTGATGGGTATCGATATCTAAACACGAAAAAAATTTAAAATTATTAACTTTATGTTTTTTTTGGGTCATACACCGCAGTGAAGTGGAAATATCTATTTAAAAATATGTTTTGAGCAAACTTTACAGACGTGATGAGTATCAATATCTAAACAAGGTTAAACAAAACAAAAAGAAAATAAAATCGGTCGTTGACCCCAAAAATCGACACCCATCACGTCTCCGGAGTTTCGCTAGCTAATTCAATTTGACCCTGTATAATCTGTCATACAGTATATCTACTGTATCGTAATAAAGTTAAAATTAATCGTTCAAAATAAAAGCTCATAAAAACAAACCAAAAAGCGTAATTCTCTCAGACAGGAACTTGTCACTACACCTGCCATACTGAGTGACCCAGAAAAACCTGCATCACAACTGCACTTCTTTGTATCTCATTCAAAATGTTGTACGATAATGTAAGTATTGAAGGGACCGGTAGGCGGTAAACGGCGCTTTGTAAAGGTGTACTGAGAAGATAATAAATATGCAGTTGGCAGTTGCAAAGTGATGCCGACGCGACGGTGTAAAAAAATTGTAATACTCAATATCTATAATGCTTTACCATAATGTGTACTTAGGTGGTAACTATAAAATTCAGATCATTATGGACCCTGTACATGGCAAAGCAAAAGGGTACCAGAGAGGAAGCCCTGTTGAAGGAGATCACTAAGTTGTTATTGTTGGGAAACAAGTTTTAATTTACATAATACAGGAAAAGTTTTTATCCACTGCGCAAATTTTGACAAATTAAACTTAAACGAATTTTATTAAACATATATTTTTTATTTTGATACGTCTTAGTACAAAAAACAAAAAATATCGTTAACGAAAGATGTTTATTTTAAAAGTGGTTGTATGGCTACCCGGCGGCGCGCGGCAAAGCGTAACGCGCTAAAGTACCTACCTATCAGCTGTGCGCTCGCTCGATTCGCCGGCGTAGGTATTTACGTGGGTTACAATGTACTGATCGCTAATTTTATCAGGTTCGAACTAGACTTTTTTATGTTTAGACCGCGACCTAAAGTTATTTGCAGAGTAATTCCAAATTTTCCTTCATACTTTAACGGGCTTAGGATGGCTTCTTCGATTTCGATCGCCAGTCGGGGTCTGCCAGACCCTCGTGCATGATTCGGGGTTCTGAACTGTCCGTGATCAAGCAGCCTTTGAGTGGTCGCTAAAATAGTCCTTTCATTAGGGACCGCGGGGTTAGGATTCCATGGGCTCGCATTCGAGGTATGCTCTCCGTCGCATACATTCGGCGAGCTGCTCGCAAACTTTCACCATTCAGTACATACACTCGCACCATCTCGGTTACTGAAGTCCGACATCGTGACCGGTAGGTACAAGCACGACACACGTGCAGCGCGGCGCTTGCGCGGGAAAGCGATTAGACGCGACGTCACACGACAGCGCGTGCGATGAGTGAACTGCACAGAACACTTATACTTGGTGAACTGACTGTCGGCCGGCGCGCCCGGCGCGCCCTGCCGCCCCCTGCCACCCCCTGCCGCCCGGAAGCCGTGCAACACCGCCGCTTGCGCCGGCCGCCGCGCGCGCCCATTGATATTATTACGAATAGATTGTGTCCATATTTTGCTGATTTAAAGTAGGATAAAAAAAAAAAAAGTATTGAATAAATAATGGAAATGTGTTCTGTTACTGATATTGAACCACCAAAAAAAATTTGCGCACTGGTTAAAAACTTTTCCTGTATAGTCATAGTCAGGAGATCGCGAATTAGATACTAACATTTCACACTATTATTTATTTATTATTTTATCTGCAAAAGTACTTTAATTTTTAGATTATTTTTATTTATGTATTATAATTCTGTTTAATCATATACCTAACTAAATTGTTTTTCTTTGAATAATTATTATTGCTATATTATTTATTTATTAGTATTGTTATTTATTTCAATTAAGTAATGTAAGGTTATGTAAGGTTTATGTGATTGAGTAATTTTGGCTTACCCTTTCCAATACCTCATCATTATCATCATTTCAGCCGAAAGACGGCAACTGTTGGACATAGGCCTCCCCTAAAGGGGCGGTTTGCCATAATCGCCACGCTTGGCAGGCGGGTTGGCGATTGCAGTATGGTGTTAAAATGCATAGAGAACGCTTCTGCCCATTCCCTAGTAATGCTCTCTAGTAATGTTCCAATACCTACTGCTAATTAATCTATTGTTTACGGCACCTCATCGGTGCCGGCGGGGTTTTACCGGTACGAAAATTTACTTAAAAGAAGTAAATAACAAGTGGCCGAAAAATTGTTTGCTTTTGAAAAGGACAACTTCCATACCTACGAAGATTGCAAGTGAAATAAAAGCTTGTAAGGAATGTTATGATGTTCCTTTCTATAGGAACCTACTACACTTTGATCTATCTACGACGAACTCTTTAACAATTCAGTAGTGCCTATAGATAGTTTAATTGAAATAAACGCTTTTCCCCTTATTACAAAACAAGGTTTATCTTCAGACCCAGGTTTAAAACATAGAGCCATTATTTAATTTCGAACTTTATTCCGACTGCGATAAAGTTCCTAAACACAAAACTGACAATTTAGTACCGAACTAAGTTTTCAGTTTCGTATAAAGAACGGTATTTCAATCACCGTTACGTTCTTGTTACAAAAACTGGCTCCATGGTTTAAGCCATGTCAAAATATAAATCTTGTTTTGTAATAAGGCGGTTTGAGTTTGAGTTTAAGATTAGGTATAACAAAAATGGCGATTAGAGAATTTGCTTTAGTTAAGATTGTTTTGTTAGGGTTCCGTACCCAAAGGGTAAAACGGGAATCCTATTACTAAGGCTCCGCCGTCTTGGGCACGCCACAATTGTGGCGATAAGTCCCCTCTTTGGCTAGAGAGGCGCCACGGCGTCCTCACCTTCCGCCTGACACAGGTCCTCACCGGACATGGTTGTTTTGGGAGGTTCCTGTTCAGGATAAAGCGGGAGGAAACGCCCGGGTGTCACCACTGTGTGGATCGCCCGGAGGACACGGTGGAGCATACGGTGGAGGTCTGCCCAGCTTGGGCGGAGCACCGCCGTGTCCTCACGGAGGCGATCGGCGGCGGCGATCTCTCGCGTCCGGTCCTGGGCCCTGGTTCAGGCCATGGTTCGGAGCGAGAGTGCATGGGAGGCCGTCACCTCCTTCTGCGAATTAGTAATGCTTGCGAAGGAGGAGGCGGAACTCGTGAGGGAGAGGCAAGGTTCGCGCCCTCACGCCCCTAGTCGCCGCAGGAGACGCCCCGGGCGTCGGGAGTTGCAAGTCAATTTCCGGCCACCGTAGGCGCGGGCCTGCGGACGGTGAGCGATGGGTAGCTCACCATCCGATAACGACCAGGCCCAGGTCGACGGCGCGTCGTATTCCACGCGCACCTCAAAGAGTTTTCAGCACCAACTGACGGGGTCCACTAGGGCCAACGCCTGCCAGGGTTGCGAGTTTGTCCGAAAGGGATATCGTGGCCCTGGCACACAGGCAAATGAAGGAATACGGGTGGGTTTTAGTCAGTAAAAGTCTGACACGCCCTCCCGCTCCGCCCAGAGCGGGAGAAGTTATTTGATAATTTCCCACCCAAAAAAAAAAAAAAAGGCTCCGCCGTCTGTCTCTCTGTCTGTCTATCCGTCTGTATGTCCGTCTGTCACCACGCTGTATCTCATGAACCGTGACAGCTAGACAGTTGAAATTTTCACAGATGATGGATTTCTGTTGCCGCTATATTCAAATACTAAAAAAAATAATAAAATAAATATTTAAGGGGGCTCCCATACAACAAACGTGATTTTTCTGCTCGTTTTGCTCTATATTGATAACGGCAACAGGTAGACCCTTGAAATATTCACAGAATATGTAGATATATATTGACTTTAAAAATAATTAATTAAATTAAAATAAAACAAATATTTAAGGGGGGCTCCTATACAACAAACGTGTTTTTTGCCATTTTTATAGATAATGGTACGGAACCCTTCGTGCGCGAGTCCGTCTCGCACTTGGCTGATTTTTTTTTAATCTATTCTGTACTTGTAAATACATTTCATTTCAGAGCAGCGTCTCAAACTATTCACAGACATGTATTTTATTACAAAGTTATTAAAGATGAGGAAACAGAAAACAACAATGCTGTTCAATTCTAAAACTTCTGTCAATCATAAAAAAGTCTGTGAAGTATGAGGGAACAATCACGAAAAAACATTGGATTAGGAGCTTAAAAACAAGATAAGGATGAAACTAGATGCTTCAGCGTCAGAGAATTAAAGAAATTAATAATATCTGTCAATTACACATGCTTTCCAGATAACAATCTAGGGTTCGTAGAGTAATTTACAGCTATATCCGAAGACCACACCGAATTTGTAAAAAAAATCACCGCAAAAAAGTTTCAGCTATATCGGTGTTCAGATCCCACATTCGAATCTGGGCAATTTATTATGTCAGCAATTTCCAACCTTCTGTCGCTTATGATTGAAAAAACTAGGTCTACGGTCAAATGCTATTGTGATTTACAGAACAAAAAACTACTTCCAAATTTTCAGCGTTTCAACAATATTGAATTCACGGATATTGCGCTATTCTACGAATATTAAATGAGCCATTTTACATTTCGTTTTATCCAGGTTAGTTGTGATATACGTGCTTTGAAATTCTTCATTGTTCTCAAAAAAAATCTAGGATACATAAACAAGATTTACATGAAGAGAAGGGATAAACTGTCTGTCTGTCTGTCCGTGGATGAGCTGAAAGATTATTACTAGTAGAAAGCTATTAATTGGCATAGGTAAACATATTCATCACACCGACAAAGCGATAAACAAAATATTGAAAAAATATAAAATATATTTTTTTGCAACATTTTATTTGCAAGTAAAGTGGAGATGATTTTTTTTTTCAACAAACCTATGATGTATGGCAGTATGATATCGTTGGATAGGCCGTTCAAATATGTTGCGGGTCTGTGGAAACCATTTTTTTGTTGCACTTAAAAGCTTAATATTACGCAAACGGATCCCCCGTTTGCGTAATATTAAGCTTTTAAGTGCTAATTTTTGATAAAGTCAAGTGTCCCCCTCCCCTGCCAGCTAAATGGTTATTTTTGGATATGTGAAAAAAAATACATTGCAGTAGTACATATAACGAAGTTAGAAGGAAAACTATCACAGCTAAGTTAAAGGCTTTACAAGTTAACGAGTAATAGTCGACAAACTTACATTTGCAGTTGTAGAATTTACCGTGACGTATATCGATGTATGATGTTTGTATGGTGTTTTTCAACTACAATGTTGTTTGTTTTTGGGATAAATTCATCTCAACTACAGAACCCTTCTTTGGGCGTGGTCCGACACGCACTTAGATGGTGTTGGTTTCTTGTATGAGGCTAAATATTGCAGTTTTCAGCTTTTGTACAGAAAAAAAAAATGCTATCGAAGTTACTGGTCAAACAAGAGAAAAATCACCTATGATCGTTAAATACTTTAACGTCATATGAAAATTCTATTTTGAAAACGCAAATAAAACATGGCTTTGAATGATAAATTAATAAAACTAAGTTTTAAATATCTCACACATTTTAAACTGAATCTAAAAATAACCGAGTCGAGGTTAAATTCAGCAGTGTTTCCGTGAAATCAATTTGTGATTAAATTATTAACTGATATACTGAATCAAATTACGACCGCCATCGGCGTAGTCGATATTAGTTCGCTAATTATTAACTTCCGTACATTATGTACCAACTTCAATAGATTAAATAGATACCTACATAAACAGTATATTTTAATTTCGTCTCAATATCAGCCTCTCCATCTTTAGGTATTGATACAGACACATCTGTGTCCTCCTGGTAGATATTATTAGGTAGTGATACGACTAGGGATTTGAGGAGACAGAATAGGGTTAGGGAAAGTATAAAGGCTTCTAGATACCGGCACGACGCGACACGGCACAAAGGCGCCGCGTGTCGCGGGACGAGCGGTGCCTTTGTGTCGCGTCGCGTCGCGCGACAAGTCGCCCCGGTATGTAGAAGCCTTAACAAGGGCAAGCCTGTGAGCTGTGAAATTTCTTGGTAGAAACTCCAATCAATGGCGAAAAAACTTTGTGCTAATTAGTATTGAAATTTATAAACTCACTCCCGTCTATACTGCTCTTACAATCAACTGTAATAAAAAATTAAAAAAAACATTTGATTTTATCATTACTACAAACTATTCATTTTATTTATATTACAAAATATTCATTACCGATATATTTTAGAAACTCCCGAGAAATCTTATCGCTTACGATTCTATTCGATTTAATCTTAAAACAGGTGTTAGGTAGAGCGTAACTAATACTTCATAATCAAGCTTGTATTCGAGATATCGGAGAAATGAATCGATACTATAAAATAGTGTACCTATTAAAATCGATTCTTATTTGTTTCACACTTAAAATTCGAGTAGGTAATTAATAATCGAGTGGGTTTATAATAATCGAATAAGTAGTCACATGCATGAAACGTGTGAGATTAAAGGTCATTCATAGGAAAATTATTATTATATTTACGTACAATTTTATGGGTACTCTTAAGTATTGAACGATCTGCGTAAGAACTTGAAAAGAACCGCTTTTTATTAGGGTTCCACAAAAAGAAAAAACGGAACCCTTATAGGATTACTCGTGTGTCTGTATGTCTGTCCGTCTGTCACAGTCAATTTGTTCCATATCTACTGGACCGATTTAGTTGAAACTTGGTACACTTATGAATTTCTGTGACCCAAGCACGGACGTGTAACGTGTAATAAACGAATTTTGAATAAGGCGGTCACTTATGGGGCTAATTACAAAATAAAATAAAAAAGTTTTGCAAACGGTACCGTGTGAGTACGGAACCCTTCATTGTGCACGCACACGGTTTCTTACTGATCCTTGGCGCCGTACAAGCGTCACGAGTGTGATAACAGGCATATTAAAATCGGCGTACGTACACAAACCCCCCAGCTAGGTTGTGTTGAATATTTTTTTAAATAAATGTTTAATAAATAATAAAAAAAAATGTATTTATAGTTTAATAATATACTTTTTTTTTATTTAGTTTTAGTAGTCTAATATAGTTTTTGTAAAACTCGGTCAGAATCCGCCTGTACATAGTGACTTGGACATTTTAGCTATCTTGCCTTGACCAACTTGAGTCTAGCCAGTAGGTCACTTGGACTTGGGGCTATACAGTTGATTTTAGGGAAAGTGCTGAAACAGAAGTGACTCGCTCACACAGTGTGTAGAGAAGATGATATGAAGACGGCTAAGTGATTAGACCCAACGAGAATGACCCAACTTAGAATCAAGCTGTCGTTCGACGGCTTACCGTTCAGTTGGTATATAATAGTCTCGTGTCTTCCTCTTCCCATCTCTCCCCCTATACGTTTATATCCACAAAAACTTCCCATCGCTTCCCCCTGCCATAAATCACTCAAAAAATTTAAGTTAAGATGCTAACAGTTATGGTGATGCATAAAAGGAAGTGTCTGTGTTGTGGCGGACGTAAACGCCGTGACTCACCGGCCTTTTTCTTCCTGTGTGTGTCGTAAAAGGCGTTTAGGGGACTTATTAGAGAATGGGCAGCAGCGTTCTCTATGTATTTTAACACCATACTGCGATCGCCGACCCGCCTGCCAAGCGTGGCGATTATGGCAACCCCACCGCCCTTTGGGGGAGGCCTATGTCTAGCAGTGGACGTCTTTTGGCCTGAAATGGTGATGATGATGATAGAAGGAAGGAAGGAATATATATGCCCAACACTATTGACCCATTGTTTATCATCACCATAATCTTCCTGCCCTTGTACCAAGTACCAGCTACTTATGTTATTAAACTAGTGTTATCCTATTATAATACTAAATAACTTTAATTAACCTATTAAAATAGTTTTGGGCATAGCTATAGTCAGCTTACCTGCTTACGAAGTATTCCCGTTTGAGCACCTATTTTTTGAGCACCGTATCGGGCACCAAAGGTATTCTGAAATGGGAATACCTTTGGAGCTCAATGCATAGGTGTTCAAACGGGAATACTTCCTGCTTACTGCTCAGAGTGTGCAACACGATGAATTGGGCAGTCGTCCAGGATCGCCCTATATAGTGCTAATCGAAATGTTCCCTGCCTTGTAACAAACTTCCTGACTTGTTAGTAAAGGATTAATAGGACAAATAGTCCAAATGTAGGTACTAAAAAGTAGACAAAGAAACCCCAAAATAAAATGCTGGTTAAATTCTTAAATTTCGGTTGGATTTTTCACTTTTTACCACTTTATTTTTTCGTGACTCTTTTTTATCTCATTCTTAACGCTTCTGAATCAGGTGTCAAATCATACACCACCTTATCTACTCCTACATCAATGACTATATCTCTTTGTCCTAAATCCATCCTTTTCACTATACTCGTACAACGTTTAATTTGCCAACAGTTCCTCTCTCCACCATCGCGTGCAAGTGTATGCACTAAGCATCAACCTAAGAATGCAAAACCTCGATGAATGTATTATCTCTGACCCGATGACTCACAATACTCTAGGCCTAATAACGGAGCTTCGTATTCCCACGATGTTTGCCATCAACAGAGTCGTATCGTAGTTAAAAAAAAAAAACAAGAAATTTATGTGGAATTTCACACGATATCTACACTTGGAACTCTGAACAGTTATTTGCATACATGTTTTGCACTATATTTAAAGTTTGTTTACAACTTTTTATAGTCAGACGATAATGGTGGATTATTTAAAGAAGTTAATTGTGTAGAATTTGTCAATAAGAATTTTGCAAAATGCACCTGTTTTGATATTATTTATAGTTTTTTTACGTTTGTCTACTGTTGTTTTTGTTACCTTTTGACATATTAAAAATATTCTATAAGCTGCCATTGAAACCAGAGCGGTTTTAATAAAATAGTATCTTTAAAGAATATCTATAGTTCTAACTATCTGTATGAATTTAACCCGTAATGTGCCACTGCTGGGCGAGAGGCCCTTGCCCAGCAGTGGCACATTACGGGTTAAATTCAAATTATCATTAAATTCTCGTCATTCCGATTAGAGTAATTAGTACCTAAATCCACGTTTCTAGAAGAATTTTATGTTTTAGTATACAATCAATTCATCTGACATTTTTTTCTTCTAAAACATCTATCTTTTCTTCAGGATTTTTAAAATTTGCTTTGTATGAAAACAAAATCAATCAATGTACCTAGAGGCTGTCACTTTTATATTTAAGTGAGTATCACACAGACACTGTTCCGTGACTAATAACCGCCAAAACAGATCGTTTAAAATATTCGTATATTATGAATTCCCCGTCTCTCGTTCCGTGTGGTGCTGGGCGTAAAGAATAGCACCATCCTGTGTGTTCTCTATGCATTTCAACACCATACTGCGATCGCCAACCCGCCTGCCAAGCGTGGCGATTGTGGACGTCTTTCGGCTGAAATGATGAATGATGTGCCACAGTGCCACTGCTGGGCAAGCGCCTCCCTCTCCACATTCCGATTAGAGTAATTAGTTAAATAGTAAATCCACGTTTCAGGAAGAATTTTATGTTTTAGTATAAAATAAATGTGTCTGACATTTTTTGCTTCTAAACCATATCTATTGTTCAGGAGGTTTTGTTTGAAATAAGCGTGTACTTCATTGTTTTACAGTTATTGTAACATGAAACTGTCTGTGAAAAAAAAATCAATCAATGTACCTAGAGGCTGTCACTTTTATGTCTAAGGCTGGTTTTAGAGTCACGCTGACCATTGGCGCTGAGCGCGTAGCTTGTCAGCCCTGACTTGCTGAGGTTCAGCACGAGACGTTTCAGTATCATGCTGATCACCGCGGAGTACAGACGCAAAAATGCGAAGTGCATTAATAATTACTGCTTTGTACTACTGACTGTTCACGCTGACGGCGTCCGCTCGGCTCGACACAGAACGCTCACTGAAGGCCTCCGTGCGTGTGGCGGTCAGCATCCGTCGGTGCTGACCGCCACACGCAGCGCCGCGGCTACGCGGCGGGCGCCCCGACGCACGACGCGTGCGGCCGCTGACCCGTCAATGCTGACCACCGCACGCGCTGATAGCTACGCGCTATTCTAAAACGCTTCCTAGAAGTTCATACGTTTCGGCTGTCAGCGCCGACGGTCAACGTGCGGTCAACGTAACTTTAAAACCAGCCTAAGTGAGTATCCACAGAAATTGTACCGTAACTAATAACCGCCAAAACCGATCGTTTTAAATTTCCTATAATAATGAATTCTCCAAGATTTGTTGTAGGTACTAAATAATTTGCTCTTCTAATTTAGATCTTAAATCAAGGGTAATTTTTATTTTATTTTATTTATTTATTTAATTCGAACACATGATTCATATTGTTGTTAGTAACACTTATAAAACAATGTTAGTAACATTTCTCCATAAAACAAAAATAATAATAATAATAAATCTAATTTAAATATTTAAGACTATGTCCGTTCCCTGCTGCACCAGACCTGCAGCTGTGCATACGGTTCCAGTGCCCCAGGAACGGGCAATCAGGTTTATTCATAATTACATTTAAAATGCTGTTGGTGCTCCCCCGAATTCTTCGCATCAGGGATGCTGTTCGTTTTCGCATAATAGCTTGAAAGCTATCTGTGTGTGCTTCATCATACATGCCCGATGCGCTACAGAACCGCGGGAGCCCCAACAGCACCCTAAAAGCGTTATTGTACAGAACTCGAAGAACGTTGTAGGCCCTCTGCGTATGTCTAACCCACAGGCTGCACGTGTAAAAGGACTGACAAAATGCCTTGAACAGCGTGAGTTTCACTTCTCTAGTACATCGTGCAAACCTACGGGCCAGCATATTACATCGGACCGACAACGCTCTTCGCTCCCTTTCTATGTCACTGTCATCATTCAAGCCCTCATTCACTATGTGGCCGAGGTACCTAAAATGCGACACTCTGTTTAGTGGCTTTTTAGTACCCGCCCTAAACACCACAAGCTCACTCTTCCGTACATTGTACAATAAACCATGTGACGTGGCGTACCTCTCACATATCTCAAGCATCCTTCTGAGTCCATCAATCGAAGGACTCAGCAGCACCATATCATCTGCATAACTTATGAAGCTCTTGATTAGTTAGAAATAAACAAAACGTTTTATGACATGTCTGTGTCAATTAGATATATATTTCTATAATTATTCCTTATACAACGTGTCTGTATACGGTGTGGCGAAAATTATGACAGACCATCAACTGAACAACTGTCTTCCGGGGACCAACATCGTAATCATGAAAAAAATATCAGTCGTCGCCATACATTTGGCCGAGGAGGTATTGCAGTTTTGTATGGAACGACAGATTTTTTTTTCACCTTTACGATGTTGGTCTCCGGGAAAAAGTTATTCAGTTTGGTGGTCTGTACCACACCCTTAATTTTCTCCACACCGTGTGTCTGTAACACGAGCACTGTATAGTAGAATATGCCATCTCCATAATATTATTTACCTTCAATGGCCGATCTATTCAGTGAAAACTTACGTGAAGTGAGTTTGAAGCTAGCTGTCAATAGTGTCAAAACCAAGAGCAGTAATAGCCCAGTGGTAACGACCGCGAACCCTGACAGGCGCTTTACTTTTTATAAATTATTTCATCACCACTGCTCTCAAAACAGTGAAGGAAAACATCGTGAGGAAACCGGAATGTCCTAGAACCAAAAATTCGAAGACATGTGACATCTACCAACCCGTATTGGGACCGCGTGGTTGATTACGGCCCACTCGCTCTCACAGAGAAGAGACCTGTGTCCCAGCAGTAAGGGACATTCATCGTCATAATCATAATCAGCCTATAACTTCCCACTGCTGGGACACAGGCCTCCTCTCTGAGAGAGGGAGTGGGCTGCAATCCACCACGCGGGTCCAGTGCGGGTTGGTAGATGTCACATGTCTTCGAATTTTTGGTTCCAGTACATGCCGATTTCCTCACGATGTTTTCCTTCACTGTTTTGAGGAACATTATAGGCTGATTATTCTAGTGTCAAAACCTAGCATCGGTGAAATGACAGTTCTTCTCAAGCTTACAGTACGTCGTCTAAGTTTTCACGCAGATATTTTACTTAACAGAACGGCTGGGCTATTTCTAAGTTAAATATGATTGTATTATACACATGACTATAAATGACAGGCTGAGGAATGATGTGATAAGGCAACATTGCAGTATAAAAGAAGATGTAGTGACAAAAATTGAAACGAGTACGCTTAGATGGTTTAGTCGTGTTGAGAGTATGATTGAAAGGCGACTAACAAAAGGTATTTACGAAGCAGAGATGATTGGAATCGCCGGGAGGGGACGTCCTAGGATATTAAATCACTATAATGTCCTTCTAATAAAGGGCGTCCCCTCCCTAATTGGTGATTTTATTCAGAAAGGTATAGTACTCATAACCGCTGTGCGTGTATGACCGCCGTAACCGCAGCAAAAGGAGTATGTAAGGAGCATAGCAGGTGGCGTTCTATAGTTTCTGCCTACCCCATGGAAAGAAGGCGAAAGTGTATGTATTATAAACATAAACCTTTCGAAACAATTTTTCTAAATAATGGGGAAAACCGCATCAAAAAACATTGTGTAGTACAGCCCGATTCAAACTGTATGGCAGCTCGGAACATGAGGCGAGTCACTGCGCAGTAATAAATTCACGTGTCAGGAGGGGGGCGCACCGCTCACCCCCGCTGACATGTGAATTTGTAATTTTGTGTAATTTTAACGCACTTCAGTACCACTTTGAATCGAGTTCTAACTATAGAAGAATTAAGCGGTCACCATTGCGGTCACACAGGCAGACACAAAAATCTACTTTGTTTTACACTATGGATACAAATAAACATAAAGATTGTAGCTTGTTTCAAAGATACGACATACAATCTGGGGAATAACTAAAATCCTTCGCAGGACACGGTACACCGAATCTCTAAGCATTGCTAACTGGCTCATCTTCTTTTTACTTAGCTTCAGGTACTCCTATCAGTGGCGAAAGCACCGTATAACACGATTCCTACCGGCTTCCCTTCGGAAGTTCGCATCAACAATTCTACCGCTATTGAAAAATGGCACAGTCAATAGTGTCTACTATTGCCAAAAAATATAGTTACACTACGGGTATTTAATTCACCATAACATTCAGTCAACAGCAAAAACGCCTATTTTATTAGCTTTGAATTGAAATAACAAACAAGAAAGTTTTGTCTGTGTAGTGATGCGTCTTTTTGGTTCTGCTACTTGACGATAGATGGTGTTAAACTCAGTAAAGGAAAGGCTTACTTTTAAGTAAATTAATTATTTTTTACTTTACTATAAGAAAGATAGATACATACGATAATAAAGTAAGTTAAAATCGGCTTCGCTTCGGCTTCTCACATACGAAAGTTGACTCCTAGCCGCTGACTCCTATGTATATGACTGAAACACGATGGAAAAAACATCTCCAGAGACTGAATCCTGTACCGGCTTCCCTCTATTATAGTTTTATTTTAAACAAAATTATCAATGTTTTACAGAAAAAAAACTAGTGTCGTGCAGTGATAGCGTCTCTTTGGTTCTAATACTTGACCATAGATGGCGTTAAAGTAAGAAAATTAAAGGAACGACTAACATTTTTGAGGTATTATCTTGAGTTTGTAAGAATTGAACAATTTTTTCTTCGGTGCACTTCCACTGGGCTCTCTAATGGAAGTTGTAGCTTCGCTACTGAGGTTCACTCGGGAAAATTAATTGTTAAGAAAATTGACACTAAGCCTTTACGTCAATGCAGTGCCCTGATAAGTATACTTAGTAATTTAATACAACCGAAAAAGAATAATAGGCTGTTGTGATTTGAATAAACGTAGAATTTAGTAGTCAATTTGCTTAACGGCCAGGCGGCGCGTGGTGGCGCGGCGTAGCATGCGTAGGTCATACAAACGTAATACCAAAATAATTTGTAAATCAAACATATTCTTAAGGTAGTCCCTATATATTTCTATTGGATTACAAAATCAAAAATCAAAATCAAAAATATTTTTATTTCACATAAGCCTACATGGGCACTAAAGGCTTCTACATACCAGCGCGACTTGTCGCGCGACGCGACACGGCACAAAGGCCCCGCGTGTCGCGGGACGAGCGGTGCCTTTGTGTCGCGTCGCGTCGCGCGACAAGTCGCCCCGGTATGTAGAAGCCTTTATGAAACGTCAGAAGCTAGGTGCACAGAATATCTAGGTTCTTTAATATATATTTTAAAAGGACATCTATAGAAGAGATATTATGAGGAATTCAAAATTTCTATAGAAAACTTATTTTTCTCATAACTCTTGTTTAAATTAGTGTCCATTCAAAATATATATTAAAGGAACCTAGATATTCTGTATTCCAATTGGAATAAACACACCTGAATATGTTTGATTTAAAAATTATTTTGATATTACTTTTGTATGAACTACGCATCGCGAGATATGCCGCTGGGTGGCTTCAAAATACTAAGTTTGACATCTACCTAATTCTGTATTCATAATGTTAAGAATTTTACCAATGGCAGGTATGTATAAACAACCAACAGGTTGACTAGTCAGGAATAGAGATAACAGAAACTTTTAAAGATAATGTCTGCTTCTGCTGACTTCTAATAAAGATAATAATTGCTTTGAAAACTATTATAATGATAATATTATTCCCGTTAAGTTACTATCTACGAGTATTCTAATATAGATACTCGTAATAATTGGTTTGCAAACTATTATAGTAATAATATTATTCCGTTAAGTTATTATACAACATTATTTTTAGTAAGTTTATGCGAAACCTGAATATAGTTTGTTCAGAATAAGGAACTAGATCGATTTCAATATTTTTTACACCATGTTATATTTTGTCCCAAAAATATTTAGTGTGATGGAAAATGTTATCACCATTTAATTACTTACAATACAATCGCCGTACGGTTAGGTACCTACTGCCAAATTATTATCAATGAGCGCAAGACGACCCTGGAGCCGCGGGGCGCCGTTAGCATTTTTTTGTACGGACAACCCGTTAACATAACACCCATAAAACTTTGTGATTTTTCATGATACAGTTTTGAAATTTTGTACATATTTGGGGGAGGCCTATGTCCAGCAGTGGACGTCTTTTGCCTGAAATGACGATGATGATGAAGTTATTATTTACGTGCGGCTAATATAAGATGGAAGGATCTACAGGTACGGATCATAACATCACGCTGTATTCCCCGAAGGCTTAGGCAGCGATGAAACTATAGTCCTCCCACATTTCGTCAGTTATGTTTAAGTCCCTTGTAATAAGGGGAGCGAGCCTATTGCCATCAACCGGTCACAAATCCTGACTCCGGGCTGCTACTGAGAAAGATGGAAAATCCATATCGACGGCGAAGTGTCAATACCTCCTATGCGAAAATTTTCGGGAAAATTACTTTTTAAGGTTTCGAATTTAAAAGTCGAATTCGCATGTTTTAGCAAAATCTTTTATCTACATTTTTAATTGCAGGTATTGCAATAGCATAAATCAAGATGTGGAAATACCTTTTAGCTAAACCACCGAGCAATTGGCATTACCTCCCAAATTCCATGGGACTCGTGTTGACTTTGACAGTTAGAAGTTATTGCCACTTCGCCGTCGATATAACACTTTGCCCGACCCAGGAATCGTACCCACGACCTCATTCTCAGCAGTAGCACTTGCGACCACTAGACCAACGAGGCAGTCAGTCTTGTAACTCGTGTTGAACAATATAATTATGCTTTTTATTTTTAATTTAACTATTAATATTTTGACATTATAAATAACGCATTTTTGATTAATCTTAACCTGTCTATTATTTTGTCTTGTTGACTCCTGTTGAACAGTATAATTATGATTTTTATTTTTGATTTAACTATTAATATTTTGACATTATAAATAATGCATTTTTGATTAATCTTAACCTTTCTAGTAATTTGTCTTGTTGACTCCTGTTGAACAGTATAACTATGATTTTTATTTTCGATTTAACTATTAATATTTTGACATTATGAATAATGCATTTTTTATTAATCTTATCCTGTCTATTAATTTGTCATTAAAATTATAAATTCATAAACTTAATACAAAATTTCATAACTCTTTATTAATATTCCTATAACTAATTCTGCTTCTTGCGTGGTAGTATGTGTGAAACAATGTTTAATGTAAGATCTCAATTCTCAAAGTACCATAAACTGAGAAATAAATAAATAAATCTAGGTTAAATTTAATCTTGAAAATAACAATTCTTATAAATTTATTTGAACTTTTAAATTACGTATTAGTAGTTATAGTTATTTAGATAATGAAACCTTGATGAAACCTTTGGATGATCCACCACGTCTTTGCAATAATTGATTACAATCTATAAAACTTTAATAGGTAATGTCTAGCTAGAGAACCTTCACAATAATGCTGGTAGGTACCAAATTCACGCACAGCTAATCAATTTACAAAGGTCATACATCCATAACGTATTAGGTTTTACTACGTGTAATAATTTAGTGAATATCATCTAAACAAAATGGCTACAAAACAACAATGTATGTGCTATTCAATTATACTATGAAAGAACTTATCCGCTATTAACAAAGTTCATGTTATTACGTGATAATGACAGTTCGTTACGGCCACGCTAGGAGCAGTATAGTGTGTACTGACGGTCGTACATAATTTTAGGCCAGAAGAAATGACCGAGTTGACGGTGGCTGCCATCAGTCACCGCCATCTGTCGCTCAAACGATCATCAATTCACTTAGCCATCATCAATTTCTTCCCCGAGAACGAATGACATTTTTTTTTGACGCAGGGCGTCCTCCTGTCCCTGCAAGAAGCTGCAATCGTATTTTTTAATTTAATACAAGTTCTTTATTGCTGCTTGCGGTTGGAGTCGACTGATAGAAATCGTCACGTAAGGAAAAGGCGTGCCCCCTCCATGCGACTTTCTCTCTGTCTCTTTATAATTTTATAATAGAAAGAGAGAGAGTGTGAATTTAATAGTATAATTGTTTAGAAGCTCTCATAGAGTTCGCGTATGTGGGTGAGTAAAACAGAATATGCGAGCTAAACGAAACTTCGAAAAAAGTGCATGTACTTAGGGTAAGTAATATTTGATATAATTACAAAATCTCTAATATTTACAAGATATAACAACTGAATCTATAATTTTATTTGATATAATGATCAGTTAATATAATAAACGATTGATATAATTTTAAAGCAACTAATTTTTATAAGCATATCATACATTGAATATAAAATCGTGATAAAACGTGCAAGCAAGCATGCAGCATGCAAGCAAGCATGTAGCAAGCAAGCATGCAGCAAGCATCCAACATGCAGCAGGCATGTTTTCTGTCACGGCTCCGGCACAGCAGGGCTCCAGCGGTCCCATGCGAGCTTATCGTTCCAGATGTGTTTCACGTTCACCACCGAGGCTTCGGCTTGCTGGCCGGCCAGCTCGCGTCGGCAAGCGTTGAAACTACCTGCTCCTCAGCTCGCGGGCCACCTCGCCCCTACGCGCCTACGTGATTTTAAATAACACTCTAGGGGTAGGGCTAACAAAACTACGTGGAGTCGGTTTTGCTGCGATTCGTTTCTGTCACGCCGCTCCCACAGCACGCTCAATCAAATTAATCGCAATATTATATATTTTAAACGATAGGCCTAATGATTTTCTATTAAATAAACGTTATATCCAATAACGTTATACGAAATAAGTTTTAGAATAAATAAATGTATATCCAAAGAAATTATATCAACGGTTGGTATATCTCACGTTGATTATATCTTATGAACGATAATAAAATGAAATTAGACCAAAGGAGTTTATACGTTATGAGACGCACCCATGTACTTACCTATCCAACTTTTGTTTTTTTTTGTTTTAAATCATACGTGAGCAGGAACTTCGTTCCTGGGGGACTACTCTGTGTCGGTCAACGCAGATACGGGCCCGTCCGAAAGTACCTAGTTAATCCGGCAAAACAAGTGACAAATTCAATTGTTCTAACGTGTAAATCCACATCGGAATTAGGGACAACTGTCAAGTCATGTTGTCATTCATTTTTAATTCGGGGCCTGAACTAATCTTTGTCCGTAAGTGGTACGGAGTAGGAAACGCACAAAGCTTCAGCCGTAACTACGGATTACGTGATTAGGATGTAGACCCTCTAACGGTGCTGTGTGCCCACAGCACAGGTTTTTTTTTCCTATCGCTAAGTCGCGAAGCCCTCATAGCTCGACCCTCACTAGGTGTTCAAGATCGGCGAAGTGGCCAAACAATTGAAAGAAAATGATTTAAAAATTCTCAACCAAAGCTTGTGGCGGTCAATAAATTACCGTCCTGGCACCTAGTATCCCGCGGCATAAAGGTAAATAGCGGGTGACGACAAAGGAATCTTGATTTGACAGTATTGTTGAAATCCCCCTTTGCAAGATCTGCCTTAACTGTCATGAATTGAAAAGCATTGGGTGCATATTTCAATGGCCCTCGTATCAAAGCAAATGGCATGATATCCTCGGATTGCCTTATTCCAGCCATTGACTATATTCCACTTCTAAATTAAGCCTTCACAATTCACATAGACCTCAAACGTTATCAAGTGTTCTATCCGATTTTGGTGCTCTATCGTATCTTCAATCTCATTGCTAAATGCTGATGAAAAAAAAATTGTATATTCACAGACAAAAAGATAAAAATAAAAAAAAGATTATCCCTTTGCCTGTATTGTAATTTCTTATTGGTGTTTCCTGCAACTTCAATTCACTTAGATAATTAAATCATTTCCTAGAAATCACAGAGCTTGCTTATCTTGGCTGTTCATTCTGAGTAAAACGCGTCTACTTTAATAAACTTAGTGAGCTAACAGTAAAATTTCTATATTTTCAACCCAAAGGGTAAATGAAATCCTATTACTAATGGCTCCGCTGTCCGTCCGTCTGTCCTGTGTGCGCTATATCTTTTGAACCGTAATAAGTAAACACTTGAAATTTTTACAGAGGGTGTACAGTCACGAGCACCAATATGTATACACTCAGCAACTTTTAAAAGTGATTTCCTCCATAGGATATTGACTGAAATTTTATTTTACTACGAATTTTGTATTTTGGAACACAAACTATTATGAAACAGATCTTTTCTCAAAGTTACAATCGTTAGTCCACGAGAAAATCGGGTTTGAATTCTGCTAAGCGCTTACATATTCGTGCTCATGACTGTACTACTATGGCCGCTATAACAAAAAACAATAAAACAATCCCAGCGTCGATTATTAAAACTTATATGTACGATAGCAGAGCACACATGTCAAATATCAAATGTAAAATTAGGTTATCCAAATAATTACCATAAGCGCCATAGCGAGCACAAAGCGGCAATATTGCAAGAGTCGAATAAAGAGTTTCCTGTGGTCAATAAGAGATTGGTTTAGTAGTATACCATGCGGTTATGTTGCACTTATTCCACTATCCAAACAACGTAACAAAAGTCAGTTAAGCACTGAGAGTACTAATAACTTATTTCGACAAAACAGCGACGAATGCAATGAGTGAATAGCAGCTCTCATTAATGCATATCGAGAACCCTACCCAGACGGGTGCCTTATGCAATATAATAAAAATAATCATCTTTCGTCATACGTTGGGCAGTTGTGCGCATGTAATCAGCATGTTGTATTATCTCACCTAGGCATGAATACACTATGCCACTATGTCATGTTTATTTATTTTTTCTATTATCACGATATGGATCAGCGATGTAGTTTTTTAATAATAAACATAAAAAAAACATAGTCAATCATGGGCATAGTTTTTAAATAAATTAATTTCATATTTCGTATCTAAAATAATTAATGTCCTTTTACCCCACATAAGTCTTTTGCCCATACACATTTGGGCATTCTCCTTTTACGGTGGTATGGAACCCTTTTCTGTCCGAGTCCGACTCGCATTTGGCCACATTTTCATGGTGTATGTAATCAATATAATCTTCAGCAAAAACGAATTTAAAAAAATAATACGAAATAAAAACCCGAACTTTACATTCCCTGCTTTTAAACACAGTTTAAATACAGGTGGGAGATAAATACATTACCTCGAGTTCTGCACTAGTGCGGCTTCGTTAACAAATGAATTTAACTCAGTTAATTCAAAGCAATTTTCATTTGTCGCTTCCGCATCACTGAATAAATTTATTTATATCGGATAATAGTGGTGGGTAAATGTTAATTACGTTTATCGAGAGCGGGATATAGTCGATAATAATAAACTCTAAACATTACAAAGGTGAATATCAATAATACCACATAATAATGATCGTTTCGCTCTACGTTTAGGGGGACGCGCTAAGGTAGTCCGCAAAAATTTTTCTTACGTTTTTGCAATTTGCAGGTCCGTAACAGGTTGTATGTTTATCTAAATATGATTCACGGCCGTAAAAAATATGGCTTTACAGAATTATTATCATTAAAATCAGCAATACAACTCTCTAAGTTCGTAGAATCCTATTGAATGACTATTTCATGAAATAGTCATTCAATAGGATTCTACGAAGAGAGTCTCTAAGTTTGTAGAATCCTATTGCATGAAATACTATTCAATGACTATTTTATGAAATAGTCATTCAATAGGATTCTATGAAAAGAGTCTCGACGAAGAGAGTTTGTTGCAACGCGTGTCGTGTTGTGTTGGGTTAGCACGTCCTCCTTAACGTATGTCTGACGTATTGTGTCAATTTGGTAGATTGAGAATAATTGACGTAGTGTGTCAGTTTGATAAACAATTTCCTTGATTGTACGTCTAATACAATACTAACATCAAGTTGTTTTCCAGGCTTTACCAGGGACGGGTCAGTAGCCCAATGCCGACCGATGGCACCTGTGCTTACAACTGTCTAACTATTAAATAAGGCATACATCTAAGAACGCATAGAAGACATTCTTGTAATATCCTGTTTTCACAGAAATCATATGGAAAGGTTATAACAATTTAGCATGGTTCAAATAAATAAATCCACTGTTTATGTAATTTACTTTGGTTGCTTCAATGTAAATGAAGTAAGTTATCCCTTGAATTTACCAAAAACGAGACATGATTGAACGAACAAATTGACGAACGAACACAGATCACTCAAAATTGGAAATTCGACGTACACTGTGACCAAACAGTACATACGGGTTAACGTAACCAGTATAAGCTGGCCTCTTGTACTACGTTAGCCCAGCTCAAAGTCCCTCCTTCACACATCCCATCACACATCACAGCCTTAAATGAGTACATTTAAGGCTTCTACATACCGGGGCGACTTGTCGCGCGACGCGACGCGACACAAAGGCACCGCTCGTCCCGCGACACGCAGAGCCTTTGTGCCGTGTCGCGTCGCGCGACAAGTCGCGCTGGTATGTAGAAGCCTTTACACTCTACTCACCGGAGGCCATCACTATACAACTAATTTAAAATTGTTCTCCTACATTTGTCACTTACTTTTATTCTAATACTAGCTGCGCCCCGCGGCTTCACCCGCATAAGTCCCAATCCCGTGGGGATATTGGGATAAAAATCCTATATGTTAATCCGTGATTTCCCAAAAAAAAAAAAAAAAAAGGGTGTCAGTTACCTCCATAAAAAAACAAAATTGGTCCAGCCGGGCCGCCGTTTGAGCGTGAATAAGTAACAAACACTCACAAACTTTCGCCTTTATAATATTAGTGTGATTATTTTATTATACCTCTGTGATTGAATGTGTTATATATGTATATGAGCTCCATGTAAAATACTGGTTGCAGCTGCATCCGGTTATACTGGGAGCTGAATTTTGATATTGGGGCAGCTATGTTGGGGAGCTGCCCCAGCCCCCAATATCCAGTCTTTAAAAGAAATAAAAAGTATATAGCTCAAACAAAATTTAATTTCTAAGAGTCGCCTACAAGAGCGATGATGTCTGAAATACAGAATATTTTTTATTAATTATCTATTTCGGACACAGATGTTAAATATCTGATGTGTATCACCATATTATTTAAATGTCTGTATGTTTTTGAACAAATAAATTATTCTTATTCTTAAAAAAGGTCAAACTGCCACACCATAGCACAGACGACGCGCGACGGTCTACTAGTACCTACAAGTCTCGGAAATTCTTATCATGCTGTCATTTTTGTCAGCGGACGATGCTTTAAATATTCTATCAAATCAAATCAGTTTATCAAACATGTTGTACAGAGGTTGGAATAAGATTATAAGGTACAAACATGCACCCTGTACGGTCACTGCAAAACAA
Organism: Tiliacea aurago; assembly: GCA_948098905.1. NCBI lineage: Eukaryota > Metazoa > Arthropoda > Insecta > Lepidoptera > Noctuidae > Tiliacea > Tiliacea aurago. The sequence continues at coordinate 22,472,510 of OX402582.1, forward strand.
AACAAAATTAATAAATTACATTACAATACATTATAAATCATGTGTCTCATTTTTACAAAAAACAATAATTCAAATCAATAGAATAAAATAATGATTGAAATAATAATGATTTTTGCAAAATGACGAGCGGCAGTTGAGGGGTTTAATGTTACTGCAGCTTTAACAAATCAAATCAAAATCAAATCAAATCAAATTTATTCGTTAATGTAGGTATCAATACAATAGGTTGTTATAATATAATGGTTAGTTCGCTACATTTTACTCGAGAGCATACAAATAATAATACAATTCTAATTGTGTCGAAACAACAGACACACATTTCAAATAATGTAATTACTTACACACTAACACACAATTCCTTACGTACTAACACACAATAAATTACCAATGTCAAAATAATAATAATCTAAATGTAATAATAAAAAAATCTAAATGTCAGTGGTGTCCTCCATAAACTGAGTTGTGGAGTAGTAACATTTACGAATTAAAAATTCTTTCAGTTTAGTTTTTAAAAATAAGTTAAATCAAAATATATTTAATTAATTCAAATAAATTAAAAAGAAACAAACAATGGTGAGTATTTTAATCCATTATTTTTTTCTTCAAAAATCTCTTGCAATGTGTACTTCAATGTGTCGTTCAAATAAGTGAATTTTTTTGTTTTAAATATATTGTTACTTCATATTTCTTTTAAAGACTTTGGAATTATAACATAAATCTTGATAGATACACATTACATACGGGCCAGAATGGAAAATAGATAATTTTGAAACCGGTAATGCTAAATGCTATATAAACTATTCAAGTAATATCAAACATGACAGCAAAAGTTGCAAAATAAAATTAGCACATTACAAAAATCTGTTAATCTATCTCTAAGATTAAATCTTTACGCTCGTCAAGTAATCACTATTCACTCTTGATGAGCGCAAATTAACATCAAAGGTCATCTTCATTCATGCCACCCAATCCAATTACCGGCCGGCATGGGTATTACTTAACCGCCAATGTTGGCACGACTTGACCCATACTGACTTGATTGAATACTTTCACTAATGTTCATTCAAGTATCTGTTGGTTGTCTGCAGTGATTGCACTTCAAAACCTTTTTTTCTGTGTGCCTGCACTTTTTTCGCAAGTTATGACGCCCCCAAGCAATAAGTCGGTAACGTGCTATTTTTTTTTTTTTGTTAAACTTTGCCCCTCACTAGGAATTGCTCCTGTATTATGGGTGCGTTTACAAACATTTAAACACAAACAGCCAGACCCGGAACAACTACTTGTAGGTCATACAAATAATTGTTCCGTGCGGGAATAGAACCCGCGACACGCAGCGCAGCAGTCAATCGCTTAACCACTGCGCCAACCGTGCCGTCAACTATTATGGACATATTTACGAGTATGTCAAATTCGGCACATAGGGGTTGGCATACATCTTAGTAATTTATTTCACATTTTTCGTAGTGATATTTGCGAAGATATCATGAAAAGCCTTTATTGTAGGGAAATTCATAAACGAAATTATGACGAGAAAAGTACCTATCGACGCCCCCGAAAGAGAGAACGAAAGTATTTCTTTTTGTGTACCTTAATTCGATGTCAACATTAAATTACGTATGTGAAAATCCTTGCAATTTAAGAAAATAAATATAAAAAATATATGATGGGTAAATTGTTTCATTAAGGGGGATGCGCTAAGTTAGCCCGCGAAATTCAAATTTTCTTACGTTCTTTGCAATTTGTAGGTCAGGTTGTATGTTGATCTAAATATGATTCGCAAACGTGACAAATATGGCTTTACTGAATTATTATCATTAGAATCAGCAACACAACTCTATAAGTTCGTTGAATCCTATTGAATGACTATTTCATGAAATAGTCATTCAATAAATAAGTAATAAACAAGGCACATAAATAATAAAGCGCACATAATAACTGTACACATGCAGAAACATACATTAAACATGATTACATATATACCTATACTATAGTCATACCTAAACACAAAACAACGCAGACAATTCCAATCATGTAACTTAATTAATATAACTGTAAATGTACTGATTTTTGCCTATACAGTATGTAAATAATTCTAAACTATTGTGACTCGTAACTGGAACCTTGTGGGAATCCGTTATTCTTAGGTTGAGGAAGACTATCCGCTCGTGATACAGTTTTATATTAGTACGAGGGGATAGGGCGAATCAGTCCAAAGACAACCAATCCATTATTTTATTCAACCATTTTACATTCTCTAACTGTTCACCTGCCTAAGTTGTATTGTTAAAATAACTTTAAACGATTTTTGGCTATCTTGTGTTATTATTAAGTTACTTTGTATGGTTGTCTCATATTCATGAATAAAGAAAGATTTATTAATTATTAGGATTCTACGATGACTATTTCTTGAAATACAACTTTGGCAAAAATGTCGAGGTCGACTTCCAGTTTAAACGGATGTAGCCGGGTTCCAGTATCTTACTACTAGCGTTGCCTATACATAAATGAACTCCAGAACCCAGTTCCTGAATAACGATACCCCTTGGTAAGACTAGTTGTTAGACTTTCGGGCTTCTGCCTACCCGTCATCATCATCATCAGCCCATACCATAGCAGTCCACTGCTGGGCATAGGCCTCTCCAATTGCACGCCATTCAGCTCGATTCTCGGCAACTCTCATCCAGCTGCCACCAGCCACCCTGCGAAGATCGTCGCTCCACCTAGCCTGAGGGCGTCCTACCTTACGTTTGCCGATTCGCGGTCTCCACTCAAGAACACGTCTATCCCAACGGTCATCGGTTCTACGGCTAATATGGCCGGCCCATTGCCACTTCAGCTTGCTTATTCTGTGGTCCTACCCGTAACGACTGTTCTACGAATCATCAGATCTACGAATGATAGCCGGGTCAAACATACCAAGACCCCGTGGTAGCTTTTTCCATGCTGAAACTATGTAACTGAGCCAATCTGAAGGTGGGCGCTGATACTTAAGGCGACGATAACCGACGTGTTAATGATTTGAAAAAAAATGTATGTTAAATTAGAGCATTTTCTCAATAACTTATTGTGTGAATATTTTAGATTATGTTTATATTACATAGTGAAATTAATTTGTAAGTTATGTCTAACACGGATAAAAAACTGAGAATGGTGCAAAATCCACCAAGCGTATTTTTTTTAAACCTTCACCAATTTAAAGATAATTTAATTATTGATCTTTTGGTATACGCGTTTTTACTAAAATACCTTTTGTTTTGTGTATTATAAATTAATAATGCGTCAAATTGGGGACAGCGCTCCTTAATGCGCGAGTTTTATTACTGGCTGAACGTACGACGCGTTGCGTGAGCTCAGTACAGAACACGCAAGCTAACCACTCAAGGTCATTGGCATATATCTGAGTCTTAAGAGAAGCCTACTTTTATAATTTTCCTCTGGTCAGCGCCTTAAGTACGTTTTATTTTACCCATATTTTTTCCTTGAAGGTGTAAAAGTTTTTTTTTTTAATCTAGTCACATACAATTCTATTCTCATGTCATCACAGTTTGCCGCTAACGTAAATCGTGACCCACACGACGTTTCATACTTTCTCTAATTGCAAAACGATTCTCAATGATTTTCTATTAATTATTATTGCTCTTTGTCTGGCTGTTTAGAAAGTTTTAACAACATAATATATATTATGTCAATATTTTATGGGCGTAGGTGTACATGTGCCAAAAATAAAAATAATAAGCGTCAAAGTGACGATATCTAAGAAATTTCAATATAATTATGTAGTACTGAAAACATTCTAAAGCTGGTATTTTTTTGTTAATATTCTTTTTTAACATGAAAATGAATTTAAATGCTTTACTAATGCTCTGACTGCCAGTCTCGTATCTGGGTAGTGCGTATATTTTATACTTTTACGATTTTTTTCCTCACAATTTTTTCATCGTCGTTCAACTAGGTGCTTACCTATACCTATCTAAAAACTAGGTTCTCAAAATCACAGTTAAGATAAAGATATTTTATTTTATTTTGCAAATATAGGTATAGTACATAGATATAGTGAATAGGTTCAGCCATATTTTACCAGTGCATGCATCAGTTACAAAATTAAAAACTAATCTACTAAACTTTAAAAAACAAAATAAAAAACAACACAAAACCAAACTTAATTCTTATTTTAAACATACCGCCATAACCGCCTAAGTTATAAAAAAAAAAACAGGTTAGAATTCTATTACTGTTCTGTTATTGTTACGTGCTACATTATCTATGCTTTGACTGTCAAAAAGATCCGAGGTCTTTTTTTTAAATAACGGCAGCGCCCATACTTTCCAACTTTATGGTATTTTATCAAATATGGCCGTCAACAAGCATCGTACTTTACAATATTTTTGATGTGTAAAATCTCCCCTTTCGCTTTCGAGGAGGAAGGGACGGAAGTGTGTAACAGGAGGTGACGGCTACAGCATGGAATAAGTAAGTAATTTTTAATAGCACGGAATTAGTAAGTACTTTTTAATAGCATAGAATTAGTAAGTGGTCTATAATAAGCATGGAATTAATGTACTCATGGAATTAGTAAGTACTTGCTATCAGGGTGGAAGAGACATCAACGCGAATCCGTTTACCACGGATTCAGTACATCATTCTTGGCCCCCCTGCCTTAAAATTTTTCGTTGGTTATTTAAAAAAAAATCCCGGTTCCATACATTTACACCGAGTAGGTATTGCACTTCTGTAGGAAACAGGGGTTTAATTTTTTAATTACCGACGAGAAATTTTAACGCAGGGGGGTCAAGAATGATGTACTGAATCATTCATCATGGTAAACGGATTCGCGTCGATGTCCCTTCCACCCTGTAGATTGTAAGTGAGGGGTCATTTCCGTCGCTGCTCAGTTGCATACGAGGTAATAGTGAGGCTTTGTTACATTACATTGGAGAAAATAAGCGGGATAACAATCTCGTATACCAAGGTGAGATGTCAGATGTTATACATCATACCTATTTATTTTCCTGAATTATTATTATTAATTAACCAACATAACATAGCATAGCTACAACATAACGAACGAAGGAAACTAATATACCGGAAATATTTGGTACAAAGGCGTAATTGTGTAGATTTTTCTTACTTCCGCGAAGTTGCTGCCATGCACTGTTTAGCAATTTTCCACGAATTCATAATTGCTCGCTGATAAAAGGTGCTTTCATCATTTCAATACACAATGTGAATAATAAGGTGTGTGATATGAGCAAATTGTTAGCCAAAACAAAATCTTTTATGAATGTGTTATCATTTGAAAAGTGGAGTTCTCTGGTTTTAATGTGACTCAAAGGGATTTTTTAAATAAATTAAGCATTTATGGAAAATCACTTTTATTCGCAAAAAGTTTTCCGAAAAATGACGAGAGATTGACGTTTGATCATTGTTTTACAAGAAACTTCTTTTAACGTCTCAGTTCAGTAATTAAAATTATGATGGTAATGAAAGCATAATAATTAAATACTCTTAGACAGAAACAAATCAAGTATTTTGACTTGGCTCGCGAGGTTGTCGACATGTGGGATGTGGACTCAGCAATCATTGTGCCGATGGTTGTATTAGCCAATGGCTTAATTGCCAAGAGCCTCGACCAACACCTAAAGAGGCTCTCGTTGGGCAGCTGGATTAAGGGCCTATTTCAGAGAGCGGCATTTCTGGACACGGCTCGCATTGTTAGGAGGTTCCTCTCTCTGGAGCCCTGACCGCCGGTAGCTTGGACCCTGTTCCCGATACCGGTGGGCTACTACTCGTATTTTTTATATTTTTAAATGTTTTTATATTCTAATATTTAAAAATATAATTTATGAAATAAAGGAAGTACCTACTCTTAGTATAATAATCAAAAAACACTCATGGTTTTGGCGTTGTTATCACGATGTGTTAGGCGGTTCACTGAGGCCGGTTCAAGGCGAGGTAAACAAAATCTGTGGGTCGTAAAAGATAGTTAGATTTATCTGTAGGTCAGGATAAATTAAGACATAAATACCTAATAAAAAGATAAACAAAACTAAAACCCAACTACGACATAAAATCGGTTTTAGTACAGCCGGAGTCACACGTCCATACATGAAATCCCACAGATTACGTATGACTCCGGATAAACGAAAACCGATTTTGTTTTTAACTATTTGTCATTGTCAAAACAACATTGATGTCTTGTTTTGACCTTTTTAGTTGGCGTTTTTGTCGTAGTCGGGTTTTAGTTTTTAACTTATTTTTAATTTCGGTTGTTTTTTTATTTCAGGTTTTGGAGTTTTTAATGTTATTGAAAACAGTCAGAGTGAAACGTATTTGTTTTACTCTTGATTGGGGTTTAATAATTCAGATTTAATTGAATGTGTACCGAAATTGACTATGTATTCGACACGGCACAAAGGCCCCGCGTGTCGCGGGACGAGCAGTGCCTTTGTGTCGCGTCGCGTCGCGCGACAAGTCGCCCCGGTATGTAGAAGCCTTTAAATGGCGCTTATCATGAGGTAGACATAATGTTTATAAGTTCGGTTTAAGTTTTAAATTAAGTAAATTCAGTTTTTTCTATTCAAATTAGTATTCTATAATTCATTCTTACATTAATAAACAACCATTTATGAGATATTTCAGCTACTAACAAAACAAATCTGATTAAGTACAGACGCCAGCACATCAAGCTGCTACAATGTGTCAATTTTCTTTAAAAGATTTTTTGAACTTTATCATTATAATCATATGGTTCAAGGTTGATCTAGAAAATTTTACAGTTTCGGGTAGCTTGACCTGCTGGCGTCTGTACATTAATTATTTCTTCACTAAGTAGGTGCGTTTTATTTATGCTAGGTCATTTACATTTCCTTGATGTGATATGATCTAGCCCAATTAAACACTGGGTTCTGTATTAAACTATTTATTTTTCATTAAGTAACACAAATCACAACAGCTGACAGTCAAAAGTTTCAAACTAAAAAAACTGTTCTAGGTGTGCCTTTAAAACTTGGGCGACCTTTAAAGACACCAAAATATAAAGTAATCTAAATTGATTCAAGATAAACAACTCATTCTGGCACAATTATCTTAAACCACTTAAGATAACACCCTAGCTGACACTGACGGCTTTTTAATGACTTTGTGTGGCGTAAAAGAATACAAAAATGAAAATGGATCCGGGTAAATACCAGTTGATTTTTGCAACAGCGCAGGTTCGGCTCGCGAAACCCAATTTGTGATGCTTGACGTCAATGGCAGCAGTAGTCAAACAATGACGAAATGATTACTCTGTCTGTAGTAATACCTCAATTTGACCAATTAATTCTTGTCTACAAAATGAAATTTAAGTTAAAACTAAATTAATTACATAATTGACTGGATTCAAAGAAGTAAAAAGTAAGTAAGTTAATATACCAGTTGTGGAAATAGGACGTGTATGATCGACTCACACCAACTTAGACAAAGTGTAATTGAAAATAAGATTTAAGCTACTCAACATAACTATAATTTATTTGTCCATTGTCAACTTTTAGATTATTTACTAATTTTATAAGACTATTTTAGTACTTTTCGCCTGAACCACAGGATTACCAGTTCAGGCACGTAATTCATAAGAATATAATTTACATTTAAGCAAAACTGTACACATTTTTATACCTTGTAATTTTTGAATAAATATTATTATTAAACAAAATAATTGAACTACTGAAATCGCGATTTCAGGTTTGGTCTCTAAGTAAAAGTTGTCCACAAAGATGGGCACAATGATCTGTTAAGGCCTTTTGTACACGGCACGATTTATTTACGGTATAACGGCGTAAAAACCGCGCCGTAGTTTATCACGGCAAGAAAAACGTGCGTGTTTATACAAAGGGCCAAGGCGATTCAGTTATTGCAATTACAACCTGTATTATAATATGTGCGTATTCTATTTTATTGGTGACCACAAAATACCTCTGACCGTAATTTAAATTAAGTACGTACTTTCACGGGCATCCAAATTGGACCACTTTCACGAAATGATGTCCACATGTGTTTACCTGTACATGTTTACAATAATTAGTTACCACGTCCCCTGAAGTTACCTGTTCCCAACTAATGAGCCCAAGCGGAAGAGGAATGTTGAGACGTGCTACTGAATTAGGATCCAGTGTCAGGTGGTTGGGTAACATTTAATCTATTGAAAAGATATGATGCAATGTAAAGATATTATTATGTCAATACTCTTACCCCCTTATTACAAAACAAGATTTATATTTGACATGGCTTAAACCATGCAGCCAGTTTTTGTAATAAGAACGTAACAGTGATTGAAATACCGTTCTTTTTACAAAACTGAAAAATGTGTTCGGTACTAAGTTGTCAGTTTTGTGTTTAGGAACTTTACCATAGTCTGAATAAAGTTCGAAATTCAATAATGGCTCCATGTTTTAAACCTGGGTCTGAAGATAAACCTTGTTTTGTAATAAGAGGGTTACTGTTTCAAATCATTAATCATTCAAAATAGTCTGAAATGCACTTTTGGAGTTAATCATGGCTGTAAACTTTGTCGGCTTCAAAAAAGAAGAACCTGCATCGCAGTTTAGAAGAAAAAATGCTGGAATTAACTTAGCAATGTCATTTTTTTTTGTTGTATTTTTTTTTAATTCTTTAGTACCTAGTGTAAATGGTTAGTTGTGTGATCTATTGTATGATATAATGATTTTAATGGCTATATCATCAATTATGTAAACTTAGCATAATTTGTCTGCCTGATACCTTTATACGATCCTACACAAAGATCAAGGGACCGAAGCTCGCACATTTAAAATGGATTGAGTTCACTCGTCAAAGCAAGCCTCTAAGAAGGCAGACTCGTTACCTATTTGGCCCCATTCCTTTATTTCTCAGTAAAGAAACGTGGATCCGGGTAAAAACCGATTTCATAATCATCGCCAGTCGTCGATGGCAATTTGCAACGGCGAGACCGTTAAGAGCGAGCCGGAATACGGAATTAGGCGCTGCTGTTGTAACATAGGCGGCTTGGCTAAAGAGTTGAAGACATTCACTGCGTTTAAAACAGTAGGGAAGTTTTTATATGGTGTAAAAACTGGTGGGTTTTTTTCCAGATCTGTTGGTGCAGTTTAATTTAAAGAAAGGTTTTATTTTGTGTGGATTTGATCAACATCTCTAGTCTGTTTGTATTGTTTTTAAGGAGCTCTACGGTATGTTTATAATTTTCTGCCTTCAAAGCTTCAGTTTTATTTTTATTTATCTAATGGAAATCAAAACATTTGAAGTAACTCAGTCTGATTGCTTTTATTATAAATTCATGTCGGTTGTCCATTAATTATGAGTCATAAAATTATGGTAGACTTTTGGTCCGTAAAACAGTTGATCAAAAAGTTCAAGCCATCATTACTTACAGGCCAACCAACTTAAGTTGACAACTTTTAACATTAGTCCCTATATTTACTTGATGAATTTTCTATCTCAAAGCAAACATCACAATCAAACAGTTTATTGGCTCAGTCGGCCTTTAATAATATTTGGTGTTACTTAAACTTTTGGCACTCCAAATGGTGTTAACATAAAATGACATTAAAGTTTATTTAGAACTTGTAGTTTTAAAATAAATCTTTATTCAATGGAAAATGTTGTTTAAGCTAGAAATAGATCATTATTCAGTTAGTTGTTTGAAAGAGAAGAGTATGTGTATGTGTGATGTGAAAATAAATGATAAGGTTGTGGAGCAAATGAGTGAGTTTGTATATTTGGGGATCATTTTTACAAGGGATGGAAATATTAATGAAGATGTGGAAAGGAGAGTAAAGCGGAAAACAAAGTAAATGGTGTTATACATGCGACTGTGACCAACCAGTTGATGTCCAAAAAAATTCAACTGGCTGTTCACAATGGTGTGCTGGTACCTACAATTATGTATGGAAGTGAATTTTGGGCGTGGCATAAGTAGCATGACAGTAGAATAAATGCTGTGAAAATGCGTTCCTTGCGATGCATGTGTGGTGTGACTATGAATGATAGGCTGAGGAATGATGTGATTTGACAACAAACAGTATGCTTAGATGGTTTGGTCATGTTGAGAGGATGAATGAAACTCGACTAACAAGGCAAATGTGAGAGGTAACGCCGAGACCCCGGGGACGCCTTAGGAGGACATCATCATTTCAGCCGAAAGACGTCCACTGCTGGACATAGGCCTCCCCCAAAGGGAGAGTTTGCCATAATCGCCACGCTTGGCAGGCAGGTTGGCGATTGCAGTATGGTGTTAAAATGCATAGAGAACGCTGCTGCCCATTCTCTAGTAAGTCCCTTAGTCGCCTTTTACGACACCCATGGAAAGAAATAGGATGGTGCTATTCTTTACGTCCGGCACCACACGGTACGAGGTAGGAGGACATAAATAGTGACCTTATTAGTGATGTTCTTCAGAAAGATCAGGTGCGTAGTACTCGCAACTAGCGTGTGTTTGTGTATGACCAGATGTAAAAATGGCAGAAGGAGTATGTAAGGATCGTAGCAGGTGGCGTTTTGTAGTTTCTGCCTACCCCCATGGGAAGAAGGCGTGGGTTCATGTAAAAAAATGTTAAAATGTTCTCATCAAGTCTTTGTTTTTTTGCTAATGTTTAAACTACAGTTTATGTTATTTTTGCTATACATAATTTATTATGATATTTCCAGTTTTAACTTCACGCAAGTAGGTAACGAGTTTTATTATGTGTGAATATAAAGTGTAGCTGATGATCATAATACCTAAGAGCCTCGAACAACACCTAAGGAGGCTCTCATTGGTCAGCTGGATTAAGAGCCTGATTCAGAGAGCGATACTTCTGGACACGGCTCGCATTGTCAGGAGGTTCCTCTCTCTGGAGCCCTGACCGGCAGCTTGGACCTTGTTCCCGATACCGGTGTGCTACTATTTCTTTATAATACCCTAATCAATAATAAATACTTCTGGTCAAAGACATCTCACAGTGAATCTAGTCTCACAAATTCTTTAGATTTACATCTTTCATAAAATTAGTTCACCAAAAAACTTGACATTTCTCCACAAAATCAACGCGGCCATCAAAAATCGTGTACTTCTAACTTCTTTGACTTTACAAAACGTATATCCACAATCAGAGAAACGCGTTCAAGCAACTGCACCGCTATTCATTAAAAGTTATCTAAAAAAAATGGTGGAGGCACAGAATACCTACTTCAGAAGGTCGGCTCCATGCAACACGAACAAAAACAAGCGCATGCACACATATTCGTGTAATACTGACAGAGCACAGAGCTGTCTCGGCCACAGCATAAATATCGACAGCACAGAAACCAGCCGCGCTTATTGACGAGACCCCAAAGTGGTTGTCGCAGTGCTGTGTCAAGAGGAGTCGTCACTGCGGCTAACGCTCCAATGGAGCGTAGCTAATTCTTTCAACAATTAGGCCTAGTTTCCATACTGTCCATATTTATACTGTGTCTCGGCGACTGTTAGAGGTGGCATATAAACCAAGCGTATCACCGCTTACTCGTGCTACGACACAAATGACATACATAAAAACTGACGGCTTTCAAGGCGGTCCGGAACAGAAGTTGAAATTGCGCTGAACACACTTTTGGTGCCACGAATTTTGTTAGGTCAGTGCTTTGCATAACCCGACCCCTTTTCCTCTCTTCTCATTTTTAAGAGGGGTAGTCATGCTGGGCACTGACCGTACTACCGTACCACCTCTAGACACTGCCGGCACCACCATCGCCGGCGCGGTGGCGCGGCTACTCGATTCCATGCTCTGTGACGCGTGTACGACCATCTCAGTCTACTCTTAGTTTCTGTACGTGAAACGTGTCTATGTGTGCGTGCGTTTTTGCTCGTTGTATGGAACTGACCTTCTGTAAAATATTCTGTGGGGGAAACGTCCCTATTTTCTATTTCACAAGTCACGACTTCGTGACCTGAGATAAGCAGTGAAAGAATCATCTTAATGCAAGGTGTCGGTACGAGTCTGATGGTTCAATTCCTTACCAATTTCACAAAATGGATGGTCGGACTGAAATGGTAAATGTTTATGGTCACGACTCGACTGTTTGAAGACGCTGTTAGTGGGGCAAGGCTGATAAGTTCACCTAGACACGTATTATACGTCGAATGCTGGAGAAAGCTATAATCTCACCTCCTGTTGCCTAGGAAAAAAAGGGGGTTTAAAATTCGTTTTCCAAGCATCGCCACATGTGTAGTTACATGCTTGGGGACCCCTTATGTCCAGCAGTAGACGTCTTTCAGTTGATAAATAATGATAATGATGATGCAATATCTCTGCTTACCCGTTCCGGGAATACAGCTGAGATAATGACGTCATTGCTATATAAAATGTCCGACGGCAACAAGGAGACCTAAAATAGGTACTTAGGGTAGTATAGTACTACTTAGCTACAGGGTCAAAGTAAAATTATTTATTTCAAATAGGCACATAAAAGGCACTTTTGAACGACAAAATTTCCAAAAAAAAAGAATTGATTCTAGTCGCCCCCCCTTCCAAAAGGTATGGAGAAGAATGGGCAAGAAACTCTCAAAATTTTGTTTAAGTACATTAATTATATAATTATATGTGAAGACGATGCACCTAGACTAAAATTACTATACCACAATAAAAAAGAATTAAAAATAAAACAATGATATGTAAATTAATTGTGATAGTCTCCTAAAAAAAAAATGTCAATGTATGAGATAAGATAATCACAGAATGTAAAATGTCATAAAAATAATAAATTATACAAATAAAATAACAACCAGTTTGATTTTGTCTAGACTCTAGATTGGTGTCAGGGATCTTTTGATGCCAGGATGGTATTGAAAGGGTTGGGTTGGTACAATCGTTGGTAAACATTCAGTGAAATTGTCACAGACATTGTAATGAAAATACAAGATGGCGGCATTAGTTCGTATTTTGAACTCGCGCCAAAAGATCCTTGTACCGTTGTAGGTACATATTTATAACACTACCCTACAATTTCGATACAAAGAAAGGAGAAGGAACGTGGTATTTCAATACGTAATTCATGGTAATTCAATGCTTGAATACTATTTGAACCGCAAATATGAAGATCTGTCCTCCTGACCTAGTTCCTTTATAACCGATATTATAATCTTGATATCAAAGGATATCACGTCTTAGCGCTGACTAGAATAATACCCAGAGGTTAAAGCTTGAATTAAACTATTTTCTATTAAGGTCGCTGGGACTGTAAGGCATGTCATGTTGTTACCAATTGGTGCCGGAAAGTAATTAAGTTTACATAAAGGAATTCCTGGGACTTTGATTAGGTTCGAAATAATTGTTCGGCTAGATTATAGCTTGGCTGTCGTAAATATTCATCATCATCTACCTAGTCTTTTCCCAACAATGTTAGGGTCGGCTTCCAGTCTAACCGGCTGTACTTAATCTTATTGATTCAATACATCCTCGGACAAGTAAGAAGTGTATAAAATATTGTTACGGTACAGAGGCAAAAACTACTTTCACCTGTAATAATTTGAGTATTTACGTTGGTGCATCAACTCAGCGCATCGCAGTCATCATGCAAGACGCCTATGTCCAGCTGGGGTACATAGGCTTCTTCCAAGATACACCACAAAACCTGGGTCTTCGCCTTCCGCTTTCATTCCATAACAGCCACTTTTATAGGAAAGTCAAAACACATTTTGATACAACCGTCTTCTTTCTTTTTTGTATGGTTAGTGAATAACCAGAGTTTTTATGCCACCCTTGGGCCTTTGACTTGGCTTCACACGCCGTCGAGAAATATGACTCAAGCATGCTGGTTTCTTCACGATGTTTTCCTTCAGCGTTTTTTAAGCAAGTGATAAATAAACAATACGTATATGAATCGGAAAAGTCCTGGGGGTCTACTCCGAAGCGTTATGAGTATTCCGAAGTATCGGCCGAATGTTCGGCCATTTTATAACTTCCATAGTTTCCTTTTTTGACTTTGAATCCTTACCTGACTCAGTCACATTTTTGACTTTGGCTTATATCATCGACTGTCATTTTTTTTTCTTTCGCGGTAGTTAGCCGTACTCAAGCAACGGCTGAACATTGGGCCGATACTTCGGATTTATGTTCGGAGTAGACTCCCAGAGGTGCGTACTTTGGGTACAAACTCGAGACCTATGACGTGGTAGTCCGATGGTCACACTACTAGGCCCTCGCTCTAGATCCCTGTTGTTACAACCATGACTGAGTAAGTTCTCAAAAAGCAAAATATCTAAAGAATCGATGAAACCAGGCACAAGTTATGGAATAAATTACTGTAATTACGAAGTATAATTTCTAGTTCATACGAATCATAATTCCTACTCGCCGCTAACGAGTTACTCGTTAAGTATTGGAGTTGAACGCACTCTTTCTAAATCGGTTCTAACATCGTGAGCGACGGTTAATGTGAGGTATTACTTGTTCAATGAGTGGGTAGAGATATTTGAGAAATAAACTCGATTGATTTATTTTGTACTGTGTTAACAGCAGGCTTAGCGTGATGCTTTCTATTTCTTTTATATTGTAGAATAGAAATCGCTTGTCTACCGAAAATGTTCTACTGTCTACACGGAAACGTATTTTTCTACTCTTCCGTTGACCAAAGGCTTCTCTACGGATCTCGTACTAACTGCTACTGCTAACTCGTATTAAAGATAAGCCTACTTTTATCATTTGCCTCTTGTCAGCGCCAGTTTATTCAACCATTCACTGCCAAACGCAAACTTAGCGATTTAGGAAATAATATTAATATAATTGTCTGTCCACAGTACAAAATTAAGATCCTAACCGCTAACATAGATACTTAATGACCATCATCAGTTAAAGATAACGGACAAGTAGCAGGCCTGTCAGTTTCATAAGGAATACCAGAAGAACCAGTTCCCCTATTGTCTAATGTTAGAACATGTGTGTCTGATGACGTAATTGTGGAGTGTCTGATACACTTTTATTTTTGTTTGACTCCTACATCTTTAGCTTGATATTAGTTTCATTTTTACTATAATATTCTTGGCTTCCAGGGCCTGCAGTCTCGACATACATAGCGATCGCTTTATGACCAAATTCGGTCGCAAAGTCCTAATGGAGTCCCTAGACGGTCAAAAATGCTTGACAAGATTGTGATTTTCTCGTGCTTATCAACCAATTTTGACCGTCTAGATATCCCATTAGGACTTAGCGATCGAATTCGGTCGTAAAGCGATCGCTATCTATTTCGAAACTGCAGGGCCTACTTAGGAGTATGATAGTGCGTTGTCGTACTTCTTGTGACGATGAGGCAACAACACGTTTGTTAGTGTCCTAAGACATGCTGTCAGTGATTTTAGTATTAAGTACACTTTTATTTAAGCAACACGAACAAATGGATGTGGCTCTTTTCTTTCTTTTGTTTTCTTTTTTTTTGTGGGTTTTGGTCGTATGATATTTTATTATTTTTAAAGTCGCTGAATTTGTCTTTTTTTTTTTAGGATGGGTTTTGTTCTTGACCTTAGTCTAGGGCAGAGGTGACAGAGACAAAGTCGACGATGGAGTGAGCTTACCCAGAAGAAGCCTGTTCACTCTAACTTTAAAGAGACCTCTCGTGTCTCTTTCATCAAATTCGAATCATGAAGAAGTTTATCATTTCTGTACATGGTAGTTCTTCACTCCATACATTAGAAGTACCTATCGCACGTCAGTGGTAACGAAATGCGGGGTAATTGTGTAACACATTATCAGTATTAATGGGTTTCATTTTGACAGTTCAACGACATTAATTGCGTTATATATAACTATGTATGTATTGTGGATTCTAATGATTATAATTATGTAAAACCATATTTGTTACAGCCGCGAATCGTATTTAGATCAACATACAACCCGTTACTGACCTGTAAATTGCAAAAAATTTAAGAAATTTTTTAATATGAATATTAATATGAATTTCGCGGGCTACCCTGACGCCTTAAGAGGCGAAAGCGTCGTTCGATGAATGCGTAGTTCATACAAACGTAATACCAAAATAATTTGTAAATCAAACATATTCATTGTTATGTACACGACAATAAAAGGCAGAGATCTGGTAACGACTGTTTTATTGAAACTTAGATCAACCCACATACATTAGTTATCGAAGTACCGACATAACATTCATAAGGTAGTGTCTTTATTCCGATTGGAATACAGAATATCTAGGTTCCCAAATATGTTTGGAATAAAAAAAGGAGCTACGTCTGCCAACAAACTTTTGTACAACAACAGAAGTAGCTCCTTTAAAAAAAAAAAGTTGTAGTATAAATGTCTTTAAAATATTTCTCTGAATAAACACTTTTTCATCTCATTTAATTTTTACATGAAGCGTCTGCTTATCTGACCTCCAATCAATCAATCTGCCCACCGTTTTCCCAACTATGTTGGCGGTCGGCTTCCAGTCTAACCGGGTGCAGCTGAATACCAGTATTTTACATGGAGCGACTGCCTATCTGACCTCCATAACCCATGGCTTGATAATATGATACCCTTTGGTACTGGTTATCAGACATTCGGGCTTCTGATGACCCGTAACGACTGTCAAAGATCCACTTTAAACAAAGGATGCTAAGCTCTTAGAAATCACTTGAAACGTTTTTTGTTTACATTGGCGGCGGAAGCCATAAATCTGTTATGTCACAGGGCCTCAAAGGTTAACCTTAAGGTTAAACCGCCACAAACAAGCCTCGACGTTGCCGATTCGGCAACAGTGTGCCCAAACCGTAAAGCCCCGGCGTTGCCGATTTGGCAACAGTGACTCATGCTACTGGAGGCTCAAATTACACTTGAAATAAAGTTAAGTATTGTTTGTGGCGGTTTTAGTCGATTTTCTGTTAGAAATTCTCGGATTTGGAATGCACTCGAACGTAAAATATAGCATAACAACATTTAAAAAAAATATTTAAAACATAAAAAAAATCTGCTCTTCCAGCACAAATACATAAACATTATGTTCGTGATTTCTGAGTTATCCCTTATCCAATTGTAAAAGTACTTGATAATTATGAGTACAATGACTCCTTATAATAACCTGGCGAAATGTGGGTGTAATGTGGGTGTGGGTGTGGGTGTTAGGTACACCTCTGTCTTACCCTTCGGGGAATACACGCGTGATGTTATTTTATTTTATTTAATTTAAATATAATTACACCAGCTTGTAACCAGCACCAGCTTGCAGAGGTAATGATAAAATGTAAGAAAAAAGTTATATTCTTTTCAAGTATATTTTGGTCCGGCGAACCTTCGTAAATTGCCACCAAGATTTATTGCGGGCAGAAAATAAAGTTTTTTTCAGTAATTTTCTCTTTTCACTCCACTTTTCACTCATTGAAAATATGGTCCGATAAAGAACATTAATCATTCTGCGTAGCCAAAAAATTAAGTAAGAAAATCAAGAATAAGTACCTGCATGTGGCTTAAATATATTTTATAACTCTGAAGTCTATTTTTAATTTCACATGTCATGCATTTATTATTCCCGTTGCTGTTATGTACGAGTATATCATTGACGTACAAGACGTCGGTAAGGGAATCTAATATTCAACGTGTTATTACGGTCTGAATATTTTAAATGTGACAACTAGCGAGACTGTAGTACCAACATAGAACTTTCAAAATAGATTTCTAAGTGTCGTAAATTAAGTCTTGGTATATTCAAGGTGTCTTTTATACACTACCTCGTTGATTACTAGGTCGCAAGCGTTACTGCTAAACGCGAGGACCTGCAATCAATTCGCGGTTCTGCCAAAGTCTTATTGGGTTTTTTCCATGTGGAATGTCTCCGTAGCAGCCCGGTGTCAGGATTTTTGACCGGTTAGTGGCAATAGGCTTGCCCCCTATTACATGGGACTTAAACATAACTGGTGAAATGGGGGTGTGTGTGTGTGTGGGGGTGTGTGTGGAGGGTGTCTGTGTGTATGTATGGGTCCTCTGCCTAACCGAAATATTTATACGAAATATTGAAATTTATTTCAAATCAATATAATTTTTGTATTCCTATATCTAACTCCTTTTGTATTCCATACGTAAATTTCGGCTACTTCTCGCGAATATTGAAATTTGGACATTCAGAAATATTCTTTAAGATTTGAAGATTTCCTTTTATTTCTAAATGGTTAATTATTTTATAGTAGGTCTTCAGCAAATTCCAGTGTCTTTAATCGAACTAACCTTAGCACTTTAACGCAATATTAAAAATAGCACTAACAACAGCGCATTCCTCATCAATCTATTCCACTACCCTTTCCTCGAACTTAGCATCACCAAACCTGGCTGCAAAATGGTAAGACAGATCCCGAGAACCATTTCCAAAAATGGCTGCACCAGTGATGTGTAGTGGCATGACGCTACCGTTAGTTAAAGTCAGTGACCAGGCGCACGTGCTCCCGCGCACCAACTAGCTCATACTTCGAATAAAAACCGATACCGGTATGTTAATGAGGATTTAATTACTTTATTAATGTTTTTGTCTAACTGACATTCTTTATGCTGTGGTGTTATGTTGGAGAAGATATTATAAGAAGAGTGGTATTAGGACTATATTACCTATTGTTAAAGACTAACGGAATAATATTTAGGAATATCATGCTTTGGGTGCTTGAGTAGTTACACAATTCTGTGAATATCTTTGACCTATTGTATGATCATCAAAAAGACACTCTCAACCCAGCTCAAAAGTAAAATTCATTAACCTTCGTACCGTAGACTGCATTTAGGTGCTTTGACATTAAGAGGCCGGCGATGGATGCGTAGTTCATACAAATGTAATACCAAAATAATTTGTAAATTAAACATATTCATAAGGTTGTGTGTACTTATTTCGATTGTATTACAGAATATCTAAGTTCCCAAATATATATTTTGAAAGGACAATGATACAAAGACGAGATATGAGGAATTTAAAATTTCTATAGAAAACTTATTTTTCTCATAAGTTTTATCTTATTTTTAAATCAGTGTCCATTCAAAGTATATTTGGGAACCTAGATATTATGTATTCCAATCGGAATAAAGACACTACCTTATGAATATGTTTGATTTACAAATTATTTTGGTATTACGTTTGTATGAACTACGCATCCATCTTGCCTCTCCAGCCTCTTAAGGTCAAAGCACCTGAATGCAGTCTACGGTACCAAGGTAAATTAATTTTAGTCGCGCGCCATCCAGTGACGCGGCTACACGTCACAATCACTCGCAATTCTCAGCAATTATTTGTGAAAAAAAATGCCTTTCCGTGTCTATACACGATGTACAAATCACTATTACTGTGGGAGTACAGAAAAACGTCTCATTTCATGCCTAAGTACTTATTGTATTTTTTAATTTTAAGAAAACGTTGTTTTGCTTTGTACTTGTACAGCCTGTCAGCCATTTTTCCTGACTGCCGCGACCGACGCGTACGCGCCAATGAACATGCAGCAGCTAGTAACGTAACTAAATATGTTTGTTCATCTCATTCTAACATCAGTTATCGGTATTGGTATTTCCTTTTCTTCTTCTACATTCATGGCTTACGCTGTTTTTGAGTGCACTAATTTTCGTGTGTGACGCGTCTATTCACAATACGTCATTGTTAGCAACATATTAAGCACACATTTTATTAAGCACACACATATGCTTTACTTTCATTTTTAATATTTCTGCGTCTAATATTGTAGGCGTTATATTAGTGACATCATAAATGGTTAGCAATTATGACAGCTGTCGATACTTATGTGACTTGAAGGGTGGTTGAGAATAATTCCTGTGCTATCAAATATTAATGTCTTGAAATGTTGACCTTGAGAGCATTGCGTGCTAACATTTATTATATCAAGTGCTTTTCTTGGAGAAGACAAGAAGTATTAGTCAAAAAGTTAATATTTATGTAATAATCAATAGTAATAATCATTATGAGAACAGTCTAAATTTTCTCAAAAACAGTGAAAGAATGAAAAAAATATGATTTTGTCATAGGAACACGTAGGTACATAAGGCTACACATCTAGCTATACATTTCCAGTATACGCTGACCTCTCATTGTTCGGAAATCCTACTCAATGCGAGATCAGTTTATACTGGAAATTTATAGCTCGATGTGTAGCCGTATGTACATATAAAAAAGACAAGTTCTGCTCTAATGTCTAATTACCTCTTAAAAAAAAACAAATATACATTGCTCGTATCTGAAAGTTTTTTAAATGCAATGTATTTTCAGTCATATCTCATACCGCCCCTACTCAGCTACCAACTTTGTGCCCCGTATATGCTCGCTCAAAAACCCTCTACCTTACAAAAATTAAAAGCACGGAAAAAAAATTGTCAGCAGCTGGACGACTGGGCAGGACAAGAAGGCTTTCACACAGCACGATGCTGTGCTATGGGGGATCCAAAGAACGGCTTTGATTTTCAGTGCAATAGTAAAATCAATCCATAGAAACGAGAAATAATTAAACCAACGATAGAAACGAGAAATAATCATTAATAACATGTATATATCCTCGTGAAGTAAGCATTATTTTAATTTTGCTACTGACACTAATGGATAGACAATTTAATAATGAATATTTTTAGAGAAATCTTTTTTCTAAAGACATACATTTTATATTTACTTATAAAGATTTTATTCTAAAATCTGGGTGTAATCAGTACTGTAACTCATGCGCCCGTACCAGGATTCAGTACCCCAAGTGTAAATTTGCAAAAGAGTAAACGTAACTATTTCGTTTGCGTTAAAATTTGACCGTTATCATAATACTAAGAGTATACGGGTGAGAATAAAAATCTTAACGCCAACGCGCTAGTTACGTTTACTCATTTGCAAACTTACACTCGGGGTACTGTGTGCCGCAAGGTCTCGAGTGAAACCAGTGTCGTTTGTCGCCGCGTCCGCTAGTGCACTTGCTCACTCACGTCACATTATCAGTAGACAATAATATTAGTTTATTGTGTTTGTTTTGGTTATAGTTTTTTTTTCTGTTAGTATTATAATTCTTATTATTACCTCAAAAGCCATGGAAATGACACACAAATGTCAAAAAAAAACCAATGGATAAAAAAATTTAAGTGCCGCCATCTTGAATTTTAATTTTGACCTCATAATCATTATCAGTGTTCTCAAAAACCATGAAAACGATACCCATGATCCGTTTGGTGCCGGACGTAATGAATAGCACCATCCCATTTCTTCCCGTGGGTGTCTTAAAAGGCGACTAAGGGACTTACTAGAGAATGGGCAGCAGCGTTCTCTATGAATTTTAACACCATACTGCAAACCCCTCCTTTAGGGGAGGCCTATGTCCAGCAGTGGACGTCTTTCGGCTGAAATGATGATGAGTAAAATCAATCTATGTTTACCAGTTATCAGTAAGGTAATATCTATCGGTAGTTTATGTCACATTGAGGATCCCAAAAGCAGATTTGAAGTTACGGCTTCAAAAGGAATGAAGGCTCTAATTATTAAGCATCGAGGGCTATTTATGGTAATGAAAATTACCTATACTGCCTCGTTGGTCTAGTGGTCTCAAGCGTGACTGTTGAGCATGAGATCCTAGGTTTGATTACCAGGTCGAGAAAAGTGTTACTGGGTTTTTCCACCAGGAATTTATCAGACCCTTAGCTTGGGATTTGTGCCCGGTTGATGGCAACGAGCCCTCTATTACATGGGACTTAAACATAACAGGCGAAATATGGGTGTACTATAGGTACATTTCTGCCTAACCCTTCAGGGATTAAAGTCGTGATATATGTGTACGTATGTTATAAAAATTATACCGGTTGCGAAAGATCTTGCCATACCGAAATATAAAAGGTTTTCATAAAAATGGAGGATTCAACGCTTCGGATATATTCAAAGCGTAGTCGTCTGGCAGTTGGTTTAAGGTTAAAGGTCAGATTCGTTCTGCAGCAACAGGTTCTAAACCAATCGCGAGATGAAACAGCTGATCAAATACAACATTCATTGATGAAACTGAGCCAGGGCCTATGTTTGGACGCATGAAACTTAAAATGAGAATGTCCTTAATTTTGAAAAATCTATCCAATATGAAACATAATCAGCCTATATTATTGTTCCCACTGCTGGGACACAGGCCTCCTCTCTTCAAGAGGGAGTGGGCTGTAATCTACCACGCGGGTCCAATGCGGGTTGGTAGATGGCACATGTCTTCAAATTGTTGGTTTTTGGACATGCCGGTTTCCTCACGATGTTTTCCTTCACCGTTTTGAGAACAGTGGTGATGAAATTATTTACATAAAGTTGTAGCGGCATCAACATCGCCACATGCGAACAACGCGTCATACTGACGTCACGCAAAATCCTGCATCGCGCAAGCAGAGTTTACCGCGCAACTAGCATACCTATATACAACATCTTGTCATCAACCATCAGGCAGTTGCCCACCAGACACACCACCCGTCTGGTCGGAGGATCCTCCTTTTTCTATGGAGGATGAGTGACTTTTACACCCTGTTCCTCATCCCTCTAAAAAGTAAAGCGCCTCTGTCTGGGTTCGAACCCACCTACGACTCATAAGTCGGGGCCGTTACCACCGGGCCACCACTGCTCCACAATGCAATATATATGCTCCAATATGCAAGCTATACAAAAAAAGAGCGAGTCTTCCAGTAGTCGCATATGATTTTTAACATCTGACATCTCACCTTGGTAATCGGCAACTGAGCAGCGACAGAAATTAACCTCAATATTTAAAAAAGCTAAATATTGAAATATTTATTCGAATACTTATTTATTACTAGTGGTCACCCACTGGTTTAAATTCGACCCCCTCTATTTACAATATAATCAATAGTACTCACTAATACCATAACTACACTAATTCCATACTATTACAAAGTACTTACTTAGCTCATGCTCAAGCTGTCACTTCCTGTTACACAGTTCCGTCCCTTTTCACGAAATCATTCCTACCGAAAATGAGGGGAATGATGTCAACTATAAGAATTATGTATCTATGTTCCTAAATATGGATTCTCTCATGTTCATGAACTTGGCCATACTTATGTAATAAGTTTTGTCTCTAACACTGATCTCGATTAAACTTGTGTTTTCCCTGGTAACTTGCCACTTGTTAATTCATTAGCCAAAACAGCCTCGTGCCAAGCCATTTCCCACGTTTAGACTTTCACAATAGAGTCTTAATTTGATTAGGTGACGTAAAGTAGTGGGGTTTGATGTCATTGCCGTGAACTGTGCGTGAGTCCAGTCAGCCGCGAGGTCCGGTGCGCGCGCGCCGCTTTCGACGCCATCTTGGAATTTTGAATTTTGAACGCGAATTCTGTTAAACTTTTGTGAAGTTTTTTTGTGATTGTTTATGATTTCTGTGCAAAGAATGAGAATAGTGATTTCTTTCTGAAGTTTCGTGTACAAAGGATGTCGTAGGAGATTTGTCAGTGTTTATAAAGGTAATTTAATTAATTATTTGGGAGTTTATTAAGATGGACATGTCCGGATCAAGTATACGATACAATCAATAAACTTTCTACGCTGATTAATGGATGGATACTCAATGACGTTGCAATGTTCTTCGGTGTACACTTTCTCTAATACGCGCGTTGTCGCCGTTGCGTCATTTTGGCTTTCACAGTTTTCTTTAGTTTCATACAAAATAAATGATACTAGAATATTTTTCTATCTCTATTTTACTTTGTAATTTACTACTGACATTATTCTTTTAATCTTGTAACTATGGAGCTTTATGAGATTGAATGTTTTAAAAAAAAACAACTTGTATTGACTTGGGATAATAATTTTCTAACTTGGGTTACTTATGTAGGCTCAACGGTAGTCTTAAAGAAAAATAGGAATTCAATGAAAGATTTAAAATTATTAACATAATAATATAAAGTAAGCTTAGACTATTCAAAGATAAACGTGTTATTTTAATGTTAGTAGTCGGACCTTTATATTAGATTGTACATTATTTGATTATTAGGAAAATGTATTTTCTGCGGTTTCTGTGAACGCTTTATTGAAATTTTTGTAATAAGTAATATTACTGTTTTTCATGAATTATAGATGAACATTGTATTAAAATAACAAAAATTCTAGTCCATCTTTTGCTGTTATAAAATGGACGAGAAAATAGGTTAATTTAAATAAAATATAGAGTCTACAGATGTACGAAAAAAATATAAAGGAACTGTAGACAGACTTACAGATACACGAATGATACTATAAGGATTCCGTTTTTTCATTCGGACATTATATACCCTAATTATAGAAATTATATACCTAGTTAAAATACCTAGGTACCTAAATAAGGCACATCTGTGTAAAGTTCTAAAACATTTTTATGCCGCCATTTTAATATCAGCAAATAATTGCATTTTTACAACTAAGGTCTAGTTAACATTTTGTCTCATTATATCACGAGCCTGTCCGAAAGGGATATCGTGGCCCTGGGCTATGCACAGGCATTTGAAGGAACACGGTGGGTTTTAGTCAGTAAAGGTCTGACACGCCCTGAGCTCCGCCCAGAGCGGGAGAAGTTATTTGATAATTTCCCACCAAAAAAATAAAAATTACAGCAACAATGACTGGCTAAATAGTGCCAACTTCTTTTTTTTACTTTTTAGTTTTGCCTCGTTTTAGACTTCAATAATTATGTTACCACAATGTCAAACCACGCTGATGGAGAAATTTAAAAAAAAAACCGGTCAAGAGGCTTCTTTACGTATATATGATGTTGATGATTTTTGAAAAACTGTGCTATTTAGAGACATCGTTTTATTTTTCCTGTAATCTTTACATAAACTTCTATCACATAGAATAATTTCAGATTTTTACCTATGCAAACTTCGGAGATAAGGGGTGGGGAGCGGTATTATTTTTTAAATTTTTCATCAAAAGTCGGAAACTACACTGGTTAAAAATAAAGTTTGAGAATGTGCAAACAGCGTTCTTTTCTAAGATACCCCACATGCTCTAGTAGCCCCACTTCAAATTTTTAAGACCCGCTTTCAGTCCCTTTTGCTAAAAAAAATTAAACAAGATATATTTTTTTTAATTTGTTTCTTGTTTGCAAAATAGTTGGGCAAACGTCATCTCAAACTATTTTAAATTTCAAGTTGATAGCATTAGTAGTTCTTGAGACAGACAGACTGACTTAGTCTCACCATAAGGGTTCCTTTTTACCATTTTGGTACAGAACCCTAAAAACTGGCTAAGTGCAAGTTGGACCACAGATAATGACGGGTTCCGTAGTTGGGATAAATTTCTTAACATTGTGTTTTAAAAAAAATCTTAACATTGTAGTTGCAAAATATTCTAAAAAAGAAAGAATCTTTCTTATACATTCCAACAGCAAATGTAAGTTGGTTTGCACAGTATTGAGAGATTTACCAAATTATTTTAAGACCACAGATTTCTTATAGATTTTCCTGTAATTAATAAATAAAGAAGAATTTTCTGTATTTTTTACAAAATTTTAGGCTCAGTAATTTCGGAGATAAGGGGGAATGGTAAATTTTCGTCTATTTTCTGAAATACCTTTAAAAATATTTATTTCAAAATCATAAAAAAATTGCAACTCTCACAGTAAGGCCTTTCATTTGATATGTCACACGGTAGTGTGTTCATATTTGTCGCCCAAAAGTAACTCCCACATATTCAATAATTTTATTTACTTAACACTTTCGTATTTGGCATTGGCTCACAGAAATTGAAAAGTGTACCAAATTTCTACTTAATCGGTCCATTAGATTCGGAGCAAAATGGCTGTGACAGACGGATAGACAGACACATGAGTGATCCTATATAGGTTTCGTACGGAACCCTAAAAACAGTTTAACTAATTTATCTGGTAATCAATCCTTTCGACACGTAGTAGACGGATAATATCAAAAAGTTTCCGTAGTACTTACCAAATAAATCGGTAAGCACTCAGATAATTTAGTAATTAAGTAAAACTAAAATTACTGAGATACTAAAGTTAGGTATGACAGGATATTTTATTACGATCATTATGAAACTCGTTTCCTTCAATTGCCACTTTGCTTTGCCATTTCCGCACATAAATGAGTTTCTCCCAAATGGGTTTTGTGGTGAAAACACTTACTTAACTATTTCATTTTCTTGGTGATAATGTTTACTTTGGAAGAAATTTTAATTTTCTTGTTTTTCATGGAAATCTCACTAATCGAATTTAAAGAAACCTTTAAAAGGCTTCGGGTTTTTTTTTTTGTTCGACTCTTATATTTTGACGGGTATGTCAGACCTGTTTCTGATTCAACAAAGCCCCAAAAGAAAAAAAAAATAAAACATTTTATTTCATGTAAACCTACATACACTACCTGGGCACTTATGAAACGTCAGAAGCTAGTGCACGGTTCCAATTGGTTGTTTCCTATGGAGAAGAGCCGGCAAGAAACTCCACGGTTACCCTTTAAAAAATAATTGGCTTTTACAATGTTTTCAAATTAGTGTTAATAGGTATGGAAGGACAGTGTAGGCTTGTCAACAAGTACCTGTGCATAACATTCTCATATTCACAAGATATAAAATAATCTAATAAATATTATTATAAAAATAAAAACCTATTTAAACCAAATGACATGATTTCCATCACAACTGTAACAAATCTGAACTAATATCCTATCCAAAAAAGCTACTAATAAACAGTTGAAATTAAAATTGTAGGTATATAATGTAAAATAATGAAAGTATTATATCAAGGAAGTATGTAATAAAATAAAATTTAAATAAACATCGTAATTTGGGAGCAGTTAATAGAAATTTACATAGTTATGCCGAGGTGCCAGGGATGCCACATATGCAGAAGGAATTATTGCCAAACTTCCTTGTCTTCAACGTAGTCTTTAATCTTATAACATTGATGTATTAAATAGGAAGATATGGTACGCGGTCCTCGACGTGGACCGCATAAATTAGGGGAAAGAACACAATCAACCTACATTACTTTCGGTTTGCGGGGAATACCCGAATCGTAGTTTGTTTCCGAGTTGTTAGGGGTACGTAACAGTGACAATTATTGCTATCTCGTTCCCGCTATTAATAGTCCGCGTAATATGTCTCTCTATTTCGGTTGTCGAGCACATGACGCACGACATCGGGTCCATTTAATATTTATGTGATGTTAGAGAGTGGCCTATCTTCCTATAAATAGGCGATGCTGATGCCGCTACAGATGTATTAAATTTAATACATCTGTAGCGGCATCAACATCGCCACATGCGAACTACGCGTTACACTGACGTCACGCAAAATCCTGTATCGCGCAAGCAGGGTAAACTCTGCTTGCGCGATGCAGGATTTAATACATCTGTAGCGGCATCAACATCGCCTATTTATAGGAAGATAGGCCACTCTCTAACATCACATAAATATTATACCGACTAGCATATATACAACATCCCGACACTAATCGTTGGGCAGTTGCCCACCGTCTGGTGGGCAACTCCCGTCTGGTCGGAAGATCCTCCCTTTTCTATAGAGGATGAGTGAACGTTACACCCTGTTCCTCATGCCTCTAAACATCCATAGCTTTTATTATGCTTTTTTCATAAGGACACGTTTGATGTAAGTTTTGAAATTTCCAGCGTTAAATTCTGTAACCGACTTTGGCAGCTTATTATAAAAGCGGATACTGTTTAAAAGAAATGATTTGCTTGCATCACACGTCGGTCAAGGTGGTTTTGACCAAAACACTTTCAATTATTATGACTTATTTTATTTAAGTTTCTCAAAAATCTCATTTTACTAAACGTTATACAAGCAAAAGTATCAAAAACCCGAGAGCTGTTACCTCGACTCTGTTATAAAACATCTCGTTACGTTCATTTTTTGCCGTCATTATGAAGACGTCAAAGTACAAAGCAATTTAATCATAGAACTCGCAAGTCGTGACTAGTCGAGACTATCGGAGGTATTCCAACCATTGATACTGCGTCATTAGTACAAAAAAGAACCTCCTTCTTTTTTAAAGTTGGTTAAAAACTTGATTACTCAAGTTTAATTTGTCTTTTAATAGTACCGACACAGTGTAACTACCTTACAGTAGGTCAACGGGAGCGTTTTCGTAGAGCAATCGTACGGAGGGTTCGGTAAGTGGGCGGAGCTAGCATTATGCATATGTCCATAAGACTCAAATATATGCCAGTGACCTTGAGTGGTTAGCTTGTGTGTTCTGTACTGAGCTCACGCAACGCGGCGTACGTTCAGCCAGTAATAGGACTCGCCCATCAAGGAGCGCTGTCCCCAATTTGACGCAATATTAATTTATTATACACAAAAAAAAATATATTTTAATAAAACGCGTATACTAAAAGATCAATAATGAAATTATCTTTAAATTGGCGAAGGCTTCAGAAAAATACGCTTGGTAGATTTTGCGCCATTCTCAGTTTTTTATCCGCGTTAGACATAACTTTACAAATGAATTTCACTATGTAATATAAACATAATCTAAAATATTCACTTAATAAGTTATTGATAAAATGCTCTAATTTAACATATATTTTTTTCAAATCCTTAACACTACTCGTTTCGATGTGATCTTCAGTATAAAATCATTAAAAGTCGGTTATCGTCGCATTAAGTACTGTTACACTGTTGCAATGATCTTTTGTTTTTGGCGCTCGAATGACGATGACAGGAGGGGCGCTGTTGTAAACATTTGCGCAATTGTTTTGTGAAATGCCACTTGAAATGACAAGATGATAAAACAAGATGGCGCATTAGTTCCAACTTTAGCCACGTGCCAAAATAACCTTGTAGCGCCTTATGTAGATATTGAGGAATGACACAAATTTTGACATTTGTCAGGTCCTGTCAGATGTATGGACGATAAACCACTGTTATACTGTGGTGCCGATTTCTATACTATGTTCTGCTATATTTGCTCCAGTTTTTAGTATGTTGATTATGTTGTTGCTATGTCAATTTAGTGTTGATATAGTAGTTGTTGATTGATTTATATTGCTGTTTGTTGTTTAAGAAGTTGTCGCTCGTTGAAGATGCTTTGTAAATATAATTAGTGTCTTTTTATCGATATTGTGCCTACTCGTAGGTATGTGTGGTATATTTAAGCTGTCTGTAATATTTGCAATTTGAAAAATATAATATTTAAATTAATTGTATCATCTTTTATAACCAAAAGAAAAAAAAAAAAGGAAATTGGTCTCAAGTACGTCATGTATAAACTTCGTCATTCTGAAGTAACCTTATAATTCAAATTCTCAATTTAATATTATTTCTTCAGATTCAAAAACCAGCTCTTGATTTGCTTTATCTTTGTTAATTATATAATTAATCCAATCAATCTTCTTTTCACTTGAAGCGTTTAGATAAGCTTTATTTCTGAAGTTTATCGTCTAAGCACTTTTCTCGGCAAAAATTAAACATTTGATTTAACACCTCCAGGCTCCAAAAGATTTCGTAGAATTTGATAAACATTAGTCAAAGTTACCGTCTCGTTGACTTGTTAAACAAGTTTATAATTATTGTCAGTTATTTAAATATTGGATAAACATTGAAGTTCTCACTTCTAACTTATCCTCATTAGAGCCAAGAACCTGATGTCAACAGTAGCCAAACAAGAAATTTCCAAATATTAACATTCCACTGCGCGCATCCAACTACTTGTCTGCCAACATTCCTAAGAAATGCAACAATGAACTTTAAAGTGATATTGCTATTGTTTTGAGAGATGATAGTGGTAACTAGGCGACTTGTAAATGCATCGCGTCCATCGGAACAATGAGTAAAATAAACAGCTAGTGGACACAACAAATTGGACAGAAGGTTTAATATGAAGATGTTTTTGCAAGTAGTGATGGAGATGAAGATAACAAAACAATCAAATCTCTGTTGACAGTCTTCTAGCAAGAGACTATGCGTAAAGTAAGCATTAATGTTGCCTCCAGGAGTTGCACTTAAAATGTAAACCGGTTTACATATTTATCCATGGAATGAGCTATTCTCATAATATTATTAGACAAGATGGAAATTCAAAGCGGGCTTTTGATTTGAAAATTGGAGTTTAAAAAAAAAAAAACCATTGTTCCTTTGAATAAAAATTCAGGGTACTGCCACTCCAGGGCCCTCTTCGACTCAAGACGGACGGTAACGCGCGGGGGCGGGGACGGGCGGACGGGCGGGCGGTTCAAGACGAAATGAACCAAGATGAAGATCCAAGGCTCTGTTCAGTTTCATCTGATGACTTAGCAAGACTTATTTTATGGCATGAATTATTTTTATGTATTTGTAGTTAATGGCTTGATTAGACAATTGTGTAGAAAATGGTTGTCGTGGTATGGGCATGTGATGCGGAGGAATTTATTTATTTATTTAAAAAGGGATGGTATTTAAAAGTACTTCAATTTATTCCCATTTCATTTACCTAATTTTGCCTGTGTTCCACCAAATATACTGAATGTGCACCAAAATATGTTAATTAAAATATGTCATAACGAGCATCTATTTAACAATTGTTGCAAATTTGTAAAAATAGTAATACACCTAATTTAAAAAAAAAGCATTTATTTTTTTAGTTTTACTTCAGATACCATATTTTGGTGCACATTCAGTATATTTGGTGGAACACAGGCAAAATTAGGTAAATGAAATGGGAATAAATTGAAGTACTTTTAAATACCATCCTTAGTCTAATATGATAAACGTGCAAGCAAGCATGCAGCAGGCATGTTTTCTGTCACG
Organism: Tiliacea aurago; assembly: GCA_948098905.1. Lineage (NCBI taxonomy): Eukaryota > Metazoa > Arthropoda > Insecta > Lepidoptera > Noctuidae > Tiliacea > Tiliacea aurago. Next base: position 22,503,215 of record OX402582.1, read on the forward strand.
GCTCCGGCGCTGCAGGGCTCCAGCGGTCCCATGCGAGCTTATCGTCACAGATGTGTTTCACGCTCACCACCGAGGCTTCGGCTTGCTGGCGGCCTCAGCCGCGGTGGGAAGCGTTGAAACCACCTGCTCCTCAGCTCGCGGGCCGCCTCGCCCCTACGCGCCTACGCGATTTTAAATAACACTCTAGGGGTAGGGCAGACAAGACTACGTGGAGTCGGTTTTGCTGCAATTCGTTTCGGAAGAATAAAATAGTTATTGTTACAATAGAATATTTGCAGCGCACTTAACAATAAAAAAGTGTTATATCTTGGTGTTAATTTGGAATTTGTTTGATGTAACATATTTTGTTGGCCGAGTAGTTTAATTATAGTAAAACAATTAAACGGGTTTAAGATCAATATTTTAGAAATGCATACATAGATGTACCTTAAGATTTTTGGTGAACACAAAAATATTATCCTTCAAAAAGCACAGCCACATCACATACATTAAACTTATGCTAGAAATAATCTTAATAACTAAAGGCATTGGTTACAATATCTTGCTGCCTTTTGAATGAGGGAAATGTCTCCAGAAAAGTTATGAGTATGGATGTGCATGGCTATACGAGTAGGGGGAGACCAAAGAAAAGATAGATGGAATGTGTGAAAGATGATATGACTAGAATGGGAGTGACTACCCCCATGACAACTAATAGAAAAGTATGGATGAAAAAGACATGTTGCACTGACCCTAAATACATTGGGATAAGGACAGGAGAATGATGATGAGTTAAAGGATTACTAACTAAATAAATATAGCATTAGCCAGGTTAGATTTTTACCAGCCCTGGGCTCTGTCTTGCATAGGGTCGTAGTATTACGCTGAGCGATAGCCGTTTTGCGTGGATGTGACGCATGTTGCCCCCAACCTTTTGTTATTTTTGTGTTTATGTTCTTTTTTGCGTCATGTTTACCGCAAATAAACGTATTTTCTATCTTTCTTTTTTCTTTTATTAACCCACAATCTTTGTCAAATATTATAGATCTCGTATGTATCTGAGTTATAGGAAAGCACGACATTATTATTTAGCGTACCGATTTGTACACACGGCTACTTTACCATCAAGCTATACATTTCCAGTATACGCTGACCTCTCATTGTACGGAAATCCTATACAATTCGAGATTAGCATACACCGGAAATGTATAGCTTGATGTGTAGCCCTGTGTACAATATACAAAAGAAAATATCGTTATAAAATTTTAAAATGACATGCAAAATTGATTTTATAAATATCTAATACTAAACTATCATATTTTTTTGATTACTACGTAATAGCTTATGCTGGGTTGTTGCGGTTTGTAAGTGTTCCCGAAACGATCAATTGCAATTGTCAGTTTATACGTGATTGATACATATTGATGCGCAAATTGATCTACCAAATGCAATTGAAGCGATTGACAATATTACTACAATTGCAACTGATCGTTTCGGGGACCCCTTACGAGAAGTAAGTATGACGAAACCCGTGACGGAAATGTCTTGCATACTTCACTCTAGATAATATAGTTTAAATTTTATTATAGTATTACCTTCTATCGTGTTTCATTTAGACTGGGTTTTCTGATACTAGTTCTGCTGGTCGTGGTCTACTTGACCACGGGCGACGGACCGTACCGTCCATAATGTCTGCTTTCTCCACAATTGACGGATCAGTACGTATGAATGCAAGGTTAATTACTCAGAGAATCAGGAGCTTTCTACCATTTTAGTACTCGTATCGTTTGTTTATATTGCGAAAGGGGTTTAATACTGATTGGTTTTCAAGAAAAAATTGTTTTATGATCTTTGTTGATTACTCCAAGAGATTTCTGGTAAGCTTTGTTCTTGTAAGTTTTCATTATTTTGCATCATTGGCAGTTATTACCTTACCTTGAATTTAATATTTCTTAGAAATAGCGAAGACGAAATATGTATTAAGAAACACAATTTTTAATAATTCATTAGATTTAATGAAAATGAAAATATATAATAGACAATCCTATTAAATATACCAAAATTATAATTTTACTATTGTTTAAAAACGTGATGGTTACGACTCGATATTTTTAATCCTGCTTGTTAAATCTTTAAAACTCGATTAATTCAGCTCGTTAAGGTTACGCAAGATCGCTTCTATTATTAACTTTCTCAAGTCGCGTGTCCTTTCGTAATACTTGACGTAATCTTGAAAAGAAATCTTCGGTGTTACGAAGCTTGTCAAAAAGCGAGTGTACTCAATTGAAAAACAGACAATTTATTTTACGTACCAGCTAAATATGTTTATGAATCATTGTCATGGTACAAATGTTCACTGTGTCAGTTGGACTTTTTGTCATAGCACGCAAGTTAAATCATGTATGTAAAGAATAATTTAAAAAAACCTTAACTAAGTTCTTTCATGAAAGAAATGTTTCAGAATCTATTCTGATCACGACAACAGAAAATGTTCTAGATTGAAACACGCAATAATCTATCGCATACTAACATAAGTTTTGCCATGAAAATCCTCATAATAAAAATTCTTGTTTTTCGGTAATTTATTTGTTTCGTTCCAAACTATCCTTCATTTGTTAATAACATAATTTAACTCGGTAAGCTTACTCGTGTATGGAACTCACAAGGATTGTTATGTACGATGTGTATCCCTAGACAATATTTGCCTTCAGACAAACATACCTAATTAGTATTCAGTCTGGACCTAGGCCAAAATGTGTTTGTCAGACCTTGGTCCCACTTGATATTTGGTTTGGTATTTTTTCATTTGAATCTGTCCAAAGCTACGTTGTTACATAGGCATAAACTAAACGTCAGTTAAAAATTAAAACCAAGGTTAGGTGTTAAAAAAAAACCGGCCAAGTGCATGTCGGACCACGCACAAGTTGAGATGAATTTATCCTTAAAACAAACTTAACATTGTAGTTGAAAAACATGTTCTCCCATACATCGATATACGCCACTGTCAATTTTCTAACTGAAAATTTAAGTTTGTAATCGTAAAAAAATGTTTTTTTATGTGATAAAACTACAAATTATCAATTTTCGGACTTTTTCCTTTACTTGTGCTGTGAGACCTTGCTTCTTGCCAAATTTCATGATTCTAGGTCAACGGAAAGTACCCTATAGGTTTTGATTTATTTGCGAGTATCGAAATATGTCGCAATAATGTCGCTTTTATAGCCGTATTTTTTGTTGGGTTGACTTGAAAGCTTGATTTTTTTAGAGCTTCAAGAGACCACAAATTTACTTATTTTATGTTAATTTCAACTTGATACCTCTACGCGTTCCTGAGAAAAAGGGTCTTGACAGACTGACAGACAGACGGGCAACGAAGTGATCTTATAAGGGTTCCGTTTTTTCCTTTTGAGGTACCTACGGAACCCTAAAAATGAGCAAGCTTTGCAGAATTACTCTTAAAAGGTATATCAAAGAAATAAAGGAAAAAAAAACAATCAGGGACACGCACAGAAAATACAAACGATAAAAAATGGAACATTACAACTAACAAAACAATTGAGGAAAATGTTGAGATACTATCAATTTAATGATTTATCAGTCAATTAATGGTCCATTTAATAGGTATCTCTATAGGTATCTTAACAAGAAAGAAAGAAAGAAAAGTAAAGAAAAGAAAGTCTCGCAATTTGCACCATATCATCTTTTTCTACAGATACTTACGCCTTTCATTCAGGAAAAGTAGTCACTGTCCGTGTTTTATAACAAAACAGTTTTTTGAGTCAACTTGAAATCGGGTACAATCAACTTTACCATTGTCCAAAATTGCGTCGCTCGCGCAATTTACTTTGAACGCTCGATGTCTTTCTGCTCAATTTATCTTGCCTGTACTGATTGGCAGTTGCTTTATTAGAACATTTTTTTCTTCTACCTATAAATTGTGTGCCAACACAGTTTCCGTAGGTTTTGAATTTCAATCTGACTTGATTGATGACACTGGGAAAATATCTTATCTTGTCCGTTGTCTCTAAAGCCGGGTCCGCTGCGCCATGTTTTATTTGACCAATTGGCGCCCCCAAATCGGATAGGCAATGATGTTAGATGTTTTTATAACACGAAAACATGGCGCAGCGGACCCGGCTTAACAGTAAAGGTATTTTATGTCATTTCATAATAATCTTACATTAAGTCTCTCGTAATAATAAAATGTGAGGGACAGTTAGTCAAATGTAATTTCTCGAGTTTCCATCAATTTTTTCTATAAAAGTAAAAAAAGTTAACTTGTTAGGTACACTATATCAAGAAGAAAACGTGATCATGCATGTACCTAATTTGAGTCAAAAACCTTATAAATAACTATGGAATAAGAATGAGGCATAAACAAAAAAAAGAAGACAAATGACTCTTAAACAATACAAGTAACGGTTAAGATGATGTAAATACATGCGAATGACACACGCATGTACCTACAAGTACTTGCCAGCTGTTTTTATAATCAGTCTGTGTTATAAATCACGTCACATAGTCACATATATTATTAGAATGTTTAGTATAATATTGTCATAGAAAATATGTACTTAATAGCTTCGTCTGTAGAATAAGGTAATCTTCTGTAAGTAATATAGAAGACAATAAAAAAACAAGACAGTTTTCTATATGATATAGGATGAAAACTGTCTTGTTTCTTAGGTTTAAAGATGTTCATATTTCTTTATCGCCTTACCTTTTTATTTTGGGGCCGACTACCAGTAGTAACTACCTTTAAGACTTCCACAACCCAGTTACTGGGTGACATGCTACTTCTTGGTAAGACTGGTTGCCAGACTAGCCATAACGACTGGCAAAGATCTAAAAATGACAGCCGCGATGGGCTTAACGATCTTAATGGGGCACGTAGGGGTCTTCGTATGTAATGGATGGCTACCCATCCACACATGCGTAGGTTTAGCGAAGATTAACCTTCGATCGGGATGCTCTCAGTTGTTATAAATTAGCCAAGAGCCTCTCTCTTAAGACGCAGATATACGCCAGTGACCTTGAGTGGTTAGCTTGCGTGTTCTATACTGACCTCACGCAACGCGTCGTACTTTCAGCCAGTAATAGGACTCGTCTATCAAGGAGCGCTCTCCCCAATTTGACGCATTATTAATTTATTATACACAAAACAAAAGGTATTTTAGTAAAACGCGTATACTAAAAGAACAATACTTAAATTATCTTTAAATTGGTGAAGGTTTCAGAAAAATACGCTTGGTAGATTTTGCGCCATTCTCAGTTTATTATCCGAGTTAGACATACATTTACAAATTAATTTCACTATGTAATATAAACATAATCTCAAATATACACATAATAAATTATTGAGAAAATGCTTTAATTTAACATTATATTTTTTTCAAACCATTAACACTACTCGTTTAGACGTGATCTTCAGTATAAAATCATTAAAAGTCGGTTATCGTCGCCTTAATTGTTAATAGTCTTAAGGCTTCTACATACCAGCGCGACTTGTCGCGCGACGCGACACGGCACAATGGCCCTGCGTGTCGTGGGACGAGCGGTGCCTTTGTGTCGTGTCGCGTCGCGCGACAAGTCGCCCCGGTATGTAGAAGCCTTTATAGCCAAAAGCCTAAATCATTACCTGAAGAGTTCTTCGTTATTTATTTTGGTAGACCGAAATCCAAGAATCTCAAGAACTTGAAGCAGAAAGCAGTAGGTAAGTGGTAGATATAGAAGATATAAAGGGATCCCAATTACTAGGTACAGACATCAGACGGAACAGACATGAAAACAAGATTAATAAGACAGAAAAAGACATGAATTTTTCGTCTGAACCCCGATTTATTGAAGTACTTTCACTTAAAGCGAGCGTTAACATTGGCATCCGTAAAAAGGTTTTATCTTTATACGGATGCCATATTAACGCTCGTGTGAACCGGCTCTTTATGACAGAACTGATATTAAACCCTCCGGAATGCTCTCAGCAACTGACAATCGGCGTTTTATAAGATGCTGGCAAAAGTGGCACAAACTTATATAAAGAGACATTATAACCAGACAGACAACTAGACATATAGAATCTAGATATTATGCCTTTAAAACATGCATTAGAAAACACAGTAGCTATACAAATTACAAACACACTGCAAACTGAAAGTATTATTATAATTATACAGGGTGTTTAAGTAATTGCGTGCCATAGCTTAGGGGGGGGGGGGGGTTCAGTATCGATTAAGAAACCCAGGAAAAAAATATAAACAAAAAAATAATAAGTCTCTTCGTACTTTAACGGGCTTAGGACCGTCTAATAAAATAATTTTAATTCCAAACGATTGCTATTTTAAGTTAGTAAATTAGGTTGATCTTGCAATATCTTTTTTGTGTTTTCTTATTTATATATTTTTTTTAATTTTATTTTTCCTTGGTTCCTTTATCGATACTGAACCTACTCCTAAGCTATGGCACGCAGTTTCTTTAACACCCTGCATATACCTATTACCGAGAGACCGTTCAGAATGGAATGTCACAATAGGACGACTTTTGTCGCTTACACGTAACTGTTATTTGAGGTCATTTGTCACACTAATGTGACGGAGACTAGACATGGTATGAGAGACGTTACAAAACATAATTTATCACAGTTTGAGCGATAAAACTGTTTTGTCATAAAATACTAGTACAAATTGACATGACATAATTTATCATGTCTTGTCACGAACGTCTTGGGCAGCCCGTGCTCGGCCCGCAGATGCGATATTTCCATACATTTTGGGTCTCTACGAAGACTTTGAACTTAAGCTTGATGTACACGATGCAAGTTTCTTGCCTGTTGAAAACAATAAGATTCAAGTAATTTAAATGACTTCAATATAAATTGCGTTAAGAGATTATGTAACTTTTAATACTGCTTTTAATTATTGCATGCTTTGACCAACTAACGGCACAATTGGCGCAGTGGTTAAGCAATTGACTGCTGCACTGCGTGTCGCGGGTTTGATCTCCGCACGGAACAAATATTTGGATGACCTACAAGTAGTTGTTCCGGGTCTGGCTGTTTGTGTACGTGAGTTTAAATGTTTGTAAACGCACTCACAATACAGGAGAAATTCCTAGTGTGGTTTTAAAAAGAAAAAAAAAATACTTCCAGTAAATGGGACTACTTATTTACTACTACAGAAGATCAAACAGGTTGGTAGGTTATTACCTACACGATAGAACCGGATGGTATACTACTAAAAACAGGAACATAATGATGATGAAGGACTACAACTTGCAAGCAAAGATAAACAGATAAGATCTTCGTTTTAATCTGACACTAAAGTTCATTAGCATGATCAGGTGGGTTTTCCACAGTACAGCATAAATTAAATTAAAGAAGGTATGTTAGTGAGGGTATGATTCTAGTGTGAATACCTAAGCGTAGTGTGTCTGTATGTGTGAGTGAGAGTATAAGTGAGTGAGTGTATCATTATTACTTTTATCATTTGCTGTGTCTACAGTATGCAACAAAAACCCTGTTGTTCCTTTTAGGAACGTATACATTAACCTACAAGCATAACATTGGCGGAATTACAATTAAAAAAAATTAAGCATTGGCTAGTCGAAAAGTCAAAATCAAAGAACTAAAGAGGTAAGAAATCAGTTAAACATTACAAATATGGATAATTAAATTTTTATTATTTTTGTTGAACAGTTTTTATAAATTACTTGCTTTATTACGTATGTATACCGATTCTTAAAACGTAGGTAGAAGGAACAACAGGGTTTTTGTTACATATTGTATACAGCGTGTATCAAAAATGTGTGGTCATATTTGAGGATGTGGTACAGACCATCAAACAGGATAACTTTCTTCATGGGAACAACATCGTAATCGCGAATAAATTGTTAGCTGTTCCGTACATTTGGGTCGAGTAGCTGAAGTTTTTTATGGGACAACTGATTGTTTTTCGAAATTATGATGTGGGTCCCATGGCAAAAACGTTTTCCGCCCCATTGCTTTTATCAATTAATGAACCTATTAGCTTCGATAATATTTTAATTAAAAACATTAAATTCTTTAAAACGAATAAGACTAATCACAATGGAGTAAATGACTAAATCTCAGATAGAAGTATGAATATTAGTAACATACTAACTATGAAGACAAAGTTCAAATAGCTAGAAGGAAAATGAGAGAGAAGAATAATTATATTATTATAGTCCTCTTTAAATATTTTGATAACGGCGTCCCTTGGGAATTAATTCCTTGCGTGTGCCCTTGGATCGAAAATAATAATTTAGTACGGAAAGAATAATTAATAGCATTATTAAATACCTAATTAATAAGTGGCAGGCTAATGACAATAATTAAGTCACGGAAGTAAAATGTAATAATAATAATACTCGTACACTTATACAATCATTATCGACGTCGATGAATTACTAAACATCATCTTCGTTAACAACGCTATCATTAAACATCTACTAATCGTCGAACATTTACCTCTTATCTCCGGCCTTGTTCTTCTGCAAAAGTACAGTCGAACAAGGTCATTGGTACACAGGCGAAAATATGTTTTTTTCCACTAGACTGACAATATTAATTTACATTGTGTCCGTAATAACTTTTTAAGCTTGTACAATAGTTCAAGTTCAAGTTATTTATTTCATAACAAAAATACATTTGTGTCGAAATATTTGCACAGTAGGTACACAAAAAAAGCATCATAACGAATTGTAATATATGTAAGCTCGTTCCTCACCGTTCATCAAAGTTAGAACGTCTATCCAAATACAAAACACTAACTTTACAAACATTAATATTCTTGTGTATACAGAACAAAGTCCCTAACTAGTTAAAGAGTCTAGTCTAGCTAGTCAAAGGCCCTAGTTAAAGAGTAATATAAAAGAATTGACTACTTAGCACTCAGAACATTGTTTACAGCAACACTGCAATAATCCAGGTGGCCAGCAACATTTCCTCCCGCAACACATAAACATGTTTGTTGTGTATACGTATTTTGCTGCCTGTATACCAAATTGCTTGTTCAACTGGTGTACATCGATCAGAAAGATACATCGTACGGTTTGCAACTGTCGTGTTTACACGGCATGTGTCAGAGAGCTGAGCCAACACAATCTGTGACGTCACTTCGAGTTTGTGGCAAATTGTAGGTACTTGTATCGTTTAATGGAGAAAATGTAATGGTATTGTGTAAGCACTTTTTGTAAAGGAAACTTTATTTACGGTGAAAAAAAATCAATAAAAGTATACTAAACAATTACTGCAAATAAAAAAAATATTTTCGTATGTTGCTAAAGACTTTTTTTGCCGATTTTATAATATAATCTTAAATTCTCTCTGAAATTATGAAAACTTAAACGAAATAAGCAAAAGTCGTTGCCTGTTTTCGTTGATTTGAAAATTAGGAAATGATATCTTTAGGTAAGATTACCTCAGATCCTCAGAGATCATTGAAATACTTAAAAGTATATTTCCATACAATGATATTATATGTATAAAACAGATAAGTTGTGAGCGCGCAGTCGTGAAGTCTTGAAAACGTCCTAATTGGGACGTATCTTACTTGTAGTGAAATGTAAAATGAATGAAAAATGGTGCCGCTGCTGGGCGGCACACTTTTATCGGTTGTTTTGTGAGTGTATAACATATCTGTTTAATATAATAATATCATTGTTTCCATATAAGATAATATTATACACTATAACACTTTGTTATTGTCTGTATCAATTTTGGAACAAAAAAGATGTTCTGATTGTAATTACATTTAATTTATAACAAACCAACTTCCCGGATATGAAGAAGATGATCGTGATGGCAGCTGACGTCAATAAAAATACATGCCCTTTGCACCTTTTTTCTTAGACAATTACATATTTACCCCGTACAACCGACAACGTAAATGTATATGATGATTCATGCGTGTTATAAATCATTTAGGGTCACTAGGTCCGGTTTATATATTTTCCCGGACGGAATATCGATGGGAATTTCATCATAAAAACAGAATCCGGCTTCTTCGCGCAGTAAGTTATCAATATTGTAACAAAATTTGGGATTGCCTGATGCTTGAGGAAAAATCACAATTAGTGGCAGTTTCTCGAACAAGCACACGTAAACTGATGAGATTGCAATTTACGCGAGCATGAAAATTTCTCGCATTAATTTTGCGATAATATTCGTCCGAGAAACTGGCCCTTAGACAGTAATGCAAAAATATTAAACCGACTCTTATTGAATCCTCTTTTGCAACAAATAAGCGATCAAAAAGGAGTTAATTTGTTCCCGTGACATACACCAAAAAAAATTTTTTTTTTTTTGGGAAATATCAAATAGCTATTACCGCTCTGGGCGAAGCTGACGGCGTGTCAGACTTTTACTGACTAAAACCCACACGTGTTTCTTCAGATGCCTGTGTGCCAGGGCCACGATATCTCTTTCGGACAAACTCGCAACCCTGGTAGGTACCTACTTACCCTATACCAGTAGGGAAAAAACTGTGAACATAGTAAAAACATCCAATGGAGCTATCAAAAAACACACTACTAACTTTCAATAACTTCACTAAAAACGCTAATTTACTACCAATCCATACAAATGCCCGATTCTATACAAATCAATAAGTAATGATTTGTCTAAATGTATAATGCTCAAAACCAATTTAAGTATCATCAATAAAATTCATCACCCATAAAATACTCGTTAGAATATTACTTGTGGTCATTCTCATTCACTTTCACAGGTCACTCCTTGACCAAATAATAGAGCGACTAGCAATTCAAGTACTTTGAAGCCATTATTGTTATAGAAAGCTCTATAAATCAATTTAGTTATTAAAGTTAAAAGTTATTTGGTAATTGGCTTTTTGTAGAATAGTGGGTTTGTAGTTGGTCGAGTGGCCTTGAATTTTTCATGGGTATTATTTTTGCTGTGTGGCTTGTTTCTTTTGTTTTTATGTTGTCTTGTTAACAATACTTTTGATTACTTTGTTTACGGCTTAGATGGTATCTATTGGTTTGTTTTATCGTTTTTAATGCAATTTACTTCATTGGCATCGCAAATCACAACTTTCATCATTATCAACTGTCAAGAAAAACTCGTAAAAATTTAAACAAACATGCTTCTTTTCTAATAAAGCAAATGGCGAAATTGAAAGGCTTGCAGCCTTGTAAGGCTTCTTTTTAAATTAATCTTCTCACCCACTCCCCGCAATGCAGATCTTTAATCTATTAAAAAGCTGGCACAGTTTAATATCATAAGGTATTTAAACTTTGGAACCATCCGTCGGTTAGTTTACAAAGCTTTTTGCAACTTGTAAGCTAATTATTTTTTTCATTTGATAGCCTAATTATTCAGGATAAGGCCTGATGTTAAATAGCATCCTTAAGAATTAAAAAAAAAATTTTTTTGAGAAAAAGAAAAAAAAACAGGAAAGACCGCTTTATAAGTGAAAACGAAGTACGGGCGGACAATGCAATGCAACGCAGTGGGTCGGGAAACAAGAAATTCCACTTGGACGAAGTCGCATGCAGAAGCTAGAATAATAAAGATATCATCAATGTATTAAAAGTTGTTTCTGACTTCTAAACTAATAAAATATAACCCATATTATCGGGTGTTGAAATACCCGTCACCAAGCCGAGAGTCACTTGTTCTTCTGAATACAGAGCTATTGAAGGTTAAAGTGACGATTTCAGTATGGGTCTTTTTACACTGTGTAGCGATATGAAATAAAACAAACCGAATCGGATAAAGGTATTTACAACAAACCAGAATAAACTTAAATATAAATAAAAAATATAAATAAACTTACACGTAAACCATACACTGATCAATATAGAACCTCAACAGTTTAAACCTTTACCAATACGCAATGACTAAACTAGTGACTCACATTAATAGACCAAGTTTCATGAATGTACCTACAGTTATATATAAGTAATTAGTATGTATTGTATGTAAATCTAGCCGAGTTTCTGTGAACAGATGGAAGGTGAAATTTATATGCAATTAGCTTTTGCTAGCGGCTTCGCTTGCGTTCATTTAGGATTTGACAATCATTTCAGGTTGTACTCTGCTTGTCCCATAATATAATTCAATAATGATTCGAAAGACACGTGGCGCCATCTATTATCATAAGAACATTATTGCTGTTTTCCTCGGGAACATGTCCGTCTCTGTTCACCTGACAACGTATATTTCAGGCTGCAAATTTGCAGCAAAGTTTCAGGATGATCGGATCAGTGGTTTAGGCGTGAAAAGGTAACAAACAAACAAACAAACTTACTTTCGCATTTATAATATTAGTTAGGATTTGTTAACGCGATAATACTGGCATTTACTCGTAAATCAAATTTTAAATGGTGTTGGGTATTTCTTAAAGAATGTTGGAATCATTAGCGTTGGGAAAATGGGGTGCTTCGTAGCAAACATTATTTTGAAATACCATTGGTTATTTTCAGTAGGAGCAAAGTTAGAAACACCAAGCTATAGTCACTCTATAGTCATCTGGAAGAAATCATATCCTTATTGTAGACCCTACAGTCCATTCCAGTGACGGCGCCATATTAAAAAAAAACGTTGTGTTGTGGTGTCAAAAAAACATTTTAATTCATAATATCCGTAAATTGTGAGTAAAAGACATATTATATAACTATTATAAAGTTATTAAGAAGAGAAACAGTTTTACTAGTTTTGTTTCGCAACTTTGTTCTCCAAAAGCTCATTAACTGTGGCATGTGAATACAGTTTTCTTTGGGCGTTTTCACAAGAATTTTATTCATCCCACCACCACCACCATCTCCGCCTCCTTCACCTTTCGTAAATTGATGTGAATTCAGAGCACTATTGTGTTTTACTGTTAATTTTTTACATATTTTTTTTATTCCTTTAAAAACTGATTTACTATAGAATCCGCTAAAGTTCTGAATTAATAATCTCTCCCCTTTATTCTGGTTAGAGATAAACTACGATAACATGGTGCGCCCCTCCTAATTACTGTTTCAATGTACCTATGTAGTCAAATCCTTCCGAATAAATAAATAATTGGATTTATTTTTGTATGACGGCTGTCGCAGTATCCACACAATGCGTCTTGGTGGCGCTTTGTAAATACTGTCATAATTACTATCAATCGTTTTGAATTTTGGAGGGGCGCGCCATGTTGTCCTAGTTTATCTCTTCATCAAAATGTTATACTTATTTATCCTTTAAAAATGTATAATAATATTTACTTCGATTTTTTTCTAATATACATTTTTTTTGTTACAGATCTCAACAATATCACCAGAAATAGTGTTGTGAACGACAGTGTTAATAATATATGTATGTAAAGTGATGCAGTACAGTGTAACACGGTACCAAATGAAGCGACGTAAACTCCTGTCCCTAAAACGGTACAGTGAATAGACAACAATGTTAGTGACACGCGCTTGGGTGTTCCTCGCAGGATGTCTTGCTATCGGTAAGTGGATCTGACTGTACTTATACAGTCAATGATGTATTACCTTAGATGCGTTACCCGCGCTCAATATTGGCAAAGTAAATACCAGGCAATCGCCTGACATGAAATTAGTCGCGCACCATCCAGTGACGCGGCTACACGTCACAATCACTCGCAATTCTCAGCAATTATTTGTGAAGAAAATGCCTTCCCATGTCTATACACGATGTACAAATTACACTACTACTGTGGGAGTACAGAAAACCGTCTCATTTTATGCATAAGTACTTAATGTATTTTTTTATTTTAAGAAAACGTTGTTTAGTTTTGTACTTGTACAGCCTGTCAGCCATTTTTCCTGACTGCTGCGACGCGTACGCGCCAATGAACATGCAGCAGCTAGTGACGTAACTAAATATGTATGTTCATCTCTTTCTAACAACAGTTATTGGTATAGGTCTATCCTTTTCTTCGCGCACTGTATGATTGTACGCAAGTATGTAGCTACATTCATGGCTTAAGCTGTTTTTAAGTGCACTAATGTTCGTGAATGACGCGTCTATTTATAATACGTCATTGTATACACTTGTATTAGTATTAGTATATGCGAAACCCGAAACACGTGTCTAGTATTTTTATGTAATGAATCTAAGTACAACATTTCAAAACTGTATCATGAAAAATCACAAAGTTTTATGGTTGTTATGTTAGCGGGTTGTCCGTACAAAAACATGCTAACGACGCCCCCGCGGCTCCCAGGGTCGTCTTGCGCTCATTGATAATAATTTGGCAGTAGGTCCCTAACCGTACGGCGATTGTATTGTAAGTAATTAAATGGTGATAACATTTTCCATCCCCCTTAAATATTTTTGGAACTAAATATAACATGGTGTAAAAAATATTGTAATCGATTTAGTTCCTTATTCTGAACAAACTATATTCAGGTTTCGCATGTACTAAAAATAATGTTGTATAGACTAGTGAAATGAGAAAATTAATCAACGACGTTATTTGGAAGGAAATTTGATGTGCTGCCGAAGACGATAAACGATGCGACTTGAGTTTGAACTAAGAACTGTTGCAGAAATTGCCAGAATTAGCAAAAAAATAAAAATATTTTATTTCACATAGACCCACATGGGCACTTATATACATCTGAAAGTCAGAAGGTGTACGGTTCCAATTGGTCGTTTCCTATGGAGAAGACCGTAATACCAGTGAAACAAATGTAAAAAAAATATTGTTTTTGCTTTGGGTGTTCAATCAAGTAAAATACCTGTAGGTAATTGTTTCCTTCTTTGGGAGCATAATTTAGAGGCGTTGGGGTTACCTGATACATGAGCATCTGTACATCGAAGATACCTAAGTAATTCAAGTTGTTTCATTGTGTGAAATTTATCTTATTTACCCTTATCGTTTCAAAGACCCTTCAATGTTGGTCTACAACAGATTGGACTTGGCATATTAATTTTAACGAACGTAGATTAGGATAACCGAAACTTCCCGATAAGGGATTATACTATAAAGGAGTTGCTTTAGCAGTTCGGTTACTGTTATCTAAGTTCTTACGTTTCATTGGAGCGAAAATTGTAAGAGGCCATTGTTGTTTCAGACTGCAAATGCTCCTTTATATACTTAAATCCTTTTGTGGTTGACGTTTCTGCTACATGGGTTTAATCAATGCTATATTATTATTATAGCCTTTATTTATTCCTTAATTAAAAATTAACATAACAATCATAAAATAAATATTTCATTTGACGCATGCAGCAAAAACATAATAAAAAAGTACTTATTTCAAATCAATAAATAAATATGAGATAACAATAGTTTTATTTATCCATTAGTAACAACATAATAAAATGTAAGTACCTACCTAATTCATCAATAATTGAATTACTTTATTTGTTTAAATAATATTTTTATTTAACTTTAAAATGTTTACTGTTTGAGCAATAATAATTGTAACTCATATAACTACGTACATGCAATGATAAAAAAAAAAAAAAAACTATTTCTAGTCAATGCTATTTATAAATTTATATTTATATTTGCTACAAACTTGTGCCCCCGTCTTCAAACATCATAATACTCGGCAATAGTGTACGAGTACTCGTAGCTCTATCAGTGGAAGAATTTCTGTAAATGAGAACTACCAAAGATTACCATTTACAAACGGCCCGAACGGGTAAAAAAACAATCTTACCTCCTCATGATATTTGTTTAGACTTTAAGGGCCTTATTAAAAAACAAGGTTTATCTTCAGACCCAAGTTTAAACCATGGAGCCATTATTGAATTTCGAACTTTATTTCGTCTAAGGTGCAGTTCCTAATACAAAACTGACAATTTAGTACCGAACTAAGTTTTTAGTTTTGTATAAAGAACGGTATTTCAATCAGAGTTACGTTCTCATTACAAAAACTAGCTCCATGGTTTATAGCCATGTCAAAATAAAAATCTTGTTTTGTAATACGGCGGTATAAGTTTAGATTAAACTACATTTCGTCAGTAACACCTCTGCGTAACCCTTCGGGTAATACAGACGTGATGTTACGTTTATTTGCTATTAGGAAAACAGTCATTAGCATTAGTTTTCTTTGAACTACTGCCAATTAGCGGGGCTACTGTCGGTTCGCCTATAAGACTACAAAACGAGCCAAGGGTTCAATTAATATTCCAAGATACCAGTTTGGATTCTGAACACGTATGTAGGATTGACGTTCCTTCTATTTTGATCGTTCTGGTAGCGGACATCAATGACCAAATAATGGCTGGCCCAAAATATATACATTATTTCCATTGTTAAGCTTGTAGAGAATAAATAAACAAGAAGGAAAACATTATTGTATACAAAATATATAAATATAATATGGTTCCGTGTGGTGCCGGACCGGACGTAAAGAATAGCACCGTCCTATTTCTTCCCGTGGGTGTCGTAAAAGGTGACTAAGGGACTTACTAGAGAAGGAGCAAACATCGTTTTCTATGCATTTTACCACCATACTGCGATCGCCAACCCACTTGCCAAGCGTGGCGATTATGGCAACCAGGAGGGGTTGCCATAATCCTTTTAGGGGAGGCCTATGTCCTGCCCTGGACGTCTTTCGGCTGAAATTATGATGATGATACACTGAAACGCAGGCTCATGGACATGTGTATTCTTTCCGTCTTAACCTATGGTGCACAGACTTGGTCTTTGACTAACATCCAGAAGTCCAAACTCAAGGTCTGCCAAAGAGCAATGGAGCGCAGTATACTAGGCGTTAAATTAACTGATCGTGTTCGAAAAACAATACTGTGCTCCAAAACAAAGATAGCTAACGTGGCTCAAAAGGCTGCCCAACTTAAATGGGACTGGGCAGGACATGTCTGTCTGTGGGCCCAAATGGCACAGAATTGGTGCCCTGAAACAGTGCGATGGGGTCGCGGCAGACCACGTAGGAGATGGCGGGACGAATTGGATAGGTTCCGACAAAACTGGAAGGAGGACGCGCGGGCTTGCGGAAGATGGAAGAAGTGGAGGGAGGCCTTTGTCGTGGGACAGCGTAAGCTAGAGAAAAAAGAAAAATAAAAAAGAATACAATGTATTGCAAAACATTTTAAAAGAGTAACTATGGAATTTTTTGCCCATTCGTCTCCTTATGAAACTTTGGAAAGGTATTGAATTTGAATCAATTCAATTTTCTTGTAAATGTTGACGTTCAAAAGTGCTTTTTAATGGCCTAGTAGAAATACATTATTTGGCTTTGACTGGGTAATACGGGCTGGCAACTTTACGCCAAAGCGTATATACAACATGTCACAGAATTAATGCATAACCACTTAAGGGGTCATTGGCACATAGGATGCGTAAAGAAACTGATTTCTTTGAGATTCTGAGGAGAAATGTAAAATAAAATACATTATTTGATTACTTTTAACACAGTAATTGAATCCATCTACCTACGCCCTTTTTGTCATAGATGTGACTTAAGACTCCCGCAGACAGGTGCGACGGAACAGCGCAATGCGACACTAGTAGCACAATTTCAATGAAAACTTCATGGAAAGTGTCGCACTGCCTGTCGCATCCGCGATATCGAGCCAGTCTGCACGAGCCTCTATTTTAAATACAAATATTTCAAATACAATATACGTATCTTCTTCTTGTATCAGAAATACTTTATCGCATTTTCATTTTGTACCTTGCAAGATACAATCTTTTGGTATCATAGTATTTTGTAAATACTAAGTTTGCTAAAACGACGAACCACACACGCAACCGACAAATGTCAGTTGATAGTGTTTTTATCGCAAAAAGCATATTACAGTGTGTCTGAATTTTTTGTCGAAAAACTTGTCTGACATTAATTTTATTATAATATAGTTGTAAGTTTGACATAGCAGTTTGGTTCATTTCTTTTTATAATTGATGTGACTAAAATATTTGTAAGCCAATATAATAATATTATAAGGCTAAACATGATTGGACTTTATTTTAATTTATTATCATCTTGCATGCTGTTGTAGGTATGTAGGTATATACCATGTTTATACAAATAAATCAATCTTATCTTATCTTATCTTAACACTTACTATTTATGTATGCATATTTTTACATTACGGCATCATATGGACAAAACTGAACGCACTCTTAAAATTTTAAATCTTTTTATCAAAAGACTGTATTTATTATTATTATGGTGTAGTTACTTTCATCTTCCGCCACAGTCGCGCTATTTTATTGTGTCGTGTGTGTCAAACTGCCAAAGAAAAATGATTAATTACAATATTATATATTGGATCATAATTTAATAGCAATGAAATGACAAAAAAGACAAACGTACAAAAAAGACAGTCTTATTATGATTTTAGAGGAGTTCCGCCGCCCCGTGTGGAGCGACTCTTCCCTTATGGGGGAATGATAATGAGACCTCATCGAAGAAAAAATTGTGATTAAAAAAATTATAAAGTAGAAAAAACACTATTTATTCCCAAACATAGTAAATGTATGTAATAAGCTAAATAAAACCTTAAGTTTTACCTAAGAAAAATAAAAATATGTTTTCAAAAAGTATTTTTATTTTAAGAAAGTATTAAGAAAATACATATTTTGTATCTAGTATTTCAAATACCATTCCAAAAGTATCTTATAACTAATGACAATCGATACCCGCACTCTCTTCACATATAAGTATCTTGTAACTTATATTCCAGATACTTTTTATGAGGTATCTCGTTCGTCTGTTTTTTGTGTGCTGAATCCAACTGAACTTTATTGTATCTGTCTTGTATCTAATGACTACCGATTCCCGCACACTCTTCACTTAAAAGTATCTCGTAACTTATATTCCAGATACTTTTTATGAGGTATCTCGTACGTCTATTTTTTGTGTGCTGAATCGAACTGAACTTTATTATAATATAATAAAGTAAAGTATTACTTTAAAGCAAACAATAATGCAGAAATGACTAATAAAATAAATAGTCACAAATATTTGTTAGAGTCAAATGTAGTTAAAAGCTACAAAACAATGGGTGTTCGCTAACAGCGAACACCCATTGTTTTGATAGTTTTGTACCGTTGTACAAGTATGCACGGTTCAGAAGAATGTCGGCGGATAAGCGAGACTAAACGGCAGTTAATTTGCGTATAATGGAAAGAATGTCTACGAGTACAAATTGTGATAGTATGTACTAGCAGTGGAAGCAGCTTTTTATTATAAGTTTACAAAACTATTGTTTGTAGTCGACCTCATCGTAATTGCTTTAATACCCTAGGGTTGAATATCACTTGCACGTCTTAAAACGACAAGGTCTATTTATCTATGTGACAATTAGATAGTTTCAACCTTAGTGAAGTTTCAATTTAGTAGAAATTGTTGTCAAAAGTCATCTGCCTAGCCTTTTCCCAATTATGTTGGTGTCGGCTTCCAGTCTAATGGGATGCAATTGAATACCAGTATTTTACATGGAGTGACTGCTTCTGACTTTTACCCTTAACGACACTAAAAGATCTACGAATGTTGTAGCGCTTTTTGGGCTTCTATAGTTGTCAAAAAATAATAGGCCCGTTTTGACATTTAACTTCAAATTCAAATTCAAATTCATTTATTTCGTGAACACAGGGCACATACAGTAGATGTTTTCATAAATAATAAGATCCGAGCTGTGCTCCGCCAAAAGGCATACAAAATTTTAACAGGTTTTACATGCATAAAACATAACTATTTCAAAGTAGGTGATATCACAAAAAATATAGATTAAGTATGTCAAATTTAGATTAAATTGTTAAAAATATGTCAGTTAAATAAAGTAAAAGGGCCAAACAATACAAAATGAAAAAATTATGTCACTAATAATTAAATTCAAATCAATAATCAAAATCATTCAGTATGTCACATATGATAAAACAGACTAATTAAAATTGGTCATTTAAATATTCGTCAACAGAATAATACACCTTATTATTTAACAGTTTGAAAAGATTCCCTTTAAATTCATTAATGTTCATACATGAGATAACTTGTCCTGGTAATTTATTATACAGTTTTTGAGCCATTGCATAAAAGCTTTTGCTATGAAATTTGGTTTTAGTTGCTAACACCTGCAATTTTTGTGAGCGACGTTTACTTTCTACAAATCTATATAAATTAATGTTTTGTTTTACAAAAATACAGGCCTCGTAAATATAAAGAGATGGTAACGTTAAAATATTTAGTTTTTGAAAATATGGCTTGCATGATACTGTTTGTTTTATTTTACAAACAGCTCGGATGCATTTTTTTTGTGCAACAAGTACCTCTTGAACCTTCGGTGCATTACCCCAGAATATGAGGCCATACCTCAAAGTTGAGGCGACATAACCATGATACGCTTCTAGTAGGGCGGTCTTATTTGCATATTTGCCTAGCATATAAAGAGCATACGAAAATCTACTAAGCTTTCCACATACACTTTCAATTTGAGTCCTCCATGTCATGTCATTGTCTATATAAAGTCCAAGAAATTTTGTTACACTAGCTTCAAGTATTTCGTTCCCTTTATAGTGTACTTGAAACTGCGATTGTTCTTTATGCCTAATTTTAAAATTCATTATTTTAGTTTTGTTAAGGTTTATTTGAAGGTTATTAGCATTCAACCAGTCGATAATAGGAATAAGGCTATCGTTAATTTGCTCTTCTATTTGTTTTGTAGTACCAGAGTCATAGATAACAGTGCTGTCGTCGGCAAAAAGTGACAGTTGATGTTCGGTTACTTGAGGAAAGTCATTAATATAGCATATAAATAGTAATGGTCCCAAGACAGAACCCTGCGGCACACCACATGACAATATTCTAGAGCTAGAGGAGTAAATTATCTCAGTTTAGGTCTTTATATTTACTCTTTTAATTTGTGTAATTTGCCTTCTATTCTCTAAATAAGATTTTATCAAATTAAGCACGCTACCTCTGATGCCATATCTCTCGAGCTTAGTTAATAGCATTTTATGGTCTACATAGTCAAACGCCCTGGTCATGTCCATTAACATTGCCATTACAGGTTTTCTGTTGTCCATATTATGGTGTATTTTTTCCAAGAAGTTGTAAATAGCCATATTAATTGTTCTATTTTTTCTGAAGCCCATTTGTTCCTTGCAGAATATATTTTTTTTTTCTAAATAACTGTTAATATTATTATATAATATCTTCTCAAAAATTTTAGAAAATATTGGTATTAGTGCAATAGGCCTATAATTAGTCATTTGTGTATTGTCTCCTTTTTTATGCAATGGCTTTATTATTGAAATCTTTAATTTATCCGGAAAAGTGCCTTTCTGAATCATTTTGTTAATAATGTCACTTAATATGGGTGCTATGTTATGAGCAACTGATTTGATTACTCTAGTGTTAATATCATCATAGCCTGTACTGTTGGTGTTTTTAAGATTATTTATTATTGTAACTATATCTTGAGGTACGGTTGGTGACATGAACATGGATTTATGCGATCCTGAAGTGCTAAAAATGTTTGCCTTTGAATAATTAGAATTTATTTGAACTGAAGATACGAAATAGTCATTAAATTGTTGTGCTATCTGTTTGGGTTTTGTTATATAGTTGCCATTTACATTAATCGCATTTATATTAGTTTTAGGAATATTAGCTTTTACAGATTTAATAACTTTCCAAGTTGCCTTCGACTTGTTTGAGCTTGTTCGAATAAAGTAAGAGTTCTGTGCTTTCTGAGTTAGTTTGATAACATTTTGATATCTTTTAGAGAAAGTTTTGAACGCTACTTTAGAATCGTGGTCTCGTGTTAGTCTATATTTCCACAATAGAGATCGTCTGGTTCTACTACAACGCTTAACTCCACGTGTGATCCACTTTGGTTTAGTAACTGTAGAAATTTTACATTTCACAAGTGGAAAACATAGATCAGCAATATTACGTTCGTATGCTTAATGATTGATAAACTTTCGCGTATGATCTTTATTAATTCAAAGTAATTATTCGTTGTTTGGAAGTCATCTTCACCTATAAATATGATGCAGTTGTCCTTCATCGTGTAGCCAGATAGTTTAGTGTCTATATTACATACCAAATTTTTTATGCCACAATTTGGTAAGACATAATGGCATATTTGGTGGCATGGAAAAGTATTTTCCGCAATTGTTAATATTTTATTCGATCGGTTGCTGCTTATAATGCATAGCTTGCTCTTTTCCTCTACGGTAGAACTTATTCTCCTTTGTTTAATTAATTGTACCGATTTATTCCGCGGAGTAACTTGAGTGGGGGTGAATAACTCTGGAGTCCCGTATCTTGAATTTCCTGATTTTTTTATGGAATGTTTAAGAGGTGTGTGCAATTTTGTTTTTTTATTTGGTGTTATTGTCTCGCTAGCTAACTTCTTGGTCGCTTTTTCTATAATTTTGTATTTATTATTCATTATTTCCATCGCTTGAATCGATCTACCGTGAGTATCGAGTACAGAGTCGTATAAGTTAAATGTCAAAACGGGCCTATAATTTTTTGACAACTATAAATAATCAGACATTTTATAGTACCATTTTTACAAACTTTGGTTTTAATCTTTTAAATCGTTTAATGGGTAAGTTTCCAATGTGAGTAGGAAGTTTGTTTTAAAAGCGTATACATACATTGATTCATGAACTAGTTGCCTACTCTGTGGACGAGAGTGCTAAATACAGCATGATTGTGTTTTTTCCTGGGGGCCTAAAATGGACGCTTTGGCAGAATTATAATATTATCTGCATACAATTCATAAATCCCGCAATTCATCTGTTGACAGCTGCTATTTGACATTAGACTTCATTATAGCAATTCATAATTTGTGGACCATTTTACAAAACATCATACAAAACTGTCAAACAGATTAATTGCGGGATATGAATTGTACGCAGATCATATTATGATTCTGCCAAAGCGTCCATTTTAGGTCTCCTGGTATTTAAACTATGAATATCCGGAATTTTCTTAAGTCCTTAATACTTTTCGGAAGTCTAAACTATCAGTTTCCTTCACAAACTTTTGATAAAACCGATTTTCGTATATCCTGAATCTAAAGATATTCGAAAAAGGAAGTCGGTTCGCTTAGTATTTGTAAAGATGATGGATGTTAATGATGGGTGCCAGCAATATGACATAATTGTGTGCTCTGGAGACCTTCAAAGAAAATTATAAAAACTATAAACAGATTTAAAATATTTGATCAGAATTATAATTTCGATTTCATGTAAAAAGTTGCTTATTTTTCTGATAAAAAGATCTAATAGGTACAAAATTTCAAGAAAACCAATATTAATGGAAAATATATTGACGTTTTGATTTTGATATTTAAATCCAGCCACACACGTACACAAAATTGAAGAACCAAAAATGAGTTGCATGATCTTAACACTGTTTAGATAGTAGAACTTGTATTGTTGCTTTAACATCATATGGTATGCCACAGTCAATTAAATAGCACCGTGTTAGTCCAGTCATTTAAAAAACGTTTTTTTTAATATGTACCGTATATACATTTCATTTATTTATGCATTTGGTAAAAACGCTATTACTTTGACATTACAAACACTCTTCAATTTTATTTATTTGTTCTATAGATTTTCTTCTTTAAATTTTCTTTATTATTCAAGTTAACTGATCTTTTTCTATGCACGTGTTTTTGTGATAAATTAATCTATTTTTCTTTCTTCTATGTTAATAATCCACAAACCTACATAATTCTTTCTGCTCCCGAAGGATGAAAATAATAATCCTCGTAGACCACCAGATAATAAAAACTGTTATTTTATTACAAATACTCTTACTAATACTAAAAGGCTCGTACAAACTGGCGCGATATCGCGGGCTTGACAAGGGTCGCACTGTCAGTTGCGCGCGCGATATCGCTCCAGCCTGTACGAGCCTTAATACAAGCTTAGATACTTATTTCTTGACAGTATATTAGCGTTATCAATCAATTAAATCAACCGTAATATTTATGGGCAAGATATAACAGACATTTATTACACTCAGTTGGATACTTACGAAGTTACAAAGTAAGATAGGTAATAATTACGGATAATAAACCTGTTAGATTATGTGTAACTTTATGTGTGTTTGAAACTTGGGAAGAAACCACAACTCAGTCTACGTAAGTTTGGTAGGTCTTGTTTTCTAGATACAAAGTTTCCTTGTGTTCATTTTGTGCCACCAAAAATAAATGTAACAAGGGGCCAAGTTCGCCGATAAATTAATTGAGATCTAGATGGTTGCCAAGTTCTATGTAGGTGAAAGAAAGCTTATTAGGTTCCGTGCAACTTGGCAAGTTTTCAAATTCTCAACCGTTACTAATACCTAAATAATTGACTGACACCATGGGCGTGTCTTCGCCGAACTTGGCTTGACGCACTACCGTGTGTCTAGATATTGATTTGAAGTACTGTCAGATACTTATTTCACGAGAGCTGTAGCTTACCATACTTTAAGCAAAAGTTTGCTATTCGAGGAGAATCTAATCTTTTCCAGAAGCGTCAAAGTCAAAGTATTTATTTCAAATAGGCACATAAATGGCACTTTTGGACGTCAAAATTTACAAATAAATTAGAATTAATTCAAGTCGCCCCTTCCAAAAGGTAGCTTGGTATGGAGAAGAATGGGCTAGAAACTCCACCGTTACTCTTTTAAAATGTTTTACAATATTTTGTATAGGTACATCCATTATATAATTTTATGTGAAGACGATGCACCTAGAATAAAATTACTATACCACAATAGGCAAAAAGAATTAATAATGAAGCAATGACAGATAAATTAATTATGTGATAGATACATGGTGCTCACATATTTACAAACATTGTAAAATAAAAAAATAAAATAAAACGTTTTCCTAAAAAAATAAGAATATGAGTGTGTGAGTTTAAGGTAATCACAGAATGTAAAATAAATGTCATAAAAATAATAAATTATACAGTTAAAATAGCAATCAGTTAGAATTGGTCTAGACTCTAGATTGTCCTATGGAGCTGGACCAGCATGTTTCCAAGCGTTCTTATCTTGGATATAATCCTCTAATTTGTAATACGCGACTTAAATAAGTACTAATGTAGAATATTAAAGTAGAAGTATAATAAGTAAACGGACCACCAAAATACTTATTTTTTTTACAATTCTTTCTTTGAAAGCATGTTAGCAACTTTACAAGGAGGTCCGATAATAAATACGGGTCCACTTTCTGACCGCCCCAGGTCCGGGTTGTAACCACTTTCTGTCTAACTCAGGCTAAAATATTAGCCATTATTTTTCTACTAGCCTCGCCTCTAAAGTGCAATATTTCAAAACAATATTTGGTCTGGATTTCTCGGTTGGGGTGGTTTTGATGACAACTCTATTTAAACTATTGCTTAACCTTGACTTGATATCACAGTAACTTTTTAGTTAAAATATGTCTGTTAATCCCACAAAACCAACGTAACTAATGACAAAATGTATAATGTCTGTAACAGTAACAACGTTGTCAACTTTTTTTTTTTGAAGTACCTAAAGAATATTATGTGGAGTCGGGGTAGGCTAACTCAGCACTGTGACAGTTTTTTTTTACCGATTTAACTGAGTGCTAATCCAACGGCGACAGATATTTAAAAAAAGTCTTTCCATATTGATAAAAAAAAGTTTGGAGAGTCTTTATACTGTATCATTTCTCTAAAAAAAAAATGCATGAATTTGATTACTAAAGTCGTTCGCTTTTAATTTTATTACTCTCACGTCTCTCGCGTGTTCTAATTTTATGTGTTACGTGTAAGGTCTATATTCATTTAGGACTCCTTACGCATACAAATGAACAGGTAGACGAATTTCAGGAATTGGCTTCATCCCTATTTTAAATGATTTAAACAAAACAATTAAACTGTTAGTTCAATTCAAACGTACACCTTTGCTCAACCCTTTGGAAAATTCAGCGTGATGATATGTTATGTCATATATTAAGACTCAGATATATGCCAGTGACCTTGAGTAATTAGCTTGCGTGTTCTGTACTGCTTGCATTGCGTCGTACGGTCAGCCAGTAAATAGGACTCGCCCATGAAGGAGCGCTGTCCCCATTGACGCATTATTAATTTATTACACACAAAACAAAAGGTATTTTAATAAAGAGCGTAAACTAAAAGATCAACAATTAAATTATCTCTAAATTGGTGAAGGTTTCAGAAAAATACGCTTGGTAGATATTGCGCCATTCTCAGTTTTTTATCCGCGTTAGACATAAGTTTACAAATTAATTTCACTATGTAATATAAACATACCTAGTCTAAAATATTCAGAAATCAGAAATCAGTCCTTTATTTGCTATGAATGTAGGTACAGGTATATGATGTTGTACATAAATTAATGAGATCGGCTGCAGTCTACCTTACGGCGTGCAAACTATTACATAAATTAAAATATTAATACAAACAAAATAATGTCAACAAAACAAAACAGAGATTAAAATGAAGTCAACTAATAATAATATAGCCAGGTACATATGTCATGGTCAAATTTGCAATTAATTATAATAATCACAATCTGGACAAACTCATATCATTTACAAAGTCTTTAAAAAACATAATAATGTCAACAAAACAAAACAGAAATTAAAATTAAGTCAATTAATAATAATATAGTCAGGTACATATGTCATAGTCAAATTTGCCTAAAAGTAGTGCAGTTACCTTAGATTTAAAAATGATGATGATTCACTTATTAAG
Organism: Tiliacea aurago; assembly: GCA_948098905.1. Taxonomy (NCBI): domain Eukaryota; kingdom Metazoa; phylum Arthropoda; class Insecta; order Lepidoptera; family Noctuidae; genus Tiliacea; species Tiliacea aurago. Next base: position 22,529,851 of record OX402582.1, read on the forward strand.
TTATTGAGAAAATGCTCTAATATTTATTTTTTTCAAATCATTACCACTACTCGTTTAGACGTGATCTTCACTATAAAATCTTTAAGAGTCGGGTATCGTCGCCTTAACTTAAACTACCTACTCAACCTATACACAATACAAGTTTACAAACAATATTAATTATAATTCACAAAAGCTTGTCAAATGCCAAGTACACAAACTCAATACAACTGTGTATCCGATACTAAGGTACCAGGGACACATGACTCAACAATGCTATGCGATTGCATTGAACTCATAACTTAATTGGGAACTTATGGCCATTCTATGTTAATGTTTCTACATAGACGCGTCGCAAATACGCCTACGGTATCTAAATGGAGGCTCGACATGACTTAGGAAACAAATTATAAGATGTATATATATGTCGTATACATTATACTTATAGAAGGTTCCAAGGTTTTCTTATGTGATCATATTTGAAGCAAAATATCCATCAAAAATTAAATTTTCTCGTGCCACCTACGTGAGACAAATCTTTTGAAGTTTTCTTCTTGGAAATTCTAGCTTTAGATTATTATGTAAATAAACATGTTTACAATTTTACTTTAAACGTACGTATGTCTTGTACGTAAGTATGACACATACGCTCATGTTATTCTTAAATTATTTCAGAAATCATGAAGGATAATTTTGCTTCTTTAAAAAAATTCTAGATAAAAATAGAGTATGTGTTTCATTGCGCACTACCGTAAACAGCGATTTTAACACCAAAAATAAAAGTCTTTTTCCAGAATTAATTTTTGTTCAATGTTACTTAGTTTGATGTACGGAATGCGTCGTAGGTGATGGCTATGTGATGGGTCCTTTTAGATTTTGTGTGTAAAATAATACTAGGTAAACCTAAATAAATACGAAAGAAATCTTGATGTTTTCTCAAGAAATAAAAACCAAGGGAATACATACCTACCTAGAAAACTGAATTGTTTCTAAAACATGCTGAAGAAATGAAGTTTTGATATTAATTTAATTACATAAGCATTGAATAAGTATGTAAAGCAAAACGAAGTTTAGGAACAATATTGAAAAGAGCGAGCAGAGCTTTATCTAGAACTTTGTAATAATAGTACCTAATCATTTTCTACTAGTAATAATTATGGCATAATTGCAAAAAACAAGACCTTATAGTAAGCGACTGTACTGACTTAGGTGAAGTGAGCTGTCATTCCACCTGCCGAGCCGTTCCGTAAAAATCTCAACGTGAAAACTTAGGTGAAGTGAGCTGTCATTTCACCTGCCGTGCTATTCTGTAAAAATCTCATCGTGAAAACTTAGGTGAAGAGAGCTGTCATTCCACCTGCCGAGCTATTCCACAAAAATCTCAACGTGAAATCTTAGGTGAAGTGAGCTATCATTCCACCTGCCGAGCCGTTCCGTAAAAATCTCAACGTGAAAACTTAAGTGAAGTAAGTTGTCATTCCACCTGCCGAGCCATTCCGTAAAAATCTCAACGTGAAGTGAGCTGTCATTTCACCTGCCGTGCTATTCTGTAAAAATCTCATCGTGAAAACTTAGGTGAAGAGAGCTGTCATTCCACCTGCCGAGCTATTCCACAAAAATCTCAACGTGAAATCTTAGGTGAAGTGAGCTATCATTCCACCTGCCGAGCCGTTCCGTAAAAATCTCAACGTGAAAACTTAAGTGAAGTAAGTTGTCATTCCACCTGCCGAGCCATTCCGTAAAAATCTCAACGTGAAAACTTAGGTGAAGTGAGCTGTCATTCCACCTGCCGAGCCGTACCGTAAAAATCTCAACGTAAAAACTTAGGTGAAGTGAGCTGTCACTGATGCTAGGTATTGACAGCTCATTTCAAGCTCACTTCACCTAGGTTCTCACTATGAGACTTTGACAGAATCGACCAGCTATTGTCTTTCGGCACTGTAGATTTCAAAGAATTATATGAATCACACATTTGACATCTACCAACCCACACAGCGCCCGCGTGGTAGATTATAACCCACTTCCTCTCGAAAAGAGGAGGCCTGATGTCCCAGCAGTGGGAATATTATAGGCTGATTATAATATGAATCAGCCAGTCTGTTCTGTCAAGTTTAATTACGGGTTAGGACCGAAAATCTCTCCGTAAAGTGAAGTGAAGAAAACTTAAGGGAAGTGAGCTTGAAGTGAGTTGCGTTCCACCTGATGTTAGACATTGTTACTATTGACGGCTTGTTCCAGGCTCCCGGAGAGATTTTTACATAAAGATCGGTAGGTCTCAAGCACGCACTTTCCTGCCACGGTTGCGAGTTTGTCCGAAAGGGATATCGTGGCCCTGGCACACAGGCAATTGAAGGAACACAGGTCGGTTTTAGTCAGTAAAAGTCTGACACGTCCTCCCGCTCTGCCCAGAGTATATTTCCCGTTATTTTATTCCCCTTTATTTTCGCCCCGTTATTTTATAATTTCCCACCCAAAAAAAAAGCACGCACTTTAGGTAGGTACCTCCAAATATTTCAATTTTGTTAGCTTTTAATGCTTGCTCCTTTTTTACTTTTTGTATTTTTTGAGCGTGTCCCAAATAAAATATTTTTTTTTTTTCTTCGTTATTTACCCAATTCATTTATTGCAATGTTAGTAAGTACAGTGGGTGTATTGCTAAATAAAGTTCTCCCCAAGGACATTTAATTCTCATTTGTGTGTTAATGAGTTTTTGAATGAAAAAATATTTTAAAGCTAATTATCATTTAATTTGATCTAGCCAAGTAAGAGCTATGTAATGAGACTAAAATAATTATTATTCTGAACGAATTATGTTATTTAAAACGACTACACGGCTTGCTGTTATATTTTGTTTTCACAATTTCTTCTTCAGTTATACATTTCGTAACACAGAGTTAAAATTATGAAACACCAGTACTTAATTAAGCAGAGGTACCGTTGTAGTCACTAAATTATTTTTAATATAATTGTATGATTATAATGACATGTTATTATATTCATAACATGTTTATAATAAGGTTACTCCGCAGCTGTTGCCCGCGAAATTAAAATTTTTCTTACGTTTTTTGCTATTTGCAGTTCAGTGTCGGGGGGTTGTACGAGTATCTTGAGCAAAGTATGATTCGCGATTATAGTAGATATTATTTACAGAATTATAATCATTAGAATCATTAATACAAATACATCTCTCTGAGCTAGATTTATTCCATTGAATTAGTCTTGATGAAATTATGACATTGGGGAACAATTTTTCTTATATCTATGAGTTCAACAGTAAGGGGTGGAGCAAAATCAATTAATTAAAGATTATTTATACCAATTTTTGAGTTAAACAAGCCATGCAGTAAAATCCTCCCCTAAAACTTAATAACCCTGTCATTTTGCCCTGTTAGTGGTAAACTTTAGGAAAATCCAAAAACTCATTGTTCTTTATTTTCTTATTCAAAATGGTTCTGGTAATGGTAATCAAAGTTATTTATGGCGGCATTGATACCTACTGCAAAAGGCCCTCTTTTTGGTCCGCAATTTAATTAATTTAAATCGTAGAATCTCCAGTCTTTTGGAAGAACTGGGAGCAGTTCAAAAGATGAATAAACTTTAAGCTGTTCAAAGGAAATGAAATGGCAGTATTTATTAATAGAAGACATTTGAGTAAAGATCATAGATCACAAGTATAAAAATATCATCGTTCAGATGATTTTAAATGTCTACCATGAAACCTTGAGAAAGAACCAGCCATGCCCTTTTTTTAAATCCACAACGGGGAAGCTCTTGGCCTTCAACTCACCTGATGGTAAGTGATGATAAGGCTGAAGCTGGAAGCGAGCTTCACATGGTGACGGAGCTTTAAGTTTTTCCCTTTTTTTCTCTTTGTAGCACATGTCTGCCTCTGTTTTTTCAAATGCTGGGCAAAATTTAAAAGGCTATGAGCAACATTTAAAAGGTTTTAAAAGGTATGCAGTCAATGATGCCTACCGTATTTTAATGAAAATGTATGAAAGAGCATGTTTGCTGAAGCGAGAGTCGACTTTCACGCTGTTATTCGATGAAGCATATCTTTTTTGGTTTTTTGTATTGCATCTCCTAGGTGGCCTTGAAAGGCCGTGGCTACTTAACCGGACTTTCCTGTGACTGCCTTAAGTGTGAGCTTAAAGCCTCCAGCTAGGGCGTAAAATATATATTATAACTAAACGACTGCGCACTAAGGGCACCCCCTGTGGGGTACGGACCTCGGCTTAGAGCGTCGTTGGGGATCACAAATTTGGGGATGGGCTCGATCTAAGTTTAGATCATGATTATTAATTGGGTTTACTATTAATGCTACGGCGCACTCAGCCTCAGCGCGGGGGCTGGCGATTCGACGGGCAAGGGACGGGGGGGGGACTTTAGTCGGGAAATTCGCGTGGTACCTTGGCGGCGAGGACGGAATGACGGTCTGCGTAATTTGTGCACTGTACTGGTGGCCCTATTGCTTTCCTGGAGGAGGGTAATGGGGTCATCTGGGTCTGAGAGAGTAGATCAAGCATAGCATCTTTATACAGTACTTTAAGTAAATCGGCCAATCAACAATTGAGGGTCGTTAGTGAGGAATGAGCAGTCCGATCCACAGGTATTGGCTTGAAGTTCATCAGAAGGCCACCCGACGATAAAGATTGTTTAATGACTATTAAATTTTAATTTAATTATGTATTTTAATGATATAATGAATTTAAATGTATTGTATTTTAACGATGTAATGATTTTTGTTTTAATGTTATGTATTGTGATTGGTATATTGGGACTTGGTGCCTTAATAAATAAATAAACATGTAAAATCAAGAACAAATAACAAAACAAAATACAATAATTTAAACACAGCAATGTCCTTTAATGATGGAATTGTCAACGTCCTCCCACACAACGACCTCTATAATGGACACATAATCTGAGCTTAGTCACTCCTAAAGCTTAGGTATCCGATCTAGACCAATTGGTTTTGTACCTTTTAATTATTCTATGGTGTGACTTGTTATACCAGCGACTTAGTTTAATAAGTTTTATGTATGAAGTTATTGTTTATTTATGTAATTGGTACACAACTGACTACCTGCAGTATTTTCTCTCCTTCTTCCTTAATCCATCCAAAGGTTGTCTTTAAAAGATCGCTTTTAGTGATAAGACCGCCCATTGTGTTTTCACCCCTTGTAAAATTTCTACATATATAATCTGTATTTTTTTAAATAAAAAAAAACTATTAAAATCATCAAAATCAAAATATTTTATTTGACATAAACCTACATGGGCAATTATGAAACGTCAGAAGCTAGGTGCACAGTTCCAAATGGTCGTTTCCTTTGGAGAAGAGCCGGCAAGAAACTCCACGATTACTCTTTTAAAAATAATTGTCTTTTACAATATTTTCCAATCACAGTGTTAATAGGTATGCGAGCACAGTATAGGCCCTTTAAAAGTACCAGGTACTTAACAAAACAGAAAATGGTCTACAAATCTAGTTTATTAAGCACATAATGTTCTCACATTCACAAAATAACGAAGAACCCACCTTGAAATCGCGAAAAAAAAATCGGCTGTTCCCTACATTTGTGTTCACTTAAATCGACAAAATGTATGGAACAGCTGATTTTTATTTCGCGATTTCAAGATTGGTTCCATAGAAAAAAAAAAACAAAAAGATGAGTACAATGACCCCTTTTCGGGTTTAGTATAAACAAAAACTAATGTTGTATAAAAAAGAAAAAAAATATATATTACAGTGTAGCGGCATCAACCTCGCCACATACGAACGACTCGTCATACTGACGTCACGCAAAATCCTGCATCGCGCCAGCAGAGTTTACCGCGCAACTAGCATAAATATACAACGTCCCGACATCAACCGTCGGGCAGTTGCCCACCAGACACAACACCCGTCTGGTCGGAGGATCCTCCCTTTTCTATAGAGAGTGAGTGAACTTTACACCCTGTTCCTCATAACATCGAATACTGTTTGTCAATAATTATCCCTTGTTTAACCAGTCAACCTATAGTCCCCGATTGTCCTTTATTGTGTGATCGAAATAGAAAATGTTAACGTAGGTCAAGCGGAGACTAATGAAATTCTGGGAAGGAATGCTGCGACTGCGAGGTTTGTTTATTTTTGACTGTCTGGATGAATTGGATACAGGACCCTACTTCTATCCAATTCATCCACTTAATTAATTGAAATTCAAAACGTTTATTGCAAACCAAGTGTACAATATTGGTGTTATGTTAGTACTAATGACTTAACAGCTTTTTAAAAGCATTGCAATTATCATTCACCTGCCCTTATCATCCTAAATTGGCATGCATTAAACATTATATTACTTAATATTTTGTTTTGGTATTATAGTTATCTATATGTCAAAATTAAATGTCAATAATAATAATGAATTTAATACAACAATCGATTGATCAACATCTCTCGAGGCTCTCGTCAGGTGGTTGGATCAAGGGCCTGATTTAGAAGGCAGTACTCCCCGATACGGCTTGCATCGTGAGGAGGTTCCTATCTCTGGAGACCGAACCACCGGTAGCTTGGGCCCTGAAAATATAAAAAATTGTGGTTAATTTTTTTTTTTAATATTTCTATATATTTAAAAATATAATTTATATGTATTAATGAAATTAAGGAAATAATTTAATACAAATATTTAGCAATATTAATGTCATCTTTTTCAGGTAGTAGATTTTTTTTGTTAATATTCTGTTGAGGTTTTTCGGGATTGATTAAGAGCGTTTACGACGTACGGCATTTCATACAAACTATCAAGCCCTTGTTTTTCGAAATGACTGAACCGATTTTAATGAAACTTCATACGCATAATCAGGATACAAAGGTATAAAAAGTAAGTTAAGAACATTTTCGAAATGTCTTATAATTAAAAACAGATAACTGGAAATCTCTGTTTCTATGGAAAATTTAAAATCGGTCTAATTTGGCTGTAACACGATTTTTGGAAAATGTTCTTAACTAAACTTTTAGACCTTTGTATCCTGCTTATGCGTATAAAGTTTCATTGAAATTGATTCAGTCATTTCGAAAAACAAGGGCTGGAATGTTTGTATGAAATGCCGTAAGGTGTAAACGCTCTTAAGAACCTATACTACCTCAAATGGCTTAGCATCATGATCCTCCGTTATGTCGAAAATACTGTAGCATTAATTTTGAAATAAATATATGGTAAATTTGAGAATTAATGTTAAGACTCAGATATATGCCAGTGACCTTGAGTGGTTAGATTGCGTGTTCTGTACTGAGCTCACGCAACGCGTCGTACGTTCAGCCAGTAATAGGACTCACCCATCAAGGAGCGCTGTCCCCAATTAGTTTGACGCATTATTAATTTATTATACACAAAACAAAAGGTATTTTAATAAAACGCCTATATTAAAAGATCAATAATTAAATTATCTTTAAATTGGTGAAGGTTTCAGAAAAAATACGCTTGGTAGATTTTGCGCCATTCTCAGTTTTTTATCCGCGTTAGACATAACTTTACAAATTAATTTCACTATGGTAATATAAACATAATTTAAAATATTCACATATTAAGTTATTGAGAAAATGCTCTCATCATAATTTCAGCCGAAAGACGTCCACTGCTGGACATAGGTCTTCCCCAAAAAAGGAGGGGATTTGCCATAATTGCCACGCTTGGCAGGCGGGTTGGCGATCGCAGTATGGTTTTAAAAATGCATAGAGAACGCTGCCCATTCTCTAGTAAGTCCCTTAGTCGCCTTTTACGACACCCATGGGTAGAAATGGGATGGTGCTGTTCTTTACGTCCGGCACCAAACGGAACAAGAAAATGCTCTAATTGGTGATGTTCTTCAGAAAGGTCAGGTGCGTAGTACTCGCAACCGGCGCGGCGGCGCGCGGCGTGCGTGTATGACTAGATGTATGATCGTAGGCGAAGCAAAAGGAGTATGTAAGGAGCGTAACAAGTGGCGTTCTATAGTTTCTGCCTACTCCCATGGGAAGAAGGCGTGAGTTTATGTATGTATGTGTATTAACTACAAGTCCAGGTTTCCTCACGATTTTTTCCTTCACCGATGTTAGTAATGTCCGATAAACTCAAAAAATACTTAAGAATTGAAAAAGTCACATTGGTACTCCCCAGATTTGAACCCACAACCTCGTGCATGAGAGGCGACGGCCCTAACCAATGGGCCATCATGACACCACGCCTTGAACATTTTTCTTTTCTATATTTTTTTCTCCGAAGTAGTTTAATCTAATTTATTTACAAAAGGATTTTTTGCGAGCTGTAAATTAAAGAAAGAAAAATGATTTATTGGGACTTACACAGGAGATCACAAATTAAACTTAAACACACTCTTATGAACATTAAAAAAAACCGGCCATGTGCGTGGCGGACCACGCACAATAAAGGCTTCCGTAGTTGAAACGAATTTATCTCACATATTGTTTTTAATAAACATGTTCTTCGATACATCGATATACGCCACAGTAAATTTTACAACTGAAAATGTAAGTTTGTAATCGCAGTTTTTTTATGTGATAAAACTACAAATTAACAATTTTCGGACTTTTTCCTTTACTTGTGCTATGAGACCTTGCTTCGTGCCAAATTTCATAGTTCTACGTCAACGGGAAGTACCCTTTAAGTTTTAATTTATTTGCGAGTATCAAAATAGGTCTCATAAATCGCCGTATTTTTTTATTGCGTTGGCTTAGAAGCTTGATTTTTTTGAGCACCAAGGGACTGGTTGATTTACGTATTTGATATTAATTTTAACTTGATACCTCCACGCGTTCCTGAGAAAAAGGGTCTTGACAGACTGACAGACAGACGGACAATAAAGTGATCCTATAAGGGTTCCGTTTTTTTCCTTTTGAGGTACGGAACCCTAAAAATAAAGTAAAATGAAAATAAAAACAAAGGCCTGTACGAGGCCAAATGGCTCATAAAGTCATAACCCAGCATCTCAAAATTCATGTTAAATTAGGTTATATTACCTACTAAATGCACAAACGCTATCAAAATCTAATGACGATAATATGCAAACACTTGTAAGTACTTTAATAATGTAAGGAATATTTCAGTAGCTGAGAAAACTACTCCAGACTTCATTTACAATTCTTTGATAAAATTATCTCCATACATAGGCAAGTTATTATCTCAAGATAATTAGTTGTCTATCTATGGAGCTAATCTTGTAGGTTATTATAATAATATATTGTTGATGCGACTGAAATTGAATGATTTTCAACATCTATTTATATTTTAGTTTAGTATACTAATCATAATATCTAAGAACCCTCGAAACTATTTATCGCGATTTTTTACTTATTAACCTTTTTGGCACAGCAACTTCTTTATTTCTTTATTTATTTTTTATTTAAGCCTGAAATATCTAATACAAAATCATGCTGAATTCGAGCAGATACTACGTGGTAGCACACAATTAGCAGGAGTATACGAAAAGAGCATGATCGTTTTTCACTCACGGAGAGCATTCTGTAAATGAGCATGCTACTAGCAAACGATCTGTGTTTCCGTCTTTATGCGGCAAGCACAATCAGTATTATCTATAACTATGAATCCCTAAAGGCTTCTACATACCAGCGCGACTTGTCGCGCGACGCGACACGGCACAAAGACCCCGCGTGTCGCGGGACGAGCGGTGCCTTTGTGTCGTGTCGCGTCGCGCGACAAGTCGCCCCGGTATGTAGAAGGCTTAATACAAAATCATGCCAAATTCGAGCAGATACTACGTGGTAGCACACAATTAGCAGGAGTATACGAAAAGAGCATGATCGTTTTTCACTCACGGAGAGCATGCTGTAAATGAGCATGCTACTTACTAGCAAACGATGTGTGTTTCCATTTTTATGCGGCAAGCACAATCAGTATTATCTATAACTATGAATCCCTAAAGGCTTCTACATACCAGCGCGACTTGTCGCGCGACGCGACACGGCACAAAGACCCCGCGTGTCGCGGGACGAGCGGTGCCTTTGTGTCGTGTCGCGTCGCGCGACAAGTCGCCCCGGTATGTAGAAGGCTTAATACAAAATCATGCCAAATTCGAGCAGATACTACGTGGTAGCACACAATTAGCAGGAGTATACGAAAAGAGCATGATCGTTTTTCACTCACGGAGAGCATGCTGTAAATGAGCATGCTACTTACTAGCAAACGATGTGTGTTTCCATTTTTATGCGGCAAGCACAATCAGTATTATCTATAGCTATGAATCAAAATTAAAAGCAAAGTATTTTATTTCACCTAAACCTACATGTGCACTTATGAAACGTCAGAAGCTAGGTGCACGGTTCCAATTGGTCGTTTCCTATGGAGAAGAGCCGGCAAAAAACTCCACGGTTACTCTTTCAAAAATAATTGGCTTTTACAATATTTTAAAATTACAGTATTAACCCTCTGCGACTGACGTGGTAGTACCACAGACGCCGCAAAATCGAAAAATATGTCCTGACTCGCTATTTTTTATATTACGAATCTCGGGTTCTCAGTACCTTCATATCGTGCGGCCATGCGTCAATTAGTGTGCCGCAAGCAGTTGAGGCAAGTACATATGCCATTTTATGGGGGAAGGTGTCTAGCAGACCACTACGTCAATGTTAAGGTATGTGTTTAATAGACAACCACCTCAGTAAAATAGTTATATTTTTATAGTGTTTCCTAGACAACCCGTCAGTAAAATTGTTTCCTACATAACATTTTATACACAGTTTTTCAGATGGCTCGCTCAAGTAACAGCTAATGCTTCCATAAAACCCATAAAAGCTTCGGCTGGAACTTATAAAAGCCATGACTAGCTTGTAGAATAGTGATTGGAACAAGAAAGTGAGCATGAGTTCAGCGATCTGGACTTTGAAGATGACGACCCGGAGTTTCAACCAGAAGCCGAACACTTGTACTCCGATGGAGTCTCTGATGAAGAGTGTCAGAATCAACGACCATCTCGCAAAATTCTAGCTATAGGCTAGTTAGTTGCTAGATATAGGTGATATATCAGCTTTTGTGATATTATTATCAGATGTCTTCAGATAGTGATGAGAAAATGAGAAGAGGGACATTTATAATGAATTTAGGAAGAGATTTAGTGCTGGATCACTTAAAAACCCGGTTATACAACGAAATATTGCCTAAAAAACTGCGTATGACTTTCAGTCGAGTTTTTGGTAAAGACCTCTCCCTTTCACCTCCAAAAACTGATCTCTTCCAACAAGTAGAAGGAAGTTATGTCATAGATGTCCAACTAAAATAGAAAGAGTAACAAGATATTGTTGCTGTGATTGTCTAAAGCCGATTTGCCTCCAATGCTCAAAGACATTGTGTGATTATTGTCAATTTTTTTTTAAATAATTTGATGGCTAATAACTCTAAATTGAACCAATGAATATTGCCCAAATTTTCATGTCTGATTACTATAAGTATTGTCTTTAATAAATAAAAAACATTCTCAAGAAAAGTGATATAGTTAATTTATTTTTAATTTTTTTGTGTGGGTATAATTTTATTAGGACTGATTTGTGTTATGTAAATAAATACTGATAAGTGGAAATTGCTTTTTATTTTAACACTTTTATTTAATCAAAAAAAAAAAATAATACTACAATTTTGCAAAAAAACATCACACCGTTAGGAATTAAAAAGTAATTATAAACTTATGACCAGTCAAAGTTGTGTCTAGTACACTACCACGTCAGTGGCATTGTAAAATTTACGGCACGTCAGTCGCAGAGGGTTAATACAATCATGTGGGAGGACAGTGTAGGCCTGTTAATGAGTACAAGGTTCTTAACAAAATAGAAAATGCTCTACAAATCTACAGTCTATTAAGCCTACAACGCTGAGAGCATTTACAAAATAGAAAAGAATCTATACAGAGTCAAATTAAATTAGCTAGCGAAACTCCGCAGACATGATGGGTATCGATATCAACACAATGATAAAACCAGAAATAAATTAATTTGATAATCATTTTTTTTTAGAGTCATCCATTAGTGTGGTCACTTCAAATATCAGTTTAAAAATCAGTTTTTAATGTTTTAACTTCACAGACGTGATGGGTATCTATATCTTAACACGATAAAACAGATTTTATCAACTCACACTTCAAGTAACAAACTAAAAACTTTACCAGCTGTCCAAGCCTCAAAAAAAAACATCAAATTTAATTTTTATTTTGTCGTGTTTAGATATCGATACCCATCACGTCTGCGGAGTTTTGCTATCTAATTTAATTTGACCCTGTATAAATTAATATTGTTAAAATAATAAAAATAAAACTCTATTTAAACCAAATGATTGCCATTACAACTGTAACAAATCTGAATTAATGTCCTATCCATAAATAGTCTTGAAACTTTATGGTGTATTTTCTACAGAGTATTTTTTTTAAGCCTGGTATGAAAAAAAAACCGTTTTGCGTGGATGTGACGCATATTTTTCCCCAACTCGTTCTTTTTTATGTTTGCGTTCTTTCTGTGCGTCATTGTTTAACGCAAATAAACGCATTTTTCTTCTTTTGTCTTTCTAAATCAAAAGGCATATTGATAGAGAAAATCCAGTCTTGCTAAGTTAAATTAGGTATCGATCGTATAGTGAATTAGTTTGGTGGATATCAGAGCTAAATCTGAACGTTCAATTTATATTCAAATCGAACTCGGTAAATAAAATAAAAGCCCCAACGGAAATCTCCCGTATGCCATTATACAACTAACGTGTTGGAATATTTAGAACCAAAACAATTATCCCTAGAGCCAAACTAATGATGAGTCAAACTTAATGGTGGTTCTGAAGTGCGCTACTCCCTGTGCAATACCCCACCTTTCACCCCTGCGGACATATGAATTTGTTATTGCGCAGCGAATCGCCTCATGTTTCAAACCGCCATACAGTTTGAAGCCCTAATCCGAGGTCCGTACCCCACTGGGGGTGACCTTAGCGTGAGTCGCTTAGTTTTTAAGTTTATGCCCTGGCTGGAGGCCTTGATTTATTGAGACACCCACAGAAAAGTCCGGTTAAGCAGACGAGAACCTCCTAGGTTGAGCTACGACATGCCGATAACAAAAAAACGAGTGTCCTTTATACCATACGACTGAAGTAAAACCGAAATGTATAAATAGCCAGTGTGAATTAAAAAAAAAATACCTATTAAGCGGGACGGCCCGCGGCGGTGACTCGGTGTGTTCCAAGTTTAAAATTTAAACAACTTCCGTTCGCCTCGCCCGATTAGTTTCCGTAACGCTCTCGTCAGGCATTCACCAGCTTACTCCCCAAGTCAAGCGTGTGTAAAGAAGTTTTACTTCATAAAGTATCACCTTCATTGTTTGAATTTCGAATTGATGTTTAGAGAATGACTGCATAGTTTGTCGCTAAGTAATAGCATCCGCAAGGGTCTATCGATCAGGTTAAGCTACGCTTGCCAGGGTTGGTCCGTGGATGGGTGACCATCTTTACATACCAAGACCCCTCCATACCTCGGAAAACACGTTAAGCCGTTGATCCCGGCTGTCATTAGTTGGATCTTTGACCGTCGTTACGGGTCGTCAGAAGCCCGAAAGTGTGACAACCAGTCTTACCAAGGGGTATCGTATTACCCAGTAACTGGGTTGTGGAGATCAGATAGGTAATCGCTCCATGTAAAATACTGGTATTCAACTGCATCCAGTTAGACCCCGATGATGATCCAGATGCTGATGATGTTTAGAGAGTGACACTACTGTACACATACTATGCATAACATATCATAATCAGCCTATAATGTTCCCACTGCTGGAACCTTAGGCCTCCTTAGGGTCTTTGAGAGGGAGTGGGCCATAATCCACCACGCGGACCCAGTGCGGGTTGGTAGATGTTACATGTCTTCAAATTTTTAGTTCTACGACTTGCCGGTTTCCTCACGATGTATTCCTTCACAGTTTTGAGAGCAGTGTCGCTGAAATAATTTTCACAAAGTAATACGCTTGTCTGGGTTCAAACCCACGACCTACTGCGACTCGTAAGTTGAAGCCGTTATCACTGGGCCGCCAATGCACTCGCATACACACTATATAGGTACCTATCTAATAACCCAGAGATATCAGAATATATCTATGTAGATATCAGAATAAATGGCCTGCTTAGTGGTCCATAAACTAGTATTATCCATGTATGCTGAAGTTGTGGGTGTCAAGGTATCTGAATCTCAATAGTCTAATCCTGATAAATTGGTAGTATCGGAGAATCTAGGTTTCCTTCAGTCAATCACATTTATTGTTATTATATTATTAATATTTTTTATTTTTTAATATTATAAAGGCGAAAGTTTGTGTGTGTGTATATGTGTATGTTTGATACTTCTTCACGCTCAAACGGCTGCACCGATTTAGACAAAATTTTGTATGAAGGTAGCTGACACCTTGGATTAGGACATAAGCTACTTTTTATCCCGATATTCCCACGGGATGGAGACTAACGCGGGTGAAACCACGGGGCGCAACTAGTAAGTCTTCATTTGTGGTGGAATATAATATTATATCTGAAGGTGATCCAATATTCAAGTTTTATTGTTGAATGTCTTCAAGGAGGAACCTTTATGCCTTGTTTTTAGGAGTGTAGTGAATTGTTAATTTAAACTTAGGCCACGTACTACAATCAATCTATCAATCTGCCTAGCCTTTTTCGAACTTGTTGGGGTCAGCTTCCAGTCTAACCAAATGTAGGTGAATACCAGTACTTTACATGGATGGACTACCTATCTGACCTCCACAACCCAGTTACACGATACCCCTTGATAAGACTGGTTGTCAGACTATTGGGCTTCTGACTACCCGTTATGACTGTCAAAGATCTACGAATTACAGCCGGGACTAATGGCTTAACGTGCTTTATGAGGTACGGAAGGGTCTCGATTTGTATTGGATGGTTACCCATCCACGAATCGGCCGCGACAAACGTCGCTTAACTTTCGATGGACCTTTAGAGGTATGAAGAACAGGGTGTAAAGTTCACTCATCCTAGAAAAGGGAGGATCCTCCGACCAGACGGGTGTCGTGTCTGGTGGGCAACTGCCCGACGGTTGATGTCGAGATGTTGTATATAATATACTCGTATTATGCTAGTTGCGTGGTAAACTCTGCTTGCGCGATGCAGGATTTTGCGTGACGTCAGTGTGACGCGTTTTTTGCATGTGGCGATGTTGATGCCGCTACAGACCCGTGAGGCTATTGATGTGAAATATCTATAGTCGCATGTAAAACCGATTGCTGGCGACGCCTCGCCACTATACAGTCTATATGTAATAGTGTGTAAATAATTTCGATGTTTCACATCTGCCAGGCGTCCCGTGACGACTCAATTTTTATTTTTATTATTTAGCCATGAGTCAAAAATATATAATAAAAATTATCTTTTATGACGCAGTTCTGAGGGCTTAGACAAAGTAACATTCGATTAGCGATAACGCTACGAGTAGAAAAGCCACCAATGGGGTTGACATAAGCTATCGAAATGTCACGTGATCATAGGTTAACGAATAGAAATTAGCTAGACATTCACACCTCCGCTCAAATAGTGTCGCAACTCAAAAAAAATTGAAAACTCTTATAATGTTCCATTCGTTCCAGAAAACTTCAAAATCTTAACTCAAATAGTGTCATACTTAAGACTGATTTTTTTGACTTACGACACTATTTGACTGGAGGTGCGAATCATCATTCGATTCCATGAAAAGAATCGACAGCGTCGAACGATAACTTCCATAGAGATGCGTTATGCGTAGCCAAGTGGCACTTTTTGACAAACGTTATCACTAGTTTTTGATTCGTATGGAGGAATTCGAACCAAAAACTAGCGATAACGCTTGTCAAAAAGTGAAATATCAATAGCGATTGTAAAAATAGAATCACTCCGAAGCGAATGTCATTTGTCTAGGCCCTCTGAAAAGTATGGTTTAACCTAGGTAGGAAACTCGCTCTTACCTACACCATCAAAAGTGAATAACTACAAAGAGTTGCTCGTTTTCTAAGAAAATGAAGCATTTGTAAATCTGTCCCAATTCTCAACACAGCTTTTCCTTCGGTATATCGGTTTTATATTTGACAAAATAAACTTTCACTTCAAAAGCAAGTACAGCTCATAATTTTACACACACAGTACCATGACAATATTAATCACAAGGTGGGTAAGTAAAACGGGCTGGTTTCCGCAACTCCACGTCAATATGCGCGTATTTCGCGTACGGATATTAATCACAAATATAATGCCAAAACTTTGTCTGAAAATTCCAACAGTGCCTACATCACTTTTACATTCCCTCCTAGATTAATGGCTCAACCTTGATGGATAAACAACTAAAACCCTCTTAAGTACCTACTGGATATCCTAGTGATCATTCTGACTAATTGCGTTTCGGCTCGGGTGATTCGTTTATGCTTAGTCCGGCTTTGCGCTGAGACGAAATTGTCTATTAGAGAGATTACTCCAAGCAAGCGCACTCTCGTAACAAACAGTCCTATAGTTATGAGCGTTTACACCTTACGGCATTTCATACAAACTTTCAAGCCCTTGTTTTTCGAAATAACTGAACCAATTTTAATCAAACTTCATACGCATAAGCAGGATACAAAGGCCTAAAAAGTTAGTTAGGAACATTTTCGAAAAAGCCAAATTAGACCAATTTTAAATTTTCCATAGAAACAGAGATTTCCAGTTATCTGATAGTTAAATTTTATATTTAAATAAGATATTTCGAAAATGTTCTTAACTAACTTCTTAGACCTTTGTATCCTGCTTATGGGTATGAAGTTTTATTAATATCGGTTTAGACGTTTCGAAAAACAAGGGCTTGAAAGTTTGTATGAAATGCCACAAGGTGTAAACGCTCTTAAATCTGTCAATCAACATGTACCTACAGTTAAAACTAATTTTATTTCATCATCATTCATCATTTCAGGCGAGAGACGTCCACTGCTGAACATAGGCCTCTCCCAAAGGGGGGAAGGGAGGGTTTACCTTAATCGCCACGCTTGGCAGGCGGGTTGGCGATCGCAGTATGGTGTTAAAATGCATAGGGAACGCTGCTGCCCATTCTCTAGTAAGTGCCTTAGTCGCCTTTTGCGACACCCACGGGAAGAAATGGGATGGTGCTATTCTTTACGTCCGGCACCAAATTTTATTTACTTGAGTATTTATTTAATTAAGTATTACCAAGGAGACATACTCTACCGTTATCTTCTACAATATTTAATCATGTATACCTAGCTATTCATTATACTAAAAAACACACTCAATTACAGATAAACACAGCTTCATAAACAGCTTTGACTTAAAACGAAACTCATGTCCATAAAACGATAACTGTTTTGGTTCATAAGTCGTAGATAGATTGTCTAAAGGTATCCATGTAATTGGTTTTTGATGAACTTATGTATTACATAAACATTAACTCAGTTAACAGTAAGTACTGCAACGGTAAGTTCAATCAATACTGTAATTATGACACTGTAATATACGGCGTGTTTCAGAAAGGGGTAAACAAAATTAAGGGTACAGACCAGGGCCCCAAGTCTGATATTTTATAAATTCAGTCATAGAATGACTGAATTTATAAAATATCAGACAGTTTGAGTATTGAAAGACACAAACGCGCCAAGTAGTTTGTAGTGTCTTTAAATTTGAAGGAGATTCATCTTCATGCAGTTTATAGACACTTAAAGAGTACCGTAACGTTACTTTGAAGGAAAGTTTAAACTTTAGTTTATTGCTAATAGAACTTAGGAAATGCCTAATATTCTTATAGTTATTTAGGTACTACAAAAGAACGTATTTTGTCAACGACCAAATAATGAAGAACTCAACTCTAGATAAAACCAACAAATGGAAATTAAATGTGTTTTTTTGTATTCGTGTATTTACGAGTAAGTACCTAAATGAATAACTTAATTACAACCTTAAATTATTAATTTCGAACTATTTATCAACCCACACACATTCACTTAACAACAAGAAAGAACAAGATACAAATCAAACAAACGCCTGAGCTAATTAATGTCGAATAACCTTGACATAATAAATTTTACAAACACATTACAAACTGAATTAGAAATGTTGAGCCACGTTCATATAATTATAATTAATTAAATTGTAAGCACAATTTGACTTATTCAACTTACATTCAATTATAACATCATTGTATATGTATTATTTATTGTTTTCCTAACCTAGGTACTTACAAATAATTAATGCCTATTCGTAATTAATGTCATAAAATATGAAATGGTTGACTAGCTGTATTCACTGGAAAATTACATTATTACAAGTAAACACAAAATTAGAATGATTTTACTTGGTTAAATTCTAAACAGTCAACAAACTAATCATACAAAACATGTTTAGATGTTCCCGCCTTCATTCCTCGTGTGTATTAGATTCCTCAGAGCATTAGACGTTCTTAGAAAGTACTAGGATATCATAACGTAGCAACAAGTCTAGCCTAGCAATCCCGTATGTGGGACGCCCGTATCCCGAGTCCAGGCCCGACGCAAACACACATGTAAACTCACATTGATAGAAGACTTTTCTATGATCCCTATACCTGTTTCTTTCTGGCGTTCACACAATTTAGTGTTAGAGCGAGGCCACATACAGGTACTCGTCTATGAACTAGCTGCGATGTGTACTACCGGTGTGGTTAGCGGGAACAATTTTCTTTTTTCTTGTTTCATGGTTGTGTGCGTGACACAGAGGGAAGTATTGAAGGCTTGTTTGTGTTCCAATGATATAAAAATATTTGTTTGGTAAGGACACGACCAATAGTAGAATAAGTCTATAGAATTACTTAATTACTACATATTAAATTACTTAAATGAATTAAAGTGTTAGACGAGGATAAAACAGGGCTTACGAAAAGCCTGAATAATTTAAGGATTGTTTGATTTTATTAAATGTGGGTGGATCTATCTATTTGTTAATCTTAGAGATAGAAATTTATGGTTTTGAATAAATACGAATCGTGTTTACAATTCAAATTAGAATGAATCCTCCTAATTAAATTTCGTTTATTAGGTTTTTTGAAAAATGTACATAGGTACTTAATTAAGTAAAACATTTTCAAAACTATAAACTTAATTATTTAATAATTGTTTTATAAATTCCTGTTTTTGAACAAACGTAACCTTTTGAAGCGTATTTTCCTTATCGCCAACCACTGCTGGTCGATTATGGGACCCTGATAGCAACAGCGGGACAAAAAGGAGAACTCGTGTTGCTTCGGTTAAAAGTTCTGAAGAAAAGTCGATTTCGATTTAGGTAATATAATTCAAATCAAATTACAACAATTCTAGCAGATCGAATGAAAAATAAATAATTTAATAAAGTTTTGTTTGAAGCAGGCAAATAACAATCTATTGCTCAGCAATCTATTGTATCATTTGTCGAAACAACCATCAGTTTCAACAAAACCAATACAGTAAAATTGAACAGATAAACTTAGTACTTACTTAAGTTACTGTAAACGAAATCATACTGCCTCGTCCCATAAATCAATAAAAAGTAACTGAATCCATGTTACAGCGAAACACTAGAATTACAGTATATTGCATCTTTTATGGACTCGTAAGTCAATAAGTTTAGTCACAGCTGATCCGAGAGTTACTATAAAGTGTAATGGAGTATTAAATTCCACTAACACAGATCCTATTTGAAGCGTATACATTTCGCTCCTGTTCTCTTAGTAGATATTACTTGGCTCAAAATGGCAGTGACAAAGTGGTCGCCTTTAGGTCTTTAGAGACAATGTTTCGAAACCCGTAAATTTATTAGGTTTATAACATTGTCGATTCCTACGGTTTTGTCTGTGATGTATATAATATTTATAGCTTTTCTTTGCGGGAGCCAAAAAAACTGCCTTCAAACTATTTTGTCTTCGGCTATATTTTTTTCCTGAAAGATTACTAAGTCACCATGAAAATGTTGGACGACCTATCCATATTCTAAATATAGTGCATAGTCAACCTCGTATTAGTTTATATACTTTTACGCAAAACAGCGCAGGGAAATAATTGTTTATACAATTGTCTACCAACTTAAATTGTCCGTATATTCAAATTATAACCGTCATTCTTTGACAGTTCTATGAAATGGCTATATCACGGCAAATTGACGTAGTGTTCCAATTCGATAGACAATTATTTTTCTCTAACTACACTAGTCGTAGTAATATGATCCTAGAAATACGTTCAGAAAAAAGAAAATATGCTGAGTTCAGCTAAACAATCAATCCATCAATCAACTCAGCCTATAACAGTCCACTGCTGGACATAGGCCTCTCCCAGGCTGCGCCACAACACCCTGTTCTCCGCCCTCCGCATCCAGTCGGTCCTTAAAGCTGGGGGGCATCCCACACTACGCTTGCCGATACGCGGGAACAGCTAAACGGATCCTATTAACTACGACTATTGTATAACTATACATACGATGAAATTGAAAATTTAATTTAGATTTCTTTCTGTTCGAACGCTGCTGGAAATATTTTAGGTTACCAGAGGACCTATACAAAGTAGCATTCGATTAGCGATGACCCTAATACAAAAGCCACAAAATGTATGGGGTTGACATAAGCTATCGAAATGTCACGTGATCATAGGTCAACCAATAGAAATTAGCTAGACAATGTTATCATCATTCGATTGCATGAAACGAATCGACAGCGTCGGACGATAACTTCCATAGAGATGAGTAACCAAGTGGCACTTTTTGACAAGCGATATCTTTAGTTTTCGATTCGTATGAAAGAATTCGAATCTAAACTAGCAATAACACTTGTCAAAAAGTAAAATAACGATAGTGATTGTAGAAATAGAATGGCTCCGAAGTGAATGCCATTTGTGTAGGCCCTCTAACCTACCCAGCCGTTTAATCAAGTTTTTTACAACATTTTTTATCTTAGTGACTGACTCATCTATTTTCATACGTAGTCTAACAGATATTGTAGAATATTATTATGCCATATTTTATCGAATAAAATCTAGTTTCTTGGAAATTCAATATTATATTCAAAGCGAACGCCGTCGGTGAGCATGTCCTACAGAA
Source organism: Tiliacea aurago (assembly GCA_948098905.1). Lineage (NCBI taxonomy): Eukaryota > Metazoa > Arthropoda > Insecta > Lepidoptera > Noctuidae > Tiliacea > Tiliacea aurago. The sequence continues at coordinate 22,550,916 of OX402582.1, forward strand.
ATTAGTTAGTAGCGTATTAAAGTAATTAGAAATTATTAATTTATCTCGCTAACATTGTGAGCATTGTACAAGAAGTGTGTTAATTAGGTTACAGTAAATGTTTAAGGGATGTGATGTCCAGCAGTGGACGTCTTTCGGCAGAAATGATGATGATGATGAAATGTATAAGGTAAAGAAAGAAAGATACGTTTATTGGCATTGCAGTAAAAAAAAAACACCAAATATAAAACACAGAAAACAATAATTATAATGCCAAAAGGGCCTCAGCTCCGCATAATGTCAGATGACAACACGAGGTGTACCATCTGACGCAGATTTTCAGCTGCAACCCACGAGTGCCATACGCTAGAATAATAAACACGTACGGAAGTGTGTGTCCGTTTTTAATAAATGAAATCTTTCTATAATACGTCATTTTGTCGATTCTTCCGTCGACAAAACCCATTTCTACGGTGCTCATGCTACGCGTGCTGGACGTGATAGTGTGACCCATTTACAACAATTAAGTGCCCCATGAAAATCTAGGCGAAAATTCATGGGTTTCGAGAAAAACCAATGTTTATGTCATCATCATCATCATTTCAACCGAAAGACGTCCACTGCTGGACATAGGCCTCCCCCTAAGGGGGGGGGGGGGTTGCCATAATCGCCACGCTTGGCAGGCGGGTTGGCAATCTCAGTATGGTGTTGCATAGAGAACGCTGCTGCCCATTCTCTAGTAAGTTTAGTCCATAGTCGCCTTTTACGACACCCACGGGATGAAATAGGAGTGTTATTCTTTACGTCCGGCACCACACAGACAAATGTGTATGTAAGTATTTTTGAAAATTCCCCTGAATTCGCCACTAAATATATCTTTTTTTCGAATTGAATGGTCTTTATTGGGTACATATTATTTCGTAGCCTTAGAGGGCGGGTTTTATTTATTTATTACAACTATAAAGCACCAGTAAAAAAAATACACTGTACAAAGGCAGACTTAATGCCTGAGGCATTTTCTACCAGTTAACCTTAGGGTGATGCAGAGACAAAACATGGCACGTGCAACATAGGGGATCATCATCATCATTTCAGCCGAAAGACGTCTACTGCTGGACATAGGCCTCCCTCCAAAGGAGGGGGGAGGGGAGGTAACATAGAGATTAGAAAACGGCAATTTCTGTGGCCGATCCGAATGAAACCTACTCATCAGAACTAAATGCGGTTTAAAAATTACACAAAACTATTTAAAAAAAATATTAATTTAACTCAGCGAGCTCAAAATAACCATAACATACATCCAAAACAACATGGCAAATTATAAATCAAACAAAATTAAATATGCCAAAGAATAATATTAATAAACTTAGAATTAATAACAATGAATTTATCTCGGATCCAAAATGTATTTCTAATGTATTTAATAATTATTTTATTGATAAAATCCAGCCGATAATTATTCGGGAGAGAAAGTCACAAAACATATTATAAACAGGAAGGATTCTGTTTATGGCTCCAAGTTTGCCAAATGACGTATTAAAAATTGGTTTAGCCCTTAAAAATACAAACACGTAATCCTTATTTAATATAACTACAAATTAATATATATTAAGGTTAATTGCATCTCGCTAATTGATTTACTAAGGCATCGGCTCTCAAAGCAAATGCCGTACAATGTCTACTCGCCTGATCCATGAGACGCGTGACGTCATCAAACATTGATTTGCATAGTTAATGAATTTGTGTCTCTTACGGCACAAATGAATTAACGAAAAGATAAAGAGTAAGTGGGCGCTGAGGTATTATGGACTCTAAAGTCAAAATATTTCGGCGCCACTTCACTCACACTAAAGCTCGCGAAGCGAGACAGGGTAGCAGGAAGAAGGCTCCAAGGCGCCGATAGTTTCTATAGGTAATTTCTTTTTACGGTGAAAATAATGGTTATGAAAAAAAAACATAGTAATTATACTGCTGTATATTTAGTTCAGTTATATTACGCAAAGTTGTATGATCTGTAATTTCTCTTTGGAGAAGAACAAGCAAGAAACTCCAAGGACCCTCTTTTAAATCAAGATAATTATTACAAAATCCAGGGTACATTATTCTTCTATAAGTGAGAACAATAAATTAAAAAAAAATACAAACAATTCAAAATATATACAAGATTAAAAGATAGCAGATAAGCCCTGGCAGTTAAGAGATGACCAGTCTCAACTGACGGCGCCCGTTCACGAACATGACCCGTGGATCAGCACCATCTAGCTCAACCATTTTGTAGGGAACCGAATTATCCAACACAAGCGCCACCATCAGCGAGATTTTTAAGTGAGCATGACATACTCTCAACTGCCAAGCTTTTTTAAGTCAACATACATCTTATCTTCATATCCTTCCTACTAATATTAAAACGCGAAAGTTTGTAAGTATGGATGGATGGATGGATGGATGTTTGTTACTCTTTCACATAACAACGGCTGGACCAATTTTGATAAAAAAAATATCGAGGTAAATGACACCTTGGATTAACATAAAGGCTACTTTTTATCCCTATATTCCCACGGAATAGAGACTCAAGGCTTCTACATACCGGGGCGACTTGTCGCGCGACGCGACGCGACACAAAGGCATCGCTCGTCCCGCGACACGCGGGGCCTTTGTGCCGTGTCGCGTCGCGCGACAAGTCGCGCTGGTATGTAGAAGCCTTTACGCGGGTGAAACCGCGGGGTCTTATAGACATCTGAAACGGCTCCATGGTACTCACATTTACAAAATTTAATACATGCAGCCTAATGTTTATTGTTCCCAGGAAGGGTATACGAAAACCGAAAAAAATCGATATTGTTGTCTTGTTTATATATACCTTTTTTTACTTGGCGTTTTTGTAGTAGCTAACATTTTTTTTTTTCATTTAGCCGATCTTCTAATATTACGTGAGATTGTGACTAAACTAGGTAGGTACTTAGTTGGATATTTCTCACAGATTTTATAAGCGATAGATTATGATTTCGTAAAAGTCATTGATTATAAATTTATAATATCAGAATCTATATTGAAAAGTTAATGAAGACATTCCAATAAGAAACAAAACACAACCGGAAAAAAAGTGAACTAAAATAAAACTTCCTTATTTCATTAATTAAACCCTCACTCACCACACATTGTCGATTTGTCGATGCATTGAAGAGCGGTTAAGAAACATGTCAAGACAGGTGGCCTATTGAACATTACGCACACAGCAATGTATGTGAGCTTAACACCATAAATAACACTGTGAAGACGCCTTGGCTCTACTAGTACCTTCAGTTTTCCCTTCATTCCACTGCCAAATACCGTCTTTAGCACCCTGAAGTTAAAGTCCAGTTTCGTATGTGAATAATTCCAATTTACCTCCTCGGAGTTTCTGTTAGCCTAGTACTCTCGAACGCACACACGTCGTGTCGCCGCGATTCTCATTCCATATATCAAGGTCACATAGACTCACATGCAGCTGCCATCATCCGTCCTTGTCGCGCAAACCCGTAATATACCCGTGAGACAAGGGCCGAAATATTTTCGCTGTGTGACTACGCCGTCTAGACGTTTATGTGGATCTTTCTTGCGGTCACCACCATGCTTTCCTTAGAAACTCGACAGTGATAATTTTATTGAGGTACTCGTTAGAAGAATATTCTTTGTGACATTATTTTCATAATTTTAAAACAAGACTTTTTCATAGCTTAGGTGTTTGAGTTAAGTGTGAATGGAAAGTGAAAAGTTACTTGAAACTTTCCATTTCAATTATTTCCAATACATAAAACAACCATTATTTATCAAACACACAAACGAAGTATGCTAGAAATAGTTCTCATTCAGCTGCATGACGTATGATGCGCCATTGCATTACATTATGAAATACCAGGGAGGCAAGAAGCTTAGAAGTCATTTATTTATTCTAATACGGATTGTTTGCGGTTAAACTAGGTAGAATATTTGCCGAGACCAAATATGATCAAAGTCTAACGCTTTGATTATTTGTGTCTAGAACTCTAAATTGTCAAAAGAACTAAAACAAACAGGCCAACTTTGATAGGCTGGTGTGCCTGACAGTTTTGTCTAGAACTCTAAATTGTCAAAAGAACTAAAACAAACAGGCCAACTTTGATAGGCTGGTGTGCCTGACAGTTTTACACTCGTGTCACGACATTGTACTGTCATTGTTTTATTCTAGTGTGCGTGCATTTTGCGGCCAACTGTTGGACAAATTTCGACGATTTTACAGCTTTGACTGTCTATTTAGACATATTTATATATTTAGTCTACTCTAACGCATGAATTTTAGAATGTGATAAGTTTTGTGTAAAACAAATACTTTTTCAAGTCATGCATTACGTAAACGCTAGCTAATTGGGCACATTTACTCCATAGACACAGCGTAAGATACAAAATATAATAAAAAAAATATTACAGTTATTACTTATCTATTAGATATAATATGTCAATAAACAATTGGAGAGCCCTATGTCCAACAGAGGACATAGGCTGATGATGATGATGTAACACTATTTTGCATGTAATTTTAAAATGATATAGGTACACTTTCCCCAAATTGGTGATGTTCTTCAGAAAGGTCAGGTGCGTAGTACTCGCAACCGGCGGCGGTGCGGCGTGCGTGTATGACCAGGGGGCCTAAAATGGACACTTTGGCAGAATCGTATATTATCCCGCTATTCATCTGTTTGACAGCTGCTACTTGCATTAGACTTCAATATAGCAATTCATAATTTGTGGACCATTTTACGAAATTCCATGCAAAACTGTCAAACAGATGAATTGCGGGCTATGAATTGTACGCAGATCATATTATGATTCTGCCAAAGCGTCCATTTTAGGCCCCCACATGGCATGAACGTAGGCGAAGCAAAAGGAGTATGTAACGAGCTTAGCAAGTGGCGTTCTATAGTTTCTGCCTACCCCCATGGGAAGAAGGCGTGAGTTTATGTGTGTGTGTGTGTGTATATACACTTTCTTTTGTATGATGTACAAGTACGCTAATTAATAGAGCCGTTCATTTCTATAATTAAGATAGAGCAGTATCTATAACTATGACAAAGGTTGTGGGTTAATGTTGTCTATGTATTTAGTTGGTAAGTCTTTATACAAGTGTAACGTTAAATGCACAAAACCTCTTAAGGGGTCATTGTAATCATTATTATGAACAACTTTTACTATGGGACCAATCCAAAAACGCGAAAAAAGAAATCACCTGTTCCCTACATTTTTACGAGTTAAGCGAACATAAATGTATGGAACAGCAGATATTTTTTTCGCGATGTCAGGTTTCATCCCATAGTAAAAGTTGTTCATAAGGTACAATGACCCTCTAAGAGGTTTTGCGCATTTCACGTTACACGTTGTATAAATAAATACGTAGAATTTCAGCCAAGACCGAGGAGAACCTCCTAGTGCAACTGCACTGATATTACACATAACATAAACTCACGCTATCTTCCCATGGGGGTAGGCAGAACCTACAGAACGCAACCTGCTACGATCCTTACATAAGCCATTTGCTTGTTTAATATTTCACGGATGTTTGTCAGAACCAGTGAAATGATGATGAAAACCAGTAACTGGTGCATAAAGTAAGTATGCTTACGTAAAAAAAAACTATTGCCAACACTGTGTGTTGTAAAGGCATTTCATAAAAGCCTTTATCGTTTCAGTTCAGGCAACACATTCCTTTTGAGGCTTGCACAAAAATGAGGATGCAAATGATTTAGAATTATAGACGGTACACACGGATATGTAGCCGATATCAAGCTATACTATTCTAGTATAAGCTGACCTGTCATTGTATAGAAAGCCTATACAATGATCTTGATCAGTTGATACTGGAAATATATAGCTTGATATGTAGCCGTGTCCACAAACATTTTTTTTATCCTTTTGTTTTTCAATTTTGAGTATGTCAATAGTAGAGATTACGAATAAATTAAAAACGATACCCACTAGAGTGGCAGACTAAATTTTTAGGGTTCTGTACCCAAAGGGTAAAACGGGAACCCTATTACTAAGGCTCCGCCGTCTGTCCGTCTGTCTGGCTGTCTGTCTGTCTGTCTGTCCGTCTGTCACCAGGCTGTATCTCATGAACCGTGATAGCTAGACAGTTGAAATTTTCACAGATGATGTATTTCTGTTGCCGCTATAAAAACATAGAATAAAATAAATATTTAAGGGGGTTCCCATACAATAAATGTGATTTTTTGCTCATTTTTGCTTTATATTGATAACGGCGACAAGTAGACGCTTGAAATATTCAAAGAATATTTAGTTATATATTCAATTCAAAAATAAATAATTAAATTAAAATAAAAACAAATATTTAAGGGGGGGGGGGGGGTCACATACAACAAACGTGATTTTTTTTCCATTTTTATAGATACGTTACGGAACCCTTCGTGCGCGAGTCCGACTGTATTTATATAATAACATTATAATTACTATTTAAAACTATTAGGAACTTATATATCATCATTCTCCTGCCCTTATCCCAATTTATTTGGGGTCAGCGCAACATGTCCCTTTCTTCCATACTACTTTAACTTATTATACAGGGTTATTTTTAAAACGTCAATAACCTCTTAAGGGGTCATTGTACTCATCATTATGAACAACTTTTACTATGGGACCAAACCTGAAATCGCGAAAAAAAACCAGCTGTTTCCTACATTTATGTTCGAATAATTTGTTAAAATGTAAGGAACACCTGATTTTTTTTTGCGATTTCAGTTTTGGTCCCATAGTAAAAGTTGTTCATAATGATGAATACAATGACCCATTAAGAGGTTATTGACGTTTTAAAAATAACCCTGTATAACATAACTTCAAAAAAAAGAAAAAAAAAGATACAATTTTTTGCACAAACAGTCTAGAATTCTAGCTGGAAGCTTGAAGATAATGCCTTTAGTGAATTAAAAGATCCTCCACGACTTACTCAAGTATGCTCAGCGCACTTTAGACAGCCAGCCTCGCTTCCAATCTCACAGACTGGCTTATCTTTTCTCCAGGATAGAAGTTATTCAGCGCTCTAATTGCGTATTCCACTTTCAATTACAATCCGAGGGTTTGAAGGAAATCCCTAATCTCATAGATTCTCATCTTCATAGATTTAAAAAAATCGTCTGCTCAACAACGTCATTGCCAAGGATTATCTTTGTATGTGTTCGAGGTATCGGCGGTGTAAAATGCTGGTGTGTGGCACAGTATAATCATAAAACATATTTTTTAATTTATCACAAGGATAGCTGAAGCCCAGTGTGTGATTTTTACCTGATATGGTTTGTTAATTGATTTATTTATGAATTAATTCAAAAATAAACAAAACATTTTGAATTTCAATATTAGTGAAAACTACACAAGTAGGAACTATATTTTCATATTAATTTAACGCTTACTCATTCTTGTGGAAAGAAATAAAGATAATTAACTTCAAAGTTGGACAATTTTGATGCAATTTTTGACATTTGATTTTTTTATACTTATTACACAAGTATTTATGATATAATTAGTGCAAATATTCTCTAAAACTATATCTTATGCACTTATTTATGATTATTCATCTATTTGCAGTCGATAAAACACAAAATTAGTCCAAATTTTTTTCATAAATTTTCTTTGTTCAAAAATTCGAATTTTATGATGCGATTTCGTGCAATTATTATCTACAATTATGTAATAACAACATATAAATGAAAATGTATCCACTTACCCATCATTATTTCACTAAACACTGCACTTTTCACCTAAAAACACAAAACATCACAACACAACCACTGACAACTGACATGACTTTTAACATTTTATTTTAATGTTGCCACGGCGTATTTTACGTTAAGAAGCGGTCCATATACGAGAATATTTAACAGACCATCGAATAAAATCACCACAGACAATATTAGACTTTTACTTAGAACATTTACGTATGGAGACGGTATGGAGATGACCGACTCACCGGTGAGTCGGTGGGGCTTGACGGCTGGGGACAACTGACTCACCGGTGAGACGGCCGGCCTTTAGCGGTGGCGACGATAACCGACTTTTAATGATGTTATACTGAAGATCACGTCTAAACGAGTAGTGTTAATGATTTGAAAAAAAAATATATTCCAAATTTTATCAAAAACTTAATATGTGAATATTTCAGATTATGTTTATATCACATACACTCAGTTGCAGAAAGCTCACCATTAACACTTCATTACATAAAGCAGCATTGTCGCTAATGAATTCATTACTTTAATGAAGTTGCACAAACAAATTTTAGATGGCATTAGACATTTTTAATGTCACTTTAGTTAAAGAAGACTTTAAACAATATTGCCAGGAACAAATTACCATATTGAACGAAAAGAGTGAACATTTGCGTTCTGATATTATCCGTACGTACAAGTACACCACAATTTTAGCATAAAATATAGTAAATGTAGTTGATTTATGTGTATTCAGTGTACTCTGTGGTTTAGTCTAGTTTAAATAATCTGGTTTAAGGTGTATACGCTAAAGTAGCCCGCGAAATTCAAATTTACCAACGTTTTTTGCAAATTTTATACTTCTGATTCATATTCTAATGATTAATTTTGTAAAGCCATATTGGTTATGGTCGCGAATCATAATTAGATCAACATACAATGTGTTACTGACCTGCAAATTACATAAAAGGTAATAAAATTTGAATTTCGTGGGCTACCTTAGCGCATCCCCCTTATTCTAATAATTTTAACATGTATGCAGTCTAGAGCTCCTGCCACACGTGGAAATCCATCAATTTCTACGTAGTTCCGTCCGGTCTGGCATTTTAATATAGAGGTGGCTTACTTTTGCTAGTTCACGGGATACTTTTTGTATAAACAAACTGACAAATAACCCGACCCAACCTGTTTCCGACAAACTGTTGATTTATTTATGTTTATTAAATCACCCAATACTTTCTGGAAAGATCCAGTGGCGAAAAATCTCAAAAATATTAAAAGCTGTGTAAGGTCATTAATGGATTTATTTCTTTGCGTCACTGGTTCTAAATCTTAATCAAGTAGGTTACAAATTTGAAGAAATGCCTCCTTGGAAATTCTATACCTTACACGAAACTCTTCTCCATCATGTTTTAAAAATAAATTCACTCGGTCTGGGATTCGACGGCGAGGTACCTAAATCTATTAAATAAGAATCAGATAATGACGAAAGACTGGTTAAAGACATCTTTCAATTACAGAAATGCATTCAAGTACCGTAGAAAACACTAATGTTGCTCTTTAATGGATGCTTTTCGGCCCATTAAAATTAAAAAATCTGAAATGTCAAACTTAAAGTTCACCACCTGCTAATGGGCGCTAATGAAGTTACGTGCAACGTAAAAGTGTTTAAAATGGCCGGTTTCATTAGGTTTGACATTTCATTAGTTAAATTTAATGGAGCATTAAAATAAAATAAAAAATGGTTTTGTGCAATGATTTAATGCTACATTAGTGTTTAATGTAGTCTTTAAAATTTAAAGATCGTTTCTGCAACTGACACTCAGTTGCAGAAAGCTCACCATTAACACTTCATTACATAAAGCAGCATTATCGCTAATGAATTCATTACTTTAATGAAGTTGCACAAACAAATTTTAGATAGCATTAGACATTTTTAATGCCACTTTAGTTAAAGAAGACTTTAAACAATATTGCCAGGAACAAATTACCATATTGAACGAAAAGAGTGAACGCTTGCGTTCTGTTATTAACCGTACGTACAAGTACACCACAATTTTAGCATAAAATAAAGTAAATGTAGTTGATTTATGTGTATTCAGTGTACTCTGTGGTTTAATCTAGTTTAAATAATCTGGTTTAAGGGGGATGCGCTAAGGTAGCCCGCGAAATTCAAATTTACCAACGTTTTTTGCAATTTTTATACTTCTGATTCATATTCTAATGATTATAATTCTGTAAAGCCATATTGGTTATGGCCGCGAATCATAATTAGATCAATATACAACGTGTTACTGACCTGCAAATTGCAGAAAACGTAATAAAATTTGAATTTCGCGGGCTACCTTAGCGCATCCCCTTATTCCAATAATTTTAACATGTGTGCAGTCTAGAGCTCCTGCCACACGTGGAAATCCATCAATTTCATAAAAACCTTCTGCAACTCTACGTAGTTCCGTCCGGTCTGGCATTATATAGAGGTGGCTTAATTTTGTTAGTTCACGGGATACTTTTTGTATTAACAAACTGACAAACAACCCGACCCAACCTGTTTCCGACAAACTGTTGATTTATTTATGTTTATTAAATCACCCAATACTTGCTGGAAAGATCCAGTGGCGAAAAATCTCAAACAATTAAAAGCTGTGTCAGGCCATTAATGGATTTATTTCTTTGCGTCACTGGTTCTAAATCTTAATCAAGTAGGTTACAAATTTGAAGAACTGCCTCCTTGGAAATTCTATACCTTACACGAAACTCTTCTCCATCATGTTTTAAAAATAAATTCACTCGGTCTGGGATTCGACGGCGAGGTAAATCTACTAAATAAGAATCAGATAATGACGAAAGACTGGTTAAAGACATCTTTCAACATTCACGTACCGTAGAAAACACTAATGTTGCTCTTAATGGATGCTTTTCGGCCCATTAAAATTAAAAAATCTGAAATGTCAAACTTAAAGTTCACCACCTGCTAATGGGTGCTAATGAAGTTACGTGCAACGTAAAAGTGTTTAAAATGGCCGGTTTCATTAGGTTTGACATTTCATTAGTTAAATTTAATGGAGCATTAAAATAAAATAAAAAATGGTTTCGTGCAATGATTTAATGCTACATTAGTGTTTAATGTAGTCTTTAAAATTTAAAGATCGTTTCTGCAACTGAGTGTTAGTGATAGTGAAATTAATTTGTAAAGTTGTCTAACGCGGATAAAAAACTGAGATTGGCGCTAAATCTACCAAGCGTATTTTTCTGAAACTTTCACTAATTTAAAGATAATTTAACTATTGATCTTTTAGTATACGCGTTTTATTAAAATACCTATTTTTTTGAGTATAATAAATTAATAATGCGTCAAAATGAGGACAGCGCTCCTTGATGGGCGAGTCCTATTACTGGCTGAACGTACGACGCATTGCGTGAGTTCAGTACTGAACACGCAAGCTAACCACTCAAGGTCACTGGCATATATCAGAGTCTTAAGGTTTTAGCTCTTGCCGTCACAAAGGAAGATAATTAAACAGACAAATTACCGCCAGACCTAATGAATGCCTTCAAGGAAATGTGCCAGAGAGTTCTCAGCAATATTTTATCACTCCATTTATAATGATAATTATCTACCTGAATTTCTGCTTACCCTCTAAAGATGACAAATGACAATGGGTTTTCCTTTGTTTTCTGTCTGGTAATGTATTATTTTTTCTGCCTTCCTTAAAGAATAATATCAAAGAAATTGAAAGTGAAGGACAAATAATAGGTACCCGCTGCTTTTGCCTGCCTGCTTTGTTTTCCTTATCAGTACCTACATTCATAGATTTTAAAGAGAGAAGATCGTTTTATTATTATTTATGTACCTAACTATAACAATGAATCTGAATCGACACTCGATCAGATAAAAATACTTCTTGTTTATCGTTGAATAACGACACAAAAGTTGGTGTTTCGAAGATTAATGTTGACTGATAAATACTCCACTGAAGATACCAAGAGAAAGTACTTATTTTGCGAATTTCTAGAAATAAATAACAAAACAACCTAAAACAGTCAAACGAAATTACCTAAAATGTACAGAAGAATCTTGCCAAACATTTTCGTAAAGTTGATCTAAAGTCAGGAAATGACTCAATAATCTTCGAAACAAGATTCTCGAACAAAGACATTCGATGAGTCAAAATTCAAAACCAGTTTTTTAAGAAAAAATAACATCGACTCGCCCGAAGCGAGCGCAAACAAATCGATTTGTGCTCAAATTGGCGGTTTATCACTTTGTAACTGGACTCCTAGAGATAGACGAGGCTAGTTTCTCACGCCAAGATAGTAAGCTACACCTCCTTCTGCGAAGCAGTAATGCTTGCGAAGGAGGAACGCGTGAGGGAGAGGCAAGGTTCGCGCCCTCGCGCCCCTAGTCGCCGCAGGAGACGCCCCGGGCGTCGGGAGTCGCAAGCCGATTTCCGGCCACCGTAGGCGCGGGCCTGCGGACGGTGAGCGATGGGTGTACTAGCTTCATGTGGCCGGCAAAGCTAGTATTCGATTTTTTATACAAATGAAGTTCATTTTACGTCACGGACTTGTGGTTACTTTAATCACTACAGTGGTACTGGCTTAAAATGATCTGGCGTCATGTAAACAGTACTCTAGCATGTGCCAACCCCGGACAGCCAGCCATGTTAGTATACCGAGGTTCTAGCTTGCTATCCACTAGCGTAGCTAGCATATGAGTGACACCCGGGGCGCATAATTTTATTGTGGTGTCACCCAAGAATAAAAACCGCACTAAAAAGTGCATGTCAAACCACGCACAATGACGGGTTCCGTAGTTGGGATGGATTTATCCCAAGAACCCACAACACCACAACCATACATTCCAACTACAAATGTAAGTCGGTCGACTGTTGTTGACGTGTAAAGCCTAGTTTTCCTTTTAACTTCGTTATGTGTTATATACTACTGCCGTGATTATTTTTCCTCCCTTTTTTGCTTTATTTAAATAATTTAGTTTGGATAATTTGATTAAATGGCTTCAAGCCTAAGTGGTTTATCGTAGAAAAACGTGATAGTTTGTTAAAAAAAATTTTCACGGTTGGGTGTCACCCCCAATCATGTGGCACCCGGTGTGGACCACCCCCGACGCCCCCCCCTAGCTACGCCACTGTTGCTATCCTAGCTTTGAAAAGCTATAGCCTCGTGTATCTCGGGCTAGCATGACATCGAGTTTAATGCTGTTGTAACTAGATAACTACCTTTAACGAATGGTTACAACAGTACTAAACTTCAATTAATGTTCTTTAACAAATTGTCGGCATTAAACTACGAGTTAATGTTAACAGTTTAGTGGTACTAAAAAAAAACAAGTATCTATTAACATTTTGATAGAGTTAATAGTGTCCTGCATTCTTTATTATTCATAGGGCCTATCACAAAATTGCGTTCTGAAAGATTAAGCAGCATTATGTAGCAATTTGGTAGTTTTAATTACGTTTATTTTAACTTTTATAAATTTTATTTTTACTTTTTTTAAATGAAATTTTATTTCTTATGTGGGTAATAACGGTTATTCTGCTATAAAATTTACGTATAAATAATAATTAACATAGTAACGAGATATTTATAGGTAATTCTGAGCGTTTTAGTATTTTTATGGTTTTGAACGGGTTTTTTTTATAGATATTCCATACATATTTCAACATTCTGAGGCCACTATGAACTAAACCACTATTTAAAAGATATTATTATATATATATTATATTTCATTTCGTTTGCTTATGTACAGTAGATCAATCCACGAGCTCAAAAAAGTGCCATCGCACATTTTATGAAAAACTTGTTTCGGAATTTTGGCTGGGAGACCGCTATAAACTAAACTAATAACTATTCTCCACTACTTAAAGTTGTCGAAGTCTTTCAGTTTCTCAGAATAAGGACGCCAAAGCTGGCCATTAACCGCAAAAATCACGGTCAAAAATTCGAAATGTAATAAGGCCTCTTCACAAACACTTTTCTGAATCTATGTTAAGAACGGTTTTTATGAAAATCATGACGGTTAAAGCATCTTTAAGGCCGGTATTTAATTGTTGGCTGGCTTGGCTGGCTCCGTGTGGTGCCGGACGTAAAGAATAGCACCACCCCATTTCATCCCGTGGGTGTCGTAAAAAGTGACTAAGGGACTTACTAGAGAATGGGCAGCAGCGTTCTCTATGCATTTGAACACCATACTGCGATCGCTAACCCGCCTGCCTAGCGGTGGGGATTATGGCACCCCCCCCCCTCCCTTTGGGGGAGGCCTTTGTCCAGCAGTGGACATCTTTCAGCTGGAATGATGATGATTATTTAATTGTACCTTTGAGTAAATAAAAAAACATGCGTCCTTATTCAGCAGTTTACATAAAAATGTGGGTCAATATAGTTATGCAATTTATTCCCACTGTGTTTTTCTATGAGATAGATAATATAGAATATATAAATCTTTTCTTTTACACTATATTGGCGGGTATCTACGATAATGCGTATTTAATGTGTTTTTGTTCCGTATTACATAACTTCTCTTCCGCGTTTACCGACACGCGATCCGCAAAAAACAATCAAGACAAAACATCCTCTCTTAAAATTCAAACGTCTAGTTTGTTTGCTAAACATTTTTGCGAGTCCATTCCAGTTTTTGTGTCTCGCTCTTTCGTGAAACGATGGATAGAGATGGCGCGATTAAACAAACAGTCATCGGTGAAAGCAAGCGACCTCACACTTTCACTAAAGATAACCTTGGATTATGGAACACGTAACATGTTACCATATTATTGCGGATTCAATTCGTGTGTTACATAATAAATAAAGACAGTTTCCCTATACGAAGTTGAGTCTTCTCAGAAAATTGGTTTCTTTACCTCGGGGTTAGTACAGACGAGGAATTATTTTTGAGTGATTTTGCTTCAAGAAGATGTGTTTTGTTTCTGTTACTAATGATAAACAGACATCTCATGGGAAATAAAACATTTAAAAGAAAACTGTGCGCGTCGTGAAGAAGAAGAAAATGGAATGTGTCTGAATTATTTTCTTATTTCTTATTACATTTTCTGTTGTATGGAAAGAGATGGTTGTCTAATAGATGATGAAAGTTAAAAAAAAAACGCTATTGAGTACCTACCATTCTCCTCCCATTTCTTCTCGTGGGTGTCGTAAAAGGCGACTAAGGGACTTACTAGAGAATGAGCAGCAGCGTTCTCTATGCATTTTTAAAACCATACTGCGATCGCCAACCCGCCTGCCAAGCGTGGCGATTATGGCAAATCCCCCTTTTAGGGGGAGGCCTATGTCCAGCAGTGGACGTCATTCGGCTGAAATGATGATGATGATGATGAGTACCTACCAACATTTGTCTGCAGTTAAAGGTTCTTCTCTTTTTAGGGTTCCGTACCACAATAGGAATAAATAAAAACCCTTATAGGATCACTTCGTTGTCCGTATAGCTGTCTGTCTGTTGTAACGGCTAGGGTTTTGCAGGTGGACTGCGCACGCCGTTAACGGATAGGTCAGAGATAAAGGAAACTCAGATTCAGTTTATACATATAATTAGGAGTAACACGGCTAGGTCGCGGGTAAGGTAGACTGTTCACTGGTCTGAACACGATCACACTATAAGTAAGTAGGGTACCGTCTTTGGCAGCACGTGGAAGACGTAGAGGAATTGCCGGCACAGGCTCAGCATGGGGCTGGTCAGGCCCCCGTAGCTCCGCAGTCAGCGTGCGTTGATAGCGCACTCTAGCACACGTGCAGCATGCAGTTAGGTGTAGCGTGCAGATGGAGTAGCGTGCAGTCGGAGCAGCGTGTAGATGCCCTCAGCTTTGATGTAGAACCCTGGAAGGCGCGTTAGGGAACGCATGTAAGATGCGGTGCATTAGCGAACCGCATGCGATGTGCCCAGTTCCATTCCCCTTTCAGCAGCCAAGGAACGGTGTGGGAAAGCAGGGTAGGCAGGAAGCTTAACATATCACAGTGGCTTACAGGCAGAGATAGTTTGCAAAGACAGCGTGGCAGAAAGACAAATGCACTGTGAGGTTATGTATGTGATATGCGGGCAAGTAACAATAACCTTAGTTGATGGGTCGCTATATCGCAGTACACAGTGAGGCCATGCACAGCCCGTAGCAGTAATCCTTAGGGCCTGTACACAACACAGCACATTTTTTAAACGCGCCGTTGACGCGCGTTTGTAGCGATACAGACGCGATACGCACGCGAGTCAGACGCAGCCTGTAGACCTTCTGTAGGGTAAAAGCGCGCCGTCGACGCACGTTTCAAAAACGCGCGTTAACGGCGCGTTTAAAAAATGTGCTGTGTTGTGTACAGGCCCTAAGGATTACTGCTACGGGCTGTGCACAGGCCCTTACATATAGCAGTCTCCTGGGCAATGGATAACCACAGCCGCGTGGTCCGACATTGACACCCACGAAACCAGATACAACATAGGTGATGATATTAACATAGGTTATCCATTGCAGAAGGTCTTCTATTATTAGTAAATCAATGAGGAACTCACCCTAGATCGAGGTACACAGATCCTGAGGTTCATGCTGTGCTTCTGCTGGTTATGCAGGCGGATGTAGAAATGGTTGAGTCATCTTAGAGAATTAGTGTTGTACCATGTTTATAGTGTTGTGCTTAGCAACTTACTAGTTGTGAGATATTTAGTATCACTCGACTATTTACTGTTGAGAACCTTCACAACGCTACACTGTTAGTCTGTCAAGATAATTTTTCTCAAAAACACATGGCGGTATCAAGCTGAAATTTATATCAAATACGTAAGTCTACTGTCCCTTGGTGCTCTAAAAAAATCAAGCGTCTAAGTCACGCAATAAAAAATTACGGCAATTTATGCGACATATTTTGATACTCGCAAATACATAAAAACTTTAGGGGTACTTTTCGTTGTCGTTGACCTAGAACCATGTTTGGCAAGAAGCAAGGGCTCATATCACAAGTAAAGGAAAATGTCCGAAAGTCGTTAATTTGTAGTTTTATCACATATTATGCGATTAAAAAAGATTTGCGATGAGAAAATTAACCGTGGAGTATATCAATATACGGGAGAACGTGTTTTTCAACTACAATGTTAAGATAAGATTCATCCAAGAATAAAATTCATCCCAACTACGGAAACCTTGATTGTGCGTGGTCCGGCACGCACTTGGCTGGTTTTTTTTAAACTATTTTTGTCTGTTTTCTTCACATCATATTGATTTTTAGTTTTACGTAGACTGACGTCAAACAAACCAGCTTATTTTAGAAAAAAAATATGCGTATCTTAGTTAATTATTAATTTATTCGTAACCTCTATTAATTAAACGGACATCTGCACCAGTGTTTTTCCTGAAGATCTTTGGTGCGTTTATCTACTGACAATCATCTACAATTTTTACAACATTCAAAGTCAAAACAAAATTGAAATAATTGATTTCAAATAGAGCACTTTAAAGGCAACTTGGAGTCAAAATATATTTATAGAAATATTCTCTATCACTTCCTACCTATTTCTTCCTTCTTCCTTCCTTTTTATCCTTTTTATCCTTTTTTATAATTTTTATTCCTTCCTATCACTAACACCCATTAAAGGAGAAACACGAAGGTTTCCAAAAAACAAACAATTGAAAATCAAATGTTGCGTGTAAGGGCGCTGTGTTCCATCCATGAGAACATATGGAACAATCTCGCATTAGAAGATTGACCGGGAATCAATGTTCCGAGAGAAGTATTTCTTTATATCCTCGTGTTTACTTTTCATAATGTTACTTTTACGAGATTAGGGTTCCGATGTCGACAACGAACCCTTATAGTTTCACCATATCCGTCTGTCTGTCTGTTTGTATGTCCACGGCTTAGCTCAGAGACTCTTAGTAGTACTTGAAAGCTGTAATTTGGCATGGGTATACAAACATACTTACATAGTAATCACGCCAACAAAGTGGTAAAATAAAATCTTAAATAAAAAAATAATTGTATCCTCTCATGCACGTAAAGTGGGGATGATATATTTTTCTCGTCTATCGCATAGGGTGGGGTATCAAAAATATTGTGGGTCTGTGAAAACAATTTATCACCACATTGTTCACCTTGACGAAGGGATCATGGAGCACTTTCACACTAGATAAAGAGATACGCGGGAAAAGCATAATCCTTCTTAACAGTCGGATACAAAGGGACTCGACTGCTCACGACACGAAAATAGATCTCGTTGTCTGTTTTGTAATAGTCTTAACGTTTTTTTCAAAAGTAGCTTTACGTGTGGAACACATTTTCGGTTAATTTTCTACTCATTGTATTCTTAGCATGTAATTTCACTACATAAAAGGTGCATTTTATCCCGACACAAATGAAAACTTAAAACAGCTGGCTGGTTGGCGATCGCAGCATGGTGTTATAATAATGCGTAGAGAATGCTGCTGCCCTTTCTGAGTAAGCCCCCCTCAGTAAGTCCCTTAGTCGCCTTTTACGACACCCACGGGAAGAAATAGGATGATACTATTCTTTACGCCCGGCACCACACAGACAATCACACAGAGACAGTCGCGTTATTTGGGCATAATACTACTATTTTACATGGAGCGACTGCCTATCTGATCTCCATAACCCGGTTACTGGGTAACACGATACCCCTTGTTAAGACTGGTTATGAGTATGACTTTTGGGCGTTTAACGACCCGTAACGACTGTCAAAGATCCACGAATGACAGCCGAGACCAATGGCCTAACGTGCTTTCCGAGGTACGAAGACAAAAAGGGGAGGCCTTTGCCCAGTAGTTGGAGACAATTTAAGCTAACAAAAAAAAAATAAGATACCTATAAATAAATATAGGTACATTTATCTTTCAAAGAGTAGGAATCTCATCAATACATTTATTCAATACAATAATAATATGATTAATATCAAGGCAAGTGTGTATCAATTGTCATTGCAATGTAGTTGTAATTCCTGACACCGATGTCAATGAAGATGATGCCGACCTTAGGACTGAGGAAAACTCATTGTTTGTCATATTTAATTACCTGTCGCGTAGTGTGAGGTCATTCATATAAATAAACTTCGGATAAAAAAATTAAAGTCTTAAACAATGGTACAGTCGTGATGGCCCAGTGGATAGATAAGGCCTCGTCTATCATGCACGAAATTGTGGGTTAAAATTCGGGTACCAATGTGAGTTTTTCAGGTGTGGTGCCGGACGTAAAGAATAGCTTCATCCTATTTCTTCCTGTGGCCGTGGGTGTCGTAAAAGGCGACAAAGGGACTTACAAGAGAATAGTACTAACTTATTAAAAAAAAAATCAACTCAACTCTGAACTTAAGAAGCTCAACGATTCGACGGACAGTACCAAAGAAAGGACATTGATCTTTAAAGACCAAGGATTTATTTAAGCAAATAAATAACATATATTTGCGAGCGAGCCCCATTATGGTACTGACTATACTGTCTATTTTGGGGCTCACTGGCAAATTATAAAAGTATATAAAGGTAATATTTTAAGCTACTCATGTCA
The DNA here is from genome assembly GCA_948098905.1 of Tiliacea aurago. Classification (NCBI taxonomy): domain Eukaryota; kingdom Metazoa; phylum Arthropoda; class Insecta; order Lepidoptera; family Noctuidae; genus Tiliacea; species Tiliacea aurago. The sequence continues at coordinate 22,570,148 of OX402582.1, forward strand.
TCTCAACTTGCTGTCGTGAACCTGTTTACTGTATTACCTGGAGAATAAAAATATTTTCTATTTCTATTTCCATGTAATCTTGTGTTATGGTTGCTTTATTTTTAATATTTATTTATTGTATTTGTTTTATTGTAAAAACGTTGCCCCACACTAGGAATTACTCATGTATTATGGGTGCGTTTACAAACATTTAAACTCACACAAACAGCCAGACCCGGAACAAGTACTTGCAGGTCATACAAATATTTGTTCCGTGCGAGAATCGAACCCGCGACACGCAGCGCAGCAGTCAATCGCTTAACCACTGCACCAACCGTGCCGTCAATAATCATAATCGTCATATAATTAGCTAGTATTTATTGTTTAAGTTGTCTTCATCCAAACTTAAACTTTAGATAATACTAGTGGTCGCCCACTGGTCGAAATTCGACCCCCTCTACTTACAATCTATATAGTACTTACTAATTCCATAAGTAGTAGGTAATTACTTATTCCATAGCCAAGCTGTCACTTCTGTTACCTATCTCCATGTCATGAGGCCCTGGTACTATGTGTGTGTGTCAAATGCATGGTAGTGTGTGTAATATTTTTTTTATCGAATTTATTTCTAATGCATATTATATAAAAATATTAACTTTCTGCACTCTTCCTTCATATAAACTTTGACTGTGCCTTTCATACTCCTCCATCCGCGTAATTTTCGTAAAACGGGTACAAAATTGTCGCTTCATGTATTATTTTTTTATATGTATCGTGTTATCTGGTAACTGGATTTTGATGGTCAGATAGGCAGTAGTTCCATGTATCATCAGCATCCAAAATCAAAATCAAAAGTCATTTATTCAAACTAGGCTGTGAATCAGCACTTTTCGAACGTCAAAATTACATGAGACAGTCCCCCAAAAACGCCCACCCTTCACCACTTCCTAGTGCTTTAGCTGGGAAGAGGAAGTGGCGCAACAAACTCCCCAGCAGCAAAACTGTCTGTTCATTTACAAAACTTGAATCTATACATACAATAAAATGTAAAATGCAACTCAAAACATTAAATTAAATTATTTGCCTTATGTTAGCTAGCACACACCACTATACAAAAAAATATAATGTATAAAATAATCGTCGAAAACTATACTCAAGCAGAAATAACGTAAACAAAACGTATCTAAATAAAAGCCTCCAGGCATAATGGGCGTGCCCGCTTAAATAAAGCTATATCTATAACTCGAAGTCACAAATGATAAACTATAACCATCAAAGTAAAATAAAAAAAACTGTTAATTATTAATAACAATAACAAAACCATGCTCAGCATCCGGTTTCTAGAAGCCGACCCCAAAAATAGTTGGGAAAAGTCTAGGCAAATGTTGATGATACCTAATTACCAGCGTCCGATAAGATAGAATGTATGCCTACTTAGGTAGGTACACAGGTATACAACATGTCCCGGAATTAACGCACGACCTCTTAAGGGGTCACTGTACAAATTTTACTATAGGACCAAACCAGAAATCGCGAAAAAAAATTAGCTGTTCCCTACATTTTGACGAGTTATGAGAATATAAATATAGGGAATAGCTGATTTACATTTGCATAGTAAAAGTTATTCATAATGATGAGTACAATGACCCCTTAAGAGGTTGTGCGTTAATTCCGGGACATGTTGTATAATTATACCTACACACCCTTTAAAAGAAAAAGTAATATGGTTAGTAAGAAGGTAAACAAAGAAAAAGATACTCCTTTTACTTTGTTTACCTTTTTACTAACTGTAAGGATCGAAGCACGTGGCGTTCTGTAGTTTCTGCCTACCCCCATGGGAAGAAGGCGTGAGTTTGTGCACGTATGATTTAGTTTCTCGTGTGTGACGTTTCCCCAACCAGTCATAGGTATTTAACGTTAAATATGTCGTTTTCTTGTACTTGTGAGAATAGGCACATAATAGAAGAGCTTCCACGAGTATCATTAACAAAAACCTTGAAGATGGGTAATACATATATAAACTCACGCCTTCTTCCCATAGGGGTAGGCAGAAACTAAAGAACGCCACGTGCTGATACTTACATACTCCTTTTGCCTCGTTTACGTACAGACATCTGGTCATACTCACACCCCAGTTGCGAGTACTACGCACCTGAAGGCCAATTCTCGTAATTTAAAACGTTCAAAATCTAGTCGCAATCTCATCTTGGCGACAAACAAACGTCAAAAAATTGTCAAAATGTAGGGAAATAAGAGGTATTTTTGACAGATTGAGACTGAGATCAGACTGTGAACGTTCTTAAAATTAGTAGAATTGCCCCTCTGATCTTTCTGAAGCACATTGGAAGATTGCTTAATCTATATTTACTTATTTTTACGGTCAGTCTAAGGTCAGTTTAAACCCGGTTCGGTTGGTTTAAAATTGACCATTTTAATGTTAATTACATTTAATTCGGGGTGAGAGCCTGGTGATCCATCACACAGGGTATCCTAGTATGGACGACAGTCTGGACAAAGGATCATATTTTATGCATTTTTGTCAAAACGCTATCAAATCAAAAATATTTTTATTTCACATAAGCCTACATGGGCACTTATGAAACGTTAGAAGCTAGGTGCACGGTTCCAATTGGTCGTTTCCTATGGAGAAGAGCTGGCAAGAAACTCCACGGTTACTCTTTTAAAAAAAAATGCCTTTTACAATGTTTTCAAATTACAGTGTTTATATGTAGGAGAGGACAGCATAGGCCCGTCAAAAGTACCAGGTACTTAACAAAATAAAAAATGGTCTACAGATCTACAGTCTATTAAGCCTACAACGTCCTCACATTGACAAAAAGAAACAATATAAAATATGATATGATGATGCTATAATTCTTGTCTCTATGTTTATATCTATGTGAATCTTTGTTAAGAGGGAAATAAAGATTATAAAAATAAAGATTAAAGATCAAAATAGATACTGCTCAATCTATCTCCACTCTACCAAGTTATTTTTGCGTAAACAAGGACAGAGTATTCTTTCATCGTTGGTCTGTCCAACCAAAATTTATAAGGTAGGCTTTGTAATAAAGGTTTCATGATATACTTGACATTTTAGTATGGATCCATACTAAAATGTCAAGAATATCGTGAAATCTTTATGACAAAGCCTACCTACCTGATAAAGAGACGGAAACTTAGAAAACTGGGAGACTAACTTGTGCTTTACAAAATTAATAATCTGTGTGAAATTCCAAGAAAGAGATCCTTTGTTCGTGTTAGGGAAGTTTCTATATTGAATCACTCTAACAAAACAAAAGAGAGCTTAAAATTATACGCCAACGGCATGTATGAAAGTATCACATTACATTATAACTTTTGAATCTCATACATCAAGTTTTTCTCCCCTTCTCACTGTCGCATGTTGCGGTAACCAGAAAACTTATTAATATTCCTTGTCTTATCACACCAAAGTTTGTACAGGTGTTAAACAATACCGTGCCGTCAAAGTGTCAGTGCCAACGGCAATATGTACCAGGGAAGCAGGACAGGTTAGAGCTATGTCGAAACAACGTTCTAGCCCAGCCACGGCGAGTGGCGTGGCAACAGAGCGTACCGAGCGTACCCTTTGAAAAATTCAACAAAGCTTTGAAATGTCAGGTGACAGTAACAGCTACACAGCCTCTTATGATATCCTGATACCTACAATGAGAAATGTTACTAAATATATTTATAAAAATGTTAGCTTTTGGTTTTATTGTAACTAAATCTTGTTGATTGGGCGCAGATTAATTTGTAAATATTTTAATTATTTCTTTGAGAACTTGACTAAAATAATATTTATTATTTTATTTCCGGAAGTTGCTTGGCACGCCACCTGTTTGCAGGTTTTAGATGTAAAAAGGTATAAAAGCAAATGACAGTGCATTTTAAAGTTATTCACGTAGATTTTAAGATGCCTACCATCAAGCAGTTTATGAAGCGCATTGCAAAGCGCTTCTTCGAATCCGCGGAACGTCATCGCAACCCCTTGGTTGTGCAGGCCGCTAGTTATAGGCCTTCTGCCATTAGTCAGACTCGCCGACCGCGTCCTATAGGTGGGTAAATATTAAAAGTTGAACAAGTGACGCTCAACTCAATAAAGAGATGACAAGGTGCAATTTATCTGTTTCAAGCGTAAGCGTAACAGATGCTAGCTCCATGGTCACATGTTACTATAATAAAAATACATATACTTTGAATCACGTAAAGGTAGAAAACAATTGCAAATAAGGAATGAAGATTTGATGAAACAAAACCTTCTCGATAATGATTTTAGTAGAAATTGGCTTTGAAAGCGACCGAAACTGAAATAAAAGCCATGATATATAAATAAAAACATCTTATTGTTCCCCTGATCATAAGTAACGAGACAGCGGCAATCGGAAAAAGGCTGCGTGGGTGACGATTATCCGATGTTATCGGTTCCATTTCTCCTCACTACTTGATGTCGTTAAATCCGGATGACCCCATCACTCTCCTCCAGGAAAGCAATAGGGCCACGAGTACAGTGCACAAAATACACAAACCGACCTTCCGTCCTCGCCGCCGAGGTACCACGCGAACTTCCCGACTAAATATTAATAAAAGTCCTCCCCCCGTCCCTTGAATGTCGATGCGCCAGCCGCCCGGTTAGAGGCTGAGAGCGCCGCAGCAATAAATATAGTAACCCCTGATAATAATCATGATCTAAATATTGATCCAGCCCGTCCCCAAACTACTAATTTTGTGATCCCCCAACGACGCCCTAAACCGAAGTCCGTACCCCACAGGGGGTGCCCTTAGTGCGCTGTCGTTTTAGTTTTAATAAATATATTTTACGCACTGGCTGGAGGCTTTAAGCTTAAAAACCTTAGGGCAGCCACAGGAATATCCGGTTAAGTAGCAAGGGCCTCTCTAGGTCTGCTACGAGATGCCATTCACAAAAAAAAAAAAAAATTAAAGTTAGTGCCGTGTAAAATAAAGAGCTATAACATTACGCTGCTCGTTTTCATGTCCCAATCCGTTATGATTTTATGTAAAAATAACAGCTTTTTACTAAATGCATAATCATAATATTATGAAAGTAATACCATCACAAGCACAATAAAATAAATAAAAGATTTTTTTTAAGTTTTTTAATTTGCATTTAACGACAGCTGGAGTGTTGTTACTTGAAGTACGAGTTGAAAAATCTGTTTTCTTTTGTTTTATCGTGTTTAGGTACCGATACCCATCACGTCTGTGAAGTTTACACATAAAAACTTATTTTTTAAACTGTTTTTTCTAGGGACTACACTAACTGCGGTCGATGGACCCCACAAAAAAAATCATCAAATTAATTTATCTTTTGTTTTATCATGAGTTCATGACCCTGTTTAACGGGTATGAAAAGTAATCTATTTAATAAAAATCTTAAATTCACTGACAGACAACGCGCAGCCTAACTGCTGGGTCTAAAATCATAAAATGTTACAAGTTACGAAGATGAGTACTACGAAAGGATTTTTGAAAACTCATCCCCATAAAGGGGTTAAATAGGGGATGATTTTTGTATGGAAGATCGTTATTGCGGATGGGAAATCCCATCGGGCGCACGGCTTATTTTCATAATAAAATAGCTGTATAATAGAAAGAAAGAAAAATAATTTTATTTGTCACAGAAACACGTGCTTATGAAAACATAAACTCGAATAGGTAAACATTACACAAAATACACGATCTACATTATAATCGCGAGCATAAAAAAAACAAATAGTCGGCAGCTGCACGTCATGACTGTGACAAGAAGGCTTGCACTCAGCATGATGCTGTGCTATGGGGGACCCACAGCACAACGCTGTGTCTGCTTCAGTGGTCACCCGAAAAATACGTACGGAACACAAGTCAGGTTTAATGTGTTGTGTGTGTGTGTTGTGGTTGTGTGTTCGTAAGAAGCTGGCAGTATCATCACAACGGTAATGTTTTCCCATTGATTGTTTGGTTTGTTGGTATATTCGTGTATTTATGTGTATTTATAAAGTCTTATATTTATTTATAATTAGGTATATATATTATATTTAAAGTTTTTAATAGGTATATGTATGTATATCCATAAATTTAAATAAATATTTATTCCACAATTTTCGTTATTGCACCTACCACTGCTTGTCTCTGCATCACCCAAAGGTTGACTGGAAGAAAATGCCTATGGCATTAAGTCCACCTCTGTACATGTTGTGTGCTTAAAGTGTTCAATAAATAAATAAATAAATTATATCCAGGATAGGAATGCTTGGAAACATGCTGGTCCAGATCCATAGGACAATCTAGCTAGAGTCTAGAAAAAATCAAACTGGTTGCTTTTTTAATTGTATAATTTGTTATTTTTATGACATTGATTTTACATTCTGTGATTACCTATACTCACTCATTGGCTTATTTTTTTTTTTTTAGGAAAACGTAATACTTTTACGATGTTTGTAAATATGTGAGCACCATGTATCTATCTCATAAATAAGTTATTTTTCATTGCTTAATGTTTAAGTCTTTGTACCTATTATGGTATAGTATTTTTTTTCTAGGTGCATCGTCTTCACATATTATTATAATATAATTAATGTACTCAAACAAAATATTGTAAAACATTTTTAAAAGAGTAACGGTGGAGTTTCTTGCCCGTTCTTCTCCATACGAAACTACCTTTTGAAAGGGGCAACTAGAATCGATTCTATTTTTTTTGTTAATTTTGGCGTTCAAAAGTGCCTATTTGAAATAAATAATTTGACTTTGACTTTGGATAATAGTGCTCAGGCAGTGGCAGTGGGCAGGGCACATTGCTCGCAGAACAAATGGCCGATGAGGCCGAAAGGTTCTGGAGTGGTGACTGCGTACCGGAAGACGTAGCGTTGGAAGGCTTCCAACAAGGTGAACCGATGATCTGGTGAAGGCCGCAGGAATCCGCTACATGCGGGAAGTACAGAACCAATCGAAGTAGCGGTGCTTGGGGGAGGCCTTTGTCCAGCAGTGGACGTCTTTCTGCTGATATTATGATGTTCTAGCAAGTTTTGAAAAAAAAACGAGTCTTAACTTTATTTATTTAAACGTTTCGCATACAAAAACAAAGCAACAAAGGCGGGCTTAATGCCTTAGGCATTCTCTATCAGTCAACCAAGGGTGGTGAAGAGATAAAATGACAGGTAGTCTGATTCATAATCAGCCTATAATGTTCCCACTGCTGGGACAGTAGGAACATACTAACTACTGCCTCCAGTCTGTGAGAGGGAGTGGGGCGAAATCCTCCACGCGGTCCCAGTGCGGGTCGGTAGATGTCACATGTCTTTGAATTTTTGGTTCTAGGACATGCCGGTTTTCCCACGATGTTTTCCTTCACCGTTTTGAGAGCAGTGGTGGTGATGAAATAATTTACACAAAGTAAAGGGCCTGCCTGGGTTCGAACCTACGATCTATAAGTAGTAGCCTGATTGACAGGAGATAATAATAATAATAAAAAATATTATATGATAACTAAAAATATATAAGATAAATTATAAATAGGCCACAGGTACATTAATAGGTTACTTTAGTTTGTCCCCAAGCCAATCTTTTAAGGGAAAAGTTCACATCTTTAAACTTTTGTTCGCATTTCAGCAGGGGTAGGTACGGCTAAAGTTTTTAAAACTTTCGTTACTTGAACTGTCGTCGACTGCATTTTTAATCTACAACTTTGTCTGTGGATTTTTAAGTCACAGGTTAAGTTATTAAAGTATACTTAGGAATCTAAGGTTTTATATCACAGTGAAGTAATTTGAGAGAGCGCGTTAAAACGAAACGTACCTACCTATCTAATGAAAGATTTATTCTCTAGGAAAGATTCACTATGATGATAGCAGATTCTATTAAATAAAGTCCAAGGATAGGTACTTTTGCCCATCCGAGAAATCCACAGTAAGAAAATAAACGGTTATCAGAGATTTTTTGAATCTTTCTTCGTCAATTATGTTCAAAATATACGTCGTAAAATTAAAGCTAGACCTAGAGACTATTTAGCCACCATTTTGCTAATAAAATGGACTTACATAATGTCTTCTCCTACTTTCTCTGGGTCAATAATAAATGTGTTTTGACCAAGACTTTAGCAGTTCTTCGTTAATTGAATATTGAATTATAAATAAGGTTGATTTTCAAAATTGGTCTGGAAGATACAATTAGGTTTGCTCAAAAGAAGTGGGATGTGGGTAAATATTTATTTCACTTTAAAAGGTTTGAAGAAACTTTTTTAAAGTCCTCAAATGCTGCTAGCTCCAGTTATTCTATAATACTTCTTCAGTAAGGGCTAAACAGGCAAAAAAAAAAGTTTTTTCACTTAATCTCTTTCATAGTAAACAAATTGTGAAAACAACTGCGTTAAAATCTTAGCAATAACGGAGATTTTAATACCGCAAAAGCTAGTAGGTATGTAAGTGTACCACATACTATTTAAAAACAAATAATAAAGTTAGTAGGTAAGTCACTTTGAACATTTAAGAACCCAGCAAATGTTCAGAACTTACTAGGTTTTTTAATGGATAATACAACGCACATAAAAAAAAAAAACTATAAAAAACCGGCCAATTGCGTGTCGGACCACGCACAATGAAGAGTTCCGTAGTTGGGATGAATTTATCCCAAGAAGAAACTTAACGTTGTAGTTGAAAAACATGATCCCCCATACATTCCAACTGCAAATGTAAGTTTGTACGCACAATATTGAGTGATTTACCATGTTATTTTATGATCACAGACTTCTTATAGGTTTTCCTGTAATCTATAAGTAAAGAACTATTTTCTGTATTTTTATCAAAATTTTAGGCTCAGAAGTTTCGGAGATAAGGGAGGGGAATGGTCATTTTTCATCTATTTTCTTAAATAATTTCAAAAGTATGTATTTTAAAATTATAAAAAATATATATAAAATCCTTAAAACAAGCCCTTTCATTTGATATGCCACACAGTCAGCAAAACTTTTATATTTTTAATTTTCTAATTTACCCCCCAAGAGTAACACGTCCGTGTTTGGATCATAGAAGTTCATATGTGTACTAAATTTCAACTTAATCGGTCCAGTAGATTCGGAGCAAAACATCTGTGACAGACGGACAGACAGACACACGAGTGATCCTATAAGGGTTCCTTTTTTTCCTTTTGAGGTACGGAACCCTAAAAACCTACCAAGCTGTTTCTGCGCTCCCTGGAAATTATTGTTTGAAGCACTTACTGAGCTTCGACATAGGGTCGAAATGGTTACGTTCGTGTTATCATTATTATTGGCTACAATTTAAATCACTCTTTTTAATTCTTAAAAAAAAACTATTGTCTCACTTTGGTAACTCTGACTTCGAAAAACTCTTAAATTGCAGTCAAAAGATAAAAAAACAGATTCAACTAGAATTCCTCAGAACTGTTTTCTAGCGGCTAAATCATTGAAGTTAACAACTACTTTCTAACTAACTTTAAATTACTTGAAGTTTGCTGTAGCTTTGACTTTTCACTACATTTAATATGTTCTTGCATTAAAGAATAATGTGCATTGGGTAGATTCAATTGCTTTGTGGCAAGTGACTTTTCTTTCATGTGAATTATTTATTTTTTAATTTTATTAGATTCACCAACAATTGATTACTACTGATACAAACACATAATACTTAAAAAAAAGTAAAATAACAGTGCATCAGTTACTTACTTTAGATAAACACCACATGCATATTATATCAATGGTTGTACTTCAAAATGATTGAGCCGAATGGTGCTGATCCATGCATCAGGTTCGTGCACGGGCGCTGTCAGTTGGGACTGGTCATCTCTGAGCTGCCATGGCTTATTTTATTAATTATTTTATTTTTTAATTGTTTTTTTTTTGTTTGTTGCCGTTTGCTGTTATAGTGCGATGGATGGCAGCATAGTTTCCGACATTTGATGAAAAATGTAAAAAAAAATACCCCCTTTATGTCCGAAGTTTGCATAGATAAAAATCTGAAATTATTCTATGTGATAGAAATTTATTTATAGATTACAGGAAAAATAAAACAATGTCTCTAAATAGTTTTTCAGAAATCATCAACATCATTATACGTACGGAACCCTCGGTGCGCGAGTCCGACTCGCTCTTGACCGTTTTTTTTTGTTTATCGTCCTCACACGATGTAACAATATTTTTGTAACATTATAATTTAAAAGAGTGTCCATGTGTCTGTTCTACTATACAATTGTAAAAGTAAAATTGAATATACTTTGATATTGCTAAAATTGGTGATAGTTAAATTAAAAATGTAAAAATTTATAAATGTTCTTTTGTTTTTTATAGAGCAGATTGATTGATTTAATGAATAAAGGAAACAAGAATAATAAAATAAACGGCCAAGTGCGTGTCAGACCACGCACAATGAAGGGTTCCGTAGTTAGGATGAATTTATCCCAAAAACAAACTTAACATTGTAGTTGAAAAACATGCTCTCCCATACATCGATATACGTTACGGTCAATTCTTCAACTGCAAATTTAAGTTGGTCGACTATTACTCTTTAACTTGTAATACCTGCTTAGCTGTGATAGTTTTCCTTTTAATTTCGTTATATAAACTACTGCCATGATTTTTTCACATATCCAAAACCAACCATTTAGCTAGCATAGGGGGACTTGACTAACAAAAAATAGCACTTTAAAGCTTAATATTACGCAAACGGATCTCTGAATTGAAAAAATGTCTTTTACAGACCCACAATATTTTTAAACGGCCTATCCAACGAAATCCTACACCATGTATTAGATGAGAAAAAACGTTTACGTACAAGGGAGGTACCCTAAAAAAATTTTTTTTTCATGGTTTTATTTTACGACTTTCTCGGCGTGATTAATATGTAACCCATGCCAAATTACAGCTTTCTAGGACTAAGCGTCTCCGAGCTAAGCCGGGGACAGACGGACGGGCGGACAGACAGACAGACAGACGGACATTGCGAAACTATAAGGATTCCTTGTTTACTACGGAACCCTAAAAACGAAAAAGTTAAGGAAATTCACACTCAATTGATAACAATGTTAAGAGACGTTGTAATGCCTTATCTGGCAATGATGAATGTTGTACAGGTTACGATGCAAGTTTTCAGCAATGACGGAGAAGATTTTGGCCTTGTAACGCTAAGCTCAAAAGGCCTAAGAGATTATGATTTTTGGGGTTTCGTAGCCAAATGGCAAAAACGAAACCCTTAAAACTTCGTCCGTCCGTCCGAATGACTCACTGCCATTTTACTCAAAGTCTAATGCCACTATAATAGGTATCGAAAATTGAAAAAAAAGTGTATTCTAACATCACGCCTTGTTTCTACGTAGGGTTGGGCAGAGGTGTAACTGTAGTACACCCACATTTAGTCAGTTAGGTTTAAGTCCCATGTAATAGGGGGCGAGCCGCTAAATAATGGTGTAGTAAAATTATAAAAAAAGTAATTAGCTTATGCACATAAGCCTGTGGGGTATCGTTGGATCCCATAATTAAAAAGATGATGATTTATAATCGATGTTTTTATTTTAACGAGTAGTTTGGAGAAGAATGTTTTTGTTTGCAACCCACAAACAACTTTAAGTTTCATAGTTTTTTCCAAGAAATACTACGACACACAAACAAAATCTTTGCGGTCGATAAAATCTACTAGGCATGCGTAAATATTCATCACAACTACGGAACCCTTCTCAATGCGTGGGCCGACACGCACTTGGACGGGTTTTTTTAAACGAAATGTTTTATAATTTTCTCAATTTGGTCAAATTAGTTAATGAATAATTAGCTAAAAATGTTTTTTTCACCAGATTACGGCAAAGCCAAAGAAACCCATGATAATTTAGTATATAATAAGTACCTACAGTATTTTGATGTACTAAGTATCACAATATTATAAAGGCGAAAGTTTGTGAGCGTGTGTATGTGTATGTGTTTGTGTTACTTCTTCACGCTCAAACGGCTAAACTAATTTTGATAAAATTTTGTATGGAGGTAGCTGACATCCTGGATTAATATATAGGCTACTTTTTACCTGGATATTCCTACGGCATCATGACTTACGCGGGTGAAACCGCGGGGCATACATATGCCACATTCCAGCTTTCTAGTACTAAGAGTCTCTGAGGTAAACCGGGGACAGACTCACATAGTGAAACTATAAGGTTTCCTTGTTGACAAAGAAACCCCTAAAAATGGAGGTAGAAAGATGTAAAACAAAGCCGTGTGTGTGACGCTCCCTTAAATTCATTGAAAAAATGTTTTCGGGTTGTTACACGTCGCATAATCTCGCATAATCGCAAATGACATTACTATAATTCACTATCGAGATTGATCTCCTTGACTACCGGAGTGCAGTGATCGATTTGCGATTATGCTGGGATAACACCTGGTGTGGATGACACACAATTAATTACATTAATTAATAGACAGCAACATTTGACTGCTGCAAACTGCCCTCTAACCGGCGCGACTTGTCGCGCGACGCGACGCGGCACAAAGGCCCTGCGTGTCACGGGACGAGCGGTGCCTTTGTGTCGCGTCGCGCCGGTATCTAGAAGCCTTAACGTTGATTGGTTCAAACTTAAATTCTTTATAAAAATCAGGTTGTTTCCATCGTGCCTGAATTGCCTCAGTTGTAAAATGACTTCTATCTTAGGAGGGAAAACCTCAATTAAACAGTAACTGTGGTTTTCTCTGAAAGCTGCTGTCTTCAACAAAGGGCCTCCTTCGATCTGTCAAAATCTCGCAGAATGAATCTTTAGAAATCATTTGTTTATTTTAAACTAGCATTTGCACGCGTCTTCGCCCGCGTAAAAGTCTGAAATGATCCCACGTGAACGTAATACCGGTATGAAAAGTATCCTATGTATTTACCTGTGTGCCAAATTTCATCTAAATCCGTTCAGCCATTAAGTCGTGAAAAGTTAGAAGACAGAGAGATAGACTATTTTTTTTTATTTATTTATTTATTAAAAACAAAGTTTCTAAAAATCTTAACTTAAGAACGTTGCAAAACTGTTTCCACGGTTTGTCTGTGGGAACATAAAAAAACAAGTACAAGTAGATAAGGTTTATTATTAGGTGCGGACACTTAATAACTTAATTTTACGGACTTAATTTTCACTTATTGCACTCATAAAGTAACTAAGAATAATATAACTTATACAACCTGTTTTTTTTGATATCCCATAACTCTAAGGTTATATTCTGTAGGTAAAAATAATACTAAAACTCCTAGAATAGGTGGTCCAAAAATGCATTATTTCGGAGATATCATCAATCATAATTAAATTAGGTCAAAAATTGTCACCAGTATGACGAATCTTTACTTTTGCGAGGTTGCCAAACTTCGAAGTAGTGTAGTAAAATAAATAGTAAAATAAAATATGTAGGTATGTTGGTATCGGGGCTTCCCGGCGGCAGCTAGTGAAGGGAAAGCTACCTTGTCGACGTTGTCATATTTCACGTAAGGGTGTTTTACATTAATAATCGTGACTTTGCCGAATTATTTTGTATGAAAAATAAAAAATAAAATAACGAAGGATTGGAACATAACTCATATGCCAGTTGATTCTTTGATATGGCCTCAATCATACCCTAGAGTTATGGGATATCAAAAAAAACACGTTGTATATCTTAACTTATATCATATAAAGATACTTAATTACTTTGGATAAGGATTTGTTCATAATCTTTCTAACGTGAACCTTTCTTTGTTACAGCATCATCACAGGGTCCTCCGGGCTTCAACCTGCCAGCTATCATGCACGTCGATAGGAACTGGTATGTCATGCCGACTGAGCCACTCGGGTCGTTCGTGACCAAGGTCTACCGTGAGAACAGTGGCAGTGACAGGGTTACCTTCGGCCTGGAGACCTTTGGATCCCCGGCTCCGTTCAGGATAGATCCTCACACAGGGGTCGTGACTGTCAATGATACGCTTGTTGATAAGGTAAGAATGCCTAAAGTATTTACGAGATTTATTTTTTGTATGTATTTTTAATATTAATGTTAACAAACTGAAACCTTCCGGGAAAAAAATATGTAAATAATGATGAAAACTGCATCAAAATCCGTTGCGTAGTTTAGAAGAACAACGTGATCACACAGACAGACACGATAAGCTACTATAATTTATAATATGTATAATTCGGATCGTCAGGATTTACTCCGTTAGATTCGACATATAGATAACCGGATCCGACAAATAGATATAGAAATAGATGTCACAGATAGTAAAATGAATTATAAATATACTCGTTTCCACAAACTAAAAGCAAAGCCCTAAAGACTTACTAACCAATTAAAGAGCTTGTATAGCCAAAGTTTAAATTTAGATAAGTAGAACGCTTTATTGTACTAGCTAATAGTAGGTACTTTTTGTTTAATTTTTAGTTGAGTATATTCTTGTTAAAGTATTCATAGTGTACATATTTCCTTGTAATATAATAAATTTGATATCAATAATATTAGGTAATAATAGTTGATAGCCACACTATCAAATTAGGTCAAAGATCTGTAAACATAGTTGTAAAAAAAAAAGGAACAGCGTGTGCATTATTTTTCTTGTGCAGTAGGTAAAGATCACCCGCAGGGATAAAACAAAAGACGGTCGGTACGTCGAACAGATGTACAGTAGTGACGTGCTGAGTTCAAAGATCGATATCGAGAAGTATTGACAGGTTTGCGATATCATTGTAGGTAATTACATTTAGATTACAAATCGGTGTTACTCAAAGCAAAAAAACTAAATTGGATAGTGGATGCGGGTGTTAAAAGCTGTTGATGTTCATAGCAATTGAAGCTGTCATATTTTAATAGGGACATAATTATTTTGCAAAATTCAGTTTTTTTTTTATTCAGTGATTTATGATCTTTAATCGACTGCCCCGCTGGTCTGGTAGTCACAAACGCGACTGCTGAGCGTGGGGGACCTGGTTTAGATTCCCGGGTCGGGCAAAGTGTTATTGGGTTTCGCCATTAGGAATTTGTTAGTAACAGCCCGGAGGGTGGAGTTGGCGGTGTGATACCCCCGTGCCTCGGAAGTCGGCCCTGCGCCTGATATCTCTCTCCGGTCATGTCGGTTTGTTGTCACATCGGACTATAAGAGTGAGGGAAGACAGAGTGTACCTGTATCTGCGCTCACACTTGTGCACTATACAGGTTGTTAAAGTAACTGCGTGTCATAGCTTAAGGGTAGGTTCTGTATCGATAAAGGAACCCAGGAAAAAAAAAGAAAAAAAAATATAAGTATCTTCGTACTTTAACGGGCTAGAATTAAAATTATTTTATTTGACGTCAGATTTTAATTCTAAACGATTGCTATTTTAAGTAAGTAGGTAATAAATTAGGTTGATCTTGCAATTCTTTTTTGGTTGCATTTTTTGTCCTGGGTTCCTTTATCTATACTGAACCTACCCATAAGCTATGTCACGCAGTAACTTTAACACCCTGTATATCTCTTGCGCCGAAAGCCGAAATTCAAGACAAAGTAAAATCATTTTGAACACTCAAAGACAATGGATTATTTAATTATTGAATTTTCATGATAGCGAATTTAAAACTCGTTAGGTCGATAACTACTTCTGAAATTGGTATAAGATAGACTTTGAAACTTAGAAACTAGCAAATAATTGGAACAAATCAAATTTACAATAACTAAAAATGTAATTTATTAAGAGAGAGTTTTTTAAAGGGAGCGGAGGGCTTTGTGTTTGCATTGCAATTTGTTGGCCCGTAGATTTGCACGTTGTAATAAGCAAGTTAAGCTGACGCTTTTTAAAGCGTATTGTCAGTCCATGTATAGTCTATGCGTCAACCCTGCGTGTTCAATACAACAACGCTTTTAGGGTGTTGATTGGGCTGCCTCGTTTTTGCAACGCATCGACTATGTTTGCTGAGGCGCACATTGATTGTTTTTATCCAATCATCCGTAAACGAAGCGCTTCGCTGCTTAGACGCGTGCGTGGCACTGCAAACGGCATCCTGGACGCGTTAAACAGGGTATTCTTCACTGTTGACGGAGTAGATGAGTGCTCAACCAATGGGCGCTCAGCTCGGCGCACGCTTAAATTAAATTGCATAAATAAACTGTACTAACACTAGGCTAAGTTTATTGTTAGGTACTAACACCTGTAGATTAAATT
This sequence comes from Tiliacea aurago, assembly GCA_948098905.1. Classification (NCBI taxonomy): domain Eukaryota; kingdom Metazoa; phylum Arthropoda; class Insecta; order Lepidoptera; family Noctuidae; genus Tiliacea; species Tiliacea aurago. The sequence goes on from OX402582.1 coordinate 22,586,285, forward strand.
TTTGAATAAATAATAATAATAATAAGTTCATTGATTCAAAATATACATAGACACGGGTTGTAATACTAGTTCATGCTAAGACTTAATCAACTAACAATGGACACAAGTGGAAAAAATAAAATAATTGTCTATAAAAACAAAAATTTAAATCCTGTCTCCTAAACTAGGGATGGCCTGTATCTTAGGAGACAGTGATTCGACCAAGCTGAAGTGCAAATTATGGATTTTAGGTTTCGAGTGTCGATGCTAATTCTACTATGAAACAAAAATGTGAGTTAATCCGAAATAAATATATTTGATTTGATTAAGTTTGTCGCTCTTAATTTAGTTTTTACTTTAAGTAGGATTTTATCATCGTCATTGACAGCCTTGTTATACTCCTGCTGAGTAGGGGTCGCCTCCCTTTCATGCAACGCTTCCCTGGTCTTTGCGAGTTTCAACCAGCACCCTAATTGCGTAACAGACTATCAATCAGAATCTGAATGATTTTGAAGTATTTCTAATCATATTTTCTAACAATTTGTCTGCTCAAAAACGTAAATAACGCAATGTTTGATTTAGTATAGAGGTATGAGGAATAGGGTGACCAGTACGTGACCAGACGGGTGTTATCTATGGTGGGCTATTGCCCGACGATTGATGTCGGGATGTTGTATAAATATTATGCTAGTTGCGCGGAAAACTCTGTTTGCGCGATGCAGGATTTTGCGTGATGTCAGTGTAATTCTTAGTTCGCATGTGGCGATGCAATAAAATGCCGCCACAACACGGTACTACCCACGATTAACTTTTATAATATCAAATGGCACACCGAACTTAATTTTTCTCATGCTAGAAACATTTTACACTTTATCATTTGGCACCAGAAAATGTTTCAGTTCCAGCACCAATGTACTGCTCAGTTCGTAACTACTGTCTGTTTTAAAAATATCTGAAGTAAGTGTAATCTCTGTTCAAAGTCAAAGTATTTATTTCAAATAGGCACATAAAAAGCACTTGTGAGCACTTGTGAACGTCAAAATTTACAAAAAATAGAATTGATTCTAGTCGCCCCTTCCAAAAGGTATGTTTCGTATGGAGAAGAGTGGGCATGAAACTCCACCATTAATCTTTTAAAACAGGTTCAGTTGAACATGGTTGCTTACATAAAATATTTTTAAATAAATATATTTATGTTATTATATTGAAGAAAAATGTTTATAAACTCAACACGATATCGTCAATTTTGTGTGAAGAGGCAACGGAAATTATTTTGTATATGATTATATTGATGAATATGATTATAAACCAACATTTTTGAATAAAAAAATGCTATCATTTAGAGATGCAAGAGTAATCTATCTGTGGCAATTATTAGTTAAATTTGATTTAGTTTCATTTTGCCGCAAAATGCATCGAAAAACTGCTTACTTTTGTCATATTTGAAAATGCGTCCTTAAGTCCGCATTTGTACTTTATTGTGTGCGAGAAGTTTATATAAATAAATTGTTACGTAACACTAACTAAAGGAATTAGTAACACATTCATTTGTATTTAGAAGGTTTCAACCATACATATCTCAACACTTTTCTGAAACAATTATTGTCTGGATAACATTAATTTATTGTAATTGAAAAAGCATCGAATGAAAATTGGGATTAAGACCCAGATATATGCCAGTGACCTTGAGTGGGGTTAGCTTGCGTGTTCTGTACTGAGCTCACTCACGCAATGCGTCGTACGTTCAGCCAGTAATAGGACTCGCCCATCAAGGAGCGCTGTCCCCAATTTGACGCATTATTAATTTATTATACACAAAAAAAGGTATTTAAAAAAAACGCGTATACTAAAAGATCCATAATTAAATTATCTTTATATTGGTGAAGGTTTCAGAAAAATACGCTTGGTAGATTTTGCGCCAATCTCAGTTTTTTTATCTGCGTTAGACATAAAATATTCACATATTAAATTATTGAAAAAATGCTCTAATTTAACTTCTTTTTTTTTTCAAATCATTAACACTACTCGTTTAGACGTGATCTGCAGTATAAAATCATTAAAAGTCGGTTATCGTCGCCTTAACGAATTAAACACAAATCAAATAAATAAAAGTTCAATTAAAAAACAGTGGTGATTTAAAATTTGAATTTTGGGTTTATTTATTTAAATGATCAAATCACTCAATTTGTAAGTGGCACTGCAAATTGGCATCCACGTACGGTACGTTATGTGTTTAGATCATTTAAATCATGTGATTGTTCATTTTTTCATTAACATCAAATCATTTTGGAACGGGATAAACTTATAGTTAGGTAGGTACAGATATTTTCTCTGTCCAGCCTTATGCATTCGAAGCATACCCACGGCTAAAATTAAATGCCTTAGATAAAACCCAGATTATTTAGCGTACCGGCTAAGTTATCTTAAGCTTCAATTATGAAAGTCCTTCATCATCTGCCTGCCCTTCCCAACTATGTTGTGGTCAGCTTCCAGTCTAACCGGATGGAGCTGCCTATCTGACCTCCACAACCCATTTACTGGGTAATAAGATAATCCTTGATAAGACTGGTACTCAGACTTTCGGGTTTCTGATGACCCGTAAGGACTGTCAAAGATCCACGAATGACAGCCGGGAACTACAGCTTAATAACGAGCTTCCGAGGCACGGAGGGGTCTTGGTATGTAAAGATAGTCACCCATCCACGGTTCAACCGTGGCAAGCGTAGCTGCTAAGCTTAGCTTTATGAATGTCCTTCAAAAGGGCGCTAATGATAGGAATGATTCTAATACAGATTTAATCAGTATCCGAATAAAATAGCAACTTTTTTTTTATAGGTACCTAATGAATAAAAATCTTTTAATTACAAGATATATGTGTTTGCCAGGAAATTAACCAGCATATAAATATGTTTTTTTAACTATTTATTTTACATAAAATGCATTCCACACACGATTAATTATTTAATGGCACGACTATGACACGCCACAAATCACTACTTCTATTTCAATCAATTTGAAACCAATTGAAAAAAAAAATTGCCACATGTGTGTCGGACCACGCACAATGAAGGGTTCCGTTGTTGGGATGAATTTATCCCAAAAACAAAAACATTGTAGTTGAAAAACATATTCTCCCATACATCGATATACGTTACGGTCACTTCTCCAACGGAAAATGTAAGTTGGTCGACTATTACTCGTTAACTTGTAAAGCCTACTTAGCTGTGATAGTTTTCCTTTTAATTTCGTTTTTTATACTACTACCATGAATTTTGAAAATAACTATTTTACTGACGGGGGGCTTGACTATAACAAAAAAATTCACTTCAAACCTTAACGCTTACACAAACGGATCCCTGAATCAAAAAATGGTATTCGCAATATTTTTAAACGGACTATCCAACGATACCCCACACCATGGGATAGATGAAAAAAAAATATATCATCCCCAGTTTACGTGCAAGAGAGTTACAGACGGCTACACATCAAGCTATACATTTCCAGTATACGCTGATTTCTCATTGTACGGAAATCCTATACAATGCGAGATCTGCTTACACTGGAAATGTACAGCTTGATGTGTAGCCGTGTGTATCATAAAAAAATGAATTTTTAAGATTTTATTTTACACTTTATTGGCGTGATTAATATGCCAAATTACAGCTTTCTAGTACCAAGAGTCTCTGAGCTAAGCCGCATAGCCGGAGACAAACAGACAGACAGAAATACATTGGCGAAACTATAAGGGTTCCTTGTTGACTACGGTACCCTAAAAAGGCTTAAAAGATTTATTTACTTAACAAATATTATATTTACCTATCATTAATCAATGTCAAGCAGATTTAAGGCAAAATGATTGAGATTAGCCTGCAACTAACTTGATATTCTAAAACAAATTTGATAAAAAATTAAATAATCTATTGGTCCTAGTTAACTATCTATCAATGCTAATGTATGCTGCTATGTTTCAAAAATGTACTGCGAAAATAATATTAATTATTTTACAGCTTTACTTAAGTAGTTTTTATCTAATTTAAACTCAATTCTATATTTTAAATAAAATCTATTTGAAAACTTTGCATGCCGTAAGATAAAATATATCGTGACTATTTATATAAATTACATTATAAGCAAATAATCAGATCCTGCAGACAGGCGCGACGCAACAGTGCGACACGACATTTGTAGAACAATTTCCAAGAAGTTTTCATAGAAATTGTTCTACTAGATTCGCGTCGCGCCTATCTGCGGGAGCCTTAAATAACTTTTAATTCTATTTAAATTTCTAATCCTACACTTCTCTTCAAATAAACAAAAAAGCTTTACACACATAAAAAATCCTCATGCAAAACGAAATACCTCTCAATTTGGGTTCCAATTTTTAACGGGTCGTTATTATAATCACATAAGTGGCAGTTTAAGAGTAGTCAGTCTCAGTCTTGGAGGTCAGGTCAATCAATAATGATGCTGTGGGAATCATGGCGGCAACTTTTATCTGTCTAACATCTGTTATAGGAGACGATAAATATTTTATGTTTAAGTATAAATGTTTTATTACGTCAAGTCGCAAGCGGAACTGCTAAGCTTCAGTTTCGGGGTTTCTAGTTCTGAACAAAGTGCTATTGGCTATTTCCAAAATGGACGTCACACCCAGGAGTAGCCCACCGTCTGGATGTTATGCTAGTATTTATTGCAATGTACTTTTATCTTAGGAAAATTAATTGTCAAACAAATTTACCACTAACTTAAGGGGCCGTGCACAAAGTCGACTGATTTTTATCAATTTTGTTAATTGTTTGTGAGAAATGGAAAATAATTTAAACAAAATTATTTGTGATTTGAAAAGTCGAGTTTTTTGTTTTGCATGTGGCTGAAAGGGATTTTTCAAATAAATTCAGTATTCATAGAAAATCACTAATATTCGCAACAAGTGTCCCAAAAAATGACGCAAGACTGACGTTTAGGAACTGCTTCTGATTTTGAACATTAAAAATATCGTTAACATCATTATAGGGTCTACTTGCACGTGGCTGGACCACTATTTTCAATTTCGTTAAAAAATATAGCAGAGAAATGAATTTAAAAAAATAAAAATTTTCGAATAAAAAAACCCAGTCAGTAATGTACTTTTCCTCATTATTTTTTATTCTCACACCGTTTCAAAAAATGTAAAAATTACACATTAGTCTTCAGCTATCCTTGAAATAAAATTAAAATTTTATTTTATGTTATTACAATATCTTCAATATGTAAATAAAAGGCGAAATAAACTATATTATTTTCGAGAGCGTAAATGTGATGAAACTATTAACTGGTGCTGTGACTGACACGAATGGTTTAGCGCCACAAATACTGTATTTTTATAGTTACACTGACTTAATGTTTCAATTATTTCAAGCTTTCTTACAATTAAAATAAGACATGTTCAAAAGAGGGTTTTTTTCGGATGGTGTCAATTAGCTTAACAATTACTGTCCCTGACTATATATTGAACTTAAAAGAAAAACTGGTTAAAAGTGGTTGACTCTCTTGTTACCATTTATCTCTGTCTTACCCACTGTGGAATACAAGCGTGATGTTATGTTATTTTTAACATCTGATAGGGGGGGGAGATAAATATTTATTTTATGTTTTGTCTGCCATTTAAGACTTTGATTTCAATCAATGTATTTTATAATGTCAGGTTATTTAGCAGTAGTATATTGATTTTAGCTATATCATTATAAATAAAGCAGCCAAATACAGCAAACAAATTCAAGCAGACATCAAATCCAAAAACTAAACCTTTTAATAAAACATGAAACTAAACGCGGCTACAGTTAGCATAATCAGCCCATATAATGTTCCCACTGCTGGGACACAGGTCTCCTCTCAGTGAGAAGCAGTGGACCGTAATCCACCACGAGGGCCCAGTGCGGGTTAGTAGATGTCACATTTCTTCGATTTTTTGGTTATAGGACAGGCCGATTTCCTCACGATATTTTCCTTCACCATTCTGAAAGCAATGGTAATGAAACACTACACTTAATAAGTAGATAGAAGATAGATACACCTAGTAAATGTAGCCTTTTTATTTTTTTGGTGGGAAATTATCAAATAACTTCTCCCGCTCTGGGCGGAGCGGTAGGACGTGTCAGACTTTTACTGACTAAAACCTACCCGTATTCTGCTGTGAGCTAGGGCGACGATATCCCTTTCGGACAAACTCGCAACCCTGGCAGGCATTGGCCTAAACGGACCCCGTCAGTTGGTGCTGACAACTCTTTGAGGCGCGCGTCTAACGGACGGTGAGCTACCCATCACTCACCGTCTGCAAGCCCGCGCCTACGGAGTAAGTGTAGCCTTGCGTTTAGTATTTGAAACCTGCCACAAAATAATTTATTTTCTAATAAAAACAAGAGCAAATGACGCGTAGGTAATTTTCTTCAGGCATGCACAACGAAGCATCTTAATTAGTACACGAATACTAATGTACCAATTAAACAGTTAATAGCTCGATAATACTCGTTCATTAACTTCAATTCGTCTTGACTATATCAAGTATTAACTTTCATCAGCTGTAATTAAAATGGTAAACTAAATCAATCAGGTTATCCAATCAATCGTTTTCATATATTCAATCATTAATTTGTTTTTAAGTTTCTAAATAATTTAATCCATTAACTTAAGGTAATTGATTGATTTAAAGTATTTAATTATTTAAGTCAGGAGTGCTTTTAATCTATAATAATTAGAATTTAAACATTCAACTAAATTTCTTAAGTTGAAATTAATAGCTTTGAAGTGTCGTATTTATTAATATAACTTTGAATAATTTTATGTCAAGTAGGTCTTAATGAAATTAAAACTCTAGCCTTGTATAAAATGTCACAATCTATAAGGTCTCATTTTCTCCAATAGCTCTATTGATGTAATTCTAGGAAAATCTAGCACTCAAAGTGCCTGAAATTCAAAGCTTTTTACAGTAAGTAGGTACTTGTATTTCTGTTTGGTACCGAGTTATCGTGTTTAGATTGAAAATATTTGCTTTTCTATTGAAAAAAAAGTTTCTAAAGAATCTTGTAAAGTACGCTTTTAGATACATACATTAAAATGACAGAATATAAGAAGACAATCTTCCACACTTTCACTAGAATTTTTAACAAGTTGATGCAAATAAAATAAGAGCAGAATTTACTTTTGCGTTCAACGAGTTCCAAATTATGCACAAAATCTTTGTGTTAATATAACTTATTAAAGGCATGAATTGACCACCATTGATTCACCAGTCGGTATGCATTTAAGCGAAAATTGCAGAGTTATTTACAAAACAAATAGCGTAGAGTCATCTCAATTGCAGAGTTATTTACAAAACAAATAGCGTAGAGTCATCTCAATTGCAGAGTTATTTACAAAACAAATAGCGTAGAGTCATCTCAATTGCAGAGTTATTTACAAAACAAATAGCGTAGAGTCATCTCAATTGCAGAGTTATTTACAAAACAAATAGCGTAGAGTCATCTCAATTGCAGAGTTATTTACAAAACAAATAGCGTAGAGTCATCTCAATTGCAGAGTTATTTACAAAACAAATAGCGTAGAGTCATCTCAATTACCTCTTTTCCTTGAATTTTCATGTATAAGTATACATATATACAAGGTGTAACATAAATAACGCACAGCCTCTTAAGGGTCATTGTACTCATCATTATGAACAACTTTTACTATAGGTCCAAACCTGACAACGCGAAAAAAAAATGTGCTGTTTCATACATTTATGTTCTCATAACTCGTCAAAATGTATGGAACAGCAGTTTTTTTTTTCGCGATTTTCGGTATGGTCACTTAGTATGACTTATTGACCCCTCAAGAGGTTGTGCGTTATTTATGTTACACCTTGTATGTATGTGTATTAAAAGTTTATAACCTATTTATATACTTGTGCCCATATTTTATTTGTCATCTTATATTATAATTATGTCATATTTTAATATTTTTTAATATTATTATTTTCTCTCAATCAGAGCAACCGCCCTCTTATCCCTCCACCACCCTTGGTTGACTGGTAGAGAATGCCGAAGGCATTAAGTCCGCCTTTGTACCTTACTGTGTGCGAAAAGTTGAAATAAATTGATTTCTACGTAGTTTATAAGATTTACTTAAGGCGACGATAACCGACTTTTAATGATTTTATACTGAAGATCACGTCTAAACGAGTAGTGTTAATGATGTGAAAAAAATATACGCTTAATTAGAGCATTTTATCAATAATTTAGTATGTGAATATTTTAGATTATGTTTATATTACATAGTGACATTAATTTGTAAACTTGTGTCTAACGCGAATAAAAAACTGAGAATGGCGCAAAATCTACGTATTTTTCTGAAATTTTCACCAATTTAAAGATAATTTAATTATTGATCTTTTAGTATACGCGTTTTATTAAAATACCTTTTGTTTTGTGTATAATAAATTAATAATGCGTCAAATTGGGGACAGCGCTCCTTGATGGGCGAGTCCTATTACTGGCTGAACGTACGACGCGTTGCGTGAGCTCAGTACAGAACACGCAAGCTAACCACTCAAGGTCACTGGCATATATCTGCGTCTTAAGTTTGCACCTTCATGTTGCTACCATCTGCCTGCCTTTTCCCAACTATGTCAGGGTCGGCTTCAAGTCTGACCGTATCCAGCTGAATACCAGTTTTTTACATGGAGCGACTGCCTTTCTGACCTCCACAACCCAGTTACTGGGTAATACGTTACCGCTTGCTAAGCTTAACTCCCTTCAAAATGGTTGAGCTGAATGGTGCTAATCAAGGCATGAACGGGCAATCATGTTCGTGAACGGGCGCCGTCAATAAGTACTGCGGGCTAATTGCGTAACACACTATCAGTAGGAATCGGTTTCTGATTGACGTTGTTGAGCAGACAAGTTTTTCTAACTTAAGAAGCAATGGATTAGCAATATACTTCAAAATCATTCCAACTGTGTACGTAATTAGGGTGCTGGTCATCTCTTAGCTGCCGTGGCTTATTTTTTTTTTTAAACGTTGCCCCACACTAGGAATTTTTCCTGTATTGTGGGTGCGTTTACAAACATTTGAACTCACATACACAAACAGCCAAACCCGGAACAACTACTTGTAGGTCATACAAATATTTGTTCCGTACGGGAATCGAACCCGCGACATGCTATGGAGAAGTCAAACGCGCTTAACCACTGCGCCAACCGTGCCGTCAATTTTTATTTGAATTGAATTGAATTTTTGAATTGTATTTCTGTATTTTTTTATTATTGACGCTTTTGACGTGTGGCATAGTTCTCACATGTATAATTTCAACATGAATGATGTAACCTATATTTTGTAACCATACATATGTTAATTAAAATCAGTTTCCGAGGAGTTTCTTGCCCGTTCTTCTCCATAGGTACCTACTACGCTTTGGAATGGGCAACTACTTCAGCTTTCTGACTGACTGACCCCTTGACAATTAAAAAGTGCCTGTAATTGATTAATTTTAAATAAATGCTTTGAATTGAGTTGACTAAGACGGTTGACCCTTAATGACTGTCAAAGATCCTCGAATGACAGCCGGGACCAACGGCTTAACGTGCTTTCCGAGGCTCGAAGGAGTCTTGGTATGTAAAGATGGTCATCCATCCGCGATCCAACCACGGCAAGCATATAGCATAACCTGAACGATCGACTCGTGCGGCTATTTAGCCACAAGCCCTCCAATTTGCACACGTGATTTTTATAACCAACGGCTATAAACCTTTCTGGGAACCCTGACGTAATTTTACTATAAAGGGGTTTAACTAAATTATTTTATTAGTGTTACATCCTGCACTACATTCTTTAACCAAACATTTTGTACCTTTCCAGGAAAACCGCTCCTACTCGCTATGGGTAACAGCAAACGACGGCTCCATACCACAGAAGACCGAAGTCTACGCCACAGTTTCCGACAAATCCGGCCAGCGACCTAAGTTACCCCACCCGCCAACCCTGAACTTTCCCGCCTACCCAAGCATACCTTTACAACCAAAGTTCACTAGGACAACACAAAGCACTACCAAAGCAACAAACATTTACGTAACAGTACCTGAAGCAACCACAACACTCACTACTTTAAGTCCTCCGAACCCTCCCGATGATACGCCGTCTGGTGGAGAGAGCATAGTCCGAAATGATGATGGAACAACCAGCACTGAAGCGCCTAATAAGAATCCCACGAACAATGAAATGCCTCTGACAGTGGTGCCTCTTGTAGCTATTGGTGCCCTGGTAGTCATTGTCGCAGTTGTCATCCTCTTCGTTTGCAAGAAAAATAATGCTCAAAAGAAGGAGAGCAAGAAAGATGACATGGTGAGTATTGAACAAATTCTCTATGTAGTCGAATGGAGTTTCGTGACTTTTGAAGGTGATGACAATTTAGGAAAGTCGATTTTAATTTGATATTAACTCGTTAACTGTACTAGATAAGATAAATTAAAATGCTTTTAGCGCGCAAACATTTAATTTAATAAATTGCAAAATATACAGAATGATGGAGATAATTATTTTTAATAACAGATTTTAATAGCAAGAACAATTCAATTAACCACTTCGTTAATATTCAATTAATTTGGAAATATGAACTCGTTTTATTATGAGGCATATAATTTCCACGAACTAGATACGGCGTTTTCATGCTATTAAATTCTCGTGATACTTTAATCTATTTTATTTAATGGTTAAAAGAACCGCTGGAGGTAGGTATTTCAAATTGGCTATCGATAATTTTGTGTGTATTTTAAGTTCATTGGAAATTTAATCCATCAGATATTATTATAGTCTTTGAACAATAATATTGCTTTAGTCAGACAAAACTTGTAGGTAATTATTAAGATAATAAGATATTTGTGTCTTGCAGACATAATATTGTTTATAATAATATTAATATTCCGATTCCAATTTAACTTTCTGACACAACCAGAAGCATTTGTAAGGTCTCATATCTGAAGTTCAAAATAGATAGGATTGAGCTAAAAGTGTCAACTTCAACCCACAAACCTCGTTCCAGTTAGCATTAAGCAAATACCAATAATTCGATTACCTTTAATTTTACTCCATTCATATTATGATTCCCGTTATTCACAGAGCAAAGACTCAAGTGGGATCGTACTTCAAGATGCGTCTCTTAATATGTGGGAGCACCCACGTGCGTACTCCAACCGATATGAGTCCTGGGATAATGGTCACTTGCAGGTCAGTTTAAGATCTTAGATTCACTATCTATTCCCCTTCCTCTTTGGCTTCCTTAGGCCTATCGTCTACGACGGTATGCAAAAGTAACCAGTTACAAATTTCAATCACCAATGATTAGCCAGAATGACACGGTACCAGTTTGCAATGGCGGCCCGTACACGACGCAGAAATTCACAAACTAGTTAAACGCGTCTTGTACGGACCGCAATTGAAATAATAATTTATTTAATCAATCAAATAACAATGATAACATTGAATAGTATCATCTGTAGGTACACTTGACATATGCTTGTTAACAAAACAGGTAGGTGTTGCAACCAGCATCCTTACTAAGTTATGTAATAACTTGTGTTAAGGGCAGTGGCATACCATACAAATTTCAGTTTCACAAAATAATTGCAGGCAGAACAATTGTTCTTTAAGACTAAAGTTAAGACGCTGACAACAAGTAAACCGCTGTCACTGTCAGACTGCATACAAAAGACAAGAGAAGCGCTATGACACGACGCTTGTAATTTATTGCAAAATATGAATCATTTATTTATTTACTCAAAAATGAGTTGCAAAATCGAACATAAAAAAACAACCAAATTCTGCATACAAATAAGACGTTCTTGTTATTAATTAAATACCAACCGTACGTTGATATTTGAGCATTTCCCAAATTTTTGACCTACAGAAACCACGAGAAAGTAACAAAAACAGAAGTAGCGAAAAAATGTTAAAACCCAACAGTTGAAACAAGTATTTTACATTTTTTATATACTACAACATACGTAGAGCTTCTTATAATGTAATGAAAATAAATGAGTTCGAAATCACTGCGGCCACAACGGGACAAACTATTATCCATACGAGTACTACGAAAATGTCGGTATTACCAGATTATTAAATTTTAAAATTAACTTATTCATTTGTACACTGTTTGAAATTTTGTCTGATAATTTAATAATATCGATGCAGTTACGACAATCATGATATTACTTTTAATATCTCAGTAATAAAATAATCAAAGACAAAAACATGGGACATCCACTTTATGGCTATGGTCAAAAAAAATTTGAAATGCTCATTTGATACAGATATTTTGGATTGAAACTCAAAGTAAAGGGTTAGTTAACCGTTACTTATACGTATTCAACCAAGTTCTGAGAAATATGTTCAAGAATAACATATATTTTTTCCGCTACCACAAACTATATAGATTTGGCATTTTTTTTTATTTAAGACAAGCCTACTTTTATCACTTACCTCTTGTGCTGACAAGAGGCAAGTGATAAAAGTAGGCCTTAACATAAAACCATAATTGCAGAATTCAGAAATTACAAATTATTCCCTTCACACACACAAATTACAGTTATTATTTGACGGTGCGTGAGTGTTTGGTGTTTGGAGTCTGCAACACGTTACATGTGAGTAGTGTCGTGAACGATGGGCCTAAGATATAACTTTCATTAATGTATCTATTTCTTGCTTGCAACATCCTATTGCTGGGCCGTGGCCTTTCCTTTGGATTTTGGCGGTCATCATGACTGGACGTGGGTAAAATAAAAAAAATGTCATCATCTGCTCATTCTGAACTTCAATTTAAATTGTCATTCATTTTGCTAATATTAGTTTATTGTCCGTTCCATTTCTGGGTGCAATGAAGCTTTTCCCTGCAGTGGCCGGGGTGATTACATACATTTTTATGCTTTTTATCTCATCAATATTGAGCTTTTTCACTAATACTCTAATTATTTAATCATTGTTTACTTAGTTGACATCCATCTCTCATTCTTTGTCCATAACTTTTCTTTACTTATACTTATTCTGAAACAATATTTCAAATCCATGAATGTTTATTAGATTTGTTATATTGCTTACGTTTTCATACAGATGTTTCAATCTACCTTTGGCAAGCAAAGGTTATCTAACTTTATTAAAGAAAAGTAATATTTTTTCTTAGGCTACTTGTGTTTTCCGATATTAGTGCTTTCGAGATTATTTATTTTTTTACCTTCAGTCTAGAAAATATAATTCGTGAAAACAAAAGTAATATTTGGTACAAGTGCTAGGCCTCGAAACGTGCTGTTTTAATCTATGTATGTCATAATTTGCGGCCTATAAACAAAATAATACAGTTGACTAAGTGAATAGTGCTACAGTCAACCGCAGATAGTGCTGGCACTTGCACTACGAAAATCTCCTTACTGCTACGACATAGAGGTGTTGTCAATGTCAAATTATTACTACTTTTGTGCGATTTATTGTACGTATCCAATTTTTTTTTCTTTTATTAATAAGAACTAAAGTTCTTAATAGTTTATTACAATCTAGCCTAATAGACTAATAAGCAATTTAACTCTTAACTTATTATTTTACGTGATATATTACTTTATAACTAAGAATAGTGTCAATTTGCACTTTTACACAATTCCGTAGCACTTTCTTAGAGTCTTATATTTAATAAAAACACTTTGTTCATGTGTTACATGTATAGCACGGCATTGTTACTATTATTCATTCACTATTTATACACTACACTAACTAAAATGGTTTAGTACTTATCCAAATGATGAAAATGAATCATTATTACAGTTATCAGAAGAAACATCGATATCAAAGGAAGACCAACCACCAGACAAGTGGGAGTTCCCTCGTCATAAGCTAAGGATCTTCAACATTGTGGGAGAAGGTGCGTTCGGGCAGGTGTGGCGAGCACAGGCTTTGGATATTGCTGGTAAGTGCATTTAGTTAAGGAATCTGACATAGCTCGAAAAATTGCCAAACTAGAGTGGCAGTGGGCCAAGGGGATCGCGTGTTATCGAATAACTGACTTGTGGAGATCAGATAGGCAGTCACTCAATGTAAAATACTGGTATTCAGCTGCATCTATAAAGACTGGAAGCCGACCCCAACATAGGGTAAAGCCCCAACATGGGCTCAAGGACCTATGATAAAATGGCAGTGAGCATTTTTGTCGCAGAAAAAATGACCGATAAAGCTCAAAAGTTCTGGGATGAAGACCGCGTACCGGAAAGCGCAGCGTAGACACAGTTTCTTTCCTTTCTTTCTTTCTTTTTATTTCTATATTGGGTTTATAATCTAAAGTGCCATAATATTTTTTCTCCTAATCATCATTTGTCCGAATGATAACTTGCCCGAACTTAATGTCACATAATATCACATGCCATAAAATTTAAATCCCTAAATACTATATGCCCTAAATTTGTTTGTCATAAATATTACAATCAATATTATACAAAAGACATAAAACCGTTTTCAATAAAAGTTATAAGTTCTAAATTCAAATTATTTCATGTTTATTTATCCTAATACCATTTTTGAACACGGGGTTTTTATTTCCCTGTAAGCATGCAAACAAGCATACACCATACATGCAGCAAGCATGCAGCATGCAATGAGCCAGCAAGCAAGCATGCAGATAAAACAAAATTTCGATTTTTTGAACATTGTGGTTACTGAAGTTTATAGCAAACGTGTTATGGATCATTATCCGTATAACATGGATATCCATCCATGTTATGGATGATTTTCGGACAAACAATCTTAGGAGAAGAAAGGGAGTACTGTAGGCACACGATGGACCGATGAACCTGTGAATGTAGGTGAAATCCGTTGTATACGGGTAGCACAGCACCGGGGTCGTTATTACGATGTTTTCATTTTTATTTTATTCAGGGACAATAAACAGCTACAATATGTGTTGGAAAATAGAAAAAAAATAATACTAAATACAATATTGCAGCCCATATATTAACAAAGTATATTGTCCGCATACTAACAAAGAAAATATGACAATGAGTGCCACTAGATTGGCAATAAATAGTTACATCACATAATAATTAATAACATCATGCAAAATAGAAATTCCAATTGATTGCTTGGCAACAGAGTAATAATTAACACACAAAAAAAATATACTAGCATACACATACTAATACATACTACATTCCTAATAACATTATTGGTTTATAATAATTTTCATAACATTAAATTAAAATTTGGAATTGGAGCATACAAAAATATTAATATTAACAAAATTACAATTATAAGATTCAACCATTCGACGGATAGGGCAGCGCAAACCAGAATTTGTTTGTAGGAGGCCTATGTCCAGCAATGGACGTATTTCGACTGCATAATTGAACACTTACATACGCCCGGCACAGACAAAGAATATTTCTCAGCGTACTTTTTTGTCCTTGGAATAAGAAATACACCGCTGAATTCTCAAATGGCATTTAACTTTAAGACGTAATTAAAAGTCCTTCTGTCATTACTATAAACCTTAAACTGACAACATGACGCATAAAGACGACTTAAAATTGAGTAGTGTACTTGGCTGTGAAAATGACATCACATAACGCACACGACGACAGCGACGGTCTAAATGAACCACGCACATTAAAAGTATATATTTTTTATGCACGAAACAAAAACGTACGCAAAGGAATGTTGATCAACTTTTATCAGGGACCGTACAACCCCGGTTAAGGGTTAAGCCTTTCGAAGGGGTAACCCATTCAATGGGTTACCTTTATCATGATGTAACCCATTGAAAGGGTTTTATGCTAGAAACCCATTGAAAGGGTTACCTGATAACCCATTTAATGGGTTTTATACTTGAACGCCAGTGAAAGGGTTACATGATAACCCATTCAATGGGTTCTATACCTACTTGAAACCCAGAAACATTAAAAAAATCATAATATTATGTTATTTCGATATCCGCTCAGCACGCGTAGCATGACCAATTCTATCTCTATTGCCCTTTCAATGGAAAGTGTTTTCTATAGGGTTTTTCTAAGCAGTTAATCAAAAACCCATACGATATGGGTAATTTAGAATGGCTTAAATTAAACCGTTCCAAAGAGATACCCACACCGTATGGGTTTTTATCGAGAACCCATTCAATGGGTTACCAAAATTTAATTTAAGCCGTTCATAAGGGTTACCCATATCGTATGGGTTTTTGTTTAACCTCTTAGAAAATTCCTATCTAAAACCCTTTCAATGGGTAACCAAAGTGGTCCGTGACTTTTATGTGCGCAAAAACGGTAGGTTCGTGAGCATCTGAAATTGAAACTACATCATCATCATCATTTTTCCAAATTGGCTTTTTCCAACCATGTTGGGGTCGGCTTCCAGTCTAACCGGATGGATCTGAATTTTACATGGAGCGGCTGCCTATCTGACCTACACAACGCAGTTACATGGATAGCAGATACCCCTTGATATGACTGGTTGTCAGTCAGACTTTCGGGCTTCTGATGACCCGTAATAACTGTCAAAGATCTCAGTACAAATAACAGCCGGGACCAACGGCTTAACGTGCTTTCCGAGGCACGGAGGTCTCTTGGTATGTAAAGATGCTCACCCATCCACGGACCAACTGCGGTAACAGTAGCTTAATCTGATCGATCGACCCGTAAGGCTGAAATTGATAGCACATAAACTTCTCAATAGTTGTATATATCAGTAACTTGTAGTATAAGTCAGGATGCTTATCCGGTACGGCTCTAAAAACACTTCCATATCCCAAGGGCACGTCTTCCCTACCATTATCGCACTCCCCGGTTTACTTTTTGATATACATATATTACAATGGTCTCTGTAGTCCCATGAAACACGATGCTTCAGGGGCTAGGGTGAATATTTGGGTTCATTCGAGCAATCGAGTCTGTTTCAACCACGCTGGAGTTGGTGCATTTCATTATTTTATTCGTTCATTCATAGTAAAGGCTCGTACAGACTGGTGCGATGTCTCAGGCGCGACGCGACACTAGTAGCACAATTTCTTTGTCGGTGCCTGTCGCGCCCGCGAGACCGCGTGAGTCTGTAAGAGCCATAACTCGTAGTATAAGTCTAAAACCGCCAAGCCGCCTAGAGCAAACATGGTGATCAATGCTTGTGCGTTTTCTGTATTAGAAGCAGCCTTTGCCCAGCAGTTGGGCAGTAACAAGCTGGTATTATTACAACTTAAAATTCTTTTCTTTGTTTGAAAAAAAAAGACTTATTTATTTTTGAATATACTTTTTTTGGCACTAAAGATAAATGAGCGTAACTGGTTTACATAGGTATAGAACAAAATTATATAGTAAATATAATAATATTATAACAGCTTTGTGCGCCGTATGTTTATAATTCACACAAACCTAGAAGTTAAATATTAAATTCCAAACAAATCTGTGGTTCTCTTAAAACTTTCTGAAAACTTTAGTACCTATACCAAACTTAAGACAAATGATTGCCTTCAGCGTTTACCTTTAAATAAGTGAAATTAAATATCGTTTAAAATAACTAGAAGGAAATATTTTAATCCTTCAATTGTCTTTTGAATACAACGGCTTTTGGTGACCTTCACAAGGTCATCTGTCCGCCTAATACGTTGGTAAGTTAATGCGTCCTCAGTACGTATTGCCATAACTTGTTAGCTGGGTACCTTCTCCCCCTTGAGAAGGCATAGATATCCATCGCAGACGCCAATAGACATGTCTAGTGCTATTGTTATTAATAATGGGTAAGTTACGAGAGCCTATCGCGAGTTTATATACCTACTAGCTGCGCCCCGCGGTTTCAACCGCATAAGTCTTGATCCCCTGGGAAGATTGAGTCAAAAATGACTATCTCCTAATCTAGCTCATGGTCTACCCATGTGCCAAATTTCTTCCAAATCAGTTCAGCCGTTTTATCCTGAAAGCGTAACAAACAAACTAACAAACTTACTTTCGCATCAATTACTTACTTTTTTTTTTTTTTGTTCACGGGGTGAAAAATCCTCATGGATGTCCTCCGCCCTGGGGCGGGCGGAGGGGTCTGTCACTCTTACTGACTAAACCACCCCAGTGTTCCCCTCCCACACTTGCACCGGGGATCTTGGGATCTGTTATTCCTTCCGCAATTCCCGGCTAGTGCCGGCCCGCCTCTGCGGGCCACCTCAAGTCTGGGGGGGGATCAATTACTTACTTAACCTAACATAACAAATAATAATTTACACACAAAAGTTTACTGAGACTACTTCAAATCATCATCATCATCATTTCACCCGAAAGACGTCCACTGCTGGACATAGGCCTCCCCCAATAGGGGGGGGGGATTTGCCGTAATCGCCACGCTTGACAGGTGGGTTGGCGATCGCAGTATGGTGTTAAAATGCATAAAGAACGCTGCTGCCCATTCTCTAATAAGTCCTTTATTCGCCTTTTACGACACCCACGGGAAGAAAGACACGGAATTTATGTTATTAGTTAGGAAGTTAGGATAGGATTTGATCGCGTTAAGACTCCTACCACTTTTTTTTTCTATTGTGCATGCCGTAGTTGACCTTGAGAGGTCGTCACTCACCATTAACCGTCAGTAAACATTCACTTACGACAATTCGCATAGAATAATTGAGTTTCCCGTTATTGTCACCAGATGGTGGTTATTCAGTTTCAGTGCAAATTTAAGTTTACGTACACGCAACCGAAGCCACAAAAAAAAACAGCAGTCCTAAATCAAGTTTCGTGTTTTCCCCTATGGATGTAATTTGATGATCAAAATAAAATGAAAACTTATTAAGACTTACATTAGTGTAAAGTTCTCATTCGTTGTTAATAATATTTTTTGTGAAGTTCAAATAAAAGTTGTGGATGAGTGACCGTGTACGAGTTCAATGCACATTTTATCTGCTTAGTTAAGTGAGAAAAGTAATTAACTACCGTCTAGGATTATTTGTCAGTCTGGGAAATGAGAAAAAGGTCTCTTTAAACCGCAGAAAACAGATAAATTAAGACTTCGCCATTATTAGTGTGTAGCAATAACTGAAAATCAGCCTTTTAATATTTTTATAGGAAAACTAGCTGCGCCCCGCGGTTTCACCCGCGGAAGTCTCGATCCCGTGGGAAAGCCACCCTTAAAAATAGATAGTAGCCGATTCTCAGACCTATTGAATATACATATAAAATTTCATAAAGATCGGTCAAGCCGTTTCGGAGGAGTATAGTAACTAACATTGTGACACGAGAATTTTATATATAAGATAACCAACAACTTAACGGAAGGGAAAAATCGAAATCTTTTTTTTTTTTGGCAGATGTCAGAACTACATAATTATAAAAACTCCTTTACATCAACGCCACATCACTCCCCCTTAAGTAAATGATACGGTCTTCGGCTTAACCGTTGTGCCGGACCTGATTACGTAGGGCTGGGGCAGTGAAAGCGACGTCGTCGTAGCTGAACTTGCAGTCGGTGCTGCCGACATACTCGGGGCCTGGTACGGGCGTCGTATGGTGGTGTGAGTGGTCTCCGTACCGAATCGTTGCGCAAAAATACATGTGTACACGTTGAAAGATCCTTGAAGACGAATGTGTTTGGGTTCGGGGAATGCGATCTCTGATTGATGGGCGAAATTTATGCCATGGTTTCGGTTAGCATACCGACAAATTCTGCGTCTTCAATGTTCAGCGTCGAAGGCACGAAAAAATCTAAAGGTATCTTCAGTTCCATATGTCACCTGTCGCCGGGCTCACGATTGTATCTTCACGCAGAGCGGTGTGAAGTCCAAGGACTCGTACTCCGGGGTGGCTTAGGTCGTATTGCGCTTAGAACACAGCGAGACGATAAGCAACGGGCAGATAGCCGTGTGTGTGCGGTCGATGTTTCGCATGAATTTTGTTTATTGCATCCAGGAATATTTAATTTTATGAGTGTTAAAATGAGATTAGGTTTCTTCATGCACTCTTGCAGTTCAGTGTCATTCTCTTGGCCAAACGCGAGTTTTTCATAATCAAGCGTTATGTTGCGAAATTCGATCTCCTGAATACGAAAGAGTGCATCAACTGCTTTGTTTCGGTCGCCATCGATGTATCCTATTTTCGAGCAGAACTAGCTGATAAACTGTAATTGACGTTCTCTTCGTGGGGTATAGCTGCTACTTGGTGTTCTTGATAGCGCTTACGTCAGCGGTTTGTGGTCCGTAAATATATAGTGAGGTTGTTACCCTCGATCAGTCGGCGAAGATTCTGAATAGCTATGTACATAGCTAATAATTTGCGATCGTAAACGCTGCTGTATCGCCATTGCGTGTCGCTCATAGTCTTGGAGAAAAAAGCAAGAGGTTTCCAAACATTGTTGACCTTTGGTTGAAGAACGGTGCCTGTACTGGTATCAGACGCATCAATGGGCAGGCACAGCGGAGCGTTATGTAGCGGGTGAGTTAATGTTGTTGCCTTGAGAATGCTTTGACCTTGACGGCAATGCTCGAAGGCTTGTTCTGATTCAGGCGCCCATTGAATAGCGTTCTTGTCATTTTTCTTGCTATTGTGAAGGTTGCAAGTCCAAATCACGTTGGGGTCACCAATTTGCCAATACGAGTAGTAGTGTGTGGCAATGACGGAAAATCAGTATTTTAATATTTATAAAGGAAAATTACCAACTACTTGAAGGAAAGGAAAAACTGAAATCTTTTTATTTTGTTTAGATAGATGTCAGAACTAAATATAAAACTCCTTTACATCAAACTGTGACGAAACGCCACAAGACGAAGTAGAGGCTGACCATAGAACCATCTAGAATTGACCTTGCTTATAACCTTTTCTATCTTTGTAATCTAATAAATTAATTCTGTTTTATTTTTTATTATCATTAGGGTTCCGTAGTAAACAAGGAACCCTTATAGTTTCACCATGTCCGTCTTTCTGTC
This sequence comes from Tiliacea aurago, assembly GCA_948098905.1. NCBI lineage: Eukaryota > Metazoa > Arthropoda > Insecta > Lepidoptera > Noctuidae > Tiliacea > Tiliacea aurago. The sequence continues at coordinate 22,607,190 of OX402582.1, forward strand.
TGTCTCTCTGTCTGTCTGTCTGTCCGTCCGTCTGTCCCCGGCTTGCTAAATGGTTGGTTTTGGATATGTGAAAAAATTCATGGCAGTAGTATATATAACGAAATTAAAAGGAAAACTATCACAGCTAAATAGGGTTTACAAGTTAATGAGTAATAGTCGACCAACTTAAATTTGCAGTTGAAGAATTGAACGTAACGTATATCGATGTATGGGAGAGCATGTTTTTCAACTACAATGTTAAGTTTGTTTTTAGGATAAATTCATCCTAACTACGGAACCCTTCAAAATTTTTTTTCTTTCTTTTCTTTTCTTCTTTCATTGTGCATGGTCCGACACGCACTTGGCCGGTTTTTTTTAGTAGCGCTAAGTCAGCAAAATAATCAAAATCTGTTTGTTACATGTGCTGTTGACAGCTTCAGTTAAATCTCCTTCATACATACATACATGAACTCATGCCTTCTTCCCACGGGGGTAGGCCATAACCAGAAACTACAGCACGCGTTACGTCACCTTTTACGATCATTACATGCAGGCTCCATATTCAGCCTCTCATTTTTCCACTGCTGGGATGAGAACCCGCGGAGTAAATGCTCACAAAAAAAAAAAAATAACACTAGCTTCGCCCCACGGTTCCACCCGCATAAGTTTCGACCCCATGAGAATATTGGAATAAAAAGACCCTGTGTCCTAAATCAGGTCATGGACTAGGTACCCATGTGCCAAATTTCACGCAAATTCACAAAGCCGTTTTAGCGTGAAAGCGTAACAACAAACTCACTTTCGCATCTTTATTACTATATAATTATTACTTATTATTATTTATATACTTAGGTTAGGATTATAAAAAATCGATTCAGTCAACGATTCTGAACAAACTACTATTTATAATGTGCATTAATTCAGTTACACATTGTATTGATCAGTTTTTATTTTTCTAAAGTGTGTCTTGTTTGTGCAGTATATTTTTTTTTTTTTTTTTAATGATATTTAGGCAATTTAGCTGTGTTTGTGTCCCTACTAACAATACTAATATAGACTATGAGTACTTTCTGTTACTAACTCATCACTAAACAATCTATAGACTGTTCAGTACCTATATGTGTTAATGTCTGAAATAAAGATTTTTATTTTTATTTTATTTTTTTACTAAATAATGGGTCTGGACTGTAAAAAAGAAATTTAAGTATAACAATATTTTTTTGTAATGTAGCTTCTGTGTGGAGGTGTCATACAAGTTTTGCGAACTTCATAGACTCCATTTAAGGTTGAAAGTTAAATAAAATATTCAAACCAAGCTGACTGGTTTTCACACTCACTTTTCTTTAACGAAAGCATTACATAAAAAGTACTTTCTGACTTTGCAATTTCAGATACAATCTTCGTCGAATCGTTTGGCGGATGAGCAATCGAGCGTTGGTTTATCCTACAAAAGAGGCCTTTTTAGAGTTCCGTACCTGAAAAAAACAAAAACTGAAATCTTATAGGGTATGCCTGTCTGTTCGTCTGTCACAGCCGATTTGCTCCGAATCTACTGGACTGATTAAGTTGAAATTTAGTACATATATGAATTTCTGTGACCTAAACACGAACGTTTAACGTAAATAAATGAAGTTTGATTATGCGGTTCAATTTTGGAAAAAAAAAAAGTTATGCAAACTGTACCGGTTGACATATCAATTTTTTTTGTATAATTTTAAAATAATTAGTAAGTTATTAAAGATAATAGATTGAAATTAACCATTTGCGCACCCCCTCTGCTAATCTCCGAAACTGCTGAACCTATTTTTTTTTTTTTTAAATACAGGTCTATACTTAATTAAATAGATTACAGGAAAACCTATAAGAAGGAAAGATATGGTCTTAAAATAACATAGTAAATGACTCAATATTGTGCGTGCCATTTGCACTTGGAATGTATGGAGGAACATGTTTTTAAACTACAATGTTAACTTTGTTCTTGAGATGAAGTTATCCCAACCACAGAACCTTTCGTTGTGCGTGGTCCAACACGCACTTGGCCGGTTTTTTTATTAAGATTGAACCTAGGAAAATGATACTTGTCCGCAAAGACACTGTCGAGTGACATTTTGTAGAAGAAAAAGAATCGAATAGAATAGAATACTCTTTATTGTGTACTACTGTTGCCCGCGACTTCGTCTGCTACCCAGGATGAAAAGTAGCCTATTTACTTCTCCAGATCATGGTTTACCTATGTGCCGAATTTCATTCAAATTCAGTAGAAATTTTACATAGGGTGAAAACCACATTTTTCCTTTCACTTTGCCCTCTTATGCAGTCATCGTAATTAAAATTCTTCCCCACACATTGCATAAATAAAATAAATGAAAGGAAACGAAATTGTTTATTCTGTAAATAGGTTATCGGAATCACTTGTACGCGTCATATTTTTTTTTTCTTTTTGTGATTTTTCTGCTTCATGGCAATCTGTTCTAGGAACAATAAGCCATTTCCTTGTCTGATTAGTATCATGTTCCAAGTGTGATCTACGAGAGCCATAAACTGTTGAAAAGTTTCTTTCCAGCAGACTCTCTCTTTGTCTCATTGTGGGAATCTTTTGGTGAGATTAGGTATGTCATATCTCTTAGCCGGGTATGTTGGAGTCCACCCTTTCCGCTCAGAGTAAAGCCATATTGGATATGGCCGCGACTCATAATTAGATCAACTTCACAACTGTTACTGACCTGAAAATTGCGAAAAACGTTGGAAAATTTGAATTTCGCGGGCTACCATAGCGCATCCCCCTTAAAGATAAATTTTTGACTTTGGTTATCTCTTTGACTGTAGTTTGTTTTTTTCGCCGTAGTCAGCCGTAGTTAAGCAACGGCCGAACATTTGGCCGAATCTTCGGATTTATGTTCGGGGTAGACACCCTGGGCTCGGCGGCGCAGTCTGTCTCGCAACTCGCGCGTATCGTGTCTCTCACGCATGTTTATAATATCTATCTCGCTCGTGCCACTACAAGCATCACTTAGTTTGATAGGACCACATCACCAAGTTAAGTCCCTTAGCTACCGCTTTTAATCCATCAATGCGGCTGTAACATATAATATAACAAAGTTAAAATGAAAACTATCACACCTAAGTAGGCTTTATATATTAACGAGTAATAGTCGACCAACTTACATTTGCAGTTAGAATGTGTCGGAGAACATATTTTTTAATTCTAAGTTTGTTCTTGGGATAAATTCATCCCAACTACTGAACCATTTATTGTGCGCGGTCCGACACCACTTGGCCGATTTAATACACCTACAGTTTACTTTATTTTAATTACCAATTTGTTCTTACTTTTTCATGTATCCTTATATTACCTATTACTTTTTTTCCAACAAACACCGGCTTACATAATTATTGTATTATCAATACGCTGACTCATTTTAAACGGAAGGCACTGTCTCCTGTGATACAGTTTTATATAACTAGTACAGGTGATCTTTTCCACTAACGTTAAGTACTGTATTGTATTGCATAGTTTTTGCTTAACAACAACTGGTGGGAAAACAATCTGTAACACTGTTTTTGGAACAATAAAAATTATTAAATTATTAATGAATAATGCAGTTATTTAAATTGAAAATGATATTCGCTATTTTGGAAAGCTTTCAAAGTGCAAATTGGATCGTATTACTCAGGGCCTTCGATGTACCGTGTATGTTTATGATAAAGGTAAGGCGTTCATTAGATGTATTATATATTATACACATAACATCTGTAATCCCAGAAGGGATAGGCAGAGGTGAACCTATAGTACAACCACATTTCGCTAGTTATGTTTAAGTCCCATGTAATAGGGGGCGAGCCTATTGCTATCAACCGGGCACAAATGTAGACTAGGCTGCTACTGAGAAATTTATAATGGAAAGTATATAGTACTTACTAATTCCATGAGTGCACTAATTACATGCTATTATAAAGTACTTACTTATTCCATGCTCAAGCTGTCACTTCCTGTTACACACTTCCGTCCCCCGAAATCACTCCCACGAAGTCACTATCGCTAATCCGATACTAAAATACAACAGTGTGAATCCCAGTGGAAAGTTCGATCAAAATACAATGGTTTGAAAAAAATATAACAATAATATCGATTGACCAGTGCTGAAAACAATACCAGCAGTAAAAATAAACTACAATTTCTATTGATCTTTTTATCCCTCTTCGGATAGCGGCCCGCTGCGCTGCACAAAGCTTCAATGGGGTTAAAAAAAGGTATCGACTAGCACAACCATTGTTTTTATTTTTTTCTAAATATTTCAATGGTTTGCAACGCTCGCTTTTTTTTCAACAAAGATTTTTGTTGGTTTATGATTTATTAAGTAAAAAACATTTGTTGCGATAATGTTAAAGCCAGTTTAGATAATCTAACGAACAGTCAAAAGCTAAAAGCACCTTCGCGAACACCGATTCAGACAGTCAGCCCGAAAATAATCCGCGTTTTGAAGAGGAGAGTAAGAAAAGCAACCGATGACTTGCACTATTTTCTCCAGCTGTTGCAGAAACCCGAAAGTTTCAAACTACATAAAAACATGTTCCAAAATGAATTTTAAGGCTATGATAATCGCCGTTGACCTTGGCCATACAAATGCGCGTCGCGCTCATGCCGCACAACCATTAATTTTCATAGGGAATATTTATTTTTAGTAACGAAAATATGAATATTTAAAAAAAATCACAGATAGAACTATAGATAATAAAACAGTCTATTCATAAAAAAAAATTAAAATATCTTAAGTAGTTTGAAAGTAATATAGTTTTTTATGCTTTGGGTAGACATTACTTCCTGAATTTATTTCATAAAATATTTTACTGCAATACTTACATATTAACATATAGAATTGATGTAAATGCGTTCTAGTTTGACATATATTTTTGCATAACTTACTTACATTAGATGAACGCATATTAACAGATTTAAAAGTCACTAAAATCATATATCTGCGCCTTAAGGAAGTGGCAAGCTTGCTCCAGACGTTGCGAACCACGCCTCAACTGTGTTGCGAATTTGCAAACTGCGATGCTCAGCTGTTTTGTTACTGGAGTGAATGTTTATTTTTGTTTAATTTCACATTCAGGCGACACCGAAAAAAATAAATAGGAATGACTGTTCATCTGCTCCTTTCATTTCATTTTTCTATTGCTGAAAGTCGCGAGTGGCGAAATTCAATTCTGTTGGATCAGTTCCGACAACAATAATGTACCCAGGATTTTGGATCTTGGTTTAAAAGAGTGTCCTTGGAGTTTCTTGCCTGTTCTTCTCAATAGAGATCTACGATTTGGAATGGGCAAATAGCTTCAACTTTCTGACTAACTGACCGAATCTTTGACAATTCAAAAGTGCCTGTAATTGGTTTAATTGAAATAAATGCTTTGAGTTCAGATGTTTCACTTCGAGTGAAAGACGCTGTATGAAAGACATACATAACATGATGAGCCTATAATGTTCCCACTGCTGGGACACAGGCCTCCTCTCGGTGAGATTGAGTGGGCCGTAATCCACCACGCGGGCACTGCGGTTTGGTAATGAAAGACGAAGAAAAATAAAATTGATGCGTCTGATATCTGCTTTAGTAGTTTCTGTATAGAGTTTCAATAATGTATAAAACATGTTTTACCTACCTACTGACTGCTGAATTATTAAACGGAAACTTAGTTTCGAAACTACGCCACTGATGCCTGGGGTCTATGGATAACATCTGCAATACCACGGGGGCATTGTAGGTGTACGTTGTTATCCCAAAGACAGACAGTAATACACTGACACCGGTACCCTTAAATCTGGAATATATCAATGCTGCTAGGCGGCACAAATAGTTATGGGCATTGATGTATTAAATAGGAAGATAGGCCACTCTCTAACATCACGTAACTATTAAATGGACCCGATGTCGTGCGTCATGTGCTCGACAACCGAAATAGAGAGACATATTACGCGGGCTATAACGGGATCGAGATAGCAATAATTGTCACTGTTACGTACCCATAACAAATCGGAAATAAACTACGATTCGGGTATTCCCTGCAAACCGTGAGTAATGTAGGTCGAATGTGTCCTTTCCCCTAATTTATGCGGTCCACATCGAGGAGCGCGTACCATATCTTCCTATTTAATACATCAATGGTTATGGGGGTAATATTTCCCTGCGTGAGCTCCACTAGTTACTAGGTATAAAAATAATAATAATAAAAATAAAAATGAGCCTTACAGTAGTCGCATAATTATGTGTAACATCTGACATCTCACCTTGGTAATATGCAACTGAGCAGCGACATAAATTATCCCCTCTACATACAATCTATTCATTAGTCGACATCACAGGAGACCGAAGAGCTGGCAGCTACCTCGGACAAAGAATTGGTCTAGCTATTCAAAGGGGGAACGCTGCCAGTATCTTCGGAACCTTGCCTAAAGGGACTCCTTTTAATAATATATTTTAGTTAAAAATAAAAAATAAAAACATTTTTTTTTAGTTATAGATAATGTAAATAATTATGTTATATTTTGGATATAATTTGAATTAAATTTTAGGTATGATTTGTAAAATTATGTTTAAGTATATTACATAGTGAAATTAATTTGTAAAGTTATGTCTAACGCGGATAAAAAACTGAGAATGGCGCAAAATCTACCAAGCGTATTTTTCTGAAATCTATTTTATACAAATTCCATGCTATTATAAATAAATAATTAAAAATAAAAAAAGTTTATTTCAATTACAAAGGACATATAGATACATGTTATTGAAGATCACCTTTTAAGCAAGGAATTGCTTGTGTTAAGAGACTCCGCGCTTCCACTTATCATTATCTAATGCAATTGAAATGTAATACAATGTATGCAAACCTAAAAATAAAAGGTAACTTAAAATTATACAAACAGCACTGTAAATGAATGAGTGTTATGCCTAGAACAGGGCCAAAACGCGCGAATACGTGTGATATGTGTGAGTATGGGCCGGTGAGATTGTAAAGAGTGAGGGTGTGTATGTGTAGTGTGTGAGATACAGGGTGTAAGGGACAGCCCTCCGCAGACTGATGGGGTGAATTCAGTATATCGTACTAAGATGACCGGTACATGAAATTATTTCAGGAAAGTTATGGGAATCCAATGAACCTGATTTGTCGCGGCGGGGTGGATGACCGCGCTCGCTGATTTCAGGCGTCGTTCATTAGAGAATTTCAATATCCATTGCTGCGTTATTTATTTTAGCTGTGTTATTTACATTAATGGAATACAGCGTACAGAGAATGTAATTTTACATTGAAATAAAAAAATTGTAACTGAAATTACGATAAAAAAATGACAATTTTCCTGAGAATTTTTTTTAGTGGAATATGGTTGTCCCTTACACCCTGTATAATTATTAGCCTATTACTTACTAATTCCATCGCCTCGCCTGCCTCGACTGCCTCGTTGGTCTAGTGGTCGCAAGCGGTACTGCTGAGCATGAGGTCCTGGGTTCGATTCCCAACTCAGACAAAGTGTTATTAGGTTTTTCCATCAGGAATATCTCAGTAGCGCCCAGAGACTGGATTTGTGCCCGGTTGATGGCAATAGGCTCGCCCCTATTACATGGGACTTAAACATAACTGGCGAAATGTGGGTGTACATAGGTACACCTCTGCCTATCCCTTCGGGGATTAGGTGTCATGTTATGTTATGATATGTACTAATTCCATGCTATTAAAAAGTACTTGCTTATTCCATGATCAAGCAGTCACTTCTTGTTACACACTTCCGTCCCTACTCATGAAATCAGACTGAAAGCAACAGGAAAGATGTTACAGTACATCAAAAATATTTTTATTGATATAAACATTATACAACAAATATCCCGGAATTATCGCACAACCTCTTAAGGGGTCATTGTACTCATCATTATGAAGAACTTTTACTATGGGACCAAACCTGAAATCTCGAAAAAAATCGATTTCGGGTTTGGTCCCATAGTAAAAGTGTTTAAAAATGATGAGTAAATGACCCCTTAAGAGGTTGTGCGTTAATTTCGGGACATGTTGAAGTGTCGTTTGTGAATTAGTTGGCTAAGTATACTTATAAAAGTAGCGTTGTGAAACAGTTCGTGTTTCCGGCCTTCAATTTAAATCAGATACAGTTTTGGTAATGTTAGCTTTCACTCGATTTTGTAACAATGTTATTACAATTCATGCGGGTATTATTTGGTTTTAATTGCGAAATTAACCTAATTGATATCGATAATTTAAATGCTACCCTATCATTGTGGTGTATAATTCTATTTGCATTTGACTGTCTCGGTTTTATTCATAATTAGGGTTTTGATTTACGTAAATAATTAAATAGCGAACCATTTATTTGTACAGAAATTCGATATGACTAATTAACGTTTAGACTCGTTTACTTCTATTGCTTATAGACAAAATATACTTCATTTAAATCTAAAAGCAAATAAGTACCAATTGATTATAGTTTCAAACGTGTAATGGTGTTTTTAGTTGTCAACACAAGCGATTTGCTATTTGTTATAAATATTTTTAGAAATAAGTTTTTGTATTTACTGTTTTTTTTTTTTTAATTCACTAAGTATGGCTGAATTTTGAAACTAAAGTTTACAAAAATTAATTACCTACATCTGGAGCTAAAATTAATTTTCCTCGTAATTAAAGAGATAGGTAAGGTACGATTTAATCTATGAATAATTAATTTATGCAAAGCGAAAATAGTGGGACCTTTTGTGATGAAAAATTTGTCTAGAAGTGTAACTCCTATTACGCCTAATCAGTCATTGGCCGAACTATGTTCGTACGTCATCGATCGAATTCGGCCGATCGAACCGAATATTATGTAAAAGAAAGTGAACTGCGTCGGACTGCGTACACCCAGTTATCGGACGTCACTGGACTATGTCGGTTTATTATTTATTTATTCAGTAGTACACTTGCATTTTAATACATATAAGTTGGTGCAAGCACTCATTAGAGTTTTACCGTGCACCAAAATCATCGACCACATTATTTAGAGAATTAAAACAAACATAATTGTACGTATTTTTCTGTTCTTTTTTTTTTTCTTGTCTGTATATATGTGTGTACATAAACTGTTAAATAAATAAATAAATAAATAATTATGTTCTTAATTAAAAAGAAACAACAACAAAAATTGTTATTGTTTCTTTTTAAATGTTTCGCTAAGGTATTTAGCGAAACATTTATTATATTACTAAACAAACGAGCAAAAATCGGTGACCGATCTGACCGTCCTTAAAAAAAAGTGGTAGAGGAATGTGACTTACATTGATAATTTGAAACAGGTTGTTCCTAAAAGTATAATTATTAAAGTAATCATTAATTTTCCTTTATTTTTGTTTGTTATGAATACTTAAAAACATAATAATGTTTTTTACTAAAGTTGTCAAAAAATAATAGGCCCGTTTTATTTATTTATTTATTTATTTATCTTTATTTCAGGTAGAACCCATAAATGTGTTAGTATTCCTTAACCTATGTTAGTATATTAGACTAAAACACACACTAACTAATAATAATTAATTACGCCATCTCACGGAGACACCTGGCAACAGTACATGCACTGCGCACAGGTGCCCCATAAGGTGGCCCTCAGTCTTACTAGCAATAACACTCAGAAGACTGTTGTCGCTGCCCCGCATTCGACGCAGTAGTGAAGCGGATCTTTTACGAATGATCGCAAAGAAGTCGTCTGTACGCGCTACTGTGAACATTCCTGACGCGCTACAGAAACGAGGCAGCGACAGCAGTATCCGAAAAGCATTATTGTACTGCACACGCAGGGCATTAAAGGTTTTTTGCGTGTATCTGGTCCACAGACTGCAAGTATAAAAGGTCTGGCAATAAGCCCTAAACAGAGTAATCTTGACATTGCTGTCGCACTTTGCAAATCTGCGGGCCAGCATGTTGCATCTTACGGTCAACGCCCTCCGCTCCCTCTCAATATCACAGTTATCAGTGCCATCCTCTGTAATCCAGTGACCAAGGTACTTGAACTGTTTTACTCTGTTTAGAGTGGCACCACAGAGCGAGACTGGTGGTACAACTTCATAGGTCTTGTTTTGTGCCATAAAAACTAACAGCTCGCTTTTCTTGGCATTATACCTTAGTCCATGGGCTCCAGCATAGCACTCACATATATTTAACAGCTTCCTAAGAGCACTGATCGACGGACTCAGCAGCACCATATCGTCAGCATAACTGATATTGTTGAAAGACACACCATCGATCGTGCATCCGATGCCAGTGCTGCTGAGTTCCTCGATCAGCTTATTCACATAGATGTTAAACAACTTGGGGGAGGTCAGACCCCCCTGCCTCACCCCGCACTCTAACCTGTACACATCTGAGTATGAGCCTGCCCATCTCACAGCGTTGTGTTGGTTATCGTACCAGAACTTTAGGACATTAATTATTTCTGGCGGCAGGTTAGCTTCATTAGACAACTTTACCCACAGGATGTCATATGAGACGAGGTCGAAAGCACTGGATAAATCCAGGAAGCATGCATACACAGGTGTCCTCCTCCCAGTGTAATATTGTACTGTACTCTTAAGGGTCATGATTGCAGTCTCAGTTGATAACCCATCCCTAAAACCAAACTGTCTGTCGTTAATTTTTAATTGTTTACCTAGACAACGGTCAAGTAAACAATCAAAAATTTTCGCTGTAACCGTTGCCAAGGATATCGGTCTGTAATTATTAACATCAGACATATCACCGGTCTTATTCTTAGGAACGGGCACCACCACTGTTTTCACTAGATCAGCCGGCAAATATGAATGGCTGACACATAGGTTGAATAGTAAGGCAAGAACCCTTGTGAGGTGAACACCTGCGTTCTGCAGATGCTCAATACTTAAACTATCGTGACCAGGTGACCTACCCCTGGACATGTTTTTGATGACGGAAGACACGTCACGGGCAGTGAAACGTACACTAAGGTCATTATAGCTTATATTCGATGTTTGGTCTGCTGGACCCAGAGGTAAATCAATTTTGAAACGTTGTCGGAATAAGTTAGCAATATCGACCAAGTCACTTTTGCCCCCAACACTCGAAGGGAGACTCGACTCAGGATTCAACCTTTTCGTTTCTCTCCAAAAGCTTCCAAAATTCCTCGCCGAGTGGTGAGAAGCGATAATGTCCATCTTAATTTGCTGCTGGTTATTTTGACACCACTTAAACTTTGCCTTGAAAGCATTGTTGTTGTTTTGACATTTAACTTGAATCGATTTATCGTGAGTATCGAGTACCAAGTCGTATGGTTACTTCGCTAGTTACGTCGCGATGGACAATCGCGGGCCTATTATTTTTTGACAAGTATATTTAATTATAACCCATTATAACATTTATTTCCATTCACATAATATTATACAAATTAGATAATTATTTATCTTTTGTAAGAAACATTGATCTAAGCACTCACTTTCTTCTATCTGTACAAGGATATTTTGGTGAGTGACCAAAATCGGAACTAATGCCGCCGCCATCTTGATTTTTTCCATACATTTCACATATATTTACGAACAACGCCTTCCTGTCAACGACATTCAAGTGCCAATAGATCAACGTCATTCAAGCGCCAAAATAATGATCCTGTCATCACTGTTTAATAATTTCATTGATGGATTCGATTGGTCGAGATCGCCCGATGACGGATCCGTCGACCTATTCTGTAAAACTTAGGTGAAGTGAGCTTGAAGTGAACATCACTGACATTCAAATCAAATCAAATCAAAAATATTTTTATTTCAAATAAGCCTACATGGGCACTTATGAAACGTCAGAAGCTAGGTGCACGGTTACAATTGGTCGTTTCCTATGGAGAAGAGCCGGCAAGAAACTCCACGGTTACTCTTAAAAAAAAAAAAAATTGGCAAATAGAAAATGGTCTACAGATCTACAGTATATTAAGCCTACAACGTCCTGACATTAACAAAAAAAACTATATAAAATATGATTAACATAATAAAAGTTAGAGCCTTGTTGAAATCAAAAAACATCGATTATGTCAAGGAAGTATGTAAAAAATAAATAACATAAACATCGCAACTTGGGAGCAGTTAATAGACATTTACATATTTTTGCCGTTAATGAGGTACCAGGGAAGCCACATGTGCAGAAGGAATTAATGCCAAACTTCCTTGTCTTCAATGTAGTCTTTAATCTTATAATATGCTTTTTTGATAAGGACACGTTTGATGTGGGTTTTGAATTTTCATTATATTTCATTAGGAGGAATGACAGCTTACCTCACCCAAGTTTTGACGGTGAGATTTTCACAGAATAGTCAGCAGGTGGTGCTGGTGGGCAGGTGTACATCTCGCGTTATAAGGGATTCACTTGAATGGATCTTTTTAGGTTCATTTTACTGCGATAATCTGATTTCCCTATGGATGTACGTTAAGATGAGACGAGCCTCCTATCAGCTGAAAAGTTGTTGATTAATGATGAAATTGGATTTATGTAATGAATAATACTGATTAACTGCAGACTTCTGACGTTAAATAAGTAATAGGTTGAACCAATGACGTATTATAAATAGACGCGTCATACACGATTATTAGTGCACTCAAAAACAGCGTAAGCCATGATTGTAGCTACATACTTGCGTACAATCATACAGCGCGTGAAGAAAAGGAAATACCTATACCATTAGCTGTTGTTAGAAAGAGATGAACATACATATTTAGTTACGTCACTAACTGCGGCATGTTCATTGGCGCGTACGTTTAGGTAATTATTATTATTGTAAATGTCAGGCAATTGCCTGGCATTTACTTTGCCATTATTGAGCGCAGGTAACGCATCTAAAGGTCATCATTGGGTTGAGCGTAATTATATCTCATAGAATCAGTTTTAACAGGGATTGTTACTTCTTCCATTAGTGTCAAATGTTGTACCTACGGCTGGGGACCTCTAAGGCACTGTGCAGACGGTGGACAATTTGCCCGCGGACAATTTGGAATCGTATGGAAATCCCGGCATTCTATTTGTCCTACATGTGCGCAGCGCCTTAAGGTGAATCCGACTCTTCACAGAGAGAAAGAGATGAAGCTATACGTGCATATCTTCATCTTTCTAACACTGAAGTAAGATTAAAATATTACTGCCATGAGAGGTGGTGGTACACTCACTGTTCCTACCCCTTCGGGCGATACAGGTGTGATGTTAAATTTGTGTGTATGTCATATTAAAATAGCCAAAACTAAGAAATGTTTGTTGTTACAGGCAAGAAAGGCGAACAAACAGTAGCTGTGAAGACTCTCAAAGAAAATGCTTCAGAAAAAGAGAAAATAGATCTGCTGCAGGAACTACTAGTTATGAAGAACTTGGGATACCATCCTAATGTTGTTCAGTTGATTGGCTGTTGTACTGAAAAGGTAATACTAACTACTAAAGGCCTATGACTCGGACTACTTAGTTTACTAAAGGACTATTAAATAAATACTTATGCAGAGTGGCGATAAGGTTATCAAATTAAGAACACAGCGGTTAATAAAGAAAGAAATCGTGTCAACATAAATTATGTGTGTTCAAAGAACGTCATGTAGATAGGTATGTGGTTTCATTTAATGTGATATTCTCATCGCCACCCTAAACGTTTTTATCGTGTATTTAATCGCCGAAGGCAGCGACTAAATACACGATAAATAAGAGAGAAAATGGTAAAAGTACCATCAGGTAATTTTCCATTTTCCCCACATTCCGTCATCATTCTTTTGTCTATAGAGGTATGAGGAACAGGGTGTAAAGTTCACTTATCCTCTATATAGAAAAGGGAGGCTCTTCCAACCAGACGGGGGTTGTGTCTGGTGGGCTACTGCCCGACGGTTGATGTCGGGATGTTGTACTATATGCCAGTCGCGCGGTAAACTCTCCTTGCGCGATGCAAGATTCGTGTGACTTCAGGTCCTCGATGCGTAGTTCCCAAGTGGCGGTAAAGATACCGCCACACGTCCAAAATTTGTAAAAAATAATCTTAAAAATATCACCATTTCCATTATTTAAGATAAATAGGTCGTAAAACACTTAATTCATACTTAAGAAAACACTTTGAAATAATACATCAAAAGCAATATTTTAGAAATACCTAATTAATGTTATAATATTTATTAAACTTTCTCTAAAACAAAATAAGCCACTGGAGTCCAGATCATAGACCAATGTCAGACTCAATATTAATTAATGGAATCCTAATATTGCAACCTAAGGATCTAAGTGTAATTTGTATTGCACTAAATCTTTGGTTACTGAGACTTGTTATCTTAATTAAGTTGAAGTTATTAATGATGATAAATATTATATCTAGCAAATACTTTGTTAATTTGATTGGAATGGTATATTAAAGTTAAAGCATATTACTAATCAAAAACTTGCATCGGTCAATTCTTCTTAAATTTGATGGAACAGAAGGGATAACGGAAATTAAATTAAAATTCTTGCAATCAACCAACCAGTTCCGTACTCAAAAAATGGATTATTACGAAAAAATATGAATAAATGTATATACTTGCCTCTATTTCTTTAAGTGCCTGTTTTTCATTTTTATATATTGGCACCTTTTTGTAGACATAAGAGTATTCCTGTAATTTGTTATCTATTAATTGAAAGAAAGAAAGCAAGAAAAATAATATATTCGTCGTTTTGTTCGTTGTGTTATTGTGTGCTGTGCTATATATGTCTTTTGTGTGCACTAAATAAATGTTTTATCTATCTATCCTACATTTTATATGGATACAATTTGGCGAATATATAATAGAGCCGAAATTTCTGTGCATAAAAACCTACAGACCTACTTTGATAATCCAATCATTGGCCTGGGAATTGCCATGAATTCCCCTTTTGTTCGTAACTTATCTGAAAGCTATGTTCAAGCGAATACATTTTTAATGAAACGAAATGCTATTTTCAGGAACCCACCCTAGTTATAATGGAGTTCGTGAGCATAGGCAAGCTGCAGCAGTTTCTTCGGGATTCAAGAGCTGAACGCCACTACGGCAACACCCATGGAAGCCAGTTCCTGACGTCACAGGATCTCACCAAGTTTGCGTTCCAAGTCGCGAGAGGAATGCAGTTCCTTAGTTTACAAGGGGTAAGAGTATTTGCTTTTTCTATCATCATCAATCATTTAATCATTCTTCTGCATTATGGCTATGTTGCACCTATTCTAAAGTATTATGTTTTTTTTTGGGGTAATTCTACTAATGAAGAAGCGGTATTTAAAGCCCAGAAGAAATATATACGAGCCATAACGGGTATAAAAGTAACAGACAGTTGCAGACCATCATTTTTAAAGTTTAATATTCTTACGTTACCATGTTTATATATATTAGAGGTTATAATGTTCGTTAGAAAAAATACAAACCTCTTTAATAAGTTACATAGCAAAAGTTACAAATTCAATATTATGTTTACCTTTTAATAAAACAGCGTTGTTAAATAAAAGTATATTATGTATGGCTCTACGCATATATAACCATTTACCAAACTCATTCCTGGAGATAAGTGATATAAGAATATTTAATAACAATATCAAAACACTGTTACTAAAAAAAGCGTATTACTACGAGTATGTCACTGAATATTTACAGGATAAACATATTATATAATGTGTGTAAATTTGCATGCCTTACGGTAGGATATGGCTAATGGACACTATTGTTTGTTTAAGACCTTATTTTTAACCGACTTCTAAAAAAGGAGGAGGTTCTCAATTCGGATGTTTGTATTTTTTTTTTTTATGTTTGTTCGCGCATAACTCCGTCGCTTGCCAACCGATTTAAAAATATTTTTTTTGTTGGAAAGGGTATACTTCCCAAATGGTCCCATATTTTTTTTTTGAAAAATTAAATCCGGTTTTTGAAAAATCAACAAAAATCTAAAAATGTATCTACATAGTCTACATCGCTCTCTCTACATACAACGATCTTTTCGTTTACTCTGCATTGCGTTTTTGTTCGCGCATAACTCCCGTCATTTACGAACCGATTTGGAAAATTCTTTTTCGGCACTAAAAAGTGAAAAACAGAAATCTTTTTACAAAAAAAAAAATATAACCGACTTCCAAAAAAACACTACAAAGTGAAAAATTACTTTAATTTCGGAAGTCGGTGGCACAAAACTAAAATACAGATCCAAAGACACCGACTTCCGAAATTAAAGTTATTTTTCACTTTGTAGTTTTTTTTTGGAAGTCGGTTATTTTTTTTTGTAAGCGGTCAGCGCATTTCTTCCACACTTCTCTATTAATTGTCATCGCGGTAGTCTCTCTTTTTCTATCCATATCATCTTTCACAGAGTCCATCCATCATTTCTTTGGTCTTCTCCTACTCGTATAGCCATCTACATGCATACTCAAAACTTTCCTGGTGACATTTTCCTCACTCCTCCGCATCACATGCTCAATATCATATATTCAGCCGAAACGTCCACTGCTGGATATAGGACAAGTGTCGCCTCATCCATCCATTTCTGCGACTTTCACCTAGTCTTCGGACCACCTTCTCTTTTCCTAAGTCGCAACAATCCAATGGGTGCAGTGAGCACAGGACTGGCGGTTACGGTAATGTTTTGGGGAGGCTCTTATCAAAATCTGTTGGTTTATGGTGATGATGACATACTTGATTGTTATATAATCATCCAAGGGGTTTAAAAAGCCATTAAGAGTCATTTTCCACCTTTTAGTCCCATTTTGATGTTTGGGTATACCTACCTTTTAAGTTATAGTGGAAATAAAATAACGGTGTTGATGACAAGAGACAAGGCTAATTCACGACATGACAGACATTTATTGAAGTTCAGAATTCCAAGGTTCACTTTATCTGCTCTATGATTTCTCTGTTTTTATAACTTTGTTTTGCTTAAGTTCAGTTCTAAGAGACGTCAAAAGTAATTGGGTTAGTTGGCGAAATAAACCTTGACTCAACAGTTTTCTTTCAGACGTTCTTTTACGTTGGGTCTCTCAAATATTTGGAAAAATTTCAGATTTTCAGTTGTAAAATCAGAATAAAAGACAGCAATAAAATTAAGAAAACTAGACCAAGCCTCTTTGTATTTTAAGATGATGATACATGTTTACTGCGTGTTAATTTTTGTTTCAATAGACTTTAATCCTTTTCTTAGAAGGACGTAATCTATTCTGAAACATCAGGCAAAAATTACATAATTATCAACAATAAACTTCAGTCAGAGAATAGTAATCGACTTCGCAAAGGTTTGCAAGCGTAGTGTCAGAGTTCATTAATTTTCAGGGAAATTCCAAAACAATGTCAGTTTCGAATCGTTACGTTACGAATTCAAGTTAAAGTTCTTCAATTCGGTAAAGCTTGGAACGAATTGTTCTATACTTGAATAATTTAAGGAGAAACAGGTTTCAGCTCTTGAAATTTCTTTGTGTACTCAAGAATCTTTGTATTTTATTTAGCAGCCTGTAGTAGGTAGGCCTTTAAAATATTGAAGTAGACATTTTTCTCATAACATCCGCTGTTTGATGCCTATGCTTAGAACGGTGAATACGAAAAATCTTAATAAACTGTGCCTCTTTTAACGTTTAACAGATATTTTTATTATTTTATCATCTCTAAAATTTTCCAAATATTTTCTTGACTAAATTTAAAATACCTGCTTATTATACAACATTATTTTAGTATATGCGAAACCCGAAACACGTGTCTAGTATTTTTATGTAAAGAATCTATGTACAACATTTAAAAACTGTATCATATAAAATCACAAAGTTATAAGGTCGTTAAGTTACCGGGTTGTCCGTACAAAAACATGCTAACGGCGGCGGCGGCCCCGCGCTTCCAGGGTCGTCTTGCGCTCATTGATAATACTTTGGCAGTAGGTACCTAATCGAACGGCGATTGTATTGTAAGTAATTAAATGGTGATAACATTTTCCATCACACTAAAATATTTTTGGGCAAAAAAAAACATGGTGTAAAAATTATTGGAATCTATTCAGTTCCTTATTCTGAACAAACTATATTCAGGATTCGCATATACTAAAAATAATGTACATACACTATCTACATACAGTATTAAAATGTCCTTTCTGAAAGAGTTTTCTGTTAAAAATCCTGAGCATCGCTTTCCTATTAAAGTTTTTCACAAAGAGGAAAAATTTTGAATTTCATTTTTATTTTATGAAGAGTTTTCATCTCGCAATACATTTCATTTCTTTAATATAGGCTTCATAATATTTTGAAGTGCCTATACCCGGACGTAAAACAATATATAAAAAGACTGTTTACGACACGATTTATACTTCATAAGTATATAAACAGTGTGTCTTCTCATAAAGGCGGAACGACCTGACTTTTAGGACGTACGATTAAAATTAAATCTTTGATATTATAAACTTAAAGATCTCTACCAAATGTTAATACTGCCATTCATTATGAAGTAAGTTTTATCTCCAAGATTTAATTTGGAGTAGGCCTAATATACAACATTGGATGGATTAAAGGGAGAAAAAGAGACAATTCTCTTTCTCTCCCTTCAATCCATCCAAAGATTGTCTGTAAAAGATCGCTTTTAGTGATAAGACCCGCTCTGCCAGGGTTGCGAGTTTCTCTGAAAGGGATATCGTGGCCCTGGCACAGAGGCAACTGAAGGAACTCGGGTGGGTTTTAGTCAGTAAAACTCTGACCCTCCCGCTCCACCCAGAACAGGAGAAGTTATTTGATAATTTACAAAAAAAAAAAAGAAGATAATACCTACCACCCGTTGTGTCACCCTATTTAAAATTTTAACATTTTTGTCTGTATTTTTTAAGGTGTACATAATAAAGACTATTCTATTCTAATTGAGTACAAATTAATAAATGTAATTGATGCGAGTATGTAAACTCAGGAAAATAAATTGTTATGCGAATTGACTTCCGAGAGAATTATCCGTATATCACACCTGTAATTCTTTGACAGTTGTATGAAATTGCTGCAACACAGCAAATTGACGTAGGGTGACCATTTGCTTAACAATTAATTTTGCTGACTGTACCACAATTGCCAATAGATGCAGTCAAGCGATTAACCATGGAACAAGTCTCGGGGGAGTTAATTAATTAACCGATTCGAAGAGATTTTCCTCAGTCTAGTGATTTAGTAGACCACTGTTAGGTGGAGACATCTCTTTTTGAAAGCCCAATTTACAAAGTATGAGCAGTATTGTATGTTATTGTAATTAGATATGCCAAATAAATAATTGCAAAGCTTTAAGTCATTATGAAATGGTGTACACAATATTTCCTTTGAAGCAGTAAATCACTCGTTAAATAAAGTTGCAAGTCTAAAAACACATGGGTACCACATATTAAACATGTCACACATACCAATGTAACATTTCCAATTATTTAGAGAGATTTCATTAGTCATTATTATCTTGTCAAAGGCCCAACGTTTTGCGTAATACACTGCTTTTATTTGAGCTCTAAGGCGCGGTCCACACAGAAGGACCCAGACGCGACACAGACGAGCTGCGGAAGCGACATTTCAAATTAAATAGAAGAAACGAGGCGTAGTCGACGAACGGGTCAAAAACGCTGCATACTGTCTTTAACAATTCATTTCGAGGGTAGCAGCGGTGGCGTGTGGTTGTGAGCTATGACATTTATATTTTAAGTTCAGCGATCATCCCGTGTCCTTACCGCACCCCCCCTTGTGTCTGCGCCGCGTCGTATATTTTAACAATAGAACGCAGATGGAAACGTGACGTACCTGCGTCTTATCCTTTCTGTATATTTGGGCCAGATCGCGTTAATGCATTTTGTATGAAGAATAATTATTCTTCATACAAAATGTAGATGTGAAGTCCCTTTCACACGTATCTACATTAAGATACGTACGAAAGGGACGTCGCGTCTAGGTTCCGTCCTCGTCTCACGTATCTTGTGTGGCCCGCGCCTAACAAGACAGCCTTTGAGGCTCATTTACACGAGGAATGTTTCTCAGCCGTCGCGAAGCGAAAATGTATGTGTGCATCTCGCCAGGCGATAATCTTTCTGTACTCGTCATACAACTACTGTTATATGTTCAAATTATAGGCGAGGACGCTGGCACCCTAAACACAAGTTAAATCTTACTCTGGGAGCCAGAGTTCATCGAAAACACTCTTTATTTTAGTTGTTACGCTGCATACTGTTTAGTGTTTACCTAAGTGTTTATGTACAATGGAAGATAATAAAAATATTTTCTTTTCTTTCTACTCATGACATAAATTAGTAACACCCAAGCGTAACAACCAAAAATCGTCTACGGTTATTTCAATAGATCACACAAGTCGAGAAAATTGCCTGAAGAAGACTTCTCAGGCAATTTTCTCGTGGGTGTGATGCGAAATTTGGAATCAATTCCAACGTGTGAGTACCTATCGTATTATCCGGTCGAGAAATGGCCCAGATTAATTTAGAAAAATGTATGTCTTTTGTTGTTTTATCTCAAACTAGCTTTTGCCCGCGGCTTCGCTCGCGTTTATTTAGAATTTGACAATAAATTCGGGTGGTACTCTGCTTGTTGTTTAGCCGGTGCAATCATGGGCTTAACACGCTACTGAAGTTTCTATAATAATTAATACAATCATGATTCGAAAGACACGTGGCGCCATCTATTATCATAAGAACGTTATTGTTGTTTTCCTCGGGAACAGTATTTTTTTTCGAGATGAAAGGTACCCTATGTCCGTTTCTGTACACCTGATAACGTATATGCAAAATTTCAGGATGATCCATTCAGTGGTTTAGGCGTGAAAAGGTAACAAACAAACAAACTTTCTTTCGCATTTATAATATTAGTTAGGATTCTGAAGTAATCTTCAAACTTTTATCTTAGGTTAAAGACCAGGGGGCCTAAAATGGACGCTTTGGCAGAATCATAGTATGATCTGCGTACAATTCATATCCCGCAATTCATGTGTTTGACAGTTATTTATGGAGTTTCGTAAAATGGTCCACAAATTAAGAATTGCTTTATTGAAGTCTAATTTCAAATAGCAGCTGTCAAACAGATGAATTGCGGGTTATATGAATTGCACGCATGATTCTGCCAAAGCGTCCATTTTAGGCCCCCTGAGAAGCTACGGTTCATTAGTGTACAGGCATTTTTACTTTGCAAAATGAGCTACTTTTCCATTGCTCAGATTTTGTATAAAAATAACATTATTTATTTCTGTTAACAAATTACGTGTAAATAACCAAAAGAGTATGTTTTATTAGAGTAGGGGGAACCCGTACCTAAAGGATCACCCGTGTGTCTGTCTGTCACAGTTGATTTGCTCCGAATCTACTGGACCGATTAAGTTGAAATTTCATACAAATGTGTTTTTTTGTGACTCAAATACGAACGTATAACGTAAATAAATGAATGTTGAGTATGGGTTGACTTTTGGGGGTAAAATCAGAAAATTTGAAAAAAAGATTTGGAATCTGTACCTACCGAATGACATACCAAATGAAAGGACTTCATAAGAGCAATATTTTTTTTTATAGTTCTTGAAATTATTAGTTATAAAGTTATTAAAGAAAATAGATGGAAACTAACCACTTATATCCGAATCACTAAGCCTAAAAGAAAAAAAAAATAAGTACAGAGAATCACACTTCACACTAATATTATAAAGGCGAAATTTTGTGTGTGTGTATGTTTGTTACTTCTTCACGCTCAAACGGCTGGACCAATTTTGATAAAATTTTGTATGGAGGATTAAGACATAGGCTACTTTTTATCCCGATATTCCCACGGGATCGAGACTTACGCGGGTAAAACCGCGGGGCGCAGCTAGTAGTTTTTTATTTATAGATTACAGGAAAACTTATAACAAGTCTATGGTCTTAAAATAACATGGTAAATCACTCAATATTGTGCGTACAAACTTACATTTGCAATTGGAATGTATGGGGGAACATGTTTTTCAACTACAATGTTAAGTTTATTCTTGGGATACATTCATCCTAACTACGGAACCCTTGCGTGGCCCGACACGCACTTGGCCGGTTTTTTTTTTCATATCTGCTAGTAATTTTCGAGTGGCTCAACTAGATCAACTACTGCTCAGATCTTGCTGCCCCTTACCATAGATGTATGGAAATTCTTGACAACTTGCCTCGGGAAATGCATTCAATCGTCAATTTTAGTTGTCATAAAAATACTTATGACAATCGTTTTGAGAAGTATTATACATTATTGTTTAATACCATTCGAATTTGTCTCATCACTTGTGTAAATAGGCCACATAACCACTCTCGTCTAATAGGGTTAAAAACTACCGGCAAAGACTAATGACTATCAAGGCTTCTACAAACAGGCGCTACACGCGACGCGTCACAAAGACCCCGCGTGTCGCGCGACGAGCGGTGCCTTTGTGTCGCGTCGCGAGTCGCACCGGTCTGTAGAAGCCTTCAATCGAATCCCTGTCATTTATTTAACTGTATTTATTTCTCAGTGACAGCATTATAAGCATAGCATAGTCAGCCGATAATGTTTCAACTGGTGGGACACAGGCCTCCTCTCTGTAGGAGGGAGCAGGCCATAATCCACCACGCGACCCCAGTGCAGGTTGGTGGATGTCACAAAACCAGCGCTGGGGCTCTGTCTCGCATAGGGTCGCAGCATTATGCTGAGCGATGGCCGTTTTGCGTGAATGTGACGCATATTTTCCCTCAACTTGTTCTTCCATGTTTTTGTTTTTTTTTTTCTTTGCGTTATGTTTACCGCAAATAAACGCATTTTCTTTCTTTCTTTTCTTCTTTCTTAGATGTCTTCGATTTTTTCTATTAAGTGTGTATATCTGTTGTGGTGAAAACCAGCGTCAGGCACTAGTTGTCTGGCATTTTTGCTGAACTGGGCCTTTTTGGCGCAACCGTGAGGCACACTTACCCGCTAATTTCTTACATCGCACTTTACACTATTTACTTGTTTTTTTTTTATTTTTACATGCTGTACTTATATTATATTGTGTGCCTTAGTCTGTGCTAAATAAATGTATTTTCTTTCTTTCTTTCTTTCTGTTCACGATGATTTCCTTTTTCATTTTGAGAGCAGTGCTCATAAAATAAATTACACAAGTAAAATGATGCAACCAATTAAATTCTCTGTATTTTCCAGATAATCCACCGAGACTTGGCAGCGAGGAACGTGCTGATAACAGAAGATAGGGTGTGTAAAGTTGCAGACTTCGGGTTTGCAAGGGATGTGGCAGATACTCATGTCTATGAGAGAAAGAGTGATGGACGGCTGCCTATCAGGTTGGTGGCGATTATTTAAACTCAAACCCAAACTCAAAGCATTTATTTCAAATAAACCAATTACAGGCACTTTTGAATTGTCAAGGGGTCGGTCAGTCAGAGAGATGAAGCTACTTTACCTATTATAGATTATAGGAAAACCTACAAGTAGTACCTACCTTAAGTACCAATGCCTGCCAGGGTTGCGAGTTTGTCCGAATGCAGGATATCGTGGCCCTGGCACACAGGCAAATGAAGGAATACGGGTGGGTTTTAGTCAGTAAAAGTCTGACACGCCCTCCCGCTCCGCCCAGAGCGGGAGAAGTTATTTGATAATTTCCCTCAAAAAAAAAAAAAAAAGGCACTTTTGAATTGTCAAGGGGTCGGTCAGTCATGAAGATGAAGCTAGTTGCCCATTCCAAAGCTTAGTAGGTACTTATGGAGAAGAACGGGCAAGAAACTCCACGGACACTCTTTTAAATTAACATATGGTTACAAAATATTGTTACAACATTCGTGTTGAAATTAAACATGTGAGAACGATGCAAAACGTCAAAAGCGTCCGTAACAAAAAGATAAAAAAAAAACAATTCAACAATTAAATTAAAATAGGCCAAGGCCGCTAAGAGATGACCAGTCCCTACTGATGGCGCCCGTTCACGGACATGACGCATAGATTAGCACCATTCAGCTTTAAAATATTAACCCCTTATAATATTGTTGCACTAAAGACCGTAAAGTTACCCATTCTTACCACACATCCGTTAGTTATTGTTACTTTAGAAAACCAGCGTCAGACAGCATCTGTCTGGCATTACTACTGACATACAGTCACACACTATAATTTTTCAGGCATTTCACTTTTTATCATGAAGGCTTCTACATACCAGCGCGACTTGTCGCGCGACGCGACATGGCACAAAGGCCCCCCCGCGTGTCACGGACGAGCGGTGCCTTTGTGTCGCGTCGCGCGACAAGTCGCCCCGGTATGTAGAAGCCTTGAACCATTTGGCAAAAAATTGTTATTCTTTATTTCTCCTTTTGTGGTAAAAAATTACCCAGTTTAGTCAGTGAGGCTGGTAATGGCACTGACCGCTCAGAGTACTTAATTAAATCTGTAATGGCTCTTCAAGTAAGGATCTTTTAATATTCACGGTGATTAAAGATAATAATATCCTCTAAAAATTCCAAGCATTCGTGATCTTTGTTTGCTGTTTTTGAACTGTTTTAGTAATTGTCACGGATGGACTAGACACCTTGCTAAAGCATAGTGATTAGGCTTTAACAGATACCAGGGATAGTTACAAGTTGTCACACCCGGGGGTAAACTGAATGTGGTCTGTCGATTACCTCCTTCCATAACGTATAACAACACGGATTGTACCTAACCCTGATATTTTGCCAGCAAAGTTAGTGGTTTCTAGTTGGTTATTATTGTTAATTTCTCGAAAATTTACTGCACACACTGTGCACTCCATGTAACCTACTGGGAAATTAGAAAATTCTGATTTTCTTTGGTGTCAGATAAAATTAATCTCCTTAAATTAACGAGAAAGTGAGCGGCTTGTAATAAGTTTACGGTTACAAGGATTCAATGTGTTATTTGAGCCCAGAACTAATTCTCAGCTGTAGAGATAAATTAAACATAAATATTTTGTAGCCTATCTAAGTAAGCCACTTGGGAAACAAATTATGGCAGTCCTTTTAACTTAAGGCGACGATTACAGACTTTTAATGATTTTATAATGAAGATCACGTCTAAACGAGTAGTGTTAACGATTTAAAAAAAATATATGTTAAATTAGCATTTTGTCAATAATTTAATATGTGAATATTTTAGATTATGTTTATATTACATAGTGAAATTAATTTGTAAAGTTATGTCTAACGCGGCTAAAAAACTGAGAATGGCGCAAAAGCTATCGAGCGTATTTTTCTGAAATCTTCACCAATTTAAAGTTAATTTATTTATTGATCTTTTAGTATACGCGTTTTATTAAAATACCTTTTGTTTTGTGTATAATAAATTAATAATGCGTCAAATTGGGGAGAGTACTTCTTGATGGGCGAGTCCTATTACTGGCTGAACGTACGACCTGTTGCGTCAGCTCAGTACAGAACACGCAAGCTAACTACTCAAGGTCACTGGCATATATATCGTTTTAAGTGGTCTAAAATGTACAATTGAAACTTGATGTGAAAGGCGAAAAGAATTAGAAAAGTGACCGTTGTCCAGGACTGAGATGAAAACATAAACCGCCAAAATATGAAAAATAGATGATTTTGATTTGATCTTTCTTTTTCGTGTGGTTAGTGACTAACCTGGGGCGTCAGAGTTTTTATGCCGCCCATAAACTTCTGACTTGAATTTCACATACCGTCGAGAAATATCTCTCAGGCATCGGGGCGTCTCAGGCATGCAGGCTCATGGAGGCGATCGGCGGCGGCAATCTCTCGCGTCCGGCCCTGGTTCAGGCCATGGTTCGGATCGAGAGTGCATGAGAGGCCATCACCTCCTTTTGCGAAGCAGTAATGCTCTCGAAGGAGGAGGCGGAACGCGTGAGGGAGAGGCAAGGTTCACGCCCTCGCGCCCCTAGTCACTGCAGGAGACGCCCCGGGCGTCGGGAGTCGCAAGCCGATTTCCGGCCACCGTAGGCGCGGGCCTGCGGACGGTGAGCGATGGGTAGCATGCCGTCCGATAAGGATCAAGCCCGGGTCGACGGTGCGTTGTGTTCCACGCGCGCCTCAAAGGGTGAAAAAGGCATGCCGGGTTCCTTACGATGTTTTCCTTCACCGTTTTTTTAAGCAAGTAATAATTACAATACGCACATAAATCCGAAAAGTTAGAGGTGCCTTGGGTTCGAACTCGAGACCTATGACTTCTATGGCAGTCCGACGGTCACACCACTATGTTATCACTGCTGTTTTTTTTTAAATTTGATAATCAAAACATTACAATAAAAAATCTAACTTTCTTCCTTCTTCGTTTCCAGATGGATGGCCCCCGAGTCGCTCTACGACAATATATTTAGCGTTAAGTCTGATATTTGGAGCTTCGGTATCTTGCTGTGGGAGATCGTGACCCTCGGCTCCACACCATATCCTGGATTGTCAGCCAATGACGTCATGAAAAAGGTACGTTATTTGAAACTTTGAAAATGTATGGTAATTATCTGATAGTTAAGACTTTTTTTTGGTTTATAAATTTTTCATACATTTAATATATCAGAAAATAAAAGTTTTTGTCTCTTAGTACGAGCTAGGTCACTAAGGTTTATTAACCGTAATAATCTTCCTTAAAGGTTACCACGGTGATAGTCTAACATTTATTTAGTTAAGAAGATTCTAGTGAAAGTGGGACTTCGTTGATCCAGCAAGCTTTATTCCTCCCATCCAGAGAATTGATAGAATAAACTTACCAACTTCAGTAATAAATTCTAACTTTTTCATGATACGCTCTAAACTTGTGACATCTTAATCTTAACTTTAACTGTGAGCTTTTGAGCGATGACGATGCAAAACTATTTGCTCTTGCATGTCACAGCATACATATTTCATATTTAAAGAGTAAACTTTTTATCCGTGGCACCTGTGTATCACGCGTCTTGTCAAAAATCTACATGTCTCTGAAAATATTATCCTAAGTTATTTCTGACAGCTGTTTTTTTTGACACGTAGTATTTTCCTATTTGTATATATCAATTTATTTTTTTTTTCATTTAAGTTTATAATCTATCTTTGTTAAATTTTACTCTGAAAAAAAGATTAATAATAAACATGTTTTTCTACGTATCAGAAACATTTTAACAATATTAACAATTCCAGAAATACTTTGCTTTGATCCTTAACGCCCACAACATAAAATACCCAAAATTCTATGATACTATGGCCCGCCCCTCCAAAATTCAAAACGTTTGAAAGTATTATTGTGAAAGTATTTACAAACCGCCACCTAGACTCACAACGCATGTGTGCGTAATGAGACGGCCGTCAAACAAAAACAAATCCACGGATTTGTTGTTCGACTAGTGGCGTCATTAATCACTCATTATTATTACTATGGCGCTGCACTGACATACTCTATGAAAACGACACGTGCGTTGTCTTGCGCGATCGGCTAGTTATGATTAGTTGACCAACAAATCTGGTAATAAGTAAGATATTACGAGAACTAATTGCACAAAAACTATGAATAAAATCGACGAATACGAAGACTTACGTTCAAACTCTTTCATAAGGATGTGCCTACACACATTGAAACAGTAATTTGGAGTGGCGAGCCTTGTTATCGTAGTTTATCTCTACACTGTGGTGAGAATTTCAAAATGTGGAATAAGTTATGGCAGATGAAGGTCAATTATATACGAATAACAACAAAATTAAATGATGTTGAAATAGAGCAGCGTGGCTTGGCGGTAACAGTAGTATAGTAGTCTACTAGTATTACCACATTAGCAAATTAAACTTGCACTCGGCATGTCGGAATTGCTAACGTACCTAGTACAAATGCGGTGACAGACCGGCTAGAGAACTGTTTAATTTCACTATTTGGGAAATGTCGATCATTTTTAAAGGGTGTAGAGTAAAGTTAAGAGCGTTTACACCTTCGGGCATTTCATACAAACTTTCAAGCCCTTGTTTTTCGAAATGACTGAACCGATTTTAATGAAACTTCATACGCATAAGTTTTTTTCCATCAAGAATTTCTCAGTAGCAGCCCAGAGTTTGGATTTATGCCTGGTTGATGGCAATAGGCTCGCCCTTATTACATGGGACTTAAACATAACTGGCGATTCTGGCGACTGCGGGGATTACAGGCGAGATGTTATGTAATATTATGTCAAAATAAAGTGGCCTTCAATAGGAAAATATAGACTTACCTAAGTTAACTCATAACTCCTCACCTTACCTCTTAATTCTTACCTAAGTTAACTCTTATTCATAATTTGCAAACACGCTTGTTGAAACTTGTAGTACCAAACTATGTAAAATATAAATACCAAGACAATTACACAGGGTTATTTAAACATTGCAAAGTGTTGCCTGTTCTAGTGCGCGCTGAGTATATGTTCCTCATAGAGCGTTTCGATAGCAGTGATATTCAAATTCCAGTAAAATATGACGTGAATACACGACAAGCCAAATCAAAATCATTGCAAGTGCCACGCAAAAATAACTTTTATGGCAGGCGTACCGCTTCTTTCACAATCCCCAATTTACTAAACCAAATACCTGTAGACATCAGAGACTCAATGAATAGTAAAAACATAAAGTATAAGCTGAAAGAACATTACATCAACTCGATTATAACTTAACTGTTAAAAGCGCGTTGATCAAATCTCAGGTCATGGCATGCTAAGACAGACCCCAGAGGTCTAATTGTGTGCTTTGTTTAATTTGTAATTCATAAAAATAAATAAATAAATAATAATAACTAATATCTAATTTTGTTCCCTTTTTTCCCAGGTCATCGACGGATATCGTCTCGAAAAGCCAGAGCACTGTCATCGGGAGCTCTACAACATTATGTATTATTGCTGGGAGGCGGAACCGAAGGAACGACCTGACTTCGCAGACATCGTCGCTAGATTAGAACCGCTAATTAACAAAGATATGGACTACATACAGCTGGAAAGATTCCCAGATCATTCGTATTATAATCTACAACATTTAGATGGAGAGAAACTATGATTGTTTAAGTGATGAAATGGATAGTGAAATTGTTGATGCAGTGACAATACCTCCGTAGTTTGACATTTCCTTTATGATAAACCGTTTTAAAATCACAGTTTTAGTTATCATTTCTACTGACAAAATACATAAAAATATTGTTTTATACAGTATGTAACAAAAACCCTGTTGCTCCTTTTAGGGACGTATTAACCTACAAACACAATATTGGTGGGATTATAATTAAAAAAATTAAGCATTGGCTAGTCGAGAATTCAAAATCAAAGAATTAAAGAAGTAAGAAATCAGTTAAACATTCCAAATATAAATAATTATATATTTATTTTAATTATTTTTGTTGAACAGTTTTTATAAATGACTTGCTTTATTACGTATGTATACCGATTCTTAAAACGTAGGTAGAATGAACAACAGGGTTTTTGTTACATATTGTATATTCATAAAGGCCCTAAAATGTGTTGGAAAATTAAAATATATATAAAATCTCTAGATTATTTATTTTTAGATAAAAACTGGTATCCATCAATGTTTAATTTGAGGAGCTCGAGGCTAAGTTATAAAAGCCACACGGGTCAATCCATCAGGTTAAGCTAAGCTTGCCGGGGTTGGTCCGTGGATGGGTGACCATCTTTACATACCGAGTCTCCTCCGTATCTCAGAAAGCACATTAAGCCGATGGCCTCAGCTGTCATTCGTGGATCTTTGACAGTCGCTACGGGTCGTCAGAAGCCCGAAAGTTTGACAACCAGTCTTACCAAGGGGTATCGTATTACCCAGTTACTGAGTTCTGGAGGGGTCAGATAAGCAGTCGTTCCATGTAAACTACTGGTTTTCAACTGCATCTAGTTAGATCCTGCCAACCCCAACATAGTTGGGCTAAGGGTCGGCAGATTGATTGAGTTAATGTTTATTTTAAGAGGTATTGCCACTTCATCGACGTCAGACATCAAACTATTTATTAGTGCAAGAGACAAAGTGCGGCATAAACTTATCAATAAAATACAGTAAAGTTGTTTCATAGTTTGTATTATATTGTGCATTATTTAGACGTATGAGTACATATTGTAACCTATAACCCTTGTAAATGGGTAATTTATGTAAATATCTTTTGAAATAGAAATTACTGCAAACACGTGTTTTATAATTCCAAAATTAAATAATTATAAATAATAGCGTTGAACTTACTTACGTACCTACTTAAGTGCAAAAGTTTGAGAAATAATTTTAAATTCATCTGATTAAAAAATTAAAGACAATTTCGTTATTTATGAGTTAAGCAAATTAATTTGAAACTGCTGCTTACTTACTACAAACAAAAAACTGAGATTAAAATACTTTTAATGATTGCAATAATAATTATTAAGTAATTTTAGAACATCACATAGACTAGTCTTTAGAATATTATGATGATTGTAATTTTAGTAAACATTAAAATAATTAATTAAAATAATGATCTTATAAAATTAAATGTACAGTACATTTAAGCTTGTCGTTAAATAAAAATACATACAATTTGTATAATAAATGTTTTGTTGTATAAATATTTTTTTCTCAATTCCCCTTTATGACATATATAGAGCGACAAAACACTTTGGACTCATAAAGTCATGACAAAAATTTCATTCTTCGTTTACACTGACAAAATGTCTTCTGTACATAGCCAGTCTTAACTACTATTTCTACAATAAGTGCCAAGGTACCGCTAACATACCCGAAAGCTAAAGCCAAGAAGCCGCCTTGCAGATGCTGCCACGACAACGGATCAACTTCGGACTTCTCCTTCAGTAAATCCCTCAGTTGATGAGCTCGCCTCCTCTCAGTGAACGTTGCAAATTGATCCCTAAGACCTTCATTTAACCCGCTCTGCTTAAGCAGTGTTATTGTTGTCGAAAACTCCAGCATAAAAGGAAACCCTCTTAAAGCTATAGTCTCTATGGGTACACTAAAAACGTTCTCCGTAAACGAATAGTATTTATAGTTCCCAATACTGTCACTCAGCTCTGGTGTTATTGAAGAAATATGGGCCAACTCAAGACGACTGCACAGCAACGAAAAATTTCTATGAACAGCAACATCTATCATTGCTTTAGTAATATTCTCAATATCAATCCATTGCTGACCAATTCGAAAGTCAAATGGATCAGAGGAGTTAAAAAACAGATCATGTAACTCTTCAAAACCACCAAACTTTAAACCGCTGTCAACCAAATCTTCGACCGTTTGTATTTGGTATTCATAAGATGGGTTCGTCAACACTTCGAATAATTTCGTTTGGTATGCCGTTGAAAATAGTATACAATAGATATTGAGAAACACAAAAAACACGCGAAGACTTTCTTTAGAAGGATGTAGGTAAGCTACAAACCCCAATATTGTAATCCAAGTATTTATAAAACAATGACCGAACGAACTATTGTAATCAGAATCTCCACTGAGTTGCCCTATAATTTTCCAGGTTATACCACATAGAAAGAAACTAGCTATTACAGAATACCAAACCAAACTCTTAAATGTAAATACCAAAGCTACCCATGCAGCTGATTTGTGAGCTCTTGGGACAACCCAAGTATAGGCATCGGCTAAATACGTAATGCTTGTCTCAAAGTCTTCGTGCACATCGAAATCTGGAAAAATTCCACCCAAAAGCATGTGTCCTTTCTTCGAAGCCAATCGCTTTAAAGCTCCGTTCCATTCGCCAATATTTACTCTTTCACCTCGGAATCCGTCAACAAAGTGATATCTAGCAGTCATCATATATCGCCTAAGAACTGCATTTATAATTATTTTCTCAATATTAGCGTCATATTCATCATCACTTATGAATGGCTGTCTTTGCAATGCTATTATTTCTATGACGCAACCATTCATGTCGTGTGGTACCTTATTATCAAACACATCTTTATCATATTTTAATACGCCTCGTTCACATGTGTTTTGTATCACAATTCTGTCTTTAGCAGTTTCGTTGAAATAACCACAATACTCTGGAGGGTCGTAAGGTTTCCAATTATAAATAATGGCGTTTCTTAAATTATTTGCTTGAGGCACAGCTATAATAATATTTATTGCATTATATTTGAAGAGACAGCTAAGTACTTTCTCGACGTATTCAATATTAATTTTATCATTCTCAACGAAGTTGAAAAGTAAAATAATAAATTTTGCAAATGGATTCCAACTGCGTGATCGTATAAGTTTACTGGCTAGAAAAGAAAAGTCCGTATAACTGTCTATTATGATAACAAAGTAATTAGCTGTTGGTATCGCCACATAATTATCTACGTGCAATACTCCAAGATTATAATTATCTTGATCACAGATTTCCACTTCTTTTTCAGGACTCATGACTTCCACACTGAACTTAATTTGTTCATTGATTCTTTCCAACAGTTCAGTCCTGATTCTTGTAACAGAGTTACTTACATTATTAGTGTTAGCAAATATCAAAAGACCAGGCTCTTCAAATTCATTTTCAATCACTTGACTGATACACCTAGTATAGTCATTAATAACAGTTGGGCCATGAGGATTTACAACTCCATGAGAATTATCAACTAACACGAATATTACTAGAATTATTTTATTAACAGACATCCGTGTTGCCTTAATTTATAAACCATTAGTACTAAAAGCAAAACTACAATAAACTGCCGTTGCATGATTTGTATCGCATGTCGTTTAATCTACACTGATCTCTACTTAAAAGCACAAATAACATCATACAATGTGACATATTTTATCATCGGTTTTACATGTTCAAGGAAAGCATTTATATCAAAAAGTTTGGTACTTGGTCCAGACCGAGTACCAAACTTTTTTATGCAATATTGTTTATTTTATTGCAAAAATTTGATGTGGTTTAGTTTTTCAAATCGTTGAGCACCCATAAGCTTATTTAAGTTGGGATGACTTTATCTCAAGAACAAACTTAGCATTGTACTTGAAAACCATCGTCCCGCATAAATTCCAACTGCAAATGTAAGTTTGTACGCACAATATTGAGTGATTTATAATGTTATTTTAAGACTATAGACATCTTATAGGTTTACCTTTAATCTTTAAGTAAAGAATTTCCTAATCCTTAGGAAAAGTTTTATCATAATTATAGGGTCAGTAGTTTCGGAGATAAGGGACGGCAATGGTAAATTTTTCATCTATTTTCTTGAATAAATTTTAAACTCTTTATTTTAATATTATAAAAAAAAATTGAGGTCCTCATAACAAGCCCTTTCATTTGATATGTCACACGGTACAGATAGCATTTTTTTTTTTATTATTTAATATTTTGCCCCCGAAAAGTGACCCTCATATTCAAAATTAATTTATTTACGTTACAGGTGTTTGAGTTACAGAAAATCATATGTGTACCAAATTTCAACATACTCGGCTCAGTAGATTTTTGCAAATCGGCTGTGACAGACACACGAGTGATCCTATAAGGGTTTCGTTTTTTCCTTTTAAGGTCCGGAACCCTAAAAATTGTCTTTAGTTTTCCTCGTAGGTAATATAAAGCACTATGTATCACGCGTGTAGTGATTTATTGAATAGATTTGAAAAGTGGCCTCACTTACCTGCCGCCGACGCTCGACGCCCAGGATATTGATGCTGCTCCGATTCGTCTCGGGCTGATAGTTTTACGGGTTTCAAAAGGTCTAGGCCGTGCTAGTAAGAAGGTTTATGGTTCAGGCACTCAGGTTTTGCTCGTTTTTAGTTTAATTTTGAGCGCCTGTTCCGTGGTGCAACTGAGTTTACCACTACGCGCGCTGGCGCGGGTGCGTTGGGAACTTTTTCATCTTGCGCGCGCTGGTGGCGATTGGCGCTGAAGTGAGCCGTTGGCAGTTTGGTGGGATTTATACTTATGCAATACCGCGCCACGCCGATCCCGCCGATACCGCAGTAGAGGTGATGTCACAAGGTAGCACGTCAACACCTCCTCGTGCTTACTCAGCAGCCGCTGCGCAATCTCCCATCCAAAAGGAGCCGCCAAAGTGGAAAGTTTTTGTTAAAAGTGCAAAACTAACCGCAATGTACCGGCGGCTCCCAGCATTTTGACCCCAGGCCCTAAGAAAAGGCAGCCAGACAAGGAGTGCTTTGGGACAGTGGAGTCGAAGCGAAGGAAGTCCATTTGCCGTAATCGATGTGGTACTGCTCTGGCGGGACCAACCATGTTGCTGCGTCCTGCAACACCATCGACGCAACTATACGTATCTCGTCTGCATCACTCCACTATGACTGAAGACATCGTGGAGTACATCAGAATCAAGACCAAATGGACCTTGAGAGTAGAGAAGTTGGAGTCGGACCATAACATAAACTTCAAGTCGTTTGTGGTGCGGGTTCCAACTCAGTACCTAGAAACCTTCATCAAAGAAGAGTTTTGGCCGAAAGGTGTGGCGTACCGATTTTTTCGTGGAAGGTTACGTGACACCACGCAGCGCAACATGACGCCGACACAGTCATAACTTCGTGTAATTTAATGTAATTATAATAAAAATATGTATGTTAAGTGTAAAAAATAAGTGTTAAAAATATGTTGAAAGTGCGATTACCAGCTCGTGTGTATTAAGGCCGTCGGCTGAGCCTTGGTAGTAATCGGTCACTTTCTTCCCTCGGTGAACAATGTACTATTCTTGCACTCCAGCAGTTACTTCCTTAAAGTCACAGATTTCTTATTGTTTTTGTGAAAATCCTAGCCTGCAAACCGAATTTCAGCTTTCTAGGACTTCGGAAAGTAACCTAGAGGATTGCGAATCATATCATTTATTTGCATGAATATGGGTACATGAAGTGATACAAACAACAATAGTAGATTGTTATACAAGAGGTCAAAAAGAATCAATTCCCATACGAGGTATTTACACGCCCGAGCGTAGCGAGGGCCGTTATTGTCCGAGTAAGAATTTTTATTTGCTCGACACTTCATAAAATCATTGTTATCTGTCCTTTGAAATTTCTGGCAAAAGATTTTCGATGACTATATTTGCCTCGAATCTGGGGTCAACATTTCAGCATCGCTTGACTCATTTTAAATCAAATATTAGTCTATTAGTATTATATAAAACCCAGGCTTTGAATGTTTCGGTACAGCTAACAGAGTTAGTATTCCGTCAAATTATAATAGTCCTTTTTATATTTTAATTATGGATCACACCGCTTCATCGCCGCGGGCTGTCTCGCTGAATAGGTAGTTATTTTAATTCTCACTGGCTGTTTATACACTCACAAGACCGCAGATTTTTTTTTGTCGATACTTTTCTTATTTATGTAAAAAAATTCATAGCCGACTACCTAACCAAATTTAGTTCTATTTATCAAATTCATTCCCGCCCTAGGAAGTTAAGCAATTAGTATGAGTCTT
Source organism: Tiliacea aurago (assembly GCA_948098905.1). Lineage (NCBI taxonomy): Eukaryota > Metazoa > Arthropoda > Insecta > Lepidoptera > Noctuidae > Tiliacea > Tiliacea aurago. The sequence continues at coordinate 22,642,483 of OX402582.1, forward strand.
TCCCGCCCAAGGGTGGGAAGCAGCGTTTTCCACCCGCTACTCGGATCAAACAAGCACTACTTTCCGAGTACGAGATTTTTTTTAAATTTAATAATGTCCAACCTAAACAGGTTTATTTTATATGCACCCCCATTACGGGGATGGGAGGATAAAAAAAGGAATACATACCATTAAAATTCAGAAATACACCACAAAACAATACTGACGCAAGGAACCTTTTGTTATATTAACACTCTTTGATTCTTTAATTCCAAATTCTAAGTGATTATTTTAACAACATCTTATCCTGTTCTAAGAAAACTTAAAACCATTTTTTTTTTAAATTATAATCTCGTAAATTCCGACGCCATATATTTAGGTGATTGTAATCCTTTTTAATATCTCCGTGCGTATTTTTCTTCCCGATTTGATTTTATTTCAAAAATGAACTTTCTTAATATAAAACAAACTCGACTTCAACTCAACTAACATAAATGTTGTTTATTTATGTTTTATTTAAAAAGTATTCTTACATTTTTTTGCATTTTGTTTAATTTAAAATTATACATGTTAGTGGTGAATAATCTTTCATAAAGGGACCGCGCAAGGACAGATATTATGAAAGATTTGCCCAAGGCCAAGTTCCCCCACCGTATTCTAACGGTGTGGTTTTCGCTACAAATAGCGCCCGAACAGGGATATCTGTGCGCCTGACTCTGTCTAATAAAACGGTCACACAATCATATATCAATAAATGGACGGTTATCAGGTGACTATGAATCTAACACCGGAGACACTATACGAAACGAAACGGCCGGCGACTTAGAGATATTTTGGATTTTATTTGGGACAGTCACGTATCATCTCTGGTGTACAGCACTTGAAACAGAGCAATCCGGGAAAATTCGGACACGAACGATATGAATGACCAGCCTCTCTTCCATTACATTTTGGGCATAGCTGTACTTGATGAGTTGCCTGGTAAAAAGGGCTGATACAGATTTCGAGTTGCCTGCTAAAAAACTTTAGAAATGAGACGCAGTATCCATCGTTCATTTAGGTATGAAGCCTGAATAACAAAATCCCTGACTGATTGATCAGACCTTTGTTTGAGATTTCTGACTTGCTGTTTGGTTTTGAATTTAAAATCAATGGCCCGAAAAGTTTTGATGAAAGATTCTTTAAGTTCTGCATAAGAAAGGCCAGGGTCGCGAATATATATATTGTAAGCAGAGTAAACAAGTTAGCAATAAAAATAAAAGATAACAACCACAAAATAAAAGTTATAATTCTTAAACAAATAATTAACAAAAATAGATCTTAATTTAAACACAAATAACTAAATACGACTAGCTAAAACCCGTCCTATCACTCTAAGCGCCCAAAATGAAATGACCGAGGGAACGAGCTCGCCGCTGCAGCTGTCCGTCTGCCCCACTCTTGCGCCTCGTGACGTCATTCAAATAAATAAATATCATCAACTTCTTTTCGTTAGTCAATGCTAATGAAAAATTCACCGATGCTAGTGTTGCCAGAAAATAAAATTTTCCACTTTGAGAGGGAAATTTGTTTATGATAGTACCGAGGACCATCATCAGATTTAATTAAGGAAGGGATTGCTGATGAAACCGAGGTTCTTAAAATTCTGGCGTAATTGGTGGAGGTCTAGAAATTATTGGACTTCCACCTAGAGGCGTTTTGCCAATAGGATAACTATCGAATTTAAAAATGAATTACCCAATAATTGACAAACATGATAAATGATGATAAATGATTTTTATTTCTGTAAGTAGGTTTGTAATATGTTGTTTAAGATTAATGGTGCGAACGAAACTAATTTGTCTCCTCTGCACCATTGATGGTGCAGGTCAATGGTGCATACGATACAACGGGGTACAAACACTTTTACACGTCAATCATATTTTAAAAACTAGATGAGGTCGGTGGTAATTAAAAAAAAAAAATATAATATTGACACAAGTTATGAAACATTTGTAAATAGGAACAATTTTAATTGAAGGAGTGCTTAAGTAGATATAGCCTTGGGCCCCAAACTAGGCACAGCCTGTATCTTGGTGGCCCATTTAATGAGCTTCGCCCGGTAATAAGTTTAACGGCTCAGTACAAACCGCGGCTCCCTTCACATCTTCTTCTGTCATTCGAAGACAGCCGCCACGTAACCATCGATACGACGCTCTGCTAGAGTCACTGTCACCAGCCAGTGTTACTCTTATCCGACCTTTTCGGTGATTCCAGTAACTTCGTAATAAAAATAGATGGCGCTACTTGCTGTGCCGTCAAGTTATTATGCAGGAATTTATACTGCAGTAGGTAGTGTTCTTTTTCTTTTTGGCTCATCTTGGTGCTTTAATTAATAAAAATTTGAATATTTGTGATCTCTATGCCAAATGTGGCTTTACGAGTAACTCTTGGTACAAAGGAGATGGATGACGGTCCCATACAAGCTTGACCCAGAAATGAACACAAATATAATAAAATGTATTCTGAAGCTATAATAGTGTTCATAGCCCAGTATATTTTTGTTGGTCGTTATACTTTGTAAAGGGACATAAGACCCTTCTCAAATCTGATGAATTCAAAAAATAAATTCAAGCCTGTCCATCGTGGAGTAATCCACTGTCTTCCAGCAGATTGAATTTCACTCAAATCTAACGACTGTATCCCAAATGATTAATTTGCTATGCTCGAGTTTATAGGACGTTGGAACTCCGTTGGAAACCAGGCAAAATCAGAGTGGTCCGGGATGTGAGTTATACGTGTTGTTATGTAAACTGTAGCTCTACCACGAGTTTACACAGCCAGAGCTCGCTAGCGTCTCCGTAAAATGATATGTATGAAATATTGTACAGCGCTCCTAGCGGTCACAGCAAGAATTAAATTTCATAACATGAGCACTATAGATTTGGATAGGTAAGAATCCTAACGTTATCTATTCAATAGTCACTAACTTTTTGCAGCTGTCACCATACAAAACTAATTCGACAGAGCTATCGAAAAATATCCTTGCGATAGTGTTACGTAGCTTACTAGTATTTTGAGGTGTGAAACATAATCCCCCTTATTACAAAACAAGATTTATCTTCAGACCCAGGTTTAAAACATGGAGCCATTATTGAATTTCAAACTTTATTTCGACTAAGGTAAAGTTCCTAAACGCAAAACTGACAATACAGGAAAAGTTTTTAACCAGTGCGCAAATTTTTTTTGGTGGTTCAATATCAGTAATAGAACGAACACATTTCCATTATTTATTCAATACTTTTTTTAAATTTTTTATCCTACTTTAAATCAGCAAAATATGGACACAATCTATTCGTAATAATATCAATGGGCGCGCGGCGGCTGGCGCAAGCGGCGGTGTTGCACGGCTTCCGGGCGGTAGGGGGCGGCAGGGGGCGGCAGGGCGCGCGCCGGCCGACAGTTCACTCATCGCACGCGCTGTCGTGTGACGTCGCGTCTAATCGCTTTCCCGCGCAAGCGCCGCGCCGTACGTGTGTCGTGCTACCGGTCACGATGTCGGACTTCAGTAACCGCGAGTTTTACGAGATGGTGCGAGTGTATGTACTGAGTGATAAAAGTTTGCGAGCAGCTCGCAGAATGTATGCGACGGAGAGCATACCTCGAATGCGAGCCCATGGAATCCTTAACCCCGCGGTCCCTAATGAAAGGACTATTTAGCGGCCACTCAAAGGCTGCTTGATCACGGACAGTTCAGAACCCCGAATCATGCACGAGGGTCTGGCAGACCCCGACTGGCGATCGAAATCGAAGAAGCCATCCTAAGCCCGTTAAAGTATGAAGGAAAATTTGGAATTACTCTGCAAATAACTTCAGGTCACGGTCTAAACATAAAAAAGTCTAGTTCGAACCTGATAAAATTAGCGATCAGTACAATGTAACCCACGTAAATACCTACGCCGGCGAATCGAGCGAGCGCACAGCTGATAGGTAGGTACTTTAGCGCGTTACGCTTTGCCGCGCGCCGCCGGGTAGCCATACAACCACTTTTAAAATAAACATCTTTCGTTAACGATATTTTTTGTTTTTTGTACTAAGACGTATCAAAATAAAAAATATATGTTTAATAAAATTCGTTTAAGTTTAATTTGTCAAAATTTGCGCAGTGGATAAAAACTTTTCCTGTATAGTACCGAATTAAGTTTTTAGTTTTGTATAAAGAACGGTATTTCAATCACTGTTACGTTCTTATTACAAAAACTGGCTCCATGGTTTATGACGTGTCAAAATATAAATCTTGTTTTATAATAAGGCGGAATATGTTTACATTTTAAAATTATACACATTTTTGAGTCTATTAAAGTCAAAATAATGTCCGGAAGAGCTTATTTAGCATGAAATTTATGTTAGTGCCCAACTTTACAGACTATCTAAAGAAGCGGTTGAAGATTTGTGCTTATTATGGAATAGATAATGTTACGGATTTTCACGTCAACACAAACAGTTTGATTCGAACTAAAACAATAATTGTCATTTCAATAAACGCTATACTAAATGTTGACCCACTGGCCCGTATTGTATTATTATATTCTATTTTTGTAAAATTAATTCATTTAAAATTTAAGTAAAATTGCTGCGGACCACACATTGTCAACCAAATTACAAATTGAATCAACGATAGTGACATATTATAAGGAAAAAAAAATCAACAGCCACTAAATAAATTAACCGTCAACTTTCTATTTAGTCGGATTATTTCGTGATATTGACTCTCGTATGAGCATAATTATTATGCGTTCTCTCTTATTATTACTGAGAAAGAAAGAAACAAAACATAATGGAGTGAAGTTAGCTAGACGATACGATCTATCGAGCTTACCTTAGCGTCTGCGTAAGAGTCCGTAAAACCCATAGTGCATTAGCATTATCAAAAGTATTTAAATTTTGATCCACGTTAATACGCTAGCGAGTAATTTTTCGATAACAACTTATGGTAGACGTGCTATTACGCAAAGATCAATAGTCCAAAAAAGACGAAGTTACTCTGAAATGCAGAAAAGATAATCAGAAACACAGCCAAAGATATTTTTGAACAAATCACAAGAAATCATAACAAAACGTTCACACACCACCAGCACCACAGAGTTATAAATCATAAAGTTTATTTTTGAAACATAGGTAGGTAGGTACCTATACAATAGGTCATACTTATAAAATAGCACGCTATGTTTTGTCTTAAGACATACAAATATGGTAACATGCAAAGTAAATATGCTAAAATAAAAAATAAATAAAAAATGTCACTAATAAAAACAAACATTCCAATAGTCATTAAAATAAAAATGTCACTAATAAAAATAAATAAAATATAAATCGTCAAAGACAGACCTGTCGGACAAGAAGGGGGTATGCTTTTGGCGCATGTACATAGTTATACATACTCTTTTTACATAATTATATAGGATTCTTTATTCTCTCGTAGCATTAAGTCATCGGGGTCATTTGAATGATTTAGATGTCGTTAGGTTTGCGGTGACCGCCCAGCGCGGCAGCGTAACGCACTTCACTTGCAAACGCAATTCGAAGGCTTTTGAAGGAAATTCCTAAATCATTACGTGAAAGGTAAAAGTCGGTAGAAAAATTTTAGTACGTCAAAACAAACGGCTTTATGAGAGGATTAAAAATAATGAAAAAAAAACAAAAAAAAAAAACTAAACGCAAATAAAAAAAAAAATGATTATGTAAAATTTAAACATTTATATCTGTAACTTTTATGGTGTACATAATAAAGAGTATTCTATTCTATTCTACTCTATTCTATGACCCCGGGGTCACCAGGGCCATTTATTTATTTTTATTGGATCACCAACAGTAAAATTGTTTACACTGGTTTTATGGTGAAGGTAACAATGTCACGCAAAAGTGTAATGCAACAGTGCAACAAACCTGAGCAACAACCACTTACAGTCATAAGTCATATTTTAGATATCGTATAGTGTCTATATCAAAAAATAACATAGTGCCATAATTATATTAGTATTAAAACGTACCTACTCTTTCTAACACAGGATGTTTCGCATAGAAAAAAGATAAATAAAATATTCTCTACATAAACATAATAATATATTATGTTACAAGTCTGTGCAAAGCATTAATGACATGTATGACAAATGCATGCCAATGACGGGCAGTGCCATTACATACTTTTAAGACTGGACTAATCTATTGATTTAAAATTAAAATTGATACATTAATCAAATGTTAAATAGCATGCTCATTGTAATGAGCATGCTATTTAACATTATAATACGTATATAATGCGTATTGAATAATAACAAGACTGTAGTCTTGTTATTATTCAATACGCATTATATACAGTTTTAATATTTTATATTATAAAAATACTCGTGAAATCATAATTATCAATTCTTCGACCATCATATTTCAAAAACTGGCTACATAAATATCTCCCCGAATAATTGAATTAAAATAATAATTTTTTAAATGGAAATATTTCCTGCAAAGTTTTGCCGAGTAACTAAGGCTGTGTTGGGATTTCAAATATTACTATCAGTTATTTTTTTAATATAATTATCTCTCTGTCTGTGCCAGGCTAAACTTTATTCATGTCCTTTAGGTTCTAGCAATGACAGGTTTAATTGAAAATACGAATTAAGATTACGAAATTAGTTAGTCTTTTGAGTCGTGTTCAGTGAATGTTGATCATTACTTTGCAATATTAATTTTACGTAAAAGAATATTATAGTTCAGTTTTTTTTTTTATTCTGAAAGAGAAACATGTTGCGCTTACCACAAGTAAGATGGGACAAGGGCAGGAAGATGATAATGAGTTTTTTAGGGTTCAGTAGTCAACAAGGAACCCTAAAAATATAGCTTCGCCATGTCCATCTGCTGTCTGTCTGACCCCGATGACCCTCATAGTAGACTCTTCGTTTTAGAAAGCTGTAATTTAATAATAATAATAAAGGTTTGTTCACAAAAAATACAGAAACACATTTATAATGTACATTAAAATTCATTAAAAAGTTGCAAAATCTGTACAAAATGTATATAACCCTGTCTGTTAGATTAAGACTGTTTTCTAAGAGACAGTAATTTGGCATGGGTATACATATTAATCGCTCTGTGTGGTGCCGGACGTAAATAATAGCACTCCCCTATTTTTTCCCGTGGATGTCGTAAAAGGCGACTAAGGGACTTACTAGAGAATGGGCAGCAGCGTTCTCTATGCATTTTAACACCATACTGCGATCACCAACTCGCCTGCCAAGCGTGGTGATTATGGCAAACCCCCCTTTGGGGGAGGCCTATGTCCAGCAGTGGACGTCTTTCGGCTGAAATGATGAATGAGGACATATTAATCAGGTAGACAGTGGTGAAAAAAAAAAATAGCGTTGCACTTAAAGTGGGGATGATTTGGTCTTCTCGTCTATCCCATAGCGTGCGGTATCGCTAGATAGGCCGTTCAAAATATTGCGGGTCTGTGAAACCAATTTTTGATTCAAGGATCCGTTTGAGTAATATTAACATTTAAAGTGCAAATTTTTGATTGAGTCAAATATGTCTCGGGGCCAGCTAAATGGTTGTTTTTGGATATGTGGTAAAAATCACGGCAGTAGTATAAATATAACGTAGTTATAAGGAAAACTATCACAGCTAAGTAGGCTTTACAAGTGAACGAGTAATACTCGACCAACTTTTATTTGCAGTTGTGAATGAAGAATGTAAAAATCAGAATATAGGGTAGTACATGTTTTTCAATTACAATGTGAAGCTTGTTCTTCATCTCAATTACGGAACCCTTCATTGTGCGTGGTCCGACACGCGCTTGGCCGGTTCTTTATTTTATTTTCGAAACTGCCATTTTTCGTGTAGTGATAGATCCCACCGTATTTTGTACCTGAATTTTAAGTATGTAATTCTATTAAAGAAAACTGAATGCGAAACTATAAAAACCAAAACATCTTAACATATGGTGCTGAACTAATACAGTAAAGTGTTTCGAAATCTATTTATTTAGAAATTTGAACTAAACACTAAACCTAATCGACCCCTGTCTCAGTTCAAAAACCTGTTTACTGTCTAGCAGTTTTAACTTTGGTACAAAGTTTTAACGTCCCAAGAAAACTTACTTTCAGGATAAGTTACTATTGGTTTTTGTATAGAAAAGCTATATTGACCCAAAAAGTTCTTCACTGGAAATAACGTATCTGTTTACTTTAGAAATGTCTGTCTAGTCGTGTGTTACAAAAATGAATCTTTATATCTACTACTACTACAAAAAAACCGGCCAAGTGCACCACGCACAATGAAGGGTTCCGTAGTTGGGATGAATTTATCCCAAAAACAAACTTAACATTGTAGTTGAAAAACATATACCTACATCTGATTTTTACATTTTTCATTCACAACTGTAAATAAAAGTTGGTCGAGTATTACTCGTTATCTTGTAAAGCCTACTTAGCTGTGAGTGTTTTCGTTTTAACTAAGTTATATTTATATTACTGCCGTGATTTTTTTCACATATCCAACAACAACCATTTAGCTAGCCCCGACACATAATATATTTTTGACGCTAACAAAAATTTGCATCTTTTTTTTAAGTTTCGTGATACGTTGTGGAAGGTTCTTACGGAAAGAAATAATCTTTTTACAAAAAAATAATAACCGACTACCAAAAATAACACTATAAAGTGAAAAATAACTTTAATTTCGGAAGTTGGTGTCTTTGGATCTGTATTTGAGTTTTTTGCCACCGACTTCCGAAATTAAAGTTATTTTTCACTTTATAGTGTTATTTTTGGTAGTCGGTTATTATTTTTTTGTAAAAAGATTTTTATTTTTGACTTTTTAGTGGGTCAGTTTTGAATTTATCTAAGTTACAATAGCCTAATGTTAACTGCTCATCACCTTTTACAAAAATTTGCTTTTCCCGACGCTGGGACGTTGATTGTTGAGGAGTTCTCCTGGTAAGAACCAGGAGAACTGCCACTCACCATATGCATAGTGACGAGCATAAATTGCTTAATCTCAACCCGTTAACTAGGTATTCATTATTATATTGTTCTGGTGGCCATCTGTGGTCTCCATCATCAGTTCCACTTTACCAAATGGTGCTTTCGGAGAGATTTGCTCTCCGAAAGCACCATTTGGTAAAGTGGAACGTGGCACGAGTTACTATAAACAATACCCAAATCGCTATAGGTTTGCATATAAAATTTGAGGGTTTCCCTCGATTTCCATGGGATCCCCTCATCAGATTCTGATTTGGTGGCAATGGGACCACCTCAGAAGTATACCCTTTCAAAAAAAAAATAATTTTCAAAATCGGTTCATAATTGACGGAGTAATCGCGTAACAAACATACAAAAAAAAAATAAAAAAAAGAACATACAGCCGAATTGAGAACCTCTTTTTTGGAAGTCGGTTAAAAACGTCTCTGTCTACGTTACCCTCTGAAAGTTGGCAACATCGAAAAAAACTGTCAAATATTTCGCTGTTTTAATAACCAAAAAAGCGAAATATTTGACCCTCACCCCCGCACCTTCTCACGCTGGTAACACACCTCCGCCGCGAAACCGCATTAGTTCAATTGTACTGGTTCGCGTCATGTTCCGCTACTCGAACCGGATGCGAGTAGCGGAACATGACGCGAACCAGTACATTTGAACTACTGCGGTTTCGCTGCTACGGTTTTGCGGCGGAGGTGTGCTATCAGCGTTAATGTTGGCTGAAGTATGTCCTGTTCTTTATCTCAATTTTTCTATGTATTTTTTCTATAGTCCCATACTCTCTTACGGGCAAAAAGGCCTGGAGTTTCATCATCATGTACCTACTGTTTTCTAACGACACTGTAACATTTCACTAACAGACAGACAAGTCGTCACATCAATCCTTAAAGCAATAGACATTTTTGTATGTAGGTCCACCTCAGAAACATTGTTCGAAACAATTTAATCCAGAATGGTTTAACAGTTGACTTGGAGAAGGCCTTTGACAGTGTGTGGAGGGACTGGTTCGTGGGGTGTTAGACAGGGTTGTGTAGCGTCACCGTGGCTATTCAGCTTGTAACTGGATAGTTGACTGACAGATTTGAAAGAGGGTGAGTGTTGATTGAGGATAAATGAGTTGCCTGTCAAATGCTTGCTCTTCGCAAATGATCAATTTCTTATTGCATCGTCAACAGAATAGTTGCAGGATATGGTGATGGTAAGACGACGGTCAAGGTTTTTGAAAGAGAAGCGGGTGTATCGGTGTGTGGTCTGAAAATAGATGATAATAATGTGGAGCAAGTAAGTTGTATATTTAGGGAATCTGTTTGCAAGGTGTGGAGAAATTGATGAAGATGTGGAGAGGAGAGTAAATGCGGCAAATAAAGTGAATGGTGTTATACATGCGATTGTAAACAACCAGTCGATGTCCAAAAAGGCTCGACTGGATATGACTGTAAGGATGATATGACTGTAAAGGCTTCTACATACCAGCGCGACTTGTCGCGCGACGCGACACGGCACAAAGGCCCCGCGTGTCGCGGGACGAGCGGTGCCTTTGTGTCGCGTCGCGTCGCGCGACAAGTCGCCCCGGTATGGAGAAGCCTTAAGGATCGTAGCAGCCGGCGTTCTGCCTTTCCCTACGGGAAACCGGCGTGAGTTTATACATGAATGTATGGTATATCACTTGTATTTACCTTATATCACACAGACAGAGCATAATTATAGTGTGAAGCAATATAATACGGACAAAATGTGCTTGAAACTTTTCAATCACAAAAGGAGTTCAGAAACAAATTGTGGTTTGTTTTCAATGAAGCGTTCAAAGTTCAATGTATGAACTTTTGATGTACTCTGCATACAAACATGGTATCTATTAACGCTGCTGGTGATATTGGATTTTGCGGATTCAAATAATTTATTCAACATTTTAAAAAGGTACTTTGGGTTACCATTCTGTTTGGTCGAATATGGTTTCATGAATAATGAATTAAAAATAATATATTTTCTGAAAGAACACTTCACTTAAAGGGGAATGAGCATTCGCTACACTCGCTTGATAATTTCAGATACTGAAATGGAAAATAATGTTATCCAATTTACAAACATTATTCATATACTAACCTAACCTAACCTAACCCTTCCCCCCCTCCCCCCCTCCACCCCGGCAGACGTAGTGCTCGCAGGCAGCGCGGCGTGGGAGCCGGCGGGCGCGGCGGTCGACGTGGCGCGCATAGGCAGTGACCGAGTGGCGTCAAAGGATTGGAAGACAAAGCGTCGGTGTCCGGCGGCGAGATGAGCGGACGACATTATTGCCACCGTGGGTACAACCTGTATGAGGCTGGCACAGAAGCATGGGGATTGGCACAAGAAAAGAGAAGTCTATGCTTATCAGTGGGAAAACACTTCCTCTCTCCATAAACATCATCATTACATAATACAGTTCCCTGCTCTTGTTTCATGTGTATTATTGTATATATTTATTAGATACTCGTAAGTGTATGCTTTGTGTATGTGTGTATTTATTGTATATGTTAATGGTATACCACTGACTACCTGCAGTATTGTCACTCCTGCTCCCTATAATCCATCCAAAGGTTGTCTGTAAAAGATCGCTTTTAGCGATAAGACCGCCCATTGTGTCACCCTATGTAAAATTTAAACATTTATATCTGTAACTTTTATGGCGTACATAATAAAGAGTATTCTATTCTATTCTATTCTATCAGTGGGTGAAGTTGGGCCGTGGATGATGATTTAAAGTTTCGCTGTTATTTATACAGGGTTATTTTTAAAACGTCAATCAATTTCTTAAGGGGTCATTGTACACATCATTATGAACAACTTTTACTATGGACCAAACCTGAAATCGCGAAAAAAAAATCAGCTGTTCCCTACATTTTAACGAATTATTCGAACATAAACCTTGTATAGGAGTGCTCCAAGTTAATTTTGAGTGTACACTCAGCACTGAACTTTTTCATATTTTATGTAGCAAAGCTTACCGAGACAATAATCAACAACGGCCAAGCACGTATCGGATTACGCAGTGAAAGGGTTCCGTAGTTGGAATGAATACAACGCATGCAAAGTATTTATTGTGTCGACCGCAAAAATAAAAATGCATTTCGTAGAATTTTCCGAAAAAATATTTATGAATAATTGTTATTTCTGTAATTAGAACAAACAGGATCTCATCTCGTAAAACATAAATACATAAAAAACTCACGCTTTCTTCCCATGATGGTAAGCAGAAACTATAGAACACCACCCGCTACGCTACTTACATACTCTTTTTGCTTCGTTTAGGTTCATACATCTGGTCATATACGCACCCATGTTCAGAGTACTACTTCACCGTTGCCTTATCACATAATTTTTCAGCCTATCATTCATAGTCACGCCACACATGCTTTGCAAAGAACACATTTCCACAGCTTTGATTCTACTTTCATGCTTCTTTTGCCACACCCAACATTCACTTCCATGCATAAGCGTGGGTATCAGCACACCTTTGTGAACAGCCATTCTATTCTTTTTGGGCATCGACTGGTTCATCACAATCGCATGTAGAACATATATCACTTTATTTCCCGCATTAACTCTTTATAAAACTTCCCTGTATACTACGTTTGTAATTATGGTCTCAACAGCCAAAATATACAGATACTCAGGACTGGTGACGCGTGAGCAAGCAATGTATAGTTGTCCGTGTGAGAAGCAGTTACTCCTGAGATCGACTCTGCAAACGTCAGTAGTAATTTCCCATTGCTTTCGAAGTTCTTCGTTTTTAGCGAATTAATGAACGCCTGCGTTCCTGCTTATACTACCTAATATCACAAAACTGATACACTGACTGATGCATTCTTACAGAGTATTCCTGACTAACGACTATCACTAAAATAATATAATAGTAGATTATGCAGAACACATGGCCGATAGGGCCGAATGTTTCTGGAGTGGCTACCACGTACCCGGAAGGCCGCTCACAAGGTGGACCGATGACTTTGTGAAGGCCGCAGAAATCCGCTGGATTCGGGAAGTACGGAACTGGTCGAAGTGGCAATGTTTGGAGAAGGCTAATGTCCAACAGTGGATGTTTTTTGGCTGAAATGATAATGAGGTAATACTACAAATTAACGATTTTCGGACTTTTACCTTTATTTGTACTGTGAGACTTTGTTTTGTGCCATATGATTCTAGGTCAACGGGACGTACCCTATAGGTTTCGATTAATTTGCGAGTATCAAAATATATCGCGTAGATGGCCGTATTTTTTTAATGTGTTTACTTAGAAGTTTGTTTTTTGAGCTCCAGGAAACCGTACAACAGGTATTTGAAATGAATTTCAACTTTATACCTCCATGCGTTCCTGAGAAAAAGGGTCTTCACTGACAGACAGACAGACAGACGGATGGACGGGCGGACAACGAAGTCATCCTATAAGGGTTCCGTTTTTTCCTTTTGACGTAGGTATGGAACCCAAAAAAGTAAGTCGGAATCTCATTTCCCACGATATGTATGGGAAAAGATTTTTGCGATTTCTGACTCATCTAGTACTCAAGCCTCAGTTTCTTCTAATAGAGTTTTTGATCCTCATATGAAATAGGATCTATTGGCACCAAATTTATTTTTTAATGAAAATTGTCATGATAACTGTACATTTATTTCAAAATCTATGTCTGCAGATGAAAATGTCTCAAAAAGTTATAGATAGTCTCCTAAGACCGATTTCACGTAGCTACAACGGTTAAGATACCTTTACTACCCCATCACAATAATCCACTCTGTTTAGTCAAGATGATTGACAGTCCCATAAATCTTTAGCGTGATGATAAAATTTATAAATGTTCTAACCATTTGGCTCGTCTTGTTACAATTTACTGTAAACTATAGAGGTATACAATCATAATGCAATATTGCTCATCCCCTATAGAAAATAGCGCGATAAGATTTGGAAACATTGGTAACAAATCTATCCTGAATTTGTATTTGTTTTTTAGTTAAAAATAATCTCATCATCATCATTCCCGCCGAAAGACGTCCACTGCTGGACATAGGCCTCCTCCAAAAGGGAGGGCGATTGTGGCAACACAACCCGTTGCCACAATCGCCATGCTTGGCAAGCGGGTTGGCGATCGCAGTATGGTGTTAAAATGCATAGAAAACGCTGCTGCCCATTCTCTAATAAGTCCCTTAGTCGCCTTTTACGACACCCACGGGAAGAAATGGCATGATGCTATTCTTTACGTCCGAAAAATAATCTAGTATTATGTATTGTTTTACTGTTGTATTTGTATTATTTGTTGTATTTATTTTAGTATATTGCATGTACAACATCAATATTGTATTGATACCTATAGCATTTTAAGCTCATTGCAGTATATTTCTTTTCAAAAGTAGACAAAAACATTCTAATTAGTAGTCATACATTTCATAACAGTACGGAAACTGTAGCCTATTGTTCAAAAATGCATTCAAACTAGGAAAAGGCCGCAAAGGGATATGAAAATACTTCAGAGAATAAACGAGAAATATGTTCTTTACTGAACGATGGGTATGAGATATTGTACCGTTTCCTTGTTATATATTCAACATTACCAAGGGTTCCCATGTGGGAGATGTATGTTATTTTTATGGTTTCATTTTCTGATGCAGACAGATCTTTGTCTCAATAGGTCATGAATAGTGTTTTTGTATGATTGCTTCAGGCTGTTGGTTTTGTGGTAGTTTTTCAGGACATGAGGAATTTATCGCTATACCTACACACTGTTGGTGCATTTAGTACCTATAAATATTGATGAATTCACAATATTGCTGCTCGTATTTCAAAGATGTTTCTGTACTAGGGGTTTATGTTTTCCTTCAACGTTTTGAGAGCAGCGGTCATGAAATGAACTACACAAAGTAACCTTCCAGACTGGTTTTAAACCCACGACGTACAACTCGTAAGTTGGGACCGTTACTACTGGGCCACCACTACATCTAGCAAATGAAGCTTTTGAGTTCGGATATCTCAAGGACGACGTATCTATGAAAAATACTTTTGTGTGTATTATCTGTTATCTCATGATTAATTTATTACGAACGTGGTTTTAGTTTTCTTTTTGATACGGGTAAATTAATTTATAATAAAATAACGTCAGGTAATTACAGAGTATACAAAAGATTCTGAAACAAATTTTGGATATCACTATTGTTGACAGTCCAACCTCACCCATACACAGCTGGGCATCCTTTTATTGATTTTGGTTTAAGATACTCGAGCAATTACTTTTATAATAACCGAATAATAGTACCAATCGATTCCTTGAATCTCATCATGTATCAATTACTTTTTTTATTTTTTTTTTTAAAACGTTGCCCCACACTAGGAATTTCTCCTGTATCGTGGGTGCGTTTACAAACATTTAAATTCACATACACAAACAGCCAGACCCGAAACAACTACTTGTAGGTCATACAAATATTTGTTCCGTGCGGGAATCGAACCCGCGACACGCAGCGCAGCAGTCAATCGCTTAACTAACTGCGCCAACTGTGCCGTCATTTTGCATGCCAGGAGTAGCGAATTGTTTTAGAAACTTAAAAAAAACCCGACCATACTACAATTCTTGCAAATAAATTTCATTTCATTTCAATTTCATTTTATTTCATTTCATCTAAGTTACAAAATATCGCAAATGTATTTATTTAGGAAGCAAAATAGAAAAATTGTTAATTGTTAAGCAGGTTTACAGGTTAACACCAATTTGACACGACATGAGTAGCTTATAATATTTCATATAGTTAGGTTACAAACAGTGAGCCTCAAACTAGACAGTCTGTATGCGTTTGAAGTGTGTGTTTTACAATATTTTGTTTACATTAATTATACAATATTATTTTAGTGTATGCGAAACCCGAAACGCCTGTCTAGAATTTTTATGTAAAGAATCTATGTACAAAATTACAAAACTGTATCATGAATAATCACAAAGATAAAAGGTTGTTATGTTACCGGGTTGTCCGTACAAAAACATGCTAACGGCGCCCCCGAGCCTCCAGGGTCGTCTTGCGCTCATTGATAATAATTTGGCAGTAGGTGCCTAACCGTACGGCGATTGTATTTTAAGTAATTAAATGGTGATAACATTTTCCATCACACTTAAATATTTTCGGGACAAAATATAACATGATGTAAAATTATTGAAATCGATTCAGTTATTATTCTGAACAAAGTGTATTCAGGTTTCGCTTAAACTAAAAATAATGTTGTATAATCATAATTACGTGAAGATGATGCACATAGAATAAAATTATGATAAATCGGTTGGCGCTCAATAAAGAATGATTCCCTTGGTTCCCTTTATATCAGTGTCGGCGCAGTTAAGGTTACGTCTGTTTTTAGCTGAACTTAAAAAATCATTGTTTGTTTCGTCTCAGAAATCGGATCACTAGTTGTCGGGGAAGCTTATTGTCGGACTCGATTATTATATCAGTTGTGCCATTGGTGTGGATTTGGCGTTGGGGTCCAGCATGCGTCATGTAATCCCAATCCTTCTTGTCAAGACCTTCACCTATTTTCTGAAAGTTGACGTGGACTATGTGAGTCGGGGTTTCTGTTGGAGTTTAGTTTATTCCTATGATTACTATTTCATAAATAAGACTCAAATCAAAAATCAAAATCAAAAATATTGTTATTTCACATAAGCCTACATGGGCACTTAAGAAACGTCAGAATCTGCACGGTTCCAATTGGTCGTTTCCTATGGAGAATAGCCGGCAAGAAACTCCAGGGTCACTCTTTAAAAAAAAAAAATTGGCTTTAACAATGTTTTCAAATTACATTGTTAATAGGTATGAGAGGACAGCGCAGGCCCGTCAAAAGTACCAGGTACTTAACAAAATAGAAAATGGTCTACAGATCTACAGTCTATTAGGCCTACAACGTCCTCACATTGACAAAAAAAACAATATAAAATATGATTAAAATAATAAAAGTTAGAACCTTGTTGAAATTTAAATTGTAGGTCTAGGACTATCACGCATACTTTTTTCTTTCTAACTAAATAAAATATCTCATTACTTCCATCCTATTCACGCCCCGAGGCCTTCCCTCATTTTTTTCAGAATAGGCTCACGATTTGGGGTGCAAATATTTTAAGCAAAAAACAAATACTGGCCAGATACTCGTAGAGCTAAAAACGTGATCGGGTTGGTCCCCAAAGATGTGTTAGCCTTTGTTGCTTTCACCTGTTTTCGGGTGAAATTGAGTCCTGAATATAAAAACCTAGCGTTGGTTTGTGTTGAGGTTAGGGAAATAAGAATCTGTTTAGGAGAATATCATAGGACACGTAGCTAGTCGTGATTTTTGTCTTGTCAATATATTACTATGAAAGTGAAAGGCTGTTTTCAGTTTCATATTACATAATTATGTTCTGAATAGCTTACTATCTTTTGCATTTTATTCAAATAATGAAAGTTCTTCGTAAAACCATTGAAAACAAGAACTTAAGTAACAAAAATGCCTTCCTCTATTTATGTTTTTAACACCAATCTTATAATTTCCATGAATTTTCTAATATAATTTAATAATTAATTAATAGTTAATTTGGTATTGACTAGCTCTATTGAAAATTGTATTTCAAACATTAGGGTGCTGGACTACAAATCTTCACTATAAGTTACTAATTATGGTCTATGGAGCCTGTATAACTTTAGCTTATAAGCTACTTTACTACGAAGGAGGAACCCAGACAACTTTTTAATCAATTTGCTCAAAAGGCGAATTGCCTTCAAGCCTTTTAATTGACGACCTTTAATTAATTGGCTATTGAGAAAGACTTGGCAAACACCTAGCAGCTAATTATTAATGATATAAGTACTGGAATCTATTATGGAAGGAAGTACGGTGTCGATCAACTCAGCCTATCGCAGTCCACAGCTGGACATAATATGCCGAACACCACCAGGTGTTCCGCATGTGTCCAGTTACCTACGCACCTACTTACCTAGGTACCTACGTCAAAATTTTACTCAAGCCATAATTCAATTACATACGAGTACATTCTTTTTCTAGGCTGAATAGTAAGATTTTCCTATCATAATTAGGTCATTTTATTTTTATTCAATACTATCTGCTGCCCGCGGCTTCGCCCGCGTGGCTTTTTCTAAACCTTCTTCTTGAATCACTATATCTATTCAAAAATCCGCATCAAAATCCGTTGCGTAGTTTTAAAGATCTAAGCATACATAGGGACAGACAGAAAGCGCTCGTCCCGCAACACGCGGGGCCTTTGTGGCGCGTCGCGTCGCACGACAAGTCGCGCCGATATGTAGAAGCCTTTATACTATGTAGTGATTTGAGATTATAAACTTATGAAACAGGACTCTTTAGAGACACATATTTCCAAAAAGTTTTCGCACATCGGAAAAATACTGGCCACATTTTGACAAAATGTCGAGCAACACAAGAAAAACAAAAAAAAAAAAGAAAGGTTATAATATTTTAAACGTCAAATCGTTTTTTGATTTTACAAAAGCGATTAAAACCACGTACGAAAGAACATAATTATTAATTAACACGTTAAAATTAAATTTTGTAGCGTCAACGTGACCATTTTTTTAAATCATATGTTTCTGAAAAGAATACCGAAGGTTACGCTATGTTCTTTACTGTTTATACACATCCAAGCATCCGGATACACAGGTATTTTAATGTAATGACTTTTTTGAATGACTGTTCCAATGATATTATATTAAACAGATATGATAGACACTCACAAAACAACCGAAAAAAGTGTTCCGCGCAGCAGCGGCAGCACAGATACACCCACTTTTCATTCTTTTACATTTCACTACAAGTAAAAATGATAGCTTGTTATAAACAACAAGAAAAAAAGACACAGCTAGCGTTGTCAATTGCAGGTGAATTTAAACAAACATTATTCTGGCCACCAATCACCGAATATTGGCATCACAGACTAATAAATACGTCCCAATTAGGACGTTTTTGAGTCTTTACGATTGCGCGCTCACAACATATCTGTTTAATATAATATCATTGGACTGTTCCAAAGATTCACACATAAAACGAGGACTTTTTACGAATTATAATCATTTTGTACCTAACGTAACTTTGTATGTCCGTACTTCAACCCGCTACAGAGCTTTGATGCCTCGCTTTGTGTGCAAATCTAA
Source organism: Tiliacea aurago (assembly GCA_948098905.1). NCBI lineage: Eukaryota > Metazoa > Arthropoda > Insecta > Lepidoptera > Noctuidae > Tiliacea > Tiliacea aurago. Next base: position 22,661,634 of record OX402582.1, read on the forward strand.
CTAAGTTCTCGGTTAGTTTCAGTAGTTAAAATTTAATGCTTAGCTGTTTTGGAATAAGACTAGGACTACGTATAGCCACGCGTTAGCCTTTAATACTTGTCGTGACCAAGATTGAAGAACATCAGTCTGTTATTATGAATGTCTGATATTACATCGTCAAACTTCTATTCTTTCTAGCAGTTAGCAAAATCAAGGGTCCGCACCCCCGTCGTTCCCTGAATCTTTTATTATTTTGTTAATTATCAGTAATTGCTCGATTATGGTCTATGTTTTATTAAACACAAAGTGCCCACCTGATTTCAATATAATACCAACATAATAAGGTGGGTAGGCCTCTGGTGTGGGACGGAACCTGTGTCGACACCCTTGCGCCATCTCATATTTCAAGCACGGCTGGCTTGCTGGCTCCGCTGCTGCGGCTGCTGAGACCCTCAAGCGGCGCAAATACTGTAATCTTATGGGTAACTACAGTTTTGAGCCGTTTGGGATCGAAACGCTCGGGTCATGGAGCCCGACTGCGCGTCTCCTTTTTTAGGAAATTTCTCACCGACTGATCGACACTTCACGTGACCAGAGGGCTGGCTCGTTCTTCGGCCAAAGAATTAGCATTGCCATTCAACGTGGCAATGCTGCCTGTCTTCTAGGCACTTTTCCGGATGACAGCGATGCGGACGAGTACTTCGACGCTTAATTATAAATAAAATATGTACAAAAGTACATAAACTTAAGTTATAATTAGAGATCGGATATTCGGATGCATATTTACCTAAAGTTTGAGAGTTGACTAGTATGGAGTGCGCTTCGGTACGAGAAGTGTCGGTTTCCAAGACTGACGACTTTTTAAGAACTACCCTTTTGTACTATGTATCCCCGAATAATTATATTTAATTTTTTAGGTTTTGATTAAATATTAATAGTGTTTTTTAAACGTGTTATATTTTCCACAAAATTCTTGCCTTGTTCTAAATATAATAGATAAGAAATATTTGTTATACTTAGGAATACAAAATTGTATACCTACACACTGTTATTAATGAAACCCCGCGATCCCGGAATAAAGATATATTTTAAGAAGCCGTGTCCATACTTTGTATCCTTTGCCGGGAAAAAATACTTTAGGTAAATATGCATCCGAATATCCGATCTCTAGTTATAATACACATACATACATCTTTAATATAATTATCTACATTATGTTTATATTCCGGGAAAATAGGTAATTGAGATGACTACTATTTGTTGTGAAAATAACTCAGTCAAGTTTTCTAAAAAAGAGGGTGTCGTCTATTATAAAAGCTCGTGTAGACCAGCGCGACTTGTTGCGCTACGAGTCACTGGTAGAACAGTTTTCATGAAATTTTCATAGATATTGTTCTACCGGTGTTGCGTCGCGCTACAAGTCGCGCCGGTCTGTATGAGCCTTTACCCCGAGGTATTCTAAGTTGCTCGTTTTGAGGATAAAAGGACAATTACACATGTTGACGGTACGGTTTCCACATTGATGGGCATATATAAGAGGGTTGGTAATGTAATGTTGAGGCTTGCGCATGGAGAATTGAATATATTTTGTTTTGTAAGCATTAACCGCCTTATTACAAAACAAGATTTATATTTTGACATGGCTTAAACCATGGAGCTAGTTTTTGTAATAAGAACGTAACAGTGATTGAAATACCGTTCTTTATACAAAACTAAAAACTTAGTTCGGTACTAAGATGTCAGTTTTGTGTTTAGGAATTTTACCATAGTCGGAATAAAGTTCGAAATTCAATAATGGCTCCATGTTTTAAACCTGGGCCTGAAAATGAACCTTGTTTTGGAATAAGGGGGTTAATGTTTACATAAATCATATTTGAGTTTGCTTATGTTTAATTTGCTCATAGTTTGGGGACGATTTAGCTTAGGCAGCGATAAATTTACGGTAAGTAGGACAACGTAATGTTCAATAATTGTTGAGTATTACCTATCTTTCATCCATTTTCTGATGAAATATCAAAACGAACAGTTTTAAATCCCGTTGGAAGTACTTATTAGTTGAAATGTCGTAAATTAAAAGCAGTAACTAGAATATTTTTAGTATCCAAAAGTTCTGTAATTACATAAGTAAGACAAAGTGTGAAATAATCCGATATGCCTGACCTTGGAAGTTTTGCTGGACAATTTTTATTGAGCAATTTAAGAATGGTTATTAAGTAAATTATAGGTCTCGGTTTTGGTCGTAAAATAAAACCTGAATTATCTTTTCCCACCGAGTGGAAATTGGCGATAAAAACCGGCTAAGTGCGTGTCGGATTACACACAATGCAGGGTTCCGTAGTTGGGATAAATTTATCCCAAACACAAACTTGTAGTTGTAGTTGAAAAACATGATATTCTCCCATATATTCCAACTGCAAACGTATGTTTGTACGCACAATATTGAGAGATTTACCATGTCATTTTAAAACCATTATTGTCATATATTTTCTTATTTTATAATTTTCCCCCAAAAGTGTGTGTTTGGGTCACAGAAATTCATACATATGCGTACCAAATTTCAACTTAATCGGTCCAGTAGATTCGGAGCAAATCGGCTGTGATAGATGGACAGACAGGCACACGAGTGATCCTATAAGGGCTCCGATTTTTCCTTTTAAGGTACGGAACCCTAAAAAGGGGGAAGATATTCTTCAATAAACCCTAATATTTTACTACGAACCAGGGTAATATTACACAATGTTTATTGAAGAGATTTAGTTTATTGGTATTTATTATGATGTCGAAATTATTAAATGGGAAAATGAATTTAGGCCAACAACAATGGCTGGGAATATTTTGAATTATTGACCACATTGTTCGCATAACAATGTTCGAAAGTTTTTCCAAATACAAATGATGGACACTTTTTTTTTTCTGAGGGTCTGCAAATTGGACGGCGATGGACCACGTAAAAAGGTAAAACCGACAAGTGTTCAAATAAAACGTACTTACAAGCCATTGGATAAGGCGCCATCTCCACGGACGAGGGTATCGCAGTGATAGTCACGCTATGCCTTCAAATTATCGCCGCGATGGTATTGCCGCCGCGCCACGTGCCGTATGGAGATTGATTCGTAGAGTTTCGTGGCGAGACTATCGTAGCGATTTTCTCGTCCATAGAGATGGCGCCTAAGGAAATTAAAGTGCTACAGGGACCTTATGGATCTTGAATGACATTCGACACGGGGCGCTGTTGGTAAAAAAAATGTGAAATTGTATTGATAAATCAAGATGGCAGCGTTAGTTAAGATTTTCGGCACGCGCCAAGTAATCCTTGTACAGCTAGAGCTTTTGAGATGCCCTGTCGATCAAATTTCTAAGTCTGTCCTATCTACTTTTACAAACTTTCATCGTATTACATTAGAGGCTGAATAACTGGATATTTTACCTCGGCATTGACAAATGACTGCCATAACATAGCCTAGAAAATAAACGGAAAGATTCCAATGATTTGTTGGTTCTGCTCCACTTTTCTACAAAGGATATTTATTAGCTTTAAGATACTGTAACATTGAGACCCGAATCTTTATCAAAACGATCCTCCTTAGCTCCAGCTTAAAATAATGATAGGAGATGTTTTTTCAGAAAGGATTTTTGGAAAACTATGAGTTATTAATTTAAGTAATTTATTAAAAGTCATTGATGTATGTATTAAATAGGAAGATAGGCCACTCTCTAACATCACGTTTTTATATATTTAATGTACCAGATGTCGTGCATGCGTCATGTGCTCGACAACTGAAATAGAGAGACATAATACGCGGGCTATAGCGGGAACGAGATAGCAATAATTGTCACTGTTACGTACCCGTAACAACTCGGAAACAAACTACGATTCGGGTATTCCCCGCAAACTGAGAGTAATGTAGGTCGATTGTGTTCTTTCTCCTAATTTATGCGGTCCACGTCGAGGAGCGCGTACCATATCTTCCTATTTAATACATCCATGTTTAAAGCGGTTAAAAATCTAGGTTTGTTTACAGTTTTATTATGCAGGGCAAATTTAAATCCATCCGGACCACAATGTTGAATTTGCAAAATGTTGAATCCTAAAATGTTGACCTTATGGGTTAGGTTAGGTTAGCGGCCCTAGCGGCCCTAGTGGCGTCAGCGAAGTCTGCTACGCTGACGACATGCTGGTCCTGGCGCAGGGGAGGTCGCATCAGGCGGCGGCCGAACTGGCTGCACGTGGGGTTGCGACAATCGTCGATAGGATTCGGCAACTGGGACTCGAGGTGGCCTTGCACAAGTCCGAGGCCATGTGTTTTTATGGTCATCGGAACGCGCCACTGTCGGATTCCCAGATAACGGCAGGAGGGGTTCACATCGGCATCGAGTCGACGATGAAGTACCTGGGACTCGTTCTCGACAGCCGGTGGAAATTCGTGGAGCATTTTCGACGTTTGGCTCCCAGACTGGAGCGGGCCGGGGCTGCCTTAAAGCGGCTCCTGCCCAATCTAGGGGGTCCAAACGCCTCCTGCCGGAGGCTCTACGTAGGAGTAGTGCGGTCCATGGCCCTTTACGGGGCACCGGTGTGGGCGCGTTCTATAAGGCTGCGACCAGCCCGGCGGTTGAACGCGTCCCAAAGGGTCATGGCCATCAAGCTGGTCTGAGGATACCGCACGGTCTCCCGTGAGGCAGCGAGCCTCTTTGCCGGACTACCGCCATGGGATCTGGAGGCAAAAGTCCTCGCGCACGTCTGGGAGTGGCGCAAGGAGGCGAAACGCCGGGGTGAAACTCCACTGCCGCGACAACCACGGCACAGCGGACAGAGCTCCGGCAGGATCTTATGGCGGCATGGAGAGTGCGATTGTCGCAACCCAGCGCTGGGCATGCCACAATTGTGGCGATAAGTCCCCTCTTTGGGGAGTGGCTAGAGAGGCGCCACGGCGTCCTCACCTTCCGCCTGACGCAGGTCCTCACCGGACATGGTTGTTTCGGGAGGTTCCTGTTCAGGATAAAGCGGGAGGACACGGTGCGGAGGTGCGGTGGTGGAGCATACACTGTAGGTCTGCCCTGTTTGGGCGGAGCACCGCCGTGTCCTCACGGAGGCGATCGGCGGCAGCGATCTCTCGCGTCCGGCCCTGGTTCAGGCCATGGTTCGGAGCGAGAGAGCATGGGAGGCCGTCACCTCCTTCTGCGAATTAGTAATGCTTGCGAAGGAGGAGGCGGAACGCGTGAGGGAGAGGCAAAATTCGCGCCCTCGCGCCCCTAGTCGCCGCAGGAGACGCCCCGGGCGTCGGTAGTCGCAAGCCGATTTCCGGCCACCGTAGGCGCGGGCCTGCGGAGGGTGAGCGATGGGTAGCTCACCATCCGATAAGGACCAGGCCCGGGTCGACGGCGCGTCGTATTCCACGTGCGCCTCAAAGAGTTGTCAGCACCAACTGACGGGGTCCGATAGGGCCAATGCCTGCCAGGGTTGTGAGTTTGTCCGAAAGGGATATCGTGGCCCTGGCACACAGGCAAATGAAGGAATACGGGTGGGTTTTAGTCAGTAAAAGTCTGACATGCCCTCCCGCTCCGCCCAGAGCGGGAGAAGTTATTTGATAATTTCCCTACTAGAAAAAAAAAAAGGGTTAGGTTAGGTTAGAACTGTGACAACCCGCGCGCGAGCCGAGCGAGCGCTACATCCAAGTTGGTTGTAGTTACTTGGCTATTTAGTCAAAATTATATTTTTGTACTTTCCAAATTCAACATTTTGGTATTCAACATTTCGCGAATTCAACATTTTGCGAATTCAACATTTTGCAAATTCAACATTGTAGTCTAGTAGGATTTAAATGAAGGGGTAAAGCGACGGTTTCCTAGAAGACCGTTAGCCATAACAACGCCTGCAGTGATAGCTGTCATGAAAATGATGGCAGCGGGGTCTCACTTTACGGTGTCAAAAAACGGTCTCTAGGAAAACACACCAACTTAATTACGTAAATAACGTTTCAAATCAAATAATTTATTTTACAGATAATAAAATCCATTTTGTTACATCTCAAACACTAGTGTTTATTTAGTATTAATAATTACTAATAATGTCAAAATAATTAATAATAATGTCAAAATAATTAATAATAATGTCAAAATCATTCATAATAATGTCAAAATCACCATTAATAATGTCAAAATTATTAATAATTTAATAATCAAATACAATACAACATCTACCTATATCATATCATAGGAGTACCTATTGCATTTTTCATTAAAAACTTATCGGCATCGGCAAAACTTAAGCATGATCAGTTTAGAAAATATTTTAGCGGCAAGCGCAGCAAGTGACAGACCACACCCCTTCCAGGTTTTGCCCAATTAGAAAGAATATACAAATGCATGTGTGGAAGGACAGGGCATGTAACAAAAAAAAATGAGCCGTCACGGGATGTCTGGCAGATCTGACACATCGAAATTATTTACACACTACTGCACTCATCAAAATGTAGGGAATAGCTTATTTTTTTTTCGCGATTTCCGGTTTGGTCCTATAGTAAAACTTGTTCATAATGATGAGTACAATGACCCCTTAAGAGGTTGTGCGTTAATTCTGGGACATGCTGTAGACTGTATAGTGGCGAGGCGTCGCCACGCGGCATGCGTCGCTCCGCCAGCAATCTGTTTTACGTGCGGCTATAGATGTTTCACATCAAAAATAACAACAAACAAAAATATTTTGCCATTTTTTCGCGAACGTATTTGATGCAGGGACCATTTTGGTTACCCATTGAAAGGGTTTTCGATAGGGTTTTTCTAAATGGTTAAACAAAAACCCCCGGTTTTTCAAAAATGGTAACCAATAGGGATAGAATTGGTCATGCTACGCGTGCTGGGCGGATATTGAAATAACATAATATTATGATTTTTTCATGTTACTGGGTTTCAAGTAGGTATAGAACCCATTGAATGGGTTATCGTGTAACCCTTTCACTGGGGTTCAAGTATAAAATCCATTCAATGGGTTATCATGTAACCCTTTCAATGGGTTTTTAGTATAAAACCCTTTCAATGGGTTACATCATGATAAAGGTAACACATTCCATTCCATCCAGTCCTATTGTTCAACTGGATTTTCAGACGTTCCCACTAAATAACAATGGTACTTAGTTTCAGTGACGTCATTTGCCACTAAATTGTGGACACTCTGTGGCGGCCACCTCTCTTCTATGAAATCGTGACTTAACAGCCAGCTAAGTTTTACATAAAGTTATAAAAAATAAAACATTTTGTCACTCAACTGATGTTAGAGTAGAAATAACAAAATAAATTCCACAGATGTTAATAAAACAATATGTCAGCGGAAAAGGCTTTCCATTCCCTTTTATAGAAAATATTAATTTAAATCGAAGAATAAAGCGATCCAAAAATTGACCTTTTTGTAGCTGTTATTTATATTGACGATGGAATTTCATTATTAATACATAACCCTGTTCCCACACAAAGTGAAAAATGTAAAGGTTGTTTTTGCTATGAGGAGTTTTGAAAATGCTTTTTATTAGATTTGTAGGATCGAAAACGACACTTTTTTGTTAAAAAAATTCGCCAGTACGATGTAATTTATAAAGTTCTGTACAACAATATTTGTAGGTACCTGGGTTTTTCAAGAGATTGGTTTTAATCTCTTTCATTATTTAGGTATTATTATCCATGATTAAGTTAATGCCCAGTTTTGGAATCATTCCACTTTGCCCCACCAAGTCGCCACACTGGTGGGGCAAAGTGGAATGCCTACATTTTTTTTAATAAAAGTACAAAAATCATTATTTGGACATTTTTATTTCCTACTAGCTGCCCGGCCCCGGCTTCGCACAGGTGTAAATAAAATTAAATCAAATCTTCCCTTTACAGTACGACCATGTAATGAATTAATCTGTCTTTAAATAATTTCAAATCTTAAAAAAATAATTTTATTCTAAGGTCTAACCCAACCCTAGTGGGTCAGAATCAACAAGATTTTAGAGTAGTGGTATCTTACACCACCCCACTAAATCGAAGTAGTGGGGCAGATTCCACTGCAAAATGTTAGGCATTCCACTTTACCCCACCAGTGGGGCGGCTCGGTGGAGCAAAGTGGAATGATTCCAGTTTTGGGATTAGGCACAACTACTATTTCAACTACGAAGATTTTTCAACTAATATTTGCCAATACATCTGAAAACTGCTGCATCTGGTAGGAAGCTGACCCCAACATAGGAAAGACTAGGCCGATGATGATGTGTATATATATAGCGGTTAGCACCTTACCATCAGGTTGACCTTCAGCCAGTTTGACACTCATTATGATTGTACGGTCAGCAACCGCACATTGTTGGCCTAGCTACAAAATACTGCAAATATTGTTATGTCATAAGAAAATGTAGTATCATCACGGACGAAGTACGTCGGTCTTCGGTTTTACATCGAGCTCGCATAACATTAGAGTTTTATAACATTTTCTATTACATTCATTTAGTGCAGTTTATCATTAAATACTTTCTAGAAAATGAATATTTATTTTATTAACATTCAACATTACATGTAAGTTAACTTACAATCATCATCATTTTCCTACATTTATCCCTATCTCCTTTGAAAACCTATACATCAAATATAGCAGTTTTATTGTATACGAGTAATACAAAAATGTTTCGCAAATAACCACATCCGAATTCCTCTAGGATTTTATGATGAGTGACATTTTTCTATCAGGCTGACAGCAGCGAGCGTGTGCCTTTTCGAAAAATGTCACTCATCATAAAGTCCTAGGTGGACTACATTAGACTTAAGGCTTCTACAGACCAGCGCGACTCGCAACGCGACACAAAGGCACCGCTCGTCGCGCGACACGCGGGGCTTTTGTGTCGAGTCGCGTGTCGCGCCAGTATGTAAGAAGCCTTTACACCAGGTTACATCACCCGTATAGCTTGCATATTATAAAAAAGCCGGACAAGTACGAGTCGAACTCACGTAGTGAGGATTCCGTACAATGAATATTTGTTATCTAGCATGTTTTTTATCCCAAGAACCTGATAACATTCTATTTGAAACTATCATCTTATTTGATATTTGAAATCCACTACAAGCCCTTTCATTTGATAAGTCACACGATACAACGAGCGTTTTTTTTTTTTTAATTATCCCCCCTTCATATTCAAAGTTATATTCATATGTGTACCAAATTTGAACTTAATCGGTCCAGTAAATTTGGAGCAAATCGGCTTTGACAGACGGACAGATAGACAGACATACAAGTGATCCTTTATGGGTGCCATTTTTTTCCTTTTGAGGTACTGAACCCTAAAAACCGGCCAAGTGCGTGTTGGACCACGCACAATAAAGGTTTTCGTAGTTGGGAAGAATTTATCCCAAAAACAAACTTAAATTGTACTTCAAAAACATGTTTTCCAATAAATCGATTAACGTCACGGTCAGTTACTTACTTCAAATGCAAGTTTGTAATTGCAAAATATATTTTTATATGTGATTAATTTACAAATGAACGATTTTCGGACAATTTCTTTTACTTGTGTTGAGAGATTTTGCTTCTTGCCAAATTTCATGATTCTAGGTCAATAGGAAATAGCCTATTATTTATTTTAGAGCTCCAAGGGACCATAGAACCTACGTATTTGATATTAATTTCAACTTGATACCTCCAACCACATGTCCCTGAGAAAAAGGGTCTTAAGAGACTGACAGACAGACAGACGGCCATCAACGAAGTGATCCTTTAAGGGTACCGTTTTTTCCTATTTAGGTACGGAATCCTAAAAGAACCCCATTATTCACTGGTACCTACAAACTATTAAAGAATAGCAACGTTCCTAGCTTACCGTAACACCGTCAACAAACTTACACGTTTTCCTTACAGAATTTTCATTTATCGTAGTTTCTGTGATGTTATTAAAGTAAGCATGTTGGTTTAGAACCAACCGAGGAGCATGAGACGTTATACTACGTGAATGAAAAGTTCATGAGCTAGAATTTCCACTGAAATGTAGGCAAGTTTAAAGACAAACCTCACAGGCATAGGAACCGCTACCGCCCCATTAAAAGTAGAGCTGTCACTTTCTGATAGGTTCCGTTAGATAAAGACAGCATTATTTTTAATCAGGAATTAAATTTAATGGGATTACATGCAACTAGCGGATAGTCACCTAAATCTTTGACATCAACCTAGAATCCTTACAAATATGTTTGCTTATCGAATCCGCATAATCTGTAGGACAAAAGTCAATCGCTAAGTCAAGAAGAAAAACGCGTCAAGTGCGTGTCGGACCTTTAACAAACTTAACATTGTAGTTTAAAAACATGTCCTCCCATACATCGATAAATGTCAAGGACAATTTTATTAACCAACTGCAAATGTAAGTTGGTTGACTATTACTCGTTAACTTGTAAAGCCTTCTTAGCTGTGATAGTTTTCCTTTTAATTTGTTTCACAATTTGGTTTTCTTTTTAATTTTTAGGGGGGTTGGGAGGTTTATTTGCGAGGTTTCACCCAAATATCCCATGTCCTAAGTGTCACGGTTATTAAAATATGTCATTACTTTTTTGTTTATGGTTGTAATTGCACAAAATAACTTTTATTGTATTCTGCAATGTGTTCTTATACATATATATTTCAATACATATGTGCTTCCAAAGTCAATTTTGTTTTTAAATTTGTGAAAAATTACAACTTCTAAATTCATTATTTAAAAAAAACTAAATAAATGCCATTTTGAACTTAGTTTTATTTAAAAAAATTCATTAGCCTTTCTAAGGGTATGCCAAATGTCATAGAAAACCATTCATGAGAGTTTGTTGCGCCATTTCTTCTTCCCAGCTAAAGCACTAGGAAGTGGTAAAGTGTGGGCGTTTTTGGGGGACTGACTTATGTAATTTTTGACGTTCGAAAAGTGCAGATTCTCTAGTTTGAATAAATGACTTTTGATTTTGATTGCCTGATTTAACGAAGTAGTTTAGACATCCACAAGGGTTGCAAAAGCACTCTATTATAGCGACAAAACTGCTATAACCAAAGTGCTCTTCAAAATCTGGTACAGTTATTATTTGCCTAGATGGACGAGCCGGAAAGCCTCTTTGTTAGTTGGCAACCGCCCAACCGTGCGACCCGGTTTACGCGAATTTATCTGATGTCCTACAACCTTTGACTACTTGAACATATTGACCAATATGCGATACATGCATCACTAAATCACGAAGGAACGAAAGCTTTGTCGTCTATGTTTTTGCGTTATTCAAAATATTCAGAAAGGAATCGGGATTGACATTTATGTTTGGTGTGCACATGGAAATATTGAAAACAGGAGAAGTGGCAAGGGGGCGTGTCTGTGTCCACGCGACATGATCGCAACGCTCATGTACCAGGCAAATGGTCATATCTGCGAACTAGTGCGCTTTCGACCGCGGTCGTGACAACATATTATTATATGAATGCCGTGTTGTTCAGTGGTTTCTTTGTAAAAACTTTATAAATCATGGAATCATATAAAATATTTATGTAAAAGTATTTAACTTTATTTGTCTTTAAAATCATGAAAACATCAAATCGTAAAATAGTTCTTGGTTTTACTACGTCACTTTTGTTTTCAAATATCACAGCGACTGTACTATCTTTGCATGAAATACATTGCTTCTTAACCACTACCTAAATATGTACTGACTGGACAATCAATGTAAACATCACAAAATTATACTTTGTTTATGCCGATGCTTCGCGTAGTACGCTGTTGTATCTTGGGACGAGTTAGTGATGTCCTTGTGCAGATCCACTAACGTAGGCTATCGACAAAAATGACGATTGCCTAATGAATATATTGTTATTATGGTTTATTCTTCAATTTGTCAACGGTTGTAACCTGATTGGAACACCCATGAGGAAATAATGTTTTTTACTCATTTTGAATTGCTTATATTGTTTATTTTTTTTTATTTACTTAATAATATATTTTTTTAGGTACATTATTGTTTATTTATATTATATTAGTATCAGTATATCATTTAATTTACTATTTATTTTATTTTTAGGACCCCACAACATTTTTAATAGGACTATTAATGGAAGGATCGATAACTTTCCAATTTAGTCAATCACTAGCGTATATGTAAAATAAATGGCTTTTGCACAGCACAACGATAGCGTTAGACGTTTTCGATGGGATAAGGTTTATTATTGATTGTGTAGTCTGATTTATTTCTTGCGAGTGTGTGCGCGACTTCGTATATATTGCTTTTACTGAACTGCATGTGTAGTTGTGGCGAGTGGTAGGGACAAACTGGAGACACCGGGTTCCGATACATTTTCAACTACCGGGGCATATCTCCTTCTTTCTTATATCTATGAGTATGCAGCTGTGACCAAAATAGATTGTGATATTTTTTAATTTTATTATTTTCGGTTTACTCAAGACACAAGACAAGGAGGACAGACAGCTGTGCTGCTGGGGAGTTTGTTGCGCCATTTCTTCTTCCCAGCTAAAGCACTAGGAAGTGGTGAAGGGTTGGCGTTTTTCTGAGACTGTCTTATGTAATTTTTGGCGTTCAAATAGTCCTGATTTTCAGCCTAGTTTGAATAAATGACTTTTGATTTTAATTATTTTGACTTGTGGTTAATATGAATTCCAAAGATCAACAGAAACTAGCGATATTTTCCACAAATAAAACCTTCCCACTTTAGGAGCAATGGTGGCTCAGTGGTTACGGCCGCGACTTACTGAGTTATAGGACTTGTAGGTCGTAGGTTGAACCAAGACAAGTGCTTTACTTTGTAAAATATTTCATCGCCACGGCTCTCAAAACGGTGCAAGAAAACACCGTGAGGAAATCAGCATGTCCTAGAACAGGCTTTGTGCCCTCACGCCCCTAGTCACCGCAGGAGACGCCCCGGGCGTCGGGAATCGCAGGCCGATTCCCGGCCACCGTGGGCGCGGGCTTGCGGACGGTGAGCGATGGGTAGCTCGCCGTCCGATAAGGACCAGGCCCGGGTCGACGGCGCGTTGTGTTCCACGCGCGCCTCAAAGAGATATCAGCACCAATTGACGGGGTCTGAAAGGGCTAATGCCTGCCAGGGTTACGAGCCTGTCCGAAAGGGATATCGTGGCCCTGGCACACAGGCCTTTGAAGGAACACGGGTGGGTTTTAGTCAGTAACAGTCTGACACGACCTCCCCGCTCCGCCCAGACCGGAAGAAGTTATTTGATAATTTCCCACCCAGAAAAAAAAAAGAAAATGCATGTCCTAAAACCAAAAATTCGAAGACATGTGAGATCTACCAACCTGCACTGGGCCCGCGTGGTGGATTACGGCCCACTTCCTCTCACTGAGAGGAGACCTGTGTCCCAGCAGTGGGAACATTGATAAATGATAAATGTTTTATTTTCTGTAAGTAGGTTTGTACAAACACTTTTACACGTCAAACATATTTAAAAAAAACAAAAAAAACTAGATGAGGTCGGCGTTTCGTAATTGACTACTCTGAGAAGAAAGGCCGAAACAAACTCAGAGGTCACAGTCTCTTTTAAAGTCCAGACATAATCTTGGTCAAATCATGTGAAGACCATGTAGATTGGTGCCTGAAATTATCTTTTGATGAAAGAATCACACAGATTGAGGGGATCTGTCCAGTCAGTGCACGCATTTGTCAGTAGTCGTGCAGCTTAACTCAGAACTTGAGGAGCTCAACGATTCAACGAACAATACCAAAGAAAGTACATTTGGGTACGCCGCATAAATTACGCAAACTGCCAGACAATGATGAAAAATAACTGAGTAAAAACTAAAATAAACAATAACCCACATAGTCTTCACATTTACAATACTTAATTAAAACAATATCTCGTAATACTTAACAAAGTAAATATTCATGTCATAGTATATATAAAATTCATCAATGTCAATGTGTTTATAAAATACGGATATAATCTTGGTCAGATCATTTGAGGACCATGTAGATTGGTGTCTGAAATGGTCTTTTGAGGAAAGAACCACACAGATTTGAGTGGACCTGTCCAGTCAGTGCACGCATTTGTCATTTAACGTGCAGCTCAACTCAAAACTTAAGGAGCTCAACGATTAAATGAACAATACCAAAGAAACCCGCATAAAGTACTCAAACTACCAGACCATCATTAAAACTAAGAGAAAAATAAAACAAAAACAATGACCCACATAGTAACAATAATGACTTTATAGGCTGATTATGACTTTAGTACCTCAATTGAAACTTTATCGGTTGCAGGAGACTGAACTCTACACAATAGATGTTTTATAGTTATTACGTCTGAGGGTTCAAAGTGATAGCTAAACCAGGGTTCTTATTCGGCAGATAGATCCAAAATTCCGATTAATTTAGACAGTAATCAATACGGGACCAACGACATTAGAATCTAAAGTGGGTTGGATTAACGGCACGTTTTGACAACAAATCATAAGGCTGAGCACGCACTGCTCGCAGCTTTGAATGGACGAAACCTTCATTATTTTATTTTGACCAATTTCAAAAGGATATCGTTTTTAACGTGACAAATTAGAAGGATATGATGTTGTTATTGATATTTTTGGTTTGGAATTTTATACATTTTTTGAATTTTCCATTTTGAACGAGATTGGAACAGGTAAATTGGATCATACTGTGGATTAAATACTTGAGAGCTAACGCGTGCTAACGTTTAGCAACCAAATTGGTTAGTAAACTTTCCATGTTAGTCACAAATTAATCAATCAACTCAGCCTATCGCAGTCCACCGTCCATCGCAAGTTACAGGTCGTCAGTCCATCTAGCTGGGGGGCGTCCCACACTACGCTTGCTGATACGTGGTCTTCACTCCAGGACTCGTCTGCTCCACCGGCCACCGGTACTTCAACAAACATGACCAATTCAGTTTGGTTACTCTGCAAGCTATTTCGGTTACTACGGTTCTTTTCCAGATAACTTCATTCCTGATTTTATTCTTCAAAGAAACTCTGAGCATAGCCTGCTCCATAAGGCACAGAACGACTTTGAATTTGTGCACCAGCCCGACTGTTAGTGTCCATGTTCCAGCATCACCACCACGGTATGTCATAACGGGTAGAACACACTAGTTGAAAACCTTAGTCTTTGAAGACTTGCAGGATAGGTACCGAGAAGACGACGTTTTCAGCATCTGAACTTACTGTTCCAGCATCTGTGTCATTATGACGATGTCATCGGCAAAACGAAGGTGTACAATCCAGTGCAGCGTCTTGAAGACGTCGTTCAACGCATTGGTGAACAGTTTCGGGAATATCACATCCCTCTGTCTCACCCCTCTGTGTAGTTGTATTGGGCTGTTTTTCTGATACTAATTGAAAGTTTAAATTTTAAAGAACATAATTCCAAATTCAAATTAGGAAAATGTGTAATTTTCATTTGTTTTTCGTACTGCCAAGATGAGCGAATATAACGAAGAAGTTCGATACATTTTCAAATTTTACTACAAAAAAGGTAAAAATGCAACGCAAGCCGTGACAAAAATTTGCGATGTTTATGGACCAAGTGCAGTGTCTGTGAGAGTAGCACAAATTTGGTTTAAGCGTTTTCAATCCGGAAATTTTGATGTCAAAGATGCACGTCGCTCTGGTCGCCCTATTACGGATAAAATGGATGCCATTTTTGAAAAAGTGGAGCAAGATCGGCATATCAGTAGTAACGACGTAACTGAAGAACTGGGAATTGACCACAAAACAGTTTTGCCACATTTGAAAAAAACTGGGTACACAAAAAAGCTCGATATTTGGGTACCTCACGAGCTCACTGAAAGAAACCTAATGAACCGTGTACTCATTTGTGATTCTTTATTACGACGTAATGAAACCGAACCATTTTTGAAGAAGCTGATAACTGGTGATGAAAAGTGGATCACGTACGACAAGAACGTGCGAAAAAAGTCGTGGTCAAAGGCCGGTCAGGCTTCACAGACTGTGGCGAAACTTGGGTTAACTCGCAACAAGGTGATGCTGTGTTTGTGGTGGGATTGGAAGGGCATTATTCATTATGAGCTGTTACCACCAGGCAAGACCATCGATTCTGAATTCTACTGCGAACAACTGATGAGATTAAAGCAAGAAGTTCACTCTCTTAATTTTTGCTGAGTGGCTAAAGATGTGTGAGGTCTAGCGTTATCATGATGAAAAACCACACCCCTTCTGTTGATTAATTCCGGCCTCTTTCTCTCAACTTCTTCAAAACTGTTTCGGTTTCATTACGTCGTAATAAAGAATCACAAATGAGTACACGGTTCATTAGGTTTCTTTCAGTGAGCTCGTGAGGTACCCAAATATCGAGCTTTTTTGTGTACCCAGTTTTTTTCAAATGTGCCAAAATTGTTTGTGGTCAATTCCCAGTTCTTCAGCTACGTCGTAACTACTGATATGCCGATCTTGCTCCACTTTTTCAAAAATGGCATCCATTTTATCCGTAATGGGGCGACCAGAGCAACGTGCATCTTCGATATCAAAATTTCCGGATTGAAAACGCTTAAACCAAATTTGTGCTACTCTCACAGACACTGCACTAGGTCCATAAACATCGCAAATTTTTTTCGCGGCTTGCGTTGCATTTTACCTTTTTTGTAGTAAAATTTTAAAATGTATCGAATTTCTTCATTAGATTCACTCATCTTGACAGTACGAAAAACAAATGAAAATCACACATTTTCCTAATTTGAATTTGGAATTATGTTCTTTAAGTTATCTTTTTAATATTTTTATTGTTATTATCTCCTCTCAATCAGAGCTCCTGTCTCTTCACCACCCTTGGTTGACTGGTAGAGAATGCTTATGGCATTAAGTTCACCTTTGTACCTTATTGTGTGCGAGAAGTTAATAACAAATCATAAGAATTATACCATGAGTTTTATAATCCACATAATTTGTAACAACATCTTTATTTGTTTGGCTGCAGGATTTTCACAAGACCTGACCAGTTCCAGGACTAATACGCTATTTGATGATGCAGATGACATTCAAAGGCAGCTTGATAACGAAGCTAGCGACCGAATCAAGTTTGGACGAGTAAGTGTCAAAGTGAACAAAGATAAAGGCAACAACTGTGGTCATACTTTTGATTGACTAGGTTAAAATAATGTTGAATTTACAATATACCTACATTCGAGAAAACAAACATTTTTAAATTATCTTGAGAAAGATAATAGCGCAAAGATAAAGATAGTGAGAAACAGAGATATAGTCAAATTGAGGGCTTTGCTCAAAAACCTTTTTCTATCATTACTTACTAATGTTGAATAAGAGACATGCTTTATACAACATTATTTTTAGTATATGTGAAACCTGAATATAGTTTGTTCAGAATAAGGAACTGAATCGATTTCAATATTTTTTACACCATGTTGTATTTTGTCCCAAAAATATTTAAGTGTGATGGACAATGTTATCACCATTTAATTAGTTACTATTCAATCGCCGTAGATACGGTGAGGTATCTACTGCCAAATTGTTATCAATGAGCGCAAGATGACCCTGGATGCTCGGGAGCGCCGTTAGCATGTTTTTGTACGGACAACCGGACAACAACAAATCTTATAACTTTGTGATTTTTCATGATACAGTTTTGAAATTTTGTAAAAGGTGCAGCGGGGCAATCTCGACAGCGGGAAATTTCAACTAATCTTAATAACTTCTACATTTTACTTTATTTGAATAAGTACCATCTATGACCGGATAGCTCAAAAGCAATTTCATAATTTCTACATAGATGGCACTGCTAGACCCAATACTGTTTGATCGACACGGCCATTTTGTTTTCTTCTCTTTTTCTTGTTTGCACGTGCAAATTAGTGTCTCACATTTTTGCGAAAAAAAGTGGTAATTAATGTGTTTTTCGAAGATTTTCAAAGGTAAGACATTTAATTAAAGCTTATTTCATGTTTTTAGCTATTTTTTTCTGTTGCAACTTGCGTTTTAACAGCATTTTGGTGTGTGTTTGAATAACCCCACCTGGATTGTAATGGCGGCTAATTTCAACTTTTTTGCAGTTGAAATTGCCCCACCAGATTTTATATGGAAATGAACAAACACTAGTGATGTGCATGTTTCGATATGTTTTGTCGATGTAAATACTTTACAATTATTTAACTTGTAGCTATATTATTGTAATCTTTCTATTCGCAGGATCGCAACACGATTCAAATCGGTGCATTTCGAGGGATTTTTCAATTTTTACTACTTTATTAATTTATTGCAGATGGTTCGCCACTATAGAAAAAAAACGGACAAGTCATACACAATGGCAGAATTGCAGCAAGCAGTGCAAGATGTCAAAAATAAAGTACTACCTTGATTACCTACTTTTTATTATGACTTTTGTTAATTTTTATATTTGTTAGATTATTAATTGCTGTTTTAAAACTAAAAAAGACAGATGAATCTTGGTCCTAAATTATAAAATTGCGTAACGTTTATATGACCGATTGTAAATTTAGGACGAGGGGTGCTCTGGTTCTATTTTAAATACATATTCCTTTCTTAAAATGAAGTTTTGATTTATGATTAGTGAGTAGATATAGTACCTTTAGTAGATAGCAGACCAAAATTATTTATTGGTGTATCTATCGACTTATTTTTTATTACGTTCCCATCACTATTAACTATGGCGAGCAGTCGAAATTACCCCGCTTAAACATTTAACGTGTTTTAATTTAAAAATGAGCCTAGCTGCATAAATAACAAGATTCAATTTAGATTACCATCCCTATAAAAAAACTCTGCAACTGACTAACATCAAGCTAAGAGCTCTAGAAGAGAAATTATAATTAATAGTTGAAATTGCCCCACGGAGGGGGAATTACAACTATTTTTGCCTTTTTTGACAAAAACACATTTTTAAGCCTATCTATTGAATATTTTTCAATATGAGTTTGTAAAAATAATACACAGATAATGACTCTGGAGCGTCAATACATTACATTTTTAATAAAACTATATCATCTAATATTTTTATACCTTCAAAGTTGTGGTTTAGGTTTTACCAGTCGAGATTGCCCCGCTGTGCACCTAATAGATTTTTTACATAAAAATACTAGATACGTGTTTCGGGTTTCGCATACTTAAACTAAAACTAATATATAGTATGACTTTTTTGTGACACTTCAATCTTTTACATTGAAATATTTAAAAGGTAAGGTCTAATGTTGTTACCCCAGGAAATCATAAAACAAAGACCTTGTAAATTAATACCAATTTACTATTCACAGCCGAAAACTATTTGGGTGTTCCATTTCCCCACGCACTTCCCTGAACACAACTCTATAGTGGAAACTACAGAGGAGCAGATGAGATGTCCCCGGCACTTGGTAAGTAATAAAAAGAAAAAAATTTATAAATAAAAAAAGTTTTATCACAGAAACACATAATAAAATTATACAAAAGACAAGTTAGCTCAAATACCTACCATACAAATATAATTATTATTAGCAGCACGGAACTGATAACCGCCTTTTTTTGACGTCGTCGGTAAATAGAAATGTTTAAACTATGACTCAAACTGAAACTCAAACTCAAAGCATTTATTTCAATTAAACCATTTACAGGCACTTTTGAATTTTCAAGTAGTCGGTCAGTTAGAAATATGAAGCTATACTCCATTGGTTTAGGTAGTTAAATAAAGGTAGACAAATCGTACTCGTATAAAGGGTTTTTATAGATGAGACTTTCTTGTTTAAAAACACGTTGTAACTTAAAACCAAATTAAATGGATTTTTGATTTTTACGATGGTTTCCTCTTTTATTACCCGATTGCATGACGCAAAGGAGGTAATGTGTTTATCAGCCTATGTATGTATGTATGTTTGTTCCTTTGTGGTACTCTAGAGACCAAACGCGTGGGCCGATTTTAATGTTTCTTACGTCAATCGATTTGTCTTAATTTTGTGAGTGTCACTAAAGACATGACAGTAATCAAAAGTCAATATGGCGACAACCAGACGCCATACTATGAAAATTAAAAAAAATAAAGTCGATGAACTACATCAAGTGGGGTATCATTGGATAGGTATTTGAAAATCATCTTTAGGTTTCTCGAATTATTTTTCATTTTGAATGACCATTTAGGATCTATAACTATTTAAAGTTAGTTAGCAACCATTCTCACTTAAATTTTCAAAACTTATATTAAAGCTGTGGTAGTTCTTATTTATTCGTATATTAGATCTTATTAACGTGAAATATAATTAGTAAAAGGAATATAATGCTTAAAATCGAGTGACATACCAAGACTGAACTTGCTTTGAAAGATAATAAATAATTATATCGACCGTTACCCTAAGCGTTACTACCTACCTACAGTGAGAGAGAAATAACCTAATTAATAATCCTAACTAAAAAAATAATGTGAAGAGATTGTTTATAGTATTATTTAATTAACTTTTTTTTAATGTATGTGTCTTTAACTACTCTTCCTTGATGTAACTGCTTGAGCACAATTTTTTAATTTATTAATATAAATACTATAATATTTTGTAATCTGTCTATTGTAAAGAGCCCAAAAATACAGGTTCTCAAAACGTCAACGAATTATAACGTTGCTTATTTGAAGAGCATAACTGTGAAGTAGCATGACTACTGAAGTGACAGGTATTACGTTTAGTCAGTTACTTCACAGCTGTCTCGTCACGTGTTTTTTTTTTGTTTACCCTCATTTAACTACCTAAACAAAACCTAAAGAACGATGTATGAACTAAGTATACCTAAGCATATTTTTTTGCCTACGTAGATATTGTTTCTGAGAGGCTAACATTTATAGGGCATAATGCAAAAAGTTTTTCGAGATCCTTTTGGTACCAGGTGTACCTATAAAAGACATTTATTTAAGACATTTGGGATTCGTAAAAGGTGACTAGGGAATAACCTTATCTGTGGCAATAGCTACATTCTATTCACGATAAGATGGTTTGCAGGTGCGCCCGAAGTGTGCAACGTTAAATTTTTTTTAATATTATTTGGATAAACCTTTGTATAAACTTGTTTAAGCTACCGCTCCATTTGTTAGGACTGGACTTCCATTGTTATTGTCTATCCAGTCCCTCGAGACACTAATATTGTTTTTTTTTTTCGAAATAGGAATTTTAATCTTGTATTTTTATTCACTGAATACAATCGAAAACTTCTAACGTTTTCACAATTTCTAAAACGACAAACCTGGCAGCAATAAAAATACTTGTTTGATCGGAATTTGTATAGGGGTGCTTTTAAGTTAAAAGGTTGCTGAATTCTCGTGAAATATTTCAATTTCGTTGCACTTTCAGCTATTTCTAAAGGCGTTTTGGCTTGCCTAACATGTATCCCTTAACTTTTAAATGCAAATGAATATGTTGGTGTCAGTCACACTTGGTATTCGCATTATTACATTACTCTCGTTGAATTTTTGTGGTTTGAACCCAAAGCGTCTCTTTAACAGTAACCGCTTTAAAGCATTTTTTTTTGTGTAAAATGCGTGTAGTATCAGAGTCAGAAGTTTATTTGCTATGAATGTAGGTACAAGTGTATAAGATGTTGTACATAAATTAATGAAATCGGCTACAGTTTACCTGGCGTGCAAATTATTACATAAATTAAAATATTAATACAAACAAAATAATGTCTACAAAACAAAACAGATATTAAAGTGAAGTCAATTAATAATATTATAGTCAGGTACATAAGTCTTACATGGTCAAATTTAAAGTTAATTCTAATAATAAATAACAGATAATCATGTTTGCATTTCATTCTTTTCTTGAGAATACTTTAAGAGTGGTCATAAAGTTTGGCCACAACTGATGATGAAACGCTACACAATAATTACACTCCCGGACTCTTAAATCGACCCATCGTACAATTCCATGTTTAAGGCGCTGATATATGATTTTAGTGACTTTTAAATCTGTTAAAAATGTATGTTGAACTAGAACGAGTACACATGAATAAATTCTTGTGAATATTAAGGTATTTTAGTAAAATACTTTATGAAATAATGTCTATCCAAAGCATAAAAAATTATATAACTTTCAAACTACTTAAGATATTTTCATGACTATTTTATTATTTATCTATCTGTTTTTTTTATAACTGTGTTTCTTTTTTCTAATATTCATATTTTCGTTACTAAAAATAAATATTCCCTTTGAAACGAATGGCAGCGCGTCGTGAGTGTGACGTGCATGGTCAAGGTTAATGGCGTTTACCCGACACCCAATGGCAATCAAAATAATGATGAGTCGAAAAGAAAAAGCTTTATGCTGTTTCAAAGCCGACATACTAGCCATAATTTTGCTGTCGTCATTGTTCCGAATTTGTACTTTCAGCACAATGACAACATGTGTGTGTTTCCTTACATACCCTTAGGGCAAATTTCACCAATAAGGCCGGGACTCCACCAAAGCGGAGATGTGCGGAGATATGTGTAAACAGCGTTCAAGAGCTGTCAGTTGTACAACTGATGATGACACTGACAGCTCTTGAACGTGGTTTAAATAGCTGGCGTTCAGTGAAATTCACCCTTAGTAATTATTGGTTGGTTTATGAGTTTCATAAATGGGTCTAAGCTAAAGCGATACCAATTAACTCCCTAGTTACAAAAAGGCTAGGCAGATAAAGCGCTTTAAATTGCTAATTCATGCTTTGCAGCATAAATTCGAAAATAGTCAAACCTATCTGTTATTTCAAGATCTGATATTCCACTAATCTACTAAGATTCTGACTCCGAAACCTAAAACATACGAACATTTTACTTTGACCTTTTGACTTATTTAAATCCGTCTTTAAAACAATCTATTGTAACTAATAAACGTTAAACAAAACAAAACAAATCAGCATCACAATTCACAACAGCAAAGCTCTCAAAGACTATAATGAATCGTGGAAAGTTTTTAGAATGCTTTGTATATCAGCACTTGAGGGTCCCATTAAGTGTTTACGTTTTTAGAATACGACAAAAGAAAGGTCTTTTAATAATAATAGGAGCCTTAAAACTGTACTCATAGTTTCATAAAGATGATTATGTAGGTACTTTAAGCTTTAGGGAGAAAGGAAGTAAATTGTGAGCGCGTGAAAACGTTGGGTTTAGCTAGTTTTATTAAACGAAATATTTCGCGGGTAACGTCCTTTGAGAGAAGAAATTTTGTATCTAAATTATCAACACTATGAGTAGACTGAAGAGTTATATAATGAAGCCACCAGAAAAAAAAGATAAAAACTCTTTTCTTGCTAACACTTTTATTGCGCACAACTGCACTATGTCACCACTAAATGACGACTACACTCAAATACTGAAAAAATGCATACACAAGGCTCAGCAGATTAAAAGCTTAGACTACATTCATCATTTCAGCCGAAGGACGTCCACTGCTGGACATAGGCCCTAGACTACATTAATAATGCCAAAAATACAAGTAAAGCAGCCTGGAACATGATTAAAATAAACACAAATAATATGACAAGTAACTCAAGTTGACGCAGATAAATTGCTAATAGCAAAGTTTATGATAATCAAAACCAAATATGTGACTTATTTAATAACTATTATAATATCCCAAAGGCTTCTCTTATATGAATGATGAATGATTAGATGATATGGTGAAGCCTTATGTTTTTACTATAATCCTGGATTTGTTTAACAGGGTTTTTAATTAAACTTCGCTTTATAAAATCATTGTCATTGTGAAACAGCTCCTCCGGAATAGTACTACCACTTACCACAAATTTAGCTTCACATGAATAGTTATTTTAATTTAGGTGGATTTTTCTTATGAAAAACAAAATTCTTCGTCACAAGAGACAAAAAATATGTTGTCCTTACTTAGTTAATTATATGTAGACCAAAATAGACTGGTGCCAAATATTTCAGATTTTCATAATGCTTTGTTCTCGTAGTAGTTGGGTCTTTTTACAAGATAACAATTATGTACCGGGTATTTTTTTTCTAGCCAATTGTTATGGGTAAGTTCTAACTCTAAGCTACGAGTACACATCATAGAGAAAAACCCTGAAAGGAACCATGAGCCTAATTTTAAACTTTTTAAACAAAATATTAATCAATTCTTTTATATTTTTTTTATTTAATTTTTATCTCAATTTTATACAATAAAAAAAATCTTCGTTAGAGGTGCCTGTCATAATAAAAAAAAAATGATTTAATTCTCGGTTTTTGTTTTTTTCATTTTTGTTTGATGTTATTCAGTGTGTGAAAAAAAACCATCCCATTGATAGGCGTCTTCGTCAAAAACGTGATCATGAGAATTAGCAGTTTTGAACGTCATACATTACAAAATAGTCCCAAAATGCCAAACCTTCACCACTTCCTAGTGCTTTAGTTGGGAAGAAGTGGTGCAAAAAAATTACAAAGTGCAACGAAGCAGTCCAACAAAGTGCAACGAACGCAGTCCAAATCTTTTACTAAAATACAATTCTAGGAAAAAAAATTAGAGCTTATTTTGTATTACTACAGACGGTACAGCAAAGTATATAATACCTCAATTTATGACTAGAATCCTAACTTTCAGACTCGTAAGATTTTCAGTCGTCTAAATAAATAAAAAACTGACTTTTCTCATTTAAAATAGTTATGAATTGTTTAGAAAACTTGTTTGCAAAATTTTGACGGAACATTATAAATCTGTTTGGAACTTTCTTGAGTTGACAAGTTAATTGGGTTTAACCTTTGAAAGTAAATAAATGTAATATTAAATATTTTAAATGGAGAGTTAGGGGTGATTCTTCCAACGTCAGATATTTTTTTCCGTGAAATAAAATTGACGTTTGATAGTTTTGTTTGGGATGCTATCAAATATTCAAAATTATTTCTTTGGGTAAAGATAACAAATGGCCTTGAAAAAATCAGTACCTACTTAATCCTGGAGATGTTTTTTCAGTAAAGTATAAACTAGAAGCATAAACTATAAGTTTTATTTGTCATTTTTTTTGCTTTGAATGTAGGTACCAAGGTTTAATCATTCGGTTTATCACAAACTACTTAGTTTCTACCCGCGATTTTGTCCGCGTGATTTTTTTTCCGCGTCGCATTGCATCGCCCGCCCGCACGATTACTTCGTTTTAGTGACTTTGTTCTTTGTGTCATTTTTCTTTTTTCTCGGCTCCTAAGGGTCGAGGCGTGATTATAAAAAGCCTTCCTTCCATATAACCTTCCTCAAGAGTTGTACTACTAAATGAAAAATAAAATAAAACAAACGCGTTCAAACATACAAACGGGGAAGGGGGTAAGCCCCCTTATTACAAAACAAGGTTTATCTTCAGACCCAGGTTTAAAACATGGAGCCATTATTGAATTTCGAACTTTATTCCGACTATGGTGAAGTTCCTAAACACAAAACTGACAACTTAGTACCGAACTAAGTTTTCAGTTTTGTATAAAGAACGGTATTTCAATCACTGTTACGTTCTTATTACAAAAACTGGCTCCATGGTTTCAGCCATGTCAAAATATAAATATTGTTTTGTAATAAGGCGGTTCAGCTTCATTATTATAAGTAGGTATTGATAATTCAGTCGATGTTTTTAAACTATACTCCGTTTGAAATAAGATTAGACATTCAAATAAACCTTTTTTATAGTTCGTTCAATCGATTTTGACTTCTATTGCGTTGGTGGCATGACCAATGGCAGCTATAATAAAAAGATGGTATTGTAGCCGCGTTTTTGCTTTCAATGCCATCCTTATGCCTACGGAATAGAAGTCAAAATCGGTTGAACGGACTGTAAACAAGTTTATTTAAATGTCTAATCTTATTTCAAATGGAGTATAGTGTCGTACAAAAGTTACCAAACGAAATGATAAAAAATAAACATATCTGACTGGTACTTCAAGAGATTAGCGCGTTCAAACATACAAGCACTTCAGCTTTAATATTATAAAGTACTCATAATTCGGTCGATGTTTTTAAACGAGTCTCGTACGAAAAATACCAAACGAACTGATAAAAACGAAATAAAATAAAATAAAACAAATCTGACTGGTACTTCCAGAGATTAGCGCGTTCAAACATACAAACTCTTCAGCTTTATTATTATAAGTACTGATAATTCGGTCGATGTTTCGAGTGTCGTACGAAAGTTACCAACGAACTGATAAAAACTCGCGTCGGGACTAACGATATTGGCGCGTATTTTTAGCCAATTTATACCATGGCAGTTTCTGAGGCTTTGCATTAAGACGGAGATATATGCCAGTGACCTTGAGTGGTTAGCTTGCGTGTTCTGTACTGAGCTCACGCAACGCGTCGTACATTCAGCCAGTAATAGGACTCGCCCATCAAGGAGCGCTGTCCCCAATTTGATGCATTATTAATTTATTATATACAAACCAAAAGGTATTTTAATAAAACGCGTATATTAGAAGATCAATAAATAAATTATCATTCAATTTGTGAAGGTTTCAGAAAAATACGCTTAGTAGATTTTACGCCATTCTCAGTTTTTTATCCGCGTTAGACATAACTTTACAAATTAATTTCACTATGTAATATAAACATAATCTAAAATATTCACAAATTAAGTTATTGAGAAAATGCTCTAATTTAAGATATATTTTTTTCAAATCATTAACACTACTCGTTTAGACGTGATCTTCAGTATAAAATCATTAAAAGTCGGTTACCGATGCCTTAAGGCTGCTATCTCGAAAAAGCTTGAAAAAAGCATGCAGATGTAGCGCAACTTTTCGTCGACGTTTACAGAGAAATTACATCCGAAAAAAAATGTTAGTAATTTACATGATATGATACATAGTTTGGTATAGCCATAATGTTTCTAACGGTATCAAATAATAAGAAATAAAAAACACCAAATCACTTCCAAATCGTTGAGATGAAACCATTTTACTACTTCATTTTTATCAAAAGATTATAAAAAAATATCTAAGTACTGCTTTACATTACAAAGGAACATAATTTGGCTTTGTTACGTTTTAAAAATATGTAGTATTTTTATTATAATAAATTAAAAATGCGTCCGATGCGGGTAGCGGAGTGGCGCGGAGATGGGTCGTTAGCTCCGCCTAAATGCTCAAAGACATTGGCGTGTATACAAGTCTTAATATCGGTGTGCGAAATTATAGCTGTGACTATAATATCGTGTAGGGAGATACATCTTGGGCACGCCACAATTGTGGCGATAAGTCCCCTCTTTGAGGAGTGGCTAGAGAGGCGCCACGGCGTCCTCACCTTCCGCCTGAAGCAGGTCCTCACCGGACATGGTTGTTTTGGGAGGTTCCTGTTCAGGATAAAGCGGGAGGAAACGCCCGGGTGTCACCACTGTGTGGATCGCCCGGAGGACACGGTGGAGCATATAGTGGAGATCTGCCCAGCTTGGGCGGAACACCGCCGTGTCCTCACGGAGGCGATCTCTCGCGTCCGGCCCTGGTTCAGGCCATGTTCGGAGCGAGAATGCATGGGAGGCCGTCACCTCCTTCTGCAAATTAGTAATGCTTGCGAAGGAGGAGGCGGAACGCGTGAGGGAGAGGCAAGGTGCGCGACTTCGCGCCTCTAGTCGCCGCAGGAGACGCCCCGGGCGTCGGGAGTCGCAAGCCGATTTCCGGCCATCGTAGGCGCGGGCCTGCGGACGGTGAGCGATGGGTAGCTCACCATCCGATAAGGACCAGGCCCGGGTCGACGGCGCGTCGTATTCCAAGCGCGCCTCGAAGAGTTGTCAGCACCAACTGACGGGGTCCGCTAGTAGCGGGCCAATGCCTGCCAGGGTTGCGAGTTTGTCCGAAAGGGATATCGTGGCCCTGGCACACAGGCAAATGAAGGAATACGGGTGGGTTTTAGTCAGTAAAAGTCTGACACGCCCTCCCGCTCTGCCCAGAGCGGGAGAAGTTATTTGATAATTTCCCAGCCAAAAAAAAAAAGAAAAAGGGGGACACATCTCAGTTTCATCTGCAAAGGCCCGCGTTAATAATGAAATGGTGAACTTAGCATTAATCATAATATTTTTGTTACAGACACACAGGAGAAGAGAGGCTGAATATGAAGACGACGGTGATTGCCGTAATGTTTTTATTTCACTTTTATTTTTACTGTAGATCTATGCTAGTTATTTAAAACATCATAGGTTGCAAAAACTTGCACTGTTTTGGGATATTGTTAGGATACAATACCTACTAATAGTGTAAAACCAAGTTAGCAGCTTCGAAAGACATTTGCTTAATGCGTGGTCCTCGAAAAACTTCGAAATTTTCGGACTTCTTTCAGTTTTTGACTTATAATTTCAAAAAGGTACATTCTACGTATCCCGTACGTTATCCCATACATTTTTAAAGTATGCAACCGTAGCTCTGTATGAATGAATGAATGAATGAATTCTTTATTTGCCAGAATATAGGTACATTGTATAATATGGTAAATTTTTTATATGGTATCACTATATTCGACTTTCTAGTCGTGCAAATTTTTAAGTTTACATAGTCAAAGCTTTAGAAAAATATTAAATAAAACTCTTCCTACATTAATAACACAAAAAATAATATTAACATTAACAATAATATAAAATAATCACTATGTCAATTACAGTATACAATTATTATTATTTTTTTTGTCTTCTTACATTATTAACACAAACAAGAAAATTAACATTAACAATAATAAAAAATAATAAAATAATCACTATGTCAAACTTGTAGGTTTAATAGAACCCGAGATATAGCACTATCGGGAAACTTATAATACGGATGCACTTATTTTGAGCACCACGCGGTTAGCATCTGTATAAATGTAGTATTGCTAATAATGGTGATATTTGTTTGAGCATCGTTATACAGGGCTTTGTGAGTCCAGGAAAATCAGCCAGTTTACCTGACGTTAAGAAATTAAAGAGAGGGTTATATTATTTCTTACGAAAACGAAAAACTACGAAAACGTGTTGCGCCAACCTTAAGTGACATGGGACCAGGGGCTCAATTCTGTAAAATAACCAACGTGTCAATAGTGTGTCAGTAGTGTCTCAATAGAATAGTCATTGACATTTGCTATTCTGCAAACTGTTTATGGTCATTCACTTGCCACTGTAATGCCATTGAAACGCCATAGTAAGACGATTGTAATAATTGGTAGTCTGGTCCACTATAATATTACAATGGCATCATGATGGCCAAACTTACGGTAGTCTGTAAATATTTTAAGTGTATTTGACAGTTGTTTCTATCGTGTATGAATAGTGTTTTGGCCATGAAACCGCCATTGTGAAGCCATCGAACAACGACACCTATTTTCCCTATTGATTGGATTAAATTGTTTACTTTTTAAATTTAAAATAAAATGTTCATAAGTGTGTGCGTCTTACGTATCGAAATTGATAAAGTGGACGTAGTTTTTCGCCATAATGAGGCCTTCTGTACCTACTTTGCGGTGGCGTATTATGTCATTGGCTTATAGTGCCGACCGCCAAGGTTTGCTTTTGCGCCATCGCGCAGCGCCGCAAATGCACTCATGAAGCTGCATGTGAATGCCTTTCATGAACTTCCCAAGATGTGGTTTGTCAAAACGTTTCAGCTTGGCAAGCAAGGGAGCTAATTGACTAGCTCATTTCCTTTCTCCAGAGACACCGACGGCGGAATGGAATCCTTGCTGAATTAAAGGTTTGTATGTGAAGGTACCTAACTTGATACTCCGACCGAAAACCATGAGACGATGTAAAAAATCCACGAAAAATTGTTTTTTTTCTTCAGTATTCAAATATTTTTTTATTAATAAGATTTAAATTCAAATATTTCGAAAACGGGGTGCGTCCTAGACAAAAAATAACCAAAATTTGGCCCCCCCCTTAGGTGCACCCCCCGTGTAAGCAGCGTCCCAACATGAATTTAAGGTTTTTTTTTATTAATAAAAAAAAACTACAAAATAATAATCAAAGGCCCATATCTCGGAAACGGTGGGTCGTGGGGCCATGCGTCTCAGAGTCTAAATGGTTTCTATAGTCTAGTTTAACCCGGTACTGCAATAAAATTGGTAGAATATCGAAAAAAAAAATACGATACATTTTTAAAATTTCAAATGCTCGCGCCATAGCGTCCCTAAGGCCTACACTCATTAAACGTTATTAAACGCATGTTTTTAGTGAAATTTGATGTTTTTAATAATAAAACGTTTTTATATTATTAAATAAACCCATATTATAAAGATTTAATTGATAAAAATTGGATTTAGAAGTGGTAGGTTTGGTATACTCATGGTAGATTTTTGTTAGCAACACTCAAAACTATTGTACTGACACACTATCGACATACTATCGACACACTACTAAGACACCACTGAAACGCCATTGAAGTTTTTGCAGAATGCCAAATTTGCAACAGTGGCAAAATAATGTCTGTAGTGTGTCGATAGAGTGTCAATGGCGTGTTGCTTAACTCAAAGTTACAGAATTGAGCCCCAGGGCTGCAGTTTCAACATAGATAGCGATCGCTAAAGTCCTAATGGGATCTCTAGACGGTCAAAATTGCTTGATAAGCACGAAAAAATCACAATTTTGTCAAGCATTTTTGACCATCTAGGGACTCCATTAGGACTTTGCGACCGAATTCGGTCGTAAAGCGATCGCTATGTATGTCAAGACTGCAAGCACTGGGCAGCAGGCCGAGCACGGGTGTGCCAAGACGTTTGTGACAAGACATGATAAATTATGTCTTGTCAATTTGTACTAGCATTTTAAGACAAAACGGTTTTATCGCTCAAACTGTGATAAAATGTGTAACTCAAGTCATGCTCGCCCCGCAGGAAGATGATGATGACGTATTTCTTATCTTACCAACCCATAGTTAATTCTCACTATAATATAAGCGCCAAATAATTAATTATTTCTATTACAGAGCCATTAGAGGAGTGGGACTACGCAAGTAAGTTGTTTTCCTCAAAATGCTTTAAGTAGTCCATTTAAAATCCTGTACGTTTTTAGCGCGTCCACGCCGTATATTTTGGTAAGCAGTTTGCAAAATTAGGTTAAAGTTAAGCGGTAATAAGGTCATCACGTTTGCGTTGTGAATTAGCATTGTAAGTAGGTTAGGTTGCCACCTCCTCCGAAATGTTCCCTGTTCCCTCAGGAAGGGTGAGGTTTGAATGGGAAATTAGGTTTCCATTAACTCCAATGTCGCCGCTATTAAGTGTTTTTTATTTCTATCAATATTCTCTTTTACCCTTACAAATTGAATATGGTTAAGTAAAGATATTTGGATGGCAATATCTTTGACTGTAGATGTTTATAGACTGATAATGATGCAAGGGTTACGTGTTTTGAGAATTGGCCCCGTTGATTGGTTAATCCAGATCTGCAATGGAAGCCCACGAAATTCATTTTTTCTTACGTTTTTTTGCAATTTGCAGGTCAATGACAGGTTGTATCTTGATTAGAATATGATTCGCGACCATAAAAAATATGTAGGTATTTACAGAATTTTATTATAATCATTAAAATCATTAATACGTCTGTTCCATAAGAACTTTTCCATAAAATATATTTTGTTCCATAAGAACTTTTCCATAAGAGCTTTGTTCTTACGGAGATAACTATTTCATTATTATATCTTTCAAGCAGAATTTAATATAGGTAATAATTATGTAGAATTTTAATGCATCAAGTCTGATTTTTCTTCTATTTGAATGTATCTTTGAACTATTCATTCTAGATTAATTCATCGTGAATTATGAATGCTCCCATCTACACGTGTTTCATTTTTCACGCGATTTTTTAATTTTTCTTTATTAATAAGAACTAAATTTCTTAATAATTTATTACAATCTAGCCTAGATATCGACTAATAACAGAATAATTTAACTCTAACTTATTATTTTACGTGATA
This sequence comes from Tiliacea aurago, assembly GCA_948098905.1. NCBI lineage: Eukaryota > Metazoa > Arthropoda > Insecta > Lepidoptera > Noctuidae > Tiliacea > Tiliacea aurago. The sequence continues at coordinate 22,693,438 of OX402582.1, forward strand.
GATAATGTTATATCTAAGAATAGTGTCAATTTGCACTTTTACACAATCCGTAGCAATTTCGCGTTCTTAATTCTCAGGCCCTCAGAGGGTCTGATAATTAGGAACGCGAAATATAAAGCATTTTCAAGCTTCCCAGATATCACGAGGCAAATTGCTTCTACAAAGGCTTCCACAGCACCACAGATAACATTTCTAGGGAATTATTTCCCATTTCTTTGCTTTTGTCATCATTCTGATTCACTTACTCACTTATTAGCTCGTTTCCGTTTAACTCAGTCTCATAACTTGAAATACTGTGGAAAAAAAACCTAATTGTCTTTTGTTACATCTCTTTTTTCTTTGAACTCGGTATATAAATGAATGCCTTAATGTCCATTAGTCTTGGGACGCTCGGTATGTTCACTAAGAATACAAACCTACTTTTGAAGTAAGAAATGGTTGACAGAATATTTTTTACTGTTAGTAGTACCCAAAACATTTATACTTTCATGAAAAATACAATGATTATGTCCACGAGCTGTCAAGAACTCTGCATTCATTTTTGCTCTAATCACTATAATTATTTTTATTTTATTTTACAGTTTTTGGAAAAGTAACAGCTAGACACTTTTGCACGATTGTGAGTAATTAAAATAAGGCCAATTAAAAGTTTTCACAGATAGAAGAGAGCATATAAACAAAAAATTGTTGAGAAGGTAGACAGTGTTGAGTAAAAACAGTAGGTATTTAAAGAAAAATATTAGTAAAAATGTGTTTCAAACAGCGTAAAAATTATTTAACGTGATCAAAAAAGAAATCACAAAGAGTCCTTTTTAATTTTAAAATGCCTGTATTGAAAACATCGATGTCAATGTCCCGGCAGACCGCATTATACTACCAGAATAATAGTGTACCTAAGAATTTGTGAAAAATCTTTATTAAGAGTGTCCATGGAGTTTCTAGCCCGTTCCAAAAGAGATCTACGGTTTGGAACGGGCAACTAGCTTCAACTTTCTGACTAACTGACCACCTCCTTGACAGTTCAAAAGTATCTGTAAATGTTTTAAATTAAATAAATGGTTTGAGTTTGAGAGTTTAATTTATCTCTTATAGCTTGGCTTGTGCTAGTAATAACAGCCACACGGGTCGATTGATCAGGTTAAGCTAAGCTTGCCGCGGTTGTTCCGTGGATGGGTGACCATCTTTACATACCAAGACCCCTTCGTGCCTCGGACAGCACTTTAAGTTAACATTTTCAGGATGATGTTGGGACTTCCTCGTTTCTGCAGTGCCTCCGAGATGTTCGCGCGGGCTCATACTGACGATTTTCATGCCGTCATGTCATGTCACTTATGAGGAGGGTGCGGGGGAGTCACAACAGCATCCTGAATACGATAGCTAAAGATGTACGTGCACCTATGTTGAGACATTTCGTTCGTCTGGTATCTGTTAGGGAGGTGTCTCCCTATGGATTATCTTGACGGGGCGGGGTGTCTCAGCACAGGGGCATTTGTTTATAGAATTATTTATGTTTAAATATGATGAGTGGTTTCCTTTTTAATTGTATTTCTGTACTAACAATAGTTGTCTAAGTTTTTGTATACTAACCTTTGGATCTAGTTGTCCCAAAAATAAATAAATTTAAATTTGAATTTTGTTAAGTTGTTGGTCCCGGCTTTCATTCGTAGATCTTTGACAGTTATTATATGGGTCGTCAGAAACCCGAGAGTCTGACGACCAGTCTTACCAAGGGGTATCGTGTTACCCAGTCAGGGTTGTGGAGGGCAGATAGGCAGTCGCTCCATGTAAAATACTGGTATTCAGCTGCATCCGGTAAGACTCGAAGCTGACCCCAAGATAGTTTGGAAAAGGTTGGGCAAGAGCTGACATGAGAGAAAAGCGACTAATTTCGTCTTTAAAATATATGCAGATTAATTATATTATTTTTCCGTGTATTATTATTTATTTATTTATTTATTAACTACGTTTACAAAAAACTTAACATAAGGACTTTGCCCCGCAAAACCGTTTTCACGGTTTGTCTGTGACTGGGAACAGAACACAATTATACAATTTTTATTTATAGTGCGGACACTTTAATTTCTCTAACTGAACCTATTAAGTAACTATCAATTATCTAATCTTATGAATTCATTCTTTTAAAATATCCCTAATCACTCATCCGCTCTTCCCCAACAATCTGCAAAGCATTTTCTTTAGAACATCGTTTACAAATTCCTGAAAAAGAACTGCTTAAGTAACTTGGCAAATTTAACTTTTATTTCCTGACTTCTTATATCAGTAGGCAATTGATTGGGAAGGTATGGTGTCCTATTGTTCCGTGTGGTGCTGTACGTAAAAAATAGCACCATTCTATTTCTTCCCGTGGGTGTCGTAAAAGGCGACTAAGGGACTTACTAGACAATGGGCAGCAACGTTCTCTATGCGTTTTAACACCATACTGCAATCGCCAACCCGCCCGCTAAGCGTGGCGATTATGGCAACCCCCCCCCCCTTTTAGGGGAGGCCAATGTCCAACAGTGGATGTCTTTCGGCTGAAATGATGATGATGATTTTCATTTTTTCCATAGGTCAGGAAAAATGGGCAAAAACGTTCCCGGAGTGTGGCGCAAAGTCTCAGTCTCCTGTGGACTTGCCTGTCGCTGGACTTATTAAGCCAAGAGGAGCGAGGCCGCTTATGTTCCAGAACCATAACGTAGCAGCGAAGACTATTACCCTGATGAACGATGGGAAACAAAGTTAGTTCCGCCCAACTTTATATCTAATTCAGTAGGCCGCACGAAGTTAGTAAGAGTTTGACCTTGAGTTGACCTAGAGTAGGTACGAAGTTTAAATATAATAAGAGGTCAGCTTATACATAGAAAGAAAAAAAAAAGTATTTATTTGATCTCGCACAGGAATATCACTAATTAAACTACACATTCAGAAATATAAAATATAAAATATATATATTTAGATGTATATGAAAAACAAAAGTAAAATGAAAATAAAAAACAGAATAGAATAGAATAAAATACTCTTTATTATGTACACCATAAAAGTTATAGATATAAATGTTTAAATTTTACATAGGGTCACACAATGGGCGGTCTTATCGCTAAAAGCTATCTTTTACAGACAATTCTCCAGGTAGTCAGTGGTGTACCATTAACATATACAATAAATACATACATACACAAAGCATACACTTATCTAATAAATATATATACAATAATACACATGAAACAAGAGCAGGGAACTGTGTTATGTAATGATGATGTTTAAGGAGAGAGGAAGTGTTTTTTTACTTGAATCTTAAAAGTGGACATTTATTGAGCACGCCTTACCAACACGGACAAGGCATTTCATAACCGCACTGCTTGAACTGTAAAAGACTTGTCATAAAAGCTAGTGGAATGCATCGGCATCTCTAATCTCAAGTTTTGTAGAAAGACTGTACTGTAGCACCTCAAAAAGCTCATGGCAGCATGATGCTGCGCCATTTAAAAATAAGTGTCACAGCGCTGGTATTCTGATAGGGTCCGCTGTGATGTCACGGACAGATAAATAAAATAAATATAAGATATGTGTGAAATAACGTATAAAAATTAATATGTATTACCTACTGGTACTGTTACCACAGGCGTTCAGCATGCCGTACAAACAAACAAAAAAAACGGCAATTGCGTATCTGACCACGCACAATGAAAGGTTCCGTAGTTGGGATGAATAAAGTTTATATCAAGAACAAACTTAACATTGTAGTTGAAAGACATGTTCCCTCATATATTCTAACTGCAAATGTAAGTTTGTACGCACAATATTGAGATACTCGTATTTACCATGTTATTTTAAGACCATAGACTTCTTATAGGTTTTACTTTAAGCTATAAGTAAAGAACTATTTCCTGAATTAAAAAAAAAATTGGCTCAGTAATTCGGAGATAAGGGGGAAATGGTAAATTTTTATCTATTTCCTTAAATAACTTTAAAAGTATTTATTATTAAAAAAAAAAACTGAAATTCTTACAATACTTTCATGTGATATGTCACACGGTACCATTTGCAATTCTTTTTTTAAATTTTATAATTAGCTCCCCAAAAGTGACCCCCATATTCCATTTTTTTTTATTTACGTTGCACGTCCGTGTTTAGCCACAGAAAATCATATGTGTACCAAGTTTCATCTTAATCGGTCAAGTAGATTCGGAGCTAATTGGCTGTGACAGACAGATATACAGACACACGAGTGATCCTATAAGAGTTCCAGTTTTTTCCCTTTGAGGTACGGAACCCTAAAAACTCCTTATCTTGGCTTATAGGGTGCCGTTGGGACCCTTTTAGTACGGAACCCTATTATACTGACCCTAGAATGAAAAGGTTGGTTTCCCAAATCTTTCTATGCTCAGAAGGATATGAATAATATGTTCAGTTACAAACAAAAAGGCTAACTGAAATTGGTTTTTTATAATCTTACTTCGCACCTTATAAACCTACAAGACTATGAGATATACGCAGGAGGGCAGTAATTTTTTCATGAATGTATGAAATGGGTAGTTTATACCATTATTTAAATTACAAAAAATAAGTGATAACCTAATAAGTATTAGTACCTACAGTAGACCATAAATGAAAAAAAAAATCAATATTAGATTTAGTTCTGAAAATTGACAAGCTAAATTTTTCAACAAAGCTATCTCTCCTACTATTTTGCTGTGCCCGACAGGGTCCTTAATGATCACATATAATTTTAAGTTAGAGATAAACTACGATAACATGGCGCGCCCCTTCTAATTACTATTTCAATGTGTGTAGTCATATCCTTACGAATAAATAAATCCTTGGATTTATTTTTGTTTGACGGCCAGCTCAGTATGCACAATGTGCGTTGTGAGTGTTGGTGACGCTTGGTAAATACTTTCACAAATATTTTCTAACGTTTTGAATTTAGGCGGGGCGCGCCATGTTATAGTAGTTTAACTATACCAACTAAGTACACATTGTGGAATGCAAATAAAGTATTGAGTACTTGGCAAACCATTATTAACCGATTTAAAAAAGGAGGTTCATAATTCACCTGAATCTTTAAAAAAAAAATATTTACCCGATTACTCGAAGACGGCTGGATCGATTTGGAAAATTCTTTGTTTGAAAGGGTATTTTTTCCTTTGTAAAATTTTAATTTTTACTAATTTTGCTTGGATAATTTTGGAGTTAACATTGATAATACGTATTTTTCCCACTTAGTCTATGTGGATGGTGTTATAAATTTATAATTAATTTCTGCCACTGTTATTTACATAGCAGGCAGTGGTACATATTCGAATTTGTGTGGCAATTAACAACTAAAAAGTGGAAAATATAATATTTTACAAAAAAAAAAAACAATTGATTTCCTTAGCAAACAGCGCCATCATAAAATGCAGAGAAATTATCCCTCAGTCATGTTTCTTGCAAGCTGATATAACAACGATTTCCTACCCATTGTTTGAAGTGACTTTACAACTGGTCTGCCTTATCCCATTTCGAGCTCCCAGCCCTTAGTTAATATGTAACTCCAAGAGTCAACATTGCAAAACTTACTGTAGGCTGTTATAACTAAGAAGATGTGGTTACCTATATAAACACGGTTATTAATTACAAACCAGAATTGTACGGCAAACCTTGGTTAGTAAATGATGGGCAAGGTTTAGAGGAAGTGAGATTTGTAGGAAATGCGGATTTCAATTTGAGATTAGTCTATCTCTGCGGCATCTACTTTGCCACTTGCGAACTATGATCACACTGACATCACGCAAAATCCTGCATCGCGCAAGCAGAGATTACCGTGCGACTAGCATTATACAACATGACGTGAAACGTGCTTCTAACCGAAAAAATCTGCTATTCCCTACATTTTGACGAGTTATGCCTAGGAGAACATAAATGTAGGGAACAGCAGATATTTTTTCGCGATTTAAGGTTTAGTCCCATAGTGAAAGTTGTTCATAACGATGAGTACAATGACCCCTTAAGAGGTTGTTCGTTAATTCTGGTACACGTTGTATAATATCTACTTTACGGTTAGAAGCACGTTTGCCAATACCTTCTAATGTGTGGACTTGGAGTTGGGAAGTTTTTAATTTCATCATTCTCCTGCCCTATCCCAATTTATTTGGGGCCAGTGCAATATGTCTTTGCTTCCATACAAGCTTCTCTATTAGTCGTCATCTCGGCAGTCCCTCCCTTTCTTCTAATGTGTGGACTTGGAGTTGGGAAGTTTTTAATTTCATAATTCTCCTGCCCTATCCCAATTTATTTGGGGCCAGTGCAATATGTCTTTGCTTCCATACAAGCTTCTCTATTAGTCGTCATCTCGGCAGTCCCTCCCTTTCTTCTAATGTGTGGACTTGGAGTTGGAAAGTTTTTAATTTCATCATTCTCCTGCCCTATCCCAATGTATTTGGGGTCAGCGCAATATGTCTTTGCTTCCATACAAGTTTCTATATTAGTCGTCATCTCGGTAGTCACTCCCGTTCTTCTAACGTGTGGACTTGTAGTTGGGATGTTTTTAATTTCATCATTCTCCTGCCCTATCCCAATTTATTTAGGGCCAGTGCAATATGTCTTTGCTTCCATACAAGCTTCTATATTAGTCGTCATCTCGGTAGTCACTCCCTTTCTTCTAATGTGTGGACTTGGAGTTGGGATGTTTTTAATTTCATCATTCTCCTGCCCTATCCCAATGTATTTGGGGTCATATCAGCGGTCATCAGCCATATCATCTTTCACACAGTCCATCCATCGTTTCTTTGGTGTTCCGATCGCTTCTAGATACGATCTATATACTACTTACTAATTCCATGCGTACACTAATTCCATGCTATTATAAATTACTTACTAATTCCATGCTATTAAAAAGAACTTACTTATTCCATGCTCAAGCTGTCTATTCCTGTTACACACTACCATCCCTTTACACGAAAACACTCCCTTATAAAGCGAGATGAAAGATGTTAGACATCAATAATAATGTAATCAGTCAAAAATAATTATTTAAATTTTACAACTCGTTCGTTGATTATTCGAAGTACGCGCGTTTGTAGACACTTTTCGTTCCCCCTCGTTGAGTTGAATGTTGTTTACATAAACGGATTACACCAAGGCTGTCCAACCAATTTTGAAGGTGGGCCATAATTTTGATTCCGTGTCAGCCGGCGGGCCATCTAGTAAATAAAACTTGCCTACAGATACAGAAAAATGAAACAAAACGTTTTAAGTTAATCATAGTTTGAATAACTTTAGAAAAGCTTTACAGATACCTTTGAAGAGGTTTTTATGTTGACAACTTATCAATTTGGCAACAGATCTGAGGTCGATACGCAAATATTTTTTATTGTTGACTAATTGAGAATGGGTTCATAAGAAGCAAAATAGTTTTTAAACACGTTTTGAAGTTCTGAAATCTGTACCGAAAAGACTATCGCCAGCTGATAGCTTTTGGCGGCCCAATTCAAACGCGTTGGCGGGCCACCTGGTGGCTCGCGGGACTGGGGTTGAGCAGCTTTGGATTACACCTTTTATATTTCCTATGCGGAAACTGTCGCCATATCTTATTTCCGGAACGGAAACTTGAATTTTCATACATTTATTTGAGAGAAATCGTTCTAAAATGTTTGAAGGATCTGGCTTTCGTCGTACATGTATTTTTGTTTGATTGAAATGTTGAACATCAGATGGGTCATACCTAGAAGAAAGAAAGAAAATACGTTTACTTACGGTAGACATGACGCAAAGAAAAAACACAAATATAAAAAAGAACAATTTGGGGGAAAATATGCGTCACATCTACGCAAAACGGCCACCGCTCAGCATAATGCTGCGACCCTATGCGAGACAGAGACCCAGTGCTGGTTGTTAGTGAAAGAAGGCGTTGACGTGATAACGTCGACCAGTGCAGCATAATATTGAGATTATAAATAAGAAATAAAATAAATACATACTAGATCTTTAATTCTACATGTTTATGTAAATATATAACCTAGTGCTACTTATTACTCTAGGTTCAGGAAAGGTCAGGTTGTTTATAGGCACAAGTTCAAGGCTGAACATGCTTCCTAAATAGAAGCCATGATCAGATCTCACTTCTGTGCATAAGCTTCTCATTACATATACCTGTTCTATTTCAGTCTCATCTTAGTAAACGAATCTGTCAGATTCACCTTTTTTATCAGCTTTTTATTTCTGTAAGTAGGTTTGTACAAACACTTTTACACGGCAATCATATTTTAAAAACTAGATGAGGTCGGCGTTTCATATCTGACTACTCTGAGAAGAAAGGCCGAAACAAAATCAAAGGTCACAGTCTCTTTTAAAGTCCAGACATAATCTTGGTCAGATCATGTGAAGGCCATGCAGATTGGTGTCTGAAATGCTCTTTTTGAGGAAAGAACCACACAGATTGAGTGGACCTGACAAGTCAACGATGCGACAAGCAATACCAAAGAAAGGACATTTGGGTAGGCCGCTTATATGACTCAAACTGCCAGACCATGATTAACACTAACTGAGAATAAAAGAAAAGGAAAAAAAAATAACGTACATAGTCTTCACAATCACAATAAAAATAATATAATACTTTACAAGTAAATATTCATATCATTGTGTATAAAATAATAATTAAATGTCACTATAAATAAAATAATAAAAGTTGAAGTTGACCCTAACATGATAACTACGACCCCATCATTATTATACACTTTCCAAGATCTCAATTCTGTGCATAACCTTCTCATTGCATGTACCTATTCTATCTCAGTCTCATCTTAGTAAACGAATCTGTCAGATTCACACTAATACGATAACTAATAGATATCTACGAAACATTTTCCCGTTAACATGATAATCTCAAAAAGGACTATATAATTACTTTCTATTTCAGTAATCCTCTTTGGTGAATGGAAAAGCGAGCAACGTCCCCTAATCTATGGTGGAGCCGGACACAGTCGTCGGTACCTCTTCCATTCCCTGGTAGTCCATCTGCCCGCAGAACATAGAGTGGGAAGTATGTATTACCCTTTGGAAACCCAGCTCTACTACGTGTCAGCTGAGTATAAGGACGTGGATGAGGCTTTGGACTCGTCTTCGAGTGATCCACAGGCGATCCTGGCTGTCTCAAATTTGTATAGTGTAAGTTTTCCCACAATCTGAGGGGTATATAATTGCCTTATTTTTAAGACGTTCTCATCAGTCTATCAATCAATCGTGACATTATTGACAGCTATAAAAATACTTTGTGTAGTGATGGGAAAAATAAATCGGCTACTTTAAAAACAGATTCTCGAGACGTATCGATTTATCATACTATCGACAATTTATATACATAGCTTAAAACTGATTCTCGAGGCATATCGTTTTATTACACGCGAGAGTTTGTAATATTACGTAAATGAATGAAACCTTTTGAATAGAAAATGAATGCGTCATATTTTAACAGTTCACAATGTTTCGATAGTTTGTAATTTTGCTAGAAAAATTATAACAGAATTGTCTCAAAACACTTAAAATCGTTTCAGTTGAATTACCTTTAAATAAACGATTTTATTTTTGTACTAAAACATTTCAAACTGTACTATTTGATTTACTAAATTGGTAATTGAACATTAAAGCGTGTTTCGTTTAATTAAAAAAAATTATCTAAGTAACAAAAAATTGTGCACGAACTGCTATATAAAAAATAAAAATGATTTATTATTTTGCTAAATACGTATTTATTGAGAAAGTACAATGTTCTTAAAATCTAGTTTCTATTCTTACTCATCATCGTCATCACCCAGCTCCTACTCGACCTCGTAATCTGGTTCTACTCCGAACTCTTCCACATCTTCCACAGATTCCTTTCCTTTTAATGACTTGTAAAAGTCCAGGCAGTCTTTTGTAATAAGATGGAACATTGATTTTAAATCATCTAATTTTGCCAGTTCAACTTCTTTGTCATCAGGACAATGAGAAACGAAAACATCTTCAGAAATATCTTATACTTTTCCTTTAATCAAACTATTTTCATAAAAAAATAATAATTACAATTCTTTTTCCGGCCAGACATTATTATCGAATAAAACATAATTTTCTAAAATAAAATACCAGTTGAAATTCCATGAGAGAATATACTGCCGAAGATTAGATAATGTCATTACATGAAAACTGCAAAAAGAAGCATCCTCTTAAAGTTTACAGAATACAGATGAAGGAGTAAAAGTCTACATCTAAAATTTAAAAGAATATAATATAGTTAACAGAAAAACATGTTCTACTAAAGAAACAGTGAGTTTGCTAAAGACAAAGTATTTTTTTATTAAAAAGAATTGTTATTTTTTATTTAAATATCAGTTTCTTCACAATTTTTTGTTACTTAAATCTTTTTTGAGAAATTAAAAGAAACATAATGTTGAAATTAATTTAGAAAAAACGACTCAAACCCACATTTTTCCCAATAACTGGAAAAATTTGTCAGGCAATGTAATGCAACTTGACTCATAAAAAAAAAAATGTTTTCCGTATCATAATTACAATATTTCAAAATATTCCAAATACAACATCATTGCAGAAATAATATCATCTAAACTAAAAACCTTGATAACTCAAAAATGACGATTTGTGGGTTATGTCGTTTCTGCTAAACTACGTTCTATTGATTGTGTCGGTCTCATTAGCAGTTAGTAAAATCGGGATGTGGATCTTGATGTTTTATCCATTCCCAGTATTCTATTAAAACTTGCTTGCTTGGGTTATTGACGAAAAGTGGTTGCACTTTCTGCATCACTGGTCGTTGATGCAATACCAAATGTTGAGACTCATCTGTACCGGTACCAGTAAAATTAACCAAATAATTTGTTAGTAAAACATAACTTAACATAAGCCATATTATATTACTTACCTACATACTAACATCATTATACTACATCTTAAAAATAACATTATCGTATTATAAATCATATTAATAACTTTATCCAACACAGTAACATAAATCACTAAGTAAGGTCTTATATCAAGATTATAATATTATAAGCTACTATTATTTTCATCATAATAAGAAATAAATTACATTAACTTGTAGCTCAAACCTATAATAATTATGATCAAATAAAGTCTTGAAGTAAAATAAAATATTGGCTGAATAAATTTTTTTTTTAAATCTTTATCAAGACTACTTACAGGGATTAGTCATGATAATAGTTCCTCAAATTGGATAGATTAGAAGACAAGTGATCCAACTGACATTTTAAGTTAAGTTCTAAGTTTCGAGGTATTGTGCAAAACGCCTTTTTGCTATACCTATGTGCATATTTAATGTATTTTTGTAATGGTTTCACTTTATAAATTTTATTAAGCAAAAACATAAATTTTAATTTCTTATAAAAAACATGTAAATACAGGTTAATTTAATTTCTCAGACAATTTTTGCACTTGGATCAAAAAATAATAATATTGGATAAATAAAATTGATTATTTCAATTAAAATAAAATAATTATGATTAAAATAAAATAACACTGTGGTGTGGGTTTTTTTTTCGGGTAATAGCCTGCTCTAAAGAGTTTCACTTTTCGCTATCTGACGAGGGGACTTTAGTCTCGCACAGCGTTCTCAATAATCTCGTCCTGCCATCAGGCGCACGGCCAGCCTCTGTTTCTGGTAATTCGTGGACCTTCCCATTTAGTTGTCTTGATTGTCCAACGATCATCACAATACCTTGCAACGTGACCTGCCCACCTTCACTTCAAGCTTTGCGAAAAAGTGAGAGCATCTGTGGTTTTGGTTCAAATATATACGTTTTTACTTTTATTATTTTAATAATAGTTTAATATTTTATAGATTCTTTTATATTTTGTGAATGTGAGAACGCTGTGGGCTTGATATACTTACTGTAGATTTGTAGACCATTTTATATTATATTTTGTTAAGTACCAGGTACTCGTTGACAGGCCTACACTGTCCTCCCATACCTATTAACACTGTAATTTGAAAACATTGTAAAAACCAATTAGATTTAAAAGAGTAATCGTGAGCCTCTTCTCCATAGGAAACGACTAATTGAAACCGTGCACCTAGCTTCTGACGGTTCATATGTGCTTTATGTAGGTTTAAATGAAATAAAATATTTTTATTTAGAGTTTTTAGATAATTAGCGATTTTGCTTATGTCTACGTTTTTTACTCTGTCACTAAACCCGATTATTTTTTAAGCACTGGATTTTCAACGCTCTGCTTAGCGCCGAGAGTAGCCATTCTCGTACGCGATAAACCTCGCCACTATAATGTTACGTCCGTGCGAATGTGGGCTTGAAGTTTGATACTGAAACAGTTTCTTTCTTTCCATAGATCTCTGTGTGGTTTGAATCTTGTTTCTCACTTTTTATCATAAATGTTATATCCAAGTCTGGCAACTATAAGTAAAACATGGCAAAATTGCAAAGACTAGTACTGTCTTTTTCATTTTGATCGGATGTTGCCTAAGTATTTTTTTTTCAAGTAATAACGCTATCCTTCAGTCTATTTCTTCGAAATTAATGTTTTTCCTGAAGGTAATTTACTTGCCCAGATATATTTATGTAATCCTGTACGTATTCGAGCGGCATGTTATTAACCAAGATAGGCATCATCTCGTTGTTGGTCATGACGTTTGATTTGTTAAGTTTCATATCTATAGTCCACGCGCGAGGACTAGTCACCGCCTCCGGTATGCGAGTGGTAGAAGGGGGTGCCCGAAATTGACAAAACGCAAATAAGAATTCATAAGATATTTAGCAGTTGGATATATCTTGAGATAATACACATGCTATTGTGAGTTAGTACAACGTGTGAAACTAGGTTTAAAAACAGTTGTAATAGCTAACACAACATAATATTATAAATATACTATAATAACACTGTTTTTGGGGTAAATGAAAACAAACAAAAAAAACAGTAAAATTATAATTTTAAATCAAATTATATAAAATAATAATTATATAACAACAAATAATAAGTCATTGTTTTTTTTTGTATTCGCTCGCTGCTTGTAATTCGTTGACCATAATATTGAGTTCCAAAGGATTTTCCGATAGTACGACAATGCCATCTGCAAAACGAGTATAGTCCCGACTCTATCTAGATAGACTAACTCAACTTGTAATATTCAAAGTAGACATTTTTAAAAATACTTATATGTTTAGAATTCGCAAATTGTCTATTTAGTGTCTCCCACATACTAATAAGCAAGATAGAGTCAAAAGCTTTTCTAAAATAAAAAGCTCTAAGTTCTAAGATAAAAGCTATATAAAGAGGTTCTCGGTATTCCAGATATTTCTCGATGTAGTTATAAGGTAAGCGTCCACAGGCCCGCATCGGACGCATCGCACGTAACGGATTTTAGTTTGCTTTGTATAAAAATTCATACAACAACGTTCACTGATCCGCACCGTACGGACCGGTCATCGGCAATGCCTACATGCGATGCGTACCGATGACGTCATACGGAAAGCCGATCAGTGGACGCGCCCCACGCGGTCGCTCCGCATTGTCGGCCATATGCTTCCTTTTTCTATTTTTTTTTTCTTGTTCTTCCTCTTCTGCTAATAAACAAGAATAACGACTTCTTCATCGCTTTCCTCCATTCTCACAAACACTTTCCGCACGTACGATCACTACAAAAATCCGAATGGAGGTGGCATCGGCAATCCGATTGCAGATACTCGCGTCGGCAATCCGATCGCTGCCGATACAGTGGACGCAGTCTAATTTTAATCCGTTTGATGCGATGCGTCCGATACGTGCGATGCGGGCCTGTGGACGCTTACCTTTAACAAGATGTAATGCAGTTATAATTTTGAATGTATTTTTTTTAACATCGATACTTAATGGTTTCTTAAAAGTCAAAAGGCACAGCCAAAGTGCCTCTTATCAAATTATAATTTAGGCACACAAGCACCGTTTAAGCCCGTTTAAGGGCTGTCAGTGTAATTATTTTCTGTGGAATATTGACACTTGACAGGTCTTGAACGTGGTTTAGGTGTGAGGGATCAGCACACCTAAACCAATGAAATAATTATCAGGGGCGAAAGCATCGCATAACACGATTCCTACCGGCTTCCCTTCGGAAATTCGGAACACAACCACTCTATCGTCATTGAAAAATGGTATAGTCGAAATTTTGGTGGTTTATTATTGCTAAATAATATCATCACACTATAGGTATTTAATACACCGTAAAACTAGAACATTACAAAACGAATACTTTTTGTCTTTTTAACCCAACAACAAAACATTTTGCTCTATAAAATAACTCGTACGCGTGTCCGTGAGTTCAATTTCTTCGACGTCATGACGAGTTTATTTTATATAGACAGTATATTTTTTTGCTCCAGCTTACCTTTCTCATAAAATCACCCTTCGCCACTGATAATTATAATAATTTCAGCAATGAAACTGAACGCGATCAGCGTTTCATTCAGTTACATTAGTGAAACTCGCACTAAATTGGAAAAATCCTGGTCTGGTTAGGACGATTTTTTCTAATTTAAAAATTGATTCATAACTTTCTATTATCAATCAATCTGCCTGTTTTTTTCCAACTATCTTGGGGTCAGCTTCCAGTCTAACCGGATGCAGCAGAATACCAGTATTTTACATGGAGCGACTACCTATCTGACCTTCACAATCCAGTAACTGGGTAATACGATACCCCTTGGTTTAACTGGTTGTCAGACTTTTGGGCTTCTGACGACCCGTCATGACTGTTACGATCCACGAATTACAGCCGGGACCAACGGCTTGACGTGCTTTTCATAACTTTCTATTATCATTATCTTTATTCCGAGTGGCCGGAACATGGTTTGAATATAGTTTTTAACCAATCAGTGCATCCATCAAAATCAAATCAAAAGTCATTTAATGAAACTAGGCTGAGAATCAGCACTTTTCGAACGTCAAAAATTACATGAGACAGTCCCCCAAAAAGAAGAAGAAGAAGAAGTAGTAGCGCAACAAACTCCCCAGCAGCACAGCTGTCTGTTCGCATATAAAACTTGAAGCTATACATCATTATACAACGTCCATATCAGCCAATCAGCGTTCATGTCCATCGTCGTTGTTCGCGATTATCCTAAGATAATCCGGTCCTATTGCAAAAATCCTTAAATTTTCGCAAAACAGTGATTTTTCAAATTTATCGTGCGACATATACTGCGTGTATTAGAAATATGTAGTTATTTTTAAAGGTGTGACCATCAAACTAAACAACTTTCTCTATGGGACCAACGTCGTCATCATTTCTGATACACGTCAACTGTTGTTGATATATAAGTTTAACCACGAGTTAAATAGTCGTAGAAACTACACCCACGGGTACGACAAATTGTCATTTAAAATATATTAAGTAGCTACATTTGTAAGTACTCCCCAATTTCTCGGAAGCTCTTTCTCATAGAACGCCCTCAGAAAATTGCCTCAGAACCAACTTATTGACATTTTGTGAGTGCTTCTTGTAAGATTTAATAGTCTATTTTAACTTTGACACTGAATTTCTGTGGGGAATTCATAGTTATATCAATGTGTGGGGAATTCATTGTCTGTGTGGTGCCGGACGTAAAGAATAGCACCGCCCTATTTCTTCCCATGTGTGTCGAAAAGGCGACTAAGGGACTTAATAGAGAAGTTCTCTATGCATTTTTAACTCCGTATTGCGATCGCCAACCCGCCTGCCAAGCGTGGCGATTATGACAAAACCCCTCTCTAAGGGAGGCCTATGTCCAGCAGTGGAAGTCTGTCGGCTGAAAAAGTCGCTTTTCGTATCTGTCTGAGTGATCAAGTTGTTCTTTTAAACGTCACAATGGATTTTGATACGGTTTTAACCATAATTTAGAGAATTTATTCCAGAAGGTATAAAACATTGACATTTAAGGTATTTCTTTATTCAAAAAAAACTTTGCCCTACACTAGGAATTTATCCTGTATTGTGGGTGCATTTCCAAACATTTAAACTCACATACACAAACAGCCAGAACCGGAACAAATACTCGTAGATCATACAAACAACAACAACACAACTTTACTACAACTTAGATTTACCACGGCAACCTCGATGTTTTGACATGTCGCTACTCGCTATAGCAGTAGATCGCAGATTGTACCCGTGTGAAGCCCGGGGCGGATCGTTGGTAGAGAATAAACAATAAAGCGTTTAAACAGCTGTACTCACCACGAAAACTCGCTTCGCAAATTTGTTTTGCAAATATTTGTTGTTCGAGTTTTTGCTGAAGAGAATGCTCACGGTGAGTTTCGTCCTTTAGCCGTTTTAAGTGCTATCCACACAATTCCGGGTCAGGGCTAGCCGTGTTCCGCGTTGTCTGTTTCAGTGTTCCCGTCAGGGACGTGCCATCCGTCACCCGTGTTCACACATAAATCAGGGAAATCGGTATCAGTGTAATATGTTTCTTTAGCTGAGACGCACAAACACGATGTCCTTATTTAACAATGCAGAATTAGCAATGATTGCAATAGCGCTAGATGAAGAAGAAGAAGCAGATCACCAAGAAGACTATCAGCAGGCAAAACGTATTTGGGTATGTGAGCTCTAGATAAAAATGTGATAGCACTGTCAGATTGTCCGTGGGTCCGAGCGTGCTCCGGGACACTGAAGATCCGGATGCGTCTGACACGGAGCTATGTGAACAAGTTCATACAAGTTGTACGTAACCGATTTTTTCCCCGTCCCTGACAGAACACGGCAGGGCTGGGTACCCGGAAATGTGTGGATAGCGCTTTAGGGTCGGCGTCGGTTACAAGCTTTCTACGTGAATACACCCTAACTCAGCTGTTTAAGAAGGCTATATGTTTGTAAATATGTGAGCACCATGTATCTATCTCATAATTATTATTAAGTTATTTTTCATTGCTTCATTTTTAATTATTTTTACCTATTGTGGTATAGTAATTTTACTTTAACAAAATATTGTAAAAAATAAATAAAAGAGTAACGGTGGAGTTTCTTGCCCATTCTTCTCCCTAACTTTTGGAAGGGGCAACTAGAATCAGTTCTATTTTTTTGTAAATGTTGACGTTAAAAAGTGCTTATGTGCCTATTTGAAATAAATAATTTGACTTTGACTTTTATAAAATCACGTGACATGAGATAGATAATAGATTTAAACTGAAAAGCCTATTAGATTTTTTTTTTTTCCAAAGAATGGTTTCTTAAACTCTCTCGGCCTTATTACAAAACAAGATTTATATTTTGACATGGCTTAAACCATGCAGCTAGTTTTTGTAATAAGAACGTAACAGTGATTGAAATACCGTTCTTTATACAAAACTGAAAACTTAGTTCGGTACTAAGTTGTCAGTTTTGTATTTAGGAACTTTACCATAGTCGGAATAAAGTTCGAAATTCAATAATGGCTCTATGTTTTAAACCTGGATCTGAAGATAAACCTTGTTTTGTAATAAGGGGGGGTTTAAGTTTAAGAAACAATTCTTTGGAAAAAAAAAATTGTGGCATGATTGTCATTATGTTTTGGGAGCGCGTCAGTCAGCTGAAAATCTTCTAAAAGCGATTAGGTACTTAAGCATTTGAAAAACTTTTGACTAGGGCTTTCAGTAACGTTTCATGACTCTTTTTTAAAGACATTTCTTTCTTCGTTTATCTGACTTGCGTAAGATTAATCTATTCTTTTTAAATGTCCTTTTTCATCCTGATGCCTTGATATCTGTCCTACAAAAAGTCGTTGACTTTTTAATTGGATTGAAAACTTTGATAAAGGTCACATTGTATTTTTTTGGCAGTTAGTTGATGTAATTTTACCTTAAAACCTTATCTATTAAAGATAAGGTTAAGAGTTCCGTAAAAGAAACCTTATAATTTTCAGTGACACTAAGAGTTACTTAGATAAAAGTTCAAGCTCCGTGATTCCTACTGAGATAATAAATCAATATTAATCAAATTATCTATTTAATAAAGTATGTAACATTGTTAATCAAGTTGAGAATGAGATTTGTCATTTTTATCTAAGTGCAGGTCAAAGTCTTGCTAGAACATTTGTTTGATGCCTACCGTTTTGATCAATTTGGAAAATCGAATCTACACTCGCTGCCGGAGTGAACAGTCAGCGTTTGACTATTAATATACAACATGTCCCAGAATTAAGGGGGGGGCCTTTATCTCCGAATTTAGTCCAGTTTGCATCGATAAAAATCTGAAATTATTCTACGTGATAGAAGTTTATGTAAAGATTACAGGAATAATAAAACGATATTAATCATCAAGTTGAAATCATCAACATCATATATACGTACGGAACCCTCGGTGCGCGAGTCCGACTCGAACTTGACCGGTTTTTTTTTTAACTCTTAATCCAAGCTAAATGCTTGAAAAGGCGTTAGACACTTGTCCCACTGGCAAGATAGCGACTAACTGTCAACGATTTGCTCGATCATGAAACGTACAAAAGAAAGCAGCTGTTCCATACATTTTGACATAAATGTAGGGACCAGTTGATTTTTTTTCGCGATTTCAGGTTTGGTCCCATAGTAAAAGTTGTTCATAATGATGAGTGCAATGACTCTTTAAGAGGTTGTGCGTTAATTCTGGGACATGTTGTATATTAATAGTCAAACGCTGACTGTTCACTCCGGCAGCGAGTGTAGATTCGATTTTCCAAATTGATCAAAACGCTAGGCATCAAACAAATGTTCTAGCAAGACTTTGACCTGCACTTAGATAAAAATGACAAATCTCATTCTCAACTTGATTAACAATGTTACATACTTTATTAAATAGATAATTTGATTAATATTGATTTATTATCTCAGTAGGAATCACGGAGCTTGAACTTTTATCTAAGTAACTCTTAGTGTCACTGAAAATTATAAGGTTTCTTTTACGGAACTCTTAACCTTATCTTTAATAGATAAGGTTTTAAGGTAAAATTACATCAACTAACTGCCAAAAAAATATAATGTGACCTTTATCAAAGTTTTCAATCCAATTAAAAAGTCAACGACTTTTTGTAGGACAGCATGCAAACTGGACTAAATTCGGAGATAAAGGGGGGGGCCCCTTTATCTCCAAATTTAGTCCAGTTTTCATAGATAAAAATCTGATTTAGTAACCCCACTTCAAATTTTTCAGTCCCTTTTGCATTTTTTTTTATTTCCTTGTTTAAAAAAATAGTTGGGCAAACGTCATCTAAAACTGTTCTAAATTTCAAGTTGATAGCATTAGTAGTTCTTGAGATATCCAGGTGTGACAGACAGACTTAGTCTCACCATAAGGGTTCCTTTTTACCATTTGGTACGGATCCCTAAAAAAACTTTGTAATAATATCAACTTCATAATATATCATAAAAGACTGGAGCGATAATATATTTCACAACAAAACAGCTCCTGTTGTTTTCAAGATTGTTCAACGTTTTATTAATCTTTCTACCCTCCAGGCAGTATCGCAAATCGAAAATCATAGTACCTAACGAAGTGAAAATATTATCCCACACATTGTCAAACGGTTGCCGCGAAAGGGCATTGACCTGACATAACTCACATTCCATTGTCTGAGGATTTTCCTATTTTCGGGATAAGTAAGCTTTGAATAAAATTGATTATTTTAGGGCCAACTAAGTAAGACGGATAGTCGCGGCACTTATGCGGCACATATTTCAAGCGCTGGATTTTAATAAATCCAGCAATGATTCAGATTAGCTTAAGACCGACTTAAAAGTTTCGAAGTCTAGATAACTGGGATGTCCTTTCTCCAACCTCGAGATGCTTAGAAACGCATTGCACATGTTTTTGTATTTTGTATGATGATGTAAAATTCAAATTCAAATAATTGATTGTGGATCATAGGTTCATACGATGTTGTGTTAGTTACAGGTAAGTCTGCTATGTCCCGCCATTGAGGCATACAAAATTCATAACATAAATTCAGTACATAGATCAAATACAATACATCAAATTATCATGCAATACATTAAGATTAAATTAGTAGATATAATATACTTATGTCAAATTACAAATTAGTCATTTTTACAAAATAGTGTGTTTCAATGTATTGTCATTTAGAAATTCTCTTATAGAGTAATAACATTTATTTATCAATGATTCTCGAATTTTTTTTTAATGTATTTATTTCGCTCACAGTTCTGAGAAAAGGTGGAAGATTATTAACGATGATGATGATGTAAATATTAACATGCTAAGATTGAACGCAGTTGGCAATTTAATAATTATACATTTAGTCTATATTTATGAGGAAAGGCTACGTTTATCTCAGTTATCCAGACCAGCCAAAAATTTATAAAATATTGCTTTTCATATAACTACAAATTATTTTAACTTTAAAATTGATTCAAAAGTACTACGGTGTATGAATCTTGCATTTGAAAATAGATTCAAGAAAAACTATAAAATCAACTTTCACCATTCGTTCAGTCTGTGATTTTCCGCAGCACATTCATTCGATTTAATTCCAGAATCGATTTCCCGAGAGTTCTTAGGAGTATGTAATAGGATTCTCAAGTCTTTAGAAAAATATATCCTGTAACATACCCTAGACGCGCATTTCTACCATTGAACGTTTATAATTGCGTGCTTCTTATACCTAGCTTAAGTTTCTCCCAGTCTTCCACAATAATTTCTTACATTTCAGTCTATGAAAGGTATTTTATTGCGGAGGACTACATACAAGGCAGTATTAATTTGCCATTCAAACTAATGAAAACTAATTATAAAATCATGTAATTTACAAAGCGGCGCAAGACTACTGGGAGTCTCGCAACGATAACAACTCCATGGACATTATTTTAAATTATATTGTAACAAAATATTGGTACCATCTTTTTTCTTTTCTTTAAAGGGAAAAATATAATTGTTTGTATGTTTATACCTATGTGAAAGTGTCATTATAAAAACCAAATTTTAGACTTTAGTTATAAAAAAGGAGCTACGTCTGCCAACAAACTGCTGTGCAGTTTGGCAGAAGTAAATGTTCTGTAATTATATTATTAATCTGAATAAACATTTTTTTTTTTTTTTTTTTTTTCATTAATGAATTTATAATTGTATGTGAGAACGATGTATAAGACGTACACGTTAAAAGCGTCCAGAGTATATAAAATAGAACAAAAAAAAAAAAAAAACAAATAAGCCATGGCAGCTAAGAGATGTCCAGTCCGTAATGACGGTACCCATTCACGAAAATGACACATGAATCAGCACCAATCAGCTCAACCATTTTGAAGGGGGCTAAATGATCCAACACACGTGCCACCATCAGCGAGACGTTTGAGTGAGCATGACATACTCTCAGCCACCACTGGCCATCAGGGCACTTTCAAGTCAATGAAAGACATAATTATTACCCGATAAATGGTAGCTCTATTATACATATTATGTTGTACTCACACCAGTGCTATGCAATTATATATTATAATACAAAGGTGATTGAGTTTATACAATACAAAGATAGTCTTACAATCTTTAGCAGCTCCAACAGTATTTTCAATGTTCAAATGGTTGTGGATGTGGAGCTGGACGAGCATTGACCTAAACATTTTTACAACGATGTAATCCCCCTTTTTTTTTTGGTGGCAAATCATCAAATAACTTCTCCCGCTCTGGGCGGAGCGAGAGGGAGTGTCAGACTTTTACTGACTAAAACCCACCGTGTTCCACGATATCCCTTTCGGACAGACTCGTAACCCTGGCAGGCATTGGCCCTTTCGGACCCCGTCAATTGGTGCTGACGTCTCTTTAAGGCGCGCGTGGAACACAACGCGCCGTCGACCTGGGCCTAGTCCTTATCGGACGGCGAGCTACCCATCGCTCACCGTCCGCAAGTCCGCGCCTACGGTGGCCGGGAATCGGCCTGCGATTCCCGACGCCCTGGGCGTCTCCTGCGGCGACTAAGGGTGGAAGAGCGGGCACCCTGCCTCACCCTCACGCGTTCCGCCTCCTCCTTCGCGAGCATTACTGTTTCGCAGAAGGAGGTGACGGCCTCCCATGCACTCTCGCTCCGAACCATGGCCTGAACCAGGGCCGGACGCGAGAGATCGTCGCCGCCGATCGCCTCCGTGAACGATGTAATCCCCTAACTTATAATATTGCACGCATAGTGAAGGAAGAAGATAGAAATTATTTATGACTCTGATGGCTCTTCTCTACAAAATAAAAGTAGTCACGATGTCTGCAGCCCGTCTCCAAAGTAAAATACCACATGATAATTATGATACTATAAAAGTAACTAATAGGTTCCGTGTGGCACTGGACGTGAAAAATAGCACCATTCTATTTCTTCCCGTGGGTGTCGTAAAAAGCGACTAAGGGACTTACTTAGAGAATGATGGGCAGCAGCCTTCTCTATGCATTTTAACAGCATACTGCGCTCGCAAACCCTCTGCCAAGCGTGGTGATTATGATAACATCCTCCTTTTGGGAGAGGCATATCTCTAGCAGTGGACGTCTTTAGGCTGAAATGATGATGATGAACTAAAATATAGCCTCGCGGTATCTACATCCGTGAATTGATGGCTGTTTCTGGCAGCGTAGGCTGCTGAACTTAGCCGTCCTGCAAGAGATGTTAAATGAGGACCCCATTGTACCCTTGAGTCGAGCGTGATCCCGATTTCCTGGGGATCACGCTCGACTCAAGGGTACAATGGGGTCCTCATTTTGATGTTTGGAATAACTTATGTAAAATTGAAATGTTGTTGTTGAATGTATGTGAAATTGTATGCAATAACTTAGTAGTGAACCAATTTTGGACCTGCTAGGGCGTTATTTACGTCGCCAAAACGTGTATGTCTATGTACCTTAAAAATTAAGGAAGAAGCATCAGCAAATAACGCTATTTGTGTTTGATTTCTTAATAAATAGAGTAGTTCATTAACATACATTCAAAAGAGGAAAAGACCCAAAATTGAGCCTTGTGAAACCCATTTTTACTTTTGACACTATTTATTTGAACTTGTTTCTATCTTATTTGTCTAGTCCGTAATACTCAAGTTTCAGAAGTAACGTATGGTGAATTACACAATCAAAAGCCTTAGACAAGTCGCAGAAGAAACCTATGTCATGTTGGGCCTCTTCGCAAGCGTTACTAATGTGTTTTAATAAGGTTACACCGGCGTCGGTCGTCTTTGGTGGAACCATACTATTCATCATGAACGATTTTATTCGTTTCAAAATGGTTGAGAATTTGATTAAGTATTACTTTTTTAAACACCTTGCTGCAAACCGGCAACACGTTTAGGGGTCTATAATTATTGGTGTCTTTACTGTCCCCGGATTCGATAAGTGGTATTATCTTACTGTCAATCTGCCTAGCCTTTTCCCAACTATAGGGTCGGCTTCCAACCTAACCAGATGCAGCTAATTATCAGTATTTTACATGAAGCGACTTCCTATCTGACCTTCACAACCCAATTACTGGGTAACACGATACCCCTTGGTAAGACTGGTTGTCAGAATTTTGGGCTTTTGACTACCTGTAACGACTATCAAAGATCTAATAATGACAGCCGGGACAAACGGTTTAACGTGCTTTCCGAGGCACGGGATTTGTAATGAATGGTTACCCATCCACAAACTGACCGCGGGAAGCGTAGCTTAACCTTCTATCGACCCATACCGCTGTTATCATTCAGCAACGAGCCCCCTGGTTATTACTTTATTGTATTTAATTAAATCCGGGAAGACTCCTTGATTCTCACACGAATTACCTAAATATTAGTGCTCACACGACACGTTAATATTTTTTAATACCTATGGTGCGCTGAGTAGGAATATTATAAGGGCATTGACTTGTAAACTTGTTGAATTTCGTAGTACTTATTAAGTTTTTTTTAAATCCTCTCTTTCTTTCAGTATGCAAACCACACGCACGAAGGCTTGATGGATATTTTGGTCGCGGCTAAGAAACTGGGCTTTCGGAACGCAACTCTTAAGGGGAACTCTCTCAGCTACTTCAACCCTCCGTTCAAAGAGTACGCTTGCTATCAAGGATCTATAACCACCCCGCCTTGCACCGAGTCTGTTCTATGGCTTATTAGAGGAAGGACTCTGCATATTAACAGGGTAAGATTCCTGTACTATAATTATTTTGAATTTGGAACTCAATCTGTGACAGAGTTGCTCCAAGCTATCTAGAAAGCTCTGGGTCAAAACCTTCCGGGCTAAAGACCGAGCTCAATATGTATGATCTTCTAAACATGTTTCGGCAGGGTTGCCAGGACAAACAATCTTTTTCCCATGCCATCGTAAAATGCCCTAATATTTTATGGACGTGTATTCATAAAATATCAGGGCATTATAGGATCTGTGTCCCGTCATAAGATCTTAAGGTAAGGGATTAAGGAGGTTCTTAGTAGTTGTTCATAAGATAACAAGCAGTTTAATCCGAATCGATGTACAGCCGCGGTCAAAATAACTTTGTTCAAAGCATATTGCATGTCACTGTACTCGGGGAGAGGGTCGTTACCGTGTGACAGTGATTGATGGTGGCATTAGTAGCCGTTTTGTGTTCAAATTCCTCTTCGTGCATTATTCGATTTTAGACATAATGAGGCCGTCAACTCTTTCTACGGTGCAGTAATGCTTGCGAAGAAGAAGGCGGAGCGCGTAAGGTAGAGGCAGATTTCGGGCACTCATTGCGGCCCGCCCTAGTTGCCGCAGGAAACGCCCTGGGCATCAGGAATTGCAGGCTGATTCCTGGCCACGGTAGGCGCGGGCTTGCGGACAGTGAGCAATGGGTAGCTCGCCGTCCGATAAGGATCGGGTCCGCGTCGACGGCGCGTTGTGTTCCACGCGCACCTTAAAGAGATGTTAGCGCAAACTGACGGGGTCCGGTAGGGCCAATGCCTGCCACGGTTGCGGGTTTGTCTGAAAGGGATATCGTGGCCCTAGTACATAGGCAACTTAAGGAACACAGGTGGGTTTAGTCAGTAAAAGTCTGACACACCCTCCCGCTCCGCACAGAGCGGGACAAGTTACTAGATAATTTCCCACCCAAAAAAAAACATAATGGCATATCAGTTTGTGATACTAAAATAATAAGCTGCATTGATTTGGAGGTTTTATTCTTGTCTGTCTGACGGATAAATAGATGTCTGCGAGTCATTTGTCATCAGAGGATACTCTTGGAAATTATTATTTATTTCATATACAATCAATATTTACACTAGGTACTCAAATCAAATCAAAAATATTTTTATTTCACGTAAGCCTACATGGGCACTTATGAAACGTCAAAGCTAGGTGCACGGTTTCAATTGGTCGTTTCCTATGGAGAAGAGCCGGCAAGAACCTCCACGGTTACTCTTTGAAAAAAAAAATATGGCTACAATGTTTTCAAATTACAGTGTTAATAAGTATGAGAGGACAGCGTATTAGGCCCGTCAAAAGTACCAGGTACTTAACAAAATAGAAAATGGTCTACAGATCTACAGTCTATTAAGCCTACAACGTCCTCACATTAACAAAAAAACATTAAAGAATATGATTAAAATAATAAAAGTTAGAACCTTGTTGAAATTAAAATTGTAGGTCTATTAATGTCAAATAAAAAAAACATTATGTCAAGGAAGTATGTAAAAAAAAAATTACATAAACATCGCAACATGGGAGCAGTTAATAGACATTTACATATTTTTGCTGTTAATGAGGTACCAGGGAAGCCACATGTGCAGAAAAAAATAATGCCGAACTTCCTTGTCTTCAACGTAATCTTTAATCTTATAATAATTATGCTTTTTTGATAATACTAAATTAAATGACTAACTATACAAATAAATACAAAAACATTAGGACACTTTATGCGTCGAAGTATTCGTCCGCATCGCTGGCATGCCATCCAGAAATACACTCAGAAGACTGGCAGCATTGTCACGTTGAATGGCAATGCTAATTCTCTGGCCAAAGAACGAGCCAGCCCTCTGGTCACGTGAAGTGTTGACCAGTCGGCAAGAAAATTCCTTAAAGGCTCGTGCAGACTGGCGTGTTATCGCAGGCACGACAGGCAGCGCGACACGTTCCATGAACGACACGTTTTCATAGAAATTGTGCTACTAGTGTTGCATCACGCTGTCGCGTCGCGCCTGTCTGCCGAGCCTTTACAAGGAAATTCTTGGAAATGTTGTAAATTGTAACTATTGTGTTAGGAATGTGTATTCATTAGAGTATTGCTCCGGGAATTCATCATCATCACTGCTGGACTCGGTATTTTTTTTTGTCACAGTTTTTAATTGTTATCGGAAAAACATTATTTAACACAATTAAAAACTCGCCAAAATAATGCCCACTCAAGGTTATTAGGAAATTCATTCATTCATATCTATAGCTAAGATTTAAATCACGAAGTTAATTAGTAGGTATCTCATTAAATTATTGCTAAACGTGACTTAAAATGTAAAATAGGCGGTATCCTGACATACGTAACAATTTTGCAACATAAAGTAGGTAATGTTATAATTTTGATGGAACAGATTATTCCTCTGTTACATAAAACTGTCAGTAAAATCATTTAATCCACGTCTATTATGCCTATCATTATTACCTACTAAACAGACCTGTCCACGAATTTTGTTTGTTAACTGCAAAAAACTAACTAGAACATACGGTGCGCGGGACATGACAGGTACCGTGCTCGAGCCGCGCAGTTGCCGCGAAGAAAATTTCGATTATAACTACAGATTATTACCACAATCCGATTAACATTTTTATTGAACGGTCTGTTTTGATATGATTTTGAGTGACATTCTCCATTCAGTGCATTTGTGATGGCTTCGGGAATCGTTGACCTTGCGGCAGCCCTGTGAGAGCTTTAGTATTATAATTATTTACATGTTTTTATTAGTCTATAGCTATTCCAACCTCCAGTCATCCAAATATTCTATGAGTGACCTCAGTTTCTTAACCACATAACCTGCCAACCCATAACCATATTACGATTGCATTCCCTATTGAAAAAACTTATATTGATTTTTTTTGGCTTACGTAATCAAGACATTTATTTTTTTTGTTTTGTATTTGGGTTGAGTTTAATTTGTTGATGTTTTATTTGTGTAAATTGATGTTTTAAGTGACAGTAAATCTGACAAACTTCGATTTCTATTATTTATTTTAGTTTAGGTGCATTCACCTACCCATTTTACTGATTAAACATTACTACAGTTAAGTACCCCTCTGTGTTGTACACCTACTGGCTCTTGACCAGTTTTTTTGCTGGACGGGGACAGTTTGCGAATGGGACATCTGAGAAAGGGACATTCTGCGAAAGGGGCATTTTGCGAAAGGGACATTTTGCGAATGGGACATCTGAGAAAGGGACATTCTGCGAAAGGGACATTTTGCGACAGGTACATTTTGCGAATGGGACATCTGAGAAAGGGACATTCTGCGAAAGGGACATTTTGCGAAAGGGACATTTTGCGAATGGGACATCTAAGAAACGCGTGTGGCTATTATTACTTAGCCACGAGCTAATCACCAATTTTATATTAACAACTAGCAGTGCCCCGCGGTTACACCCGCATAAGCTTCGATCCCATGGGAATATCGGGATAAAAATCCTATCTGTTAATCCTGGTTATAAACTATATCTGTGTGCCAAATTTCATCTAAATCTGTTCAGTAGTTTTTGCGTAAAAGCGTAACAAACATCGATCGCATTATCTTTCGCATTCATCTTATTCTTATTTTAAAACTTTGATATCTCCTAAGATATTCATTGAAATCATAATTATATTATATGATGTCAAAGGCAATTTTGTTCAAAATTAAATACTTGTGATGAATAACGTATTTATTTCGATAAGGATTAATATCATGTTTATAAAAACACCTCAAATAATGCATTATTTTAGAAAAAAATTGATTACCATAAAAAGGTTATACTCGTAGTGAGTCTACCTTACACGATAGACATAAGCTGTCGGAGACAATTCTTTAGAAATTTTAAAGGGGAACAATTTCATCATACATGATTTTTCCTTAACTTTAATCGTTTACCCAGCGTACGCAACAATATTGCACCAGCGTTGTGGTGATAAGTCCCCTCTTTGAGGAGTGGCTAGAGAGGTGCCACGGCGTCCTCACCTTCCGACTGACGCAGGTCCTCACCGGACATGGTTGTTTCGGGAGGTTCCTGTTCAGGATAAAGCGGGAGGAAACGCCCGAGTGTATCCACTGTATGGATCGCCCAGAGGACATAGTGGAGCATACGGTGGAGGTCTGCCCGGCTTGGGCGGAGCACCACCGTGTCCTCACGGAGGCGATCGGTGGCGGCGATCTCTCGCGTCTGGCCCTGGTTCAGGCCATGGTTCGGAGCGAGAGTGCATGGAAGGCCGTCACCTCCTTCTGCGAAGCAGTAATGCTCGCGAAGGAGGAGGCAGAACGCGTGAGGGAGAGGCAAGGCCCTGACGCCCCCAGTCACCGCAGGAGACGTCCTGGACGTCGGGAGTTGCAAGCCGATTTCCGGCCACCATAAGCGCTGGTTTGCGGACGGTGAGCGATGGGTAGCTCGCCGTCCAACAAAGACCAAGCCCAGGTCAACGGCGCGTTGTGTTCCACGCGCGCCTCAAAGAGATGTCAGCACCAACCCTGCCAGGGTTGCGAGTTTGTCCGAAAGGGACAAACGAGGGGGGGGGAGGGTTTTTTTTTTTTCCGTGGCCCTGGCACACAGTCAACGGAAGGAACACGGGTGGGTTTTAGTCAGTAAAAGACTGACACGGCCTCCGGGTCTGCCTAGAGCGGGAGAAGTTATTTGATAATTTCCCACCCAAAAAAAAAAGCGTACGCAACGGAAGCTCTCAAAAGGGTTTTTTCCGTTTTTGCAACATTTTCCATTGATGCTCCGCTCGTCTTGGTTGTAGAGTGATGTTCCTCGATAAGTGGAACCAGTAGCTCCTGAGATAAGCACGTTCAACCAAACAAACTCTTCAGCTTTATAAAATTGAAGCAAATGGTCGACTGAAAAAGAGGAATTCCTCTTTTTCCGTCGACCATTTGCTTGAATTAGAACCTTATATATAATTATCTATACTAATAGTATAATTTATACATTTGCTGATACTTCATCTGTAGATGACTTTTCAAAACAACAACGTGAACGAACTAGAGAGATTTCATGAAACTGAGTTGTCATTGTAAATCATGACTCATGCAGTGTAGTAGCAAGTCTCGTGCAAATTCTGTGCGAGGCTATAAAAGAGATTTACTGATCCAGTTTTGAAAGCTTCTGCACAGATATTTTTATTGAAAGGTTTACTGTATTGTAATACACAAGTTACTTATTTTTTTTTTGCAAGCTTTGACGTAAAATATTATCATTATTTTTTTTTTTTAAGTTCTACATCTTGATAAAAGAGTACTGATAATAATGTTTGGATGACGTACTCCAAACAGGCCAAGTGCGTGTCGTACCACGCACAATAAAGGGGTCCGTAGTTGGGATGAATTTATCCCAAGAACAAACTCAACATTGTAGTTTAAAAAATATACAGTCCAACTGCAAATGTAAGTTTGTACGCACAATTATGTTGAGTTATTTTTTATCTTAGACCATAGACTTTTCATAGATTTTTATGTAATTTAAAGGTACCTATAGAATTAGTTTCTGTATTTTTTTCAAAAGTTTAGGCTCAGTTGTAACGAGTTAAGGGGGAATGGTCTATTTTCTAAAATAACTTTAAAATAATTTATTTTTATCTTTATTGAGAACTTGACAGTACAGTTTCATTTAATATATCACACGATACAGTTTGAAAAACTTTTTTTTTCGTTTTTTTATTTTCCACCATTGACTCCATATTCAAAATTCATATTTTATTTAAGTTACACGTTCGTGTTTGGGACACAGCAATTCAAATGTGTACCAAATTTCAACTTAATCGGTATATTATATTCAGAGCAAATTGGCTGTGACAGATGGACAGATAGATACATGAAGTTTTCCTACAAGGGTTCAGTTTTTTCATTCTGACGTACCGAACTCTAAAAAGAGAAATTGTGGTAAACCCTGAAAGGAGAAATCATTTATATTTATATTCTATGCCTGCCTTGTCGTTTTTGCAGTCGCAGAGCATCGAGTCCTTGGGTCTGATCTGCGAACAGAACCAAAGACTCGGGCAAAATGATATTAGGTTTTTTTCATTACGAAATTCTCAGTAGCAGCTGAGTCTACGTTCGTGCTCAGTTATTATAAAATGGCAATAACGTGGCAAACATTTTTAGCCTGAAAATAAGCTTGCTTTTATTAGTCCCCTAACATTTTTTTTTTATCATTATACAATATCGCCTAGTCATATTTTAAATACCCTTTAAAGAAAATAAGCTGGTAAAACTTTTGTAATCCTATTTCATTTACCTATTATCCTTTACAGGAAACGTGGGCGACTGCCCAAAGGTTAATGAGCGAAAATGATGAAGCTAAACAGATGAACTTCCGCGTCACTCAACCGCTGAACGACAGGAAAGTTTATTTTTTTAAATAAACCAGGTTTAACCCCAGCCTATGTTCAACAAATCAACGCCCACCCTTTGTGGATAAGGCCAGGGAATGTGGAATTTTTACCTGTGAAATGGAGTAATTCGTAACACACTAGGAATTCAAACGTTTTTCATTCTGACAATTCTACAACATTCATCGCGATATTTACGTTGTCGACCATTTTTGTAACAAACCAATGAAGCAACGGATTAGGAATTTTCGTCAAAAAACCTTGTAATTGCGATAAAAAGTATGTTACGCAATTTATTGGGGTGCAAGTCTCTGTCTCTGCTTTACAATGATGCTACATTCTTGAAGAGACTGTTAAGGGGTCTTCCCCAAGGCACCACACATAATTGGTAATTGTTGACAGGATCACAAAATATCGTATTATTATTATTTATTGACTGTCTGTCTGACCTCAGAGTCAGACCTAAGAATAAAAGTATTCGTATTACTTCTGCTTCTTCTACTGCTGGTCAGGCAATTTATGTCTATCTTCTTTATGAACAATGTATACAATCTATCTTCTTTATGAACAAATGTTTTACACTTCTGTAGTGCTTGTTGTAGTAACTAAAATCTTGTAAAATAAAACATAGGAATCAAAGATTTATGTTCCTTGGTTTTTGGACAACTTAAAAATATGCGATAAAAATAATGAATAAAAAAAAATATCCGTTTTCATTTTTTTTAAATTCTTGATACCTTTAAAATAATAACCTTAAAACGCATGCCTTAGTTCATTTCTATTTTAGCTGAGTACAGTTTTCAGCCTCAATTAACACCTGTAGCCTGAGAATATAACCCTCTGGTATTCTTTGACAAAACCAATCAGTATGTGAGGGGCAATATCGATTGTGTGAAATATTAATGGGAAATGCAGCGTACAGTTCAGGTGATGGACATCGCGTACTTCAATACTACCTGATTAAGGTGCGGTGCCGGTAACTTCGCATATATTTTATTTAAACTTTTTTTTAAATATATACAAAATCAAACAAAAAATCAAAAGCCATTTATTCAAACTAGGCTGAGAATCAGCACTTTTCGAACGTCAAAAATTACATGAGACATAACTTCTCATCACCAACCTTGCGCATGGTTTCAAATTACTTACTACTAACTTTTACCTAGGGCCATTCTAATCCAACCTGCCTTTTTTTTCTGAATATAGGTACCAAGCTGTCTTGTAATTTTGTTAGTTTTCGAACATAACTCCTCGAAATAATCTTTCTTATATCTCAGCTACATATCAGCTCCTCCAAATTGCCAAGTTTCATGCATCGAAGCCTATACAATGCTACGAATCGCAACATTCCCGCTCACAACTTAAACATTTGTATATACTGGCTTGTTGTTTTGAGTCTGGATATTTGTCTGTTTTTGGTCTAGGATCAGGAACTAGAGTTCGAAACAAAATAAAATAATAAAATTTAAATAAAAAAGGTGCAAGATGCCACCAAGAAACCAAACCTTAAGCCCTATTACTAATACGCGTAGCATCGGAATTGAAACAAACGATAGTTTGACAGTTATCTTTCAGATAGTGTCGAGGTAAATCCTTCGATAACGGTGTGATAGATGATCTCGTGACGAGCCTGCCGATCGGAACGATCTCAGTCCACGATACTTTGTGGGAGGACGTTGACAAATATTGAAGTGAAAATGAGGAGCTCCAAGATGTCTGCGCGTGAGTATTTTGGTATTATTTTATTTATGACTATTGCGTGTGAGGAAACTAGATTTAAAATTGTGGCAATGCGTGGCGGAGGTCTATATATCTAGCAGCAGACGTCGCCCGGCTAAATGATTTTGATGATAAGGGAACTGGGAGATGATTAACTGATGTTAAGTGGTTAACTCTGCAATACTATGCCAGGGTCACCCCTGGTACGGATACAATGAAGCCCATCCACCCCACCATCAACCATCGTTGCTCTTTTGCAAAAAAAAGGATGGTCTTATTCATTCTGTTTCCATTTATTGGTCATCCTCATCATCATCATTACAGCCGAAAAACGTCCACTGCTGGACATAGGCCTCCCCCAAAGGGGGGGTTTGCCATAATTGCCACGCTTGGCAGGCAGGTTGGCGATCGCAGTATGGTGTTAAAATGCATAGAGAACGCTGCTGCCCATTCTCTAGTAAGTCCCTTAGTCGCCTTTTACGACACCCACGGGAAGAAATGGGGCGGTGCTATTCTTTACGTCCGGCACCACGCAGACAATTTCTTGGTCAGTCTGAACCAATGATGAGTCTTATACATAATACAATCCGTGCGCCAATAGGGATGTCCCATCCCAAAATTACGATTTTCCATACAAACGTTCATCCCTTATTTAACTCTTTTAGGTGACGAATGTTCAAAAATCCTTCTCTAATCTTCGCCTTCGTTATATAAAGAACTTTTTTGCAAAATTTCATGCTTCTATACCCAACGGTTTAGGCTGTGAATTAATAAATAAATGTAAGAGTTTTATTAAGAATATAGTATGGCCCCAGGGTACAGCTCTGTCCACGAACTTCCCCATCCATGTGTTGCTTCAGTCCATGAACTGTCATTAGCAAGAAAGCTACTAGTAATTTTGATATAATAGATTGGTAACTAGGCCACCTAATGATCATAGTGAGCGTAAATGTCCTCGTGTTGAATAATTAGAGATGTGGTTCTAATCAAATGTATGATTAGAAGGTTAGCTTCGCGTCCCACGCTTATAAAGGTACTACCACACACACACACAAAATACAAAAGACAATTTTTCATAAAATATAGAAAGCCGAGAATCGAGCTGAATGGCGTGCAATTGGAGAGGCCTATGTCCAGCAGTGGACTGCTATGGGCTGATGATGATGATGATAGAAATCTAGCTGCACCCCGCGGTTTCACCCGCGTAAGTCTCGATTCCGTAAGAATATAGGGATAAAAAGTAGCCTATATGTTAATCCAGGGTGTCAGCTACCTCGATACAAAATTTTATCAAAATTGGTTCACTTTTTTTTACGTGAAAGAGTAACAAACATCCATCCATCCATCCATCCATACTTACAAACTTTCGCGTTTATAATATTAGTAGGATTATTAATTTGTATAAAATAAAACTTGGCTTGTGGAACTAGAACTGATCAATGTGCGTGCAAACAAGATAAGTTTTCGTTTTATATTTTGAACTTAAGGCTCGTACAGACTCGCGCGATATCGCGGGCATGGCAGGCAGCGACATAGAAATTGTGCTACTATTGTGCAATCTGCACGTGCATTTATGCAGCGACTTGTTTACAAAAACAAAACAAAAATACAAAACTTTTTATTGGCAAAAAAAATTGAGCCATCACGGGACGACGGCAGATGTGAAATATCGCACTACACACACATTTACACACTACTACATATAGACTGTATAGTGGCTGCTCGCCACGCGGCATGCGTCGCCCCGCCAGCAATCGGTTTTACGTGCGCCTATTGATGTTTCACATCAAAAAAAGGTGATGACAGACAGTGAGCTTACTCAATTTTAGTAGTATTTTTTTCAGTAAGTCTTTTCTGTACCTACCACTCTTGGAAGTTCTGGTCAAAGGCCTTCTTTAATATTCTGTTTCTAATCGTTGGAGAATCTTACCACCCGGGCAATCGTAGCAACAAAATAATAATGGGGGGAGGGCGGTTGCCATAATCGCCACGCTTGGCAGGCGGGTTGGCGATCGCAATACGGTATTAAAATGTATCTAGAGAACGCTGCTTTCCATTCTCTAGTAAGTCCCTTAGTCGCCTTTTACGACACCCACGGGAAGAAATAGGATGGTGCTATTCTTTACGTCTGGCACCACACGGAAAAAAAATATTTGATTGAAAAGATTAGCACAACGGTATAGTGGCTGGCTGCCTAGAGTTCCTTTGACATTATTTAGTTTTTTCCGGAAATCACTGGTTACTTGTGGAAAAAATTTAATCCAATCCACTTTTCGCTTTTGTGTTTACTTCAAACCTCGTGTCCGTCTTATATAATAACACTAATCTTTAGTAGCTAATCTGATAAGAAATACCAGAAAGTTAGATTACCAATGTTATTGCCAATGTCACTAAACTGATATTGAAAAAATATATATTCGTGGTTATTCAGTTTAAAAATATTAGTATAGTTAGGGCCTTAGGACTGTAGCGGCATCAACATCGCCACATGCGAATGACGCGTCACGCAAAATCCTGCATCGCGCAAGTAGAGTTTACCGTTTACGTTTTAAGAATCTGTATACATACGTAATAGCAAGTCATTTATAAAAACTATTCAACAAAAATAATTAAAATAAATATTTAATTATCAATATTTGTAATGTTTAACTGATTTCTAACCTCTTTCATTCTTTGATTTTGGCTTCTCGACTAGCCAATACCTATTTTTTTTAAATTATAATTCCACTAATGTTGTGCTTGTAGGTTATACGTCCCTAAAAGGAACCACAGGGTTTTTATACAACGTCCCGACATCAACCGTCGTCGGGCAGTTGCCCTCCAGACACAATACCCGTCTGGTTGGAGGATCCTCCCTTTCCAATGGAGGATGAGTGAACTTAACACCCTGTTCCTCATGCCTCCAAAGGACCACCAAAATATTCCTTATTAGTTAGGTTGTGGTCACATGCCAGTCACTCCCTGATAAATATTTGTCTAGACACAAACCCCCTCGTGGTTTGGAAAAAGCTAGATTTGGTCCTCGACTTTCATGATTGCAGAAACGGTTTTGCTTTTGGTTCTGTGGACTCAAAATCGACTGGAATGCAAAGAATTTCTTTACCGTGATTCACAATGTACGAGTATGTACTCATTTATATCAATGAATACCATAATATTATTTTATCAATTCAATAGATAAAGTACCTACACGTGAAACCTGTAAATGACTGATGTCAATAAATATAAAACTTAGATTACTACACCTTCAGCTTCGGTTTATCAGAAGAGTGGTAGCCGTCACATAGTGTCCGCAATTTACGTGCGAATGACGTCACCTAAACGATATTTATAAAAGTAATTTGGTGTGTTTTCTTAGAGAGCGTTTTTACACCGTAATGTCAAACCCCGCTGCCTAGATTTAAATCGCAAAATCTGTACCCTCACTCTGCTCAGTCACGAGATAAAAAGTGTCCGTACAGGGAAGAGTGGAGGTCACACGTCATTATTTAATAACGTCTGAGCTCACTCTTCTCAGCCCAAGATTATGTTTGGACTTTAAAAGAGACTGTGACCTCTGAGTTTGTTTCGGCCTTTCTTCTCAGAGTAGTCAGTTACGAAACGCCGACCTCAACTAGTTTTTTTTTTGTTTTTTTAAATATGTTTGACGTGTAAAAGTGTTTGTACAAACCTACTTACAGAAAATAAATCATTTATCATTTAGTATGCGTTTCCATGACAATCAAGTCAAGTCACTCCGCCATTGTGTGTCAGAGGTGTCAAAATTAAACAGAAACGCGAATATTCTTCGACGCGGTAGGGAGAATCTGGGAGTCTACACCGAACATAAATTCGAATGTCACCAGGCTGTATCTCATGAACCGTAATAGTTAGACAGTTGAAATTTTCACAGACGATGTATTTCTGTTGCCGCTATAACAACAAATACAAAAAAACATGACAAAATAAATATTTAAGGGGGCTCTCATACAATAGACATGATTTTTTTGCCGTTTTTATAGATAATGGTACGGAACCCTTCGTGCGCGAGTCCGACTCGCACTTGGCCGGTTTCTTTTTCAAACTCTGATTCAACACCAACCCTGATTTTGAATAAGAGAAAGGATTGTCTAACTACAACATGAAATAGGCGCTATTCTTACTATTAACATGAATACCTAATATTCCCCAAGTCATTCTGTCTAAGCGCTAGGGCAGTTAAGTATCACTTTACCTCGTAGGTACCTTTACTGAGTAACCTGACTTTTCCTCAACTTACAATGAATATAGATTGTTGGACACAAAGCACTATTAATGCATCAAATGTATTACTAATATATTAACTTTTATGAATAAAATATTGTCCAATTTTATCCTAATTTCCTCTTTTGTCTGGGTAAAATAGGAGCCATGTTGTATATGTGTTTGCGCAAGTATGCATGGCATATTTAATCGCTTTTTAAAACTTCTCCACCAGCAGCCGTGAAATGGATATTTATGTTAAATGAAAAAATCGGAATAAAGGTACACACGTGCTATTCTAATCTTATCGTTTTCGTTCACATTCCGACTTATCGACAGATCTATTTTAGTAATAGAATCTAGTTAAATGAACCACTCACAATGCGCATGATTTGCAATTATCAGTGTGACGGGTTTTTGTATACAGCGTGATATTCTATCTTGTAGTAGTGAAGAACATGCTGCGAGGTTCTACATATCCGCACAGGGCCCACGTGGTGGCGCAGCCCGCTCCCTCTCAGAGGAGGCTTGTACACCAGCAGAGGGAACTATTTTTGTTTTTTTTTTACTTTTTAGGCTGACTAATTTCTGCACGCGAGTATATTCGCGTTTGGAAGTCGTGAAATACACAATCATATGAATATCAATCAATACAACTCCCTCGCCCATCCGCACTATTACCTACTTCGTTTTGGCTTAGCATTCTTTCTGATTCTTTCTTCTTTTTGCTCGGCTCCTTAGGGCCGTAGCGTGATGTTAAATAACCTATAACCTTCCTCAAGAATTGGGCTATTTAAATGTAAAAATAATATTTCAAATCCGACGGGTAGTTCCAAAGA
The DNA here is from genome assembly GCA_948098905.1 of Tiliacea aurago. Lineage (NCBI taxonomy): Eukaryota > Metazoa > Arthropoda > Insecta > Lepidoptera > Noctuidae > Tiliacea > Tiliacea aurago. The sequence continues at coordinate 22,730,658 of OX402582.1, forward strand.
TTAAACAAACAAACAAACTTCAGTTTTTTTGTTATACTAGCTGCGCCCCGCGGTTTCACCCGTATAAGTCTCGATCCCGTGAGAATATCCGGATAAAAAGTATCCTATGTCCTAACTCAGATCATGGTGTACCCATGTGCCAAATTTCATCCAAATCCTTTTAGCCGTTTTAGTGTGAAAGCGTAACAGACAGACAAACTCACTTTCGCATTTATAATATTAGTTGGGACTATTAAATATATATAAGTATAGAAGTATAGAATACGCAGTGAGGTTGGGTAAATACGACATCAAAAACGGTGATATTACACTGGATGTGTATTAAACCTAGAGCGTGGGGAGCATTTTGCCGCTCATAACCATTGTTATATTTAAGTAGGAATACTGCAATTAAATTAATTTATGTTTTCAGGGTTTAAGTAAACGAAAAATAATTCATTACAAAACATCATATTTATTATAGTTTGATAAAGGACACTTTAGTATAAATAATATTTTTAGAAAATGTATTTTTTTATAGACCTGATTAACATGTCCTTTATAAAAAAAAAAACAATATTATACATTTTTCCATTTACAGGACGTGCTTTAGCATAATAAGAGTCTTCACAAAATTACATGCAATGCTCGTTGCACAGTAACTTTGAGTATTTATGACACCCTTTTTTGGTGCATTTTTTTTGTGCCGGATATACCGCGTGCCGCTACAGTGGCGACATTAATTTGACACACTGGTAGGGCTAGTGGCCAGTAATCATATATTTTTGTTTAAATATATTTATATATTATATTAAGATAAATAATTATAAATTGAAAAAAAAATCATACAAACTAAATAATAAAGCTCTCTCTTTCCTTCAATTTGCCTACTCTTTGCACATTATTTGTTTTAATTTCATGGATTTGATGTTATGCTCCATGACCCCGGCTAATCACCTCGGTTGCTCCAAGATGCCATTTTATAAAATTGTAAATAAATCCATAAATAATAATGTTTAATGAAATTAAAATATTTTCATAAAACGTAAAGGCGAAACTGTATACGTGTATTAAATTAATGTCGCCACTGTAGTGGCACGCTGTATACTGCATTTGCCCTCCTTCTTCGAAGGTGGAGGGATTCTTCGAAAGGTACAAAGCGCAAACCCTAAAATGAAAAATATTTACAAGAAAAATGTTGAAATTATTTTTTATATCAATTTATGATGCTGCCAAAACACCTATTTTATTCGAAAATAGAGAAACTACTTTCTGTCTCCATAGATTAGACCTTACAACCTCTATATAATTTATATTTAAAAATCCAATTTATAAGACATTTCAAAGTAAAGAAAAAGGATTACAGAATTTGTACTTAACGTGTGTAGGCGCGCGGTAAGCAATACGCCGCCACGCGACACCTAAGGGCGAAAACCTTCTCCTTTTGTAGCCCCTCGTGAACTGATTAATTCAACTTTTCGGCACATGCAAATTGAAGCAGCTACTAAAAAGTCTAAACATTGTGATTTTTTTTCCAATGATGGCAAACGCTCATAGCGCGACCACTCAGGGTTAAGCAGGATTAGATTGAATGGTAGCAAAATAGGAGTCTCGCCCAGCCATAGGACGAGGCTTAATGTGCCTGATTTCTGTTGGCCGTTTTCTTTAGCTAAGTAGGTCGTTAACAGAAAGAGCACTAAGTAGTGTTCCCACTCTTGTAGACAAGACTTATCTGAAACACATTGCTAGTCCGTTTGGTGCTGGACGTAAAGTACCTATAGCACTATCCCATTTCTTCCCGCGGGTGTCGTAAAAAGCGACTAAGGGACATACTAGAGAATGGGCAGCAGCGTTCTCTATGCATTTTAACACCATACTGCGATCGTCAACCCGCCTGCCAAGCGTGGCAATTATGGCAAACCCCCAAACTCAAACTCAAACTCAAAGCATTTATTTCAATTAAACCATTTACAGGCACTTTTGAATTGTTAAGAAGTCGGTCAGTTACAAATATGAAGTTAGTTGCCCATTCCAAATAGTAGGTTCCTATGGAGAAGAAAGGGCAAGAAACTTCACGGACACTCTTTTAAATTAAAATATTGATACAAAGTTTTGGTTACATCATTCATATTGAAATTATACATGTGAGAACGATGCAAAACGTCAGAAGCGGCCGTGGTATAAATATTAAAAACAAACCCCGCTTTAGGGGAGGCCTATGTCCAGCATTGGACGTCTTTCGGCTGAAATGATACTGATGATGATTGCTAGTCTTACATGCAAATTGAGATAAGCCCAAGAGAAGACCTAACAAGCGGTATATTGTTAGTCATGCTACAACTAATGAAGCAAGAAATCTTTGAGCCATTGTGTTTTCGTCTATTAAAAAAAAAGCGTTCGTTGAATACATGGAGTCATGTATGTTTTCTTCAAAACAATAATTTGTAGCTATCATTAATCCTTACATTTACATAATAGCGGTGTCAGGCAGGCTGTCAAAAACATGATAAGGAACTATCTAATCAGCCTGGTACGATTTGAAATCAAATTGTTTTCTTTGCTCACATAATCCGGAACCGAACGTATATTGTGCACGTTTGTTGTACATGTATTAAAGTTTATAGTTCAATACGTATTTTACAAAAAAAGTTATTTTTGTAATGGAGAACAGGGTAGTGAGATTTAATACCGTGAGCGTGGTCCCTGTGAAGCCCAAAGAAACTAGGACTGATGGTAATGATATAAGTGTTTATATATATAACTTTTACCAGCGGCTTCTCCCGCCAGGAGGTTGAAAACCATCACACAGGAACTTACTACCGACATCATCATCATCATTTCAGACGAAAGACGTCCACTGCTGGACATAGGCCTCCCCCTAAGGTGGGGGGGTTGCCATAATCGCCACGCTTGGCAGGTGGGTTGGCGATCGCAGTATGGTGTTAAAACCGGTAGAACTATTTCCATGAAATTTCATAGAAATTGTTCTACCGATGTCGCGTCGCGTGACAAGTCACGTCGGTCTGTACGAGCCTTAAGGCGTTAAAAGGCATTCGACATACAGATAAGTGTTTCTTTCGCATTTAAAATAGTTGTTTGGATCTTGGACAAAGTTTTCCCTGCAGCTTTGCTTCTGTGGTCTACCACAGGAACCGTATAAGTTTTTCTCAAAAATTTAAAGTAGTCACTCTCCAGTTCATAAACTGTCTCTATGCAAAAAATCACGTCGATCCGTTGCTCCCTTGCAAGGAAGACATTCAAACACACTTTCGCATTTTTAATAATTATAGTGGGATGATTTGGTGTAAAAGAAGATGTAGTGACATATATTCAAAGAGTATTCTTAGATGGTTTGGTCATGTTGAGAGGATGAATGAAAGGCGACTAACAAAACGTGTTACAAGGCAGATTTGAGTGGTAACGCCCCAGGAGGACATTATAGTGACATAATTGGTGATGTTCTTCAGAAAGATCAGGTGCGTAGTGCTCGTAACCGGCGTGCGTGTATGACCAGATTTACGAACATAAACGAAGCAAAAGCAGTATATACGGAGCGTAGCAAGTGGCGTTATATAGTTTCTGCCTACCCCCATGGGAAGATGGCGTGAGTTTATGGATGTATAGTAGGGTGATAATGAGAATGATGTTAATTTAATGGGATGAACAGAGTTCAAAGCGTGTTAGAGTAAGTAAATGCAGCACTCAAAGAAGGTAATGGACTATTACGAAGGTTGCCTGTTTATCTGAAGATAATATTTAGACAAAGAGGCGAGAGATGTAAAGAGGTACCTACTTTAATTTAACTTAACTTTCTTGAGTGCAGAAGAAGTGTACTAAGGGGTTTAAGTTCGCATGGGTGTCGTTAAACAAGACAAAGAAGTGCATTCAAAGCCCAACAAACCCCGGTTAGACAATTAATTTTCTCGACTGGCTAATAACTTTCTAACTAATAATATAAATGCTAAAGTGAGTTTGCATGTTTGTTTATTACGCTTTCATGCTAAAACGGCAGAACGCTACCTATCTGTCAAAATTAATCTACATATAGATTAATTTTGACAGATAGGTAGCGTGAAACCTGGAGAAGGATATAGGCTACTTTTCATCCTGGAGCGCAGACGAAGTCGCGGGCAATAGCTAGTACGCGGGCCCAGTGCGGGTTGGTAGATGTCTCATATCTTCAAATTTTTGGCTATAGGACATGCCGGTTTACTCACGATGTTTTCCTTCACCGTTTTGAGAGCAGTTGTGATGATGAAATAATGAACACAAAGTAAAACATCTGTCAGGGTTCGAACCTACGACCTACAATTCGTAAGTCGCGGTCGTTACCACTGGGCCACCACTGCTCCACCGACTTGACAATTCAAAAGTGCCTGTAAATGCTATAATTGAAATAAACGCTTTCTGTTTGATTCCATTCCAAACTATCTAGGTTGTTTTAATTAGTAATATGAAACGTGTTTATTGTAAAGTACAGCTCATCCTAACAACGTTGTTATGTTTTCCATCACCTGAAACCACGAGCGTCATAAATCAACTCAAATTCATCGGTTCAGTTGAAACCTAAATATAATTAATTTCGAACTAAATCAGAGTTATTATCATTGCGATGTAGCATTTAGTTAATGTAACACTGAAGGTGCTCAAGTTAGTTTGTGCTAAGATAAGAAAATACATTTATTTGCGGTAAGACATGAACATAATATGACATGTTTATTTGCAGTAAGACATGAACATTGACATGTTTTTGCAGTAAGATATGAACATATGACATGTTTATTTGCAGTAAGATATGAACATATGACATGTTCATTTGAAGTAAGACATGAACATATGACATGTTTATTTGCAGTAAGACATGAACATATGACATGTTTTTGCAGTAAGATATGAACATATGACATGGTTTTGCAGTGAGACATGAACATATGACATGTTTTTGCAGTAAGACATGAACATAAATGACATGTTTTTGCAGTAAGATATGAACATATGACATGTTTATTTGCAGTAAGATATGAACATATGACATGTTCATTTGCAGTAAGACATGAACATATGACATGTTTATTTGCAGTAAGACATGAACATATGACATGTTTTTGCAGTAAGATATGAACATATGACATGGTTTTGCAGTGAGACATGAACATATGACATGTTTTTGCAGTAAGACATGAACATAAATGACATGGTTTTCCAGTAAGATATGAACATATGACATGTTCATTTGCAGTAAGACATGAACATATGACATGTTTATTTGCAGTAAGACATGAACATATGACATGTTTTTGCAGTAAGATATGAACATATGACATGTTTATTTGCAGTAAGATATGAACATATGACATGTTCATTTGCAGTAAGACATGAACATATGACATGTTTATTTGCAGTAAGACATGAACATTGACATGTTTTTGTAGTAAGACATGAACATATGTCATGTTTTTGCAGTGAGACATGAACATATGACATGTTTTTGCAGTAAGACATGAACATAAATGACATGGTTTTCCAGTAAGATATGAACATATGACATGTTCATTTGCAGTAAGACATGAACATATGACATGTTTATTTGCAGTAAGACATGAACATATGACATGTTTTTGCAGTAAGATATGAACATATGACATGTTTATTTGCAGTAAGACATGAACATATGACATGTTTTTGCAGTAAGATATGAACATATGACATGTTTATTTGCAGTAAGACATGAACATATGACATGTTTTTGCAGTAAGATATGAACATATGACATGTTCATTTGCAGTAAGACATGAACATATGACATGTTTATTTGCAGTAAGACATGAACATATGACATGTTTTTGCAGTAAGATATGAACATATGACATGTTTATTTGCAGTGAGACATGAACATATGACATGTTTATTTGCAGTAAGATATGAACATATGACGTTTATTTGCAGTAAGACATGAATATATGACATGTTTTTCGTGCGGTTAGTGACTAACCTGGTTACAGAGTTTTTATGCCCACCATGGGACCTCTGACTTGGCTTCACATGCCGTCGAGAAATATCTCTCAGGCGTTTCCTCAAGATACTTTTCTTCACAAATTTTTAAGCAAGTGATAATTATACAATACGCAAATGAATTCGAAAAGTCAGAGGTGCGGACCTTAGGTTTGAACTCAAGACCTGTGACTTGGCAGTCACACCACTTGTTCACTGCTGTAGGACATGACGCAAAGACAACACAAACGCAAAAAAAAAACAAGTTGGGATTATTTATGGGCCCGCGTATAACCTTCAGGCCATCACGACAAAAAAATTGTAGAATGCCTACTCCTAATGGAGATATCAACTCCTGGGGAGTTAATTGTGCCTCTTCTTCTTCCCAACTCAAGCACTGGGTAGTGGTGAAGGTTAGGCATTTTGGGAGACTGTCTTATAGTGTAACTAGCTGCGCCTCGCGGTTTTACCCGCGTAAGTCTCTATCCCGTGAAAATATTGGGTTAAAAAGCATAATTATAAACTATGGAGGTTTAAAAAATTATGGAGGTAGCTGACACCTTGAATTAACAAATCCAGGGTGTCAGCTACCTCTATAATTTTTTTAATCAAAATTGGTCCAGCCGTTTGAGCGTGAAGAAGTAACAAACACACTCGCAAACTTTCACCTTTATAATATTAGTGCGATTATGACGTTCAAAAGTGCGAGCGAGCATGCATACGTGTGAGGATAAATTACTTTGGATTTTGGTATAATTGTTTTTATTTTTTGGTTCCAGCCGAGCAAATATCCCGCCTCAGGGCTTCGCAGTCCCCCCTCGCCATATCCTTAAGTCGGTGCCCTCAATGGTCATCACTCGATACACTTCAATATAAAGGATATTGGGACAACGAAGTTAATGGCATACTCCTCAACAATGGCTCAACAGGTGAGAAAACTTCCTTGAAAAATGCCCCTGTCCGTTTATAGGCCTTATCTGCCGCCAAAATCCGTTAGGTTTTTTTGTATGCTTCTTACCGAAAACGTTAATATTTTCATATGGTTTAACTCGTGATATACACACACAAATTGATATACCTAGGTAAGATTCTATCATATTTTTGTGTACTTACATTGTGTTCTACTGCTGGTCAAAGACCTCCCCTTTTACCTTCCAAACCTCTCTTTTTTGTGCGATCTGTTCTCTCATAGAAATGTTTATTGTTCTAATGGTTCATACGTCAAAAAAAATTACTCGTTTTTGAAGTCCTCTTATTTGATTTAAGTTAATAAAATAAATTTTATAAACTACTTACTAAATAAAAAACCGGTCAAGAGCGAGTCGGACTCGCGCACCGAGTGTCCCGTACGTATATAATTATGATGTTGATGATTTTTGAAAAACTTTGCTATTTAGAGACATCGTTTTAATTTTTCTGTAATCTTTACTTTACTTCTGTCACATAGAATAATTTCACATTTGTATCTATGAAAACTTTACATTTTTCATCAAAAGTCGGAAACTATGCTGCCTAAAAAAAAAAATGTTTGAAAATGTGCAAACAGCTTTCTTTTATATATACCCCACATGCCCTAGTAGCCCCACTTTAATTTTTTAAGACCCCTTTCAGTCCCTTTTGCCAAAAAGGTATTGTTTTTTTAATTTCTTTCTTGTTTGTAAAATAGTTGGTCAAACGTTATCTAAAACTATTCTAAATTTCAAGTTGATAGCATTAGTAGTTCTTGAGATATTCAGATGTCACAGACAGAGAGACATACTTAGTCTCACCATAAGGTTTCCTTTTTACCATTTCGGTACGGAACCCTAAAAAGAATGCCTTTGATCATTTTTAACAAGAACCCCTCAAAATAGTTATAAAATGTATATTTTTATCATAGTTATCGCATAGTTTCGCATATTATATCTATTATCGGAACCGAAATAATCATTTTTTATCAATATTCTTAAGATTACCATAAACGTCATAATCTAAAAGCCACTCATGTCTGTTGATATAGTGCGTAGATGTACACAATAATATATTAAGTAACAGATCAAGAAGCAAGAGTGTTTTCAGAGCTTATTGTATGGTCTGCGGGCTTACTCTCGTAAGTCCGTAAGCGAAGATACGGGCCCGTCCGAAAGTGTAATTCGAAACTGAGTGAATAATTAACTTTTTCGGACGGGCAAATAAATATCGGGAGTAGGGACAACTGTCAAATCGAGATGTCATTAATTCTTATGTCGGGCCTCAAACTATCCTATGTCTACAGGTGATACAAATTAGGCGTCACCCGTAACTTCGGTCGAAGCTACCGATTTCGTGCAATAGGGAGTAGATCTGCAGCACCATAATTGCGTAACAAACTATCAATCACAATCTGAATGATTTGAAGTATGTTGCTAATCCATTGTTTCTTAAGTTCGTTAAATTTGTCTACTCAACAACGTAGATAACGCAATGAATGTTGTTGAATTGTCAAAATGAAACCCATTGCTACTTATATGTTACGCAATTATACCCCGCAGATTCATTCTAAACTTCTAATTACACAAAAAATGCAGTGGAAAAGCAACATAAAATAATGTTGGTATTAAAATGAAATTAAATAAAAAGAAAGAGAAGAGGATGTACCGGTGTGTGATTTGAAAATGAATGATTGAGTGTGGAGCAAGGAAGTGAGTTTATATATTTGGGGAGTCAGTTTACAAGGGATGAAAAGAATGATGAAGATGTGGAACGGAGAGTAAATGCGGGAAATAAAGTGAATGGTGCTATACAGTATGTAACAAAACCCTGTTGTTCCTTTTAGGGACGTATACATTAACCTACAAGGATAACATTGGTGGAATAATAATTTAAAAAAATTAAGTATTGGCTAGTCGAGAAGTCAAAATCAAAGAATGAAAGAGGTTAGAAATCAGTTAAACATTACAAATATTAATAATCAAATATTTATTTTTGTTGAATAGTTTTTATAAATGACTTGCTTTATTACGTGTGAATACCGATTCTTAAAACGTAAGTAGAAGCAACAACAAGGTTTTTGTTACATATTGTACATGCGATTGTGACCAATCAGTCGATGCCCAAAAAGGCTCGACTGGCTATTTACAACGGTGTGCTTGTGCTTACGCTTATGTATGGAAGTGAATGTTGGGTGTGGCAAAAGAAGCATGAAAGTAGAATAAATGCTGAAGAAATGCGTTCCTTGCGAAGCATGTCTGGCGTGACTATAAATCATAGGCTGAAAAATGACGTGATAGGGCAACGGTGCAGTCAAAATGAAATGAGTAACATCTAGATTTGGTCGTTCTATTATAGATATTCGTAAACTTAGACCGCACTTAGGCAGATGATTAAGATCTTGGGCTTTCGGCATTAACTGAGTATCTAGTACCAAAAATTAAGATGGCATCATCGTCCTCCTGCCCTTACTGGCATACTACTCGTACAACATGATGTATCGTTATTTGTTGCCCCATTACGACCGATACTTTAAGATTATGTCACTGACGCACAGAAATCAATAGTGCACTAAAAATAAGGAAGCCAAACGATAAAATAATCCAAATATTACATAAAATAAAAATCAGTTAACAACTGTGAATGTTTCTGATAAGATAAGGCTTTAGTATTAAGTGGACACTAATATTTAACACCGGCTATTATCAGGGGCTGGAAGATAATCAAATCGGTTTCAGTTCGGTTATGTATGATACGGAGATTAAAGGTTGTGGAAAACATTAAAATTATGTAATTATTGAGGCTGTGTTTTTGGCCCTGATTTTGACCTAAGGGCAAAAAAAAATATTGACAAATCGCACTTTGACTTTAATAAGTAAAGTAGAGTAAAGCTATCGTTTCATTCGAATATGAACATGAATGCTACATCTATATTCGTATTGAACGCAAGTCAAATTGCGATCTGTGAATCTTGCCCTTAGTTTGGACTAACTAAGCTTAGCTTCTCCTTTTGTTATTAATTATTTTTTGTACACAACAAATTAATTATTTTTTTAAGTAATTTATGCGTCAATGAGCTCATAAATTACTTAAAAAAATAATTAATTTGTTGTGTACATAAATATTTACGCAGTTTTAGAAACCCAGACCAACATACTTACCTAATGATTTCCAATCAGTAAAACTTTATTTTATAAACGCTGTACTCAATGATATTTTAATATAATATCTATCGCGGGCATTACCTTTAAAAAAAAAAGTATTTTCAAAATCAATTCACAATAAAATTGACGGAGAAATCGGTGAACAGACGAACATATAGCCTCCTCCTTTTTGAAAGTCGGTTAAAAATGCAAGGAAAGTTCAACCTGCTTTGGTCAAACCTCTTTATATTTCAATGCTTTTATTGCGTGTATTTTTTTACTTATCTATTTGGTTTTGTTTGTGTTCTAGTTTCTTTGAAATATAATCCTTAATGTGAGAGCAGTTTAATATTAAAACAAAATGCCCTAAAAAGGCAAAGTGGCTCGGGCAAACCTTAGTAGTAGGAGTAGATGAAAGTAGAAAATGTTGATTATTTTATACAAATGTTAAATAAAAATAAATAGTTTTACTAAAAAAAATTGCTATGTGTCTTTAAAAACAAACATACTTCTGGTGCTTTTTTAGGGTGGCCACGTTGCCCCCTTATCCCAATGGCTGCTTGGGGCGGCCATTCGGGCAAAGCGGTTTTTTGAAAAGTTTTTGTAATTTACAAATTATATGGATAGGTATTTTTAGATTTGCGCGAGTTTTAATTTCACATTACAAATTTATAAATTCTTCGGCTATTACTATAAAATTATCTTCTTCAAAAGTCAATCGTTTTATACTTTTTTTTGACTAACATAAAGTTAAATGGCCGTTTTGACCTAACCTCTCTCAAGTTTGTAGCTAAGCCCAAAGCCCACATAAAATTCACCAAAATATAATTTTAGCCGAAAGACGTCCACTTCTGGACATAGGCCTCCTCCAAAGGGGGGTTTGCCATAATCACCACGCTTGGCAGGCGGCTTGGCGATCGCAGTATGGTGTTAAAATGCAGAGCGAACGCTGCTGCCCATTCTCTAGTAAGTCCCTTAGTCGCCTTTTACACCCACGGGAAGCAATAGGGAGTGCTATTCTTTACGTCCGGCACCACACAGAACCCAAACCAAACGATAACAAGTATTAATGGTTTCTAAATTGCATTGCCATCCGGCTCCTCCTGAAAATGGAAGAAAACGCAAAACATTCAAATTAAAACCCCCATTAGAATGGAATAACTGACGTGTTTTCAAGAAAGGTTTAACTTTCCTAAAAAAAACCGGCCAAGTGCATGTCGGACCATGTACAATGAAGGGTTCTGTAGTGGGGATTCATTTATCCTAGAACAAACTTAACATTGTAGTTGAAAACATGTACCCTCATACATTCCACTCCGTCCATTCCTCAGTTTGTTCGCATAATATTGAGAGATTTACCATGTTATTTTAAGATCACAGACTTCTTATATGTTTTCCTGTAATTGATAAATAAAGAACTATTTTCTGTATTTTATTCAACATTTTAGGCTCAGTAATTTCGGAGTTATGGTTTGGTATGGTTATGGTATAAATTTTCATCTATTTTCTTAAATAATAAAAAAAATATGTCAGAAATCCTTACAACAAGCCACAATTACTTTTTTTCATAATATGTCACACGGTACAGTTTACAAAACTTATTTTTTAATGTTCTAATTTGCCCCCCAAAACTGACCCCCATTTCAAAATGCATTTATTACGTTACACGTCCGTATCTGAGTCACAGAAGTTCATATCCAGTAGAGTCTGATTAAATTGGGTGTGACAGCTGTTCCGTTTTTTTCTTTTGATGTACGGAACCCTAAAAATACTATTGCCTTTAGATTATTACTTCGTTCAAAGTACTTGGAAACGGGGGTAATTGCAATAAGTGCTTTTATATTAAACTGCTGGAGCAATTTCTTCCGGCTTTATTAACAGTCGGTTATGGAAATCGTTTTTCCTCATTGTATTTTTTTGTCATACACGTAGAAAGTATTATTTGCAAAACGGACGAAGGGTTTATTGCTATTAAAGAGAAAATGTTGAAAAACGATTTTGGTAGATTCAAAAATTCTCTATGACAGAATTTCCATACCTTTATAATTGAAGTGGGTTTTCCTTGCATTAAAATTTTTATATAGGTATTTATTTATCCAAAATCTCAATAAAACTACGCCAATATTGTGATGGTTCCAAATCGAAGTAAGATTTAATAACTTACTTGTAAAGAAAAATAGATACACCTTCATCTACCTCATTTTAGTTAATGGTAAAAGTAAATAAGTACGTAAGTAAGAACTTGTTTTTTATACAAACCAGTAGTAGTTCATTTGAGTACTGCCCACAATAACTCTGGATCAAAATAGTCTGTTGACATCGAGGTGTCTTGTGAGACATTAGCCTAAACGGATCAAATTTGCCTGGCCTTATTTTTTACACTGGACATCCAGCTGTCTCGTAGGTAAGGCATCTCATTAATGCTCAGGCAGGCTTTTGAGGCCTCAGAACAGTGAAGAAAAACATCCTGAGGAAACCGGAATGTCCTAGAACCAAAAGTTCGAAGACATGTGAAATCTACCAACCCATACTGGGCCCGCGTGGTAGATTACAGCCCACTACCACTCAATGACAGGAGGACTGTGGGGACACAGTCCTCCTGAAATGGGCAGCAGCGTTCTCTATGCATTTTAACACCATACTGCGATCGCCAACCCGCCTGCCAAGCGTGGCGATTATGGCACCCCCCCTCCCAAATATTGTAGGAGGCCTATGTCCAGCAGTGGACGTCTTTCGGCTTAAATGATGATGATGATGATAGGTACATTCTTTTGCTGAAACAATTGTGGGAGCGATAATCTATAAAATCTTTGACTGCCTCATCGGAGTTTAATTTTTATCCTGCCAAGAAATCATCCTAATTCCGGAAAAAAGTGGTAATCTGTTGGAGCAAGGTCCGGGGAGTATGGTGGGTGTCCGAGACATTCCAATCGCAGCTCCTCTAATTTAGCGACCGTCTGTTGTGCAGTGTTTGGTCTAGCGTTGTCCTGAACCACCGATGGGCTAGAGCAATGGACCAGTCTCGGTTGTTTAACGGCTAGTTTTTCCATCATGGGTTGCAATCGTTGACACCCACGATATCAAAGAAAAATCTAATGGCACGAAACCAAATGAATCGCTAAATTCGAAACACAAATACGCATGCCTAAATATGCCATAAATTTAAATTTGTTACTCCTAACCAAGCGCCAGATATTTGAGATCAAAGTGGCCATCTCGACAAAACACCAATTTCACAGGTAAAAGGACCTAATAAAAATTCCCATTAGGGAATTTCTAGAACATAAATTAACAAGATAAGTTTGCAAGCTTTAGTTTTAAGCAAAACAGGTCAATCTCATAAATTGTAATGTAACACCATTGTACTGCCATGTTTTACGCAAATAAATTATATAATTATTATCATAATAATAATTCATGTACACGTTCAGGAATACTGAACGCCCATAGATGCCGTCTTAACTATACAACTTGTATAGTGTCTCGTTCAGTATCCTTTAAATTTAAAGCATTAAATTCTACTATTCCAGCATACTTCACATTTGAATCTGAAGTCCGGCCGATCCTCCGCGGCGGGCCCCTCATTGGTGAATATGTATTTGAACAAATGCACTTCCACTGGTCGGTCGATGACTTCTCTGGTTGTGAACACTTATTAGATGGTCAAGGGTGAGTCTTAATTTTTTGCTATAATTGAAATAAAAACTTATCTAATACAGTTCATCCAAGAGAAAGATAAACTCACAAAATAAGTCTATAGTCGGAGTTTAAATTAGCTGCAGTAAAATTACACTAACTTCTTACTGTCATTTCGTTAAAAATTTAAGTTATTGACGAAACGTGGACACTCACGGTACGACTGGTCCATAAATTCAAGGTCGCTCAGCGAGCTATGGAACGGGCTATGCTTGGAGTCTCTCTGAGGGATCGATTCCGGAACGAGGTGATCCGGCAGAGAACCAAAGTTGTCAACATAGCCCACAGAATAAGCAAGCTGAAGTGGCAATGGGCCGGTTATATTAGCCGTAGAACCGATGACCGTTGGGGTAGACGTCTTCTTGAGTGGAGACCGCGAATCGGCAAACGTAAGGTAGGACGCCCTCAGGCTAGGTGGAGCGACGATCTTCGTAGGGTGGCTGGTGGCAGCTGGATGAGAGTTGTCGAGAATTGAACTGAATGGCGTGCAATTGGAGAGGCCTATGTCCAGCAGTGGACTGCTATGGGCTGATGATGATGATGATGATGATGATTGACGAAATGCCAGTAAGAAGTTAATTTTACTGCAGCTAATAATATAAGTCCTAGTGTAAAACAAGATTGATGAAGTATTTTCAACACCAACTATTTTTATTATCTCTAAGTTATCTCTTTTTTTTTCAGTTATGCAGCGGAGTGCCACTTCGTACACTATAACAGCAAATACGAATCTATGGAAGCGGCAGTAGGTCACCCAGATGGTCTGGCCGTAGTTGGGTTCCTTCTAGAAGCCGTAGATGCTCCTAACCCTAGATTCGACAGGCTCGTCGAAGGATTTGAAAGAATTAAGAAAAGTGAACACTCTGTTAGAGTTACCTCAGGTTGGTACCCTACACTAAATGTGCTTGAAATAATACTCTAATCATTTGAATCTAGTCTGTCTATTTTGAAAGTTATTAACACAAAATAATTAGAATCAAGTATTTCATACTCTTGAGGTGTGTACGCACGAACGAATAACGGACATTGAACACTTTGTTCGTATGTGCGTACCACTAACGAACATCAAACACTGTGTACGTCAAAAAGTTCGTGGCGATCCAATTTAGTTTTTCTGTGTGTGTATGGCGTTCGTGTTCGCTTTGCTCATTTACGTGCACAGGTATGAAACAAATGTTCGGAGTACGAGGTTCGTATTTGCCATATTTTGTTTGCTCGTGCGTATACGGCTTAACACGTTTTCTTCTTCTTCCATTCTCCCCTGTCAACCTATCATCGATCGTCACGCTATCATCCACTCCATTCTCTTTCTTAACATTCCTCACACAATCCAATACTTTCTTAAACCTTCTTCTCACTTTCCATTAATCAACATTTATTCCGTGCTTTTTCTATGGGTCCCCGTTGTTGGACTTATCTGAACATTTTCTACATTTGTATCTGTAACTTTTATGGTGTACATAATAAAGAGTATTCTATTATATTCTATTCTTTTTTTTCTCTTCACAGAATCCCTATCGTGGATGGACAGCGACGACCTACATGATGGCAATTACGTCACATACAAAGGCTCACTAACAACACCACCATACACCGAGTGCGTCACCTGGATCATATACGAAAAACCTGTGCATATTGGCACTGAACAGGTATGACAGAGCACCGTAAAAACTTGCTTAAAATATCAAATTCGGTATATTTTCCTCGTGGTTCCTTACGCTATATGAGTACATGACGAAAAGAATAATACATAAGTAAAAGTACCAAAAGATGGCATGGCAGCTAAACTTAACAGCAAGACTGAATACCTAAAATGTTGTGGCAGGCAGTGAAATTAGGTTAGGGCCAATGCCGCCGGCCAGGGTTGCGAGTTTGTCCGAAAGGGATATCGTGGCCCTGGCATACAGGCAAATGAAGGAATATGGGTGGATTTTAGTCAGTAAAAGTCTGACACTTCTCCCGCTCCGCCCAGAGCGGGAGAAGTTATTTGATAATTTCCCACCCTAAAAAAAAAGGCTGTGAAATTATAAGTACCCTTATAAAAATGAATGACACTAGATCATTTTTCATCATCACCATTCTCAAATCCCAATTTATTTGGGGTCAGCGGAACATGTCTGTATGCGCTGCTGAATGGGTCGCACACACCTTGCATGTTAGCTTGAATGATAAGTCACGGATAGCCAAAGATGATGGTTTATTGAATAGATTTAACTACCACGTAACTAATGCTATATGAATGATGTGTGAATGAGTACAGCTGACTCTGTACCCCAAGTATAAGTTTTCAAGTGAGTAAACGTAACTAGCGCATTTGCGTTACGATTTTAATTCTCACTCTTATACTCTTAGCATTATGATCTATCGATTAAATTTTAACGCAAACGAAATTTTTACACTATATTTTGTACAAGGTGACGGAAAAAAAATGACGTGCAAAATAGTACAATAACTGTAGCGGCCTGCAAAAGAGGCATTGGTGGACGAGCATGAAATGTGGGCCGAGGCTCACATACGGAGAGTGCATCAATACCTGGTTGCGGCTAAGGCTTGTTTATCTTTTCACAAATAATGCGCGGAAATTCAAACATGACGAACAACAATAATTTTTCACGCGCCGATATGTTCATTTGTTTCTTTTTTGCTACAACTGTATAACTTGCAAGCCCATTCGACATTTAAACAATATCTTTGATAAGTTACCTCCTTGGTTGCCATTATATTTCGAAGTAAAAACTTGGATCCATTTTTATATTACACAATAGATATGAGTTTTGATACTAATTTTATCCGGCCGCTAAAAACAACAGATATGGATTTCTGATGTATTCGAACAGTACAGCATTTTAGATTTATTTCGAAGAAGGTTATCATCAAAATTATGCTCGAATTTCCAAGCATGTTTGAGAAAAAGTTATTTTCAACCAATATACAAAATATATATATCATTTAACATTAACCACATCATATCCGCAAATCGTTTTTGTGTAGTCCAAATTCATACAGCTGTTACAAGTTCCAACTAATCCTGTAATGTTTCGCCCACAGCTCGGACTTCTAAGACAACTGGAAGGTCCCGACAGCATACCAATCGAACGCAATGTCAGGCCAACTCAGCGACACCCGCCCGGTCACTCTGTTATTTATGTAAAACAAGTCAAGTCGAAGCTCTGAAATATGTTATTATATTGTTGTTACGTTGCTATACACTCGTTTTATTTCCTACAAATCTATATTTTTATCATCATCTGCCTGCCTTTTCCCAAGTTGGGGTCGGCTTCTAGTCTAACCGGATACAGCTGATTACCAGTATTTTACATGGAGCGACTGCCTATCTGACCTCCAGAATCCAGTTACTGGGTCTTTGCATTTCAGTACCTACATAGGATCAGCTGTTTAATTACGCGTCCTGAATATTATATATACCGACACACTATGCCATGTAAATCCTGTAAATGTACACAAGCTTGCCGTTTTGTACTAAGGTACACCCACGCGTTTATTGGGTACACCTAAAGGGTTATTCCCAAAGTACTCCATTATTTTGTTCTAAAAAGATAAGAATCTCATACGTTAGTTACTCCAAGGAATTATTATTGCGAATAGTAGTAGTTCCATTCTGCGAATAGTAGTAGTTCCATTCTGCGAAGTATTTTGAGAATAATTCCAGATACCTATAGAGGTATCTGGAATTATTCTCAAAATACTCCACCGATTATTCGTTATCAATTCTCAAACTGCTCCATCTACATAATTATCTACCTATAAAATTGTATATATTTCATTACAGTCAGTCACAAAAATTCTTAAACAAATATTAAAGTTTATCATTTTGTTATATCGTCATAACTTTCTGATTAAAATGGAGTGGAGTACTTTGAAAACATTTTAAAATTATAATGGAGTAGAATGAAACGTAATTAAAAATATTATATTTTTCATGGAGTAGTTTGGAAACTCTTTTTGGAGTACTAAAAAAAGTCTTTTATTTTCAGGCACCGTAGGCCCATAACGTGTTCGTATTACAAGTAACTTAAAAACTATGTTGATAACAAATTAGGCACACAACAAAAACAAAGCCTCCAATTTCAGGAAGGTTTTTCAAGCCCCAAGTCTGACAAGTAGCTTGATAAATCTATCCATTGTATGTCCTTCAACCCTTTCAGAAAATACCCTCAGAATGCTATTGTTGCTTCCTCTCGCTGCCTATTATGACGCTACTTTCTCGCGCATGATCGCGAAATAATCATCCGTGTGCGCATCAGCGAACATCTGAGACGCACTACAGTACGAAGGATGCCTCAACAGCGCCCTGAAGGCATTTTTGTATTGAATGCGCAAACTGTTGTCAGTTTTTTGGGTATGATTAGCCCACAGACTGTTGTTGTAAATTTTTTGAAGAAACGCCATTTTAACCAGTACTGAACAACCAGCAAACCGGTGAGCCAACATGTTTCCCCTCACAGCCATCGCCCTACGCTCCCTTTCCATATCTAGGTCATCTTTAAGATCCTCCGTAATAATATGGCTAAATAAATATACCCTCTGCAAAAGTGAACCATTCAGGTCTACGGGAGGGACATTTGAGAGACTTTTATTTCTACCTCTAAATACCAATAGCTTACTCTTTGCAGGACTATATTTAAGCCCATGCTGCTCGGCTTAACCCCCACAAATAGCGAACAATTTCCTCCGATTTTTGGATTCAGCAGCGCCATCATGGGAGGATCATTTGAGTAGTTTGACCACGGGGAAAGATCCATGGTCAAATTTCCTTGTGGTCAAATCAGTTGGACAAAATAGTTTGACTACGGGGAAGGACCCGCTTAGATTATTTAAACTCACTCCGTCTATATGGTTTCTGACATTTGTGCTGCTGAGCTCAACAAGTAAGTACACTAACCCTTACCTATAATATTAAAATATCGTGAGGTGATCGCCGAAAACAAAGCCGAAGAGAAAGGGGTAAGCAATTAGGGTGTTTGTCTGTACCTACATATCTACCTATCCAATGACAATATGAAGGCCGCAGAAATGCGCTGAATGTGAGCACATAACCGGTTGATGTGGCGACGCTTGGGGAGACCTATGTCCAACAGTGGACTCTCTTCCTTCGGCTAAAATGACGATTATGATGATGATAATGACATACTAAAATTATAAATGACAATAGTGAAAGTAGAAGAACTACATTGTCTTTAATGGTCTCTGACAAGTATGATAGTACAGATAGAACATTGAGGTGTATATTATAGTACATTATATCTCATATGTATAAGCAGCATTAAATATCACCAACATGTTAAGTGATACAACTAAACCTCTATCAAATTACACGTGAAATATTTTTAGTAACGCGTTCAGTTCTTAATAATATACATTGATTTATATCGCTGTAGCACAGGATTTTTAGAAACCAACACTTTTATTCACCCGCCCCGCCCCATTTAAATGAAAATAGACCTGACATGCATATAGATAAGTATTATATGACGGTGCAGCATGTGACACCGTCTAGTTTTGTTACGAAGTTACTGGAATCACCGAAAAGGTCGATTAAGATTGACACTGGTTGCTCACAGTCACTCTAGCTGAGCACGCATCGATGGTTGCGTGGCGGCTCGACAGCGGCTCCCCTGAAATCATCTTCTGATGACAGAAGATGATTTCAGGGGAGCCGCTGTCGTACCACGTTCACCACGAACTGCTATATTCCGGCACAATCCTGATGATATTGAAGCTGCTAAACCACTAATACAATGATCACTTCTGGTAAATGCGGTGGAGCTCGGAAGGAAATGTTTTCACAATAACCAGTCAATAAGATTGTGAAGTAACGTAACCAATATTGAGGTCCTGCAATACCTAGTTTATGCGTTGTCGTTAACGCGTAACACACGAGTAATCTTGTAAATGAAGATCAATGTTTGCCCTCAGCGATGTATGCTCACTGTTGTATGGTCCCTACAGATTGCCTGCTAACGTGTCCTAGTATTAATATAACTAAAGAAATGAAATATCTGGGAATTATAATAGATGAAACCCTATCTTTTAAACAACACATAGAAACCTTAAATAATAGAATGCGTAAACAAATATTTGTTTTAAAAAAACTGCTTTATATTGCTGACCCAAAATTAATTAAGCGCTCTGCTACGAGTAGTCAATTTTGACTTACTGCATAACCTCTTGGGGTGGAGTCGGTAAAAGTTTGCTACTGCCTATCGAGAGAGCTCAAAGAGCGATTCTCAAGGTATCTGCATGCCGCCCTTTCCTTTTTCCCACTAACCTACTCTATAAATCCTGTGAAGTACTAACAGCTCGTTAGTTATTCATAATGAGCATCGTATTAAAACAACACGCAGCCCTCTCATATAGCACTGAATTTACTAAAAAGAGACGGAAATACCCTTAAGAAGAAGAGAAGACTTTTTGCCCGACAAAAAGTACAAAACATGCTTTCGCAGCCAAATTACATTACTTTATAACAGACTAAATGCGAGAGCCAAAATTTATTCTCTTAATTATAATAATTGCAAAATAACTCTCAAGGAAGCTCTTCAAAGTATGTCCTATGAAGATACAGAGAAATTATTAGTTGTATGTACTTAAATAAAAATTGCATTTGTACTACCTAAGTATTACTTACCTAAGTATTTTAGCAAGTAGGATTTTTGTACTATTTACATCTTCTTAAATACCTATTCAATGACTGCATTTTTATAATTAATGTGATTATTTAGAAATATTATACCTTGCCTCGCCTGAAACACAGGATAACCTAGTTCAGGCACATAACACAATAGAATTTTACGTAGATTTAAGCAAATTTGTATTTAGTATTTTACCTTTTTACCTGAATAAACTTTTTCTTATTATTATATATTATTAATATTGTGTGTTGCTGTGCTATGGGTCCCCCATAGCACAGCATCATGCTGAGTGCAAGCCTTTTTGTCACGGTCATGAAGTGCAGTTGCCGACTATTTGTTTTTGTTGTGCTCGTGATTATATTGTAGATGTGTTTTGTGTAATGTCTACTCGAGTTCATGTTTTCTTATGCACGTGTTTCTGTGACGATTAAAATTATTTATCTTTCTTTTCTTTCTTTCTTTCTATATTGATCTCGATTTACGTCCAACGGATTTCATCAGCTACATTTTGATTGCGTTCACGAAAACCAAATCAATACAACAAGGTGTGTCAACATAGATACTTTGTTCGACGACACTACTTTCCGACTTTGGCTTCCCCGTGACTCGAAGCTCCTTGTTTTTCTCCTCATCGCTATCACTGTGGCAAAGTTGTCAACTGCCTCGGACACCACGGCCTGTCTTGCAGCCGAAGTGGGGCTCGCTTAGCGTGGCACGCGAACATTAATGACGTCATCGGACGAGCTCTTGTCACAGTCGGCGTTCCAGCTGTATTAGAACCCAATGTCTTGGCGATGGCAAGAGACCGGACGGCATGTCTTTATTTCCATAGAAGGTGGATAGGCCTATAATATGGGACGCAAACGCAACGTGTGTCGATACATTTGCGCCGTCCCATCTTCCTGGCTCAGCGTGTTGTACTGGCGCTGCTGCTGCGGCGGCGGAAAACCTCAAGCGGCGAAAGTATAACCTTATTAGTAATTATATTTTCGAGTCGTTGAAACCGCCGACGCCATTTACGCCCTGGTGGGGTCCGAGTGCTCATGCTTTGTTCTACGAAATCTCCAAACGGCTGGTTGACACTTCTCGTGACCCAAGGGCTGGCTTTTATCTTGGCCAGAGACTAAGCATTGCCATATAACGTGGCAATGCGGCGGCATTGCCTCGTTGTATGGTAATGCTTAGTGTACCAGTATTACCAGTCGACAGCGATGTGGAGGAATTTTGCAACGCCATATTTTAGTTTGTTAATAGTTTTAGTTAAATAGGATATTATATTTAATTTTGGACTAAAATTTGGTCATTTGTAGCGATTAAAGTGTCAAACTTTACTTTTATTGCAAAATCTTGTCAACTTTATCAGTAATTCAAGTGGAAATAAACATGATAGGTTGTTTATGTAATATTTTATTATTTACTTATTCATGAAATAAATTAAAGGCCGTTGATTTTATTTAAAAACATTAACATGAATTAATTAATATTAAAATTGTAATTGAACTATTTCAATCAAATTATCACCTAGTCGTACCTAATGCCGACAAAAATCAAATTCGATCCATCTATTCAGATCCAAACTGCTCAATACTCCTGCACACAGCTCAGTTGTAGTCGCAAGATGGTCATAAATACGCAAATAGAAAACATTACGCATCATCTGTTTGATAACAGGATCAATAACACCAGTTTTTCTGCTGCGAACTTGCATCTTACTCGCTCCAGCTGGAGTTGGTATATCCATGAATGAATCCGTTAAAAGAGCAAATTCTTTATCAAACAGATCTACAAACTGACCTAACAAACATTTTACTGTGCGAAGTTTTTCTTTTATAAGACCGTCACCTTCGTACCAAGGCTTTAAAAATTCTGCGTGAGATTTTCGTAACAACTCATAATATTTCATTCTGTCATCAAACTGTTTCGCCATCATCTTCTGTCTCCAAGAATCTATTGACAGATCCCAGTTCTCCCCATTAACCATTTCTGTGAACAGCCCTTTCATTTTGTTGACCTCTGTCTGATGATAAAAGCACACTGGATTTTTCATAACAAACATTTCCGCTTCCACGAAGAATTTCTTGTATGGGTAGATTTGCGGAATAGCTTCGAAAACCCTTTCAATTATTTCTTCAAGTAACTCAAACGCTAAGTTATTCTCCACTTTTCTCTGAATTCCTGTTTTAAGAAGTGTGACATTCTTCATTATCACATTTATGTCTTGAACTGAGTCAGCGTATAACTTTACAATTAGTTTTGTTGTATCGTGTTCAAATAAATTTACATTAAACATACTTAATTCCCAATATTCGCTATATATACCAGGCGAATCGGCAAAAAATGTGAAAAATATCTGTTTGCTTTGACCAGGCGATATTACGTCTTCATTTTTGTTGAAAAAGAATACTTGTTCATAGGCATCTTCGGGTATACAAGGAATTATTCGTTTTACTTTCTTCCAACAATATCTCAAAGTCACAGTTCCAAGGTTCTGGAGAAACAGTTTACACCTGCCTGCTCTTTTTGCAGGGACATTGAAATAGTAAGTCCAAAAAGTGCAAAGTTCATTAGAATCTTCTTCTTCAATTGCAAACGATGACAATATGTCTAGATTTTGTCCAGGTATGTTCTTATAAAAGACAGAGTTATTTATTTTCAAAGCATAAACACCACTGAGCGGTTCTTTAGGCAGATTCTTTGCATCTTCGATGATAATGTCTGGTAGTGGAGGCAGTTTCGGTGGTGGACGTGGCGGATTTATGCCTCTTATTAGTAATCCGTCAATATCTGGCCTGAAACATAAATGTTGTTTTATTAAAGTGATATACTTTGTGAACTAAAGTAGAGCAACATTAATTGGATTCTGAAATAAGGTACCACTGATTAATGTTTGCGATATGCATAATAATATATTTTAATAAGCGTATGCCGTAGGAAAAAAATTGCTACTAACTAGTATGAGAGAAAAACGGCATAACATAACGCCTGTAATCACGGAAGGTTTGGCAGATGTGTACTTATAGTACATCCACATTTAGCCATTTATATTTGAGTTCCATGTAATAGAGGGCGAGCCTATTGCCATCAACCGGGCACAAATCTAGCCAGACTTTGGGCTGCTACTGAAAATTCCTGATGGAAAAATTCAATAACACTTTACCCGACCCAGAAATTGAACCCCGGACCTCATGCTCAGTAGTAGCACTTGCAACCACTAGACCAACGAGCGACGATTCAGTTATTTCAACTACACCTTATATAGAGGACTGTCTATGGCCACAGAATGGTCTACCTAGAAGTCGTTCTTGGATGGCCTTACACTGATCTCAGGGATTGGCTAGAAACAATCTGGTGGAGTTCATATTTCCCATTATCTGTTTTTATTATAATTAGCATAAAAACAATGCAAACTTCTTTGAATTTAAAACGTTTTATACCTGTAAGGATCAATTTTCATTATCTTTTTATTGAGATCGTCCTCTCGTTTTTGTCTATAAATTTTATAATCAGCATTTAATTGATGACAAGACTGGCGAAGTGGTTCACCAGCCATTCCCAGTTCGTTTTCTCGAACATAGGCAGGAACTCCAATATGTTCCACTATAGGTGGACGACCCTTTTCAGCTAGTGTTCTATGCAGCTCATAAGCTGGTGCACAGTAGCAACGCTGTTTCAGTCTTGGTGGTCGAATCCATAAAGATCTTCTAACCCCCGTTATTTTTTCTATCTGCGCGTGTTCTAAAGCAACCTTTCGTTCTTTGTCTTCCCGAACATTGGCCAACAGATTCATTGCTAGATCCACTGGTGGACGTTTCAGCTTTTTTCCAAGCTCAGTGGTCTCCTCTTCTCTGATTCGTATCCATTTTTCCCAAAGTAATAATTCTCGGTCTGGTGAAATAGGTATCTTGTGGAGCGGTATGTCACTATCCTTTTTCTGCATTTTTTTCGATATTTCCTAATTTTTTAAAGCTCTTAAACTAATGTGACTGATGTGGAGGAGAATCGTCATGACAATTTTGTCATCTCTGCATCTCTGTTAACTCAAGTGTCAAGTACATAAAATTGACTTTATTTTGACATTGCCATGGTTACGAATGATGTAAATAGACACAAGCGTACTTTTTAGTAGTAAAGTCTTATTTTGATTTTGATTTTAATTTACTTCAAAATAAAATTTTATAAGTATCTGCAAAATCATGGAACAACCAACAGCAGATTCAGCAAATTAATATAAAGTAATGTCCTAAAATTTTGCGTAAATTACTTCAATATTAAAATTTTCTTAGTATCTGCCAAAATCATGGAACTACTAGCAGCAGCTGCAGGAGGTATTGCCCATTTTTATGATGTTTATAGATACAACTCTTCTACTACTGCACAATTTACTACACTTCAGCATACGCAGCTAAAACGTAGGTCTTTCAAATTGCACATCAATGAGCTCAATCCTTGACCACTTTCCTTCATCACTCATCAATGCCATATTAGAATTAAATTTATGAAAACAGAACTAAACTGAGTTACTTTTCCTGTACCACTATGGACCCTTAGACGGGGACCCTATACAACTAAAGCGTTAACCTTGACTCATAGTTGAATAGGCTGGAGACATTCGCATGATTTTTATTATTATGTAGATGAAGAAGTACTAGGAGAACGGCCCGAAATATTGCCGACTATTGAGCCCCCGTACGGGACCAGAGAATGGATTCAGTACTGGAGTGAATTTGAAGGTCATCTTCCAACACCAATAAATGTATCCATCACAGGCTCCACGGTATACAAATGTCCTGACCTTAGATGGTTGAATTTTGATGTATACCCACATAAGGTAAAGCTAACTAATACTGGATATACACGTAAGTACTTTGTATTATTTACATTTAGTTTAAACTTCGTGGTCTCTATGTCGCAGGTTTTTCATGTAATTAGGTTTTTGATCAAAAACCTAGGTTTTTGATGAAAAGCCGGAAGATGACACAACTATTTCGGGCTTATGATAAAATTCTTGTCAAAATCACGGGTTTAGATTTTTCGCACGAGCATTTCTTAAAACCTTGGCCTCCAAATAAAGACATATTTTAAGCAATTTCACGCAAACTCAGTTCATTAGTCGATACACGTTCGTTAAAGGCAGTAGTTGATATTTGAATAGAGTTTCGAGGCAGCCAGTCTTTTAGAACCCCAGCTGAAGTACCAATTTTGAATACATCGTTCTTCTTATCAATTACCTTTCCTATAACGTTACTTGCATCCAGTAGCCCTCTATCTATTTTCGGCACATCAACTAAAATTGTAGCACGCTTTCTACTAAGTTGCAAATGATGATGGATTGTTTTATTTATTTCATTTAAATTGATTTATCTATATATATAAAATTCAAAGTCCTGACTGACTGACTGACTGACTGACTGACTGACTGACTGACTGACTGACTGATATATCAACGCACAGCCTAAACCGTTGGTCCTAGGGTCATGAAATTTGGAGAGTAGGTATCCACTAAGAAAGGGTTTTTCGAAATTCCACCCCTAAGAGGGTGAAATAGGGGATGGAAGTTTATATGAAAGTCCGTCAGTTTTGTAGTTAGGATCTTTAAATTTGGTGTATAGGCTGACGATTGAAAATTAATTTATACGTGTTGCAGCGTTTTTGATAATTCCACCCCGAAGGGTTAAAAAGGGGGATTAAGTTGTGTATCAAAGTCCTTAATTTTCGAAGTAAAAAACACTAAATATATTATCTAGGGTTATGGTTGGAAGCTAATGCAACGGTGTTGTTAGAATTTCAACCCTTAAGGGGTAAAAAAGGGGATAAAATTTTATTTTTAATGAAAGTTCTTTTTAAGTTAAAATCACTAATATTTCGGCTTATGGTTGGAAACTATAGGCAGGCATCCGCTAAGAAAGGATTCTTCGAAATTCGACATTTAAGGGGGAAAAAGGGGAATAAATTTTATTCCTTGAGTTAATAAACCTGAAACTTGGCACGAATACGAACCCTTATGGTGAGACTAAGGCTGTCTGTCTGTCTGTCACACCTGGATATCTCAAGAACTACTAATGCTATCAACTTGAAATTTAGAATAGTTTTAGATGACGTTTGCCCAACTATTTTGCAAAAAAGATTTTTTTTTTTTTAAATATCCTTTTTTGCAAAAGGGACTGAAAGGTGGTCTTAAATATTTGAAGTGGGGCTACTAAGGCATGTGGGGTATCATATGAAAGAACACTGTTATTTGCACATTCTCAAACATTTTTTTTTCTTTTTAAGGCAGCATAGTTTTCGACTTTTGATAAAAAAATAAAAAAAATACCATTCCCCCCCTTTACTTCCGAAGTTTGCATAAATAAAAATCTAAAATTATTGTGTTATAGTGATAGAAGTTTATGTAAAGATTACAAAAAAAATAAAACGATGTCTCTAAATAGCACAGTTTTTCAGAAATCATCAACATCATATATATTATATACGTACGGAACCCTTGGTGTGCGAGTCTGATTCGCTCTTGACCGGTTTTTTTTTAAACTACTCTTTAAGCCGGAGATTTCTAAAAATGGTCAAAAATGTGGTTTTTAAAGCTCTTTAAGCCGGAGATTTCTAAAAATGGTCAAAAATGTGGTTTTTAAAGCAGTGTATCTCTTAAACCATAAATATTTTTTCTAAAACAAAAACAGTATGATATTTTCAAGTCTTTTGTGCATAAGGTGATGGAACTCAAAACATAATTGAACATAATTTAATACTTCAAAAAAATCTTCAAAGACAACTCTTAATTATTTTGAAAGCCTTTTTATTCCAGTTTATACCTTCGTTAACAGTTATAATTATAAGTATACCATAAAATTGCAAATGCCCAACTGCATTCGGTGATGAATCAATTTTAATTAATTAGTTAATCATGTCCGATCGTTTTGCATGATTAGTTGCCTCAATACAGAGCTAAGAAACAGTCGCGTTATTTTATTTAATAAAATCTACCAAAAATATCTACAACGTATAAACAACCTAACGTCGTCACCAAATCTAATAAATTCTAAGTTAATTTAATAAAATTTGTGACCCATGAGTTCTACGCCGAGTTCTTTTCACTATTAAACACGCAATTTAATGACACTTTACCACTGAAGACTAAAAGTATTTACTCAAAGTTCGTATTTAGTGATTGGGCGACTCCAGGTATTCGTAAAAGCAGGGAAAATCTTTTTGAACTTTATGGCCTAAAGCAACATATATGAATAATATAAGCTTTCGTCAATATGTTGCAAAATATTCTAAAACTTTAAAAGTGTGTGCAAAATAGCTCAAACTGTTTATATTAGCAATAAAATAAAATCAGCTGATGATATAATAAAAACTACCTGGCAAATAATAAATAATGAATTAGGTAGGTAAAAACAGCGTAATACTCAATTTAATTTAGAGACTTGCACATCACTTCAGAGGTAGAAATAGCTCAGGAATTTGAAAACTTTTTTGCTAATATTCCCCTTAAAACTACCGAAACTTTAAGTTCCTCACCCGCGCTTTCTGTTGCCTTACTTAGAAAGAATGTAAAGGTATGCCCTTTGGAGTTAAGGTTTCAGCAGATAAACCCCCAGGCTGTTATAAAAACTTTTAAAGATCTTAAAATTAAATCAATAGATGATATATGGGGCATGTCTGTAAAAGTCTGTAGATCTGTCGTCGAAACCATTGCGCCCTATTTAGCTTTCACATTTAACACCAGTGTGGACCAAGGAGTCTTTCTGGATCTCATGAAACACAGTAAAGTAGTTCCTTTGTTCAAATCCGGAGATAGTAAAGAACCCAACAATTTTATAGGCCCGTGTCAATTCTGCCAGTTCGCAGTAAGGTGTTTGAAAAGTTGACGCTCAATCAAATGTTACGTCACTTCAATAAAAAATCCATCTTTCATGAACAACAGTACGGTTTCACCAAAGGGCGTTGTACCACTGACGCCGGTGTCTCCCTAATAAAGAACATTTTTAACGACTGGGAGGAAGCACAAGATGCCATTGGAATCTTTTGCGACCCCTCTAAGGCTTTCGATTGCGTTAACCATGAGACACTTCTGCTGAAACTAGAACACTATGGGATTAGGAATACAGCTCTTGATTTACTTAGATCATACCTGAAAGATAGAAAGGTTAGAGTTCAAGTAAACAGCGAACTCTTTGGGGCCTGAAAAAGCAATGGGCATTCCTCAAGGTTCGATATTGGGTCCATTCCACTTTTTAGTTTACATTAACGATTTACCCCGATTACTTCAAAATCAACCGGAGATGGTGTTATTTGCAGATGACGTCATTGATCTTTAAAATAGACCGACGGTCACAAAACCTTGACGACTTGAATAATTCTATTTTCAGGTCCAAGATTGGTTTACGGTAAATAATTTGGTTATAACTTATAAAATAATAAATAAGAAATAATCGGCTAAATAAGTTTTCGGGAGAATTTTACTGCGTACCTTGAATAACTCAAAAGTTGGTATACATCAATTATTATTTAAGAACAAAAACAGTAGAAAAAATAAAGAAATGAAATGGAGGACACGTATATTGAACAAGTATGTACAAAACGAAGTTGGTATTTATATGCTATCTATATTATTATCCTCCGTAAAGTTTGTAAATCAAACTGCACTCCTATCTGCTTACCACGCTTACGTTGGTTCCAACTAAGATATGGTATAATGTTTTGGGAGAATACTGCTGATAGAGAAGCTGGTTTTTTTTCGACATCCACGCGGGCGAAGCCGCGGGCGAAAGCTAGTTTGACATAAAACAAAGCAAACTCGTGACTTTGACGAGAACTTTATCATATACCCAAACTAGTTCAGGTTTTTGATCAAAAACCTGAAATAGTCTGGATTGTTACAGGTTTATGATAAAATTGAGTTTAAAATGTGTCAAAAACCTAATTTCATGAAAAACCTGCGACATATACGCCGTTACAAGATTCAGCTCGGATTCAATAATCAAGTAATAACACAATGCATTATTTCAATCTCATCCAGTCGGGATCGAAACTGTTCTACAGATAAACAAAAAAAATATATTATTGATGACACCTAGAAAAACTCTATTACAAAAAAAACGAACAACTTCCAAAAACATAACACAAAAATGTGATAAATTACTTTAATTTTGGAAGTCGGTGACTTTGGTTCTTTATTTTCGTTTATTGCCACCGACTTCCGAAATTAAAGTTATTTTTCACTTTTTAGGGGTTTTTTTTTAAAGTCAGTTGTTTTTTTTTTGTAAAAAAGTTGTTCATTTTTCACTTTTTGTTGTGGAATCATGCTGGTCCAGCTCCATAGGACAATCTAGAGTCTAGACAAAATCTAACTGACTGCTATTTTAACTGTATAATTTATTATTTTATGACATTTATTTTACATTCTGTGATTACCTTAACCTAACACACTGATATTATTTTTAATTTTTTTTAGAAAAACGTTTTTTTTTTTTTTACAATGTTTGTAAATATGTGAGCACCATGTATCTATCACATAATTAATTTATCTGTCATTGCTTCATTATCAATTCTTTTTACCTATTGTGGTATAGTAATTTTATTCTAGGTGCATCGTCTTCACATATAATTATATAATTGATGTACCTATACAAAATATTGTAAAACATTTTAAAAGAGTAACGGTGGAGTTTCTTGCCCATTCTTCTCCATACGAAGCTACCTTTTGATGGGGCGACTAGAATCAACTCTATTTTATTTGTAAATTTTGACGTTCAAAAGTGCAATTTATGTGCCTATTTGAAATAAATAATTTGACTTTGGTACCTAACCCACACTAATTCGTATACTGCTACTTGCTATGTAAACAACAGTGACAGGAAGTTTTTATAACAACATCAACATACATCGAGTGAGTTAAATACGTATTATTGCTATATTATACGTATTAGCTGGGTTCCTGCAGCTTATTGTAAGGAGAATAAATGTGGATTGCTCCTTCATGGAGCATTACATGTACTAGTAGTGCGGTCCTGATCCAATGTTACCATTGTTGTATGTCTATTTTGCTCTTAATATATTATTAAAAATAAATAATCTTATATCCACTTCTAAACCAGCCTAATTGGCGCGAAAATGGGTGTGCGCCACGAACGAACTGAATCAGTCGGACTGAATCAGACCGATTGGCGAATCCCGCATAATTGACATCAGCCTCATCAGCCTCATTAGAATGTAATTTATCTGAAATAAATGAATTTAAGCTAACTCAAAACTACCCAAGCAAAGTTGATAAAATGTATGTGAAACCACCGCGCAAGCTTCTGACAAATTAAAGAATTACAAAAATCTGTTCATAAACAAATAAGTTATGCACGAACATGTATAATAAATCTATGTATAGACAAATTGAGAACTTCCAAACATGGCTAGGATACATTGTTTTATTACGGAGTTTCGGTGCCTACCTTCCGGCTTCATCATCAGATCAGTTCTAACTCCGATGGTACAGTCGAGTTCACTAATATATTGGCAGTGACAATGTTTCAAAATATTGTAAGCGTTAAAATGATCCTATAGTTCTATACAAACTTAGACATCAATAAAATGTTATCTTATAAACTGTTCATAAGTATGTTACGTTAGTGCATTCAAAAATATCTGACTACGCTTCGGATCAAAAATATCTAAATACTCTAGATTTCAATATATTTGGTGCAACCTAGGATTCGTAAATATCCATACAGCTTTGAATATTCAACTAAATGGCCTTTACTATTTTTATTTTTGCTTGCCGGAGCAGAAGTACGAGTAATAATGCAATGTTGCCGTTCGTAATAGGACTATATCAATCTGACAACGTTGCGTAGTACTTAACTGTAATAATTGATTACCTAGGTACAGGGGGTAAGGACATACTAGCCTTTTTGCTGGCCTAGGACTACTTTTTATATCCTTCACACTTTTGGGATTAAATATGGAAAAACCTAATAACAAACAACAAAGCGAAGAGGAAGGGAGTGATGCGGGGTCGGAGTCCGACGCCGCATCTGGTGCGCAGGTCTTATTTAAGAGCCCGGAGTCCGTAGAAGTGGGGGCTGGGAAGAACTCCAAAAAGTTGAGGAAGCGCCCCACGCCATGGGACGGCCAGGGGTCGTCCACTGATGGCCGGTTGAAGCTCGGCCCGGAGAAAACTTGCAGGGGGGGTTCAAGGACGGGGTGTGGGTAGAGGGCACCACTCAGGAGGCCAGCGAGCCCAGCCGAGCCAGCCCAGCCGAACTGGCCCAGCGAGCCGAGAGGCTCGTCACGGAGGGGCTCGATCTCGGAGAGACTAGCCGCAGGGCGGCTCCCTCTCTCCGGCTGGATCTCATGGCGGCATGGAGAGTGCGATTGTTGCAACCCAGCGCTGAGCACGCTACAATTGAGGCGATAAGCCTCTCTTTGAGGAGTGGCTGGGGAGGCGCCACGGCGTCCTCACCTTCCGCCTGACGCAGGTCCTCACCGGACACGGTTGTTTCGGGAGGTTCCTGTTCAGGATAAAGCGGGAGGAAACGCCCGGGTGTCACCACTGTGTGGATCGCTTGGAGGACACGGTGAAGATCTGCCCGGCTTAGGCGGAGCACCGCCGTGTCCTCACGGAGGCGATCGGCGGCGGCGATCTCTCACGTCCGGCACTGGTTCAGGCCATGGTTCGGAGCGAGAGTGCATGGGAGGCCGTTACCTCTTTCTGCGAAGCAGTAATGCTCGCGAAGGAGGAGGCGGAACGTGGTAGGGAGAGGCAAGGTTTGCGCCCTCGCGCCGCCTGTCGTCGCCCGCAGGAGACGCCCCGGGCGTCGAGAGTTGCAAGCCGATTTCCGGCCACCGTAGGCGCGGGCTTGCGGACGGAGAGCGATGGGTAGCTCACCGTCCGATAAGGACCAGGCCCGGGTCGACGGCGCGTTGTCTTCCACGCGCGCCTCAAAGAGATGTCAGCACCAACTGACGGGGTCCGTCAGGACCAATGCCTACCAGGGTTGCAAGTTTGTCCGAAAGGATATCCCTTTGCCCTGGCACACAGGCAAATGAAGGAACACGGGTGGGTTTTAGTCAGTAAAAGTCTGACACGCCCTCCCGCTCCGCCCAGAGCGGGAGAAGTTATTTTATAATTTCCCACTCAAAAAAAAAAAAAAAGGGCGGCTCCCTCTGAGTCATCGGGTGGTGAGCCGGACGTCGCTGGCAGGTCCAAGGCGAAAGGAGTGGCCAGCAGCTTTGAGGAGGTCGTGGTAGCCGCAATCAGGGGTGTGGCCTTGAAGAGAATTCAGTCAGTTCAGGTCGGGCCTCCGTCGGACGCAATATCCAAGATGCGGGCGGAGGACGGCCGCTTGACAGCCGCCATGGAGCTTTTCCGAAAGGAGAATGTAGAGTTCCGGGCGGACCTGGCCCGGCGTCGAGGAGCTGGCCCCAGGGCGGAGCGCAGCATGGGCAGGACCTGTCCTTGCCGGCGGAAGACCGGATTATGACCCTGGTGCGGCAGGAGCTGCCTGTTTTTAACAGCCGGTTTTCCGTACTGGAAGGAAGATTTACTCGCCGCTAGCGGGGGGCGCAGGACAATAGTCCTGCGCCCCCCGCTAGCGGCGAGTAAATGTGTCCACTTACAATACGATACAAGATTACAATAGGATATACTTCTGTTAAGAGATTGTTCAAAGAATTTAAGACAGCAATTCGAGTCATGTCAAATTGTCAAGATATTTTTCATCTAAAAATTGCATAGATATTTGTGATCCTAATTTTGCGCTAAATAATATGAACAAGGGATTGCGCACAATTTTTAGAGTCTTTGTCTGTAGCAATATTATTGATTTATTGTAGTCACATATTTATGATGTCACAGATTGTTTACAATTTATTGTAAGGCAAAGCTGTTTAGTGTTTTATGAAACTTACCATTGCTTATATATTTTTGATTAATGAACATGCTCATATATTAAAGAACTCGACTGTACCTTTTTGATCTAAATCAAATCCATTTATATAAATTTTAATTCGTCATATTTGCTTAACTATTATCGAGATATCTTATCGCCACCCGTAAAACACTTATCATTGAGGAGTTTCTGTGGCCATACCTAGATACCTTTTGAATGCAAATGATTTACTTGTTGATGAAAATTTTAAATCTATCATCATCTTCTGCCCAGCCTTTTCCCAACTATGATGGGGTCAGCTTCCAGTCTAACCGGAGGCAGCTGAATACCAGTATTTTTTCTTTTTTTTTATTGAAATAAAAAAAATTACTAGGATTTTTTATTGGAATGTTAGTTTTAGTATAATATGCGAAACCCGAAACACGTGTCTAGTATTTTTATATAAAGAATCTATAATATGAACAAAATTTCAAAAATGTATCATCAAAAATCACAAAGTTATAGGGTGGTTATGTTACCGGGTTGCCCGTACAAACACATGCTAACGGCGCCCCCGCGCCTCCAGGGTTGTCTTGCGCTCATTGATAATAATTTGGCAGTAGGTATCTAACCGTACGGCGATTGTATTGTAAGTAATTAAATGGTGATAACATTTACCATCGCACTTAAATATTTTTGGGATAAAATATAACATGGTGTAAAAATTATAGAAATCGATTCAGTTCCTTATTCTGAACAAACTATATTCAGATTTCGCATATACTAAAAATAATGTTGTTTGAATTGAAAACCTCCTCCTTTCTGTGCAATCGGTTAAAAATTATGTTGTTTTACCTAGATAGGTATCGACCTACTTTACCATTATAACTGAAGATCACGTAGGAGTATTTTCGTGTTATAAAGTTACAATAGTTGTCGATATTGGGTTGATACAACAAAGGACCATTTCAGGTTTAATAATTTTCTATTATGCTTAAATACTTTTCTTTGTTTGTTTTTATATGTAGCTTTGAAAACAACAACAAAATTGTCTACACAGAGGCTCCTAAAACTTTAATTAACAGAACAGGCATGAGTGCTTTTGGCATGAAAATGCCCACGCAGCAGCCAGCCTGACATCCACAGAGCGAGGAATTGCCGGGCGCCGGCAGCGGCTAGAGTATTAATAAAATGTATGGCGCCGAAAGTGCCATCTGTCGCGGACCTCATTCAAATATGTGTTTCTGTCTAGCTGGCCCCCTGGTTGCTAGACAGGTACATTCAACAAGCTAACAGTAGGTTTTGTTGTTATGAAGAAGAAGGCGTCAAGTAGGCAACCGCCTCGACGCCTAACACGCCGAAACCCCACCTGCATCATTTAATACAGGCGGGACTTTCGAATCGCGGGCGATCAGAGTGGGGGGGACACTGATTGCCCACCGAGCGATTTAAGGGAATACGGTGGCACTGTGATCACGTGCTGCCGTGCATATCGAGGATCAGGGGAGACTCTTTATGGTCTCCCCAGAGACGTGCCCTAACTGGTGTTGCACTAAGGGGGTTCCGGATTGGTCAATTACGAAGTAACGGGATCCCCTTCATGTGCTGATGGTGATCACCGGGGTGGTTTTAGTGAGGTAAGAATCCCACACTCCCTGGTCTTTTCCCCAAAGTCCAGGTGCCTTTTGAAGGTTTCCCCCCGAAAAAAAAAAAAAAAGGTTTCGTTGTTATGGCTTAGAGGGGCCCCCGATCTAGATGAAACTCATCGTGCGAGTAAATGTGACACGTCTTGCTTTGTCCAACTTGTTTATTTATTTATTTTACCATTTATGTACAAAAAAAAACGACACGGTTGGCGCAGTGGTTAAACGATTGACTGCTGCGCTGCGTGTCACGGGTTTGATTCTCGCACGGAACAAATATTTGTATGACCTACAAGTAGTTGTTCCGGGTCTGGCTGTTTGTGTATGTAAGTTTAAATGTTTGTAAACGCACCCACAATACAGGAGAAATTCCTAGTGTGGGGCAACGGTTTATAAAAGAAAAAAAAAAAGACAAGAAGAAAAGAACAGAAACACACATACGTATGTGATGCTTATTTCTAAATAAATCCAGACCAGGCTCGGCGCGCCTCAAAGAGGTGTCATGTCAGCACCAACTGACGGGATCCGTTAGGACCAATGCCTGCCAGGGTTGCGAGTTTGTCCGAAAGGGATATCGTGGCCCTGGCACACAGGCAACGGAAGGAACACGGGTGGGTATTAGTCAGTTAAAGTCTGACATGCCCTCCCGATCCGCCCAGCGAGCGGGAGAAGTTATTTGATAATTTCCCACTCAAAAAAAAAAAAGAAAAGCAGACCTAACTGCGATAGGAAAGTAGGTATAGAGATGAAGACGGTTGTTTTATAGAAAATAGTTCCATAGTTTCGTTTTACATATTTTTTTTCTCTTATTTTCATTTAATAGAATAATCAATACGCAGAATACTTTGAAGAAATTTAAATCAATGATTCTTGTGACAAATAAAATTTTATGTTTTAAAGTTCATTTCATAAAAAATAACAAATCAAATATTCTCTATCCTCATATTGCTTAGTTAATATCAAACTTATTACCAAGAAAAACATTTTATCGACTGACAGTTTCTAAACGTTTCAGTTCGTATCTTTGACAAAATGCATACCCTCATATAAAATTACAACACTGCGTTAACAAAAACAATGCGGGTTGCAGGAAAACAATCTTGTTATTCTCATTAATAGTGACTTCATTGCACGTATTAACTGTTTCGACGAAATAACATTTGTTCGAAATATTATGTTTCCGAACATTCATTATACCGCTGTTTTAATTACCATGTTTTCATTTTACCAAACGCCTAAACAATAGAGGGGATATGGCGCTCGGCGGCCGCTACCGCAGCACGCTCGCTTCGCTCGCTCGCCTTCGCGCGTTAATGGTCACTGTTCTAACCTAACCTAACCCAAATTATTCAATAACAGTGGTTGGTATCTGACGCAGATATGAACATTCAATAAACCACTGTTTTAATTACCATATTTTTATTTAACCAAACGCCTAAACAATAGAGGGGATCTGGCGCTCGGCAGCCGCTGCCGCGGCACGCTCGCTGCGGCTCGCTCGCCTTCACGCGTTATTGGTCACTGTTCTAACCTAACCCAAATGATTCAATAACAGTAGATGGTATCTAACGCAGGTCTATTTTTACATTTTCGTTGAAATAAAATACCATGAAAAAATACACCGAACAAACAATATTTAATAATTCTACTATTTGATAAGTTTGTTCTAAAAAAAAATGTTACTATAAAAATATTTGAATTAGGTTTCTGCGAAATATGTTTCATTCAACTAAATAGTCGTTGAAACAACATTATTCGAAATAAAAATACAAGGACCAAATAAATTATATGAAACATTTTCTACGAAACAAAATTCTATGAAATTTCTGTCTGCGAAACAAGGGAACACCGATGAGGACAACGTGTGTAAGAGTTGAAGAGAAAATGGAATACATAAAATTAAAACAATTCACTTAATAAAATTAAACAAATATTATGAGAATATACTAACCTATAAACAAACATTAATACATCATCATAAAAGTCACTAAGAATTCTTTTTTATGTTTTTTTTTTCTTTTATTAGTATGGAAAGTGTTAACAATGCCGCGTCTAGCACAGGTAGCCAAGGCTCTTCCGTACTCTATGCTGACATCAGATTAATTATTATGCCTAGACGCGGTCCTAGCCGCTCCAAATAATTACTTGGGCGAAATCATTGGTCCTTCGGAACATGGTAACTTGTTAGTTAATACTGTCATTTGTTAGGGCACTGTGTGGGAAGAATATGGATAAAGGCTGGACACTGTGACTGATAGGGAATCGCATAAAAGCATCGAAGTGTGTTTCTAATAGTGGTTAATTTATTGCTGTTATTTATCTGTCTGGGAACTTGAAGTGTAGCATTTTTTATTCTCATAACACAATAATATTTTCTGTTTCTTCCTTTTGTTGGTTACTTCTTCACGCTCAAACGCCTGGACCGATTTTGATCAAATTTTGTATAGAGGTAGCTGATACCCTGGATTACCATAATTATAGGCTACTTTTTATCTCGATATTCCCACGGGATCGAGATTTACGCGGGTGATACCGCGGGGCGCAGCTAGTTAAATTAATAAAATTGGTCTCAAAAGACTCGAATATGTTGTGGTATTTTGGTGTATCATTTTCAAATATGAATTCATTTATACCATCGAGCCATAGACATGCATCCCTTTATTTATAAACGTTGTAAAATTAGCCACTGTTTAACCCAGGGACCATTTTGGTTACCCATTGAAAGGGTTTTCGATAGGGTTTTTCTAACCGGTTAAACAAAAACCCATACGATAACGGTAACCCTTATGAACGGCTTAATAAGCCATTCAAAATTACCCACACCGTATGGGTTTTTGATTAACTGCTTAGAAAAACCCTATCGAAAACCCTTTCCATTGAATGGGTTTTCAATAGGGTTTTTCTAAAATGGTAACCAAAATGGTCCCTGGGTAGAATAGAGATAGAACTGGTCATGCTACGCGTGCGTGGCGTATATCGAAATAACATAATATTATGATTTTTTCATGTTACTGGTTTTCATGTAGGTATAGAACCCATTGAATGGGTTATCATGTAACCCTTTCAATGGGTTTCTAGTAAAAAACCCATTCAATGGGTTATCATGTAACCCTTTCAATGGGTTTCTAGTATAAAACCCTTTCAATGGGTTACATCATGATAAAGGTAACCCATTGAATGGGTTACCCCTTCGAAATGCTTAACTCTTAACCGGGGTTGTACGGTCCCTGGCTTTAACCATACATTTTTATTGTTTAAACGTCTCTAGCTTACATCGTTTAAATGATTTGAATCAACGTTTATAAATAAATCCCTCAGTGTACAGTACGGCAAATGCATAAGATTAAACCCTGAGTAAATTGCTGACGGTTTTGATAAGGAGCAACAATAATCGTGTTTATGTTACCAACATGTTGAATATACAAGATTTACGTCAGAGCCCTGTCCAAACATGATCGACATCACAATAGCATGCAACAGAATTGACACGTCTATAGGATCACATTAGCATTTCAAGATGAGACTATTAATCAATTTAAATGTCTGTTGTTGTATTGTAATGATACTTAATCTTTAACTAATAATGATGATTTAATAAGTACCTACATAATTTCTATAATTTAATTTTGATGAATATTATCACGGTTAGTGCACCACCTCTTCCTACCAATTTGTACGCCACGATATGCGGCTGAATATGTTAGAACTTTTCTGTATCTCTTATTATCTTGCATGCAATGTATATATCATGTACACCATGTTTAAAAAAATAAAATTTTACTTACTTACTGTTTGTCGATGTCTGATTTGCATGAAAATGCATTAATTCGAATCTGTTCCCGTACGTATTTTGATTAGGAAATTGAAACTGAAATGACGTCACAATTTTTGGTCCTGACTATTCAAATACCTAACGGATAAGTGTTAATAGGTACCTATCATTAAGTTAATTTTTGTAATCGGATCCATCATCATCATTTCAGCCGAAAGACGTCCACTGCTGGACGTAGGCCTCCCCCAAGTGGGGGGGGGGGAGTAATCAGATTATTGTATTGTTCTCCACTCTCTGCCACAGAGTTGCATGTATCTTTGGAACCATAATATCTGGCGTCACAGAATTATGTGTAAATATGGCCCGCTAAAATAATAAAACAACATAACTATTTATTTTATCACCAGTCGTAATCTCCTCAAAATGGAGGACGGAACGCCCATACTTGGAAGGCGGCCCATTTTTGGAGAAACATGTGCTGTCTCAAATTCATTTCCATTGGGGTGCCGACATGATGGAGGGTAGTGACCACACAGTCGACGAGAGAAGATATCCTGGCGAAATGCAGGTTAGTTAAAAGAACAACACAGTTTTTTACTTAGAATTGGAGAAATATTAACAAATAAACCGCTAGTTGCACGAAAGAATTCCCGATTAAAAGTAATACTGTCTCTATCTACCGGAACTTATCAGAAAGTGACAGTATTACTTTTAATGGGGTATTAAATTACGGTAAGCTGTTAAGAGGGCCCTTCCCGGTCCATCTATCGTCAACGTGAGCATATTCGAAACGCTTGTTGTTTCGTTCAGCGCAAGTGAGAACGCGATAACATTGAACGAAAAACAGTTTGGGGAAATTTCATAAAACTTGTTTCAGGAAATACGTGTTTCTACGTAAGTCTTACAAGTTTGTGAAATAAATGTTTACCATTTAGAATTTCTATTACATGTGCGAGGTTTCTATCACGTTTCCTTTCCTTTTACAATTTATGAGTACATTATGAATAGCCAAAGTTCAGGTAAAATGTATGCAAAAAAGCAGATTTTTTCATGCTTAAACTGAATTCGTTTCTCCAAATTTTTATTTTTTGCTTGCATTGAGCAGTGGTGGCCCAGTGGTAACGGCCCCGACTTACGAGTCATAGGTCGTGGGTTCGAACCCAGACAGGCGCTTTACTTTGTGTAAATAATTTCATCACCACTGCTCTCAAAACGGTGAAGGAAAACATCGTGAGGAAACCGGCATGTCCTAGAACCAACAATTCAAAGACATGTGACATCTACCAACCCGCACTGGGCCCGCGTGGTAGATTACAGCCCAGTCCCTCTCGAAGAGAAGAGGCCTGTGTCCCAGCAGTGGGAACATTATAGGCTGATTATGCTATGCTTATGCTTGCATAGAAACCTAGATATACTGCAGAAAATACCTATTTTTTCAACAATTTCAAAGAAAGATGAGTTACAGGCCCGTAATCACGTACGAGCGTTTGTATGAAAAGTATGACGGGTTGGCCGCTCTTAAGACGCTGACAACAGCTAAACCGCGGTCACTGTCAGACTGCATACAAAATAAAGAGAAGCGCGATGACACAACGCTTGTAATTTATTGCAAAATATGAAGCAATTATTAATATTTTCTCAAAAGTTAGTTGAGTAATCGAAAATAAAAAACAACCAAGTTCTACATACAAATAAGACGACCTTGTTATTAATTAAATACCAACCGTACATTGATATGTTGATTGTTAATACAGATATTTTAGTAAAGTAAAGGGTTAGTTTACCGTTAATTTGTAT
The DNA here is from genome assembly GCA_948098905.1 of Tiliacea aurago. NCBI lineage: Eukaryota > Metazoa > Arthropoda > Insecta > Lepidoptera > Noctuidae > Tiliacea > Tiliacea aurago. The sequence goes on from OX402582.1 coordinate 22,771,143, forward strand.
CGAGATTTTTTTTTCTAAACGTATTTGGTAACAACCAAGTTCAGAGAAATATGTTCAAGAATAACATATATTTTTTGAACTACCACAAACTATATAGATTTGGCATTTGTTTTGTTTAAGACAAGCCTACTTTTATCATTTGCCTCTTGTCAGCGCCTTAAGTACTGGTATTAGCTCTAGAAGAGCAGGTAGATATTCTTGCGGGATAATTGCGTAACACAGGATGTATTAACAGGTTTCATTTTGACAGTTGAACAACATTAATTGCGTTATTTACGTTGTTGAGCAGACAAATTTTTCGAACATATGAAGCAACATCTGTCTGCTCAACAAAGTCAATAATGCAATGAATGTTGTTGAGATGTCAAAATTAAACCCATTGCTACAGATAGTGTGTTACGCAAGTACCTCGCATTTAATAGGAATCGTGCTTTGTTCTAACAATATTAGAAGGAACCGTGTGTATGATCGTTACATAACCCATATCCTGCATAGAAATGTATGTAGGGACACCCATATTTCGCACTCGTGCTATCCGGGATGTCATTTTGATTTCCCTTGGGCTCCATAAGTTTATTTCCGTTAGTATGTCTAGGATATGACGGAATAAAATAACTTGTCAAGAATAAAATATAACTAATGAATTTTGGTAAGAACTTTAGTTTTGTTGATAGTGCTCTATAAACAATATTGCTGACATTTTAAAAACTTCATTAGGTACTAAATGTTTTATTTTGAAATTGCTCCAATGGTCATAGATCTTAACTACCTAATCAACTTGTAAGAAAACTAGCATGTATACATTTTGCTTACATATCCATAAAGTTATAATTATTTGATCGTTTTTCTCGTTTCTAATAATTTTATTTCAACATAAATATTTAATACATTGTTAGTAAATAATACTTATAAATACCATAGTTAGTTAGTAAATAATACTTAAATTTTGGTAAAATTATTAATTATTATTATTATTTACAATTGCGCTACTTAATATCATAAAGGACATCTCCAGATCCCTGGACGGTATTCCAGTGCCTCACAACCGGGCAATCAACCCTTCCCAATATGGTGTTCAGAACGCTGTTGGTGCTGCCTCGCACGCGGTGCATCTGGGACGCCACTCTTTTTCGTATATTGCCCTAAAGCAGTTCGTGCTGGCCTTCGCAAACGTATTCCTGATGAAAAGTGAGGCAACACCAACTTCACTTCATATTTGTACAATCATACATTTTTAAGTAGACTTAGATGGTATTCCAGGATAAAAATACAAGCAAATATTTACATTTTTGTCAGCTCACCCAAGGGATCGAAAATAAAGTCAAATTATTTATTTAAAATAAGCACATAAGAGGCACTTTTGAACGTCAAAATTTAAGAAAAAAATTGAAATGATTCTAGTTGCCCCTTTCAAAAGGTAGTTTCGTATGGAGAAGAATGCTTTCACATTTTACTCCACTTCATTGTAATTATGACACAGTCAATTTTATGTTACTGTTCAGGCTAATTCTATGTAGGTATGTCGGTACAGTTAATGAGCCGCACGTCAGTGATAAGTGATAACAAACCCAATATACGCTGCCCTTTTATAATATCAGGCTATGATAATTACCAGTGGTCGCCCACTGATTGAAATTCGACCCCTCTACTTACAATCTATTATACTTGTCAAAAAATAATAGGCCCGTTTTGACATTTATCTTGCATCGATTTATCGTGAGTATCGAGTACCGAGTCATAATAATATGGTTACTTCACTAGTTACGTCGCGATGGTCAATCGCGACGTAACTAGTTAGTACTTAATAATTCCATGAGTAGGTAGTAATTATACTATTCCATGGTCAAGCTGTCACTTCTGTCACCTATCTATTTCCAAGTCATGAGGCCCTGGAATGATAATATAATAGTTATTTATGATATTAGTGCGGTAAGTTAGTTTTTACAAAAGAGTAGACGAATGTAAGCCCGAGACGTAGTCGACGGCTTACCTATGAGTATGTAAATACCAATTTCCGCGCGTGTGTCATACAACATTTGCGAGGAAACAGTACAATAGGTAATAAAATAAGCCATCAAAACATTTTAAGAGAATGATTGAGTATTTCTTCGAGTCGTCCATGATATAAAATTATTGTAAATGATTAAATAGCACTCACAATTTTGGCGGCTCATTCAAGATATCAGGTGCAGTAGATTCCATATCAATAATATCGAACTCCTCGCTTGAACTCATATTATTATTTTGTAAATATCAGTCGGAAAGTCGCAACAATCTTTGACATTTCTAATATGAAAATGGCGCGAATTTGCAAATGGCGCCACGTGCACATGGTGAAAATTAGTACCTACTACATCTTTTGTCTCATTTTTTCTTTAATAATAAAGTGAGATAAACGAATTGAGCAAAAGCGCCTCCTAGGAAGTTCGATCATTCAGATTAATTATTCTCGTAATTATAAAATTCCTTGGTGGAATTCTTTTATAATTTTTATGGTAATTACTAAAAAACCGTAAAGGATACGCACGGCGCTATACAACGAAATGGGTGGTAAAACATGTACTTAGGTGAGAGTACCTATTTTACAGCCCGTTCCGCTGTATGGTGCGTAATTTTTAACTTTCGAACAATGTATACAGGCTTCGTAAATGCATTTTTTGAGCAAATGTGTTGAAAATGATTTAAATGCTGTAAGTAGGTTTGTACAAACACACGTCAATCATATTTTAAAAACTAGATGAGGTCGGCGTTTCCTATCTGACTACTCTGCGAAGAAAGCCCGAAACAAACTCAGAGGTTACAGTCTCTTTTAAAGTCCAGACATAATCTTGGTCAGATCTTGTGAAGACCATGTAGATTGGTGTCTGAAATGGTCTTTTGAGGAAAGAACCACACCAATTGAGTGAACCTATCCAGTCAGTGCACGCATTTGTCAGTAGGTAATCGTGTAGCTCAACTCAGAACTTAAGGAGCTCAACAACTCGGCGAACAAAACCAAAGAAAAGTAATTTGGGTAGGCCGTTAGAGTACTCAAACTGCCAGATTATCATTAGAACTAAGAAAAAGAAAAATAAAAAATACCTAATCCACATAGTCCTCACATAAATGTCACGTCAATTATACGTAGTACATTATACCTAATGCGTAAATTAATAAAAATAAAAATGTCATTATGAATTTCAAGACACATCGTTTGTTACTTAAGAGTACATTGGAGTCGCTTTTAATCCCACGCCTTTTTCCCGTCCTAGTAATCTTTAACTTTATAAGAAAGAAACCTTTTTGTCAGAGTTTCTGTTTAATAAATGATTTAAATTTATTGAGGCACAGTTCTTTAACATGGCTTGGGAGTTTGTTGTAAAAATGTATACTTTGGCACATAAATGAATTACAAATTTTTTGGAGCCTAGTCTTGGGTTCCAAGAAAAACTTGTTGTTCAAGAAAAACTTGGACAACCTCGTGCATAAGAGGCGAGGCCTTAAGGCGCTAACAAGAGGCAAATGATCTAAATAGGCTTGTCTTAAACAGAAAAATTGCTAAATCTATGTAGTTTGTGGTAACTGAAAAAATATACACTATTTTTGCACATATTTCTCAAAACTTGAACTGAAAAATTTAAACTATTACCAAAGTACGTTTAGAAAAAAAATCTCGATACAAATTAACGGTAAACTAACCTTTTACTTTGAGTTCCAATCCAAAATATCTGTATTAAATATCAACGTACGGTTGCTATTTAATTAATGACAAGAACGTCTTATTTATATGCAGAACTTGGTTGTTTTTTATTTTCGATTACTCAACTCATATTTGAGCAAATGGATAATTGCTTCATAATTTGCAATAAACAAGCGTTGTGTTATCGCGCTTCTCTTTCTTTTGTATGCAATCTGACAGTGACCGCGGTTTAGCTGTTGTCAGTGTCTTAACCACTGGGCTATCACGACATTGGTCTGCTCGCCTCTTATTCTATTAAAACTCCGTACTAGGCCAGCTCAATGTAAGGTTGGATAGGCCTATAGGGCTTAGTACTTAACAACAGATTGAGAATAGGATAAGTAGGTACTACCTACCTACTTACCCCACTTATTTACTTACAGGAATCGAACCTGAAAGTTCAGAGATACTTGACTTTGATCTTACACAATATTAATATTCTGTGAATCCAATTTTCAGGTACTTAAGTAGGTAGGAATCTACCTATAAGTAACTAGTTTTACAAGCGTGTGGGTTGAATTTACACAAATAACTCAATATTTTTCGGAATAATATCTAATAATAATTATAATTATGAACAATATCGAATATGAAACGGGAACTTCTCCCATAGTTCATTGTGTGAGTTCCAAAATTAGAAATGTTTCCGTTAAGTTTTAATATAGTACGTAATTTAAAGCTTAGTTCCATAGGTACCGTGTAAAGTAGTAGACTAGAAAATTATTTTCTAGGAAATTCATAATGAATGAAGCAATCCTTGGTTCTGGATAAATAATAACTATCGTTTACTAGTTGGGTTCCCCTCTAAGGTCAACCGCAACCGTAACTGATATTATTAAAGTTTAGGTCGAACACGATCTCAATGTAGGTAATTTTTTAACGAAATTAGGCATTGTAGCTCAAAAGTCATCCTTAAAAAAAAATCATACACAACAAAAATAATTATAACCTCCTCCTTTTTTAATGTGGCCTGGCCATGTACAGCAGTTCAATGATTATCATCATCATCATTTCATCTGAAAGACGTCCACTGCTGGACCCCCCCAATCACCACCACTTCGACCGGTTCTTTGCTTCTCTCATCCAGTGGACTCCTTCGGTTTTCAAATAATCATCGGTCCACCTTGTGGGAAGACTTCCAACGCTACGTCTTCCGGTACGCGGTCATCATCATTCATCATCATTTCAGCCGAAAGACGTCCACTGCTGGACATAGGCCTCCCCTAAAGGGGGAGTTTGCCATAATCGCCACGCTTGGTAGGTGGGTTGGCGATCGCAGTATGGTGTTAAAATGCATAGAGAACGCTGCTGCCCATTCCCTAGTAAGTCCCTTAGTCGCCTTTTTCGACACCCACGGGAAGAAATGGGATAGTGCTATTCTTTACGTTCGGCACCAAACGGATATTTACGGCCGGCACCAAACGGACACGGCACGCGGATTCTACTACAGAACCTTTCGGCCCCAACGGCAAGGTGTTCTGCGAGCAAGGTGGCCCCTGCCATTAAGTTTGGCAATTTTGGGGACTAACCGCCAGTTGCACGCAAGTCAATTAAAAGTAATACTGTCTTTTAATAACGCGTTTAGGATACTCTTGGGGCTGTCACATGTAGTGGCGTTGTAGTGCGTGCACAATGTTTGCGGAGGCGCGCACCGATGATTTTTACGCCATAATAAGAAAAAGGACCGCCTCCATAGCCGGCCAGCGGCGCGCCAGCACCAACAGTCTCCTGAACGTGTTCTCAGATCGGTGGGACTCCCCTATGCAGCGCCACTGGGTAAGAAACCATACCAGTTGATATTTGATGTATTTGTATTACTATATTATACTATATATTACTTATTACTAACACTAGTTATTAAGCTATTTTGTTGACACTAACACTATGGACTCATTGTCTGAATGAAAGAATTTTAATTTTAATTTTTGATAACCATAACAAATAACCTACTCACCGCTACACACATGGGCAAAGTTTGTTACGGATAAAAACTTGGTCCTTCCACGCTAAAATGAGACCCTAAGGACCCCAAGTTTATTCATCTGAAGTAGGTTAGATGGGTTACTTGAAAGCATTTATTATTCGGTAAGGCTCAAAAGTCTTATCCGAATAATAAATGCTTTCAAGTAACGTATTGGGTTTAACACCATCGTTATTCACACGCAGTGATCTGTTACGTGGTTTCACTTTCAATAGGGCCTCTTCATCACCTTACTCAGACGATCAATCAATCGCTTTAAGAGTAAAACTTGCGGAATGAAAAGGTAATACAATTTTCAAATAAATATTTTCATTTTTGCACTAATATTAATTTGCATTCGAATGGTTGGAAAAAACGAAGTCTGAAAGAAAGCACCTAGCTAAGTTTTTCCCATTGTGCATGTTAAAATAGACCTTTTAAGACTGACCTGTAGCTTAATAGTGATTACAAAAAGTACCAATATGAAGAACTCGACGACGCGACGACCCGAACTTGATGACACGGTTGGCGCAGTGGTTAAGCATACAGCAGCAACATAAGGCAAATAATTTAATTTAACGTTTTGTGTTGCGAAATGCAAATTATTTTATATTGTATTGTATAGCTTCAAGTTTTATATGCGAACAGACAGCTGTGCTGCTGGGGAGTTTGTTGCGCCACTTCTTCTTCCCAGCTAAAGCACTAGGAAGTGGTGAAGGGTGGGCATTTTTGGGGGACAGTCTCATGTAATTTTTGACGTTCGAAAAGTGCTGATTCTCAGCCTAGTTTGAATAAATGACTTTTGATTTTGATTTTGAAGCGATTGACTGCTGCGCTGCGTGTCGCGGGTTCGACTCCCGCACGGAACAAATATTTGTATGACCTACAAGTAGTTATTCCGGGTCCGGCTGTTTGTGTAAGTATGTGAGTTTAAATGTTTGTAAACGCACCCATAATACAGGAGAAATTCCTAGTGTGGGGCAACGTTTTTTTAAAGAAAAAAAATTAACTTAAATTATATACAAGGAGCACATCTACACATCCTTATCAAAAAAGCATAGATCCCCTCATCAGATCCTGATTTGGTGACAATGGGACCACCTCGGGACCATACCCTTACAAAGATTAAAAACTACGTTGAAGACAAGGAAGTGGCATTAATTCCTTCTGCACATGTGACTTCCCTGGTACCTGGTACCTGGACCGAATGGCAAAAATATGTAAATGTCTATTAACTGCTCCCAAGTTACGATGTTTATTTGAAGTTTTTTTTTTAGATACTTCTTTGACGTCTTTTTTTATTTGACATTTTAAGGTTCCTACAATTTTAATTTAAAAATGGTTCTAACTTCTATTATTTTAATAATATTTTCTATCGATTTTGTTTTTATGTTTTGTTAATGTGAGAACATTGTAGGCTTAATAGACTGTAGATTTGTAGACCATTTTATATTTTTTTAAGTACCTGGTACTTTTGACAGGCTTACGCTGTCCTCTCATATCTATTAACGCTGTGGTTTGAAGACATTGTAAAAACCAATTATTTTTAAAAGAGTAACCGTGGTGATTCTTGCCGGCTCTTCTCCATAGGAAACGACCAATTGGAACCATGCACCTAGCTTCTGACGTTTCATAAGTGCGCATGTAGGCTTTTAAGTAAAATAAAATATTTTGATTTTGATTTCCAGTTTTATAAATATTTCACAAAGCCGTTTTTTTATGGTTCCGTACCTCAAAAGGAAAAAACGTAACACTTATAGGATCAATCGTGTGTCTGTCTGTCTGGCTATCTGGCTGGTTGTCTGTCTGTCTGTCTGTCCGCCTGTCACAGCTGATGTGCTCCTAATCTACTGGACCGATTAAGTTGAAATTTGTTACACATATGAACTTCTGTGACCCAAACACGGACGCGTTACATAAATAAATGAATTTTGAATAAGGAGGTCACTTTTGGGGGCCAATTAGAAAATTAAAAACAAAAGTTTTGCAGAATATACCGTGTGACATATCAAATGAAATGGATTGTTTTAAGGATTTCATATAATTATATAATTTTTAAATGAATACTTTTACCTAAATCACTCAATATTGTGCATACAAACTTACGTTTGCAGTTTGAATGGGGGCCGGGATTATGTTTTTCAACTACAATCTTAAGTTTGTTCTTGGGATAAATTCATCCCAACTACGGAACCTTTCATTGTGCGCAGTCCGGCACGCACTTGCCCGTTTTTTTTAAGATCGATTTGCCGTTATTTGGCCTACCTGTCACGGGTTGTAAGCTGCGACTTCTACTGTCAACATTACAGACCGCGTCTTTATTGTGCTATTACTTAATTGCTAACCTGTCATCTAGAATTCGTTATTCTGATAGTTAACTGCCTTCGACTAACGTCGTTTGCATCGAGTGACGTTTAGTCCTGTAACGCACTAGCGGCTGGCCATGATGCTGCGTGCCGTTGCGGCAGGCCGCACTTTAATTTTTATATGAAACCGCATGATATCAACGCACTGACTTGCGGCTAGCCGTTAACCGCTCCGGTTGTCTTGGAGCTGCGGCGGCCCGCACCGGTTGAAAGTAGCGGTGCGCCGCATCCCCTCCACGCACTCGACGCGGTTAGCCGCAAGCGCTTCCCGCCCTAGTCAGTCACTAGAGGTCAGTCAGTCACAGTAGAGGTGTATCCAAAATCTATGTTTATTTTTACGACGACGTTTTCCACGATAGTATAACTGCAGCAACTTCTTCAACGTCCATCATATCCAATATTTCTTTCGAAATGCAGTGGACCGCAATAGAACCGAGACTATACGGTTAGCCGGAATACGGCGTGCCGTAGCGGCAGACCGTATAAACTGCGGCCTGCCGCAACGGCACGCTGCACCACGGCCAGCCGCTAGTGCGTTTTAGGCCTTAGTCGTTCAGTAACGCCGTTTGCAGAGAGTGACGTCGTTTTACTGAAATAAAAACATTCTAATTTTGGAATTTCCCGTTTCAGGTGTCCTTTTTTCGTTCGGAATACTTGACCCAAGAGGAAGCAATAAAACATCCTGATGGTGTGACCATGGTTTGCTACTTGATCAAGGTCAGCGGTTCCAATATCACCCTTAAAGAACTTCATTTTAGGAGTTACGGGAGAATTTTACCTACAAACTTTATTCAGGAAAAGTAGGTGTGACCCAAACAAGACAAGTCCTATTTGAACGAATGTCAGCCTCCAGCAGCGCCATTTTCGTTTTCTATATAAAGAACTGCATTATTAGGGTTCCTTACATCAAAAGGAAAAAGGGAACCCTTATAGGATCATTCGTGTGTCTGTCTGTCCGTCTGTCACAGCCGATTTGGTCTGAATCTACTGAATCGATTAATTTGAAATTTGGTACATATATGAACTTCTGTGACCCAAACACGGACGTGTAACGTAAAATATTGAATATGGGGTAACTTTTGGGGGGCAAATTAGAAAATAAAAAAAACAAGTTTTGCAAACTGTACCGTGTGACATATCAAATCTCAAGAACTTGTTATAAGGATTTTAGAAATATTTATTTTACAATTTTAAAATAAAATAGTTTTAAAATAGAAAACTGATGAGACCATAATCTCTATGTAAAGGACTATTTTCTGTATTCTTTTCAAAATTTTAGGCTCAGTAGATTTGAGGAATGGTCAATTTTATTTATTTATAAAAACTTTATGCACAAGTAAAAAAAAACACTACAAAGGCGGAAGGCGGGATCCTTCCGCCTTTGTACAGTGTTTTTTTTTTAACAAATAAAATTGACCATTCCCCAAATATACTGAGCCTAAAATTTTGAAAAGAATACAGAAAATAGTCCTTTACATAGAGATATGGTCTTAAAATAACATGGTAAATTACTCATTATTGTGCGTACAAACATTTGCAGTTGGAATGTATCGGGAACATGACTTTCAACTACAATGTTGAGTTTGTTCTTGGGATGAATTCATCCCAACTACGGAACCCTTTATTCTGCGTGGTCCAACACGAACGTGGCTGGTATTTTTTAATATATAATTATGCACCTTCTTACCGTACGCCTTCAAAAGCTACAATTCCGTATTTTAACCCCTGACATTATTTCTAGTACGGCGTCAACCCAGATGATAGACTGTCCTGGGTAATCGAAGGCTTCCCAAGAGTCCAAGAGGCACAAAAACACACCCGGATAGGCCCGTATCCAATGTCTCGACTCATACCTATGTTCTATGAAGACTATTTCCTTTACTGGGGCAAACTGGAAACGGTAAAAGGCAAACAATTCGTGATCAAGTGGTTGGTGCCAAGAGTTGTTCTGTTTGCGTCTTTTGATCAGGTGAATGAATTAATAATTGGTATTACCTATTATATATTTTTTTTACATATCAATAATCTTTTTCAGCTGACCCGACAGCTGATGTTGGACTGTCTAAATTTCATTATTCATACAAAAATTCTATAGGAAATGCACTTTCCAGTTTTCCCAAAGCCGAAAACGGGTACAGAAGTCTCATTAGGATAAGAACTCTGATTTAGAAAATATTCTAGGTGCGTCGAATGGCGAAAACGATGCCTAGCGCATGGATTTATCTACTGTAACGATCTCTTGGGCAACAGCGTTCTTTATGCTTTTTACCACCATACTGCGCAATAAGGTGTTAAAAAGCATAAAGAACGCTAACCCGCCTGCCAAGCGTGGCGATTATGGTAACTCCCCCCTTAAATGACAAGCACTAAGAAAAAACGGCCCCTGAACCGGTCGAAGTGGCGGTGCTTGCCAGCCGTGATGAATTGATGATGAACGATCTCTTCTCCCGTTCCAAACCTTTCTCTCCTCCTCACCTCAGCGAGTGCTGACTACGGTGCAACAGTTGTTCTCCTCGGGCTCATACATCATGTGCCCAAGAAGACCGTGAAATATGGACTTCACAATGTTCGTGTCTATTTTGTCCGTACTCAATCTGCCTGGCCCTTTCCCAAATATGTTGGGGTTGGCTTCCAGTCTATCCGGATGCAGCTGAATACCAGTATTTTACATGGAGCGACTACCTATCTGACTTCCACAACCCAGTAACTGGGCAATACGATACCCCTTGGTAAGACTGATTGTCAGACTTTTGGGCTTCTGACGACTGTCAAAGATCCACGGATGACAGCCGGGACCAACTGTTTAACGTGATTTCCGAGGCATGGAGGAGTCTCGGTATGTAAAGATGGTCACCCATCCACGGACCAACCCAGGGAAGCATAGCTTAACCTGATGGATCGACCCGTGTGGCTGCTATTACTTAGCCACAAGCTCCTTGACCTGTATTTTGTTCGTACTATATGGACACCATACTGCGATCGCCAACCCGCCTGCCAAGCGTGCCGATTATGGCAAACACCCTCCTTGGGCGAGACCTATGTCCAGCAGTGGACGTCTTTCGGCTGAAATGATGATATGGACAAAATGAATTTACTTAGAGGTTGTGATTAATTTAAATTCAAATTTTTTTAAGGTTTCTATTCAATCACAAGTTCCCGAGGTTAAAATTAATCATTCAAAGATGATTAGACTTATTGTAACTATGTAAATTAAAACTAAATGATTAGAAAACAAAACCATACTCGTATTATTTAAGTATTTCATTTTGTAATTTTTTTCTACGTCTACGAATGCCCAAAAAAGTTAACCTTTACGCTGCAATTTCGAGGACATTCTACATAAAAATATTTTCTCTTTTCGTTACAGATGAAACAATTCCGTAAGCTGTGGGACCCTTGGGACGAACCTAACTTGAGGAACTACAGGCCACTTCAAGAACGCGAAGATCGACATATATTTTACATCAATCTTCATTGGTGCCAGTACAATTCATTGTTGCCTATACCAAGACTACCAGAGCCATCCATTTCTATGCTATCTCCTGCATATCTAAGAAATCCTTGGATGCTGCCAGCACAAAATCGAACAGAGGAAGATACTGCGGTACAGGAAACTCAAACCAAAACTGGTTCTGATACTCTTGTTGATTCACCCAGTCCTGAGGCAAGGGTTTCCGGATAAAGGGGTTTCAATTCAAGTTTTACCTGGTCTCAAAGACAATTTGGTTTAACTGTCTGTTTTGTAATGGGTACGAAAATTTGTTTGTTTGTTTGTAAACTTTGTTATTATGTTTATTGTCCTGTAAATAAAATAAATCTTGTAACTTATTTAAATATTTGCGATCTTAGTAAACATATAAAAATAATACAAACAAAGAAGTAGCTTATGCCCATCACCCATGCCGTTGGCGAAGATTAGCTACTCAACTTAGTCTCGGTAATATCTTGTGCCAACAACTAGTTTAAACCAAAACTTGCACATATCACGCCGCGCCGTCCCAATTTTAGTTTTCGCCTTTATTTTAATATAATTTATTTAGTTCGAACAAAAATTATTCCTATTGTTGTTAGTAACACTTGTAAAACTATGTTAGTAACATTTTCTCTTTAAAACAAAACAAAAACAAAATAAAACTAATTGAAGTATCTTTATGTAACTATGTTCGTTTCCCGCTGCACCAGACCTGCAGCTATGCATACGGGTCCAGTGCCCCAGAACGGGCAATCAAGCTTATTAACAATTGCTATCAAGCTTATTAACATTTTATTGACGTGTAAAAGTGTTTGTACAAACCTACTTACAGAAATAAAATCATTTATCATTTAACAATCACCCTTAAGCTGTTGGTGCTGCCCCGAATCCTTCGCATCAGGGATGCTGTTCTTTTTCGCATAATATCTTGAAAGCTGTCTGTATCTGCTTCAGAAAATATGCCCGATGCGCTACAGAACCGCGGGAGCCCCAAGAGCACCCTAAAAGCGTTAATGTACTGTACACGAAGAACGTTGTAGGCCCTCTGCATATGTCTAACCCACAAGCTGCACGTGTAGAAGAACTGACAAAACAAAAGAGTCCCCCTTATTACAAAACAAGGTTTATCTACAGACCCAGGTTTAAAACATGGAGCCATTATTGAATTTCGAACTTTATTCCGACTATGGTACAGTTCCTAAACACAAAACTGACAACTTAGTACCGAACGAAGTTTTCAGTTTTGTATAAAGAACGGTATTTCTATCACAGTTACGTTCTTATTACAAAAACTGGCTCCATGGTTTAAGCCATGTCAAAATATAAATCTTGTTTTGTAATAAAGCGGACTGAGTTTCACTTCTCTAGTACATCGTGCAAACCTACGGGCCAGCATATTACATCGGACCGACAACGCACTTCGCTAACTTTCTGTCATCACTGTCATCATTCAAGTCCTCATTTACTATGTGGCCAAGGTACCTAAAATACGACACTACTTTTAGTGGCACACCATAGAGATACACCGGAGGACCTTTTTAGTACCTAACCTAAACACCACAAGCTCACTCTTCCGTACATTGTACAATAAACCATGAGACGTGGCCTACCTCTCACATGTCTCAAGCATCCTGCTGAGTACATCAATCGAGGGACTCAGCAGCACCATATCATCTGCATAACTTCTACTATTAATAACCTCACCATCTATAGAGCATCCGATACCAGTGCTGCTGAGCACCTCGATCAACTTATTGACGTAGACTGAAGAGCGCCAGGGAAGTCAAACCTCCCTGTCTCACCCCACACTCCAACCCATACGCCCTAGACAAGACACCCGATCATCTGACCTAGTTGATTTGGTAGCCATACCAGTAAGAGCTTAATGAGCTCATTAGGAAGACCTTGCTCACGTAATTTCGACCATAATATATTATAATCTTATGGTCGAAATCGCTCTCTTTGCAAGCAATTCACGTTTGGACGCTGGCTCCAAGCAACCATCTACTGTACCTCATTGTGACTCCTCGATGCCGGAGATCGCAGTACACATTAAAGAGCTCCGAAGAGTATTGTGCAGTCTAGACGTGAACAAGACCAGCGGGCCTGACGGCATTCCGGCGAGAGTGTTGAGGCAGTGTGCGCCTGAACTGTCTCCTGTGTTGACGTTGGTTCCGACTCTCTCTTAAAAAAACAACGATGCCAAAATCCTGGAAGCTTGCAAATGTACAACCAGTGCCCAAAAACTGCGACCGTGCAGACCCTCCCCATTACCTTCCGATCGCCATTACCTCCATTCTATGCAAAGTTATGGAAAGGGTACTGAACAGTAAGTTGCTGGCCTACCTTGAAGACAATGATCTCCTCAGTGACCGTCAATATGGCTTTCGCCGGGGACGGTCAACTGGTGATCTTCTTGTGTATGTCACGGACTGCTGGGGCGAAGCCATCGAGAAACATGGCGAAGCACTTGCTGTATCGCTTGATATCTCGAAGGCCTTCGACAGGGTCTGGCAAGCTGGTCTACTCAGCAAGCTTCCTGCTTATGGCATACCAGCTAATTTTTGTAGCTGGATATCAGACTTCCTTAGTATACGGTCGATCAGAGTAGTCGTTGACGGCTGCTCCTCTGACCTTATTGCTATTGATGCCGGAGTTCCTCAGGGGTCGGTTCTCTTTTCTTGCTGCACATCAATGACCTACTACAGACTGGTATTGTTGGGTACGCGGACGACAGTACTGTTTCAGAGAGAGGCTATGGTAGAGCAGACAGAGTTGACCTTAAGCCTTTTCTCCCAGTGGGGTGATGATAATCTGGTCACTTTTAACGCCACCAAAACACAGGTCTCTTATCGGTGTCTTTTTACCGCTAAAAAGAGTCGTTTCGGCCAAACTCCTACTTTTCGGGATACATCGGTTCCTGTAACTGGTCGGCTCGAGCTCTTAGGCATGGAGTTGACATCTAGTCTCAACTTCGGCGCCACCATCGAGTACAAAGCCCAAACTGCAGCCAAGAAACTGGGCATCCTAAATAGGGAGAAGCGATACTTTACGCCTGGACAGCTTTTGACCCTTTACAAAGCACAGGTGCGATCCTGCATGGAGTATTGTAGCCTCCTTTGGGATGGCTCAGCAAAATACCAACTTGCCGCGCTTTACTCGGTGGAACGCAGAGCTAGGAGGCTCATTGGCGACGTTAAACTGGTGGATGCCAATCTTCACAGCTTGGCCCATCGCCGCAAGGTTGCCTGCTTGTCGGTCTTCTACAGATTGTACTTCGGTGAGTGTGCCCAAGAACTCCACGAACTCATTCCACCGGCCCCCTTCTATTATCGGACATCTAGACGCACTGCAGGTACCATCCCTTCCTTGTTGCTATTCCCTAATTCGCACTAAGCGTTTCCATGGAGTAAACAGGCATCTTCTGGGTAATCTCACTCCATCGTCGACTTTGTCTCTGTCACCTCTACCCTAGACTAAGGTCAAGAGCAAACCCATCCTAAATAAAAAAAAAATAAAAAGAAGCCAATTGTTCAGAATTTCTGATTTGAATTTGTGTAAGTACTTATATAACAATAATTTTAATAAAAAAAGGTACTGAATAAATTTGGCCCAAAGTGTACATGCGCGTGCTTGCCACCACTACTGTTAAATCTGTGCTCACAACTCGTGCCGGGCAATAAACCAGGGCGCGTTAACAATACTCCTGAGTAGGTATCTTATTTTAGAATGTCTGTATCATTTTGATATTGGTCGGTTTAATACAGCCCCACAGTTGGATGCCATGTATCCGTATCGGCACGAGTATAGGTATACTTACCTAACGAGGGGTGAAAGGCTATTTTGGACAGAATCGACCTGACCTTTGGGTTTTATTGAAGTTTTAACGTCGATAATATTTTTTTGGTCTAAGCTAAAACTTTCCCAATCTGTAAATCAAGTGGTTATCTCTTAGTAATACTTTATGACTTAATCGTAATTTATTATCGGAGAGTGGTGACATCATGTGTGTTCATGTGGTAACCCTCTTCCATTCTCAGATAATTGGCTGATATATTCTTCTCTATGAAAAAGTCGATTAGGTCTAGTAGTTTCTAGTGGGCATTCGGCCAGTATGTAGATTTTCCAGTACATAAGTCCTCATGGTGCATGTCTTTAACTGCACTTAGAAGCTGTCTTTCCTTTGTTGTAGTTCTGTTAATCTCGATCCTCAATGAGTACTTTTAGCGTTATAGTCACTGCCTTAAATAAATCTCTGTCATAGTGATCTTTGTACCTATATCGTGTGTCTTGGCAGACAGTATATGGCCGTGTTTGATTTAACAAATATTGCCACAGCTTGCGTGTCTGGTTCCTCTTATGTACAATTTTCGTAATGAATTAATTTTTTTTTTAATAATAACCGCGCTACCTCCTCGGGCCGTTTGTTAGGGTGCACCGAGTTAGAAATCTTAGACTGTTTAGTGAAGTGAGTTTCAGAGAAACACATCAATATTTTTTGTGTACAGGACTAATTGCAACTTATGTTGATGTTGCAGCAATCCGTTGGAATTCCACGCCATTATTTTAAGTGTGTTGCATTCAAAAATCCATTAGTGTTTTTTTTTAGGGTGTTTCGGCAAGTGTTCCCGGATTATTTTTTGAGTTTCTTTTCTATAACATTTGCAACTCTTTGGTAACAAATCACCCTGTGAGCTTTTCGTTGTTCTGAGTGGGTGAGGTATTTTTAAACATATTTCTTCCCAAGATTCTCTTGCTAATAAGATACTCTGGCGATCGTGTCGTACTTATATAGTCTGTAGGCCTCTTTTCGACTTCATCGATATAAATTTCGATTTCGATATCCATCGGTGAGCACTGACGCAATGTCCTTCTTTAGCAAGAGTACGCGGCCGATTGTCGGTGAGCCCATGTCGCCCCGTGTGCGTTAGCTAGTACATTTCCAAACGTTCCATTTTACAGCGACAATCGCTTCGCCCGGGATCCAGCAATTTTGTTTATGAGCGACTTTTTGTAGCACTTGGGCGTTACAGCATTGAACTCCGTAATGTTCTATTTTCGGCGACAAAATAAAAGCTAACGCTCGTGGGCGGGCACCCAAAATCGGAACACAAATTATTGATGTGAGCACTGTGACGAATAGGGCCTAATTCGGAATGCAGCCTCTGTCTACAAACACGTATGTCACTGTCAGTGTCATTTCATTTCTTACATCAACAAAAAGGTAACCTACAAAATTTTGACCTCAGACCAGTCATTAACAAAATGTTGAGGAATATTTTGCGTACCAGCCGCTGGCTGGCACGAAAGCAGATCAATAGTGTGACTCCAGTATTACTGCGCCATTG
This sequence comes from Tiliacea aurago, assembly GCA_948098905.1. Lineage (NCBI taxonomy): Eukaryota > Metazoa > Arthropoda > Insecta > Lepidoptera > Noctuidae > Tiliacea > Tiliacea aurago. The sequence continues at coordinate 22,788,007 of OX402582.1, forward strand.
CCCGCGTGTATCGTCAAAGGTCACTAGTATAACGTTTGACCGCCAATTTTCGTCAATCCCGACTGCTCCTGAAGTTTCCGATGTGGATCAAGCAGTTTTTGAAGAAATCTGTAACGAAACTCTCGAATCCCTTTGTGATTATTTCGAAGAAATTGTGGACTTCTCCGCAAATTTAAAAGGGGCTGACGTCACGTACAGTGTATGTATTCCTATTTCAAAACATTCCTGACTACTTTTATAAATGAAAATTTCGTTTAGTTTAGCTTTAGTTAGTTTATTTATATAAATACCTTATTTATATTAGCTAGAAAACTATATTAGGCCATGTAGAAATACGATTTACGGGTTTGATAACAATTTACCAAGTTATATAAGTTTTACTTATAGAATATTACCAAAAAAATTCTCATACATTATTTATTCAAGTGTTTTGATGTACAAGTATCGATTATTTTATTGCCTGTTCTTATCAACAATAAGACATAAAATGTAGAGATAAACATATCTTATTTTTGTGGTTTATTAACATTGATATCAATACTATGTTTGTGAATTGCAAAATGATGCTAGGCAAACACCAACAGCTGGTATGAGAAAATCCAACGAATTCAAATTGCATTAATGAAGGAATACAACATTTAAATAAAATATTATTTTTCATGTTTCAGGATGGAGTACTAACGGTAGCCCTCGGATCTAACTACGGAACATATGTAATCAATAGACAAACTCCCAACAAACAAATCTGGCTCAGTTCACCAGCCTCCGGTCCCAAACGTTATGACTTAGTTCTCAAAAACGGAGGCCATTGGGTTTACAAACATGACGGAGTGAGCTTACATAAATTATTACAAGAAGAAATATCGAAAATAGTTAAAAGCAAAGTAGAATTTAATAAGTGTTCTCATAGTTTAGTTTGAAAACTGTATATTTTATTTATTTTATAGTAAATAGGTTTTATTGTTTTAGTTTTGTTTTATTTTTTTAATTCAAAATGGAGGTTATCGAAGATGGCAATATTATGGACCGCATTCCTATTTTATTGCAAAGGGATTTGGAGTATTATCAGGTACCTACTTATATAATAAATTATTAATATAATCCAATGCATCAGTAGCTATGATATGAAAGTGAAATCATGTTAGAAAAAAAAATCAAAATATTGATTATTTTAAGATGATTATTGTCTGGTTTCTCTATACCATTCAGTTTGTAGATTAGTTAATCATGAACATTTTTGGACCATTGTTAAAACCAGTAGTTACTGACACATATTGTGTGTCAGTAACTAATGTTTTATGTCAGCAACTAACAGTGATAAACAGTGTCTATATTGAAACTGATACAAACAAAATTTTATGTTAAATCATTTTTCAGAAAAACCAAACAGTACTATCTGAAACTATTTGCAAAGGAGTTGTGGGTGGACGACTAGATTTTCCGAGAAATGCTTCATTTGCTTCAGTCAAAATAGTACTATGGTTGGAAGAGGAGTTTTCTATTGCATTCAAGTATGTATTGTTCAAAATATAAAATCAATTCTGCTTGTTGCAGTTCATTATGTATATTCAGATTATTCAGTCCTGAAGAGGCTATAATATATTTTAAGAGGCTATAATTGAAGCATAAACATACACAATCCAAATCAATATTCTTGCCAAAAAGATTAGATCTCTGTTGATTTTGGATGTTCATTCCTGATACTACATTGTATCTACTTACCTTAGATTATATTATATAATCTAAGCTAATTACCATATTCAAATTCGACTCAAATTGGTGTTATTGGGGATGCGCTAAGGTAGTCTGCAAACATCAAATATTCTTAAGTTTTTTGCAATTTACAGGTCAGTAACAGGTTGTATATTGATCTATATTCACGGCCATAACAAATATGGCTTTACAGAATTATAATAATTAGAATCAGCATTACAACTCTCTAAGTTCATAAAATCAGACAGAATTAAACACGATTTAACATGTAACACATACAAATCGTGTTTGAAACATGTTTGTAACACGCAACTATGGGCGCAGCAGACCCGGCTTAACGTAAACGAATCTGTTCGTACAGTTTTGGAAATTAAATGGCAAATACGTAATAAATACTTAGAGACACGAAATCTTAAGTCTAGGCATCATGAGCATGTTGTGCTTGTTTACATAGTGATGTAACTTTATTGAGTAAAAAAACGTGATTTAATATCATAATCAGCCTATAATGTTCCCACTGCTGGGACACAGGCCTCCGCTCTTCGAGAGGGAGTGGGCTGTTATCAACCACGCGGGCCCGGTGCGGTTTGATAGATGTCACATGTCTTCAAATTTTTCGTTCTAGGACATGCCGGTTTCCTCACGATGTTTTCCTTCACCGTTTTGAGAGCAGTGGTGATGAAATTATTTACACCAAGTAAAGCCACTGCCTGGGTTCGAACCCATGATCTACAACTCGTAAGTCGGGGCCGTTACCACTGCTCTCACTGCTCTATAGGTCATCATCATCATTCATCATTTCAGCCGAAAGACGTCCACTGCTGGACATAGGCCTCCCCTAAAGGGGCGGGTTTGCCATAATCGCCACGCTTGGCAGGCGGGTTGGCGATCGCAGTATGATGTTAAATGCATAGAGAATGCTGCTGCCTATTCTCAAGTCCCTCAGTCGCCTTTTACGACACCCACGGGATGCTGGTGCTTTCTTTACGTCCGGCACCAAACGGATTCAATAGGTACTTAAATTAAAACTGCAACTTCAAATTATAGTAAGACTCAACTGAATAGTAATCATTTACAGACAAGGGTCAGGCATGTTCGTGATAACAAAAGAGGATGAGAAAGGAGATTTTGGTGTAGCCAAGACTTCTGACCCTGACAAGTTTGTGCAGCTGGCTATAAAGTCTGGTGATTCTCTGCTAGGTAGGTTCCGATGTAGTATTTTTATTCGGTCTAAGGGTTGTTAAACATTTATTCGAGTCGGTACTTTCGATTCGGCAGTACTTGTTGAACAACAAAGTCCAACAAACAAACAGCACGAAGCGTTCACCACCTTTATATTCGGCTATCATCCTTGCTGAATCATGTTCGGGTCGGCTAAGCCGATCTGCGCTTTTTCCCAACACAAATCGACATGATGTCCCCGCCCAGCTTTGCCGAATCATGCCGACCCGAACAAGATAAAACCAGGGCTGATTGCAGGACTGCACTAGGCCTTGTGCCATCGGTATCTCTGAAGGTTCGGTGCAAAATGGAGAGAGGTTCTGTTGCAGCCCGTTTTTAGGGTACCGTACCTAAAAAGAAAAAAAACGGAACCCCTATTATAGCATAACTTTGTTGTCCCTCTGTCTGTGTCTGTCAGTCTGTCACGACCCTTTTTCTCAGGAACGCCTCGAGGTATCAAGTTGAAATTAATATCAAATATGTAGGTCTATGGTCTCTTGAAGCTCTAAAAAAATCAAGCTTCCAAGTCAACGCAATAAAAAGATATGGCAATTTATGCGACATATTCTGATACTCGTAATCAAATCAAAACCTATAGGGTACTTCCCGTTAACCTAGAATCATGAAATTTGGCAAGAAGCAAGGTCACACAGCACAAGTAAAGGGAAAAGTCCGAAAAGCTACAATTTGTAGTTATATCACTTAACTTTTTTTTTTTGCTATTACAAACTTACATTTCCAGTTGGACGGACCGTGCCGTATTGCGATGTATGTTTTTCAACTAAGTACAATGTTAAGTTTCTTTTTGGGATAAATTCATCCCAACTACGGACCCTTAATTGTGCGTTGTCTTTCACGCACTTGGCCGGTTTTTTTATTCAACACCGGTTGATTTAAACGAAGAGTAAGACGGAAATATGTCTTATTACATAAAACGAGTTCTAAATTAGTCCAAGCCCAAACCTTCGAGCTCGTTATTGTATTATAAACTTTATTTGTAGCACGGTGAAGTTCTTAATACAAAATTGACAACTGAGACGGGTATTTGGCGTTAGTTTTTGTAATTAGAACTTTAACCTTTTCGGAATAGAGTTCGAAATTCAAAAATGGCTCGATGGTTTAAACTTGGGTCTAAAAATAATCCTTGTTTTGTAATAAATAGCAATGCACTTATGTAGCTGTTTGGTTAACAAAGCCCTTTGTCACTAGCTGTACTTACTACGTATCTAGAAAGTGTGTAAATAGTATCAAAGTCTGCTTATATCTTTACACGAGTTCTGTTCATCATAAAAGTCTTCATCTTCCAGAGCATCTCCACATGTTAGCGCAAGAAGCTCTCGACCACGCTGATCTCCCAGTACTGACCGCTACGCTTGGAGCCGCTGCGTTATTGAAGAACAGTCTGTATTGCTATGTGCAGCATATTGAGGATAGTGGAAATCCTGAGAGATACTCCCTACTTCAGGTACCTACTTATTAAGAGAGTTTACACCTTACAGCATTTCATACAAACTTTCAAGCCCTTTTTTTTTGGAAATGACTGAACCGATTTTAATGAAACTTCATAGGCATAAGCAGGATACAAAGGTCTAAAAAGTTAGTAAGTAAGTAAAAAACATTTTCGAAAAATAGTGTTACAGGCAAATTAGACCAATTTTAAATTTTCCATAGAAACAGAGATTTCCAGTTATCTGTTTTTAAGTGCCCTAGGAATTTCTCCTGTATTGTGGGTGCGTTTACAAACATTTAAACTCACGTTGACAGCCAGACCCGGAACAACTACTTGTAAGTCATACAAATATTTGTTCCGTGCGGGAATCGAACCCGCGATACGCAGCGCAGCAGTCAATCGCTTAACCACTACGACAACCGTGTCGTCATTTCGAAAATGTTCTTTACTAACTTTTTAGACCTTTGTATCCTGCATGCGTATGAAGTTTCATTAAAATAGCTTTAGTCATTTCGAAAAACAACGGCTTGAAAGTTTGTATGAAATGCTGTAAGGTGTAAACACTCTTAAATTGATTTCACTTGTTTATTCAATAATAAATATAAACAATAAGCACAATATTCATTTTCACAACCATGTTGGGGTCGGCTTCCATTGTAACCTGATGCAGCTGAATACCACATATTTCCTCCACAACCCGGTAACTGGACAATACGATATCCCTTTTTTCTGACTGTCAGACTTTTACTGACTAAAACCCACCTGTGTTCCTTCCGTTGCCTGTATGCCAGGGCTACGATATCCCTTTCGGACAAACTCGCTACCCTGGCAGGAATACGATATCCCTTGGTAAGACTAGTTGTCAGCCTGACTACCCGTAACGACTGTCAAAGATTTACAATTGACAGCTGGGACAAACGGATTACCTTCCTTTCCGAGGCACGGAGGTGTCTCGGTGTATAATAGATGGTCACCCATCCACGGACTGACCTCGGCAAGCGCAGCTTAACTTTCGATCGACCCGTGCTTCTTTTATTACTTAGCCACGAGCCCCTTCATAATATTCAGATACAAATAGAAAAAAAAACCAGACCTGTCAGTGAATTTAATTTTTTTACCAAGTAGTTACATGACGTCATACGCATAATTCTGATACAGTTTGATAAATTCGATATAGCATTCGCCAACGTCCATACTACGTTGAATACACCGGTTCTCGTCCGATCACCGAAGTTAAGCAACATCGGGCGCGGTCAGTACTTGGATGGGTGACCGCCTGGGAACACCGCGTGACGTTGGCTTTTTGTTTTTTTTTTTTACTTTTATGTTATTTAGTTACTTCTTGCAAATTTTTATTCGCGAATAAATTTGTATTTATTTAATATTTCATGCATACAAACCTATTGAGGCAGTCATAGGCATTTTCTACTAGTCAACTTTCGACAACTCCACAACACCACCTCCACTAGGTAACTGCACTACTTTTAGGCAAATGTTATTACTCAGTAAAAGACTAAATGATATGAGTTTGTCCAGATTATGATAATTATAATTAATTGCAAACAAGAACGGTCATTTGTGACCCAGACCCGATACGAAAGAGACATAGCTAAAATATATATTTTTTATATTCGAAATCAATGGTTAACAACAAAATATTGCCTTATGTTTTAAGTTCAGGCGATATACAAAAAAATTGTTTATGCCTATTTACCTTCAAAATTCATAATTGTAGACAACTCAATCATGATACAATAATTATGGAATTATCCAGGTGACCTGGTGATGGAGCTGGATTATGTAATTTTTTTATTAAATGTTAAACTTCTAGTATATCAATCGAATTAGGGTTCATTAAAATCGTCTTACTCGGTGATTCATTGCAGATTAGAGATTAGGGTATCATTATGAACTGGATAGTTATTGGAATATTTTGGTAGCTAGGTACTTAAATACACAGTCTTTGAAGTTATCAATATTAACTCTATTTCAGTGCCGTTTGTGAAACAAAAATAAAATCAATATTTGCCAAAAATCGTCGCAATATTTTATATTGAATCTCGAAAATAAAAACGCACAGCAGGCTAATTCACGTAACTAAATAAGTGCGGTAGCAGTGCAGTTGCAATTAAGTTTCGATCAAAACAACGCATTTCGTATTCTACTATTCTCTACGGCTGTCAGATACTATATATATTCAGCTCTCACTCAAACTTAAACTTCATTGCACCTGCACTGCAACTTGATCGGCGCGTCATGAAATTACGTGAACTAGCCCTCTGATCGCGACGCATAGAGCGAACAAAAATTTTTTTTATGGCATCTCGTAGTTCAACCTATTAGGTTGTAAATGGTGCATGTGGACTTTGTTCGCGCTGCAGGCTTGCAGGGAAAGGAGTCGTAGGCACGAATGGCGGCGTTCTTCTCGGTTATCAGGGAACGTACGTCAGCCGGTACTTTCCAGCGATGGTGTTCCATCACCGGAACTTCCCATGAACAATCCGTCAATGCGGATCAATCCGTCAATGCGGATTCTACGTGTTCTGTAAACGAGTCGACCGCGACCGTCGTGTCTGCGACTGAGACTATGAGGTCAGGAATGGAGTCCAAGTGAGTCGATGTGGTGGATTTCAGTCTTTCACTAACTTTCCTCCAGTCGGTTATCACTTTAGTCTGTTGGGGACAGAAAGTCAAGGACTGCGCACGTGCTTCTAATGAAAGAGTGAGATAGCATGATTTGTTACTATTACTGGGTTACCTAAGCCGCAGCTGGTATTGAAAATTAAGATTAGAGGATTATAATAATACAACTTCAAATAAAGGCACTAAATAAGACGCCCTTTAAATTGTGATCCACCAGCGGGCTCATTGCGTAACACACTATCAGTAGGAATCGGCTTCAATTTGACAGTTCAACAACATTCATTCGTTATTTACGTTGTTGAGCAGACAATTTACTAACACATGAAGCAATGGATTAGCAATATACTTCAAAATCATTCCGATTGCGATTCAAACTGTGTTACGCAATTAGGGTGCAGGAATATTTTAGCTCTAATGGAGCTAGAAACTTGATGACTGTCTATTTTTTGTGTTTTTAACTAAATTGGCGTCATTTTAAATATATATAATTGCAATTCATTAAAAACTATTTTAAAATATTTTGCGTATCTAAAAAAAATTATAGGTGCTATTGTCACTGATATTCAGAATAGTGTACATTTATTTCTGTTATATTTAATATAACAAAATAACTGAGATATGTTCCTTTTGTGTCGGGCCTGGGTAAATTTCCTAAGGACCGTGACCGTTCTTCTTTGACCATGACTTAAGTACCTGACTATATTATTATTAATTGACTTCATTTTAATTTCTGTTTTGTTTTGTTGACATTATTATGTTTTTTAAAGACTTTGTAAATGATATGAGTTTGTCCAGATTGTGATTATTATAATTAATTGCAAATTTGACCATGACATATGTACCTGGCTATATTGTTATTAATTGACTTCATTTTAATTTCTGTTTTGTTTTGTTGACATTATTATGTTTTTAAAAGACTTTGTAAATGATATGAGTTTGTTCAGATTGTGATTATTATAATTAATTGCAAATTTGACCATGACATACCTATTACCTGGCGATATTGTTATTAAATGACTTCATTTTAATTTCTGTTTTGTTTTGTTGACATTATTTTGTTTGTATTAATTTATTTTAATTTATGTAATAATTTGCACGCCGTAAGGTAGACTGTAGCCGATCTCATTAATTTATGTACAACATCATATACCTGTACCTACATTCATAGCAAATAAAGTACTGATTTCTGATTTCTGAAAATACTTCCTAAAATTAATTAAGCACTAGTGTGCTTAATAAATTTTAGAAAGTAGTTTTTATCTAATTTTACACATAGTTAATTATATTATAAAATGATGTTTATTTCTGTAACTAGTATAATAAACTTACAAAAAAAATACACTTCAATAATATTTTAAAATCTAGATGAGGTCGATGTTTCCTATCCCACTACTCTGAGAAGAAACACCGAAACAAACTCAGAGGTCACAGAAGACTGGTGACCTCCGAGTTTGTTTCTTCCATTATCTTGGTCAGATGTTTTTATGAGGTTTTTATTTAGTGACTGGGCAACTAAAGGACTCAGAAAAAGTAGGGAAAGACTTTTCGAGCTGTATGGCCATAAGCCTTATATAAACACGGAAACTTTTAATAAATATGTTGCTACTTACTCCAGAACTTTTAAAAACACTTGCAAGGCAGCTAAAGCCTTATACATTAGCAACAAGGTTAAGTCAGCAGACAATAAAATTAAAACGGTTTGGAAAATTATCAATAATGAAACGAATAGGAACAAAAAGCATGATTCTGATTACGCACTGGAGACGTCATGTGGTCTCATTTGCGATAGCAAAGAAATTGCTCAAGAATTTGTAAATTTCTTTACCAGTATCCCACTGAAAACTACAGAAACTTTAAATTCCTCGCCCTCGCTCGCTTTTGACTCTGTAAGGGCGAACGTTTCAGCCTGCTCTATTGAATTTAACTTTAAGCATATTAACCCAATAATAGTATTAAACGCTTTTAGGCAAATCAAGATCAAATTGTCCGAAGATCTTTGGGGAATGTCCATTAAAGTCTGTACGTCCATAATTGAGACTATTGCGCCTTACTTAGCCTTAATATTTAATTTGTGTGTGGATCAAGGAGCCTTCCCGGATTTAATGAAATACAGTAAAGTAATACCACTTTTCAAATCCGGGGACAGTAAAGACACAAATAATTATAGACCCGTATCCGTGTTGCCGGTTTTCAGCAAGGTGTTTGAAAAGGTAATGCTTAATCAAATGCTCAATCATTTCAACTCGAATAAAATCCTTCACGATCAACAGTATGGTTTCACCAAAGGACGTTGTACGACCGACGCCGGTGTAACCTTATTAAGACACATTTTTAACGCGTGGGAAGAGGCCCAAGATGCCATAGGAATCTTTTGTGACCTTTCCAAGGCATTTGATTGCGTCGATCACGAAACCTTGCTATTGAAACTTGAGCATTACGGACTTGGAAAACTTGCGCATAGTTTAGTAAAATCTTATTTAAACGATAGACAACAGCTAGTTCAAATAAATGGTATCAATTCACTCGGTTTAAAAGTAAAAATTGGTGTTCCTCAAGGCTCGATATTGGGTCCTTTCCTCTTTTTAGTGTATATTAATGATCTACTCCATTTATTAAATAATCAACCACAAATGGTGTTATTTGCTGACGATACTTCTTTGATTTTTAAGGTAGATAGACGTGCTACAAATTTTGATGACGTAAATAACGCCTTACTGCAGGTCCAAAATTGGTTCACTGCCAATAATTTAGTATTAAATGGAAAAAAAAACGAAGTGCATACGATTTTCTTTACCAAATGTAAAAAGTAGTGATTATGAGATAGTATTGAATCAAGAGAAAATAGAATTCGTCGATAAAACTGTTTTCCTGGGGATCACGCTCGACTCTAGGCTTCAATGGGGTCCTCATTTAACATCTCTTGCAGGACGGCTAAGTTCAGCAGCATATGCTGTCAGAAAAATCCGTCAATTTACTGATGTAGATACCGCGAGGCTAGTCTATTTTAGTTACTTTCATAGTATCATGTCTTACGGTATTTTACTTTGGGGACGGGCTGCAGACATCGAGTCTATTTTTATTCTGCAGAAAAGAGCCATCAGAGCCATATATAATTTCCGCAGGCGCGATTCTCTTAGGGAACTGTTTAAGGATATTAACATCATGACGGTGCCTGGTCAATATATCTATGAAAACATCATGTACGTTAGAAAAAAATTACATCTTTTTAGTAAAAGAGGCGAAAGACATAATTATAGTACTAGAAGTAGGGATCTATTAGCTCAACCAGGTTTCAGACTGGCAAAAGTAGACTTATCTTTCATGGGGTACTGTTTAAAATGTTATAATAAAATCCCTCCCGTCATACTTCAACTGAATGAGACGAAATTCAAATCTTGTATAAAACGCACACTATGCAAGCAGGCATATTATAGGTTGGGGGATTACATCGCTGATAGAAATGCTTGGCTCAATGCTGGTCCAGCTCTACAACCACAACTAATTTATTAACATTTGAAAATACTGTTGGTGCTGATGAAGATTGGAAGACTATCTTTTCATTGTATAAACTCGAATATCCTTTGTATTATATAATTGCATATCACAGGTGTGAGTACTATGTGCAATAGAGCTACCATTTACCGGGTAATTATGTCTTTCATTGACTTAAATGTACCCTGGCGGCTGAGAGTATGTCATGCTCACTCAGATGTCTCGCTGATGGTGGCGTGTGTGTTGGATCATTTAGCTCCCTTCAAAATGGTTGAGCTGAATGGTGCTGATCCATGCGTCATGTTCGTGAACGGGCGCTGTCAGTTGGGACTGGTCATCTCTTAGCTGCCACGGCTTATTTTTAATTATTTTAGTTTTGAATTGTTATCTTTTTATCACGGACGCTTTTGACGTATTGCATCGTTCTCACATCTTTAACTTCAATATGAATGATGTAACCAATATTTTGTACCAATATTTTAATTTAAAAGAGTGTCCGTGGAGTTTCTTGCCCGTTCTTCTCCATAGGAACCTACTATTTGGAATGGGCAACTAGGTTCATATTTGTAACTGACCGACTTCTTGACAATTCAAAAGTGCCTGTCAATGGTTTAATTGAAATAAATGCTTTGAGTTTGAGTTTGAGTTTTGATGTTAAATGATTTTGTATTATATAATTGCATAGCTCAGTTATGAGTACTATGTGCAATAGAGCTACGATTTGCCGGGTAATATGTCTTTCATTGACTTGACTATGCCCTGGCCGCTGAAAGTATGTCATGCTCATTCAGATGTCTCGCTGATGGTGGCGCGTGTGTTGGATCATTTAGCTCCCTTCAAAATGGTTGAGCTGAATGCTGATCCATGCGTCATGTTCGTGAACGGGCGCTGCCAGTTGGGACTGGTCATCTCTTAGCTACCACGGCTTATTTTAATTATGTTAGTTCTGAATTGTTTTTTTTTATTTGTTTATATTTGCTGTGCCTACTATTGCTGCGTTTTTTTGTTTTTTTTTTATGTTGTGCTCACATTTAGTTATAAATTCAACATTAGAGATGTAAAACAATTTTTGTAACATTATAATTTATAAAAACAGTGTCCATGGAGTTTCTTGCCCGTTCTTCTCAATATGTAATGTAGGTACTATCGAGGACACTGCCGCCTGACCACTTTTCAACCTTATTACTAGGTTGAAAAGTGGTTAGGCGCCAGTGTCCGCGATAGTAAATACTACGCTTAGGAATGGGCAACTAGCTTCATATTTCTAACTGGCCGACTCATTGGCAATTCAAAAGTGCCTGTAAATGGTTTGATTTAAATAAATGCTTAGTTTTGCTAACGCCATCTATATTTTAACGCCCTACATTAATTTATAGGGTTGCTACAAACGTTACACTACAATGTCGGAAGCTGTTGGCGAAAGAGTCCTCGATCTCCACAACCGAGTGCTATCTCTGTACATTCTACAAGATTCAGGTGGGCGGCCGATAGATGGAAAGACTAGGACGGTTCATGAGACTGGAACGCCATCTGTGCAGGGATGGTGGCTTTATATGAATGGTAAGGACAAACTTTTGAAATAAGATTATTTTAAATAAACCTTTCTTACAGTCCATTCAACCGATTTTGACTTCTATTCCGTAGACTGTTTAAGGATGGCATTAAAAGCAAAAACGTGGTTACAATACCAACTGTTTACTACAGCTGCCATTTGTCATGCCACCAACGCAATAGAAGTCAAAATCGGTTGAACGGACTGTAAAAAAAGGTTTATATAAATCTCTAATCTTATTTCAAATGGAGTATAAATAGTAAAAAATACTCATGTGTTTGGTTGTCTGCCCGAAAGCTTCATTGGCACAACACCCGTGCCAGTGTTGGCATCAAAAAACATTTTTAAACAGACATACGAACACAACGCATTTCCCTTCTTCACCTCAACACAGCTCATGCATAGGGCTACGTATGTTAAAGAAACATACGTAGCATGTATTTTAAATTTATCTGCCCGAAAGCTTCTTTGGCACAACCCTGTACAACTGGTAGGATGAAGAAGCATTATTTTGTAAACACGCCGCGGGTATTATTTCTTGTCATAAGTCTTGACATTAATTTCTTTAAAAATTCCACAAGATTTATTTTTTCCTAGTTCAAATTTCAAATTGACATATATTATTTCTAGTTGCTTGTTTCATGCTTTTTTCTTTCCAGGTAGTAGACGAGACCTTTGGGACACGGTACCACCGCGGATGGCGCAGAGAATATTTGCTGGGATGCTCAATGAAACGCTAACCATACTTACTGTTAGATATTGTCAAGTAAGTGGACAATAATGCTTTAGAAAAATAGCTGTTGTTTAAGGGAATATTTAGAAAATCGTAGAAAACCTAATAAAAATAAATAAAAAACACAATAATTGTTGTGTAAGGCCCGCTTGAACAGCAAAGCCCTTAAGAGCCAACTAGTCGCGGGCTCGAACTCACTGGCGGGCGCGGCCAAAAAGCACACTGTCTCACCTAGCATCGTGTCCGACAGAGATAGCACCAGTGATGAGCAGTTAGAAGCTAGTCTACACGCATAACGTCTAGTCGCACGCACACAAACACAGTGCACGACGATTCATACTAAACCGCGCGCGTAAAAATATACGAAAACTCCTTTGGAAGGTGGGGTTTTATGAAAAAACTACTGCATAAATCAATTACGAATAAAGTTTATTATAATCTTCGACAATTGAGCTTTGTCGGAACGAGCTTTGTTTTTGAGATTTTATACTTCTCTTATTACTTATTTACGCCCAAAGTTGCGTTAAAATTAGCAGGAAAAACGAATCTTTGTTGGCTCATAACTTTTTAATGCCTTTGTTTTTTACTATTCTGCTTCTGTGCAGACAAAATTAATAATAAGACAAAACGATATCATGTTTTACTTTAGATGTACAATGTGTAACAGTGGAGTAAAACCCCCCCGAAATTTGTATGGAAAAAGTATCGACTAGTTGCGCCTTAATGCGTTTAACTCTAAACATATTCCGAACACACCGGTGTACATCTCCCGCCTGCACTACACCACTAACGCGGAGGACATCGTGGAGTACGTGCGCCAAAAGACGAGGTACACGCCGAGGGTGCAGTTACTGGAGTCGCGCCGGAACGTCAACTTCAAAGCGTTCGTCGTGCGTGTTCCGAACTGTTATCTGCCCCTCGTCATGGAAGAAGACTTTTGGCCGCAGGACGTGGTGTTCCGTCGCTTCCGCGGACAAGTTCCACAGGACAGCACAATCTAGTGCAAAGTGAAGTGCTACTAACATAGTCTAAGCCTTTTTATTAACACAAGTTTTTGTTTATATACAGTATGTATATTTAGGTTAAGGTATTTTTCTATGGGCCTATGTCGCCTGAAATAAATGGTATTATTATTATTTCCTTTATTTCACTATATATACATATAAATTATATTTTTAAATATTAGAATATAGAAAAAGAATATAAAAACATTTAAAAATATATATATATATTATTATTATTATTATGTCTCTGTCATCTTCAAATGATTGACAGAAACTGAATAAAGTTAAATACGTTTAGCGTTAAACGCATTAATTAGTTTTAAATTATAGCTGGCATGAATAGTTAGAAACACGGCCTAATGGTTATGCCAATGGCAATGGATTTGCTTCAGAACCCAATAAAGAAACAACTTTAAGAGGGATGCGCTAAGGTAGCCCGTGAAATTCTTTTTTTTTTAGTTTTTTGCAATTTGCAGGTCAGTGATGAACTGATGACACTGAACTGCAATTTGCAAAAAACTTAAGAAAATTTGAATTTTGTTACTATAACAAATATGGGTTTATATTAGTAGTTAAAATAAAAAATATTATAAATAAACAACTTTTACATTCATTATTTTTCTAATTAAACTAGGTACCTAGCGTTTTTAAAAACGCTAGTTTTTAACAAAAAAATTGTCTCCTTACTCTTATAACATACATTACAGTGTTACAAAAACCCGCTAGAACTATACGCACGTCCTATTACTACGGGAGCATGCTCCGGATTAGGCTTATAGAAAAAATATCGATGTACCTACTTATCGATACATCGATATTTTTTGTTCGATAAATCGATATTTTTGGGCGATCTCTATTATTTCAATACATTGATAATTCGATACTTATATCGATATAAAATATCAAGTATCGAAAGTAAATTTATCAAATACAAATAATATTTCCAACAAGTCACCATTGTCACCACTGACTAAAACCGCTAAAATTCAGAGCCGTAAAAAGTAAACTCACTTTTATCAAATATGTTTATGTTATGTTTTATTAGTTTAAGATTTTACTTCAGAAATTATGTTTCTATTTTTGTATTTCTATGAATAAAACAAGCACAACATAATTTCATAAACTACCTACCTACGTATAATTTTTAGAATATTTCACCGATTTATCGTTACCAATATTTTTTTTAAATATCGATATGATATACATATATCGATACGTTTTGGCACTTTTTGCATCCCTACTCCGGATTGAGGTAGCGGGCGGAAAGCGTCTATACTTCATAAAAGATAGCTTGATCTCTGCGACAGCTGTCAGTAAAATCACGCCTATGAAGTCCTGAATTTCATAATAGTACAGACAGTACCTGTCAGTGTCATACTTTATGGGCATGCCGCCGACCTATTTAGTGCTGGGCGATGAATCATCGTGACCGCATACTATCGATATTTTAAATAAAACTTAATTTAAAATTAATTTATCTTTTAATTTTGTTGTATATTTTAATATCATAACATCGTCCGATTTGATAATATTTGCGAACAAGATGGAATGATTAAATTATAGTTAACCGTTCCATCTATTTAAAAACAATTTCTTCTTCTTTCAGACTAATACAACAGAGACGACAACCCGCCTTCTTCTCAACGACATCCTAAACATTCTTCTCTGCGTAGCTCAGTTACTGCCGTCTATTTGTGCGAATGGGTCAGACCTAGCAGGGTTGGACTCTAAGCATCAGACTCGAGACGTCAGAGATGTGCACGCGAAGTGCAATGAACTGTTCAAGTGTTTTGTGTATAGGGGGGCTGACTTGCATTTTATACATCAGGTAAGTCGGTCACTCTCAGAAGTCATAATATCTGTTTCAAAAGTATCTAAAGAAGTTGTAAACAAACCCTGTTCAGCAATATGAATAAGAATAATTTATTTGCAAAAAATATAGGTGTTACCAGTTGTAAGAGTTGGTGGATTAAGTACAGTCCATATTTTGCCTGTTTATGGCATGCACATTACACTCATGTCGTTGAAATGCCAGCAATTTTGGAGCGGGCCTGACTGCCTATTGTGGTCCAACGTATGTTTGTTCATCGCCACCCTCGTGGAGGCTATGTTGAACCTTTATCAGCGACTAAACGTACAGGGTGAACTTTGACGTGTCTACAAGGTGTAATTTGAATAACTGCAACCTCTTAAGGAGTCATTGTACTCATCATTATGAATATCTTTTATTATGAGACCAGAACTGAAATCGCGAGACCAAAAATCTGCTGCTTCATACATTTATGTTCTCATGTAACTCAACATACCATAACCTTAGGTGTTGAGTTGAGCTGCACGATTACTGACAAATGCTTACACTGATTGGACAGGTCCACTCAAATTTGTGTGGTTCTTTCCTCAAAAGACCATTTCAGACACGGATCTACATGGTCCTTACATGATCTGACCAAGATTATGTTTGGACTTTAAAAGAGACTGTGACCCCTGAGGTAGTCAGATAGGAAATGTCGGCTATATCTAGTTTTTTTTTTGAATTTTTATATGACGTGTAAAAGTGATTCTAATATCCTATTTACAGAATAAACGATTTAATTTAATTTCATAACAAAATGTAGCCAGCACTGTACAACAGTAACAGCTGACTTTTTTTCGCGGTTTCACGGTTGGTGCTTAATTCGTTGAGCACATAAAAACACCGTGCCCATACAATAATTTTCTTCTGGGGTTGCTTATATAATTATGTAGATTGCTTAACAAATAAACAATCGTATTTCGCAATCATTTTTGAAGTAAATTCTCTATTAATTTTCCAGGAATTCAAAGAAAGGGATCCTCCATCGATTCCAAGAGAGTGTCCGTATCCGTGGTTTACGTTTGTCAATCCGAAACTGTTCGACAATTTGGACGACCCGTCTGTAAGGAGTACGCACGACCTGTGCAATAAGACCGCCATAGGATTGGAGCTGATTGTGCTGCTGGCACAACCGCAACCAAACTGGGCGTTGATTGTTAAGGTACACACCAAAATAATACCCTTAAAGTAAATTCAGGGAAATTAATTGCAAAGCCAGGAGTCATCATAGTTTTTTTTTTAATGTTCCCCCACACTAAGAATTTCTCCTGTATCGTGGGTGCGTTTACAAACATATAAACTCACATACACAAACAGCCAGACCCGGAACAACTACTTGTAGGTCATACAAATATTTGTTCCGTGCGGGAATCGAACTCGCGACACGCAGCGCAGCAGTCAATCGCTTATCCACTGCGCCGACCGTGCCGTCAATTTCATACAACTGTCAAAGAATGACAGTTCTGATTTACCTGTACGACCTGTAGCCACCCTGATCGGATACGAAATAATATTTTACATTTTAAGGCCCAGAAAGGTAGCTAGGTTCTTATAAAACAGGGGTTTTGTTATTTGCAGACGTGATCTTTGACGTTGGCCTAAAAACACTTAAAGAATCGTTTAGTGTTTTTGGGCCTATGCAACCCTAATAATGTTGCCCTAGTATATTTAGGGTATGGGTCCAAGGGCGACCGACTCGGTGACGTCAGTCGCCCCCCACACAACATCAGGACCCGAGGTGGTGGCGCGTAGTATGCCACGCGCGCCCATTGAGACCTCCTAAACCACGTGGGGGGGGGGGGGGGGGAGGGGGCAGAATACCTCACCTCCCTCAGACTTGAGGTGCCGTGCACTCGATCCCACGATCCCCAGTGCAAGGGGGGGAAGGGAACACTGGGGTGGTTTTTAGTCAGTAAGAGTCTGACAGATCCCTCCGCCCGCCCCAGGGTGGACATCCATGAGGATTTTCCACCCCGGACCAAAAACCAAAAATAAGGATATTTAGGGTCAACGCGCTGACCTGTCAGAGCGCAGCGCATCGCAGTTTTGATAACAAAAATCAAAATTATTTATACACCGTGTATGCCTTTGGCCGCTTTAATGCTCTCGCGGTGTCAGAAAGTAAATTTATTTTCGATTTTGTTTCAACCTGTGCAATGCTTATGCAGCTCTCATACTCCCAGCAAAAGAATGCGCATCGGCAAAGCGCGGCAGTACAAAACTTCAAAGCTTTGCCTCTGTGGGGGCTTAGTCTGTGGCGCGACGCTCGTATTAATTCAGAAACTCAAAGATTAGTGAATCGTATACCTTTTCTGTTTTAACATAAAAAGTAAAAGTAAAAGTTAAGAAGTAAAAAATGCTCTGCACTGTTTCGCCAAATGCGATTATACGATTCACCGACATCTTAATACTTCATTCCACTCAGGTCCTAATGATGCGCGACTGCCACCTCTCCCGGCTGCTCGTCGTCCGCGCCATACGTCACATGTGCGCGGACAACCTCAAGTGGCCCGCGGACGGGCTGTGGTATAGTGTGCATGACAGGCAGAAGAAGTGCAGCGGCTTCCTGTGCACCGCCGACGGATTCTGCAGGTTTATGGGGGATGTTAATCGTGAGTATTTCAGTAAGACGAAAAACATTCAAAATGATACCTGAAGAGACTTTAATTAGAAAAAAAAATTGTGTCAAGGTATAAGCCAGAGTTGTTATGGAGCTTCGATTTCGACTCCGAAACTTTCGATTAGTTTGACACCTCCGACTCTGACTTCGGCTCCGATATTTTTTATTTTTATTTATCGGAGTTATACTGAAGAATAAACGCAGTGATGCAAGTGACTAGAGCGCGTATACACAAGTTTCAACTTGTCGCTTGGATAATTTTTCTGCACGTTCGGGCTCCAAGTCTCAGTTTATTTTTTGGGTATGTCAGATACATAATAAGCCTATAATGTTCCCACTGCTGGGACACAGGCCTCCTCTCTGTGACAGGGAGTGGGCCGAAATCCACCACGCGGGCCCAGTGCGGGTTGGTAGATGTCACATGTCTTCGAATTTTTAGTTCTAGGACATGCCGGTTTCCTCACGATGTTTTCCTTTACCGATGAAATAATTGATGAACCCAGACCGTGACCACTGGGCCACCACTGCACTGTATATCAGACGCGTCACGACAATCTGGCAATGGACAAGATTGTCAAACTTTTTATTGTTTGATTAAGAGGCTTTTGGCTACTTTATTTATGTTATTTCATTGTGATGTGCGTTTTGTTTGTGCAGAATAAACAAATTTTCTTTCTTTTTTTTTATTTAATTAATGTTGTGATAAGTTTAACCGACTTAACTGGAACTACAGTGAAGTAATTAGTGCAGATTTCGCGAATACAGCTAAGTGTAATATTTGTGAGAAAACATATTCAAGGAGAGAAGGACCCTTAACGCATCTTTCTTCTACCTGCGCCTCCGACACCGGCTCCGGTTCCAACTCTGGTTCCGACTCCGGTTCCGACTCCGATCAAACAAATTTAAAACCTCCGACTCCGGCTCCGGTCGAACAACCTCCGTAACATCCCTATTATAAACCATTAACCCACACAACCTATGTAAACATTTTTACCTTAATCCAAGTCTTAAGCTCTCTGTGGCACAGGAAAATTCGTCGCGGGTTATCGCTTTAAATCAGCGTAACCAATCGACTTAACCTGTCAGTTGTACCTACATACATTACGTTTATCGATGATTACTTATCGGTCTCAACATTTAACCAGCAACTAGATAAGTAGTTACAGTCCCCGGCACGTAAGTTGGCAAGAGTAGTTAAATGCGCAGGACTCATATAATAGGTCTCTTAGGTGGTCAAGCGGGACGCGGGGAATGAGGGAGCACCGTACCGAGGAGCACGCGATTGGTGCGTCAGTTGATACTCGCCTCCCGCACCTCGACTCACGTTCCGTTCGCTCCCGATTACACTTGCGTGCACTAAAATTATACCCTTTATTTTTGTTACGAATTGTTGTTACTATTTCAAATTAAGTTTATTTTACGAGTGTATTTTTGCGGCAGCTACTAATGAAGCTTGTTGAGCTTTAGTTCTCGTTAACATTATTTTTTGAAAGGCCACAATAACTAACAATATTTTATTATATATTTTATTTATAACACCTAATAAACTTCACGAATTCCTCTCATAAGTGTACTATGCGCGAACTCACCCCCACTACTCCAAAACCGCAAGTTCCGCGCCGGCGATATTTCTCATTTAATATCCAGGTTATACAAACATTTTCATTTAATTCCAGCGGGTGAAGAGTTGGCTCGCGCGGCGGGCGCTCTGACATACATTCTGGCAACTATCGGCAGTAAAGCTGAACTCAAGTCTACGCTGTGTTACGCGCTGGAAATCTCTGGAAGAGACTGGGCAGGGTGTTTGGATAAACGACAGGTAAACAATATATTTCAAAGTTAAAATATTATGAATTATACTGTTATTCAATTTAACTACTTGTGATTTTAAATTCAATGCAAACTGTATTTATGTACACACAGAAAAATACAAAGAGATATGACATAACAAAAATTTTGTACAATGGTACTGCTTATTTCTTAAGAAATTTCTTCCAGCAGACCTGCGAAAGGTTCTAATGAAAAAGAAATGTAGACAATAGTGTGTGAGAACAAGAAGAGAAAATATGAATATGCGAAGTCTTAAACTAAAATGTTAAATATACCTAAACTATACCATAACTAAATATTAAAAAATACACAAGTATACGTACACACGTATTATTGATTATACAATAAATATCATACGAATTAATATTCACCTTAAAAAATCCATAGGTCGCTGGTTCATATCCGGTTCGAAGGACCACATGGAAATAATTTTTTTGTTGAAGATGTAAAATTATCAAATTTATTAAACTACGAATTGGAGGACAATACTTATTAATAGGAACAAAATTGAACAAAAAGAAAAGAAAAACTAATTTAGACCACAGACAAACAAGTAGCCAGGAATATTCAAATCATTTATAATATAATATATGTTAATGTAGCTTCTACTCAACAGGTGCGGTAGTGGAAAACATTCAAAGAAGACCAGTGTAGATATTGTTCGCGGCAAATGCATTTTTTTTTGCATAATGAGAAAGTGTAATTCTTTTATTTGTTTTCAGGTGTGGTGCGACAGAAGACCTCCATGGCTGGCTGGGATTCTAGCAATAGTGGGCTCTATTTTACAGTTCATACC
This sequence comes from Tiliacea aurago, assembly GCA_948098905.1. Lineage (NCBI taxonomy): Eukaryota > Metazoa > Arthropoda > Insecta > Lepidoptera > Noctuidae > Tiliacea > Tiliacea aurago. The sequence continues at coordinate 22,808,913 of OX402582.1, forward strand.
CCCAATCTTAGTCAATGCTGTGCAGGGCGGGGCTTCAATGTATCAGGTAAATGTTAGTTTTTATTTCTATTTTCATAGGCTACAGAGAACACCTACATTTCGCATCTGCATAATAAAACTAATATTATCAGAACTAGTAGAACAGTACATTAAGATGGCGTAAATAAAATGATTGCAGTATTTAGTAAAAAGAGTGAGATTCTGGTGTTTAAAACACAAAAACAACAGCCCCGCCGTGTACCTCCGCTATATCTCAATGGCGTGATACTAAATGTGGTTGAGAGTTTTAAATATTTAGGCCACATTGTCACTAGTGACCTACGCGATGATAGCGATATAGAGAGGGAGCGCAGGGCGTTGGCGGTGAGGAGCAATTTGCTCGCCCGCAGGTTTGCTCGCTGCACGGCAGACGTCAAGGTGACCTTATTTAAAGCGTTCTGTCAGTCCTTTTATTCGAGCGGCCTGTGGGTGTCATATACAAACCGAGCCTACAACGTCCTGCGCGTTCAATATAATAACGCCTTCAGGATGCTGTGGCGGCTGCCGCGGCGTTGCATGTTTGCCGAAGCTCACACAGACGGATTTCACGCTATCATGCGTAATAATGCGGCTTCCTTGCTACAGCGCTTGCTTAACACTCGGAACGGCATCCTTTTTTTTTATATAAAACGCTTAGGCTTTCCTTCTTTCCTGCAGCTGAGGCGTCCATCAAGGCTTTGTTTTGACCACGTGCCTTGAAACGATAAAACCTTTCAATAATATTACGCGCGAATTATTTAACTTTTAACACACTGCAATTTCCGCCGAATGAACTTAATAACATCTTTCGTTTACTTCTAGACCATGGCTCTCTGCCTATCCTGCATCTCAAGAACCCTAGACTGTGTTCCCCGCACCTTCGTGAACGCATGTTCAATCATAGAGGGCACTTTGCCCTCCCATATAAACCCTGTTGGAGGTTCCGTGCTACTACAAATGCTTGTAACTGTCACCTACGAAGAAATACAGAAATGGGCTGATGAAGAAGTTGAGAAGGAAAAGGAAGGTAAGCGCCATCTATTAATTAGTGTTGATGTGAAACTTATTGGTTGGTGTGAGCGCCATCTAGAGATAGATAAAGGAACTAATGCGCTTCGACTGTGATTCAATGGTGTGAAACTTTTTATTTTGGTAATTAATTATTTATATATTATTATTATTATTTATTTATACTTTATTCTACACCACAAAAAATAAATCAAACACTACAAAATATACAATGGGTGGCCTTATCGCTTTCAGCGATCTATTTCAGGCAACCTTGGAATGGACAATGATTTGACTGGACAGAAAGTGGGGCTGTCGTTGGTGCAAATAATAAGTAAACAATAATATAATCTTTTATTATACTAAAGTTTGTTTTATTTGACAGCAGCATCTGCAGCGAATGGGGAGCCACACACAATGAGCGCAAAATCTAATAGACCGAGGTCCAAGCATGTAAGGATTGCTGGTCTTGGACAGACAAGTAAGTCCTACAACTACATTATCAAACTGTCGCTATATATATTGCTATGACATCAATATTACTCATGTAAAATGGTCCACTCATTACACCAGCAATGCTGCTGAAAAACGCACAATTTAGCCTGCTTGCTACCATAGACAGGATGCCCTGTCTATGGTAGCAAGCAGGCTAAATTGTGCGTTTGTGAGCCACTGCTGCAGTCTTGGGCGCTTGAATTAAATGATTAAATTAAATTAAGCTTGTAATGTTCTCGCTAAAGTATGTTTCAGATAAATATGTTTATGTTGAATTTTTCATGGTTTTCCCAATGAAACTGTTTCTTCTGTTTTTTAACAACAATAAACAAAATAAAATTCTTAAAAGTGTGCGCATTACGCGGCAGTCGTTCCATTTCTACTTCTAACAGTTGCGTCTTGACAACTGACATTGAAGCGGCGTATGAAAAATCTTGCAAAACATCAACAGAAAAATGCTATCAAATATTATAGTGATCTTTGTTTAAAATTGTTTTTGTTAGAATAAAAATGATAAATCAAATTGGCTATAGTAGTGGTCACCGCTAGCTTCTTCTGTCTATATAAAGAGGCCTTGGTCTTGCAGTGAGAATTATATTTCTATTAATTTATACTAAAAATAAATTAAATTATAATAATAATATTTTAACCCCTAAAAAAAATAATAAAAAATTTAAAGAAATTGGTAAATGGACAGTAACAAATAATTTCTCCTGTGAGTTCCAGTGACCACTTCCGTATTTGAATTTAATGTCATGAATATCCACTTTAATTCTTAACCAAGATAGACTTGTAGCGGCATCTACAACGCCACATGCGAACTACGCATCAAAGCCTGACGTCACACAAATCCTGCATCGCGCAAGCTGAATTTACCGCGCGGCTGGCATTAGAACATCCCGACATCAACCGTCGCGCGTCGGGCAGTAGCCAGACACAACACCCGTCTCGTCGGAGGATTCCCTTTTCTAAAGAGTATGAGTGAACTTTACACCCTGTTCCTCATACCTCTATAGACTTATTAATATTTAACAATTGAATCGATTGAATTTTCATTTAAATTTGTTTCGTTTTGGAGGATTACTATTTGACAATGAACTATTTAATTTTATTATTATAATATATATTGTATAATTTCTAACTGTTGTGAATTAGAAATCTGCTCTAACTTGTAATAATAATACAAAAAAAATATGGCTCATCAATAATATTTGTATCACGATTGGCAAAACATTGTAGCTACTTCTCCCCCAATAGTTTATGCATATTGATGACCACAGAAGTTTTTACAAAAAAAAAAATCCTATATCTTTCAAACCATAATCCCCGCAGCCACCTCAACATCTCTAAGCTTCGACGGCAGTCACAGCAGTGCTTCATCAATAGCCATCGCGGTCGCTGAAGCTCTGTGTTCCATAGACGAAGACGACAAACATACCAGAGACATACAACTGCTTATAGAACGGGCCAAGACGAAAGTCGTGTTGTCTGAACAGTTCGGACTGGAAGACTTTCCGGAATTTGCTGAGTTGTTTGAGGAGGTATGTAGGTTCATATTTTGGCTTATTTTTGAAGTGAAAACATGTTTAGGCGTATAGCGACGTTTGGTAGGGGCAAAACTTATAGGTTTGCGTAACCGATATGCCAACCGCGAAATGCTAATGGAACGTGTTGGGCCAGACTGGCGGCGCGCATCGGCCAGAATTCATGTATCTATGAAAATAAAAAGACAAGTCCTGACTGACTGACTCATCAACTCGCAGCCCAAACCCTTGGACATAGAAAGCTGAAATTTTGCACAGAGTTTCCTTTTATAATGTAGACAAGGAATAAGAAAGGATTCTTCGAAATTCAACCCAGAAGGGAGTTGAATAGGGGATGAAAGTTTGTATGGAAAAACGTAATTTTTGTAGATTAAACCACGGAAATTGGTGTTTATCATTCTGGTAAAAAATTCAAAACCACCTGTTTCAGTGTTTTTGGGAAATGAGCCCCTGATGGCGTAAAATAAGGGATGAAAGTATAAATGGGAAACCCGTTAGTTTTGTAGTTCAAACCATGAAAATTTGTATTTAGCCTTTTGGTTAGTAATTAATAATTACCAGCGTTTTTGAAAAATCATCTATCTATAATATATACCTATATAAAAAGAAAAGTCCTGACTGACTGACTGACTCATCAACGCCCAGCTCAAACTCTAGGCCCTAGAAAGCTGAAATTTTGTACAGAGGTTCCCTTTATAATGTAGACAATAAATTTAAAAAAAAATGGTCCTAACTCCCCTTTTTTTTTTTGTTTTGGTTGGGAAATTATCAAATAACTTCTCCCACTCTGGGCGGAGCGGGAGGGCGTGTCAGACTTTTACTGACTAAAATCCACCCGTATTCCTTCATTTGCCTGTGTGCCAGGGCCACGATATCCCTTTCGGACAAACTCGCAACCCTGGCAGGCATTGGCCCTAGCGGACCCCGTCAGTTGGTGCTGACAACTCTTTGAGGCGCGCGTGGGATACGACGCGCCGTCGACCTGGGCCTGGTCGTTATCGGATGGTGAGCTACCCATCGCTCACCGTCCGCAGGCTCGCGCCTACGGTGGCCGGAAATCGGCTTGCGACTCCCGACGCCCGGGGCGTCTCCTGCGGCGACTAGGGGCGCGAGGGCGCGAACCATGCCTCTCCCTCACGCGTTCCGCCTCCTCCTTCGCAAGCATTACTAATTCGCAGAAGGAGGTGATGGCCTCCCATGCACTCTCGCTCCGAACCATGGCCTGAACCAGGGCCAGACGCGAGAGATCGCCGCCGCCGATCGCCTCCGTGAGGACACGGCGGTGCTCCGCCCAAGCTGGGCAGACCTCCACCGTATGCTCCACCGTGTCCTCCGGGCGATCCACACAGTCGTGACACCCGGGCGTTTCCTCCCGCTTTATCCTGAAAAGGAACCTCCCAAAGCAACCATGTCCGGTGAGGACCTGTGTCAGGCGGAAGGTGAGAACGCCGTGGCGCCTCTCTAGCCACTCCTCAAAGAGGGGACTTAATGCCACAATTGTGGCGTGCCCAGCGCTGGGTTGCGACAATCGCACTCTCCATGCCGCCATAAGATCCCGCCGGAGCTCTGTCCGCTGTGCCGTGATTTCTCGCGGCAGCGGAGTTTCACCCCGGCGGCGGCGTTTCGCCTCCTCGCGCCACTCCCAGACGTGCGCGAGTCCTAACCCCCTGTGAATAACAATGTAAGTAATAGCGTAATTTTAATTATTTAGGTAAATAGTTACCTAAATAATTCAAAACCTTAGGTAACTTTTTTATTGCATTTCAATTTCCGTTTTACAGTTGCCTTAAAATTCAAATTTGGCATTCAAGTACGTAGTTTTGGGGATTGTATCGAAGAATACTAACGCGCGTCCCGATTAACTCGAAACTCGGTGCGATAAACTTTTGACAGGTAAAAAAATAATATTACGAGCCTCTTTGACTGTCGTTTTTCATTTTCATTTTCTTTCGCCGTTTTCAGCCATAGTCAGCCGTAGTCAGAAAACGGTTGATACTCCGGATTTATCTTTAGAGTGGACCTGGTTCCGTTGGGGCCAAAACATTGTATGCATTACGAAACTATTTGAACTTTGATCTTTTAGGGTGATGTTCCTGGGTCAAATGCAGAAAGAGCAAGCGACGCCGCTGCCCTAACTAGTCAAGTACTAATGACGTCACCTGGAAGAGACAGCCTCCGAGTAAGTATGAATAGGCTCTACACTAGGCTCTGTAACGATAAACATTGCTTGCATGGCATTGGAAGAAAGAAAGAAAGAATGAAATCTATACTAATATTATAAAGCTGAAGAGTTTGTTTGGTAGAACGCGCTAAAACTACTGGTTCGAATTGAAAAATTATTTTGTGTTGGATAGTCCATTTAGCGAGGAAGGTTATAGGCTATATAACATCACGTTACGGCCAAAAGGAGCGGAGCATCAATGAAAAATGATGCAAAAACCCGTTGCGTAGCTGCGTGAATGATTAAATTTATGTAAAAATCATGTATGACGAAATTGTTTGCCTTTAAAAGCTCTAAAAAAAGTCCCCCACAGCATATCTCTATCCTTGACTCAGTATAACCTTTCTATTGTAATCAAATTTGTTCTAAAATAATACATTATTTGCGAAGTTGTTTTTATAAACATAATATTAATCCTTATCCAAATAAATAAGTTATTAAGTACATACAATTTTGAACAAAATTACCCTTGACTTTATAATATGATTTCAATGAATATCTTCATAGTTTTAAAATAGTAATAATGCGAAAGATTGTGAGGATGGATGGATGTTTGTCACGCTTTCACGCAAAAACTACTAAACGGATTTAGATGAAATTTGCCACACAGATATAGTTTATAACCAGGATTAACAAACAGAATAGTTTTTATCCCGATATTTCCACGGGATCGAAACTTATGCGGGGGAAACCGCTGGGCGCTGCTAGTATTCAAATAAAATGACCTATAAAACACACATAGAAAGTAGCCAAAAGCCTCGTATTCAAGTAATAAAACTCAGTCAATTTTGTCCAATGCTCGACGTCAGGGCCAAGGACCAAAGGCAATTTACATTGATTACATTTAATATTATCAGGGACCATTTTGGTTACACATTGAAAGGGTTTTCGATAGGGGTTTTCTAAGCGGTTAAATAAAAACCCATACGATATGGGTAACCCTTATAAACGGCTTAAATTAAATTTTGGTGACCCATTGAAAGGGTTATCGTAAAAATCCCATAGCGTGTGGGTAACCCTTTTAAACGGCTTAATTTAAGCCATTCAAAATTACCCACACCTTACGGGTTTTTTATTAACTGCTTAGAAAAACCCTATCGAAAACCATTTCCATTGAAAGGGTTTTCGATAGGGTTTTTTTTAAATGATAACCAAAATGATCCCTGGGTAGAATAGAGATAGAATTAGTCATGCTACGCGTGCTGGGGGGGATATCGAAATAACAGAATATTATGATTTTTTCATGTTATTGGGTTTCAAGTAGGTATATAACCCATTTAATGGGTTATCATGTAACCCTTTCACTTTTCAAGTATAAAACCCATTCAATGGGTTATCATGTAACACTTTCAATGGGTTTCTACTATAAAACCCTTTCAATGGGATACATCATTATAAAGGTAACCCATTGAATGGGTTACCCCCTCGAAAGGCTTAACTCTTAACCGGGGTTGTACGGTCCCTGAATATTATATTACTCTAGGCAAATAACAACAAACAAAAAATCAAAACAAAAACAAAATACCAATTGCAGAGCGAAAAAATAATGACTGATTGCATTGCATTTTAGGTCCACAGGTCACTTACCTCAAATTATAAGTGGCCTGTGGGCCTACAAAGGACGTGCGGAATAAAAGTACCTAACGTAATTTCGACGAGTCTATTGCCATTAACCCGGCAATAGACTCGCCGGCATTAAATCCTGACTCCGGGCTGCTACTGAGGAATTTCAAATGGAAAAGCCCAATAACTCTTTGCCCGACCTTTGATCGAACTCAGGACTTCATGTTCAACAGTAGCTCTTGTGACCACTATACCAAAGAGGCAGGTCGTTGTCATAGTGAGCTCATATTGATTCTTAAGACGCAGATATATGCCAGTGACCTTGAGTGGTTAGCTTGCGTGTTCTGTACTGAGCTCACGCAACGTGTCGTAGGTTCAGCCAGTAATAGGACTCGCTCATCAAGGAGCTCTGTCCCCAATTTGACGCATTATTAATTTATTAAACACAAAACAAAAGGTATTTTAATAAAACGCGTATACTAAAAGATCAATAATTAAATTAGTTTAAGAAAAGTACGTTTGGTAGATTTTGCGCCATTCTCAGTTTTTTATCCGCGTTAGACATAACTTTACAAATTAATTTCACTATGTAATATTAACAAAATCTAAAATATTCACATATTAAGTTATTGAGAAAATGCTCTAATTTAACATATACGTTTTTCAAATCATTAATACTACTCGTTTAGACTTGATCTTCAGATTTTCGGCGACGATAACTGACTTTTAATGATTATATCATTAAAAGTCAGTTATCGTCGCCTTATGACATTTTACAAGTTTTGTAATGTTTTTAGGTAATTTACGAGCATCTTGCGCTACACTCCGAGTGGATATACAAAGAGCTTGGCATTCAAGACTCGTGTGACGTCGACATACCCTTGAATAAGACACCGCTGTTGTACACCATGTTCCATATCGGGAAACAACCTTTTGATCAGGTGAGTCAATAAAAAGCATTTTTACTGTTGGCTAAAAATATTATTATATACGTACTCTTAATGTTGAAATCCGTGTGGTGCCGGACGTAACGAATAGCACCATCCTATTTCTTCCCGTGGGTGTCCTGAAAGGCTACTAAGGGACTTACTAGAGCATGGGCAGCTGCGTTCTCTATGCATTTTAACACCATACTGCGATCGCCAACCCGCCTGCCAAGCGTGGAGATTATGGCACCCCCCCCCCCCCCCCTCAAGTGGAAGTTCTATGTCCAGCAGTGGATATCTCTCGGTTGAAATGATGTTGACTCTTAATGTTATGACCTTGCTGGAAGTTACCTTACCGACCGTAGTTTGGTTGCTCTGATCTTTAGGCGCCACCGCCGCCGTCTCCACAAACGAGATAATCGCGGCGATATTCACGCTGTCTTCAAATTATTGCCGCGATGATATCGCCACGTGGAGATTGATTCATAGAATTTAAACTCAAACCCCCTTATTACAAAACAAGGTTTATCTTCAGGCCCAGGTTTAAAATATGGAGCCATTATTGAATTTCGAACTTTATTCCGGCTACGGTAAAGTTCCTAAACACAAAACTGACAACTTAGTACCGAACTAAGTTTTCAGTTTTGTATAAAGAACGTTATTTCAATCACTGTTACGTTCTTATTACATAAACTGGCTCCATGGTTTAAGCCATGTCAAAATATAGACCTTGTTTTGTAATAAGGCGGTATGAATCAGTTTCCACGTGGCGATAGTCTCGCCGTGCCATCAAAATCAATATAAATTGAATTTGATGGCACGGCGAGACTATCGCCGCGATTTTCTCGCCCATGGAGAGAAAATCGGCACCTTCGAGTAATGTTACTCTGAGTGAGTTGAAATTAAGTTTGTCACCCGTTTCGATCACAATAAAGTAGATTTTTTTTTTTGGGTGGGAATTTATCAAATAACTTCTCCCGTTCTGGGCGAAGCTGAGGGCGTATCAGACTTTTACTGACTAAAACCCATCAGTGTTCCAATGTTCAATTGCATGTGTGCTAGGGCCATGATATCCCGGATTTCAGACAAACCCGCAACCCTGGGCATTGGCCCTAACGGACCCCTCGTCAATTTGTGCTGACATCTCTTTGACGCGTGCGTGCAACACAACGTGCTGTCGACCGGGCCAGTCTTTATCGGACGGCGAGCTACCCATTGCTCACCGTCCGCAATTCCGTGCCTATGGTGGCCGGGAATCGGCCTGTGATTGCCGACAGCCTGACTTTTTTTTTCGCGATTTCATGTTTTGTCACATAGTAAAAGTTTTTCATAATTATGATTACAATGACCTCTTAAGAGGTTTTTTCGTTTTAACTATTACACCTTGTATTTAAAGGTACTCTTGTGCAAAATTCCATGCTTCTAGACCTAGCTGCTTAAGCTGTGCGTTGTTTGTCAGTGAATGAGTTAGTTAAAATATTTTTTATACATTTGAAAAACAACATGCCCCAGAACTAAAGCACAACCTCTTAAGGGGTCATTTTACTCATCATTATGAACAACTTTTACTATAGGACCAAACCTGAAATCGTGAAAAAAAAATCAGCTGTTCCCTATTTATTTATGTTCGAATATCTTGTCAAAATGTAGGGCGCCGCTGATTTTTTTTCGCGATTTCAGGTTTGGCCCCATAGTAAAAGTTTTTCTTATTAATGAGTACAATGACCCCTTAAGATGTTGTGCGTTAATTCTAGGACATGTTGCATAGAATCGTAAACAAGTAAACGTTAACCAAAAATGTAAGCAAGAATATTTTATTTCCTTAGTTCCTCCGCGGAGAATGGCCCATACCCTGGAGCAAGCTAGTCTCCGTAGCCAAAGCCTGGTCTGGTCTGGAAGGAGTCCGGGTCCACATTAACAGGCGAACAGACGTCCGTAATATGAAGACCCAGGGAAAGCCCAACAAACAGTTGATGCAACTTTGTGCTATGTTCAAGTCCAATAGTGAAGGACTTTTGTAGTGTGTTTGGAAGAGTTCGGGAATGTTCGGGGAACGTTGGGTCCTAACGACGTTCGCAGCATGAAGAATTGAAGACAGCGAGAACACCAACAAGCTGTTGATGCAACTTTGTAGTGTGTTTGGAAGAGTTCGGGAATGTTCGGGGAACGTTGGGTCCTAACGACGTTCGCAGCATGATGAATTGAAGACAGCGAGAACACCAACAAGCTGTTGATGCAACTTTGTGCTATGTTCAAGTCCAATAGTGAAGGACTTTTGTAGTGTGTTTGGATGAGTTCGAGAATGTTCGGGGAACGTCGGGTCGTAACGATGTTTGCAGCATGAAGAATTGAAGACAGCGAGAAGTCCAACAAGCAGTTAATGCAACTTTGTGCTACGTTCAAGTCCAATAGTGAAGGACTTTTGTAGTGTGTTTGGATGAGTTCGGGAAACGACGGGTCCTAACGACGTTCGCAGTATGAAGAATTGAAGACACAGGAGAAGTCCAACAAGCTATTGATGCAACTTTGTGCTATGTTCAAATCCCTTAAGGAAGGACTTTTGTAGTGTGTTTGGATGAGTTCGGGAATGTTCGGGTAATGTTGGGCCTAACGACGTTCGCAGAATGTACCTACAATTGAAGACCCAGGAGAAATTCAACAAGCAGTTAATGCAACTTTCTGATATGCTCAAGTCCAATAATGAAGGACTATTGCAGTGTATTTGGGTCAGTTCGGAAATGTTCGGGGATTATTGAATGCACTTTGTGCCTTAATGTAATACAGTATTTAGGACATCTGTAATTATGTAGTAGTGGTATGTAACCCAAGTTCGTGTGCATGTACACGAACTTGTGAGCTCAAGTAGGTACCTATGACGTCGCATGTCTTCCAGTTCGAATACAGTAATCGACGACGACAGACTGGTCGGTTGCTAGCCGTTGCTTGAGTCATTCTAGTCATTTTATAATGTTCTAATCGTAGTTATGGTTTATAAACCGTGTTTGGTTGTAGTACCTAACTTTAATATTAAAATGGTGTAATATTGAATGAACATTTAATATTATCAGACCACAGGATCAAATTAAATGATCTAGCAAAACTTCGCAGACGTGATCGTTTTCGATATATAATATAAACACGATAAATTAAAAATAATTTGATATTTTTCTTTGCTGATGTTACTTGAAGTATGATTTGAAAACTTCAGTTTTTTTTTTTGTAGCATCGTTTTTAGATATTATCGAAAACAAATCACGGCTGCGAAGAAAAAAAAATGGAGGCTGATATTTCAAGTGAGTGACTAACTGCCTGCGGTGGATGACCCCAAAAAAATCATCAAATTCATTTGTTTTTGTTTTATCATGTTTAGATAATAATATACGTCACGTCTGCGGAGTTTCTCTAACTAATTTGACCCTGCATAGAACCTATACCACAACCTTACAAAAGGTCTATAACGTAGGCGTACAAGAGACTTCTTGGCGGGAAAGTGAAGCGTCATGTTCAGCAGATTGTTTAATTTTCCAAAATTTGTGTTTAGCCGAATATTAATGTGTAATAATGGTGGATTAAGTGTTTGTGAACGTGCGTTATTGTAGGCAAATGAAACAAAACAGTGCAACTTCGCTTCAAGTTCTCTCAAGAAGTCCGCGTGAGGTCTCAGTAAAGTGCCACATCTTTACTGAAACCCAAGGGGAGCGGGCGGGGATATCGTCATCATGCATTGAATATAATTAATTTCATCAATATTTAAACAAGTTTTGTAACTAAATAAAGACTTGGCTAAAAGGTCCCAGCAACCAGGCCATTAAAATATTATTAAAAAAAAATAAAGGCGTACAAATATAAATTTCTTGTTACTTATGCGATCATAATATAAATGGCATAGAATGATTATTATGGGCCTTATCAGAAGGCTAAAAGTCACCCAAAGGGCAATGGAGAGGGCTATGCTTGGAGTTTCCCTACGTGATTGAATCAGAAATGAAGAGATCCGCAGGCGAACCAAACGACATAGCCCGAAGAATTTCCAAAATTAAGTGGCAGTGGGCAGCGCACATTGCTCGCAGAACTAATGGCCGATGGGGCCGAAAGATTCTGGAGTGGTGACTGCGTACCGGAAGACGTAGCGGAAGGCCTCCTACAAGGTGGACCGATAACCTTGTGAAGGCCGCAGGTATCCGCTAGATGCGAAAATTACGTACAGAACCGGTCGAAGTGGCGGTGCTTGGGGGAGGCCTATGTCCAGCAGTGGCCGCCTTTCTGCTGAAATGATATTATGATGATGAAGAATTATTATTATGTAAGTGTAATGTAGGTAAATCCATATTATTTCGTTAGCAAGTATGTCGGTAGATGTAAGTTGTACATGAAGCAGTCGGATTATAGTTCTGTTGTTGAACACCTGTCTTTTATTGAATAGCCTCGAACATTACAGTGCAGGCGACGAGGATTGCAAATTTAGAACAATTTCGCGTGTGATTCTTATTGTGGTGCATATTCCCGATTTGTCGCGAGTACGAACAGGAAATACGATTTCGATAGGAAAAATTAAGGTGTTCGACATAAAGTCCACGTGGTCAGTGTATGTGGACCGGTTAGATATGTATTTTTAACTGATTTCCAAAAAGGAGGAGGTTATATGTTCGGCTGTATGTTTTTTTTTTTTTTTTTTTTATTATGTTTGTTCACATAAATCTCCGTCAATGAAGGACCGATTTTGATTTTTTTATTTTTTTTGTAAGGATGGCCCCCGAGGTGGTCCCATTGCCACCAAATCAGGATCTGATGAGGAGATCCCATGGAAATCGAGGGAACCCCTCAAATTTTATAGGCAAACCTATATCGATTTGGATATTTTTTATAGGAACTCGTGCATTTGCTCTCGGAAAGCACCATTTGGTGAAGTGCAACTGATGATGGAGACCACAGATGGCCACCGGAACAATATAATAATAATTTTAACGGATTGCGATTCGATTAGGTACTTTAATGTGGTTGCTAAGCAATTTATGCACGTCACTATGCATATGGTGAGTGGCAGTTCTCCTGGTTCTTACCCGGAGAACTCCTCAACAATCAACGTCCCAGCATCGGGAAAAGCAATATTTTGTAAATAGTGATGACCAGTTAACATTAGGCTATTGTAACTTAGATAAATTCAAATCTGACCCACTAAAAAGTGAAAAATAATAAAACTTTTTACAAAAAAAAAAATAACCGACTCCCAAAAATAACACTACAAAGTGAAAAATAACTTTAATTTCGGAAGTCGGTGGCAATAAACTAAAATACAGATCCAAAACACCGACTTCCGAAATTAAAGTTATTTTTCACTTTGTAGTGTTATTTTTGGGAGTCGGTTATTTTTTTTTTGTAAAAAGTTTTAAAGTTAATAAAATCGATGACGACACAAAATTACCTACGCTAATAGCCATCATGGGGGACGAGGCGTATGAATTATTGTCTAATCTTGCGAGTCCCAAAAAGTGTAAATTGTACATGAAGCAGTCGGATTATACAGGAAAAGTTTTTAACCAGTGCGCAAATTTTTTTTGGTGTTTCAATAACAGTAACAGAACACATTTCCATTATTTATTCAATACTTTTTTTTTTATCCTACTTTAAATCAGCAAAATATGGACACAATCTATTCGTAATAATATCAATGGGCGCGCGCGGCGGCCGGCGCAAGCGGCGGTGTTGCACGGCTCCCGGGCGGTAGGGGGCGGCAGGGGGCGCCGGGCGCTGTGGCCTACACTCCTACAGTCAGTTCACTCATCGCACGCGCTGTCGTGTGACGTCGCGTATAATCGCTTTCCCGCGCAAGCGCCGCGCTGCACGTGTGTCGTGCTTGTACTTACCGGTCACGATGTCGGACTTCAGTAACCGAGATGGTGCGAGTGTATGTACTGAGTGGTGAAAGTTTGCGAGCAGCTCGCCGAATATATGCCACGGAGAGCATACCTCGAATGCGAGCCCGTGGAATCCTTAACCCCGCGGTCCCTAATGAAAGGACTATTTTAGCGGCCAGTCAAAGGCTGCTTGATCTCGGACAGTTCAGAACCCCGAATCATGCACGAGGGTCTGGCAGACCCCGACTGGCGATCGAAATCGAAGAAGCCATCCTAAGCCCGTTAAAGTATGAAGGAAAATTTGGAATTACTCTGCAAATAACTTCAGGTCACGGTCTAAACATAAAAAAGTCTAGTTCGAACCTGATAAAATTAGCGATCAGTACATTGTAACCCACGTAAATACCTACGCCGGCGAATCGAGCGAGCGCACAGCTGATAGGTAGGTAGCGCGTTACGCTTTGCCGCGCGCCGCCGGGTAGCCATACAACCACTTTTAAAATAAACATCTTTCGTTAACGATATTTTTTGTTTTTTGTACTAAGACGTATCAAAATAAAAAATATATGTTTAATAAAATTCGTTTAAGTTTAATTTGTCAAAATTTGCGCAGTGGATAAAAACTTTTCCTGTAGTTCTGTTGTTGAATGCCTGTCTTTTATTGAATAGCCTTGAACATTACAGTAAGTAGTATACATAAGTATATTAATTTAAAATATAGCACTGTCATTAATATTACTGATGCCTTTTCTTTATATTACTCTCTCTTTGTCTTACTTACAATTCGATGGCCAATTTTGGAACACAGATTGAAATTAATACCTAGAAGCTCGTGGCTAAGTAGCACCAGCCACGTAGGTCGATCCGTCAGGTTAAGCTACGCTTGTCGGCGTGGATGGGTGACCACCGTGCCTCGGAAAGTACGTTAAGCCGTTGGTCCCGGCTGGCATTCGTGAATCTTTGACTGTCGTTACGGGTCGTCAGAAGCTCGAAAGTCTGACAACCAGCCTTACCAAGGGGTATCGTATTACCCAGTTACTGGGTGGTGGAGGTCAGATTGGTAGTGGCTCCATGTAAAATGCTGGTATTCAGCTGCACCCGGTTAGACTGGAAGCCGACCCCAGCATAAATGGGAAAAGGCGGGCAGATGGAAAATAATATTAATATGTCGTTAATTTTTCACTTCAAGTCAGAGAAGGAATTGTTAAGCAAATTGATTATCTACTTAAATTGTCTGTATATTAAAATCAACTGTCATTCTTTGACAGTTCTAAGAAACGGCTATATCACGGCAAATAGACGTGTCAATTTGCTTAACAATTTCCCTGACTGTACCTAATATAACCCCAAAAAACCGGTCAAGAGCGAGGGTTCCGTACGAATATATGATGTTGATGATTTCTGAAAAACTGTGCTATTTAGAGACATCGTTTTATTTTTCCTGTGATCATTACATAAGCTTCTATCGTATAGAATAATTTCAGATTGTTATCTCTGCAAACTTCGGAGATAAGGGGGGGGAACGGTGTTTTTTTTTAAATTTTTCATCAAAAGTCGAAATCTATGCTGCCTAAAAAGAAATTAAAAAATGTTTGAGAATGTGCAAACAGCGTTATTTCATAAGATAGGTACCCCACATGCCCTAGTAGCCCCACTTCAAATTTTTAAGACCCCCTTTCAGTCCCTTTTGCAAAAAAGATATATTTTTTTTAATTTCTTTCTTGTTTGCAAAATAGTTGGGCAAACGTCATATAAAACATCATATATGGTTATTTGGTTTAATTTAAAAAGTTGATAGCATTAGTAGTTCTTGAGATATCCAGGTGTGACAGACAGACATAGTCTCACCATAAGGGTTCCTTTTTACCATTTTGGTACGGAACCCTAAAAAGGCCACTCTACAACTCAAAACACTAGTTAGTTAGTAAATTATTTCACTAAAAAACTACAAGAAAAACTTCCTATACACATAAATCTCGAATACCTACAATATCCAAAAACAAGCGCCATAAAATCTCCACTACTCATATCAAGGCTATCCAATTTGCCACCAATATCTATAAAACGTCAACACTGACTTATGTCCACAAGTCCGTATCAAATACAATATTCTTCAATAAAATATTCACAAGGACATGAATTGTAAAACATTTTTGCTCTGGGTTCAGGAACTGAAGTTGGTTCGGGTAACTTCAGTGGAAGTCTGTGTCATAAGTTTAATACGGGACTTCAAGTTACCTCCCTCCATGGACATTGACATTTCATAAGTTTAAACACAGTAGATTCTATTAGGAGTTAGTTTGTAATAAGTTTCCGGAGTGTCGGGAGCCAGGAGGCTAGAAGATCGTAATTTTCTTCCGATATCTGATATTTTAAACGCGCAAACGGAGTTTCATTTTGTAAAGTTTTCTTCGTGGGCGACCGTGTTTTTCTTATTGGAGATTGGAAAGTTTAAATCTTGCTGCATTTTTCCCTTGGGTCACCATGTGACGGTAAGGAATCAATTTAAGTGGGGCATGTTGTTCCTACTTTTGAGGTAGATAAATATCTATTGTTATCTAAAGAAAGGATCTAAAATTCAATAATAACTTATTTATTGGTTAATAGGTCGCCATCCCATTTCTTCCCGTGGGTGTCGTAAAAGGCGACAAAGGAATTTACTATAAAATGAGCAGCAGCGTTCTTTATGTATTTCTAAAACCATACTGCGATCGCCAACCCGCCTGCGTGGCGATTATGGCAAATCCCCCCCTTTTTTGGGGAGGCCTATGTCCAGCAGTGGACATCTTTCGGCTGAAATGATGATGATGAGGTCCCCATCGATTTTAGAAAAATATCAGGGTGTATAATAATTAACCTCTAACCCCGCGTCCTAATAGACAGCGACTACGCGACCATCGCAAGTTCGCGCGAGCATTGATCGTACGAACTAGTGATCAAACGTACCGCAGTCGAACTGCACCATAATTGCGTAACATACCATCAATCACAGTCTGAATGATTTTGAAGTATACTTATTGCTAATCCATTGCTTCGTCCCGCGTGCTGGGCCCGCGTGGTAGATTACAGCCCAGTCCCTCTCGAAGAGTAGAGGCCTGTGTCCCAGCAGTGGGAACATTATAGGCTGATTATGCTTATGCTTATGCATTGCTTCGTATGTTCGAAAAAATTGTCTGCTTAACAACGTAAATAACGCAATGAATGCTGTTGAACTGTCAAAACTGTCAAAAGCGTTAATGTTACGCAACTACCCCGCTGGTGTCCTAATTGATATTCGCGCGATGTGTTCGTGCGAATAAAATGTTAAAAGCTTCGGCCAAACCTGAGCGACTGCAACGCGGGAAGCGGGAGTGTCAATAACGCGAAACTAACGCGGGAATTATCGTGCTCACCTACGCAACTACAACGCGATTAGCGAATATCATTTTGTTTAGTGAATAGTCACTTTTTACGTATATTTTTGTATCCACGATTTTTCAGATCGTATACCATCAACACCGAGGCCGCCGCCGCCGGTCGATGTAAGAGAACATACTCTTCTATAGAAAAGTATGTTCTCTTACTTTTTCGATAAACATCTCTGTATTATGATCGTCCGTCATCGTGGAGTTAAAATAATGAGACGTCCGTAATAATGTAACGATCCGTACACACGTCTGACCACCAGACGCGTGCTTCCCGCTCACTCCCGCTTTCAGTACGCGGTGTTCCCGCGTCGCGGTCGCGTAGGTGTGCAAGGCGCAAGATAATAACATGAGCAGCGGCTGCTGCGCGGTAGTCGCTCCCGCTTCGCTTCTCTCCTCCCGCGTTGTGGTCGCTCAGGTTTGGCCGAAGCTTTATTACTAATTCGCGCGAACTTAGTTCGTATGATTGCGTGTTTAAACATACTGATACCAAACAGGTGGACTAACTGACATTCGCGCGAGCGTCACAGAGACTCTTTGTTTGTGGAAACAAAAGTAAAAACTCTAGCTTAGCACGGCAAATTATATTGCCCGATGTTAAAAACTGCGCGTTTCTTACGTCCATTGGGAAATGTGACTTATTGACAAGAATACGCGATGCGACCATACATCCTCAACGATCGCTTATATTAGGACACACATTTTAACATCGAGCACGATGTTGAATACGCGATTGTCATTCGCACCATGATCGTGTATTCGCGCGACGATTGCTTTAAAATTTTGAAATAGTTGAAATAAAAATTTAATTTAAAATAGGCCTACAGCTACGAACTAAGAACACTAAGAATCATCAGTTTATAAGTAGTTATAATCCATCACTTATAAATTCACAGCGACTAACGTGTAACTAATTTAGTTTGCCCATTTTTTTTCACGATTTTTAAAACATCAATCCTCTACCGGACACACTTGTCCATCAGAAAACATTGCCTACCTTTTAAAACCTCAAAACTAATCAAAGAACACACTAAATCCGAAATCGAAGTGCTTTATAAGCCACGAAAACGGTGTATCGGAAACCGATACAAATAAACTTGAACTGGGGTTCGAGGCCCAAATCTTTAGCGGGCAAACAGTGTCGCTGTGTTGCTACACGTTACGCTCTATGCTGTTCGACATGTTAGATGTAAATTGAGAACCAGTCAAATGATTACTAGGGGTTAGAATGTCGTGTGGACTTAAAAAATTATAATAATTCTTTTGAATTATTATTTAATGTCTTTGGTAATGAAGTGTGCAAGTTTGTAAAGCATCGCGTCAAGGCAAAAACTTTGAAAGGTTAAAAGATGTTTTTTTCTGTCGATAGGTATCTGCCTAAATTCCTATGTCCAAGATCGTGATTAAAGCACTTGGAATTTTCCTGTAAAAGGGGGGAATAAAGTCAATGAAGTCGGAAAGCGAAAAAGAAAAGAAAGTTATGGTAAGAATAATTTGGTAACCGCGATTATTACTTTAGGCAAACGCTTTTTGCGTTGTGTGAATGAATTTAATGTCGGAATTAATAAACGATTAATATTATGTCTGTTTAGCAAAATATCAAAGATCAGAAATTAAACAAATAAATACTTATAAAAAAGTAGCGAGTCTCAAGTGACTTCCCAACTCAGGGTAGGGGTCGGATCACCGAAGTTGTCCCGGAATTGTTTATTCAAAGCGCGCCGCGGACGTGATGCGATTGTTACATTCCGGGACGATTCCAATCAAATTTTGATTTATTCCTTTTGTTCCACTTTACATTTTCGGTAATGTCCGACTGATTTTGTTGGGTTCTGACGTGGGATCAAGTTCTTGGAACGGGAATGAAATGGAAACGTGTTTAGGCATGCAAAGCCCAAGCTTCCCATTGTTTGCTGTGTTATCGGAATTTTGAATTCGACATAATTCTCATGGTTAATTTCCATTGCCATTGAATCCTACATTTCCTGTGTACAGCCACATACTCGTATCGTCGTTGATACTGCAATACCGCGTAACTAACAGTGGATAATACCGGGGAAGTACAAAAGTATCAAATTTTAGATTTGGCGGTAATGAGCCACCGATACCGATTGGCCACATTCACAGTTCGGCTTGACGCTCATTCAATACGCGACCAATCACAACTAGTTAAAACCTCATGAGCGAACCTGTGAAAATAATTTGACCAATACCGCGCAGTCTCGCGATATTTCATTTATTTTGTGAGTGAACATTTCCTTTAGTTATTTGATTTGTAAGCTCTTTGTTTTGTTATGTTTGTATTAGGATAATAATAATTAATATGATAATAAGTAACTAAGTACCAAGTTTTTATGACGAAATTTTAATGACGAGATTGTTTAAGCTAGTTACTACCAAAGTTAAAATGATGAGATTGATTACTTGAGTAAATTTTAACCTCTATAAACTAAGATAATTCTGTTTTATTCTCCCTCCAATTCCGCGTAAATGCCGAAAAAAGCTCAAATATCAAATGCCATATAAACTGAAAAACAGCGTAAGTGTATTTTCTAGCTAAATATTGATTGGATTGAATTAAAATGTTATTAGTAAACTAATACACATTTCTAAATAGCTTAAAGTTCAGGCACGTATTTGATAAGTACAGCAGAAGTTATTTAGATTTTTTGTTCTCCTGTATAATTTGCCACATTAAGTTACGCGGTATTGTCTATTTAAGTTACGCGGTATTGCAGTATCAGCGACGATATAGGTATTTTTTATCAATTGTGTTACCATGGGGAAGTATTTTCCAGCTCTCTGATTTAGGCCTTAACGGGTTCCAAGCATTGTCATCTTATTAGTTAAGCCCATAGTTAGCACACACGTCTTCAGCTTGCTTTTGCAATTAGCTTTAGTCAAAGTGATGCGGGTCACTGCTATAGTAAAACATGTTTCGAACAATGCAATTTTTAGTTTCATCCCATTTTTTGCTCCGAAATATTTAGCGGAATCTGACGCTAAATTGGAAGGCATCAGTTCGGATTTTACATTTCAATTTATTTATGTAATGTGACTCCTTTCAACATTTAAACTATAAAGGATTAAGTACTTTTTAAAAGTACTACGAGTAATTTTTAATAACCAAAACAACAACACAATTGTGGTTGACAGTGATGCGGGAGTTTTTATCTCGGTAGTACATTTCCGTTGGATAATTTCCGACCTCCACGCGGGTGAAACCGCGGGCAAAAGCTAGTAATGAGATAAAAATACCAAAATAAAATAAATACAATACTTTTTAAATAGTAAATGATGTTTATTTGTGTAAGTAGATTTTTTAAGACACTTTTACACGTTCATTTTTTGGTCAATATTTTACAACGACTGTTTAGCGCAGTTTCGACAGCAGGGCCAAATTTTGTAAAGAAAATTTCACATCGTGCCCAACCAACCATTTTTGTCTTTTATCAAGGCAATAATTGAGAGGGCAATTATTTCACTATTCAATATGTGTGCATCGCCAACAGACAAAAAAAAACATATTAAAACCTCCTCCTTTTTGGAACTCAGTTAAAAAGACGTCACGTGCGCTTTTAAAAATCGACGTATCTTCGTAAATTGTATTTGAACACAAATATAGAAGAAATGGTAACGACTGTTGAGTCAATGAACTGCATGAGATACCATTGTAATGGAATATCGTATGATGGAATATTTTTTGGCGGTTGTACGAGTATGTACTATTTACTTTTGCTCATAATCTGAGCTAGCTACGCGGGCAGCGTGTTGGCCACCCAAGGTTTAGTGCATAATTCTGCGTAATTGTGGTTAAATACCAGTTATTCAAGCAATTTATTCATGAGTTACACCAGCGTTACGAGTAGGTTTAGTAGTCCACAGTAAATAGGGTGGATATGGTAATCATTACCATAATTCATCCGTCCTGCTGACATTAAATGGGGCGCTCCCTCCATGCTCTCTATTTGCGCTATTAACAAATTCATCTAAAGGATTTATTTCTAATCGCCTTTGATTTTCATAACGTTATCGACTAAGTAGAAATACCTAATTATCGGGTTGCTGTTATGTTCTGATTTATCTGAACTATAATAATAATCGGCTAGTAGGTAGGTAATCGGGTAAAGTGAAATGAGAACCGGTAAGTTATGAGTCGTCAATCCTGAGATGATGCTTGACTCTGATTTTAGCATATCACTTTTCTATTTTGATATCTTTAAATTTTCTACTCTTGTTTCAACATTGTCTTCTTGAAGCATGTCCTAACTTTTCTTTTTGATTTGAAACATCTAATGCGGCAGCGGGTCAGACCGGGTGTTGGCGTGATGACGGCGCGTGGCGTGGCCATCAGCCAACATCCAATATCCAAACGAAATTTGAAAATATAATTAAAAAAAAACAATTTATTTGGTTTTTTAATTTAATAATAATATATATTTTTTTTTTATAATAAACGATCTTTTTTTTACTATCAGGATATTTTTAGCTTTCTTGGTATGACAAAAATCGGTTGAAGTGCGCATTTTATCTGGTTATTAACAATTCGGCCGCAATATCTCCACGAAAAGAAAGAAAGTAAAATGATTTACTGGGACTCAACACAAGAGATCACAAATTAAACTAAAACACACTCTTAGAAAGATAAAAAATAAAAAAAACAACTAAGAATTAAAATAAAAACAAAGTCTTGTACGAGGCCAAAAGGCTCCTATCTCAGCATGATGCTGCAACAATTAAAAAGAAGTACCGCGCTGCGTTGAAAAGATACGAGTAAGTAGGTATTTCCCAGTATTGTGCGAAGTTTTCTGTAAAGTCTACATTTCATTCCCAACTATTTCATTTCTGACCACCAACAAACGTTCCCATTTTCCCAGTTCGCAATGCAACCAGCACACTGCACCTTATTACTAATCATACTATATCCGAAACACATAAACAATAGGTTCCAATTTCCTCCACAGAGGCGACCTCATACAATCTTCGAGAACTATTGACGAAGTTGTGGAGTAAGCATAAATTGTGTCTCCAGCCAATAGTTTGGAAACTAAATGTCCCCTTTTGTAAGCTATCTAGTAGCTCTGGGCGCAGTTGGCTTGGTTGGTGTAGGTACTTATTTGCTAAGTAAATTGCGACCAGCTTTGGTGCTTGCTCCTTAGTTGTGTAATACCTAAGGGGAGGAGACGTGAGAAAATTAATGTTGAAGGTAGTGGGAAAAATTGATATTAGGTTAAGACGGAGATATGTGCCAGTGACCTTGAACGGTTAGCTTGCGTGTTCTGTACTGAGCTCACGCAACGCGTTGTACGTTCAGCCTGTAATAAGACTCGCCTATCAAGGAGCGCTGTCCCCAATTTGACGCATTATTAATTTATTATACACAAACCAAAAGATATTATAATAAAACGCGTATACTAAAAGATCATTAATTAAATTATCTTTAAATTGGTGAAGGTTTCAGAAAAATATGCTTGGTAAATTTTGCGCCATTCTCATTTTTTTATCCGCGTTAGACGTAACTTTACAAATTAATTTCAATATGTAATATAAACATAATCTAAAATACTCACTTAATAAGTTATTGAGAAAATGCTCTAATTTAACATATATTTTTTTCAAATCATTATTCGTTTAGACGTGATCTTAAGTATAAAATCATCAAAAGTCGGTCATCGTCGCCTTAAGAAAAGCGAAGCCCACAAAAAGGTCTTGGGTTTTTAATTTGGGTCTGTTTTAAACATTACCTACATGCGACGGACGCTTTTACTAAGGAAAGGTCCACCTGAATTTCGGCTCTATTACCACGAATATCATTAAGAATTAACAACCAGAAAAACCTACCAATTACATTTTGTATGAACGAACTTCCAAACTAATGGGAGACGTTGGCAGTTAGGTTAGAGAAGAGAAACTAATTAAAACACTTAAAAAGATTTAAGACAATGACGTTGGTAGGTACATAACTATCGAAGTGTTTATTTTATTCAATTTATTTTAAAACTAGCTTCTGCCCGCGACCTCTGCTTGGACATCAGAATTGGGTCCAGAATGAAATTAAAAACACAGATAGACTTATAGCGATGCTACAGTTTAATAGATATTTTTATGAGGAATAATTCCGTAATACATTGTTTTTATACACGGTGATTTTTAATTCACTGTTAACCTTTCAGGAGGTTAAAATACTTATGATTGTAAACAACTTTTACTATGGGATCAACTACGAAATAGCAAAAAAAAAAATCTATTTCATACATTTTCCTCGTGAATGTTGAGTTTTGTATGAAACAGCTGATTTTTTTTTTATATTTCAGAGTTGGCCTCATATTGAAAGTTGCTCATAATCATGAGTACTATCACGCCCTGAAAGGTTAACAGTGAATTAAAAATCACCGTGTATAACTCTATTGTTTGACGCGGCGTACGCCAGTAAAGCTCCCGGTCGGCATGATGTTTTCCGATATCTTCAACAATAATCGTCATATTTCAGCCAATTTACACAAAACCATTAATTAATTATAAACCTAAACCTTCCTTGTAAATCACTCCGTCCATTGGTGAAAACTCTATGAAAATCCGTTCAGCAGTTTTTGAGTTTATCGCGTTCAGACAGACAGACGCGGTGGCGGGATTTTTTTTTCTCTAGCCTACGCTATCCCACTGCTGGGCAAAGGCCTCCCCCACTCCTTCCATACTTCGCGAGCCTGCGCGTCCTCCTTCCAGTTCTGCCGGAACCTATTCAATTCGTCCCGCCATCTCCTACGTGGTCTGCCGCAACCCCGTCGCACTGTTTCAGGGCACCAATTCTGTGCCATTTGGGCCCAAAGTTGGTCCGGCATGCAGCAGACATGTCCTGCCCAGTCCCATTTAAGTTGGGCAGCCTTTTGTGCTACGTCAGCTATTTATCTTTTACTATTTTTTTTCCAGGATTATGTTTTATAATTTATTTTTAAACAAACACAACACTTAACATCAGGCCTGTGATCCCCGAAGGGTAAGGCAGAGGTGTAGGTACTCGTACCTATAGTATACCCACATTTTGCCAGTTATATGTTTAGTCCCATGCAACAACCCTTGCCATGTTTTCAAAACATCTTCAAAATTATTTATAGAATACTAACATAACATAACATCACGCCTATAATCCCCGAAGGGATAGGCAGAAGTGTACCTATAGTACACCCACATTTCGCCAGTTCTGTTTTTTTAAGTCCCATGTAGCAGGGGCGAGCCTTTTGCCATCAACCGGGCACAAATCCAGACTCCGGACAGCTACTGAGAAATTCCTAATAGATAATCCCAATAACACCTTGCCCGACCTGGGAATCGAACCCACGACCCCATGCTCAGCAGTAGCGCTTGCGACTACTAGACCTACTAGGCAATAGAATACTAAAAAGTAATTGAACATAAACCATTTGATAAAATAGATTTATTTTTATTTAGGATGGGTTTGCTCTTGACCTTAGTCTAGGGCAGAGATGACAGAGACAAAGTCGACGATGGAGTGAGCTTACCCAGAAGAAGCCTGTTCACTCTAACTTTGAAGAGATTAGGGTTGTATGCGTTCGGAAACACAGACGCAGGCAGAGAGTTCCACTCTTTTGCTGTGCGCGTTATAAAAGACATTTGGAAACGCTTAGTACGAATCGGTGGAATAGCAACAAGGAAGGGATGGTAACCTGCAGTGCGTCTAGATGTCCGATAATAGAAGGGGCCGGTGGAATGAGGTCGTGGAGTTCTTGGGCACACTGACCGAAGTACAATCTGTAGAAGACCGACAAGCACCAGACACCACCACAAGACAGCTTGCGGCGATGGGCAAAGCTTTGAAGATTGGCATCCACCAGTTTTACGTCGCCAATGACCCTCTTAGCTCTGCGTTCCACCGAGTCAAGCGCGGCAAGTTGGTATTTTGCTGAGCCATCCCAAAGATGGCTACAATACTCCATACAGGATCGGACCTGCGCTTTGTAATATAGATAAATTAAATAAACAGTTCATTTGAATTTCTCTTCAATTTCAGACAAAATCACATGACATGTTTTGAGTCAAGAACTAATTAACTACCTATCTCATTCAGGTACCCAAAAAATCCATTAAATTAAAAAAGAAAATTACATCACCACACGACGGAGTAAAAACTAATTTCAATAAAACTTCCTTTTTCTCGTTTTCTGTTAATTAAAATACTCTCTCAGATCAAGCCGACGAAGCTTTGACCTGAATCGATAGAAAGGGACATTGTCTTCGAAACTCTCATTGTTCCATCTCTCAATACCTAGGACTCGTATTTAGCTACGAGTTGATAGAATATTGTACTAATGTTTGCTGAGAGATTCGACTTAAATTCGATGTTTCGGAAAGGAAATTATACATTTAAAGGGGCTTAAATTGGGAAGGAAAGTCATTTGTGAGAAATGCCGCGATTTGATAACCGTGTAAGTCTGATAAAGATCCTTATTTCAATTTTCTTAGGTAGGCATTCTTTAAAAATAAGATGGCTCTGGTAAGAACCTATCCTGTATGCCTGCAAAAGCAAGGGTGTAGGTAGGGGTTAACGGCAGTATGTTCGCCCACTATAACAAGAATCATCAACTCAGCCTATAGCAGTCCACTGTTGGACATGGGACTCTCCCAGGCTGCGCCACAACACCCTGTCCTCCACCTTCCGCATCCAGTCTGTCCCAGCCACCTTTTTAAGGTCGTCGGTCCATCTAGCTGGGGGGCGTCCCACACTACGCTTGCCGATACGCGGTCTCCACTCCAGGACTTGTCTGCTCCACCGGCCATCGGTCCTTCGACAAACATGGCCAGCCTACTGCCACTTCAGCTTGCTTACTCTGCATGCTATGTCGGTAACTCTGTATAACTTGAATCTTATTACATAATTGCCGAAATGTGGGTGTATATGTACCTCTATCTATAAAGGAGTGGTGTTAAGAGCGTTTACGACTTACGGCATTTCATACAAACTTACAAGCCCTTGTTTTTCGAAATGACTGAACCGATTTTAATGAAACTTCATACGCGTAAGCAACACGCAAGCAAGATACAAAGGTATAAAAAATTAGTTAAGAAAATGAAAAATAAATACTGTTACAGACATATTAGGCCGATTTTAAAATTTCCAAAGAAACAGAGACTTCCAGTTAATATCTATTTATAAATAAGACATTTCAAAAATCCATCCTGCACATACACACACACACACCCCCCACACCCACACACATCACCCACATACATCCTGTTTATGCATCTGAAGTTTCATTAAAATCGGTTTTGTCATTTCGAAAAACAAGGGGTGAAAGTTTGTATGAAATGCCGTACGTCCTATACGCTCTTAATATAAGCGTGATGTTTATCTATACATATTATAAATTTAAGTCGCTTTTCATGTCTGTCTGTGTGACCGCGTTATTCTTCTAAACTTCGCAACGGATTTCGATGCGGTTGTCACCATCATTTAGAGAATTGGTCGGTGGGCCAGTCACAATTAAAAATTAAAATTAGTAACAAGTAACTAAAAATATAAAAGGTATTTGAGTAAGAGTTCCAGTCTTCAGGTTTTCACTGCTCGGGACGCTACGATGGCAATTTATGATGAAAGATGTCAACGACTAATATTCTAAGATTTTTTACAATAAGAGAAAATTAATAACATAAAATACAGCTTTGAATGTAAAAACACATAAAAAAACTAAAGGTTTTGTTTTTCAGCTTTATTACATAATTCTTAAACACTACTAAGTGTTTAAGAATTATGTAAAGAGGGTAATATAAATTAATGTCATATTATGATTTTATAATTGAAAACAAGGAATAGAGACATAAAAAGATTTGTTGGACACAGCAGCCCTTTAAATGGTAAATATCTAAATATAATATAGATAAAATACCACAAGGTGTAAAGTATAATACATTTATATTAAACTTATATAATTATGATAAAGAAATCTCGATGTTTGTCACCATTAATAATAATAATAAGCCTTTATTCAGACACAAGTTTGACAAAAAAAAAATTAACTTAATCTAACGACTCTAGCGAGTTGGTGACACCGACACCCGGTCTGTTTGCCCAACTTTGGCAAAGGCCTCCTCCATTTCTTTCCACCCCACATTTGAAACCTTGTCACCATAGCACCCGTGCAAAGCCAGGACGTGTACTTAGCTATAAATTTATCAGATTTTATATCCTTTCTTTTTTTTTTTTTTCCTGCTATGACCTTTATTTTGTTTTCCCACATTTGAAACCTTGTCACCATTGCACCCGTGCAAAGCCTGGACGTGTACTTAGCTATAAATTTATCAGATTTTATATCCTTTCAGTGCACAAGTTTGGTAAAATAGGAAGTAAAACAATGATGAGGATGTCTTCGCAAGGTTCAAACTATAAAAAGACTTTAGTAACGAAACACATTAACAGCTCAACCTATCCAAACAACACTAACACGAACCTTTCTATAAATGTTTCACTCGTGTCCCATATTGAGTGCTACTGAACTCGTCCTGCAGCAAAGTGCTTCCTCTAACTATGCCCAGACTTGTTATTAAGTGCTTCGTACTACACGTACAGCTGACTCTGTTACTAAGTACAGATTGTGTGGACTTTACGGGATCGGCTAATGAAGGTCGTATGAATATGATGTTGAAAGGAACATTTGGTGTTTTTTTTAGTTTCTGTCTATTCTCCATGGAGAAAAGGCGCGTTTATGTATGGGTGTCATTGTTCTTCCTATCTCAAAAAACTAGACTTCCGCTAAGCTCACGATTAGAATCGATTCGTTTAATAATCCATCAGTTCTGAATTAGAGGTCACAAATAATAGCCGATTATGAATCTGCTTTTTTCAGCAAAACATTCTTCAACTTCGACAAAAAATCCCTATTTTTCACGACACGTGTAGCGGCGTCAACATCGCCACGCAAATCCTGCATCGCGCAAGCAGAGTTTACCGCGCAACTAGCATATTATATACGACATCAACCCAACAGCCGTCTGGTCGGAGGATCCTCCCTTTTCTATGGAGGATGAGTGAACTTTACACCCTGTTCCTCATACCTCTAAACTCGCAATACCAAAACCTGAATTTTCAACTATTTGTAGGTACTTACCACACAAAACCGAATAACTATCATTCAGCAAATTATAACTAAATGAATCCCCCACATATTTTGCGCCACTCATAACGGTACACAATTGCAAATCGCTATTCAAATTAAGGGCAGCTTATAGGATTATTTGCGGCTGTCTGCACCATACGTAAGTGTTCGCTCATATTTGTTAGAGCATTAGCAATAAAACATTACCAGAGATATTTGGGTCCCCCTTATGTTCTTATACGTAATTGGGGACGGACGGTATCTTGCGTAGTAATAAACTTGGTAGGTATGGTAATGCTTTCAGATGGATTTGTTTGTGAAAAGTGTAAAGTTTTAGATCTTGACGTTAACTATCACCAAATTATCAATTAAATGTAATAGTGTAGTATAGTGTGTGTGTAGTATGTGTTATGTGTGTGTGTATAGTGTGAGTGTAGTGTGTGTGTAGTGTGTGCTGTGTGTGTCCGGAACGTGGCCTAAGATAGTCCTGTTGTGTTAGGCTTGTTGGATTTATCTTAACAAGTACCTTAAAAGGTACTAGAACTTGACTCCTGAAGGTGATAGAACAGATATTTAAACAAATTCTAATACTAAAAAGTACAAAATAAAAGTTACGTGAACATAGAAATTTCATAATTTCTTATAAGCTTGAGGCTTGATTTTCAAGAACTCTCTAACCGAATCAATTCGGCCGGATGCCTTAACTCATCATACTCCTCAATCGAACAATGTGTAAGCCTCAACGCGTTGAAGCTTAGAATGGTTAGGTACAGTCAGACCTAAACAATGAATGCAACAACACCAACAATGCCTGACCACACTTCCTCAATACACGTCGTCCACACTCAAAGGGACCTGCCCCACAAAGTCCCAACAATGGCGACAAAAGTTACAAAAGTCATTGCAATCTGCAAGCGGACGGTTCATATTGCACCGCCCACAACAATGGTGGAGCAAGTTTCACAATTTGTGGTCGGAACGTAAGAAAATCGATGAAGAGGAACTTCCCAACTATTGGTCCGGGACACAATTTATTGGTGAGAAGAACTTGCACAATGGCTTAGTTATACGGTGTCGATCTTGATTTGAGTGTTTCAAGGATTTCTGAAGTTTTAAGTTCCTATCTTCAATTGCTTATTGGCCTCTCGATGTTATCTTTACAAGAGTTTGTTAATGAAAAGCGAGGCTTGCAGGAGCTTTGATTTTCATTAGTCGGATTCGCTTGTAACTTGATAGTTTTGTGAGTCTTTGTTCAATTTTGTTGAATGAGCTCTCCTTTTTAATTAATGTTCTTCTGGGAATATTCGCTCTTATTGTATCAGTTGTCTGTTAGAGGATTACTGTAAAAACTTGAAAAGCTTGTGAAGGTACTATTTTAGCATTATTTTCTGAACCTATTTCCGGATGACCGTATTTCCGAGAGTTCCATCAGTCGCGAGTGTTAATGGAAAATAGGAAATTGCCAGGATTATTCATGTGTCTGATGGTTCAAACATCTTTAAAACTGTTGATTCATTAAATAACCTAGCTTACAGTATCATCATTATTAATAGTTCATTACCTAGTACTATAATTTTAACACATAACGTCACTCTTATAATCCCCAAAGGGTTAGGCAGAGGTGAACCTAAAGTAAACCTACATTTCGCCACTTATATTTAAGTCCCTATAATTTCAATGTCGATAAAATTTAAACCTGATATTACGAACTACTAACTGTGATACAAGTATCTAGTCAGTAGGTATCTACTAGCCGTGGAAGCCACCACCTAAAATATTATCATCTCACGCTTGGCTGCTTTTAAAACCAATACACAACGCAATCTTTTTTTATACTCTACTGAACGTTAGTAAAATTCGATGTAAAACTAACCTAACATGCCTAACTTACCTGTGTGTTTATCAGAGTTTGTATACTTTTATAGCCTTTTATCAATATGGAACTTTAATCAGAAAGGGGGATATACAAATAAAATAACAATACCAGGATTTTATCCAAAGGCAATGAAACGGCCTTTTCTTAAAATAGGGAAGCCATGAGCTTTGTGTCTTCTCCCTAATACATGCGTGATTTTAGAAAATGAAGAAGAATTTTAGAACTTTGAAAGTATGTATCTACATTTTATGAAGTTAAATGTCACATATTAGTATTTGCCAGGTTTTAAAACCGATAATTGTGCATACGGAGGGATCTTTAATACCTGTGACTGTCTCAGTTTCGGGCAAAGGTTGTTTTTACCTACAATCCTACTTCGGAAGTAGCACATAAGTACTTTAAAATACAACCTTTCCTTCGCAAGATGGTTGCAAGAAACAATTCAGAAAACGAGCGCAAAGTTTTGATTTATGCACACATTCGGAGTACGAGCTTAACTGACTTATGATTAACGGTATTACAACGTTGTTCTCCAAGAATTGCTCTTTAAATAGTTATAACAATACTTAGTTTTGTATCGTGTTGTAATATAATGTACAGGCAGAAATATAAGGCGCTGGGGAATAATACTTGATTGTGGAACATTCAATAAGGTGGTACCTAATTGTTCGCGACGATGCGTCACATACAGCGTGCCGCTACAGTGGTGACATTAATTTGACACAGGGCTAGTGGCCAGTACCTACCTTCATTTATGTAAAAATATATATATTTTCTTTTTTAATATGTTATATTAACATAAATAATTATTAAATGAAAAAAAGAATTTAAAAAAAGTAAGCTCTCTCTTTCCTTCAATTCGCCTACTCCTTGTACGTTATTTGTTTTAATTTCATTGATTCGATGTTCTGATCCATGACCCAGCTAATTAATTACCTCTGTGCTACGCTGTTTAAGTACAGTTTGCTCCAAGATGCTATTTCAGAAAATTGTAAATAAATCAGTAAATATTAATGTTTAATGAAATTAAAATATGTTCCCAAAACGTAAAGGCGAAACTGTATACGTGTGTTAAATTGATGTCACCACTGTAGCGGCACGCTGTATAAAGTATTAAAGTATTTTTTGAATATTAACTTAAATTTAAATAGAAATAGTCATAGTTAACGCATAGAAATACCAGTGTAAAGTGTTTTAGTATGTAAAAACGTAAGTACGACACTTTCAACCTCAATTGAGTGGACTATATTCTTATAGTTTTTTTGGTGCGTCCAGGTAACCTAGATCAAGACCTAGCCCTGGACATAACTTTTAGGTATCTAGCCAGATATATAGACCCATTTAATTTAGCATTTCTTAAGTACCTGGTAATTGTTGACGGGTCTACCATGTCCTCCCATACCCATTAACACTGTAATATGAAAACATTGTAAAAGCCCATTATTTTTAAAAGAGTAAGTTTCTTTCCGGCTCTTCTCCATAGGAAACGACCAATTGGAACCGTACACCTAGCTTCTGACGTTCCATATGTGTAGGGTTATGTGAAATAAAAATATTTTTGATTTTGATTTTGAGATTGAATGTCGTGTTTTGTTATTCTTGGAAATTGTTTAATTTTGAGTATGACAGTTATCTTTTCAGGGCGCGTCACGCCCTGAAAATATACTTGTAAATTTTTAAATATTAGATTGTTGTCGGTCTATACGCTGGCCTGAGGTATCTATAATCAGAATGTAAATCGGTTTAATAGTTTCCTAGAAGAGCGATTAGAAAACCAATTTTAATTAAAAATAATAATAATTTTTATATATAATAATAATAATTTAGTATAGTTGATATAGATACCTCAGGTCATAGGGAATTTCATGGGGACTCCAATGATATGTCACATACATATATATTTGTGTATTTTATGTACTATTATGCAATGATGTGACATGTAATTAGCGAAAAAATCATTAAAATAAACTTTGAATCAGGAAGTAATTAGCGGCTCTCGTTACGGTAAAGTAGGCTTGTAATTAACCAAGGGTTAGAAACGCTATTAGACATAATCCTTGATCAGGAGTTGCGAAAAAAAACTCTTCCCGTCAAACTTGGACTGGAGGCCTACACACACACCGGGATAAAACCCTGGATAGGCATACACCCTCCCTATACATACACCGCGTCCAGCGATCACGCCCGTCCGGCACACTAATCATTACTACAAAAACTGAGCAGTTTTTGTAGTATTGTTGCAATCAATAATACTATAAAAACTGGGCAATCCATTCCATAAGATTATTTTGAAAAAAAAAAACTTTGATTCACTAAGTAAATATACAGGGTAGATCATACGGAAACATACGGTTTCAAAGCCAATTGAATGACAAATGAGTTATTGTGTCACGTGAAGCCGATAACTGATCAGTTTCATCAGTATCTGTGGGAAGCTATATTGTTCAGTTGTTTTATTTGTGTTCTGAGAATTTTGCTGTCGACCGTACTATTATGAGGAATATATTTCCAAGTTCCTGAGAATTGCCTGGAGCATTGAGGTATATTTCTAGTTAATACGTTTTGCGTCTTGTTTATTTGTGAAAGGTTGTTAGTTACATAGAAATATAACATCTACCTATATAGAGGTATGAGGAACAGGGTGTAAAGTTCACTTATCCTCCATAGAAAAGGGAGGATCCTCCGACTAGACAAGGTTGTTGTGTTTGGTGGGCAACTGCCCAACGATTGATGTCGGGACGTTGTATATTTATTAGTCGCGCGGTAAACTCTGCTTGCGCAATGCAGGATTTTGCGTTATGTCAGTGTGACGCGTAGTTTGCATGTAGCGATGATGATGCCGCCACATCAGTCCCCTCCGGAGACCGGACCTCAATAGTGGGCTGAGTTGTGTATCTTGCGATGCTTGCCAGTGCCAGTAGAGGGTTCCAGTGAGTCATAACTGGGAACCGCATAGTTCACGGTGAGTCGGAACTGTCTGCGAAGATTCCCCAGTGAGTCGGGATGGTGCTGCGTTATGCTACAGTGAGTCTGATGTGCTACAGCGCCGGGTTGAGGCTGACTGCTGGCGTCGACCAGGAGAGGATTCATTTCTCTATACCTGGTAACCCCGAACATGTACGTCAGCGCAGCCTTCGTGCAACTACATCAGCGTGACGACATCATCATCACTTCGGGGATATTATGAAGCTGCAATTTGTGTGATATAACGGAAAACCTCTAATTAAATTGAAAACCTTTAATTAAGTAAATAGAGCAATGGTCACGTTAGTTTGTAAATTGTATATCTGGCCGCAGCAATCCGCTGGATGACGGAAGCACAGAACCGGTCGAAATGACGGTGCTTGGGGGGGATTGCACATGCACATCCAAGCATTGTCCACTAGCAATCCTATTGGTTAATATTTCTCTGTTTCTCCGCCCCGCAGCCTCGCTCCACTCGGGTGGACAGGCAGTCTTACTGAGCAACTGGTTACACCTGTGGATAAGTTTTGTGACACCTGTAGTGCGTTATAGTACTGTAGTGTGTCAATGTGCTGTGATTCGTTCTATGGTCGGCGGCGCGTCGCGGGACGCAGTGATATCCTGCGAAAATGTCAGGACTCAAAAGGAGGCAGCGGAAAGGGAGATAGATTTCGAGTTCTCTCCCAGCCCGCAGCAAGCGCACCGGGCGCCGCGGCCAGCAAAGGGCAGATAATGCCCTCTTGTGGCCCCCCTAAATGGGTCCAGGGCCGGCGGACTCGGGGATGTTCACCGCCCTCTATCATATAAGACCCGAGGTGTTGGCGCGTAATGTTCCACGCGCGCCCTTAGACGCCGCGGGGAGAGTCTGCTTGACGAGACGCACCAGTCGGGGGCTGCCTTGAAGAGTGCTTAAGTACCCCCGTAGCCCCTGGTGCAAGTATGTGGGAACACGGGGTGGTTTTAGCCAGTAGAAGTCGGACAGACCCCTCCGTCCGACCCAGGGTGGAGGACATCCATGAGGATTTCTACCACGTTACAAAAAAAAAAAGGTTAGTTTACCTACTTAATCAGTAGCTCGATCTACAACATACCTTTTTAACGAACGTAATTCAGTTTCGTAACATTTTTCTGTTGTCGTTCCAGTAGAAAAGTTCTAGAACGGTGAGCTATATTTTAATTTTTAACAACCAGAAGTGACAACCATTGTTCGAGAAACTTCCGATGCTCGCGTGTGATGCGCGTTCGAGCTTTTTTAGTCAGTTTTGCTTGTCACATCGCGTTAGTTTATTTTTTTAACTTTTCTATTTTGTTTTTGTCTGTTTGTGTGTTGTAGGGGTATGTAAAATGGAGTGGGGAACATATTTTTTTTGATGTTGAGGGTAGTTTCCAAATTGTTGGGACTGATTTTGTTACAGGAGTTATGAGCGTATATTTATTTAAAATGTTTTAAGGTTCAGTATAGTTTTAAATACATAAATAACTGGTACTATGGACTAAATTTAGACTTTTAGGATGCCTAGGTGAAGTACTGAAGAAAATCCATGTAACAGAAAACCCAATTTAATTTTTCGTGACAACCTTCTCGTCCAACAGCTGGAGTCATCGGTTGAGATCGCTCGACCGACCTTGTCCCGCCTCCCAGGTTAAATAAAAATGTAAATTAGCGAACCCTAACAATCATCACGATGTTTTTCTCTGCAGGCATCGGTATGATCTTAAACCAAAGAAAGTGTAAATTTTTTTTTTTAAACATTGCCCCACACTAGGAATTTCTCCTGTATTGTGGGTGCGTTTACAAACTTTAAATTCACATACACAAACAGCCAGACCCGGAACAACTACTTGTAGGTCATACAAATCTTTGTTCCGTGCGGGAATCGAACCCTCGACACGCAGCGCAGCAGTCAATCGCTTAACTAGCTGCGCCAACCGTGCCGTCAATTAATTAAATCAAATTTATTAAGGTCGCATCATTAATATGTCACTCCCGTTTGATACGCAAGAGTATAAATATTCAAAGGCAACTTGCGACGTCAGAATTGGATCTGTCTATAAGCAACTATTCGCAAAAACCATGACAAAAAACAAACATAAATAGAAAAACAGCTCCAATACAAATAACTCAACTAACAAAGAAACCTTATATCCTTGTACTCAATTTCCATTTCGTAAAAGGTCGTATATTGCTTAACGCCAATTGGCTTATAAGGATGGATATCTACCATGTACATCTCATATCGTTTGGCAATCGGCTCGCAGCTACTTCCGGACGTGTACTTTATTTTTCTATCGATGCTAGAGAAATCTAGGAGTATTTTCAGAAGTAATTACAATTTATGGTCATAAAATGGGAAAGAATTGGACCTGTAGAAATGGTTTGGGAAGTGGTGATTTTGCGGCTATAGCAAAACTGATCTTGTCTAAAGCTGCTAGATGTTTTATATTCTTTCAGTCTGCTGTTTGTAGATCCAATTGACAGATTTGTATTAAAGCAAATACATTTTTTTTATTCAAATTTTCCGTGTGGAGCCGGACGTGAAGAATAGCACCATCCTATTTCTTCCCGTGGGTGTCGTAAAAGGTGACTAAGGGACTTACTAGAGAATGGGCAGAAGCGTTCTCAATGCATTTTTAACCACCATACTGCAATCGCCAACCCACCTGGCAAGCGTGGCGATTATGGCAATGTTCAGCAGTAGACGTCTTTCGCCTGAAATGATGATGCATGAATTCTAGTGTTTATCTAAACATGAACCCCCTTATTACAAAACAAGGTTTGTCTTCAGACCCAGGTTTAAAAAATGGAGCCATTATTGAATTTCGAACTTTATTCCGAGTATGGTAAAGTTCCTAAACACAAAACTGTCAACTTAGTACCGAACTAAGTTTACAGTTTTGTATAAAGAACGGTATTTCAATCACTGTTACGTTCTTACTACTAAAACTGGCTCCATGGTTTAAGCCATGTCAAAATATAAATCTTGTTTTGTATAAGGCGGGAAGCCTTTAAACATATTTGAAAAGGATTTACGAGGAGAAAAAAAGTTAGGTTAGGTTAGGGTTACCTGGATAGCGGCAGCATCTCCAATGATAATAGTGTAGTAAGTACTCCTAAAAAATGAAGAGATCCACAGGCGAACCAAGGTAACCGACATAGCCCGAAAAATTGCCAAGCTTAAGTGGCAGTGGGCAGGGCACATTGCTCACATAACTGATGGCCGATGGGGCCGAAAGGTTCTGAAGGTTCTGACGACCGCGTACCGGAAGACGTAGCGTTGGAAGGCCTCCTACAAGGTGGACCGATGACCTTGTGAAGGCCACAGGTATCTGCTGGATGCGGGAAACACAGAACCGGTCGAAGTGGCGGTGCTTGGGGGAGGCTTATGTCCAGCAGTGGACTTCTTTTGGCTGAAATGATGATTATGAAGTACTCCTTGCTTTCACAAAATCTTGGCGAGCGGAATCCGAATACTGGTGTCTCCGTTTCTAATATAATTCTAGTGAACCACATAGTACTGTAGTAGATAGGTACAAAAAGTGGCACATTCGTAAGAAGCTGGCAGTATCATCACAACGGTAATGTTTTCCCATTGATTGTTTGGTTTATTTGATTTTATTTGGGAAAATAAACGGTTACACATTACAATGTTATGGTATAGAACTTAAAAGTAAGTTATGAGTATAAATGAAACAACATTTTCCACATAATATAAAAAAAAGTTAAACAAACACGAACGGCGTGCGATATAAATTACCCACAATGGTTAAAATTAAATATAAAAAGTAAAAGTAAATTGAAACACATACTGGAATAAATAATAATAATAGAAAAAAGATATAATATAGTATTTAAAATATAAATTATGACTTTAGAATTGTTGTGTACTTAATTCTGTTATGATTTTAAGCGCAATACTTCTAAATTTTCCAGTGGAAACAGCAAAGAACTCAATATCCTGGAAAATCCTATTGAACTGAGTAGTAATACGCCGTAGGGGTGCTCGCGATCCTGCGTTTGATCGACAAGATGTAACAGCAAACAGCGGCCGCGCGCGCACACCTTATTTTGTTTGTTGGTATATTCGTGTATTTATGTATATTTATAAGGTCTTATATTTATTTATAATTAGGTATATATACTATATTTAAAGTCTTTAATAGGTATATGTATGTATATCCATAAATTTAAATAAATATTTATTCCACAATTTTTGTTATTGCACCTACCACTGTTTTTCTACCAGTCAACCTTTGGGTGTGCATTAAGTCCGCCTCAGTACATTTTGTGTGCTTAAAGTGTTTAATTAATAAATAAAGAGTGACCTTATTGATGACGTTCTTCAGAAAGGTCAGGTCCGTAGTACTCGCGACCGGTGTACGTGTATGACCAGATTTATGGACGTAAACGAAGCAAAATAAGTATGTAAGGATTGTAGCAGGTGGCGTTCTGTAGTTGCTGTCTACCCCCATGAGAAGAAGGCGTGAGTTTATGTATGTATGTATAGGAGGTAGAAATTGAAACTTGTGGGATGATTTGCGAGGTAAATTCGATAACATAAGTAGTACTACTCAGGTTATCAAAAAAACAAGTCAAGCAAGCAAGCAAGCAAGTCATCCCACAAGTTTCATTGCAATGGTAGGTATATTTAATAACATCTGGAATATTGACTTTCGATTTCTGAACTTGGCTCCCCTCCAAGTTGATAATGAAAAGCGTCGCCTGCATAATAACGCATCCTTTTTGATTTTCATGGTTTTAAGTTATAACTTTTTGGGTTCAGCTGCATCAAGCAAATAAGAGTCTTATTGAAGTCTTTATTATCCTTACATCTATCATCAATCTGTAATGTTTATGGTGTAGGTACCTACGTAGTAAATAGTATTCTATATATCTATTTGTCGGATCATCAGGATTTACTCCTTTAGATTCGGTCATCATGTGGGCAGAAGATGGGTCTCGTGCAATGAAAACACACTAGGTGTGATACACAGCGTTTATTGTAATCACAATTGACACAATCACTACAAATTATAATCACCACAATAAATGAGCACAACGAATCGAGTACAGTTCCGCAACGTCTTAACTCCGATGCGATCAGACCCTTCAATGTCCTCCTCGCCATCGGCTCAAAACATCACGACTCTGTAGAAGCGCGCTTTCGGTGTGGGTAGATAACCTGATGTCGCCAGTGGCGCGCTTGCGATTCGTTTCGTGTCCGTACTAATGTCCGGATCCGACATATTTATCTTGGCCGTAGAACTGGTAACGCCATCTTCATATCTTGGCCATATATTTATCTGTTCACACCATCTTCATTACTTTTGCGTTTTTCTAGGAGGGACCATTGAGATCGATAGCTCCTTTTACACCTCTCGTCATGTTACCAGCCACTCAACACTTTACAGTCAAGGAAGGAGATCCTAATCTGCTCGGAAATGGGTTCCATAGATTGAACTGTACCCAGACATGGGTCGGTACGCGAATTCGTAATACCGAAACTATTTATTGCTATGATTACCAATACCAGGTATTGAAACTATTTATTTTAATAACTATATATTGGTGATACCGAGCTCTGAGTTCGCTTTGAAAGGTATTAGAATGGTGGAAACAAATTCCAAAGTTACCTCCAAACCGAAAAAATCTTCAAATTAGATAATGATACTTTGCATTTTAACTGAACTAACTATAAAGCAGGTCTTATGTTATTTTTTTTTTAATTATCATTATTTTCACTGTAAAAAGAAATAAACTAAAATATCGGTGCCTTGGAGTCTTCTCCCTGCCACCCTGTCTCGCTTGCTCGCATGACCACCAGCTGCTTGTGCGAGAGAGATAAAGAGTGAGGTGGCGCTGAAGTAGTATAGACCTTAAGAATAATTTCAAAATTCTCACATTTTTCTAGTTATTTTCTACATCACTGAAGTAACCTTTGCCCAGGACCTTTCTCATCAGCACCTCATTCTTTTTAGTTTATTTCCCGAGATAATTAAAAAGCAACTTGCTACACTTCCAAGAACTGGATTCCTTTATAAAATCTCTGAAATGGATTGGCAAAAGGAAACATACGTAGGTACAGTCACGAGCATAAATACCTTACACTTACACAAGATTCAAAACGATTTTCTCCTAAAGCTTTGATAGATATTTTATGGTGTTACAAACATGGTAGGTATTATCGAAACCATAAAGTTATGAAAAAACCATGCATAATGAAGGTTTCCGTAGTTGGGATGAATTTATCACAAAAACAAACTTAATATTGTAGTTGAAAAACATGTTCTTTCATACATCGATATAAGGCACGGTCAATTCTCCAACTGCAAATATAAGTTGGTTGACTATTACTCGTTAACTTGTAAAGCCTACTTAGCTGTGATAGTTTTCCTTTTAATTTCGTTATTTATAACCGCCATGATTTTTTTT
Organism: Tiliacea aurago; assembly: GCA_948098905.1. Taxonomy (NCBI): domain Eukaryota; kingdom Metazoa; phylum Arthropoda; class Insecta; order Lepidoptera; family Noctuidae; genus Tiliacea; species Tiliacea aurago. Next base: position 22,848,322 of record OX402582.1, read on the forward strand.
CACGTATCACAAAAACAACCATTTAGTTGGCAGAGGGGGGGGACACTTGATTAACAAAAATTAGCACTTTAAAGCTTAATATTACGTAAATGGATCCCTGAATCGAAATATGGTTTTCACAGACCAGAAATATTTTTGAACAACTTATCCAACGATCTCAATGAATAGACGAGAAAAAGAAATATCATCCTCATTTTACGTGTAACTTACCCTTTTTTTACCACTTTGTCAGCATAATTAACATGCCCAATACCCATGCCAAATTACAGCTTTCTAGTATTAAGGGTCAAATGAAATAAAATGAAATGAAATCGTTTATTCTGTAAATAGGATATTAGAATCACTTCTTCTGAGTCTCTGAGCTAAGCAGGGGACAGACAGATAGACAGACAGACGGACATGGTGAAACTAAAAGGGTTCCTTGTTGACTACGGAACCCCAAAAAGGTATTTTCTCAAAGTTGCAATTTTTGTATTTCACGAGGAAAACGCTTTTGTATTTTTCGTAACTGTAAGGTATTTATTTATGCTAGTGACTGTACGTACGTAGGTACTTTGGAGCGGTATCAATAATGTCTTGGTAGCTTCAGGCACGTATCGGCGCAGTAAAGAATAAAACGTGACTGTTACACAAACGGTAAGAATTAATAGACTCGTTACAGTTCTTGATCGAAGTATGTCGTATTGGTGTTATCTTTGTCTGTGTGAAGATAATTATGATATAATATTATAAAGAACAATATACGTTTCTTTCAGTGTACAGTCAGCATCAAAAGTCGATGACCACATTCAAATTTTCAAAATCACTGTACATTATATATTATTATTTATATTATTGATTTTGAAAATCTAAATGTAGTCATCAACTTTTGATGCTGACCGTACGTACTCAATAATAAATTTAATGCGATAAGGGGCAATTGTATCTTGCTATTACCCGGATACAAATACTTAGTACCTACTTTTTAGGACCCCGTACCCGAAGGGTAAAAACGAGCGCTATTGCTGTCACTCAGGTGTCCGTCTGTCAGTCGTCTGTCACACAGGTTTTACAGCCAAACGGTTGGAGCTACAGTCTTAAAATTTTCACAGGATAAGTATTTTGTTGACCAAAAAGCCATACACATTGTCGAAAAATATATTTAAATGTATTTTTTGACCTTACCCATCGAATCCCCACTCGTTGTGTAGATAAATACTGTATTTTTTGTTTCTTTTTTAAATATTGGAAAGCAAACGAATGAGCCACCAAAGTCAGCTTTTTTACAAAAAAAAATTCTGAAGAATTTTTTAACTTTCCATTGACTTATGAAGAGATGCGGGCGGCGCGGCGGCGGCACACCACTGCTACGTCACTCACCTATTACTGCTTCAGAATAATTCTGCCATTCAGATGGCTTATACTCTATATATTTTGGTAAGGAACCCTAAATGTGCGAAGTCCGACACGCACTTGGCCGATTTTTAATTAAACTGTAGATACTTTTTTAGTTTCAATAGCTTTATTTCTTAACCAGCTGCATGAACAATAAATAGTATTCTATTCTATACAAATCCAGACTTCAAGCTACCAGTCCCAGTTTTAGTAGATCACTATCCGTTACTAAAATTCATATATTCATATTGTCTTTAAAAAAAAAAACATTTAATTCAGGTACCACATAACCCATATTTAAAAAAAAATCTTTAAATTATGTAATGATACACAAAAAATCACACATAAATAAGTACCTACAAACGAATAATTAAAATATAATTGTCATCAACACACAAATTAGATAATCAAATTCAATCAAAGCTCGTATTCATTTCAGTAGTTAGTCTTTAAGGTATTACCAACACAATGCTAGAACGTAATGTGAGCGTCATCTTAGAGCTAGATTTTTATTCCAATATTTCGCTCCAGAAGCCCAAAGGAATCTTCATAAAGTCCACGTGGACAAATCAAGCGGAAAAGGTATTCAATAAAACACGATTCTCATCAAATAAGTCTTTACCTGTCTCATTTGTGTCACCCAAATTTAATATAGCAAGAAATATACTTGCAATATGAGTCAATACTTGCAATCAGTGTCTTATGTTGGAGCCCTGCCAAAGTAAATGGGGCGGTGTGTCTATGAAGTTAGTGAATTCATTGGCAGAGATACAAATCTCAAATGCAGTCTCCTTGGAGGACAAAACGTTTTTAGTGTGAAAAAAATGTTGGCTGGTGAGATAACCTAGGAAAGCTAGGGTTTATATCACGAAGATGGATTGATGGCAATTGGCTCGAACCCTATTACATGGGACTTAAACATAACTGACGAAATGTGGGTGTCTGTTAGGACCACCTCTGCCTAACCATTCAAGGAATGCAGGCATGATGTTATGTTATGATGGTCTATTATAGAATAGAATACTCTTTATTATTTACACCATAAAAGTTACAGATATAAATGTTTAAATTTTACATATGGTGACACAATGGGCGGTCTTATCGCTAAAAGCGATCCTTTACAGACAACCAACCGACATAGTAAGTATTTACGCTATAATGGAAAAATTGTGGTGGCTCTTCCACAAAAGTCACAAAATAGAGTTGACGTTGAATATTCTGCATTCTGCCGGACCTAAAGAATAGCACCATCCTATTTCATCCCGTGGGTGTCGTAAAAGGCGACTAAGGGACTTACTAGAGAATAGGCAGCAGTGTTCTCTATGCATTTTAACACCTTATTGTGATCGCCAACCCGCCTGCCAAGCGTGGTGATTATGGCAACCCCCCTCCTTTTGCGGGATGCCTATGTCCAGCAGTGGACGTCTTTTGGCTGAAATGATGAATGATGATTCTGGGTTCATCAATCTGTTTACAAGGAGTGGTGAATCTTGCAATACAACCCCATAGGCTGGTCATGTGTCATATACAACAATATTTTTAGTATATCCTCTCTTTCGCCGAGCGGCCTTAATAAGGCCGATGAGGCCGATTTCAATTATGCGGGATTCGCCAATCGGTCTGATTCAGTCCAACTGATTCAGTTCGTTCGTGGCGCACACCCATTTTCGCGCCAAATAGGCTGGTTCAGAAGAGGTTACCCTCTCATCTGTCAATTGACCTACATTAGGCCGATGTCAATTATGCCGCCGGATTCGCCATCCGATCTGGTTCAGACCGACTGATTCAGTTCGTATAGTGGCAAATCCCCATTTCGCGCCAAAAAGCCGACACGACATATGCGAAACCTGAATATAGTTTGTTCAGATTAAGGAACTGAATCGATTTCAATAATTTTTACACCAGAAATCGCGAAAAAAATTTACCTGTTCCCTACATTTATGTTCGAATAACTCGTCAAAATGTAGGGAACAGCTGGTTTTTTTTCGCGATTTCTGGTTTGGTCCCATAGTAAAAGTTGTTCAAAACGATGAGCACAATGACCCCTTAAGAGGTTGTGCGTTAATTCTGGGACATGTTGTTTATAGTCCCCCTTATCGATTTCGATAACGGCGACCCTTAGAAATCAATTCCTTGCGTGTGCCCATAGATGGCAATAATAGACCGAATTTCGTTTTGAATACCCGATCGCAACTAGAACAACAAAGCTGGGCGGCAGTGATGTATGAATAGGGACGTGTTTTTCTTAATACGGAGGTCCTGCACCGTTATGTGTGGCATAGAAGCCTTACTCATGCAGCATTAACTCAGGTGGTGTGGACACATCCTTCGCCACTGCTTACCGTTATTTTTTTTTTTTGGGTGGGGCGTTATCAAATAACTTCTCTCGCCCAGTGCGGGGGCGTGTCAGACTTTTACTGACTAAAACCCACCCGTGTTCCTTCCGTTGCCTGTGTGCCAGGGCCACGATATCCCTTTCGGACAAACTCGCAACCCTGGCAGGTCTTACCCAGGTTTTAAACCACCGTTTACCCAAAGTGGTATTTTACTCTAAAATAGCAGAAGGTAAACGGAAGTATGGCGGTCAACATCTCCGCTGTAAGGATATGCTCGAATAATTGTGTGGAGTGTGAAGTTGTGGAAGACTTACATCACTTATTGATGGACTGTGTTCGATATGAGTCTGATAGGAATGAAGTGTTTCGGGTTTTGAGGTGGAACCGACTTGATTTAGGCACATTCCATAGAATTTTGTCTCAACCAAATGCTGATGATGCGAAGAGTCTGTTCTGGTTCATGGCCCGAATTTAATTCATAACAGCGTGTATTTTTTATTATATAATCAGGGTATGATGGGACTGTCATACGCATTGCGATTATTAAAGTCCCTAATCTTATCGCTTGCGCTATTGATCCTAAAGGTTGCGAGAGGCTCGCTTTGCATAGGTCATCTAGGCGTTCTACTATTCATGTTGACGTATTGCCGTTCAAAAGTGCCTTTTATGTGCCTATTTGAAATAAACAATTTGACTTTGACTTTGACATGTGTCATATCGAGCTTTCCATAGAAAGAATAATCAAAGCATTGCATCGCCCGCCCGCACTATTACTTCGTTTTCGCTTACCGTTCTGTCTGACATTTTTTCTTTTTCCTCGGCTCCTAAGGGACGTAGCGTGGTGTTAAACAAAAATTGGGCTATGAAATGCAAAATTATTTTTTCAAATCCAACTGGTAGTTCTAGAGATTACGCCTTACATACAAACGTACAAACAAATTTGACCTCTTTATATTTTTTTATATTTTTTACGTTTAGATTGAAAACTATGCTCATTTGTTTTTGGTAGGTAAGTACAAAAATATCTACAATTTTAGTGCCAATAATTGCGGTTCGGTCATTTTATCCAAAAAGTTTTACGATTTTCATTTTCACAGCTAAGATTTTGATGTAGCCTGAACGTTTGGATGATGTGTGTTATTAGCCTTGAATTGAATTAGTTCATGGTAAAGATTTAATGTAATTTCATAATAAACAGCTTTGCAGACATAGAAGTTAATTTCTAAAACAAAAAAAAACCAGCCAAGTGCGTTTCGGACCACGCACAATTAAGGGTTCCGTAGTTAAGATGAATTTATCCCAAAAACAAATTTAACATTGTAGTTGAAAAACATGCTCTCCCATACATCGATATTTTCTTTTTAAGTTCGTTATAGTACCTATATACTACTGCCATGATTTTTTTCACATATCCATAACCAACCATTTAGCTGGCAAGGACACTTGACTCTAACAAAAAATAGCACTTTAAAGCTTAGTATTACGCAAACGGATCTCAGAATTGAAAAATGCCTTTCACAAACCCAGAATATTTTTAAACGGCCTATCCAACGATACCCCACACCATGTATTAGACGAGAAAAAAAAAATATCATCCCCGTTTTACGTGCAAGGGAGATACCCTAAAAAAATATTTTTCATGGTTTTATTTTACGACTTTTTTGGCGTGATTAATATGTACACCCATGCTAAAGTACAGCTTTCTAGGACTAAGCATCTCTGTGCTAAGCCCAGACGGAAGGACAGACAGACAGACAGACGGACATGGCAAAACTATAAGGGTTCCATGTTTACTACGGAACCCTAAAAACGAAAAGACCAAACGATGGATGTGAGCTATTTTAATTTCACTGTTAAACTAATTTTATTCCACTTTTGAAAACCTTTAATTACTGCAATGTAAGAATTTATAGTTAAAAGCGAAAAAATAACCTTTTTTAATAAACTTATGCCATGATGTGCTTATTCATTCGTCCACATTATGCCAAACGTACAATGTTGTCATGTCCGTGAGACGGCCGCCCGGCCGGGCTACCCAGTACCCGACGAGCTTCGACATTTGTCAGTACATACGTAATCCATTAGATTACAGGCTTGTGCATCGAATTCTCCGTTAGTATGGGATGTTACATACATACTTACCTGCTATATGCTTGTACTTGCTTCCTATGAGATCAATTTGTGTGTTGATATTTTTTTCTCTACTGCTGATCATAAACCAAATAATATATACTGCGAAAAGGAATAGTCGTAAGAAAATGTTCTAATAATAAAGATTTTTAGCAAAAACATTGGTAATCGCAGAGCGGGCTTAGTAGCACAATGCACTGTGAAATTAATTATTGGGAATGAATACATAAACCCATATATGCTTAAATAAATAAATTCCAAGTTTGGTGAAACCTGAAGAGCTAAATGTAGTTTAAAGTATATACTTTCAGATACTTTAGTTAGATACCTACTACTAAACGGTAAGAAACATAAAATCACATAAATCTTACTCTGGGTGCCAGAGTTCATCGATAACACTCTTTCCCTCAGTTGTTACGCTGCATAGTGTTTAGCTAAGTGTTTTTGTACAATTGAAGATAATAAAAAAACTTTAATCTTTTATTTTTTTTATAATAATATATTGTTTTAATAACATTGAAACCGAAAGATAAAAATATATAAGTAACAAAGAAATCTCGATGTCTAGTAAGTTTAATAAGAATGTATTGTACACACAAATCTTCCGGAATAAATTATCTAAATAAATGTGAAAACCGTATCAAAAACCGTTGCGGAGTTTACAAAAACAACGCGGTCACACAGACAGACACGAAAAGCGACTGTAATTTATAATAATTATGTGTTGATATAAATACCTATAGGTACTTAACCTTTGGCATACAAGGTGGGGTTATTTTAACCCCAACACATTTAAAATGCTTTGATTGTGTAGTAAAATGCAACCAAATACTTTGATTTCCATAGTAGCTGGAGTTTAAATACTGCCGCGTCGAATCTCTGCCTTAAGACCTAGATATATGCCAGTGACCTTGAGTGGTTAGCTTGCGTGTTCTGTACTGAGCTCACGCAATGCGTCGTATGTTCAACCAGTAATAGGACTCGCCCATCAAGGAGCGCAGTCCCCAATTTGACGCATTATTAATTTATTATAGACAAAACAAAACGATTTTAAAACGCGAATAAAACGCGTATACTAGCAGATCAATAGTTAAATTATCTTTAAATTTGTGAAGGTTTCAGAAAAATACGCTTTGTAGATTTTGCGCCATTCTCAGTTTTTTATCTATGTTAGACATAACTTTACAAATTAATTTCACTATGTAAACAAAATAATGAATAATAAACATAATCTAAAATATTCACATATTAAGTTATTGAAAAAATGCTCTTTTAACATATATTTTTTTCAAATAGTTAACACTACTTGTTTAGACGTGATCTTCAGTATAGAATCATTAAAATTCGGTTATCATTGCCTTAAATCGGTATTGCGCGCGCCAGCATCGCCTAGGCACGCGCTCAAAGTGGTTCCCGGGCGTTTTTAACCCCACGTTGTATGGGACGACGTAAAAAAGGTATGTTTATTCAGTGTTTTTTGTTATTAACATCTACAATTAGAGTTTTATTTATACTTTTTTGTTTTTGGTAAGTACTGATAGTGAATAATATAATGTTTTACTACCTGCAGGATGATAGTAGGTATTGCGGCGGCCTTATTGGAACCAATGTTCGGACAAGGGCTGAAAAACTAATTACGTATTTTGCTGGGTGTAATGCAGTTTGACATAAATAAAAACTTGGAATACCTCTTCTTGAATGTTCTTTCTGTCCAAGAAACAAAGACAGGACGACTCTAAACGGTTGTTTCAAAATTAATGCCGTGATATGTAAGGAACACGGGAATTTGATGTGTCAAAATTGCATTGATTTACTTATTGAATTCTCTCGCTAATCTCGCTTTAATAAGTATAAGAATGAAAGAAAGAAAGCAAAATTGTTTATTCTGCACAAACAAAACGCACATTACAATGAAATAACAAAAATTGCACACAAACAAAGTAGCCAAAAGCCTCTAAAGCTTAAACAAGCGCAAACGTATATAGAATGAATTGTGATTATTTTTATAAAGCCAAATATTTTTTTTAGTTTTAATTTATATGTAAAATAATTTTCAGAAATATTTGTGTTGATTTTTATTATGATTGAATGACAATTTGTTGATTTCACGGAACCTTATGTGATTTTTATAATTTTTATAGTAAATGTTTTATTTAATACATTTTTGTATTTTATTCATTAAATTATTGATGTAAGTTAAAAAAGTTAGCTCATTAAAATTTGTTGCACTTGATGCACACACAAAGTAGGGACAATAACTTGTGGGGTTAATTTAACCCCACGGTGTATAGGTGAGTATTTTTTTTCACATTGTATGCCTACTACTATAAAGTAGGATTTACACATTTTATTAAAAAAAAATATGTAATATAATGAAAATAAATTAGACTGATATTTATCTCATTATCCAAATGCGTCACCAAAATCAAAATCAAAATCAAAAATATTTTTATTTCACATAAGCCTACATGGGCACTTATGAAACGTCAGAAGCTAGGTGCACGGTTCCAATTGGTCGTTTCCTATGGAGAAGAGCCGACAAGAAACTCCACGGTCACTCTTTAAAAAAAATAAAATTGGCTTTTACGAGTACAATTTTTTCAAATTACAGTGTTAATAGGTATGAGAGGACAGCGTAGGCCCATCAAAAGTACCAGGTACTTAACAAAATAGAAAATGGTCTACAGATCTACAGTCTAATAAGCCTACAACGTCCTCATGTTGACAAAAAAAAAAACAATTTAAAATATGATTAAAATAATAAAAGTTAGAACCTTGTGGAAATTTAAATTGTAGGTACCTATAATAATGTCAAATAAGAAAAACATTATGTCAGTGAAGTTTGTAAAAAAAGATAAAATAAAATTAAAAAATAACTTCGTAATTTGGAAGCTGTTAATAGACATTTACATAGTTTTGCCGTTAATGAGGTACCAGGGAGGCCACATGTACAGAAGGAATTAATGCCAAACTTCCTTGTCTTCAACGTAGTCCTTAATCTTATAATATGCTTTTTTGATAAGGGCACGTTTAATGTGCGTTTTGAATTTTCCATCACTAAGTTCTGTAACCGATTGTGGCAACTTGTTATAAAAGCGGATACTGTTTACAAGAAATGACTTGCTTGTTATAATTAATCAAAATTTGGGTAACACAATTTCATGTTTACTACGTGTATTTATATTATGGAAATCACTTCTTATTTTGTAAAGTCCTAAGTTTTTGCGAACATGCCTTCTCTTTATATCTTAGAAAGTATTTAAGTACATCAATTTCTTTGAATTTGTTTCTAAGGGACTCACGAGCACCCATTCCATAGATCGCGCGGATTGCCCTCTTTTGTAAAATGAAAATTGAATCTACGTCGGCTGCCGATTCCCACAGCAGAACGCCATAAGACATAATACTGTGGAAGTAAGCAAAGTACACTAACCTAGCTGTGGCTATATCTGTCAACTGCCTTATTTTTCTTACTGCATAAGCAGCTGAACTTAATCTACCTGAAAGAGCTCTAATGTGGGTAATTCCTAGAAATACAGTTTCCGTAATAGCATCTAGCTTCTTATCATCAAGTTTTAAATTAAGACCTACTTGGGGTACATTTGGTAATGAGAACTTAAGACATTTTGTTTTGTTCGCATTAAGTAAGAGATTATTAGCTGCGAACCATTTCGACCACATTACAACAATCTTTTTTTCAAAATTCAAACAAAAACATTCAACAGTCAAACTATCTTAAAAAGCTAGGCTAATAAGTATGACGGAGCAGTGGCCATCTTATTTTATATTCCGAGCTGCCCATACACGTTACGAGTCCTACACATGAAACTGTAGGCCTAGCACGAACGCGCGGAGTAAACGTAATTAAAATTCGAAAGATTTTATAAATAAAAATATTCGTTTGGCACATAATATTTGAATCTTGATCAATTTTGATAAAATTTTGTATGGAGGTTGCTGACACCCTGGATTAACATATAGGCTTTTTATCCCGGTATTCTCACGGAATCGAGACAAGCACGTGAAACTGCGGGGCGCAGCTAGTAATCACACTAATATTATAAAGGCGAAAGTTTGTGAGTGTGTGTGTGTATGTTTGTTACTTCTTCATGCTCAAACGGCAGGATTAATTTTGATAAAATTTGGTATGGAGGTAGCTGACACCCTGTATTAAGACAGGCTACTTTTTATCCCGATATTCCCACGAGATCGAGACTTACGCGGGTGAAACCGCGGGGCACAGCTAGTATTATAAATGTGAAAGTGAGTTTGTTTGTTTGTTAAGCATTCACGCTAAAACAGCTCAACGGATTTGGATGAAATTTGGCACATGGGTAGACCATGATCTAGGTAAGGACATAAGAAACTTTTTATCCCGGTAATTTGTTCCCGTAGGACGAAGTACCGTCGGGGACGAAAAGGAGAAGAAGATTCAAAAGTCGTTCGCATTCACCGATGCGCGACGTTCCGTTTACTTCGCGTGTTCGCACGAGGGCCTCTGTTCCACAACATTTGGACGTGCAAGGCTCACGTATGCATGTCGAAAGTTCATCCTGTGTATATTTTTGGATACTGCGATGTCAATTCGGACGTTCGGAGCGAAAATAGGGTTGCTCTCGTGTTTTATTTACTATGCAATTTCAGGTAAGTTTCGGTGTATTTTTTTGTAATAATTTTTGGTCTGGGCACTCAGAAAAAGCTTGTGTAAATTAAGAAAAACCGGCCAAGTGCGTGTCGGACCACGCACAATGAAGGGTTCCGTATTTGGCATGAATTTATCCAAACAAACTTAACATAGTACTTGAAAAACATGACCCCCATACATCCCAACTGCAAATGTAAGTTTGTACGCACAATAATGAGTGATTTACCATGTTATTTTAATATCACAGACTTCTTATAGGTCTTTCTGTAATCTATTAAGTAAAGAACTATTTTCTGTATTTTTATCATTAGTTTCGGAGATAAGGGGGGGGGGGGGATGGTAATTTTTCATCTATTTTCTCAAATGATTTCATAAGTATGTATTTTAAAATTGTAAAAAAAAATATATCTAAAATCCTTAAAACAAGTCCTTTCATTTGATATGTCACACGGTTCAGTCAGATTTACTATTTTTTTATTTATTTAATATTTTAAGCACACAAATGTACAGAGGCGGACTTTTCTAATTTGCCCCCCAAAAGTGACCTCCATATTTAAAATTAATTTATTTACATATCACGTCTGTGTTTGTGTCACAGAAGTTCATATGTGTACCAAATTTCAACTTAATCGGTCCGGTACATTCGGAGAAAATCAGCTGTGACACACGGACAGACAGACACACGAGTGATCCTTTATAGGTTCCTTTTTTCCTTTTGATGTACGGAACCCTAAAAAGTAGGGCATAATATTAGGTATTTACCTACTAGTCAGAAACATTATTATAATAATAATAGTTACTTACTGTCTACTCGTAGCTGACCCGACAGACATTAGTTCTGACAAAAATATCGGCCCAGCCGTTTTCAAGTGAGGCGCATACCAACGAACGGCATTTAATTTTCATTCATAAAGATTCCTTTTTACTTCTCTGGCATGCAGACCAGTCATATTAGTCAAAATCTCGGAATTTGAGATACTCAGCTATAAACTCGTATAAACTTGTATTTTGACATCCTAAAAGTTGCTTCAAAACCTACATAATGGTAGGATGAGGTCACAAAAATCGTTTTTTTTTGTTGCAAATATTTCGTTTCCTGTGGGTTTTTCGCTATGTGTACACAACGGTGAGTCGGGTGGCTTTTAGCGGTTAACATCAATATTGTAGAAGATTCAATTCCCTACAACTTTTGTTTAAAAAAAAAAATATACGCTGAATCGTTTTCAAGATAGAGGGTGGCGAGCGCGCGGTTAGAGCATCATTTAAGGTCAACCGGTAGTCAATTCAATTAATCTCACCATTAAAGCGGCACGGTGTATAATCACGAGCACAAAACAGAAATAGTCGGCAGTTGCTGGCACGTCATTACTGTGACAAGAAGTCTTCTACTCAGCATGATGATGATGATGAGCTGAGCGTGATAATGCAGCTGTGCATGATGTTACACTTTTACAGAGTTTATCGTGAGATAAGGAACTTCGTTCCAAAAAATACATCTCTTAGTTTTGTTAGGGCTTTAGTTTCATGACCTAACTCTTAATGATTTGTGTCTGTTAATTATGTATCTGCGTGCGTCGATATTGCTAATTGAGTCTAATTTTCGAAAGTAATTAGTATACAGCGTGGCACTTTGGTGGTGACATTCATTTAACACACGTATACGGATTCGCCTTTACGCTTTATGAAGATATTTTAATTTCATTAAACGTTGTTATTTATTGATTAAATTACAATTTTCTAAAGTAGCATCTTGGAGCAACCTGTATTTAGGCCCGTATTTATAGAACGTTACTCAGTAGGTACTCAAGCATTACTTAAGACTAAATTCAACCAATTCAAAGGCTTGAATCTAGTCTTAAGTAATGCTTCAGTACTGAGTAACCTTATTTATTTAGATTTTATTATTTATGTACACAGTAAAATACAGAGAGATATGACATAATAATAATTTAGCACAAAGGTACTGCTAATTTCTTAAGAAATTTCTTCCAGCAGACCTGCGAAAGGAGAAATTAAAAATAAATGTAGACAATAGTGTATGAGAACAAGAAGAGAAATATATGAATATGCGAAGTCTTAAACTAAAATTTTGAATATACCTTCTATAAATACGGGCAAGAGAACTGTAGCGCAGAGATCATTTGCCGGGGTCATGGATCATAACATAGCATCAATGAAATTAAAATGAATATCGTGCAAGGAGTAGGCGAAATAAAGGAAGGAGAAAGCTTTATTATTTCATCGACATCATTCATCATTCCAGCCGAAAGACGTCCACTGCTGGAAATAGGCCTCCCCAAAGGGGATTTGCCATAATCGCCACGCTTGGCAGGTGGGTTGGCGATCGAAGTATGGTGTTAAAATGCATAGAGAACGCTGCTGCCCATTCTCTAGTAAGTCCCTTAGTCGCCTTATACGACACCCATGGGAAGAAATAAGGAGGTGCTATTCTTTACGTCCGGCACCACACGGACAATATTATATTATTTATTATTTAGTTTGATTTTTTTTTATGTTGCAATTTTTTTATCTTTTACCTTTGCCTTATTTACCTTCAAATTAAAATTATTGACCGGGCAGATTGTCAAAAGCTAACTAATGTATAGGTACATAGTAGAGCATCTTTCCACTTTAATCCCATTTTTAGGGTTCCGTACCTAGTAATACGGGAACCGTATTACTAGGTTCCGCTGTCCATGCGTCTGTCTGTCTGTCCGTCTGTACCAAGGCTGTATCTTATGAACCGTGATAGTTAGACAGTTGAAATTTTCACAGATGATGTATTTCTGTTGCCGCTATATCAACAAATACTTATAATAGGAAAAAAAATTAAGGGGGATCCCATACAACAAACGTGATTTTTTTGCCGTTTTTGCAGATAATGGTACGGAACAGTGGCGAAAGCACCATATAACATGATTCCTACCGGCTTCCCTTCGGAAGTTCACATCAACAATTCTACCGCTATTGAAAAATTACATAGTCGATAGTGTCTACTATTGCCAAAAAATATAGTAAGGTACACTACGTGTATTTAATTCACCATAACATTCAAAGAGCAAAAACGCCTATTTTATTAGCTTTAACATGAAAGTTTTGTCTGTGTAGTAATGCGTCTTTTTGGTTCTACTACTTGACTATATATGGTGTTAAATTCAGTAAAGGAAAGACTTACTTTTAAGTAAATTAATTAAGTTTTACTATATATAAGAAAGTAAGTTAAAATCGACTTCGCTTCGGCTTCTCTCATACAAAAATTGACACCTCGCCGCTGGTACGGAACCCTTCGTGCGCGAGTCCGACTCGCACTTGGCCGGTTTTTTTAAATCCAGTCTATCTGATGTTTGTGCAGCAAATCCAGCCATATTATTCTTTCATTCCCTACCAACAAAAATACCAACCAAACTAAATGCAGAGAGAAAAACATCGCAGCAAACAAAAAGCAAGATTAGACGGACAATAATATACACAAATGCAATATTAGAGATCAACATTGTCCTCCGTTCTCCCAACGAAAACATTTCTTAATTAAATAAGCCCGACAGGTGGATACGGCAGCAAAATCTAATATACCAGATAGGAATTCCCTTTATTTATACTGAGCGGCCAAGGCCACGATCAAATTGCTCAGAAATCAAAGCTGAAAGACTTTTTCCGTCCCTCGTTAATTTCCTTTAAAGTGTTTCACAATTAATTTTGTTTTAACTTTCTTTGTTGGTTCTCTTGTTTATTTACTAAGGCGTTAATAAAAGGTTTTTAGGTAATGTTGGTTCGTTATTTTCAAGTTTGTGGCTTCGTTAACGAAATGGTTTAAAAATATTGCGTTACTTCGGCTCTCGTGGCCCCACGGACTTTCAACAAAGACTTTTTTTTTGGGTGTGATATTATCAAATAACTTCTCCCGCTCTGGGCGAGCGGGAGGGCGTGTCAAACTTTTACTGACTAAAACCCACCCGTGTTCCTTCCGTTGCCTGTGCGCCAGGGCCATGATATCCCTTTCGGACAAACTCGCAACCCTGGCAGGCATTGGTCCTAACGGACCCCGTCAGTTGATGCTGACATCTCTTTGAGGCGCGCGTGGAACACAACGCGCCGTCGACCCGGGCCTGGTCCTTATCGGACGGCGAGATACCCATCGTTCACCATCCGCTTGCGCCTACGGTGGCCGGGAATCGGCCTAAGACCCCCGACGCCCGGGGCGTCTCCTGCGACGTCGGTTCGTTATTATTAATTCGTTATTTTCAAGTTTGTGGCTTCGTTAACAAAATGGTTTAAAAATATTGCGTTACTTCGGCTCTGGTTGCCCCACGGACTTTCGACAATGGCTCAAGTAACTGTTAGTAAAAAGAACTGAACGGATAGGAGAAAAAGTTATAAATGAGAGGGGAAAAATACACGAGTACAGAAACTTTGAAGTAGATATTTAGTTGACAACACATTTTCCTTCATTTTCAAATCAACACGCAAGCTCTTCATAAATTTCACAACAGCTACCAGGATCACAAAGAAACAAAGCTCCTCGTTTGAGCTCAATTTAATTACGCTAGATACAAATCTTTATACACGTCTCTAGTATATATTATATAGAGTTTCATCCGTACAATTCTATAGTCCTTGCTGAATAATATATTTTTACTTTGCGTCCAATTGTCGAGCGGACAGGATACTTCTAATTCCCTCGCTTCGTGCGAATTGAAGGAGTAACGAATTATTTTTCTTGTCATAATTTGTCTGAGTTTAAATCGATGTTTTCTTAATTGAGTAGTGCTCGAAATTGAATGGCTGGTTAATAAGGTAGATATATTATATAAAATATATATTTTATTTAGCTTAGTGCGTGATGTTAGTGAAGCATAATTATCTCCAGCAGTGGTGCCAATTGGGCTTATAGAAAACTAGCTGTTGCCCGCGACAATTCATCTGCGTTTATTATGTAGGTACTAACTAGATTTTGCCCGCGGCTTCGGTCGCGTTTATTTAGAATTTGACAATCAATTCGGGTTGTACACTGTTTGTTGTTTGACGTTTGGCGGCAAAAAAATCTTTACACACTATTAAATTTTCTGTAATAATATAATTCAATCATGATTCAAAAGACACGTGGCACCATCTATTACCATAAGCACGTTACAGTTGTTTTCCACGGGAACAGTACTTTTTTTCGGTATGAAAGGTACCTTATGTCCGTTTCTGTACACCTGACAACATATATGCAAAATTTCAGGATGATCGGTTCAGTGGTTTAGACGTGAAAATGTAACAAACAAACAAACAAACTTACTTTCGCATTTATAATATTAGTGAGGATTTCATAAAAAAAAAACAGGATGTAAAGTAGCCCATGGCCTTCTCCAGATCCCCAGGCTACCTATTTGTACCTTTCATAACGATCGGTTCAGTTGTGTAGACTGGAGAAGGTAACATACAGACTTATGCAAAACGCTGGAGCGAGCCCATAGTTGAAAACCGTTTGACAGGCAGATAATCGTAAAATGTTTAGAATAGGACTAAATCTTGGATCCAAACCAGTAGATTGCATTTATAATATTTAATAGTATGGATACTGTAGCATTGGTTTGCACAAATATATAGGTACCCGTTTTTATTAACAAAAAAAGCTAGTGCAAATACACACAGCCTCCAGTCAACATCAACATTTCAGCCGAAAGACGTCCACTGATGGACATAGGCCTTCCCCAAAGGAGGGGTGGGGGGGGGGGGGGTTGCCATAATCGCCACGCTTGGCAGGCGGGTTGGCGATCGCAGTATGGTGTGACGCATAGAGAACGCTATTGCCCATTCTCTAGTGAGTCATTGTCTCAAGTATATTTATAGAAGCTGCTTAGCTAGTATGTGTTTTTTATTTTTACTAACTACTAAAGTCATGATTTACACAAGAGAATATAATAGAATAGAACACTCTAGAGAATTGATGTCAAAGTTTTTACTCAGCACAAAACTGTAGGTACTTAGTAGAAATAATTGGTCGGTCATTGTACTAACGATTTTTTTGAACAATTTTTTCTTGGTGACCTACCTAGATATCGCGAAAAAAAAATCAGCGATTTCCTACATTTGTGTTCACTAAAATCGACAAAATGTATGGAACAGCTGATTTTTATTTCGCGATTTCAAGGTTGGTCCCACAGAAAAAGTTGTTCAAAATGATAAGTACAATGACCCCTTGTATCACACAGCGACCAGGATACCCGTTGAAGCCGTGGGTGCTGGCTGACTCTGTTACTCAACGCTCGAAAGTTTGAGGAAGTGATGATGACGTCACGCTGAAGTAGTTGCAGGAAGGCTGCGCTGACGTTCATGGTTGATGTCGGGACGTTATATATATGCCAGTCTCGCGGTAAACTCTGCTTGCGCGATGCAGGATTTGTGTGACGTCAGGTCTTTGATGCGTAGTTCGCATGTAGCGTTGTAGATCACACCATCATATTATTATAGTAAAGGAACAAGTATTGATCACCACACTTGCTCATTATTTGTTGGCTTACACTTCTAAGTTAGTCTGTCCAGTTATCATAATCATGCTAGCCAAAAGACATCCACATAGACATGCCTCGCCCGTTTCTGTGCACCCACTTACAAGCAGTCACGATGTTTTCCTTTACCGGAAAGGCTCGTGCAGACTGGCGCGACAGGCAACGCGACACTTCCCATGAAGTTTTCATCGAAGTTTTGCTACTAGTGCACATATATCGAAATGAGGGAAACTTAGCTTAATTTTATGCACAAAAATCTAAAAAAACATTACAATTATTAATAGCATTTTTTTTTTTTAGGTTTTTTTTAATACTTTTTGCTTCGATAAAATTAAGCTTAGTTTCCCTCATTTCGAAATGTGCACATTATGAAGACACACTGTATAGGCGAACTGTTATTTTTACGTTCTTATGAGAAATAAAGTTCTTAAACACAGTTATTTATATAAACATATTTATCGAAGTATTGTATTTATTTTATTTCTTATTTTGTAAATTTTTATCTCATTTAATGCTACACCGGTTTGACGTCATCACGTCAACGCTGTCTGTCGCTGAAAATCAGCGCTGGGTGGGGCTCCGTCTCGCATAGGGTCGCAGCATTATGCGATGGCTGTTTTGCGTGAATGTGACGCATATTTTCGGTCAACTTGTTCTTTCGTGTTTCTGTTTTTTTTTTCTTTATAATAAAATAGTAAAAATTATGTTTATTTATCTCCACTAATTACATCATTATACTAGTTATACATATAGTTGACAGGTATTTTGAAAATAATCTTTAATCCCATCGATAGTATTTAAGCCAGGCTACCTAAAATCGATTTAAAAGTTAGTAGGTACATTTATATATTGCAAAGCAAAAGGAGTATGTAACGAGCGTAGCAGGTGGCGTTATGTAGTTTCTGCCTATCCCCATGGGAGGAAGGTGTGAGTTTATGCATGTATGTAAGTATATATTTTTAAATTGTAGGTACATAAGTTCAATGCGTACACTTTACAAAAGATGGCAATCAGTCCTTGTGAACTATTGAAACACGTTCGTCTGAATACTTCAAAAGTCGCGTCTAGTTCTCAAAGATATTGAAATTCATAGGATTCACAAGCTATTATCTGACTTCTAGTTAAGGGTACTATAACTTTAAAGGGCGATTCAGTTGACTGGTTTATTTAATGGCTCGTTGTTATGTTTGTCAATTTATTGTAGGAAATTTGGGGTTTATCATGCATACTGTTCGTGGTTTCATAAATATTACGGCGATTAACGCTTCATACAACACTTTGGTGAGAAGCCAATTAGAATGCAATGCAGTCATCTGGGCCCCACATGAGACTAAATATAGTCTCATGTTCCCAGCGAATACAAAATAAATTTGTAAGATATTTATATTTGAGACTCTATGGAGTATACCCTTTTTACCCTCCTATGTATCCAACCTTGTTTATATTATCAATCAACTTAGCCTATAGCAGTCCACTGCTGGACATAGGCCTCTCCCAGGCTGCGCCACAACACTCTGTCCTCCACCTTTCGCATCCAGTCAGTCTCAGCCACCTTTTTAAGGTCGTCGGTCCATCTAGCTGGGGGGCGTCCCACACTACGCTTGCCGATACGCGGTCTCCACTCCAGGACTCGTCTGCTCCACCGGCGGAGATGGCGGGACGAATTGGATAGGTTCCGGCAAAACTGGAAGGAGGACGCGCGGACTCCCGAAAGATGGAAGGAGTGGAGGGAGACTTTTGCCCAGCAGTGGGATAGCGTAGGCTACAGAAAAAAAATATTATAACCTCGAAAGCGTTCAAGACCTACTTTACTTTGAAATCAATCTTAGTAAGAGTAGTTTCATATGCGTTTGAAAATAAAAAAAAGAAAGAAAATACCTGTATTTAGAGCACATACTTAAGGCATACAATATACTATACAGAGGATAAAAAAATGTGTAATGGAAAGGAAATAGGAAAGTGTGCCTCACGGCTGCGCCAGAAAGGCCCAGCTCAGCCAAAGTGCCAGACACCTAGTGCCTTTTTTTTTTAGGGTGGGAAATTATTAAATAACTTCAGTCAGACTTTTACTGACTAAAACCCACCCGTGTTCCTTCATTTGCCTGTGTGCCAGGGCCTCGATATCCTTTTCGGACAACTTGCCACCCTGGCAGGCATTGGCCCTAGCGGACCCCGTCAGTTGGTGCTGACTACTCTTTGAGGCGCCCGTGGAATACAACGCGCCGTCGACCCGGGCGTGGTCCTTATCGGACGGTGAGCTACCCATCGCTCATCGTCCGCAGGCCCACACCTACGGTGGCCGGAAATCGGCTTGCGACTTCCAACACCCGGGGCGTGTCCTGTGGCGACTAGGGACGCGAGGGCGCGAACTTTGCCTCTCCCTCACGCGTTCCGCCTCCTCCTTCGCAAGCATTACTGCTTCGCAGAAGGATGTGACGGCCGCCCATGCACTCTCGCTCCGAACCATGGCCTGAACCAGGGCCGGACGCGAAAGATCGCCGCCGCCGATCGCCTCCGTGAGGAAACGGCGGTGTTCCACCCTAACCGGGCACCTAGTGCCTGACGCTGGTTTTCAACTGGATCTAAAGTGTGAGGTGACGGATGTAAATCAGTTCTAAACTGCAACGTGTGTATAAAATAATTCTGTGTCAGATGAAAATAACATCATCAACGTAGTACCTATTTGTGGCAAGCATGCATAAATATTGTGTTTTTATACGTTAGTATGGATTGTGCATTGGTGATATTACAACTTACAAGCACAAAAGAGGCTTTTCTGGGTTATCTAATTAACGTTACCGACGTCGAAGTATTGCTATGTTAAAATGCATGCATGATTTATCATGTACCTACAAAAAGAATTAATACTGCGATTGGAAAATCTATTAGTGATGCTGAGATTAAAATAAAATAATATCTAAGGAAACACTATAAATCCTTATCCTTTAATATAAACTTAAATAGATAAGCTGTTGTCTGTTTGTAAATCTATGATCAATTTAAAAACCGATTTTTGCCCAAGCATGAATGCCACACAGGCAACAAAAGAAGACTCAACGGCACACAGGTCACCACTTGAAGCCTTTCCACTTGCTGAAAACTCAAAGAAATACCTACTCTGAAGACTTCCATATTGTAAGGTTATATGCCTATAATAACTCTAAATCTAAGCCTTTCGTTCCTAGATTTGGAATAAGATCCTGAATGAGCTAGTTACATAGCTGGTCTGTCTGATAAGTGTCAAAGTTTCGCGAACTTTGACACTTATCAAGAATACGCAACCTATTTTTCAATACACGTCCTCGTAAACCGGTTTATATCGCACTACAATTAGGTTCACAATGCAATGTATTTCACACGCGTGCGATTTTTTATTTTCCAACACGTGTGCGGGAATAAAAATTGCACAGATAACTTATACCTTATACACCTATACTTAGTCCAAATTGGTTCAATGGCCCTAGTCACACCGTCTCGCGCCAGAGACGGTCCTCTGTATTCGGAGGTGATTTTTTTTTTAATCTCGGCAAAGATGCGTCTTTACTGCGTTAATATTATTGGAATATTTAAATAATGTTTTTATATAGAATACCATGATTATTACAATAAAAAAAAAACGTTTATGAACAAATTAACATTTATTTGTGTTCTATAAAGTCAACAATATTTGAATTTTCTTCAAATTAGGCTCTTAATCGGCTTTATACCTTTGCTTCTCCGTCAACCTAGCGAAAGCAAAGCGCGGAAAACAAAGAAAATTAAATCATAGTTACCTAGGAATTCATGGGAAAAATCAGATTATATTATTTTTAATTCGAGTATTTACTGAGTTTGGAGCAGGAGCCTATGGCTAAGTAATATTAGCCGAACGGATCCATCGATCAGGTTAAGCTACGCTTGCCGCAGCAGGTCTGTGGATGGGTGACCATCTTTACATACCAAGACGGAGGGGTCTTGGTATGTAAAGATGGTCACCCATCCACAGACCTGCTGTGCCTCGGAAAACACGTTATGCCGTTGGTCCCGGCTGTCATTCATGGATCTTTGACAGTCGTTATGGGTCGTCAGAAGCCTGAAAGTCTGACAACCAGTCTTACCAAAGGGTATCGTGTTACCTGTGTGCTGTATTACTCAACTGTACTATAACTGGGTTATAGCTTTTTTTTATCCTTTTCTTTTATTCTCAGTTAGTGTTAATCATGGTCTGGCAGTTTGAGTCATATAAGCGGCCTACCCAAATGTCCTTTCTTTGGTATTGATCGTCACATCGTTGAGCTCCTTAAGTTCTGAGTTGAGCTGCACGATTACTGACAAATGCGTGCACTGACTGGTCAGGTCCACTCAATCTGTGTGGTTCTTTCTTCAAAAGACCATTTCAGACACCAATCTACATGGCCTTTACATGATCTGACCAAGATTATGTCTGGACTTAAAAAGAGACTGACCTCTGAGTTTGTTTCGGCCTTTCTTCTCAGAGTAGTCAGTTATGAAACGCCGACCTCATCTAGTTTTTAAAATATGATTGACGTGTAAAAGTGTTTGTACAAACCTACTTACAGAAATAAAAATAATTTATCATTTGTAATGAAACACCTTTTCATTACGAACATTTCTGTATCCAACCTCTTGAACACATACAAACTTGGTACACAGCAATATTTAACGAACTATTTAATTAGGTACTCAATATACTTAATAAAAAGTATAGGCTTTAGACATCTTGAAAACAACCTTTAGGATCCGAGCTCGATGAGAATTAACTTAGAAACTAGGCGCATTCCAAAGGTCATGTTTCCATTCCGATCCGTTAAACAAAACCCGTACTTTTTAAAACAACTGTCAAATGAGATACTTTTAAACTTGACTACACTGATACAAAAATCATTTGAGGCAAATCACATACTTTCACACATTCAATATTTAGTATTTAAAATCCACTACAGAATCTTATCAATATTTGAAAATCATGACACAACGGTGTAGGCACCTTATATTATACCCACCCTGCGTCAATTATGTTTAAGTTACAGTATTTAGACTCCGGCGAACTAATGAAAAATTCTTGAAAAAATATCCAGTAATACTTAGCCCAACCTGGAAATCGAAATAAAAAGATCAATGCTGCTGAGTGTCAGACCAACGAGTCCGACAACAAACCTAAAGAAAGAATCAAACCAACTCAACTAACTATCCGTGGTGAAATGTAAACAGTCTGAGTGCTACTAACTCACTTCCCGTCGAAAGTACAAGAAGAGAACAACTAAGTTTAGCAACTAGATACTACCTGGATTTAACAGTTTCGTTTTGGTTTTCCACCTAGATCCATTAAAGAAAAAACTGGCCAAGTGCGTGTCGGACCACGCACAATGAAGGTTCCGTATTTGGAATGAATTTATCCCAAAAATAAACTTAATATTGTAGTTGAAAAAAACACGTTTTCCCATACATCGATAGGTATACGCCACGGTTAATTTTCCAAAGTGTAAGTTTGTAATTTATTTATTTATTTATTTATTTATAAAGGTACACCAACAGCTTCTGTATACAAAATATCAAACAAAAGTAGATAACAGTCATGAGCTTATACAGTTGCCAATAACAGGTGAACCAGCATTCTCAAATACAGTGATAACCTAAGGTAAGAACGAAATTAAACAAAACTTATAAAAATAAAAAAATAAAAGTTACGTGGTTTCAAACTATATAAACAGAAGTACAATATGACACATGAAATGAGGTTGCAAGAAATACCTACGTACTAACACAACAGATCTTTAGATTATGTGAGTTGCGTGCTTTGGGACCTTAAAATTTGGGATTTAAAAATATCTATGGAGTCATGATAAATGTCAACATGTGTAGTGAATTTTATATAAGATACACACCACATGTAAAAATTAGTGCAAATATTTGTTTGTGATTTGTAATCACAAACAAATATTTTTTTATGTAATAAAACAACAAATTAAAGATTTTCGGACTTTTTCCTTTATATGTGCTGTGAGACCTTGCTTCTTGCCAAATTTCATGATTCTAGGTCAAGGGGAAGAACCCTATAGGTTTTGATTTATTTGCAAGTATTCAAATATGTCGCATAGGGGTGCGCCAAAGTTCACCTAAATTTTCAACTCCGATAATTGGAAATCCGAAAATGTTCTTCCTAACATTTTTTATCCTAAAAATCACAATTCCTAACTACTCTGTCTCTAATGTTCATAATTCCGAAGCATTCAACTTCATAATGTCAGTAGCAATAAACATCTATTATACTTTTATTTGTTATCCTATATTTTCTCAACATAACCATCTTTTACACTATTATTCAAAGTCAAATTTTAATTTTATTTATAGCGGTGTGTACCTGCAAAGATATTTATAGGTTAGGTTAGGTTAGAACTGTGACCAACTACGCGCGAGCCGAGCGAGCGTAGCGAGCGGTGCCGCGGTAGCGGCCGGCGAGCGCTACCTCGAAATTGGTCGCGAAATTTTTCTAAGTATTTTTTTCATAGTGCCCCAAAGACGACACTCTGACCTGAATTTCATTCATTTAAGACAAAAATCAGTGAAACGACCTTTAATCATTCTAAACAGTTGGTTTTTTAGATATAATTATCTCAGGTATAGTTATAGTTTTAGGTATAAAAGCGTTATGATAAAAAACAGTTGGAGTTTAAATATATTTAAATTAATGATATTATTAATTACAATTTTCGGAAACATGACTGTTATGAACATCGCCGGTAGCACTACAAATAGTATGAATGGAAACTTTAGGGTGAAAAATTTTAGGAAGAGTGATCATTCGGATTACAAATCATTAGGAAAGACAATTTCGGGTAAAGGACTTTAGGTGAGCCAATATGGACCCGTCGCATAGACTGCCATATTTTTTTAGAAGCTCGATTTTTTTAGAGCTTCGACCTACGTATTTGATATGATTTTCAACATGACCTCCACGCGTTCCTGAGAAAAAGGTCTTGACAGACTAACAGACAGGCAGACAGATAGACAGACAGACGGACAACGAAGTGATCCATGCGTCATGTTCGTGAACGGGCGCTGTCAGTTGGGACTGGTCATCTCTTAGCTGCCACGGCTTATTTTTAATTATTTTAGTTTTGAATTGTTATCTTTTTATCACGGACGCTTTTGACGTATTGCATCGTTCTCACATGTTTAACTTCAATATGAATGATGTAACCAATATTTTGTATCAATATTTTAATTTAAAAGAGTGTCCGTGGAGTTTCTTGCCCGTTCTTCTCCATAGGAACTTACTATTTGGAATGGGCAACTAGCTTCATATTTGTAACTGACCGATTTCTTGACAATTCAAAAGTGCCTGTCAATGGTTTAATTGAAATAAACGCTTTCCCCCTGATTACAAAACAAGATCTATATTTTGACATATCTTAAACCATGGAGCCAGTTTTTGTAATAAGAACGTAACAGTGATTGAAATACCGTTCTTTATACAAAACTGAAAACTTAGTTCGGTACTAAGTTGTCAGTCTTGTGTTTAGGAACTTTACCATCGTCGGAATAAAGTTCGAAATTCAATAATGGCTCCATGTTTTAAACCTGGGTCTGAAGTTAAACCTTGTTTTGGAATAAGGGGGTATGAGGTTTTTTTTTTGAGATCCTATATGAGTTCCGTTTTTCCCTTTTGAGGTACGGAACCATAAAATAGAAGGGTGATGTTCATCCGTGAAAGTTGAAAAAGTTGGTTGAAGGTAGGAAATGCCGCTGTTTGCGTGTTTTTTGGAGCAGTGCAGCAATGGCTCGTTTGGGAAGAGCCGAGACATTGTGTTCAAATTCTTAGTTTTTTACTAATGTGTTTACTGTTGTTAAGCTAATATCAAACGCTTCACTCGAGTGAATGTTAATTTTTAGGGTTCCGTACTCAAAGTGTGCCAACGGGATCCTATTACTAAGGCTCCGGTGTCCGTCCGTCCGTCTGTCACAGGGCTGTATCTTTTGAACCGTAAACACTTTGGTAAGGTAGACACTTGAAAATTTTTATGTGTGTACAGTAGTACACACATATTTTTTTTTATATATATGTTAATAATAAAAATAAAGTCAAAAATTAAATGGTACATACAAGAAAAGTGTTTTATTTTAATGTAAAAAAAATGTGTTAAATATTGTACGGTAGACCGGAACCCTTCGTGTGCGAGCCCGACTCGCACTTGGCCGCTTTTTTGTTTCATTCCACGGTCACACGACACCGACAAAATAACATAGGTACGGAAACTCCATCAGTCTGATCCTTTCATAAAGTTTTTAGATCATTCATTATGTAAGTAAAAGATGCCGAAGTCAAACATCGTTGGATCGGTTATTAATTTTTCTTTTTTTATTCATTTTGTGTTCAGACGTTTCACTTCGAGTGAAAGATGCCAAAAAGACAAAACGCCGGCCAAGTGCGTGTCGGACCACGCACAATAAAGGGTTCCGTAGTTGGGATGAAATTATCCCAAGAACAAAAAACTTAACATTGTAGTTGCAAAAACATGTTCCCCCATACATTCTAACTGCAAATGTAAGTTTGTACGCACAATATTGAGTGATTTATAGGTTTTTCTGTTATCTATAAGTAAAGAACTATTTTCTGTATTTTTGTAAACATTTTAGGCTCAGTAGTTTCGGAGATAAAGGGGTGGACAATGGGCATTTTTTGTCTATTTTCTTAAATAATTTCAAAAGTATGTGTTTTAAAACTATAAATAAATATCGTTAAAATCCTTAAAACAATCCCTTTCATTTGATTTATTTTATTTTCACAGTCAGCAAAACTTTTTTTTATAATTTTCTTATTTGCCCCCCAAAAGTGACCGTCATATTCAAAATTAATTTATTTACGTAACACCTCCGTGTTTGGGTCACAGAAGTCCACATGTGTACCAAATTTCAACTTAATCGGTCTAGTAGATTCGGAGCAAATCGGCTGTGACAGACGGACAGACACCCTAGTGATCCTATAAGGGTTCCGTTTTTTCCTTTTGAGGTACGGAACCCTAAAAAACCGGCCAATTGCGTGTCGGACCACGCACAATCAAGGGTTCCGTAATTGGGATGAATTTATGCCCAGAACAAAAAACTTAACATTGTAGTTGCAAAAACATGTTCCCCCATACATTCCAACTGCAAATGTAAATTTGTACGCACAATACTAAAAGATTTACCGTGTTATTTTAAAACCATATCTATAAGTATAGAACTATTTTCTGTATTTTTTTTTTCAAAATGTTAGGCTCGGGTTTTCTCGGGGACACGGTGGAGCATACGGTGGAGGCCTGCCCGGCTTGGGCGGAGCACCGCCGTGTCCTCACGGAGGCGATCGGCGGCAGCGATCTCTCGCGTCCGGCCCTGGTTCAGGCCATGGTTTGGAGCGAGAGTGCATGGGAGGCCGTCACCTCCTTCTGCGAAGCAGTAATGCTCGCGAAGGAGGAGGCGGAACGCGTGAGGGTAAGGCAGGGTTCACGCCCTCACGCCCTTAGCCGCCGCAGGAGACGCCCCGGGCGTCGGAAGTCACAAACTGATTTCCGGCCACCGTAGGGGCGGGCCTGCGGACGGTGAGCGATGGGTAGCCGCCTTCCGATAAGGACCAGGCCCGGGTCGACGGCGCGTTGTGTTTCACGCGCGCCTCAAAGAGATGTCAGCACCAACTGACGGGGTCCGTTAGGGCCAATGCCTGCCGGGGTTGCGAGTTTGTCCGAAAGGGATATCATGGCCCCGGCACACAGGCAACGGAAGGAACACGGGTGGGTTTTAGTCAGTAAAAGTCTGACACGCCCTTCCCGCTCAGCCCAGAGCGGGAGAAGTTATTTGATAATTTCCCAACCAAAAAAAAAAAAAGGCTCGGGTTTTTGGAGATACTAATACGGATGGGTAAATTTTCATCTATTTTCTTAAACAAATTTAAAACTATTTATTTTAAAATTATAACAAATTTATACCTACTTGAGACCCTCACAGTAAGTCTGATATCTGCTTTCAAACCGACGAAGATGTTAGGAGCTGAGGTGTTGAAAAGAAACGGCCAGTTTAAGGCACTAAGCGGTACTGGTTTTATTCTATAAAAGCTTAGCAAAAAATATCTATTGCGGGCAACTTAAAAAACATAACAATTTAAATAAACCAATCACTGCATAGCACGTATTAGTCTGTAGTTCACGAAAGTCGCGACACGTGACGGGGGCGCCACCATCACGGTGGCGGAAGCAGAGCACCAGGGCTGGGTCAGTCAATCGGGCGGCGCGCTGCAGTGTGGAATGATGATGCAGTTACAAATAAAAACACTGAGCGGAAACCAGCACATCCTAGAACCTAGGAATTGCAAATATAAGAAGTGATGTCCGCTAAAACATCTTTCTAGATGGACAGGTAAAATCATTTCATTGCTAGCACTGCAATGAAATGTTATAATATGTTACTTTTCCAAACAATGACAGCAATGAAATGGGACAGAATTACCACATTATCAACATGACATTGCAAGTTATGGGGTCAAGAATATAAAAACATACATAATACATCACAAGTATTTTTCCTAATACGAGTAGTTTTTCTAGTTATTATCGCAGTTTTCCTTATATTCGTAACACGAGCAGTCCTCAATAATTTGTCAAATGTGGTAGACGTGATCCATTACTTCTTGCTCTGATGCTGTCTTAGATTGATTTATTATGGTTGATAGCTAATGGTTTATTTGTATGGAGATTATGCCTTTTGGTAATTATGGAGTTGTTTTTTGGGAAACTGAATTTGTGTCTTCGTAAATGAAGACAGGAGTTAAAGAGTACTTACTGATGTAGGAAACGCAACTAGATTTTGGGAAATAGTATGTGATAAATATTTATACCGAATACCACAATGAATATAGCCCATATTATAGTTCACTGCCGAAAGGCTTCTCCTAATGCCCAAAAACCCTAATTTCAGCTTTCATCCAGAAAAAATACTGTAGCATTTTTCTACGTAAAGAACCAGACACGTACTAAACTAACGTTTTAATAGCCTAAACTGGAACTCAGCAAACACTCCAGTTTTCGTGTTTGCTGAGTTCCAGTTAAGACTCTTTTAACAGACGAAAATTAAAATTAAGAATAATTATACCAGCCTTTGCCCTCAATCAACTTTGCCTATAGCAGTCCACTGCTGGACATGGCCTCTCCTAGGCTGCGCCACAACACCCTGTCCACCGCCATCCGCATGCAGGGCAGGGCTGCGGGGCTTCCCACACTACGCTTGCCGATACACGGTCTCCACTCCAGGACTCGTCTGCTCCACCGGCCATCGGTTCTTCGACAAACATGGCCAGCTCATTGCCACTTCAGCTTGCTTACTTCACAGGCTATGTCGGTAACACCGGTTCTCTTCCGAATAACTTCATTTCTGATCTTATCCTTCAAAGAAACTTCATGCCTGGAGGCTTTTATTTAGGTACGTTCTGTGTACGTTTTTTTTTTTCTGCTCGAGTATAGTTTTCGACGATTATTATATTATTATTATTTTGTGTTGGTATAGTGGCGTGTGCTAGCTAACATATGGCAAATAATGTAATTTAAACCGATTGAGCCCTGTGAAATAACAAACGTCAAAACGCTCAAGTACCTGTCCTTATCTTAATGGCCGCCAGATTAACGGTTATTGTATTGTGTTGCGTAATGCAAATTATTTTACTTACAATTGCATACAATCAAGTTTTCTACTGAACAGACAGCTGTGCTGCTGGGGAGTTTGTTGCGACACTTCTTCTTACCGGCTAGCACTAAGAAGTGGTGAAGAGCGAGCGTTTTTGGGGGACTGTCTTATGTAGTTATTGACGTTCGAAAAGTGCTGATTCTCAGCTTACTTTGATTACAATAAAATAAACACGAAATACCTTCCTAAATACATAAATGAAAAAAACCAAATCGGTACTTACCTGGATTTGAGCCCTTGATGAGGTTGTCCTCATGCATGAGAGGCGAGACCTTAACCACTAGGTTAACATAGATCCTTGATATAAAATATTTTTAGAACTTAAATTGTTACACGAGGCTAACTAAAATAGGCCTAACCTTTTAAACTAGGACATCAAACTGTAAATAGAATTGCAGGCTTTAATAGGACCTTCGAACAATTTTCTTATCTGTGTCATTACAAAGAACCTCGACCTTTCTGAGCCCAAAAATATCTCGATGAACTTAGGGCTGGCTATCATTAGGGTAAGGGGGAATTTCTTGCCTCATTCATTGAGAAGTAGTGATGCTAAGGTCTCACGCAAATTAAGATAAGACACAAGTTGTTAGGTTTAGAAGACTGGGCTGGGATTGCCTTAAGATTTTGACATAGTTTGAGCATACATAAAGTTGTTTTTTTTTTATTTGAATAAAAAGTAAAGCAAAAGGACTTGAATGAAGACAGCTGGAGTTTGAGACAGTAGTGGCAGAAAGTAGATTGAATTGAGATATATTTTCCTTTTTTTTTCTTGTTCTCTTTTCGGCTTTATGCGGCCTACCCAAATGTCCTTTCTTTGGTATTGTTCGTCGAGTCGTTCAGCTCTTTAAGTCTTGAGTTGAGCTGCACGATTACTTTTTTTTTTTTTAAACGTTGCCACACACTAGGAATTTCTCCTGTATAGTGGGTGCGTTTACAAACATTTAAACTCACATACACAAAACGCCAGACCCGGAACAACTACTTGTAGGTCATACAAATATTTGTTCCGTGCGGGAATCGAACCCGCGATACGCAGCGCAGCAGTCAATCGCTTAACCACTGCGCCTACCGTGCCGTCAAACGACGATACTGTCGTCGATTACTGACAAATGCTTGCACTGATTGGACAGGTCCACTCAAATTTGTGCGGTTCTTTCCTCAAAAGACCATTTCAGACACGGATCTACATGGTCCACCATGACCAAGATTATGTCTGGACTTTAAAAGAGAATTTGACTCCTGAGTTTGTTTCGCCATTTCTTCTCAGAGTCAGAGAGGAAATGTCGACTACATCTAGCTTATTTTTTATTTTTTATATGACGTGTAAAAGTGATTCTAATATCCTATTTACAGAATAAACGATTTCATTTCATTTCATTTCGAACATTGACCGAACTGATGACTTTCCTTATTTATTGTTTCGGGCGACGATGTGACGGTAGAGATCTGCAAGTAGTCTTTGAGTAGAATCAGCAGAGGTGTTTGCTGATTCTACTCAAAGACTACTTGCAGATCTCTAAAGGCATTCAAATACTAATTTGAAACCTCCCATTTGCATGTAGTTTTACAGCAGAACAGAGTATTGGATGATGGAAGGTTTTTTGATGTTAAACATCTTTCCTCTGGCTTTCTGTGGGAGTGATTTCGTGAAAAGGGACGGAAGTGTGTGACAGGTAGTGACAGCTTGAGCATGGAATAAGTAAGTACTTTTTAATAGCATGGAATTAGTAAGTACTAAATAGATTGTAAGTAGGTCGAATCTCGACCAGAGGGCAACCACTAGTAATATTCGAAAAATATTTCAATATTTAGCTTTTTTAAATGTTGAGGTTAATTTCTGTTACTGCTTAGGTGCTTATTACCAAGGTGAGATGTCAGATGTTACACATCATTTATGCAACTACTATAAAGCTCGCTCGTTGTTTTTTATAAATTCGACTCCTTCGTAAAACCTATTTGGCCGAGCACAGGCTACTCTGGAAAACCAATGGCTAGATTTTGGCACGATATAGGATACTATGTTGAAGCCAATTTTCTGAAGTGCCTGTTATGATATTTGATCACCCGACTTCGCAAACGGGATCGCACTTAGTCACTGTATCCTTTAGATATAAAAATATTTATCGTAGGAACCTACCTACCTACTAATAGAGTTACAAAAATATTTCGTCCGCATCTTAATACGAAAATAACGTATTCAATTACCCGTAAAAGCCATTAGTTTATCTGTCTCTACTTTAAGGCAATTTATTTTCTTTTATATTTGTTTGTATCGGATTTCATACAAAGCTAATTTCTTTGGAAAGAATAATGTAAGTAGTATCTATAAATATTCGTTGCTTTGAAAACGATGTTTATGTTTCCGTCAAAAAACAACTTCTTTTTATTCTATCACTTGTGATAGTAATAAAAAGAAGTTGTTTTTTTTTTTTTGGCTTAGGACATGGACTGCTACTCTTGCGTAAGCCTGTGTGGGAAAAATTCCAGTCATTAAAATTATTAGCCTGCGAACGTATGTATCATTAGGAAGTATTTTAAAACGATCAAATAAATTCTAGCATCGAAATTAAAAAGACCGGCCAAGTGCGAGTCGGACATGCGCACGAAGGGTTCCGTACCATTATCTATAAACATTACAATAAAATCACGTTTGTTGTATGGGAGCCCCCCTTAAATATTTGTTTTATTTTAATTTAATTATTTATTTTTAAAGTGAATATCTAACTAAATATTCTGTGAATATTTCAAGCGTCTACCTGTTGCCGTTATCAAAATCGAGCAAAAACGAGCAAAAAAAATCAGTTTGTTGTATGGGAGCACCCTAAATATTTATTTTATTCTGTTTTTTTTGTATTATTTGTTACAGCGGCAACAGAAAAACATAATTTGTGAAAATTAACAGGTAACAGACGGACAGACAGACAGACAGACGGCGGAGCCTTAGTAACAGGGTTCCCGTTTTACCCTTTGGGTACGGAACCTTAAAAGTGATTTTTTCAAACAAACTAAATAGCAGTGGTGAGACGACTGTGGGAATTGCCAATCTTTGACTAGCTATATAGACTAAACTATTGGATATATTTGATTGAATATACGTGTGCAAACTGTGTATATCTATAATCATCTTTCATTAGAATCGTTTCTCGTGGAGGCCCATTTAACTACAGTGTTTTCATTAACCTACATAAACCAACCTATGTGATCAAGTATTCCAAAAAGCCACAAACATCTCAACCTGTCTTCCAAACGACAGGACGTCAACAAAAGTAGACTATCCCGAACTTCAACACGAAACAGACTCTCGAAATATTTTCAGGAGAATCGTCGAGAGTTTCACAAACGGTAAACGTCGAGTAACTGGGCCGATAAATTAGGCAATTTGCGGCTACCATCCGGCCCGGCTGCGTGTTTCGTCCCAGTGTCCGGGGCTCGTAATTAATTATCCACATGTACGAACCGTTACGTATTACTTAATCAACCATGAGAATTCTAACTATATGTATTGATTGCAGTCTTTTGCTTGTTCATTTCGTTGAGTGTGTGTTTATTGGCTTGTGTTTGGCTTGTTCGAGGTTCGCGTTGTTGTGATTGGGTCCTGGTGCGTAGCTGTGTTCGATTGGATGGGCTGTGTTGGGTAGCTATCGTTTTCGGATGACGGGTCAATGTTTGAGTTTGATGAGTACTTCCTGGATTTCGAATGCTGGAGGTTTGATTGTGTCCAATGCAGTAAGCAGAAAAAGAAGTACATACACGTATAAGTTACAAAATAATCAAGCATAATTACAATTATAAAATAAAAATCTTTAATGTTTTTTATAGTAGGTGCCCAACGATAAACTGTCAGAGACAACATCATAAATATCAAGATAATGTGATAAAAAAAAATATAATGAATGACTTATCGAAAAACAGACTTCTAGATTTTTAAATCAAGAAAACTCATTTTATACGGGTCCTTTTACAATACAAAATACGAAATTGTTTTCAACCTTAAACCCTGTTGAACTCTAATTCGTGTTTCCGATTTTCCATTCGAACAACTCGCCCTTAAAAGTTTGGAAACCACAGCTTTGTCGTTTCTTTGATGAATTAAACAAACTTTCTTTTGATAATAATCCAATTAGAATTGTTTTTCGATAACACTGGGACTTTAAAAAACGACCACTAGTTTCGTGACAGTATGTATTTCAGTACCAACTTTACTTTCGAACGCCATAAGATTTTTGACGTGACAACGTCTTATAATTCGATTGAGCCGGCTGCACGCACGAAAAAACATGACTCATGCGGCGTTACCTCGCTTTGAGGCGTTCCATGTAAGGCTTGAAGTGCAAGCGAGAGCGCGGAACGAGCGACAAAGAGGCACAATCGGCCTTCGCGTTCGGCAGCGTTCGACATCCGTCTCTCTCCTACTTGAGTGAGCGATGCGTCTGCGTGGACAGCTGCTATACTATAGTACATTTACATGTTTTGGTCGAGTATCAAGTGCAGTGAAAAGTGAATGTGGTGTCAATTGTTTATAGCAACGATAATTGCAGCGATAAAGGTAATGATTCTTTCGATAATTATATGTTCAGTGATATATTGTCGAATATTCGTGCTTTCATCATTAAAATAAATAGCATCGGTCCGCTAGTGCAGCGATTGTAGGTTATGCTATAATTGACAAAATTAAAACAATAAGTTAACAGAAATATTTCACGATGAGTAAAAAATCGATGGCTTTACTATTTATTAAATTGTAAAAAAAAATTGACATAATTGTATTTATGCGTATAAATAAATCTAACTTGATCAATTTCATTGTGATTTCCAATTACCTCCTTCTCTATATACATACAAATCTATTAAACAAATGAAATTAAAATTTTCTTCTGAAAAATGCTACCATTCCATCAGTATTTTCTTAAGACGTTGTCACGTTCAACTATCGTCAGTAAATCGACTTTACAGACAACCGATTTTTTTTTTTTTAAGATTCGAGTCTGTAGTAGTAGGTACGATCGTATTTCATATAATTTTTTTCTTCTAACTATTTGTTTTTATTTATCCGTTTAATACACCCTATTTAACGGATAAATTAAAAAAAAGAAGAAGAGAAGAAAAGGGAGAGTTTCAGAGTTTTGGAAAAGACTTGAAACCTTCAATCTTAATCATAATGGGAATTAAAAAAAAATATATAAATAATATAATAATAATAATCCATTTATTTCAGGCTATGAGGGCCCATATATAAATACCAATGCATAATAATACTAATGTATAATATAAAAATAAAAAAAGATTAAGGAAAATGTCAAATCTTTGCTTAATCAAAAGTGTGGTAATTCTTTATGACATAAGATGAACTAAAACAAATAGACGAAGATGAACGATGACGTGGATGAAGCAAAATATGTATGCATATTGAGTTCTGTAGTTTCTGCCTACCCCCGTGGTAAAAAGGCATGAGTTTATTTCTAATCTAACTAGGCTATACTGTGTCACTGCAAGTCAATGCACTGCAGGTCAGGTTTTAAGCATGTATGGTATAAAAATTGCTTTGAAAGTGTCAATAAGTTAAAAAAATACTTTTGCTAATATATACTATTTACTAGCCGTTGCCCGCGACTTCGTCTGCGATTCAGAATGAAAAGTAGCCTATGTTCTTTTCCAGGTCATGGTCTACCTATGTGCCAAATTTTATCCAAATCTGTGCAGCCGATTTAGCGTGAAAGCGTAACAAACAAACTGATCACTTTAGAATTATAGTATTACTAGCTTTTGCTCCCGGCTTCGTGGAGTAAATTTAGAATTCGACAATCAATTTGGGTTGTACACTGCTTTTTGTTTGGCGTTTGGCGGCAAAAAACTCTTAACTGACTATTCAAGTTTCTTTATTAATTTATTATTCAATCACGATTCGAAAGATACTTGGCACCATCTATTATCATAAGAACGTTATTGTTTTCCTCGGGAACAGTACTTTATTTCGGGATGAAAGGTTCTCTATGTCCGTTTCTGTACACCTGACAACGTATATGCAAAATTTCAGGACGATCGGTTCAGTGGTTAGGCGCGAAAAGGTAACAAACAAACAAACAAGCTTACTTTCGCATTTATAATATTAGTTAGGATAGGATTCCTCAATTTTCACTATTGCACCTACCACTGTTTGTCTCTGCATCGGTTGACTGGTAGAAAATGCCTATGTTATTAAGTCAGCCTCTGTACATTTGTGTGCTTAAAGTATTAAATAAATAATAACACGTAGTCATATAACTCGAAAAACCCACTACGTACATTCTCCAACTATAACTACAACCGAAGATTTAAATACAATCCATTTCTCTTTGTCGTGAGCAGACTTAATAAGCTAGCTGTCCAGTTAATGGGCGGGAATAGGAGCCGATAAATAAGAACATTGGAGACCCCACACACGTGGCAGTCGACTTCGACAGAAATACTATTAATTACTCTTATAAGCTGTAGGTACTACGCTTGTTGTTTACTTGACCGAGTGTTGGAAGGGTTTGGGTTGGAAAAGGGTTGGTTTTGAAGTACCTACTGATTTTCGTATGATACATATAAAAGTGGAACTGTTTAACTAGTATAATATTAAAGCAGGGCTAAAAAAACGCCTCATTAAAAAAATCTTCTATGTACTAAGCTATTAAAACTTTTAGCTTTTTTTTCTTTGATTGGTAAATTATCAAATAACTTCTCCCACTCTAGGCGGAGCGGGAGGCCGCGTCAGACTTTTACTGACTAAAACCTACCCGTGTTCCTTCCGTTACCTGTGTGCCAGGGCCACGATATCCCTTTCGGACGAACTCGCAACCCTGGCGCCTCATTGGTCCTAACGGACCCTGTCAGTTCGTGCTGACATCTCTTTGAGGCACGCGTGGAACACAACGCGCCGTCGACCCGGGCCTGACCTGGTCCTTATCGGACGGCGAGCTACCCATCGCTCACCGTCCGCAAGCCCGCGCCTACGGTGATTATACGGTGAAACTTTTAGCTGAAGATATATCTTAGAATAAACATTTGTAAAAACATCATTGATGGGTACATTTTGCATTGGTTAGCACCAACCATTATGTGGGTATAGTCAGCTACACTGTTGCTACGCTCATGCTACGCGCTACGCAAGTGCTACGCACGTGTGACGAGCAGTGAACGCGCTATAGCAACTACTCAATTTAATAATTTCACAAACATAAAAGTATTTATACACACAAAATACTTGTTGGATAAAAGGCGTATAGGTTGACCCAATTATTCGTGTTACAAAGTGGTATTTTAAATATTTATAAATAATGTGATGTCATTTTGAGAGTGACACTTAACACGGGTCACTTAATAGAGGGACGGAATTGAGGTAGGGAGCCTCCGAACGTATGTGAGAGGAATCTTAATGTGCTTGGTTTTTCGATAAAATTCCGGGGTTTGGGCTAAAGTAGGAAAAATTGCCTATTTGTGATGATAGTGTGATTCTATGAGACGTCCAAATAAATTTTAAATATTTATTTAATCAATATTCATGTGAGACTACATTTACTGATAAAGCTTTTAAAAAATCGTCTTCACAATAATAATATTATGAAGGCTAAAGTTTGTGAGTATGTGTGTTTGAGTCTTCTTCACGCTCAAACGGCTGGACCAATTTTGATAAAATTTTGTATGGAGGTAGCTGACACCCTGGATTAACATATAGGTTTTTTATACCAACATTCTCACGGGATCGAGACTTACGAGGGTAAAACCGCAGGGCGCAGCATACATAAGTACAGACAGATCATTACCAAATAACAGCCTGACATTCACGCAGAATATTTAAAGAGATACCAATACATATGTATTTACTATTACTTAACTTCCATCTACATTTTCCATACAACCATCGCCCAAGCCCAAAACTAGCTTACAGAAATTCCCGACACGAAATGTCCGAACAAAATCCAAGCATAAAAATGCAACAAAAAAAATGACGCCCACAAATGTATGCGTCAAAATATTTGTAGCATATAAAAATATTTGTACCATACATTTCATTTGCAAGGCGTGAAACGTCCCATTTTCCACTGAATTTCGATATCGACGTAAAGTTCCGGGCGTGGGGATGTATGTAGCTGGTGCATTAGAATGATTGTTAATATTAATGAATATAATATATACAACATGACGCCCCGGAATTAACGCACAACCTATTAAAGGTCACCACATACACACTGGTCTCAGAGAGCAGTGGTGGCCCAGTGGGAACGGCCCCGACTTACGAGTCATAGGTCGTGGGTTTGAACCCAGCCAGGCGCTTTACTTTGTGTAAATAATTTCATCACCACTGCTCTCAAAACGGTGAAGGAAAACATCGTGAGGAAACCGGCATGTCCTAGAACCAACAATTCAAAGACATGTGACATCTACCAACCCGCACTGGGCCCGCGTGGTAGATTACAGCCCAGTCCCTCTCGAAGAGAGGAGGCCTGTGTCACAGCAGTGGGAACATTATAGGCTGATTATGCTATGCTATGCTTATGCTATTAAAGGTCTCTCATTAATATGAACAAGTATTACTATAAGACAAAACCTGAAATAGCGAAAAAAAAAATGTGCTGTTTTTTTGCCTCCAGAACCCCTGGCGGTAGTCCGGCAAGGTGGCTCGCCGCCTCAAGGGAGACCGAGCGGTATGCTCGGACCAGCTTAATGGCCGTGACCCTTTGGGACGCGTTCAATCGGCGGGCTGGTCGCAGCCTTAAGGAACGCGCCCACACCGGTGCCCCGTAAAGGGCCATGGACCGCACGACCCCCGCGTAGAGCCTCCAGTTAATCAGCTGTTCCCTGCATTTATGTTCGAATAACTTGTCAAAATGTAGGGAACAGCAGATTTTTTTTTCGCGATTTCAGGTTTGGCTCCCTAATAAATGTTGTTCATACCCCTTAAAAGGATGTACGTTAATTCCGGGACATGTGTATTTATATAATTATATTTAACATAACACAACATCACGCCTGTAATCCCCAAAGGGTTAGGCAGAGTGTACCTATAGTACACCCACATTTTGCCAGTTAATCGGGCACAAATACTTCGGGCTGCTCCTGAGAAATTCCTGATCGAAAATTCCAATAACACTTTGCCTGACCTGGGAATCAAACCTAGGACTTTATGATCAGCAGTAGCGCTTGCGACCGCTAGACCAACGAGGCAGTACCACTAATTACACCACCAGCAGTACCTGTAAGTACTATCAAAATCAAAAATATTTTTATTTCACATAAGCCTACATGGGCTCACGTCAACGTCAGAAGCTAGGTGCACGGTTCCAATTAGTCGTTTCCTATGGAGAAGAGCCGGCAAGAAACCACGGTTACTCTATTAAATAAAAATTGGCTTTTACAATGTTTTCAAATTACAGTGTTAATAGGTATGAGAGGACAGCGTAGGCCCGTCAAAAGTACCAGTTACTTAACAAAACAGAAAATGGTCTTCAGATCTACAGTCTATTAATCCTACAACGTTCTCACATTAACAAAAGTATGATTAAAACAATAAATATATTTAATTAGTAATACTGCCATCAAAACCACAAACGAGGGGGGAAAGATTTCATTTACACCAAAAGACAAGTATGTAATCAACCATGAGGTGTTTTAATAGGATTGATGAACATTTTGGAAATCCTCTTGTGAGGATTTCCAATATACGGACATTTTTCTTTGTTTCGAACCTTTTCCGGTGTGCACACCACAAATTACTAAAGTTTCATCACAATCGGTCGAGCCATTTCCGAATTTTGGCGAGACTAACGCACGGCAATTGGTTTTTATACAACCTGTTTTTTTTGATATCCCATAACTCTAGGGTTATATTCTGTAGGTAAAAATAATACTAAAACTCCTAGAATATGTGGTCCAAAAATGCATCGTTTCGGAGATACTCGTATCATCAATCATAATTAAATTAGGTCAAAAATTGTCACCAGTATGACGAATCTTTACTTTTGCGAGGTTGCCAAACTTCGCAGTAGTGTAGTAAAATAAATAGTAAAATAAAATATGTAGGTATGTTGGTATCGGGGCTTCCCGGCGGCAGCTAGTGAAGGGACGAAAGAAAATGCGACGTTGTCATATTTCACGTAAGGGTGTTTTACATTAATAATCGTGACTTTGCCGAATTATTTTGTATGAAAAATGAAAAAAAAATAACGAAGGATTGGAAAATAACTCATATGCCAGTAGATTCTTTGATATGGCCTCAATCATACCCTAGAGTTATGGGATATAAAAAAAAACACGTTGTATAGGCAATAAATATAGATATAAAAATTGTCTTTCTAGAAAACTTCCTTTTGATGTTCTTCTACATTGTCCAAATTACCAAATTAAAGCTCAACTATTTATCATACAATTTTATTTTTCCATAAATATTTTCAACACCAGTTTAAGCGAACAAAAGCTTGAAGTGGCAGGCATCATGTTACTCTCAGCCACTCGACACGGTCATAACTAGGGCAAGAGAAGATGTAAAACGAACTTGTGACTAGCTTGTTACAGTTACATAGTATAAAGCTGTAACACGTTGCTTTTACTGTGTTAACTAATGGAAAATGTAATTGGAAAACGATTTTCTATTTTGATAAAGAGATATCTGGTGATCCGTTTTTGCTTGTTTGGTATTTTTATTTTTAGTTAAGAGCGTTTACGACGTACGGCATTTCATACAAACTTTCAAGACCTTGTTTTTCGAAATGACAGAACCGATTTTAATGTTTCAAACTCTTTTTATTACCTATTGTGGTATAGTAATTTTATTCTAGGTGTATTGTCTTCACATATAATTATATAATTAATGTAGGTACCTATAAAAAATATTGTACAAGATTTTAAAAGAGTAACGGTGCAGTTTCTTGCCCATTCTTCTCCATACGAAACTACCTTTTGGAAGGGGCGACTAGAATCAATTATTATTTTTTTGTAAATACTGACGTTCAAAAGTGCCTTATAAGCGCCTATTTGAAATAAACAATTTGACTTTTGAATGAAACTTCTTAAGT
Organism: Tiliacea aurago; assembly: GCA_948098905.1. Lineage (NCBI taxonomy): Eukaryota > Metazoa > Arthropoda > Insecta > Lepidoptera > Noctuidae > Tiliacea > Tiliacea aurago. The sequence continues at coordinate 22,888,043 of OX402582.1, forward strand.
AACAAAGGTCTAACAAGTCAGTAAAGAACATTTTCGAAATGTCTTATTTGAAAACAGATAACTGGAAATCTCTGTTTCTGTGGAATTTAAAAATTGGTCTAATTTGGCTGTAACACTGAAAATGTTCTGAACTAACTTTTTAGACCTTTGTATCTTGCTTATGTGTATGAAGTTTTATTAAAATCGGTTCAGTCATTTCGAAAAACGAGGGCTTGAAAGTTTGTATGAAATTCCGTACGTCGTAAACACTCTTAATAACATTGCCATTTGGAACATAAAGTACTTCGTAAGTACTGTATTAGAGAATAATAAAAGTGAATCAGTGCAGTATTTCGCCGAAAACCTTTTATATGTCGTTCACAAAAACAACGTTTAAAAGTTAATTGTGATTGGCTGGAGTTTAGAATACCCGGCCACAGCAGCACCCAGTCATAATCATTTATGCATTAAGTATTTCACGATCTTGCACAGATTGTTTTTCATTTGATAAACAAATATGTATGCTAGGTTTATTTGTTATGGTACGTCTTCAAACCACAATATGAAGCTCAAATTCCTGCATCCACACCTAAAATCAATACGAAACCAAGCTTTGATTAGTTGCATCAGCTCCAATACCCGATCATTATAGCAACGAGACCGAACGCCTCGGCCAATTTCCGCCGAGACGTCGCCGAAAGCCGAATCAGCTAAGAAGCCATTTTTGAAATGGCCACTCGATCGTCCACCTACAATGAGACAGGGGTAGTAATCGTAGTGGATTTATCTCAAGACATCTCACCCATTGAGTCAGGGAGCCATTGTGCTTTAACTGATTATAACAGGTAATAGATGTGAGAATATCACAATGGGATGTTCATCGCGCTTGAATGGGTGGGATTCAGTGGTGCGAAGGATGGTCTCCACCAAGTTCTCAAACCCAAACCGCTAGGTTTGGATTTGAGAACTTGGTGTAGTGTAATCAAAGCGTAGTGCTTTGATTACACTACGCCAAATTCTCAATACGCACGTGAAACACGTAACGATTAGGACTAAAATTACGGAAGAGGGTTTTCAGGGTGATTTTAAAACACACGAGATTTACTTTCTTGCACATAAGGGAAAGTGAACTTGATATGTGAAATACATATTTATGATTTTATATGAAAAAATATCGGCAGCAGCGTTCTCTATGAAGAAAGACAGAAAGAAAGAAAAATCATTTTATTTGTCACAGAAAAAACGTGCGTACGAAAACATAATATGTAGTAAACTCGAAGGTTACACAAATAGATCTAAGTACTATAACAAACAAACAAATAGTCGGAAGCTGCACGTCATGACTGTGACTAGAAGGCTTGCACTCAGCATGATGCTGTGCTATGGGGGACCCACAGCACAGCGCTGATTTTCAGTGGTCACCATTTTAACAACATACTGCGATCGCCAACCCGCCTGCTAAGCATGGTGATTATGGCAAACTCCCCCGCTTTTAGGAGGAGGCCTATGTCCAGCAGTGGACGTCTTTGGGCTGAAATGATGATGATGAAAAATTATTGCGATAGTCAACTTGCTCAGTTTAATTTATAATGAACGCCATAAAAATGGCCGTGTGATGCCGGATGTAAAGAATAGCACCATCCTATTTCTTCCCGTGGGTGTCGTAAAAGGCGACTAAGAGACTTACTAGAGATGGGCAGCAGCGTTCTCTATGCCCGCCAAGCGTGGCGATATCTTTTCCTTTTTTTTTTGATTTTGATTTGATTAAAAAAAAAAACGTTGCAGGATTAAACACTAGGATTTTTTCTCGGTGCGTTAACAAACATTTAAACTCATATACACAAACAGCCAGACCCGGAACAACTACTTGCAGGTCGTACAAATATTTGTTCCGTGCGGGAATCGAACCCGCGACACGCAGCGCAGCAGTCAATCGCTTAACCACTGCGCCAACCGTGCCGTCAATTATGGCAACCCCCCCTCCTTTTGGGGGAGGCTCATTACCATACTGCGATGCCGACCCGCCTGCCAAGCGTGGCGATTTCTTTTCCTTTTTTTTTTAGTTTGATTTGATTTTGAAAAAAAAACGGTGCCCTACACTAGGAATTTCTCCTGTATTGTGGGTGCGTTTACAAACATTTAAACTCACATTCACAAACAGCCAGAACCGGAACAACTACTTGTAGGTCGTACAAATATTTGTTCCGTGCGGGAATCGAACCCGCGACACGCAGCGCAGCAGTCAATCGCTTAACCACTGCGCCAACCGTGCCGTCAATTATGGCACCCCCCCTCCTTTTGGGGGAGGCTCATTTCCAGCAGTGGACGTCTTTTGGCTGAAATGATAATGATGACCGCATACAAAAACTATCGCTTTAGCAATAGTAAACGGCTATATGTCAAACGACTAGCTGACCCGTGCCCACTTCGTTGGGCGGTAAACATTTTACCGTCTTTTCATTTTTCGGATTAAATTATGGCCTTATGTTATGACACTCACAAAATAATAACGTGGCTTTCAATGGGTAAAAGATTTTTCAAAATCGGTTCAGTAGATCCAGAGATTACCCTACAACCTCACAAACTATAAAATATTAATATAAGTAGATGAAGCAACGGTTTAGCAATATATTTAAAAAAAAATGACTCGCATTCCGTTTGCTCACTACTCGTATAGGCAAGCGACTTCTCGACAAAATCAATAGCAGTGAATTGAGACTGGAATTGTGAATTCAACTGCACATTTACCGCTGAGTCGGTGACGGTCGGTAATTCTTCAATTTTGCCGGCGTGAGGGGTCAAAAGATATTTTTAGAGTTCCGTACCCAAAGGGTAAAACGGGAACCCTATTACTAAGGCTCCGCCGTTTGTCCGTCTGTCACCAGGCTGTATCTCATGAACCGTGATAGTTAGACAGTTGAAATTTTCAGAGATGATGTATTTCTTTTGCCGGTATAACAACTAATATAAAAACAGAAAAAAAAAATATTTAAGGGGGCTCCCATACAACAAACGTAATTTTTTTGCTCGTTTTTGCTAGATATTGATAACGGCAACAGGTAGACGCTTGAAATATTCACAGAATATTAAGTTTTATATTCACTTTAAAAATAAATAATTAAATTAAAATAGACCAAATATTTAAGGGGGGCTCCCATACAACATACGTGATTTTTTTGCCGTTTTTATAGATAATGGTACGGAACCCTTCGTGGGCGAGTCCGACTCGCACTTGGCCGGTTTTTTTATTATTTAAATTAGCTAACGGAATGAAAACATCAAAATGACCTTCAATAAAGTTTCCTGAGAATCGGATTTTCGGACCCCGTCAATTGGTGCTGACATCTCTTTGAGGCGCGCGTGGAACACAACGCGCCGTCGACCCGGGCCTGGTCCTTATCGGACGGCGAGCTACCCATCGCTCACCGTCCGCAAGCCTACGATTCCCGACGCCCGGGGCGTCTCCTGCGGTGACTAAGGGCGTGAGGGCGCGAACCCTGCCTCACCCTCACGCGTTCCGCCTCCTCCTTCGCATGCATTAATGCTTTGCAGAAGGAGGTGACGGCCTCCCGTGCACTCTCGCTCCGAACCATGGCCTGAACCAGGGCCAGATGCGAGAGATCGCCGCCGCCGATCGCCTCCGTGAGGACATGGCAGTGCTACACCCAAGCAGGGCAGACCTCAACCGTATTCTCCACCGTGTCCTCCGGGCGATCCACACAGTGGTGACACCCGGGCGTTTCCTCTCGCTTTATTCTGAATAGAAACCTCCTGAAACAACCGTGTCCGGTGAGGACGTCCGTCAGGCGGAAGGTGAGGAAGCCGTGGCGCCTCTCTAGCCACTCCTCATAGAGGGGACTTATCGCCACAATTGTGGCATGCAAATTCTTTGGCAAATAGTAAATGTCCCTGGCGATGGCGCATGCTTATTTTCATCTCTCACCTATTTGGTGAACAGTAACGTGGCCATGTCATTGTCTTCTCAAATTCAAGACAGCATTGTGCGCCACGTGTCTAAAAACTGGGAAATATTCCAATCTTTCACCCAGGATCGGTCAGGAGGATCTGTTTATGGTTCAAAGCGTGAATACGTCGCTGAAATGTCTTATAATGGCACCTACGGAACCACCTAAGAACTCATGGTAGCGGGAGAACTATTCATATTTGAGTTCCAGGTGTTTCAAGATGGTATATTTATTGCTGGTTTTGGGGACTCACAACAGGGAGTAAAAATAATCTGATTCTCAGGAAATTTCAATGAAGGTCATTTTGATGCGTGACTTTTACTGACTAAAACCCACCCGTGTTCCTTCAAATGCCTGTGTGTGCCAGGGCCACGATATCCCTTTCGGACAGGCTCATAACCCTGGCAGGCATTGGCCCTTTCGGACCCCGTCAGTTGGTGCTGACATCCATTTAAAATGGGAATAGTTCTCACGCCTTTTTCCAACCCTTACAACACCAGCCTAAACCAAAGATATTATGCAATAAAATTAAAATACGAACGAAGGTATTCAAGGACACTTTTTCTAGTAGGAACGACTAATACTAAAAACTATTATAGTAATACCACAGTGTGAAATACCGACACAATAAGTAATTCGCAAAGAAATAAAAATAACAAAATTCCAACCCGGCAATAGGTAAAAACACAATAATTATTATCCTCCAATTTAAAATTAGGAAGCGAAACAAACCAAAACGAAAACCAAACAACGACGATGAAAAATATTTCAAAGCAAATTAGTAGTAAGTAATAACAAAATATCGCAGAACAGAAATTTCGGTAACTACTCGTATAGCTTGCACGTGTATCGCTTAGGTTTGTATTCTGTGATTGATACATGACTTCGTTTTTTGATACGATCGGCTTGCAAGCCGCGATTAAGGTTAAACATTGTGAAGTTTTCCCCTTGGCATTCTCGACTTTAATGCTATAAAAGCAACGTTCAAATTACCTGAATACCAATTAGAACCTTATTTCATTATCTTTTAGCAGATGCCTGCATACTGAAAAATACTGGCCACCTAGAACTGGCATAAAAACTTTAGAACGTTATCACGCCTGCACTAAAACACACTGGCCACCTAGAAAAAAAACTAAATATAAACCTCATGAACCTTCAAAAAATTCTTATTTCAATGTAAAATATGCATTAACGCGTTGTCGTAAAATTCAATTTAGATCTTTATCGGCCTCTGAATTCTAATTTCAATGTAAAGTATGCAATAACTCGTTGCCGTAAGATTCAATTTGGATCTTAGCTGGATTTGGTACATTTTTCATACAAACATTAAAAACCCTTATTTTCACCCTTAAGCGCCGAATTTCGTAAAATCCTTTCTTAGTGAGCACCTAGAAGTCGGAAGAAACAATCAGACCAACATTCATGACTCTAACTTTAAAAACATAGGAGTTTCATACAAACTTTGACACCCCTTTTCAACCGCTTAAGGTGCGAATTTATAAAAATCCTTTCTTAGTGCGCGCCTGCACCCCATAGAGAGTGCTTGTGCCAAATTTTAGACCTCACGGCCTAGTAGTTTCCGAGATTTCGTGATGAGTGGTCAGTGAGTGGACTTCTCTTTTATATATATAGATTTAACAAATCCTTTCCTTCCGTCCGTATATCACCACGTTCGACTGAGAGCGTTTTCTGAATATCCTTACCTCCGATTCGTGGGATCAATTTTTCCTCAGAGATGGTACATGTTCCGTCTAATCTAACCAACATTAAAACCGTATAGAGTAAGGTTGAATCGTCCGAGCCCAGTGAAGGGCTGATATGCGCAGATTCTTTTATTATAGTTCCTTTGTATGATCTTACAATGTTGAAGGTTTTTGGGAAACAATCGAGGTACTAGGGACGCATGACAAAACTGGGGGTCGCGGGTTTTTGGTGTATGTATTTACGGATTTTTGAAGCTGTTTACAATTATTTTGTTATGTAGATACAAGGCAACGATTTTTTGTCGGTTACAAAGTAATTTTGCTCAAGTAAAAGAGAAATCTACATGTCCAAAAAACAAGCAAGCAGTCAAGTTTATCAATGTAATCTTTGCAAGAAATATTGTTATATCTAAAATTATGATGTGGTTACCTTTAATTCGATGACATGGTTGGCGCAGTGGTTAAGCGATTGACTGCTGCGCTGCGTGTCGCGGGTTCAATTCCCGCACGGAACAAATATTTGTATGACCTACAAGTAGTTGTTCCGGGTCTGGCTGTTTGTGTATGTGAGTTTAAATGTTTGTAAACGCACCCACAATACAGGAGAAATTCCTAGTGCAGGGCAACGTTTAAAACAAAAAAAAAAAAAAAAAAATTGATTTGTCCAAGAAATATTGTTATATCTAAAATTATGGTGTGGTTACCTTTAATTGAGAGTGCTTTATAGGATAATGTAAACTGTATTTTTTTTTATATTGTAGAAGATAATCTTAATGCATCACTCGTTGATAATCCGTATGGGTGCTATCACAAAAAAAAAAAGTTTTTCGTCAATTTCTTATCTAATTTTGAGAAAATTTGAATTACTTAATTGAAACATTAAATCTGTGTAACTATAAAAGTACAGTTTTCGTGGTGATAAACCATTCGTGTCAGTCTCAGTGCCTGCTAATAGTTTCATCACTTTTGCGCATTCTAAAATATAGCTTATTTCTCCGTTGATTTACTTAATGAAGATATTGCATAATCATAAAATAAAATATTGATTTTATCAAACGGATAGCTTAAGCCCAGTGTGTGATTTATAAATTTCTTGATAAGGTTTGTTACATAATAGGAAACAAAAATGCCGACAGTGTTTTTAAAAAAAATTATAGGGCTTTTCAACATTATTTTCTGAGACTATTTGTAAAATTTATTCCTTTTTGAGTTGAACATGTCTGCTTACATAAAATATTTTTGAAAACTAAATTTATGTTATTATATTGAAGAAAAATGTTCCTAAATTCAATACGTCAATTTTGTGTGAAGAGGCAACGGAACTTATTTTTTAAAATATTATGAACCAAAATTTTCGAATAAAAAATTGCTACTATTTGAGATGAAGGAGTGATCTATCTGTGGCAATTATTAGTTACATTTGGTTTAGTTTAATTTTGCCGCAAAATGTACCGAAATGTATGCAAATTTTTGTAAAATTTTGCAAATGTGACCTTAACGTGGACCGCAGCTGTAGCCCGCGAAATTCAAATACTCTTAAGCCGGCACTACACTCGCGTGTGACGTCGCGCCGTGAATTCGCGCCGTGAATAACGCTGTGATTCGCGCGCGAACTGTGTCCCTCCACACTCGCAAAGCTTTCACAGTCTTGTTCGCGACTATCATGGACGACGAAGTGATTTCTGCTGCTGCTCTCTCACTACTTGCCATTGCGTATTACAATTACCTTTTTGTTAAAGATAAGAAGCATATAAAAAAGAGATAAAGCAAAACCACTCCCTACGCTGTCTTGTACGCTACTGCGGAAAACTGCGAGTGTGGATGCATTCACGTTCGCGCGCCGCAAACCCTTTGTCGTGGGCCAAAACACCGACACAGATCGGGGAACGGCGCGAAGCGCGAACAACATCTACACTCGTGATTTGCAGTTGTCGCGGGCTTTCGCGGCCGTTCGGGCCGCGAGTGTAGAGCCGGCTTTACATTTATTGCTATTTGCAGTTTAGTGTCAGATTGTATCTTGATCAAAATATGATCCGCGACTACAACAGATATGTATTTACAGAATAAATCATTAGGATTATTCATACATTTCTCTAAGTTAGATTTGTTCCACTGAATTACTTTTTCATACAATCCCATTCCTATTGGGGAACAAATCAATTTTACTTTTACAATTACAATTTAGAACATCCCTACATGCACTACTTACAGCCGTTCAGCCAGACAACACCTCACCAGCCACATCTAAGGGGTCCAGGTAATTGGTGCCCAATCACGGACCTCAATCACCGAAGCTTTAATCACTCGACGACTCGACTCCATCAACCACTCGACTCGGAGCCATTAACCTTACGCTATTACGAAGTATAAAGGGCCTGATCATTTATTACCGTTACAATCGATAACGTTAATTCTGTATACAGTACGATAAAGTGATGATTGAAGGGAGGTACGAGTATAATATTTGAGGTTTTAGGGCAGAGAAATAATGTTTGCAGAAATCAATCTTTAGGGATGTTTAACGTTTGGGCACGCTACAATTGTGGCGGTAAGTGTCTTTGAGGAGTGGCTAGAGAGGCGCCAAGGCGTCCTCACCTTCCGCCTGACGCAGGTCCTCACCGGACACGGTTGTTTCGGGAGGTTCCTGTTCAGGATAAAGCGGGAGGGAACGCCCGGGTGTCACCACTGTGTGGATCGCCCGGAGGACACGGTGGAGCATACACGGTGGAGGCGATCGGCGGCGGCGATCTCTTACGTCCGGCCCTGGTTCAGGCCATGGTTCGGAGCAAGAGTGCATGGGAGGCCGTCACCTCCTTCTGCGAAGCAGTAATGCTTGCGAATGAGGAGGCGGAACGCGTGAGGGAGAGGCAAGGTTCGCGCCCTCGCGCCCCTAGTCGTCACAGGAGACGCCCCGGGCGTCGGGAATCGCAAGCCGATTTCCGGCCACCGTAGGCGCGGGCCTGCGGACGGTGAGCGATGGGTAGCTCGCCGTCCGATAAGGACTAGGCCCGGGTTGACGGCGCGTTGTCTTCCATGCGCGCCTCAAAGAGTTGTCAGCACCAACTGACGGGGTCCGTTAGAGCCAATGCCTGCCAGGGTTGCGAGTTTGTCCGAAAGGGATATCGTGGCCCTGGCACACGACATTCATGACACTAACGCAAAAATAAAATGCTGAGAAATGTATTATAAAGTCTTAGATAATGAGATAAAGATGCAGAGAACATTCTAAACCCTCCAATGGTTGATTGAATTTTGTACCGCCTATTTATTATTTACTGAGTAGTGCACGCCTCACAATGCTTCAACGTGTGAGAGAATAGAATAGAATAGAATACTCTTTATTATGTACACCATAAAAGTTACAGATATAAATGTTAAAATTTTACATAGAGTGACACAATGGGTGGTCTTATCGCTAAAAGCGATCTTTTACAGACAACCTTTGGATGGATTAAAGGGAGAAGGAGAGATAATACTGCAGGTAGAGAGACCCAGAGAGGAGGGGGAGGAGATTACTCTACTCTCGATATGTCGCCCTGTAAATTTGTTCTAACATAAAATCGTTTCTATACTCTCAAAGTTTCAATTCCACGCGGAATTCATATAAGCAGAGAATTTTTTTAAACTAGAGATTTGACATTATAAGATTAATATATTTTAAGATAGATAGATATACCTTGATAAATAAAAAATTAAAAAAAAATACGTGTTGTGCTTTCCGTTGGGAAGTGTGTCTGTTTTTATTTATTTAGGATGGGTTTGCTTTTGACCTTAGTCTAGGGCAGAGGTGACAGAGACAAAGTCGACGATGCACGGAGTGAGCTTACCCAGAAGAAGCCTGTTATCTCTAACTTTGAAGAGATTAGGGTTGTATGCGTTCGGAAACACAGACGCAGGCAGAGAGTTCCACTCTTTTGCTGTTCGCATTATGAAAGACATTTGGAAACGCTTAGTGTGAATTGGTGGAATAGCAACCAGGAAGGGATGGTAACCTGCGTGTGCGTCTAGATGTCCGATAATAGAAGGGGGCTGGTGGAATGAGGTCGTGTCGTGTCTGTTTGTTGTCATGATTCACGTCGTTACACACAATGAACTAATCTAATTCTTCTTCTTTAAGTTCCCTCTCTTCCTTCGGGTGAGCTTTATTGATTTTCGGTATCAAACGCATAACCGTTCAAAAGATATTAACAAATATCGATGAATTATCGTAAAATCGTTTACATGTTTCTGCCTCTGAGGCGTGAACTTTTGGATATGTTGCTGTCCTCATTCAATTTCCATAAAGATCTGTCAATACTCCTTCAGAATCTATCACCATCCTGTACCAACTACCAATACATTATTATATTCCAAAAACACGTAACGCACTTCCGAAGACTGATTACGTTCACATGTTAAACTTTGAACAGTTACGAAGATAAATTAAGTCTATTAGGTATTGAGAACGATGTATAGAATTCTACTTAAAGTGTTGGTGACCTCAAAACCCAGGGTACATACGTACCATTAATTTTATAGAAGCTTATCAATCAATTACTTTGGGGCGGCTGCGTATGTGCGGACTTTAATTGAATTTAATTTATGGGTAAGGTATTGCAGATGGTACGTCGGGAAAGCAATAAGTTAACAAGGTTTTGAATGCTTTGGGGGAATAGGAGCGTGACTTTTTAAGAGGAAACATAAGGGTTAAAATTGCTTGAATGAACTCGAAACTCAAAACATTTATTTGAAACCTGAACAGGCACTTTTGAATCGTCAAAGAGTCGGTTAGTTAGTCAGAAAGTTAAAGCTATTTGCCCATTCTAAAATGTAGTTCTCTATGGAGAAGAACAGGCAAGAAACTCCAAGGACACACTTTTAAATCAAGATATTACAAAATCCTGGGTACATTATTCTTGTTGCTTCTTTATGTGAGAACAATGTAAAAAAAACTAAATTACTTATTTAAAAAACAATACAAAATATAAGATTAAAAGAGTACAAATAAGCCCCGGCAGTTAAGAGAAGACCAGTCTCAACTGACAGCACCCCTTCACGAACATGATGCGTGGATCAGCACCATCCAACTCAACCATTTTGTAGGGAACCGAATAATCCAACACACGCGCCATCATCAGCGAGCCATATAAGTGAGCATGACATACTCTCAACTGCCACGCTTTTTTAAGTCAACATACATCTTATCATAACAAACGGCTCCATGGTACTCACATTTACAAAATTGAACTGAATTTGAATGATGATTTGAGACTATTTTTGCTCGGCAAGAAATGTTTAATGTTTGAGCAGAGGTCGCCCAGAGGTATCGGCCCCAACTTACCAAGTTGTAGGTCGTGGGTTGAACTTTTTTGTGTAAATAATTTTATCGCCACAGCTCTCAAAAAGGTGAAAGAAAACATTGTGACGAAACCGGCATGTGCTAGAACCAACATTTCGAAGAGGTAACATCTACCAACCCGCACTGAGCCCGCTTGGTAGATTACAGCCCACTCCTTCTCGAAGAGAGGTGGCCTGTGTCCCGGTAGTGGAAACAATATAGGCTGATTATGATTATACTTTGAAATGTTTGCAGTCAATGAAAATATAGAAATAGGCAACTCTTTTTCGTTGGTAATTTTATCATATAAATAGTATTAGAGGTTTTGGCACTTCACAACTACCAACAACATCTTTATGTGTCCATAAGACAAAGTTGTTAGTTGCTGTCATGTAGGTTTTGTATTGTTGATGTTGTTGAAGAATGCCACTAGGAGCAACAATAAGAAAAACTTAAAAACAGAAAAGTCTGTAGCAAAAAACAAAAATATAAAACTGACGACACCGACTTCCGAAATTAAAGTAATTTTTCATTTCGTAGTGTTTTCGATTGTTTTATTTTTGTTGTTATTGACATGTAAAAGTGTTGTACAAATCTACTTATAGAAATAAAATCATTTATCATTTAAAAGAGTTTTTAGTTATGGTATCTAACACCACGGAAACATATTTATTATACCAAACGAAAAAAAAAACATAATCTGACGAAAACATCGATGATAATAAATATTTAAAAAAATGATGGCACGCGATGATTTAGTCGATTTATTGTAACACTTTTTAAAGTTGTAATCGATTATTTTTGCTCTGTGGTTTAGAATTTGTTTATTTTGTGGCATTTTTATTTAAAAGCAGATAACACCGAATGGGGTTGTGAGTTTGTGAGTGTCATGGCGGCGAAAGGATCACTCTTTTGATGCGATTGTTACGCGGTGCATACGCACAAATCCATTGGCTCTAAAATATGCAAGCTAAAAAAGTTATTGTTATTTGACTTAATCAGTGATAATCATTGTAATCCTTATTTTTTGGATACAATTTTGTTGCGATATTTGCAAGTAAATTAAGTGCGTTATTTTGCGAGTATTATTTTCCAAACACCTGCACGTACACGCCCACGATGGAGGACCAATAGATGACGATTCATCAGCAACACTTGGTGTCTCAACCGCCCCAACATCCGTCATGTATGTAATTATGATACACATGTCCCGGAATTAACGCACACCACCAAACACTCCAATTAGAATATTATGTTATATTCATACTAATATTTATTTTAGTCTATGCGAAACCCGAAACACATGTCTAGTATTTTTATGTAAAGAATCTATGTACAAAATTTCAAAATTGTATCATGAAAAATCACAAAATTATAAGGTTGTTAAGTATGTTACCGGGTTGTCCGTACAAAAACATGCTAAGGGCACCTCCGCGCCTCCAGGGTCGTCTGGCACTCATTGATAATAATTTGGCAGTAGGTACATAACCGTAAAGGCGATTGTATTGTAAATAATTAAATGGTGATAACATTTTCCATCACACTTAAATATTTTTGGGACAAAATATAACATGGTGTAAAAATGATTGAAATCGAACAAATCTGAACAAACTATATTCAGGTTTCGCGTAAACTAAAAATAATGTTGTATACACAGAATTTTTACTATTACGTATAAAACAATGTTTATTTATTAAATTAGTTCTACTATTTGTGGGAGAAAATTATGGACATTACAAATCTACGCACGCACACAGTCCACACATTTATGGGTCTAGCGTAATAAGCGCTTCATCCATTTTGGTTTGTTTTGACTGTACAGCGGAAATGTGGCTGTAATTTACATAGTTTTATTTATTTCTGGGATAAAAATTACCTTGGTATATTAAAAAAGACAGAAATTCATTTCAGTAAACGATTCTGAACAAACTACTTTCATCATTTGCATTAATTCAGTTACACATTATATCCAGACGAATTGAGAATCGCCTCCTTTTTTAAGAAGTCGGTTTAAAATAATAAAATAGAGAAAGTTGACTCAACGATGATTTTTGACCAGCAGGGTAAGTCATTTCAGTAATCGGGCTAGGCATCAACATCAATGGTGAGTACATCACTCACCTTCGGTTTGCCGACGATATAGTTGTCATGGCTGAGACTATGGAGGACCTCAATACAATGCTCGATGACCTCAGTAGAGCTCCCTAAAGAGTGGGTCTTAAAATGAACATGGACAAGACAAAGGTCATGTCAAATGCCCATGTAACACCCACTCTCATGAAGATCAGAGACGCTACACTCGAAGTTGTGGACGAGTATGTTTACCTCGGCCAAACTGTTCAGTTAGGTAGGTCCAACTTCGAGAAAGAGGTCAATCGTCGAATCCGACTCAGCTAAGCAGCGTTCGGGAAGCTACGCAATATCTTCTCGTCCCACATACCGCAGTACCTTATTTTTTTCTTTAAATATTTTTTTTTTAACATTCATTTTACATGAATGTTTGCTTTGAAAAGTATGATATTTACTGCTTTAATTTATTGTGAATGTGAGCACTATGTGGGTATTTTTTTTTTCTTATATGTTTTCCTTTCTTTTCTTTTCTCAGTTAAGTTTTAATGATGGTCTGACATTTTGAGTGCTTTATGCGGCCTACCCAAATGTCCTTTTTTTGGTATTGTTCGTCGAGTCCCTGAGCTCCTTAAGTCTTGAGTTGAGCAGCATGATTACTGACAAATGCTTGCACTGATTGGACAGGTCCACTCAAATTTGTGCGGTTCTTTCGTTAAAAGACCATTTCAGACACGGATCTACATGGTACTCACAGCATGATTTGACCAAGATTATGTCTGGACTTTAAAAGAGACTTTGACCCCTGAGTTTGTTTCGCCATTTCTTCTCAGGGGTAGTCAGATAGGAAATGTCGGCTACATCTAGCTTATTTTTTAATTTTTAATATGACGTGTAAAAGTGATTCTGATATCCTATTTACAGTATAAACGATTTCATTTAATTTAATTTCAACAAGTATTGTAAGTACTCTTGACAATTGCGTACCAAATTAAACTGAATACCAAAGCTAATAACAAACTTCTATAACCTAAATCAGCATACATACTATCGATATCGGACGCGCGGTCCGATACATTTCCCGCACCATTCGGCACAGTGCATACAAGCGGCGTCCCCCAGTTATGGGGACTTTACGCATAGCTTCACAAGCTATAGTCATTGGGGGTTACCGCCGGCTGCGGCTGTAGGTACAGACATGGGGGAATGTGGTAATCGTCGGATGAGTTAACATACATGAAGGTTCGGGATTGATGTTGTCAATTGACGGACAATGATATAAATATAAATTATAGGTGTAGGTCAATGACGTATTATAAATAGACGCGTCATACACGAACATTTAGTGGACTCAAAAACAGCGTAAGCCATGAATGTAGCTACATAATTGCGTATGTAATCATACAGTGCACGAAGAAAAGGAAAGACCTATACCGATAACTGTTGTTAGAAAGAGATGAACATACATATTTAGTTAAGTCACTAGCTGCTGCATGTTCATTGGCGCGTAGGCGTCGATTGCAGCACTCAGGAAAAATGACTGACTGGCTATTCAAGTATACATAACAAAACAACGTTTTCTTATAATAAAAAAATACAATAAGTACCTTCTGCATGAAATGAGACGTTTTTCTGTACTCCCACAGTAGTAGTGTAATTTGTAAATCGTGTATAGACACGGGAACGCATTTTTTTCACAAATAATTGCTGAGAATTGCGGGTGATTGTGTCGTGTAGTCGCGTCACTGGATGGCGCGCGACTAATGCCAAGTCGGGCAATTGCCTTGCTTTTACTTTGCCATTATAGAGCGCGGGTAACGCATAGGTTCAATAAAGTATGGTACAGTGGTGGTTTAATCCAACTTGATTACCTATTAACATGTGCATATCATTGGGAGGTATGTTCGACTATTAGATGTAGGTACCTTTAATTATTACTGGGGCGTCAAATTGAACAGACACTTGACAAAATTGAAGTGGTAGTTTATTGTAAAAATATGCTACCGAGTATCCTGAAACTACATGGCAATATTTTTTTAAATAATAGAATAGAATACTCTTTATTATGTACACCATAAAAGTTACAGATATAAATGATGTACCTACATAATAATTTTAAGAAACATTTAACTAATAAAAATCAAATGTTTCTAATTGAATTCTACACGTCATTAGACCAAGTCAGCTGATCGGTACACGTTTTAATGCATTTGTTTGATCCCGCCGCCAATCATGTCGTCCGCGCTGCCGCGTGTCGGTGCGGCACCGTGTCGCAGAGTGTGGCAGGTGTGAGTGTGTGTACTAGACGCATAGACACAGATAATGGATAATGACCCTCGTAGTAATGTGACACGTTTGTTATGATTTAAATTTAATAAATTACAGAAATAAAAAAATATCAAACCGTTTCAAAGTTATTCTTTTTAAGCTGAAATTTTGTACAGAGATTCTGAACCATATGCACTCTTCACCTTGTTTGTATGGATATACACTTTCCGTAACACGCTGTATGCCAGTTGCGCGGTATACTCTGCTTGCGCGATGCAGGATATGTGTGACGTCAGGTCTTTGATGCGTAGTTCGCATGTGGCGTTGTAGATCGTTCACCACACCGTCTTAACATTCTCTGCCATGTTCCACACAGAATAATTACGACTCTTCAGAACTGATGGACTAAGAGCTACCTACCGCGTACAATATTGATTGTAGATACGACACTTTTAGAAGTATGACTAATCGAATTATACACTGCACTTTTAGTCACTATGCGACGCAGTCACTAGAGCGAAAGCCTGTCCCCTGTCTGCACTGAGCTTTTACACTATCAATAAGCGCCTGATATCAACTTTAACGAAGTTAGATTACGATATCCGCTTTGAGGCAACCTGTCCGGCGTGCGTCCAAAACAAAGCCAATCCGGTTAATTGTGCCCGGGCCGTGCGCCATGCGTGCATGCTCCTTTATCAGATTACCTTAGCTTAAGCCATAACCACAGAGCACTAGACTAGTAATTACAGCAATTGTGGGGGATGTCCAATCACACACGAGATAATTATAATTGTCTTGGTGCTTAACTAATTGACTGGGCGACAAATATTAAGTAATTGTGGAGGGTAAGTGGATTTTTAAGCAGGTTCAAGTGTGAGATTATAGAGACCTTTTAAATAATACGACGTTCACAAGAGATAATAGACAATTTAATAATATCAAATGGAAAGTGTTTGCCTACGTAGGTAGAATAAGTCAGTAGTCTTGTAGTTAAGTAGTTTTGTCTAGTAGATATCATACGATAACGTCACACTGATCACACCACAAACGGCTTTTTTCAAAGCCACTTTTATTATACTTGCAAGACACTGTTTCAATCTATCAGTGCTTACACGTATAGTAAAGGTGGACTGAAGACATCTGCTTATAGAAGACTGAAGCCAGGAAGTCAGTCACAGATTTTAAGTAACTGGACTACGGGCGCCACGTCCGGCCAATGTAAGTAATTTTTTTTGCTCCGGCTTACTTCTCATAAAATCACCCTTCGCCACTGGTAGGTACCTATTCTCAGTTTTTGATTGCTTTTACCATATTCGACTGAACTATAGGTGCCGTAAACTTTTACCTGTTATCCTAATACATATTTTTAACATTTTAGGTGGGTAGAATAGGTAGGTACATCTACCACCTACTTTGTAACAACAAAAAGTTAAGCTTAAGTAATCGTAAACTGTAAATCCTTGTTTGAATCCCAAATCAAAATAAACTAAGAACCATTAACTAGAATTAGCTCACTCTGTGCCATCCGGCACAATACTCTAATCTTTGACACTGTTGATGACACTAACACACACCGACACCTACACACCCACACAGCACACAGACACTGTCGGGTGTGTCTGTCTGCTGTGTGTGTGTGTCTGTCGTTCGCTGTGGTTGTGTGAGAATTGACTGTTAGACTGGAACGATTTATATGACACCCACGGATCACTAGTTGTTGAGTAAAACAAGCATTTTATTAAGGCGTGTACGCACGAACAAACAAGAACATGGTGAACATAAACATCGAACACTTTGTTCGCATGTGCGTGGGTACCACTAACGAACATCAAACACTATGTTCGTCAAAAATGTTCGAGGCGATCCAATTTCGTTTTCATGTGTGGACGGTGTTCGGAAAAATGTGATGCAACATTGTTAGATTACAATTTTTTTGAAGTCTAAAATTAATGTATAAATAATATTATGGTTTCGCTTTTTGTACAAAACTGTGTCCCACCACCTAGGATTCTTCTTTGGAATCAATAGTTCGTGAATCACCACAGATAGGAAACATTTTAGCTACTTCACTGTCAACTACTCACCAACGACTAATCCATGGCTTCTAAAGAGAGCGGGGCGGATGAACGCGAACACAAGTCGAACTGTGTTCGCGTGTATGGTGTTCTTGTTCGCTTTACTAATTTACATCCACACGTACGAACCAAATGTACCGTGTTCAATGTTTGTGGTCACCATGTTTTGTTCGTTCGTGCGTACACGCCTTTAGGGACAAGCTTCCAATTTTAATTAAAGGAAGTTGCAAGCGAAAGTCAGCTTTATTTACAGCAAATTTATCGCTAGCCATATCGCTGGTTATTGCTAGTCTTACTAATAATTTTTGAGTCTAAAGCCGTGTACGCACGTACGAACAAATTTATTGCATGCATGATACGCAACAAATTGGTTTGCACGTATGTACCACTAACGAACATCGAACACTTCGTTCGTCAAACATGTTTGCGGCGATCCTATTTGTATGTTCCGTAAGGACGGTGTTCGAATAGCTTTAATAAATTTTACGTAACAAAACTGTTCGTATAGAACTTGACGGGGTAGAACGAGATAGAGTTCACGACCGTTGTGCGCGAACTCGATTCGAACTATGTTCGCGTTTGTGTTCGAATATTCCGTACGTACAAACCAAATGTTCATGTTTGATATTCGTGTTTACTACGTTCGAGTTTTTTATTTTTTTTGTATTTATCTAATCAGTAGTACAGTTACATTTTTATAGATATAAGTTGGCGCAAACATAAACTCATTAGAGTTTTACCGCGCACCAAAATCATCGACCACATAATTTAGAGAATAAAACAAACATAAGTGCTTAATTAAAATTAAACAACAACAAAAATAACAGCGAGGGTATTTAGCGAAATATTTATCTAATATTAAACAAACGAGCGAACATCAGTGACTGATTTGACCGTCCTTCAAACAAAAGTGGTAGAAGAATGTGACTCAGATTGATACAGGTTGTTCCTAAAAGTTTTTTTTTTTATCAATAATTAATTTATTTTTTATTTTTGTTTGCTATGATATTGATAGGTATTATGTTTTTTTTATTCGTACGTGCGTTCACGGCTTTAAGATACTTGAATAAAGATCATTCTATTCTATTCTATATTTCCATATCAGCCTGGTATTATCTCACTGCAGGGCGAAGCCATCTTCTCAAACAGAGAAGGCATGAGCATTGATCACTATGCTTGCTCCATGTGGTCGTGACTTCTAACTTATGTTTTTTTTTTTTATTAAGTTCCTATTGCTTTAAGATGTTTTCCTACAGCTTTAGTCAATAGAGAAGATTGGACTTAGAAACTACAGTCATCATAAGATCTCAGTAAAGTCTTATGTGAATTTACCAAGATCTTATGATGACTGTGTTGTCGCTGTGTTTCAAAGCCTTAACCTCTGGGCCACCACAACATTTTATACCGTCTTCTCGATGAAACGCATTGATCAACCGTGAAACAAAGCCACAGTAATTAAGACAACCGACAACAGGTAAACCGCTGTCACTGTCAGATTGCATACAAAAGAAAGAGATGAGCGATGACACAACGTATGGCGTAAAAATGCAAATAAAATCGTATAAAATTAGATATTAACTAATTAATAAAAAATAATCTATCACCGGATGCAGTTTGGCATTTGCAATTTTATGGTATACTTTTAATTATAATTATAACTGTTAACGAACGGATGAACAGCTTTTAAAATAATTAAGAGTTGTCTTTGAAGATTTTTTTGATGTATCTATTAAATTATGTTTTGTGTTCCATCACCGTATGCAACGTGTGGTGCCGGACGTAAAGAATAGCATCATCCCATTTCTTCCCGTGGGTGTCGTAAAAGGCGACTAAGGGATTTACTAGAGAATGGGCAGCAGCGTTCTCTATGCAGCGTACAATATTAATACCAGAAATAAGGACAAATTACGTGCTCCATTTCACCGGCTTCATAAGGTTCATAACTCATTTGTTGGACTTGGTGTAACTTTTTATAACAAGCTACCCTCTTCCTTGCTAGATTTGCCTTTTAATGCGTTTAAAGTTAAAGTTAAATCCAATCTTTGTTCAAAGGCATACTATTCTATCAACGACTACTTAAACGATAAGAAACAATGTTCATGTTCTTTCTCCAGATAGATTCCCTACTGACAGGTTATATGAGTTCCTATATTTGTTTATTTTATTTGACTGTCTAAGTCAATTTATTTTAATTTATTAGTGACAAAATCTACTCATTACAATGTTCTTTTATGAGTTGTATTGCAATAAGTGGTTAGCTAGCGACCTTAACAAATTGATCACTTTATTCTTGCCTGAGCAACCGGCAGCAAGTTCGTCATGCTCCCTTAGATGTCACTGCTTGCGGTAGCGTCGGGGGTCGGATTGCCTCCTTCCCTCAAATATGGCGAGGGGGGTGATGGCTGATCTTTGCGTTATGCTCGTGAACGGGTGCTGCTTGTGGTGACTGGTCGTCTTGCTGACCATGGTTTTGTTATTGTTATTAATAATTAACTGTTTTTATTTTACTTCGATGGTGCTAGATTATCATTTGTGACTTCGAGTTATAGCTGTAGCTTTATTTAATCGGGCACGCCCATTATGCCTGGAGGCTTTTATTTAGATACCTTTTGTTTACGTTATTTCTGCTTGAGTATAGTTTTCGACGATTATTATATATATATATATATATTTGTATAATGGTGTGTGCTAGCTAACATAAGGCAATTAATTTAACGTTTTGTGTTGCGTAATGCAAGTTATTTTATATTGTATTGTATAACTTCAAGTTTTTTTATGCGAACAGACAGCTGTGCTGCTGGGGATTTTGTTGCGCCACTTCTTCTTCCCAGCTAAAGCACTAGGAAGTGGTGAAGGGTGGGCGTTTTTGGGGGACTGTCTCATGTAATTTTTGACGTTCGAAAAGTGCTGATTCTCAGCCTAGTTTGAATAAATGACTTTTGATTTTGATTTTATGCATTAGAACACCATACTGCGATCGGCAACCCGCCTGCCATGTGTTGTGATTATGGCAACCCCCCCCTTTTGGGGAAGGCCTATGTACAGCAGTGGACGTCTTTCGGCTTAAATGACCGTATGCACAAAAGACTTGAAAATATCATACTGTTTTTGTTTTGGAAATTTTTAGAAATCTCCGCCTTAAAAAAATATACCAGTCACTTACTCACAGAACCTCCAGTGTTAAAAAACAGTACCTCACAAAACTTGCTACATATTTCATTATGTTTCATAACTCCGCACGTAGTAAAGATTCTCCAAGATTTCTTGTACCTAGCTTCCGAGCATAATAAATTAACCTATGCTGTAGCCTGTAACAGCTGATGTCTAAATTCAGGTTCAAACTACCTTCCTCCTAGTTGTTTTGATGCTGAGTTAGTTAAAATAATGTTTGTTGACAACGATGTCTTACACCTGGTCTGTTAAAGAAAATATAATTGTTTGTGAGTTTTAATTAATTGTTTCAGGTTGTGCAGTGTTATAATTAAATGTGACATAATTAAACATTCGAAAGTACACCTCTTTTTTTTGGGTGGGATGTTATCAAATAACGTCTTCCGCTGTTACTGACTAAAACCCACCCGTGTTCCTTCAGTTGCCTGTGTGCCAAGGCCACGATATCCCTTTTCCTAACCCTTCGGAGAATACAGAGTTGATGTTATGTTATAATTTGAAACATTTCATTATTAAATGTAACCTGGAAATGAGGCTCGCTAGCTGAAGTGCATTTTAAAAGATGTATCTTGCAGTAAGTAATCAGTAGTGTAAATCATTCAGAAGTGAATAAGTATCGATAGAAACTGTGGTTTTAGTTGCGGTTTGTCCACTTGTCCAGCTACAATAATAAAAAAAACCGGTCAAGAGCGAATCGGACTCGCGCACCGACGGTTCCGTACGTATATATGATGTTGATTATTTCTGAAAAACTGTGCTATTTAGAGCCATCGTTTTATTTTTCCTGTAATCTTTACATAAACTTCTACTTATCACATAAAATAATTTCAGATTCTTATCTATGCAAATTTCGGAGATAAGAGGTGGGAACGGTATTTTTGTTTACATTTTTCATTAAAAGTCGGAAAATATGCTGCCTAAACAAAAAAAAAAGTTAAAGAATGTGCATACAGCGCTCTTTCATATGATACCTCGCCCTAGTAGCCCCACTTCAAATTTTTAAGAAATGAAAATGAAATGAAAATGTTTATTTCAGACCAAGCACACAGTAAATTATACAAGTCCATATTATGTTAGTAGGTACATACTTATAACTATGTTAGTAAAAAGAAAAATATTTATTATTTTGGACATGAGTGAGCGACCAATGCCACAGGATTTGGCTGTCCACTCTGTCCGACACCAAGCTCAGGAGCAAGACCCCAGTCAGTCTTTCAGTCCCTTTTGCAAAAAAAGCAATTTTTTTTTATTATTTTTTTCTTATTTTCAAAATAGTTGGGCAAACGTCATCTAAAACCATTCTAAATTTCAAGTTGATAGCATTAGTAGTTCTTGAGATATCCAGGTGTGACAAACAGACTTAGTCTCACCATAAGGGTTCCGTTTTACCATTTTGGTACGGAACCCTAAAAACAAAAGGAACCTAAAACTATTTCAAAATCAAACTCAAAGCATAAAAATATTTATTTAGATAAAAACTGAAGGAAGCTAAAAATATTTTTAACTCAAAGCCTATTTATTTAGGTCATCAACACACATCTCGCTTGCACTTGTTGATTTTCCTCTTAATCCTCTCAGTGTACGCGGCAACTATATTTGACAGTAGTGGTAAGGCTGAAGACTTCTCATCATCTCTCACTCCTACTTCAGCGCACAGATCAGCCCTAAGAAGACAAAAGCAGCTTTATGTACCAGATCATAAGAATCATAACGAAAAAAACCGGTCAAAAGCGAGTCGGACTCGCGCACCGAGGGTTCCGTACGAATATGTGATGTTGATGATTTCTGAAAAACTATGCTATTTAGAGACATTGTTTTATTCTTCCAGTAATCTTTACATAAGCTTCTATCTTATAGAATAATTTCAGATTTTTATCTCTGCAAACTTAAAATCAAATAATTTGAAAAAAAACCGACCGAGTGCGAGTCGGACTCGCGCACGAAGGGTTCCGTACCATTATCCATAAAAATGGCAAAAAAATCACGTTTGTTGTATGGGAGCCCCCTTTAAATATTTGATTTATTTTAATTTAATTATTTATTTTTAAAAAGAATATATAACTAAACTAACTAAATATTTTGTGAATATTTCAAGCATATACCTATTACCATTATCAATATAGAGCAAACACGAGCAAAAATATCACTTTTCTTGTATGGAAGCCCCCTTAAATATTT
The DNA here is from genome assembly GCA_948098905.1 of Tiliacea aurago. NCBI lineage: Eukaryota > Metazoa > Arthropoda > Insecta > Lepidoptera > Noctuidae > Tiliacea > Tiliacea aurago. Next base: position 22,910,769 of record OX402582.1, read on the forward strand.
ATTTTATTCTGGTTTTTAGTATTTTTTGTTATAGCGGCAACAGAAATACATCCATCTGAAAATTTCAACTGTCTAACTATCACGGTTCATGAGATACAGCCTGGTGACAGACGGACAGACAGACAGACAGACGGCGGAGCCTTATTAATAGGGTTCCCGTTATACCCTTGGGTACGGAATCCTAAAAACCGGCCAAGTGCAAGTCGGATTCGCGCACGAAGGGTTCCGTACCATTATCTTAGCCCCCATTAGCCCCCTTAAATATTTGTTTTATTTTAATTTAATTATTTATTTTCAAAGTCAATATATTATATATCTACATATTCTGTGAATATTTCAAGCGTCTACCTGTTGCCGTTATCAATATAGAGCAAAAACGAGCAACAAAATCACGTTTGTTGTATGGGAACCCCCTTAAATATTTATTTTATTCTATTTTTTAGCATTTTTTGTTATAGCGGCAACAGAAATACATCATCTGTAAAAATAAAAAAAAAATTATCTAGCTTCATGAGATACAGCCTGGTGACAGACGGACAGACAGATAGACGGCGGAGCCTTAGTATAGTCGCCGGCACGTAACTTGGCAAGAATCGTTAGATGTTTCTCTCCTTTCATTAATTTTCGTCTAAACAGACACGTTTAAAAATAAATTCTGGCAATAACCATAGAATAATGACAAGCAATAAAAGTGATATTTTTTTCGTTGCACTAATTGTACATGGTACATGCGTAAACATACTCACACTACGCCAAAACCTTGCCAAGTTACGTGCCGGCGACTATAATAGGGTACCCGTTTTACCATTTGGGTACGGAACCCTAAAAACAAAAAATCTGACTGAAAAAACACGTATCTGATGTTGGCGACAGAATCTGGCGACCCCGTTGCTAGAGGTTATTTTTGATTGGTTAGCGACGGGGCGGCTTGCGTGTTTTTTAATAATTTTAATATTGGCCTAAAAATCTTGTGAGCAAATAAATACACCCGATTGCACCTTATCTGCGTTTTATTTGGTGCCTAAAATGTGTGTGTTTTTGTTTTTTTTTAATAATTAGCTTTATTTGAAGCTTTTTAATTCTTTAATTTATTCAAATAAAAAATTAAAGCATTAGGATTTACTTACTATTAAAGAAACTTACCTGGTTCTCTTATCCTTCGGCATAGCAGCTTCCGACATCATGACAGACGCGGTATACAGGTACCCGTTCCATTCCAGGTATTCTCTCACCAGCTCATTTACTAGAAGCACTTCATTCGTAGGAGTAGGTGGTGTTGAAGCGACTCCCGTGGTTTGTCGGTCTTGGAGAAGCCCTGTCACTGTTGCTCGAACCTAAGAAAGCATTAGGAAATAACTAGTTACAAAAAAAAACAACCGATTTAAAAAAAAAAACACTATAATGTGAAAAATTACTTTAATTTCGGAAGTCGTGTGTTTGGTGCTGTATTAATGTTATTTTTCACTTTGTAGTGTTTTTTTTTAAATCAGCCCGTGAAATAATAATTATTAAGTAGTTCCGGTAGCCATCTCTTCATCATCAGTTCCACTTCACAAAATTGTGCTATCCAAGAGCAAATACACGAGTTACTATAAAAAATACCGAAATCGCTATAGCGGTGCCTACAAAATTTGAGAATTTCCATCGATTTCCATGGGATCTCCTCATCAGATTCTCACTTGGTGACAATGGGACTACTACCTCGGGAGCATACCATTTCAAACAAAAAAGAATTTTCCGAATCGGTCAAGAATTAACAGAGAAACTGGTGAAAATATATTTAAAAAAAAACAGACGACCATAATAACCTCCTTCTTTTTGGAAGTCGGTTAAAAAAATATGTTTCAGCTTTGCTATAAACCAAAGTAAATGGTGCTGGTAAGTAACAATCATAAATTAACCAGTCCTGTGGATACTTTTTTCAGGTGGACGTCTAATTAAGACAACATGTTTAATGCACGTAGATTGAAAACAAAAAACCGGTCAAGAGCGAGTCGGACTCGCGCACCGAGGGTTGACGTTTGACGATTTCTGAAGAACTGTGCTATTTAGAGACATCGTTTTATTTTTCCTGTAATCTTTACATAAACTCCTATCACATAGAATAACTTCAGATTTTTATCTATGAAAACTTCGTAGATAAGGGGGGGGAACGGTATTTTTTTTACATTTTTCATCAAAAGTCGGAAACTTTGCTGCCTAAAAAAAGAAAAAAAAATGTTTGAGAATGTGCAAACAGCGCTCTTACATATGATAGCCCATATGCGCTAGTAGCCCCACTTCAAAATTTTAGACCCCCTTTTGCAAAAAAGGATTTTTTTTTTTTTTTCTTGTTTGCAAAATAGTTGGGCAAATGTCATCTAAAACTATTCTAAATTTCAATTTGATAGCACTAGTAGTTCTTGAGATATCCAGGTGTGACAGACAGACAGACAGACTTAGTCTCACCATAAGGGTTCCTTTTTACCATTTTGGTACGGAACCCTAAAAACTGTCAATTGTAGGACACGTCAGAAGTAAAAACTTCTTAGCTTCACAAACTTGTAAACATCTGTGTATATCATCTGTGTATGAGCGTGACGAGCACGGAGTTCAGTGCTTTTCCCCATCCCGAAAGTGCCCAACGTACCTAAAAAAGTTTTCACTTCAAAAATGTAGCAATTTTTGTAGAACTCCCTGTTTCCTAGAAGAGTATTAAGTTGATTGATGCATAAATCTGATGTTTTAACCAATCTAATAGCAAGTAATTTAGTCAATATATACACTTTTATAATCTGAATTGTGAGCACTGATCCATGTTAATTTACCGTTATTTAATTAAACAAGCAATTAAATTGCAAACTGCCGAGAACAGATCCCGAAAAATACCCGAAACACACGTAATGCGTTCCGGATCAGCGCACAAATTAAATAAAAATGATCAGCGCTTAATTTGTATTTAAACATTGGGTTTTAATTCAGCCAAGCACTTAAATGGCGCGTATTATTATGCAAACCACATTATATAGCGACCACGATTGCTGGTAACAAAATAGTTGTGCGATCGAAAAACGGAGCGATACCTTTTTGTAATGGATTTTTTTGGCATTCTTTTATTTGTTGGTGAAACGCGGAAATGTGAAAGGTTTTATGATAATAAAATGTCGGCAATACTTTCAGTAGTATAGTACGCTTTTGTATAATAGTTAGAAAATTATTTGAATCTATGAATAAACCGCCAACTAAACAAGAGGTAGTGCCCAGGAACAAAAAGTAATAACTTAATTTGCCTAGGAATATAACGCGATATCTGCGCGTCGCTAATTAATAATGCGCGTAATAGCACACACATATTATCACAATCAATTATTATATATATTATTTCTCATCGGCTGATCGACACTTCACGTGACCAGAGGGCTAGCTCGTTCTTTGGCCAAAGAATTAGCTTTGCCATTCAACGTGGCAATGCTGCCAGTCTTCTGGGCACGTTTCTGGATGACAGCGATGCGGACGAGTACTTCGACGCTTATACTGTCCTTTTTTTATATGTTTTTGTTTATCTCGTTAGTAAAGGCTTCTACATACCGGGGCGACTTGCCGCGCGACGCGACGCGACACAAAGGCACCGCTCGTCCCGCGACACGCGGGGCCTTTGTGCCGTGTCGCGTCGCGCGACAAGTCGCGCTGGTATGTAGAAGCCTTAATGCTCTAAGCCGATTACCAACTGTTTTGTCCCGTCGATTTTTTTTATTGTCTGTTTTCGACTAATATACAAAGAGTATAAATTGATACTCATTTACGGATGACTATACTAGCGTCTGGAAAAAAATGGGTCTAATAGAAGGGGCGGAGAAGAACCCTTTGGTTTAGAAATTTGCAATTTTCTTTTCATAAAATATTTTTTTGCTTATAAAGTGATATATAAATAAAACTACGAGTTTGTAGTAAATTTATCATTATAAAAACAACCGGAAATTATTAATATTCAAATGATTTAATCTACTCTATCCGCTGAAAAAATTATATTTAAAGTCAAAGTCAGTCAAATTCGGGAGGTTCCTGTTCAGGATAAAGCGGGAGGAAACGCCCGGGTGTCACCACTGTGTGGATCGCCCGGAGGACACGGTGGAGCATACGGTGGAGATCTGCCCGGCTTGGGCGGAGCACCGCCGTGTCCTCACGGAGGCGATCGGCGGCGACGATCTCTCGCGTCCAGCACTGGTTCAGGCCATGGTTCGGAGCGAGAGTGCATGGGAGGCCGTCACCTCCTTCTGCGAAGCAGTAATGCTCGCGAAGGAGGAGGCGGAACGCGTGAGGGAGAGGCATGGTTCGCGCCCTCGCGTCTCTAGTCGCCGCATGAGACGCCCCGGGCGTCGGGAGTTGCAAGCCGATTTCCGGCCACCGTAGGCGCGGGCTTGCGGACGGCGAGCGATGGGTAGCTCGCCGTCCGATAAGGACCAGGCCCGGGTCGACGGCGCGTTGTGTTCCACGCGCGCCTCAAAGAGATGTCAGCACCAACTGACGGGGTCGGTCAGGACCAATGCCTGCCAGGGTTGCGAGTTTGTCCGAAAGGGATATCGTGGCCCTGGCACACAGGCAAATGAAGGAACACGGGTGGGTTTTAGTCAGTAAGAGTCTGACACGCCCTCCCGCTCTGCCCAGAGCGGGAGAAGTTATTTGATAATTTCCCACCCAAAAAAAAAAAAAAAAGGCACTTTTGAATTGTCAAAGAATCGGTCAGTTAGTCAGAAAGTTGAATCTATTTGCCCAATGTTATGAATTTGCCCATTTATTTCAAATAGGCACATAAAAGGCACTTTTGAACGCCAAAATTTATAATTGTAACATCGATTACACTTGAACCAAACAGTAAATTTCGGACAAACCAATAACCTGAAATATGTATGGTGTAACTTTTGTTTGCTGAAACAAGAGTTACACGCTACATAAATAATATATGTATTTTTTTATTTTCGGCTCATCTGTCCATCATAAAACAGTAAGTTGGAGTTTCTTTCCTACCAAATTACGATTTCTGATTTTTCTAGTACTCAAACCCCAGTCGGTCCGATAGAGCTTTTTGATCCATATATAAGAATACAGGATCGATTTGCATAAAACAAATTTTTGTGAAAACTGCCCATTTTCTTGCTGACTGTATTTCTTTTTTCAAAATTGTGAATGCAGATTTAAATGACTCAAAAAGTTAAAGACAGTCTCCTAAGACCATTTTCCTGTAGCTACAACGGTTAAGGTACCTGCCCTTACTGCCCCGTATCAAAATCCACTCTGTATATATACAATGCTTGTTTTTCTTTTTCTAGATAAGTGTTTTTCCAGTCGGATTTTTTTTAGTTTTTTTTTTAAGTACCTAATTTACTTTATTTCAAGCTTTCTAGTTTTATTAAAGAACGAGTTGTTCAGTACCAACAAAGAATTAACGTGTGTTCGTATGTGACGTCTCCTAAGACCATTTTCCTGTAGCTACAACGGTTAAGGTACCTGCCCTTACTGCCCCGTATCAAAATCCACTCTGTATATATACAATGCTTGTTTTTCTTTTTCTAGATAAGTGTTTTTCCAGTCGGATTTTTTTTAGTTTTTTTTTTAAGTACCTAATTTACTTTATTTCAAGCTTTCTAGTTTTATTAAAGAACGAGTTGTTCAGTACCAACAAAGAATTAACGTGTGTTCGTATGTGACGTATATACGTCGTCACACTACTGTATTTTCTCTAAACGCACTTTACTTTAGTTTGTGTTGAAATGGTAGCATAAAAATGTTATAGTATATTTATCTCGCAGGCAGACTGTATAGTTAGTCATTATACAAACGGCACCGTCCGTTTACAAACGCTCGCAGACTTTATGCAAAATACCGAAGGCAAATTGATAACTCGTTCAATTGTTTAATTTCGACATTTTGATTGTTATTGTAGGGTCAGATTGTATAATTCGTTATTATACAAACAGCACCGTCCGTTTACAAACGCTCGCAGTTATGCAAAATACCGAAGGCAAATTGATAACTCGTTCCAATTGTTCAATTTCGACATTTTGATTGTTATTGTAGGGTGACCATCATAAAACACAGGTTGGACAATCAGACTTTATTCCAGCAATCAGATACCTATTATGTCACCGTAAAATTGTTAGAACCGGTAGTAGATTATAAACTGTAGAAAAATTGTGCATTGGGTGAAATGAGTTAGGTTAGTCTGCGAAACAGTCGTGTCGCAGAAGGAGGCTGCGGAAAGGCAGCGGGAGATCTCGTCCGCTCACCCGGTCCGCAGCAGACGCACCGGGCGTCGGCGGAGGGCCGATAACGCCTTCTTCCAGCCCCCATAAATGGGTCCAGGGACGGCGGACTTGGGGACGTCCGCCGCCCCCTATCACATTGGACCCGAGGTGGCGGCGCGTAGTGTTCCACGCGCGCCCCTATCAGATGTTCACGGGGGGGGGGTCAGACACCTCACCCCTCCCTAAACTTGAGGTGGCCCGCAGAGGCGGGCCGGCACTAGCCGGGGATCGCGGAAGTAATAATAGATCCCAAGATCCCCGGTGCAAGTGTGGGAGGGGAACATTGGGGTGATTTTTAGTCAGTAAGAGTCTGACAGACCCCTCCGCCCGCCCCAGTGCGGAGGACATCCATGAGGATTTTACACCCCGTGAAAAAAAAAAAAAAACGTTAGAACTGTGACCAACCGCGCGCGAGCCGAGCGAGCAAAGCGAGCGGTGCTGCACCAGCGGCCGGCGAGCCTACTTCCAAGTTGCTCGCAACTAGGCAGGCTTTTTTTTATTAGGGTGGGAAATTATCAAATAACTTCTCCGCTCGCTCTGGACGGAGCGGGTGGGCGTGTAAGACTTTTACTGATTAAAACCCACCCGTGTTCCTTCAGTTGCCTGTATGGCCGGGCCACGGTATCCCTTTTGGGCGAACCTGCAACCCCCGAGAGGCTATTTAGTATTAGCGCAAGGTGTGTTACGTCGCAAGCAAGTTTGATACCAGTTCACAATTTGTTAGTATTATTTCCGTTAGATTCTAAACTATCGAAAAATAATGCGTTAAATTATAAATGGTTTGTTGCATTTCACAATTTTTCGATAGTTTTGTACCAATAATATTTCGCAGGAGTCCTCAGAGCGCCAGATTCCGTGGAAATGGCATTTTGTAAATGGCGTTTGAATTGTCCATCAAATGTTGTGGCTTATTATATGTATAGTGACAAAGCAATTTATATTTTTCCTTCGGCATTTATAACTGCGAGCGTTTGTAAACGGGCGGGGTTGGTTGTGTAGTGATGAATCATACAATTTGCCTGCGATATATATTTAAGTACTCAAAAAGTAAACAAGCTACATTACTGGCTTGTATTTGATATCAAGATTGTTATAAATTATTTTAAAAAATCTCCCCTTCCCCCCTTTTTTGTATATGCAGATGCAATATATAAATATTATAAAGTCTTTGTTACTGCCACAATTAAGACGAAACTAACGACACTTCATAATTATGTTAAAACCACACAGAGCGTGCTAAAGGAAATAGATAAATACATACTCTCGAAAAACATTACCCTTCTTCTGGGGCAGTCGGGTAAAAAGATGAAAAACGTCTGATTTAGGTCTTAAATTGGTTGAATACTCCATATGCACCATGCCCAATGTAAATACTCATTTGGGTCAGTGGATCGTCTTCCGTCCGATAAGGACCAGGCCCGGGTCGACGATAGCACGTTGTGTTCCACGCGCGCCTCAAAAATATGTCAGCACGAATTGACGGGGTCCATTAGGGCCAATGCTTGCTAGGGTTGCGAGTTTGTCCAAAAGGGATATCGTGGCCCGGCACACAGGCAAATAAAGGAACACGGGTGGGTTTTAGTCAGTAAAAGTCAGTCACGCCCTCCCGCTCCGCCTAGAGCGGGACGTGTATTCCCGTTGTCCCCGTACTCCGTGTCCCCGTCCTACGGGGACAGCGGTACTTCAATTAAATATTTAAAAATACTTCCCGTTGTCCCCGTGGTTTGGTTTTACATTCAAAAATATGTTTCTCGCACTCGCCGACCGCTGTCGCGACACCACTCGCTACGCTCGCTCGGCTCGTGCGTTGTGTGGTCACAGTTCTAACCTAACCTAACCTTGCTGTTTCGATTTAAAAAAGGAACGTTATGGGGACAACGGGAAATAAATTTAATCACGACCCGCTGTCCCCGTGACGGAGATATGGCATACGGGGACAACGGAAATACATTGAGCGGGAGAATATATTTGATAATTTCCCACCAAAAAAAGGCGTTGGCACCATCATAGAGCACGAAATCGCTTCATCAGCAGGGGCCGACCGAGGCTTCTCTTTGCTCTGTGGGCACCATAGTCAACACCGGACTTCGTTATGGACTAATTACATACCTCTGCATTGATTTTATTTAAATATCCACTTTTCTTTAGAAGTTCTTTAATTGCAACTAATAGTTCTTTCTCCGAGATGGCTTTTTCACTCATTTTACAAGAAATTCGACCAAAATCGGTGACCGTTTCCGAAAATTGAAAATATAAAATTATGTCTTAAGTGACAGTCGTGATTTATGTCAGATATTGTTTTTATTTCTCGGTACGGTACCCTACCAGTACCTAGTAAATCAGTGATGGAGTATCGTAGTTAAATATAATAAACTTTTTCGTTATAAACTTTTGGAACAAAGTTCCTTATCGCACACTGCACTCTGGGCTAATTATGGCTAGACAGAAAAAAGTGTAACACTTTGGTCACGATACTTTTCCTTATGTTGTTAATTTATTTCACTGTCCACTAATTGCATTTAAGTCCATTAAATTTAATTCCCCATTAAAAGTAATTCTGTCACTTTATAATACGTTAACTTACGTGCAACTGGCGGTGTGGCTGTTATTTAATACATAATATGCAGCGAGAGAAACTTCGTTCCACCCGGGTGTCCCACGACACCTCTCGACTTTTTTTATTAGTTTCCTTTTTAGCTGCAGCGGGGCGAGCACGGCCTACTGTGAAATGACTTGAGTCACACATTTTATCAAAGTTTGAGTTATAAAACTGTTTTGTCATAAAATGATAGTACAAATTGATATGACATCATTTATCATGTCTTGTCACAAACGTCTTGACACGGCCTAGCCCAAATTATTTTAAATAATTAGTTTTTAGGTTTAAAGATCATAGAGAAGATTTCCCATAATAACTTATGAATAACAATTCACTTTTAATGAGATACAAAGTTACTTCTTAATAATAATATAATATAATATTTGCCTCTGGGGCGATGGTGACGTTTTTAGGGTTTCGTACCTCAAAAGGAAAAAACGGAACCCTTATAGGATCACTCGAGTGTCTATCTGTCTGTCCGTCTGCCACAGCCGATTTGCTCTGAATCTACTGGACCGAATAAGTTGAAATTTGGTACACATATGAATTTCTGTGACCCAAATACTAACGTGTAACGTAAATAAATGAATTTTGAATATGAGGGTCACTTTTGGGGGGCAAATTAGAAAATATTAAAAAAATATTTGCTAACTGTAACTCAAATGGGCAAAGACTTACTGTGATGGTCTCAACTAAATTTTTTTCTTGTAATTTTAAAATAATCATTATCATTATTTAAGGAAATAAACGAAAATTTACCATTATCCCTCTTATCTCGGAAACTATTTTTGTATTTCTTTACTTATAGATTACAGAAACCTCTATAAGAAGTCTATGGTCTTAAAATACAATATTAAATCTCTCTTTATTGTTCGTACAAATTTACATTTGCAGTTGGAATGAACGGGAAGACCATGTTTTTCAACTACAATGTTAATTTCGTTCTTGGGATAACTTCATCCCAACTACGGAACCCTTCACTGTGCGTGGTCCGACACGCAATTGGCTAAAATAATAATAACAGTTGACATAACCTCTAAATGGTGGCATGTCCCCAAATAAATGAAGAGGTAAAAAAAAATATTAATGGACGATAAAGAAAGATTTTCGGAAATGATAAATCTGTCTCCTTTTACAAACTATTTGGGGTCAGCTTCCAGTCTAACCGGATGCAGCTGAATAACAGTATTTTACATGGAACAACTTGCGATCTGACCTCCACAACCCAGTAACTGCACAATACGATAACCCCTGGTAAGACTGGTTGTCAGACTTTTAGGCTTCTGACGACCCCAAAAGAGTGACAAAGATCCAAGAATGACAGCCGGGACCAACGGCTTCACGTGCTTTTCGAGGCACGGAAGAGTCTTGGTATGTAAAGATGGTCGCCCATCTGTCAGAATTTTAGGCTTTTGACGACCCCAAACGACTGTCAAAGATCCAAGAATGACAGCCGGGACAACGGCTTTACGTACTTATAAAGGCACGGAAGAGTCTTGGTATATAAAGATGGTCACCCATCTACGGACCAACCCGAGCAAGTTTAGCTTAACCTGATGAATCGATCCGTGTGGCTGGTATTACTTAGCCACGAGCTCCTCACTTTTCAGTACTGATAAATTCAAATTATATTTTTTTTATTTGTAGAACATAGGTAAAACAAAGTACAGATGTCAGTATTAATAAAATGAGCACCATGTCTTGCCGTCAACAGCGTACAAATATTGTAATTATAATTTCTTATGACTAATTGGTTAAAAATAATAAAAACAATCAAATTAATAATTAAACTCAATTAAGTAGGTATAACAATTAAAAAAAACAAAAATATTAATTAAAAAACTGTTCAATTCATTCATTAAAATAACAATAACTTTGATCAGATAACAACACATTCAAATTAAATTATATTATATAAAACAATTAAATTATTCACAAAAAATTATAAAATAAATAAAATAAGAAATTTCTGTTGTGCTAATGTAACATTCCTTCACTCACACCTCCAGTCTAATACCCCAATTCAAGTTCCAAGAAAAGCAATCCCAATTTGACGAAGAAAAATCCTTCTAAAATTAAACTTTCCTTTACAAAATTAGGTAACCTTGGTATAAAATTCAAATAAGCGAGCTCCGGGGAGGCTTTAAGTGATTCAATTCCAGTAATAGGAGGTTACTTGAGATACAGACTTATATCTGGGACATAGCATCGCGTATGAGACTCCGTATTAGCGACGTAGCTGGCTATATTTCAAAATTGTTCTCAGAATTCTAGCTTGGAGAAATTTTTTGGTTTAATTCTGAACACATTTTGGTTGAAGTTCAATCTGCAATTTTATGAAATAGTTTTGGGACAAAATTCCTAATAAATTTAACGTTTTGAATATATTTTACCATAGTGATTTCAATGGTAAAAAAACCGGCCAAGTGCGTGTCGGATCACGCACAATAAAGGGCTCCGTAGTTGGGATGAATTTATCCTAAAACGAAACTTATCATAGATGTTGAAAAACATGTTCTTCCATACATCGATATACGCACGGTAATTTTTTGCAAATTAACAATTTTCGGACTTTTTCCTTTACTTGTGCTGTAAGACCTTGCTTCTTGCCAAATTTCATGATTCTAGGTCAACGGGAAGTATCGTTATTTGACAATTTTGTTATTGCGTTTACTTAGAAACTTTATTTTTAGAGCTTCAAGGGACAATTAATAGACTTACGTATTTGATATCAATTTCAACTTGATAACTCCACGCGTTTCTGAGAAAAAGGGTCTTGACAGACTGACAGATAGACGGATGGACGGAAAAGGAAGTGATCCTATAAGGGTTTCGTTTTTAGGGTTCCGTAGCCAAATGACAAAAAACGGAACCGTTTTGGGTTCGTCATGTCTGTCTGTCTGTCGGTCCGTCCGTATGTCACAGCCACTTTTTTTCCGAAACTATAAGAACTATACTGTTGAAACTTGGTAAGTAGATATTCTGTGAACCGCATTAAGATTTTCACACAAAAATAGGAAAAAAAACAATACATTTTGTGTAGTTTACCTACGTGTATGGACGGGGGTATCTATGGATAGGTTTCTAATATATTTTTTTTCTAAACTGAATAGTTTGCGCGAGAGACACTTCCAAAGTGGTACAATCTAAATGTAACTTCTAAAATAAAAGAATGATAAAACAAAAAAATATATATGATGTACATTACCATGTAAACTTCCACCAAAAATTGGTTTGAACGAGATGTAGTAAGTAGTTCTTTTATATTATGTTACTTGCTGCTACGGAACGTTTCATGGGTGAGTCCGACTCGCACTTGGCCGCTTTTTTTTTCTTTTGAGGTACGGCACCCTAACCCAAATATTATAATCAGTGTCACCACGAGCACCGCTACAATACTTTTGTATTTTAGATGAACAATTTTCTTACCAAATCCAGAAGCTTTAAAATTTTTGAAGACGGCATCACTAGTAGTGATAAAAACTCAACTTGATAGTACATATATAAAGACCATTAAAAGTACAATTTCGAAGACGACGGACCGCAAACCGCAGCGACACTGCCCGCCTGCTTTAATGTCATCAATTCGCCATCCTAATGCAGCTGCTGTCTGTCCTTGTAATTGGTTAACTTTGTCGCTTCGGTTTGCGGTCAGCAGTCGCCTTCGGAATCGTACCTTTAATCAATGTGTATCATTCACAGTATCCTCTATAAACTCTGAATGATACTTATTCAATCAATAAATTAAGTTGATAATGTCATTATGCCAGTGGGCGCTATTGCACTTGTTATCTCTGACACAATCGTACTCCCGTTCACTATAACTTCATAAAAAAATGTTCTGCGATATAAAACCATCATTAAAGTGATTCACTTCAACACTGGCGCTCGAAAATGGTCGAAATATCACATTACTGAACATGTACTGTTAGTAAAAGAATTATGGGTGCAGGAAAGACAAGGCATTTACTTCTTTATAAACATAATAGTGCTTGTGTTGATTGCTGAATGGGGACAAGTGTTTTTTTTTATAAATCATCTGACAATCATTTATAGTTATAATTTTCCTACGAAAAGGAAAATAATAGCTTATTCTCAAACAGAGAAGAAAGTAATAAACGTTATTTTCACAGTGGCTCACTCTTTACAAATGTATGTTGACTAACTAATTTGAACAGGCAATCCAAATTGTATTTTTTTTAATTTTACAAATAAATAAAAATGTTTAACTTCTTCTTAGCGTGTCGATACCAAAAATAACACGAAAAAAAATTTTTTTTTACTGAAAATATATTAATTTCATAATCTAAATAATAGTAACAACAGTAGCATATTTACCACGTTAATAGTTTGCCTGCACACTTAACTCTTTCGCCGTGTGTCTACAAAATAGCTCTACCCGTATTTTTACACAGAGAGACTTTGACGTATGGTATAACGACCTGCGGCCAACTGCAAGCGCATTCTTCCTGCAGTCGGAATAACCGTAGCCGTAAAGCACCTGTCCCTCCGCCCGCGTCCAAGAGGAAGCGACTAGCTATCAACTCACTGAAAAAAAAAGTGTTCGCTTTAACAAAAATCTTGTTTAATGTGATCACGCATCTTGACTCCATACGAGCCTAACAAGATCTTGACTTCTGAAGCTAGGAGAACTTTGTTAAATTATCATAGTTCCGTCAACTAAGTAATTAGTTAGTTCAATTACGGGTAGTTATTTAATTTAACTCAAATGTTGGCCAGTTTAAGAATGATATACCTAATGCTAACAAGTTGCTTGTTACCATCAACTTAAATTATTATTTGTTATACAAAAGTGAAGAAGTAAAATCAAACAAAGCATGTATGATGTAACAAAGACCGGTGATTATTCTGTCCATGTCACATTGTCGATATAAATAAAATGAATTTGTTCTGGCAAATATGCTATCTTATATGAAGTAAATAAATAAATAATGATTCCAAACAATTTAATGCCAACTAAGAGAAAATGTGTCTTAGTTAGCTCGCATTTTTTTCAGTGCTGTTTTCTCGCTCAAGAAACTTACCATAGATGTAGGTCCCATGTCCATTTATGAGATGCATAATATATTAATAATTAAAGAGAAAAAAAAAAAAGAAAATAGGTACGTTTATTTGCGGTTAACATGACGGAAAGAAAGAACACAAATACAAAAAAGAACAAGTTGGGGAAAATATGCGCCACATCCACGCAAAACGGCCACCGCTCAACATAATGCTGCGACCCTATGCGAGACAGAGCCGGTCGCTGGATTTCAGCGACAGTCGGCGTTGACGTGATCCTGGTGTTGATGTTAATCGCTGACTGTTCACACTCCCGGCAAGAACTCTCTTTCTACTACTCAAGAAAATACTCGCTCAGCGAGGCTTCTTTGGAGGGCAGAACACTAGCTGAGGGAATCGCTTGGTACATACGCATACCAGCAACAGTCAATTTACTTGTCGCACTCGCTCACTCGCTCATGACATTCGGAACTTACCCATTAAACGATTTAAAATCTGTAATAAAACTAAACTTTGTAAAAAAGGGTACTATAAGATTTCTGATTATTTAGAGGACAAAAAAGCTTGGGATTGAGCTGCTCGCTCTGTTAGCCTTGTGATAAAACTGGAAAACTTGACATTTTAATTATTATGCATGATTTTATATACATATTGACATTGCAGAATATTGTATACAATTTTACATGAATGTTTGCTTTGAAAAGTATTATATTTACTGCTTTAATTTATTGTGAATGTGAGCACTATGTGGGTAATTTTTTTTTCTTATATGTTTTCCTTTCTTTTCTTTTCTCAGTTAAGTTTTAATGATGGTCTGACATTTTGAGTGCTTTATGCGGCCTACCCAAATGTCCTTTTTTTGGTACTGTTCGTCGAGTCGTTGAGCACCTTAAGTTTTGAGTTGAGCTGCACGATTACTGACAAATGCTTACACTGATTGGACAGGACCGCTCAAATTTGCGTGGTTCTTTCCTCAAAAGACCATTTCAGACATGAATCTACATGGGAGGACCATGATCTGACCAAGATTATGTCTGGACTTTAAAAGAGACTTTGACCCCTGAGTTTGTTTCGCCATTTTTTCTCAGGGGTAGTCAGATAAGAAATGTCGGCTACATCTAGATTTTTTTTTTTATATGACGTATAAAAGTGATTTTAATATCCTATTTACAGAATAAACGATTTCATTTCATTTAAGCCATCGACAAAACTATCCGAACTACACACTCTTTGCTCGTTGCTCGTACTAGTTGCTAGCTCTGCTCCCATCTCCCTAATCGTCGGCAGTGGGACAAGGGCCGTAACTAATGTTTAGCGCATTAACTTGAAGCTGTTTCGTTGGTACGTCGGTGGATAAATAACTGTTTGCAGACAGCCCTATATATCTCATGCTGCATCGAGGGTTAGCTTATAGAATAGAGAGGTGCTATTTAGCTTGCAGTCTTATCCGTTGCTTCGTTCCGTTGTTTTCATGGTTGGGGTACATTAGTTGATTGGGAATTTAATTGTTTGTTCGAGTTTACTTCACGTTTTACTGGCTTATTTGTGTTGTAATGTATGAACTTTTGGAACAAAGTTTTTAAGAGTAAACTGGCAGAAATCGTCACATAACGACATAGCGTTATGCCCGAAGTCAGTTTCAAGTGTCATTCGTTTGTGTTTTTTTAGTACAGAGGCATCTAATATCTTATACTAGATGAATGAGATCAAAATCAAAATCAAAAGTCATTTATTCAAAGTAGGCTGAGAATCAGCACTTTTCGAACGTCAAAAATTACATGAGACAGTCCCCCAAAAACGCCCACCCTTCACCACTTCCTAGTGCTTTAGCTGGGAAGAAGAAGTGGTGCAACAAACTCTCCAGCAGCACAGCTGTCTGTTCACATATAAAACTTGATCATTCTAGATGGCTCTGTATTAATACATAATATACAGTGAAATGAACTTCATACCAACTGGGTGACCCACGTCACTTCCCTAATTTTTTAAACGTTCTACTATAAGTAGTCGATAGACAGATAATTTGAGTTTGACTACAAGTCGTTGGTAAGCAGTACAAGAGAAAAGAAAATAAAGCTACATAATACCATCAATCATACATAACTGACAGTAATAATATTGCGATTGCATGTTACGCGTAAAAGATTGTGACCACATAAAGATGATAGATAACTTCTTTCGGGCTTATAATAATTAATAACTGGTTACCGAAAACTCAGATAAAAAGTTGAAACACCTCTATTTAGTTGGTCGAAGAAAAAATGGCAATATTGGACTGCTGTATTTGGAAAGTGCCCTTTTAAGTTTGTAAGGTTTTATCTATTGGATACTCGTAAGTTATAGTACTGAATTTCGTTATCTGACTCATTTCCTTTTACAATAATGTAATTTAAATGAATAGCTAAGGTTTTAAGGCAGGTTTTCGACCTTTAAAACCTGTGGTAATCACAGACCATGACCACAGAGACATGGTACGTTTATCCTCCTTATAAAAAATACCCTTAAGGTCTTATTCATAAAAAGTTATCGAACATCTAAAACCTATTTTATATTAGTTAAAATAGGTGTTGTCACTTTCTAACAAACACAAAGGTCAATTACATTGGTACAATTTTTTTATTAAAAGATATTTATATTTGATTTTATTTCATTTTAAACATCGAAGAATTCATTTAATTGTTTACAATTTGTATTAAATATATAATTATAATATAAATACCTTATCCTAAAAATACATAATTATTTTAATATAAACAAAACTATACCGAAATTAACCAAACTATTCCGATATGATACCTAATCTCCATTACATCATTACATGTGTGTTGCCATGGATACCTAATTAACTGTTGCCTTGTCATTGACCCTAATTATCTCTTGTGGTTTTGAGGTTGATCATTATAATTATAGCGTAACATGATAGCCAGGAAAGCCAGACCTTTTGAAATTAAGAGCTGAGTACCTACCCACATCAATTACGTAATAAGTCAAAAGGGACATATTTCCGGTCAATGGTCGTGTAGCCTTTGAGGGGCTTGTGGCTAAGTAATACCAGCCACACGGGTCGATCAATCAGGTTAAGCTAGGCACGCCGCGTTTGGTCCGCGGATGGGTGACCATCTTTACATACCAAGACCCGTCCGTGCCTCGGAAAGCACGTTAAGCCGTTGCTCCCGGCTGTTATTTGTAGATCTTTGACAGTTGTTACGGGTTTTCAGAAGCCCGAAAGTTTGTTAAGCAGTCTTACCAAGGGGTATCGTGTTATCCAGTAACTGGATTGTGGATGTCAGTTTAAGGTCTGTGCCGAGATCACTCGGCACAGACCTGATGCAGCAGCTGCAGCAACCAAGAGCAGATGTTGTAACTTAAGGTAAGCTTGTATTCGTCGAAGCAATCAAGCACTAATGGGTCCACAGGGTCCAATACTGCTTAAAACGTATATTAGACACGTCATTTCAGGTGATTTTTTACCATCTTCTACAAATACCTCAGTTGCTATGCATACAGTTGTAGAACACGCTCTTGATCATCAGTCTCTGGTCGTAAGGGTCTCACAATTATGCTCTGAGAAACTAACAAGCTCGCTATAAAAAATATTACAGGAGTCAGTTTCTGTAAATAGTAATAATGTTCAGGATAAATATTACCTTGACAAAAAAATTCACAACCATCAATTATTCTGAGTACAGTCGGTAGGTTCGCCAATCCTCTGGGTTTCTTTTGCCCTTTTACTGTTACCAAATTGACGATTGCTTATGGCTAACGGCAACTGTAAATATCACTCGTACTTATTGTGTGGTGACTAAGGGAATTACTAGAGAATGGGCAGCAACGTTCTCTATGCATTTTAACACCATACTTCAATCGCCAACCCGCCTGCCAAGCGTGGCGGTTATGGTAGTTATGGTAAACCCCTCTTTCGGGGGAGGCCTATGTCCAGCAGTGGACGTCTCCCAGCTGAAATGATAAATGATGACTCATTGTGTACTAAATTGCGTATCACTCCTTTACAATTCAGGTTAACACAGCTTGAATTAAATGGTAAATTATTGCAAGCCAAGTTTGACGAAACGATTTCCAAGCAATTGCTAATGCACAAAAAAAACATCATCATCTGCCCAACCATTCCCCAACTATACAGGGTGTAAGGCACAGCCCTCCTCAAATTAACAGGGTGCATTCAGCTCCATATTTTGAATCATATTCCACTGAAAATTTTCTCAGGAAATTTTTTATTTTTTTTATCGTAATTTCAGTTACTATTCCTTTATTTCAATGTAAAATCACATTCTCTGTACGCAGTACTCCATTATTGTAAATAACACAGCTAAAATAAAAAAATCAGCAATGGATGTTGAAATTCTCTAACGAACGACGCCAGAAATCAGCGAGCGCGGCCGTCCACCCCACCACGACAAATCAGGTTCATTGGATTCCCATAACGTTCTTGAAATAATTTCACGTACCGGTCATCTTAGTACGATATACTGAATTCACCCCATCAGTCTGCGGAGGGCTGTTCCTTACACCGTGTATTGGGGGTCAGCTTCCAGTCTAACAAGATCCAGCTGAATACCAGTATTTTACATGGAGCGACTACCTATCTGACCTCCACAACGCAGTTACTGGGTAACACGATACCCCTTGGTCAAACTACAACAACTTTATACAGGCTGACTTTGAAAACATGCGACAAAATTTAAGGGAGTGTTCTACCCATCAATATGAACAACTTTTACTATGGGACCAAATTAGAATTCGCATATTATTTAAGAAAACATAAACCCCCTTATTACAAAACGAGGTTTATCTTCATACCCAGGTTTAAAAAATGGAGCCATTATTGAATTTCGAACTTTATTCCGAGTATGGTAAAGTTCCTAAACAAAAAACTGACAACTTAGTACCGAATTAAGTTTTCAGTTTGGTATAAAGAACGGTATTTCAATCGCTGTTACGTTCTTATTACAAAAACTGGCTCCATGGCCATGTCAAAATATAAATCTTGTTTTGTAATAAGGCGGTAAATGTTACGAGTACTTATGTTTGACATATCTCAGATTTAAAGCTGAAACAGGTTCTCAATTGATCCGACCGATGGTCTCAGATTCATACCTCTTAATTGATTAAATTAACTATAATAATATACAAATTATTTTCTTTTAATTATCAACATAGCTTAAGTAAGTAAATACTCATGCAACTTACAGTATTTATTTTATTTTATTTTTCTGTCCTCGCAATTTTGTTAGAAGAAGGGTAATAGAAGTGTAAAACCTGTTTCTATAGTTTTATTTTTAATCTCCTTTATTTTAAACATTTTACGTCTTCTTTTGTTTTTACTTCTTTATGTGACATCTCATGTATGCACAAAAACTACTATGAATAAATATTTTTATGATAATTTCTTAATACATAAATAATGGCATCGGCCTCCAATAATACCAGCATTCAACGATTCTCATCTCATTTCCGAAACTGACAAAAAACAGAATCATTCGTGAATTAAAGTGACAAAACGAAACGTGCAGGCGGCACCCAAAACGCGAGTAGGTACTTACATACACTTGGCACAAAAAACGGTAACTGAGCTCTGAAACACGAACGCGGAACAAAAAATTCAAAAGGACTGTCTTTTTCATAAAAGCATCATTCACCTGGGAACCTTTGATAGAACTCACTCGAACATGAAAGATTGAACTCGGGACGTAACATTTATCACAAACTAGCTTTTGTTCGCGACGTTGGCCGCTAGGCTAGGCTAACTGGCTAACTCCTTTTGTTTCTTTTACCGAACGATATGAAACGTAGCTTTGTTTTCGAGCTGAAATTTTGTGGGAATTTTCGTGTTTTGTGACCTTGAGTGACTTTTGTGTGGCTACCAATTATTGAGTCCATCCCTTTGTGTATTTGAAAACGACTACAGCCTGCAGCCTGTGTCCCTCCAGGACCAAAAAATCGGCCAAGTGCGATTCGGACTCGCGCACGAAGGCTTCCGTACCATTATAATTATAAAAATGGTTTGTTGTATGGGAGCCACCCTTAAATATTTGTTTTATTTTAATTTAATTATTTATTTTATAAATATAAAACTAAATATTCTGTGAATATTTCAAGCGTCTACCTGTTGCCGTTATCAATATAGAGCAAAAACGAGCAAAACAATTACGTTTGATGTATGGGAGCCCCCTTAAATAATTATTTTATTCTGCTTTTTTAGTGTTTGTTGTTATAGCGGCAACAGAAATACATCATCTGTGAAAATTTCAACTGTTAAACCATCACGGTTCATGAGATACAGCCTGGTGATAGACGGACAGACAGACAGACGGCGGTGCCTTAGTAATAAGGATTTCGTTTTACCCTTTGGGTACAGAACCCTAAAAAACTAGATTTGTTTGCTAAAAACCAACAGTCAAAAGTCAGCGTGCTTGCTTTGTTAAATTAGGCACAGTCAGTGACAATCACCATTACCTAACCCCCCTTGTTGTCGCCGTTCTGGAACCAGAGGAGTTTTGACTAGCAGCAAAGCTATCACATACAGTCCACTCGCTGCACATTCTGGTCCTTCGAGCCGGATCTGAACCAGCGACCTATGGATCAGAATGTGCAGCGAGTGGACTGTATGTGATAGCTTTGCTGCTAGTCAAAACTCTTCTGGTTCCAGAACGGCGACAACTTGTCGCCAAGACTAAGAAGAATAATGGAAGAGAGTTCAGGTTATGCAGGTCATTGACTGTATTACTAGCTTTTGGAGTAAACGCGTAGATGTTAGAAAATATCTCACGGGAACGTACTACCGAGGTTATAAGTCTCTGTTATAAACTTTTTGTTTTATCCAAGTTATAGCGATCTACGTGTCCAGTATAATAACGCCCTCAGGATACTGTTGAGGCTGCCGTGGCGCGTCAAGGATGTTTGTGGAAAGGCATACAGATGGTTTTGCGGCCATCATACGTAAAAGAAGCGCTTCTCTGCTTGCTCGTCTCCGCAGCAGTACCAACACTATCTTGAGTTTATTCGCAGATAGATGGGATTCTCCAATGCATTGGATGAAACTCCACACGTAATAAAACTTGTATGTCTACTAACACTAGATTTTAAGATCATTGTTACTACCTCTATTGGCGTTGCCTGAAATAAATGATATAATAATAATAATAGTTTGAGTCCGCTTTGGTTCTGCTTAGCCTTGAATCCTCTAAGCACACTGCTGGAGGATTCAGGTCTAGGCTATCGGTTGAGGAGAGGTGGTCAGGTTATATCTCACCTCCTCTACATGGATGACCTAAAACTCTTTGCCCCCAACAATTTGCATCTGATGGAGCTACTGAAAGTAACTGAAACTTTCAGTAGTACCATCAGGATGGAAGTTGATGTGGACAAATGTGCGGTCCTGCATGTAAAGCGAGGGAAGATTGTGGAATCCGTGGGAACCCAACTTTCGGATTCCATAAACCTTAGAGCCCTCTCCGCATCCGAAACCTACAAGTATTTGGGTATGTCGGAAGCGTTGGGCATCAATGTTACTGACATGAAGCAATCGTTGAAGAAGCGCTTCTTTGCCCGCCTGAAGAAAGTATTTAATAGTCTTCTATCAGGCGGGAACAAAGTGCGCGCCTTCAACGGTTGGGTCATGCCGGTTTTGATGTACTCTTTCGGCATACTCAAATGGACTCAGACCGAACTTGACGCCCTGGATAGGAGGGTTCGTACGCTGCTGACTGCATATCGAATGCATCACCCACGGTCCTCGGTAATGAGACTGTATATCCCGCGAAAGTGTGGAGGTCGAGGCTTTTTAAACGCTAAGACACTCCACAATCGCGAGATATGCAGTCTCAGGGAATATTTCCTAGAAGCCGACGTGGGGATGCATCGAGATGTGGTCGTGGTGGACAAGGGCCTCACCCAGCTCTCCTTGGCTACAGAGAACTGGCGCAAACCTGTAGTGCTTGACACTAATGATCGCAGGGAGGTATGGCAAAGTAAGGAGCTTCACGGACGCTTTTTCCGGGCCCTACATGAACCCGAAGTAGACTTTTTAGCATCCGTAGCCTGGCTGCGTTTCGGTGATCTCTTTGGGGAAACCGAAGGCTTTGTCTGTGCAATTATGGACGAAGTTATCATGACTAAGAATTATCGGAGATTTATTGTGAAGGACGGCACGGTTGACGTGTGTCGGGCATGCCACCATCCGGGAGAATCAATCCGACACATTATCTCCGGGTGTTCTCGTCTAGCTAACGAAGAGTACTTGCATAGACACAACCTTGTAGCCAGGATTATCCATCAGCAACTTGCTCTGAAATACAACCGATCCATCATCACTGACAGGACTATTGTTGCCAATAAGCCTGATATAGTGGTGGTGGATCGAATAGAGCGGCGCACAATGATTATTGACATAACGGTCCCTCATGACGGGAACCTCGTGAAAGCCGAGAAAGATAAAGAAATCAAGTATCTTGACTTGGCTCGCGAGGTTGTCGACATGTGGGATGTGGACTCAGCAATCATTGTGCCGATAGTTGTATCAGCTAATGGCTTAATTGCCAAGAGCCTCGACCAACACCTAAAGAGGCTCTCGTTGGGCAGCTGGATTAAGGGCCTGATTCAGAGAGCGGTACTTCTGGACACGGCTCGCATTGTTAGGAGGTTCCTCTCTCTGGAGCCCTGATCACCGGTAGCTTGGACCTTGTTCCCGATACCGGTGGGCTACTATTTTTTATATTTTTAAATGTTTTTATATTTTGTTTATATTCTAATATTTAAAAATATAATTTATATTTAATGAAATAAAGGAATAATAATAAACTATCTGTGAGCCAAATTTTATCCAAATCCGTGCAGCCGTTTTTGCGCTAATCCGGAACATACATATAAACAAACGGATAAAAAATCTATAAACTATACAGGGTGGAAGGGACATCGACGCGAATCCATTTACCATGGATTCAGTACATTCTTGACCCCCTTTTTTTTTTTTTTTTTTTTTTTTTTTTTTTTTTTTTTTTTTTTGGTGGGAAATCATCAAATAACTTCTCCCGCTCTGGGCGGAGCGAGAGGGAGTGTCAGACTTTTACTGACTAAAACCCACCGTGTTCCTTCAGATGCCTGTGTGCCAGAGTCACGATATCCCTTTCGGACAGGCTCGTAACCCTGGCAGGCATTGGCCCTTTCGGATCCCGTCAATTGGTGCTGACGTCTCTTTGAGGCGCGCGTGGAACACAACGCGCCGTCGACCCGGGCCTGGTCCTTATCGGACGGCGAGCTACCCATCGCTCACCGTCCGCAAGCCCGCGCCTACGGTGGCCGGGAATCGGCCTGCGATTCCCGACGCCCAGGGCGTCTCCTGCGGCGACTTAGGGCGGAAGGGCGGGCACCCTGCCTCACCCTCATGCGCTCCGCCTCCTCCTTCGCGAGCATTACTGTTTCGCAGAAGGAGGTGACGGCCTCCCATGCACTCTCGCTCCGAACCATGGCCTGAACCAGGGCCGGACGCGAGAGATCGTCGCCGCCAATCGCCTCCGTGAGGACACGGCGGTGCTCCGCCCAAGCAGGGCAGACCTCCACCGTATGCTCCACCGTGTCCTCCGGGCGATCCACACAGTGGTGACACCCGGGCGTTTCCTCCCGCTTTATCCTGAACAGGAACCTCCCGAAACAACCGTGTCCGGTGAGGACCTGCGTCAGGCGGAAGGTGAGGACGCCGTGGCGCCTCTCTAGCCACTCCTCAAAGAGGGGACTTACCGCCGCAATTGTGGCGTGCCCAGCACTGGGTTGCGACAATCGCACTTTCCATGTCGCCATGAGATCCTGCCGGAGCTCCGTCCGCTGTGCCGCGATTTGTTGCGGCAGCGGAGTTTCACCCCGGCGTTTCGCCTCTTCGCGCCACACCCACATGTGCGCGAGGACTTTCGCCTCCAGATCCCATGGCGGCAGTCCGGCAAGGAGGCTCGCCGCCTCACGGGAGACCGTGCGGTAACCCCGTACCAGCCTGATGGCCATGACCCTTTGGGACGCGTTCAACCGCTGGGCTGGTCGCAGCCTCAGTGAACGCGCCCACACCGGTGCCCCGTAAAGGGCCATGGACCGCACGATCCCCGCGTAGAGCCTCCGGCAGGAGGCGTTTGGACCCCCCAGATTGGGCAGGAGCCGCTTCAAGGCAGCTCCGGCCCGCTCCAGTCTGGGAGCCAAACGTCAAAGTTTTTCGTCGGTTATTTAAAAAAAAATCATATACATACATTACATTACATACATTTTGACAGAGTAGGTATTGCACTTCTGTACGAAACAGCTGTTTTTTTTTTAAATTACCGTAGAGAAATTTTCAATTTACGCAGGGGGTCAAGAATGAAGTACTGAATCCATGGTAAACGGATTCGCGTCGATGTGCCTTCCACCCTGTATTTTTGACATGAGACTCGTTCAAACACCCGTGGGATTAACTTTTTTTTATAAAAATTCAAGATACAGTTTTGACTTACGTAGTTACTATTTTAATAAATTATAAATGTATTGATTTAAAGGTGCAGTCACACCGAAGTTACTTTTTGTAGAGCAACATTTTGCGACATGTTTTTGCTATATTTTTTTGTTATTGATTATTTGTTTTTGTTATTGATTACGATATATTTGATGACGATTGCAAAACGTTGCTCTACAAAAAGTAACTCTGGTGTGAATGCACCTTAAAAAAATTGAGCCGTCAAGGGAAGCGTGGCAGATGTGAAACATTTAAATTATTTACACACTACTACTTATAGACTGTATAGTGCCAACGCGTAGCCACGAACAACTTAAAGCCCAGGCGAAATTCATGGGATCCGGGATATCATATATTAGAAGAAATCCATCAAATTACAAGTCATCCTGTATATCCGTGTTTCTCATTATACAGGGTGTTTGGTGCATCGTGTGCCAAATTAAAATGGTCGACTGAAGGGGTCATCCGCTAGCCTTTCAGACCCCTTAACACCCCTCATGCTCTGTGGATTTTTTTTTATCGACTTTTTATTGTTTTCCAAAAAAAAGACCCAAATTTTACATTCAAATACAGATTTAAAAAAAATATAAGGCGTAGACTCTGAATTTTATTTTTATTTCGATGTGTATTGTTTAAGAATACTTTTAAATACAAAATTAGTGATATTAGTCACCTAGTTTTTTTTTTAATTCACTCGCAAAGGTAAAACTTAAATTAAAGCTGTACATGTTACAGCTATTTATAAGGCTACAAAAAAAAAACCAAAAGCGACCGGGATCTTCCAACTCCCTCATTAATTCTCCAGTCTATCCTCTTTCTAATGATGTGCCACATGCCATAAAAGTATTTTAAAAACTTTGTGAATTCGCTAGAATTGTGAATTAAGTCACATAAAACTACATTCCAAATTCTAATGAAAAAATATTTATTGCGGAACTGTTACTTGAGAAAGAGGTAAAATTTGTTTTCTCACTCTTTCACAGTAAAATCTATCTTCTATCTCTTTCTTGCATACCTTAAATCGGTTTAAACAAATCGCGCCGCCCGACCCGCCATTTTTTTAGTCGAGACATGACTGCCTCTGCTACCTAACGTGTGTGCTAGTTCACCATACTCCGCGATTCTTTTATTACTTTGTTATCGTTAATTTTTGCTGGTTCTTGTTACATTTGTTTAATTTTTGTTGTTATTGTTAAACTTTGAGTTTTATGTTATTGCAATGGCGACATTCTCTAACGAAGAATATGCGGACATCATGATGGCTTACGGAGCCGCTAATGGCGTCGCTCGTGCAGCGCAACGATTTTACCAGGAACGCTTTCCTGGTAGACGATTACCTGGCTGCAGAGTCTTCCAAGACACATACCGACGCATACGCGAGACTGGCAGTGTTACTTTTAATGAACCAAGGGGCCATATTGTGCGACATAATGTTGAAGTAGACGAGAGAATACTGGCACTTTTTGAGGAAGACCCTACAAGAAGCATTAAAAATGTGGCATCACATCTTGATATTTCAATATGGAAAGTGTGGAAAGTACTTCGTCAAAACAAAAAGCATCCATTCCACTACACTCCGGTGCAAGGTACGTAATTTTAAACTAACTTTAAACCCGTGCAAGCTTTGTTTGACCTTGCCTTTGTTTAGCAGGTAATGGGTATGGTATGGCGTCACTTCCAGGTAGTGAATCTATTAGCACGAACAGGGGGTCCTTTCTTGTGCAATTACTTATTGCCCAAGAGAAATTTAAAAGAGTTTTTTGTTTGTTGCAGCTCTTGAGGGTGGCGACTTTGAGAGACGAGTGGCTTTTTGTCGGTTTCTTTTACGCACGGATGTGGATGATCCTGATTTTTTAAAAAGAATACTGTGGACGGATGAATCCAAATTTACCAAGGATGGGATCCTCAATTTACACAATTTGCACCACTGGACAACGAAAACGCAAAACCCACGTGTTAAAAGACAGAAATCTTCTCAAAGAAGGTTTAGTGTAAACGTTTGGGCAGAAGTGATTGGGAATCAGGTAATTGGACCGCATTACCTGCCCGATAATCTCAATGGCGAAGACTACCTGGAATTCCTACAAAATGACCTGCCCGAATTAGTGACCGATGTGCCCGTATTTAATGAACGTGTGCCCATTGTATTTCAAAATGACGGCTGTCCCGCGCATTGGCGATTGACTGTGAGAGAATATCTCGACAATGTGTTCCCCAATGCATGGATTGGACGCGATGGCCCTATTCCATGGCCGCCACGTTCCCCAGATCTAACTCCGTTAGACTTTTATGTCTGGGGACGTGCCAAAGAGTTGGTATATGCCACGGAGGTTCCAACTAGGGAGGTATTAGTCCAACGCATAGAAGCGGCATTCAATACTATTAAGGAGGAAATACGACTTCGTACAACAACTGTTGAAATACGAAACAGGTGTCGGGCCTGCATTCGCAACAGAGGCCAACAATTTGAGCAAGATTTGTAACAATGATTAAATAAATGTTAAAAATGCAATTTTGTTTTTTTATTTCAAGTAAATCCCACGAAAGATACAGATATGAGACACGAATTTACCTAACCATAAGAATGAAATAGCAGATTTATAGGTTTGACAGGTATCATTTAAGAGATTTTTTTTAAAATCATAATTTTGAATATTAGCCTTAGGTGACTCGATTCACAATTCTAGCGAATTCACAAAGTTGTTAAAATACTTTTATGGCATGTGGCACATCATTAGAAAGAGGATAGACTGGAGAATTAATGAGGGAGTTGGAAGATCCCGGTCGCTTTTGATTTTTTTTTTGTAGCCTTATAAACAGCTGTAACATGTACAGCTTTAATTTAAGTTTTACCTTTGCGAGTGAATTAAAAAAGAACTAGGTGACTAATATCACTAATTTTGTATTTAAAAGTATTCTTAAACAATACACATCGAAATAAAAATAAAATTCAGAGTCTACGCCTTATATTTTTTTTAAAATCTGTATTTGAATGTAAAATTTGGGTCTTTTTTTTGGAAAACAATAAAAAGTCCATGAAAAAAAATCCACAGAGCATGAGGGGTGTTAAAGGGTCTAAAAGGCTAGCGGATGACTCCTTCAGTCGACCATTTCAATTTGGCACACGATGCACCGAACACGCTGTATAATCATGAAAAACTGTAGCCATGAATAACATAATTATTTTTCTGATAACTTGTCAGCATCTTGATACAAACAAGAAAATTAAATTTAGTATGAGATATTGTTGTTCATTAAAAATTGTTTTGTGAATCATAAATACTAAATAACATATTATTTAATGACCTGTTAGGGCAAACTTGAAAGGAGGCGGAACGCGTGAGGGAGAGGAAAGGTTCGCGTCCTCGCGCCCCTAGTCGCCGCAGGAGATGCCTCGGGCGTCAGGAGTCGCAAGCCGATTTCTGGCCACCGTAGGCGCGGGCTTGTGGACGGTGAGCGATGGGTAGCCCGCCGTCCGATAAGGACCAGGCCCGGGACGAGGTGCTTTGTGTTCCACGCGCGCCTCAAAGAGATGTCATCACCAACGGACGGGGCCTGTCAAGGCCAATGCCTGCCGGGTTTGCGAGTTTGTCCGAAAGTGATATCGTGGCCCTGGCACACAGGCAACGGAAGGAACACGGGTGGGTTTTAGTCAGTAAAAGTCTGATATGCACGCCCTCCCGCTCCGCCTAGAGCGGGAGAAGTTATTTGATAATTTCCCACCCAAAAAAAAAGGGCAAACTTGAATATATTATACTTAAAAACCTCCTTCCAGCAATTGTCTAAAATAATGTTGATAAAAACGACATCAAAATCCATGACGCAGTTTAGAACTACTAAGCTCGGATTACACAGACAAACTGCTTTGTTTTATGCTATTTCGAGATTACAGAAGACGAGAAACTAAAGGATACCCTACATGCAGCAGGCTTAGCACGAAAACCGTAGAGAAGCCTTTTGTCGATTGGAGAGTAGACAAAAATGATGTGTCCGTGTAGACAGTAGAACATTTCGGTAGACAAGCGATTTCTATTCTAAAGTAGTATTATCATCATTTCAGCCGAAAGACGTCCACTGCTGGACATAGGCCTCCGCAAAAAGGGGGGGATTTGCCGTAATCGCCACGCTTGGCAGGCGGGTTGGCGATCGCAGTATGGTTTCAAAAATGCATAGAGAACGCTGCTGCCCATTCTCTAGTAAGTCCCTTAGTCGCCTATTACGACACCCACGGGAAGAAATGGGATGGTGCTATTCTTGACGTCCGGCACCAACCGGAACTAAAGTAGTATGTATCTATATTAATCATATAATAAAATTCTTTATTTCTCCTCACAATGACAAGCATACGCTAGGTTTCACATATTATTTGGTTTTTTTAGCAATGTGAGGAGCTGGTGTCTGAGTTAGGCGTAAACTACCTGTATTACAAATCACCAGGTCCCCCTGGAAGAACAGATAGTTTTACTTAACAAAATAATTATGATACTTATTACAATCTGTAGGGTTGCTAGTTGTGAAATTAAAGCCCCGTTCAACTTGATGATGATTTATTGGCAACTTAACTTGTTACACGTTACAAATGTTACAATAATCAATATATCAGGTGGCAACCCTAAGTGGAGGGATGCGTGGCTATCGCCCTTCAGACCTCCTCAAGCTGACTCGTTTCCTAAAGACTGCGGAGCTATTGAAGCAGGAACTAGTCGTACTCAGGATCAGAGCTGGCTGCGTGGCTACCCAGCTCAGAACCTCTAGCTAGTGAATGACAATTTGTCCGCCTTTATAAGCAGAGTTGTCTTCGACAACTCTGCTTATAAAGGCGGACAGTTTACATGTGTGCACAACATCTACACGTAGTCTGTTACTTTATTTATATGGAGATTAAGACAAAACACTTAACTTATTATAATTGTGGGGGTAGAAGTTAAAAATAAACTGTAACCAAATAGTTAATCAGGGCGTCTGTATCTGTGTGTGTGTAGAAATAGAAACTGCCACGCTAAGCCTGCTGGTAGTTGTTTTGGCAATAAGTTCCTAACATGCATGGATTCTCAAAGTAGTAGCAGAGCTCTCTGTGATGGAGCTCGTTCGGAGAATTACTTACCATACCTATTTCTACTGTCAAACAGCGGTGCTGTGTTTCGGCTCGAAGGGTTTTTTATCTGAGTGTGTTTCGGCCTTTCTTCTCAGAGAAGTCAGATAAAAACGCCAACGTCATCTAGTTTTTAGGGTTCTGTACCCAAAGGGTAAAACGGGAACCCTATTACTAAGGCTCCGCCGTCTGCCTGTCTGTCCGTCTGTCCGTCTGTCACCAGGCTGTATCTCATGAACCGTGATAGCTAGACAGTTTAATTTTTCACAGATGATGTATTTCTGTTGCCGCTATAATAAAAAATACTAAAAAATAGAATAAAATAAATATTTAAGGGGGCTCCCATACAATAAACGTGATTTTTTTTTGTTCGTTTTTGCTGTATATTGATAACGGCATCAGGTAGACGCTTGAAATATTCAAAGAATATGTAGATACATATTGCTTTTAAAAATAAATAATTAAATTAAATTAAAACGAATATATAAAGGGGGCTCCCATACAAGAAACGTGTTTTTTTGCCATTTTTATAGAAAATGGTACGGAACCCTTCGTGCGCGAGTCCGACTCGCACTTGGCCGATTTTTTTAAATATGATTCACGTGTATAAGTTTTTGTACAATCAGTGACCTGCATAACCCGACCCCTTTTCCCCTGTACTTCTGAGAGGGGTCAGAGTCAAGAGGGGTCAGATAATCCAGAGTATACTTACCACACAAACCTACTTACAGAAATAAAAATCATTTCAAATCAAATCATTTCATTTCAAGGGTTTTGGAGGCCGGTGTCGTTACAGTCAACATGATACAATTCAGTTTGGTCTCTGGGGTGGCCACGTATCCACAATATAACTTACCATCAGGGGAACTGCTAGCTTTCTGTCAAATGCTATTCCATATTTAAAAAAAACCAGACAAGTGCGAGTTGAACTTGCGTGGTGAGAGTTCCATACAATGAATTATGTTATCTAACTACCATAGAACAAACTTTATGTTGTAGTTGAAAAAAATGTTTCCGTATACAGTCCAACTGCAAATGTAAGTTTGAACGCAAAATATTGAGTGATTTACCATGTTATTATAAGATCATAGACTTCTTATAATTTTTCCTGTAATCTATAAGTAAATAACTATTTTATGTATAGCCTTCAAATTTTTGGGCTTAGAACTTAACGAGATAAAGGGAAATGGTAAATTTTAATCCATTTTCTTAAATAATTTTAAAAGTGTTTCTTTTAGAATTATAAAAAAATATACCTGAAATTCTTACAACAAGCCCTTTTGGTTTGATTTCTTGTTCTAATTTGCCCCCCGTAAGTGACCTCCATATTCAAAATTCATTTATTTAAGATACACGTCCATGTTTGGGTCACAGAAGTTCATATGTGTACCAAATTTCAACATAATTGGTTCAGTTGATACGGAGCAAATCGGTTATGACAGACGGACAAACAGACAGACATACGTGTGTAAGTGTTTAATCCTCTATAAGGATTCGGTTTTTTTTTTTGAAGCACGGAACCCTAAACAAACTGTATTTATCTCTTGAAGCTCCTTTTGACTGTCACATTAAAGTCAATTCCTGTTGCGACCGGAACAACCCAATTTATGAACGTCTTTTCAATATTTCATCTGTTATCTAAGCTCTTGTCCGGTGATTTGATTTGTTGTTATTCAGTCAACCAATATTATGATTGGCTGTCTGACAGACGATTATTATAAATGATTAGTTGCTATGGCAACTAATCATTGATTATAATTGACTACAGATTTACCGTTTGGGGACTGGCTCGGTCATTCAAAAAATTGTTACAGAAATTTCAGGGTTCGGAACCCTTGAATATTCTACATTCTCTTTTTAGTACGATGTATATTCTGAATAGATCTATGCTTAGATATAAAACAACACAGATTTTAATATCAATAACAGTTACGTCACATAAAAATTGAAATAGAGTTGGTGTAAACACAATCTCAATAACATACAAGAAAACTTTCAGAAACACACGTTTTATGATATTGAACTCATCCGTCTCCTGCATCACTCTACTACTCTAGTGCTTAGATAACAAATATCCGATGCTGGGAGATGCTACAGAAAATACTGAATAATCATGTTGCACCGCGAGCCGAGCTTACCCGAAGCGTTCCGAGACGCGGTTTTCAAACTTGGAATGCTAACCGAAGTAGAAGCGCAGTTTGCCGCCGAACGTTGTATTGTGCGGACGTGTTTAGTCGGCTGAAATATTTACGGTCGTACGTTTGGTGTAGTGGTGAACGAGTGCTTAATGTTGTTGTGCTTGACGGTATGAGGACATAAAAAGTGTTTGATTTGAAAGATTTTAGGACGTAATACGGTGAGAATTTTTGTTTTAAATACCTTTTTTTATATGTATGTTTTCGTGATTTTTATTTTAGCTGTTTTATAATGAGAAAATGTTAACATAAGCCTTCATTTAATCACCACAAATATTTCGTCAAAGAATTCAAAAGTCCAACAGATCAAATTACGATTTGCAAATCGGTTGCAAAATCGGAACACGCTCACATTATTTTACTGTAACTAACACAACGTTAAAATTTCATCACACCACCGCGAGAAATCTCATACATAAATGTTAATTCTGAAATAATATCTCGAAATTCATTTCGCAAATTAAATTAAGTCTGCCGTACCCGCAAACGTAAATGTGTGTTTGAAGAATATCTCGTAGCGCTTCGCTACGCGGTGCTACGAGGAGCTACGCCGTCGTTACGAGTTAATAGTAGTTTAATTTTATTTTCTACGGGGAATTGACTCCCGGGAAGGAAGTTAGTATTAAGATTTATTTGAGATTGAACTAGTATTCATTCTGGCGTTTATTTATTCATGGTATAAGTTCAGGAAATTAGACTGAAACTAGTGGTTTTTTGTATTAGTGAATTGAAAGCCGATTTCTAGGTCTGTCGGTTTCCAGAATGATTTAGCAATACTAAAATTATTATGTTTTGTAGAAATTGTTAATTATCGTTGTAAAAGATTATGTTTTGAAAGAATATTATTATGTAACTTTTACAAACGCTAGAAAAAAATGTTTTCAAGAACCGGATACACGTGAAAAGGTATTTCACAATTTTAGCACTTTTGCTGAATGCGTTATATTTTTCGTGAACAGTAATAATTTAAAGTTTGATCATTAGAAGATTATGATGTTTGGAAGGTAAATCCATAAAGCTTAATCAGGTGAAAATAAATCTCATATTTTTGAAAGAAGTTTTTGCTACTATATGTTAATTAAATATTGACGAGCTCAGAAGACTATACAATATAGCCACATAATAGATCAGAATAAAATGGTTATAAAACGATTTGTTTCAGTAAGATCTTCTCTATGTTTCCTTTGTCAGCGTTTCAAGATCTTAAGCCGTTTTTGAAGATCAATCAAAGAATGTTGAGCTGAACTAAGAGATCTACCTTTTTTTACCCATAATATCATTGTCACAAAGTGATTTATTCCGAGCCCTCATGATAATATTCAGTGTCTCGACCCAAGTTTCATCGCTTTAATTCGTATATCTTTGATAGTCGTTACGGGTAGTCAACTCGAAAGTCTGACAACCAGTCAAAGTCGAAGTCAAATTATTTATTTCAAATAGGCACATAGATGGCACTTTTGAACGTCAAAATTCACAAATAAAATAGAATTGATTCTAGTCGCCCCTTCCGAAAGGTAGCTTAGTATGGAGAAGAATGGGCAAGAAACTCCACCGTTACTCTATTAAAATGTTTTACAATATTTTGTATAGGTACATCAATTATATAATTTTATGTGAAGACGATAAAAATAATTAATAATGAAGCAATGACAGATAAATTAATTATTATTATGTGATAGATACATGGTGCTCACATATTTACAAACATTGTAAAGTAAAAAAAAAAAAGTTTACCTAAAAAAAAAAAAGTATCAGTGTGTGAGTTTAAGGTAATCACAATAAAATAAATGTCATAAAAATAATAAATTATACAGTTAAAATAGCAATCAGTTAGATTTTGTCTAAACTCTAGATTAGTCATATCATATAGTCTCCCAGTAATCTCTCTGGTCCCAGTTATTGGGTTGTGCAGGTCAGAAAAGCAGTCGCTCCATGTAAAACACTGGTATTCAGCAACCGCATCTGGTAGGACTGGAAGTCAACACGCACATTAGTTGGGAAAAGTCTAGGTAGTTAATGATGACGTCAGCTTTTCAAGACTAATACTATACATATTGGTGTCGCATGAAAAATGAGAATTAACGGAAGAATGTTAACATCAGTTAATAATATGTGTTTGGGCGAGTCGAGTTTGTAGAATTAACTAAGGTTTATTGGCTAGAGTCTTCATGTAGTGAGTTCCCGAGGACGGGCGAGCGTCGTATCGACGTATGCCAAGAAAACTTTAGAGTGATGTTTCATAAGCCATTAACATGAATTTGCTGATGATGTAAGCAAAACATAGATAAGTTTATTATATATATATATATATATAAGTCATGCTCACTTAAATGTCTCGCTGATGGTGGCGCGTGTGTTGGATCATTCGGTTCCCTACAAAATTGTTGAGCTGGATGGTGCTGATCCACGCGTCATGTTCGTGAACGGGCGCCGTCAGTTGTGACTGGTCTTATCCTATCTGCCAGGGCTTATTTGTAATCGTTTATATTTTGTATTGTTTTTAAATAATTTATTTTTTAACATTGTTCTCACATATAGAAGCGACAAGAATAATGTACCCAGGATTTTGTAATATCTTGATTTAAAAGAGTGTCCTTGGAGTTTCTTGCCTATTCTTCTCCATAGAGATCTACGTTTTGGAATGGGCAAATAGCTTCAACTTCCTGACTAACTGACCGACTCTTTGACAATTCATAAGTGTCTGTAATTGGTTTAATTGAAATAAATGCTTTGACTTTGAGTGTTGTGTGTTCTGGGTGACGCCTGTGCAGTCAAAGAGCACATGCGCAACGGTTTCTTCAGCCTCCATGCAAGCCCTGCACAGAGGGCTGTCCGTTATCGTAACAGAAACCCTCGGGGTCACCCTGATCCTTCACAGATATCCTATGCAAACCAGAATACCAAATCAGCTTCTGGAGGGAGGTGGGCTGGTTGGAATAAACCACTGACGGCTGCCATGGCCCACGCACAATGGTCCACATGAAGGACTAAGTGCGGAAACTCTAACATAGAACATAGAAGCGTTGTGTGAAGTGAATGAGTGAGTGAGTGAATGATTAGCGACTGTTTAACCATACAGTATTGATGTTTAAATGTCACTTTTAGCAACGTTTTTAATAGTAAAAACGTTTACAATAAGTGTAAATTTAGCCAACAGTACATTGTAAATTTCCTATACAATTATAGTGATATAATAAACTAAAGATACAATATTTTTATAACAGATGAAAATAATTATGGTTTGGAATTAGAATGTTAGGTAGCGACCCGATCTAGGTTTATTCAAACGTGTGTTTCAGGCCATCTCTTTACAGTTCAATTACAGTGGGACATTAAAATTATAAGTAAAACTGATATAAAATAATCTATTTGTAACAACTGTTTGACATGATCGCTAGAATCGATCATTTACAAATTTTCTCAGCTCCTGTCTGTAATTATTCTGCGGTGTTTACGGTTAATGGAAGATGCTGTGACGTCTTCCCCAAGACGCTGTCGTAGGGTTAACCACAATACCTAAATTAATCAAATTACACTCATTTCTGTACACCTGCACTCATCCCCATACACTCACACACACACACACCCCCACATACCTTACACCACACTTCACTCAAGCGCGCCTCTTTTACCTTTTTGTTTATTGTTTAAATCTACTTGCATGTTTTTTTTCTAAATATATAATAATAAAATAATAATAATAATCTTTATTTAACCAAAATTCATTTACATTGTTTAGTTCTAAAAATATGGCTTAAGCTAGTGTTCCAGAGTGAAAAACCCTGACTTCTAAACTAGGTGTATGTACCTGAATCTTGGAAGCCAGTGTCCCTTCAAAGTGATGAGCATATAGAAAATAGGACACACATTATACACAAAAATCCATTAGGTAAGTTAAAGAGAAACGAAAGATAAGTTAAAATGACACATGATGACATGATATGACAACATGGTTATGACACGATGATTTGTCGTGATAATGGGATGACATGTTTCTGAATTATATATATTTTGGATAAAGATAAGTGGAAGAGCGGAGTCTCCTAACACAACCATTTCCTTGCTTAAAAGGATTCTCCAAATCATAGAATGCAAACCAAGTATGTTAATTGAAA
This sequence comes from Tiliacea aurago, assembly GCA_948098905.1. Classification (NCBI taxonomy): domain Eukaryota; kingdom Metazoa; phylum Arthropoda; class Insecta; order Lepidoptera; family Noctuidae; genus Tiliacea; species Tiliacea aurago. Next base: position 22,946,562 of record OX402582.1, read on the forward strand.
TAAACATTTTTTTTTATAATAAAAAGTGTAATGGTCTATTAGTAGTACCTACCTAATTCTAGCCTATTCAAAATATACAAAAGTAGATACTTACGTGGGAATAAATTATCATCATGATAAAATTTCTAGTAGATGTTTTTCTGTCTGTGTAATTGAGTATCGCTAAACCAGAATAACATTGTACAATTTAATTAAGCTTATAAATAAAGGGGTTTGTGTCATATACAACATTATTTTTAGTATATGCGAAACCCGAAACACGTGTCTAGTATTTTTATGTAAAGAATCTCTGTACAAAATTTCAAAACTGTATCATGAAAAATCACAAAGTTATAAGGTCGTTATGTTACCGGGTTGTCCGTACAAAAACATGCTAACGGCGCCCTCGCGCCTCCAGGGTCGTCTTGCGCTCATTGATAATAATTTGGCAGTAGGTACCTAATCGTACGGCGATTGTATTGTAAGTAATTAAATGGTGATAACATTTTCCATCACACTTAAATATATTTGGGGAAAAAAAAACATGGTTTAAAAATTATTGAAATCGATTCAGTTCCTTATTCTGAACAAACTATATTCAAGTTTCGCATAAATACTAAAAATAATGTTGTATAAATAATTATGAAGTCGGACCAAACACTTTTAGTCGGCAGTTAATTGGATAACAACGAACAGGCTCGAACGAGTGTTACAATAGCTTATCGTACTGTTACATTCTTCAAACAGATAGCCAAGGCATGATCTAACCAAGTTTATGTCTGGACTTTAAAATAGACTCTGACCTCTGAGTTTTTTTTTGGTCTTTTTTTCAGAGTGTCGGATAGGAAACACTGACCTCATAATAGTTTTAAAATATGATTGATACGTACAAGTGTTCGTACAAACCTACAAGAAATAAAATCACTTATCATTTTATCATTGCGATACAGTCCACTCTTGTTGGACTCTTTGGTGATTTCAGTCTGGTGTTAACATCATAGAATATTGAATAGGAAGATAAACGATTAGTCGCTTTCACGAAGCAAATAGACAGATTAGTTGCTACAGCTTATATTTGAAAGATCTTATCCTTCTTAATGAAAAATACTTGGCTGGACGTGGAGTTGTGGTTACCAGCCCGTGATAGAATTATACAAGATACGTTCCTTACCCATTCCGAAGAATAACCTTCCTATAAATACCACAGGTGTTTATGGAACAACGTCTCTCTATAAAAACATGAACAAAATAAATCACACGAGCGTATTCGTGATGCATAACAACACATTCTACTGAACTATTTACAACTGCACGTGTGCAAGATAAGTACAATACGGGTATGTCCACTGGAACACGAAGTTAGGAACATTGAACAAAAGCAGTATTCAGAAAACCTAGCAGTTTATTGTCACAGTCACTATGTTTGTTAGATATTATCATAATCACTAATATAACTTAGTGATTATGACAAGTAATGGTGTCAGAACTGCTAAACTGGTGAGGCTAACAAAAACTTCGTGAGATACTTATTGTCATATTTATTTAGAACTTAAGATATTAGAGGGGATCGTGGCTAAATATGAATAGCCACAAGTTTGAGTAATTATGACTAAATGGAAGTAATGCGCAATTGTTGAACTCACCATGGAACGTTTTGTCATATTCACTAAGATATCAATAAAAATATTGTCACAATCACTAAGTTTTAATGACACAGTCATTAAGTTTTGGAGATAGTGACATCATCACTAGGCCCTTAAGTTATTGCAAGGCATGATCACTAGGTTCATAACATAAGTTGTTGCTTCGATCAATAGGTAAAATAAAAAAGGTGCAGTAGGAACAAGAATTTCTTTGACAGAAATATAAAGTAAGGAACAAAGGAAAAAGCGTTATTCAGACTATCCGATAAAAGACGTTTATACTAACACAGAACATTCCATATCGTTTTATTGGGTACCCGTTTCGTTTTTTTTGTAGCAAAACTTTTATTTTATAAGAAGTAGTGTTACAATTTCAGCTTTTTCTGTATTGTATTTATAAACAGATTTGGCAGAAGTGGTATCAAAGTTTATAAGTGACGGATTTAAATTGTATTGGTTTAATTTTAGGGGTTTATTTATAAACGTTGCTTAAAGTTAAGATACGTTTAAACGTCATAAATGTATCATAATAATAATATTTAGTAAAAAAAATTACAAGGCTAAAACAATTGTAGTTTTGCTTAAATTTAAATCATATTCTTAAGACTTACGTGCCTGAACTAGGTACTCCTGTGTTTCATGCGAAAAGTACTAAAATAGTCTTTTATCATTAATAAATATTCTAAAAGTTGACAATGGACAAATGTTTTGGTTATAAATAATTACTTAACGTTAAACTAATGTTTATAAATAAAGGAATTAGTTTTTTTGTATCTTAAATTTTTAGCCCAAGGACCCATCCAACGTGGCAATGCTGCCAGCCTTTTGGGGTACTGAACCCATCGACAGCCATGCGGACGAATTTTTTGATGACCAATGAGCACTGCCCCCTATTTTATTTTATACTTGTACATATTTTAGAGTTAGCTTGTGTATTTTAATTAAGGATCAATGTTATAAAGGAGTTGGTAGTTTAAAAATATTTATTGTTGTTGTTTTAGCTATGTTGTCCAGATATTTTGGCAGGTAAAATAATGATTATGAATTAAGTAAATTTGTAAAACATAGGTTCAACGTCAAGGTCTTATATACTAATCATAAAGTTGCACTATGTTTTATCATTGATGACATACAAATATCAGTAAAAATTATATAAAAATAAGGACGAACAAAATTCAGCATATAAAACAAACAAAAATATCAAAACAAAAGAAAAATACATGCTTGATTATTAATAGGTACAGAAGTTACAGTGCTTTATCATTTAAGTAATCGTCTAGGGTAGTAACATTTCTCAACTAATAATTTATGAAAACACTTTTTGAATTGTTTTAATGGCATACTTCTTATGATTTCGGGTGTTTTATTATAAATTCTGGGAGCAACACCGAAGAAGCTCTTTTCCATTAATGATGTATTGCATTTTATCGTACATAATTGATTCTTACATTGAGTACGGATTGGGGTCTTCTTAACTGCTGACAATTTAGTAAATAAATGCGGATTTGATTTTACTTGTTCCGTTTGGTGCCGGACGTAAAGAATAGCTCCATCCCATTTCTCCCCGTGGGTGTCGTAAAAGGCGACTAAGGGACTTACTAGAGAATGGGCAGCAGCGTGCATTATTAAATTATGCATTTTTAAAACCATACTGCGATCGCCAACCCGCCTGCCAAGCGTGGCGATTATGGCAAATCCCCCCGTATTTTGGGGAGGCCTATGTCCAGCAGTGGACGTCTTTCGGCTGAAATGATGATGATGATCATTTTACAAGCAATGTAGTTTCCAGTATATGTATAGCTGGTAACGTTAGAATCTTAAATTTCTTAAAGTAGGGAATTACTTACGATACATGAATCAAGTGTTTGTTTAGAGACGACCCAACCTTCTATATGTACATATATTTACAAATTAACGTTGTATTCGTGTCTGTCTGTATGACTGCGTTGTTCTCCTAAACTTCTCAACGAATTTTAATGCGGGTTTTACCATCATTTAGAGAATTTAATCCGGAAGTTTAGTGTCATAAATGATGATAAATGATTTTTATTTCTGTAAGTAGGTTTGTACAAACACTTTTACACAACAATCATTTATTTTAAAAACGTGAACGTGTGTTTCCTATCTGACTACTCTGGGAAGAAAGGCCGAAACAAACTCAAAGGTCACAGTCTCTTGTAAAGTCCAGACATAATCTTGGTCAGATCATGTGAACGCTATATAGATTGGTGTCTGAAATGGTATTTTGAGGAAATAACCACACAGATTGAGTGGACCTATCCAGTCAGTGCACGCTTTTTTCAGGAATCGTGCAGCTCAACTCAGAACTTAAGGAGCTCAACGATGCGACGAACAATACCAAAGAAAGTACATTTGGATAGGCCGCATAAATAACTCAAGCTGCCAGACCTGACTATTCATTACACATATTATTATGTATCTTACATAAAACAAAGAAACGATCTTTTTTCAAGTCATAAAAACCGTGCAAAGCAAGAGCGGGCCGCTAGTAGTTAATATGTCATGATGTAACCATCAATGGTACACGCTGTAGTTGGGTTCTAGAAGCTCAACCTTAAATAAAGTATACAAATAGTAGAAAATACTTCATCGTCGTCAATTCGGTCGGTCAATTTTGACGGCACGGTTGGCGCAGTGGTTAAGCGATTGACTGCTGCGCTGCGTGTCGCGGGTTTGATTCCCGCACGTAACAAATATTTGTATGACCTGCAAGTAGTTGTTCCGGGTCTGGCTGTTTGTGTATGTGAGTTTAAATGTTTGTAAACGCACCCACGATACAGGAGAAATTCCTAGTGTGGGGCAACGTTATAAAAAAAAACAAAAAAAAAAACAAATTCGTTTTATTCGTTGTCTCTTTTAATTTCAGGCAACGCTACAATTATCTGTAAATATTAGACGGAAATTGACTGCTGCTACACAAAGACCTGTAATCGTTCAGTAAATAATGAATTAGAGCTTGTCGTTTTAATGAAAATAACTGTACGAATAGGGCTGGAATATTCTTTGTAAGGAACAGACAGCTTATTTTGAGATGAAAACTTCTTTAAGCGCACTTTGCGCCTTTTACGGTTCCGTATCCAAAGGGTAAAACGGGAACCCTATTACTAAGGCTCCACTGTCCGTCTGTCACCAGGCTGTATCTCATGAACCGTGATAGTCAGACAGTTGAGATTTTCACAGATGATGTATTTATGGTGCCGCTTTAACAACAAATACTAAAAAAACAGAATAAAATAAATATTTAAGGGGCTCCCATACAACAAACGTGATTTTTTTGCCGATTTTATAGATAATAGTAGTAGTACGGAAACATTCGTGCGCGAGTCCGACTCGAACTTGGCCGGGTTTTTCTGAAAAGTGGATGAAATTGAACAGTCACGCTCGGGTCGGTGACGCTGAGTCGGGTATACTCGGCTCCAGTTTGTCATTGGCGCTGAATCACATATACTCGGCGCTGAATCGTGTATGATCGCACACAGAGTATGTCCTTACGACAACACGATGACTTTTTTTTTAATTCATGGTCAAAGTCAAAATATTTATTTCCTATTTGAAATAAATATTTTGACTTTGACCATGAATTGGTGTATGGACCATGAATGCTAGTAAGCAATTTAACTCTAACTTATTATTTTACGTGATAAATACAAATTCAATTTATTCAGGAACAATTCACATTGTCTTTGAAATCATAAACAATAAATAAAAAATACAAAATATCACGATTATTAAAATTATAAAACTAACACCATTCATAAAATTTCAATAAATTATAGAAAATAATACATTCAATACAATTAAAAATTCAATAACATTAGAAGCAAGAAATTATAATATTACCCAGTCTCACAATAACTAATATAAAATTTTCAAAACGTGGATAGATTATGTTATATCTAAGAATAGTGTCCATTTGCACTTTCCACAATTCCATAACACTTTCTTAGAGTCTGATAATTAATGAAAACACTTTGTTCATGTGTTACATGTATAGCACAGCATTGATACTATTATTCATTCACTATTTATACACTACACTAACTCAAATGGTTTAGTTCTCTTTAACCTACGCACTATGTCCGTGATGTCTAGCAGCTGAATTGCCTCGACATTCGGAAAAGAATAGGTAAAATGTTTTACAACATTTTGTATAGGTACATTAATAAATAGAATACGGTCAATTTTGATACTGCGCTCAAAGTGACTAAAACAAAAGTAAGTCGCCAAAAAGTTGTGCAGCATTGATCATCATCATCTGCCTGCCTTTTCTAAAGCATGTAGGGGTCAGCTTCCAGGCTAACCAGATGCAGCTGAGCCCGTATTGTACATGGAGCGACTGCCTATCTGACCTCCAAAACCCAGTAACTGGGTATTACGATATCCCATGGTAAGACTGCTTGTCAGACTTTCAGGCTTCTAACGACCCGTAACGACTGTTAAAGATCTATGAATAACAGCCGGGACCAACGGTTTAACGTACTTTCCGAGGCATGGAGAGGACTGGATATGTTATGAAGGTCACCCATCTACGGGCGGACTGCGGCAAGCGTAATTAACCCGATCGGACGACCCGTGCACTAGAATAGAATAGAATACTCTTTATTATGTACACCATAAAAGTTACAGATATAAATGTTTAAATTTTACATAGGGTGACACAATGGGCGGTCTTATCGCTAAAAGCGATCTTTTTCAGACAACCTTTGGATGGATTAAAGGGAGCAGGAGTGAAAATACTGCAGGTAGTCAGTGGTGTACCATTAACATATACAATAAATACACACATAAACAAAGCATACACTTATCTAATAAATATATACATATATACAACAATACACATGAAACAAGAGCAGGGAACTGTATTATGTAATGATGATGTTTATGGAGAGAGGAAGTGTGAATGTGTGTGTGTGTGTGTGTGTGTGTGTGTGTGTGTGTGTGTGATTATTACTTGGCCAGTCGCCAAATCGCCGATGCTAAAAGCATCGTGTCTGCTATACCCACAGAGCATGAAGACGCCTCAGCGGCCGCTGCGCGCTGCTAGAGGCGGCTGTATCAACAATTTCTATACAAACCAAGAGTGCCCTACGACCTAAATGACGTTCAGAAACAGACGGTGGTGGTCTGTGACAGTAATTCGGATCCATGAATTTGATCAGTAATGTCGTGTCTAGACGCGGCTGTAAACCTTATCCTCATTACGCGACGTTAACAATAATAAATGCAAAAGCCTAATTTGACCCCGAATCAAACCCACCCAAATCCCTTGCGGCCTTTACCCAGAAGGGAATAAAACTTTAGGGAAACAAACAAAATAATCAAAAGTAACTTAGCAAACGCTTAGTATAACAATTTGGCGCCTATTATACCAAATAGTAGCTCGTTGTAAATCATAAAGAACAAGAAAAGGGAATATTTCTTCAGTCACACGCACAAAAATAAAACTATCAATTATCAAGTTGTGTCATTATGAAAGTTGAAGCTATTAAATCGTCTGTGTATGTTGATTAGGGATAGTTAAAGGTAGGATAGGAACTTATTTGAGAGCAGTGGTGGGCCAATCGTAACGGCCCCGACGTACGAGTTTCTTTTTTCTTTTTATTTATTAGGGACTTGGAACCTATAACAAGTCATGTCAGCCCCATTTTTTCCTTAAGCAAGTTACTTACAAAATTTTCTTAAGACTATTAAATATAAACTTATAAATAAGCTTAGCTTTATTGCTTGCAGGGTAAGCCAGAATGGTCGGCACGGTTGGCGCAGTGGTTAAGCGATTGACTGCTGCGCTGCGTGTCGCGGGTTCGATTCCCGCACGGAACCAATATTTGTATGACCTGCAAGTAGTTGTTCCGGGTCTGGCTGATTGTGTATGTGAGTTTAAATGTTTGTAAACGCACCCACAATACAGGAGTAATTCCTAGTGTGCGTCAACGTTTAAAAAAAACAAAAAAAAAGAGGGAATACCTACATTTAAATTTACCTAAAAATGCATTCAATTTTATTTTTTTACATAAATGTTGTCTTTCAAAATAATTGCGAATACAATATATAAGGAAGTGTTGGACATCTTCTTGTTTATCACAAGCAGTACAGTTAGGTGAAAGGGATTTCTTCATTTAAAAAGTATTTTTTTTAATCAGGTCAGATCGTATTCTAAAAGCTATTTTAAGTAATCGCCGACTTACGAGTTGTAAGTCATGGGTTCGAACCCAGGCAGCCGCTTAATTTGTGTAAATAATTTCATCACCACTGCTCTCTAAATGGTGAAGGACAACATCGTGAGGAAACCGGCATGTCCTAGAACCAAAAATTCGATGACATGTGACATCTACCAACCCGCACTGGGCCCGCGTGGTGGATCACGGCCCACTCCCTCTCACAGAGAGGAGGCCTGTATCCCAACAGTGGGAACATTATAGGCTGATTATGATGATGTGATTAGGTAATAGTTTCGTTGGGTTTTTGATTTTGCTGCTTGAATAATTTAATGGTCTACTGAGAACATTCATTTCAATTCACATTTCAGCAATTAATTATCGGCCCATTAATTTTCACAGCAAAAGTATAGTTACCTATTGCTATTATCATGAGATCCTATTTCTTCCCGTGGGTGTCGTAAAAGGCGACTAAGGATAGAGAATGGGCAGCAGCGTTTTAAATGCATTTTATAACCATACTGTGACCGCCAACGCGCCTGCCAAGCGTGGCGATTATGGCAACCCCTCCCCCAGGGGGACGCCTATGTCAAGCAGTGGACGTCTTTCGGCTGAAATCATGACTATGATGATTACGAGTATCATGAGAAGCTAGCTCGTTTCAAAAAAAGACTATCAAACTCAAAATACTCGAAAAGTCATTTATTCAAACAAGGCTGAGAATCAACACTTTTCGAATATCAAAATTACATAAGACAGTCCCCAAAAACGCTCGCCCTTCACCATTTCCTAGCGCTTTAGCTGGGAAGAAAAAGTGGCGCAACAAACTCTCCAGTGGCACAGCTGTCTGTTGGTTGGAAAAAAGTTAATATCGATTAAACCTTTTGGCGTTAATAATGTCCATGTAATTCCGGATAATAGGTTTTCCGTGTGGTGCTGGACTTAAAGAATAGTACCATCATATTTCTTCTCGTGGGTGTCGTAAAAGGTGACTAAGGGGCTTACTAGAGAATGGGCCAACCAGCCTGCCAAGCGTGGCAATTATGGTAACCCACCCTTTAAAATAGAATAGAATACTCTTTATTATTACTTATTACTCTTTACACTATCAAAGTTACAGAAATAAATATTGAAATTTTACATAGGGTGACACAATGGGCGGTCTTATCGCTAAAATCGATCTTTTACAGACAACCACACTTTGAGGGAGGCCTATGTCTAGCAGTGGACATCTTTCGGCTGAAATGTAATTCTTTAGTAGCTATAATGCAAAAACGGTTTCCAAAGACATAGAAATTGAAATTCAAACGGCAGCTTTGGGTGACAGAAACTTTAACATGCATTACGATGAACCGTATATTTTTGCTACAGCTTTTCCCTTAGTTCATAGAAAAATACATTTTTCCAATCATAACCTTTGCTCAATAACAAGTCCTCATTCAGCTAACAATTACCTAACACAAAAAAATAAGTTCAAAAACTAAAACCCGACTACTCAAAAATCACTATTCAATATTTTTCGTCTATTAAATAAACAACTTATACGTAATATATTTTAATGTATTTAATAGATATTCATAGTAATGTTCAGAAGACAGCCGTGGTCGTATGCCACCTAACCTATCAAAACAACACATTCTAACAGTAGTAAGCGATCATAATCTTTAGGGCAAAGTTAGAATTATGTCAAGCAGTTTAGAAGTAATGAGGGAACAGATGAACATACATAAATACATACCAGTCAAAATTATAACCCTCCTTTTTGCTTCGCCGTAGTCGGGTAAAAAGATAAAACTACATCCTTCTAATTATCTAAAAAATACTGCTTCAAAGACAAGTTACTTCTACGGAAACAAAAAAAAACATTTCCGGCTAATATTAAAATAAGTGTCACTTATAACTTTAGTCATTAAGGGCAACTTATGGCATTTATTGTTTTAGTACCTATTACTTAGTAAAAAATTATCGATATCGCTTTCGATTTCGATTGTTAGGTGCATGTGTTATCGAATTTTTATAAAAAGGTTTTATCACTGATGGCTAAGTAATAGTAACCGCACGAGTATGCTTGCTGCGGTCGGCTTGTGGATGGGTGACTATCCATTCCATCAAAAGATCATTTCAGGCACCAATCTCATGTAGATTGGTGCTTCACATGATTTGACCAAGATTATGTCTTGACTTTAAAAGAGACTGTGACCTCTGAGTTTGTTTCGGCCTTTCTTCTCAGAGTAGTCAGTTACGAAACGCCGACCTCATCTAGTTTTTTTTTATAATATGATTGACGTGTAAAAGTGTTTGTACAAACCTACTTATCATTATTTATCATTATATTATCGATACCCCTCAGTGAGTCGGAAAGCACGTTAAGCCGTTGGTCTCGGCTGTCATTCGTAGATCTTTGACAATCGTTATGGGTAGTCAGTTAAGCAAATTCTGACAACCATTTTTATCAAGGGGTGTCGTGTTACCCAATATAACTGGGTTTTTAAGGTCAGACAAGCAGTGACTCCATGTAAAATACTGGTACTCAACTGAATCCGGTAAGACTGGAAGCCGACTTCAACATAGTTGGGAAAAGGCGCTATTTTGATTAATCAAACAGCCTTTTTTTGTGGGTAATTATCAAGTTACTTCTCCCGCTCTGGGCGGAGCGAGAGGGCGTGTCAGACTTATACTGACTAAAACCCACCCGTGTTCCTTCAGATGCCTGTGTGCCAGGGCCACGATATCCCTTCCGGACAAACTCGCAACCCTGGAATGTAATCAATCTACCTATTGATTAACTAATATAAGTATCACTTATAACTTCAGTCATTAAGGGAAACTTAAGGCAATGTAAGGCACAAGTTTTTATAGATTGTTATAAGAGGTTTTGTTACTCGTTATTCATTTGTTTCTAAAAAGTAATTTACATGTGAGTCCAGAGTCTGGATTTGTGCCCGATTGATGGCTTATAGAGTATGAGGAACGGGGTGTAAAGTTCACTCATCCTCCATAGAAAAGGGAAGATTTTCCGACCAGACGGGTGTTGTGTCTGGTGGGCAACTGCCCGACGATTGTTTTTTTTTTATACCATCTCGTAGTTGACCTTGAGACGTCGTGACTACTTAACCGGACTTTCCTGTGGCTGCCTTAAGGTTTGAGCTTAATGTGGTGTTCACTTAATCACTTGTTAGGGGATTTGGGTTTAGAGTAAAACCACCAAATCTTCAGTAAGTACACCACAACTCTAAGAGAACGTCTAGTTGTCCGTTACCGGGGATAGAGCGGGACTCTCTGAACTCTCTTGAGGCGCGCTACCATTGAGTTGCGGGCTACATTTTTAAATCCTCCAGCCGAGGTGAAAATAAATATTATAAACTAAACGACTGCGCGTTAAGAGCACCCCTTGTGGGGTACGGACCTCAGCTTAGGGCGTCGTTGGGGGGTAGTAAGTTAGGGACAGGCTGGATCAAAGTTTAAATCATGATTATTATCAAGGGTTACTATTAATGCTACGGCGCACTCAGCCTCGGTGCTGGCTGGCGATTCGATGAGCAAGGGACTGGGGGGACAATTACGTCTGGGATTTCGCGCGGTACCTCGGCGGCGAGGACGGAATGACGGTCAGTGTAATTGGTGCACTCTACTGGCGCCCTTACTACTTTCCTGGAGGAGGGTAATGGGGTCATCTGGGTCAGAGACTCCGACGGTTGATGTCGGGACGTTGTATATATACTAGTCGCGAGGTAAACTCTGCTTGCGCGATGCAGGATTTTGCGTGACGTCAGTGTGACGCGTAGTACGCATGTGGCGGTGTTGATGCCACCACAGGCTCAGGCCCATGAAAATGGGTGCTCAACCTGCCCTGACTGCGGTCCGTAGCTCCATTCCAAGAACGAGCCAGGTGGATGAGGAGGGTTTCACTAAAGTGGAAAGGAAGAAAAAGAAGCCTTGTTCTCGTAACCTGTGCGGTACCGCACCGAGCAGCGACGCAGCTGTACATTTCACGTCTGCACCACTCCACGATGATCGAGGAAGTCGTGCAGTATGTGAAAGTGAAGACCAACTGGATTATGAGGTTGAAAGGTTGGAATCGCGCCATAACATCAATTTTAAGTCATTTGTGGTACGAATCCCAACCAACCATCTACAGACCTGCTTGAAAGAGGACTTTTGGCCGAAAGGTGTCGGATATCGACGTTTCCGAGGACGGTTACGCGACACCACGCAGCGAAACACGACGCCGACAACGTGTACTTATAGTTTAATTTGGTTTTAGAATATGTATTAGTTTATTATTGTTGTAAAATCTAATTTTGTGTATTTTATCTATGGGCCTTAGATACCTGAAAATAAAATGATTATTATTAGTATATATTATTATGTGACTTAAACATAAATGCGAAATATGGGTGTACCTACATACTACAGATCACCCCTGCCTAACCCTCCGGGAAAAACAGGCGTGATATTATATTATATTTCCATGTGAATGCGATCCCTTTTATATTGAACACTTGTAATAATACTTTTAGAGTGTTATGATGTAAAGGATTATTATGATGTTTACGTTTATGCTAGCAATTAACTATTTATTTATTGTTTGGAAAATACCATCTCCAATGTTTTACTAGCTTTTTGCCTTTGAGATTGGGGATGGTTGAGGTAGTCAAATAAGATGTGGTTGAATTGTGAATAATAGGTAGTTACCTACGTAGTAGTAAAACCTATCCCACTTACCTATATCTTACGATGTAGGTAAGTGGGATAGGTTTTACTAGAAAATCAGCAGCAGACAGGTCTGTCTGGCATTAATGCTGAAATGATCCTTTTTGGCGCAGCCGTGAAGCACATACTATTGTTGCTAAAACATGTTTTGCACTTTTTTATTTTGATAATTGTATTCTGTGTATCACGGACTGTGTCCATATAAACGTTATTCTTTCTTTATTTCTTAATAATGATTTTTTGCAAAGAGGCATTAGGTTCAAAAACAACCTTGGTATACTAGTATTACTAAGTCTCATCTTCGACAATATATAATATATTATAATTATGTATGTGGTGTTCAATACTAATCTCTTCGGACGAGGCTATAATAATTATAATTATGTTAGAACTTCACTTACTAAGCTATTTGCGAGTATAATTTTGAAGGCAGGCATTACAATGAAGATCACTTCACCGAATATATTTCTAGGTGAAGGATTTTAATTAACCAAACAGATATCTTTTTATAATACTAGAAAGAAACAATAAAACTTTCCCCTTTCGTTGAATAAAACGGCTTATCGAACCATCAATTTAGGGGAACCGATTTAGCTGTTACGAATAATTATTTATGCTTTGAAAGATAAAAAAAAATATTAAAGGGAAAGTTGAGGATTGGAAAAACTCTGGATAAGTCGTAAGCTTTCTGTCGTCCGTTTTCTCGTAAAATAAGAATTTTCCTGTATGGCCGTTTTTTTGTGTTGTAATACTTTTCTTTGCGAAGTTAACTTTGCGTCGCGTCGGTACATAAATTACAATGAAACGGGGAACACTAGAAGGGTAAATTGGTGTAAAGAATGGAAGAAAGCTTTTTAATTAATGCTTTTTTGTGTGTGCTTATTTTTTTAAGAAGGTGTAAAAATGTTATGGTAGTGGAAAGTGAAGGTTCGCGTTACTTTTTCGAGTATAAACCGCGCTCCAAACTCTTGGTAACAAGAGGAAAACCGTGGGGTTTATATCGGTAGGAGTCCGACATACCCATGAGGACCCTCATCATCAGCCCATAGCAGTCCACTGCTGGACATAGGCCGCTCCAATTGCACGCCATTCAGCTTGATTCTCGGCAATTCTCATCCTGCTGCCACCAGCCACCCTGCGAAGATCGTTGCTCCACCTAGCCTGTGGGCGTCCTACCTTACGTTTGCCGATTCGCGGGCCCCACTCAAGTACACGTCTACCCCAACTGTCATCGGATCTACGGCTAATATGGCCGGCCAAATGCCACTTCAGCTTGCTTATTCTGTGGGCTATGTCGACAACTTTGGTTCTCTGCCGGATCACCTCGTTCCAGATTCTATCCCTCAGAGAGACTCCAAGCATAGCCCGTTCCATAGCTTGCTGAGCGACCTTGAATTTATGGACCAGCCGTACCGTGAGTGTCCACGTTTCGGCTCCGTAAGTCATAACAGGTAATATCCTCATGAGAATAGATTTCATAGAGAGAAGGTTTCATAGAGATAAGTAAAGATCTTTCTCTATGGGAATCACGTGGAACTTTCTCCAATTCTTTGTGAGTGTCGTCAAAGGTAACCACAGTGGCCTTAGTGCGAGTTTTTGTACCTATTTGATCGCATTGACGTAAGCATAAATTTGTATTGAGCCCGAATCGTGCGCCGTCTGGTGACAATAATGAGAAACAATTATTCCATACAAATTGACACAAGTGAATAATAACGCTAACGCGATCGGGTAAGTGGATACTTGCACTAGGCCCTCTAGAGTTGTTGCTACGGATGATCAGTATTGCCTTCATCTTTCTGAATAATACATGCGGTTGCAGAGTTGTTAGAGTATGGAGAGAAAATATATAATATAAATAATATAACAATACGAATAATAAATGAAATAGCTATAATAATAAATAAATATTAGAGCTATAATTATTATTCAAAGAAAAACCATTTAGTTAGGTATATGATTAAAGTACTTTTGCAGATAAAATAATACATACATAATAGTGCTAAATGTTAGTATCTATTTCGCGATCTCTTGCCTATGACTATATGTAAATTAAAACTTGTTTCTCAACAATAACAACTTAAATCTCCTAAAACAGGGCTTCCTCTCGCGTACCCTTTTGCTTTGCCCTACAGGGTCCTTATATCTAAATTATATAGTTACCACCTAAGTACACATTATGGTAAAGCAATAAAGATAATATCGAGTATTGAAAATATCAGAAGTTTGATGACATTATTATTTAAGTTTAATGCACCTTCGTTTCGTACGGTTACGGTATACGGTTGGTAATTCTTATTATGTTTTTTACGTTGCTATTAATAAAGTTACAATGACTACTGAAATATGAATTCTAACGTAATCGATTTGAGCGCGCTTACACCCGTTCCTAATTAGCGTGAGCGCGAATAAGTCGTCGCGTGAATCGTCATAGATGACGTCATGATATGCGCCATCTTGGGATAACGCCGACCATGCCCTAATTAATTATTAACCATGAACGCTGTCAAAAATGACAGTTGTGCTGTTTTGTTTTGAGTCGCATCGTATCTAAATAGCGTGGTATTTTTGAATTGTGCTTCTGGCTACAGTTGCCATCTAACCAAAGAAGAAGAAGTTTCCAAATGGGTGTGTGTGGTGTATACATAAAGAAATACTGTAATCCAACCGTGAGCACGTTCACGAACGTTCCGAATTGTTGACGGCTCTCAGCTGTCATAATCGTGATAATCGGAACGGAAATTATTGATTTGAGCGTTGTCGGCTTTTATGGTCTAATACGGAATGCAGCCTAAGTAAAAGATGCGCGTTGTTGTCGATTGCAGCATCAGAAAAATAGGGTACGGTTGAAGACTGTGCAACACAAAACTGCACAACTGTCTATCAAGCGCTATGATTCCGCCCCAAACGTAATTTTATCAACAAACACAGCAATGCTTTGTTTCCAAACTATTTGGCTCTTATTTAACTTTGCTGACCATTTTGAAACTTGATAGTTTTAAACTTATGCTTGAAACTGCCCTTTTGGCATGAATACTGCGGGTAAAAAATTGATAAAGTCGCACTATAGTGTGGCAGGCTGCCAGCTAACGGCTGCTATCTTCTAGTACAACTGTGTTGCAAGCCTCTCATTTTTTACAAGTGCGAAATGCTACGGAACCGAGTTAGGCTTTTCCAGTAATTTTATAAGTTATACTTATAAAATTACTGGCAAAGCCTAATGATTATTACACTATTTTTTACAAAATAAAAGTTATCGTGAATTTTCGAATGTGGTTTGACCAGGGGGTCTATTCCGGAGGGAAATCCAAAGTATCCGGCCGAATTTTCTGACTATGGCTGACAACGCGAAAGGAAAATAAAACAACAATAAAATACGTAGGTCAAAGTCAAAAACGTGACTTGAAGTCCGGTACGGACTCAAAGTCAAAAAAGGAAACTTTGGAAGCCAGGATTAGGCCTAAATACTATTCACTTGTTGACTTTTGTAAGGGTTCATTATGTATGGTCTGTTTAGTGTCACTCGGTATTTTTAAGACGCAGTTATATGCCAGTGACCTTGAGTGGTTAGCTTGCGTGTTCTGTACTGAGCTCACGCAACGCGTCGTACGTTCAGCCAGTACTAGGACTCGCCCATCAAGGAGCACTGTCCCCAATTTGCCGCATTATTAATTTTTTATACACTAAACAAAAGGTATTTTAATAAAACGCGTAAACGAAAAGATCAATAATTAAATTATCTTTAAATTGGTGAAGGTTTCAGAAAAATACGCTTGGTAGATTTTGCGCCATTCTCAGTTTTTTATCTGCGTTAGACTTAACTTTACAAAAATAATTTCACTATAAAATATAAACATAATCTAAAATATTCACATATTACGTTATTGAGAAAATGCTCTAATTTAACATATTTTTTTTTCAAATCATTAACACTACTCGTTTAGACGTGATCTTCAGTAGAAAATCATTAAAAGTCGGTTATCGTCGCCTTAAGGTTTCGTACCCGAAAGGTGCCAAACGGAACCCTATTACCAAGCCTTCGCTATTCGTCCGTCTGTCTGTCGGCGGGCTGTATATCATAAACCGTAATAAGTAGACAGTTGAAATTTTGAAAAGCTAAAAAAGGGGGTCACCATACAAGAAACGTTTTTTTTTGGCGTTTTTTGCTAAATATTGTACAGTGGTACGGAACCCTTCGTATGCGAGATGGACTCGCACTTGGGCGGTTTTTTTATAGTTACATAATTCGTCGTCTGACAATATTATAATTACATAACTCTCTGATCTTAATTTATTTATTTACAAGAGAAAAAGCCCATCCAAAAATAAATTAAAAATCTGTGGGAGCCAATACGACCATTTTGATTTTTCATCAAAGTTGTGACGTCCGATGGCAACGTGACACTGTAGGGCACCATATTCCTGTTTTTTTTTTTTTTTTACTTGATTATGTTAGTTTCATTGTGCAACGCACTTTGATTCAATCCTGTTATCTAACCATAATTATGTATAATTCAACAAACTGCCATACCCATCTATACTACACTTATCTCATCAAACCATTTTATGTTAAAAAAAAATATGCAAGAACAGCTACCCTGTACAACCCTTTACACCTTCAAAGGGTTGACCTCGTTACTCCAATAATGAGTCAAAAATAATCCTCAATGACACTCGAGAGCAATAAAATCGCACACCCCTTGTTGTTTGGTTTATTACTGATATTTTTCTTAAAAACACAAATCATTTGGCAAAATGAAAGCATACAAGCTTAGTAATAGTTTTTATTTTTACAGAGTTGTTACTGCTACAGAGTGTCACAAAATTAAAATCCTTTTTTAAGTAACTTACAAAACAACTTACTTGTTTTCGCTGGCACTACTTGCACCCTTACCCGCAGGTATAAATAGGTCGGTTTTTCGGATTGTTATTTAAAATTCGATCCAGCCTGTCCCTTGCTGCCCTCACTCAGAGACGCCCTAAGCCAAGGTTCGTTCCCCTCAGAGGGTGCCCTTAGCGTGTATAGTCGCTTAGTTTTTATGCCCTGGCTGGAGGCCTTAATTTATTGAGACACCCACAGGCAAGCCCGATTAAGTAGCCGACAACGTCCTAGGTTAAAAGCAATATGCCATTTATAAGAAAACGAGGATTTTTATTCAGTTGCATATCGAAGGTCAACGTGATAACACCTCTACTGGAATTTTACGGATTCACTGTAAAAACATGGATACTACGCCCGCGCATGTTCCGTGTGGTGCCGGACGTAAAGAATAGCATCATCCCATTTCTTCCCGTGGGTGTCGTAAAAGGCGACTAAGGGACTTACTAGAGAATGAGCAGCAGCGTTCTCTATGCTTTTTAACACCATACTGCGATTGCCAACCCGCCTGTCCAGCGGGAGCTTGGAGCAGGACAAAATCAAAGTGAGGTTGCTCGACAGCAAAATTTGACTCACCGTCTCCGTTCGACGTGCATATCAGAGCGCACAACATCAGAGCCGCTTTAATGTGACAGTCTTTTAGAAATCGACAGCTGAACGTGATTGAACTGGGACACCAGCTTCAAGAAGTTCGCAATTTCAGTGTAAGTCGGTATAATTTGTTGAAGTAGGATTGACTGCACATCGACCAGAAAACGACCCAAACTGGACCACAGCTTACCGACAAGCCCGACTACAATTTGCCGGAGAACATTTAAATTGGACGTATTAACAGTGGCGGTCTGTTATGTTCTCTGATGAATGCAAGATGACTCTACATGATGGACGCTTTAGAGTCTACAGAAGGTCATCAGAGTGATTTGCGCAATGCTGCATAAGCGAACGTGATGCTTTTATCATATTGCTGTGTTATGCATAATGCTGGACACTAAAATGGACATTGTATTCGTCTCTGGGGCGAATACCGGCTCGAGATCGAGAGGACTGGCAGCTGTACGATACGTCGAAGAAGTGCTAGAAGGACATGTGAGGCCGCTTGCGTGCTTATGGGAAAAGAATTCCAAGATCGAGAGGACTGACATCTGTACGATACGTCGAAGAAGTGCTAGAAGGACATGTGAGGCCGATTGCGTGCTTATGGGAAAAGAATTCCGAGATCGAGAGGGTTGACATCTGTATGATACGTCGAAGATGTGCTAGAAGGACATGTGAGGCCGCTTGCGTGCTTATGGGAAAAGAATTCCGAGATCGAGAGGACTGACATCTGTACGATACGTCGGAGAAGTACTAGAAGGACATGTGAGGCCGCTTGCGTGCTTATGGGAAAAGAATTCCGAGACCGAGAGGACTGACATCTGTACGATACGTCGAAGAAGTGCTAGAAGTACATGTGAGGTAGCTTGCGCGCTTATGAGAAAAGAATTTCTCCTTATTCACGACAACGCCAGACCACGTTTTGCCAGAACAGTTCGGCCAGCTCGTAGTCCTCCTCAATCCGATTGAGCATGTCTGGGATGAGATGAGCATGAAAGAAGAATGATGAGAGAGACGAAAGAAGAGATGTGCGATTTTATTGGTCTAAAGTGTATTAATGCTTATTGAAGTTTTCAGGCTTTTATCTCAAATAATGGGCATAACATTAAGTACCTGTATAATGGTTGAAGCGTCTCTAAAAGATATCTCGATCAGATAAAGTAAGAAGTTGCTATAACTTTCGAGAAAATATTGTTATTTCTTGGGCCTTAGGTATTATAATATCTCTTGGTCTATTCTATTCTATTGTATTCTACAAATTTATTCCTTATTATCGCCTACAACAATTTGTCTACGTTCAAATGATAATGGGCGTCAACATCATCCTGGTTGACATGAGATTCCTATACGTATAGATCAACAAAAAAGGCCTCATCTAAATCACAACAGGAAAAACAGAAAAAAATATGATGGTAGTCTGTTAGTTTCAGAAAATAGGAAGCTTTTATTTATCCTCTCGACGTAAGATCTTTGTGTTTTTTTTACACACGTTGGAGTTATGGTAGCTTTTCTGGGAATTACATGGTATCTTGGCATTAAAAAATCTCCCCCTCAACTTATTATGAAAACATTGATATACTTTGACCATAATCACATTAAACTTGTCAGTGTATTAAACTCGTTACTTGCCAATTACGTAATACGCCCCATTTGCATTGCACTGTTCTCATTCGAAGGAGGTGTGGTTAAAGTCGACCGTACAGCTACCCTAAAATTTAAATAGAATACTTACTGTACGTCGAACACAACTTACCCAAAGTTACTCTTACTTGAACCGACAACAATCCACTTTTTGATTGATGTAAATCGATCGAAACTTTATTATTGAACCGCGTAGGACCTATGAAAACTTCGCAGAGATATAACCGAGTTTTTCTTTCCTTAAAAAGTTTAAGAACGGAAATGTTGGAAGTTGAAGAAATAACGGGAAGTGCCGTGACAGATGAAATTATGGAACGGTTTTAATGGATCTAAAGTCGTTTCTATTAAAATGTTTTATTTTAAGTATAGCTTTTAGAGAAACAATTTTTCTGTAAGAAAATTATTTATAAAGTGGCTGTTATTTTCTTTGTCTTCTTGCCCGTCTGCATCTGAATGAGGAATATGTTTTTAGGGTTCCGTACCTCAAAAGGAAAAAAAACGGAACCCTTATAGAATCACTTCATTGTTCGACTGGCTGTCTGTCTGTCTGTCTGTCTGTCAGTCTGTCAAGACCCTTTTTCTCAGGAATGCGTAGCGGTATCAAGTTGAAATTAACATCAAATACGTAAGTCTACAGCCCTTTGGAGCACTAAAAAATCAAGCTTCTAAGTCAACGCAATAAAAAACACGGCGATTTATGCGACATAATTATTTTGATACTCGCAAATAAATCAAAACCCGGGTACTTCCCGTTGACCTAGCATCATGAAATTTGGCAAGAAGCAAGGTGTGTGACCTTGCTTCTTTAATTCAGTAAAGTGAAAACACAAGTAAAGGAAATGTGCAAAAACCGTACATTTGTAGTTTCATCACATAAAAAAAAGAAAAATATTTTTGGGATACGAGTATATTCATTCCAACTACGGAACCCTTCTTGTGCATGGTTCGACACGCACTTGGCCAGTTTTTTTTAATTATAACATATTTGTTTAACCTACGAGCATATTGTTAGATGGATAATTATTTTTGCCACTGTCCACGATTTTTTTTTTGAGTAGCAAGTAAAGTACGATGTAAAATCAAACTTTACATTGTAAAACCTATGTTGCTCCATTAACTTCATAAACGCTTATGATACAAAAAACTAACATTATTTTTCAAATAAATAATTATCTACAATTTTAAACTCAATAACTGTCAACTTAGTACCGAACTAAGTTTTCAGTTTTGTATAAAGAACGGTATTTCAATCACTGTTATGTTCTTATTACAAAAACTGGCTCCATGGTTGCCAAAACCAAATTGTGGTCCATGTCAAAATATAAATCTTGTTTTGTACTATTAAGGCGGATTATGTTTGCTTTATGCCAAACATATTTCATTTGAGGAATTATATAAGTATTACAATTATTTTAAAAAAACCGCCTTAACATTATTTGGAGATAAAAATTATCTAACTATTGAAAAACCAGGCCTTAATAAACCAACTCAAAGTAAACTATACGTAGATATACCAGTTTAGCACAAATCTAAACCGAGATATTTATAAACTGCCTATTTTGTTTTAGTCCTACCTACTGCAAGGCTTAAACTGTTGGCAAATGAACAATTTTAATTACGAAAGCATCTGACCGTAAAGTTTAGATATTTCAATGAATAGTTCTTGTATTCATAATACCGAGCATTATTCTGGCTTATTTCGCGCATATTATTACTAGCTGCTGCCGCGGAATCCCCCGCATGGCTTTTTCTAAAATAAAATCCTAAGGCTAACTTACTTAGCTATCTGCCAATGCAAGTGCCGTCAAAATGGGTCCAGCCGTTTCGGAGATAAGCTGGAACAAATAAAGAAAAAGAAAGACATTTTTTTTTCTTTTTTGTTATAGTGTTACTAGCTGCGACCCGCTGTTTCACACGCGTAAGTCTTGATCCTGTGGGAATATCGGGATAAAAAGTAGCCTTTATGTTAATCCAGGGTGTCAGCAACCTCCATACATAATTTTATCAAAATTGGTCCAGCCGTTTGAGCGTGAAGAAGTAACAAACACACACTCACAAACTTTCGCCTTTATAACATTAGTGTGATAGGTATCTACCTTATGTACTTTATAATATTAGTGTGATAGGTATCTACCTTATGTACTTTATAATATTAGTGTGATAGGTATCTACCTTATTACTAAAAAACTGTCATTTGGCATTACAAACAGACAGATATTATGTTAATCGAAACCCACTGTAATTATGTATTTTCAGAAATAGGCATTAATATACCTATTTCTGCAAATACATCATTTCAGAGGGTTTCAAGTTTCAAAATTTTTGAGGAATCTAAATGTGCTTTATATCTGTTTTCTACTAGTGAGTTGAAATTTTGGGATAGGTACAGATAATGTACCAACCTACCTACTGGACAAATACTAGACTAATTTTCATAGCCCCTTTTGCGTTTTATATGTTTAATGTTGTCAAATGTTGTTCAATCTGATCGTACATTATGTATACGCAGGTCACGTTCAATCTGATGAGTATCTCAGAGTCACCTCTTCATGTCAAAAGGTTTTCCATGCATACAATTCGAATATCACTTCCTAGTACGATTTT
Organism: Tiliacea aurago; assembly: GCA_948098905.1. Taxonomy (NCBI): domain Eukaryota; kingdom Metazoa; phylum Arthropoda; class Insecta; order Lepidoptera; family Noctuidae; genus Tiliacea; species Tiliacea aurago. Next base: position 22,968,791 of record OX402582.1, read on the forward strand.
TAAATAGGTAATTGTTGGCGCCACTGTTTCCGTCAACCAAACATAGATAGCGCCAGTATCGCGAGTCAAGCAACGCACCGTGGATACCTGCGTCGCACCAGATGTTGGAATATTGCCGGCGAATCACCGGCTACCCGCATCGGCTGACGTGACTTCGGTGGGGATACCCCAAGTCTTTAAAAACCCCGAGCAAGTGGGCTGGGGGTTAGTTCACTCGTGCTCGCCGTAGAAACAGCATCTCTGTTGTTAAATACTGTCTTATTGTGATTTATTAATAATTAGTTTTTAACTAAAAGTGATAAAAGTGTTATCCATCTATTTATTTGTGCTTTAAGTAGACACAACTTACATAATGGGGGAAAATTATTATGAGAAGGTTCTAGAAAAATAAATCATAATCTACCAGCCTTTTCCCAACTATTTTGGGGTCAGCTTCCAGTCTAACCGGATGCAGATGAGTACCTACCATTATTTTTCATGGAGTGACTGCCTATCTGACATCCAAAACCCAGTCACTGGGTAACACGAAACCCAAGCCAAGTGAGTGCAAGCCTTCTTGCCACGGTCATGACGTGCAGCTTCAGGCTATTTGTTTGTTTGTGATAGTACTTAGATCTGTTTTGTGTAACCTTCGGGTATTATTACTTGTTATGTTTTCGTACGCACGTTTTTTCTGTGACAGTTAAAATTATTTTTCTTTCTTTCTTTGGCGAGTCTAAATTTTCGGGCTCATGTCTACCCGTAACGACTATCAAAGATTTACAAATGATAGCCGGGACATTGCTCTAGAAAAATCCATTATATTAATAAAATCCAATATTCCATTTAACCCCAAGTCGTGACTATAAATATGCCCTTATTTTACCATATGGATCATAAAACTTTGATGTGCCCGTAATGCACTCGCGTTTATCAGGGCACCACACCATCGCATTATGTAGTAGAAAGTTCCGTAATGAAATTCGTCGGTTGCTTGAATTTCAATCATGAACTTTTTGATAGATTGGTGTTTATGATGCATTATTTTCTAATACTTCTTATGGGTTATTACGCCGTGGTAGTTTGAGGCCCGTATTTATAGAGCGTTACTCAGTACTCAAGCATTACTTAGCACTAGTTTGCTATAGGTTAGCTTTGAGGTTTTTAATGGTTTCGTTTGGCTGGTTGCAAGCTAGTTGAGAGTTGCAAAGCAATTAATAGCTTGACATTGGACAGGCCTATCTCCAGCAGTGGACTGAGGATGACTGATGATGATGGTGCAATGATACTCTTTGAAGGCTTCTCAGTATAGCACATATGCCAGACAGACAAGGATTGAGTATAAAACCGTCGATCGACCGTTAAGGCGACGATAACCGACTTTTAATGATTTTATACTGAAGATCACGTCTAAACGAGTAAAGTTATTGATTTGAAAAAAATATATGTTAAATTAGAGAATTTTTTCAATAACTAAATATGTGAATATTTTAGATTATGTTTATTTAGCATAGTGAAATTAATTTGTAAAGTTATGTCTAACGCGAATAAAAAACTGAGAATGGCGCAAAATCTACCAAGCATATTTTTCTGGAACCTTCACCATTTTAAAGATAATTTAATTATCGATCTTTAAGTATATGCGTTTTATTAAAATAACAATTTTTTTGTGTATTATAAATTAATAATGCGTAAAATTGAGGACAGCGTTGCTTGATGGGCGAGTCCTATTTCTGGCTGAACGTACGACCCGTTGCGTGAGCTCAGTATAGAACACGCAAGCTAACCACTCAAGGTCACTGGAATATATCCGCGTCTTAAGAGGGCCATTCCCGGACCGTCTATCGTCAACGCGAGCATGGTTGGAAAGCTTGTTGTTTCATTCAGCGCTAGTGAGAACTACTTACAACCAGATGAGAATGCGATAACATTGAAAGAAAAATAGTGTGCGGAAATGAAATGAAATGAAATCGTTTATTCTGTAAATAGGATATTTAAATCACTTTTACACGTCATATAAAAAATAAAAAAAATCTAGATGTAGCCGACATTTCCTATCTGACTACCCCTGAGAAGTAGCGGAAATGTCATAACTTGTTCCAGGAAATACGTGTTTTTAAGTAAGCCTTACAAGTTTGTGAAATAAATGTTTGTCATTTAGAATATCCATTACATGTGCAAAGTTTCTATTAAAATGGTATTTTTTTTCGTTTGCAATTTATGACTATATTATGAACGGCCAAATTTCAGGTAAAATTTATGCAAAAAAGCAGATTTTTGCTTGATTTTTGCATTTGTATCTCCAAATTTTATTTTCTGCTTCCATAAAAACCTAGATGTAGTGCACAAGATACCTATTAGTACAACGCCATAATCACGTATGAGCGTTAGTATGAAAAGTATGACGAGTTGGCCGCTCTTAACTGCTTATACAGGTTTCTTCACGATTTTTTCCTTTAAAGCAATTTCCTTCTTTCCGGCATTTTAATTAGTTGTGACTGAATACATAGAGATCGACACAAACACAGACACTAACTCATATTAATTTCTTCTCTTTACCAGAAGATGCTTTTGCACTGTAGTGATTAATGACATAATTAATTCTTTATCTATATCTAAACTATCTCTATTTATTTTCAACTCCAGACATTCAAATGGCTGTCTTTTAAAGCCTTTGGAACTAATTAATCAGTTAGCGTGTAATCTGATTATTCCACAAGTTTCAAGATATATGGCATCGCTTTACTGGCAAACAACTAATTACGATAAAAGCTGATTACAAACCGAATCATAATTGAGTTTCAAGTTTATCTAACAATCTTTTGGATAGTCCTTGATTCGTCTTAGATTGCTCTTTTTTTTATCAAAAAGGAAGAAGTTTAACGGACCTAATTCTGTTAAATACAATGTCAGAACAATGGGCTTAGTTACATGCTTTTCCTCAGTTTTGCCGTAAAACCCGGCTCATATTTGCAGTCAGCTTTCTAACGAACGAAAGATATGTCCCTAATTTACTGTAGAATATGCATACAGGGACATCTAAAGACGTACCGATACGATTGATCATTAGGTATAATATATTACGTTCGGAACACTCTCGGCCGTCCTACCTGGCTCGCGGCCTACTTTCTCGACTCGCCAATCCAAAGAAAAAGAAAATACATTTATTTAGCATAGAATAAAAGGCACACAACATATTGCGTCGGCTAGTTTTCGAGTTCTAAGGTGGCTCCTCAAATCAGACGTCTGAATTGAGGAGCCACCTTCAACTTCCTATAACTGTTAAAGGTTTTACTACAAATTCCAGGATCATGCCTACATAACTAAGAGACTGGATCCTGCGACACAGGGTATCCTAGTGCGGGATCCAGTGTCATACCTAAATATTGTAACACTTGTATATGAATCAATAAAACTTTTTATTATTTATTTATTAATTGGGTAATTTACTACTATATATTGTAGTACCCACGTCAAATACGAGACTTGCCTCTTCAATCCATACGGACATGAAATAAAAACAAAAAAAATCGGTTCCAAAAAAGTAAACGATGCCTCACGGCTGCGCCAAATAGGTCCTGAGTTTAGAAAAAAAATGAGACAACTAGTGCCTGACGGTGGTTATCACCTGGACCTGAAACTGGTTTGCTGTCTGCCCACAACATGTGTTATTCTCGACCCAATATCAGTATACTGACACCGATATAGGTGGTTGTATATCTAACAAATCGTCGAGATTACATTGTCGTATGTAAAACCGGTGTGTTCACGCCTCATTGGCAACCCATAATCGGCTCGACGCCTTCGCACGCATTCACGCGATTTACATTATCAGGACAGATTAACTCTGTGATCAGTGTGTCTACTGCCTTAATTCGAACTGACGCTTATCGTGCAGGTACTGCGTCAGGCTCGCTGCGTCTTTTAGCGTTGTCGATTCATTGGGTTAATCTTACTTGAAAAGCTTCAAAGAGACAGGCTTTAACACGACATCACTCCTGTATTCTACGAATGGGGTAGGTATTTTTTCCTGTATTTTCCCAATCCTACTAGTCTCGCCTGCGTGGAGCTCGGAAGTTATTCCACGGAAACTTACCACCGGGAAAGTAAAAATAAAACCCATGTCCAAATAAACGCATTTTCTTTCTTTTCTTTCTTATGTCATGGTCTCATCATCATTCATAATTTCAGATGAAAATCGTCCACTGCTGGACATAGGCCTCCCCAAGAGGGGTTGCCATAATCGCCAGGTTTGGTGATCGCAGTATGGATTTAAAATGCATAGAGAACGATGCTGCCCATTCTCTAGTAAGTCTCTTAGTCACCTTTTACGACACGGAAGTAATAGGATGGTGCTATTCTTTAAGTCCGGCACCACACGGTACCTCACCACGGTCATGGTCTATCTGTATGTAAATTTCATAACCGTGAGTTGGAGTTGTATAGCGTGCTAGAGTATCATTATTATTTACTGGTGAGTCGGTTTTTTTTGTTGTCCAGAAATAATAATAATAATCGATAATAATAATCGTTTATTTATAAAAGGGTCACATGTACAATAAATACCTTAACAATTAAAATAGAGCACTGTTCCTTATTTGCCTGAACTAGGTTGAACCTGTGCTTCAGGCTAGAAAGTGCATAAATACATAATGTATTATATTAACAATGACTATAAAGTAAGAACTAAATTAAAACTTACGTAAATAAATGTAAAAAATAAAAATAGCATGTTAGCAGTTCTAAATACATGCTATCATCCGTACCTATCTGAAACACCCTTCAACATATATTATCTGCACTCAGTTTTGGCTACTCCTTCTAGGAATACAGGCGTGACATTCTTTTTCTTCGTCGTTCCATCAATGCAGAGGATCACGACTTCATACGACGCGTCTTCAAATTGTGCGGTATTTTGCAGAGTGGACCGCTCGATAAATGGATGTATTCCACTCAGAGCACTGATTTCAACAGCACTTGACCGAACCGCACCTGAGCACTTTCACTAACCACACTGATACAAATGGTGCCTCGAACAGCCTTCTCAATCACATATGACCACGTTAAATCCGTTAAGCCATTAAGACGTGAAAGGTAATAGACAGACAGACAGACAGACAGACAAAATTATGTTTTGCATTTACAGTTTGGATTTAAAAGAGGGCGAGCTCGGACGAACTCGGGATCACAAGGAGCTTTCCAACTAAATATTATTATTTTTTTTAGAAAATTTAATAAGAACTTTGTTGCGTGAAATTACTAGTGTAATTAAAACGTGGCTGCAGCAGAGATATCTCAGAGCTACTTTTCAATTAAAATTCTTTACCAGCTTTAAATAATTTGAAATAGGTAGAGGACATGCGGCTCCTGATATAACACACATATATTTTTTTATTTACTTACTTTTTATTACTTTATTTATAAAACAAAATATACGCTTCGGGACTATGATATTTTATTTAAGTTTTATGTAGTTCTTGAACATCAGTGTATTTAATGTTTTGAACCATTTTTTCTGGCAAAGATAGTCAAGACTTTTACTGACAATAATCAGCGGCTGTCTGCCATCTGCTATTTTATGTATGTCTGTCTGTCTAATCATCTCGATTTTTTTTCAAGGTAATTGATAATATGGGAGTTCACTTTAAAAAAGTTTTGTGGACAGATAGATAAAAAATATTATGGAACCGAAATTATACGCTTCAATATTGAAAAGTTATACTGACAACTATTTCGTCGCGTGAATTCGAAATGAGATGACCTGCTACGCTATGGGCACTCGTCTACGCTGATTTGTAATAATAGGATGCTACAGCTAGACCATGCTTTGCATGATTTTTACGACTTGAGAAAACGTCTAAAATGGTAAAGCTGTATCGGAGATTAGTCGGAACAAAAAACAAATTGTTTGGTAAAAGTACCACATTTAGTAAAAAGCTGTAATTTTAACATTACAAACACTTCCAGTTTATTTATTTCTAAAATATAATATTTCTGAAATACATTTTCTATTTGATGGTGAACACCGCATCAAAGCCACATAAAACACATATTAATAATTGCAAAGAGGTTGTGTGGCTTGGTGAAGATGCCTAGTCAATGATTCCATTTATGAATGGAATCATTGACTCAATGATCAATGGAATGGAATCAATGATTCCATTTATGAATGGAATCATTGACTAGGCATCAATTAATCAATTACAATATAGTATTATGTCATTATAGTTATTCTTTATTTTATTCAAAGTTAAATAGTTGATAAGGTACGATGGGGTTGGCATATCCGTGTGTATAAAACCCCCTTTAATTAATAAAGAGAAAAAAAAAACATAATAATAATTTATAATAATATTGAATTGCTTGAATTTTATTGTTACTTAGCCCTCTTCCTCTCTCCTAATTTTTGCTGTGCCCGACAGGGTCCATAATATTGATCTTTTACTTTTTATACCATCTATATATCTCTATATAATACATATAGAATGCAATAAAAAAATTGAGAATTGAGCCGTGACGAAATTTAGAAGAGCAAAGTGACTTTAATTTATACAATTTATAGATAGTAGACAAAGTTTATACAACTGGTACCTGTTTTACGAACTGTAATCAAAATGCCTCAAGCTTTATAAAGTCCCTTGGGTCCCAAACACTAATCTTATGTAAAACGTTCGGTCAATACATGGTTTACTCGATTTATTTTCCGTCCATTCTGGATTTTTTCACAGGAAATTGAATTCTCCGTCGTCCGCGGTACGTTTGAGAGGAAATCTGTTTCATTTTTTTCTTTTTTTAGGAAATGTGTTCCAGTCTTTCTTTTACGAGGTAAAAGAGTTGAGGTTTTTTTATTTTTTCAGTGGAATAAGGTTAAGTAACGGGATGGAATGCCTCTTTTGTGAGTACTTAGAACATTTTGAGGCTGTCATAAACTGGGCTTGGTAAAAGCGTTGTGTACTATAAAAAGTTTAAAGACCGTATTGATAGCTTTAAGCTTTGAATAAAATATTTTGTATGAGCTTGTTTGTTTTTCGTGTTATATTCTGCAAAAAATAATCGTAACAGTATCTAAATGCCTCAACCACAATGGTGTTTGATAATATTAAAGACTTATGCGATGATAAGAGATCCGAGAAATATTTGACACAATCTAATTAAAACAAGGAGTATGTAAGAAGCGCAGCAGGTGGCCTTCCTGTTTACCCCCATGGGGAGAAGGCCTCAGTTTATGTATGTATGTAATTTAAATGAAATGAAATCGTTTATTCTGTAAATAGGATATTAGAATCACTTTTACACGTCCTATAAAACATTAATAAAATAATCTAGATGTAGCCGACATTTCCTATCTGACTACCCCTGAGTAGAAATGGCGAAACAAACTCAGGGGTCAAAGTCTCTTTTAAAGTCCAGAGCTGTCCAGTTTAAAGTCCTTTATGGCTTCTTGGTCAGATCATTGTGAGGACCATGTAAATCCGTGTCTGAAATGGCCTTTTGAGGAAAGAACCACACAAATTTGAGTGGACCTGTCCAATCATTGCAAGCATTTGTCTGTAATCGTGCAGCTCAACGATTAATGACAAATGCTTGCACTGATTGGACAGGTCCACTCAAATTTGAGCGGTTCTTTAAACAATCACTATGGATGGTATCAAAGTAGACTGGGCAATAGTGCAAGTTTTACGTTGTACGTCGTTTGTTGTAAGTTGTTGTTGTTGTTGTTGTGTTGTTGTTGTTGTGTGTTGCGTTGTTGGTGTTGGTGACTGAGAAAATTTGTATGGGAGTGGTTTATGGATCAATAGCGATTTGGTTGAGATATTTGTGTAAGTATACCTCATCTACACTCCGTTTGAAATAAGATTAGACATTTAAATAAAACTCTTTTACAGTCCGTTCAATCGATTTTGAATTCTATTTCGTTGACGGCATGACCAATGACAGCTGTAATAAACAGTTGGTATTGTAACGACGTTCTTGCTTTTAATGCCATCCTTATGCCTACGGAATAGAAGTCAAAATCGGTTGAACGGACTATAAAGTTTATTTTATTACAAGTTATATTACAAGTTTATTTAAATGTCTAATCTTATTTCAAGAGGAAAAATCCCGTAAATTCTAAAAGAATATTTTCACCACCACCCAGTGAAAATATACTTTTAGAATTTACGTAATTTTTCTCACATTTGCCTACATTAGTATTTACCCACTGCTTCAGTAACTTTCAGAATAATTCATGCAAACTGTTCACGAAAAAACCGGCCAAGTGCGTGTCAGACCAGGCGAAATGAAGGGATTCGTAGTTGGGATGAATTTATCCCAAGAACAAACGTAACATTGTAGTTGAAAAACATTTGTTCCCTCATACATTCCAAATGCTAATGTAAGTTTGTACGCACAAAATTGAGAGATTTACCATGTTATTTTAATACTACCAGACTTCTTGTAGGTTTTCCTCTTATCTATAATAGGTAAAGTAGCTTCATCTCTCTGATTGACCGACCCCTTGTCAATACAAAAGTGCCTGTAATAGGTTTATTTGAAATAAATGCTTTGAGTTTGAGTTTGAAAGAACAATTTTCTGTTTTTTTTTTCAACATTTTAGCCACCGTAGTTTCGGAGATAAGCGTAAAGTTTTATAAGTTTCTTCTTGTAGGGTTTCCTGTAATCTATAAGTAAAGAAGTATTTTCTATATTTTTTTCTAAATTCTAGGAATATTTTTGACTCAGTAGTTTCGTAGATAAGTAGCTGGTCAATTTTCAACTAATTTCTTAAATAACAAAGTGTTTAATTTTAAAATTATAAAAAAAAAACTGATATTCTTACAACAAGCCTTTTCATTTGATATGTCTTATGGTAAAGTTTGCAATTTTTTTTTCTAATTTGCCCCCCAAAAGTGACTCCATAATCACAATTCGTTTATTTACGTTACACATCCGTGTTTGGGTTATAGATATTCATCATCATCATCATTTCAGCCGAATGACGTCCACTGTTGGACATAGGCCTCCCCAAAGGTTTGCCAAAATCACGACGCTTGGCAGGTGGGTTGGCAATCGCAGTATGTTGTTAAAATGCATAGAAAACGTTGCTGCCCATTCTCGAGTAAGTCCCTTAGTCGCCTTTTACGACACCCACTGGAAGAAATAGGATGGTGCTATTCTTTACGTCCGGCACCACACGAACAACATAGATATTCATATGACATGTGTACCATATTTCAACTTAATCGGTCCGGTAGATTCGGAGCAAATTGACTGTTACAGACAGACAGACATACATTCAAATACAGAGCGATCCTATAAGGGTTCCGTTTTTTCCTTTTGAGGTACGGAACCCTAAAAATCATCATTGTGGTTGCCAATACAGATTCCATCACCATTTTTTATTCTACGGAATTCATAACTGAAAATCCATCCAGACAAGAGTTGCCGTGGCCGACTTAGAAAACCTTAAGTAGACTTTGTACTGAAGTCGGCCCGCAGCAAAGACAATCTCCACAAGTGGGTGTTCATGGACGGCTCAGATCTCCGGTGCATATGCGGCATCTCTCCACAGACAATGGCTCACCTTCCATCTTACTCCGAATGGCCTGTCACCTGCACACGTGAGGACCTAATAGCTGAATCAGCAAACGGTATTAGCGTGGCTGAATATTGGGGCAATGAAATATATTTTGGCATCGATACCTACGCTAAGAAAAAGTCTGAAAATAGAGGCCCCTGGTCCTAGGGCCTAGGCCGAATGCGCGACGTACATGTAATGTAAATTCACACATAGCACATTATAGCATTTTGTTTTAAATTTATGCGACAAACACTATTATTGTAACCCATATATTTGAATAAAGTCTTCATCATCATCGCCATTTCAGCCGAAAGAGGTCCACTGCTGGACATAGTTCTCCCCCAAAGGGGGGGTTTGCCATAACCGCCACGCTTGGTAGGCGGGTTGGCGATCGCAGTATGGTGTTAAAATGCATGAAGAACGCTGCAGCCCATTCTCTAGTAAGTCCCTTAGTCGCCTTTTACGACCCCCACGGGAAGTTATAGGGGAGTGCTATTCTTTACGCCCAGCACCACACACACAAATAAAGTATTAAAACTAAATCACTATAATTAATGCCCAAACCTAATATTTTCAATTTTATAAAATGGTATGAATTTACGTTACGTACTCCGTGTGCGATCAGTGGTGGCCCAGTGGTAACGCCGCGACTTACCGAGTTGTAGGTCATAAGTTTGAACCCAGACAGGCGCTTTACTTTGTGCAAATTATTTCATCACCACTGCTCTCAAAACGGTGAAGGAAAATATCGTGAGGAAACCGGCATGTCCCAGAACCAAAAATAAATTCGAAGGTATGTGACATCTACCAACCTGCACTGGGCCCACGTGGTGAATTACGCCACGCCCGCTCCCTCTTACCGAGAGGAGGCCTGTGTCCCAGCAGTGGGAATATTATTCGCTTTTAATATGGGTTTAATTTCACCTATCTTCCATATCACATCCATAATTTGAACAATGCCCATTAACACCGTATCTAAATTGTTAAGCACCGTATTAACGTTTTTCGCATTTCAAAGAAGGTATGTCGCGATTCAGAAGTGATTAAAAAACGTCCGCTTATTATGAAATACGTTGTTCTCACATGCAACGCGATATTGCGTCCAATTAGAGGGTTTTATAATAACAAATCTAGGCTATAGAATAAGCGATCGCTGAAACGTATTTAAGTACTACGAGCTGATATAATAATATTTTTTAATAATATTAATAATTTATTATATTATATTGCTTTATTAACCTATTTCTCTCCTCGTACTATACGAGGAGAGAAAAAGGTTAATATAGCATTACTTAAATAACTTAGATCCTTGTAGAAATTAGGCTAAGTACCTTCATGCTAGATTTTGTGAAACTGCTGACACCCAAACTGGGACATGTCCTGCATCTCGGTGTCAGCGCTCCTCCCTGCCAGTCACATTGTGAAGTCTATCTTATATTTGCATGTATTAATGACTAGCTGTTGCCCGCGACTTCATCTGCAATCCGGGATGAAAAGTCAGGTCATGGTCTACTTATGTGCCAAGTTTCATCCAAATCCGTTCAGCCGTTTTAGCGTAACAAACAAACAAACTCACTTTTGCTTTTATTAGTTAGGATGACGAGCTTAAACATATAAATAAATTAAGTTTCTTTTGTAAAACAAACAAACAAATAAGACAGACAGACACAACATTGTAGTGTTAACGAACGATCTCTATATTTAACTCAGTTGATTTAATATGATAGATACAAACTCGACATGCATAGTTGTTCGAACGTTGGCAATAAATTCACACCAGCGCCTGCTTAGATAGTATCGAACCTCTATTAAGATCGATGCCTTGGTAAGTTTGTAAGTTTGTACCACGCACTGTTCAGGCCCTAGAAGTTACTTCGTATTATCTTGTGCAACTTTAAGAAAGGACTAATTTGTAGGTCTTGTGGTCGCAAACGCTACCGTTGAGATCCTGGTGCTGCTGCTGTCCTGGGTTCGATTCCAAGGTCGGGCAAAGTGTTATTAGGTTTTTCCATCAGAAATTTCTCAGTAGCAGCTCGGAGTCTAGATTTGTGCTCGATTGATGACAATAGGGTCGCCCCATGTTACATGGAACTTATACATAACTGCCGAAATGTGGGTGTATCATGATAGGTCACCTCTGCCGAACCGTTCGGGGAAAACAGGCGCGATGATAATAATATGATTGAGTTAATTTGTAGCTTACTATTTTATGATCATCATGACGTAGCTATTGTGTACTTTATTCGCGCTGAACACTAGTATCGATGATCAGCATCGTGTCAACCGCAGAAAATCTACTACAAACAAAGGTCACCGTATGTGGCGTTAATAATTTTGTATTTTGTGGTTTTTTGTGTTGTTTGTTTTTTTTTGTTTTGTTTGTGCAGAATAAACAATCTTTCTTTCTTTCTAATTATCCATCAGAAGAGTTATTGATGAGATTTATTACCAAGTAGCTTCTGTTGGCGACTTAGTCCGCGTGAAAATTCTTGTGTTAATATAAAATATATCCTATAACAAGCTGCTGCCCGCGGCTTCGCCCGCGTGGCTTTTTCTAAACATATAAACCTCCCTCTTGAATCACTATAATATCTATTAAAAAAAACCGCATGAAAATCTGTTGCGTAGTTTTAAAGATCTAAGCATACATAGGGGCAGACAGGAAACGGGAAGCGACTTTGTTTTATACTATGTAGTGATACTTAGAACTCTTTTTACTTAGAAAATATGTAATCATTTTTATTTACTAAAAACTTAGCCTAGGTAACCAAGCCCGGGTCGACGGCGCGTCGTATTCCACGCGCGCCTCAAAGAGTTGTCAGCACCAACTGACGGGGTCCGCTAGGGCCAATGCCTGCCAGGGTTGCGAGTTTGTCCGAAAAGGGATATCGTGGCCCTGGCACACAGGCAATGGAAGGAACACGGGTGGGTTTTAGTCAGTAAAAGTCTGACACGCCCTCCCGCTCTGCCCAGAGCGGGAGAAGATATTTGATAATTTCCCACCCAAAAAAAAAAGTCTCACTGTGGATAATTTATAGTGAAACTGTCTCTTCACTGTTAGTTAGAATTCTAGATGCATATTTTTAATGTTAACGTCTTTAAATAAATGAACTCCACAACCCGCCATCCTAGCAGCCGCACACAAACGCTTGTAAAATTTAAACCGGTGCATTGTAGGTACACTTATGGCGTTGAATCTGGGAAATTTAATTTACGGCAGGAAACACGTTCCACAGAGGAAGCCTTTTAATGAATAGAAATGTAATTGTGCTCTACAGTGCATGCGAGCCGAACGAGCCGATCCTTACACGTCATTACGTGAACTATTAGCTGGCAGGTGTATTTTGTACTTAATTTCTTACGTATTTTGCCGGTTGCTGCTGTGATTGGGTAATATTTAACGTTTTACGAAGTTAGTTAGTTCTACTTTCAACTATTTAAACACTCAATTATTTAATGCATTCCCTAAGAATTAAATATATGGTATAAAAAAGTAAAAGATCAATATAGACCGTGTCGGGAACAGCAAAATTAGGAGATATGAAGAGATGAAGATTAAAAAAAAAAAAACAATTTATTGACACACACAAGTTAGGAAACATTTGTAAACAGGAACAATAATAATTGAAGGAATGCTTATGTAGATATATAGCCGTGGGCCCCAAACTAGGTACAGCCTGTATCTTGGTGGCCCAACATGTATAATGATTTTGTCAATGAAAAGGACTTATCTGTGTACAGTGTCTTTACGAAAGCATTTAGTTAAGCTTTTAGCTAAAAGCCTTCAGATAAGACTACCATAAACACACTATTCGCAGATAAGACCGAGTATAAGATCTTGTGGCGCAATTTGATAAGCATATACGTTGTAGCCGAAGTGAAAGAGCTGAACAGTGGCCATAATATTTTTGACCGATTGAAACAGTCCATGAAGTTCAGCTGAAAATAGAGATGGACAAATACATATTTATGAACGTTTCAAGTTCCTTCGTGACACACGTAATAGATATCTGAAGTCGAGACGCCGAGACTAGAGATGCCGATGCATTCCACTAGCTTTTATGACAAGTCTTTTACAGTTCAAGCAGTGCGGTTATGGAATGCCTTGCCCGTGTCGGTAAGGCGTGCTCAATCTTTGTTCACTTTTAAAATTCAGGTAAGAAAACACTTCTTCTCTCCTTCAAACATCATCATTACATAATACAATTCCAGTTTCGCATATACTCGTACTAAAAATAATGTTAATAATGCTAATTAAACATAAATAGAAGACCGAATAAATACTCATAAATACACGAATATACTATACACATATATACCAAACAAACAATGAGAAAACTTTACCGTTGTGAAGATACTGCCAGCTACACAATTATCCGGAAAAGAACCGGAGTTACCGACATAGCTTGCAGAGTAAGCAGTGGTAGTTGGCTGGCCATGTTTGTCGAAGGACCGATGGCCGGTGGAGCAGACAAGCCCTGGAGTGGAGACCGCGTATCGGCAAGCGTAGTGTGGGACGCCCCCCAGCTAGATGGACCGACGACCTTAAGAAGATGGCTGGGTCAGACTGGATACAGAACGCGAAGGACAGGGTGTTGTGGCGCCGCCTGGGAGAGGCCTATGTCCATCAGTGGACTGCGATAGGCTGTGTTGATTGAAACACACAATACAATACATAGATTCCCGCTAACTATGACTTGTAAATGGTAAATATTCGTGAAAATAAGGGGAATTAACATCTGAAAACGATCACAAAAATAATACGACTGCGATCAAAATCACATTACACGCACGTCACGCGGTCTCAAGACAGCACGCGTCACGTTATATAAAATAAAATTCCTTACCATAACATAACCCTTAAGTGCTGATGCGGTGGCAATAAAAGTATAATAACACTTGGAGCATCAAGTACCTGCGAATGAGTCTCCGTGCGACAGTTAATGTATGAAAGAAGAATATTCTCGTGGAACGTTATGAAGTGGAAAGTTTTTGATGTGTATAACATCCTTACTCTCGCTTTCTATGAGAGTGATTTCGTGAGAAGGGACGGAAGTGTGTAACAGAAAGTGACAGCTTGAGCATGGAATAAGTAAGTACTTTATCATAGCATGGAATTAGTAAGTACTTTATAGATTGTAAGTAGAGGGGGTCGAATTTCGACTAGTGGGCGACTACTAGTAATTAATAAATTATTAGAATAAATATTTCAGTATTTTAGTTTTGTTTAAATTTTGAGGTTAATTTCTGTCACTGCTCAGTTGCTTATTACCAAGGTGAGATGTCAGATGCTACACATCATATGCCACTACTGTAACGCTAGCTCGTTTTTTTTTTGTCGGTTTTACGTTCAGTCTTTGGTTAATCTTTGGCCAAGCCTAGCGTTTCACTATAATACGTGCAAACCTTCGTCTAAATGGCTTAGGACAAGTAGACATATAGGTACCTAGTTCAACAGTGTGACTAGTCAAAATGCAAAGAAAATGTGAGAATCTGTCTCGTAATAATAAAAGAAAGAAAATTGCGTACAATAACACAAACACAGCTCACCATCTTTACAGTTAGCTAGAAACGAAACACACATTTCCCACAAATTCTTCATCGTTACAGCGATTCAAATCCCAACATATACGAGTATAAGAATGCAGCTACAAGCTACGCTTGCACTAGAAAGACTCGACACATAATATAAAAATATTCTTCGCCACTTCGTAACCCTTAAATGCCAGCGGGAAAAGTAATAATACTACAATAACACTAGTACCGTACGGTAAACCTGCGGCCGACTGTTATGGCGAGATTCCAACCGTAATGCAGAGATAGTTCGCGTTTTCTAGCCGCTTTTGGCGCTAACCGTTTTGGTTTGCAATGCTGTTTTTCTTTTTCACCTACGCTTTAAAATAGGCAGTGTAAAATATATTTTTTTGGCTTGAATTGTAGGTAATGTTTTTTGGTGAATGCGCTGTTTTACAGAATGTTGTTGTAAATGTGAATTTTTGACCTATTTGGAATTGTGATAATTCTCTGAAATGAGATTAAAGGCCCGTACAGACTGGCGCAATATCATGGGCGCAACAAGAGTCGCACTGAAGGCAGTGCGACTCTTGTTGCGCCCATGACTGGCGCGATATCGTGGGCATGAAAGGTCGCGCCCGCGATATTGCGCCAGTCTGTACGAGCCTTAAATGATTTATTCTGTAAATATGGTAACGAAATCACTATTACACGTTATATAAAAAAAATAAGTTACATATTATGTATTATAGTCGTATCCTATCTGACTACCCTTGAGAAGAAATGGCGAAACAAACTCTCAAGTCCAGACATAATCTTGATCTGATCATATCAGGACCATGTAGATGAGTCTATTATTTAATGTTTTAATCACTCGTATTAACTAATATACCAGTATGACAACTAGTTTTTTTAATGTTGTTTTGGAAAAAGCCAAAACACAAAGATATAAATATGTCGAATAGACAGTCAAACCTGTGAACTCGTCGAAGAAAATTGCGTCCAACTGTTGGCCGCAAAATGCACGCACACTAGAATAACAGAATGACAGCACAATGACAAACAACGATTATAAGTCAAAGCTGTCACGCACACCAGCGTAACAAAGTTGGCCTGTTTGTTTTACGAGTAGTTCTTTTGCAGCGCAACACTCTCTATCTAGACATGATAAATAATCAAAGCCAAAACATTTAAAAACGAACTACAGAACCAACTACAAATATCTAAATTCTGATAGCAATACACTATAAAAGTGCTTATAGATAGACAGACGAGAGTTCCATTGAGTTACACTGTCTCCGTTTTCTTTCTAACCAAAATTCTTTACATAACGAAAGCTCAAACACAATAAAAGAAATTCAACAATTCACAATCATGGCGCACCATTCTTCACCCACACACGGTAGCAGTCAACGGTTTAACCCTACACATGTTTTTGTAGTTTTATTCCAGGCCTAAACGAAATGTCAAGGTGGCAACGTAGCGGTCCGAAGTACCGTAGTACCGAAAAAGGGGCACCGTATCGCCACCGACAATTCCAAATATATTTCCCCGTTGAAATTTTGACGTAATCTCAACGGTTGCGAGCCCGTAAATTCAAGCTAAAATGCGGATTTTAAATGTTGTGGATTTATTTTTAAGTGGAATGTCTATGATATTGTAAACTGTTTTTATTTGAGGGTTAATAGTTATTTGAATTAAATAGATAATAATAATAGTCCTCCAGACCGTGTTTCGGCCATGGCGACCAATCTCACTAATCACACGAATTACTAGAGAATGGGTAGCAGCGTTCTCTATGCGTACTGCAATCGCCAACCCGCCTGTCAAGCGTGGCGATTATGTCAAAACCCTTTGGGGGAGGCCTTTGTTCAGTAGTGGAAGTCTTTCAGCTGAAATGATGATGGATGATGACCAATCTCTGTGGAGACCAGCCTTCGGTGCTGGAGATATTATAGTGCACATGACATGTGTGTGCGCAGACACAGTTCTCTCTCTTCCCTGACTCTCATAGTCCAATGGGACGGCAATCCGACACGACCGGAGAGAGATCAGGCACAGGGCCAACGACTTAGCATAAGCATAGCATAATCAGCCTATAATGTTCCCACTGCTGGGACACAGGCCTCCTCTCTTCGAGAGGGACTGGGCTGTAATCTACCACGCGGGCCCAGTGCGGGTTGGTAGATGTCACATGTCTTTGAATTGTTGGTTCTAGGACATGCCGGTTTCCTCACGATGTTTTCCTTCACCGTTTTGAGCGTAGTGGTGATGAAATTATTTACACAAAGTAAAGCGCCTGCCTAGGTTCGAACCCACGACCTATGACTCGTAAGTCGGGGCCGTTACCACTGGGCCACCACTGCTCTACTGGGCCACCACTGCTCTACTGAGCCACCACTGCTCTACTGGGCCACCACTGCTCTTAACGCTTCGCTTTAGCCAACGACTTAACGTGCTTTATTTATTTATTTATACTTCTCACACACAATAAGGTACAAAGGCGGACTTACCTTACCTACCCGGGCCTAAGGCATTCTGTACCAGTCAACCAACCAAGAGATAAGAAGGCGGGAGATCTGATTGAGAGGAAATAATAATATTAAAAAATATAACATAATTAATTATAAATAAAATAGGTGCACAAGTAAAAAAAGCAAGCAGCGGGTAGTTGGTGCGCAAGTATAAAACTTAAATTTTTCAATATTCTTTAAATCAAAAATAATATTTTCCTACATGCGGCCCTGGTATGACGCCTAGATTCCGATTTCTGAAAATAATTAAGTATGTAAAAACTTATATTATAGATAATAAGTATAAATATAATGTCCGAACTCACTAGCCATGTATAAGCCATCAAAGGCTTCTGTGGTTTTTATCATAATTATTAACTCTGCGATATATATATATTTTGAACATTAATAAAAAATAAATAAGTACATAAATAGATTACACATACATACATAATTATTTACTATAATATATCCCTACATTATATACCTATATATCCGTTATATCTTTCCGAGGCTCGGGGGTATCACACCACCAACTTCCAAACTCCGGGCTATTCCTAAGAAATTCCTAATTGAAAAACCTAACACTTTGCCCGATCCTGGAATCGAACCCAGGTCCCGCTCAGCAGTTGTGCTTACGACCACGGGACCAACGGGGCAGTTAATTAAGTAGTTACGTATTATACGAATCATCATCATCATTTGAGGCTGTCACCTCGTTTTGCGAAGCAGCAATGCTCGCGAAGGAGGAGGCGGAACGCGTGAGTTCACGCCCCTAGTCGCCACAGGAGATGCCCCGGGCGTCGGGAGTCGCAAGCCGATTTCCGGCCACCGTAGGCGCGGGCCTGCGGATGGTGAGCGATGGGTAGCTCGCCGTCAGATAAGGACCAGGCCCAGGTCGTCTTTGTGTTTCACGCGCGCCTCAAAGAGATGTCAGCACGAATTGACGGGGTCCGTTAGGACCAATGCCTGCCAGGGTTGCGAGTTTCTCCGAAAGGGATATCGTGGCCCTGGTACGCAGGCAACGGAAGGAACACGGGTGGGTTTCAGTCAGTAAAAGTCTGACACGCCCTCCCGCTCCGCTCAGAGCTAGAGAAGTTATTTTATAATTTCCCACCCATTAAAAGTGGTCGGCTATTAGTCGTCATCTCGGTAGTCACTCCCTTTCTAGTCATATCATCTTTCACACAGTCCATCCATCGTTTCCTTGGTCTTCTCCTACTCTTATAGCCATCTACATTCATACTCATAACTTTCCCCACGACATTTTCCTCATTCCTCTGCATCACATGCCCATACCATGACAACCGATTTCCGCACAACTTTTCAGTCACCGGAGCCACTTCCAGACTTCCTCTTATGTACTCATTTCTTATTCAGTCGGTACTACAATGGTCAAAATAATACTTTTAATATTAAAATCAGAATCAATTTAACATAGGAAGATAGAAGGAATAAAATTCAATATAATTTATCACGACATCATCATCATCATTTCAGCCGAAGGACGTCCACTGCTGGACATGGGCCTCCCTCTTTTAAAGAATTGGGGGTTGCAATAATCGCCACGCTTGGCAGTATGGTGTAAAAATGCATAGAGAACGCTGATGCCCATTCTCTAGTAAGTCCCTTAGTCGCCTTTTACGACACCCACGGGAAAAATCGGAAGAAGCATAAGTCTCGCTTCCGTAATAATATCGGGATAAAAAGTATATTATGTCCTAGCCCAGATTATGGTGTACTCATGTGCCAAGTTCCATCCGCATCTGTTTAGTCGTTTTAGCGTCAAAGCGTAACAAACAAACATACAAAAAAAAATTGAGCCGTCACGGGACGCCTGGCAGATGTGAAGCATCAAAATTATTTACACACTCCTACTTAGAGACTGTATAGTAGTGACGCATCGCCACGCGGCATGCGTCGCTCCGCCAGCAATCGGTTTTACGTGCGGCTATAGATGTTTCACATCAAAAATCAATCCTTTTCTCTTTAAAATATTAGTTAAGATAATATTAGGATTTACAATATGTAACAAAAACCTGTTATTCCATCTACCTACGTTTTAAAAATCGGTATACATCCGTAATAAAGCAAGTCATTTGTAAAAACTGTTCAACAAAAATAATTAAAATAAATATTTAATTATTAATATTTGTATTATTTAACTGATTTCTAACCTCTTTCATTCTTTGGTTTTGACTTCTGGACTAGCCAATACTTATTTTTTTTTAATTATACTTCCACCAATGTTGTGCTTGTAGGTAAATGTATACATCCCTAAAAGGAACAACAGGGTTTTTGTAACATAGTGTATATATGAAACCAGTAAGTCGTCTTTAATCAATTTTATAAGAAATCCAACACAAAGTCCTATAAATATTTCCATTTACTACTCTGCATTGTGACACATTGACGCGTTGTTGGAAATTCCATAAAGAGAATAGGATTTTTGCACCCATAAAATGAACTCTATGGTATCTTATTAAAACCACGTCATTACCATCTGCCCGGACGGTCAGCTCATTGCCATGTATGTCAATTCGTTGCCACGTTTCTGTCAATTCATTGCCGCGTATCTGTCATCATTACCGGTTTCATTTCCGTTACGTTACGTTATTCTCTGGTTGTCGCATTAAGCACCTTTATTAATAATGACGCGACGTGAAACGGAATATTTTTGGGGCACGTCATTACCATTTTGGGTTGGTAATGAAGAAATATTATGCTTTCCTGACTGTTTTGTTAAAGTTTCAGAAATGATAATGTTGATATAAAATAATGATGTTGTTATTTTGTAGTGAGAGAATTTTCGTCTTTTTTAGGGTTCCAAAAAACTAAAAAAAAACGGGCATGAGTGAATCGGACTCGCACACCAAGGGTTCGTTGTACGTATATATGATGTTGATGATTTCTGAAAAACTGTGCTATTTAGAAACATCGTTTTATTTTTCCTATAATATTTACATATACTTCTATCACATAGAATAATTTCAGATTTTTAATTATGCACACTTAGGAGATAAAGGGGGGAACGGTATTTTTTTGTACATTTTTCATCAAAAGTCGGAAACTATGATACCTAAAAAAAATGTTTGACAATGTGCAAACAGCGTTCTTTCATATGATATCCCACATGCCCTAGTAGACCCACTTCAAATTTTTAAGACCCCGTTTCAGTCTCTTTGCCAAAAAATATATATTTCATTTTATTTCTTTCTTGTTTGCAAAATAGTTGGGTAAATGTCATCTAAAACTATTCTAAATTTCAAGTTGATATCATAAGTAATTCTTGAGATATCCAGGTGTGACAGACAGACCGTCAAACAGACTTAGTCTCACCATAAGGGTTCCTTTTTACCATTTTGGTACGGTACCCTAAAAAGTTGTTAAAGTTTCAGAAATTGGATTACGGCTCACTCCGTCTCACGTTGAGTAGGCCTGTGTCCCAGCAAGCATTATAGACTAATTATGCAAATCGATTCTCGGCAACTGACATCCAGCTACTACCAGCCACCTTGCGAAGATTGTCGCACCACAAATTATCAATAAATTACGCGAGCCAGCGAGACAGGGTGGCAGGGAGAAGACTCCAAGGCACCGATACTTTAGTTTATTTCTTTTTACTTTGAAAATAATGGTAATTTAAAAAAAGTAAATAACACAAGACCTGCTTTATAGTTAGTTCAGTTAATATGCAAAGTTTAATTATGTAACTTGAAGTATTTTTTGTTTTTTTTTAATACCAGTGATTTATTGTTCGGTTTGGAGGTAACTTTGGATTCTTTTTGTATGAAGAAAATTTTATGGAATCGTGGTTTCTTCAAACATATTACATTATTAATAATAAAAATAAAAAGTTTATTTCTTAAAAAAAAATAGATTAAACAATGTTTTATAACAAGACAATTCAAATGAGCTGTGGTAGTGATACAATTCAATAAAAATCTAACAACTCACCCCCCCCCCCTCTTCTGCAACTTGTTCTTCTTTCTTGCCATTTGAGGTAGTATAGGCTCTTAAAGAAAAATTTGTTAAAAAAGGCAGTTACTAAAAGGATACATAACATAACATAGTAATCAGCCTATAATGTTCCACTGCTGGGACACAGGCCTCCTCTATGAGAGGGACTCCAAATCACTCCGTTGATTAATGAAAACCGTGTGAAAATCCGTTCGGTAGTTTTTGAGTTTATCGCGTTCAGACAGATAGACACGGCGCGGGGACTTTGTTTTATAAAAGGAACAAGATATAAATTGAATTATTGATACCATAATCGCGGGCCCAGTGCGGGTTGGAATATGTCACACGTCTTCGAATTTTTGGTTCTAGGACATGCCGGTTTCTCCACGATGTTTTCCTTCACCGTTTTGAGAGCCTAAAAGGTTAATGTCTTCCGAAATACTCCATCCATTTTTTTTTAAATCTTTATTTATTAATAAACCCCGTAAGAATAAACAAAAAAATATACACACCACAAAACTAAAATTAACTACTTATACAAATCATAGAGTTAACTTAAGGAGATCTATTCTTAATACCTATATGTGTAAGCCTTTAAAGCAACTTGGCTTACTCCATCCATTACAGAGAATAACTTATTTATACCATAATATTATAAGTAATGTAGAAATGAAACCACAATAATGAACGTAAACGGGGAACATGCAACTGCTTTCACCCGAGTATTAGTTAGGTCAAACACACTTTTAATATACCTATTATATTATTATATTTACTTTGTTGCAAGTTTGACCCTTATAAAATAATAAACCATTGAATCTGAATCTGAACCACCCATTTATTTTATGCTGCAGTAAGCTGTAAACTATTATTAACAAAACTTAAAATCAATAGATTAATTGGATAATCTCTTAAATACTTACATAATAATAATAATAATTACATTTCTTTATTGGGAGTAACTCATGAGACTCATACAGTATTAGTAACAATAAAATAAACTTACAACTATGTTAGTGATACAATTACAATAACAATTACAAAACACACACAACAACTTATTCACTGCTTCAGCATTCCAGCTGAAATACTGGAGCAACGACTTACTATGGAGCAGTCCAGCCTGTCAGCAATAACTCCCAGGATGCTGTTGGAACTAGCTCGCACCCTGCGCACCAAGGACGCACATCTTTTACGCATTAATGCATAAAAGCAATCAACACGCAAATCCGCAAAAATCCCTGATGCGCTACAGAAGCGAGGCAGCCCCATCAACACCCTGAAAGCATTATTGTACTGCACGCGAAGGGCACTGTACGATCTTTGCGTAAAATGTACCCACAGGCCACAGGTGTAAAATGATGAGCAAAAGGCTCTAAAAAGTGTTTTTTTTACCTCCGTAGAAGCACGCTTAAACCTGCGAGCAATCATATTCGCTCTAACCGACAGCGCCCTCCGCTCTCTCTCAATATCGTCATCGTCCTTAAGGCTAGTGGTTAAAATATGCCCAAGGTACTTGAATGAGTGCACTCTTGACAACGGCACACCATTCATCATTACTGAAGGTAAATAAAGGTCTTTAAAAAAAAATGGCCTTTATGTAGTTTATTCGATAATTAGTTTACAAAATAATTGATTTAATTTTAATTAAATTAAATTAAATAAATAAATTCTCCTGATATCAGAAAATACTTTCTACTTTTTAATAAAATTAAAGTAAAATGGCTCCCATGCTCTCATTTATAATTTATTCTATCAACTCAATCAATTAAAAATCAACTCAATTATGTACAAAGAGAATTAATTAACTAAGTATCCACTCTTTGGAAAATATAAAAGCAAGGCTATATTTTATTTAGAAGTTCGTTGTTAACTTCAATCTTGTGACAAGAACTTACAGTAATGGCCGACCTTTGTGATATTTTTATTTGACAAATGAGGCCTAATTCACAAGTTCCTAAGTACACCGTCTAGTAAGATTAATAAACATGTGAAATAAGGTATAAAATAGGAAATATTTCGTTTTGTGAAGTGCGAAGCGTGAAAATTTTACGAAAGTGAATTTATCAGTTCCGATCTACTAAAGATTTTTTTTTTAAAGTTTCCCTAAATTGTCACTGAGATAGTTTTGATCTCATACGATTAAACAGTTCCCAATTTCGAAAAGAACTTCCAAAGAACTATCAGATTGAATTTCCTATAAGTCACCAAAGTATTCCGTACAAGATAAGGGATATTTCCCCCTTACACAGCAGTATAACAGCCCAACACGACATACTAAATAAAAATCACGTTAGCAATTTTGTGCTCACAAATACCAATATCCGAAAATAAAAAAATTATTTAACCCTTTTTTCACATTTACAAAATTCAATTTGTACAAAAAGCCTTCGTCGTAACAATATGACATTAGTAAAAAATAAAAGTAGGGTAGGAGCACTAATAACACGACTATTTGGCACCGGAAAATTGCTAAATCGCTGCCGTGGCTCGCTATGACAAACAAAGGCCGTTCGATACAGAAAGGGGAAAGATAAAAAGAGGTCGTGTCTGACAAAGCTTCGCTGTGGTCGCGAATGCGTGAGCAATACGTAATAACTGGTCGTTCGTACTTGTTTCTCCTTGTTTATTTATATACGTGTTTGACAAAGGCTTTATTTTCGCGTGTGGATTTTAGTGACGATAAAGCAAGACTGAAGTTAGAATTTTGTGGTTTATTGTGAAGAAAATGACTTGTCAGTACATACTGGACAGTAAAATGTGGCACTCTTTTCCGTCGTAAACTACATTACGTATGCTAGTATCATATCGCCCCGCGTTTCATCATCATTACCCTTTTTTTCAACCATATTGGGGTCAGATATGTATACATGAATACTTACTCGAAGTGTCATCTGACTTTTATAGACCTAATATTACAGTCAACCGATATTCAGGTGTTTCTTCCCTCATCGGCACTTTAAGGGGACGATAACCGACTTTTAATGATTTTATACTGAATATCACGTCTATACAAGTAGTGATAATGATTTAAAAAAAAAAATATGATAAATTAGAGCATTTTTTCAATAACTTAATATGTCAATATTTTAGATTATGTTTATATTAAATAGTGAAATTAATTTGTAAAGTTATGTCTAACGCGGATAAAAAACTAAGAATGGCACAAAATCTACCAAGCGTATTTTTCTGAAACCTTCACCAATTTAAAGATAATTTAATTATTGATCTTTTAGTATTCACGTTTTATTAAAATACTCCTTGTTTTGTGTATAATATAATAATGCGTCAAATTGGGGACAACGCTTCTTGATGGGCGAGTCCTATTACTGGCTGAACGTACGACGCGTTGCGTGAGCTCAGTACAGAACACGCAAGCTAACCACTCAAGGTCACTGGCATAATATCTGCGTCTTAATAGCTCATATCTAAATAAAAAGATTAGTCAATCAACTAGGATGGTAAGTAACGGGACGCATTACCCGAACATACGTATCGTCAGTCTCGTGGAGGTTTTTCTATATGCGGAGTGCATTGTAAGAACTTTTACTTACCTGTGTTAATGTAATAATGTTTCTTATTCTACAGATAATAAGAAACATTATTAAACTAACGCAAGTAAGATCTGTAAAAAGTAAACAATCAAAACAAAAACTATGCCAAGGTATCAGTAAATACACAAAACTAGGACCGAAAATAATCAACACCAAAAGTCTTTTGTCTCATAGCAAGAATCGGAGTCACGAATACAAGGCGAACGCTCCGTCTGTGTGATTTAGGTCATCGTTCTGACTTATATTGACGAGATGGAATGCTGTTCTACATTCTGCGGTAGGCCTTATGGAGTGAAAGTATTAAATAAATTCCAACATGAAGTGACATGGTGACACTTACCGCCTTATTACAAAACAAGATTTATATTTGACATGGCTTAAACCATGGAGCCAGTTTTTGTAATAAGAACATAACAGTGATTGAAATACCGTTCTTTTTACAAAACTGAAAACTTAGTTCGGTACTAAGTTGTCAGTTTTGTGTTTAGGAACTTTACCATAGTCAGAATAAAGTTCGAAATTCAATAATGGCTCCATGTTTTAAACCTGGGTCTGAAGATAAACCTTGTTTTGTAATAAGGGGGCTAATGTCTTTTCGTCTGATATCAAGCGTGTCACGTCTGGATTGATGTCAATAGAAATTTCCTGTTAGAGGTTTAGTGTTATTTTGTTTAATGTAGTTATTTATTGCATTCCAGATAGTTTGACTACAGAAACTACTAGTCCACGCAATATTTAGACATGTCCTTATGTATTGTCATGTTCGTGAACGGGCGCCATCAGTTGCTACTGGCCATCTCCTATCAGGGCTTATTTGTAATCTTTTATATTGTTTTTAATCATTTATTTTTTTACATTGTTCTCACATAAAGAAGCGACAAGAATATTATACCCAGGATTTTTTAATATCTTGATTTAAACGAGTGTCCTTGGATTTTCTTGCCTATTCTTCTCCATAGAGATCTACGTTTTGTAATGGGCAAATAGCTTCAACTTTCTGACTAACTGACCGACTCTTTGACAATTCAAAAGTGCCTGTAATTGGTTTAATTGAAATAAATGCTTTGAGTTTGAGTTGAAAATGAACGAACACGGGTGGGGTTTAATCAGTAAAAGCCTGACACACCCTCCCGCTCTGAGAGCGGGAGAAGTTATTTGATAATTTCTCACACAAAAAAAATAAAGGGTTCAGGCTTATTAACTGTTCGTCCGACCGTCCATCTGTCACATAGGGCTACGTATCTTTTAAACTGTGATAGTAAGACACTTGAAATGTCCACAAGGTGTACTACGTTGGCCACTATAAAAACAAATAATACAAATATATAGTGTTAAATACTGTACAGTGGTACGGAACCCTTCGTGTGCGAGTCTGATTTGCACTGGGTCGCTTTTTGCTACTCCTATTGTTTTGACCAAAAGTTGTTTACGTGCAAACTTGATTGATTTTATTTGGCGCTGTTCAGCCGGTGTTGAAGCACAAGTCTAATAAAGAAGCCCATTCCCGTTATAATTTGAAAATAAAGGTACAGCCAGGGAAATTAATTGTTTATAAAATTGACACACTCCGTCTATTTGCTGTGTTATTTTATTATTCCCATCCCATCAACAACTGTCAAAGAATGACAGTTGTAATTTGTATTTACGTGCAATTCAGGTTGGAAATCAATTGAATAAACAACATCATCATCATCATCATTCACATAGCCCCCCCCCCAAAGAGGCGGGGGTTGCCATAATCGCCACGCTTGGCAGGCGGTTTGGCGATCGCAGTATGGTGTTAAAATGCATAGAGACCGCTGCTGCCCATTCTCTAGTAAGCTCCTAATACTGTCTATTATTTCGTAATTATTCAAAACTAAAATTGCATTACAAAATAACTAATAACAATATTTTCTTCTTTTCAGATAAACATAGTAGTGTATAGTGAAAATGCGAGTGACTTAAGTGTAAAGTGTCAATATGAAGACCTCTAATTCAGTGTTGACACTCATTTGTGTCATTTCCCTCACCTGCACGCACGCCAAAACAGGTGAGTTTTAGTTCTTACGTGTTATTGGGATTTATAAAAATTAATAAAAAATTACCGTAGGTACTCATTTATTTTAAAATATAGGATTTTTTATTGGTGGTTACATAACCATAAAGGAACACCCATGACACGGCTCAGGAGTGAGTGAGTGAGTAAGAGGTCGTTATCACCCGATTATAAGTGAGTATATAACCTAATTTACCGTCTTATAATCCTAACTAAAAAGTATAAAATAAAAAAAGTAAATTAATAAAACCCGACTGCGTAAAAAGTGAACTTAAAAAAAGATTGAAACAAGATATATATAAATTAATAAGTACTATAAACAATCTCATGCAGTCGGAGGCAATAGGTCGTTATTGTTAGGAAGATGCCTCCGACTGCATGAAATTGTTTATAATACTTATTAATTTATATAATCAGGATTTTGATATTTTCAATTAACTTTTTTTATTTATACATAAAAACTTTACTTACGTTTGATAAGTTTCGATAGACGTAATTGGATGCTCGGAACCTCAAACCTCAAACCTCAAATAAGAAGGCCTATTGTATTAAGGGTTTTCTAGGCTTTACGTAGATCTTTACAGTCTTCAGGTATCGTTTTCTGTTGTTGCTTAATTAAAATTGGGCTTAAGGAGCCGTCCAAAATGACTGATTTTGATCAATTTTGTTCATTGTTTGTGAGAAAAGGTAAAAGAATTTAAACAAAATTATTTGTGATTTGTAAAGTCAAGTTTTTTGTTTTGCATGTGAAGGAAACGATTTTTTAAAAATAAATTAAGAAATCCTAGAAGATTACAAAAAATTCGCAACAGGTTTTCCAAAAAATGACGCAAGAGTGATGTTTGATCATCTTTTTACAAGAAACTAGTTTTGAGTTTAAAAAAATTAAAAAATATCATTAGCACCATTATAATGGTCTACTTGCAGGTGGTGGTACCACTTTTTTCAACTTCCATACAAAATATAGCAGAAAAATAATGTTGACAAAAACAATTTTTTTTTTAACGTAAATGTATTTTTTCCTATTATTTAGCAAACCATATAAAGTAATATATTTTCCAAACTCGCAAGCATAGAATACTCTTTATTATGTAGACCATTGGCCTGTGTTTTAAAATCATACACTGGGCTTCAGCTATCCTTGAGATAAAATCAAAATTTTATTTTATGATTATACAGGGTGTTTGGTGCATCGTGTGCCAAATTGAAATGGTCGACTGAAGGAGTCATCCGCTAGCCTTTTAGATCCTTTAACACCCCTCATGCTCTGTGGATTTTTTTTATCGACTTTTTATTGCTTTCCAAAAAAAAGACCCAAATTTTACATTCAAATACAGATTTTAAAAAAAATATAAGGCGTAGACGCTGAATTTTATTTTTATTTGGATGTGTATTGTTTAAGAATACTTTTAAATACAAAATTAGTGATATTAGTCACCTAGTTCTTTTTTAATTCACTCGCAAAGGTAAAACTTAAATTAAAGCTGTACATGTTACAGCTGTTTATAAGGCTACAAAAAAAAAAATCAAAAGCGACCGGGATCTTCCAACTCCCTCATTAATTCTCCAGTCTATCCTCTTTCTAATGATGTGCCACATGCCATAAAAGTATTTTAACAACTTTGTGAATTCGCTAGAATTGTGAATCGAGTCACCTAAGGCTAATATTCAAAAATATGATTTAAAAAAAAATCTCTTAAATGATACCTGTCAAACCTATAAATCTGCTATCTCATTCTTATGGTTAGGTAAATTCGTGTCTCATATCTGTATCTTTCGTGGGATTTACTTGAAATAAAAAAACAAAATTGCATTTTTAACATTTATTTAATCATTGTTACAAATCTTGCTCAAATTGTTGGCCTCTGTTGCGAATGCAGGCCCGACACCTGTTTCGTATTTTAACAGTTGTTGTACGAAGTCGTATTTCCTCCTTAATAGTATTGAATGCCGCTTCTATGCGTTGGACTAATACTTCCCTAGTTGGAACCTCCGTGGCATATACCAACTCTTTGGCACGTCCCCAGACATAAAAGTCTAACGGAGTTAGATCTGGGGAACGTGGCGGCTATGGAATAGGGCCATCGCGTCCAATCCATGCATTGGGGAACACATTGTCGAGATATTGCCTCACAGTCAATCGCCAATGCGCGGGACAGCCGTCATTTTGAAATACAATGGGCACACGTTCATTAAATACGGGCACATCGGTCACTAATTCGGGCAGGTCATTTTGTAGGAATTCCAGGTAGTCTTCGCCATTGAGATTATCGGGCAGGTAATGCGGTCCAATTACCTGATTCCCAATCACTCCTGCCCAAACGTTTACACTAAACCTTCTTTGAGAAGATTTCTGTCTTTTAACACGTGGGTTTTGCGTTTTCGTTGTCCAGTGGTGCAAATTGTGTAAATTGAGGATCCCATCCTTGGTAAATTTGGATTCATCCGTCCACAGTATTCTTTTTAAAAAATCAGGATCATCCACATCCGTTTCACAAAAAGCCACTCGTCTCTCAAAGTCGCCACCCTCAAGACCTGCAACAAACAAAAAACTCTTTTAAATTTCTCTTGGGCAATAAGTAATTGCACAAGAAAGGACCCGCTGTTCGTGCTAATAGATTCACTACCTGGAAGTGACGCCATACCATACCCATTACCTGCTAAACAAAGGCAAGGTCAAACAAAGCTTGCACGGGTTTAAAGTTAGTTTAAAATTACGTACCTTGCACCGGAGTGTAGTGGAATGGATGCTTTTTGTTTTGACGAAGTACTTTCCACACTTTCCATATTGAAATATCAAGATGTGATGCCACATTTCTAATGCTTCTTGTAAGCTCTTCCTCAAAAAGTGCCAGTATTCTCTCGTCTACTTCAACATTATGTCGCACAATATGGCCCCTTGGTTCATTAAAAGTAACACTGCCAGTCTCGCGTATGCGTCGGTATGTGTCTTGGAAGACTCTGCGGCCAGGTAATCGTCTACCAGGAAAGCGTTCCTGGTAAAGTCGTTGCGCTGCACGAGCGACGCCATTAGCGGCTCCGTAAGCCATCATGATGTCCGCATATTCTTCGTTAGAGAATGTCGCCATTGCAATAACAAAAAACTCAGTTTAACAATAACAACAAAAATTAAACAAATGTAAAAAGAACCAGCAAAACTTAACGATAACAAAGTAATAAAAGAATCGCGGAGTATGGTGAACTAGCACACACGTTAGGTAGCAGAGGCAGTCATGTCTCGACTAAAAAAATGGCGGGTCGGGCGGCGCGATTTGTTCAAACCGATTTAAGGTATGCAAGAAAGAGATAGAAGATAGATTTTACTGTGAAAGAGTGAGAAAACAAATTTTACCTCTTTCTCAAGTAACAGTTCCGCAATAAATATTTTTTCATTAGAATTTGGAATGTAGTTTTATGTGACTTGATTCACAATTCTAGCGAATTCACAAAGTTGTTAAAATACTTTTATGGCATGTGGCACATCATTAGAAAGAGGATAGACTGGAGAATTATTGAGGGAGTTGGAAGATCCCGGTCGCTTTTGGTTTTTTTTTGTAGCCTTATAAATAGCTGTAACATGTACAGCTTTAATTTAAGTTTTACCTTTGCGAGTGAATTAAAAAAAAAACTAGGTGACTAATATCACTAATTTTGTATTTAAAAGTATTCTTAAACAATACACATCGAAATAAAATTAAAATTCAGAGTCTACGCCTTATATTTTTTTTTAAATCTGTATTTGAATGTAAAATTTGGGTCTTTTTTTTGGAAAACAATAAAAAGTCGATAAAAAAAAATCCACAGAGCATGAGGGGTGTTAAGGGGTCTGAAAGGCTAGCGGATGACCCCTTCAGTCGACCATTTTAATTTGGCACACGATGCACCAAACACCCTGTATAATATCTTCATTTAACTGGTCTGCGCCATGTTCCGCTACTCGCATCCGATTCGAGTAGCGGAACATGACGCGAACCAGTACAATTGAACTACTGCGGTTTCGCTGCTATGGTTTCGAGATTGAGGTGTGCTACCAGGGTAAGTAAATCGAAGGCGAAATAAATTATATTTTCGAGAGCGCAAATGTGATGAAACTATTAACAAATGCTGTGACTGACACGAATGGTTTAGCACCACGAAAACTGTACCTTTATCTTTCAATTATTTCAATCTTTCTCAGAATGATATAAGAAATTGACAAAAAAGGGTTTTTTTCGTGCACGGAGCCTTGAATTATTTTATATTTAAGCCAGTCAATTACGTGTCTTATGACAAATTATCCATACATAGTACTTAAACTTAAGACAATATTTAACCTCATTAGTTATTAGTCGCATCTCCGCGTAATCTATCTTAACTCACGAATATGTTTAACACACATGTATTCCTCGAAGGGTTAGGCAGAAATATACCTATAGTACACCCACATTTCGCCCGTTATTTTAAGTCCCATATCACAAGGCGTGTTATAATGCATTAAGCTCCTCAAACCCTCGCTCTCATTAGCCTTTTAATATTTCCAAGTATTTTTTTTATTTACTAATCAAACTCAACTCAAACTTATTACAAAACAAGATTTATATTTTGACATGTCATAAACCATGGAGCCAGTTTTTGTAATAAGAACGTAACAGTGATTGAAATACCGTTCTTTATACAAACTGAAAACTTAGTCAACATAGTCGGGATAAAGTTCGAAATTCAATAATGGCTCCATGTTTTAAACCTGGGTCTGAAGATAAACCTTGTTTTGTAATAAGGGGGAAAGCATTTATTTCAATGAAACCAATTACAGGCACTTTTGAATTGTCAAAGAGTCGGTCAGTTAGTCAGAATGTTGAAGCTATTTGCCCATTCCAAAACGTGGATCTCTATGAAGAAGAACAGGCAAGAAACTCCATCGCCATACTACCTAGATACATTGCATAGTAACCATTATTCTTCCAATTAATCGCAATCATCTTTCCTTACCCATCAACGTTTTCGATTGAGTGGCAAAACAGAAGAACATCAATTCCAACTGATTGATTGCTATTAGAAAGTAAGAAATCTTCCTGATTGCTAGCTGTCGGGCAATCAGTCATGACTGACTTTCATTGTGTGTATGCTATGAGTACCGACTTTGATTGAGACTTCAGCTTGATAGGGTATTAAAGGAAATAACTGCATTGTATTATTCAATACTCAATACAATGCAGTTATTTCCTTCAATACCCTATCAAGCTGAAGTCGGCTCCGTTTGGTGCCGGACGTAAAGAATAGCTCCATCCCATTTCTTCCCGTGGGTGTCGTAAAAGGCGACTAAGAGACTTACTAGAGAATGGGCAGCAGCGTTCTCTATGCATTTTTATAACCATACTGCGATCGCCAACCCGCCTGCCAAGCGTGGCGATTATGGCAAATCCCCCCCCTATTTGGGGGAGGTCTATGTCCAGCAGTGAACGTCTTTCGGCTGAAATGATGATGATGATTCAATACTCAATCATTTATTGCATCCTGTTGTCTTTTGATTATTTATATGTCTAGATCTCTCTCTATCGTAGAACTGTGATCACCAATCCACCTGCCAAGTATGGCAGTTATGGACCCCCCCCTTATTGGGCGAAGGCCTATGTCCAGCAGTGGACGACTTTTGGCTGGAATGACGATGTGTAGATAGAGTGTCGTGCTGCTAAAGAACTAAAACAAACAGGCCAACTTTGTTATGCTGGTGTATGTGACAGCTACGTCTTACACTAGCGCCACGTCATTGTGCTATTCAAGTGTGCGTGAATTTTGCGGCCAACAGTTGGACGCAATTTTTTCGACGACTTCACAGCTTTGACTGTCTATCTAGACATATTTATATCTTTGGTGTTGTCATGGTAGAAATGGTTAACAGTTTAATTAGTTTTTAAAGTTTAGGTCTAAGTGGCCTCTATAGTTATGGCGACGCTGTACGTCGTTTATTCAGTTAATTCGATACTATACTAATAATATCTTATTGCCGTCATCTCATAATATAGTATTTAATTTGAAAATAATGCAAAATCTCGCTCTTTTATCATAACTTGGAATTAAATCACAAAATCAAAATCAAAAGTCATTTATTCAAACTAGGCTGAGAATCAGCACTTTTCGAACGTCAAAAATTACATGAGACAGTCCCCCAAAAACGCCCACCCTTCACCACTTCCTAGTACATTTAGAACACCAACATTTTCAATATATCGTATTTAATCGTTCCATTATTGAAAAGTTTGTAGATATGAATATCGTCCAAGCACACCAAATCAGCAGGAATTGCAATCAATCAAAGCAAGCAGTCAAAATCTTTCTTAAAGCATGATGCAGCACGAGTGATTGACATGATAACTTCTATAACTCGAAAAAGTCTTAGCTTACCAGAGATGAAGAAACGACTAGGTATTGACTATTTTCTTGCTCAAGAAACGTACAATAGAGAGTGTTCTTACGGGCGGTGTGAATATTCAGCGATCAATTTCTTTTTTTTTTCTTTTTAAAACGTTGCCCCACACTAGGAATTTCTCCTGTATTGTAGGTGCGTTTACAAACATTTAAACTCACATACACAAACTCAAACTCAAAGCATTTATTTCAATTAAACCATTGACAGGCACTTTTGAATTGTCAAGAAGTCGGTCGGTTACAAATATGAAGCTAGTTGCCCATTCCGCATAGTAGGTTCCTATGGAGAAGAACGGGCAAGAAACTCCACAGACACTCTTTTAAATTAAAATATTGATACAAAATATTGGTTACATCATTCATATTGAAGTTAAACATGTGAGAACGATGCAATACGTCAAAAGCGTCCGTGATAAAAATATAACAATTCAAAACTAAAATAATTAAAAATAAGCCGTGGCAGCTAAGAGATGACCAGTCCCAACTGACTGCGCCCGTTCACGAACATGACGCATGGATCAGCACCATTCAGCTCAACCATTTTGAAGGGAGCTAAATGATCCAACACACACGCCACCATCAGCGAGACATCTGAGTGAGCATGACATACTCTCAGCCGCCAGGGCACATTTAAGTCAATGAAAGACATAATTACCCGGTAAATGGTAGCTCTATTGTAGATAGTACTCACCTCACCCGTGATATGCAATTATATAATACAAAACAGCCAGACCCGGAACAACTACTTGTAGGTCATACAAATATTTGTTCCGTGCAGGAATCAAACCCGCGACACGCAGCGCAGCAGTCAATCGCTTAACCACTGCGCCAACAGTGTCGTCAATTTATAAAATACTAGCTATTGCCCGCGGCTTCGCTCGCGTTTATTTAGAATTTGACAATCAATTCGGGTTATACTCTGTTTCTCTACCTCTTCTGTATCTCTATCTAACTTCATAACTAATATTATAAATGCGAAAGTAAGTTTGTTTGTTTGTTACCTTTTCACGCCTAAACCACTAAACCGATCATCCTGAAATTTTGCATATATGTTGTCAGGTGTACAGAAACGGACATAGGGTACATTTCATCCCGAAAAAAAGTACTGTTCCCTAGGAAAACAACAATAACGTTCTTATGATAGTAGATGGCGCCACGTGTCTTCCGAGTCATGATTGGATTACCTTACTCGTAACGAACAAACAATAGAACTTACTTTCGCATTTATAATCCTACTAAATTATTATAAACGCGAAAGTTTGTAAGTATGGATGGATGGATGGATGTTTGTTACTCTTTCACGTAAAAACGGCTAGACCAATTTTGATAAAATTTTGTATGGAGGTAGCTGACACCCAGGATTAAGACATAGGCTACTTTTTATCCCGATATTCCCACGGGATCGAGACTCATGCGGGTGAAACCACGGGGCGCAGCTAGTATTATAATAAAAGTAAGGATTACCTCTTTTACGGACACGAGACCTACATCTATTGTATCTGTCCTGTTGCTCAAGCAATGTACAAAAGGTTGTAGATCTCGTGTATTAATAAATTAATAGTTGATCGCTGACTGTCCGCCGGAGAGTACTCGTTTGTTGCAGCGAGAACAAGAGCTATCAAAGAGAGTACTCGTTTAGCGACGCTCGCTTGGCAGGCAGTGCTATGCACCAAGACAGCAGCGGCAGTTCTGTTCAGTTGTATGAGTGTTCACTCATTGAGAGACTCACGCTAGGTACATCGCATTCAGGCGAGTAGTCGCTCGTTGCTGTTGCGCACTCACTTCTCGTTGCTCCCTGGCGTTGGGAAGGGTCCAGCCGGGGATCGCGGAATTCGCACATGGTCCCATGATAACCGGTGCAAGTGTGGGAAGGCAACACCGTGGTGGTGTTTAGTCACTAAGAGTCTGAAAGACCCCTCAGCCCGACCCAGGGTGGAGGGCATCCATAAGGATTTTCCACCCCAGGAACGTAAAATAAGGGGCCGTAAGGTGTAATATTATTATGTTGACAACTGCATTACAGGTCCTCACATTACAAGGGTTGAGAGCACAAGGGTTTGGCAATTTCCGTTCAGTCCCGTATAAATTAAAGTTGGTTTACAGAATTGATACCTGATGTATGATACGTTGGGTTAAATGGTTCAAAATTGGATTTGAAGCTACAATTTTCTGAGCGTGATTCAATGTTGGAAACCAATTGCACGAGCCTTTAAAGATTGTGAGTTTAATTTTCGTATTTTCGGTCCAACTGTTTTATATTACTCGCGTTTAATTAAAAATTGTATTGTTCACTTATGAGTATTTGTTTTTCATCAGGGTGAGGTTTTAGGGTTTTACAAAAAAGGGAGCAGTGGTGGCCCAGTGATCCCCGACTTACGTATTCAACTACGGTTCGAACCCAGGCAGACGCTTTACTTTGTAAATAATTTCATCACAACTGCTCTCAAAACGGTGAAGAAAACCATCGTACGGAAACCGGCATATCCTAGAACCAAAAATTCGAAGACATGTGAGATCTACCAACCCGCACTGGGCCCGCGTGGTGGATTACAGCCCACTCTCTCTCGAAGCGAGGAGGCCTGGTCTGATGATGCTACACAAATGCTGCCAGTGGGACCATAATTATGTCTCAGTAGGTTCGGTTACTCAAAACTTGAATTACTGATATCAGTGACTTCGTCTGCTGTTTGTGGTTTCCAACCATGGCGGGACAGTAGGCACCTACCTACTGTACCGTCTGAAAATTGTAACAGGATTGATAAAATTCTTCAGTAGGTACTTAACTTTATTTCTGAAAATTACTGCGTATCCAAAACATAATAAAAATAAATTTATTAGGTATCTCTACACGTAATTATTGAACAAGAAGTAATATGTAGGGTACATACTGTCCTGCCAGGGTTGCGATTTTGTCTGAAAGGTATATCGTGGCCCTGGCACACAGGCCACGGAAAGAACACAGGTGGGTTTTAGTCAGTAAAAGTCTGACTCGCCAGAAGTTATTTGATAATTTCCCACCCAAAAAAAAAAAGGGTACATACTGTATATATAGCAACTGTCAGCGCCCTGCGGTTTTATCAGGATATGTCTCGATTCCGTGGAAATATCGGGATAAAAAGTATCCTTTGTACCCAGGTCATTATTATTATTATTTATTTCTTTAAATAACAATTACAACACCTTCACAGACTCATCCAAGAATAAGTCACAATGTCTACTTACACAGATTTATACAAAATATTAATTTAAATTAATTACATTTTAAATGCTTGTCTAGATAACTTTGCCCATAACTTTAACAAAAAGTGTAAGACGGATGTGTTGAATTTGGCTTATCTGACCATACTGCCCAAATAATTAAGCTACCAGTTAAAAAAATATTAAAATTAAAATATTGGCGTAAAATGAAACGGGATTTTAGTTTAGAAAACATCCAAAAATTTCAAAAACACATTAAAAGCTATTCTTTTGATGAAATATATATCATAGCAGCGTATCATCATTTCATTGAAATATTTAAATTACTTTACGACTTGTGCTTTCCGCTAACTCGAAATCACTGCTATTCTCAACTGCTTAAACGAATTATACATCTTACGAAGCGCGCACAAAACAATTACAAAATAAATACATCAAATAATAAAAGTAAAACGGCGTGGCAAATTATAAATAATAATAAATTAAATATACCTAAGGACTCGACAATCGAAATAAGAATAAATGATAAATTGACAACAAATCCAAAAAAAATTGCCAATGCATTTAATAATTATTTTATTGACAAAATAAAATCTCTCCTAGGTGCTGGTAAGGATGTAACAGATCTAATCAATCACCAACCCAATTCATTGTTTTTATCACCAAGTCTGCCTTATCATAATGCAGTATGACGGTATTTCAACAAACGTGATCAAAGCAGTGAGTGAAGATATTTCTCAACACTTAAGCCATATTATGAACTACGTATACTAAGTGGGACATTTCCAAAAGATCTCAAATTGACAATTAGCGTATTCAGCCTATAATGTTCCCACTGCTGACACAGGCCTCCTCTCTTCGAGAGGGATCAGGCCGTAAATCCATAATCCACCACGCGGGCCCAGTGCGGGTTGGTTTTTGCACATAAGAATTGACAATTATTAAACCTTTATTTAAAAAGGAAGATAAATATTTAATGGAGAACTATAGACCCATTGCATTAATTTCCATATTCTCAAAAAAAAAATGAGAAATATATACATAACGAACTCAACAGATACTTAGAAAAACATATAATCTTATGTGATGAACAGCAAGGTTTCAGAAAAAATAGAAACATTAATATGGTGGTTTACGATTTTATATACACTGTCTCAACACATGTTGACAAATCTTTACCTGTTTGTTCTATTTACTGTGACATGTCCCAAGCGTTTGATTATGAAGACCACAATATTCTGCTAAATAAACTGGAAGCTTACGGTATAAGAGGTAATGTCTTGGAATTGTTAAAATCATATCTCACAGACCGTCAACAAATAACTCCAGTATCTAAATTCAATATTAAAGCAAAATAGGCACCGATCTTCTCCTCTCAAAGGCGTCTTATTACGCATGGTGTGCCCCAGGGAAGTGTATTGGGCCCTCCCTTGTTCTTATTATATATTAATGACCTACCAAATGCAACTAAGGAACCCATGACATTATTCGCTGATGACAGTACTGTAACTATAGCATCCAAAAATTTATCTGACTATAACTTTGACGCAAATAATTAATTAAATTCTATAATTACCTGGCTTAGCAACAATAATTTGAAAATTAATCTTAATAAAACTAACATAATGCATTTTAGACAACGGGAAAAATTACAGATTTTATCAAAATTAAATTTATCTTACAATTACAATAATATACAAGAAGCAGAAACAGCCAGATTTCTAGGATTAATCATTGATCAGCAAATAAATTGGAAAAAACAAATTGATGTGCTTAGTAAAAAAATCAGCAGCTCGTCGTTTGCCCCCTATAAAATTGCTCCTACTGTTAATACAAAAACTTTACTAACGGCCTATTACAGCCTTGTTGAATCTCTATTGAGATTTGGAATAATTTTCTGGGGAAATTCAACAAACAAAGACACAACAAGAAGCGTTGTGTACGGGCTATGTTTGGGTTGCAAACTATGGACAGTTGCAGACCAATTTTCACAAAGCACAGAATTTGAACACTTCCGTCACTCTACATATTGGAAATAGCGGTATTTGTAAAAAGTAATCCTTTATGGTTTCCTCTTTTGTCAAGTAATTCCGATAGAAATAGACGTGAGAAGTATAGACTTCGGGTGCAGTCACACTCGGCCAAAACAGCACTTCTGAGAAAAAGTGTTGTTGTATGCATGGCCCTATTAATTTACAATAAAATTCCGAATGATATTAAGCAATTGAATTTTAATTTATTTAAGAAAACAAAAAAAAATACTTACTGATAAGTGCTATTATAACATTGTTGATATTTTGAATGATAAATTTTTAATTTTGTTGTTGATTTAATTTTATTATATTATATTGACATATTTTGCTTGTAATTAATATTGAGTACATTTTGTACCGACTCTGATTGTAAATTGAGTTATTGACTACCTATATTTTTGTTGTAACTTTAATTTTATAAATGAAATATTCTCTTTCTCTTTCTCTTTCTTTCTCTTTTAATGTTAACATTTTGTATGCCTAATGAGGCAAAACATGTTGGTCCGATAAAATTATGTCTCCATCTCTATGTGCATACCTAATCATGTATCATGTTACACATGTTTTATCAAATAAATTTATCTTTATCTTTAAAAAACATGACAACGTTTATAGGTTTTTTTTTTTAAAGGGGTACTTCTTTCAATCATTATTTGTGCCCTTTCAATGAATCTTGGCAGGTTTTGCCCAAATATATCCTTCGAAATTGTAATACTGTTAACAATACGTGCCGCTCGTGACATAGGGAGAAACTTGAGTAGGTTAGTCCTAGCCACTCGGCGCGCACCTACGCACGCGTTCGTCGTCATGATCTACCCATATGCTAAATTTTATCAAAATTTGTTCAGCCGTTTTGGCGTGAAAGCGTAACAAACAAACAAACTCACTTTCGCGTTTGTAATATAAGTAAGGAAATATTATAGTTAAAATAGTTAGGATTCAATTCAACATCCACACTGACGTATTCCACAAAGACAACACAGTGTAATCAGAGGTTTCTGTGTAAATCAAATGCACCCAAAGAGGAATCTAGTCCGTACAGGATTTGTTAACAGAATTGTTAATCCTACTCAAATATCCCATTACAAATTCACTTAAAGCAGCACTAGAAGTGTTTAAATCAAAATGATTTGTTGTTTGTGTATAGATTTAGGTTAAGGATTTATTTGGGCTTGAAAATTAATTCTACGTAGAAACCTGATAGTTTTTAGCGTACCGTACCAAAAGAAGGAAGGGTAAAAAGGAACACTTATGGTGAGACTAAGTCTGTCTGTCTGTCCGTCTGTCACACCTGGATATCTCAAGAACTACTAATGCTATCAACTTGAAATTTAGAATAGTTTTAGATGACGTTTGCCCAACTATTTTGCAAACAAGAAAGAAATTAAAATTTTTTTTTTTTGCAAATCGACTGAAAGGGGGTCTTAAAAATTTGAAGTGGGGCTACTAGGGCATGTGGGGTATCATATGAAAGAACGCTGTTTGCATATTCTCAATTTTTTTTTTTTAAATAGCATGGTTTCCGACTTTTGATGAAAAATGTTAAAAAAAACCGTTTCCCCCCTTATCTCCGAAGTTTGCATAGATAAAAATCTGAAATTATTCGACGAGTATGTGATAGTTATTTATGGTAAGATTACTGGAAAAAATAAAACGATGTACACATCCCCACATGTATCTCTAAATAGCACAGTTTTTTCAGAAATCATCAACATCATATATACGTACGGAACCCTCGGTGCGCGAGTCCGACTCGCTCTTGATCGGTTATTTTACGCAACAGCGGTGAAACTCAAAAGGAGGGCAATGTTTTAATATACACAAAGATTACCACCAAGCGGCTAAAGGTGAGGGGGTTGTTCTACGAACAAAAATTTGGATATCTATAGTGATACTCGTAACTAAACATACATAACATCACCCCTGCATTCCGAAAGGTTAAGCTGGTTGATGGCAATAGACTAGCCCCCATTAGATGAGACTTAAACATAACTAGCGAAATGTGGTTGTACTAACTAAATACTAACACATCAATACTGGCTGTTTGTGTGAGTTTAAATTTAAAAAAAAATACCAGCTGGAATTATTAGTACGCCACTGAAATTACTCATGTGTTTTCCCTGTGGTGCCGGACGGAAAGAATAGAACCATCCTATTTCTTCCCGTGGGTGTCGTAAAAGGCGACTAAGGGACTTACTAGAGAATGGGCAGCTGCGTTTTCTATGCATTTTAACACCATACTGCGATCGCCAACCCACCTGACAATCGAGGCGATTATGGCACCCCTTCCCTCTTCCATGTCCAGCAGTGGACGTCTTTCGGCTGAAATGATGATGTCTGACACATTTCAACTTTATATTTTAGTTTAGCCCGTTGTTGTTGAAAGTCGCCCCTGATTTTGCAACCCCTGGTTCTCCTGACCTCAATTATAGCCTGTATCGGGTAAACTTTTTAGTCCCAATATAAAGGCAGGTTATTAGTCCCAATTCAAATCAACTCGGCCTATGGCAATGCACTGGACCTAGGCCAATCCATAGGCCTTTTCCGATATTCGCTACAACACCTGATTCTTCGTTTTCCACATCCAGTCTGTCCCAGCCGCTATAAAGATATCTTGAAGAGGCATTTAAGCGCTTGCACTATTGATACAACACGTTGGAAGTGGCTCGCTTCACATAGCGGCATAGCGGTTTACTGACTACAAACATGTAAAAAAAGGGGCTCAATGTACTCTAACCAAAAAAGTCTCCGTTATCGAAATCGATAAGGAGGGCTACATACATATTATATACATCCCAGCCACCAATGCTACCTAATCAATTGTAAATTCAATTAAAAATTTAAAACCGGCCAAGTGCGTGTCAGACCACGCACAATGAACGGTTCCGTAGTTGGGATGATTTTTCCCAAAAACCAACTTAATATTGTAGTTGAAAAACATTTACTCCCATACATCGATATACGTCACGGTCAATTTTCCAACTGCAAATGTATGTAGTTTGACTATAAATCGTTAACTTGGAAAACCTGTAGGCTATCCCATTAACGAGTTATAGTAACCCTAAAAAATATATTTTATTATACCACTTTGTCGGCATGACAATAATATTACCTATGCCAAAAAGGGTTCCTTTTTTACTACGGAACCCAAAAAACGATTTTCTTAAAATATGCATGTTTTTCTTGGCATATTTCTATGTTACCTTGACAGTCCAGCATTGCGCTAAGGTATGGTCTAAGTTTCACTACTTTTTCTTGTCAATTCTCATTTTACCTGACTGAGGCGAAGCCAAAAAAGGAGGGTTGTGTGTTCGACATGTATGTATGTATGTATGTCCGTTCCTATGTTCCCACGTAACTACTAAACGGTACAACCGATTTTGATGAATGATATGTCATTCGATTCGTCTTTATTGCGCGAGTGTCACTGGGAATAGAGAAGAATATTAACTTTAAAAAAATCAAAATGGCGGAGTTTTGGCGCCAAAATGTGTTTTCGAAAGAAAAAAAATCTCCCACGCCTATCGAGTCAAAATGGAGTATCAAAATGAAGGGTTTTAAAAGGTGATTACAAAAATATAAACAAATTATATGTTTAAATGTAATTTAAATGAGAAATTATAAAAAACTATACTGAACTTTTGGAGTTAGTGAGTAAGAGGCCGTTATCACCCTATTATAAGTGAGTAAATAAACTAATTTACCGTCTTTTAATCCTAACTAAAAAGTGTAAAATAAAAAAAAATAAAACTAAAAAACCCGAGTGTGTAAAAAGTGAACTCAAAAAAAGATAGAAACAAGATTTATATAAATTAACTAGCTTTCGCCCGCGGCTTCGCCCGCGTGGATGTTGAAAAAAAAGCAGCTTCTCTATCAGCAGCATTCCCCCTAAACATTATACCATATCTTAATTGGAACCAACGTAAGCGTGGTAAGCAGATAGGAGTGCAGTTTGATTTACAACTTTACGGAGGATATTTATAGCATATAAATACAAACTTCGTTTTGTACATACTTGTTCAATATACCTACGTGTCCTCCTCCATTTCTTGTCTAAGTCTATTTGTAAGTAATTTTGTATTGTTTATTTTTTCTACGTTTTTGTATAATATTTGATGTACCAACTTTTGAGTTATTCAAGGTACGCAGTAAAATTCTCCCGAAAACTATGTACCCCTTTGAGGGGTAGTTTTGAAAAACGCAAAAGTTATGACAAACTTTGTTATTTAAGTAATGACTGCCTCGTTAGTCTAGTGGTCACAGGCGCGACTGCTGAGAATGAGGGGTGGGTTTGATTCCCAGGTCGGGCAGTGTTATTAGATTTTCCATTAGGAATTTATTATTAGCAGCCCGAAGTCTGCATTTATGCCCGGTTGATGGCAATAGGCTCGCCCCCTATTACATGGGACTTAAACAAAACTGTCGAAATGTGGGTGTACTAAAGATACACCTCTACCTAACCCTTTGGGGATTGCAGGCTTGATGTTATGTAAATAAGTACTCAGGCCAAATTTCAAGTTTATATGTCAAAAGAAATAAGATTCTGTTCACACAAACTATATCGCCCCTTTTTACGCACTCAAAGGGGTAAATTGTTGAAACATCGTTTTTGACGTTTTTATTATTGGATTTATAGGTTATTTATACCAAATTTCAAGTTAATCACACCACACAGTAGAATCCTCCCTTGTAAATTGACTATCCCTTTTCACCCCATGTAAAGGGGCAGATTTAAAAAAAAACAGATAAAAGTTATTCTTTATTTTTTGTTTTCAGTATAAATCCTGAGTTTCAAGTTAATCAGACCGCGAGTTAAAATTATACCATAAAAGTTTTGATATCCCCCAATCCCCCATTAGGGGGTAGTTTAAAAAAACAAAAAATGACAAACTTTATATTTTGCTTAGGTTAGTATCCGTGCCAAGTTTCAGGTTTATTAACTCAAGGAATAAGATTTTTCATACAAACAAAATCCCCCTTTTCACCCCCTTAAAGGATGAATTTCCAAAAACCCCTTCTTAGCTGATGCCCACGTCATAATTTGGGGTTAATCAAGCCACACAGTGGAATCCCCTCTTGTAAAATTGACTACCCCTTTTCACTCTGTTAAGGGTCATTACCGCACGGTCTCCCGTGAGGCGGCGAGCCTCCTTGCCGGACTGCCGCCGTGGGATCTGGAGGCAAAAGTCCTCGCGCACATCTGGGAGTGGTGCGAGGAGGCGAAACGCTGGGTCTAAACTCCGCTGCCGCGAGAAATCACGGCACAGCGGACGGAGCTCCGGCGGGATCTCATGGTGGCATGGAGAGTGTGATTATCGCAATACAGCGCTGGGCACGCCACAAGCCGGTGATAAGTCCCCTCTTTGAGGAGTGGCTAGAGAGGCGCCACGGCGTCCTCACCGGACACGGTTGTTTCGGGAGGTTCCTGTTCAGGATAAAGCGGGGGGAAACGCCCGGGTGTCACCACTGTGTGGATCGCCCAGATGACACGGTAGAGCATACGGTGGAGGTCTCCCCGGCTTGGGTGGAGCACCGCTGTGTCCTCACGGCGGCGGTGATCTCTCGCGTCCGGCCCTGGTTCAGGCTATGGTTTGGAGCAGGAGGAAGGAGGAGGCAGAACTCGTGAGGGAGAGGCAAGGTTCACGCCCTCGCGCCCCTAGTCGCCGCAGGAGACGCCCCGGGCGTCGGGAGTAACAAGCCGTCTTCCGGCCACCGTAGGCGCGGGCTTGCGTACGGTGAGCGATGGGTAGCTCGCCATCCGATAAGGACCAAGCCCGGTTCGACAGCACGTTGTGTTCCACGCGCGCCTCAAAGAAATATCAGCACCAACTGACGGGGTCCGTTAGGGCCTGCCAGGGTTGTGATGTTTGTCCGAAAGGATATCATAGCCCTGGCACACAGGCAACGGAAGGAACACGGGTGGGTTTTAGTCAGTAAAA
Organism: Tiliacea aurago; assembly: GCA_948098905.1. Lineage (NCBI taxonomy): Eukaryota > Metazoa > Arthropoda > Insecta > Lepidoptera > Noctuidae > Tiliacea > Tiliacea aurago. Next base: position 23,013,486 of record OX402582.1, read on the forward strand.
GTCTGACACGCCCTCCCGCTCCGCCCAGAGCGGAAAAAGTTATTTGATAATTTCCCACGCAAAAAAAGGGGTCAATTATCGAAAAACTGATAAATTCTTTTATTTATTTTGGTTTACAGTATAAATACTGAGTTTCGAGTTAATCGGACCGCGCGTAAAAATTCTTCCATACAAACTTTGTCATCCGCAAATACCCCAATAAGGAGTAGTTTAAAAAAAAAAACAAAAATGTCATACTTTATAATTTACTTAGGTTAGTATTCGTGCCATGTTTCAGGTTTAAGGAATAAGATTTATCGCCCTTGTTCACCCCTTAAAGGTTGAATTTCGAAAAATCCCTTCTTAGCTTCCAACATACATCCTATAGTTTCCAACAATAAGCCGAAATATTAGTGATTTTAACTTAAAAAGAAATTTCATTAAAAATACAATTTTATCCCCTTTTTCACCCCTTATGGGTTCAAATTCTAACAACACCGTTGCGTTAGCTTTCAACCATAAGCCTAGATAATAAATTTAGTGTTTTTACTTCGAAAATTAAGGACTTTCGATACACAACATCATCAAACCCCTTTTTAACCCTTCGGGGGTGGAATTATCAAAAACGCTGACACACGTATAAATTAATTTTTAATCGTCAGCCTATACACCAAACTTGAAGATCCTAACTTCAAAACTGACGGACTTTCATATAAACTTCCATCCCCTATTTCACCTTCTTAGGGGTGGAATTTCGAAAAACCTTTCTTAGTGGATACCTACTCTTCACAAAGAACACACCCTCCAAATTTCATGTCTCTAAGACCAGCGGTTTAGGCTATGCGTTGATATATCAGTCAGTCAGTCAGTCAGTCAGGGTTTTGAATTTTATATATTTAGATACTATAAACAATCTCATGCAGTCGGATTCAATATTTGATTGTTTATAGTATTAATTTATATAAATCTACTACTTTTTACGCAGTCTGGTTTTTTTAAATCTTTTCTTTTCTTTCTTAAATTAATAGCCTTATTACGTGCAATCAATCAACTTAGCGTATTGTTGTCCACTGCTAGACAGGCCTGTCCCAACTCAATATTCGTATAATCAATACCTAATAAAATCAATACCTTGAGAAATTCGTAACGACTGCTCACAGGTTGTTCTATCAAAGCCAATACATATAAAGCAATGTGCGTGATCTCTAATGTGCTTTACACATCGTCATGACACGCAAGGAGGGCGCTTACAGCCGGCTTTGCGCTTTGTAAAACCTTACATGCGCTATCTATGTAGTTTGAGTTGGATGGAAATTGTGTTAGGAACCGCGTGGTAGTACAATCTTCTGTTCTGTAGTAGATTTTGTGCATTTTGGGTGAGAGAGAGGTATCATAAAGCATATAATTTTGTTCGATGTAACGAGTATCAAAATACCCTTAACGAAGCCGAGAGGCACTTGTACGTCATTGAGGAATTGCTTATAGTATTGGACTATACCTGGGAACCTTGTTACGGCGATATTGTTGGTCAAAATTCCAACTTTTTTTAATGAAAATAAGTATTTCAACACATTTGCTCAAAAAGTGCATTTACGAAGCCTGTATACATTGTTCGAAAGTTAAAAATTACGCACCATACAACGGAATGGGCTTTAAATTGATACTCTCACCTAAGTACATGTTTTACTGCACCCTCCGTTGTATAGCGCCGTGCGTATCCTTTACGGTTTTTTTTTTATTTCCATAAAAAAATATATAAGAACTCCACCAAGGAAATTCAAATTACGAGAATAAATAAGCCGAATGATCGAACCTCCTTGGAAGCGCTTTTGCTCAATACGTTTGTCTCACTTTATTACTAAAGAGAAAATGAGACGAAAGAGTAAAGAGACGAAAAAATAAAAGTATTCAACATGCGCACATGGCGACATTTGCTAATTCGCGCCATTTTCTGCAGTAGAAATGTCAAAGATTGTTGCGACTTTCCGACTGATATTTATACACAAAATAATAATACGAGTTCAAGCGAGGAATCCGATATTAATATGGAATCTACTGCACCTGTTACCTGAATGAGCCGCCAAAATCGCGTGAGTGTTTTTAATGATTTACAATAATAACATGGAAAACTCGGAGAAATACTCAATCATTCCCTTAAAATGTTTTGATGGCTTGATTCATTACCTATTTTACTGTTTTCTCGCAAATGTGTTGAAAAACGTTGTATGACCCACGTGCGGAAATTGGTATTTACAAACTCGTGACTATGGTAAGCCCTCGACTTCGTCTCGGGCTTACATTCATCTACTCGTTTGTAAAAACTAAGTTACCGCACTAGTATCATAAATAACTATTAAATGTCATAACTTTAAATACTCCCACAAATTCTGCACCGTTGCATGCACTCATTAACTCAATGTTTTGGGTACGTTACATTGCACGCTGCCCCCGTAAACAGCGATTTTTCTCACCAAAAATAAAAGTTGTTTTCCAGAATCAATTGTTGCTCCATGTTACTTCGTTTGATGTACAGAAGGCGTAGATAACGGCTATGTGATGGGTCTTTTTCGACCCGGTAAGTACGTAAAAATCAATTGTGAAAATATGTAGTCAACGATGTTTTCATAATTTACTATCACAACGGTCCACAGCATCTGCCCTTTCTTCAGTATATTTGGGTCTGCCACAGCATCTGTTCTTTTAAGCATTTATATTAGCTTTCAACCTCTTTTTAATCATATTGTCTTTAACACAATCCCTTTGGTCATCCTCCACTCCTAAAGCCATCTACATAATTTATAATAAAAGCTTTCTTACAATATTTCCTCATTCGTCCACATCTCACGCTCTTACCATGACAACCGCTTACCATGCAATTTTTCAGTCACCGGCGCCACTTTTATAAAGTAGGACGCTTTTATGAACATTCCCCTTATGGTACACATCTAATCAAATTTAATTGTGCTTGTTTTGTCCTACTGCTGAACAAATACCTCTCTCTCCCTTTTCCACATAGTTCTGTATTTTGCTAGTGCCGGCCAGTCCTTTCGATAGGAGTCCATCTCATCCCGCCATATTCGACTTGGCCTGGCGCAATATCGTTGTGCGTTTAATGGGACTCAGTCGGTTATTATTTTAGTTCATATCTCATCTGACATGCGGCAGACGAGTCCAGTCTAGTTCTATCATCATCATTCATCATTTCAGCCGAAAGACGTCCACTGCTGGACATAGGCCTCCCCCAAGCACCGCCACTATGACCGGTTCTGTGCTTCCCGCATCCAACGGATAACTGCGGCCTTCACAAGGCCATCGCCCCAGTTCCACTTAAACTTATTAAATTAAGTACCCTTCAAAATATTTACAGCCTTTAAAAAGATTAACACCCCAAAAAACATTAACAAATTTTCAACACGCAAACTCATACAACTTAAAATCGAATGTGAAGCGATACAATGGGATATGAGGCCGTATGATACGGCCTCATATCCCATTGTATCGCTTCTAGCACAAAGCCGATAATTTTCAGTTTGCGTGTTGATTGGCCTACAATTAATTGGCTAGGACTGTTTATTGGATTTACTAAATAATTACAGCCTTGTATTGTAAAGTGGTAATGTTATTGCGGTCGGTGAATAGTCGATAATGTTTGCTCGTTATTGTTGAAGCTTGTTACGAGTATGTGATTATATGATGAAATATTTTATGATTTTAAGTCTGGTTTAAGATCATTTTATTCTCATAAGAATTACACTATTCACTTACATGAGAATATTAAAACTAAACACTTAAAAATTGCATAAAGTCTGTATTACAGAGTTTAGACCTCGTTTATCTAAAATTTTTCGAGGGTAGGTTATAAATCTTTTGGTCACTCAAAATGTTCGTTCGATACATGCAAACAAGTATCCGTGTAACACCTATATAAACGCCAACTGGATGTGGCTCGACACTATAGTAGGGAATGTGATTTTTTTTCTATAAATTGTTTAAGTAGCTTTTTAAAAGTTGTTTTGGATTTAGATTCCTTGATGTCTCTCGGTAATTTATTAAATATTTTAGATCCTTCGTACACGATAGTTTTTCTTCCGTAGTTTGTGCGAGTTGGGTGTAGTTTTAAAAAGTCTTGTTCACGTCTCAGTTTCATTTTGTGTTTTTTAATATCTTTTGTGAAGGTTATATTTGTATGTATATTTTTATTTAGTATTTTTCGAATTAGTATGCATGTGTTATATATGTATGTTTGTGTTATATTCATTACTTTAATTTTTTTGTTAAGAGTTTCTGTTGGAGTTAGATAGTCATAGTTAAATAACGTTTTTAGTAGTTTATTTTGAGCAGTTTATAGTAGGTTCGTATGTGATTTAGCAGCGGTACCACATATTTCCACTAGGTAGTCGATATGTGGCTTAACAAGGGAGAAGTAGATTAAATAGCGAACTTGGCGGGGTAAGCAACGAACGATACCTCGTAGGGTACCCATGAGTGATTGTATTTTTGATTGAATTTTTTGAATATGTGGAAGCCACGTCAATTTACTGTCCAAAATTAGTCCTAAATATTTTTCTTGATCTACTTTATTTATGGTTTGATTATTTATTTTTAATGGTGTATAATTGCCGATTTTTTTATTTTTTGCTGTGAATATCATGTAATTTGTTTTAGCTGTATTAATCGTGAGAAGATTTTGTTGAAACCACAGGTTGATTAAGTCCAAATCGTTCTGTGCTTGCTTAACAATAGTATCGATTGAGTGGCCGAAGTAGAACAAACATGTGTCATCTGCGTATAATGTTAGGTCAGCTTTTAGACCAATTTTGTGGACACTATTTATGTACAGTAGGAATAACAGAGGAGCCAAAATTGAACCTTGGGGTACACCGTATGTAATAATTTTGGGATCACTCTGAGTGTTACCAATTTTAACTACTTGGTATCGGTTTGACAGGTAAGATCTAAAAATTTCAAGGGCAGGTCCTTGTATTCCGATTTCCATTAGTTTTCCTAGCAATAATTCATGACTGACTGTGTCGAATGCCTTTTGCAGATCAATAAAGACACCCATGGCCACTTTCTCTTTATCAATGTTAAGCTTTATAGTTGTCACCAGGTCTATTGTAGCTGAGAGTGTATTCGATTTCGGTCTAAAACCGTATTGCTTTTCATATATGAAGGATATGTTAGGTACTTTTCGAGGCGATTGTATAGGACTCTCTCAAAAATTTTTGATAGTCCGGGGAGAACTGAAATGGGACGATAGTTGCCCGGCTCTGATTTAACTCCGGATTTGTAAATTGGCGTAACTTTTGCAACCTGACTATTTGGTAATGTACCCGATTTCAAACATTTGTTTATGCAACTAGTGAGTTCATCAAGAATTAGGTTTGCAACACATTTTAGTGATTTTGTAGTGATACCATCTAAACCTGCGCTGGTGTTGTTAAGCCCCGGTGTTAATTATTTGTGTTAATTAATTTTTAATAATTTATTTAATTTAATTTTAATTTTAATGAATTAATTTTAATAATTTGTGTTAATTATTAGTGTTAATTATTAATTATTTTTAAGATTTCATCTGTTGTGGCAGGTTCCAGATCACTAAGAGAAGACGAGCCAGATCCAGATCCAGATAAATTCGTTAAAGCACTACCTGATGGGTGATATTTTATGGGTATTTGATTAGCCAGTATCGAACCAACATTTGCAAAAAAAACATTGAAGCATTCACAGATGTCCTTTATGTCAGTAACAGTGCTATTTTGTGACTGAAGTTTTCGCGGGGCGGATTCTTCTGTGACTTTGTTGCAGGACAGGCTATTTATCAGTCCCCACATTTTCAATGGCTGTTTCTTGCAGTTTTCAAAGGCTTTCATGTAGTAACTTGATTTCATTCGTTGTATAGATTCTGTTAGTTCGTTTCTTCTTTCTTCTAGTATACTTATCTAATGACGCGAATTCTAAAACGATTTTGATGAAATAAACCTTCAAAACAAAAACAAACATCATCATCATTAAATTTCATTCAGGTTCAGGTTTCAGAGATTATTTAAATCGTTGCTTGTGTATGTTTAAAGTGGCCTATTTCAATCGCTCAATCTATCAACTGACCGTATCGTCGACCACTGCTAGGCCGTCAGTTCTTCGCCTTTTGTCTGAATTCCAGTCTGTCTCAGCAACCTTTTTATATCATCATTCCTTCTAGCGTCTCACGCTACGCTTTCCAATTCGTTGTCTACAACCACGGACTCGTCTGTCCCAACGACCATCTGTCCTTTGATAGACCTGATTAGGGTTCCGTACCAAAATGATAAAAAGGAAACCTTATGGTGAGTCTAAATCGGTCTGTCTGTCTGTCTGTCACACCTGGATATCTCAAGAACTACTAATGCTAACAACTTGAAATTTAGAATAGTTCTAGATAACGTTTGCTCAACTATTTTGCAAACAAGAAAAAAAAAAAGGGACTGAAATAGGGTCTTAAAAATTTGAAGTTATTATATGAAAGCACGCTGTTTGCACAATTTCAAAAAAAAAATTTCGCAGCATTGTTTCCGACTTTTGATAAAAAAAAAAAAAAATACCACTCCCCCTTATCTCCGAAGTTTGCATATATAAAAATCTGAAATTATTCTATGTGATAGAAGTTTATGTAAAGATTACAGGAAAAATAAAACGATGTCTCTAAATAGCACAGTTTTTCAGAAATCATCAACATCATAATACGTACAGAACCATCGGTGCGCGAGTCCGACTCGCTCTAGACCGGTTTTTTTTAATAACTTTAAATTTTATAGTGTTTCACACCGTTTCCGCTGCATTCTCTCACAAAACCAAACTGACGCACAGGTAACAAAATGACTTATTGATTTTGCCCTCCGAGTCAGGACTTATGCACGAAACCCTCGCATCATTTATGCATGAATGCGGATATCCGCTGGTTTAGTTGTGCATATCATTTACAACAGACTGTTAGGGAGTTATGAATTCAGGGAATTGAAATGTTTAATTTGGTTATATTTTATTTGTATCTCAAAACGAAATGGTTTTCTAGATTTCTGATATCAAACATTTTTGGCATCACTGCACTGTGAGTATGAAATGTTATCAATACAGAATGACACACCACACTACTGCATCATTTTAGATTGAAATAATATCACAGAAACGATCACAATAGGTTTCAGGTTAAATTTTAGTGTATTATTTACTTTTTAGGGTTCCGTACCTCAAAAGGAAAAAACGGAACCCAGGATCACTTCGTTGACCGTCTGTTGAAAATTGTTAATTTGTAGATTTATCAATTTTTTTTTTCTTAGTTCCGTTTATATTTTTTAGTTCCGTTTGGTACCGGACGTAAAGGTCCGTTAGGTGCTGGGTGGGCGTAAAGAATAGCACCATCCCATTTCTTCCCGTGGGTGTCGTAAAAGGCGACTAAGGGACTTACTAGAGAATGGGCAGCAGCGTTCTCTATGCATTTTTTTTAAACCATACTGCGAGTGCCAACCCGCCTGCCAAGCGTGGCGATTATGGCAAATCCCCCCTCCCCTTTTTTTTGGGGGAGGCCTATGTCCAGCAGTGGACGTCTTTCGGCTGAAATTATGACATTTATCAATATTTTTTAACTTACATTTGCTGTTGGAGAATTGTCCGTGGCATATGTAATAAGAACATGTGTTTCAACTAAAATGTTTAGTTTCTTTTTGGGATAAAGTCATCCCAAGTTTTGTTGAAAACAATTTCTGTCTGCGATTGTATTTCAGAAATTATCCTAATCCTAACTAATATTATAAATGCAAAAGTAAGTTTCTTTGTTTGTTACCTTTTCACGCCTGAACCACTGCACCAATCATCTTGAAATTTTGCATGTACATTTTCAGGTATACAGGAACGAACATAGAGTATCTTTAATCCCGAAAAAAAGTACTGTTCCCGAAGAAAACAACAATAACGTTCTTATGAGAATAGATGGCGCCACGTGTCTTTCGAATGGTGATCCTAACTAATATTATAAATGCGAAAGTAAGTTTGTTTGTTACCTTTTCATGCCAAAATGCGGTTCAGTAGAACCGATCATCCTGAAATTTTGCGTATACGTTAGAACGTTCGTTTTGTAAATTCTAAATCAACGCGAGCGAAGCCGCGGGCAAAAGCTAGTTGATAATACAGAAAGAAAAATAAGTAGAATCAAGTTGAAAGTACAAACTATACATTTCCAATAAACAGTTCAGGTCAACAACTTCATAATAATGTAATGGTGTTAACATCGAACAACGTTGGCCCTACCCACTCAATAGGTAGTCAATCCACAGGCTATGTAGGTCAATCTACTGTCAGACGTATTTACCCTTAATTTTCCTGTTTTATTTGTGTGGTTCTTTAATTGGCCAATCAGTGGATAAGCAATTAAGTGTCTTGTGTTGATGCTTACTTTATTTAAATAGGGCAACATTTGAAACGATAATCCTGTGGAGTGTTACATGATAAATAAGTTGTTTCTGTAAAAAGGTATAAAAAAAAACACTTTTACACGTCATAACGAAATTGTTTTACCTTATATACTAGATGACGACGGTGCTTGTTATTCGACTACTCATACATACCCACATACCCATACTACCACACATACACACACATACACACTTAACATACAATGTAAAACTACATTCTTACAAATAAATAAATTCTGATTCTGATTCTGATTACTCTGAAAAGAAACACAGATACAAACTCAGTCTCGTGTGTCACAGTTCAGTGCAATGTTGGTCAAGAATAGCTCTACCCTATTTCATATCGTGGATATCATCAAAGACGACTATGGTAAGAGTAGCAGCGTTTTCATCAGCAGTACTGCTAGTGACAACCCGCCTGCCAAGTGTGGTGTTTCGGCAAACCCTCTCTTGGAGGTATATGCCTAACAGTGGACGTACATCAGGCGGCCTAAAATGGATGCTTTGGCAGAATCGTAATATGATCTGCGTACAATTCATACATCCCGCAATTCATCTCTTTGACAGCTGCTATATGACATTAGACTTCACTATAGCAATTCATAATTTGTGGACCATTTTACGAAACTCCATACAAAACTGTCAAACAGATGAATTGCGGTATATGAATTGTACGCAGATCATATTATGATTCTGCCAAAGCGTCCATTTTATGCCCCCTGGTCGTGCATCGGGTGATGTAGATAATATTTATAGTCCCATTTTTGTCACAATAATAAGAAATGAAATGAAATGAAATCGTTTATTCTGTAAATAGGATATTAGAATCACTTTTACACGTCATATAAAAAATAAAAAATATAATCTAGATGTAGCCGACATTTCCTATCTGACTACCCCTGAGAAGAAGGTAAGTCAAATAAGTATTTTTCGACCGGTTATTACTTTTATAGTAAACTTTAATAAGCAGTTATGTACATAAACAACCTTTTCCATGAGGGTTGCGTAAGCTACAGAACACCACGTGCGAAGGAACTTTTATAGTATTACAAGGGTAATATGAGATAGGAGATATATTGCAGCATACAGGTAGATACTCTTACCGAAATTAAAAGCTATTTGAAATATTTTACTACCCATAATCGCACTCCTCCTTATCAGCCATATAAAAGCAGTGCAATTTCCCAGGAAATCTTTTAGGGTAAACACTAAACACCTTAATATTAACAACTCTTAAACACACCTTAGTTTATAGTAGCCTATAACAATAAGCTGTCGGCTTTTGTTTTGATCGTTTCAACAATATTATGATAACTTTGCTCCAAGAAAATAAACACTAACTATTATTTAGTTATTTTTGTGATACAGAGTAGATTTCTGACAGAGACTAAGGTTTCTACAACCGGTGGGTTCGGTCAAAAGAATATGTTAAGCCGGCAATAGAATTAAATTATTTCGCCACATGGGTCGATCCATCAGGTTAAGCTACGCTTGCCAGGGTTGATCCATGGATGGACCATCTTTACATACCGAGACTCCTCCGTGCCTCAGAAAGCACGTTAAATCGTTGGTTCTGGCTGTCATTCGTGTACTTTTACAGTCGTTACGGGTCGTTAGAAGCCCGAAAGCCGGACAACCAGTCTTACCAAGGGGTATCGTATTATTATTAGGCAGTCGCTCCATGTAAAATACTGGTATTCAGCTGCAGCTAGAAAGATTGATTGAATAACTTTTCTACAACCGCTGGATTTGATCAAAAGAATATGTTAAGCCGGTAATAGATTAAAATGATATCGTATATTTCTCCCAAACTTTTCAGTGACATAAAGAAATTGGTCTGTGTGGTACCGGACGTAAAGAATAGCACCGCGCTATTCCTTCCCGTGGGTGTCGTAAAAGGCGACTAAGGGACTTACTAGAGAATGGGCAGCAGCGTTCTCTATCCTTTTTAACACCATACTGCGATCGTCAACCCGCCTGCCAAGCGTGGTGATTATGGCAAACCCCCTCATTGGGTGAGGCCTATGTCCAGCAGTGGACGTCTTTCGGCTGAAATGATAATGATGATGAAAGAAATTGTCATATTATTATTATTACGTATTTTTACCCATAATGCTCCTATAAGTATAAATACATACACACTGCACTATGGAAGTATCATATTCATCATGTTAAACGCAAACAGATGTCAAAGACTTAAGTACTCAGTACTCACCGAACTTGGGATAAGAAGTAATCGAACTACAAGTGGGTATAGGTTCCTTCTTATCCCCTTTCTACACTCTTATCCTTTTCTGTAATACACAGCGCACTAGTACGAAGAAGCTCGGTCTCTGGTATTGTATCTACTCTGAAGCCAATACCTTGTAATAACAAGGGTAGTAAACTTTGTTTCGGGAGTTATGTTACTTGTGTTGTTAGCGATTTATGCGAATATTTTGTTACAGCTATGTGATTTCCAATAGAGGCGACCTTTTTGCTTCCCGTAGGGAACTTCCTCCCGAAATTAATTACGTGATTACTTATCTTCCAATCAAGCGTGTTAGTTTTGGCCATTTGTTTACTTTAGTTGGATTCTTGCTTATCTTACAAAATAATCTACATTCACAATGTTGATTAATATTTTTACTTTGCCATGTTTAGTGAACATAACATTATCATCACACTTGTATTATCTGGAGGGATAAGCAGAGGTGTACCTTTAGTACACCCACATTACGCCAGTTATGTTTGATTCCTATGTAATAGGGGGGAGCCTATTGTCATTAACTGGACATAAATCCAGACTCCGGGCATAGAAAAATCAGCCTATAATGTTCCCACTGCTGGGACACAGGCCTTCTCTCTTCGAGACGGAGTGCGCCACCACGTGGGCCCAGTGCGGGTTGGTAGATGTCACATATCTTCGAATTTTTTGTCCTGGGACGTGCCGGTTTCCTCACGATGTTTACCTTCACCGTTTTGAGAGCAGTGGTGAAATTATTTACACAAAGTAAAGCGGCTGGCTCTGTTCTGGATCTGTGTGGTGACGGACGTAAAGAATAGCATTCCCCTATTTCTTCCCGTGAGTGTCATAAAAGGCGACTAAGGGACATACTAGAGAATGGGCAGCAGCGTTCTCTATGCATTTTAACACCATACTGCGATCGCCTACCCGCCTGCCAAGCGTGGTGATTATGGCAAACCCCCCCTTTAGAGGAGGCCTATGTCCAGCAGTGATGATGATGATGATGATGAAAGCGCCTGGCTGGGTTCGAATCCACGACCTACAAATACGAGACCTACAGTAAGTCGCGACTATTACCAATGGGCAACTACTGCTCACTGGGCCACCACCGCTCCTGGCCCACCACTACCCCTGGCCACCACTGCTCACACTGCTCACTGTTTAATATTTTTAAATGACGATGAATGATTTTTATTATGACGGCACGATTGGCGCAGTGGTTAAGCGATTGACTGCTGCGCTGCGTGTCGCGGGTTCGATTACCGCACGGAACAAATATTTGTATGACCTGCACGTAGTTGTTCCGGGTCTGGCTGTTTGTGTAAGTAAGTTTAAATGTCTGTAAACGCACCCACGATACAGGTGGGGCAACGCTGTAAAAAAAATAAAAAAAACAAAGAGTTTATAATATTCTATTCCAATCTCCTTACTTGTGATAATTAACGGCTACTACTGTTGATTTCGGGCTGTTACTGAAAATTTCCAGGTGGAATAACCCAATAACACTTTGCCGTACCCGGAAATTGAACCCAGGACCTCGTGCTTAGCGGCAGCGCTTGCGACCACTAAACCAACGAGGCCGTCAAAGTTTACATCAGTGTTACCTAATCGCCTTTTTATTTCACCTACGGAATACAGCTTATAGCTTTTGGTTTGACGCTCGCAAAGTGGCGAGACTTTGTGGCGACATGAACATCGCCACATGCGAACTACGCGTTACACCGAATTCACGCAAAATCCTGCATCGCGCGAGCGGAGTTTACCGCGCAACTAGCATAAATAGCATGTACAACGTCCCGACATCAACCGTCGGCAGTTGCCCACCAGACACAACCCCCGTCTGGTCGTAGGATCCTCCCTATTCTATGGAGGATGAGTGAACTTTAAACCCTGTTCCTTATAACTCTTTAACTTCCTCTTCGTTTCGTTTCGACGGTACATCTACAGGGTTATTTTTAAAACGTCAATAACCTCTTAAGGGATCATTGTACTCATCATTATGAACAACTTTTACTATAGAACCAAACCTGAAATCGGGAAAAACAAATCAGCTGTTCCCTACATTTTAACGAATTATTCAAACATAAAGGGTACCACTGGATCTTTTTTCGCGAATTCAGTTTTGGTCCCATAGTAAAAGTTGTTCATAATGATGAGTACAATGGCCCCTAAGAGATTATTGACGTTTTAAAAATAACCCGTTGTTCAGATCGTCAACGGTGCAGGTGAAAGGACATTTGGGACACTCTAGCAAATGTCATGCACATGCACTAGATGTTGGATAAATTGGTAATACCCCATTTCCCCAAATTATGTTGGCATGGGCCTACTTGAGTACGTAATCGATTCAGTGCTTTCCAAATAGATTACTGTAAAGTACCTACTTACCTGTAGTCGGTGCGACGGACGAGCAATTTATTACCGTGTAGCTTTATGTACACCTACATACATAAACTCAAGCCTTCTTTTTATGGGGTAGGTAGAAACTGCAGAACGCCATCTGCTACGATCCTTACATACTCCTTTTGCCTCGTTTAAGTTCATATTGTTGTTCAGTTGCGAGTACTACCCACCCGACCTTTCTCGAGAACTTCACCAATAAGTTCATTAGATTTCCACTTAGCTCGTCCCTTCCCAGCGTTTCCAATCACATCTTCATGCCTTGTAATTTTTTGTTATCTACAGAAAAAAACAACTTAGTCTAGAATTCAAGCACTGTCCATCTCACATCAACAGTGTACGAGAAGCGATAAAATGTTGCTTACAAAATACTTATCAAGGAAAAAATATAGCTTTTCATTTGTCCCTAACATAAAGCCTGTTTACACTAGCAATTCAGAATATATCGTAAATATAAGGATATCCATTTACAAGGCGAACCTTTAAAAGGAATGAACTCGTATGAGGCGATAAATGCGAGGCCAGTGAGTTATGGGGTACCTACAGATGTATTCACACAATTAGGGTTGTCCCCGAATGCGTAGTAAATAGGTATATCCAGAACTAGCTTAAACATAAAACGTGGTTTTATTGAACCTGTTTGCGAACTTTTATGAGTTTAGTTTATTAAAAATAAGTAATAGTTGAATCGTTTTTTTGTTACCAACCACCATAAAGAAATTTGTTAAATATTACATATACATAAGATATAGTACATTACACACATACCACATTCTGAATTTGCAACAGATTTGAAATGTGTACCAAGTTCCGCAAAGTCCTGTTAAATTTAGACATTTCGCTCAACAACTTTATAGGAATTTGTTAAATATTAATGTACCTACTCTTATAGTACATAAAATATAGTACATTACACACATTTACCCCACACACCGTGACACACCACATTATGAATTTGCAAGAGATTTGAAATATGTACCAAGTTCCACGAAGTCCTGTAAAATTTTGACATTTCTCTCATAAACACATTAAAAGTATATCATTCAATTTGAACTACATTTTAATGTCAACTAATACAATACAAAGCCTAAACTGTTATCAGTTCCTCTGTAACGTTTTCCTAGCATTTCTTTTATTGGCCTTTTCCGAAAGATTGGATAGAGTTAAGAGAGGTTCCTATTCGAAAATAAAAAGGAATCTGGTAACCCTATCAAGTCTTAAGCATTATTGTCTTGAAAAACGTCTTTATTCACCGTCATTGGCTATTAGGCTGAACAGTTAGGCTAAATTAAGTTCAAGTTAGAATTTGTGTCACAATAAAGGAAAAAGGAGCTCGTGGCTAAGTTATAACAGCGGCATGGTTGATCTAAAGTTAACACGATGACAATCCGTGGATGGGTGACCATTCAAAACGCACATTAAACGTGCCCTTATCAAAAAAGCATATTATAAGATTAACGACTACGTTGAAGACAAGGAAGTTTGGCATTAATTCCTTCTGTACATGTGGCTTCCCTGGTACCTCATTAACGGCAAAACTATGTAAATGTCTATTAACTGCTCCCAAATTACGAAGTTATTTTTAATTTAATTTAATCTTTTTTTTACAAACTTCACTGACATACCTAATGTTTTTCTTATTTGACATTATTATACCTACAATTTAAATTTCAACAAGGTTCTAACTTTTATTATTTATAATCATATTTTATATTGTTTTTTTTTGTCAATGTGAGGACGTTGTAGGCTTAATAGACTGTAGATCTGTAGACCATTTTCTATTTTGTTAAGTACCTGGTACTTTTGACGGGCCTACGCTGTCCTCTCATACCTATTAACACTGTAGTTTGAAAACGTTGTAAAAGCCAATATTTTTTTTTTAAAGAGTGACCGTGGAGTTTCTTTCCGGCTCTTCTCCATAGGAAACGACCAATTGGAACCATGCACCTAGCTTCTGACGTTTCATAAGTGCCCATGTAAAAAATATTTTTGATTTTGATTTTGATTCATTACATACCGCGACGCAAGCGTAGTGTGGGACGCCCCCCAGCTAGATGGACCGACGACCTTAAAAAGGTGGCTGGGACAGACTGGATGCGAAAGGCGGAGGACAGGGTGTCGTGGCGCAGCCTGGGAGAGGCCTATGTCCAGCAGTGGACTGCTATAGGCTGAGTTGATTGATTGATTGACATACCGCGACTCCTTGGTGCTTCGGAAAGCACTTTTAGCTGGTCCCCGCTGTCATAGATCTTTAACAGTCGTTACGGGTAGTCAGACGACCCCAAGTCTGAAAACCAGGCTTACCAATAGGTATCGTGTTACCCAGTAACTGGGTTGTGGAGGTCAGATAGGTAGTAGCTCCATGTAAAATACTGGTGTTCAACTGAAATCTGACCCAATATAGTTAGGAAAAAGCTAGGGAAAAGAAAAAGAAAGAAGAAGAAAGAAAATACGTTTATTTGCGGTAAACATGACGCAAAAAAAGAACATAGATACAAAAAGAACAAGGGGAAAATATGCGTCACATCCACGCAAAACGGCCACCGCTCAGCATAATGCTGCGACCCTATTCGAGACAGAGCCCCAGCGCTGGTTTTCAGCGATAGCCGGCGTTGACGTGATGACGTCGACCGGTGCAGCATACAGTGAGATTTTAAATAAGAAAATAAATAAGAAACAAAATAAATACAAACTACTTGGATAAAGTTTATAATATATATTATTTACAATGGCAACATTTCGTTTGTTTTCGTTCGTCGATGATGGAAGAAAAAAATCGTGTGTACGAAGTTTATTAAGTCGCCATTTTGTTAAGGGTAAGTCGTAAATGTTTGTTAAGGGTAAGCCTATGTTCGTCATTTGTCGTGATACGAGATTGCTTTCGGTCTCTCTGGGAAATACGTAACAAATATGTGTACGACATAAAATAGGAAAATATTTTTTCTCCATAACCTTTGATTAAAAATCATACGGTGTATCGAATGCTTATATTGCCTATTAGCTAGCACTTCAGAAAAGTTTTCAAGATATTCCTTTTGATATGTTTTGACGAATTTGTGTAGCAATTTCATTATTAAATGTGGTGGCAATGACTGTTTTTTAGCATATTTGTTTACATACATACCTACATAATCTAACGTTTTCTTCCCATGGTGGTAGGCAGAAAATACAGAGCACCACCTGCTACGATCCTTATATATAATACTACTCATATTTTGTTGACTACCTGAGCAAATGAGTAGGAAGTTTCTGCATATAGGTAGGTACATCCTACCAACCTGTTTGCGACTTAGGTTTAAATAAAGCACCTCCGTAGTCAAAAATAGTCTTGCCTTTGCAACCGTCATGGCGAACGTTCTCGTAACTCTAAAAAACTTAACTTAAACTGCAGTACAAGTGCTGACTAAAGAACACGCGAATTAAGTGTCCCCTGAATAAGAAAGACGTTATTGGTCGATTTCTTAATTTTATATTTACTTGGCAGTTTAGGTTATGTTTAAATTACTTATTAGTGAATAGGCTAGATTATAATGTGAATAAAGTATCACTAGCTGTGATAGGTACTTTAAAAAAGGAAAAAAGAAAAAAATGGCGAACGTAGGTATAAAACGGACAGGACTTGTAGAAATAATTGTACCCAGTCTTACCAAGCGGTATAGTGTTACCTAGTAACAGGGTTGTAGCGGTCAGATAGGTAGTCGCTCCATGTAAAATACTGGTATTCAGTTTCATCCGGTTAGATTGGAAGCTGACCCCAATGTAGCTGTGCAAAGGCGGGCAGACGACGACTTGTAGAAGTAATTCATTATCTTTCAACAATCACGAAAGGGATTTATTGCCAGCCTTATTGATTCCTCATTCATACAACATTTTCTCTTCACCTTATTAAATTTTAGCCATATACCACGATGGATCTGTATACACCATGGCATTTTAATCGTCTTACAACGGCAGCCCACTTCATGTATCCAATGATTACTAATCATTCATGAAAGTAAAAAAAAAAAAATACCATTTGAATACTTAAAAAAAAATATATATTTAGTTATTTATAATAAGCAACAGCATAGTCACTTACAATTCAAAATTAAATAAAATCTAAAATTGGCACTTCAGTAACCATGCAAATAACAGGTATGCATGACATTAACATATGAATATTAGAGACAAAAGTAAAAAAAATTAAAGTGTAAAAAATTAAAAGTGTGTCCAGAGACCCAAATCCAGAACACTACAAAACAAACCAATTTGAGCTACACAGACGTGCACTCTTCGCGTTTTATTATTCAATATGACGCATGATGTAGTTTGAAACGCCCTGTTATATGAGCACGGTGCGAGCCTTGCGCTCCATTCCGCGCCGCCCTTGGAACGCAAGGCTCGCGCCACGCTCGTAACAGGGTGTTTCAAACTACGTCTAATGTTTTTTTTTATTTTTTTTAAATTAGTCAAATGTTAATAAATATTTTTTTCCACGCACAATGGTCCTCATGAAGGACTAAGTGCGGAAAACAAACCCTCTAACAAAAAAATATATTTCTATGTAATAGATTTTTTTTTTTTTACTTTCATGAACGATTAGTAGTCATTGTATACATGAAGTGGGCTGCCGTTGTAAGACGATGAAAATGCCACGGTGTATAAGTAGCTTACATACATCTCGGTATACATTATATATCTAATATTTAGGTGTTGGTGCAATTTCACGGGGCGTCGGTTAGGGATGGAATGGGATTTTGTTCTATCCCCTTACCCATGGTTGCGGTTTCCAACCGACCCTTAAAATGCAAAGCCATGGGTTTCGCCTCTGAATTTTTAGCAGGTTTGTATAAAGAGTAAATCACACTGCAAGCTAAGCTGACCCAGCTCAGCTTATGTTACGTAGCAACTAGCTATGCTGACTACTCTTAGTCATGCGAGCTGTAATATCTGGTATCCCACCTAAAACTAAGTTTAATATTATTCATTTATTTTAACTTTAATAATTTACAAGGTTAAACCAATTACAATAATTAAAGGCAGATATAAGTACATACACATAGAAAAGAAAATAGAGAATTATAAAATTCAGGTATAAACATTAAACAATAAAAACATTATAAAAAATAAAATTAATACAATATATAGATTGCTTTTAGCGATAAAAGCAATCAATATATATCAATATATTCACCCTATCTAAAATTTCAACATTTATATCTGTAATTTTTATGGTGTACTTAATAAAGAGTATTAATTATTATATTCTTCATAAAAATGGCCGAGCGACGCGGGAGTGAAACAATGCTCAGTTCAGTTCGGTCGCTCGTATTTTTCTCGTTTACGGCTGAAATATGAAAATACTTCACAGCTTCGTAAGCTAAACTGAGTTAGCTTAGCTCGCAGTGTGACCTGCGCTCTACCCTGTGTGCGAACGAAGTATGTTTGAAACATTTTGACTGACGTTCCTGTTGTTCTGAAAACTTTGAATGACAGGTTGTGGTTTGTTGTGAATTAGACTTAACTGTTTAGTGGCTGTGGCCGTTTTAAGCTGTAGAACATCATGTAATTTCAGTTCTTTTTCCAAATTATTTCATGGTTTTTACGTTTACTTCATAATTTCATACATGTAGCTTTCACACTTTCGAAACAATGGCTGTTTCTTGAATAGAGCGTTTTTTTCCACCAGTGGGTCTAATTTTTATTTACACAGTTATGAACCTAATTAAAATATACTCGTACAAGCTAACACTAAAATATCACACTTTCGAAACAATGGCTGTTTTTTTAATAGAGCGCTTTTTTCCAACAGTGGGTCCAATTTTTATTTACTCAGTAAACCTTAAAATATACGAGCTAACACTAAAATATAATAGTAAGTACAATAATATAATAATTTAAAAAAAATACTTTGTTTTATTATTTTTTATTATATACTTGTACAAAGGTACTTTATATAATTATATTTTAATGTTCATCATTTTCATCATTTATCATTTCAGCCAAAAGACGTCCACTGCTGGACTTAGGCCTCCCCCAAAAAGGAGGGATTTGCCATAATCGTCACGCTTGGCAAGCGGGTTGGCGATCGCAGTATGGTTTTAAAAATGCATAGAGAACGCTGCTTCCCATTCTCTAGTAAGTCCCTTAGTCGCCTTTTACGACACCCATGGGAAGAAATGGGATGGTGCTATTCTTTACGTCTGGCACCAAACGGAACTTAATGTTAGCTTGTATATTTTAATGGTTTGATGTGGATACTGAATCGCTCGTCCATTTAAAAGTTACCTATCAATATCCATACTTCCATACTAATACTTACGAGCCTATACTACCTCAAATGGCTTAGCATGATCCTCCGTTATGTCGAAAATACTGCAGCATTAATTTAGAAATAAATATATGGTAAAGTTGAGAATTAATGTTAGGTATAGTATGTTTTACGAAAACACGATTCCATAAAATTTTCTGTATAGAAAAAAAATCCAAAGTTACCTCCAAACGGAACAATAAACCACTTCAAATTAGATAATGAAACTTTGCATATTAACTGAACTAACTATAAAGCAGGTCTTCTGTTATTTACACCGTAAAAAGAAATAAACTAAACAATCGGTGCCTTGGAGTTATCTCCCTGCCACCCTGGCTCACTTGCTCGCGTGACCGCTAGCAGACTACTGCTGGCGGTCAAAATATATATTTGGGAACCTGGATAATATTCTGTATTCCAATCGGAATAAAGGCACACTACCTTAAAAATAATGTTTGATGTACAAATTATTTTGGTATTACGTTTGTATATGAACTACGGATCCATCCAGCCTCATAAATGTGAAATGAACTCTATCTGTCTGTTTCAGTCGGCACAAACATAGACCATGACCTGGGTTTGCACATAGGATACTTTTTATCACAATATTGTGACGGAAAGCACGTGAAACCGCGAGGCGCAGCTCGTTAATTATAAATACAGTATGTACCTTCATATTACTTCTTGTTCAATAATGATGTGTAAGGATATCTAATCAATTTGTTTCACTTTTTATCCCGGTAGTATGATCCCGTAGGATAATTTCCGTCTTCCGCGCGGGTCAAGCCGCGGAGAAAGGCTCCCTCAGACAGGCGCGACGCGCGACACTTGTAGTTTACACAATTTCTATAAAAACATCACAGAAAGTGTTAAAAATGAAATTAAATGAAATCGTTTATTCTGTAAATAGGATATTAGAATCACTTTTACACGTCATATAAAAAAAATAAAAAATAATCTAGATGTAGCCGAATATCGCACGACCTGAAAAGCTAATAATTTCAATCTAGCATGTTCCGGGCTCAACAATCAAATTAATTGACTTACTTCTAATATCTCTCACAAACCTACTTTTCTATTGATTAAAACACTAGCGTATCTTGCCCGATATTGAAATGAAGTTTCCCTTACTTAACTAAAGAGTTCTCCATAATATTTTAGAAAAATTTCAGGGCAAAACTCTCTGCAAAAACGAACTTTAGAAATGTATTTCTTGTTCTTCAGACTGTGTTGCCAATTTCCTTAATTGTTTAGGCATTTAGTCATGTTCAGGTTTCAGGCATTCATTTAAAAAACATTAATCTTTTATGTTAACGATGTTCTTGCCTACCACTAATAGGCTTTTACTGTCCCGGTAATGGATCGAATGCCTTTGTTCGGGGCCGAAACACTGCGTAACATAGATATAGGATGTACTGATATACATATACAGGGTCAATTTAAATAAGCTAGCAAAACTCTGCAGCCGTGATGGATACCGATATCTAAACACGATAAATTCAATTAAAAAGATTTGATGGTCATTTTTGAGGGCAACGACCGTTTTTGTGTTGTTACGAGTTGAGAAAATCCGTTTTCTTTTGTTTAATATTGATACCCAATCACGCCTGATAAGTTTAAACAAAAAAAAAACTATTTACAAAAAAATAATAACCGACTACCAAAAATAACACTACAAAGTGAAAAATAACTTTAATTTCGGAAGTCGGTGTCTTTGGATCTGTATTTGAATTTTTTGCCACCGACTTCCGAAATAAAAGTGATTTTTCACTTTGTAGTGTTATTTTTGGTAGACGGTTATTATTTTTTTGTTAAAAGTTTTTTATTTTTCACTTTTTAGTGGGTCAGTTTTGAATTTATCTAAGTTACAATAGCCTTATGTTAACTGCTAATCACCTTTTAACAAAATATTGCTTTTCCCGATGCTGGGACGTTGATTGTTAAGGAGTTCTCCTGGTATGTACCAGGAGAACTGCCACTGACCATATGCATAGTGATGAGCATAAATTGCTTAATCGCAACCAGTTAAATAGGTACTCATTATTATATTGTTCCGGTGGCCATCTGTGGTCTCCATCATCAGTTCCACTTCACCAAATGGTGCTTTCAGAGAGCAACTGCACGAGTTACTATAAAAAATACCCAAATCGCTATAGGTTTGCATATAAAATTTGAGGGTTTTCCTCGATTTCCTTGGGATTCTCTCATCAGATTCTGATTTGGTGGCAATGGGACCACTTCGGGAGTGTACCCTTTCGAACAAAAAATAAATTTTCAAAATCGGTTCATAATTGACGGAGTAATCGCGTAACAAACATACAAAAAAAAAAAAACATACAGCCGAATTGAGAACCTCCTCCTTTTTGGAAGTCGGTTAAAAATAACTGATATTTCAAGTGACTACACAAACTACGGTCCATGACCCATAAAAAAAAAACATGCGGGGCAGTCTTTGGGGACTGCCGATAGAAGTGAAAACAGTACCTATACATATAGCTCATGGAAAGCGTTCGGTGACGATGACGCGAGTTCCATGATTTTTGTTCACCCAAAAAGTGCTCAACGCGACTAAAGAAGTTTTCACTTCAAAAATCTTTAAATTAATTTGTTTTATCATGTTAAGATATTGATACCCATAATGTAGGCATGCGGAGTTTTGTTAGCTGATTTAATTTGACCCTATATATTCTATATTATGTAAATTTAGCGGTTTATTTATAAACGATGATTAAACGAGACGTCAGTGAGACGTTTAAACGTCAACGATATATGGTTAAACAGTCGCTAATCATTACTTAATTTTAAGCAGCGTTTAGTGCGGGTTAGTGTTGCGGCAGTATATTGCCCTTTTTGCCGACTTAGCGGTTCATGGCATTTGGTTGACGTATTTGCTGAGACACAGTTTTTATTTGAGTTGCAAGGTGCTGTCGTATCTTTCAGCACATAGATATCTCCTAAGACCGTTTTACTGTAGCTGCAACGGTTAAGGTACCTACCTCAATCAATCAATCAATCAATATCTTTATTGTGGATCATAGGTAGGTACATAATACAGGTCTTAAAAAAAAATGCTATTTCCCGCCCCTAGTTACATACAAATTAAATTTATATTATTATTACAAATTATTAAGATTTCACTTAAAATAACAAAAAGATAATTATAAAACGGAACGAATTAAGGTAGGTACACATCAGTGGGACACTGAACGCGTCATGTCTGAGGGGGACTGTAATGTAGAAGTGATTTGTCCGATAGGAAGTCTTTTATAGAGTAGTTGCACTTGTTTACTAATAGCTCATGGAGTTTTTTTTTAATCTTTATATTTCCGTAATTATTCTAATAGTCTGCCTCGTCTAAAAAATCCATCCTGTAGACATTTATTATTAAAACATTTCGAATGCCTGTCAAGCGTGCGTATGTGAGTGTGTGTAATCACGTCCAAGACTTGTCCTAGCTCAATCATTTTGTTTCTCTTCGTTGTTAATTATTATAATATTTTCTTTTGTATCTTAATTATTATGCCATAATGGAACTCGAATAGTTGAGCTATTATCATCATCATCATTTCACTCGAAAGACGTCCACTGCTGGACATAGGCCTCCCCCGAAGGGGAGGAGGTTGCCATAATCGCCACCCTTGGCAGGCGGGTTGGCGATCACAGTATGGTGTTAAAATGCATATAGAACGCTGCTGCCCATTCTCTAGTAAGTCTTTTAGTCGCCTTTTGCGACAAACACGGGAAGAAATAGGATGGTGCTATTCTTTACAGTCGGCACGACACGGCCAGTTGAGTTATTACCTATAGGAAATCGTTGAAACTTGCGGAAAATTACATATCATAATTTTTTGTCATGTACTTGGTTCTTGTTGACAGGCCTACACTGTCCTGCCATACCTATTAACACTGTAATTTGAAACATTGTAAAAGCTAATTATTTTAAAAAGAGTTTCTTGCCGGCTCTTCTCCGTGGGAAACGACCAATTGGAACCGTGCACCTAGCTTCTGACGTTTCATAAGTGCCCATGTAGATTAATGTTTTTTTTCGAAATTTAAAGATCTTAGTTCAGATGTGCAGCTAGCAACTAACTCGGTAAGTACACGTATATTAGGTTTCATAATTCATTCAAACTTAAAATTAGCTTAGAATGGTTTGCACGGAAACGATTACTTTTATTCCAACCTTATCAAATCAAGCTGACTGGTACAATGTACCTACTATTTCTTCAGTGTGTAAAACGTCTGTAAAGAAATGAATTTAAATACGTGATCGATGGTTCGCGTGACCAGAAAATTAGTTCGTAGCACAAAAGATTAGCATTGCTATTCAGTGGAAAGGTTGTTCGCTTCGCACGCCTGATTGTTTCTGAATAAATGTTAAACTTCACGCGTCATTGGGTTTGTGTTCAATCTGATTTGTACACGAAATCAGGTACTGTGATCATTGGAACTTGGAAGCGTAATTATGACACCCTGTGCAATCATGAGAATTTTGTGATAGGCTGATGAAGTCTGTTTTGTAATTGAATTTAGAAGGGAATATAAATTTTTGGGATTCCGTACCTCAAAAGGAAAAAAAGGAACCCTTATAGGAACACTCGTGTGTCTGTCTGTCTGACCCGTCTGTCACAGCCGATTTGCTCCAAATCTGGAGAGCTGCACCGATTAAAGCTAAAATTTGGTACACATATAATGATGGATTTTTGTGACCCAAACACGAAAGTGTAACGAAAATAAATGAATTTTGAATACGGGGTTCACGTTTGGTGGAAAAAATTACAAAAAAAAAAAAAAACTGAGTGCACCGTGTGACATATCAAATGAAAGGAATTGCTATGAGGTTTTCAAATATAGTTTTTTTATAACTTTAGAACAGTTTGTTTTAAAGTTATTAAAGAAAATTGATGAAAATTGACCACTTATAATTATCTTCAAAACTACAGAGCCTAACATTTTGAAAAAAGACCATAATTGTTCTATACATATTTTATAGATTACCGGAAAACCGATAAGAAGGCTATGGTCTTAAAATAACATGATAAATCACTCAGTATTCTGCGAACAAACTTACATTTGCAGTTGGAATGGATGGGGGAACATGTTTTTCAATTACAGTGTTAAGTTGGTTCTTGGGATAAGAATTCATCCCAACTACGGAACCCTTCATTGTGCGCGGTCTCACACGCACTTGGCCGGTTTTTTGAAAAGAGCAGTGCAGTCATCATCCGCTTCCTAACTCTTTTCCAACTACGTTAGGGTCAACAAAAATACACATTATTCAATGTTATCTTAAATTAAAAGCTACATACAGTCAGGAAGAAAAGGGATTTGCTTAGAAAAGTACTAGGTACCTACTCCCCTCCACTATAATATCCGTGACCCGAAGTTTAACTGAAAACGCGCCATGACACTGAAGTGGAAAGTACTTACTACACAACGATCTGGCCAGTAGCACTCACTGCATTGATGCAAATACAGCTCAGGTAAAGCTAGATTGATGATACCCTCTGCACGTTACGTAGTAGGTAGGCATTTGGGTTAGCATAATACATCCAAATGTTGGGATACCATCATCATCATTTCATCATTTCAGCCGAAAGACGTCCACTGCTGGACATAGGTTTCCCCAAAAAGGGGGGGATTTGCCATAATCGCCACGCTTGGCAGGCGGGTTGGCGATCATAGTATGGTTTTAATTAAAATTGCATACAGAACGCTTCTGCCCATTCTCTAGTAAATCTCTTAGTCGCCTGTTACTACACCCACGGGAAGAAATGGGATGGTGCTATTCTTTACGTCCGGTACCAAACGTATCAAATGTTGGGATATAGAGATTGCAAATTGAAATTCCTAAGCCGTTATTTAATAACTGAGGGGCAATTCCTGTATTTTAGGGAACGTTCGTTCATATTTAATAACTGAGGGGCAATTCCAGTATTGTATTTTTAAGAACGTTCGTTCATATTTAATAACTGAGGGGCAATTCCTGTATTTTTAAGAACGTTTGTTCAAAATCAAGTCGTAGTCAATTTTTTCATCTAAGTAACAATTAATGTGTCTCAATCTGTCAAAAAATTTAAAAGTAAAATTCTTAAATTTCTCAATCTGTCAAAAAAATGTAAGAGTAAAACTCTTAATTTTTTTTGACAGATTGAGACAGATGAGATTGCGTGTAGATTTAGTTAATTTAACATGTTAATGTATTGTTTTTATATACGGGAATTGCGTGCGAATGTAGTCAAGTTTTTTTTTCTTAGACAATTATGTTAATCTT
This sequence comes from Tiliacea aurago, assembly GCA_948098905.1. Taxonomy (NCBI): domain Eukaryota; kingdom Metazoa; phylum Arthropoda; class Insecta; order Lepidoptera; family Noctuidae; genus Tiliacea; species Tiliacea aurago. Next base: position 23,039,102 of record OX402582.1, read on the forward strand.
GAGCTGGCTCCAATAGCCACATTCAAAAATACTTCAACAAAGAACCTACCACAAAATATCTTTTGTTAGTATTACATTCCGCTCAGTTTTTGAACATCTCTCTCGGTCATAATTTACAACGTACATAAAAGAGATAAGATCTATGAATGTCAGTTTAATAATGTTATAAAATATAGCCGGTGGTGGTTCAATTCTCACAATACCACTGAGGTATTCCCCTTTTGTAAATTCATCATTACGATAATTTAATATGCTCAGGCGGTTCGCAAAAGTAGGGCGGTACAATCGAGCGCAGTGCTTGTAATGGATATTATTATTAAATGGTTGAATAGGAAAATGAGTGCCAGAAGATGATTTATTTTGCTGTGAGTACTTTTCTGTTTTCCTATTGTTTGTTGGGAGATTTTGAATTTATTTAAACGGTCCTTATTATACTAACAGCTTCCTTTCACTGTATGAACTCATTGTATGAATATTAATTGAGCTTAACTATCCTGTAGCATGATCAAACCCCTGTACATTATACAGGCCTAAAACAGGTTTGTAGAAAATAGGTATTATGTGTATGTTTTAGTTTCAAGTCAGTGTTTTAGCCATTCCATAGTTTTTACGGTTCCGTACCCAAAGGGTAAAACGGGAACCCTATTACTAAGGCTCCGCCGTCTGTCTGTCTGTCTGTCTGTCTGTCACCAGGCTGTATCTCATAAACCGTGATAGTTAGACAGTTGAAATTTTCACAGATGATGTATTTCTGTTGCCGTTATAACAACAAATACTAAAAAACAGAATAAAATAAATATTTAAGGGGGCTCCCATACAACAAAAGTGATTTTTTTGCTCGTTTTAGCTCGAAATTGATAACGGCAACAGGTAGACGCTTGAAATATTCACAGAATATTTAGTTTTATATTCATTTTAAAAATAAATAATTAAATTATAATAAAACAAATATAAGGGGGGCTCCCATACAACAAACGTAATTTTTTTGGCATTTGTATAGATAATGGTACGGAACCCTTTATGCGCGAGTCCGACTCACACTTGGCCGGTTTTTTTTTCTTTTTACCATAGTAACCGCTTGATTTTATATCAATTGCTGTGCCCCCAGCGCTTAGCTCATAATAATTATATCGGGTCAAGCAATGAAATAAAACATGAACATAGATTCTGAGTCACATAAATACTACTGAGATGGTATGAGCATGAAAACATTTGATGCGGTCAATAGGTCTGTACAAACTTTATTCCTAGATAAAAACTCTACAATAAAATAAAGTTAAAACTACTGAAAAACTATAAATTTGACAGATAGTCATCATTGCGATGACACCCAAGGAATTTAATTGCCAACAAAAACATCAGTTTCTTTGACCAATTAGTTTGAAAGCATTTTCTCCACCAGTGCTCCACACACGGCGATGGTAGATAATTTAGAAGCGCTAATCACAGGCTGCCCGCTTCTCTTTGTTGAGGGTAAGGCTTGATTGATGATCCGACTTTGCCAATGCCGGGTTAATCTTCAAACAACACACTATTAGGTATGTATGTATGTGTGTGGCTATTACACTCGTTAAACGAGGTGACGATGTTTTCTGGTGAATTTTTGTAAGCTAGATGGATTGTTGTTTGTTTTTGTTGTGGTATTAGCAGATTTACAATGTGAAGTGGCAGCTAAAGAATAGTAATATATTATCATGTTTTCTTTTTATTTGTTACATTCATCATATGTTTTTTAAATGTTAATAATCACTAGTCAGTAATTAATGAAAATGAAAAGAATAAAAACTTTTACGTTTTGCCCTATAACCATACGCCATCAACATAAAACCAACACATAGAAGTGTTTTAAATTTTAGCATGCTCAAATATAAAAAAATGCTTATCAGTAAACCACGTTTGTTTATAAATAGTTACCTATAATGAGTACTAAAGTCACAGCATAACAATAAAATAAAAACAATGGCTTCGTTAAAGATGTTGTCGTCGACTGTACTTTTAAATTAACATTTTTATTTCGTGAAAAGTTAATTACTGGTTGGTTAAACTGTAGGTCCTAATCAAATCAGAAGAGGTTGAAATCGTGACTTAAAATACCCTTACTGAGCCATTTTAAGCATACAAAACGGTATAGATTCGGGGAAATTGCGTCTTATGAAAATTAGTAGGTAATTGGATAGAAACCTATGTATTTTAATAGGTATATGTATCGGCGGAACGAACTGGATAGGTTCCATCAAAGCTGGAAGGAGGACGCGCGGGCTCGCGAAAAATGGAAGGAGGTGGAGGGTCTTTGCCAAGCAGTGGGACAGCGTAGGCTAGAGAAAAAAAAATGTATATCTATTTATTTAAATAATACTTATTCCTCAATTTTCGCTATTGCACCTACCCCTGTTTGTCTCTGCATCGCCCAAAGGTTGACTCGTAGAAAATGCCTATGGCATTAAGTCCGCCTCTACACAACATTATTTTTAATTTATGCGAAACCCGAAATACGTGTCTAGTATTTTTATGTAAAGAATCTATCTACAAATTTTCAAAACTGTATCATGAAAAATCACAAAGTTATAAGGTCGTTATGTTACCGAGTTGTCCGTACAAAAACATGCTAACGGCGCCCCTGCGCCTCCAGGGTCGTCTTGCGCTCATTGGATGATAACATTTTCCATCACACTTAAATATTTTTGAAAAAAGGTATGTGTAAAAATTATTGAAATCAATTCAGTTCCTTATTCTGAACAAACTATACTTAACAGAAATAATGTTGCATATTTGTGTGCTTAAAGTATTCAATAATAATAATAACCTATGTGTTTTCACGTAGAATGTTTTTTGATTAGTCAGTACGACAGCATACAACGTATTCAGGTGATTTTAAGCCAGATTCATTTCAACTTTATCAGAGGGCAAGTGGCATACGCTTTTAAAGCGGTTCGTATTTCTATAATGACTTTCAACTAGATTGACATACGCTTTTCAGTAGCTTATGTCAGTCCATTTTTTGCTTATCCATAATCATTATCGCTGATCAAATGCCACTTTGCCTAGGCCCTCAGAAGCACACATCACGACATTCAATTTGTGCTTTATTGATACTTCGTAAGACAATTATACAAAAATCTCGAAATGGCAGAGTAAATGGATTATTGTTGATTAATAATGACATACTGTTTAATCGAACGTCAAGTAATTCCCATTTTGTTTTCCTAAAAATATTATTGAACACTCTGATATACCTACCTACATATAATGAATGTGCCTCTTTTTGTGAAATACAATAATTCCTATTTTGGTGTCCTAAAAATACTAAATTGCCAAGTAACTGCGACTGTAGCGCTCACCGGTCGCTGTTGCGGCGCCGCGCCGCTCGCTTCGCTCGCTCGGCTCACGCACGTTTGGTCACAGTTCTAACCTAACCTTACCAATTTGGTCGGAGTGCCTTAACTTTCTTACTAAATGCGTCTCATTTTTTAATAAAAGCGTGCATCATTAGAAGTAAAAACTATAAAGGTGCATTAATTCATAAAAAAGCGTAAGTACAACATTAGAAGGTCAATACCTAAATTTTTCATGATGAAATTAAATTGTTTATTCTTTATATAGGATATCGGAATCACTTTTACGCATCATATTAAATAGATATTAAAAAATAAGCTAGATGGAGTCGACATTTCCTATCTGACTACCCCTGAGAAGAAATGGCGAAGCAAACTCAGGAGCAAAGTCTCTTTTAAAGTCCAGACATAATCTTGGTCAGATCATGTGAGGACCATGTAGATCCGTATCTGAAATGGACTTTTGAGGAAAAAATCCCACAATGAACAATGGCAGTTTTGGTGTCGCTTAATTTCAGAAGCGGTCATGAATGAAACTATAAGTAGACTTGTCCAGCCAGTGATCAATTAAATCTTTCCCAGTAATAATATCAACATTAACCTGTTCACTCTGCCATAACATTGTAATAACCATCACCAAACAATTTTCCATAATGTCACAAAAATCCAAAACAATGAAAAAATTAAGTCTCCTCGCCTCCCAAATATTTCACATCGGAGGCCTTATCAGCTTATTACCAGACGTCGCAAAATCACGTAGACTGTGTCCCTCATAACAGTGACAGGCTGACATTGTATTAAGGAGGAAAAGTATTAGGTACTCTGCTATTTTTTATTCCGGCCGTGTGAGTGATGGGGCTGGAATACTAATATTTAGTCTTTTGAGCCAGAATGACGAAAATATATAGTAGGACTTTTGGGTGTTAAATCAAAAAAATCAAAATCAAAATACTTTATTTCACATAAACCTACGTGGGCTTATGAAATGTCAGAAGTTAGGTGCACGGTTCCAATTGGTCGTTTCCTACGGAGCGGCTTATGAGCCAACTGGCAAGAAACTGGTTACACTTTTAAAAATAATTGGCTTTTACAATGTTTTCAAATTATAGTATTAATAGGTATGAGAGGAGTCTACAAATCTACAGTCTGTTAAGTCTACAACGTTCTCACATTCCAAAAATATAAAAAAGCTATACCTATAAAATATTATTAAAACAATAAAAAGAAATTGGGGAGGCCTCTGTTTTGAAATGTATGGGAATATTGTTGAGTTTTGGTAAAACTCATTCACTTTATCTATAAAGTAAAACATTTTTCACTATTATTTCATCTCTATAGATCTCATCTACATAACATAAAAAAACATAAAAGTACATGTAACAAACTTTCGTAGATACACATTACATAAACATTATACATTTTTATACATTTTGTATACTCTATCTACATTAAACAGGCTTTACGAAAGCCTGTTACGCTGTGTCAGTCTACGGCGGAATCAACCGTTAATTTGTAATATTTTTTGCTGACGAAATATTCAAAAGGAAATCCAAATGTATATTTAATTAGTGTCATTGACCTCTGCTCGCTGAAAAACGCGAGAGCAAACGCTCGTTATCATATTATTTTGAACATTTTTGTGAAGGCTAACGTATAATAATTTAGTTCAATCAAAAAAAGTATTTCATATAATATTTTTGATATGAAAATAATAATGAACATAAAAAGGATAACATTTGTCTTATCAGTAACAAATTGGCTGACTATCTGAAGGTGGTTATCGTCACTTATGATTCTGTGGTCAAACGTTAGCAATGATAGACATAAAAGCAGATACATCGAAGGTTCTGTTAACTTAGAAACAAAGCTAAAATGTTTTATGTGCCTCTATCGACACAGTCAATACTCCATCTTATTGCTTAAAATGGAGTGTGTGGAGGGCTAGACGGTAGTTCGCGCAAGCCTATTACCCTCCAAACTGAAATACAAGAACGATGCTTGGTGGAAAAACACGGACACTAAGTGTTCTACTTCTAGTACAGGAGTCACCTAAGGCGGACCACTGAGTGATTTTGTGCGGAACTTAAATAAACAGAAAAATTTATAACTAAAACTTAATCTAAAAATATAAATTTTGAGTCTTAGCTTGCACCCGACTTTACTCCAGACTTCAGCCAGTTATGATAGTAAGTAAAAGTACATTCATATTACTTACTTTATAATTTTTGTTCATTACATAATATTAAGATAAGCAAAAAAATATTAAAGAAAAGTAAAAAAAAAAACAGCGTTTATTTTATAACACAGGTGTTTCACACGAGTTCGTTTCCAGTATTGTCTCATAAAATAATTAATGTGTATTGACATAATCGTATGTTATTTCAGTCGTCTATATCATTTAATTAGACTAATTAAATGTCTAAATGTCTCCATTAAAATTATTAATGATTCTTATGTCGATTTTCGTAAATAATTGACAAGCATTTTGTTTGATCTGAGGTTACTAATATTCATGAATCAAACTCATTAAAGCTTTGGTTTCCGAGGAGAGCGGTTCTGTCATAATGTAACTGCCGTCATGAAAACTGTTATTTTCAATAGTAGGTATTTGACATGAGGGTGTTTTAAAACGCTCTTTTTAGGATTCCGTACCCAAAGGGTATAACGGGAACCCTATTACTAAGGCTCCGCCGTCTGTCTGTCTGTCTGTCCGTCTGTCTGTCTATCTGTCTGTCCGTCTATCCGTCTGTCACCAGGCTGTATCTCATAAACCGTGATAGTTAGAATTTATAACTTAAGATTCTGTGAATATTTCAAGCATCTACCTGTTGCCGTTATCAATACCGAGCAAAAACGAGCAATAAAATCACGTTTGTTGTATGGAAGCCCCCTTAAATATTTATTTTATTCTGTATTTTAGTATTTTTTGTTATAACAGAAATAAAATGTCACTCACACATTATCACACATTCTGACAGACAGACAGATGGCGGAGCCTTAGTAATAGGGTTCCTGTTTTACCCTTTGGGTACGAAACCCTAAAAATCAAGTTTGTTGTATGGGAGCCCCCTTAAATATTAATTTTATTCTGTTTTTTAGTATTTGTTGTTACAGCGGCAACAGAAATACAACATCTGTGAAAATTTCAACTGTCTAGCTATCATGGTTCATGAGATACAGCCTGGTGACAGACGGGCAGACAGACAGATGGCGGAGCCTTTGTTAGGGTTCCCGTTTTACCCTTTGGATACGGAACCGTAAAAATGAAGATTGTCAACTTTTAATTTCATTGTTTTAATAATTAGATACGTGATTAATCAATCTGCCTAGCGTTTCCCAACTATGATGGGGTCAGCTTCCAGTCTAACCAGATGCAGTTGAATACCGGTATTTTACCTGGAGCGACTACCTAACTGACCTCCACAACCCAGTAACTGGGTAATACGATACACCTTGGTATTATTATACACTGCTTGTCAGACTTTCAGGCTTCTGACGACCCGTAACGACTGTTAAAAATCCACGAATGACAGTCGTTTTCTAAAAAAAATAAACTCAAATCGTTCGTAAAACTCATAAAAAATCCATCGATAAAAATAATACATTACAATGCGGGCCAAAATTACTAACACTTAAATAATTCATGATCAATCGACGAAGAATATATTACAGTGCGGACCAAAATTATTGACTCACATGATAATAACATTTTTATTTACCTAGTGCCAGTCTGTAAACACAAACTATTACGACATTCATAGCTCGACCTTACTTTAATACACCCGCTGTCAACGATGTGCCATCAGTTATCATAACCACCGTCTCTTACAAACATCACAATACATATTCCGTACGATAAATAATACCAATTCAAAGTCACTCGTAAAACCCGCCGCACATAATTCTCACGTACAATACACCGAGTTACAACAGTAAGCTTCGTCGTTCCTCGTAAAACTTCGTACTTACTCGTATTCATCAATCAAATGGGGTTATTATATTGTAGGTTTTATGTAAGTATACATAGTCGCGCGAGTACGAAACAGGTTGATCACGCAACTCACGCTCGCGGCATTGTATTAAATCTTTATTCCCAATGACGAATGGGTTTTTCGTTGATTATTTCCTCTCCCGATACGTTTCACACGCTTGGGGGTGAAGAAATTCGTTTAGTGATTATTTTATGATTGTAATGGGGAAAACATTTATAATAGGACCGGCTGTATTTTTTTGTGTGAAGAATTTATTTTGATCCGGGTTATTATAATATGGATTGGTATGTTATATATCGTGAATGACTTTCAGTATTTTTGAGTAGATTAAGACACTGAGAATTATGTTTTCGTACCGTAGTAGTTGTTAACTTTTCAGAAGGATCCCGTTACGCATTAAAAAAATCAGCCAAGTGCGAGTCGGACTCGCGAACGTAGGGTTCCGTACCATCACATCACACTAATATCATATCACACTAATATTATAAAGGCGAAAGTTTGTGAGTGTGTGTGTGTGTATGTTTGTTACTTCTTCACGCTTTAACGGCTTGACCAATTTTGATAAAATTTTGTATGGAGGTAGCTGACACCCTGAATTAAGACATAGGCTACTTTTTATCCCGATATTCCCACGGAATCGAGAAATACGCGGGTTAAACCGCGGGGCGCAGCTAGTTATCTATAAAAACCGTTTTTTGCCACCAGCCGCTCTACCAGTAGTGTTGTTTACAAATAATGACACTACCAAGCCTATTTTTAATTAAATTGTACAGTCAACACAGCAAAGTTCAGAAATATAAAACTTTATTTATTACTACATAGGTAAATCATGAAATAAAAGTAATAGTACATTAAATTTTGATTAGATTGAACCATACCCATAACCATGTCCATACCTACAATAACTTTTTAAATTGAAAATAAATTAGGTAAGTATTTTATTACGTTTTTCGATCGATTTCCATTAGTAGGTAGGATTATTGACCTCAACCTAAAATACCTAATTTATTTTCAATTTAAAAAGTTATTGTAGTATGGGCTTAGGTTCAATCTAATCAAAATTGAATTTATTATTAATTTTATTTCATGATTTACTGTAGTAATAAATAAAGAATTATAATTTCTGAACTTTGCTGTGTTGACTGTACAATTTAATAGATAAGCTTAAATAGGTTTGCTAGTGTCGTTAATTGTAAACGACACTACTGGTAGGATTGCGGCTGGTAGTGTCCTTGCCAAAAAACGATAAAAGCGGCAAAAAAATCACGTTTTTTGTATGGGAGCCCCCTTAAATATTTATTTTATTCTGTTTTTTAGTTATAGCGGCAACAAAAATACATTATTTGTGAAAATTTCAACTGTCTAACTATCACGGTTCATGAGATACGGCCTGGTGACAGACGGACAGACAGACAGACAGACGGCGGAGCCTTAGTAATAGGGTTCCCGTTTTACCCTTTGGGTACGGAACCCTAAAAATATCTCGTGTATCTTGTACCTCAACTTATTATTATTATTTATCCAAAAACAGATAACAATAGCAACAATAACATAATCGCTTTATCACTAAAGAGGAAACTCTATTCAAAGAAAATAACATAAAGGAAATCTTAAAAAACACAGTTTTATTCAAAAAGGAAATTCAGTACGTTCCTCTTGGATTGCGGAGGTTTTTGTTACGGAATGGAACAAAAAAAAACTAAATTCTCCTCACGTACTTACATATACATATTCGGATAGGGTTGGCGAAGGTTCTTGTGCTTAGAATTAAACCAATTATATAGTAGTATCACTCTTTAGGGCTCCGTACTTCAAAATTAAAAAAACGGAACCCTTATTGAATCAATCGTGTGTCTGTTTGTTTTTCTGTCTGTCTGTCCGTCTGTCACAACCGATATGCTCCGAATCTACTGGACCAATTAAGTTGAAACTTGGTACACATATGAATTTCTGTGACCCAAACACGGAAGTGTAACGTACATAAATTAATTTTGAATATGGGGGTCACTTTTGGGAGCAAGTTAGAAAATAAAAAAAAACCTTTTGCAAACGGTATCGTAACATATCGAATGAAAGGGCTTATTGTAAAGATTTCAAGTATATTTTTTTAATAATATAGGTACATATTTTTTTTAAGTTATTTAAAAAAGTTGAAGAAAATTGACCATTCCCCCGAAACGACTGAGCGTAAAATTATGAAAAAAAATACAGAAAATAGTTCTGTACATAAAGATATGTAAGATATGAAGTTTATAGTCTTAAAATAACTTGGTACATCACTCAATATTGTGCGTACAAACTTACATTTGCATGTAAAAATGTAAAGTTAGTTGAAGAAGGCATCAACCAACCATCAACATGTTTTTATCTAAATATTATTTTATACTATAAAACTTACATTCAAGTAGTTAACCATTATTACTGGATAGAAGTTATTATGTTAGTATTAACATTATTGATTGCATAACGACGTCTCTATTCGTAATCGAAGGAATAATACAAAATTATGTGTACCAAGGTCAACCGTATTGATGCGTAAAAGTATATTTTGTTTAGCACCAATCATTTATAATAAAATCCCAAAACCTATTAGAAAAATGCCTACTGCTCGGTTTAAAATCTTACATTTTAAAAAAATCTCATAGCTAAATGTTATTTATTATACCTTATCAGAATTTTTAAATGACCGCAATTAATTTAAGTAGATTCTTACAATTACGACATTTTCACAATTTTTGCAATTTGACCTTCAAATTTGTAAAACCAATACTTTTTTTACATAAGTTATTATTTTCATAGTTATTTTTTTGTGTAGACTCAAATCTTTTATAGTTTATTTTAAACCAAAATTATTTTATTTTGTACGCTAGAAATGGCAAAACATGCTGATCTACCTGTTGTATTTGATGTATACTCATGTTTTACAATAAATATAATATTCTATTCTATAGTTACGACGTTTAATATTACCTATACTTATCTTTGTAGACGAAAATATAATTTCATACTTTTAACACAATTGATGTTCAAACAGTACCTACATTCTACCTTTATGATAGGAACCAAAAGCACTAGGTACGATATAATGCCACAGCCATTTTTTGTAGGTACCTTTTCCAGATATATTTTTATCCAAAGGGATATCCTAGGCCCCAAACATTAATAATGGTCCTGATTTATTTACAGACTAACTATTTCTGTAGGCTACTACGAAAAGCTTACTTGCTTAAAGTATGAAGATACTATATTTTATTCGAAATTTATTATCTATTTTTAGGGTCTTTAGTATCCCAAAAGTATAAATATTATTAAGTGAAATAAATCTCGCTAACCGCAACAATATGTCAGGAAAATAGTTTTGTTTAGGGACCAATTTTTATGTACATATCTTTTTCGACAATTTGGAATCCATCCAAAACTGGTTAGTTATTATCATACAAACGTTAGAATATACTATTACACAAAGGGTGCTTCGTGTAGCCGTAAAATGTCAGTTTCAAAGGTCATAATAACGTCTTGGCATGTGTGATTTTATTTTGTGCTATGTATGTAATACGTTCGTGAACACACGAAGTTGAACTTTTATTAATAATACCTTTGATAGAGGTTAAAAAAAAAAAAAAAAACCGTTCTAAATTAGTTTTCGTAATACCAATTATGGAAAATTCTTATTAAGGCAATTTAATATTCTTCTTCTAAAAATAGGATGATAAAATTAATTTGTCCGGATGTGTACGAAAACTTCAGTAATTACGAAACAATAATTATGTTCCATTTATATCGAAAGCTGGGATTCAAATATAATTTTCCAGTCTTCTTTGTCGTGTCGATTCGATTTATCTAAGCTTTGACCAGAATTCGGCCCCTTTGACAGCGTTATCCTTGACCTCGCAAATGTTTTTAATAGTGCAGGTGTTTTTGCACGGAGATCATGACAAGAGGTGACGCATCGTTTGTGAAGTGGCGCCACAGTCGCACTGTGGCTCATCGGATCTCACCTGACTAAGTTATCCCAGCAGCGGCCCACTTGACTCCATTCCAATTTAAATTATCTTTAAATTGGTTAAGGGTTCAGAAAAATACGCTTGGTAGATTTTGCGCCATTCTCAGTTTTTTATCCGCGTTAGACATAACTTTACAAATTAATTTCACTATGTAATATAAACATAATCTAAAATATTCACATGTTAAGTTATTGAAAAAATGCTGTAATTTAACGTATATTTTTTTCAAATCATTAACACTACTCGTTTTGACGTGATCTTCAGTATAAAATCATTAAATGTCGGTTACCGTCGCCTTAAATTAGAGTTTTCTTAACGGCAATAACTGTATTTTTAAATAATACCTACGGTGGAAATGCTAACGAACATTGCTTCACTTTGCTGATGTAAAGTTAAGAAAACAATTAAAAATACAAAAACATATCATTTATTTAAAAGTACACCGTACTCACAAACTCATTTTCACACAAAGCATCTGTTTTCACAAGCTTAAACCAATGATAAATTACCACTATATTTCAACATAAAATAGAAAAGAAAACTTGAAACAGAATACATTAAAATATAACAAATTAACGACATCCACTGCCTCTGGGACTGCCTAATAAATGAAGACAATTTAATCCTCTAGAAATACAAATCGCTTGTCTAATTTATTTCACGAGTTGAATTCAGCGAGATTTGCCAACTCGCCTCTCATGGGATGGCACGTGGATGTAAAGAAAAATATTGCGATCTGTGCGTGGGCTGTTTTTTTACTAGACTTTCCTTTTTGTATCTCCTGGAACTGTTATGGGTCATTTTCATTAGTCGATAATTTGGTCGATGTCCAGCATGAGGACTCCCCACAGGCGGGGTAGTGACTAATGAAAGTCATCGGTCGATAAAAAGTGTGCGGAGAATCACCCGCAATGAAATTGACCAGTGAAAATGAGCCTTCAAATAAAATGCCGAACGTGCGAACGAACGGGTTCTTCGTATACTGCAATCGTTCCCTATCGACGAATGCAAACGGTTCCCCGAATAAGTGCCCTACGGCATGCTTTACAGAAATCTCCATACGAGCCCTATCGTCTAATGAAAATGACCCTTTTTATATTTATTTTACTAGATTCTTCGTTAGTGTGTAAGTCTTAACATGTCTTTTTATCTCACCGTAAGATTGTGAGAACAGTTCGTTTATCAGTATTATTTCCGTACGTTATAAACTGTTGAACAATTGAAAACTGGGTGTAATGGGTTAGGTTAAAATTCTGTAACGAACGGCGCGCTAGTCGAGCGAGTGAAGCGAGCGGAGTTGCGGCCGCGTCCGGCGAGTGCTACTTTCAAGTTGCTCGCAGCTAAGCAGGCTATTTAGTATTAGCGCAAAGTACGTTACGTCGCATGCCAGTTTGATACCAGTTCACAATTTATCGGTTTCCCATGGATAGATTATAAACTATCAAAAAATAATGCGTTACATTGTAAATAGTTTGTTGCAGTTAACAATTACTCAACAGTTTATAATCTAACGGAAAAAATACCTATAGATTATAAGCTAACGAAGTTCATAATTATACAGGACATATACATCCTACACCCCATACATCTATATAAGCCTATGTCGTGACTAGGTATAATTATGTGTAAAAATACCGATAGATTATAAGCTAACGAAGTTCATAATTATACGGGACATATACATCCTACACCCCATACATCTATATAAGCCTATGTCGTGACTAGGTATAATTATGTGTAAAAACACCGATAGATTATAAGCTAACGAAGTTCATAATTATACGGGACATATACATCCTACACCCCATACATCTATATAAGCCTATGTCGTGACTAGGTATAATTATGTATAAAAAATCTCACTGTCACTGAAAAGTAAAGAGGTTAAATCCTTTTGATCCTACATTCAAAACAGATAAAATTTAATAAACTTTACTCTCAATTCTTTAACCAATAAACTCTTTTACAAGAAAAAATCGACCTTATAACCTCTCCCTAAATACCGAAGAGCAAATTGTCTGTGACACAAAGTTCATGCCCACTTTGACTCAGATAAGTTTATCAAGATGCACTGAAAATGATCAAAGACGGAAAGTTCTGCAAAGTTAGTAAATCGATTATTTTAATCTACCCTCTTACTTCGAACTTGTTCTTGAAAAATGTCGCTCAGAAAAATCTTGGTTTAGTTCTGGAATATTCTTCATTAAAGTGAAAAGAGTAGACCGCCTTCTTTATGTCGTGAATATCTTATAGACCAGAGCGGTCATTCAGCTGCATCTAGTTAGACATGAAACCGACCCCAACATAGTTGGGAAATCGTTGTAAGCAAACAAATAATTTAAAAAAAACGGTCAAGAGCGAGTCGGACTCGCGCACTGAGGGTTCCGTACGTATATATAATGTTGATGATTTCTGAAAAACTGTGCTATTAGCTGTGCGTTTTATTTTTTCTGTAATCTTTACATAAACTTCTATCACATATAATAATTTCAGATTTTTATCTATGCAAACTTCGGAGATAAGGGGGGAAAGAGCCCCTAATTTTGTAACGTGACGATATTATTGCAGACGTCCGCGTCCACATCACGGCATCACGATAACACAGGGAAGTAAAATGTACGGAAATATAACGGAAATGCTTTTATATTTCCATCCACGATAACGTTATAACGTTAAGCCGTTGGTGCCGGCTGTCATTTGTAGATCTTTGACAGTTGTTACGGGTTGTCAGAAGCCCGAAAGTCTGACAACCAGTCTTACTATGGGGTATCGTGTTACCCAGTACCTCTTAGATGTAAAATAGTTAGTTAGTCTGCAAGCCGACCCCAACATAGTTGGGAAAAGTCTAGTCAGATGATGATAACGTTATAACGTGCACGAATTTCCATACATTTTATGGACTTCGACGTCCGCGATAAAACCGTCACGTTAGAAATTATAAAAGCGCACTTTTAGTTCCATCTAGATGTCGTTAAATGTTTGTTACACTAGAACGGTCAGCCTCTATACAACAGCCGCGAGAAATCACGGCACAGCGGACAGAGCTACGACGGGCATGGAGAATGCTATTGTCGCAACCTAGTGCTGGGCATGCTACAATTATGGCGATAAGTCCCTCCTCTTTGAGGAGTGGCTAGAGAGCCACCACGGCGTCCTCACCTTTCACGGTGAACGATGCCTCGCCGTCCGATAATGACCAGGCTCGGGTTGATGGCGCGTTGTGTTCCACGCGCGCCTCAAAGAGATATCAGCATGAATTGACGGGGTCCATTAGGGCCAATGCCTGCCAGGTTTCCGAGTTTGTCCGAAAGGGATATCGTGGCCCTGGCACACAGGCAAATGAAGGAACACGGGTGGGTTTTAGTCAGTAAAAGTCTGACACGCCCTCCCGCTCCACCCAGTGCGGGAAAAGTTATTTGATAATTTACCACCCAAAAAAAACCTTTAAACAACATGTCCCAGAATTAACGCACAACCTTTTGCACAAAAGTTGAATTAGCGCACAAAAGTTGTTCATAATGATGAGTACAATGACCCCTGTCATTGTACTCATCATTATGAACAACTTTTACTATGGGACCAAACCTGAAATCGCGAAAAAAAATCAGCTGTTCCCTACATTTATGTTCTCATAACTCGTCAAAATGTATTGGACAGCTGTTTTTTTTTCTGTTAATTCTGGGACATGTTGTATATAGATTGTATATGTTTTTATGTTTCCTCGAAATATGTTTCAAATGGAACGTGTAGCCTTTGAATGTAAAGAAATAGGTGTACATTTTCCAAGTGACATTTTCCCTAAGAAGTGGGAGAAAGCATAGAAGATATTGAATTTGAAGTCTTTAGATTTTTCGAGTTTTTCCAGGAAACATTTTAAAGGGAGTGATTATTCCATTGCCAAGATAACTGGTATGGGAAAACAGTGTTTTAATAATATTTAATAAAAAATCCATGTCTTTTGAAAATTAACAATCTTATAGCGTCCTCCGATGGACAAGCTTTCGGTTATCTATTCCCGATTTTTTTTAAACTTATGTAGAGCAGCTGCTTTTAAACTAAGGTAGCTGTCAACGAACACAAAAAAAAATGTGAACCTGTTTTTGTTCCAATAAAATATTTGAATTTGAATTGATCGTATACCCATTCGCTCAGCCATTACAGCCGTAAAACAACTATACATACCTACTGCTATTGTTCTCTTTCCACCAATACCCATGTACCTGAGGCATGACTTGGGCAAGCGAGAGTTTATAATGAACTTCGGAAGTGTTGGCTATTGGCCGCGATGACTGGCACTTATAACTTTGTAACATTAGTAAGGTATATATTTCTGAGCTGTTCGGCTAGGAAACACTTTATGGTTGCTTTGAAATGGTCTTATGTAATCTAGCAATATGTAACAATATTGCTTTTAGTTGCAGGGTTTAGATAAGTTAAGATATTTATTTCGCAAATATGGGTACAAAAACACGGTGACATAAAAAATATAATTAACAACAGCCATATATTTAGCCAGAAGGCATGCAAAAGTACAAAAAAAATACAATAAAGATAGCCTAACTAATGCTATGTCAATTATTATAATTGAATTATGAAGTACTTCAATAGTTATTTATACACAATTCTTCTGCAGTCAAAATAAAATTAAATGTAGGTATATATTATGTCTATATTTTTCTAATTTGTAACTATTATAAAAAGTAGGTAAGTAATTGAGATATTCCTTATAAATAAAGTCAAGTTTAATTCTTTTCAACTCCTCGGTAATTTTAAAATGTTTATAAATGACTGGCGCTATGTAGCAGACGCTCTTGCGCATTAAAGTCGTTCTCGCACTAGGGAGACATAACCTACTATTATCACGCCTATTATGTGGAAATACGTCAGCGATGCGGATAGGATGACCCTATGAAATAGGGTGTGTCCTTGTGTAGAAGTAGTCAATATGAAGCTATATTTTTCTTTTAAATCGTGTATCATTTTGCGTAGCAAACGTTCCGTTATTTTCCACAATTATATACACATACATAGATAATCAGCCTTTAATTTTCCCACTGCTGGGACACAGGCCTCCTCTCTATTGAGAGGGAGTGGGCCATAATCCCCCACGCTGGCCCAGTGCGGGTTGGTGGATGTCACATGTCTTTAAATTTTTGGTTCTAGGACATGCCGGTTTCCTCACGATGTTTTCCGTCACCGTTTTGAGAGCAGTACCCCAAGTGTAAGTTTACAAGTGAGTAAACGTAACTAGTGCGTTTGCGTTAAGATTTTTATTCTCACTCTTATACTCTTAGCATTATGATCTATCGGTCAAATTTTAACGCAAACGAAATAGTTACGTTTACTCTTTTGCAAACTTACACTTGGGGTACAGTGGTGATGAAATAATTTACACAAAGTAAAGCGCCTGGCTGGGTTCGAACCTACAACTCGTAAGTCGCGGCCGTTACCACTGGGCCACCACTGCTCCTACACTCTCCACAATTGCTTGGTCATAATTCCGACGAAGTACTGCCTCTTTTCCAGATTTTCAATAGATAAATAAACATTAATAATATAACATTTTCTTTCATTTCTTTCATTCTTTTATTTCTTTCTTCCTTTTTTTTCTTTTCTTTCTTTCTTTCTTTTCTTTCTTTCTTTTCTTTCAATAGAAAAACCTTACCAAAATCATAAACCATTACGACAAGGTTATGCAAATCCAACCAATAATTATATCGAAACGCCTGAGACTTCATCTGCGATTCACGATGAAAAGTAAGCTATATCCTTGCCCAGGTCATGGTCTACTCATGTGCCAAATTTCATCGAAATCTGTTCAGCCGTTTTAGCGTGAATGCGTAACAAAGAAGCAAACTCACTTTCAGATTTATAATATTAGTTAGGATGCACAATAATCCATCATACATGATATTTACATACTAACTGTGCATGCTAGAAAGATTAATTGGTGATCAGTACCAGAGAAAAGGACCACTTATACCATCTAAACCAGGTACTTCGTCACCTTTTACGAAACCAACTACTACTGGTTACTTATTATTAAAGCGACAATAACCGACTTTTAATGATTATATACTGAAGATCACGTCTAAACGAGTAGTGTTAATGATTTGAAAAAAATGTATGTTAAATCAGAGCATTTCCTCAATAACTAAATATTGTGAATACTTTAGATTATGTTTATATTACATAGTGAAATTAATTTGTAAAGTTATGTTTAATGCGGATAAAAACTGAGAATGGCGCAAAATCTACCAAGGGTATTTTTCTGAAACCTTCACCAATTTAAAGATAATTTAATTATTGATCTTTTAGTTTACGGGTTTTATTTAAATACCTTTTGTTTTGTGTATAATAAATTAATAATGCGTCAAGGGACAGCGCTCCTTGATGGGCAAGTCCTATTACTGGCTGAACGTACGACGCGTTGCGTGAGCTCAGTACAGAATGCGCAACCTAATCACTCAAGGTCACATATATCTGCGTCTTAAGTAACCAGTATACATCAACGGCGGCTGTCGCTGAAAACCAGCACTGTGACTTTGTCTAGTTTAAGGTCACAGCATTAGCATAATGCTGTGACAAGCGATGACTGTTTTGCGTGGATATGATGCATATTTTCTTCCAACTTGTTCTTTATTGTGTTTTTTCTTTGCGTCGTATTTTTACCGGTAATAAACGTATTTTCTTTTTTCTTCTACAGAAAAGAAGAATTATAATTGGGTATTAAAAATACAATTCACATCCAGCAACACAGTCTCCTTGCTCCATGTTTGAATACGCAACGTGTTCATCAGTTGACTCGGGGCGTCATTAATCAGATGTTTTTGCCTCGTCTAACCCGATGCGGGCCTGCAAATAAATTCCGACGAATTACTACAACATGATTTTCTTTTGGGTAATCTCCGGAGACGAGACAAAACATGAGTACTTTTTTTGCTGGCGATATATTTTTTCCGTTAAATTGAAGTTACATGGCGTGTCTGATTATTTTTTGGAAAAAAATAGGCAATGGAGCCTAAAAATTGCGTAGTAGTTTTTGAAGTGAAACCTTTATTTAGCAGCGTTGAGCGATTTTTGGGAGGGGCAAAACTTATAAGTTCGTGTCACTGACATGCTAACCACGTAGCCTACATGCTAATGTGATGTGTTAAGCCAGACTGACATAGGCCTTTGTACATGTATACGCCTATACAACATGTCCCAGAATTAACGAACAACCTCTTAAGGATCATTTTACTCATCATTTTGACCAACTTTTACTATGGGACCAAACCCGAAATCACAAAAAAAAAATCAGCTGTACCGTACATTTTGACGAGTCACGAGAACATAAATGTAGGGAACAACTGATATTTTTTTCAGGTTTGGTCCCATAGTAAAAGTTGTTCATAATGATGAGTACAATGACCCCTTAGGAGATTGTGCGTTAATTCCGGGACATGCTGTATAGTGTCTAATTAAATTAGCTAGCAAAACTCCGCAGAAGTGATGAAAAATTGTGGAGTGTCTTCCACAAAAGTCACCAATGAAGAGTTGAAGTTGAATATTCTGGAATCACCAATCTGTTTACATAGAGTGGTGAATCCGGCAATATAACCATATATGCTTATCATGTGTCATACACAACATTATTTTTAGTATATGCGAAACCTGAATATAGTTTGATGAAAATATGAAACTGAATCGATTTCAATAATTTTTACACCATGTTATATTTTGTCCCAAAAATATTTAAGTGTGATGGGAAATGTTATCACCATTTAACTACAATACAATCGCTGTACGGTTAGGTACCTACTGACAAATTATTATCAATGAGTGCAAGACGACCCTGGAGGCGCGGGGGAGCCGTTAGCATGTTGTTGTTTGTTCATAACAACCTTATAACTTTGTGATTTTTCATGATACAATTTTGAAATTTTGTACATAAAATTACTAAACACGTGTTTCGGGTTTTATTATACTAAAACTAATATTGTATACAGGGTCAAATTATTATTTTTTTGCGAAACTTATGGGTATCGCTATCTAAAAATTATAAAACTAAAAAATTATAATTTGATGCTGTTTTTATTTGGGGTCATCAACCGCCGGTAGAGTAGTCACTTAAAATATCAGTGTAAAAATCCGTTTTTTTTTTTGTGAAATCTTCATAGACGTGATGGGACAGATTTTACCAACTGACGCTTCAAGTAACAGTACTCGTGATCATGGACCCAAAAAAATAAATAACATCATTTATTTTTTATTCCATTACGACAGCGGAGTTTTGCTAGCATATTTAATTTGACCCTGTATATTCAAATATGCCCCCCTGCCCACCTGCTCCATGGTCCCTGTATATATATGTTATTTAAAAGTTTTCAGTTTTCACTTTTGTCGGCAGTCTCCATGACTACCTATTTCGTACCTAAGCTAACTACCTTGGGTGCAAGATCGAACAATAATTAACTAAGTAATAATAATTATTAGGTCCAGTATCATGTCATCATCAAGAACAGACTGATAAAATAATTAATTATATCTAGTTTGGTTAGGTTTTGTCCGTGTGGTGTCGAACGTAAAGAATTGCACCATCCTATTTCTTCCCGTGGGTGTCAAAATAAAAACCAGCTGTTCCCTATAATACAACGAATTATTCGAACATAAATGCAGGGAACAGCTGGGTTTTTTTTTGGTCGCGATTTCAGTTTTGGTCCCATAGTAAAAGTTGTTCATAATGATAAATACAATGACCCCTTAAGAGGTTATTGACGTTTTAAAAATAACCCTGTATAAGCTAGACCCACATACTATGAATAGATAAACATTTACTGGAAACAATACAAGTCTCAAGTGTTTTCTCAGGCAACACATCAACGAACCTGATACCGCTTCTTGGAACATCAGTCAAAGATCTTGTAATCTTAGTAAAAGGCAAAGTGAATATAGGATGAACTGATGAATACGACCACTTAGTGTTTTCTAGGAAACTGTTTCAGTGTTTTTAGTTGAATAAAGACTGGAGTTACTTAAGTACGAATAGGTATATCTTCTTATAATACCTAAAGTTCTTGTGGTTGCTGAGCTGAGTGGTTACCGACATTAAGATTAAAAGTACTATAGTTTTTGACGAATTGTTGAGTATAGTTTTCGACGTTTTTTTTTTTTGTATGGTGGCGTGTGCTAGCAAATATTTTTTTTGTGTTGCGTAATGCATTGTATAGATTCAAGTATTTTATCTGAACAGACGGCTGTGCTGCTGGGGAGTTTGTTGCGCCACTTCTTCTTCCCAGTTAAAGCACTAGGAAGTGGTGAAGGGTGGGCGTTTTTGAAACTTGCGGGGAACTCCCCTGTATTCTTAGGCTAACGTGCCACGCTGTCTGTGTGTCTGTCACAGGACTATATTTTTTTAACTGTTACAGGTAGATATTTTCTTTTATTTTCATAAAATTGTTTTAATTTGTTTGTTAAAATAATTTTTATTTGGTTTTTAATTTTAGACGAATCTATAGTATGACGAATCTGTATTACGTAAAATCTGGAGTACGTCGAATTCGGAAAACGACGAATACGGAACAAACGATTATAAATAGTTTAGTTTGGGTTCCCGACCCTTATCTCCGAAGTTTGCAGAGATCAAAATCTGAAATTATTCTATATGATAGAAGCTTATGTAAAGATTACAGGAAAAATAAAACGATGTCTCTAAATAGCACAGTTTTTCAGAAATCTTCAAAATCATATATTCGTACGGAACCCTCGGTGCGCGAGTCCGACTCGCTCTTGACCGGTTTTTTTTTTTTGCTTCATCTAGCTATTATTACAATACAATAACAGGCTATTTCTCTTTTGTTCCAGGTTACTTTTGGCACATAACGGACTTCCACTATGACCCCCTCTACACATCACAGGGCGACACTAGAAGACGTAGGTATAAAATGTTAACTATTTCTAAGTTACTCAAGTTAATAACTTGTGTAGGAAACATGTTGACCTCAGTTAACGTTTGCTGTGAAGGAAACTGCACTAGTTGACGTACAAGTTATAGGTGGGCTTAGAAAAGTGGTACTTACGTAATACAGTATTTTTATCTCACTAACCACAAGTTGCACGTAAGTCCATTACATTTAATTCCCCATTAAAAGTAATGCTGTCTTTATCTAACGGAACGTATCAGAAAGTGACAGCATTACTTTTAATGGGGAGATTTAATGGACTCACGTGCAACTGGCTGAAAGTGACTCGCGCTTTACTTGTGGTAACCAAGTGTACGAACCCGCTGTGAATGTGTGTGTAAGCGCAGGAGCTTTCGGTACTGTTCGAGACACGGGCGAAGTTAGAAGTGTGCGTGTGTGTGTTATGTGCTGACGCTACTCATCTTCAAGCACACATTTACAGCGTGTTTGCACACTTGGTTAGAGATTTACTACGATAATATGGCCCGTCCCTCCAAAATTCAAAACGTTTGAAAGTATTTACAAAGCGCCACTAAGACTCACAACGCATGTGTGCGTAATGAGACGGCCGTCAAACAAAAACAAATCCACGGATTCGTTGCTCGACTAGTGGCGTCATTAATCGCTTATTATTATTAGTATGATGCTGCACTGACGTACTGCATGAAAACGACACGTGCGTTGTATTGCGCGATCGGCTAGTTATGATTAGTTGACCAACAAATCTGGTAATAAGTGAGATATTACGAGTACTGAATGCACAAAAACTATGAATAAATTCGACGAATACGAAGACGAATACTTACAACTACATACAAACTCTTTCGTAAGGGTGTGACTACACACATTGAAACAGTAATTTGGAGGGGTGAGCCATGTTATCGTACTTTATCTCTACCATAAGTAAAACGCGCTTCGTGAGATAAAATACTATGCTATGTAATGGCGTCCATCAACGGTAATGCAATACTATCTTACTATAACTAGAAACACACATTATATATACATTAAACTTACGAAAACGTTAATCACTTTTACTAAACTCAGTACTTATTAATCAATTGATGAATTGGTAGGTACCTCTCTTGTGCGAAATTCGTCTTCTTTTTAGCGTCTTTATGGCAATCTAAGTGGACTCGGCCCAGAATTCGGCTACGTATTTGGCGCCATCACTAGCGTCCATCAGTTCCTGTAACGTGCAGCTGACAGGACAAGCAGGACATGATACTAAGTGTCCCATCGTTTGTGGAACAGCACCACATTAATTTACACTCCAAGGTTGAGTTAACTATGAATTGAATCTGTAAGCGAAATTGATTGCTGGATATTATGAGAAATAATTTTTGGCGCTAAGTCGTGTGTTTAAGTGGTTCGCTTCTTGACGTGTCATATTTGACGTAGCCGAAAAGATTCAAGATATTTTCACGAGAAAAATTATAATGAAAAATTGATTACTGGAGAAAAGATTTGCAGAATACAAATAGTCCGGGGTGTGCCTTTTTTTTTTTTTTTTTGGGTGGGAAATTATCAAATAACTTCTCCCGCTCTGGGATGAGGGAGGGCGTGTCAGACTTTTACTGACTAAAACCCACCCGTATTCCTTCATTTACCTGTGTGCCAGGGCCACGATATCCCTTTCGGACAAACTCGCAACCCTGGCAGGCATTGGCCCTATCGGACCCCGTCAGTTGGTGCTGACAACTCTTTGAGGCGCGCGTGGAATACAACGCGCCGTCGACCCGGGCCTGGTCCTTATCGGACGGTGAGCTACCCATCGCTCACCGTCCGCAGGCCCGCGCCTACGGAGGCCGGAAATCGGCTTGCGACTCCCGACACCCGGGGCGTCTCCTACGGCGACTAGGGGCGCGAGGGCGCGAACTTTGCCTCTTGCTCATGCACTCCGCCTCCTCCTTCGCAAGCATTACTGCTTCGCAGAAGGAGGTGACGGCCTCCCATGCACTCTCGCTCCAAACCATGGCCTGAACCAGGGCCGGACGCGAGAGATCGCCGCCGCCGATCGCCTCCGTGAGGACACGGCGGTGCTCCGCCCAAGCTGGGCAGACCTCCACCGTATGTCCGGGGTGTACCTAAACTACTACTTTACCAGATTGTTTTTCAATTTGGTTTCCCAATTTTGGTTTGCTTGTCTCAGTATGGCAGTCGTAATTTGTATGCAAAACATCGGCAGTTTAATTAGCGCTCCCAGTCGCTTTTGACTGATTGAATTTTTGTTCGACAATGAATGGGTAGTGGTTTAATATTGATGTATCGTTCCTTTTAAAATAATATGTACGAGTACCTACTGACTATATTGTAGGTGTATGTTATGTGGGTATCTACCTACTTATTTATTTATAATAATACAACATAGCTGAAGAGTTTGTTTGTATTTTTAGGGTTTCATACCTGAAAAGGAAAAAAAGGAACCCTTATAGGATCACTCGTGTGTTTGTGTGTCTGGCTGTCTGTCTGTCTGTATATCCGTCTGTCACAGATGATTTGCTCAGTATATTACTGGACCGATTAAGTTTAAATTTGGTACACATTATGGACTTCTGTGACCCAAACACGGACGTGTAACGTAATAAATGGATTTTAAATATGGTGGTCATTTTTGGTGGCCAAATTAGAAAAAAAAATACAAATAATGGCTTGTTGTAAGGACTTCAGACAATATATATTTTTTATAATTTTGAAATAAATAATTTCAAAATTGTGTAAGAAAAATAATTTTCCAAATCGGTTCATAAACGACGGAGTTCTGAGGTAACAAACATGAGAACCTCCTCCTTTTTGTGAAGTCGGTTAAAAATAGATGAAAATTGACCACCCGAAACCACCATCACCGAAACTACTGAGCCTAAAATGTTGAAAAAAATAGTTCTTTACTACTATTAGTAAAGAACTATTTTTTTTAACATTCATCCTAACTAGAACAGAAAAACCTATAAAAGTCTATGATCTAAGAATAGCATGGTAAATCTCTCATTATTCTGCGTACAAACTTACATTTGCAGCTGGTATTGTTTTAGGTTAATAGCATTCCTGCGTTTTCTTTACAGAAGAACTCTCGGGTACTATCCCTACCTCTATCCTACAAGTTCCTCTTTGAATGTCTGGGCTATCATATGCTGGAGACCAGAAGGGCATGTGGCCAGGTAGGCGTTATGCTCAAAGTGTGGAAGGGTATGACGGATGCGCATGACATCCATAATGAGCTGATTAGACCACATAATTATCTCCGTGGCAGAAAACATCGACAGCTTCAGCAGCGGCGTGCCTTCGTGTCGGACAGCAGCCCGTGCTGCGTCTCCCGTACCGCGCGTGTTGACCGCACTAAATAAGCTCGTGGAAGCCAACCCGGACTGCGATCTGTTCGCAATACATTTCCCAATTTAATGGTTATGTGCCAAAATTTTCGTGAAACAATAGTATTTAATTGGTGTTATTAGTGTATGTGTTATGTTAGTATGTACTTTTATTTATGTAATTGTTTTTTTAAGCCGTGTAAATTAAATAAATAAATAAATACATGGGAACATGTTTTTCAACTAGGTACAATGTTAAGTTTGTTCATAGGATAAATTAATCCCCACTACGGAAATCCTTCATTGTGCGTGGTCCGACACGTACTTGGCCGGTTTTGTTTGGACGCACTACTCTCTGGAACTATCAGACAGTTTAAAAAAAATATTTTTGCATCTTCTAGCCCAATTCTTGAGTAAGTTCATAGGCTATTTAACGTCAGGCTACGACCCCTAGGAGCCGAAAAAAAAATAAAATCATTTCGGAAAGAACGCTTAGCGAAAACAAAGTAATATTGCGGGCAGGCGATGCGATGCGACACAAAAATTTCACGCAGACGAAGTAAAAAAAAAGTTTTCTTTCCAAAATCTGTAAATGCAGAACAAAAAGTAAAAAAAAAAATATAACAACATAATATACGGGTTATATAGAGGTGTAGGTACCTATGGTACACCCACATTTTACCAGTTAGGTTTAAGTCCCATGTAACATGGGGCGAGCCTATTGCCACCAACTGGGCACAAACCCAGATTCCGGGCTGCTACTGAGAAATTCCTATTGGAAAATCGCAATAACACTTTGCCCGAACTGGGAATCGAACTCAGAACCTCATGCTCAGCAGTAGCGCTTGCGGCCACTAGACCAACGAGGCAGTCCTTTAAAAAGTTAAGGGGATATAAAAAGGACAGGGGACTGTCCTTATCTATTCAAAACTTTGGAACGTTATCCTGTAGCTACAACAGTTAAGGTACCCCCCTACGACCCCTCCGAATATTCCAGCCTGTATATTTTAAAAAACTATTTTTTTTTTCAAAATTACTGGGTCTGATTTTGATGCCACTTTGCACAAGGGCAAAGATGGGGTATCCTGACATAAATATCACAACCATAACGCTATTGGTCCTTAGAGCAATTTCACCCAGTCTACTTTCATCCAAGTTGGTCTCAGTTACTAGGCTATTAAGTATTTTTAGAACACTAAAAAGGCGCTTATTTGAGGTTCACAAAAAGAGGCATATTAATTATTATATTAGAATGTCCATTCACATTTTTACGAAACCAAAGGAATTATTTAGGGTTTGTTTAAATACATGCCACGATAAATATACAACATTAGTTTTTGTTTACCCTTAACCCGAAAAGGGGTCATTGTACTCATCATTTTGAAATTTTTTTTCTATGGGACCAACCTTGAAATCGCGAAAGAAAAATCTGCTGTTCCATACATTTGTGTTCACTTAAATCGACAAAATGTATGGAACAGCTGATTTTTATTTCGCGATTTCAAGGTTGGTCCCATCCTGCCAGGGTTGCGAGTTTGTCCGAAAGGGATATCGTGGCCCTGGCACACAGGCAAATGAAGGAATACGGGTGGGTTTTAGTCAGTAAAAATCTGACACGCCCTCCCGCTTCGCCCAGAGCGGGAGAAGTTATTTGATAATTTCCCACCCAAAAAAAAAGGTTGGTCCCATAGAAAAAGTTGTTCAAAATTATGAGTACAGTAACCCCTTTTCGCGTTTAGGGTAAACAAAAACTCATGTTGTATAGTAAGAGAAAAGCTACCCAGCTAGATGGACCGACGACCTTAAGAAGGTGGCTGGGTCAGACTGGATGCGGAAGGCGGAGGACAGGGTGTTGTGGCACAGCCTGGGAGAGGCCTATGTCCAGCAGTGGACTGCGATAGGCTGATTTGATTGAAGAGAAAAGTTGGCTTAACCATTTTCTATTGCAGATTGTCGCCGAGCAGACGAACGAGGCAGTTCGGGCCACCACCGCGCGCTCGGCCGCTTCGGAGACTACTCCTGCGACAGTTCACTGGAGCTGATCGAGTCAGCCGCGCGGTACATGCGCACACGCCATTCAGAAAACGTCGAGTTCGTGTTGTGGACTGGGTGAGTTTTATGCCTGAACTTCTAAACGAATAATAATTAAAAAGGTACTTACAAGTTGTTTGTATGTTCGTAAAATAAAAGAAGCAGAATTGCATCATTCATGTCCCGGGTTGGTACGTGTAGAAACAGTATAGTTAAGGACCTTGCTGATAGGATGTATATTACCAAGACCTACAAGCGGTGGTTGGAAATAGCCGCGTAAATATTAAAAAAAACCGGTCAAGAGCGAGTCGGACTCACGCACCGAGGGTTACGTATATACAGTATGTAACAAAAACCCTGTTGTTCCTTTTAGGGACGTATACATTAACCTACAAGCACAACATTGGTGGAATTATAATTAAAAAAAATTAAGAATTGGCTAGTCGAGAAGTCAAAATAAAAGAACTAAAGAGATAAGAAATCAGTTAAACATTACAAATATTAATAATTAAATATTTATTTTAATTATTTTTGTTTAATAGTTTTTTTAGATGACTTGCTTTATTACGTATGTATACCGATTCTTAAAACGTAGGTAGAAGGAACAACAGGGTTTTTGTTACATATTGTATGATGTTGATGATTTCTGAAAAACTGTGCTATTTAGAGACATCGTTTTAATTTTCTTGTAATGTTTACATACACTTCTATCACATCATTTTTCTTCAAAAGTCGGAAACTATGCTGCATAAAAAAAAAATGTTTGAGAATGTGCAAACAGCGTTCTTTTATATTATACCCCACATGCCGTAGTAGCCCCACTTCAAATTTTTAAGACCCCCGGGGTTCAGCCCCTTTTGCAAAAAAAATTTTTTTTTTTTCTTGTTTGTAAATTAGTTGGGCAAACATCATCTAAAACTATTCTAAATTTCAAGTTGATAGCATTAGTAGTTCTTGATATATCCAGGTGTGACAGACTGACAGACAGACAGACAGACTTAGTCTCACTGTAAGGGTTCCTTTTTACCATTTTGGTACGGAACCCTAAAAAGGCATGAGTTTGTTTGTATGCCATTTATTGTATTTTTTTTGTATTAATTACAATTTATTTTTGTGTTTTTATGGATATTGTGGTCTACAATAAAGATTTTTATTTATTTATTTAAAATGTTTTGGGATAGTAGTTAAAAGGCTAGGAGTTCCTTTGTGGATAAAATCTACACTATTCCCGGGATTCTTAGGTACTTTTATGCCTGAAAAATGCAAGTTTCTAAGGGAACGACACCATGGAGTGAAGCTAAAATGTTTAATAAAAACCAGGCTGTCATGGGGACTGCCAACAGCAGTGAAAACTTATCGCTCAACGCGCATAAAGAAGTTTTCACTTCAATAAAATAATGATTATCTGAAACACAATTTAAACAATGCAGAGTATACACAAATTAAACTATTCACGTGGTTAATTTAACTTCACTTACTGCTACCACAGCATGTCGGCGCGGGCATAGATAGGGCACTCTCTAACATCACGTAAATATTAAATGGATTAGAAACACTTATATGTTAACACACAACTACATTTCCTGATGTCTTGCGTCATGTGCTCGACAACCGAAATAGAGAGACGTATTACGTGGACTATAGCGGGAATGAGATAGCAATAATTGTCACTGTTACGTACCCATAACTGTTGTGCAAGCGAAATCGCGTTAGCAGCCGAATGTTTACGATTATGAACGACCTAAGACGGAACAAACATTAAATATTATTATAACTTTCAACAAATTAAAGTTTTTGGCTATACTTACGAGTGAAAACTAATCCCGTGGGACTTGTTTTTGGGTTTTGCACTATTTGTGCATATTTTATAAACACAGCAAGGCATTGTTCCTGCTTATTTAGACGATTACTGTAATTTTACTTAACGTGCTACACAAACGCCAGTTCGATTGTGACTAAGGTCGATTGTGTTCTTGCACCTTATTTATGCGGTCCACGTCGTCGTGGAGCGCGTACCATATCTTCCCTTAGTATACATCAATGCTTCAAATAGAAAATATGTGTTAACGTTCATCTAAAAGATTTATGGACATTTAAAATAATAAGCGTTGAAACAAAATATATCCCATGTGCTACCTTAAATTACTAATCTCGTAGCATAGCGATAGCATCGACATAAGTATCTAAAATATAAATCTTCGATATACAACATTAGGTTTTGTTTATACTAAACCCGAAAAGGGGTCATTGTACTCATCATTTTAAAAAAAAAATTCTATGGGACCAACCTTGAATCCCGAAAAAAAAATCAGCTGTTCCCTAAATTTGTGTTCACTTAAATCGACAAAATGATTTTTATTTCGTGATTTCAAGGTTGGTCCCATAGAATTTTTTTTTCAAAATGATGAGTTAATGACCCCTTTTCAGTTTTAGTATAAACAAAAACTAATGTTGTATATAAAAAAAACCAGCCAAGTGCCTGTCATCCCAAGAACAATCTTAACATTGTAGTTGCAAAACATGTTCTCCCATACATTGATATATTCAACGGTCAATTTTCCAACTGCAAATGTAAGTTGGTAATCGTAAAAAAATATGTTAGATGTGATAAAACTACAAATTACCGAATTCCGGACTTTTTACTTTACTTTTGCAGTGAGACCTTGCTTCTTGCCAAATTTCATGATTCTAGGTCAACGTGAAGTACCCGCCCATAGGTATTGATTTATTTGCGAGTATCAAAATATGACGCATAAAATTGGCCGTATTTTTTATTGCGTTGACTTAGAAGCTTGAATTTTTTAGAACCCTACTAAGGGACCATGGACCTACGTATTTGATATTTATTTTAATCTTGATATTTCCACGCGTCCCTGAGAAAAAGCGTCTTTACAGACTGACAGACAGACAGACAGACGGACAGACAGACAGGCAGACGGACAAACAGCCAGACTTACAACGAAGTGATCCTATAAGGGTTCCGTTTTTTCCTTTTGAGGCACGGAATACTAAAAATAAGTTTAGTATCGACTTACATTATACATTATAAACATTATATTATACCTATACAACATTATTTTTACTATAATGCGAAACCCGAAACACGTGTATAGTATTTTTATGTAAAGAATCTATGTTAAAAAATTCAAAACTGTATCATGAAAAATCACAAAGTTATAAGGTCGTTATGTTACCGGGTTGTCCATACAAAAACATGCTAACGGGGCCCCAGCGCCTCCAGGGTCGTCTTGCGCTCATTGATAATATTTGGCAGTAGGTACCTAATTGTACGGCGATTTTATTGTAAGTAATTAAATAGTGATAACATTTTCCATCACACTTAAATATTTTTGGGAAAAAAAAACATGGTGTAAAATTATTGAAATCGATTCATTTTCGATTATATACTAAAAATAATATTGTATAAACGCCATACATTATCATGGATGAAAATGCTAGTTGGGTGTTACAACAAAACAAAAAAAAACCTTCATCTCTAACACAATAATTCTTTCAGAGACATCATAGCAGCCCGGTACACAGGCAACGAAGATGACAAGATCCAAGCCATCAGGAACATGACAGATCTTCTGAGTAGAACGTTCAGTTCACACTTCGTTTTCCCAGTACTGGGTCACTTGGACCCGGCACCGTCCGAAAGCCTCACCAATTTGTGGATGCACTGGCTTCCACTGGAAGCGTTGCAGACTTTCAAATATGGTATGTATTTTATTTTATTATATACTTACTACTTTTCATGACCAGTGGCTCATCTCTCAGGCACTCCGGGCAAGTACTAATTTGACTTTGAATTCATATACAGTACTTTCTAAGTTCTGTTCCTGAGAAGCTGACTGAAAGGACCAAAATTCAAACTTAACAGGAAGTTTTTTCTCAAAAATCACTGACAATCGTGAATTTAAGGAGCTTGTGAAATAAAATGTGCGAACATTTTGAAAACAATGTTTTATTACTACACTATTAAAATTTAATTAAGTAACAATATTGAGATTAATTTGACATCATCTGTGTGGTGCCGGATGTAAAGAATACTCGTAGTACTCCCCTATTTCTTCCCGTGGGTGTGGTGACTAAGGGACTTACTAGAGAATGGGCAGCAGCGTTCTCTATGCATTTTAACACCATACTGCGATCGTCAACCCGCTTGCCAAGCGTGGCGATTATGGCAAACCCTCCCACCCACCCTAATTGTTGAGGGAGGCCTTTTTCTAGCAGTGGACGTCTTTCGGCTGAAAAGATGATTACTATATTAATGTAGGTACTGTCTAAAGTTGCTTTTCCAATTGTACACCAATTTTCTCTGCCTTTCATAAAATCATGCATATAAATGCATGATTTTATGAAAATCAGAGAAAGTGGTAACCATAAGGTTACCACTTTGTCTTGGACAACAAGGCAAATAAAATACAGGTTATCAATTGAGAGCTTCTTCCATTTTACGTCATTTCTACCTTTGGCTTCCTGTCTCGTTAATCCCTGATACCTCAAAATATAGTGACTTTGCATTCATAATTATGTACTTTCTAAGCCTGAGAAGCAAGTATCTGTAATCACCAAAATTCAATCTTAACAGGAGTTACAAGGTTTTTTTTAAAAAATCACTGACAATCGTAATTTTATGGAGCTTGTGAAATAAAATATGCGAACATATTGAAAAAAATGTTTTATTAGCTAATAACTTCACTATTCAAATTTAATTAAGTGAGGTAAGTGTAGAAATATATATATGCAACACCATACAAATAATAGTATCGCTGCATCTAAAAACTACACTATAACAAACTCATACCAAGGTAAAATCCTATTAAATCCAGCGCTCCCAGGAAACTAGACTTTAATAAAGCCCCCAAGATACGATCTTGTTATAATCCTTCAAAATAATACGCTCTGCAATCTGCCAGGCAGCTTCGTAAGAACATAATGCCTTATTCTAGATGCAACGGCTTCGCAAGCACTGCAGTCTTCATATACGGTGTTATATTGTAATATAACTTTTTGATGTTTTAATTGCGATTTGTGATTTTCCAAAATTTTAACTAATCCCCCTAAGGCCCCTTTTTGCCACTGTTATTAATTTATTTTAATATCAAAACAACGTACTTTCTCAACTGAGGTTAAATAGCGTTCTAGAATAGAATACTTTTTATTATGTACACCGTAAAATTACAGATATAAATGTTGACATCAATACCGTCTTATCGGTAAAAGCGATATTTTACAGACAACCTTATTATAGAGGAAACCAAATAAATAAAGGCCACAAGAACTCAATATTCAATACTCAATACATTTATTGCTTCCACATGTGAACTTAGGTGGTAGGTTTTACAATTATGATCATTGTGGACCCTGTCGGGCACAGCAAAAAGTAGGAGAGAGGGTTATAATCCGCATGCGTATTATTTTGACGGATTATATTATCCGTCAAAATAATACGCTCTGCAATCAGTCAGCAGCTCCATAAGAACATAATGCCTTATTCTAGAACGGAGCTTTGTTCTAGAGCATATGTATTACACACAACCTCTGTTTATTATATGGTGTTAGAAAAGAATCATTTAAAGTTTTTGTTGTTTTTGTGGCAATTTAAATTTTCACCATTTTGTTCTAAACTCATCCCTGACCTCGTTTTTCCATTTTGTTGATATATAAAAAACAAAAAAAATAATTTTAAGTATAATGTTAAGTTCATCTGAATTAAACAAAAATAACAACGTACTTACTCAACTGAGGTTAAATAGCGTTCTATTTATAGGAAAGTACCTAAATAAAAAAAGGAAAAAAGAGTATAATCCTTAAAAATAATACGCTCTGCAATCAGCCAATCAGTTCCATAAGAACATAATGGCTTCTAGAATTCTAGATGCAACGGTTTTGCAAGCACTGCGGGCTTTCAAATACGGTGATCGAATCAGACTTTCAAATATGACCATAGGCTCGCCTCCTATTTCATGGGACTTAAACATAACTTTTTGCTTTTTGCTTTTTTTTTTCCTTTTTGTTTATTCTCAGTTAGTGTTAATCATGGTCTGGCAGTTTGAGTCATATAAGCGGCCTACCCTAATGTCCTTTCTTTGGTATTGATCGTCGCATCGTTGAGCTCCTTAAGTTCTGAGTAGAGCTGCACGATTACTGACAAATGCGTGCACTGACTGGTCAGGTCCACTCAATCTGTGTGGTTCTTTCCTCAAAAGACCATTTCAGACACCAATCTGCATGGCCTTCACATGATCTGACCAAGATTATGTCTGGACTTTAAAAGAGACTGTGAACACTGAGTTTCTTTCGGCCTTTCTTCTCAGAGTAGTCAGTAGGAAACGCCGACCTCATCTAGTTTAAAAAATATGATTGACGTGTAAAAGTGTTTGTACAAACCTACTTACAGAAATAAAAATCATTTATCTGTTATCATAACTGGCGAAATGTAGGTGTAGTACTACTATTATGTAGTCGTCTGCCTAACCCTTTGGGGAAATACATGCGTGATGTTGATATTCAATACGGTGATATGAACTAACTAATTATATCTAACATCTACTGATATTTTTTTGTTGTGATTAAGTTTTTCACGATTTTGCTCAGAACTGATTAACACTGTTCCGGTTCCGTTTGGTGCCGGACGTGAAGAATAGCACCATCCCATTTCTTCCCGTGGGTGTCGTAAAAGGCAACTAAGGGACTTACTAGAGAATGGGCAGCAGCGTTCTCTATGCATTTTTAAAACCATACTGCGATCGCCAACCCGCCTGCCAAGCGTGGCATTTATGGTAAATCCCCCCCCCTATTTGGGGGAAGGCCTATGTCCAGCAGTGGACGTCTTTCGGCTGAAATGATCATGATGGTGATGATTAATACCAGGTCTCGTTTTTGACTGTTTCTCATCCATTTTAAATTCCAAAAAAGATAATAGTAGAATCTGTCAATTAAGGACAAAAAAGGCACTTTTGAATGTCAAAATTTACAACGAAATTGAAATGATTCTAGTTGCCCCTTCTATTTGCATTATTCAATAAGAAAAACGTACTTATTCAACATGCCACAAGATTATAATGCTTCAAAATAATACGTCCAGCAATCAGGCAGGCAGCTCCAACATAATGCCATTCTACATGCAACGACTTCGCAAGCACTGCAGACTTTTAAATATGGTGATTGTTTTGATGTCTTAAGACTGGAACGCCTAACTTTTCTGCCATCAGTTCTAAGTTACTGCCGGAGTCCGCTTTATAAAAGTTTAAAGTTCCAGGAGTCGACGAGAAATAAGAAACACAAAGTTTGCTGATCGAAACTGCGTATTGGGCGTTTTTGTAGTTTGCTTTGTGCATTATTCTTGGTTGATGCTAGAATTGGAGCTTGATCTATATTCAATGGTGCTTGATAGGAACATGTATCATTTTGAAAACACGGTTGGCGCAGTGGTTAAGCGATTGACTGCTGCGCTGCGTGTCGCGGGTTCGCTTCCCGCACGGAACAAATATTTGTATGACCTACAAGTAGTTGTTCCGGGTCTGGCTGTTTGTGTATGTGAGTTTAAATGTTTGTAAACGCACCCACAATACAGGAGAAATTCCTAGTGTGGGGACCCTTTTTTATTAAAAAAAAAAAAATCAAGGAGTAAGAATAAGGTGATAGATCTCATTCCTTGAAAAAAACAATTAAAGATCATCATCATCATTTCAGCCGAAAGACGTCCACTGCTGGACATAGCTCAGGCCTCCCCCAAGCACCGCCACTTCGACCGGTTCTGTGCTTCCCGCATCCAGCGGATTCCTGCGGCGTAATTAAAGATAGAACGATAAATAAATACTCTTAATTTTTTCATAGTGTTTTTGATACTGCAGAAAGTTTGAGCTTTTTAAGCCCGTATTTATAGAGCGTTACATATTACTCAAACATTACTTAAGACTAGATTCAAGCCATTGGATTGGTTGAAACTAGTCTTAAGTAATGTTTGAGTAATGAGTAACGCTCTATAAATACGGGCCTTAGTTTCTCAAACAAAAACTTACTATCATAGTCTATTCGTAGTTAGATGTAAAACTTTAGCAGTTGGTTTGATAAAAGCAGTGAAAATTACTGCAATGGAAATTGATCCAATTTAAAAAGCTATCAGCATTTCAGTTTACTTCATTTCCGAATCCATATTTACCTTGTCTTTATCGTGCTCATCAAACTCCCTATTAATTCCCTTACAAATGACCATTTAATTCTAATTCTAATTGCAAAATTAACTTCAAAAACAGGTGGCTACTACACGATAGAACAAAAACAAAGTAAGCTTCGGATAGTGGCGCTCAACACAAATCTGTTCAGCATTCGGGATTCCAACAGCGTGCAGGCGCGGAAGCAGTGGGAGTGGCTCGATGCTGTGCTGGATAAGGCCACTACTAATAAAGAGATGGTGAGTAATTATATTTATCTAATGAGATGCAAGAGTCAATACTTGTTACAGCTCATAGACTCAGATCTGGACACATTCCATGTAATAAGTTTACCTACATGATGAAAAAAACTAATTGGGTGGAGTTGTGGAAGACTTACATCACTTATTAATGGACTGTGTTCGATATGAGTCTGATAGGAAGTGTTTCGGGTGTTGAGGTTAAATCGACTTGATTTAGGCACATTCCATAGAATTTTGTCTCAACCAAACGGTGATGATGCGAAGAGTCTGTTCAGGTTCATGGCCCGAATTTAATCCATAACAGTGTGTATTATCAGAGTATGATGGGACTGTCATACGCATTGCGATTATAAAAATCCCAAAAAAAAAAAAGAGTCATTACAAGGTGTAGGGACATCTATATGCGCAAACTTTTATCATGAATTCAGAACATGATTCTGTTTTTAGGGTTTCGTATGTCTGAATGAAAAATCGGTTCTCTTATAGGATCACTCGTGTGACTGCACGTCTGTCACAGCCAATTTGTGTATGTGTGTGTTTTGCATTGTAAGAAATTGAAACATCAAACTTAAGTACGTGAAAATTATAATGATTTCATCATACCTACACAACTAAAACCAAACTTGCATGAAACTAGTTTACAGGGCTCTAATCGCACGAACTCTAACAAAATAAGCTTGTGTTCAAAATTTACTACAAAGTGTGTTGCTAAAATAAAGCAAAGTAAAAACAATAAAAAACCTGAAATTTTGTCCGAACAATTCTGGTTTGGAACACAGTGCTATTGTAAAACGTACCGATTTACGTCGAACAAACAAAATATTTGCTAAGTATGTAAATTTTGCACCGTGGGTTTTGTTTATTCATTTTTGTGTAAATAGCCATGATTTTATTTTTATTTTCAAATATCAATGGATGCTGTAAATAACATATTTTGTGCTTGATTCATGTTTTACATTTGTTTAGTTTAACAAGAGTAGTTTCTATTTTCATGTTTTAATTTACAGGTTTATTAGGATAAAATCAGTGAATAACACTTTGGGCATTTGTATTTTGAACTGGACCAAGTCCAAAACAGGAACAGGAATTTTAATCAGTAGTTCAATCACACCAATTAATCCTACAAATAATTTGTAGAGAGGGATGAGAGAGGATTATAAATGCGAAATAATATAATATAAAAAATATAGTAGGTATAATTATATTATAAATATAAAATAGAATTCCACTCACTGACCACTCATCACGAAATCTCGGAAACTACTGGGCCGTGAGCACTCTCTATGGGGTGCAGGCGCGCACTAAAAAAGGATTTTCTTAAATTCGCACCCCAAGGGGTTGAAAAGGGGTGTCAATGTTTGTATGAAAGTCCTAGGTTTTTGAAGTTAATAGACATGAATGTTGGCCTGATTGTTCCTTTCGGCTTCTAGTATATTATAAATTGTGAGAGTGAGTTTGTTTGTTTCTTAAGCTTTCACGCTAAAACGGCTTAACAGATTTGTATGAAATTTGGCACATGGCTAGACCATGACCTGGAAAAAAACATAGGCTACTTTTCATCTGGGATCACAGACAAAGTCGCGGGCAACAGCTAGTTATCCATAGAAAGCATAATTTTTTTGTAGATACTTTTTTTTTTCCTTTTATCCATTACGGGAGAGCTCGCGCAGGATGGTGCGACGCGACGGTGTGACGCGATACCGGTAGAACTATTTCCAGGAAATTGTTCGACCGGTGTCACGTCGCGCCAGTCTACACAAGCCTTTATATAATAATTTATTTATTTATTGTATAATTATTTGTGCACAATTTATTACCTAAGTATAGGCTGTTTACATTACAATATACATATAATAAAAATGAAATTAAAGTATTATAATATTTTTTCGATAACTTGATGAAGGTTACGAGAAACACTGTCGGTTTATTTTGTAAAAATCTCACCTTGAAAGCTTTAGTTTAGTGGAATGATGGATGGTCCTCAGAGGATGGTCAGTTAAACTGTGATAGCCTAGTGATGTGACCATCGGCCTGCCGGACTGGTCTGTCATTGATAGAAAGAAAAGAAAAAAAGAAAATACGTTTATTTGCGGTAAATATAACGCAAAGAAAACAAAAAAAAAAACACGAACACGAAAGAACAAGTTGAGGGGAAATATGCGTAACATTCACGCAAAACGGCCATCGCTCAGCATAATGCTGTGACCCTATGCGAGACAGAGCCCCAGCGCTGGTTTTCAGTGACAGCCGGCGTTGACGCGATGACGTCAAACCGGTGCAGCATTAAACTAGTGGTGGTGGTTTGATAGTTTGGGTCGAGTTTGTACCCAAGCCACGCACCTCTGACTTATCGGATTCATGTGCGTATTGTAAAATTATCACTTGTTTAAAAAACGGTGTAGGAAATATTAAATGTCTGAGAGATATTTCTCGACGACATGAAAAGCCAAGTCAGAGGCCCATGGGCGAGGGCATAAAAACTAACTCCAGGTTAATCACTAAATACACGAAAAAGAAAGAAGAATTAAACTATGTAATAAACTACCCGTAGAATTAAAGTCCATTTATAATATAAATCAGCGGGGTAGGTAATTGCGTAACATCAGCAAATGTAATGCAATGTAGTGGGTTTTATTTTGACAGCTTAAAAACATTCATTGCATTATCTACGTTGTTGAGCTGACAAATTATAATTCTATTAATAAATATTTGATAAAAAAAAACATATTTTGGGACAACTAGATCCAAAGGTTAGTATACAAAAACTTAGACAACTATTTTTAGTACCTACTTAAATAAAATTAAAAGGACTACACTCATCTTATCTAAACATAAATAATTCTATATACAAATGCCCCTGTGCTGAGACACCCCGCCCCGTCAAGATAACCCATAGGGAGACATCTCCCTAAAAGATACCAGACGAACGAAATAAAGAAAGAAAAAAAAAGAATTTATAGGGACTCGCACAGATCACAAATTAAATTAAAAAAAACACTCATAGTTCAAACTTAGAGAACAAAAACAAAAATAAAACAAAGTAAAAATGAAAATAAAAACAGAAAGTCCTGTACGAGGCCAAAAGGCCCTATCTCAGCATGATGCTGCGGCACTTAAAAATAAGTGTCGCAGCGCTGGTATTCTGATAGGGCTTTGCTATGATGTCACGGATAGATACGGAAATTAAAAAAAAAAATATATGAGTGAAATAACATAATAAAGATAAGATAATTATTTATTAAAATGATTGTAATTGTAAACGTATACCGCGTGTGAGAATCCGATGTAACATCGGTTACTTGTCAGTGCCTTTTGTGTCTGTGGTGTTCTATGGTATCGCTGTGACCTCCATAAGAGTATTAACGATACAAAACGATACGATGATACGATGGCCGCGAATCATATTAAGACGCAGATATATGCCAGTGACCTTGAGTGGTTACCTTGCGTGTTCTGTACTGAGCTCACGCAACGCGTCGTACGTTCAGCCAGTAATAGGACTCGCCCACCAAGGAGCGCTGTCCCCAATTTGACGCATTATTAATTTATTATACACAAAAGCAAAGATATTTTAATAAAACGCGTATACTTAAAGATCAATAATTAAATTATCTCCAAAATGGTGATGGTTTCAGAAAAATACGCTTGGTAGTTTTTGCGCCTGTCTCAGTTTTTTATCCGAGTTAGACATAACTTAATAAATTAATTTCACTATGTAATATAAACATAATCTAAAATATTCACATATTAAGTTATTGAGAAAATGCTTTAATTTAACATATATTTTTCTCTAATCATTAACACTATACTACTACTATACACTATACTACTTTGACTCTTTTGATTCGCTTTTAAATGATGTCTGTCCGTCTTATGACCACGTAGTCCTGATGGGCGATTTTAATACTTGCCTTCTTAAAAATGACAGTCGTACTCACAGACTTCAATCTCTCTTATCTTCTTTTAACCTTAGTATTCTCCCTCTTTCTGCTACTCATCATTTTCCTAACTGTCGCCCTTCTCTCTTGGACCTGATGATAGTCTCTAATTCTAATAATGTATCTGTCCACGGACAGCTCAGTGCACCTTTTTCTTACCATGACTTCATCTTTATGTCCTACAGGATTCGTCCGCCCAAGCGTAAGCCTCAATTTATTTTCCTTAGGAACTACAAGGGCATAGATCTGGAGGCATTGCTGCGTGATGCTGGTAGCATCGGCTGGACTGACGTTTTGGAGAGCTCGTGTATTAACGATATGGTACACATTTTCAACAGCACAATACTCAGCTTATATGATCGTCATGCCCCTATCCGTCGAGTCAAAGTCAAGTATGCTCCTGCTCCCTGGCTTACTCCTGCCATTAAGGATGCGATGGCTAGTAGGGACAGAGCCAAAAGGAGGTTAAAACGCTGTCCTTCCGAGCGCTACCTGAATGCGTTTAAAGTGCTGCGTAATAGCTGCAGTCGTTTGTGCAGAGATGCAAAGCGACGCTACTTCCATAATTCTCTCGACAACCGTAACTCTTCTGAAGTCTGGAGGTTTCTAAAAACTGTCGGCATTGGTAAGTCTCCAGCTGCTTCCAGTAATGAGACTGACGTGTGTGCTCTTATCAAACATTTCTCCCATCCCCCTGTTACGTTGGATCCGCACGTCAAATCAGTTACCTTGAATAAACTATCATGTTTGCCTATGCCGCAGTGTCCTTCTTTTGACCTAAAACCTGTAGGTGAAAGTGAAGTCAAAAAATCTATTTGTGCTATCTCCTCCTCTGCGGTTGGTAATGACAATCTCTGCTCAAGAATGATTTCTCCTATCCTCTCCACATTACTTCCCATCTTGACCCACATTTTTAATTTCTCCTTGTTTTCTTGTACAGTTCCTGAGGCCTGGAAACAAGCCCATATCATCCCCTTACCCAAGATTCCTAACCCGGTCTCTCCGACCGATTTCCGACCCATTTCTATCCTCCCATATCTCTCTAAGGTCCTTGAGCACATTGTTCATCAGCAACTTTCTGCCTTTCTATCTTCGAATGAACTTCTTAGTCCTTTTCAATCTGGTTTTCGACCTGGTCATAGCACAGTAACGGCTCTTTTGAAGGTTACTGACGAGATCCGCTGGGCTATGGACCACAAATCTCTCACTTTGCTTGTACTTCTGGACTTTAGTAGTGCCTTTAACTCTGTCGATTTCGACATCCTACTAGGGATCCTTAAGGCTTTCAATTTCTCTTCTTCTACTGTTAGTTGGTTCGACTCCTATCTTAAAGGCCGCTCGCAGCGGGTTCGTCTCGATGAGACTTTGTCTGACTGGTGTTCTCTTATCGCGGGTGTGCCCCAGGGTGGCGTTCTCTCTCCTCTTATCTTTTCTATTTTCATTAACTCCGTCACCAGAGTCATCTCTTCTCACTTCCATCTCTATGCCGACGATCTGCAGCTTTACAATCAATTCTTGAGGCAGGATGCGGAAGCAGCCGTGTCTGCCATGAACAGTGACCTGGATTTGATTAGCGAGTGGTCGCGGTCCTTTGGTCTGCAGATCAACCCTAAGAAATCCCAGGCCATAATTATCGGCGGAAGGTATATGCGGAATAGGCTCGATGTTGCGTCGCTGTCTCCACTCTGTCTTAATGGAGTTCAGATTGAATACGCAAATACGGTTAAAAACCTGGGGGTGACCATGGACTCTTACCTATCGTGGACGGCCCATGTTGCTCAAGTCAGTCGCAAGGTACACTACACGTTCCATTCTTTAAAATGCCTCCAGAGCTTCTTACCCTTGAATACCAAAATCTCCCTTGCTCAATCTCTCATACAGCCCATCATAGACTACGCTGATGCCTGTTATTTGGATGCCACCGAGGAGCTTTTAAATAAACTTGAGCGTTTGCAAAATATTTGTATTCGTTTTGTTTTTAACCTTAAAAAGTATGATCATGTTTCTAACTTCCGCAAGATACTCAAGTGGCTCCCTATTCGACTTCGCAGGAACTCTCGGATATTGTGTTTGCTATTTAACATCCTTCACAACCCTAGAACGCCATCCTATCTGCGGGAACGCTTTTCCTACGCTCGTCCTTCTGACGCGCCTTGCAGGTCCCATCTTAGAAATCTCCTTAAATCACCTCCCCACTCTACCGACTTTTACTCCTACTCCTTCTCTGTGCACGCGGTTCGGTTGTGGAATTCACTTCCGCCTGAAATTAGGGACTGCCAAACCGTTGCAGTTTTTAAAAGAAGAGTCAAAGAACACTATCTTTCCACTTCGTCATAGTTGCATATTATGTATTTATTATTTTAAACTTATATATATTTTAATGATATTCATTTTAGAAGTATGTATGTAAGTATATTCTCTTATTGTGTGTTTATTTTTAAATTAGTGATTAGTATAGTAATAATATTAGTAAGTTTTTTATTTTGATTTTATGTATTATGTTTTCTCTTTTAATCTTACACACGTTGTCTACATCTCTTCGTCTACTTTCCTTGTCGCAGGTATGCTGGAAGAGATTTCTTTAGAAATAAGCATCACCTTTGTACGTATTTTTCTGTTCTTTTTTTTTTTTTCTTGTCTGTATATATGTGTGTACATAAACTGTAAAATAAAAAAAAATAAAAAAACTATTCTTTTAGACGTGATCTTCAGTATAAAATCAATAAAAGTCGGTTATCGTCGCCTTAAGATCAACATACAACCTGATGCTGACCTGTAAATTGCAAACACCTTCGTGGACTACCCTGACGCCAGCGCCGTTTTCATCCAACTCTTGACATTAAGAAGTCCGTTTTGACGCATATAAATTACAAACAGTACTTTGTAAACTTCCTTCATAAATATGCGCACTTCAGCCGGCTCCGTTTCAAAACACGGTTTTAACAAGCAGTGGCGGAACTACATAGTGGTACTACGGCACCGGAACTGTAGGAAATCCGGTTCGGTCCGGTACGGCCGGCCGCCCGCTTCGTAATAAATTACAGATTAGAAAATCGTTAATCTAATCGCTTTGCCTTAAATTGGTGTTTGGCTTTTATAAGGACTGTTTGTTGAATAGAATTGGGGGAATGCTTTGATTTTTTAGGGTTAGATTGTTTAGCTGTTGTTGTTGTACTTCAAAATGGTTGAGCTAAATGGTGCTGATCCATGCGTCATGTTCGTGAACGGGCGCTGTCAGTTGGGACTGGTCATCTCTTAGCTGCTTATTTTTAATTATTTTAGTTTTGAATTGTTTTTAGTCTTTTTATCACGGACGCTTCTGACGTTTTGCATCGTTCTCACATGTATAATTTCAATATGAATAATGTAACCAATACTTTGTGTCAATATTTTAATTTAAGAGTATCCGTGGAGTTTCTTGCCCGTTCTTCTCCATAGGAACCTACTATTTGGAATGGGCAACTAGCTTTATATAAATTGTAACTGACCGACTTCTTGACAATTCAAAAGTGCCTGTAAATGGTTTAATTGAAATAAATGCTTTGAGTTTGAGTTTGTTATTAATAAAAGAGGCAAAATATGATGGTTTTTGTTTCATTTATGAATAGATATATCGCAGGCATCTGGTTAAATTTGCCACCTAATTGGACGCCTAAGCCGTTCATTAAACGCCGGCATCCAATTGAATGCCTAGGCCGATAGTTAATTGAACTAGAATTATTCAACGTTTAACAAATTGGCGTATTGAAGGCAGCTCTTGAAGATGACTGACCAAGACTCAGCCAAGTGATTAAAATTTAGTTCAAAACAAATTGTTTGTGGTTGGTATGATACCATCTACTGTTATTGAATGATTTGGGTTAGGTTAGGTTATAACAGTGACCATTAACGACGCCAGATCCCGTTTATTGTTAGAAAATTCAGTTACCAAAATAAAAACTCTTCATCAATATCAAATTTAACTAAATGACTATACGGCATTCAGTCATCTGGTTAAACGATGCGCTCAATGACTTAGCTAGTTGTTCTTCATTGGATGAACAGGCGTCCAATTAGTTGGCTAATTTAACCAGATGGCTGCGATAGATATGTATGGCTGACTATCTTCTCATCTGATGTACGAACGATTTGTACTGAGAATACATGAATCTTAATAATGTTACCGTTTTATAAGCGACACATGAGACAAGCGGCAATGACTACGCCATGCTACAAGTGTAAACCGAGAATCTCCTTCCTGGAACACTGAAGTTTGGGTATATTCAATCAAAAATAGATTAAAATCTTCAACATCGAACCTGGGGCTCAAGTCTGCTATTACAATAATGTCAAAATGGTCGATCATTGATTTCATAATTGTTGATTTTGACAAGTT
This sequence comes from Tiliacea aurago, assembly GCA_948098905.1. Classification (NCBI taxonomy): domain Eukaryota; kingdom Metazoa; phylum Arthropoda; class Insecta; order Lepidoptera; family Noctuidae; genus Tiliacea; species Tiliacea aurago. The sequence continues at coordinate 23,082,451 of OX402582.1, forward strand.
TGGTAATCTACTATTATAATGGCGTCATTATGACTTTCCAATTGTCGGCTACTGACACTACATTGAACAAAATTGCATTTTTTGGAAATCTCGTACATAATGACAAATTAATGACATTTCTACTAATGGGTTTTATAATAGACAATGCCATTATAATAACACAATTCTATTACGAGAACATTGACCGACCAATGATCGACCATTATGAATTTAGCAGATTACGAACTTTTAGCCAAATGAAAATGGGATCGTGTTGGAATGACTGAACTTATAAAAATAGCAGACTTGAGGCCCTGTACTTTTTCGTTTTCTGCAATAGTATTGAGATAAAATTGTTATAGGTATTGGAACTAAGATCTATCTAACTAACTCCTACTTTAAAATAGTGTTAAATTAATCACGATCAAACCATCCATGAATAAAACATATATTTATATCCAAAGTTTTGTTGATTAGGAAAAAGGATTCAATAGTTTAAAGATAAAACTCTAAACGGGATTTCTAGTTTTAAATTCAAATTCTTTTTGATAGATTTTTAAAGCATTACTACTATACTATATCTAAAAACCTGTCACATAAATACTCCACAAAGTATAACTCAATAATGACGCCTACAAAACAACCTCGTTCAGAATTATGAATCATTGTTGGCCGGTTGTAATTCAGCGTCGTAAATAGCGACCGTGTACCATTGTGAGGTGGGAACAGTAAATCAACTGTGAACATAATTTTCTTCATAGTTTATGCTGATAATGTTTTGGGTATGTGGGCTATTTAATGAGGTTTCATTCAAGCGAACTCTCTGATTAAAAGGTAATGGCTTTGGACTGATTATGATGTTCTTAAGATTGAACCAGGCATAAACTGTCGAGCTTCTGATTTCTTGTTTTGTTAAGAATTATGTTTAGCAACAGATTATTAAGAACGATATTGTAAAAGCTGTATGCAAAAGGAGACCTTACGTCCTGCAAGCTGGTAGAAAAATGACTGGTTGCATTCGATCACTCAAGCGAATTTAGAATTAAGTTCAAAATTGAATATACGTCGATTGTTTTCATAAAACAACCGTTATGTGACGTCCTCTTGAAATAATTAGTGAAGATTCAGTATCGCTTCTTAGCGCACACTCCATTTGGATACCGGTTAGTAGATACTGTACCCGGTAACCGAGAGCATTCGCTTCATGAATTTGTTTTGCAAACATTCGTCTCGCGAACTTTTGTTACTCACATTCATTCGTAAAACAAACATTCGTTCGCGAGCAACTTCGAGCAAGATTCGGTTTTCGTGTTCGTGGAATCACATACTCATATAATGTTCGTTGCATTACAAAACCTCACACAATGAATGTATGCAACACAGATTCGTGAATCGCGGTGAGTCTTTCCTTTACAAAAACCTTATTTTAATTTGCTTGATTAGCTTCTCACTTCAAAATTCAAAGACTGCGCGTTGGCCCAGTGGTCACAAGCGGCTACTGAGTATGGGGTCTTGGATTCGATTCTCAGGGCGGGCAAATTATTAATGAGTGTTGTTTCATCTGACAATAAGCTCGCCCCCTATACATAGGACTTAAATATAACTGGCAAAATGTGGGTATTATTATAAATGCACCTCTGTCTAACCCTTCGGGAAATGTAGACGTGATGTTACTCGTATGACATAAGATCACGTCTGCAGGACGAGCATGGCCTACTGTGACATGACTTGAGTCACACAATTTATAACAGTTTGAGCGATAAAACGGTTTTGTCATAATATGCTAGTACAAATTGACATGACATAAGGACAATGCCAGCAACTCTATAGAACTTTGACCCATCAAATAAAAGTTGGTTTACAACCATGTCCAATGAAGCAGTCTATTGCTGCTTTATTAGTGATAACTAAAAATATGTTTAAATGTCTTTAGACCTTGCGGTTTCTGTTTAAATCTAAGAACAATTATTACATTTAGGTTAGATACCTTAAGATTAGGTTAAGTGCAGTTATAATAAGTTATTAAAGGATCACTGTCTTCAGAATGAATGAACAGAATGCCCACATCCAAGACAAACGTGTGTGTGACCTAGATCTCTTTCAGCATTCACATTTCGATTTCTACAATGCTGGTATAGCCGCAAGAAGCACTCTTGATAGATTACGGCTACTGGTGGAAGCTGTAAGGTACGAAAATAATTATGGTTCAGATAAATAAGTTCATTATATTATTATTTACACCTTCCACACAACCCCTAAAACATAAACTTGACTATTTTGCCTTTAGGTACTTACCAGTTATTCAAGATACTTTTAGTTAAGCAGTTAGTACAATCATTATTATTTTGGATTTTTCGTTACGGTCAAATACGATCAGTAAATAACCTAGTATCTACATACCTGTTGCAACGATTTCCATGTTGCGAGAAGAGTTTGCAGTGCTGATAAGAGTTTACAAAATCTCTAAGCATCTTGTCGACGCACAAGTGACAACTTATGCACCTCAGCATCGTTAACCACTAGGAGTGGCGCGAGGAGGCGAAACGCCGGGGTGAAACTCCGCTGCCGCGAGAAATCACGGCACAGCGGACAGAGCTCCGGCGGGATCTCATGGCGGCATGGAGAGCGCGATTGTCGCAACCCAGCGCTGGGCACGCCACAATTGTGGCGATAAGTTCCCTCTTTGAGTGGCTAGAGAGGCGTCACGGCGTCCTCACCTTCCGCCTGACGCAGGTCCTCACCGGACATGGTTGTTTCGGGAGGTTCTTGTTCAGGATAAAGCGGGAGGAAACGCCCGGGTGTCACCACTGTGTGGATCGCTCGGAGTACACGGTGGAGCATACGGTGGAGGTCTGCCCGGCTTGGGTGGAGCACCACCGTGTCCTCACCGAGGCGATCGGCGGCGGCGATCTCTCGCGTCCGGCCCTGGTTCGGGCCATGGTTCGGAGCGAGACTGCATGGGAGGCTGTCTCCTCCTTCTGCGAAGCAGTAATGCTTGCGAAGGAGGAGGCGGAACGCGTGAGGGAGAGGCAAGGTTTGCGCCCTCGCGCCCCTAGTCGCCGCAGGAGACGCCCCGGGCGTCGGGAGCCGCAAGCCGATTTCCGGCCACCGTAGGCGCGGGCTTGCGGACGGTGAGCGATGGGTAGTTCACCGTCTGATAAGGTGGTCCTTATCAGACGGTGAACTACCCATCGCTCGTCGTACGGGCCTGGTGGCCCGGGTCAACGGCGCGTTGTATTCCACGCGCGCCTCAAAGAGTTGTCAGCAGCAACTGACGGGGTCCGTTAGGGCCAATGCCTGCCAGGGTTGCGAGTTTGTCCGAAAGGGATATCGTGGCCCTGGCACACAGGCAAATGAAGGAATTCAGTCAGTAAAAGTCTGACACGCCCTCCCGCTCCGCCCAGAGCGGGAGAAGTTATTTGATAATTTCCCACCCAAAAAAAAGCATCGTTAACCAAGTCGGAAGCAATGATCAGAATCCGAGACAAGTAGCACATGTCGACGAGTAGGCAAAATCGAGTCCGTGTATAAAAGCAAAAATTGTTGTGAAAATAAAACAGTACTAAGATCACGGAGAGATTATGGAGCGTCAAAAACAAACTGTCTTCAAACAGAACAGAGCGAATGAAAATGAATTACTTTTAGGGGTGAGGCGTATTTATCGTAACAGATAGAAATAACAGATATTAAAAAATAACAAATATCTGTTGTTCCTACCAAAGGTATAGTATTTTAAGTAATAGGTAGATCATTTCAAAGACATACTGTCACCACGGCACGTAGTCATTAAAACAGCTCCCATACGGACTGTTACCGTTTACCATAAACACTCACAAATGAAGGAATATGGCAAGGTTACTAAAGTTTTTTTTATAAATTAACGTAATTCTATAATGTCAACTTTAAAAATAAAAGAACAAAGAAGATATTCAATAGAGATTTAAATACATATTTATCGTCCGTACAAAAATAACAGGCTGTTATTTAATAACAGTAATTTGGATCTGTTATTTTAGTGTAACGGTAACAGTGATAACAGATATCGTGTACAACCCATCTCTAATTACTTTTCGACATCGTCAATGACGTTTCGTTACACCTAACGCTCAAATGCGAAAGAATGATTAGAACACAGTATCATTCATAATTATTAATATATATTAAAAAACATTATTTTCAATTACTGGGTGTATTTAGACCAAATACATATTAAAATCCGTACCTAATAATTAATAGATGTCATTTTACATTAAAAATCTCGTTTTGTTCCACGTGTATGCGTACAAAGTAACACAGATGGTCGCGATTAAAAACAGGAAATAGGACTTTAGTTTTTAAACTCCTTTTTACACTATTTTTTTATCCGCAGGTTTATCAGAATAATAGTTAAGTAACAAAGGATTATATTTTCATGCGGTAATTTTGATAAATTTACATTTATTGTAAATTAATGAAAGAGTGGGCAGGATCTGGCATTGTCATTTATCATGTCTTGGCACAAACGTCTTGATATGCCCGTGTTCGGCCCGCTGTATTAATTCAAACACAAATAATACCTATAGATAGGTATGTAAACAATTTGCATGTCTCATGAAAGCTCTCAAACTATATGACAGCGTCATTAACCTACTATTATATACCATACTGTAACCTACGCGAAACCAAATCACAAAATTTGGTAAAAAAACACAACAGAAATAAAGAAACACCTTCGTATTATTTTGATTAATAAATACATTTCTGTAGCCAAAGCATCAATCTTTGTCGCATGATTATTGTCAGAAATTTCCCTTTTTGTATAAATCATACAACTCCGCTAATATATTCTGACTATGGAAAGGTGACGGAATGATTTTGATGGTGAGAAATTGTGGAGGTTAATCGAAAAAGTGAAGTGTGATTCCGACAATAGGATGGTTGACGAATTTCTTATGTAGGAAATAAATATGGTTACAAAAAGGACAACAGTGAAGAATAAAAAAGTCAGTAGATAGTAAAAAGTAAAGTAAAAGTAAACAGTTTTAGGGTTCCGTACCAACATGGTAAATAGGAACCTTAAGGTGAGACTAAGTCTGTCTTTCTGTTACACCTGTGTATATCAAGAACTACTAATGCTATCAACTTGAAAATTAGAATAGTTTTAGATGACGTTTGCCCAACTATTTTGCAAACAAGAAAAAAATAATAAAAATATATATATTTTGCAAAAGGGACTGAAGAGGGATCTTAAAAATTTGAAGTGGGGAATGTGGGTTATCATAAATATGAAAGAACGCTGTTTGTACATTCTCAAACATTTTTTTTTAGGTAGCATAGTTTCCGACTATTTATGAAAAATTAAAAAAAAATATCGTTCCCCCACTTATTTCCGAAGTTTGCATAGATAAAAATCTGAAATTATTCTATGTGATAGAAGTTGATGTAAAGATTACAGGAAAAATAAAATGATGTCTCTAAATAGCACAGTTTTTCAGAAATCATCAACATCATATATATACGTACGGAACCCTCGGTGCGCGCTTGACCGGTTTTTATTTTGGAACAACAACAAATTAATACTGTAAAAAATAAAACAAATAATTACAATATTAACGATGATAGCAACCAAATTTAAAAACTGTGTCGCAGCTGTCAATGCCCGTATAAACATAAAAAATAAAATGCACATGCGTTTAAAAATATTAAAAGGCTGATTTAAATCGATCCAGTATTTCAATACAGCGGTGGAATCCAGTGATAGTAAATCGTTATTTAGTCAATATAAACACTTTTCAATCCAGTATCTAGCGCTGGATCAGAATAGAGTAGCCGTTAATTTAGATCCTAGTGCTACTAGATTCAAGCGCTGCTGGATTGAAATACTGATTCGATGTAAATCAGCCTCACAACAACAATAAATCACAACACTTAGAAGACAGATACGAAGACGGTCGTTGGTGATACAAAAGCTACCATCTTTATGAGAAACAATTTATTTTTTGACGATAGAATCAGGCATTACCAACAAAAGTGTACTTACAATCATACTTTAATTTTATACCACACGAATCCACTTTTCCTTTCAACAAAATTATCAATAAAACGCCAATACCACTCATTAAACAGCACAACCTTATCACCATCCATTGTAATGACCTCATAAAAGAGAAAAAGGCTTTACACATTTCAGACTCAAAGATACCGGTGTTTCTGATATGTCAGAAGTCAGACCGTGTCGGAAAATTCAATTTATTCCACCCATACTGTCAATACATCCTGAGCTGGGGATTTAAAGTCAATTTATATATAAAAATGTATAGTCCTTTTGTTCGGTGTGCTTCAACACTACCCTTTTTGGTACGCCTTTCAAGGGAGGCTTCTCTTGAAAGGCGTAGTCAATAGTTGGGTTTAAGGGCTGAGTAAACGGAGGCTGTATGCCGTAGTTAAAGTTGAATAGAACGATTCAGCGATTTGAATGGATTACCATTTTGTTAGGGAAATAATTTTAAAGTCGGAGAAAGTTTTTCGCCGATTATGCATGGACGTACAATGAATTTTGAAAAAGGACATTTACATTATGATACATAACTATGGTTTGGTTTGTAGGATAGTGTAGTTGATTCTCTAGATGTAATTCTTTGGCTGTTTGGTATGATAAATTACGTTCTATTAAAGGTAAGTGTGGCCTGTAATTGCAGTGGGAATTGTTCACACACAAAACATCAAAAAAATAGAAGCTATTCACAATGGAAACCATAACTTTACATAAAGATTACAAGACAAGTTAAGGCTTCTACATACCAGCGCGACGCGACACGGCACAAAGGCCCCGCGCGTCGCGGGACGAGCGGTGCCTTTGTGTCGCGTCGCGTCGCGCGACAAGTCACCCCGGTATGTAGAAGCCTTTACCGATCACGAGTAACTATAGTCCTTTTTACTAAGTAGGTACACGCTCCTTTCTTACTACAAGAAAAAAAATACTAGACCTCACTGCAAGCTCAATTTTATTCTCTTGTATATTAAATTATAGTTAAAAAAAAACTTAAAAAATCATACTTTAGTAGAAAGCTAAATAAAAATAGAAAATATTTTTTAAATATGAAAAGTTTGTTTAGTGATAGGTATATGAAGTCTATCGGTTCATTATACTTAATTAAAAAAAATATATATTTTTAAAATAAGAATTAAGTTATTAATTTGTTTGTAATAAAGCGTGTATTTTAAACTTGTTAGATTTTTGTGTTGACTTAAATAATAATAATTAAAAAAGAAATTCTACTTTTTAGTTCCGCTTGCGTGTTTTATAATTTTTTTTTTACTATAATTTGTGTTCTTATTTTTTTCGTCCCAAAATAGCATCAAAAGTAATAATTATCAAACAAGTACCTAATTCAATTAACCTTTTACACACGGCTACACATTAAGCTATATTTTTCCAATATACGCTGACCTCTCATTGTACGGAAATCTTATACAATGCGAGATCACCTTATACTACTACTACTACACCTGATACATTCAGAACATTGGTTTCGACTAAGAGAACTACTTGATGCATTTCCACCGTACTAAAAAAAAATACGTGGTATAAAATAATGCACAAAGCAGTAAGCATTGGAGATTTTGACGCTCGCTATTCACATTACACCTCCGTGTTGAAGAAATGGATAACATAACTTCATTCTACGTAATTGAAGCAATTTTCAAAAACATGTAGAAAAGTGATTTCACGACATCTACAATATCGTATCTGTGCCATTATTCTTTAAATGTTTCAATGGTAAGAACTTTTTCATCTCGTTAAAGAAGAATAACATTTTCCGCCCTATGGATAGTATATGTGCTTAAAATCTCTAAATCTTTTTCTGTAAAATATCTAGGCTCTATTATATATTAGTATTTGAAATATTTTTGTTTACTATACCTGTTTCAACCTCTATGTAAATTATTGTAATTGGTGTTACCGTTTTTAATTAACAATAGACAATAAACGGCAAAATTAGGACTTATAAACGGCATTTTTTTTATTATCCTAGTGCATAAAAAGCTAACGTTACGAAATTAATATACTGGCATCGGTCTTCGATACGTGCGCAATTTTTAATTTTAATCGGACGTCTTGAAGTTGGTAAAAATTATGTTGAACGATTCCGTTACATAGAAAGTTAGATACAGGTCAAGTTAATAAAAGCGTGTAAGTAAGCTCGATCCTGTCAACTCAGCACTGGAGGGATCTAGTGTTTTCTTTTGAAGCTATGTCCTATCCAATTCTTCTTGGTCTAATTGTTCTACAACTGTACAAATATTACACTGAAAAGAATGCAGACTAACTAAGATACATTTTCTCTTAGTTGGGATTCAAATGTTTGGAATCATTATTTATCTATTTACTATAAACAAGATAGCATATTTGCCAGAACAAATTCATTTTATTTATATCGACAATGTGACATGTGAATAATCACCGGTCTCTGTTACATCATACATGATTTGTTTGATTTTACTTCTTCACTTTTGTATATCAAATAATAATTTAAGTTCATGGTAACAAGCACAACTTATTAGCATTATATCATTCTTAAACTGGTCAACATTTGAGCTAAATGAAATAACTACCCGTAATTATACTCACTCATTAGTTTGTAGACGGAACTATGATAATTTATCAAAGTTCTCCTAGCTTCAGAAGTCAAGATCTTGTTAGGCTCGTATGGAGTCAAGATGCGTGATCACATTAAACAAGATTTTTGTTAAAGGAAATACTTTTTTTTTTGAAAATCTTCCAATACGATGGAATACCTACACAGCAGTTCAAGCAAATAAAAATCAGGAATTTGCAAGCTAAAACCAAAATCCATAAAATACACTCATCTATAGCAAATTGTTTCATAAAAGTTAATTGCTGAAACGCTGTGCCATTTATTACGAATTAATTTCGGAAACAAAATGGAAAACATCAAACATTTAATTATAACAGCTTAGCCTTAAACGGCTGCTTTATTGCTAGCTCTAATAAACGATCCTTGGACATTACAGGGTTAATAGCTGAAGACTCACTTCCATACCAAATGTGTTTTATATCCACTAACGTTTTAATGACCACTAAGATTTTATCATTCATCGCCTTGCCGTCAGAAATTAAAGTCTCCGGAGCGAAATTACGATATTAAATATATCTACTTTCCACTTAATCAACGGTTTTCCAACCAAATATTTTGCAACTAAAATATCCAGCAGAGTACACAAAATGTTTATAAAGATTCTCCGTCCTCAGTTTTGCAATTCCGTCTCTTGGAAGGTGCACAAGATTTTCAAAGTGTCAGAGAAAGATAAAATTTTATGCTCGCATATAAATTCGGCTCTAATAGAAAAATTTACGTCATACAACTTTATGCAATCGAAGCTTCGTGCACCAGTAACACTCAATGTCTCAATACGACTTACAAAGATGTTTCCATTTCGATTTTATGGAAATGTGTATACACTTTTGGAGTACAGGAAATCTTCTTCTTTGTAAGCGTTCTTACTTACAATAGGAAGCCACTTGTTACTCTTTTAGGCGAGCAGACCTTGACACGTAGACACCATGATCTTTGTCAATTGAGTAATAAAAAAATAAAAAATAATAATAAAATAAAATAAAATAAAAACTTTTTAATTCAGACATAATCCATAGAATGTTAGTAGAGTACAACTTATGAAACTAGTGTTAGTACATTATTATTACTTATTTCCTAATGTGGATATTATCCCAGTGCTGGACGTAACGCGTGTCCAGCCTATCCGCAATAACAGCCAGGATGCTGTTGGTGCTGGCGCGCAACCTGCCGAGCGCCGCAGCGCAACGCTTGCGGAGCATGGCGTGGAAGCCATCAACGTGTGCGTCCGCAAACATGCCCGACGCACTGCACCAGCGCGGCTGCCCCAACAACGCCCTGAACGCGTTGTTATATTGGACGCGCAGGGCGCTAAATGATCTTTGCGTATAATTAGCCCACAAGCAGCACGTGTATAGTGATGTACAATGAGCTCTGAACAGTATTATTTTAACTTGAGCATTACAACGTACCGGTGGGCTATCATGTTCGCTCTGATCGACAGCGCCCTTCGCTCCCTGTCCATGTCCTCACCGTCCTGTAGGAGATCAGTGACTAAGTGCCCAAGATATTTAAAACAGATGACCACTTTCATGGGTGTTCCGTTAAAAGTCACGGGAGGAACCTCCAATTCAAATTCAAATTCAAATTCTTTAATTCAGACAATGAGTCCATAGTGTTAGTATCAACAAAATAACTTAATAACTAGTGTTAGTAATAACGAGATAATACAAATAGGTACATCAAATATGGGTATGGATTCTTACCCAGTGGCGCAGCATAGGGGAGTCCCACCGATCTGAGAACACGCTCAGGAGACTGTTGGTGCTGGCGCGCAGCCGGCCGGCTATGGAGGCGGTCCTTTTTCTTATTATGGCATAAAAATCGTCCGTGCGCGCCTCCGCAAATATTGTGGACGCACTACAACGCCACGACAGCCCCAAAAGTATCCTAAACGCGTTATTATATTGGACACGCAGATCGCTGTATGTCCTCTGCTTAAAACGGGTCCAAAGACTGCACGTGTAGAAAGACTGACAGAAGGCCTTGAAAAGAGTGACTTTAACTTGATTTGTACAACGTGCAAATCTTCGAACCAGATCCCCAACCTACCTAAGATACCATCACCAATAAACCGCAATTTCAAGGATCTCATATATTCTAATCAACGTCAACAGACCAACCCGCATTGGGCCACCATGTTGGATTATGGGTCACTCCCTCTGACTGAGAAAAAGCCTGTGTCCAGTGAGAAGGTTATCTAAAGGTGATATGCAAACTTTACCAGAAAGCATTTTCCTGAACCACTTTTTCTATTCAACAGGTTTACATCGTAGGACACGCGGCACCAGGATCGGACTCACGACATCCCTACGACATGTCTGCAGACGCCAACGCGAAGTACTTGCGCACTGTCAGACGACACGCCAAGATTATTGCAGGACAATTCTTTGGACACCTACATGCTGATACGTTCCGGGTTATTTATGATAACGGTGAGTAAATAGTTTTAATTGGTAAATGGCTTGCCCCCTATTACATGGGACTTACACCAAGCAGGATACGAAGGTCTAAAAAGTTAGTAAAGAACATTTTCGAAATGTCTCTCTTCTCTCCACGACCTCATTCAACCGGCCGCCTTCTATTATCGGACATCTAGACGCACTGCAGGTTACCATCCCTTCCTGGTTGCTATTCCACCAATTCGCACTGAGCGTTTCCAAATGTCTTTTATAATGCGCACAGCAAAAGAGTGGAACTCTCTACCTGCGTCTGTGTTTCCGAACGCATACAACCCTAATCTCTTCAAAGTTAGAGTGAACAGGCTTCTTCTGGGTAAGCTCACTCCATCGTCGACTTTGTCTCTGTCACCTCTGCCCTAGACTAAGGTCAAGAGCAACCAAAAAAAAATAGACTTATTTAAAACAGATAACTAGAAATTCTATGTAAAATTTAAAATCGGTCTATTTTGGCTGTAACACTATTTTTCAAAATGTTTTTACTAACTTTTTAGACTTCGTTTCATTAAAATCGGTTCCGTCATTTCGAAAAACAAGGTATTGAAAGTTTGTATGAAATGCTGTAAGGTGTAGACGCTCTTAAATGTACATGTGGGTGTACTATAGGTATACTTCTGCCTATTTCTTCGGGGGATACTGGCGTGGTGTTATAAGTTCCATTTTAATCACAAGAGCAACCGAGACTTCGATAAATGGAAGTATCTATGCCGTAGGTTACAATACGCGGCAGTTCTTCTTTTTGTGATGATGAAACTTTGCTTCTACAAAGTGTAAATGCAAAACTTGGAAACCTCTTAAGGGATCATTGTACTCATCATTATGACCAACTATTACTATCTAAGGGACCAAAAAAGAAATCGTGAAAAAAATGTCAGTTGTTCCCTAAATTTATGTTCACATAACTCGTCAAAATGTAGGGAACAGCTAATTTTTGTTATTCCCATAGTAATAAGTTGTTCATAATGATGAGTACAAATACCCCTTAAGAGGTTTCTAGTATTTGCATTTACATCTTGTTTTAGTCCAATAGGTGGCGGCCATTAACTCATCAAATTGTATCTTTCTTTTCTTTTTTTTCTTTTTACTTCGTTACACTATATTAACGTCCGAGTATTGTAATACCATCTACAAACTGCACGCGTAATTTCAGTAAATGTTCTGGTCTTCGAATGTCCCCTAATTTACACACAAAATCTACTATTTCCTCATGAAAATTCAAACCTAACACAATGATGTCGTAAATGGTAGAAATATAGAGGCCAATACTACCAAGCACAAACTAAATCGCTTTATCGTTTAAATTACCTACCCCGATTTATTGCCATCCAAGTTTCGTTGCAATATAAAACTCCAGTCTTGCTAAAATTGGAAATTAAAAGAAAACAGACTATGTCAACCATGTATGTTCAGGGAAGTGGTTCCCATCCCTATTGAGTGTCCCAGTAATCCAATTTTCTTGACTCTTACCATTTTCTTTTTATATGTTATTACATTTTTGCAAGAATGAGTGGTCAGCTGGCGTGTTTGACGCGTTTAGCGCAGCGAACGTGCTTTTACGCGTGGGTCTACGTTTGTATCCGCATGACACGTAAACAAAACACGTGCGTAATTTGAATACGTGCGTTGCATGTAGGATTGTGAACACAATGTATTCTTCGCCACAATGTGTGCCTCTAGTACCTATCCCTCTATATTTCCTGATTCATCATAGTCGTACAATGCGTTTTCTGGACAACTTATTGCTACTAAATTAATTTTTATTGATGGTCAGAATGATGAATAAATTCGAGTTCTCTTGCATATTTTTCTGATTACTACAAAAAAGCTTGTTCATTAATATATTTTTGTACTCTCTAGCTATCTTCAAAAAGCAGTCGCAAAATGTAATTATCGGATACGAAATACAAAATAATTATGCTTGATTACGTATGAAATCCGTATGTTTTTTAATAAGAGAAGTAAATTTATTTATCATTTCATTTGCGTACAGTCGCCCTCGGCATTCATTAAATAGTGTCAGCGAGGGCGCGCTGATTATTTGCATGTGATACACTTGGGAACAAAGGGCAGCCAATCACGTCGCTGTATTTATGCTTTCGTGATCAATTATTTTGTTATTATTTACTGTATTTTGTTGAACGATGTTATGGATAGAACCCAGGGGGTGTTTACCGAGATGCCGACTTATTTTAGAGAAGTATGGAACAAAAACACGTTGCGTCGACCCTAAATAAATTGGGATAAGCGCAAAAGAATGATGCAGATGATGTTGAAGGGATGTGTCTTTATATTTGTGGTTGTTAGGAGTAGAGTTCTAAATAAAACGTTTTAAACCAAAATCAATGGTTTAAAACCCGTTTTAAATTTATTTAAAACGTTTTAAAACCACGATCACGTGGACCATACAATACCGTACATTGATTACGTATTACTTTAAAAATTAAGTTAAAAGGCTAATTGAAATCATTCACCATTTTTATTCATTTATGTGAAGTTATGTAACATACTTATTTATATTGTAACGAACAAATACCTTAACAAATTATTTTGCCTTACGGAACGGCAACGTTGCGTTTTTATTTTGCACTTTGCTACCAAAATCGCAACGTAGTTATGAGGATAGAGGGGGCAGGCAGGTGTGACTACTCTTGTATTGTTATTGTCAATGTTTATTAGTATTTACATTGTTTTGGCCGGGCCGGACGCTATATGAGCGTGTTTTTTTTAAGTTTTGTGTATATGTCAATGTGCCGCGCTCTCGTAGCGAAGTTTGGGATCAGTTTTTGGTAATTTATTTATTTGCTCTCATGCACATCACACATTTTACAATAAATTACTGTCGGCTTTAGTCCATGAACTCGTCAGGGCACTGCAAAACATAATGTTGGTTTGCTGTTGAGTTACATTAATTAGTATCTAGGTACATAACACAAATTTAGTACAAACTTATAAAAATACAATACAATTAATTACAAACATTCTTTAGTCACATAGTATTAGTAGGTAGGTAGTCAAAAAAAGATAAGAGATAGGTAAGTAATACAATCATTTCATGTCAAGTTATTCTTAGCAATGACATTGAATTAGGGTAAGTATGTCAATAATCATTATACAATACAAAATAAAATAAAATAAATTAAATGTCACTGGCATAAACAGTATTTATTAGATTACGTTTTGATTAGACCGGATTTTGCAAAAATTCCTACCTACCTAATTCTTACCTACTTCTATAAAGTTTTAATTTCCGAAGTCGATCGTAAAAAACATGTCTAGATCACTTCGTGTGTAGTCTCCGTGCATTCTAATAAAAAAAACATTTTAAACCATTATTAAACCGCTAAGTGTGGCTTTAAACGTTTTAAACCAAAACTACGGTTTAAAACCAAATGGTTTAATACGTTTAAAATCTTTTTTGCATCTTTAGTTAGGAGCTAATTTTGAGTAGCCAATTAGCCATGTAGCAGGTATGAGATAGTCGTGCTGGAACTCTTGCCTATTCGGCCTGCCACAATTTGGTTTCCTATTGTGTTAGCAGTAAAGCATTTCACGATCCTTTTCATTTATTATTTATATCTTACCGAAAAGCTCACATATTTTTTAACTTAAGACGCAGATATATGCCAGTGACCTTGAGTGTTTAGCTTGCGTGTTCTGTATTGAGCTCACTCAACGCGTCGTACGTTCAGCCAGTAATAGGACTCGCCCATCAAGGAGCGCTGTCCCCAATTTGACACATTATCAATTTATTATACACAAAAAAAAAAGTTTTTTAATAAAACGCGTATATTAAAAGATCAATAGTTAAATTATCTTTAAATTGGTAAAGGTTTCAGAAAAATACGTATGGTAGATTTTGCGCCATTCTCAGTTTTTTATCCGCGTTAGATATAACTTTACAAATTAATTTCACTATGTAATATAAACACAATTTAAAATATTCACATTAAGTTCTTGAGAAAATGCTCTAATTTAACATATATTTTTTTTCAAATCATTAACACTACTCGTTTAGACGTGATCTTCAGTATAAAATCATTAAAAGTCAGTTATCGTCGCCTTAAGCAATGGATCAGTTACCGTCGATATAAAATTCCCGATAGAGTTCCTCAACAAATAAACCGTTCCGGAGAAGACAGAGATCAATAAACTATAACGTCATGTTTGCACCATGACTTGAAATTATACAGCGTTAAATCCATCACAAAAGAGTCGACTCAAACAAAATAGAGAGAGAAAATAGCAATACTATCTATAGAAATGGACAGCAGTAATTAAATATTGTCTGCAGTGAGCACTCAATGCGTTCACCAAAAAGCAGCCATGATGTTTTATTTGCACGAAGCTGTCGTTCGAATAATTACCGTAAAACCGGTTTATCGGCTAGAGGACACAAAATTGATGAGTACAGAAGGTCAGCTCCATATAACGAGCGGAAACAAATTAATGCCAGTCGCGAGTGCGCTTGCACTTGCTACTGGCTTTTGCTTTTTTTAGACTGTTTGAGATCTCCTTAGGCTGCGTTCAGACGACACGCGCCCGCTACGCGCACGCCACGCGTCCCCTCCGAGCCTGCCCCGCTCGCTTTGAAATTTATTGTATATAATTTGTCTTATGACACATCAATAGATCGAAAATTGCATTTATCGAAGTCGACCCGCACACGCCACGCGCCTGCCCTGCGCTCACCCCGCACACGCGCTGCACACGCATTGTGCCCGCGCTTGGGCTAGTGCCGTATTGACTGTGATGAAGGGCGTTTGATTAAATAAAGACATTATAGAATCTTTTAAAGACCTTGATATAAAAAAAACTGCGGACCTTTGGGGGTTTTCAGTACATACCATGTCTTCAATAATTAATGTTATTTCACCCTTTTTAGCAATTGTTTTTAATTCTTGTATTGCATCTGGTGTATTTCCTGATCTGATGAAACTTAGCAAAGTGATTCCTCTGTTCAAATCTGGCAGCACAACTGATCCTACGAATTTTCGGCCTATTTCGATATTACCTACATTGAGCAAAATCTTTGAAAAATTAATTTTGAGACAAATGTTAGGACATTTTAATAAACATAATCTACTACATCTGAAACAGTTTGGTTTTACTAAGGGTCGTTCAACTACAGACGCGGGCGTGGAATTACTGAAGAGCATATTCGAGGCCTGGGAGGAGTCGCGGGATGCTCTTGGCATTTTCTGCGACTTGTCTAAGGCCTTCGATTGCGTTCATCATGATACACTCATCAGAAAACTGCACCATTATGGTTTGAGGGACAGTGCTCTCGACCTTCTGACTTCTTATCTGAACAACAGAATTCAGAGGGTTGATGTTAATGGCAAGAGATCTGCAGGATCTGCGGTCACTATGGGCGTTCCGCAGGGTTCAATTCTAGGTCCATTCTTGTTTCTAATTTATATAAATGACTTACCTTTTCACATAAGGGATAATCACAAGATTGTATTATTCGCAGATGACACTTCACTCATTTTTAAAATCAAACGTCAGCTAGTCAATTTTGAACATGTTAACGATGCACTCTCTAAAGTTGTCCATTGGTTTAATGTAAATAATCTTCTCCTGAACGAGAAAAAGACTAAACTCATTAAATTTTCAATGCCAAATGTCAGGCAGCTAACTACTAATGTTCAACTTAATGGAATAGAGTTGGACCCTGTTGAGTCGACAGTTTTTCTTGGAATAACTATTGACGGTAAATTACAATGGGGCCCACACGTAGAAAAATTGTCAGGAAGGCTTAGTTCGGCCGCCTATGCTGTTAAAAAAATTAGACAGATTACTGATGTAGATACTGCCAGAATTGTTTATTTTAGTTATTTTCATAGTCTTATGTCGTATGGGATCCTTCTCTGGGGAACATGTGCGGACATTAATAATATCTTTATTTTACAGAAAAGGGCTGTTCGAGCCATTTACAATCTAGGTCCAAGAGATTCACTTCGTGAAATATTCAAAAAAATAGATATTCTGACTGTAGCCTCTCAATATATACTTGAAAATCTATTATATGTACACAAAAATAAATCAAATTTTAAGAAAATGTCCGATATTCATAGTTTAAATACCAGGAATAAACACAATCTTGCTGTACATCGCACTCGCCTCCACAGAGTAGGCAACTCTTTAATGGGTCAATGTATACGCTTTTACAACCAACTTCCTACTGACATTCGGAACTTACCCATTAAACGATTTAAAATCTGTATTAAAACTAAACTTTGTAAAAAAGGGTACTATAAGATTTCTGATTATTTAGAGGACAAAAAAGCTTGGGATTGAGCTGCTCGCTCTGCTAGCCTTGTGATAAAACTTGACATTTTAATTATTATGCATGATTTTATATACATATTGACATTGCAGAATATTGTATACAATTTTACATGAATGTTTACTTTGAAAAGTATTATATTTACTGCTTTAATTTATTGTGAATGTGAGCACTATGTGGGTCATTTTTTTTTTTCTTTAAATGTTTTCCTTTCTTTTCTCAGTTAAGTTTTAATGATGGTCTGACATTTTGAGCGCTTTATGCGGCCTACCCAAATGTCCTTTTTTTGGTACTGTTCGTCGAGTCGTTGAGCTCCTTAAGTTTTGAGTTGAGCTGCACGATTACTGACAAATGCTTACACTGATTGGTCAGGTCCGCTCAAATTTGCGTGGTTCTTTCCTCAAAAGACCATTTCAGACACGGATCTACATGGTCCTCACATGATCTGACCAAGATTATGTCTGGACTTTAAAAGAGACTTTGACCCCTGAGTTTGTTTCGCCATTTCTTCTCAGGGGTAGTCAGATAGGAAATGTCGGCTACATCTAGATTTTTTTTATTTTTTATATGACGTGTAAAAGTGATTTAAATATCCTATTTACAGAATAAACGATTTCATTTCATTTCATTTCATTTCATAATAAGTAGTATAAGCGGGTGCTAGGCGGCCGCGTGGCGTGGAGCGAACGCACCGTGCAAAGAGGGCCCAACACGTGTGCGGGGCGTACGCGTGGTCGGCGTGGGTTATCTGAACACAGCCTCTCGTAGGAACGTCCGCGTCATTATGTGTGTGCCCCTATTTTTGCTCGTCGTATGCTGAAACACAGAAACAAAGCAAAAGCAAACAAAGAAAGCACGGAACCGGTATAAGTGGCGGTGCTTGGGGGAGGCCTATGTCCAGCAGTGGACATCTTTCGGCTGAAATAATGATGATGATGATAGAGCTGACCTTTTGTACCTATCTATTTTGTGTAGGAGATGACATTTTTGGGAACCAATAAATTGGGAAACGGTGTCTGGTAGATGTCAACGCAATTTCGCAACGAAATGAGTGGATTTAGAGTGGAGTAAAAATGTTTTATTGCGCAGCAGTTGCCATTAAGGCTGATCCATTTTCTAATGTTTTATGTCAGTGACAATTAAAATAAATGAATACAAACACCGGTGCGTATAAAAGATGGATTAATTTTATACATTTTCTGTATTTTTCTAGAAATGTATGAAACTGTATAGAAAAAAAAATGTCCTTAAAATGTTGCTTGAGATTTTTTTTCAATATCGATTTAGTGTTCCAATATTAAATAAACTAAAAAAAAAAATACGATATTTTTTATCGATGATTTGATTATCAAAGACTCTCTGATTATTATTTCTGATAGTTATTTTGACGAGTGTTTTATATCTTTTTGTTTAGATCGCCCCGTATCCTGGACGTTTATGGCTCCATCAGTGAGTCCTCATCGCGACCCATCGGATTCTTCCAACCCTGGTCTCAGGCTTTACAAGTTTGATACCAATACAGGGAAGGTAAGTTTTAACCTCCTTCATTCTTTGATTGTATTAATTGAACCAGAAAAAGCAGCAATGCTCATTATGTTCATCATCATTGCCATTCCATTACTATTCATTTCCTTATTTTTAGAGATAACTTTAACAGTTCGTCTATGATTTTTATTGTATTTATTTTAATTTTTATCTTCCCATTATCAAATTTATTTGTAAACCTTTTGTACTTAATTAAGTAACTAGATTTTAGGCATTAGTTCCAACTTGGTTTAGCTTTTGCTTCTAGGGACACTATCACACCATCTTCATTAGCCATGTGTATTAGTGGTTCAATAAATCATCTCAATTCAATTATGAATACGTTGCATTGTTTTCTTGTTTATGTATAAAACAATGTACATAAAGTTACAGCCTATGACTAGGCTAAATGTAAACATTTACAGACACCAGCAGGCAAGCTTCCTGAAACTGTAAAATTTTCCCAATCAACCTTGAACCATATGCAGTAGGGATAAAGTTGTAAATCTATTGAAGAAATTTGACAGAATGTAGTAGCTTGATGTGCTGGCGTCTGTACATGGCTCTGTTAGGGTGCCACCAGTAGTAACATTTAGCTTCTAGCTAGGTTAAACTTACATAAAATATTGCTCGATGAAACTTACCCTTTTTGTCCTAGGTGTTAGACTACACCCAGTACTTCTTCGACCTGGCAGCTGCCAATCGTAACCTGGCAGAATGGACGGCGGAGTACAACCTGACCCAGTACTACGGGCTGCACGAGGTGTCGGCCATCTCCCTGCACAATTTGGCCGATAAGCTGCAGATAGGCACGCCGCATGAAACTAATATATTTCACAAGTGAGTGCTAAGAGACGAAATATATTTTAGATAACACACCTTAGGTACCAAGAAATATGTATAGTCGAGCCCGTAATAGCTTTACTACCCCAAGGTTGAATGTCACTTGTTTGTTGAACGCCATAAAATGTCAGTCTTTTTTGCTTTAAGACCAATTGCAACGTGGCTATTATTTATGTTTCAACATTAGTGAACTTGGAGTTTTAGTCAAAAACGGTAAGACTTACTTAAGAGCGCCCAACGCGTCTTAATTTTCATACAGTCGCTCGTACGTTATTATGGCGTTGTAGCACATCTATCTCTGAAATTCGTGAACTAATAGATATCTTGTGCACTACAATCTAGGTTTCTCTGAGAGCAAAAAAAAGTTGAGAAACAAATTCAGTACAAACCAGCAGAAATGTGCTTTTTTGCACAAATTTAACTCGAACTATGGCCGTTTATAATGTACTCACTAATTGTAAAGGTAAAAAAAACATCTCAAATTTAATGGAGATTCTAAATGACAAACATTTATTTCACAAACTTGTAAGGCTTACTCAAAAATACGTATTTTTCCTGGAACAACTTTTATGTATTTTCCGCACACTATTTTTCGTTCAACGTTTTCACTTGGTTGTAAGTACGTAGCGTTCTCACTTGTGCTGGATGAAACAACAAGCTTTTCGAACATGCTCGCGTTAACGATAGACGGACCGGGAAGGGCCCTCTTAAGTAGTCTTGTTCTTTTCATAGACCTGAGGCGTGCTTGTTCGGGTCAGGCGGGGCGGCAAAATCGAATGTATATTAGTTTGCCGCCTATCTGAGCCAAATTGTGCCGAATCATGCCGACCCGAACATGTGTGATGTGTGATTGTGTGTAACACCCTGACTAATCTCTTCTACAGTTCTTTCACATTATTTAACCTCTGACAGCCGCAACCAAACGGCAACCTTAATGTAATGACAATAAATATCACTGTGATTTTAAGCACTATGAAGGGAACATGACGCTGGCAGGATAGTCGACATCGGCTCAATTGCCAAGAAAATCGTAGGTCTGCACGTCAGAAGTGAAAACTAAGTAACTTGTGAATTGTATCGAAGCGTTCGGTGACGTTGACGCCAGTTCCATGATTTTTGTTCACCCAAAAAGTGCTCAACGCGCCTAAAGATGTTTACAATTAAAAAACAAAAAAAAAACTATGAATGGACTGAAAAAATCAGTCGTCGAAAATTCTAAAAAAGACAAAAAAAAATTAAAATAATACTATTTTCTGTTCCAACCAGGTACTTACGTGCATACCGCGTTCGTCACGAAAGCTCAGAGTCGTGTGACGGAGCGTGCGCTCACCAGCACTTCTGCGCCATCACGTGTTTAGAGCACCTCGCTTACCGTCAGTGTGTGGAAGCGGCCGCGAGTGCTCTCGCAGCGGCAGGGGATTCCGCTCCGCTTACATTACCGCTCGTCAATACTTTGCTGATTTTAATCGCTTGTGTCATGGTTATCGTGTAAATTTTATTTTTTCAATGTGTTTATTATAAAGCCTCTTTTATTATTTCTTGTTCGCATAGAAGTACCTCAAATTTATATTTATTTTGTGTTAGGAACGATGTCGCTTGTTTCGATATGTTTTTGTTGGGTACAGTTATGTTTATATTTAAAAATAATTATGTTTATAATACCAACTTGCCGCGCTTGACTCGGTAGAACGCAGAGCTAAGAGGCTCATTGGCGACGTAAAACTGGTGGATGCCAATCTTCACAGCTTGGCCCATCGCCGCAAAGTTGCCTGCTTGTCAGTCTTCTACAGATTGTACTTCGGTGAGTGTGCCCTCTTGGGCACTCACCGAAGTACTCCATGACCTCATTCCACCGGCTCCCTTCTATTATCGGACATCTAGACGCACTGCAGGTTACCCCTTCCTTGTTGCTATTCCACCAATTCGCACTAAGCGTTTCCAAATGTCTTTTATAATGCGCACAGCAAAAGAGTGGAACTCTCTACCTGCGTCTGTGTTTCCGAACGCATAAAACCCTAATCTCTTCAAAGTTAGAGTGAACAGGCTTCTTCTGGGTAAGCTCACTCCATCGTCGACTTTGTCTCTGTCACCTCTGCCCTAGACTAAAGTCACGAGCAAACCCGTCCTAAATAAAAAAAATATATATATATATTTGCATATACTTTCTATAATATCGAATGAAGACAAATATTGAGCAATCCTTTTTCCTTTACACGATGTAGAGATAAATCTACAGTGTTAGAATTACACGAATTTCCGCTCTGACGCGTGCTTAAAACACGTGACAACGATCGCAGCGTGTTAGCCGCGAGCGCTTCCGATTCGCTCAGTCGCTTCTGAAGCAATAATAATAATATCGGTTTGTTATTATCGGTTCCGTGTTCGGTCATTTTGTTATTAACATTTAATATTTCATGCAATTGCGGAATGTTTTTGTCTCATTTTAAGGCTTTTCTGATACATTGATTTAGAAAACTGTGTAAATATTTTCTAATTTTAAAATGGTCATTTGACTCCTCTTTCAGTGATCACTGATCAGAGCACATTGAAAAAATGCATGGTTCTTATTTGATTCCATAAACATTGCATTAATAATTATGTTTACATAGGATAATCCAAATTATTCCATTCCACAATAATCAGTCTATTTATTTACTCAAATACATTATGTTATAATTAAGAACTCTGCGATTTACCTTTTAACATGTAAATATTAATGTGCTTCAAAAGTATAACATAGGTAGCTGTAAGTAAGTTTAATGAGCAAAGTGTTATGTTATGAGGTATAGAAGCTCAGACGGCATTTGTGATAACGCTTGATGAAACGTGAAGTGAATAGGATAGTAAAAGTTTTATTATTATTAATAAAATAATTGTAAAAAATAATGCTTTAGACATTCTAGTCTCATAGGATTATGATAAAGTAAATTGAAAAAAAATAACGATGTAAAAAGTCGAGACTGTAACTTATGATAACAATTTCATTTATGTCAAACAAATTCATCTCCGAACTAAATGAAAAAGCATTTACAGAATGTTTCATAATTCAGAAAACATAACTTTTTATAAATTAAATTAGCTTTTTATTATGTGACTGCTTTTGTAACAAACTATGTCATTTAAGTGTGCTTGCTTTGAATGTAAAATCGGTGTATTTTTACTGTAAATAAATTGCGTAAGTAGAATTTTTATAAAGATCATTAAAATGCTAAAATGGGTCTATTAAAAGGTATATAAATTAGTAATGAGATCCTAGAATTGTAATGGAAAGTTAGTTAGTTTGAAATATTGGACTAATTTAATTAATATTATTTCCTTGAAAGTTTGTCCCTGGATAATTGGACTTTTCTTTATCAAAGCAAATACAATTCCAAGTTTATTTGTTGTTTACTTATTTTATTAATATCACATTGTTTTGTTTTTATTCAGTTGTTAATTATACAATAGAAATAAAGCACATATAAAGAAATATTTCTATGGAAGAAAATGTGATTTTATAGCCCAAGCTTGAACTAAACCAGCGGAGTAATTGTGTAACTCACAAACAATTACAATGTCTTGACAACTTAACAACATCCATTGCGTTGATTACGTTGTCGAGAAGATTATTTTTTCAAACATATGAATTTCCTTCAAAATCCGTCAGATTGTGAATGAAAGTGGTAATGAGTCTTCTGGGGATGAGTACTTCGACGCTTAAATGTCCTTTTTTTGTATTTTTTTGTTTATCTCGTTAGTACTTAGTGTAAATAGTTAGTTGCGTGACCTATTGTGTATTACTTACTTTATTATCCAAATAAAATGTATGAAAGAAAATTTGTTACGCAATTGGCATGCTGGTACGTAATAAGTGACACTTCGTCGTTCGGTCCTTTTTTTTTACTGACTTGCATGAAAAAGAATTGATTGAATCTGAAGTTCGTTTGAGTGATATTCTGTTTAGAAAAATTCTCTCTAATATTCGTTCAATTTATATAAGTCTAGTGTGCTTCGGAAAGCACGTTAAGCTGTTGGTCCCGGCTGTTATTCGTGGAACTTTGACAGTCGTTACGGGTCGTCAGAACATCGAAAGTCTGACAACCAGTCTTACCAAGGGGTATCGTATTACCCAGTTACTGGGTTATGGAGGTCAGATAGGTAGTCGCTCCATGTAAAATACTGGTATTCAGCTGTATCCGGCTAGGCAGGCACGTAGTACCTACAAGACTTTTAGCATTCCGTTGTTTTAATTAAAAATTGTCGGTAGAGGTTCTGTGAAACCCAAAATTAAAATTATGAAATCGAAGTTTTTTTTTCATTGCATAACATTATCACGCCTTATTTCCACGAAGGACTGGGCAGAGGTGTACCTATTGTAACCCATATTTTGCCAGTTCTGTTAAGACCCATGTAATAGGGGGCGAGCCTTTAAACTTTTATTTATATAAAACTGAAATCGTATATTATGTATACTCAAAACATTAAAATTAACATTAAATAATGATTTAAATAATTCTAGCTATAACTTTAACGTTAAAAGCGCTGTAAATAATTACAAGTGTAATTTAATTTTGAAATTGTAAATGAGGAACAACTAGTACGTAAGTAAATATTGATTGCTTATTTCAATTTGTTTTACTGCGGAGACCAATTTAATCGGTGTATGAGAAATTAAATAATAACGTGAAAATTGCAGTTGTGGGCAGAACAGTTATCAGGAAAAAGCAAATAAATTTATCAGCGACCTGTTCTGAAAAACTCGAAAATTTAATAAGCCTATTAAAAATTTTGCGCTCAACTGTAATTTGTAGCAACATTTTCGTAGTGAAATACAAAATATTTTCCTTTGAAATCATTATGAATGTTCCCATATTTGTATTGACTGGATGTTTCAATTAATTTTTAATAAAGAATTGTAATCAACACGTTGCTTTCAATCAATTTCCTCCACTATTTATACTATCACCATAGTGACCCGACCCTGCTTCGCACGGTTTTTACGACTTGACAAAACATCGAGATTTCTTCAATATAGGACGGAGAAGGTACGTCTTTCTCGTTATCATCAGCCATATTTTAACTACTGTGGGCGTACTATGGGAAGTGTTGATTATTGCGCAATATAAAAACCGTTTGCAGTTTAAATTAAATTAATCACACTAGCAATTCACACACCACAGGTACTTATAAGATACGACACAACTATACGGACCGCGCGACAGTTTCTAAACGTGTTCACTCCGCCGCCGCCACCGACCAACTCGAATTTAACTCCGGTCGATCATTATATGGTAGACCCTCTCGAGCGCCGCTAGGTGGCGCTGGCATCTTAATTAGTCGAACGAGTGACTAACGTATTTCCGACATACTTAAAACCCTTCCAGAATAAAATATCCAAAGGTGTTGGTGGAAACCGCATCAAAATCTGTTGCGAAGTTTAGAAGAACAACGCGGTCACACAGACACATGAAAAGCGACTTCAATTTATATATGTAATTACGAGACAAGCTAACCATATAATGCACCAAGGACAAAATGCGGTAGAAAGACCGTTTTATATGAGGGGCTCAACTCTCTATCTATACCTAACGTAATTTTATAGGGAATCGAAATCACTTTCAACTTTTAAAAGACTATTAAAGCACCATGTTTTGAATAGTGTTTGAATTGTAATTTTTTACTGTATTTTAATTTTTGTTTATAATCCAGTGAAACCGTTGCTTACCTTTATCTTAATTATTATGTTTTTCCTCATCATCATCATCATAATTTTAGTAAAAATACGTCCACTGCTGGACTTAGGCTGCTAGGAATAATGATAGTGTCTTGACTAAACAGTTGATTGACGTGACACCATTGCCACTCAAAATACTGCCCTGTTGTTAAGGTAGTAATTGTCACCTTAGGACATTTGTAACACCAAAGGCTAAGTAAATGCGTTGCCATTCCGTAGATAAAGCTCAAAAGGGCAAGCCAAAATGTGGAAACTTACGGTACAGCTGGTCCATAAATTCAAAGTCGCTCAGTGAACTATGGAACGGGCTGTTTGGAGTCTCTGTGAGGGATCGAACCCGGAACAAGGTCATCTAGCAGAGAACCAAAGTTGTCAGCATAGCTCATAGAATAAACAAGCTGAAGTATCTATGGACCGGCCATGTAATCCGTAGAACCGATGACCGTTGGGGTAGACGGTTTTTTTGAGTGGAGACCGCGAATTGGCAATCGTAAGGTAGGAAGTCCTCAGGCTAGGTGGAGCGACGATCTTCGCAGGGTGGCTAGGAGCAGCTGGATGAGAGTTGCCGAGAATCAAGCTGAAAGGCGTGCAATTGGAGACGACAGCAGTGCACTGCTATGGGCTGATGATTATGATGTAAAAAAATTATATTTTATATACTCGTATGTAATTAATTTCAGCCGAAGACGACCACTGCTGGACATAGGCCTCCACAAGCACCGCCACTTCAACAGTACTTGTCATTTGGGGGGTTGGCAATAATCGCCACTTCGCATCGTCGCTTGGCTGGCGGGTTGGCGATCGCAGTATGGTTTAAAAATGCACAGAGAACGCTGCAGCCCATTCTCTAGTAAGTCCCTTAGTCGCCTTTTACGACACCCACAGGAAGAAATAGGATGATGCTATTCTTTACGTCCGGCACCACACGGAACTTTCAGCTGAAATGATATGTAATTAGTTTAATAAATTGTGTTCTATTCTATTCTATGGTAGGAAAACTTTCCGGACAATCTCCTTTCTCAATCGTTCAGAGAATCACGTGGAATAGTACCTATACCTATCTCCCTACAATAATACAGTTCATAGTACTCTGTCGGGATGATGTGAAGTACGTGACGTCAGTAAATCCGAGCGGATTAACCCCATCCTTGGAATTGCTGCAACAGTAATACTGCCTATAATGACGTCATATTTTTGGATACGAGAGTATTTTTAGCAATCAATCAAATGTAAGGCTTTGATGTAAGTAAGATCAGCAATAGAATTACCTACTGATAAGGATTTGCTTTCAGAGAGCTTGTGGCTATGTAATACAGTACAGCCGCTCGGGTCGATCGATCAGGTTAAGCTACGCTTGCCGCGGTTGGTCCGTGGATGGGTGACCATCTTTACATACCAAGACCCTTCCGTGCCTCGAAAAGCACGTTAAGCCGTTGGTCCCGGCTGTCATTTGTAGATCTTTGACAGTAGTTACTGGTTGTTAGAAGCCCGAAAATCTGACAGCCAGTCTTACCAAAGGATATCGTGTTACCCAGTAACTAGGTTGTGAAGGTCAGATAGGCAGTCGCTCCATGTAAAATACTGGTATTCAGCTGCATCTGGTTAGACTGGAAGCTGACCCCAAAATAGTTGGGAAAAGGTTAGGTGGATGATGAGCTTTCAGCAAAGATGTTTGTACAAACTTTTGTTACTTGAATTCGTATTATTTGGCGAAATTTTTGGATATTATTCGTTTTTCAATTACTCTCTGCTCAAACTTTTATGAAAAATATGAGTGAACCCTTATCATCTACATCTAGGCCGGTAGTCGCCGCAGGAGACGCCCCGGGCGTTGGAAGTCGCAAGCTGATTTCCGGCCACCGTAGGCGCGGGCCTGCGGACGGTGAGCGATGGGTAGCTCGCCGTCCGACAAGGACCAGGCCCGGGTAGACGGCGCGTTGTGTTTCACGTACGCCTCAAAGAGATGTCAGCACCAACTGACGGGGTCCGTTAGGGCCAATGCCTGCCAGGGTTGCGAGTTTGCTGAAAGGGATATCGTGGCCGTAGCACACAGGCAACGGAAGGAACACGGGTAGGTTTTAGTCAGTAAAAGTCTGACACGCCCTCTCGCTCAGCCCAGAGCGGGAGAAATTATTTGATAATTTCCCACCCAAAAAAAAAAGGTTATTTATATCACATCAGAACATTTAACCGAGCACATGGGACATATCAGCTCTGGGGTGAAAACGCACCCTTGTTACCCCTGGTAGGCATTGCAGATGTCCATAGGCGGCAGGCGCAGATAAACCGATTATTTTAGTTTTTAATTGTTACTATTTGCTGTACTATGGACGCGTTTTTCTGTTATATCGTCCTCACACTTAGTTATAAATTCAACATTAAAGATATCAATATTTTTGTAATTTAAAAGAGTGTCGATGGAGTTTCTTGCCCGTTCTTCTCCATACGTACCTACTTCACTTTGGAATGGGTAACTAGCTTCATATTTCTAACTTTTTTAAATTTCATCTTTTTTTTACAAACTTCACTGACATAATGTTTTTCTTATTTGATATTAATAGACCTACAATTTTAATTTCAACAAGGTTCTAACTTTTATTAATTTAATCATATTTTATATTGTTTTTTTGTTAATGTGGGGACGTTGTAGGCTTAATAGAATGTAGATCTGTAGACCATTTTCTATTTTGTTACGTACCTGGTACTTTAGACGGGCCTACGCTGTCCTCTCATACTTATTAACACTGTAATTTGAAAACATTGTAAAAGCGATTTTTTTTTTAAGAGTAACCGTGTATTTTCTTGCTGGTTCTTCTCCATAGGAAACGACCAATTGGAACCATGCGCCTAGCTTCTGACGTTTCATAAGTGCTCATCTATGCTTATGTGAAATAAAAATATATTTTTTTTGATTTAACTGACTTTTTGACATTTCAAAAAGTGCCTGTAAATGGTTTAATTGAAATAATTAAATGCTTTGAGTTTTGAGTTTTTGACCCAAAGGTTGGTCTGCTAGATTGCCATCCAAAAATATTAAGTACTGACGACGAAACTGACGGCTTCTTGCGATTTGTGCTGTAAATACTACGCAAAAGTTTGTCTAAACAGTATGTTTTTCAGTGTATTTCACTCACATGATTTTTCACCCTCAATTACCAAGATCAATCTCGCAGAAAACTTGATCAAGTTAATGATATACAGCATAATATTAAAGGGTATCATGTTTAGCATAAACAAGTGGTGAGTATGTATAACTTGACATGCAAATTTATGCTAAGTACAAAAGTCGATACGCGGTCTCTTGATAAAACGGGAACGTCTTGCAACCTATGTATATTAAGTTCTATGACAGTCGACAGATGTTTCCAGAAAAACATTTTTTGAAGCAAAAAGATGAGGTTTATAAAATGGAGCGAAATTCGAAGATCACCGGATCTTCGAATTTCGCTCCATTTTATAAACATCGTCTTCATTCATTCATTAATTTCAGCCGAAAGACCTCCACTGCTGGACATAGGCCTCCCCAATGAATGGGGGGGGGGGGGTTGCCATAATCGCCACGCTTGGCAGGCTGGTTGGCGAACGCAGTTTGGTGTTAAAAAGCATAGAGGACGCTTCTGCCCTTTCTCTAGTAAGTCCCTTAGTGGCATTTGACCCACGGGAAGAAATGGGATGGTGCTATTCTTTGCGTCCGGCATCACATGGAGCATTGTCTTGGCGTTATGAAAAGGTAAAGTATAGGTAAGGTAAGGTATAGGGTAAGGTAAGGTAAGGTATAGTATAGGGCTAAATTAACTTAGCTAGCAAAACTTCACAGATGTGATGGTATCCATAGCTTAAGATCACAAAACAAAAAAAAAGATTTACAGCTGTAGTTATATTCTGACATTAAGAGTTTAGATTTTTTTTTGTTTTATCGTCTTTAGATAATGTTACTCATTGGGTCTGCTGAGTATCGCTACCTTAGTTAAGACTGCTCTCTCGAAAAAAACTTGCATAAAGCATGCAGATGAAGCATCTTTTCGTCGACACTTACAGAGAAATTACATCTGAAAAAAATGGTTAGTAATCTAAATGATATGATACATAATTTGGTTTAGCCATAATTTTTCTATCGGTATCACATAATAAGAAAAAAAAAACAACAAATCACTTCCAATTCGTTGAGATGAAACCATTTTACTCTTTAACTTTTTATCATCATCATTTCAGCCGAAAGACGTCCACTGCTAGACATAAGCCTCCCCCACAGGGTTTGCCAATTTTATATCAAAAGATTATAAGAAAAATATCTACTGCTTTACAATACAAAGAAAATGATTTGGTTTTGTTACTTTTCAAAAATATGTATTATTTTTATTAGAATAAATAAAAAAATTGCGTGATCTATTTTATATAATGTATTTGTAATGAATAAAAAATATTCATTCTTCAGAATCATTCAGGTTGTGGTTGATAGTGTGCTACGCAATTAGAATGCTTGTGAGTGGGTATCTTTATCACATTTATACTCACGTAATAAACTTTTAATTACTAAAATAAAACCTTTAATACACCAATAATACAGTCAAATTCACGGTAAACACACAAAATTTTACTTTTTTTGGACAACATTTTTGATGTAGGGCGGAAACGGTAATTTTATCGGAAGGTATATTTCGATCTCCGCTCCCATTACCCAGAACCGCCTGTAGTAAGTAGGTTAACTTAGTAGGTTAATATTACATTAAAAAAAAAACAAACATTAAAAACCCGACTGCAACAGACTAAAAAGTTCAAAACGAGCTCACTTTTCTAGCAGTCGTGGAAGTTATTTTAGTTCAATCTCAGATTTGATGTCACTGCATCAGACACCGAAAAACTAACTTGTTTTGAACTTTTTAGTTGTGGTCCAGACTTTTTTTTGGTTTTTTGCAACCTTTAGTGGCTTATATTTTTGGAATCCTCTCACATCTTTCTAAAGACGTACCCAACATGACTTACTGCCAGTCCCTCATCACAAGGAACTTGCCACGTACAATCTATGTATTTTCAAGTTTTGTACAATGCTGTAAGCACTTTTAAGTCTACATGTCTCGTAGCAGCTGTCGACATCTTAATTAACTGACAGAGGTGCTTCCTGTTTATTGCTTTGTTTTATAATACAGCTAAGCGTTTCAAATTTAAAATCAAAACTCGTTTAGTCAAACTAGGCTCCGAATCAGCACTTTTCGAACGTCAAAATAACATAAGACAGTCCCCCAAAAACGCCCGCCATTCTCCACTTCCTATTATAGTGCTATTTTTTTTTCAGACTAAGAAGGTCCATAATTTAATTTTAGTATTTTGATGTTAGTAACAAAAGTGCTTAGGTATATAGGTTAGTATTGTTAATTTGACAAACTACTTATTTATCAAACCTATGACTGTCCCCACCCAGTGTCCCTGAAAGGGACAGTCCGCTCTGGCAGCGATCATTTTCAGAATGCTGTTGTCACTACCATGCAGGTGCTGTAGCAAGGAGGCCGCTTTCTTTCGCATGATGGCATGAAAACCATCTGTACGAGCCTCCGCGAACATTCCAGAAGCGCTACAACGCCATGGCAGTCCCAACAGCATTCTAAAAGCATTATTGAACTGTACACGCAGGACGTTGTAGGCTCGACGCGTGTATGACACCCACAGGCCACTTGTATAAAAAGTTTGAAGGAACGCCTTAAAAAGGGTAACTTTGACGTCTGTAGTACAACAGGCGAACCTGCGGGCAAGCATATTGCTCCTCACAGACAACGCCCTGCGTTCCCTCTCTATATCTATGTCATCTCTTAGGTCGCTCGTGACTATGTGACCAAGGTACCTAAAACTATCCACAATCTTTAGTGCTACGCCGTTGAGACTTATGGACGGAACACTGCGCGGTTGCTGCTTAGGTGCTTTGAATACAAGAAGCTCACTCTTCTTCGAGTTGTATATTATTAAGCCATGCTCCTCCACATAGGCCTCGCAGGTCGATGAAAACTTCCTCAACCCACTTATCGATGGACTGAGAAGCACCATATCGTCTGCATAGCTTAAATTGTTGACACACGTTCCGTCAATGTAGCAGCCGACATGAGTACCGCTCAGTCGCTCGATAAGCTGGTTGATATAGAGGTTAATAATAATAATAATAAACGTAAAATAAAATAATAACGTCAACAAACGTCTCCAAACTGGATCTTATAATTTTCATATTTTTTAGCAGTTTTAATAATTTTCGACTCAATATTATAGTTTATATGTGCTTTAAAAAAAAAACCCGAAAGAAGTCTGAAACCAATTTATCCCAAAAAAACACCATATTTTATTTAAGACATGAATAAAAAACTGCCGATTAAGAGATGACATCTGTCATACCATGCCACTGAAAAACAGAAAATAATAATGAAAATGTTATCGAGATGTTGACGAGATCAGCCGTAAGAAGTGCACGCCCACCACCTCCGGACTCTTCGCTCAGCTCCGCCTCGCCGCCGCCGGTACCCAGCCCCACTGTGACGACACCGGCCGCGGTAGTTGCGTCGAGCTCGAGCGACGAGTATTTCTCCCCGCCCACGACGCCACCACCTGCTCGTCGACGGGGAGGACGCCGGCCGCCGGATGGTTTAGGACCTCGAGGCCCACCGGTCTCTGATAGGGTCCCAGCTCCCGGCGGAAGTGTGCAGCGCATGAGATGGACACGAACCATCAATGAGAACGTCATGCGCTCATACTATGGGGCTACAGAGGGGGGAAACAATCTGACCGCGTACCGTGTTCGGATGCTCTCTCTTTTTCAACAACGACTATCGGATCAGGTGCGGGTTATCCAACGTAATCATATGTTGGATGACACTGTACTTGATCGCCTGCGAACTGAAATGCGGAATAGCCATGTCATCGCCCCCCTGTCACAGACTGTTGTGGTACCACCGCAGTCCCACACAGTCCAAGCTGACGAGGGGAATGATGACAGGGCTACAAACGTAAGTACCCAGTGCAATGAGAAATTGAGGAGTGCTTTGGAGGGTGCAATTCGGGAATATCGGTTTATGTCACCCGAACTTAGACCACGCTTACCTCGTTTGCCCATGCATAACAAAAATAGGGCGCTGGTGGCAGCTCTGGATTCGCAGTTGTCAAACTATTTTGATGACTGCGAAGACCTCACTGATACTCATTCGATTCTGTACTGCGCGGCTGTAGCGGCATGTCGTGTAGCTCACGTAAAATTTCAAAATGACTTTATAGCTACACGACCGAAACCAGCCGTACCAGCCTGGCAGTGCAGAATTGAGCGTCGTATTGGTGGGGCCAGAGCGCTCATCGGTAAACTAATCTGCTTCAGGGAGGGCAATACTCGCCCAAGAGTTATGCGCTTTGTGAGGCGGGCGTTCTCAGGGACTGATACCAGCCCTGAGGACTATTTATCTCGTGTCACAGAGCGCATAGACTTCCTGAAGCAGAAAGTGTATGCTTGGGCAAACCGTATTCGTAGGTATAAGCGGCGTGTGGACCGATACACTCAGAATCGCACCTTCCAGAGCAATGAAAGGTGGGTTTATAGGGCTTGGGAGCGACCGAATCAAGGTGTGACTGACACGCACCTGCCGGATAATGATGCCATGTCTTCTTTCTGGCACAGTATCTGGTCGGTGCCTGTCGGTCACACTGAAGGTGATTGGACTCGGAAAGTTGAGCAAGCCTGCGATCCAATACCAGAAATGGGGGCTATTACCATCTGCCCCCAAGATGTAGCTCGTGCGGTCCGTCCGTTGCCTAACTGGAAGTCTCCAGGACCGGACGGACTGCACAACTTCTGGATCAAATGGTTTGTTGGGTCGCACGCTCGCTTGGCGGCTCAGTACCAGACTTCTTTGGAGTCTGGTTCGCTACCCCAGTTCCTAACGACAGGAATAACCCACCTGCTCCATAAATCAGGTAGCACCGCGGAACCCAAAAATTATAGACCGATCACGTGTTTACCGACGGTCTATAAAGTTCTTACATCCATTTTGAGAGCTAAAATTAACAAACATATAGACACTAACTCCATCATGTCTGCCTCTCAAAATGGATGTAGGAACGGGTCTCGCGGTACTAAGGAGTTACTCCTCATTGATATGGCCATTAGCCAACAGGTTCGACGTTCCCGAAAGGATCTGTCGACATGTTGGATAGATTATAAGAAGGCCTATGACTCGGTGCCACATACATGGCTCATGAGGGTGCTGGAGCTGTATAAAGTAGATCCAACTCTGCGCACCTTCCTGATGTCATGTATGAGGCAATGGAGGACAGTCCTTCGCTATCCAGGATGTCGAAATATCCAGAGGAATAACGAACCGATAAGGATCGAGCGAGGCATATTTCAGGGCGATAGTTTGAGTCCGCTTTGGTTCTGCTTAGCCTTGAATCCTCTAAGCACACTGCTGGAGGATTCAGGTCTAGGCTATCGGTTGAGGAGAGGTGGTCAGGTTATATCTCACCTCCTCTACATGGATGACCTAAAACTCTTTGCCCCCAACAATTTGCATCTGATGGAGCTACTGAAAGTAACTGAAACTTTCAGTAGTGCCATCAGGATGGAATTTTGTGTGGGCAAATGTGCGGTCATGCATGTAAAGCGAGGGAAGATTGTGGAATCCGTGGGAACCCAACTTTCGGATTCCATAAACCTTAGAGCCCTCTCCGCATCCGAAACCTATAAGTATTTGGGTATGTCGGAAGCGTTGGGCATCAATGTTACTGACATGAAGCAATCGTTGAAGGAGCGCTTCTTTGCCCGCCTGAAGAAAGTATTTAATATCAGGCGGGAACAAAGTGCGCGCCTTCAACGGTTGGGTCATGCCGGTTTTGATGTACTCTTTCGGCATACTCAAATGGACTCAGACCGAACTTGACGCCCTGGATAGGAGGGTTCGTACGCTGCTGACTGCATATCGAATGCATCACCCACGGTCCTCGGTAATGAGACTGTATATCCCGCGAAAGTGTGGAGGTCGTGGCTTTTTAAACGCTAAGACACTCCACAATCGCGAGATATGCAGTCTCAGGGAATATTTCCTAGAAGCCGACGTGGGGATGCATCGAGATGTGGTCGTGGTGGACAAGGGCCTCACCCCGCTCTCCTTGGCTACAGAGAACTGGCGCAAACCTGTAGTGCTTGACACTAATGATCGCAGGGAGGTATGGCAAAGTAAGGAGCTTCACGGACGCTTTTTCCGGGCCCTACATGAACCCGAAGTAGACTTTTTAGCGTCCGTAGCCTGGCTGCGTTTCGGTGATCTCTTTGGGGAAACCGAAGGCTTTGTCTGTGCAATTATGGACGAAGTTATCATGACTAAGAATTATCGGAGATTTATTGTGAAGGACGGCACGGTTGACGTGTGTCGGGCATGCCACCGTCCGGGAGAATCAATCCGACACATTATCTCCGGGTGTTCTCGTCTAGCTAACGAAGAGTACTTGCATAGACACAACCTTGTAGCCAGGATTATCCATCAGCAACTTGCTCTGAAATATAACCTTGTGGAATCGGAGGTGCCGTACTTCAGGTATGTGCCCGACCCAGTTCTCGAGAGTGGAAATATCACATTGTACTGGGACCGATCCATCATCACTGACAGGACTATTGTTGCCAATAAGCCTGATATAGTGGTGGTGGATCGAATAGAGCGGCGCACAATGATTATTGACATAACGGTCCCTCATGACGGGAACCTCGTGAAAGCCGAGAAAGATAAAGAAATCAAGTATCTTGACTTGGCTCGCGAGGTTGTCGACATGTGGGATGTGGACTCAGCAATCATTGTGCCGATAGTTGTATCAGCCAATGGCTTAATTGCCAAGAGCCTCGACCAACACCTAAAGAGGCTCTCGTTGGGCAGCTGGATTAAGGGCCTGATTCAGAGAGCGGTACTTCTGGACACGGCTCGCATTGTTAGGAGGTTCCTCTCTCTGGAGCCCTGACCGCCGGTAGCTTGGACCTTGTTCCCGATACCGGTGGGCTACTATTTTTTATATTTTTAAATGTTTTTATATTTTGTTTATATTCTAATATTTAAAAATATAATTTATATGTATATTTAATGAAATAAAGGAACATAATAATAATGTCTGGCAACACCAACGTCAACAGACGTCTCGAATTTTGATCATCTAATTTTCATATATTTTAACAGTTTTAAACCATTTTCGACGCATTATTATAGTTTTGAATGTGCTTTTAAAAACCCGTAAGAAAAGTGAAACCCTTTTATCCCAAAAAAGAGGAATATACACCTTAATAGACATGATTCAAAAACTACCGAATAAGTTATGACATCTGTCATGTCACATCTGAAAACCACAAAATAGAAATGAAATAAAATGGAAATTATTATGAGATGTTGACAAGGTCAGCCGCACAAAGAACACGCCTACCACCTCCGGACTCTTCGCTTAGCTCCGCCTCGCCGCCGCCGGTACCCAGCTCCACTGTGACGACACCGGCCGCGGCAGTTGCGTCGAGCTCCAGCGACGAGTATTTCTCCCCGCCCACGACGCCACCACCTGCTCGTCGACGGGGAGGACGCCGGCCGCCGGACGGTTTAAGACCTCGAGGCCCACCGGCCTCTGATAGGGTCCCAGCTCCCGACGGAAGTGTGCAGCGCATGAGATGGACACGAACCATCAATGAGAACGTCATGCGTTCATACTATGGGGCTACAGAGAGGGGAAACAATCTGACCGTGTACCGTGTTCGGATGCTCTCTCTTTTTCAGGTCCTTGAGCCAGCTGTCAACGTTTCGGCACAACGACTATCGGATCAGGTGCGGGTCATCCAACGTAATCATATGTTGGATGACACTGTACTTGATCGCCTGCGAACTGAAATGCGGAGTAGCCATGTCATCGCCCCCCTGTCGCAGACTGTTGCAGTACCACCGCAGTCCAACACAATCCAAGCTGACGAGGGGAATGATGACAGGGCTACAAACGTAAGTATCCAGTGCAATGAGAAATTGAGGAGTGCTTTGGAGGGTGCGATTCGGGAATATCGGTTTATGTCACCCGAACTTAGACCACGCTTACCTCGTTTGCCCATGCATAACAAAAATAGGGCGCTGGTGGCAGCTCTGGATTCGCAGTTGTCAAACTATTTTGATGACTGCGAAGACCTCACTGATACTCATTCGATTCTGTACTGCGCGGCTGTAGCGGCATGTCGTGTAGCTCACGTAAAATTTCCAAATGTCTCTATAGCTACACGACCGAAATCAGTCGTACCAGCCTGGCAGTGCAGAATTGAGCGTCGTATTAGTGGGGCCAGAGCGCTCATCGGCAAACTAATCTGCTTCAGGGAGGTCAATACTCGCCCAAGAGTGATGCGCTTTGTAAGGCGGGCGTTCTCAGGGACTGATACCAGCCCTGAGGACTATTTGTCTCGTGTCACGGAGCGCATAGACTTCCTGAAGCAGAAAGTGTATGCTTGGGCAAACCGTATTCGTAGGTATAAGCGGCGTGTTGACCGATACACTCAGAATCGCACCTTCCAGAGCAATGAAAGGTGGGTTTATAGTGCTTAGGAGCGACCAAATCAAGGTGTGACTGACACGCACCTGCCGGATAATGATGCCATGTCTTCTTTCTGGCGCAGTATCTGGTCGGTGCCTGTCGGTCACATTTAAGGTGATTGGACTCGGAAAGTTGAGCAAGCCTGCGATCCAATACCAGAAATGGGGGCTATTACCATCTGCCCCCAAGATGTAGCTCGTGCGGTCCGTCCGTTGCCTAACTGGAAGTCTCCAGGACCGGACGGACTGCACAACTTCTGGATCAAATGGTTTGTTGGGTCGCACGCTCGCTTGGCGGCTCAGTACCAGACTGCTTTGGAGTCTGGTTCGCTACCCCAGTTCCTAACGACAGGAATAACCCATCTGCTCCATAAATCAGTTAGCACCGCGGAACCCAAAAATTATAGACCGATCACGTGTTTACCGACGGTCTATAAAGTTCTTACATCCATTTTGAGAGCTAAAATTAACATACATATAGACACGAACTCCATCATGTCTGCCTCTCAAAATGGATGTAGGAACGGGTCTCGCGGTACTAAGGAGTTACTCCTCATTGATATGGCCATTAGCCAACAGGTTCGACGGTCCCGAAAGGATCTGTCGACATGTTGGATAGATTATAAGAAGGCCTATGACTCGGTGCCACATACATGGCTCATGAGGGTGCTGGAGTTGTATAAAGTAGATGCAACTCTGCGCACCTTCCTGATGTCATGTATGAGGCAATGGAGGACAGTCCTTCGCTATCCAGGATGTCGAAATATCCAGAGGAATAGCGAACCGATAAGGATCGAGCGAGGTATATTTCAGGGCGATAGTTTGAGTCCCCTTTGGTTCTGCTTAGCCTTGAATCCTCTTAGCACACTGCTGGAGGATTCAGGTCTAGGCTATCGGTTGAGGAGAGGTGGTCAGGTTATATCTCACCTCCTCTACATGGATGACCTAAAACTCTTTGCCCCCAACAATTTGCACCTGATGGAGCTACTGAAAGTAACTGAAACTTTCAGTAGTGCCATCAGGATGGAATTTGGTGTGGACAAATGTGCAGTCATGCATGTAAAGCGAGGGAAGATTGTGGAATCCGTGGGAACCCAACTTTCGGATTCCATAAACCTTAGAGCCCTCTCCGCATCCGAAACCTATAAGTATTTGGGTATGTCGGAAGCATTGGGCATCAATGTTACTGACATGAAGCAATCGTTGAAGGAACGCTTCTTTGCCCGCCTGAAGAAAGTATTTAATAGTCTTCTATCAGGCGGGAACAAGGTGCGCGCCTTCAACGGTTGGGTCATGAAACCGGCATGACCCAACCGTTGAAGGCGCGCACCTTGTTGTTGATGTACTCTTTCGGCATACTCAAATGGACTCAAACCGAACTTGACGCCCTGGATAGGAGGGTTCGTACGTTGCTGACTGCATATCAAATGCATCACCCACGGTCCTCGGTAATGAGACTGTATATCCCGCGAAAGTGTGGAGGTCGAGGCTTTTTAAACGCTAAGACCCTCCACAATCGCGAGATATGCAGTCTCAGGGAATATTTTCTAGAAGCCGACGTGGGGATGCATCGAGATGTAGTCGTGGTAGACAAAGGCCTCACCCCGCTCTCCTTGGCTACAGAGAACTGGCGCAAACCTGTAGTGCTTGACACTAATGATCGCAGGGAGGTATGGCAAAGTAAGGAGCTTCACGGACGCTTTTTCCGGGCCCTACATGAACCCGATGTAGACTTTTTAGCGTCCGTAGCCTGGCTGCGTTTCGGTGACCTCTTTGGGGAAACCGAAGGTTTTGTCTGTGCAATTATGGACGAAGTTATCATGACGAAGAATTATCGGAGATTTATTGTGAAGGACGGCACGGTTGACGTGTGTCGGGCATGTCACCGTCCGGGAGAATCAATCCGACACATTATCTCCGGGTGTTTTCGTCTAGCTAACGAAGAGTACTTGCATAGACACAACCTTGTAGCCAGGATTATCCATCAGCAACTTGCTCTGAAATACAGCCTTGTGGAATCGGAGGTGCCGTACTACAGGTATGTGCCCGACCCAGTTCTCGAAAGTGGAAATATCACATTGTACTGGGACCGGTCCATCATCACTGACAGGACTATTGTTACCAATAAGCCTGATAGAGTGGTGGTGGATCGAATAGAGCGGCGCACAATGATTATTGACATAACGGTCCCTCATGACGGGAACCTCGTGAAAGCTGAGAAAGATAAACAAATCAAGTATCTTGACTTGGCTCGCGAGGTTGTCGACATGTGGGATGTGGATTCAGCAATCATTGTGCCGATAGTTGTATCAGCCAATGGCTTAATTGCCAAGAGCCTCGACCAACACCTAAGGAGGCTCTCGTTGGGCAGCTGGATTAAGGGCCTGATTCAAAGAGCGGTACTTCTGGACACGGCTCGCATTGTTAAGAGGTTCATCTCTCTGGAGCCCTGACCGCCGGTAGCTTGGACCTTGTTCCCGATACTGGTGGGCTACTATTTTTTATATTTTTAAATGTTTTTATATTCTAATATTTAAAAATATAATTTATATGTATATTTAATGAAATAAAAGAAATAATAATAAATAATAAATAAATTATTTATTTTGGACCAAACACTTGTACACATTTTATAAACCTGCCAAACTGCGTGACAGTTTGTCGGCAGTGTGTTAAACAGCAGAGGCGAGCTTAATCCCCCCTGTCTAACTCCGCATTCCAGCCTGTACTCGTCCGACAGAGTAACCACCCACCTCAACTGGTTCTTTTGGCTATAGATGGGAAGAAGAAGTGGCGCAATAAACTCCCCAGCAGCACAGCTGTCAGTTCAGTTAGAAAAACTTGATTTCATTTCGTAATTTATATGTTTTGAAAATGGACCTTGAAAAAGGCGTGGAGATGTCACAGATGGGTTATTGAATCCGCTGTTTTACATAACCGCTAGTTGTTTTACAAAACTGCTACGTTATGTAAAACAACTGAACAACGTTTAGAGATTTTCCACCATTAGGTACGAGTAGGTACTATAGGTACGTTAACACGCAGAATTGCACAAACGTTTTGCATTTATCAATGCAGCGAATCAACGATTAGAAGTTATGTTAAACAGCGTGAAATGAAACGTCAGATTGTAGATTTCAGTACTAAAGGCTATCGCTCGTGGCTCTGGGTGTCAAAACAACAATAATGGCGTCCAAAACGGAAATAAATAAAAAGAGTAATATGAGTGAAAATTACTCTAACTCAAGTGAAAACAGTGATTTGAATGACAATTAAAATTATGAAAGTTATTAGAGTTTATGAAAGTCAGTCCTAAAAATACTGAACAGCCAAGTAACTGCAACCTTCTTGGAAGTAGCGCTCGCCGCGGTTGGTCACAGGTCAACCTAACCTAAACCTAATAGTCAGGGTGCCCTAGCTTAGTTACTGCGACCTATTCGGCATTAAAAGCCACACCAAACGCTTATTGAGACGACTGCATATAAGCCATTCTGCATTAGTTCTTAACGTGGTCGCGTGGGTAGCAGTTTTGTTAAACGGAACGCAATGAAAATCCAGCTGAACGATATTCAGCCGTTTCACATAATGGAGCTGTATTATAAAACAGCTAGCGGTTATGTAAAACAGCGGCTTTGACAATCCATCTGTGACAGAGATATCGTGTTTTAAACTCCGATATAATGATTGTATAGACAGAGTTTAATTGCCGAATGGAGAGGTCTATTTCCAGCAGTGGACTGATAAAGGCTAATGTAAGTGTTGCAAGAAATAGACACCAAGAATAATCGTATTCGTTGTTGTTGATATATTGGCTATTAATAACATAACATTACACGCCTATATACCCCAAAGGGTTAGGCAGAGGTGTATACCCACATATTGCCAGTTTTGTTTAAGTCCCTTATAATAGGGGGCGAGCCTATCGCCATTCATAATAATGAATAATCGATGTAATAATAAATACATTCCTGAAAGAAATAAACAAACAAAACCGCAATAATCATATGTGATGTTTGATGTTTTCATAATACATTTTATAAACCATATGATTATTATTTATATCGAGAAAACCAAATATCAAAAAGCAGCTGCAATCATTTTCCGCTGTATTCTCTTTTAGATCAATTTCGGGATATTAAACCTCGTTAAGGCGCGGACTGACTACGATTTTAAACGCTGCAACTGCACTCACACAACCGCTTCAAATAAGGTTGAAAATTTAATAAACATTTGTGTTGTCGATGTGACTAAGCTGCGAATGGGCATTTATTTTACGGGTTTTATTTAGATTATTCGGAATATACACATTATATTCAATAATTTTCCGGTTAAAGTTTTAAAACAGTGCTAATGCAATTAAAATCCTAAAAAAAAAAAGTTGTTTTCGCTGAAAATACAGAGATATTCGACGCCAAAGTTAATTTTGTGAAGTAACTTCAAAAAAATGTATTGGGAATATCAAACTATATTTAACTATTCTATTCGGTTAAAATTTTTCTTTAAACCCTTTTCTGTCCACTGTATTTTTTGCGTCGGATATTTTCATTGCGTTACATCATATTCGACTATCCAAGAAACCAGTTTTTGTGAATATTGAGGCAACACTGCGCCTTAATTACAATATACTGTATTAACGAACGATAATAGCTATTTATAAATAATAATTATTTATTCGTAGTGAATTCAAAATAAACAGTTATTTTTAAGCCCACAGCTTGAAATTGTGATTGATTTATTCATATTAAGCCTCATATAAAATTCGATCAGCTCTTTCGGGACTCGATATATGATTTGTTTGATGTCCCGTTTTCAGTAAACATTATTATTTGAATACTGATGAAATATTTACGAAAAACCCACTTAAAAATATAGTATGAATTTCAAATAAGATGACAGAAAAATCAACTAACCCGATTACCCGAAATAGGCCGCTGTGGGTGGATTAGAGCGGGCTTCCAGTCACTAAGAAGCGGCCCAGAGTCTCAGCACAGTGGGAGGGGGACATTGAAGACTGATTATGCTATGTATATGGGATTTCTAAATATATCTTCCTATATTATAATCATAGTTATTCCTCTTTATGCCAGGGTACTTGAACTTTATTTTTGTAAGTAGGTTCTCCTTTCTACGCCTACATGTAAATTAAAGGTTATAGATATTCAGCGTTACGTTAAACAAATTCAGAACGAGATTGCGTTCTGAATTTATTTCTTCTATAAAAAAAATTGATTGATAAATGCTGTTCGTTTTTAAGCACATCATTAGAGAACGGCTTGACCGAATTGGCTATTTTTAACCGACTTCCAAAAAGGAGGAGGTTATTATGTTCATCTGTATGTTTTTTTTGTTTTATATTGTTTTTTATATTCCGAATTAGGTTTTCATGGAAAGAAAATTTGGAAAACCTTCCCGGAATATTTTCAAATTCGGGAAAAACTGAACATTATTTTTTCTATGGGATTTTTTTTGTCAAATTTGGGCAGGCTGTATGGTCAGCTCCTGAATATAAAATAATATATTTTTTATTATATAAACTCAAACTCAAACTCAAAGCATTTATTTCAAATAAACCTATTATAGGCACTTTTGAATTGTCAAGGGGTCAGTCAGTCAGATGAAGCTAGTTGCCCATTCCAAAGCGTAGTAGGTTCCTATGGAGAAGAACGGGCAAGAAACTCCACGGACACTCTTTTAAATCAAAATATTGTTACATAGTATTGGTTACATAATTTATGTTGAAATTATACATGTGAGAACAATGTAGAAAGACGTGCACGTTAAAAGCGTCCGTAATAAACATATAAAAAACAACTAAAATACTAAGTTAAAATAAGCCGTGGCAGCTAAGAAATAGCTATGTTTTTCTTAATCAAAACTAAGGGAGGAAATACAGTCCGACGATATAGTCACCTGTATCTTTAAAGGGGGTGATTCTAGTCGTCAAACTAAACCCTTTTCGCTATGAAATTATATCCGTATCGTAAAAGATAAACTTTTCATACATTCATCGAAATAGTCTACTGTTTTAAAGGATTTTTTTTTACGAATCGGATATAATTTTCATAGCAAAAGTTGTTTAGTATGACGAGTAGAATCACCCCCTTTAAGGATGCAGGTGACTAAATCGTCAGACTGTATTTCCTCCCTTAATTTTGATTTGTGAATATTTTTATTTAAAAAAGATGCTACAGTTAAACGTCACGTAGTAAAACCTAGTCACGTACATTATTATTTATTCCATTTTTTTTTAATGTAAGATAGAAGAAACATGATACAATTCAAAGCCTTTATTTACACAATCAGATATTTATGAAGCACGTGACATAGCAGTGAATCTAGAGCTTGTACTCTAAGTACTTAAGCAGCTTGATAGACATGTTCTTTACGATTTTGAAAAAGGATGAACACAAAAAGTATTATAGGTTTTGTGGAGAATAGTTTAGATTTGTTACAGTTGTAATGGCTATCATGTAAATTGGTTTAAATAGGTGTTTTATTTTTATTATTTTATTAATATTTTCATAATTTGTGAACGTGAGAATGTTGTAGGCTTAACAAAAAATAGGTTATTGGATGGCAATCAAACCGTCAGTGCACCTGATGGTAATTGGTCACCGTCGGCGATGGACTTCAGCAATAACAGAGACATAGCAACAACAGATGCGGGTATAACAGTCAATCTATACTGTTAAAAGCAATAACCGTGAAAAGAACTTAGATCTAGGGATTGAGTGAGACAGCTCACTTCACCTAAGTTTACAAGGTGAGATTTTTACAGAATAGGCCGGCAAGGTTTGAAGTCAGTCTTCTCACATGTACAACCAACATAGATATTGGGCATGTGTAGCACACACATGCCCAATATCTATGTTGGTTGTTCATTATTATGGCTAAAAATATTGCGGCAGACTGCTTTCGTACTTCGTCAAAAAGTAAAGAACTTATTAACATGGGCAACGGCAAGTTTATTTTCAGGGGTGCATCTTCCGGGCTTCGGGACTAGCAGGCCGATTCCCGGCCACCGAGGGCGCGGGCTTGCGGTCGGTAAGCGATGGGTAGCTCGCCGTCCGATAATGACCAGGCCCGAATCGACGGCGCGTTGTGTTCCACGCGCGCCTCATAGAGATGTCAGCACCAGGTAGGACCAATGCCTGCCAGGGTTGCGAGTTTGTCCGAAAGGGATATCGTGGCCCTGGCACACAGGCAAATGAAGGAATACGGGTGGGTTTTAGTCAGTAAAAGTCTGACACGCCCTCCCGCTCAACCCAGAGCGGGAGAAGTTACTTTATAATTTCCCACCGCAAAAAAAAAAAGGGAGGTGCAAGTACACCCTCTTGCCCTCCGCTCCCGACGCTTAAGATTACAAATAATGCCAGCCTATTATTGTGCTACTGCAAGGCAAAGGCTGCTTCTCATACTGACAAGGCATGATGATTGCT
Organism: Tiliacea aurago; assembly: GCA_948098905.1. NCBI lineage: Eukaryota > Metazoa > Arthropoda > Insecta > Lepidoptera > Noctuidae > Tiliacea > Tiliacea aurago. The sequence continues at coordinate 23,126,888 of OX402582.1, forward strand.
CACCACGTCTCACCACTCTAACTCAAGAATAGAATAGAATAGAATACTCTTTATTATGTACACCATAAAAGTTACAGATACAAATGTTAAAATTTTACATAGGGTGACACAATGGGCGGTGGATGGGTTAGGAATTTCGGATTATACAACGTGTTTTTTTTTATATCCCGTAACTCTAGGGTATGATTGAGGCCATATCAAAGAATCAACTGGCATATGAGTTATGTTCCAATCCTTCGTTATTTTTTTTTTTAATTTTTCATACAAAATAATTCGGCAAAGTCACGATTATTAATGTAAAACACCCTTACGTGAAATATGACAACGTCGACAAGGTAGCTTTCCCTTCACTAGCTGCCGCCGGGAAGCCCCGATACCAACATACCTACATATTTTATTTTACTATTTATTTTACTACACTACTGCGAAGTTTGGCAACCTCGCAAAAGTAAAGATTCGTCATACTGGTGACAATTTTTGACCTAATTTAATTATGATTGATGATATCTCCGAAACGATGCATTTTTGGACCACCTGTTCTAGGAGTTTTAGTATTATTTTTACCTACAGAATATAACCCTAGAGTTATGGGATATCAAAAAAAACAGGTTGTATAGTCCGAAATACCAAACACAAACATCTTGATGAAACCTGGACTTGCTCCTCCTTCCTGGGTTTACTCGAGATGTTTGTTTGTTATGTTGTTGAAAAGTAAGTATGAGGTTTAAAATTCAATAGTGTATTTATTTATTTATTTAAGGAAAAACAAACAGTAGCACAATAAAAAACAGTCATTATATCTATCTTAAATATTACATTTTAAACAATTATGCCACCCACTACGTTCTCCACAGATTACAATGGAAAGTATTTAAAAACTAGCTAATAACACAGATAGAATACAGTATTATACTAAAATGTTCAGTTCAGTACCCCGAGTGTAATTTTGCAAGTGAGTAAACGTAACTAGTAGTGATGGATTAATTAGCATTCGCATTCATTGTTAGCGTGTGAATGATCATTTAGCAGTTAGCAAATTAAATGTAGTCACGAAATTCTGTGAAATGCAAGCGATGTACTTTTCTAAATAGTCAGAGCGTCGAGCAATCGCGCATGCGCGTGCAGCGCGGTAGCGTGGTGTGCTTTAGATATATTTAATTATCGGCGAGTCGGCGAGTAAACTAAACGCGGACGCGATTTTTAATTCGTTTAATAACAAAATTGACATACTTCATTATTATCAATTATAGTCATTACCAAATATCATAGCAATAGCTATTAACACGCTAAGACTCAAGAGTTCACACGCTAATGAAATTAATTCGAAATAGCATTAATTGCCATTACTAGTAACTAGCGCGTTTGCGTTAAGATTTTTATTCTCACTCTTATACTCTTAGCACGATATATCGGTCAAATTTTAACGCAAACGAAATAGTTACGTTTACTCTCTTGCAAGCTTACACTGGGGTACTGTTGTTATCTAACACAGAGTTTCTGTACACTGAGTTTTTTAGTTACAATAAAATTTATTTATTTTATTCATTATCCTAGAAATTATATCTGGATTTTTGTAGCGTAGCTCATAACTTTTTACTTGCTGGCTTAGTTTGTCATAAAACGTAAGAAAAAAAAAAAAAAACTTATTTTTTTTTATCTTGCCTAAAATGAGAATAATTAGTAACAAAGACGGACGTCTTTGTTACTAAGTATTCTCATTTTAGGCTCTCACCAGCCTGATTTCCAAAATCAACATTATATTAGTACAGTCACGAGCACCAATATGTATACACTTAGCAACTTTTAAAACTGATTTTCTCCAACGATATTGATTTAAATTTAATTTTTCTAAGAACATAGTATTTTGGAACCCAAACTATTATGAAATTGATCTTTTCTCAAAGTTACAATCGTTATTCCACGAGAAAATCGGTTTTGAATTCTGTTAAGCGTTTACATATTAGTGCTCATGACTGTACTTACTCAAAACGTGATCGATCGATAAGAATCAAAGGTCAGCAACATTATCGCGTGAACAACTGCGTTCACGAACGCACAATTATGTTTCGTATATTGTTTATTTATTATTTTGTTACACAAATGTTGTTTAATGTCGTCGCTTGCTCCATTTATAAATGGTTCGAGGTCAGGAGGAAATAGCCTTGGGCGTTAGAATAATAACGGCGGTTTTAGCTCAGGTGAGAATGATTGTTTCTAAAGAAATAAGTTCGAACCTCCTTCTATTCTAAACAAATGATAAACGTTTTCCACTTTCTTAACACGTATCAAGACCGTGAATCACAAGCACTTACGAGGACATAATGGGGTTTTGTAGATTTTGTTATCCGTTGTGCTGTATTGAATTCAAATACTTTTATTCATTTGTAGTGCCTAAAAATGGAACCCGTAACCAACATAATTCAAAAATTTGCTGAGGCCCATGAACATCGACTCAACCGACATGTGAACGTCGAGGCAATTCAGCTGTTAGACAACACAAATATCGTGCCAAGACTAAAACGAACAAAACCATTTAAGTTAGTGTAGTGTAAAAGTATAGAAATAATAGTGACAATGACACTCATATAACACATGAACAAAGTGTTTTTAGTAAAATATCAGACTCTAAGAAAGTGGAATGGACTTGTGTAAAGTGCAATAACCACTACGTACTAAGTTTTAAAATAATTATCACATAAAAAAATAGGTTACAAAAATTGCTTGTTAGTCTTAAAAGCTAGATTGTAATTAATTATTAAGAACTTGGTTCTTTTTAATAAATAAATACTCAGTAGCGCATTGCATTCGCGTGTGCATTCATTATTATTTTATTCAAAAACAAATGTCAAATGAGTATATTCTCTTATTGTATGTTTATATTCAAATTAGTGATTAGTATAGTAATAATGTTAGTAAGATTTTTATTGTATGTATTTTTTTTCTCTTTTACTCTTACCCACGTTGTCTACATCTCTTTGTCTACTTTCCTATCGCAGGTATGCTGGAAGAGATTACTTTAAAAATAAGCATCACCTTTGTACGAATTCTTCTGTTCCTTTCTTCTTGTTTGTGTTTATGTGTGTACATAAACTGTTTAATAAATAAATAAATGTACAGGTAAACCAATAAAGGTATGCGCTTCGGTAATCTTCATGTTTCCGAATTAGCACGAACATGGCGCCACAGAGTAACTCCTCACAGAGGCAAAGCTTGTAAGTTTTGTATAGCTACGCGTTGTTATTAAAAAGCGTGGCGTGGCTTCAAACAAGCCTGCAATAATACGTGAATTACTATGCACGTTGTATTGACATGTTTTCCCTCTGTCTCTTTATTTCTCCGGTCGCAGATCGTCATCTGTCACTTAGAAGTTTTGAAAAGATTTTAGTGAGTTTTTTTGTAATCATGGTAAAACAAAATCAGCAAAATAGGCAAGTCCTTGACCAAGGCATGGCTGTAACAGCTTTATAACGGATCTCATCATCGCGCGTTAGTATTTCCGATGATAGAGGATGATTCTCGAAGCGGACACTAATTTTGGGATATGAGTACATTTCTATTTGTGAAGGGGATCGCCCGAGAAAGTACTGCCACATACCTATTTCTGCTGTGAAGCAAGATTGCTGTGTTCCAGTGGGTTCCAGGTCGTGGGTGATTTGCAGATTTTCTTAGCTGTCTCTGGTATTGAAGAATGCAAGCGTCCAGAAGCACCGGTGACCACTAATCATCTAGTGGGCTGTCTATTTCATGCCATCACGCCTAATTTCCCTGAAAGGTCAGGCTGAGGTTAACCCACATTTCGCCAGATATATGTTTAAGTCCCATGTAATAGGGCGAGAGCCATCAACTTGGCACAAATCCAGACTCTGGGCTGTTACTGAGAAATTCCGAGGACCTCATGCTCAGCAGTAACGCTTGTGACCAGTAGACCAACGAAGCAGTCAATCAATTGTCTGTTTTTTTGCACAAAACGTACAAAATACATACATACATACAATCCTCCTGTTACAGTATATTGACAATCGCATGACGAACAAAAAACAATTGACAAAAGGTCAATATAGGTCCACTACCCCGAAGCTATCCTATCGGCAAACGAGAAAGTCTCACAGAATAAATATACTTACGTTAAAGATCTAACGGAAGTCAGCGCAAACGAAGTTCGTGCGGTCACTGCAAACAGTACGGTTTTAGTTAACCGGGTAACCGTTTAATATCGACGACCGTTAGTAATGCACTTGTAACTTTATTCATTGTTTAAATTTTCTTTTTTGTTGTAAATTCTTCTTGCTTACTCATAGTTTTTTGTTTATAGAATAAAATTTTTTTTTTTATGAATTTCAGATCGTTTTTTACGGATAATAAATGAATTTCATTAAGATTTCTTTTTGAGTGATCGGAACATTACCCCTTTGACGAATTAAATCATCATCATCATCATTTTAGCCAAAAGACGTCCACTGCTGGACATAAGCCTCCCCCCAGTTTCATTAAAATCAGTTCAGTCAATTCGAAAAACAAGGGCTTGAAAGTTTGTATGAAATGCCGTTAGTCGTAAACGCTCTTAATGAATTATAGACTTAAATCTTTCTCATGAATCTCTTTGTCCATTGATGAAAACCGTTTAAGGCTTCTACATACTGGCACGACACGCGACGCGACACAAACGCCCCGCGTGTCGCGCGACGAGCAGTGCCTTTGTGTCGCGTCGCGTGTCGCGCTGGTCTGTAGAAGCCTTTAAAATCGGTACGGTATTTTTTGAATTTACCATGTTCAGACGATAGACACGCTAGGAACTTTGTTTTATAATTTGTAGTGATCCTCTTCAATATTCAGCTAAGTAGACGAATGTACTATTGTATATGGTACTTATGTTTTAAGTAAGGTTTTTTCAAGGATGTGAAGGAAGTGAAATAATTTTGGGAATATATAAGAATATATAGTAGGTCTCAGGGCAGTGGCGATACGGGCGAACATGTTGGCCCAAAGGTTCACTTGATGTACAGAAGCGGTCAAACACACGCTTTTTGAAGCATACTGTACATCACTGTACTCGAGCGCCCTATGGATCAACTGTACCAAACGTGCCGTCAATGCGCTGCGCGGGCGCTGATGCTGCTGCCATGTTACTGCAGTGCGTCAGAGATGTTCGCAAAAGCCCGAGACGACAGTTTCTCAGCTGTCGTACGGAAGAAAGTGCATCTCTGCTCGCCAGATTGCGTGGCAGTGGCAACAGCCTCCTGAAGGTGATAGCTGATAGGCCAGATGAGAGCCCCATAATGGGACATCTTATCAAAACAACACTGTCTGTTGTAGTAAGTACTAACATAGATCATAGTTACTAAAATCCTAGATTATTAGTAGGTACTAACATAGGTTATAAGATATTATTGTTGCTAAAATTTTTGATAAGGTATTTGTTTTTGTCAGTGTGGACCTTGGATGCCTGTTAAATAAATTATATATATATACAACCTGTTTTTTTGATATCCCATAACTCTAGGGTTATATTCTGTAGGTAAAAATAATACTAAAACTCCTAGAACAGGTGGTCCAAAAATGCATCGTTTTGGAGATATCATCAATCATAATTAAATTAGGTCAAAAATTGTCACCAGTATGACGAATCTTTACTTTTGCGAGGTTGCCAAACTTCGCAGTAGTGTAGTACAATAAATAGTAAAATAAAATATGTAGGTATATTGGTATCGGGGCTTCCCGGCGGCAGCTAGTGAAGGGAAAGCTACCTTGTCGACGTTGTCATATTTCACGTAAGGGTGTTTTACATTAATAATCGTGACTTTGCCGAATTATTTTGTATGAAAAATTAAAAAAAAAATTGGAACATAACTCATATGCCAGTTGATTCTTTGATATGGCCTCAATCATACCCTAGAGTTATGGGATATAAAAAAAAACACGTTGTATATATAATTATATATATATTATATATAATTGTCAAAAAATAATAGGCCCGTTTTGACAATTAACTTGAATCGATTTATCGTGAGTATCGAGTACCGAGTTGTATGGTAACTTCACTAGTTACGACGCGATTGACCATCGCCTGCCTATTATTTTTTGATAACTTTATCATATTTATTTATGGTGTTTAAAATCTTGAACAAATTAAGCCTGGACATACGATCAACTGAAATCTCATATTCTTTTGCTACTCACAGTTATTCAGCAAAATCGTCAAGGACCAAAAATAATAGTGAAGTGAGCACTTATTTGCAAGCAAATTGACACCCACGTCAATTTGTCGTGTTATAACCATTTCTTACACTGTCAAGGCACTTGTGTTTTGAATAATAATATTTTTGATTCATGATTCGAATGTCGAATCCATGAAATAATAATTGACAGAATTTATGTTGCTAGTCTATTTGCTTTACTGTTAATTTCCCTGACTTTACACAAAACATTCAGTTAACAAACAGATCCAGAACGGACCAAATGAAAAAAAATATCTTACACGCGCCTTATGTATAAATAATTTTCATTTAGGGCTTTACAAAATTCCTACATCGTAAAGTCCATTTCACGAAAGAAGTCCCGCAGACGTGGCGCTGCAGGCATGGGTTATTTTAGGAATGTTGCTAACTTAGCGTATAATAATAATTAGTTCCACTTATTTCCGCGGGACTTCTTTCGTGAAATGGACTTTAAATCTCCAACTGTAAACCTAAAGGTGCGTTTACACTAAACGAGCCGATCACGAGCGGAGCACAAGCCAAGTACGAATTCACAGCCAAGTACGAATTCACGTAGTGTGGACCGGTTTACGAGTCTCGAACAAGCATGCCGCGAGCCTTTGGCAAAGAGTAAACGGAAAAAGGGGAAGGTTCATACAACAATACACTACTAAAAACATGAGGCGCGTGTGCGGGCAACTGGCGATGGCAGCTTCGCTTGAGCGAGGCAACTGGCTGACCCGTTATTATTATTATTATTTATTATAATTTCAGACAACATTGACCATTACATTTATATTGTTAGTATGAACTTAAAAACTATGTTAGTACCTAATAACTAAGAGAGACTTAGTCCTCTGGGTGAGGCTCCACACCAGTGGGCTGTCAAACTTATTACCTATTACATTCAGGATACTGTTACTGCTCCTACACAATCTGTTTAGCAATAACGCTGTCTTTTTGCGCCAGGTGGCATCAAATCCGTCTGTGCGCGACTCAGCGAAAATTGTTGACGCACTGCAGAAGCGTGGCAGACGTGACAGCGCCCTGTACGCATTGTTAAACTGGATGCGCAGAGAATTGTAAGCCCTTTGGGTATAGCTGAACCACAGGCTCGCTGAGTACAGAGATGTGCAATACGCATTGAATAAAGTTACTTGCACTGCGTCTGTACATCGAGCGAACCTGCGGGCCAGCATGTTCGCCCGGACTGACAATGCCCTGCGCTCCCTCTCCATGTCTACATCATCTCCAAGAGTTTCGGTACCCACATGCCCAAGATACTTGAATTGGTATACTCGACTAAGAGGAATACCATTGAGTAACAGTGGTGGAACAACAGTTGGGCACTTTGTACCCGCCTTGAAGATCATGCACTCAGATTTTTTTACATTATAACTGAGTCCGTGTGTGGCCGCATACTTTTCACATACGGCAAGCAACTTCCGCAAAGCACAAATCGAGGGAGCCAGCAGCACCATATCATCGGCATAGCTAAGGTTGTTTACACTGACACCATCTACATAGCACCCTACGGGCATTTGACTGAGTTCCTCGATCAGCGCATTTACGTATAGGTTAAAAAGCAAGGGCGAGCTCAACCCCCCCTGCCTCACTCGTTATGAACCGATTTCTCTTCTTACGCGAAGCCACCAGTCACCTGCACTCTGCACGCGCCTCATGCTTGTAGTCAATGATATCATAAGTAAAAAGACGGCATATCGTAAATATCGGAAGCGAAAAAGAGACGAGACGAAGAAAATGTGGCTAATTAGCCAAGTTTAGACCACTTGCGGAACGTGCATAACCTATCTACCTTTTTTAGGGTTCCGTAACTCAAAAGGAAAATACGGAACCCTTATATGATCCCTTTGTTGTCCGTCTGTCAGTCAATCTGTCAAGACCCTTTTTCTCAGGAACGCGTGAAGCTATCAAGTTGAAATTAATACCAAATACGTAAGTCTACGGGCCCTTAGAGCTGTAAAAAAATCAAGCTTCTGAGTCAACGCAATAAAAAAATACGGCGATTTATGCGGCTGCCGTTGACCTCATCATAAAATTTGGCAAGAAGCAAGGTCACGGCACAAGTAAAAGAAAAAGTTATTATCACATAACAATAAAAAATAAATCGATTACAAACTTACATTTTCAGTTGGAAAACTTACCGTGGCGTACATGTTCTCCCATACATCGTATGGGAGAACATGTACGCCACGTTCTCCCATACATCGTATGGGAGAACATGTTTCTCAAATACAATGTTGTTTGTTTTTGGAATAAATTCATCCCAACTACGGAACCCTTCATTGTGCGTGGTCCCGACACGCGCTGGCCGGTTTTTTACTTCTAATATCATTGCTTGTAGTAGTGTAGCTATCATAGCGTAGTTGTATAAAGCTCACCCTCTGTCCGTTTACTCTGTGCGTTTTGCTCGTGCTCGGCTGTGTTGCGTCAATGGTCGAACACGAAGGTATTTGCATCGCGTTGGAGGACAGTGATCATTATATATGTTCGTACACTTGTCGTCACGAACGACGACGCGCAAAGCTACTCCACTCGTGCTCGGCTCGTTTAGCGTAGACGCACCTTTAGAGCCCAAATTCAAACCTTTCATTTCTTCTTTACTTTTAATATTCATGTATTCAGTAGGTACATACCTATCAGGGGAATATCTCAGATACTCGTACTGACCTACCTCTGGTTAGTTTGCTCGTTTCCGCTCGAATAACTCCAAAACTCTGATGCGGGTCCATGAAATAAATATAAGACCTTACTTTAGTGTTGTAGACGTACAATATTTTAGAAGATATTCTTGTGGTGAAATTGAACAGAAAATTAGGTTTGTAGTAAAACTTCTGGATTTAATAATGTAGGATAAAAGTAACATCAACCATAGCGGAACTTGATAAACCAATAAAAAAATATGTTTATTGCATCAACTTAAATAACTTATTCTAGTAACAATGGGGATAATCCTTAAGTTCTTAATCTGGAAATGTATTTATTTATTTAAAAACAGATACAACAAAATAAGTCATACAACATGAAAAAATACATTCAATGATACATTACCATGATCATATTGGTAAGCATTGCAGAAAAACGCTAAACATTTTCATGACTGCTTTTAATAATCCCTATATTCGTGAATTTTACTATAAGGTATCAAAAACAACGTTACAATGTTTCTCATGCAATTTACGTCCTATTAAAAAGGCAGATAACGTTGTTTCTGTGTTGCACTAAACTTATAAACATAGGAACCTTCTTAGTGTTGACTATAAAGTCTCACAATCATTATTTCAAATACACCTCCTTTCCTTACAAAGATTCTTGGGGCCAAAAGTCAGCCAAACAGTCATCATCTGTCTAGCTTTTCCCATATATTGGGGTCAGTTTCATGTCTAACCGGATGTAGCTGAATACCAGTATTTTACTGACTGCCTGACCTCCACAACCCAGTTACTGGGTAACACGGTACCCAGATGATGTGATTTATTTGGTCTTATATTTATGTATAATTCGGTATAATTATATTATATATTCTTATATTTAAATAGGTATATGTATGTATATCCTAAAATTGAAATAAATATTGATTTCACAATTTTCCTTATTGCACCTACCGCTGCTTGTCTCTGCATCACCCAAAGGTTGACTGGTAGAAAATGCCTATAGCATTAAGTCCGCCTCTGTACATTTGTGTGCTTAAAGTATTAAATAAATAAATAATAAATACCCCTTGGTAAGACTGGTTGTCAGACTTTCGGGCTTCTGACGACCCGTAACATAACAACTGTTAAAGATCTACAAATAACAGCCAGGACCAACTGCTTAACGTTCTTTCCGAGGCACGGACGGGTCTTGGTATGTACAGATGGTCACCCATCCACGGACCAAGCGCGGCAAGCGTAGCTTTACCTGATCGATCGACCTATTCGGCTGTTAATACTTAGCCACAAGCTTCTTTGTTATCTCAACTTATCTAACAAAAAACATAAATTCACGCCACTTCCATTCAAATACAATTTTCTTTGAAATTGATGTAATTATTCTGTTTCCGTATATTTTCTTTGTTCAGTATTTTTTCTGGGAAACTGTTGACGGTACTAATGGTGGCACGGATTCGATTTAAGATGTTGCTATGTACCTCTTGTGTCACGAAAACTTTTCATTAAACTCCATTTACACGGTGTAGCATATTAGCTGTGGCATACCATACAATTTAAGCAACAATTGACTGACACCGTCTAAACAACACGTATAATTGCTGTACGATACGGGCATGTTCAAAACTGGTATAGGTATAAACAGCACGTGCAATCAAAATGCTTGACCCTTACCCCAAAATGCACGACCCTTACCCCAAAATGCACGACCCTTACCCCAAAATGCACGACCCTTACCCCAATATAATTGAAATTAAAAAAAGTTAACTACGACAAAAAACCCAACTACGGCAAAAAGACCGAGATAAATTAACCTTACTTAGCACGTACTTGTTTCATATACAACATTTTTTTAAGTATATGCGAAACCTGAATATAGTTTGTAATATGGAACTGATTTGATTTCAATAAATTTTAGACCATGTTATATTTTGTCCCAAAAATATTTAAGTGTGATGGAAAATGTTATTACATTTAAATGGTAATAACATTTAAATTAATAGTAATTAATTACTTACTATACAATCGCCGTACGATCAGGTACCTACTTCCAAATTATTATCAATGAGCGCAAGACGACCTTGGAGGCGCGGGAGTGCTGTTAGCATGTTTTTGTACGGACAACCCAGTAACATACCTTATAACTTTGTGATTTTTCATGATACAGTTTTGAAATTTTGTACATAGATTCTTTTTATAAAAATACTAGACACGTGTTTCGGGTTTCGCATATACTAAAACTAGTGTTGTATATGTTGCTATCTTTATCTTGCACTTTTAGTTTGCCAGTTGTGCGACAGTGACATGAATAATTTAAAGCTTAGCCATAGCCAAAATGCTAAGTAACTTTTTAAAATTCCTGTCGTTGATTTCGTTAGTTCCACTTTTGGCTACTGGTTCACATAAGTTTGTACACGTTTGTTCACGTCGCCACGTGGCGGCTGACCGCGGAAGATGGAACCACCATTCCTCACGCGGAGAAAAATAAACCACGCCCATCAAACTACTAGTTATTTTCAACCTAAAAAAAAAAAAAACATTTATTTCAAGTAGGTACCACATACCCCATATTTTATTAAAACATATTTAAATTATTAAATGACAACACAAAATCCCACCTTACTATGTACATACGAATAATTACAATATAAATACAAGATCAACATACAAATTAGATCAAATGAAATTTATATTCAATCATAGCTCGCATTCATTACAGTAGTCTTTAACGATATCCTATGCATAAGCTAAGCATAAGCCGATGGCCGATGGAGCAGACGAGTCCTGGAGTGGAGACCGCGTATCGGCAAGCGTAGTGTGGGACGCCCCCCAGCTAGATGGACCGACGACCTTAAGAAGATGGCTGGGTCAGACTGGATGCGGAAGGCGGAGGACAGGATGTTGTGGCGCAGCCTGGGAGAGGCCTATGTCCAGCAGTGGACTGCGATAGGCTGAGTTGATGGCGTACATAATAAGAGAGTGATGTAAAATAATTGATTACGAACTCAGCACATTCATAACATTGTTTCAAATTAGATACAAGTTGCTGCCAGTATACCCAACAGCTTGATAGATAGTAGGTACCTACGGCATAGGTACTTTCTAAATCAACACAATGAACTTCTAAGACTACATTCTCTAATAACTTCATAACAGCTTCGACAGTAATCGATAAAATAATGAGACAACGATCTTGTTATTTGCACAAGTGCTTACTGCAAGCTAAAATTCAGCCTGTTTCCTTCATTAAGTGCCGACTTATGTGTGCTTACTTGTGTGTACTTGTGTGAGTAAGTCTTCGCAGTTATGACTAACGAGTAGACTTTAGCCTAACTTTCATCTGTGTCGAACTTTGAAAATTGTTCTAGATGAAATTATTATTAATTAAGTTTACTGGTATGTTATTAATAGTCAAATTATGCGTGTTTTGATACAATGTTTCTCGGAAGGAGACATGAATTTTGTATGGTTCATGAGTTTATTGTTTTTATATCTTCCATAATTTGCTGTTAGGGACAGTGTTTCCTGAGCTATTTCTCAGAAAAACAGAATTGGTCCTGCGTACTGTTTATTTATTTTAGATGATGTTTCGTGACTATTCAAAAATAACAAATAATCATCAATCTTTACCATCTACTATACATAGAAATATAACACTTCTTCTACACTCACATAATCACATGCATAACTCTCCACGGTTCAGGGAATAACGAATTTTATTTAAATTCAACACGGCGAAATACAAAACGAATGGGTTCGGACGCAATTAGCGACTGCGCAGCACACTCACTCACACAGGGTTAACGTAACAGGTTTTTTTCTGATTCCATTCGTAATTCACGTTTAGCTGTATTTGATGACACGCTAAAATCACGTACCGAGTTTTTTGGGTGTCACTCTTTTTCGATTACGCAAAAATGATGGTATATTTTTTTTATGTGTTATTTTTTAAAGTTTATCGCATTGTGGCCCACTTACTAGCATTCAAAAAAACTTAATAACATCAGTGGGTTGTTTTGGAATTGCATCATATTTTTTGGGTTTTTGTTTTACAGATTGATATTTTTATCAAAATCAAATTATTTATTTTTGCAGAAAACATTGTTACAATGGGCCTTACTACCGTAAGGCATGCAAAATGTATACAATCATGGATAATCAAAATCAAGATTGACATTTAAATATAATATATATAATATTATATTTAACCATTACCGCCACACATAATGTAGAAACAGTGAGTCTCTGAGTCTCATGTGCATAATTTCGGACTTGGCATATAAACAAAGCGATTGTTTTTATTGTTGTAATTATTTTTGTTTTATCTATTTAATTAATATTTATTATTGTTACAATATTAAAAAAAATTGAGCCGTCACGGGGCGCCTGGCAGATGTGAAACATTTAAATTATTTACACACTTACTATACAACATTAGTTTTTGTATATACTAACTCCGAAAAGCGGTCATTGTACTCATAATTTTGAACAATTTTTTCCATACATTTTGTCGATTTAAGTGAACTCAAATGTAGGGAACAGCTGATATTGTTTTCGCGATTTCACGGTTGGTCCCATAGAAATTTTTTTTCAAAATGATGAGTACAATAACCCCTTTTCGGGTTTAGTATAAACAAAAAATAATGTTGTAGTGGCGAGGCGACGCGACGCCACGCGCGGCATGCGACGCCCCGCCAGCAATCGGTTTTACATGCGGCTATAGATGTTTCACATCAATATCTCGTATTAAGTTGCGAAATTAAATTATTTTGTTCCTCAACGGCAACTAAAACCTATGAAGTGAGAACTCTATGGTCAAGCTGTAGATTATATAATTAGATAAATATTTTAAGATATTAAATTCATGGAATGTCTTTCTTAAAGTTATATTAATACAGATTAATTATTTATTTGGTAATAATAATAATTAAATTATCCTACCATGATTGATATTCTAAAATTCGAAATTATGAAAAGCTTAGCTAACGAGCCCATTGTAAACTATTCATAATTTTCGTAATAGGAAAAATCATTAATTATCAAGACCATCATTCTGCCAATTTTTACCAAAAACAAATTCCGGGTGATCTTAATCATAATAATCTTTTTGACACTAACCCTTTTCAGCGATTAAAAACAAATCTTCCTCAGTTATAAAATCTCATTAAAATTTTTGGAAATGACAACGAAACTGAGAATGGCTTTTTTCCACTTAAAATAGAATTAATTCACGCCTAGAGAGAAAATGTAACAAGCAAGGTGATCAATCTTAATTCTTTGGGACAGTCGACTCAAAAGAATATATTTTTACGTTGACTTGTAGGGACATTTCATTATTTCCATCCCCTCCCTTCGTTATAGGGACAGTACCTATTATTGTTAGGAAAATCGATTGCGAATCTGTCATGTTAAGTCTTTTGTCGTGTTTTTGGGTCCGTCATTGTTGTCAAATCTTATGGAACTCTTGATTCGTCAGCGATTCGGAATCCAGTGTAATTTCTTGTCTATTATTCTTTTAATGACAACAGATTTTTTTCTATGTCGTCAGTCTTTTTTATATTGTCTCTTTTATCTAGTCAGTTATATTATTATCATTGAGACATTGAGTTACATTGTTCCTGTGATTTTAAATTGCTTTAGAGTTCCTTTTTTCGCGACTGTGCGTTGCTTTTACCCAATAATCATTATCATCATCATTCCAGCCAAAAGACGTCCACTGCTGGACATAGGCCTCCCCCAAAAACGAGGGGGGGGCGGTTGCCAAATCGCCCCGCTTGGCAGGCGGGTTGGCGATCGCAGTATGGTGTTAAAATGCATAGAGAACGCTGCTGCCTATTCTGTAGTAAGTCCCTTAGTCGCCTTTTACGACACCCACGGGAAGAAATGGGATGATGCTATTCTTTACGTCCGGCACCACACGGAGCCAACCCAATATACGATTGATATTGTTTTTGTTGTCTTTCATTTAGGCTCGTTTCCACCATATAATCGTATGAAGCAGACAGAGACAGAACGATGTTTGAAATACGTTTTGCGTTAAACATATTTCATTTAATGTACTATATTTTCTTTTTATTTCGTTTTTCTATTCTAAAGACCCAATATACGAATTTAATCAGACCCACGAATTAAATGAAACATTCATGCAAATTCCAGAATTCCACTTCAATAAGATCACTGTAAGTTTATCCACTTAACCTTTGGCTAGCCAAAACTAATTCAGACCGTCTTTAACAAGTCAACGTACCGGGTGCCATCTTAGATGAATGCTGACGTGTTGCACCCGAATCATTTATCCAGGACTTGAGGGACGACCATAATCCGGCATTACGATAACCCAATTGTATCGCTGAGCTTCGCCCGTAGTCACGTTCGGAGTGCGCTTAACACCAATATTTGGCCATTAAAACAGAGCAAACAATGTTGTTCCAATGTTTCTTGTTTGAATTATTATTTAAAGTACTTTGCTGTCTGATAGTGGGGGCTTAGTAGATTAGCTGTTGGTAATGCTGGCTGAGGTTGGCTTAAATGTTTCACGAAATTAATGGTGTTTGGAGATTTTACCTGCTTTTGATGGTTATTATTAGTATTTCCGCGGAAGTGGATCAGGATTATTCGATTATTTAGTAGTTTATTTATCATTGAAAGCAGCCTCGTTGTTTTGATATTTTACTGGTCACTTGGGTTTGTTACTAATTCTTACAGACGTCAGTATTGTATTGGAAATATGGAGCTACTACAGACAGTTTTTATCGAAGAAGAACAAACAAAAAGAGTCTCTCTGTCTCTCTCTTGTGTTACTATTAAGATTTGATTGGATTGGTGGATTAGAGATTGGATTGGTCAGTGTGTAATGTTTTTATTTACACGGATTTTCGACTATTGCAATACAAACATTTTTCGCTTTCACTTGCCCAAAAATAATAGTAAACAGCCAATTTAATCAACTTCCTCTTTTCTTTTTGATGTGAAACATCTATAGGCGCACGTAAAACCAATTGCTGGCGGGGCGACACATGCCGCGTGGCGATTTACCGCTCACGTCCACGCGCGCGGTCCCCCCGCTACGCAACCCTGACCATTTTTTCGATGTTTGTTTGTTTGATTTCGATGTTTCACATCTGCCAAGCGTCCCGGACGGCTTAAAATTTTTTTTAACCGACTTCCACAAACGTTATATTAAGTTCGTCTGTATGTTTTTTTTTTCAATGGACACAAATCCAGACTCCGGGCTATTACTGAGAAATTCCTGATAAAAAAACGCAAAACCATTTTGCCGGACCCGGGAATCGAACCCACGACCTCGTGTTCAGCAGTAGCGCTGACGACCGATAGACCAAATATAACTTAATCCAAAAATGAAAACTTAATACAAAATATCTTTAATTAGGGATTAAAACTTTCCGAAACTGTACATTCCGAGTGAGCTAAAAGGACAAAGAAGTCAAAGCTTAAGTCCGACTAAAGAAGTGCCTTCTGGGTATTTAGACAAAACTTTATGCCATTTTCTGCTTAGCCTTTTACTTAGTCCACTGTTTGTATTCGACAAGAAGATTTATGAGATATATTGTCATTTTTTTAACCTTTTTTTGTTTTAAATTTTACGCCTTCAGGTTTTATATTGCCAATATTAGACATTTTTTTTTAAATTTGTTAATAATAATTTAAGAAATAAAAAAGTGAGTTTTGAGTGTCAGTAAATTTTTGTTCTAGATTCCTCTGAAGAAATTAATCTGTGTCTTGTAAAGCTCAGCCCAGCATCTTATAAAATGTGTATAAATTTAATACCTGTAATTAATATGGTGTTGTATACAGGGTGAATATACTTCAGTAATTCAACGTATTCCTTCCAGGACGTGATGTGACTCTTTGCAACATTTAAACACCCCATACAGCCTTGGTAAACATCCATGGGACTGTTTGTATAAAAACATCAAACAGCCCCACTGTTTGATGTTTTAGAACACTCATGGTTACGTCGAAATTTTTGTCAGCGTATACACTACCAGTTAAAATGTCATTAAAGGCCATTCAATTTGTAGGTTTAGAGAAATATTATATTTAAAGATGAATTTTGGAAAAAATAAAGTTGAGCGTAGTTTTTTTCGCGCTTACGATGGGAGTCCCATGGAAAAAGTTGTTCAGTTGGATCTGGTGTACCACAGCCTGAAATATGACCAGACCGTTATAATACATGCTGTAGATTTATGTCCAAAATAATGTTCCCAGTTACGTATTTCAACGTAAAGTTCGTCAAGTTCTTTTCGATTAGGAAAGTTCCTCGACTAAAGGGTGAGTTCGGTGTGCACAGAATTAGCACAACACGGAACGAACTGTCCAAAGTTTGGTGTCGGTGTCGGTCTATCCAATTACTGACGAATCACTTTACTTATACCTTGCTTGAAGTATGTGTGTCTATTTAGTAGTCGGCCCACGTTGGTGAATAAAGAGCTGCTGATTTGGTTGGCAAACACGTGGGCTCTTTTGATGGTGAAGTTGATATCAGAAGCATCACTTTTTGTTCATTTGTAATACTGAATAAAAAAATATTATTATTATTTGTCTTTCACTTGAAGTGAAATCTCGTTTTATTTCGTCCCATGTGTGTCGTAAAAGACGACTAAGGGACTTACTAGAGAATGGGCAGCAGCGTTCTCTATGCATTATAACAATCATCAATTTTGTGATGGGAACATTTGTTTTGGCTTCCTTGGTGTAAAATGATGGGTTGTTTTATTGTTACTTTTCTTTACTGTTTATTTTTTATGTTTTAGTATAACTTTTGTTTTAGGATAGTTTTCAATTTTCATCTTATGGGTGCTAATGCCTGAAATAAACGATTAATAATAAAAAAAAAAAATAATAACACCGTAGGGCGATCGTCAACCTACCTGCCAAGCGTGGCGATTATGGCAACTCCTCCCCGCCCCTTTGGGGGAGGCCTATGTCCAGCAGTGGACGTCGTGTTCGGCTGAAATGATGACTCGACGTGAAACGTCGGAACACAAAATTAATCAATAGTGATGAATGAATTCATTGGTGAACTTATCCAACGGTTTTGAATTTCGGAATTTCGGCATCTAAAATGAACATATTCTCGAGTGAACTAAAAACTCAAACTGAACTCAAAAATCTCAAATTCAAAACTCAAAAAAGCGCAGCGTTTGATAAATAACTAAAAAGCTTTACACGTATCATCATAATCATCACAATTTCAGCCGAAAGACGTCCACTGTTGGACACAGGCCTCCCCAAGCACCGCCACTTCGACCAGTTCTGTGTTTCCCGTATCCAGCGGATTCCCGAGGCCTTCACAAGGTCAGGTTACACGTATACCGACCATGAAAAAGTTTTTCGAAAGAAAACAACCGACGACTTCTAAACAAATCACATCCAATTAAAAATAAACTTTACTTTTGGAAGTCAATGCCGAAAAATTCAAATACAAATGACAAGACAAAAACACTGACTTCCGAAATTAAAGTTATTTTTCAATTTGATGTGTTTTTTTTGAAGTCGGTTGATTTTTGTTTGTAATTTTTATTTTATTTTTCACTTTTTAGTGGGTCAGTTTGTAATTTATCTAAGTTACAATAGCCTAATGTCAACTGCTCATCACCTTTTACAAAATATTGCTTTTCCCAATGCAGGGGCGTTAACTGTTGAGGAGTTCTCCTTGTAAGAACAGGAGAACTGAAACTGACGGTGACTTCACCATATGCATTGTGACGAGCATAAATTGCTTAGCATCGATATTAAAGTATCTCATCGACTCGCAACCGTGAAATACTTATTATTAATTAGTCCCGGTGGCCATCTGTGGTCTTCATCATCAGTTCAACTTCAACAAAGTGCAAATGCATGAGTTACTATAAAAACTACCCAAATTGCTATAGGTGTGCCTATTAAATTTGATAAAATCAGTCCAAAATAGACGAAGAAATCGGCGAGCATACATTAAAAAAAAAAACATATAGCCGAACTAACCTAACCGAAAATTATAAACTCCTACTTTTTGGAAGTCGGTTAAAAATTAAAATTTCCCTCTCCATTGTCCATCGACTTGATTCAGGTCGTTCGCGCCAAAAATGGCTGACAATGAAGTGGTTATGCAGTTAAATAAATCTAAAGTGCACTGAAAAAACTGTAAGTACCTAAATATCACTGTTCACAGACTGATCATCATCATCATCATCATTTCAGCTGAAAGACGTCCACTGCAGGACATGGCCCTCCCCCAAATAGCGGTGGCGGGGGGAATTTGCCATAATCGCCACGCTTGGCAGGCGGGTAGGCCATCGCAGTATGGTTTTAAAAATGCATAGAGAACACTGCTGCCCATTCTCTACTAAGTCCCTTAGTCGCCTTTTACGACACCCACGGGAAGAAATGGAATGGTGCTATTCTTTACGTCCGGACCGAATGGAACACATAGACTGATATCTTTGATGAAAACCAACAGTGATAAGGACCTCAGTATCTCAAAGTAACAAAAGTTATGGCGCACTTTGTTTCTCTTCCTCGCAATTAAAACCAGGAACTGAAAAGTGAAGACACAGTGTGATATTTTGTCTACATTTTGCCCTAGTTTTGCAAATTGAAACATCGAAACATAATACCGTTGTATTTTATAGTTATTTCCGAACTATCTATCCCGTACGTTGCACCTGCCATGTTTTGTCTCTGCATCACCCTAAGGTTGACTGGTAGAAAATGCCTCATGCATTAAGTCCGCCTTTGTACATTGTATTTTTGTTACTTGCGCTAAAGTATTAATACATAATACCTTCTCCAAGACAATGTATACTATAATCTCTGCACCTACCTTTAAGACATAGGTACTACTAACAGAAATGACCGTGTCTTTGCCCTCTATCATTAATTTTAATCTTGTGATTCGTGTGTAGGTGTATACCGCTTTGGCTTCCATCTATTTCTCGATATCATTGCAAAATATTCCTTTTCACTAAGTTTACAACCCAACCTTTACCAAAAAGATAGCTTCAGTTGGATATTAAACATCTAAACACAGATTAATCACCTATCAAAACAATTACATCCCAAATACTTATCTCACCGAATTTTAATTCCGGAACGCATAATACCTTTTACAAGATAAGTAGTACCTGTCTTAAGACGCCGAGGGTCGCATTTATTCGGTAATTCACCTAGCAACTTCGTAAATGCAGGGATTAAATTACCCGGGTCGCTTCGTAGGAAAAATGTATGAGGATCGAGAAGACAGGGGACCATTTTCAGAGAACTGAGACCAGGGGAAGCTCAATTAGTGGCAGGGTGTAATTCCCGACCTCTCGTTTGGGTGCTTATTTCGTTATGGGGTGGGTGATTATGGAAGAAAAAACGTGGAATGCGGTAAACATGTTTGTGTTTTTTAGTACCGGATGGATAAAGTTTCGTCAAGGATTTTTACCAAATTATGGTGTGAAAAATGAATATAGAAATTGCGCTGCTAAAACGTGGTTAAGTTTTAGGTGATATCGCATAAGTTACATTATTTTTCTGCGTAAAAACTAACTCCGAACATCATACTAGCTGGTAAAGTCACGTTTAGCTATAATAAATACACACCAATCTCAGGACATACCTATCCATGATATGAAGTTGGTTACTGGCACGGCTTAACACACACGACAAGACTTACGAATGCAAACGGTTATGGGACTCCTACTACCAAAGCCAATTTAGGTTATCACAGCTTCGCAATCAAGGCAATGCCAAACAAAGTACTAGGAAGACATAAAACCGAGGCAGTGATACGTAGAGGCGATCTTAGAGCTGATGTTTGGGTAACCGGCGTTCCATTGGGCACGGTGCCAGGTCACTCGGGATCAATGCGTCACACCGAACTTCGGTGCAGAACGTTTGTATAGTGATTAGCAAGTTTTCGGTGGATTTATAAGATTGCAGTTGGCGTGAAAATTTGTTGGAAGACCGAATTTGTTAGCGAGTTCTTCAATTAATTAGTAAGTAACTAACAATTGGGAATTCACCAACGAAAGAATCGGCAAATTGTGGCCCTTAGCTGAGAATGGGGCAATTCCCTTAAGTGTCGTAAATGGCTACAAAGTGTTTTTGGTAATAGAAAAACAGTCGATTCCTACTTCTGAAATCGTAATGATATTGCTCATTGATACCTACAGGCAATAGATGATCCAATTTTTGTTCTCTTTTAAGTACAAGATTAACCCAGATGGCTGCAATTGTTTACTCAAAAAGCTCATAACAATTCGTAATAAACCTCAAAGTTCACTCATTTTCCACTTCAAAATTCCAAACAACCGAACTTTCCAAAAACAGTACTTAAATGAATGCTTAATCTTAAAGATACATCTCATAATCACTTGAGCCCTTAATAAAACACTTAGGAAAATAATATTTAAGACAGTTACGGTGTAAACACGGCTGATAATTTATCTTTATGAGAAACGTTGTAATTCTAAGCAAGATATGAACTGAGATTTTCCTGGGCCCCATTAAAGTACAGGTACACGTATTAAGGTAATGTTTAGCACCTTATTTCGGTAACAATTTTGAAAGAAGAAAAAGTTCGTATGATATTGACGACGAATAACCGGAAAGATGGGTTTAGTGTGAAATAGGAGGAAGTCTTCTTCTTTTCGTATCCACGGTATACCTATGTATGATGCTTATACTGTTTTGGCCCAGTAGGTGGCCAGATTAATTGCGGCGTAAAATGGTCAGACCGTCGACGTTGCAGGTAGAAGGGCATTTGGGACACTCTAGCAGATGGGACATAGTCTATTCAGGCACTCGCACTGGATGTTGGGTGAATCGATAATGCCCCATTTTGCCAGACTATGTTTGCAGCGGCCTGCTTGGGTATGCAATAGATTCAGTGCTTTCCAAATAGGCTACTATAGTTCTCGAGGAAGATTGGTATAGTGCCACGGAAATTTGTCACGGAGAAGTATATAATAGTGCCACAGGAATTTGACAGAGAGAAGTATAGTGCCAGGGGAATTTGGCAGGGAGAAATATAGAGCCAGGGGAATTAGAGAGGGAGATGTATAGTGCCCGGGGAATTAGACAGAGGAAAGTATAGTGCCAAGGAAATTTGATAGAGAGAAGTATAGTGCCCGGGGAATTTGACAGGGCGAAGTATAGTGCCCGGGGTATTAAACAGACAGAAGTATAGTGTCAGGAATTTTACCAGTTAGAAAAGGCTCATCAATTTCCGTCTATTTCGCTGAAAACCAGAAAAACGAAGAAAATCAGTACCCTTTATTTCTGTCTCTTTCAGTCGTGTAGATTCAGTTACTTAGTGATATTTGAATCTATTATAATAAAAGACACATTGTGCTCAGACTTCCTTTTTCTTAAACTTAATACAGAATTTCGTTTTTATAGTCCAGCAACCTGTCTTACGAACAAAGACATTTCTTGGTAGAAAATCATAAATATGATTTTTTTTGTCATTACACAAATAATCTTATTTCGTTTCTCTTTGTCTGTTGACGAATATACAATTAATAAGATACGAATGTTTTGTTCTCTGTTATTTAAGTAATAAAACCGACCAAGTGCGAGTCGGACTCGCGCACGAAGGGTTCCGTATATAAAAATGGCAAAAAAATCCTGTTTGTTGTATGGGAGCCCCCCATAAATATTTGTTTTATTTTAATTTAATTATTTATTTTTAAACTATATAACTAAATAATCTGTGAATATTTTAAGCGTCTACCTGTAGCCGTTATCAATATAGAGCAAAAAGGAGCAAAAAAATCACGTTTGTTGTATGAGAGCCCCCTTAAATATTTATTTTATTCTGTTATAAAGGCAACAGAAATACATCATCTGTGATAATTTTAACTGTCTAACTATCACGGTTCATGAGATACAGCCTGGTGACAGACGGACAGACAGACAGACAGACAGACGGCGGAGCCTTAGTAATAGGGTTCCCGTTTTACCCTTTGGGTACACTGAAAAAAATGCGAGCTAACTAAGATACATTTTCTCTTCGTTGGCATTAAAATGTTTGGAATCACTATTTATTTATTTACTATAAACAAGACTATTTGCCAGAACAAATTCATTTTTTTTATATCGACAATGTGACATGTACAGAATAATCACCGGTCTTTGTTACATCATACATGTTTTGTTTGATTTTACTGCTCCACTTTTTTAAATCAAATAATAACTTTAGTTGATGGTAACAAGCAACTTGTTAGCACTACATCATTCTTAAACTGACCAACATTTGAGTTAAATTAAATAACTACCCGTAGTTAAACTAACTAATTACTTAGTTGACGGAACTATGATAATTTAACAAAGTACTCCTAGCTTCAGAAGTCAAGATCTTGTTAGGCTCGTATGGAGTCAAGATGCGTGATCACATTAAACAAGATGTTTGTTAAAGCAAACACTCTTTTTTTTCAGTGTAGATTTTTAACAGTCGTTGCGGGTTGTCTGAAGCCTAAACCAGTAAGAGGTATCATGTTATCCAGTTACTGGGTTGTGGAGGTCAGATAGGCAGTTGCTCTGTAGCGGCATTAACATCGCCACATGCGAACTATGCGTCACACTGACGTCACGCAAAATCCTGCATCGCGCAAGCAGAGTTTACCGCGCGACTAGAATATATACAACGTCCCGACATAAACCGTCGGGCAGTTGGCCACCAGACACGACACCCGTCTGGTCGGAGGATCCTCCCTTTTTTATGTTGGATGAGTGAAATTTACACCCTGTTCAGTGTAAAAAAACCCTAAAAAGTAATAAGTATTTTAAAGTCATCATCATCTGCCTAACCCCTTTTCCCGACTTTGTTGGGGACGGCTTCCAGCCTATCCAGATGCAGCTGAATACCAGTATTTTAAATGGAGCGAATGCCTGACCTCCACAACCCAGTTACTAGGTAATACGATACCCCTTGAAGACTGGTTGTTAGACTTTCGGGCTTCTGAAGACTCGTAACAACTATTAAAGATCCACGAATGACAGCCGGGACCAACGGCTCAACGTGCATTCCGAGACACGAACTGGTCTTGGTATGTAATCATGGTCACCCATCTAAGGACCAACCGCGGAAAGCGTAGCTTAACCTGATTGATCGACCAATGCCGCTGTTATTACTTAGCCACAAGCCCCTCCCCTCAAGTATTTTAAAGTATAATAACAATTTATTATTCGTAATCTGTTTTGCGTGTTTAAAGTGTTCCGTTTGGTGCCGGACGTAAAGAATAGCACCATCCCATTTCTTCCCATGGGTGTCGTAAAAGGCGACTAAGGGACTTACTAGAGAATGGGCAGCAGCGTTCTCTATGCATTTTTAAAACCATACTGCGATCGCCAACCCGCCTGCCAAGCGTGGCGATTATGGCAAATACACTCCTTCTTTTTTTGGGGAGGCCTATGTCCAGCAGTGGACGTCTTTCAGCTGAAATGATAATGATGATTATTCGTAATATATTTGTTTTGTTGTCATTATCATGTCATCATTGGCAGATATTTAAATAATGCAGACACGGCAATACATCATTTTCAAATACTTTATAGGACAATTTCTCTTGCCACCATTCTCTTAATTTTATATAATTAAATATAGGGTCATCATCGGGCTCCTCAATTTTTATTCATTTTTCACAAATTTCACATTTGTGTTTTTATTTAATGATTGAAGATATGTATCCACTAACATAGACAATGGGTTGTTGCTCCATTTCCGTTAAATCTATTTCTATAGTCTCAAACTCCTCTGGGATGCTTAATACAGGAATGCCTGACTGCCCACTTGCTTTGAGATTGTCTCACAAGTACTTTTTGCTGACAGCTCCTCTTTATTTTCGGGGTCCTCAAATTTCATTATGGAAATGTAACAAAATGTGCACATTTTTATATCTCAATCTTTCTTCAAATGTAACATATTGTACCTAAATCATTTGTTTTTTAAAACAAAATCCTTGTTATCTCGTAAAAAGTGATAAAACAGTTAAAAACCTAAACACACCACAGTTCACAATTACTAATACTCTTGAAAACACTTAGTTATTTCCTTACGTACAGTAGTTATGTAAATCTACCTACCCACTCCCTTATTAAAAAAAACGGTCAAGAGCGAGTCGGACTCGCACACCGAGGGTTCCGTACGTATATATGATGTTGATGATTTCCGAAAAACTGTGCTATTTAGAGACATCATTTTATTTTTCCTGTAATCTTTACATACACTTCTATCACATAGAATAATTTCAGATTTTTAGTTTTAATTTTTATCTATCCTCTCCATTGTCAATGGACAATGGAGAGGATAGATAAAAATTAAAAATTCATGCCCTAGTAGCCCCACTTCAAATTTTTAAGACCCCCTTTCAGTCCCTTTTGCAAAAAAGATATATTTTTTTAAATTTCTTTCTTGTTTGCAAAATAGTTGGGCAAACGCCATCTAAAATTATTCTAAATTTCAAGTTGATAGCATTAGTAGTTCTTGAGATATCCAGGTGTGACAGACAGACAGACTTAGTCTCACCATAAGGGTTCCTTTTTACCATTTTGGTACGGAACCCTAAAAAAGTACAGGAAACCAAACACATCCATACCTACATATTTTTCTCTACTCTCCTAAAGATTCGCTTTCACCATACAGAAGGGTCATATTTCTCATACACATTTACTCATTTCCGTCGACAGTTGTACCGATTTGAATGGCAAAACCAACAATAGCCGTCTAGTGTATTGTCCGAATTGCTTATAATAGGCACATGATATATCTGTAGTATGGACTGTATTATAAGATCCAAAATTATATCTCTGTATCTTACGGCTAAATAATTCTGTAAGCTTGACGGATAGCAGAATTAATAATATGATGTAATTTGGTACAAATGTATAGAGGTATGAGAAAAACCGGCCAAGTGCGTGTCGGACCACCCACAATGAAGGGTTCCGTAGTTAGGATGAATTTATCCTAAAAACAAATTTAACATTTTAGTTGAAAAACATATTCTCCGATACATCGATAAACGTCACAGTCAATTCTTCAACTGCAAATATAAGTTTGTAATGGCAAAAACATTTTTTTTATGTGATAAAACAACAAATTTACAATGTTAGGACTTTTTCCTATACTTGTGCTGTGATAACTTGCTTCTTGCCAAGTTTCACGATTCTAGGTCAACGGAAACTATCCTATAGGTTTTGATTTATTTGCGAGTATTGAAATATGTCGCATAAATCACCATATTTTTGTATCGCGTTAACTTAGAAGCTTGATTTTTTTAGAACTCTAAGGGACCGTGGGCCTACGTATTTGATATTAATGTATATAATAAACAGACAGACAGACAGATAAATTTACAATTTCAGGACTTTTTCCTATACTTGTGCTGTGAGACCTTGCTTCTTGTCAAATTTCATGATTCTAGGTCAACGGGAAGTTCCCTGTAGGTTTTGATTTGTTTGCGAGTATCGAAATATGTCGCAATAATGTCGCATAAATCGCCGTATTTTTTTACTGCGTTGACTTAGATACTTCATTTTTTTAGAGCTCCAAGGGACCATAGACTTACGTATTTGATATTAATTTCAACTTGACTGACAGACAGACAGACAGGCGGACAACGAAGTGATCCTATAAGGGTTCCGTTTTTTCCTCTTGAGGTACGGAACCCTAAAAAGGCTGGAAAGTTCACTCATCCTCCATAGAAATGGGATGATCCTGATAGAACAGTAGCTAGCCCACCAGACACAACACCCGTCTGGATGGAGGATCCTCCCTTTTCGGTAAATAATGAGTGAACTTTACACCCGTACTAACCTTTAACTTTATACCTCTTTATATGCTTTAATGATTTCCCACCCTAAAAAAATACGGTATTCATAAACCACTTATAAATGGAGATACATTATATTGATACCTCTCTGCTTGCAGATTGGGGCAGGCCGCGTATAATGCAATGCATTGCAAAAATCCTCCTTCATCTATTTCGTATATTTTCTATGAATCAACGCAAACTACAGGCGGGGTTTACCGCAATTTTTGTATGAAAATGCTTTGCGTTGCGGCCCGATGTGGCTGTAGTTTGCGCTTGGTGCTTGCCGTGACTCTTGAGCACTCAATGGTTGATTGGTGATGAAGAGTAGGTGTTACCCAAAGCCAATGTGTCAAGTCAAATGCAGTTAATACACATTGATAGCTATTTACATGTGTGTTGTGTATGTATCGAGCCAATGAAGCGAATAAATAATTCTTAGCGCTGATGGTGGGCCGGGTATTATTGCTGGCGCGTGTAACTGCTGCCTGTTCATGGTTGAACAGTAATGCTGCACATTTTCACATGCTAGCGTGAAAGCATTCTCAATTCAGCCATTGCTACTAAGAAGCATGTGTGGGAAACGATGCTAGTTACAAGCATGCTTATATGGAATGTTTTAGTTGCACAAAATTGAGCAACTTCATATATTATGACAATTTCTTTAAAGCTTTGTCGTTTCGTAGTTCATTTATCTTCAAAAGGTAAACCACATATTTTCTCTCAACTTGTTCTTTCGTGTTTGTGTTTTTTTTTTTTGCGTTATAGTTACTTTCGAATAAAAAAATTGCTACTATTTGAGATAAAGGAGCAATCTATCTGTGGCAATTATTAGTTACATTTGGTTTAGTTAAATTTTGCCGCAAAGTGTACCAGTGCAAATTTTTTTCTATTTTGCGAATGCGTTCTTAAAACTTTGCAACTTTATCGAACATTCTCATAACTTTCGTTAAAAACGTAAAGTTGCGGTATATCCGATTAAACAAAAAACAAATGAATAGAATTTAAATAAAAGCCGTTGTCCAAAGAATTCTCTAATAGAATAAACTCTGCAATCAGCGATCCGTGTTTTCAAATGCCTGTACCTTCGGGACGGACATGGAAAAATATTCCGAAGTTCCAAAGGAAAATACGTTGCCTCGGAGGAGGAAAAACAAGTTGAGCTCAAAAGCTTTAAGCCGTAAATATTTTCTTTCGCGCAATATCCATTCGTGGAACACAGAGTGTAATGTAATGCTTAGTCAGGCTTATAACTAGATCTAATTGGCAAATACGTAGGTTGCAGATTATTTGTTTTGTTGGGAAGTACTAGCTGAATATCAGACATAATGCTCACATTACTATCCGATTTTACATATTTTTGATTTACACATTATACCTGTCTAACAATCGTGGTGATTCTGTTTACTTATGGTATTTTCCCCTGTGACTATTAATTGTTGACATTTTAGAGGTATGAGGAAGAGGGTGTAAAGTTCACTTATCCTCCATAGAAAAGGGAGGATCCTTCGACCAGACGGGTGTCGTGTCTGGTGGGCAATTGCCCGACGGTTGATGTCTGGATGTTATGCTAGATGCGCGGTAAACTCTGCTTGCGCCATGCAGGATTTTGCGTGACGTCAGTGTGACGCGTAGTTCGCATGTTGATGCCGCTACAACATTATAGAAGTCTTTGATGACAAATGATAAATTATTTATTTTTAACCGACTTCACAAAAAGGAGGAGGTTCTCAAGTCGTCTGTATGTTTTTTTTTTTTTTTATGTTTGTTACCTCAGAACTCCGTCGTTTATTATTTTTTTATTTGAAAGGATATACTTTCAGATTGGTCCCATTTTTATCGAAATCCAGTTCTGATGTTGGGATCCATGAGTAACTGAGGGAACTCCTCAAATATTATAGGCATACATATAGCGATTTTTATATTTTCATCAACAAGTCAATCATTTGCATTCAGAAAGTATAATTTGGTGAAGTGGAACTGATGAAGAAGGCCACAGATGGCCACCGGAACTTCTCAATGATACGTATTTAACGGGTGGCGATGAGATATCTGGATTAAGATAGTTAAGCGAAGCAAATTTATATAATGGTACCATCAAACTGATCTGAAGATGAAGCCGGAAGGTAGGCACTGGAACTCCGTAATAAAACAATGTATCCTACCCGTATTTGGTCTTATTGGAATTGTCATGAGATGCACTCTGGCTATAAATGATTTTTAACCGACTTCAAAAAAGGAGGAGTCTTCTAGAGGTCATATAAAAGGATATACATACAAAAGGAAACCGTGACTGATTGGTCTATCAACACAGCTCAAACCACTGAACAGATTGGGCTGAAATTTGGCACGTAGGCATCCGCTAAGAAGGGGTTTTTTGGAAATTTGACGTTTAAGGTGGGGGGAAACGGAGGGTTTTGTTTGCATGAAAAATCTTATTCCTAGAGTTAAGAGTTAATAAACTTGAAACTTGGACGAATACTTACGTAAGTAAATTATAAAGTTTGTATTTTTTTGTTATCTTAATTTCAATGGATGGGATGTCAAAGCTTGTATAGAAGAATTTTAACGCGCGGCCCGATCAACTCGAAACTCAGTATTTATACTTAAAACCAAAAATGAAGAATAACTTGTATCAGGGTTTTTCGTAAAAAGGGGTAGTCAATTTTACAAGAGAGGATTTTACTACGTGGCTTGATTAACTCGAAAATTGGTATAACCTTTAAGTCAAATAATGGAAAAGTCGCAAACCACTTTAAAAATTAACCTCTTTGGGGGTGTAAAGGGGGGATGGATACAGTTTGTATGAACTAAATCTTCTTTCGTTGATCTATTAACTTGAAACTTCGCTTGAATACCTCATCATCAGTCTACCTGCCCTAATCCAAATTTATTTGGATTAGGGCATTTATTTTAATTTAATTTCGGAAGTCGGTGGCCATAAACGAAAATACAAAACCAAAGACAACGACTTCCGAAATTAAATTAAAATATTAAATGTGGGTGTATTACAGGTACACCTCTGCCCAACCCTTCGAGGAAACAAGGCGTGATGTTATGTTATGTGCTTCCGAAATTAAAGTTATTTTTCGCTTTTTAGTGTTTTTGTTGGAAGTGGTTGTTTTTTTTGTAAAAAAGGTTTTTTGTAAGTAGTTTTGTACAAACACTTTTACACGTCAATCATATTTTAAAAACTAGATGAGGTCGGCGTTTTTTATCCAACTACTTTAAGAAGAAAGGCCGAAACGAACTCAGAGGTACAATTTCTCTTAAAGTCCAAAAAGAGATGATGGAAGTAAGTCATCATCTGCCTAGCCTTTTCCCAACCACGTTGGGGTCGGCTTTCACTATAACCGGATGCAGCTGAATACCAGTATTTTACATGGAGTGACTGCCTATTTGAACTCCACAATCCAGTTATTGGGTAATAAGATACCCCCTGGTACTCGTAAAACTGGTGGATGCCAATCTTCACAGCTTGGCCCATCGCCGCAAGGTTGCCTGCTTGTCGGTCTTCTACAGATTGTACTTCAGTGAGTGTACCCAAGAACTCCACGACCTCATTCCACCGGCCCCCTTCTATTATCGGACATCTAGACGCACTGCAAGTTATCATACCTTCCTTGTTGCTATTCCACCAATTCGCACTAAGCATTTCCAAATGTCTTTTATAATGCGCACATCAAAAGAGTGGAACTCTCTGCCTGCGTCTGTGTTTCCGAACGCATACAACCCTAATCTCTTCAAAGTTAGAGTGAACAGGCTTCTTCTGGGTAAGCTCACTCCATCGTCGACTTTGTCTCTGTCACCTCTGCCCTAGACTAAGGTCAAGAGCAAACCCTTCCTAAATAAAAAAAAAAAAAAAAAAAAGACTGAGACTTGGCTTCTGACGACTCGTAACGACTATCAAAGTTCCACAAATAACAGCCGGGCTTAACGGACTTTTCGAGGCACGGATTCTGATTACCCACTTAAAGTATATTTTGCCTTGTGAAAATTGATTGTAGAATTGTGAAAGTCCCTGAGAAAAAATGATGTAACCAAACAGCTTTTTTGGAATAATATTTTTTGGAAAAAAAGGCAAAGAACGGTTTTTAAAAAAACATACAGGAAAGTTATTAGATATTTTCCCATAATTATAATCTTGGCAATTTTGTTTGAAAAAGAACATCCTTCAAATTCCACCTTTTTGTTGGTCTAAGATGCGATCGCTTTACATAGTGTTTTTCATAAAACTTTCGCATACTTTATTAGGTGTTCAACTATTTTAGTCACAATGCTTTTAGTGTTTAAAATTGACCACGATACGACCTTGTGGATAACCTGACAGAAAAAATCAGCAGTTGTCGATTTTGGTGAATTTGAGGGACAATTAAAATCAACATTTTACATTTTACATTTATTTTTTATTAATGCCTAATTATCTTTAATTTACTCTCAATTAATTAACGGACACAAACTCTCCTTTATGTTTATTATTCTAGCGTATGGCACTCGTGGGTTGCAGCTGAAAATCAGCGTCAGGTGGTACACCTTGTGTTGTCATCTGACATTATGCTGAGCTGAGGCCCTTTTGGCATTATAATTAATTGTTTTCTGTGTTATTTATAGTTTTTAAGGTGTATTTTTTTGCTGTAATGCCAATAAACGCATTTTCTTTCTTTCTTTCTATTACAGCCAGCAAACTTCATACGCATAAGCAAGATACAAAGGTCTAAAAATGTAGTTAAGAACATTTTCGAAAAATAGTGTTACAGCCAAATTAGACCGATTTTAAATTTTCCATAGAAACAGATGTTTTCAGTTATCTGATTTTAAATAAGACATTTCGAAAATGTACTGAACTAACTTTTTAAACCTTTGTATCTTGCTTATGCGTATGAAGTTTCATTAAAATCGGTTCAGTCATTTCGAAAAACAAGGGCTTGAAAGTTTGTATGAAATGCCGTACGTCGTAAACGCTCTTAAAGAATACTATATATTATATCACTAGCTGCTGACCGCGGCTTCACCCACGTGGATTTTTTTAAACATATCAACCTTCCTCTTTAATCACCCTATCTTTTAGTAAAAACCGCATCAAAATCTGTTGCGTAGTTTTACAGATCTAAGCATACATAGGGACAGACAGAAAGCGGGAAGCGACTTTGTTTTATACTATGTAATGATTCTAATATGACATCTGGAGACACCTGGCAACAATACATGCACTGCACACAGGTGTCCCATCAGGTGACCTTGAGTTTTATTAGCAACAATGCTCAGGAGACTATTGTCGCTGTCTTGCATTCGACGCAGTAGTGACGCGGATCTTTTGCGCAAGATTGCAAAGAAGTCTTCTATACCTACGCGCTGCTGCGAACATCCCTGGCACGCTGCAGAAACGCGGCAGCGAGAACAGTATCCTAAAAGCATCAAATTTATTATTTTGTTACATGAAACTATGCTTAGAAAATTGTTTGGAAGTATTTTTTCTTCATATAGGTAATTTCTGACAAAATCACATCACATGCACTTTATCGGATTGACACTATCGTTAAATATTCAAAAAAAAAAAAAAAAAAATTATTTATTGAATAAAAGGTATTTGTAGTACGTACATAATAGAGCTTAATAATTAAGTAAGTAGTAAAACTAACAAATATCTGTAGGGGTGAACTACTGTTCTACTAGCTAGGTAGCAAAGCAACCTGTGTTAAGGAGAGACAGTTTGCCTCCCTCGATAAAAATCTTAAAAAGAATGCTACGTGTCGACTCCTAAATCAAGTCATTAGTTACATTACATACATTATTATCACACTCACACTCAGTTGCAGAAACGATCTTTAAATTTTAAAGACTACATTAAACACTAATGTAGCATTAAATCATTGCACAAAACCATTTTTTATTTTATTTTAATGCTCCATTAAATTTAACTAATGAAATGTCAAACCTAATGAAACCGGCCATTTTAAACACTTTTACGTTGCACGTAACTTCATTAGCGCCCATTAGCAGGTGGTGAACTTTAAGTTTGACATTTCAGATTTTTTAATTTTAATGGGCCGAAAAGCATCCATTAAGAGCAACATTAGTGTTTTCTACGGTACTTGAATGCATTTCTGTAATTGAAAGATGTCTTTAACCAGTCTTTCGTCATTATCTGATTCTTATTTAGTAGATTTACCTCGCCGTCGAATCCCAGACCGAGTGAATTCATTTTTAAAACATGATGGAAAAGAGTTTCGTGTAAAGTATAGAATTTCCAAAGAGGCAGTTCTTCAAATTTGTAACCTATTTGATTAAGATTTAGAACCAGTGACGCAAAGAAATAAATCCATTAATGGCCTGACACAGCTTTTAATATGTTTGAGATTTTTCGCCACTGGATCTTTCCAGCAAGTAGGTATTGGGTGATTTAATAAACATAAATAAATCAACAGTTTGTCGGAAACAGGTTGCGTCGGGTTGTTTGTCAGTTTGTTTATACAAAAAGTATCCCGTGAGCTAGCAAAATTATTATTAAGCCACCTCTATATTAAAATGCCAGACCGGACGGAACTACGTAGAGTTGCAGAAGGTTTTTATGAAATTGATGGATTTCCACGTGTGGCCGGAGCTCTAGACTGCACACATGTTAAAATTATTAGATTAAGGGGGATGCGCTAAAGTAGCCCGCAAAATTCAAATTTTATTACGTTTTTTGCAATTTGCAGGTCAGTAACACGTATGTTGATCTAATTATGATTCGCGGCCATAACCAATATGGCTTTACAGAATTATAATCATTAGAATATGAATCAGAAGTATAAAAATTGCAAAAAACGTTGGTAAATTTGAATTTCGCGGGCTACCTTAGCGCATCCCCCTTAAACCAGATTATTTAAACTACATTAAACCACAGAGTACACTGAATACACATAAATCAACTACATTTACTTTATTTTATTCTAAAATTGTGGTGTACTTGTACGTACGGATAATAACAGAACGCAAATGTTCACTCTTTTCGTTCAATATGGTAATTTGTTCCTGGCAATATTGTTTAAAGTCTTCTTTAACTAAAGTGGCATTAAAAATGTCTAATGCTATCTAAAATTTGTTTGTGCAACTTCATTAAAGTAATGAATTCATTAGCGATAATGTTGCTTTATGTAATGAAGTGTTAATGGTGAGCTTTCTGCAACTGAGTGTCAGTTGCAGAAAGCTCACCATTAACACTTCATTACATAAAGCAGCATTATCGCTAATAAATTCATTACTTTAATGAAGTTGCACAAACAAATTTTAGATGGCATTAGACATTTTTAATGCCACTTTAGTTAAAGAAGACTTTAAACAATATTGCCAGGAACAAATTACCATATTGAACGAAAAGAGTGAACATTTGCGTTCTGTTATTATCCGTACGTACAAGTACACCACAATTTTAGCATAAAATAAAGTAAATGTAGTTGATTTATGTGTATTCAGTGTACTCTGTGGTTTAATCTAGTTTAAATAATCTGGTTTAAGGTGGATGCGCTAAGGTAGCCCGCGAAATTCAAAATTACCAACGTTTTTTGCAAATTTTATACTTCTGATTCATATTCTAATGATTATAATTCTGTAAAGCCATATTGGTTATGGCCGCGAATCATAATTAGATCAACATACAACGTGTTAAGGTTTCTACATACCGAGGCGACTAGTCGCGCGACGCGACGCGACACAAAGGCACCGCTCGTCCCGCGACACGCGGGGCCTTTGTGCCGTGTCGCGTCGCGCGACAAGTCGCGCTGGTATGTAGAAGCCTTTACTGACCTGCAAATTACAAAAAACGTAATAAAGTTTGAATTTCGTGGGCTACCTTAGCGCATCCCCCTTATTCTAATAATTTTAACATGTGTGCAGTCTAGAGCTCCTGCCATACGTGGAAATACATCAATTTCATAAAAACCTTCTGCAACTCTACGTAGTTCCGTCCGGTCTGGCATTTTAATATAGAGGTGGCTTAATTTTACTAGTTCACGGGATACTTTTTGTATAAACAAACTGACAAACAACCCGACCCAACCTGTTTCCGACAGACTGTTGATTTATTTATGTTTAATAAATCACCCAATACTTGCTGGAAATATCCAGTGGCGAAAAATCTCAAACATATTAAAGCTGTGTCAGGCCATTAATGGATTTATTTCTTTGCGTCACTGGTTCAAAATCTTAATCAAGTAGGTTACAAATTTGAAGAACTGCCTCCTTGGAAATTCTATACCTTACACGAAACTCTTCTCCATCATGTTTTAAAAATAAATTCACTCGGTCTGGGATTCGACGGCGAGGTAAATCTACTAAATAAGAATCAGATAATGACGAAAGACTGGTTAAAGACATCTTTCAATTACAGAAATGCATTCAAGTACCGTAGAAAACACTAATGTTGCTCTTTAATGGATGCTTTTCGGCCCATTAAAATAAAAAACGCTGAAATGTCATACTTAAAGTTCACCACCTGCTAATGGGCGCTAATGAAGTTACGTGCAACGTAAAAGTGTTTAAAATGGCCGGTTTCATTAGGTTTGACATTTCATTAGTTAAATTTAATGGAGCATTAAAATAAAATAAAAAATGGTTTTGTGCAATGATTTAATGCTACATTAGTGTTTAATGTAGTCTTTAAAATTTAAAGATCGTTTCTGCAACTGAGTGTTAATCTTGTTAACTAGAATAATACGAATTAATTTAATATTATTATGTTTGCAGCTATTAATGAGTAGTTAAAGAGTACTAAAGAGTAACTAGTGAGTTATTTTGGGGCTGCTCGATTTGCAGCTTCGCTGCCTAATCAGCATTTTTTTTATTTTTAGGTAAATTATAGGATCATGTTGGTTCCATACATGGAAGCTTCGTGTCAGTTCGGATCTAGTTTGGCAAAAATAGCACGTGAGAGAACATAGAAGTACATCAATATAAAAGAGTATTTGTGCCGCCTGGTCTTATATTATATGAAAGTACTGAAGCTAGACTGTGCTATTTTTAATTCAACAGGGGCAATAAAATAATATTCAAACCTCATTTCGAATTTTACTGTGAATGTTTTAAAATGTATCCATTTTTAGGGTTCCGTACCCAAAGGGTAAAACGGGAACCCTATTACTAAGGCTTCGCCGTCTGTCTGTCTGTCTGTCCGTCTGTCACCAGGCTGTATCTCATGAACCGTGATAGCTAGGCAGTTGAAATTTTCACAGATAATGTATTTCTGTTGCCGCTATAACAAAAAATACAAAAAAAAAGAATAAAATAAATATTTAAGGGGGCTCCCATACAACAAACGTGATTTTTTTTGCTCGTTTTTGCTCTATATTGAAAACGGCAACAGGTAGACGCTTGAAATATTTACAGAATATGTAGATATATATTGACTTTAAAAATAAATAATTAAATTAAAATAAAACAAATATTTAAGGGGGGCTCCCATACAACAAACGTGTTATTTTGCCATTTTTATAGATAATGGTACGGAACCCTACGTGCGCGAGTCCGACTCGCACTTGGCCGGTATTTTTTGTTTGTTTTTCGAGCCTTGGTTGCGGTACGTAATGTGATCGTCCGCAAATTCAATCAAGATTTTGATGAATATCTTAATGTAAGTTTTGGAGAAAGTGATTTTTCTGGCAGAACTATATTATTCACCCGTTGCAGAATTTCCGATCATGTCTGGTAGTTTATTGACCATTTTCTTAGCCTTACCTAGGCAGAATTCAAGGTCACTTGATGAATCAAATATTACATCAGATTTCGGTAGGGGCTTGTGTTACATTAAATCGTTACACGGTTCTTGCAAGGTAGGTTTCATTTGTAGAAGATAGATTTGTCTAAGCTGTGGTTAACCTGTAATTGAGTGTGAATTACAAGATAATATAATATTAAACTAGTTTATTATTGTAAAAGATAATTTTAATGTATCTCATTGGTAATCCCTAGATAAATAAGATCAGTATTCAAAATAATGCCTTTATAAAATAACTAGCTTTTGCTTTTTGCGTGGATGTCGGAAAATATACCACGAAAACGTACTACAAGGATTAAAAGTACCCTACGTGTTAAAAAAAAAACACAACATCAGACTATAAAGTATAACTATTATCGTGTGTCAAATTTCATCAATTTTTCAGGTTATCTAAAGTACATACATCTTTTATGGGGTACAGTGTTAAATGTTACAACAAAATATCTTGTGATATATTGCAACTAAATGAAAGAAAATTTAAAACTCATATTAAAACAACAGTTTGTAAACAAGCATATTACAAATTAGAGGATTATACATAAGATAAGAATGCTTGGAAACATGCTGGTCCTGCTCCATAGGACAATCTAGAGTCTAGACAAAATCAAACCGGTTGCTATTTTAATTGTATAATTTATTATTTTTATGACATTTATTTTAAATTCTGTGATTACCTTAACTCACACTGATATTGTTATTTTTTAGGAAATCGTATATATTTTTTACAATTTTTGTAAATATGTAAGCACCATGTATCTATCACATAATTAATTTATCTGTCATTGCTTCATTCTTAACTCTTTTTATTACCTATTGTGGTATAGTAATTTTATTCTAGGTGCATCGTCTTCACATATAATTATATAATAAATGTACCTATAAAAATATTGTACAAGATTTTAAAAGAGTATAGGTGGAGTTTCTTGCCCATTCTTCTCCATACGAAACTACCTTTTGGAAGGGGTGACTGGAATCAATTCTATTTTTTTGTAAATATTGACGTTCAAAAGTGCCGTAAATGTGCCTATTTGAAATAAACAATTTGACTTTGACTTTGACATCCAAATATTTTCAGCATCAGACTCGTTCCCACACCTCGTAGCAATTACTTTCCAAAAATATGCAATGTACAGTTTTGATTTTATTACTATTTTATTGAAAATGTAAAGAAACAGGGTGACTTGTAATTTGATGTATTTCCTTTCAGATGGCCTAATAATAATAATCATAAATAACGAATACGTCAAATTCCCGTCGTCCATTCGTCATAATTATATCCTGTAGTTAGACGATGACCGTTTTTATTTCTCTTAGTCTGAGTTAGCCTTACTGTGAATGTGTGTGATTGCAGTTAAGTAATAACACAAACATACATAAATAATAAAGAAAATATTCTTTTAAATTACGAAAAGATTTCCTTTCAGCATTGCATTTCCCACTTGCACAATTCTACGCAAACAGAGCAATGATAAAACCAATTTAATCGTTTGATACCTCCATAGAACCTAAGGGTTTTATTGATAAACCGTCGTCAAGGCATTATGAAAGCCAATTTATAGGGAATATTCCAGTGCAAATGGCGGGACTTTGACATGGGTGCGACATGGGATCGCAAGTGGCAATTATAGAGGTACGTCAAGACACGTCACACCTGTAGGTACGTAAGTGAAGATGTTCTGAATATAATTTGTCTGTTTATTTCTGTAGTCTTTGTTTTTCGTGATAGGTCAATGTCCTCAAGGACAAACAAAGACCTCAAGGTCTACTCTGAACATAAATCCGAAGTATCGGCCGATAGTTCTGCCGTTGCTTGACTACGGTTAACTATGGCTGATTACGGAGAACGAAAAAAAAAACGACTGTTAAAGAGATAAGCCAAAGTCAAACATGTGACTTTATGTCGGGTAAGGATTCAAAGTCAAAAAAGGAAACTATGGAAGTTATAAAACGGCCGAACATTCGGCCGATACATTTTATTAACGCTTCGGAGTAGACCATCTGGTTCGAGTGTAGTCTTTTTTTGGAAACTCATTCGTCTTAACTTGATACGTAAAAGATAAACCATTGACGACACATCTGTCAAGCGACCTAGCAAGATGGGGCTATAATAACCCCACTTCAAATTTTTAAGACCCCCTTTCAGTCCCTTTTGCAAAAAAGGTATATTTTTTTAAATTTATTTCTTGTTTGCTAAATAGTTAGGCATACGTCATCTAAAACTATTCTAAATTTCAAGTTCATAGCATTAGCAGTTCTTGAGATATCCAGCTGTGACAAAAAAACAGACAGACAGACAGGCAGACTTAGTCTCATCATAAGGGTTCCTTTGTACCATTTTGGTGCGGAACCCTAATAA
This sequence comes from Tiliacea aurago, assembly GCA_948098905.1. Classification (NCBI taxonomy): domain Eukaryota; kingdom Metazoa; phylum Arthropoda; class Insecta; order Lepidoptera; family Noctuidae; genus Tiliacea; species Tiliacea aurago. Next base: position 23,165,656 of record OX402582.1, read on the forward strand.
GTATCACCTTTGTACGGATTTTTCTGTTCCTTTCTTCTTGTATGTGATAATATCATGTGTGTACATAAAAGGTTAAATAAATAAATTATTTTTAAACAATTGTTATTTGATTTGGCGCTCTTACATTGTTTTATTTTGGTTCCAGCGTAATGTTGCGCTATTTTTTTTGCATGTGGAAGTAATTGACTCTGTCCGTTTTTTATCCGCCCCATTGTTCAGGTCGATTTTTGGTGCGAAACGCCAGATGTGACAGATGACGTTTCTCGCCTAAAATCGGCTAGTTACTAGGGCATTTGTGGGGTATCATAATTATGAAAGAACGCTGTGTGCACATTCTCAAACATTTTTTTTTCTTTTTTTAGGCAGCAAAGTTTCCGACTTTTGATGAAAAATGTAAAAAAAATACCGTTCCCCCCTTATCTCCGAAGTTTGCATGGATAAAAATCTGAAATTATTCCATGTGATAGAAGTTTATGTAAAGATTACACGAAAAATAAAACAATGTCTCTAAATAGCACAGTTTTTCAGAAATCATAAATAGGTACGTACGGAACCCTTGGTGCGCGAGTCCGACTCGCTCTTGACCGGTTTTTTCTAAAGAAATCTCTTCCAGCATACCTGCGGAAGGCGATAAAGAGATGTAGACAACGTGTGGAAGAGTAGAAGAGAAAATAGAATACATAAAATGAAAAACAATACACTAATTAAAATAAAACATAATATGAGTATTTACTAATAAACATACTTAAAGTACATACTAAAAAGGTACATACTTACTACTGGAGGTAATTAAGCTATGTATCAAACATATTTTCAGCCAGGTTTTCAATGATCTAATACGCACTTTTGAATGGAATTTTGCAAAGAAATTACTTAGGATTTTAGAATTACAGAAAAAAATATAAAAAGGTCTTTTCGGAATTAAGTTCTATTGAGGCAATTTACACAACTTTATTTTTTGTCGACATAGCCTGCAGGGTAAGCAAGCGGAAGCGGCAGTGGGCTGGCCATGTTGGTAGATGGAACGACGACCTTAAAAAGGTGGCTGGGACAGACTGGATGCGGAAGGCGGAGGACAGGGTGTTGTGGCGGAGCTTGGGAGAGGCCTATGCAGTGGACTGCTATAGGCTGAGTTGATTGATTGACGAAATTTAACCCAATTGCGTTTTCTTGCAGTCAGAGTATTAATCAAAAGTCAATAAACATTATACCCCTCCCCCCCCTATGGCATTAAGTCCGCCTCTGTACATTTGTGTGCTTAAAGTATTAAATAAATAAATACAAATATTAAATCCATACATGCTATAATAGTGAAATAAAGGGTTACGAAAAAGCCCCCAATTTATTTTGGTATCGCCTTAACACGAGCTGTTTGAAAATAGTTATAGTCTCCGCCAGTCAACAAGGTTATTGACTGACCATCCAGAATGCACCTGGATGGCTGTTGTTTAGTTTAAAAAACTACTGTCATCTGACTTCAGTTTTCTGACAAGTCTCAAATCTCTTGAGGTTAGGGAGATGTTCGAAGTTTCGGGCTTCAGACTGCCCTTATTAAGCCATAGTCACTGATATTTTTTTACCTACTTCGATTCCGCATGATTCGACGCCGCGGCACAAAGCTGTTATTAAGCCATAGTCACTGATATTTTTTTACCTACTTCGATTCCGCATGATTCGACGTATTAAGCCATAGTCACAGATATTTTTTTACCCACTTCGATTCCGCATGATTCGACGCCGCGGCACAAAGCTGCCCTTATTAAGCCATAGTCACTGATATTTTTTTACCTACTTCAATTCCGCATGATTCGACGTATTAAGCCATAGTCACAGATATTTTTTTACCCACTTCGATTCCGCATGATTCGACGCCGAGGCACAAAGATTGCATAATGTTCTAGATAATTTGATCCCAGAAGTCCTTCAAACTCAAACATAATTATAGTTACTTAGATACATTTGTAATCATACCGTCCATAGTTCGAGGTAATTCGATCGTGTATCTACCCTTATCAGTTCCGCCACAAAATTCCGGTTATTACACGTTGAGCATCGCTCTAGAACTTCGTATCAATGTAAACGTGTCGACTAATCACAGGGTTATCGAGAGTACATTCAGTGGCACATACGTTGCACACCTATTGTGACATTTTTATTTTTACTAGTGATCGCCTACTGGTCGAAATACGACCCCTCTACTTGCAATCTATATAGTACTTACTAATTCCATGGGACTTAAAACATAACTGGCAAATCGTGGGTGTAGTAAAGGTATACTTCAGCCTAGCCCTTCGGGGATTACAGGCGTGATGTTATGTTATGTGTTACTAATTCCATGCTATTAAAAAGTAACCTACTTATTCCATGCTCAAGCTGACACTTCTGTCTATATAATTTCAAGTCATGAGGCCCTGGTACTAAATTAATGACCGAATTAATGAAATGCACCGATCCCAGCGTGGTTGTACCAGACTCAATTGCTTGAATGAACCCAAAGATCCACACTAGCCCCTGAAGCCTCATGTTTCATGAGACTGCAGAGACCATTGTTTATCAGAGATTAGACTGGGGGGTGCGGTAATGGTAGGGAAGACGTGCCCTTGGGATATGGAAGGATTATTTCAGTCTACCGGATATGCATCCTTTAGCAAGCATTGGAGTAGTGGAGATAGACGGGTTATGTCTATCTATGGATGGGCATCTTTTAATGACGTCGCCGCCAGGTTGCTTTCAGATCCAGCTTTGCCAAATCTTGAATGGTGAATATTTTGGCAAGGTTAAACTGCTTCCTCGACGCTTTTCTATGTCACTGCTATGCTGTGTTATATATACGTTGAAGTTGCCAAAGTCTTCAACTGAGGTTTCTGTTTTTTTGGTGTAGTAGTAAGTCGCAGTTAATAGAATTCAATGCAATTCAATCCCACTTGTATATCCCGAACCGAAAGCAATCTGTTAAAAAATAATAGGCCCGTTTTGACATTTAACTTGAAGGTGTATAGTTACTTTACTAGTTACGTCGCGATAAATGTCAAAACGGGACTATTATTTTTTGACAACTTCATGTGTGTGTTCAAATGCGTGGTAGTGTGTGTAATGTTTACTTTATTAATTGAATTGATTTCTAATGCATATTATTTAAAAATATTAACTTTCTGCACTCCTCCTCCATATAAACTTTAACTGTGCCAAATTTCATACTCTTCCACCCACGTAATTTTCGTAAAATACTTCTACATACAAAGTTTTCGCTTCACTAATTAGAACCGTGCACCTAGCTTCTGACGTTTCATAAGTGCCCAAGTAGGGTTATCATCACACTAATTACATTATATATAATATAATAATATAATCACACTATAATATAATATTATAAAGGCTGGATCAATTTTGATAAAATTTTATTTGGCGGTAGCTGACACCCTGGATTAAGACATAGGCTACTTTTTATACCAATACACTAATATTATAAAGGCGAAAGTTTGTGAGTGTGTGCGTGTGTGTATGTGTATGTTTGTTACTTCTTCATGCTCAAACGGCTGGATCAATTTTGATAAAATTTTGTATGGAGGTAGCTGACACCCTGGATTAAGACATAGGCTACTTTTTATCCCGATATTCTCACGGGATCGAGACTTACGCGGGTGAAACCACGGGGTGCAGCTAGTGTGAAATAAAATATTTTGATTTAGACACTGTATTTCTGTTTGTTACCTTTTCACACCTTAACGGCTGAACGATTTCGATGAAATTTGACACACGGATAGACCATAACTTACTTAAGGATTTACGGTACTTTTTTTATCCCGCTAGGACGATCCGTGGAATAATTTCCAACCTCCACAAGACGCCACGTGACTATAGTTTACTATCACAGACCACACACTACCATAATAAATTATGTTAATACATACATATATTCACGCCTTCTTCCCATGAGGGTAGACAGAAACTAAAAAACGCCGCCTGCTAAGATCCTTACAATAATACTCCTTTTGCTTCTTTTACGTAAATCTACTGAATAAAATAAGCCTCCCACTGAAATATTGAAAACTCCTGAAGAACGTGTAATATCGATGGCCGATTTTAATTCGGTATCGAGTAAAAAATGTAATATCACTCAAACACTCTCGTAGCTTTTCATTATCAAATGTTAGTTCCACTCGAGTTCACAGTTCGAACATCGATAAAGAAATAAAAATACGTGTCGCTGCTAAGAGGGTTTTTTTTTATTGTATCTGGCCAAGTGTGAGTGTTTTGGGAATCATTTTTATTATTTCTTAAGATTCTGGTGGATTACGGTAAATTTTATGTAGGTATGTATAGTAACTATTTACATATCTACTTATAGAAAGAATAATATTTTATTTGGGGAAATACAAAAAGTAGCATTTAAAACTAAGAAAATACAATAAAAATCAACCCCTAAACGAAACACCCCATCCTCGTACTAGTGCGATGCCAAAAAGGCTCTTCATCATCACACGCAGTATGGCGTTAAAATGCATAGAGAACGCTGATGCCCATTCTCTAATTCATTTAATTCTCTATTCTGTAAGTCCATTAATCGCCTTTTATGACACCCACGGGAAGGAATAGGGGAGTGCTATTCTTTACGTCCAGCACCACACAGAGCAAAAGGCTCTTATCTCAGCATAATGCTGCAATATTTAAAAACTAAATACCACGGAAGTGTCACTGGGTATATTAAAATTATTAAAATGAAAAGGGGCGGCTTTTGGCGCCAAAAGGTGTGTTTTCGAAAAAAAAATATATCTCAAGTCTTTCGAGTAGGATATCAAAATGAAGGGTTTTAAAAGGTAATTACAAAAATATATACAAATTATATGTTTAAATGTAATTTAAAAGAGAAATGATAAAAATAATATCCCGAATTTTTGGAGTGAGTGAGTAAGAGGCCGTTATCACCCGATTATAAGTGAGTATGTAACCTAATTTCAATAAATCAACTCAGCCTATCGCAGTCCACTGCTGGACATAGGCCTCTCCCAGGCTGCGCCACAACACCCTGTCCTCCGCCTTCCGCATCCAGTCTGACCCAGCCATCTTCTTAAGGTCGTCGGTCCATCTAGCTGGGGGGTCCCACACTACGCTTGCCGATACGCGGTCTCCACTTCAGGACTCGTCTGCTCCATCGGCCATCGGTCCTTCGACAAACATGACCAGCCCACTGCCACTTCAGTTTGCATACTTTGCAAGCCTACCTAACCTAATTTACCGTCTTATAATCCTAACTAAAAAGGGTAGCATAATCAGCCTATAATGTTCCCACTGCTGGGACACAGGCCTCCTCTCTTCGAGAGGGACTGGGCTGTAATCTACCACGCGGGCCCAGTGCTGGTTGGTAGATGTCACATGTCTTTGAATTGTTGGTTCTAGGACATGCCGGTTTCCTCACGATGTTTTCCTTCACCGTTTTGAGAGCAGTGGTGATGAAATTATTTACACAAAGTAAAGCGCCTGCCTGGGTTTGAACCCACGACCTATGACTCGTAAGTCGGGGCCGTTACCACTGGGCCACCACTGCTCTACTAAAAAGGGTAAATAAAAATAATAAATTTAAAAAATCTAAAACCCGACTGAATAAGTTGGATTATTGATACCATAATCAGCCTATAATGTTCCCACTGCTGGAACACAAGCCTCCTCTCTGTCAGAGAGAGTGGGCCGTAATCCACCACGCGGGCCCAGTGCTGGTTGGCAGATGTCATATATTATGTCTTCGATTTTTTGGTTCTAGAACATAGAAGAATGGTTTCTTCAGTTTCCTCACGATGTTTTCCTTCACCGATTTTATTGATATATTACCTGATATTGATATACAGACTGCTTTGTTGGTCTAGTGATTGCAAGCGTTACAGCTGAGCACGAGGTCCTGGATTCAATTTCCCGGGTCCGGCAAAGTGTCAGTGGAATTTCTCAGTAGAATTTCTCAGGGTCTGGATTCGTGCCCGGTTGATGGCAATAGGCTTGCCCGCTATTACACGGGACTTAGACATAACTGGCGAAATATGGGCGTACTTCAGGTACACCTATGCCCATAGGTGTACCTTCGGGAAAACAAGGCGTGATGTTATGTTGATATACATCAGACACCTCAAACTTCAGGCCAAGTTGAAAACCATTAGCGCCAGGCTATCATCGTCATCATTTCAGCCGAAAGACGTCCACTGCTGGACATAGGTCTCCCCCAAAGGAGGGGTTTGATATAATCGCCTCGCTTGGCAGGCGAGTTGGCGATTGCATTATGGTGTTGAAATGCATAGAGAATGCTTCTGCCCATTCTCTAGTAAGTCCCTTAGTCGCCTCAGTTGGCGTCAGGCCTATACTAGTTCGTATTTTTGCTGAACTGCAATGGGCCTATTTGGCGGCACACATTCCGGTAAATTTCTTACATCGCACGTTGTGGACTCTGTGCTAAATAAACCTACATCCTTCCATCCTTCTTTCTTAACATAGGGTAAGGAATCACTAGGCAGACATAGCTGCCATAATGATCCCCGTAACTCACCCTGTATAATGGATGTAAAAGAGCAGTAAGAAATAAAAAGCATAACTGAAATGGTTTTCTTTTATTTCGTTGTAAGGAATGAAACGAACCCTAAAACACAGGTCGACGTTACGTCTTTGCTTCACAAAATTACAATTTCACACATTTCACTGACCCTGTTGATATATGAGCTGTATCATTTAAAATATCGGGGTAGACTCCCCAATTGTCGGCCGTCGTACTTTTCAAGTAATAAATGATAATTAGCTTTGTTGATCGGAGAGGGTTTCAAGAGTAATTGGCATTTGCCTGTAATAAAAGTCACGAAAGTGTAGGTTTTCTCATAAAAGAGTCTCGTTAAAATAATTGTAGGTACTCTATGACCATGGCAGTACTTACTGAATGATTATAGTGGACCACCATATTTATTATTATTTTTGTCTGACACAAATTATTATTTTCAGAAAACAGTAAATCTTTACTCAATCCTTTGTCTTCACAAACAAAATTTTAAATTAAATAGCGGATAATCGGTACGCTTACCCGAAATGGTATTCGCTTTACCAAGTAAGGTGGCACAAAGGCTTGACGGCTGTAGACTCCACAGAATATGAGATTTTTTACAATAAAATTTTCATTATAATATTTTTGATATATTGTAGAACGGTGTGATATACTTACTTGACGTGCTGTTTTGATCTTTCTTTTACTTTTTTAGGGTTCCGTACCCGAAGGGTGCCAAACGGAACAATATTACTAAGTCTCCGCTGTCCGCCCGTCTGTCTGTCAGCGGGCTGTATCTCATGAACCGTGCTATTTAAACAGTTGAAATTTTCACAGATTGTATATTTCTATTGCTGCTATAACAACAAATTATAACTGATAGAGTTTTTTGCTCGATCTTAATATGGTTTTCATTCTTTTTAGGGTTCCGTAGGTACCTCAAGAGGAAAAAACGGAACCCATATAGGATCACTTCGTTGTCCGTCTGTCTGTCTGTCTGTCAGTCTGTCAAGACCCTTTTTCTCAGGAACGCGTATAGGTATCAAGTTGAAATTAATATCAAATACGTAAATCTATGGTCTCTTGAGGCTCTAAAAAAATGCAAGCTCAACGCATTGCAGTCAACTCAATAAAAAACAACGGCGATTTAAGCGACATTATTGCGACAAATTTCGAAACTCGCAAATAAATCAAAACCTACAGGGGGGTACTTTTCGTTGACCTAGAATCATGATATTTGGCAAGTGGCAAGGTCTCACAGCACAAATATAGGAAAAAGTCCTAAAATTGTAAATTTGTAGTTTTATCACATACAAAAAAATGTTTTTTGCGATTACAAACTTATATTTGCAGTTGGAGAATTGACTGTGACGTATATATGTATGGGAGAACATGTTTTTCAACTACAATGTTAAGTTTGTTTTTAGGATAAATACATACTAACTACGGAACCCTTCATTGTGCGTGGTCCGACACTCATTTGGCCGGTTTTTTTCGATATTTTGAGGGTTTCTTTTCCTACAAAAAATTTGTAATAAACAAAATATAAGAAAACTGATTTATGCTCATTAATTGTTTTGTGACCATCGAATGAAATAAAACTTCAATATATTCCATGTTACCCACTTACTCCAAGCTAGTAATGCATCCAACTTTGTGTAACCTTCACAACAGAAAGGTCAATTACTCAGCTCCCCATGCATTAAGGAAATGAGTACCTAAGTTTGATGGCAATAATATACAATTCAATCAATTCAGCCTATAGCAGTCCCCTGCTGGACATACGCCTCTCCCAGGCTGCGCCACAACACCCTGTCCTCCACCTTCCGCATCCTGTCTGTCTCACACTATGCTTGCCGATACGCGGTCACCACTCCAGGACTCGTCTGCTCCACCAGCCATCGGTCCTTCGACAAACATGGCCAGCCCACTGCCACTTCAGCTTGCTTACTCTGTAGGCTATGTCGGTCACTCCAGTTCTCTTTCCGATAACTTAATTTCTGATCTCCTCTTCCTTCAAAGAAACAATCTGATGTTCTTCAAATATACAATTAGATAGAATAGCCCTGGTGGTTCTGCCAAGATAATATGAACGGTCTCTCCTTAAGAGCCACCAGGGCTTGACCCCTTAATAGTGTATTCATGTATTTTAACGAATAAATTATTAATACACTTGTTTTAGTATTCTTTTTACTATTTTCCTATTGCATTTATTTTGTAACCACGGTTATAGGTATTATAATGGTCAAGCTAACTGGTTAAATGAATACAGTTATGTTATTTATCATAATAAACTGATGATAGAGCTTTTGTGATATTTCTTCTTAGTGATAATGTAATGAAATTTAATTTTAATGACTATCCAATTTTAATATATTAAATTTTAATTGAATTTAATGTATTTTGTTTTAAAAATCTAATGAATTTTAATGTACTTTGTTTTAATGGTGTTATATTTTTTTTTTATGTATTCGGGGGCATGCCTTAGTAAAAAAGTAAATAATATGCAATGTTTGGTTGAGTTTCAAAACATCTTCACAGAATAGTATATTTATGATCTATAGTTGACGTAAACATGGCACCATAGCAATAGACAGGATATAATTTTTAAACCCTGAGAACTGAAAACTTCGACTCTTCGCCATAGGAGCTGTACCCTACGGCTTGCTATGAAGTTTCAGTTTCACTCACAACATAACCGTTCCCTAGCCCAGTAAGCAGAACCTTACCACAATTTGCGACTTACCGATTCACGTGTGGCTCAAAGTTTCAAGCCGGATATTGTAGAGGAGATTGCACAACTCTGCTTAAAAGCCCACCAGGGATTGTCTGGGATATTTTGTTATTTTAAACGCCTCTCAAATATATTGCCATTTTATAGTGGCAATATAAAGTTAGAGCTCGACTTACATTCGATCTCCATGAAATTGTTCAGCGAGGAATATTGGGATTTAGATGTCCATTTTATACCTGAGAGATTTTTTTTTCTCGTTTTTATTGTAGTTTTTAGTGTGTTGGAAGATGCGGTGTTTATGTTGTCGAGGGATTGTTTCAATGTAAAAATATAATTTTCTTTATTAGAAATATTTTTTTAAATATGTGGTCATATTTACAGATGTGGTACCTACAGACCATCAAATTGTCCATGGGACCAACATCGAAATCGTGAAAAAATAGCCAGCCGTCTCCATTGATATATAAAAAACGCTGTCCCCATTGATAATACAAAATAGTACATAAATGGCTGTCCCATGTCGATTGAGTAGGTATTGAAGATTTTTATAAGACAGCTGATTAATTTTACTTATACACGCTGTTTATAAACAGCAATCTCCAATATGAAATAAATAGTTATTGAATGTTGATATGGTGATAAACATGATTTTTTTAAATAACACCACTGCTTGTTTCCCCGAAGGTTCGAGCAGAAGTGAACCTATAGAACAACCATATGAAAAAAAAAGTAAAACTTTTACAGTACCCCAGATAAAAAGTTAAGGCTAAGAAACAGTATTTAGGCGCCTTTAGGGTTATTGTAACTCTGGTTTGAATATGAAAGTGATAGGGAAAGTGATACAAAAACACAACTTAATAAAAATCATTATTTAATTTAAGTAATACTTGAAAACATTTGAAATTGATTATTTGTACGACACAAAGTTATAATAATTTTCTTATTTCAATAGAGTATTCATGCGACGGCAAACTTTGTTTAATAATTTTGTATTTCCTTCATCGTATACTACTTACATTTGTGCTCCATTTACACGATGCAAGTTTTTAGAACGTTCAAGAGCAATAATCGCATGTTAAAGCACGTTCAATTTTATTGCCATTCAAGAATTAGATGCATGCAATTTCCATAAAATGGCATACGATAATTGAATGCAAGTTTTGCCGTGCAATAAAATTGCATGCGACTGGAAATTTTGGCACGCAGTTTCACGTCCTTGTACAATGGATCAAAGTATTTCCCGTAGGTAATTGCAATGCCAAATATTTCATTTAAATTTTATTGAACGTCTTCTCAATTTTTTTTAAATTCGTTTCATGCGTTCGCACTTGTAGAGTTGAATGTGATTTTATTGCATGTGCAATTTTATTGTACGTGCTGTTTACACTTAACCAGTTTTGAATGGCAACTAACTTGCCCGTATTGTGCAACAATATTGTACGTGTTATTTGGACGGTGCCAGTTAGTTGCCCTTCAGTTTTATGGAATGCCACAGGCAATAAACTTGCACCGTGTAAATGGAGGTTTACACTTACTTACTTACACTTAGTCGCACGTGTATCTCTTTCAAAATAATCAATAACAAAGTTATTTCTGTCACTTATAAACTAAAGTTATTTTAAGTAATACAAAGAATATTTTTATATAGGTGAATGTGAAACATCTTTAGTATTGCTTTGATGTTAGTAGTACCTTAGGGTACTATATACATCAAAGCAATATTTTTACAAGCTTTAAGTTAGCTTGCTTCGTTCGTATGTCTTTCCGGTTACTCGAAATATCATATTTTTTTTAATAATAATTAACAATTAAAAAAAAACAATATTTTAGAGATTTCTCACAACAAACTGTAACGTTTTTTACGGAATGTAAATTAGTAGGTATATTACAAAATATTCATTCCGCATAACCAATGGAACATTATAATTTAAAGCTCACGAAATTTTATTTTTATTTATAGTTACGGTTACTCGGATTGTTATTTTTTTATAATTATATAAAAGTTTTTAAATAATAATTAACAATTTAAACAATTCGATATTTTACAGATTTCTCACAACAAACTGTACTTAATTTGTTTACGGAATAAAAATTAGTAGGTAATATTACAAAATATTAATTCCGCGTATCCAATAATAGAACATTATAATTGAAAGCTCGCTAAATAAATTATTATTTATTGTAATTCTATAAGAGCTTGACCACAACCTTAAACATCTAAATAATACAGGACGGCAATACAAAAAACCACTCAACAACTCTGCAGATTGCAGAAGGACATAAAAGTGTAACTAAAATCCATTTTTAAGAAGCTTAAATTACTAAAGATAGCAGCACGGAATAAAATATTAGACTATTGTAACAATTTGCTGCTTCACTGAGCTTCACTGATATAACGTGGCGCAACGTGGCTGCGTCTAAACCTGCATCTATTATACGTATGCACCAACTACCGCTGTGCACAACTGTACAATGGCCCTGCTCTTTTGGCTTCCGCATCATTGTACAGTCGGTAAGAGCAGTGCCGAATACATTTCCCATTTTAAGGGCGGTTACAGACCTCGACGTCTCGTTTTTGCATACACGCTTTCAATCGCGCTACATTCGCGCTTCAATAAACCGAATGGACGTATACGTGTGTATATATTCGCACGAACCAGAGGGTCTGTTACTAGCAATTTTGTTTCGATACGAGACTCTGACTTATACAAGTAAAGTGTACGACAAAATACGAGCGTACAAAAACGAGTAACACGTGCAGTAAAAAAGTCCGTGTGTAACCGCTGTTAAGCTATGGCAGAGTTGCTTCATGAACCGTGATTTAGTCTCAAACAATTTGAGAGTCGACGTATCCTAATGCCCTAATTCTGCTGAAACCGCCGTCTGGGGCCATCGTTACTCTAATGTGTGTGATGACACCCGAATCACAGTCGAACCAGTGCTCATTATGGGCTGATAGCTGTAATTGAAAATGAAGGCTTTAATAAATTGGATTTTGTAACACAGCAGCGGTTCCCGTTTTATTTACCCTTACTAATGAAGAGTAATGTTTGGGAAATGGTACCGCGGATATTGAAGGGAAATTGGAATTTAATTTTGAATTTGAAAAAAGAATTTATTAGAGAAAAAAACATGTAATATTTATAATCTTGTACTTTATAATTGGACAGCAATTTTGAATTTGAAGAAGGAATTTATATTAGCAAAATAAACAAAACTAAACGAATAGCAAAAAAAAGTTCATAATGGGAAGACCAATGCCGTTTTATCATTGAGGAAGACTAACAAATGCTGAAACTAAAATAATCATAATCAAAAATCTTCCTTACCTTGCTAGGCTTCAGAACATTACTCCAGCTGCCATCTATCTCAGGGTACCAATTCTGTCCCAAGTACGCCCCCTCAATCTTGATGGAGTCAGGATAATTGCCTTTAAAGTGGTTGGTGTCCACACAAATTTGTTTAATGTTCCCCGGGTAGCCCAATTTGAAGACCGCCCATTCTTGACCTTTTTGAAATAATAATTTTACTGTTATTCGTTGACAGTGATTTTGAATTAAATATTATTAATGATATAAATGATAGGAAGTGATTGTAGTAAATATTGGTTCCAGGAATGCTAAAATGTATTCAATAATTTACAGTTTACATTGAAACAATGACTATTTTCTGGAATTCAGATATTGACACAATTAATATTGTATTTGCGAACTGTTAGCTCAAATTCTGTGAACGTGTTTGAACACTAAACAATTAATATCCTGTATTTACCTGTGGTTTTCATTGTTCCATCATCGTTGGCTTCAATAACATTAGGCCTGTCCAATCTCCTTGCTGTTTCCCAACCGTCCGACATACATTTACCCTTTGAAGGCTTAATTACGTTCTTGGGGTGTCCGTAATGGGCATTTGAAAAACCTATGAACAAGGATAATGTGATGGTTAAAATGAAAGCATCTTTTAAAATGTTATCTGTATCTAAAATTATAAAAAAAATCTGTTATAAATCATACTTGGTTAGACAACCATATAATAGGAAACTATTCTATTTAACTTAACTATTTAAAATTTTATTTATATCTGAATTGTTTACGAAAAATGCTGTTTCAAATCATACTTGTTCCAAATCATAACCATAGAAAAATAATGTATTTCAACAAATTTCTCTTCACTACGAAACCAACAATAACCAAATTAATTGGTTATCTCTGTACTATCAAGTTTGAACGCACACGTCTCCGAATATTATTATCCTTACCTTGGCAAGCAGCACCATTTAGCATAGACATAAGGTCTATAATTTGATTTCTCGGAGGCGGCTCTGGTCTTGCCTCGCCGAATACCCTCAGGCGTGCAATACCTCCATCGGGGTAAATGTTCACACGAATATGGGTCCAAGCATCGTCACTCAGGATCTGAAATAAAAATATCTTGAGTGTAGTTCCGTGTTTTAATTTCTACGAGCTTATTCCTGGATTTTAAAATTTCACTCTAGTGTGCCATAAATTAGAACTAGAGGTAAAATGTCGCGAATTTGTTTCAAACTTTCTATTTGAAATTATGGGGTTATTTTTGGGTTTTTGAATTTTATTTTAGTGGAGTCACACCTAGGTTTTGCAGTATATTAAGCTTATTAACAAAGTTCAAGGAAATTTTCATAATAATTATGGTAATATTCACGTTATATTTTTGTAAGAGTTTCAAAGTTCTGCTTTCTAGTAAGAGACTTGTTATTTCATTTGAAATTAAGATTAATTTTCTTCTTTAGAATAGAATAGAATAAGTACTTTTTATTTTTTTCTTTATTTTGTATCAACACAATGTTTTCCGTTTCTTGCAACGGTGTGATGAGTTTTCAACGTCCAAACGGATTTATTTTAAAAGTTTTTGTACTACAGACACAAGTTCCATCCGTCTTATTTTCAGAAACCCAATTTAGACGAAGTGCGATTTCAGGAAAGTTGCAATTTGAAAGCAATGCAATATTTATTGGGGATTTATATAAATTGGTTTTTGGTCTAAAGGAGTCAATCATATTTGCCACGTCATTTATGGCATCTAGACAAATCCCGCGTAAAATTTACACGGTAACAATAAGGGGGAGCGGTGGTGGCCCAGTGGTAATGGCGCCAACTTGGAGAGGGAGTGGGCTATAATCTACCATGCGAGCCCAATGCGGGTTGGCAGATGTCACATGTCTTCAAATTTTAGGATTCCGTACTCAAAGGGTAAAACGGGAACACTATTACAAAGGCTCCACCGTCTGTCTGTCTGTCCGTCTGTCACCAGGCTGTATCTCATGAACCGGGATAGTTAGACAGTTGAATTCACAAATGATGTATTTCTGTTGCCGCTATAACAACAAATACAAAAAAACAGAATAAAATAAATATTTAAGGGGGCTCCCATACAACAAACGTATTTTTTTTGCTCGTTTTTGCTCTATATTGATAACGGCAACAGGTAGACGCTTGAAATATTCACAGAATATTTAGTTAAATATTGACTTTAAAAATAAATAATTAAATTAAAATAAAACAAATATTTAAGTGGGGCTCCAATACAACAAACGTGCTTTTTTTGATTTTTGCTACATTTTTTTGTAACATTTTTATAGATAATGGTACGGAAACCTTCGTGCGCGAGTCCGACTCGCATTTGGCCGGTTTTTTTAGTTCTAGCATATTTGATAGAGCGTTTTCCTCTCGATATTTTCCTTCACCGGTTTGAAAGCAGTGGTGATGCAATAATTTACACAAAGTAAAGTACCTACCTGCTTGGGATCAAACCCATGACGTACAACTCGTAAGTCGGGCCGTTACTATTGGGCCTCCAATGCTCTTTTATAATGATTAAATAATTATGTTTGCTGAGCATAATTTTATAAAGGTCTGGTCTTTTTGGGACTCAATTGAAGGAATAAATGTGGGAGTACATTATGGTACCAAGTAACTCCTAAAGATAGAACAAATATCATCTTTGGGAAATTACCTTCTGAAAATTGAGCCTGGTTTCTTCATAGCCGGGCCTTAGGGCTGTAACGGGCACTAATTCATCCCATTTGTCAGACTTAAGACGTTCGATATGTTTCAAGTCGAATTTGTTGCACGCCGTGCCCATTTTGCAGAGTCTTGTTGGAATTGATTCTTCTTCTGTAACAATAAAAACATTTTATTTTGTAGTTATTAATTATGTTTGTTTTATATTGGGACTGGTTTTAAAATTTTTGCTCTAGTGTTGATAACACCTTATAATAAGTTCCGATTATCTTAATTATATATCTTGCGGATAATTTCATACCAATTCTGTTAAATATTTTGTAGTAGATTGTTCTTGGACGAAAACGGTGAAACAGGCTCTCACATAAAAAAATACATAAAACAATAGTTCACCAAGTAGAACATAATATTAATAAATTGAACAAGTCTTCCCATCATAATAACCACCGTAGTAAAAGGTATCCATTGTCCAATAAACGTGGCATTTTACGATATAGTCCTTGGCAAGGCTACTCATACAGCCCCGTGGGTATCATAAGATATGCCTAAACATTATAGTAGGTACGAAAATAAGCTGTAAACTGCAAGAACTTTTCGTCTCTAAGGATAGTAACTAGAGGACAGTAACTAGAGGACTGCGTTCCAGTACACTATAAGCTAGTACAGAGGACGACAGAATTTCTCACTTAAATTTTTACCCATAATATGCATACTAAGGCACTGTTTCTAGAAGCCTATACTCCATATATATTATATTACTATAATAATTATATTTGGGAGATATTAAACCTCTGTGGTAAATTTATATCTAAATAAAAAATAAAAACAGTGCAGAAATGTTGTATGAAATCTCATTTTTGCACTATAAGAGGTAAAGTTTGTGAGTTTGTAGGGGGTAATCTTTGGATCAACTGAACCGATTTTGAAAATTCTTTTACCCGTATAAAGCGACGTTATTTGTGAGTGTTATAGGCTATATTATATTATATTTGCTAGTTTGAAATAAGATTAGACATTTAAATAAACCTTTTACACAGTCCGTTTAACCGATTTTGACTTCTATTGCGTTGGTGGCATGACAAATGGCAGCTGTAATAAACAATTGGTACCTATTGTAAATACGTTTTTACTTTTAATTACATGCCATCCTTATGCCTATGGAATAGAAGTCAATCGGTTGAACGGACTGTACAATAGTTTATTTAAATTTATAATCTTATTACAAATGAAAGATAAATAAATAAATAATAAATTAATTTTAGGTAGGAACTATTTCTACCCGATTCATGATTTATATGAAGCAATCAACCAATAACTTAAGTGGCAGTGGGTAGGGCACATTGCTCGCAGAACATATGGCCGATGGGGCCGAATGGTTCTGGAGTGGCGACCGCGTACCGAAAGACGTAGCGTTGGAAGGCCTCCTACAAGAAGGACCGATGACTTTGTGAACGTCAAAGGAATCCGCTGGATGCGGGAAGCACAGAAACGGTTGAAGTGGCGATGCTTGGGGGAGGCTTATGTCCAGCAGTGGACGTCTTTTGGCTAAAATGATGATGATGATGATGATGAAATAATCTGTGCGTGTGTGTTATTATGTGTATTAAAGTTTTTTTTTTAAACGTTGCCCCATACTAGGAATTGCTCCTGTATTGTGGGTGCGTTTACAAACATTTAAACTCACATACACAAACAGCCAGACCCGGAAGAACTACTTGTAGGTCATACACATATTTGTTCCGTGAGGGAATCGAACCCGCGACACGCAGCGCAGCAGTCAATCGCTTAACGAGTTATTCGCACTTCATCCCATTCGCACTTCGTACCGCGCAAATAATTAACTCGCACTTGACCGGTTTTTTATAAATCCAACCCACTTTGGTCCATAAATCTTGAATGGGACTAAGTGCGAATGGGACGAAGTGCGAATAACCCCGCTTAACCACTGCGCCAACCGTGCCGTCAGTTATACTCTACCTAGCCCTTCTGAGATTACAAGAGTGACGTTATATGTAATCTGTCGGATGTTAAACCGAAATTTCAACCAGACCATAAATCTTAGAAGTTTTGGGAAAAAATTTCTGCAAAATAAAAATCGCAAGAGTCATGTTTCATCTAACTGGATCTTAAAACCAGTTTTTTTTTTGTGTCTCATAACCATTTCGCTCTGAATTGATAGCGATGTCTTTCAAAAGACATCATTAAAGAACGCAATAATTCTCAAAGACATAACAACAAAGCTTTTTGAAACACTTCATAATACATTATACTTGAAACAGTATCTCAAGTTCTTTATGATTGATTAGGTCCCAGGGATAAAGAATCTCGGTTTTCAAGACTTCTTTGGCAAAAATAACGAGTGTCCGGTAAATAGCATTGGCAATTTGCCAGGACACGCCTCATTGGGCTAAAACTAAGTGCTTTCCCAGTACTAGGTATTGAGGTACAGTTGACAAAAGAGATGAGTATACAGGCTAACTTGTAAGTACTTTTAATTCATGTTGTGTGTGTATTGACGCAGTGGAGCAATTACGCCTTCGAATAACGAACGCGTTTGAGAAATGATGGGAAATGCTTTATGTGAAAATGTATGTTGAAAACTGCGGTGTAACATGAAACGCCGTTTAGCCCTTTGTATCTGCCAACGCGGTTTTCACATTGAAAAAAGTTTTTAACAGCACTCGTTTTACATAATCAGCCTATAATGTTCCCACTGCTGGGACACAGGCCTCCTCTTGGTGAGAGCGAGTAGGCCGTAATCCACCACGCGAGCCCAGTATAGGTTGGTAGAAGTCACATGTTTTCCAATTTTTGGTTCTAGGACATGTCGGTTTCCTCACAATGTTTTCCTTCACCGTTTTGAGAGCAGTGGTGATTAAATAATTTACACAAAGTAAAGCGCCTGTCAGGGTTTGAACCTACGACCTACAACTCGTTTTAGGTGTGTGTTATGTTTGAGTGTTAGTTAATAGCGACCCACTCATAACAAGTGGAGAAGGAAAATATCGACTGAAAACGAGAATTTTAAAGACATGTGACGTCTACCAACTTACACTCGGCTCGCGTGGTGGATAACAGCCTACAGCCTTTTACATAGACGAAGCCTGAATTCCAGCGGTTGGAAGATTATAGTCTGATTTTTTTTTATATGTAAGCACTTAATAACAATGAATGCTAGCAACGTAGAGAATGTGTGGTATTTATTTGTATACCTACCTACCTTTTTTGCTGACTGTAGTTGAATGTGTACTTGTGACCAATGTAACATGTGGAGGTTTTTGTAAAAAGCGGATTTACGGATAGCAATCAGTTTTTGGGAGGAACCTCGCAATGTTAGGTTAACTATTTATATTATTATCTTCAATGTAATTTTGTCGTAGGTTTTTACGGCTGAATTTGTGATTTATTTCTAGGTTATTTGAAAGATACCTATTATCCCGTAGGATTGAGGTAATAGGAATATTTTGCCTTCGTCTACATTCGATAATAGGGTATAATATGGTACTGTAGGTAAAATTTTTGTTTACACTTTTTATTGTAACTCAATATTTGATAATAAAATATTTTTCATTTGAGTTTTACTGCAAAGACGCTTTTATGTATTTTTCCTTTGAGAATATTTCTAAGTCGTTTTTCCCATGGAGCTTAAACATATGTTTATTGTAGCACAAGTGATCCAAATTCAGTAATAACTAGAGCGGTATACTGAAACACTGGATCCTCGGTTGGTGCAGTGGTCGCATGCGTGATTGCCGGGCGTGAGGTCCTGGGTTTAAATCCCAGGTCGAGGAAAGTATCATTAGGTTTTTCTTCACGGGTTTCTCAATAGCAGCCCGGACTCTGGATTTGCCCGGTTAATGGCAACAGACTCGCCTCTATTACATTGGACTTCATCATAACTGGCGAAAGGAAACGTTTCATTTTTGTATAGGACTCCGGCCATAACATGTACGCTTTAGAAAACCTGGGAAACGAACCCCTGGATGCAATAAAGAATGTATTTTTTCATAATAACTTAATTTTTTTAGGCACTAAATAAAAACTGAAATGTTTTTAACTTTTGTCATATTGTTACGACCATCGACAGCCAGCCATTTTTCGTCCAGAAATACTTACAAATCTACAATCTACAAAAATATAATATATTTTTTATCGATCACTTTCTTAAAGCCAAAAAAGTTGTCTAAGATAGCTAGCTTATCTTATTATATTATCTTAATAGCACAGAAATTCATGTTTTTCATATTTATATAAATAAGGTCTACTTGATATTGTTACGTTTTAATGTAACATGATTTCTGGACGAAAGCAGTATGCAAGTAAGATGACGCACTCAATAGAATATGGCAATAATATTAAAAACTATTATTTTTTGTGCTGAAGTAAGCAAGAAAATATTCAGGATAGAATATTTTTCCTGAATTCATGGAATTTTATCCTCTTTTTTATTACCGTACACTTTATGGCCGAAAATGAAACATGTCCTTTAAGTGTACTATAGGGACACCTCCGCCTACCCTTCGGAGAAATCAGGCGTGATGATAATAATGTAATGTTATACTAAAACACTCACCTACAGGCGTCAAGCATGCTGCTTGTATCGAATACTTTGGTGCATAGTTTCCCGTGAAAAATGCTGTGTCGACTAACAACCCTGAAACAAAATATATCAAGTTAAGAATCATAATATCTGCCTAGCGTTTTCCTATGTTGAGCTGCACGATTACTGACAAATGCTTGCACTGATTGGACAGGCCCACTCAAATTTGTGTGGTTCTATCCTCAAAATACCCTGAGCAATATGAGGGTCATTTTTTTTTTCTATAAATATTTTCCTTTTTCTCAGTTAGTTTTAAGGCGACTATAACCGACTTTTAATGATTTTATACTGAAGATCACGTCAAAACGAGTAGTGTTAACGATTTCAAAAAAATATATGTTAAACTAGCTTTCGCCCGCGGCTTCGCCCGCGTGGATGTCGAAAAAAAAACAGCTTCTCTATCAGCAGCATTCCCCCAAAACATTATAAGTACCATATCTTAGTTGGAACCAACGTAAGCGTGGTAAGCAGATAGGAGTGCAGTTTGATTTACAACTTTACGGAGGATATAGATAGCATACGAGTGTAAATATCAACTTCGTTTTGTACATAATTGTTCAATATACGTGTCCTCCATTTCATGTCTAAGTCTATTTGTAAGAAATTTTGTATTGTTTATTTTTTCTACGTTTTTGTTCTTAAATAATAATGTTTATATACTTACCAACTTTTGAGCTATTCAAGGTACTCAGTAAAATTGCCCCTTTACCCCTTTTTCCGATTCTCGAAAACTCCATATTTTTTTTCTTTTTTTTTGTCTAAAGTATGAGCATTGAGTTTCGAGTTAATCGGACCTCGCGTAAAGATTCTTAAAAACAAACTGTAACACTCCCTAAAATCCTTTTGAAGGGTAGTTTTGAAAAACGCAACCATCATGACAAACTTTGTTATTTAAGAACGTATTCTTGCTATGATTGTTCATACAATCTAAATCCCTTTTGACCTTGATAATATTGATCCAATTTTCAAAAACCGAATCTTAGAGTTCGCCTACAATGCATGGAGTGTAAATATTAGGTTGGGGAAAAAGTCTTTTCGCATTACAGTATGTATGAACTTGTAATAAAATCTCTTTGGCTATACTATTTTTATTTGGCTGGTTTTGGTATCATTGAAAGTTTAAATTTTAAAGAACATAATTCCAAATTCAAATTAGGAAAATGTGTGATTTTCATTTGTTTTTCGTACTGTCAAGATAAGTGAATCTAATGAAGAAATTCGATACATTTTAAAATTTTACTACAAAAAAGGTAAAAATGCAACGCAAGCCGTGAACAAAATTTGCGATGTTTATGGACCTAGTGCACGTGTCCGTGAGAGTAGCACAAATTTGGTTTAAGCGTTTTCAATCCGGAAATTTTGATGTCAAAGATGCACGTCGCTCTGGTCGCCCTATTACGGATAAAATGGATGCCATTTTTGAAAAAGTGGAGCAAGATATCAGTAGTTACGACTTAGCTGAAGAACTGGGAATTGAAACAGTTTTAGCACATTTGAAAAAACTGGGTACACAAAAAAGCTCGATATTTGGGTACCTCACGAGCTCACTGAAAGAAACCTAATGAACCGTGTACTCATTTGTGATTCTTTATTACGACGAAATGAAACCGAACCATTTTTGAAGAAGTTGATAACTGGTGATGAAAAGTGGATCACGTACGACAAGAACGTGCGAAAAAGGTCGTGGTCAAAGGCCGGTCAGGCTTCACAGACTGTGGCGAAACCCGGGTAAACTCGCAACAAGGTGATGCTGTGTGTGTGGTGGGCTTGGAAGGGCATTATTCATTATGAGCTGTTACCACCAGGCAGGACTTTCGATTCTGAACTCTACTGCGAACAACTGATGAGATTAAAGCAAGAAGTTGAGAGAAAGCGGGAATTAATCAACAGAAGGGGTTTGGTTTTTCATCATGATAACGCTAGACCTCACACATCTTTAGCCACTCAGCAAAAATTAAGAGAGTTTGGTTGGGAGGTGTTAATGCGTCCGCCGTATAGTCCTGACCTTGCACCTTCAGATTTCCACCTGTTTCGGTCTCTTCAGAATTCTTTAGGCAGTGTCAGGTTAACATCACGAGAGGACTGCCTAAACCACTTGTCGCGGTATTTGATCAGAAGTCCCAAAATTTCTATAGCAATGGGATTATGTCCCTACCTACAAGATGGCAAAAAGTTATCTAACAAAATGGTACCTACATACTTTAGTTTAATGTAAATAAACTATACTAAAAAATGTTTTGAATTTTCTTAAAAAATGCGAAGAAACTTTTTCCCCAACCTATTATAATCTCAAATAAAATTATTATTATAATAATTAAAAATTTCTGATGTCAGTCAGTCAGGACTTCGCCCACGACTTCGTTCGCTTGGATTTCGTACTTTCCCCTAAAAAATATTTCAGCAACACCTCCACCTCTTTTAAATGGTATAGTATTAATTATTACGATCTTTATTATTAAATAGTATTCTCTATTTCTATCAAGTAACGACTGCCTCGTTAGTCTAATGGTCACAAGCACGACTGCTGAGCATGAGGGGTGGGTTTGATTCCCAGGTCGGGCAAAGTGTTATTGGTTTTTCCATTACGAATTTCTCAGTAGCAGCCCGGAGTCTGCATTTATGCCCGGTTGATGGCAATAGGCTCGCCCCCGATTACATGGGACTTAAACAGAACTGGCGAAAGTGGGTGTACTAAAGGTACACCTCTACCTATCCCTTTGGGGATTGCTGGTGTGATGTTATGTAAATAAGTACTCAGGCCAAATTTCAAGTTTATATATCAAAAGAAATAAGATTCTGTTCATACAAACTATATCGCCTCTTTTTACGCACTCAAAGAGGTAAATTGTTGAAACATCATTTTTGACGTTTCTATTATTGGACTTATAGGTTATTTATACCAATTTTCAAGTTAATCTAGCCAAGCAGTAAAATCCTTCCTTGTAAATTGACTATCCCTTTTCACCCCATTAGGGGCAGATTTTCAAAAAACCTGATACAATTTATTCTTTATTTTTTTGTTTTCAGTATGGATACTGAGTTTCAAGTTAATCGGACCGTGCGCTAAAAATCTTCCATACAAACTTTGATATCCTCGAATCCCCATTTAGGGGGCAGTTTAAAAAAAAACAAAAAAATGTCAAACTTTATAATTTACTTAGGTTAGTATTTGTGCCAAGTTTCAGGTTTATTAACTCAAGGAATAAGATTTTTCATACAAACAAAATCACCCCTTTTCACCCTCTTAAAGGTCTAATTTCCAAAAACCCCTTCTTAGCTGATGCCTACGTCATAATTTGGAGTTAATCAAGCCACACAGTAGAATCCTCCCTTTTAAAATTGACTACCCCTTTTCATCCCGTTAGGGATAAATTTTCTAAAAACTCTGATCAATTTTATTCTTTATATTTGGTTTACAGTAATACTGAGTTTCGAGTTAATCGGACCGCGCGTTAAAATTCTTCCATACAAACTGACATCCGCAAATCCCCCTTTAGAGGGTAGTTAAAAAAAATGTCACACTTTATAATTTACTTAGGTTAGTATTCGTGCCAAGTTTCAGGTTTGATAACTCAAGGAATAAGATTTATCCCCCTTTTTCACCCCTTAAAGGTCGAATTTCGAAAAATCCCTTCTTAGCGGATGCTATAGTTTCCAACCATAAGCTGAAATATTAGTGATTTTAACTTAAAAAGAACTTTCATTAAAAATAACATTTTATCCCGTTTTTTTCCCCTTAAGGGTTGAAATTCTATCAACACCGTTGCATTAGCTTCCAACCATAAGCCTAGATAATAAATTTAGTGATTTTTACTGTGAAAATTAAGGACTTTGATACACAACTTCATCCCCCTTTTTAACCCTTCGGGGGTAGAATTATCAAAAACGCTGACACACGTATAAATTCATTTTTAATTGTCATCCTATACACCAAATTTTAAGATCCTAACATTAAAACTGACGGACTTTCATATAAACTTCCATCCCCTATTTCACCCTCTTAGGGATGGAATTTCGAAAAACCGTTTCTTAGTGGATACCTACTCTTTACAAAGAACACACCCTCCAAATTTCATGTCTCTAGGACCAGCGGTTTAGGCTGTGCGTTGATATATCAGTCAGTCAGTCAGTCAGTCAGTCAGTCAGTCAGTCAGTCAGTCAGTCAGTCAGTCAGGACTTTGAATTTTATATATATAGATTAGAGCATTTTTTCAATAACTTAATATGTGAATATTTTAAATTATGTTTATATTACATATTAAAAATAATTTGTAAAGATATGTCTAACGCGGATAAAAAACTGAGAATGGCGCAAAATCTACCATACGTATTTTTCTGAAACCTTCACCAATTTAAAGATAATTTAATTATTGATCTTTTAGTATACGCATTTTATTAAAATACTTTTTGGTTTGTGTATAAAAAATGAATAATACGTCAAATTAGGGAAAGCGCTCCTTGATGGGCGAGTCCTATTACTGGCAGAACGTACGACGCGTTGCGTGAGCTCAGTACAGAACACGCAAGCTAACCACTCAAGGTCACTGGCATATATCTCCGTCTTAATTATGGTCTGGCATTTTGAGCGCTTTATGCGGCATACCGAAATGTCCTTTCTTTGGTATTGTTCGTCGATTCGTTGAGCTCCTTAAGTCTTGAGTTGAGCTGCACGATTATCGATGTCCACTCAAATTTGTGTGGTTCTATCCTCAAAGTACCGTTTCAGACACGGATCTACATGGTCCTCACACGATATGACCAAGATTGTGTCTAGTCTTTAGAAGAGGCTTTGACTTTTGAGTGAGTGACTGCCCATCTGACCTTCACAACCCAGTTACTGGGTAACTGGGATAGCCCTTGGTAAGGCTGATAGTCAGACTTCTGGGCGTCTGACTGACCACACTTTACGACTATCATTGAACGACGAATGACGGCCAGCTCTTTTTTTCTTACTAAGAATAGGCTTTCTATCTCTTGCTCTTTCTAGAGTCTGCAGACCCAATGGATACAGATAATATTGCCCAATAACGTTCAATCGTTATCATTTTTTTTTATAGGTCAGTGTTTCTTACATAATACCGTTATCTTTAAACAACACAGAATACCTAAAATTAATAACTTCCTAAATTATTGACCTACATTACTGGATATTTTTTTAGATCAATCGACATTGAATTTTTGTGAAATAACCAGTAAGATACCTAACAACTTTTGCTCATGATTTCCGGATTAAAAGCATTGATCACGTTTTTATTCAATGATCCATAGTCTGCCTGCCAAAATTAAGAGCGTTCATCCCGCGCCAGCTGGTAACGTCGCATGTTTGGAGGGTTTTCGTGATTATTTTATTAAATTTAAATCACAATTTGTTTTCAGCCAGGATTGTTGTTTTTATGAATGTATGTTATTTTTTGACAGTTATTTTGGTATTTACGATTAAATATGTTTTATTTACTATGGAATAAATGTAAAAAAATATTATAAAAAAACAACGATCTAGTACTTCACTGAAAAAAAAAATAGGACTTTGATTTAAATTTTCACGAAACCTCTCTAGTAATGTGACGTTGGCAGCTCACGTGGGATGGACGCTCTTAATCTAAATGTTTGCAGCCGTATAGGCAATTAACAAACGTCGTCACAAAATCACACATAAGAATAAAATAGTTCCATGACTGATAGACATCTTAGAACTACTACACTTGGGACTATCCCTAGAAGAACAGTTGAAAAAAGAGTTTTATATAGACCGGTACAGCAAGCTTATGTATTTACAATCATTTTTCTACTACACTGCCCAAAACGATATCTCGTAGGCACCCTTATAAAATAGTATCTATTTTATATGGGTGCGTAATAATGTTTTGTGCTCTATACACACTTTTCAGCGGTGACGTAAAACTAGTTGTAAATTAGCTACCTATATACTTATCTCATTGTTTGACTGTACAAGAAAATTATGAAAGAATAATACGTACCACGAACAATGCACTTGGTTGCCAGTTTCAAGATACACCAGTCATGACCCGCGATCCGTTTCCTGCGGGTCTCCCACCCGTCCATCCACTTGCCGTACTCTGTGTACTTATCTTCGATGAATATCGGCTCAGAGTCGGCTATCATGTTCTCGCATGTTGCAAAGAAGTCATCTGTTGCGAAAACTACTTCTCCACCAGCCTGTGTGATAATTATTTTAGTTAGCGACATTTTGATCTAAATAAAAGTAAATAACATTTTTGTTTTGTGACTCCCGAGAGTCAATACTTGACACTTCAGGGTCATCCTCTTAACTAACTTTGGGTACTTATCACCACCTTATTAGTTCATTTTATATTAATTTATCGATACAGAACTTTATATTAAGTTAATTAAAGCTTTGTTTTGTGCAGCTTAATGTAGATCAATTTCGTAAAAGTGGATTCCTGGGGCACCCTGGGATTTCGGAACTAGGAGCTTAAGTAGCTCTGGTTTTACGTACATATTGCAATCACTGATACCCCTTTTAATCAAAACTGGAATTTACTGGGTTTTAACCGAAACAGCCAGTCGTATTCTATAAAATCTCAACGTGAAAACTGAAGTAAAATTAACTTGAAATTTGCTGTCCTTCCCATCCGGGAAGGACAGCAAATTTCAAGTTAATTTTACTTCAGATTTCAAGTTCATTTCAAGGCTTTGTCAAGGCTTTGACACTATTGACAGGACAGCTCACTTCAAACGCGCTTGACCTTCTTAACGGTGAGATTTAAAGAATAGATCAGCAGAATTCAACAAAACAACATTAATTTTGTAAAATTTTACTTAAAGTGAAGTATTGATTTATATTAAAATATCTAGATAAGTGATAGATTCCATGTGAACTAACCAACTCTACAAATAATAAACACAGAAATAATGAAGTAGAAGAACTCACCCCAAAACTCCCGAACTCGCTTAACTCAGCGAACGCCGGAACGATGGTCTCAATCATCTCTACTGTTATCACTGAAGCTAACGAGTTACTTAACTCAAGCTCAAACACACACTGATAACGAACTGTCGTGAACCCCTTTATATATAGTCTTTGTGTATAAACAATGTCTACCTATACGTATCTACATTTCTGTAAATATAACTAGTTTTTTCCGCGCTTCACGCAGGCTTCAATTTAGAAGAAGAAAAAATAGAATGAATTTAGATTGTGTTGTTCCAAAAATAGAATTGTGCAAATAGATTGACTGGTCATAGTGATAAAGCGATTTATTTTACAGTAAAATTAACGGGATTATGGATGATTAGCAAAATCAGCCTATAATGTTCACATCGCATGGACACCGACCTCCTCTCTGTGAGAGGGAGCTGCTGTGGGCTGTAATTCACCAAGCGGGCTCAGTGCGGGCTGGTCACAAATGTCTTCGAATTTTTGTTTAGATTTTTGGTAATCAACTCAGCCTGTCGCAGTCCACTGCTGGACATAGCCCTCTCCCAGGCTGCGCCACAACACCCTGTCCTCCGCCTTCCGCATCCAGTCTGACCCAGCCACCTTCTTAAGGTCGTCGGTCCATCTAGCTGGGGGGCATCCCACACTACGCTTGCCGATACGTGGTCTCCACTCCAGGACTCGTCTGCTCCATTGGCCATCGATCCTTCGACAAACATGGCCAGCCCACTGCCACTTCAGTTTGATTACTCTGCAAGCTATGTCGGTAACTCCGGTTCTTTTCCGGATAATTTCATTCCTGATTTTGTCCTTCAAAGAGTCTTCAAGCACAGCCCGCTCCATAGTGCGCTGGGTGACCTTGAATTTGTGGCCCAGCCCGACTGTCAGTGTCCACGTTTCAGCACCGTATGTCATGACGGACAGGACGCACTGGTTAAAGACCTTAGTCTTCAGACATTGCGGGATGGTTTTTGGTAAGGATTGTTGCAATGGAAGAAGCGGAGAAAAGATGGTGTCCAGGAGACCAAACACCCTAAAACTTAGATCACAGTAAAGTTGATAACGGTTAAAGACTGCATTATAATCGTAGGGAAATGTTTGAAGATTACTAGTCATATATTGTTCATCATCAGTGGACTCTGTTCATTGCTAGACTCGTGTTACTCATAATGGCATTGCGTGTGTCTGTCACCGTAAGATTGTGAGGACCGTCAGTTTCTAATTTATCTAGCGATATTATAAACTATCGAAAAATTTTGAACTGTTACATTATAACGCATTCCGTTTCGGTAGTTATAATCCATCAATGTCAAATCGTCAAATTGTGAACGAACCTGCACTTATCGACAGGGTTCATAATCTGTCCGATTTTATCACCAATCAAATTGTGAACCGTCCCTGATTGGTTGGTCTTAGCGGTAGCCGAATTGGTTGCAGTAACTAAGCTAGATATGCAGCCCGACCAAATGGGTTAGGTTAGGTTAGAACGGTTAGAACTGTAAACAACCGCGAGCGAGCCGAGCGAGCGCTTCTTCCATGTTGGACGCATTTACTTAGATAAATTTAGTATTAGCGCAAGGTGCGTTCATCGCATGCTGTTTGATATCAGTTCACAATTTGTCGGATTGCCATGGATAGATTATCATAATCAACCTATAATGTTCCCACTGTTGGGACCCAGGCCTCCTCTCTTCGAGAGGGAGTGGGCTGTAATCCACCACGCGGGCCCAGTGCGGGATGGTAGATGGCACATGTCTTCGAATTTTTAGTTCTAGGACATGCCGGTTTCCTCACGATGTTTTCCTTCATCGTTTTATATAAACTATCGAAAAATAATGCGTTAAATTATAAATGGTTTGTTGCAGTTTACAATTTTTTGATAATTTATAATCTCGCTAGATAGATTATAAACTAACGATATAAATAATCATACAATGACGTATCCACCACTTTTGCATTGGCAATCTTGATGACTAGGTTGATTGATAACTATGAATCCGGTGAACTTTATCTAGTAATGGCACTGGTTGCTGGGAATTCAACATATTAGATGACCACCTCGTTTTGAGTTGGCATATGGATGGCCATACGAGTAGGGGAAGACCAGAGAAACGATGGATAGACTGTGTGAAAGATGATGTGGCTAGAAAGGAGTGACTACCGAGATGACGATTTTTTTTTTTTTAAACGTTTCCCCATACTAGGAATTGATTGGAATGATGGTGATGGTGACCCGATAATATGTACCTACATATGGCTAGCCTGGAACTAAAGTGGTAAATGTAAAATTTTTGGCGAAATCCATCTATGAGCATTTTTTAACTTATAAACAATAAATAAATCAGGACAAAAGTGATCTATGTGAAATTTTGACACCAAAATAAGGTACCACCAAAATACCACTTAAGAATTTATTGATATTTTCCTTTTAAATATTTTTTTAATATTTTCGTTTGTTATGTCAACATGTTTATTTTGTATCTTATACCACTTTAGTTCCAGGCTATACCTATACATAAATACATACACATTCATAATACTTACACATATACATCCATACACTTTTATACTACATATACTTACCTACCAGAAGGTTACCAACAATTTATGAGTGTGTATAATAAATGTGTAAAAAAAACTTTCATAGAGTTATGAATGAAATGTCAGAAATTCCAATGTAATTCAGCACTAAACCTTGACGTGAAGGTACAATAAATCATAATAAAAATAATGGATTCAGTTCATTCCAGTATTTTATTATTGTACACAATTTTAACCATCAATTTGAAAGTTTTTTATCTGCTACCTTACCAAGTTCTTACTTACTCGGTTGTTTTTATTTGTTGCGCTGTAAAAACTCACTGTTATTTTGACTACTTTTTGTTTCTTTTTTTTTAATTCTCGGTTACATTATTCCTAAATCACAAGAGTTTTTTGTTATCCTTAACTATAAGTACTGGTTTCATCAGAGATATCTTACCGAGGTGATTAAATATTTTTGTGTTACAGAAATATAGGTTTTTGAGTTCTTTCATTTTATTATATTTTTAATCTGAACTAATCCCAAGATTTTTAACGAGGAAATTTAATACACACCTTCAAATGTACAAAGTGTCCTGTTGTTACCTTATTTATACATTCACCGCTTGTCACATATTATTCGTTATTTAATCCAAAAACTGCTACACTCCAAAACGCTGCAAAACACAGCTAGAAAATTCTACTTTTTACATCCTTCAGCGAGTTCAACAAAAAACCTTAATTCAATAAAACCAGAAAATAGTCCTTTGTTATGCTAACCATAGCAAGGTTCACAAAAACATTACAATCATTTTTAACAAAAGATTAAACGGTGCAATTCAAATATAGTGACAAAAAACATTAAAATTGTGTAAAAGATCACAGAATAGAAATAGATATAGAATATAATTATTTTCGGCACTCGATTCCTTGAAGGTATCAAGAATTTTCTGTTTATATTTAAAGACCGTTGTTTTAATTAATATCAGTGTTGGTAGAATAAATACATAAAACCACCCACGTTATTTATGTCGTGGTGAGTTTCCAGAAAAACTTATAAACTGAAAAATTATTTTCTGATTAACGAAGCAAAAGGAATATTGTGTTTTTTTGTGATCTTTCCTCTCACTTTCTGGGGGAGTGATTTCATGAAAAGGGACGAAAATTTGTAACAGGAAGTGACGGCTTGAGCATGCAATAATTAAGTAGGTACTTTATAATAGCATGGAATTAGTAAGTACTTTATCGTAGCGTCCCTCAACTATTCTATACAGACATATGCAGGACCCTGGGGAACGTGTACTTCTTCGATGCCTTGTTGATTCTTACAACACGCATTTTATTGATCTGGATATATTTTGTCTATCTAAGCAATCATTTAAGAAAATGGCTCTGGATATTTTGTTTAGCGAGTATTTTAGTTAATTTAAGCTAACCTAAGTAACACACCAATATTGTGGAAGCGACTATTGTTTTATTGTTCTTTTTTATCTCTTCTCGGGGTTACATGTTTGTTAAAGTTTAGTTTAAGTATTTCTTTGTATTTTTAGCATGTCACGGTTTTTTTTCCCTAAAAAATATATAAATAAATAATACCATGGAATTAGTGAGTACTAATATAGATTAACTAACTAAACATTTAAACTTATATTTTGATGTTTTTAAATATATTTTTTTTATATTGTTTTCACTTACAGAA
This sequence comes from Tiliacea aurago, assembly GCA_948098905.1. NCBI lineage: Eukaryota > Metazoa > Arthropoda > Insecta > Lepidoptera > Noctuidae > Tiliacea > Tiliacea aurago. Next base: position 23,196,638 of record OX402582.1, read on the forward strand.
GCGACAAGAATAATGTACCCAGTATATTGTAATATCTTGATTTAAAAGAGTGTCCTTGGAGTTTCTTGCCTGTTCTTCTCCATAGAGATCTACGTTTTGGAATGGGCAAGTAGCTTCAACTTTCGGACTAACTGACTGACTCCGGCAATTAAAAAGTGCCTGTAATTGGTTTAATTGAAATAAATGCTTTGAGTTTGAGTTTGATTGTAAGTAGTCGAATTTCAAATTTCGACCAGCGGGCGACCACTAGTAATGAATAATAATAATTCGAATAAATATTTCAGAAATTAGTTTATTTTTTATTTTGAGGTTAATTTCTGTCGGTGCTCAGTTGCTTATTACCAAGGTGAAATGTCAGATTTTACACATCATATGCGACGACTGTAAAGTTCGCTCGTTTTCTTCTATATGAAATTAATTTTTATATTATAATTTAGCAGCCCGAAGTCTGGATATGTGTCTGGTTGACAGTGTAGCGGCATCAACATCGCCACATGTGAACTACGCGTCACACTGACGTCACGCAAAATCCTGCATCGCGCAAGCAGAGTTTACCGCGCAACTAGCATATAAAGTCCCGACATCAACCGTCGAGCAGTTGTCCACCAGACACAACACCCGTCTGGTCGGAGGATCCTCCCTTTTCTATAGAGGATGAGTGAACTTTACACCCTGTTCCTCATGCCTCTAAAACAGCAATAGGCTGTCCGTCTACATAGAGTCATCATCATATTTTTGAATTGCCTACATCCACATTGAATACCACATTTAATAGCCCCCTAACACGTATGGCAAGGCAATATAATGAAAGGTCCAACTTGACAGATTACCCTATTGATATTTTCTCCATGATTTTCGCTTCATACAAGCGTTCCCTATTTAAACAGTGCGAAGAGTGCACGTCTGTGTAGCAAATTGGTTTGTTTTATAGTGTTCTTGATTTAGGTCTCTAGACACACTTTTAATATTTCTCTTTTGTCTCTAATATGCATATGCTAATGTCATGCATACCTGTTATTTGCATGCACATTTTAGATGTTATTTAATTTTTAATTGTAAGTAACTGTGCTGTTGGTGTGCTTATTATATATAAATTAATTAATAAGTTATTAACTGGCGTAATTTGGGTGTACTACGGATATACCTCTGTAGCGGCATCAACATCGCCACATACGAACTACGCGTCACACTGACGTCACGCAAAATCCTGCATCGCGCAATTAGAGTTTACCACGCAACTAGCATATATACAACGTCCCGAAATCAACCGTCGGGCAGTTGCCCACCAGACACAACACCCGTCCGGTCGGAGGAACCTCCCTTTTCTATTGAGTATTAGGTAACTTTACACCCTGTTCCTCATGCCTCCAAAATATCAAAAATTTACTAGATACTTGAAGTACCTTATTCTTATGTCGTGAATACTACGATTACGTCTTCATTTTATTAAAATTACTATAATCCAGATCTCATAATCGTACGCCATTAAATGTATCATAAAACTGAGTTGATTTAGAATATTTGCTTCTTTGCAAGTTTTATGTTTTTAATTTAAACCTTAGCATTTTTAGGGATCCGTTCGTCAAAAATAAAAAAATGGAATCCTTATAGGATCACTCGTGTGTCTGTCGCAGCCGATTTGCTTCGAATCTACTGAAGCGATTAAGTTGATATAAGTTGGTATACATAATGAATTTATGTGACCCAAACACGAACGCGTAACGTACCTAAATAAATGAATTTTGAATAATTATAGGATACACTTTTGGGGGATAAAGAAAAAAAAATGTTTTTCAAACTGTATCGTGTTACATCAAATGAAAGGACTTGTTAAGAGGATTTCAAATATTTATAATTATATTTTTACAACTTCAAAATAATAAGTTTTTAAGTTATTAAAGAAAATCGAAACAGCTGACCTTAATATAAAATAATACAGAGAATAGTCCTATGCTTATAGATTACGGGATTTAGAGATTACTTTATAGAGATTACTGGAGCAGTGGTGGCCCAGTGGTAAACACCGTGACTTACGAGTAGTCGTAGGTTCGAACCCACACAGGAACCCACAATTTGTGTAAATTATTTCATCACCACTGCTCTCAAAACGGTGAAGGAAAACATCGTGAGGAAACCGGCATGTCCTAGAACCAACAGTTCGAAGACATGTGACATCTACCAACCCGCACTGTTACACAATTACGGGTCACGCCCTCTTACATAGAGGAGGCTTGTGTCCCAGCAGTGGGAAAATTATAGGCTGATTATGCTATGCATAGGCTAGATTGCAGGAAAATCTATAAAAAGTCTATGGTCTTAAAATATCATGGTAAATCAGTCAATATGGTGCGTGGTGGTTTGTGATCTGTGCGAGTCCCAATAAAGGCTTTTACATACCGGCGCGACTTGTCGCGCAACGCGACACAGACCAAAGGCCCCGTGTGTCGTGGGACGAGCGGTGCCTTTGGGTCGCGTCGCGTCGCGCGACAAATCGCCCAGGTATGTAGAAGCCTTAAATGTTTTTTCATTCTTTCTTTTACAAACTTACATTTGCAATTGGAATTTATGGGGAACATGTTTTTCAACTACAATGTTATGCTTGTTCTTGGGATAAATTCATCCCAACTACGGAACTCTTCATTCTGCGTGGTCCGACACGCACTTGGCCGGTGTTTTTTATAATCGTCATACTGACTTTCATTATCTTCATAACAGGTCGTTAATGTAGGTATATAATGTTAGATGAAGAATAAAAAGAAGGCTACATTATTATGAAATGGAAAAGAAAGGAAGATAAACATTTAATGTAATTTATTGACACAACTGGGTTACATTATAGACCCATGGAATGTTATTACACAACGTGAAGATCAAATATACCTAGTGGGGGTACATAGTTATTATAATTAATCAGTTTATTTCAGATATTATTATTACAGATACAGAATACAGATTGATTATAAAACAAAATACAGAGAAATAAAATACAGAAAAATAAATTAGGTACTACAATTATAATGGACCTAGTGTTATACACTGACGGTTTTATTTTCAAGATAGATAATTAATATAACGAGAGCAAACAGGCTACGACAGTCTTGATCCGTTTGGTGCCGGACGTAAAGGATCCGTTTGATGCCGGACGTAAAGAATAGCACCATCCCATTTCCCGTGGGTGTCGTAAAAGGCGACTAAGGGACTTACTAAAGAATGGACAGCAGCGTTCTCTATGCATTTTAACACCATACTGCGATCGCCAATCCGCCTGCCAAGCGTGGCGATTATGGCAAACCCCCCCTTTGAGGGAGGCCAAAGTCCAGCAGTGGACGTCGTTCGGCTGAAATGATGAATAATGAAACAGTCTACGTTTTTATTTTGAAAGTAGATATCATAATCACCAAAGATTTCAGACGATTATTAGGAAACGTCTAAAACTCACTCACTCGTCACTAAAATGTCTAAAAGTTAGTAAAAGAACGCACTGTAATTTGAACTGGTGACAAGCTTCAGAAATTCATGCGTGCTTTAGATCGAACAATCATGTCGTGAACCCTCTGCATTTATGATCAGTCACACTTATACTCGGCTGGGCAGCGTTCGGGAAGCTACGCAATATCTTCTCGTCCCACATACCGCACTGAAAATGTAAGTTGATCGAGTACTACTCGTCAACTTGTAAAGCCTACCTATCTGTGATAGTTTTTCTTTTAATTTCGTTATATAAACTACTGCCATGAACTTTTTCTCTTCACCAAAAACAACGGAGGGGGGACACTTGACTCTAACAAACAATAGCATTTTAAAGCTTAATATTACACAAACGAATTCCTTAATCGAAAAATGGTGTTCACAGACCCGCAATATTTTTTTAACGACCTATCCAACGATACCCACACCATGGGATATACGAGACAAAAAAATATCATCCCCACTTTTCGTGGAAGGGAGAGTTAACCTAAAAAAAATATGTTATCACTTTGTGGGCCGTGATTAATATGTCATTGATCATCATCATCATCATTTCAGCCGAAAGACGTCCACTGCTGGACATAGGCCTCCCCCAACGGGGGGGAGGGGGTTGCCATAATCACCACGCTTGGCAGGCGGGTTGTGGGAGTCGTAATAGGCGACTAAGGGACTTACTAGAGAATGGGCAACAGCGTTTTCTGTGCATTTTAACACCATATTGCGATTAATATTACGACGACACGGTTGGTGCAGTAGTTAAGCGATTGATTGCTGCGCTGCGTGTTGCAGGTTCGATTCCCGCACGGAACAAATATTTGTATGACCTACAAGTAGTAGTTCCGGATATGGCTATTTGTGTATGTGAGTTTAAATGTTCGTAAACGCACCCACAATACAGGAGAAATTCCTAGTGTGGGGCAACGTTTTAAAAAAAATAAAAAATTAAAGCTTTCTAGTCCTAAGTCTCTGAGCTAAGCTGGTGACAGACAGAAAGACGCACATGGCGAAACTATAAAGTTTCCTTATTGACTAAGGAACCCTAAAAAGAGATAATTTTATAAGGAGGTATTTTATATTGCACTTCACTTCATACGCAGTAGCGTTACCTTACATCGGTCACTAAAATCACTCATGTCTGGACTGACTATCATTTAGGTGATAGGTCAGTTACAATTGGTTTGTAACCGGTTTGAGCCACGCGTGCGAAGTCACTGGGTCGCGTTTCAATGATAAGACGGGACTAAAACAGACGTTTATGTAATTATGTTTTATTTCAATGATAAAGTATTTAATAATATAAATATTTATATTGTTTATTATTATTTTGGCTTAGGCACTGTCCTGTTTTGGTGCCTATCTGAATTGATTGTCTATTGTTTTTTTATGCATTAATGGTCTTACAACCAGAAAGAATTGAGGTTGCTGATTTGAGATTTAAAAAAATACTGATATTTTAATTAATCTATGAGTGATTTTTTTAAATTAAATATTACCTGAAAAGTTAGTGTTCTTTTTTTGAATTTTTTTTAATTTTATGAACCCAGAATTATATCTTGATCTTAGGGTATGTGAGAAGATTCATCAATAAACTTCTTACGGTTTACAAAACGAATCTTATCTTTTAATTATAATTGCGCCACATTTTTTGGATGATTATTGTATCGATGTCACATGTAAAAATAACGTGCTGAGTTGAAAGATCAATTTATTACATGACTGCAATAGGCATTGAGGCAGATAACTTGAAGCTGATAGATCGCTGTAACCAATTCAATGAGTCGTGATAATCAATAATTTAAAGTCGGTAGAGGTGCGTAGTACTCGCAACTGGCGTGCTTGTATGACTATGTACGTAAAAGAAGCAAAAGGACTATGTAATGATCGTAGGAGGTGGTATATATTATATCTGCGGCTAATGTTCACCTCACACACTGTCATAGAAGTTAAATCATGACATCGACGTAACTATACTCCATTTGAAATAAGATTAGACATTTAAATAAATTGGTTTACAGTCCGTTCAACCGTGTTTGGCTTCTATTCCATAGGCATAAGGATGGCATTAAAAGCAAAAACGTGGTTACAATACCAAATGTTTATTACAGCTTGCATTTGTCATGCCACCAAGCAATAGAAGTCTAAATCGGTTGATCGGACTGTAAAAAAGGTTTATTTTTATGTCTAATCTTATTTCAAATGGAGTGTAGGCTAATCTGTATTCAGGATACGTTACTAGTTAACCAATAATAACTAGGTATGTAAAAAAAAAAATTTGTAACTGTACGTGTACATTACAAAATTTTTACTTATTTGAAAACGCCTTCGGGTGACCTGTTATGTCTACAAAATGTTTAATAAATAAATATATATTTAAATATGTACAATTTGTCGTAAAAATGACACAAAGGTTTTTAATAAAAGTTTGTTTTTGCAAAGAGTCATCTCTGTCACACATACACATGCCTAGGTGTGCTGTCACTAAAGATATTGTATAATCTTGATGTGCAACATCTTTGCCTTCTTTTAACAAAACGACAGCTTAGATGTACAATGGAAAGAATACTTAATAGAAAAATATTTTTTTCCTATTGAAAAGAAACACCACATTTCTGTATATAATATAACCTCTTGAACACATACAAACTTGGTACACAGCAATACTTAACGAACTTATTAATTAGGTACTCAATATAATAATTAGTATAGGCTTTAGACATCTTGAAGACAATCTTTAGGTTCCGAGCTCCATGAGAATTAACCTAGCAACCAAGCAACACTCTAAATGTCCTGTTTCCATTCCGTTTCATTATTAAAACCCGTACTTTTTAAAATAACTGTTAAATGAGATACTTTTAAACTTCATGACTGCTCTGATACAAAAATCATTTGAGACAAATCACATACTTTCACACAGTAAATATTAAGTATTTTTAAAATCCACTATAGAATCTTATTAATATTTGAAAATCATTCAATCACTATGAAGTACTTAAACTCAAACTCAAAGCATTTATTTAAATTAAACCAACTACAGGCACTTTTTAATTCTCAAAAAGTCGGTTCGAAAGTTGAAGTTAGTTGTCCATTCCAAAACGAACATCTCCATGGAGAAAAACGGGCAAGAAAGTCCAAGGGCACGAGTTTTAAATAAAGGAACTACAAAATCCTGGGTACTTACATTATTCTTGTTGCTTCTTTAACTAGAGAACAATATCAAAATGTTTCTAATGTAATTAAAAACTAAAGAACGCCACCTGCGCCACATCATACGATCCTTTTTTTTTTTTTTTGGGTGGGAAATCATCAAATAACTTCTCCCGCTCTGGGCGGAGCGAGAGGGAGTGTCAGACTTTTACTGACTAAAACCCACCGTGTTCCTTCAAATGCCTGTGTGCCAGAGCCACAATATCCCTTTCGGACAGGCTCGTAACCCTGGCAGGCATTGGTCCTTTCGGACCCCGTCAATTGGTGCTGACGACTCTTTGAGGCGCGCGTGGAACACAACGCGCCGTCGACCCGGGCCTGGTCCTTATCGGACGGTGAGCTACCCATCGCTCACCGTCCGCAAGCCCGCGCCTACGGTGGCCGGGAATCGGCCTGCGATTCCCGACGCCCAAGGCGTCTCCTGCGGCGACTTAGGGTGGAAGGGCGGGCACCCTGCCTCACCCTCACACGCTCCGCCTCCTCCTTCGCGAGCATTACGGTTTCGCAGAAGGAGGTGACGTCCTCCCATGACATCATACGATCCTGACATTACCTTTTGCTACGCACACGTTTAAACATCAATACGTACAGTACCCTCCTCTTTAAGCTATGAAAAAAGCAGCTGGGAAACTGTCGAAGCAAAGTCATACCTCGTTTCAATATTTAACTGCAACAATAAAACAATTCCTCTGTCAGTCAGTACACGTCAATCTATCTTCCATTGTCTTCTATATATTTATAATACAACATTTGTTTTTGTTTATACTAAACCCGAAAACGGGTCATTGTACTCATTTTGAACATTTTTTTCTATGGGACCAAACTTGAAATCGCGCAATAAAAATCAGCTGTTCCATACATTTTGTTGATTTAAGTGAACACACACAGGGAGCAGTGGTGGCCCAGTGGTAACGGCCCCGACTTACGAGTCATAGGTCGTGGGTTCGAACCCAGGCAGGCGCTTTACTTTGTGTAAATAATTTCATCACCACTGCTCTCAAAACGGTGAAGGAAAACATCGTGAGGAAACCGGCATGTCCTAGAATCAACAATTCAAAGACATGTGACATCTAACAAGCCGCACTAGGCTCGCGTGGTAGATTACAGCCCAGTCCCTCTCGAAGAGAGGAGGCCTGTGTCCCAGCAGTGGGAACAATATAGGCTGATTATGCTAAGTGAACACAAATTTTGCCTGTTGGCTCTGAGGATGGAGGAGTAGAATGCTTACGGAGCATTGACTGAAGGACATACAGCTGCATTGACTGAAGGACATTTTTTTTGTTGTGTGGGAAATTATCAAATAACTTCTCCTGCTCTAGGCGGAGCTGGAGGGCGTGTCGAACTTTTACTGACTAAAACCTACCCGTGTTCCTTCCGTTGCCTGTGTGCCAGGGCCACGATATCCCTTTCGGACAAACTCGCAACCCTGGCAGGCATTGGTCCTGACCCCGTCAGTTGGTGCTGAAATCGAGCTCTTTGAGGCACGCGGGGAACACAACGCACCGTCGACCCGGGCCTGGTACTTATCGGACGGCGAGCTACACATTGCTCACCGTCCGCAAGCACGCGCCTACGATAGCCAGAAATTTGCTTACGACTCCCGGCACCCGGGGCGTCTCCTGCGGCAACTAGGGGCGCGAGGGCGCGAACCTTGCCTCTCCCTCACGCGTTCCGCCTACTCCTTCGTGAGCATTACCACTTCACAGAAGGAGGTGATGGCCTCCCATGCACTCTCGCTCCAAACCATGGCCTGGACCTGGGCCGGACGCGAGAGATCGCCATCGCGCCATCGCGCCTCCATGAGGACACAGCGGTGCTCCGCACAAGCCGGGCAGATCTCCACCATATGCTCCACCATGTCCTCCGGGCGATCCACATAGTGGTGACACCCGGGCGTTTCCTCCCGCTTTATCCTGAACAGGAACCTCCCGAAACAACCATGTCCGGTGAGGACCTGTGTCAGGCGGAAGGTGAGGACGCCGTGGCACCTTTCTAGCCACTCCTCAAAGAGGGGACTTATTGCCATCTTGTGGCGTGCCCAGCGTTGGGTTGCGACAATCGCACTCTCCATGTCGCCATGAGATCCCGCTGGAGCTTTGTTTGCTGTGCCGTGATTTCTCGTGGCAGCGGAGTTTCGCCCCGGCGTTTCGCCCCGGCGTTTCGGCTCCTCGCGCCACTCCCAGATGTGCGCGAGGACTTTTGCCTCCAGATCCCATGGCGGTAGTCCGGCAAGGAGACTCGCTGCCTCACGGGAGAACGTGCGGTATCCTCGGACCAGCCTGATGGCCATGACCCTTTGGGACTAGTTCAACCGCCCGGGACATATAGTTGCCTGACAATTGCCATATGTGAGCCTTAAGAGTAAGGGAAGGTGATGGGTATAAATTAAACCTGATAGCAAATGGCATATAGACCGTTTTACTGACGTTTAGAGTAAGTAGATTGTTACTCAACCATTCCATTACACTTGCAAGCACTTTCTCAGCACTCCAATAGCACTGGGCCCAGTCTACTCAATCTATAAGCAGGGAAGTATCGTCGGCGTAAGTAATGACTTTACAGTTTTGAAGGGCAGTTTACAGAGATCATTTATATAGATAAGGAATAGAGCGGGACCGAATATGCCACCCTGAGGCACACCGTATGTAATGGAAATCTCTTGACTCATATTTTCCCTGATTTTAACAACCTGAGTGCGATTCATCAGGTAGTCCAGCACTACACTTCGAATTCCAATGCTCCATCTTGTTCAGTAATGCCGACGCAGAAACAATATCAAAGGCCTTTGATAAATCAAGAAAGATACCAAGATACTTTCGCTTGTTGTCAATAGTCCTAACTGCGTAGTCAAAGAGAGCCATTACTGCATCTTCTGCATAAACTTGAAACTTGGCACGAATAAGTCCCTAAGTAAGTAATACATTTTGTTAGTATTCGTTTTTCAAAACTATCCCCTCAAAAGGGGGTTTAGGGGGGTGTTAAAGCTTGTATGGTAGAAAGTATACTCAGTACTTACTTTTTGGCTTTTGAGAAAATCGATCCCTAACGGGGCAAAAAGGTGTAAAGTGAGGGGGGTGAGTTACATTTTTAAGGGGAGGATTTGACTGAGTAGTTAGATTACCTCAAAATATGGTATAATAATAATCTGTAAGTCAAGTTTTGGAAACGTCCTAAATGATTTTTCAAAATTCTAACCGTGCGGGGGGAAAAAGGGTTTACAATTTATATGAAAAATCTTATTCCTTTAATGTATAAACTTGAACTTGGGCCAAATACTTGTATATGTAAGTAACTGATAAAGATCGTTGTCATTATTTTTGAAAACTACCTTTTAAAGAGGGTGGTGAAATTTGTAAGGGAAAATTCGAAATCCACGCGAAAGAAGTCACGGGAAAAGTGTCTAGTGTTAGCATAAATATCAATTTTATAGTGTTAGTAACTTGAGAGAGTAGTCGCTAATGTCCCCTGTGTCCTTCTGAAAGGTTACGACTACGTTCTGAAGATATTACTTTTGTATCGTACATTTTCAAAGTATTGCTCAAGTGTCACTCGGAGTTATTTAGTTTCAGTGTCGAAGAATGTTCTGGAATTTGCGACGTGAAATTTAAAATATACTTAAAAAAATGTTTCTGCAATACTACAAGTACGAACAAATTTGTTAAGGTAACGAGAATTTGTTCTTAGCAACAAGAAATATTTTAGCAAATACTGATCAAATTGTCAAGAGAAGAATTTCATTTCTAGTTACACTCAATCTAATAAAACTCTACTGACAAATTGAATAGTAATTATTACAAACACGTGTTTACTCAACAATCTAGACTTATGCATATGCTTATGATTACAAAACACATTGTCAGGTACAGACAAATATTGTATTTAAAACGAATCATTTTGTAGACCGGGCGAACGAGGGGTACGGTCAGAGCGCAGTGGGCGAAAGAGTAGAAAAAGGAACAGTAGAAAAAACTCGACTGAACTAGTTGCACTCGCTAGTCAACGACTGGCGCTCTCACTGCGTACACTGAGTGTATCAATCAAGTACTGTAGAGCATAATTATGTTCCTTGCTCGCACGTAATGAGCAATTTTATTTTCATCTAAAATATTTTGAGCAAAGAAGAACAATTAGATTATAATTGTTCTTCCTTGCTCAAATCACACACGCACACGGAATATACACAATATCCCAAAGTTTTCTAACTAGTAACCAGCACAAAAAATACATTTAACAGAACATAACATTACAATAATAGTAATGAATAACTGTTTATAATGTAGCTGTAAAAAATTTACTTGCAACGTGAACAATTTCTTCGGTAATAATTACGATAAAATCATTTGTGATTACTCTCTTCTTTTAACAAGAGCGATTTTGGAGTGTTTAAAAAAGGGGCTAGTCGTCACATATCATCATCATCATCATTTCAGCCGAAAAACGTCCACTGCTGGACATAGGCCTCCCCAAAGGTTTGGAGGGGGTTGCCATAATCGCCTCGCTTGGCAAGCGGGTTCGAGATCGCAGTATGATGTTAAAGTGCATAGAGAACGCTGCTGCCCATTCTCTAGAAAGTTCCTTAGGCGCCTTTTACGACGCAATTTTTCATTACGTTCGGCACCACACGGAAACACGGAGACTTACAACTTACGACTTACATTTTGAAGATTTCATTACTACCTATTCTCTCAAAAATTCCTGAAAAGCTAATTCAAACTAGATTACTCAGACATTTTAACCTAAATGGAGTGTTAAGTAGAAGACAATTTGGTTATCAGAAAAACGTTGGGACACAAGACGCAATATCGACTCTAATTAAGGACATAGTTAGCAGATTGGATGAAAAACAGAAAGTAGCTGGGCTTTTCTTAGACTTAAGTTGAGCATTTGAGACGGTAGATCATAAATTACTGCTACAAAAACTTGAGCATAACGGTGTCAGGGACAAAGTATTGGCACTACTCAAGTCATATTTAAAAAACAGGAAGATGTTCGTGGAGATCAGAGCAGGTGTCACAGACAAATTCCTCTGGTAAAAATTATCCAAGTGAAGAAACATATAGGTCCCCATTGTCTCCTGTGCACACTGGTGTACCACAAGGCTCCACACTGGGTCCGATATGTTTTATCGCATTTGTTAATGACCTTATATAACACATGAGTAGAAAAGCTGCTGGATCTATCCAGCTTGTGGTGTTTGCCGACGATGCCAATGCAGTTGTTTCAGCTGACAATAAACGCGATCTTAATTCCATAGTTAATCAAACCTCAGATATCTTCCACAGCTGGTTTGCTGTTAACAGTCTTAAAGTCAATGCCAGTAAAAAGAATGTAATGTTTTTTCGTTCTACTTTCAGAACTAAAGATATCATTAACTGCGTCATAAATGGAGAAACAGTGAACGTAGTTCAGTGGTTAAGTTTCTTGGAGTTCATATTGATAGACAGTGAAAGTGGAAACAAGAGGTAACACACCTAGAGAAAGCAATCAGCTCTGCCTACTACGTACTAAGAAGTCTAAGAAACGAGGTAACCATAAAATATTTAAAAATTGTCTATTACACATTAGTTGAGTCGAAACTGAGATACAGCATACTTTTCTGGGGAGGAAGTTATAATTACAATAATGAAAAAGCTTTTGTAATTCAGAAAAGAGCAGTCAGAACCATAGCTAGAATTCAACAGCAAAAATCATGCAGGCCACATTTTAATGTCTTTTTCTCGTATTGCCTGCTACAAAACCTGGTTTTTGTTTGAGGAATCGGTGCTATAATATCTTTCCTCCTTTTTGATAAGATAGCGGTATCATAAGGCAGCTCTTTGTGTTTTATATATTGACAGTCCCAAGCTTGTACATTTTTGTCCTACTTAGTCAGTTGTCAAAATATATCTTTGAATATGAGACTGAAGATGAAAGGCTAAAAAGGGAGAGTACAAGAAGAAAAGATCTCCAGGTGAAGCACGTGTAAAAAAAAGAAAGTTGTAAAGCATAGCGCCTACCACAAGTCATTAAAAATGTTCAATAAACTGCCGACAGAATTAAAAAGTCTAGTTTATACAAGTGGGTTTCAGACTAAGCTTAAACGGTTCTTGTTAATTAAGTGTCTATATTCTATTGATGAATTATAAATTAATACAAAAGTCGAAGTAACATAATAGTATTGATTTTAAATGAATAATGAATTTTATGAATTGACATAATTATGACATTTACTTTTATATTTTTTTATTTTAATGTGATTTGGATAATTGTAATGATTTAAATATTGATTGCATGCATGATGTTTTTTATATATTTAGTTATAGAAATTCAGATACGATATAAAAATTGTTATTGAATAAATGAATTGAATTGAATTGAATTGTAGATCACTTTCTATAATCATAATCTACCTACGTGTAAATAAAGGCCGTAGATTTTCTCAGAACGAACACATTTGAAAGTTTTCTACGAGTTATTATTCCAAATGGGCTCCGCACTGTGGCATCTCCGAATGGCATATTGTAAATTGATTTCGAGAATACTACGAAATTTTCCGTGTGGCTGAAACTGTGTCGATGTTATTATTGATGACAGACCTGCTTCCAATACGGCTTTGAAACTGATAACAACAAAGTGATATTGAGTAATATTCCTCGGTCTTTTCCACTGGGATCTGGAAAAAACACGCACGAAACATTTTGTAAGGAAGGCAGAAAGTAAAACTTAACTAATTGACATCAAAACATTGGCACGTGTCTCTGGCAATACACTTCACTCTTGACTTACAACTTTTATCGATTATCGAAGACCAAATTATTAAGATTTATATTCATTGCTCTTTTTGTATAGAAACCATATACGAGACCAGAGACAAATACAGCAATGAATAGTAAGCATTGACTGGTCATCGTATAGACTCTAGAACATCCTTCCCTACTAATATGTAATCAGAATGAAACCCAAACAAAACGTTATCGCCAGTAGAAATATCCAGTTTTATCCAGTTTCTCGAAACACGAAGGACAAAGATCGGTTCGTGCATACGACTGGTGCACTGGTGCAGTAGTAATGTTCTTCCGATAGTTTATGACAGCCTGGTACCTCGGGTCGTGAACTCATTACTATTTACGAGTAGGATTAGGTTATCTGTGAAATAACCTGGTTATGAGCAGACACATTGGAACATGTTGCTTAGTCGTGTGATTTTAAGAGTAATGTCAAATTTGCAATTTTCACCTTCCTCTCTATTTTTGTTTATTCCTCCGCTGTATTCACGTTGATAAATGCCAAAAAACACTGCTGAAGATATAAATACAATTAATAATATTAATAACAAAATTGATTCAAACATTGTTACAATAAATTATTACCTTAACGTTATTTTAACATAATATAATTAATATATGTCTGTAACTGTTGGTGACATTCCGTTTTTACTGGTTGTTATGGAAATGGGTAATAAATTGCAAACAATTAGGTATAAATTAAAATTTGAAGTGAGATCAAATAAAAAGAATAAAACTTAAATTGTTTTGAACAAAATACAAATCTTAACTTGTATTAAACAAAATAGGAACTTAACTTGTATTGGTGAAGGCATAAAACTAAAGAATAATTTTATTGACAATTAAAATAGGGTGTGAGTGTATGTTCGTGTGAAGTGTAGTGTGTAGGTATGTGGGTGTGTCTGTCGTGTTAGTGAGATTCCGAGTGCGAGTTATGTTATGAGAAAGCTTTTATATTCGTCGAAAGATCGAATAGCCATTTTCAACCACTTTTTACAGAGAGGGAGAAATCTTTTGACTCATAGGGCAAAATACTGATGATCTAGTTGTATACAAAAGTATGTAGGTAGGCGGGACATCGTCTAGTTAGGAGAGAGGTGGTTCTTTGTAGCGGAATGTGGAAGACGCGTTTGGAAGTTAATGAGTGGTAGTCTGGCCTGATTTTATTTTTTTGTGTGTGGCATGGCATGCATTGACGATAAACAGGTGGCGGACGCGGAGAAGTTGAAACTCTTTGTACAGAGTCAGTGGGGTAGAAAAATGGCTTTTTAGGGTTCCGTAGCCAAATGGCAAAAAACGGAACCCTTATGGATCGTCATGTCTGTCTGTCCGTCCGTATGTCACAGCCACTTTTTTCCGAAACTATATGAACTATACCGTTGAAACTTGGTAAGTAGATGTATTCTGTGAACCGCATTAAGGTTTTCACACAAAAATAGAAAAAAAAACAATATATTTTGGGGGTTCCCCATACTTAGAACTGAAACTAAACATTTTTTTTCATCAAACCCATACTTGTGGGGTATCTATGGATAGGTCTTCAAAAATGATATTGAGGTTTTTAATATCATTTTTTTCTAAACTGAATAGTTTGCGTGAGAGACACTTCCAAAATGGTAAAATGTGTCAACCCCCCCTGTAATTTCTAAAATAAGAGAATGATAAAACTAAAAAAAATATATGGTGTACATTACTATGTAAACTTCCACGGAAAATTGGTTTTAACGAGATCTAGTTAGTAGTTTTTTGTACTTAAGAAAACTGCTGTAATGATGATCAAAGTTACAACGAACTACAAGAACTTTTATATTATGTTACTTGCTGCTACAGAACCCTTCATGGGCGAATCCGACTTGCACTTGGCTGCTGTTTTTTAATAGTACTTTTATAACAGCTGCTTTAAGGCTTCTACATACCAGCGCGACTTGTCGCGCGACGCGACACGGCACAAAGGCCCCGCATGTTCCGGGACGAGCGGTGCCTTTGTGTCGCGTCGCGTCGCGCGACAAGTCGCCCTGGTATGTAGAAGCCTTTAGTAGGTTGTAGGGTGTAGCAAGCTTGGCAAACGTAAGTAATAATATCCGTAGGATTTACATAATGTAAGGAACCAAGTTGCTACCTTTCTAAGATGCTTCCTATTGATAGTCATCATTTATCGAAATCGTGAGTTCGAACCCAGGCAGGCGCTTTACTTTGTGTAAATAATTTCATCACCACTGCTCTCAAAATGGTGAAGGAAAACATGGTGAGGAAACCGGCATGTTCTAGAACCAAAAATTCAAAGACATGTGACATTTTGGTGGTATAAGGAACAGGGTGTAAAGTTCACTCATCCACCATAGAAAAGGGAGGATCCTCCGACCAGACGGGTGTTGTGTCTGGTGGGCAACTGTCCGACGGTTGATGTCGGGACGTTGTATATATGCTAGTCGCGCGGTAAACTCTAATTGCGCGATGCAGGATTTTGCGTGACGTCAGTGTGACGCGTAGTTCGTATGTGGCGATGTTGATGCCGCTACAACATCTACCAACCCGCGATGGGCCCGCTTTGTAGATTTACAGCTCACTCTCTCTCACAGAGAGGAGGCCTGTGTCCCAGCAGTGGGAACTAACATTATAGGTTGATTATGTATTTATCGAAAACCAGGCAAACTACAGTACGTAATGATAATAAATTATATTTTACGGAATTAAATTGTGTCCAAAAAAAACGCAAAAAACAAAAAAACTCAAAGCATTTATTTCAAATAATCCAATTACAGGCACTTTTAAATAGTCAAGGGGTCGGTCAGTCATAAAGATGAAGCTAGTTGCCCATTCCAAAGCTTAGTAGGTACCTATGGAGAAGAACGGGCAAGAAACTCCACGGACACTCTTTTAAATTAACATTATATGGTTACAAAATATTAGTTACATCATTCGTGTTGAAATTAAACATGTGAAAACGATGCATATTGAATGTAATGAATCATTATTTACATTGCTGTTTGTTCATCTCATTGTTTAGTAAACCTGGGTTTAATGAACATAAATTCTTGTTTATTTAACCAATTTGGTTAAATATTGAAACGTTTGATTTATAAAACTTTATACAGATCCTCATAAGTAAATAACAAAATCATCATCGACATATCGGCGTGAGAACAATGTGGTTTTTAAAATACCGTACCTGGGGTAAAGGCTCTTACAGACTCACGCGATATCGCGGGCGCGACAGGCACCGACAAAGAAATTGTGCTACTAGTGTCGCAGTATTGCACCAGTCTGTACGAGCCTTTAAGCGTGACAACAGGACGTGACCCAGTTATTAGGCTTCCACATCTGTCTATCTGTTCGTTTGTCGGTCTGTATCTTTAAAACTGAAGAGGGCAGGTTGACTCCGGACCTCCTCCCTCAGACAAAGTTCTCTATTAAGATTGTGAATTGTGAAAATGTTTATTAACCAATCATAATTCATAATTTCAGTCAAAAGACGTCCACTGCTGGACATAGGCCTCCCCCAAAAAGGGGGGGGGGATTTGCCATAATCGCCACGCATGGCAAACCCCCCCCCCTTTTTTTGGGGGGGCTGAAATGATGATGTTGATGTTGTATAATATTTATATTGTATTTATTCGTTTGTACTTATTTAAGTGTGTATTTAAAGATGTTTTCAAATATGGGTTATGTGGTACCTGAACTAAATGAATTTTAATTTTTTTACCAAGGGTATATTACCCAGCTACTGGGTTGTGGAGGTCCGATAGGCAGTCGCTCCATGTAAAAAATGGTATTCCGCTGGATTCGGTTAGACTGGAAGCTGACCCCAACATAATTGGGGGCGGGCAGATTGAAACAGATACCCCCTTTGTTACAAAACGAGGTTTATTTTCAGACCCAGGTTTAAAACATGGAGCCATTATCGAATTTCGAACTTTATTGCGACTATGGTAAAGTTTCTAAACACAAAACTGACAACTTAGTACCGAACCAAGTTTTCAGTTTTGTATAAAGAACGGTATTTCAATCACTGTTACGTTCTATTACAAAAAACTGGCTCCATGGTTTAAGCCATGTCAAATATAAATCTTGTTTTGTAATAAAGCAGAGTTTATCACTCTAATTACGAAATTCTACTGAGTGACCGACTAAAACGATAATGATTAGCAGATCGCTCGTTACCAGTTGTTTATTTTCTGCCTAATTATACGCATTACTGTAATTGTTTACAATGATTTGGTAATAAAAATAAATGGTCAAGGTCGAGTCCGGCTCCGCATGGTTTAATTTATTTTAGAGCTCAAAATAAAACTGTTTCTAGTAGATCGCAACTACATAAAAACAAGAGCGAGTCGGACTCGTGCACCGAGGGTTCCGTACGTATATTATGATGTTGATGATTTCTGAAAAACTGTGCTATTTAGAGACATAGTTTTATTTTTCCTGTTGCCTTTACATAAACTTGTATCACATAGAATAATTTCAGATTTTTATCTATGTAAACTTCAGAACGGAACTGTGGAACGGTATTTTTTTTACGTTTTACATCAAAAGTCGGAAATATGCTGCCAAAAAAAAATGTTTGAGAATGTGCAGCGCTCTTTCATATGAAACCCACTAGCACTAGTAGCCCCACTTCAAGTTTTTAAGAACCCCTTGCAGTCCCTTTTGAAAAAAAAGATATTTTTTTAAATTTCTTTCTTCTTTGAAAAATAGTTGGGCAAACGTCATCTAAAACTATTCTAAATTTCAAGTTGATAGCATTAGTAGTTTAGGTATGACAGACAGACAGACTTAGTCTCACCATAAGGGTTCCTTTTTACCATTTTGTTATGGAACCCTAAAAATAATAAGGGCAGGATAAAACGCATGTAACTAAAAGTTAATGTAAGTGTTGATGAATGGAAGGGGAGAACAAGACCAAAGAAAATATGGATGGATTATGTGAGGCATGATACCTATGAATGAAAAAGACCGGGACAATTGAGTCGGACTCACACACGAAGTATTCCGTACCGTATTAAGATCGAGCAAAAAACGTCGAAAAAAACACGTTTCTTGTATGGGGACCCCCTTTAATAATTATCTTTATTTAATTTTTATTATGTATTGTTATAGCGGCAATAGAAATACACAATCTGTGAAAATTTCACCACTCATTACGGTTCCTGAGGTAGATCCCGCTAACAGACAGACGGATGGAAAACGGGCGCTTAGAAACCCTAAAAAGAGAGAATGATAGAGTGAGTGCTGACAGGGGAGAATGGCAGAAAAAAACGTGTTGGACTGATCCCAACTAACGTAAGACAAGGGGGTTTACTCCGAAATAAATCCGAAGTATCGGCCGAAGGTCCGGCCGTTTCCTGACTACGGCTGACTATGGCTGACTACGCCGAAAGAAAAACAAAATTACGGTCCAAGAGATAAGTCAAAGTCAAAAACGTGACTTGAAGTCAGATAGGGATTCAAAGTCAAATAAGAAAACTTTGTAAGTCAAGAAATAAGAGATATTTCGGATTATCGCTTCAGAGTAGGACCCTACGGTCGGAAGATGACATCTTCAAAAAAAATGTATTAGCAGTGGCGTAGCTAGTCATAAAGTATCAAAATGTGTTGGAAGCCCTTTTCATTGCTCTTTTCATTTAACCATCACGAATACGATACTGGTGATGGTTAAATTAATGTTTTTTTTTTGTCATTTGTCAAACCTTTTCCTTGTGGCTGTTCAAAGTAAACGCAGCCACCAACAAAGTTACTCAAGATTCTGGAATCATCCTCTTAAGAGGGCGTACAATGGTACACTAGCGCCACTCCTTTAAAAGTATTATTTCGTGACTGAGAAGGAATTATGAATAACGCCTAGTAGGGACCCTCGGTAAGTGTGTCTAAAATTTTCTAATACCTTTTAAAAAGTTTCATATTGAGATACGAAGCAACAAAATACGATCTAAAGAAAAGTGGCCACATTCCTCTAGATCGTATTTTGTTGCTTCGTGTCTCAATATGAAACTGTATAAATGGTACTCGTATTAGAAAATTCTACACACACCGAGGGTCCCACTAGCCGTTATTCATAATTCCTTCTCAGTCACAAGATAATATTTTTTTTAAAGGAGTGGCGCTAGTGTACCTTTGTACGCCCTCTTATAGCCAAAGCGTCAGGGTAGCCCGCGAAATCCAAATTTTCTTACGTTTTAATAGTCCTTTTAAGGGGGATGCGCTAAGGTAGCCCGCGAAATCCAAATTTTCTTACGTTTTAATAGTCCTTTTAAGGGGGATGCGCTAAGGTAGCCCGCGAAATCCAAATGTTCTTACGTTTTAATAGTCCTTTTAAGGGGGATGTGCTAAGGTAGCCCGCGAAATCCAAATTTTCTTACGTTTTAATAGTCCTTTTAAGGGGGATGCGCTAGGGTAGCCCACGAAATCCAAATTTTCTTACGTTTTAATAGTCCTTTTAAGGGGGATGCGCTAAGGTAGCCCGCGAAATTCAAATTTTCTTACGTTTTAATAGTCCTTTTAAGGGGGATGCGCTAAGGTAGCCCGTGAAATCCAAATTTTTCTTACGTTCTTTGCAATATGCAGGATAGTATCAGGTTTTATGTTGATCTAAATATGATTTGCGGCCGTAAAAAAATATTGTTTTCTACAATGATAATCATTAGAATTAGCAATACAACTCTCTAAATTCATAGAATGCTATTGAATGACTATTTCATGAAATGGTTATTCAATAGGATTCTACGTAGAATGTTAATTGTATTGCCAATTTTAATCATTATAATTTTGTTAAACCATATTTGTTACGGTGCCGAATCTTTTTTTAATCAACATACAACCTGACACAGACCTGAAAATTGCAAAAAAACTTAAGAAAATTTGAATTACGCGGGCTTCATTAGCGTATCCCCCTTAAAAGGACTATAAAATATGCTACAATTCTGCTAGAAACAAAAAACAAAAAAATATAGTGCCTTTACCTACTTACCTAATTATTACCTTCTTTTTAGGTTCCGTCGCAATCGGGTAACGACTTATCGTTGTGCGAATACAATTACCTATATTAGAGCTTTGGACAAACACATTCATTATTATGTTTATAACTTTTAAGGCGATGATAACCCAATTTTAATGATTTTATACTGAAGATCACGTATAAACGAGTAGTGGTAGTAATCTGAAAAAAAAAATGTTTAATCAGAGCATTTTCACAATAACTTAATATATGAATATTTTAGATTACATAGTGAAATTAATTTGTAAATGTATGCGTAACGCGGATAAAAAACTGAGAATGGCGCAAAATCTACCAAGTGTATTTTTCTGAAACCTTCACCAATTTACAGATAATTTAGCTATTGATCTTTGAGTATACGCGTTTTATTAAAATACCTCTTGTTTTGTGTATAATAAATAAATAATATGTCAAATTTGGGACAGCGCTCCTTGATGGGCGAGTCCTATTACTAGCTGAAGGTACGACGCGTTGTGTGAGCTCAGAACAGAACACGCAAGCTAAGAACTCAAGGTAACTGGCATATATCTGCATCTTAATAGAAGCATCGAAAGATTCCAACGCAAAAGCAGAACCACCATTTTTGAAAGTAAACTCCTAGCGAAGCAAAGCATACGAATACAATAGGCGAGGACGGCGCGTCCCTAGTCGACGCTTGTCGAGCGCACCACTTCCATTACATGCTACCCGTACATTGATGTATTACACTCCATCTTATAGCCAGTACACTGCTTAGTTCACTGCGGAATTGACGACCAGTTCCGTGTGGAGGGAAATACATGTTGAAATAGATACATTATGAAAATTATACAACACTAGCTGTTGTCCGCGGCTTCGTCTGCTCCTAAATTACGAAGTTATTTTTTAATTTAATTTTGTCTTTTTTTACAAACTTCACTGACATAATGTTTTTCTTATTTGACATTATTATACCTACAATTTTAATTTCAAAAAGGTACTAACTTTTATTATTTTAATCATATTTTTTTTTTGTCAATCTGAGGACGTTGTAGGCTTAATAGACTGTAGATCTGTTAGTAGACCATTTTCTATTTTGTTAAGTACCTGGTACTTTTGACGGGGCTTCGCTGTCCTCTCATACCTATTAACACTGTAATTTGAAAACATTGTAAAAGCCAATTTAATTTTTTTTAAAGAGTGACCCTGGAGTTTCTTGCCGGCTCATCACCATAGGAAACGACCAAAACGAACCGTGCACCTAGCTTCAGACGTTTCATAAGTGCCCATGTAGGCTTATGTGAAATAAAAATATTTTTCATTTTGATTTTGATTCAGGTTAAAAAAGTAGCCTCTATCCTTCTCCAGGCCATGATCTACCCATGTACCAAATTTCACCAAATTTCGTTCAGCCGTTTTAGCGTGAAAGCGTAACAAACAAACAAACTCACTTTCGCATTTATAATATTAGTTTCGATTCAAGCTTTTTAGGGCTCTTGGCTAAATAACAGCGGCACGGGTCAATTTTTAAGGCTAAGCAATGCTTACCGAGGCTGGTCCATGGATGGGTGACTTTCTAATCAAATCAAACGTTTAGTTGCTAGAAATACATTGTTTTGGTAAAGGTGAGCTCTTTATAACCTAAGAGTCATTGCATTCTGCTTGCAAGCTAGCGTGCCAATTTTTATTAAGTTTACTTAATTATTTACATCATCATCATTTCAGCCGAAAGACGTCCACTGCCGAACATAGGCCACCCCCAAAGAGAGGGATTGCCATAATCGCCACGATTAGCAGGCGGGCTGGCGATCGCGATACATAAATACATAAACTCACGCCTTCTTCTCATGGGGGTAGACAGAAACTATAGAACGCCACTTGCTACGCTCGTTACATACTCCTTTTGCTTCGCCTACGTTTATACATCCAGTCATACA
The DNA here is from genome assembly GCA_948098905.1 of Tiliacea aurago. NCBI lineage: Eukaryota > Metazoa > Arthropoda > Insecta > Lepidoptera > Noctuidae > Tiliacea > Tiliacea aurago. The sequence continues at coordinate 23,218,960 of OX402582.1, forward strand.
CGCACGCCGGTTGCGAGTACTACGCACCTGACCTTTCTGAAGAACATCACCAATTGGGTCACTATCCGCCTTATTACAAAACAAGATTTATATTTGACATGGTTTAAACCATGGAGCTAGTTTTTATAATAAGAACGTAATTGTGATTGAAATACCGTTCTTTTTACAAAACTGAAAACTTAGTTCGGTACTAAGTTGTCAGTTTTGTGTTTAGGAACTTTACCATAGTCGGAATAAAGTTCGAAATTCAATAATGGCTCCATGTTTTAAACCCAGGTCTGAAGATAAATCTTATTTTGTAATAAGGGGGAACATGTCCTTCTAGGGCGTCCCCTCCCGGCGTTTCCACTCACCTCTGCTTTAAAAATACCTTTTGCTAGTCCTCTTTCACCTTTTGCGATCGCGGTATTGTGTTAAAATGCATAGAGAACGCTGCTGCCCATTCTATATTATGTCCCTTAGTCGCCTTTTACGACACCCACGGGAACAAAGAGTGTGGTGCTATTCTTTACGTCCGGCACCACACGGCACTTAGCATTAGGTATTTAAATACCATGCATTTATCACTATTTAATTTTCTGGTATTCAGTTGCATCTAGTTAGACTGGAAGCCGTGATTAGACAAGTATTAATTTAGACATGAATTATGCGTTCGACCATCAAAGACCGCCTTAATGCACAAATGCATACTTGGCATGGCCCCAAAAATATTTAATACGAGTACATTACCAAATGGAATTAAGGACTTGAATATTATTCAATTTAAAAACAAATTAAGAAATCTATTATTGAAAAAATGTTATTATAGGTACTATTGACGAATTCCTTAATGATAAATTGTAAGTTATTTGTTATTGATATTTATTTAATTTTTGACAATGTATGATCATCATTATTTTCATTCATTATTTATATGTATACTCAATTGTTAATGTTTTGCTTGTTTTTTCTGTCTTATGTTATAATGTGTTTCATTGTAATTATTTTGTTTTAATCTGTTGATTATTCTTTTTTAATAATAATTACTAATTTTGTAAAACAGTGTACACCTTTAAGGATCTACCTTAAAGATGTACAGGAAGTTGGTTTTGAGGAACTAATTATTTATTATTAAGATCTCATGTAAAATGTGCCAAAAATCACACCAATAAATGAATTTGAATTTGACTCCAACATAGTTGGGAAAAGGCTAGGCAGATAAAGATGATGACCTATTTTAAATTTTTATGTTCCATAAATTTCAGTCCTGCATCGCGCAAGCAGAGTTTACCGCGCGACTAACGAGAACGACCCGACATTAACCGCCGGGCAGTTGCCCACCAGACACAACACCCGTCTGGTCGGAGGATCCTCCCTTGTTTATAGAGTATGAGTGAACTTTACATCCTGTTCCTCATACCTCTAAATAGGTAAGTACTATAAAAAACAACACTTTAGAAGCCATTTACATACCAAGACCCCGCTTTGCCTCGGAAAGCACGACAAGCAGTTGTTCCCGGCTGACATTCGTTCACATTCAATTATCTGTGGTAGAAACTACCACAGATAATTGAAATTGAGGTAGAAACCCGAAAGTCTGACAACCAGTCTTCCTAAGGGTTATCGTGTTACCCACTAACTGGGTTGCTGGGGTCAGATGGGCAGCCACTCAATGTAAAATACTAGTAACATAGTTAGGAATAGGCTAGGCTAGGCTAAAGATGATTATTCAAGCTTGCTATTAAAATCACTTTATGCATATAAAATCCCACATAGATATTATACACGCGCGTAAAACACGTCCCTCTTAGCAGAGTGGGTAAATAAAAAAATAATTGCCTTCTCAAACGTAATACCTATGTTCTTAGTTGAATAATAAACTCATTTAAAAAAGGCAGCTAGAGCTTTTCAAATTAACAAAAATGTAAAGTGAATTCAAATTAAATTCAACATTAAAACGCTTTTTATTCTTTACCTAAATTGACAGTTAATTTATCAAAAACCCCTAAGTGCAATATAACTAAGAGTTTCATTCATTCCTTGTGATTGTCATTTGTTATTGCTGGAACATTCTAGGAGAAGTTAATTACCAGGCACTTAATTGAATGACTTTTGAGCCGCAACTCAGTTCTTTTTCGAGCATTTTAGTACTTCGGGTCGTACGCTCGAGTTATTTACTTCAGCGGTGCTAATTGCTCCATGAAAAATATATTTAGTTACACTAAATTTGATTTCATTTAGATTGGGTTTGAAACGACCGTGTTGGATCGTTTGATTAAATGAAATTTGTTTTAAATAGAAACTAGATTAATGTAATCGTCTACCGAATGGTGTGTGGGGTTAAAATTGTTTTCCATTCAGAAATATTTCATTTAATATAAGATAAAAGACCTTACAAATTCCGACGAATTAAGAACATCCTCCTTTTTTGTGTGTGATCAGATGTATGAACTTAAACGAAGCAAAATGAATTTAATGTAAGGATCGTAGTACGTCGGTCTTTTGCCGTTTCTGCTTACCCGATGGGAAAGAGGTGTGAGTTTATGTATGTTAAGGCGACGATAACCGACTTTTAATGATTTTATACTATACTGAAGATCACGTTTAAACGAGTGATGTTAATGATTTGAAAAAAATATATGTTAAATTAAAGCATTTTCTCAATAATTTAATATGTGAATATTTTAGATTATATTTATATTAACGGCACGGTTGGCGCAGTTAGTTAAGCAATCGACTGCTGCGCTGCGTGTCGCGGGTTCGATTCCCGCACGGAAAAATTTGTATGACCTACAAGTAGTTGTTCCGGGTCTGGCTGTTTGTGTATGTGAATTTAAATGTTTGTAAACGCACCCACAATACAGGAGAAATTCCTAGTGTGGGGCAACGTTTTTTAAAAAAGAAAGAATGAAAGATAGTACATAGTGAAATTAACTCGTAAAGTTATGTCTAACGCGTATAAAAAACTAAGAATGGCGCAAAATCTACTAAGCGAATTTTTCTGAAACCTTCACCAGTTTAAAGATAATTTAATTATTGATCTTCCAGTATACGTGTTTTATTAAAATACCTTTTATTTTGTGTATAATAAATTAATAATGCGTCAAATCCGGAACAGCGCTCCTTGATAGGCGATTCCGATTACTGGTTGAACGTACAACGCGTTGCGTGAGCTCAGTACAGAACACGCAAGCTTACTAATCAAGGTCACTGGCATATATCTCCGTTTTAAGAAGACGTCCAATGATTTTAATGAAAGAAATAATTTCAATCATCGTAATCATAAAATGTTCTACTTTAGCATCTGATACTTTACGATAAGCGTAAACATGACAACATAAAACGTCTAATTCAATAAATAGTCCAATTCTCAGGGCGCATCTTTCGCAAGAACTTGATGGCTGCATTTTATTGCCGCAGAGCAGTTAAACCATTTTCACGGTTGGTCTCATCATTTCTAACAGAAACGAATTCACTGGGCGGACTTTGAAGACACACACAGTACGATAGTATCTCTGTAGCTGTATTGAGCTATACACACACATGGATATCATCTGTGAAGTCTCTACGTTCGCGATGATGCAGGGGAGCACGGGGTAATAAGAGCGGGCGGGTAAATAGAGTGATGGCAATTAGACCCTATACACAATTGGGTGACCTTAAGCATATCCGTCAACCATCGAGAGAGTTCGCCTGTCGCACCCGAGTAGTTAGAGCCCAGCGTTGAGTCACGAGGGATGATTGTGTTTTTCGCTCCACACTTATAAAAAACTGCCGATTGCCAGCGTATAGGTAAGCATGAAGATAATTATATTCTTAATGTATTATGTTTATTCTTATTACTTATCTAGATTTACCTTCTTTCAAGTGCCATTTGTTAAATGGTGATTGAAAGTATATTATGATATTTGTGTTATTACTTTTCAAAATGGCGGGTAATGGGAGCCTACATGGCCTTCACTATTTTAGGGGGGAAGTAAAAATGTTGGCTCCCATTTCCATTATGAGCGTTATTACGGCTCTTATTACCCGCATGTATGGGGTAATGGGAGCGATTGTTTTTTTTTTTAATCTTTATTGTACTCTAATGGTGCAGGTTGTAGTAGATTTAAACTGTGATTAAAAGATAGTAAAATAAAAGTGGTTTAAGTTCCTAATTAAAAATTGTAACCAAGTAAATAAATGTGGTTTTTATCAACATTTTCCCGTAGTAGGCTCCAATTTGCCCGCTCCCCCCTAACTATCAATGTGAGGGTGTATTTATTTTGTAAGTGTGCGTGTAGGCAATCTTCGTTACAAAGTAGACAGTAGTTTGTGCCCCTAACAAACAGTTAGTAGTAGTGGTACTAGACACCGGACTATCGTATTCTGTAACCAACGCGTTGTCCCATACCACTCATAGAGGCATAATGTCCTAGTACATCCCTTTATGATATACTTAACGTTAACACGAATAGTTTCACCAAACGTATATAACTCGATGTTAATGTAGAATTGTTTCATGACTTCGCATTAGATATGCCGCAATTTCGTAACTGTTGTGTCGTTGTCCTTTTCACGCGTACTAAATTTTGATTGTTAGAGAGAGACGGGTATATCAAATATTATCTATGTACTTCAAACAAGTACTTTAATTTGCAAGCTAAGGGAAGATAAATTGCAGTAATATTGTAGTAATGTAGGCCGTACTTAAGATACGATCCGTGGGGATAAACCAACGTGTCTAAAATTTATTTTTGTTTAATATTTTGTGTATAATTTTATTTACGCTCATCAGGAAGTGCTGCGGCAACATCATTTGTTTGTTAAATTAATGAACAATTATGAAGGGTTGAAAAGTCACTTATATGAAACAAATGAATGTAATTAAATTTGTAGATCATTAATAATCCAAGCCTTTCGTAGCGTACCGTTGGACATAAATAAGATTAATTTAGTTATTTAAGTAAACTTACAGAATAACAAATATTTCAAGAACATAATCATGTTTCATATCAATTATTCTTTATTAGAACAAGCTTTACTTGTACCAAACGTTCTTCATACACTGCGACAGTTTGAAATCAATTACGGAGCACTTATCAAAAAAAATTGTGTTATTCGCAAGCAATTATTTTGAGGAAATATAATTAAACTGAAGATGTAGATACTTGACTGTGTGGTGCTGGACGTAAAGAATAGCACCACCATATTCCCGTAAGTGTCGTAAAAGGCGATTAAGGGTCTTAATAGAGAATGGGCAGCAGCGTTCTCTATGCATTTTAACACCATACTGCGATCGCCAACCCGCCTGCCAAGCGTGGCGATTATGGCAAACCCTCCCTTTGGAGGAGGCCTATGTCCAGCAGTGGACGTCTTTCGGCTGAAATGATTAAATGAAATGATCATGTGGATACTGACTTGACCATAGCACGTTACGTACCCTAACCAGAGTACATAATGCGCCAGAGACCAAACTCCTTACCGACCAGTATCACTTATCGTATACTTTACTAAATTCCAAAGTCTTGCACACATAAATAATGTTATGCACGTAACGTTTAGTCATAAGACGGCCATATATCACTTGTTGCTTCGCTTGATAGAGCCTGGACTCTGTTGATTACATAAGCAAGTCCCTAATCCTTTCATCATCATCATCATTTCAGTTGAAAGACGTCCACTGCTGAACATAGGCCTCCCCCAACGGTTGCCATAATCGCCACGCCTGGTAGGCGGGTTGACGATCGCAGTATGGTGTTAAAATGCATAGAGTACGCTGCTGCCAATTATCTAGTAAGTCCCTCAGTCGCCTTTTACGACACCCACGGGGAAAACGTCCACTGCTCACATAGGCCTCCCCCAAGCACCGTCATGTCGACCGTTTTGTGCTTCCCGCATCCAGCGGATTCCTGCAGCAAATTATCAATTGCAATTGCTCGTTTTGGGGACCCTTTTTGTTTTTTTTGTTTTTAAATTATCAAATAACTTCTCCAGCTCTAGACGGAGCGGAAGGGCGTGTCAGACTTTTACTAACTAAAACCCACACGTGTTCCTGCATTTGTCTGTGTGCCAGGGCCACGATATCCCTTTCAGACAAACTCGCAACCCTGGCAGGCATTGGCCCTAATGGACCGTCAATTTGTGCTGACATCTCTTTGAGACACGCGTGGAACACAACGCGCCGTCAACCCGGGCCTGGTCCTTATCGGACGGCGAGCTACCCATCGCTCACCGTCCGCAGGCCCGGTTTCGGGGACCCCTTAGGTGACTGCTCAGAGATTGTGCGCAGCGTGTCGTGAACAAATACCGTCTTGTATGCATACAACGGACTACCAAGATAAAAGTAGCCTTTGTCCTAACTCAGGTCATGGTTAGGACAGAATACTTTTTAAGATTAGTTAGAATATCAGTACATGTTATAAAAGACAGACAAACAGACATAGTGATCGATAACGGTCCCAACAAAAAAAGCGGCCAAGTGAGAGTCGGACTCGCCCATGAAGGGTTCCGTAGCAGCAAGTGCGGTTTACGATTTATGACGTATTAAACGAAAAAAACGACTTACTAGATCTCGTTCAAACCAATTTTCGGTGGAAGTTTACATGGTAAATGTACATCATATATTTTTTCAGTTTTATCATTCTCTTATTTTAGAAGTTACAGTACACACACACACACACATTTTACCATTTTGGAAGTGTCTCTCGCGCAAACTATTCAGTTTAGAAAAAAAATGATATTAAAAACCTCAATATAATTTTTGAAGACCTATCCATAGATACCCCACACGTATGGGTTTGATGAAAAAAAAATTGAGTTTCAGTTCTGATTATGGGAAACCCCCAAAATGTATTGTTTTTTTTTCTATTTTTGTGTGAAAATCTTAATGCGGTTCACAGAATACATCTACTTACCAAGTCTCAACAATATAGTTCTTATAGTTTCGGAAAAAAGTGGCTGTGACATACGGACGGACAGACAGACAGACAAACATGACGAATCCATAAGATTCCGTTCCGTTTTTTGCCATTTGGCTACGGAACCCTAAAAACTGTGTCGTCAGTCGCCATTGATACTTAATTTATACAGACACAAAACAGAATAATCGTCGAAGCTCGTAACAGTCGTCAGAGCCTCAAACGACGAAGTCGCACAATTGAATCAACTGATTTCTGAATTTAATTTAGGAGTACTTGTCCTTTCTAAGGGGCTTTATTTACAAATCAAATTTTTTCGAGACGAGGACGTGAACCTATATAACCTCGTTTGGGTCGATTTACCTAGGACATTCTTTTTTCGCGTCCGTAGCGAGAGGTTTTCGGCTTTTGCGAACCGGCCTGCGAGCGGCCGAAATGTCATTTGGATAAAAATGGAAGGCTTTTTCTGGTTCTGTAATGGATTTCTAGTTTCAGTTGAGATTTCGAGATTGATATTTTTTTACTTGTTTATTGAGTCTATTTATGGTTGTGAATACTTTTTGTGGATATTTGACTGGAATTTTATATCTATCTTCCATTGCGTTGAGAATTTATACTTAGAAATTCAGGTCTTATACTATTTGTATCTTCTCTATCATCATCATCATCAGTCAGCCGAAAGACGTCCACTGCTGAACAAAGGACTACCCCAATTAGGGGGAAGGTTACCATAATCACCACGCTCGGTAGGCGAGTTGGCGATCGCAGTATAGTGATAATATGCATAGAGACCGCTGCTGCCCATTCTCTAGTCAGTCCCTTAGTCGCCTTTTACTACACCCGCGCCACTTACGTCCGGCACCACACGGAATATGCGGCAGTATATCATCTCTATATTGAAATACAATCTGTAACTTTTTATCGTCGTCATTGTTTTGTGAATTTAAACGTGATCACATGGATTATTTTTCGAACAGGCGACATAAAAAAAAAACTACCAACTAACTAATTATTGTACCCAGTTGCTTTCGTTTTGCTATAGACCCTTACCAGCACCTAAATTTAAAAAAAAACACTTTGAATCACAATCCGAGAGTTTTGAAGGTTATAGCTAATCCATTGGTTTGAAAAATAGTCTGCTCAAAAACGTAAATAACGCAATGGACGTGCGTGAAATGTCAAAATGAATCCCATTGCGATCAACTGTAATTGTATGTGTGTTACTCAATTCATCATCATCATCATTTCAGCCGGAAGACATCCACTGCTGGACATAGGCCTCCCTCAATAGGAGGGGGGGAAGGGTTCCGTAATCGCCACGCTTGGCAGGCGGGTTGGCGATCGCAGTATAGTGTTAAATATGCATAAAGAACGCTGCTGCCCATTCTCTAGTAAGTCCCTGATTCGATTACACACTTTCACGACACCCACGGGAAGAAATGGGGCGGTGCTATTCTTTACGTCCGGCACCACACGGAATGTTACTCAATTACCGCGCTGGATTTATGAACTCTATATCATCATCATCATTATACTATTCGTGAAGTGAAAACTTTTTACCCCTTTTTTACGAAAGTTACGCGGATGGAGGACATACTCCTCATCCGCTTAATTTGGCGCAGTCAAAGTTTATATGGAGGAGGAGTGCAGAAAGCCAATATTTTTTACTAGCTTTTGCCCGTGGCTTTTCTCGCGTTAATTTACAATTTACAAAACGAACGTTTTAACGTATACTCGTATGCAAAATTTCAGAATGATCGGTTCAGTGGTTTAGGCGTGAAAAGGTAACAAACAAACAAACAATCTTACTTTCGCATTTATAATAATAATTATTATTATATAATATATTATTAGTTAGGATCATGATTCGAAAGACACGTGGCGCCATCTATTCTCATAAGAACGTTATTGTTGTTTTCCTCGGGAACAGTAATTTTTTTCGGGATTTAAGGTATCCTATGTCCGTTCCTGTACACCTGACAACGTATATGTAAAATTTCAGGATTCAGTGGTTTAGGCGTGAAAAGGTAACACACAAACAAACAAACTTACTTACGCATTTATAATATTTGTTAGGATATAATATGAATAACACATAAATTAAATTAATAAAAAAAACACATAGTATCAGGGCCTCATGACTTGAAGATAGATAGGTGACAGAAGTGACAGCTTGAGCATGGAATAAGTAATTAATTTATAATAGCATGGAATTAGTGTACTCATTAAATTATTTATTATTTATATATTAAAACTTTATGCACATGTAAAAAAAAACTGTACAAAGGCGGACTCGTCAACCTTACGGGAATTCAATCAACTCAGCCTATTATTATAGCAGTCCACTGCTGGACATAGGCCTCTCCCAGGCTGCGCCACAACACCCTGTCCTCCGCCTTCCGCATCCAGGAAATAGGGCAATTAGTAAGTACTAATTGCCCTGCCTCTTAAGGGGGTATTGTACTCATCATTATGAACAACTTTTACTATGGGACCAAACCTGAAATCGCGAAAAAAAAATCAGCTGTTCCCTACATTTTAACGAATTATTCGAACATAAATGTAGGGAACAGCTGGTTTTTTTTCGCGATTTCAGTTTTGGTCACATAGTAAAAGTTGTTCATAATGATAAGTACAATGACCCCTTAAGAGGTTATTGACGTTTTAAAAATAACCCTGTAGATTGTAAGTAGAGGGGGTCGACCGCTAGTATGTATAAATGTACCTACAATGTTACATGTCTCGAAGGTGCACTGTCGAACACCTATACTCCATTTTAAATAAGATCAGACATTTAAATAAACTTGTTTACAGTCCGTTCAACCGATTTTGACTTCTATTCCGTAGGCATAAGGATGGCATTAAAAGCATAAACATGGTTACAATACCAACTGTTTATTACAGCTGTCATTGGTCATGCTACCAACGCAATAGAAGTCAAAATCGATTGAACGGACTGCACAAAAGGTTTATTTAAATGTCTAATCTTATTTCAAACGGAGTATAAGTTTTGCCAATAACGGTGTTTCTTTGACTCGAGTCTCGCCCTCTCTATTGTACACAAGTTTCATCAATATTAGGTCACCCGTGTCGCATATGACGCTTACTTAGTTCAGTTCCTTCAATTTTAGTGGGTGTGGTAGAACTTGGTATTTTCTATCTACATATTCCTGCTTTTTTCTTACAACGGAATATATTTTTATTTAATGTTTTTATTTTGCAGAATATAATGTTGTTTAGCTTTTCGACTATGCTAAATAAATGTATTGTCATACGATTTTATTTTACTAAACCACTTTTTTCGGAGTAATTTAAATGTATACCCATGCCAAATTACAACTTTCTTATAGTGCTATGAGTGTCTGAGCTAAGCTAGGGACAGAGAGTCAGACAGACGGACATGGGGAAACTATAAGGGTTCCTTGTTGACTACAGAACCCTAAAAATGGCATTCGCCATATCAAGTCTAAAGGCTTATTTAGACTGGCGCGATATCGCGGGCGCGACGCGACTTTAGTAGTACAATTTCTTTGTCGCTGCCTGTCGCGCCCGCGATATTGCACCAGTCTGTACGAGCCTTTAAGCCACTTGCATGCAGAGCAATCCTTGCAATTTCTTTCGTCCATTTCATAAGTCAAAGTCAAAGTCAAATTGTTTATTTCAAATAGGCCCATATAAGGCACTTTTGAACGTCAATAGTCAATTTCGCCACATTGCATGCATTGGCTTAAAATATAAGTCTCATAATGATGATGCTTCTTAGTTAAAGGTAGCCTATCACCATTTCATTGCCATCATCGTTATAAACATGTCAGTGTCCACAGCTGGACAGGTACATAGTACGTCCTATTGACCGCTGCGGTAAATTCACAGAAATCAGTTTTTACCTTTTACTGTGGAGATTTTTAGCCATTTTATACCTGCATTTTATACTCCCGCAGTACAAACCAAAATAAAAACAACGAACAACATAATCTCGTAACGTATGCCTTAATTTGTTAACAGGTCACAAATCCTGAATGCATTGCAACGTCGTTAAAGGCCCTCGCAGATAGGCGCGACTCTAGTAGCACAGTTTCTATGAAAACGTAATGGAAATTGTTCTTCCTGAATCACGTCTCACCGTCGGTCGCGTCAAGCCTGTCTGCGGGAACCTTTATTAAGTAAAATGGGCGCCCCTGATTTGTAGTGCTAACATGTACCCCATCATCATCATCATTATTTTCAGCCCAAAGACGTCCACTGCTGGACATAGGCCTCCTCCAAAAAGGGCCTCGGATTTGCCATAATCGCCACGCTTGGCAGGCGGGTTGGCGACCGCAGTATGGTTTAAAAAAAAAATGCACAGAGAACGCTGCTGTCCTTTCTTTAGTAAGTACCTTAGTCGCCTTTTACGACACCCACGGGAAGAAATGGGATGGTGCTATTCTTTACGTCCGGCACCAAACGGAAAACATAATATAATTATGTACCTTTAAGTCATTTAATAGTGATAGGTAATATTCTTGCAATTGTGGCCAAAATCTGGGATTTGTTCATGTGAATATTACTGCGAGCTTTAATGTTTAAAAAAAAACAAGAAGATGTCAACCTATGACACGAAATAAATTGCTGCCTATCTATATAGCCTTTCAAACATTTTTTTATTTTAATTAACATATTTAGTTACACAAGCTAAGAAATACCTAGTTATTACAATCAACAATTTTCCCTGACTTAATCGTGAATTATTTATTACAATCAACAAATTTCCCTGACATAATCATGAATTATTTATTTACAATCAACAATTTTTCCCGACTTAATCATAAATTATTTACCAGCAAAACCTTAATATTTTTCCAACTATCTTTTTCCATTACCAGGTAATTAAAAAAACACATCAATCATTATTTTCCATCCTCGGACCTCTAGTTTCGGATTTACAGCCAACTGCCTATCAGTGGTAACACTTAGACCCGTATTTATAGAACGTTACTCAGTACTAGACTAGATTCAACCCATTGGATTGGTTGAATTTAGTCTTAAGTAATGTTTGAGTACTGAGTAACGTTCTATAAATACGGGCCTAAGTGTTACCACTGATAGGCGGTTGACGGTAAGGCTCAATTTACATTGCCGCGGAACGGAATGGAAGCGAATTTTTGTCACAAAATTGGGTTAAAGCATAATGAACTTTATGTAAATTGGTTAACGCACAGACTAGCTGCGAGCTCCTAGCTGCGGAAATTCCCGAGAATGCGCGAGAATTTCCCGGAAGACAGGCGACCGGGTTTTCAGCTCATATCTTGTTTGTACGTTAAACAATTGACATAAAGTGCATTATGCTTTGACTCAATTTCGAGACAACAATTCTCTTCCATTCTGTTCCGCGACAATGTAAATAGCGCTTTAAAAATTCAAAGGAAATAACTAGATTTAATATTCGTATAGTTATCGCAAAGGCTGAAGAGATATTACTAAACCGAGGACAGATACATTCCCAAAAACAATTTGTAGGAGCTAAAAAAAAAAAAAACTTAATAATGCTAATATGTTTTGGCGGTGAAAGTGTTATGTTATTAAATACTAGGGACACACCCCTGCTTCGTTCGATTTTTACAACTTGACAAAACAGCGAGATTTAAATCTTCTAAGTCAATCTGCCTGCCTTTTCCGAACTACGTTGGGGTCAGCTTCCAGTCTTACCAAATGCAACTGAATACTAGTATTTTACATGGAGCGACTGCCTATCTGACCTCCACAACCCAGTAACTGGTAACACTGGTTGTCAGACTTTAAATCTTATACGTAAGTTTACCCAGTAACTGGGTAATACGATACCCCTTGGTAAAACTGGTTGTCAGACTTTAAATCTTCAAAGTTAGTTTAATATTAAGAGTCTACAATACCACAAATTTCATGGCATGATCCTCATGATGATTTTTTAAATAAATTTTTAAACGGTAAACTTTTCTGCGTGGTGCCGGACGTAAATGTCTGCGTAGTGCCGGACGTACAGAATAGCACCACCCCATTTCTTCCTTTATGTGTCGTAAAAGGCGACTAAGGGACTTATTAGAGAATAGGCAGCAGCGTTCTCTATGCATTTTAACACTATACTGCGATGATCGCCAATCGTGGCTGCCAAGCGTGGTTTATGGCAAACTCCCCCCCCCCCCCCCGCCTTTGGGGGAGGCGTATGTCCACCAGAGGACGTCTTTCGGCTGTAATGACGATGATGGTAAACTGTTCAGTACTATGTTTGACGAAAATACGATTCCATAAAATTTAAAAAAAAATATATAAAGTGGAGGTAGCTTTGTAACTTTTTTCCGTCGAGAAAATTTCAAACCAAACCACTTCAAATTAGATCATAAAACTTTGCATAATGATTAAATATAAAGCAAATTCTATGTTTTTTTTTCAAATTGCCAATATTATATTCACCGTATAAACAAAATTAGGTAAATTATCGGTGCCTTGGAGCGTTATCCCTGTGCCTGTCTCACGCGGTCGCGTGACCGCGAGCAGTAGTGTGCGAGCGAGATAAAAAGTGAGGTGGCGCTGTGGTATTATGGAATCTTAATGTATTATAATTATATATAAAACCTCCTTACCCCCCCCCCCCCCAAAACCTTATCCTTCCGGAATAAATTCTCTAAATGACGGTGAAAAGAAAACCGCATCAAAATCCGTCGCGTGGTTTAGAAGGACAACGCGGTCACACTGACAGACAGACATGGAAACCGACTTTAATTATTTATAACTAGCTTTTGCCAATCAATTCGGGTTGTACACTGCTTGTTGTTTGATGTTTGGCTGCAAAAAAACTCTTTAAGACTATTAAAGTTTCTATAATAATAATATAATTCAATCATGATTCTAAAGACACGTGGCGCCATCTATTATCATAAGAAAGTTATTGTTGTTTTCCTCGGGAACAGTACTATTTTTCGGGATGAAAGGTACCCTATGTCCGTTTCTGTACACCTGACAACGTATATGCAAAATTTCAGTATGATCGGTTCCCTGGTTTAGGCGTAGAAAGGTAACAAACAAACAAACAAATTTACTTTCGCATTTATAATATTAGTTAGGAAGTTAGGATAATAATTATGTATAGATAGATAGACGAACGCAAACATTACCTCAACTATACATTCTAGAGTTTTCAGTAGGAACAAAAACAAGTTTTCTGATCCAATACCCACCTAACGGGAAACTTTAGATACATTGTATGTTTTTCTTTAATTCCGAGATCAGTCTGGATACACCTCACGACTTCACACTATCTGGGTAACAACAATTCTATCAGGAAATTACTTTTAGTTTCAGTACAAACTTGTTTCTTGTTCTTTAAAAGGAAAATGTATGAGTTAGTCCAGTTTATGTTTAAAATTGTTACCTATATAATTCGTTTCTGTATTGTTTGTATTGGACAATAGGGAACTATAGGGTAATGGATAAGGCGTGTTTTAGAAGACCTAAGCGGAGAATAAGTTACAATGTCACGTAGATGCATTTTGTTTGCGAATAAACAACTTGGTCCTTCAAGAAACTGTTTGATAAAAATCTAAGACTCTACCAAGGGATTTAAGAAAATAAAGATAATATAAGATAAATTTATTTGTCAAAAACACGTGTAGGTTTGAGTGATTATAAAAAAAAAATAGTTTCAACATGTTTTGCCTTTAGAGGCGTAGAAATACAATAATAATAATATAAATTCAAAGTACAAAAATCATAAAGTTACGTCAAATTAATAACTAAAAATAATAATAAAAAAAATGTCTAAAGTACATAATTTAAATAATCGTCAAAATTATAGTAGCATTTATTTATTAAAAACATCTTCATGCTTTTATTAAAACTATCCAAATCTTTTTATGCCTTTGGTACCTTGTTGTATAATTTTTGGGGCCATGCAGAATACACTCTTACGCATGAGAGCTGTTTTAGTACTAGTTAAACGAAGTCTCCGATTATCACGTTGACTTCTTTCGGAACCATCTGAACACTTCGGAAAGAATTTTGTTTTATTTTAATTTTCTCACAAACTCTTGAAACGCACGATTGTAAGACATTTTCATTTCCTTATCACCAATCTTGCTTACCACATTGGTGCCACATCGATGTTATTCTTTAAATTGTCTGCAATCATCATCATCATCATTATCATCATCGTCATTGTCTGCGCTGTGTTGTGGGTCCCCCATAGCACAGCATCATGCTGAGTGCAAGCCTTTTTGTCACAGTCATGACGTGCAGTTGCCGACTATTTGTTATTTTTGTGCTCGTGATTTTAATGTAGATAGGTTTTTTTTTTAATGTTTACTTGCTCGAGTCTATGTTTTCCTAAGCACGTGTTTCTGTGACGAATATTTTTTTTTATCTTTCTTTCTTTCTTTCTATTTCTATAGTAATCTATTATCTTTAACAATTATATTCGCCACTCTCGCAAACAAAAACATTTTTATTTGTGATGAAGGCACATGTATTTTTTGTTATGCGAGCTGACATGATTGAACGATATTCCAGATCCGTTAAAATAACAGATCAGTGACTATATCTATATGGAGCGCCATTGACAACAATAAGAGTAATTGTAAAATAATCGGGTCCCAAAAATATAATACAGTAAGTATCCAATTAGAACTGTGATAAACTTTTCGATTTAGATAAATGAAGGGTCACCTCTAGTATTAGTATGAAACTAAGTATGATATTTTGTTTTATTTGTGGGAAGAAAAAGAGTTAAGCCAGATTCTGGACTAACGCGAGGCGTACACTTACGCCAATAGCACACCTGCGAAGCCGCAGTTGTTCAATTCAACTGGCTCGCGTCATGTTCCGCTACTCGCATCATCCGATTTGAGTAGCGGAACATGACGCGAGCCACTGCGGTTTCACTGCTATGGTTTCGTGGCGGTGGTGTGCTACCAGCGTTAATCCGTAATCGGTTGAACGACTGTGCTCGTACGTAATCAAAATGAGTGCGTACATACACTACTTTAACCGACATGGTCCGATAATGTACTATAACTAGGTGTACGCACTCACTTTGTTTTACATAATAAATGTTTGTTCGGACGAACATAGTTCGGCTAATGACGGATTAAGTGTACGAGAGCCGCGGTTTTCCTGTTGCTATCATGAGTCATAAGCTAGGGATATACATGCACATGCTCCGCCTCCAGGCCAGGTACAGTCGCACATCAGTGGTAACGCTCGGGATATACATGCACATGTTCTGCCTCCAGGCCAGGTACAGTCGTTCATTAGTGGCAACACTCGGGCTATAACGGATTTTTCAATTAGAACTTTAAAAAAAAAAAAATATAACAAAGAGTTTAGATGAAAATGATTCAAATTTTTATTGTAATAGAAAGAGTAAGGTTTGGCAATTATGAATGAAAAATTATATCAGACATCTCCATCACGACCACGCTCACAGATGTCGATTCTTTCATCATGAATTTATTGCAAACCAAATTTCCCGATCGCATAATTTCATCTGATCGTGTGATTTAACTCCACTGAATTATTTAATGTGTGGCTATGTTAAAGATAGGGTCTATACGGAGCCACTCGAATCGATTGCAGCTTTAAAACTCAAAACCCGTGATGCGATTAACGAAATAGACCCCCCTTATTGCCAAAAATTTTTTGAAGTCTTTGATGAAAGAATCGACATCTGTGACCGTGGTCGAGGTGGAATGTCCGATATCATTTTTCATTCATAATAAATTGCCAAACCTTACTCTTTCTATTACAATAAAAATTTGAATAATTTTCATCTAAATTGTTTGTTTTATTTTGTTTTAAAAAACAAAGTTCTTGTTGAAAAACCCGTTACATGCAAGTCCTCGCTTCCAGGCCAGGTACATTCGCACATCAGTGGCAACACTTGGGATATACATTCACATGCTCCGCCTCCAGGCCAGGTACATTCGCACATCAGTGGCAACACTCGGGATATACATGCACATGCTCTGCCTCCTGGCCATGTACATTTGCACATCAGTGGCAACACTCGGGATATACATGCACATGCTCCGCTTCCTGGCCAGGTACATTCAGATATCAGTGGCAACACTCGGAATATACATGCACATGCTCCGCCTCCTGGCCAGCTACATTCAGATATCAGTGGCAACACTCGGGATATTCATGCACATGCTCCGCCTCCAGGATAGGTACACTCAGGCCACAGGATTCAGTAGCACATCAGTGGTTAACGCTCGGGATATACATGCACATGTTCTGCCTCCAGGCCAGGTACAGTCGTTCATCAGCGGCAACACTCGGAATATACTTGCACATGCTCCGCCTCCTGGCCAGGTATATTCGCACATCAGTGGCAACACTCAGAATATACATGCACATGCTCCGCCTCCAGGATAGGTACACTCAGGCCACAGGATTCAGTAGCACATCAGTGGTTAACGCTCGGGATATACATGCACATGTTCTGCCTCCAGGCCAGGTACAGTCGTTCATCAGTGGCAACACTCGGGTTATACATGCAAATCCTCGCTTCCAGGCCAGGTACTAAAACTCGGGATATACATACAGTCAAACCGGATCCAGCTAAATACCAGTATTTTACATGGAGCGACTACCTATCTGACCTCCACAATCCAGTTACTGGGTAATACGATACCCCTCAGTAAGACTGGTTGTCAGACTTTCAGGCTTCTGACGAGCCGTAACGACTGTGAATGATCCACGAATGTCAGCCAGGGGGCCCAACGGCTTAACCTGCTTTTCGAGGCACGGAGGGGTCTTGGTTTGAAGGATGGTCACCCGACAACGGACCAACCGCAGCAAGCGTAGTTGAACCTGCTCCATCGACCCGTGCGGCTGTTATTACATAGCAACTAGCCCGTGTGGGGCTCCGTTTGGTGCCGGACGTAAAGAATAGCACTATCCCCATTTCTTCCTATGGGTGTCGTAAAAGGCGACTAAGGGACTTACTAGAGAATGGGCAGCAGCGTTCTCTATGCATGTTAACACCATACTGCGATCGCCAACCCGCCTGCCAAGCGTGGCGATTATGGCAACCCCCCCCCCTCCTTTATGGGGGAGGCCTATGTCCAGCAGTGGATGACTTTTGGCTGAAATGATGAAGCCCTTCCGATAACCACCCTTACTGCATATAACATAAAAATGCTATCAATGTCAAATTGTTACCACTGATTTGCCATTTACTGTACCTACATAATAGTAGCTGCTTCATAGTAATAATTAAAATGTTCAACGCAATTTAAAATACAATACAAAAATATTTTGTGGATATACGCAAAATTAATCAGGAGTTAATAATTAAAAACCTATTTGTAATATGCATCGGCCGTTAAGTTTGAATGATGAATTTGAAATGGCGTAGTTCATGATTAATCCGAAATGAATGGTTTTTTAATCAGCATTCGTGTGCAAGCATAATATATTTATTTATTAATTTGGAAAAATCTGAATATCACACATGGACGGGCCCATTATAGTATTAAGTAAACCATTTAAGGTACAAACTAGAAGTAGTGTAGGGTAAACGTATTTATAATGATTCAGTTTAGCTTTCCTTAGTCTTTATACTCTAGATAGTAACTACTAAGGTATGAGTTTAAACTCTTCTGTCTCTTTTCGTCTTACTCTTTTACTCATTTCTTTCTTTCGATACGACAGAAAATTGTGTGGCTGTGTAAAATTTATTGATAGGTAATCCTTGTAAATTACCGTAATATCGCCGTAACAAGGTTCCCAGTAGCTCTAATACCTCTCGCTCTGTCTCTTTTCGTCTTACTCTTTTTCTCATTTCTGTCTCTCGATACGAGGGGATATTGTGTGACTGTGTCAAATTTATTGACAGGTAATCTTTGTCAATTAACGTAGCTCCAATAGTATGACTAAGAGATACAATAGCTGTTCTAGGACTCCTTTCAAACAAAATCCTAAAGAATAACGAATGCTAGATACCCACTCTGTCTACAACAAAGAACAAGATATTTTTCGTTTTCCAGAATTCTTCTGAAAATCCTTTTCATCCAGCGATAACATAACAAAATAGGTCAAATGAATGTAGAACAGTAACTTTTAAAACAGCCCCGAGATAGCATGTACCAACTTTTATATGAATAACTTTGTTTTGTTGATGACACAAAGGATTGTCGGGCCACTGCGCCTGACAAACTAATTTACTCAGTCTGTCATATGCACGTATATAATGTTGCATAGACGTGTGGTAGTTTATGTTTTTTTTTTATGGATACGCACAAATTACCTTATGACTGGTGGTTATAAACTCGTCTTTGTAGGAAGAGGATGTGATGACAGCTGTTATGTTTCTTCGAGGGACGGTTTTTCTTTTTGCATCCGTGCAAAAAGGAACAGCGAACAGGCATTATATCGGCTGGAAATAGAGTTGCATATATCAGTTTAACAGCAGTAGGAGTTAACGGTCCAGTAGAAGTTGATGGCAATGGATCAGCGACGGGTGTAGAAGAAGTTGAGTATTCAGTATAAATTTCTTTACACACATTTACACTTTTACACATTTCTTTTCGATCTTGTAAGGTAGATTTTGGTACCTGGTCTTACCAGCTTTCAAATATCCCATAGTTCCGTCACGTACCACTTGAACCGCTTTTTTCATGTTTTCCGTGTCTGGATTCTTCTATGTTTGTCTTCCTTTTTTATTTACGCGGCATCTTTGTAGCATCTGTAATGATAAATTACAAGTTTCTCTCATATTCATGCAACCGGGTCAAAATCGTATATAGCCGGTTTTACCCTGAGCGGTTTTGCCCCAAGATGGCGTTTGTGTAAACATATCACTCACTACTATATACGCAAATCATCTCGCCGGTAAAAACATTGTTAATTATGATCAAATAAACACAATTTCACTAAGATTAAAAAAATAAATAAAAATGTTTATTTCAATTACAAAGGACGTAGATACATATTATTGGAGATCACCTTTTAAGCAAGGAATTGCTTGTGTTAGGAGACTAGATAATTAGAGACTTACCTATAGTACACGTAGACTTCACAATTGTTGCTTGAATTTACTCAAAAATAAGATCAAGAGCACTGAAAAACAATAAAATTAAATATTTTACTAACGAGCGTGCTTACACTAAAAAGTTTTTGTTGCCAAGTTAGGCGGCCGTTAGGCGGGAAATACGAATTATTGACCGATATAAACGTGCTATACTGTTTAACACCGGTGTAAGATTTTGTACAGGTGGGCCTGTACAAAACCGTACACCGGGGTAAGTACCTATTTTATTAAATGTTTTTTTTTAAACGTTGCCCCACACAAGGAATTTCTCCTGTATCGTGGGTGCGTTTTATAAACATTTAAACTCACATACACAAACAGCCAGACCCGGAACAACTACTTGTAGGTCATACAAATAATGGTTCCGTGCGGGAATCGAACCCGCGATACGAGCGCAGAGTCAATCGCTTAATCACTGCGCCAACCGTGCCGTCAATATTAACGGAACGTACTACCGGGATAAAAATATGCTATGTCCTAACCCAGATCATGGTCTATCTTCATCCGTATGCCTTTCATCCAAATCCGTTCAGCCGTTAAGGAGTGAAGAGGTAACACTTAAATAGATAATAAGATTTAATAACTTTTGATCCGGTGGACCGATTTTAATAAAATAAAGAAGAAATGCTGGGTGTCCTAAACAAACTTTTAACCCCTTTATCACCCTCTTTAGACAAAAAATTACCTATGCCCTTCCCAGGATGCCTCTATCTTATCTATCTAGCTGTTTGCCAAATGTTGTCGTCGAAATCCGCTGTGGTTTATGTGTGAAAAGGTAACATACAGACAGACAGAGTTACTTTCAAATTTATAATATATACAACATGTCTCAGAATAAACGCACACCCTCTTAAGGGATCATTGTACTCATCATTATGAACAACTTTTACTATGCGACCAAACCTGGAATCGCGAAAAAAAATCGACTGCTCCATACATTTTGACGAGTTATGAGAACATAAATGTAGGGGAACAGCTGATATTTTTTTATAGATAGATATATATATATATATAGTTTATGGATGGATTAATTTGAAATGTGTATTCAGTATTCAATATCTGTGGAGCTGTCCATCTGAATACTCCAGCAATAATAGTCCACTCGCAGAGTAACACAATAGATAAGACTGCTTTCAGATCGCAGACTTTTTGAAGATCCGATAACAACTTCGATGAATTAACAATTTATGGGACCTTTGTTATGCGATCTCTTAAACAAATTAATCTGTGGAGGAAACTTTCAACACCATATTTTAGTTTGTTGTTAGGTTTAGTTAAGTTACTACAATCTGTCAAATTTCTTTAATAGATTTTCAACTGTATCCCTACAGTATAAGGTTCAAGGTTGATTGGGAAAATTTTACAGTTTTGGGTAGCTTGACCTGCTGGCGTCTTGTACTTAAATAGTTAGATAATGAAGTAACAATTAGTTAAGTGGTTTTACTAAATGTTTATATTATTATTTTTATTTGAACTCCAATAAATGGTATTTCTTCTAAAAAAAAAAAATCTGTAGATGGAATCTAAAGTGTGTTTCAATCGACTCTTCCCCTCTCATACTTATTTAAAATGTTGCTGTGCACAACAGGGTCCATAATTGTTTCTATTTAATATTATATTCCACCTGATTGTGTACATTATGGATTGCAATAAAGATTATTTGAATAGAATTGAATTGACCTATTTTTTCTCCGACAAAAAATCAGCCTCCTATTAGTAGTCGATCGTCTGTGTTCTACCTTACCAGCTTTGATTCATATTCGATTTCAATGTTGACTAGTTACACATGTATTTGCTATTGTTGGTAGGATTCCAAAATGGGCAATGATTACCCAAACGGATTTCAGATTACTAACTAGGTAACTATTGCAAATTTTAGTATCTGCTGTTTGTTAATAAACTCTGTTTAAAATTAATTGATACATTGGTTTTTGAAAGAGTCATTGTTTTTAAACTTAAAGTGAGATTAATTTCATGAATGACATGTTTTTACTAAGCATAAAGAAAAGAGTGGAGGATACCTAAGTGAAAGACGACTGTGGTCGGACTCTGTCTTTCTGAATACATACATAAGATATACAGAAAACACATCACTGTCTCGTTCTTATGTGTGTGTTTAGAAAGAGAGAGTCCTACCACGACGTCTTCACTTAGGTATTAAAGTGTTGCCTCCACTTTTATCTATAAGCTTCTCGGTTTTACTTAAGTTAGGATAACTTATTGTCAGTTTAACAATCATTCACATCCTATTTATACATACAAAATTGCGGACAAAAAATATAAAAAATAAATTTTAAAAACAATTCCGATGCATCTCGCACAAATTCTTAAACAAAGTAGAATAAAGGCAGGAACCAAAAACCCAGCGAACTGTAACTGTTTCTGATTCAAAAAATAATAAAAAAGGCTATTATCTCGGCGAATAAAAGGGTTCTGGGGCATATCCCCTTTTGTGTACTTTTTTGTATGGGATCTGCAAATGATGGCAAAAACGAAACAACCAAGTTCTTCTTTTTGGAAACATTGTTACCACATCTAGGCACGGAGCGGGGATTGTTTAAAGCTCAATGAATACTGTTTTTGTGACATTAGGGTCTTGTATGTCGCCATGGGATCTGGAGGCAAAAGTCCTCGCGCACGTCTGGGAGTGGCGCGAGGAGGCGAAACGCCGGGGTGAAACTCCGCTGCCGCGAGAAATCACGGCACAGCGGACAGAGCTCCGGCGGGATCTTATGGCGGCATGGAGAGTGCGATTGTCGCAACCCAGCGCTGGGCACGCCACAATTGTGGCGATAAGTCCCCTCTTTGAGGAGTGGCTAGAGAGGTGCCACGGCGTCCTCACCTTCCGCCTGACGCAGGTCCTCACCGGACACGGTTGTTTCGGGAGGTTCCTGTTCAGGATAAAGCGGGAGGAAACGCCCGGGTGTCACCACTGTGTGGATCGCCCGGAGGACACGGTGGAGCATACGGTGGAGGTTTGCCCAGCTTGGGTGGAGCACCACCGTGTCCTCACGGAGGCGATCGGCGGCGGCGATCTCTCGCGTCCGGCCCTGGTTCAGGCCATGGTTTGGAGCGAGAGTGCATGGGAGGCCGTCACCTCCTTCTGCGAAGCAGTAATGCTTGCGAAGGAGGAGGCGGAACGCGTGAGGGAGAGGCAAGGTTCGCGCCCTCGCGCCCCTGGTCGCCGCAGGAGACGCCACGGGCGTCGGGAGTCGCAATCCGATTTCCGGCCACCGTAGGCGCGGGCCTGCGGACGGTGAGCGATGGGTAGCTCACCGTCCGATAAGGACCAGGCCCGGGTCGACGGCGCGTCGTATTCCACGCGCGCCTCAAAGAGTTGTCAGCACCAACTGACGGGGTCCGATAGGGCCAATGCCTGCCAGGGTTGCGAGTTTGTCCGAAAGGGATATCGTGGCCCTGGCACACAGGCAAATGAAGGAATACGGGTGGGTTTTAGTCAGTAAAAGTCTGACACGCCCTCCCGCTCAGCCCAGAGCGGGAGAAATTATTTGATAATTTCCCACCCAAAAAAAAAAAAAAAAAGGGTCTTGTATGTTTTTATTGAGTTAATATAATATTAAAAAGTTAAAGTCGAGACAGAAAGGGAGTTTCAAAGGAATTTATGGGACGTCCTACATCCAATATTCGATCATCAAAAACGGCACAATGTCCCACTATTAGATGACACGTGGAAGTACGAGTAGGATGACATGTCATAATAGGGTATTACGCCCATTTTTGAATAGTGTCTCAATTAGATTCTATAGTGCTAATTAACCACTAAAAATTCACAAAATTTTTATTCAATCGTTAAATGCCATAAAAATTCATTTAAACCTTGCATTTCCGAATTTCGCGCGTAATTTGACGAAAACGCGGGACGCAGTGGACGCCATATTGCTCTGTGGTCATGACGTCAGTTGGCTGTGTAAACAATTGCTGTGATATTTTGGTACGCCGATAGTTGACAGTTGACACTTCTATGTTTACATAGAAGCCGTATGACGTAATAACATGGCAACTACAATTTTTTTTTAAATAATATTTAAAGGCCTGGTTTCTGGGACCTTTTAGCCAAGTCTTTATTTAGTTACAAAAACAAAAATATAGTTTTTAGATTTTTGTGCGTTTGTCTGTTTGTCTGGATTGGCACAAAAACAGCTGCACGGATTTGAATGAAATTTGGCACACAGCTAGTTTATAGCCTTTTTTTTTGTTTGGAAATTATCAAATAACTTCTCTCGCTCTGGGCGGAGCGGGAGGGAGGGTCAGACTTTTACTGACTAAAACCCACCGTGTTCCTTCAAATGCCTGTGTGCCAGGGCCACGATATCCCTTTCGGACAGACTCGTAACCCTGGCAGGCATTGACCCTTTCGGACCCCGTCAATTGATGCTGACATCTCTTTGAGGCGCGCGTGGAACACAACGCACTGTTGACCCGGCCCTGGTTCTAATCGGACGTCGAGCTACCCATCGCTCACCATCCGCAAGACCGCGCCTACGGTGGCCGGGAATCGGCATGCGATTCCCGGCACCCGGGGCGTCTCCTGCGGCGACTAAGGGCGGAAGGGCGCGAACCCTGCCTCACCCTCACGCGTTCCGCCTCCTCCTTCGCGAGCATTACTGTTTTGCAGAAGGAGGTGACGGCCTCCCATGCACTCTCGTTCCGAACCATGTTCTGAACCAGGGCCGGACGCGAGAGATCACCGCTGCCGATCGCCTCCGTGAGGACACGGCAGTGCTCCGCCTAAGCAGGGCAGACCTCCACCGTATGCTCCACCGTGTCCTCCGGGCGATCTTCACAGTGGTGACACCCGGGCGTTTCCTCCCGCTTTATCCTGAACAGGAACCTCCCGAAACAACCGTGTCCAGTGAGGACCTGCGTCAGGCGGAAGGTGAGGACACTCCTCAAAGAGGGGACTTATCACCGCAATTGTGGCGTCCCCAGCACTGGGTTGCGACAATCGCACTCTCCATGTCGCCATGAGATCCCGCCGGAGCTCCGTCCGCCGTTGCGCGATTTTGCGGCAGCGGAGTTACGCCCCGGCGGTGTTTCGCCTCTTTGCGCCACACCCAAATGTGCGCGAGGACTTTTGCCTCCAGATCCCATGGCGGCAGTCCGGTAAGGAGGCTCGCCGCCTCACGGGAGACCGTGCGGTAACCCCGTACCAGCCTGATGGCCATGATCCTTTGGGACGTGTTCGACCGCTGGGCTGGTCGCAGTCTCAGAGAACGCGCCTACACCGGTGCCCCGTAAAGGGCCATGGACCGCACGATCCCCGTATAGAGCCTCCGGCAGGAGGCGTTTGGACCCCCCAGATTGGGCAGGATTGTCCCAGGTACTTCATCGTCGACTCAACGCTGATGTGAACCACTCCCGCCGTTATCTGGGAACCCGACAGTGGCGCTTTCCGAGGACCATAAAAACACATGGCCTCGGACTTGTGCAAGGCCACCTCGAGTCTCAATTGCCAGATCCTATCGACGATTGTCGCAACCCCACGTGCCGCCAGTTCGGCTGCCGCCTGATATGAACTCCCTTGCACCAGGACCAGCGTGTCGTAGCAGCGTAGCAGACTACGCTGACACCACTAGGGAGGTCGGCGCGCAGCATCCAGTCGTACCTGATGTCCCACAGATGCGGCCCCAGAACCGATCCCTGTGGGAGACCGCACGACATCTCTCGCCGGTTCCACTCTCCTTGGTGACCGGGGTAGATGACGGCCCTATCCGTCAAATAGGCCTCGACCAGGCGACAGGGGTAGGTCGGCATCCGGTGATACCGGAGTGCCTCCCTGATGCAAATCCAGGGCAGGGTATTAAAGGCATTGGCGATGTCAAGAGACACCGCCAAGACGACCCCACCCCGCGCCACAGCATCCCCCGTCGTGAGGGCTCGAACGCGCATGATGGTATCCACCGTAGAGCGCCCCTTGCGGAAACCAAACTGGCTCTCCGCCAAATCCGGCCCCACCCGTACCAGCCGCCTGACAAGGCGGTCTGCAATAACTCTTTCAAAGAGCTTGCCCACCTCGTCGAGCAGCACGATGGGCCGGTAAGCGGACGGAGAGTCCGCTGGGCGCGGATTAACACATAATATGGTACTTTTAATCCCGGTAGTACGTTCTCGTGGGATATTTTCCGACATACACGCGGGCGAAGCCGCGGGCAAAAGCTACTTCTACTAAAAAGCGGTATTTGACAGATTGTTACTCATTGTTTTTTTCTGAAGAATGCAATTAGGTAAATTAAATCCTAATTTATTTCGCATTTGTAGGTAATTTGATTTGCATTCCCTGGTAGAATGGTTAATTTAAATAACATTTAAAAATAAATAAAATTGATCACCGCTAAACCGATGAAGACTTTCACAGATAAAGTCTGCACGCAATTCCACAATAATTACATCAACGTGGAATAAAAAATTACTTATCAATAAAACAATTTAATAAGATCACTACAATACACAGACGAGCAGCTAGCACAACCGCATCTAATAGACCGCATCTCATCGCATCTCAAGATGAACGATTAATTATTGGAAAATATTCCCAAGATTCAGACAAGAAACAATGATAACTGATTGACCGATCAAGGGGGTCTATTATAAACAAAGATGGCCGATTGAAGAGGCAGAATACAACGGTGTCTTTGGCAATCTAACACCTTATCGACGCATGATTGGAGCACTGTGTTGATTAGCAACTGTGATGAAAGTTTTCCACACGATGTGAATTTGTTAGGGTTAGCATCATTTTTTTTTTTTTTAATAAAGAATAGCACCATCCTATTTCTTTCCATAAAAAATGCGACTAAGGGACTTACTAGAGAATGGGCAGCAGCGTTCTCTATGCATTTTAACACGATACTTCGACCGGCAACCCGACTACCAAGCGTGGCGATTATGGCAACCCCCCATCCCCCTTCCTTTTAGGGGAGGCCTATGTCTAGCAGTGGACGTCTTTCGCCTGAAATGATGATGATGATGAGCACCAATTTATGGACTTGGGTTTAAATGGTCTTAGGGCGCAACCAGACCGCGGTCCATAGACAACATTGGGACATTTGTTAGCATTTTTTGTATAATTAAGCACTACTTGTATTTTTGTAGTAATACATCATTTACTATCATCGTCTGCCTAGCCTTTTCTAAACTATGATGGGGTCAGCTTCCAGTCTAACCGGACGCAGCTGAATACCAGTATTTTACATGGAGCGACTGCCTATTCTGACCTCCACAACCCAGTTACTGGGTAAAACGATACCCCTTGGTAAGACTGGTTGTCAGACTTTCGGGGTTCTGACGACCCGTAACAGCTGTCAAAGATTTGCAAATGACAGTCGGGACCAACGGCTTATCATCATTTACTATATTTACATTATAATTCAATTTATGTGCTTGCGTGATTTAGATGGTGTATTGACTAATCTGCCGTTCACTCCGACACTTCACTCTGGCGTTCCTTCGTTCACTCAATCACTTGAAAGTGTTGCTCACGCGAACACAGGCATTCTACTTTGGTGTCTAGTCGATTAAGGAGGATTTATTAAACTATTAAAACCTAAGTGAATAAACTGGCTCATTTTGAAGAACTGTGTTCTCCGTTCCTAACCTATAAAACATGATTTGAGACATTTGATGGATAAGAGGGCCTAGACAAGTGGCAATAGCTTTCAAAGCGTTTCGTATTTCTATAATTTTCAACAGGAGCGACATAAGCTTTTCGGTAGCTTATGTCAATCCTGGTGGGGAATAAACGGTCGAAGTGTCAATGCTTGGGGGAGGCATATGTCCAGCGGTGGACGTCTTTCGTCTGAAATTATGATGTCAATCTTGTACATTTTTGACTTTTCTATCATTGTTATCATTGTTAGAGTGTCACTTTGTATAGGCCCATTTTGATTAGACCGGTAGACGCCAATCGACGGCGTTCTGGTTGCACATTTATACTTCGATATAGGGTCTATGACAAACGTCTTAAAAGCCTCCGACTGCATTTATTTATTTGTGGTACTTACAGGAATTCTTCGTTTTTTTTCATCTTGTTTCCATCTTTTCAGTTCATGATTTTGCAGTCGGGTTTTAGGTGTTTTTTTTTTTTGAGATCCGTCTATTCTACGTTTAGCAAAGGAGTTTGTTTTCAAGAACTATAAAGGTCAACATTTAAAACAGTTCTTTCCTCTGTCATTATACGATTGATCGTTTAAGGCTGACAGAGGAATTTCAGTCGGATTCCATGCAGTTTTAGGAAAGCTACGCCCACATTTTGAATAAACATGAGATTAGAAATGCCAAACTTAAAAGAAGAAGAAATGACAATACGTTTATTTTCGGTGAACATGACGCAAAGAAAGATCACAAAAAGAACAATTTGGGGAAAAATATGCATCCATCCACGTAAAACGGCCATTGCTCAGCATAATGCTTCAAGCATTAAGTCCGCCTTTGTACAGTATTTGAGTTTAAATGTTTGTAAAGGCACCTACGATACAGGAGAAATTCCTAGTGTGGGGCAACGTTTTTAAAAAAGAAAAGAAAAGAACAAGAAAGTTTGATTTATTAAAACTTTCTTTTTCTTTATAATAATAAATAAATAAATAAATCATCATTTATTTCAGATTCATCATTATAATTACATCCATATTTGTTACTACAGCTGCGATCTTACAAACTAGTGTTAGTAATAATTAATAGTAATTGGTAATAATAATGTAATTAAATCTTATATATAGAATTCTCGTGTCACAATGTTAGTTACCATACTCCTCCGAAACGGCTTGACCGATTTTTATGAAATTTTATATGTATATTCAGTAGGTCTGAGAATCGGCTACTATCTATTTTTAAGGGTGGCTTTCCCACGGGATCGAGATTTACGCGGGTGAAACCGCGGGGCGCAGCTAGTAATATATAATAATAATAAAATAATATATAATAATGCTGCGGCCCTATACAAAACAGAGCCCCAGAGCTGCCGGCCGCGTCAGCCAGCGTTGACGACAACTTATTTACTTCAATTATCTACACCTATTGCTTCACGCACTCTCATCTTTTTAAGTACTGGCAAAGTAAGTAATGGCCACGAGTATAAACCATGTTAATAATTTCTACTAACCACCTGAAAACACTGAACCAAACAAAATTCTTTAAACCCGAATCCACTCAAAAACAATCAAGAACAGACCAGTAATTCCAAGACATAACTCGCACCATCTGCTCCAAGTAAACAGTCGCAATGCAAAGCTCTTGGCAATATAATTTTACTTCAGTCACAGACTAAAAAAGTGCAGTGCGGTGGCAATACGTGCTTCCTCCGCCCGTTGATTTAAAAAATTAAGTCTGCACCTTTGTCGAGCGATTTGCTGAGCTCGCTTTTGTTCGGCGCTCCATTTGTCGGGATTACGTAGGAATATTCTTTTGAATTGTTTCTTTGAGCTGTTTTAAATTTTGGGTTTTTGGGCATTTTATGTATTGTATATGTCGGGATAGGTCCAGACATCAGAAGTAACACTCAGATATGGCAATACAGAAATCTATTTCAATCGAACAATCAGTTATTTTAAATCGAGAGAATATAGAAATTAAATATAATTAATTAAATAACTAATAATGGTAGTGGCGGTCACATAGGGCAGTACTGACTGTCAGGGACAGTGGTCCATGCACCCACCGCAATAAGGATAGTACTAATTTGTCGGAGGCAGCGTTCCATATCCAATAACCGGGCAGAACTGACTGTCGAGAGACAGTGGTCCGTCCACCAAGACGCATCCGTTCAAAATGCCTACCGACTCAACAGCGCAGCTCGTCAGAGGCTCCGCAAAGCGATCTGCTAGTGGGGGGTAACGTTACAATATTTCACTCAATTGACTTCAAGTCTTTTAAGTCAAATGACCGATAGAGTGAATGATTTGTCTATGGTGCACGTTTCACTAGCGCCATCTAGTTGCCGCCTCTCGCAGCTGTTAAACAATATGGCTTCCGTCATATACTAATATACTCCGTTGGTTTTGGTAGTTAAATAAAGGTAAACAAAAAATACCACGTGACGAGAGAGCTGTCAAGTAACCGACTAAACGTAATACATCTCACTTCAGTTGTCATGCTACGTCACAGTTGTACTCTTCAATTTAGCAACGTTTTATTTCGTCGTTGACGTTTCGAGAACCTGTCTTTATGGGCTCTTTACAATAGACAGATTACAACATATTATTATTAAAGTATTATATTAAACCTAACAAAAAAATTGTGCTCAAGCAATTACATCTACAAAGAGTACCTACAACGTATTTTTAACAAGAAAGTGTCATCTATATAAACCCTTTTTATGATTTGTTTTTGTTTACCTTTATTTAACTACCTAAACCAATGGAGTATAGGTACCCCTCGATTCAAACTTAATGGTGGCTCTGAAGCGTGGTACCACACCCGTCACCCCCCGCTGACACATGAATTTGTTACCGCCAGCTATTCGCCTTATGTTCCGAGCCGCCATAGAGTTGGAATCGGGCGGTACAATTACAAAAACGTAACGACTTGGCTTACAACTCCAATCCAATGATCATGTTTTAATTTTGGTTTCTTCTCTGGCTATTTTTGGCAAAAAAAAAACTGTGAGAGTCCAAGCAAAAAAGGGTCCAGTGGTGGGGTATTGAGTTAAGACTACATTCGGTATCTAGAATTTAATCAATTGATACTAAGGATTAAAAAAATATTTAGAAACTGGCACATTTTGTTATAAGAATAACAGTGTGTATATAGGTAAACAATGATGTATTCTTGTATAACAAATATTTCTTATCTTTTTAGAACTAGGCAAGAATTTTGTGGAAAATATATCACGTTTAAAAAACACTTAATATTTCTTCAAAACCTTTTATTCTAAAACGAAATATATTTATTCGGGGATACACAGTAGGTACAAAAGAGTAGTTCTTAAAAATTCATCAGTCCTGGAAACCGACACTTTTTCCCGTACTGAAGCGCACTCCATACTAATCACCTCTCAAACTTTAGGTGAATACGCATCCGAATATCCGATCTCTACTCATTAGGTACGATTTAACTATAATTTGATAAACTTACTATCATTTGCTGCAAAGCAGCCATCACCAAATATAACATGTAAAGGTTCAGCGGGTGCGACAACGGTCGCGCTGCCTGTCATGCCCGCAATATCGCGCCAGTCTGTAAAATCCTTTATAACAAGTCACTTTTAATCCCTGAATCCAATTAGATCAGTAAGTTCAGTGTTTTCATTTACACAAAAATAATTTTTGCGAGAATTTAATTTGAAAACAACTATAATTTCGTTAACCTGAATTACATTTTCCATTACTCCTAAATGAAATGTAGGTAACACACAACATTCCTCATTGATAACTCAATATTGAACATTTGTAATTCCAATTATAATTTATAGGTGTTTTGTAATTATGTTACGCCTAGCAGTGAATCCATACTGCACCATTTGTGGATATCCGTATGATCTTTTGATCAAACCTATGCATGAGTATTTACTAATTAGACTGATTAATTCAATTAGAAATAAATTAGATTATAATGCGATTTCCAATTAAGTACTGCGGGTCTACTCCGAACATAAATCGGAAGTATCGGCCGAATGTTCGGCCGTTGATTGACAACGGCTAACTATGACTGACTACGGCCAAAGAAAAAAGAAAAAGACATTCAAAGAGATAAGCCAAAGTCAAAAATGTGACTTTAAGTCGGGTAAGGATTCAAAGTCAAAAAAAGAAACTATGGAAGTTATAAAACGACCGAACATTCGGCCGATACTTCGGATTAACGCTTCGGAGTAGACCCGTGTTACGAAATAATTGTGAAGTGATTCTCATAGGCAAGAGATTTTTTAAGAACAATGTTTATTTAGTACTTGGGCTTTAGAAGTATGCTGCGGCATACCCATGTTTCTGAAAAAAAATCTTTTACTTTTTCAGGATGAAATGTGGATTTTAAAAGAGATCACGAATTTCAAAATAGGTCTTTTTTAGAATGTAACTACAT
This sequence comes from Tiliacea aurago, assembly GCA_948098905.1. NCBI lineage: Eukaryota > Metazoa > Arthropoda > Insecta > Lepidoptera > Noctuidae > Tiliacea > Tiliacea aurago. The sequence continues at coordinate 23,250,913 of OX402582.1, forward strand.
ATTTATTTAATACACCTATACGATTTCGCGTTTTCTTCTATGAAAATATTTAAATTTCATTTATCGTTATTATTTATTGATTTTAATTAACAATTTACTAAAATAGCATTTTGGAGTAACCTGTATTTAAAGAACTGTAGCGGAGAGGTCATTTGCCGGAGTCCCGGATAGTGACCACACTGACTCCCATCAATGAAATTAAAACGAATAACGTGCAAAGAGTAGGTGAATTGAATTTTTATAATTATTGGCTACTAGCCCTACCCATGTGTTAAATTAATATCTCCATTGTAGCGGCACGTTATATACTCGTACATACATAAACCCTGAAAACATTACACTCCTTTTTAAGGATTTGTGTAATAAAAACGACCATCGGCACCATCATCGTTGAGTCTACATCCCACATGACGACAACCTTGCAAGCCAAGTCAAAATACATGATTTCTTTATCTTTCTCGGCTTTCAAAAAGATTCTCGAAACATCATTTATTATTAACGTCTAGGAGTGATAAGTAACCACTTACGGAGTTCGTAAATAATAAAGTCGGTAGAATATTTTATGAATAGATTTATTGATAATCGCTTCTTTTAATGGCTGTTTACTTTGATTTTAGTCCCTTTTAATATTAATCTTTTACAAACCCGCCCAGTACGTGTCGGACCACGCACAATGAAGGGTTCCGTAGAACAAACTTAACATTGTAGTTGATAAACATTATTCTCCCATACATTCTAACTGCAAATATAAGTTGGTCGACTATTACTCATTAGCTTGTAAAGTCTACTTAGTTGTGATAGTTTAGTTAATAATAACCATTTAGCTTGCGGGACGCTTGACTCTAACAAAAATTGTGAGTCGGCCGGCCTTTAGCGGTAGATTATTATTACGCAAATGGATCCCTGTGAATCGAAAAATGGTTTCACAAACCCGCAATATTTTTGAACGGCCTATCCAACCATATGTGAAGATTGAATAGAACCATACGGGATGATTTTTCTTGTCTCGTTTATCCTATGGTTTTTTTTTCAAAGTTTATTTTAGCACTTTGTCGGCGTGATTAACATGTATAACCATGTCAAATTACAGCTGCTGTCTAGTACTAAGAGTATCTTAGCTAAGCTGCGGATAGAAGGACATGGCGAAACTATTAAGCCGTGTTAATATAACTCGTGCCGACCACGTACCGCCTTACATCCACGCACGCTTCGCGCACGCCTCGCATATGCTAGGTACTTGTTATTTAATCAAAAAAACGCCACGCAACTAAACTTGGTCACAGTCAATACTGCACTTGCCAAAGCGCGGGCGCAAGGCATGTGCAGCGCGTGTGCAGCGCGTGTGCAGGGCGAGCGCGGGGTGGGCGCGAGGCGGACGCAGGGCGGGCGTGAGGCGGTCGCGTGGTGTGTGCAGTTCGACTTCGGTAAATGCAATTTGAGATCTACTAATGTGTCATAAGACTCAATTATATACAAAAAATTTCAAACCGGTTCGACGCGAGTTCTGACGAGCGTCGAACGCGAACGTCGCCTGAACGAGGCCTCAGGGTTCCTCGTTGACTACGGAACCCTAAAAACGAATAACGGCACAATTATTGTTGAGTCTACATCCCACATGACGACAACCTTGCAAGCCAAGTGAATATGTAAATTATTTCTTTATCTTTCGCGGCTTTCAAAATATTCTCGAAACATAATTTACTATAATATTAACGTCTATATTAGTATGTGATAACCAGTGATAAGTGCCCACTTATGGAGTTCGTAAATAATAAAGTCGGTAGAATTTTTTATGCATAGTTTTATTGATAATCACCTCTTTTAATGGCTGTTTACATTGATTGTAGTCGTTTTTAATATTAATCTTTAAAAAGGTTATTTTCAATTCAAAAAGCATTAATCATAATAGTTCACATAGATTTCCCCATAGAACTTATCAAATTGTTTAAATGTTGGTATGGGGGCCAGATCAATTGCGTTAAATGGGCGGTTTCTCTGTCGGAACCAATGATGTATAAAACTATAGATACGTTGTCCGCACTCTAAAATGGCAACATGAAATGAAGCCAATTGGCCACATTGCGCTCAGTCACGCACTAACCTGTCGCGCGACGCTATGTTTGTTTTTAATTTATATCGTGTGTGAAAACCTGTGCAAAACATAAAGAAAACATGCTGTCGTGTGTTTTCAGAGGATGTACAAATTATACCCCAAAAGTTAAAGACAAAAATGTGTCATTTCACGCGTAAGTTTACAAAACTACATTATTTTATTTTATTTTGTACGACGCTGCGTCTAATGGCGGCCGGCGCATGAAGTTAGTAGTCACGTGACGTTATTATCCTGTGACGTAACTGAAGATGTTTATTTATCTCCCTCTAGCAACAGGCATCCCGCCGTACGGTGTCATATTTTCTTTCCCTTTCTTTACGCGTATAAGTAGGTAGTTATCTAGTATTTTCGCCGTTTTTAAGCGCCGAGATGTTGGTTGATAACGTGTCTATATATAATAATAATAATAATAAGACATGAATAAAAAACTGCCGATTAAGAGATGACATCTGTCATACCATGCCACTGAAAAACAGAAAATAATAATGAAAATTTTATCGAGATGTTGACGAGATCAGCCGTAAGAAGTGCACGCCCACCACCTCCGGACTCTTCGCGACAGCCCCACTGTGACGACACCGCCCGCGGTAGTTGCGTCGAGCTCGAGCGACGAGTATTTCTCCCCGCCCACGACGCCACCACCTGCTCGTCGACGGGGAGGATGCCGGCCGCCGGATGGTTTAGGACCTCGAGGCCCACCGGCCTCTGATAGGGTCCCAGCTCCCGGCGGAAGTGTGCAGCGCATGAGATAGACACGAACCATCAATAAGAACGTCATGCGCTCATACTATGGGGCTACAGAGGGGGGAAACAATCTGACCGCGTACCGTGTTCGGATGCTCTCTCTTTTTCAGGTGCTTGAACCAGCTGTCAACGTTTCGGCACAACGACTATCGGATCAGGTGCGGGTTATCCAACGTAATCATATGTTGGATGACACTGTACTTGATCGCCTGCGAACTGAAATGCGGGATAGCCATGTCATGTCCCCCCCTGTCGCAGACTGTTGTGGTACCACCGCAGTCCCACACAGTCCAAGCTGACGAGGGGAATGATGACAGGGCTACAAACGTAAGTACCCAGTGCAATGAGAAATTGAGGAGTGCTTTGGAGGGTGCGATTCGGGAATATCGGTTTATGTCACCCGAACTTAGACCACGCTTACCTCGTTTGCCCATGCATAACAAAAATAGGGCGCTGGTGGCAGCTCTGGATTCGCAGTTGTCAAACTATTTTGATGACTGCGAAGACCTCACTGATACTCATTCGATTCTGTACTGCGCGGCTGTAGCGGCATGTCGTGTAGCTCACGTAAAATTTCAAAAATACTTTATAGCTACACGACCGAAACCAGCCGTACCAGCCTGGCAGTGCAAAATTGAGCGTCGTATTGGTGGGGCCAGAGCGCTCATCGGTAAACTAATCTGCTTCAGGGAGGGCAATACTCGCCCAAGAGTTATGCGCTTTGTGAGGCGGGCGTTCTCAGGGACTGATACCAGCCCTGAGGACTATTTATCTCGTGTCACAGAGCGCATAGACTTCCTGAAGCAGAAAGAGTATGCTTGGGCAAACCGTATTCGTAGGTATACGAGTAAGCGGCGTGTGGACCGATACACTCAGAATCGCACCTTCCAGAGCAATGAAAGGTGGGTTTATAGGGCTTGGGAGCGACCGAATCAAGGTGTGACTGACACGCACCTGCCGGATAATGATGCCATGTCTTCTTTCTGGCACAGTATCTGGTCAGTGCCTGTCGGTCACACTGAAGGTGATTGGACTCGAAAAGTTGAGCGAGCCTGCGATCCAATACCAGAAATGGGGGCTATTACCATCTGCCCCCAAGGTGTAGCTCGTGCGGTCCGTACGTTGCCTAACTGGAAGTCTCCAGGACCGGACGGACTGCACAACTTCTGGATCAAATGGTTTGTTGGGTCGCACGCTCGCTTGGCGGCTCAGTACCAGACTTCTTTGGAGTCTGGTTCGCTACCCCAGTTCCTAACGACAGGATTAACCCACCTGCTCCATAAATCAGGTAGCACCGCGGAACCCAAAAATTATAGACCGATCACGTGTTTACCGACGGTCTATAAAGTTCTTACATCCATTTTGAGAGCTAAAATTAACAAACATATAGACACTAACTCCATCATGTCTGCCTCTCAAAATGGATGTAGGAACAGGTCTCGCGGTACTAAGGAGTTACTCCTAATTGATATGGCCATTAGCCAACAGGTTCGACGTTCCCGAAAGGATCTGTCGACATGTTGGATAGATTATAAGAAGGCCTATGACTCGGTGCCACATACATGGCTCATGAGGGTGCTGGAGCTGTATAACGTAGATCCAACTCTGCGCACCTTCCTGATGTCATGTATGAGGCAATGGAGGACAGTCCTTCGCTATCCAGGATGTCGAAATATCCAGAGGAATAGCGAACCGATAAGGATCGAGCGAGGCATATTTCAGGGCGATAGTTTGAGTCCGCTTTGGTTCTGCTTAGCCTTGAATCCTCTAAGCACACTGCTGGAGGATTCAGGTCTAGGCTATCGGTTGAGGAGAGGTGGTCAGGTTATATCTCACCTCCTCTACATGGATGACCTAAAACTCTTTGCCCCCAACAATTTGCATCTGATGGAGCTACTGAAAGTAACTGAAACTTTCAGTAGTGCCATCAGGATGGAATTTGGTGTGGACAAATGTGCGGTCATGCATGTGAAGCGAGGGAAGATTGTGGAATCCGTGGGAACCCAACTTTCGGATTCCATAAACCTTAGAGCCCTCTCCGCATCCGAAACCTATAAGTATTTGGGTATGTCGGAAGCGTTGGGCATCAATGTTACTGACATGAAGCAATCGTTGAAGGAGCGCTTCTTTGCCCGCCTGAAGAAAGTATTTAATAGTCTTCTATCAGGCGGGAACAAAGTGCGCGCCTTCAACGGTTGGGTCATGCCGGTTTTGATGTACTCTTTCGGCATACTCAAATGGACTCAGACCGAACTCGACGCCCTGGATAGGAGGGTCCGTACGCTGCTGACTGCATATCGAATGCATCACCCACGCTCTTCGGTAATGAGACTGTATATCCCGCGAAAGTGTGGAGGTCGAGGCTTTTTAAACGCTAAGACCCTCCACAACCGCGAGATATGCAGTCTCAGGGAATATTTCCTAGAAGCCGACGTGGGGATGCATCGAGATGTGGTCGCGGTGGACAAGGGCCTCACCCCGCTCTCCTTGGCTACAGAGAACTGGCGCAAACCTGTAGTGCTTGACACTAATGATCGCAGGGAGGTATGGCAAAGTAAGGAGCTTCACGGACGCTTTTTCCGGGCCCTACATGAACCCGAAGTAGACTTTTTAGCGTCCGTAGCCTGGCTGCGTTTCGGTGATCTCTTTGGGGAAACCGAAGGCTTTGTCTGTGCAATTATGGACGAAGTTATCATGACGAAGAATTATCGGAGATTTATTGTGAAGGACGGCACGGTTGACGTGTGTCGGGCATGCCACCGTCCGGGAGAATCAATCCGACACATTATCTCCGGGTGTTCTCGTCTAGCTAACGAAGAGTACTTGCATAGACACAACCTTGTAGCCAGGATTATCCATCAGCAACTTGCTCTGAAATACAACCTTGTGGAATCGGAGGTGCCGTACTTCAGGTATGTGCCCGACCCAGTTCTCGAGAGTGGAAATATCACATTGTACTGGGACCGATCCATCATCACTGACAGGACTATTGTTGCCAATAAGCCTGATATAGTGGTGGTGGATCGAATAGAGCGGCGCACAATGATTATTGACATAACGGTCCCTCATGACGGGAACCTCGTGAAAGCCGAGAAAGATAAAGAAATCAAGTATCTTGACTTGGCTCGCGAGGTTGTCGACATGTGGGATGTGGACTCAGCAATCATTGTGCCGATAGTTGTATCAGCCAATGGCTTAATTGCCAAGAGCCTCGACCAACACCTAAAGAGGCTCTCGTTGGGCAGCTGGATTAAGGGCCTGATTCAGAGAGCGGTACTTCTGGACACGGCTCGCATTGTTAGGAGGTTCCTCTCTCTGGAGCCCTGACCGCCGATAGCTTGGACCTTGTTCCCGATACCGGTGGGCTACTATTTTTTATATTTTTAAATGTTTTTATATTTTGTTTATATTCTAATATTTAAAAATATAATTTATATGTATATTTAATGAAATAAAGGAATAATAATAATACCATTTCCGTCGTTTTTACGTCATTGGTCGGAACCATATGGGTTGGAGTGCGGGGTGAGGCAGGGAGGGTTGAGCTCCCCTGCACTTTTTAACCTATATGTTAATGCGCTGATTGTTGCTTTCAACAGTCATCATGTCGGGTGTCATATTGATGGAGTTTGTCTGAATAATATCAGCTATGCGGACGACATGGTGCTGCTGAGCGCATCGGTTTGTGGCATTAGAATATTATTGCAGATGTGTGAGGCATATGCTGAAGGACACGGTCAAAAATATAATAGAATGTGTCGAAAAGTCAGTTTATGGTTTTTGAGGCCGGCTCTAATTGTCCTATATCAGTCCACCCTTCAAACTGTACAGGGTTCCCTTGGTAAAAGTGGATCACTTTAAATACCTAGGGCATTTAGTTACTGCCGGTCTCAGGGACGATACTGACATTGAGAAGGAGCGGAGGGCTTTGTCAATTAGAGCTAATATGATAGCCCGCAGGTTTGCATGCTGTTCCACGTCGGTCTAGCAAACACTTTTCAGAGCTTATTGTACCTCAATGTACACGTGCAGCCTGTGGGTGAATCACACCCAAAAAGCATACGAAGCCCTCCGTGTCCAATATAACAACGCTTTCAGAGCGCTGATGGGGCTGCCGCGACACTGTAGTGCCTCGGGCATGTTTGCCGAAGCTAGCGTTGACTGCTTCAACGATGCGTCTCTGGTGCGCAGGGTGTGCGGCAGCCCCAACAGCGTGCTGATGATTATAGCGGACAGGCTCAACTGTTCATATATGAGACACTGCAGTGACTTGCACGTCACCTACAGTCGTCGGTAATGTAAGTGTTGATAGTGTTATGGTTGTTTTGTAATGTATTGTAATGTTATGTATTGTCTGTTATGTGTATAATGTATTCAATATTGTGCAATATGAGTCATGTAACTTAGAGAGAATAAATGAATAATAATAGTAATCATGATCATTTATTTGTCAGAATATGGTACATTTTATGGTCTTAAGATTAGTCAGTGGTATGTTCACATTCTGCCAAGTTTGACGTGCAAATATTAGGGACAAACAATAATTAGGTCAGTATTAAAATTAAAATTGGAAGTGTGTCAGTTAAAAATAATATCATAAACACACAATTTGTTTAGGATGTCAAATTATCATTTAAGGTTTAATAAATATCATTCTATATTAATAGAAAATAATAAATGTCCGTTTGGGGCCGGACGTAAAGAATAGCACCATCCCATTTCTTCCCACGGGTGTCGTACAAGGCGACTAGAGAATGGGCAGCAGTGTTCTCTATGCATTTTAACACCGTACTGCGATCGCCAACCCGCCTGCCAAGCGTGGCGATTATGGCAAACCCCCCCCCCCTTTAGGCGAGGCCTATGTCCAGCAGTGAACGTCTTTCGGCTGAAATGATGAGGATGATGAAATATCATTAGTGAAAAAAAATTGCTTATTTTTATAGTACAGGCTATCACAGGATATCTTTATAATATTTTCTACTAGCTTTTACCCGCGGCTTTGCCCGCGTGGTGGTTGGAAATTATCCCACGGAATCGTACTACCGTATCGCGCATTATCCTCTCTTTCGCCGAGCGGCCTTAATGAGGCCGATGAGGCCGATGTCAATTATGCGGGATTCGCCAATCGGTCTGATTCAGTCCGACTGATTCAGTTCGTTCGTGGCGCACACCCATTTACGCGCCAAATAGGCTGGTTTAGAAGAGGTTACCCTCTCATCTGTCAATTGACCTACATTAGGCCGATGTCAATGATCCGCCATTCGATCTGGTTCAGACCGACTGATTCAGTTCGTATCCCCATTTCACGCCAAAAAGCTGACACGAGAGAGGATATACACTTAATCCTTTATCATGAATCACTCCATCTATTGGTGACAACCGTATAAAAATCCGTTCAATAGTTTTTGAGTTTATTACGTTCAGAAAGACAGATGCGGGTGGGACTTTGTGTCTTATAATATGCAGTGATAAAACGGTTTACCTTTATGATTTGCTTTCCATCAATAGAATATTATATAATTTACACTAGTAATGTAATTTACAAATATTTTTTTGAAGAAACTTTTTTTAATTTGATTATTTTATTCAGTACTAAAAAGCTACACTAATTACTGGCAAAGAAACACAATGTGCGTTTAAGACCCAGATATATACCAGTGACCTTGAGTGGTTAGCTTGCGTGTTCTGTACTGAGCTCACGCAACGCATCGTACGTTCAGCCGGTAATAGGACTCGCCCATCAAGGAGCGCTGTCCCTAATTTGACGCATTAACAATTTATTATACACAAAACGGAAGGTATTTAAAAAAAGCGCCTATACTAAAAGATCAATAATTAAATTATCTTTAAATTGGTGAATGTTTCAGAAAAAATACGCTTGGTAGATTTTGCGCCATTCTCAGTTTTTTATCCGCGTTAGACATAACTTTACAAATTAATTTCACTATGTAATATAAACATAATCTAAAATTAAAATAAAATTAACATATAACATTATTGAAAAAATGCTCTAATTTCACATATTTTTTTCAAATCATTAACACTACTCGTTGAGACATGATCTTCAGTATAAAATCATTCAAAGTCGGATATCGTCGCCTTAAATCACAAACCATCGGTAAAACATAGGAACCCAGCATAACACAATCTTCCGTATAAACTTCCGTAGTTCCGTACCTATAAAACTTCGGAGAAAAATGTCGGTAGAGTCACGATAAAAGTTTTTCAATACATTATGGAGACATTAAATCATAGTCTGGAAGTGGCTATCGATTTTTCCTAAGCTATCAAGTAGGTCAGTACACACACCTGCCGATACAAAATACGACGCAGCTGATGTTTCAAGGAAGTATCGTTCGCTCATTTGTTTTTTAATCATATTTAAAAAAAAATGTTCCGCATTCGCCTCACAAAGTTTGCCCAACATTTGATATTTCTTGTTCACGCCACATTTAGTTCAATTTTTTGGCTCCGAAAATCATTTGTTTCATTTATTTATTATTTTAGTTCTGTTTCGCCCCATTTTTAGGGTTCCGTACCCAAAGAGTAAAACGGGAACCCTATTACTAAGGCTCCGCCCGCGCCGCCGCGCCGTCTGTCTGTCTGTCTGTCCGTCTGTCACCAGGCTGTATCTCATGAACCGTTGTAGTTAGACAATTGAAATTTCCGCAGATGATGTATTTCGGTTGCCGATATAACAACAAATACTAAAAAATAGAATTAAATAAATATTTAAGGGGGTTCCCATACAAAAAACGTGATTTTTTTGCCATTTTTATAGATAATGGTACGGAGCCCTTCGTGCGCGAGTCTGACTCGCACTTGGCCTGTTTTATATTCCTCATTCGCCTCAATTTTTTGTGTTTGGAAATTAACAGTTTTTTGTCTTCGAGTCATTTATTTTTTAATCTTATAATGACATTCAGAGAAGCGAAATTGCATCATTCATTCGTTGGTACGTGTAGAAACGGTATAAGTTAAGGATCTCGCTGATAGGATGTATGTTACCAAGACCTACAAGCGGTGGTTGTAAATAGCCGCGTATATGATATGAAAGGCGTGAGTTTATGTTTGTATACCATTTTAATGTAATCATCATTATTATCATTTCAGCCGAAAGACGTCCACTACTGGACATAGACCTCTCCCAAAGGTAGGGGTTTGCCATAATCGCCACGCTTGGCAGGCAGGTTGGCGATCGCATTTTGGTGTTAAAATGCATAGATAACGCTGCTATCCATTCTCTAGTAAGTCCCTTAGTCGCCTTTTACAACACCCACGGGAAGAAATGGTATGGTGCTATTCTTTTCGTCCGGCACCAAACGGGCATTTTAATGTACTTTTTTTAATTGTGATTTTTATGAATCATATTGTGGTCTACATTAAAGATTTATTTATTTAAAAAGACAATTGAAATTCTATTCTTGGCATAGTAACAAGTATAATCATTATGGTGATTATATAGCTGTTCTATTTCATTGCTTTTTATTGGCATTTCATTTCTGAGGATCTTGAAGACGATCCGGATATTGAGAGGGAGCGCAGGGCTTTAGCGGTCAGAGGTAACATGCTGGCCCGTAGATTCTCCCGCTGCTCTGAACAAGTGAAACTAACGTTGTTCAAGGCATATTGTCAGAACTTTTATACGGGGAATCTGTGGGTCAGTCACACCAAAAGATTAACCTAACAACATCTTCAGGATGATGTTGGGGCTGCCTCGCTTCTGTAGTGCATCGGGGATGTTTGCGCTGTATCGCACTGACGGCTTTCATGCCGTCGTCCGCAAGAAAACCGTATCCCTGATCTGTAGAATGCGTGGCAGCTGCAACAGAATTCTGAAGACTGTTGCTGACAGGATCTCTTCTCCGCTGTGGAGATCCTTTATTGAGCGGGTAATTTGAGTGGTGTGTGTTTTAATGTAAATTTTAAATGTATGGATTAAGTATTCTGAATTAAACGTTTTTTTTTTTTGGTTTTTTATAATTATAGGTATGTTCGAATTTCACAATTGCCATGAAATTGTATTGATGTCGGATGAATTATTAACCCTATTATTGGACCTTAAATGATGCTAACCACGCGCTCTCCGCCCTCTATATCGAAAACGGTTCAAGTATAAAAAAAAAATTGAAGCAAAGGTTTTAGGGAATTTAATCGTCTATAATATTGATTATAAATACAAATAGCGAAAAACCTACAGGAAACGAGATATTTGCAAAAAAACGATTTTTGTGACCTTTGGCCATAGATTTTAATAGACGCGTACACCCTACCATATGTAGGTTTTGAGACAACTTTTAGGATATCAAAATACAAGTTTATACGAGTTGATAGGTAGGTATCTCAAATTCCGACATTTTGACTAAGATGACTGGACTGACAGGCCTCCTCTCTTCGAGAGGAAGTGGGCTGTAATCAACCACGGGGGCCCAGTGCGGGTTGGTAGAACTATGTCACATATCTTCGAATTTTTTGATTCTAGGACATGCCGGCCGGTTTCCTCACAATGTTTTCTTTCACCGTTTTGAGAGCAATGGTGATGAAATTATTTACACAAAGTGCCTGCGGGGTACGAATCGACGACCTACAACTCGTTAGCCAGAGCCATTACCACTTGCTCGCTGGGCCACCACAGCTCACTGGACCGCCAAACCTCGTTTCTGGCTGGTATTACCCAATAATTCCACAATGAAAAAAATCAAATAAAATTTTGCCCGGCCCTGGATCAACCAATGACCGACTAATAAGACCAACAACTCAGTCTTATTTACAAACGACATTTATTTTAACAGCCCCAATTGTCCTCCTATCCCTTAAGGGTCATCCTACAAAACTCCCCTCCACAGAGGTCATGTACGCAATCGCAATAAAACACGACGTCTAATAACTCGCAGACCTTTTATAATACTTTTAATTGCTCCATGTAAACTTGCTCGCACTCAGCTAGAAGTCCCGTACATTGCCCGTACATTTCTCCCTAGTGGACCGTTACTGAATTATAGCCCCCTTGATAACAGTCGGGATGACCGCGGCAAGACGCCCCAAGTTTGTGAAAGATGGTATGGTTATGTTGAAATTGCTGAAGTTAGTATTGAATTTTGAAGCGGTTGGGTTAACACTCAACAATTTTGGAAGTTTGTTGGTATTGAAATGATAGTTACTTAGATGTAAGTTTTGAAAGTATTTTTATTAAAAGCGCCGTTATTTTGGGTCGCTTATTGCTATAACTATTTTTTTATAAATATAAAATTATACTAAGTAAATATATTATATAATATCTAATAATGTTTTATTTTTATTTTGTGCTAAAATCGTTGCATGGCTTAAATATTTTACCCGACTGCGCGACAGCTAAGACAGGGTAATGTTTTTCACGCGTATCTGATCTATGTATCTTTGTATGTTAGATTCTTTACCCTCGAAGCATCCTAACTGCTGGATGGATTTGTGATGATTATAGGATAGATTTCGTTCTTATGAAATAAAGGACACGATTCCAAAAATGTAACGGTATAAAAATAACCGGACTGTAACTAGAATATGAACCAAAATAACTTTCACCAACTACATCAGACAGCTGCAGCTACAATAGTGATCTTGTTTTGAACTTTTTAATTGCATTTTTTTTATTTCATTTGCTACTACTAAATACGTCATATCATTATTTTGTAATTGGAAATTGTCATAGTAAGATAGTTTACTACGCAAAGTACAAAAAAAAAATATAAAGAAAAATAATTCATAGGTATCTAATTCGAGTTACGAGACTATCAGAATCAGAATCAGTTCTTTATTTGCTATGAATGTAGGTACAGGTATAAGATGTTGTACATAAATTAATGAGATCGGCTACAGTCTACCTTACGGCGTGCAAATTATTACAAAAATTAAAATATGAATACAAACAAAACAATGTCAACAAAACAAAACAGAAATTAAAATAAAGTCAATTATTAATAAGATTAATTATTATAGTCAGGTACATTATGTCATGGTCAAATTTGCAATTAATTATAATAATCATAATCTGGACAAACTGATATCATTTAAAAAGTCTTTTTACTGAGTAATAACATTTGCCTAAAAGTAGTGCAAAACAAAAAGAAGAAAAAAAAAATAAAAAAGTACCTAGAAATAAATAAATACCATAAATACTGCCTCATCTTAGTTTTAGTCTAACTAGATAAAAAAGGGTCTAGGTAATTAGACAGAGGCACCGTGCACCGGGTCAAATGAGTGAGGTAAGTCGTTGACGTCTGGCACTCAGATTAATGGGCTAATGACTGCTCTCATTTATCAGGCTTTAGACGTAGGCTAGTTAAGAGTTCAGGGTTCCGTAGCAGAAAAATAATTGAAGTAAATGAAGATCCGTAGAATAGTTTGTAATACATCATCATCTGACTAGCTTTTTCCGAACTATGGCGTCGGCTTCCAGTCTAACCGAATTGAGCTAAATACCAACTGACCTCCACAACCCAATCAGTGGGTAATACGATACCCCTTGGTTAGATTGGTTGTCAGACTTTCAGGCTTCCGATGACCCGTAACTACTGTCAAAGATCCACGAATGACAGCCGGGACCAACGGCTTAGGGTGCTTTCCGAGGCACGGAGGAGTCTCGGTATATCCTCTCTTTCGCCAAGCGGCCTTAATGAGGCCGATGAGGCCGATGTCAATTATGCGGGATTCGCCAATCAGTCTGATTCAGTCCGACTGATTCAGTTCGTTCGTGGCGCACACCCATTTTCGCGCCAAATAGGCTGGTTCAGAAGAGGTTACCCTCTCATCTGTCAATTGACCTACATTAGGCCGATATCAATTATGCCGGATTCGCCATCCGATCTGGTTCAGACCGACTGATTCAGTTCGTATAGTGGCAAATCCCCATTTCGCGCCAAAAAGCCGACACGAGAGAGGATATAAAGACCAACCCCGCCAAGCATAGCTTAACCTGATGGATTGATTCGTGTGGTTATTATTACTTAGCCACGAGCTCCTTAAAATAGTTTGTAAGTAATAAAAAAAAATCGTTGGAACATGACATTAGTAATATTAAACGCTTTGGAACTGTATTTACTGAAAAAACAATAAGTCGTAATTTAGGTATATCACACATGTATAGGAATATAAACTCAATGATTAGGATCATTGAGTTTGTCGTCCTGTGTTAGTATTCTTTTTTTTTTAACGTTGCCTCACACTAGGAATTTTTCCTGTGTTGTGGGTGCTACACTTTACAAACATTTAAACTCACATACACAAACAGCTAGATCCGATACAACTACTTGTAGGTCATACAAATATTTGTTCCATGCGGGAATCGAACCCGCGACACGCAGCGCAGCAGTCAATCGCTTAACCACTGCGCCAACTGTGCCGACCGGGCCGTGCAAATATTTCATTTTTCATAACATATAGAATAGGTACAAATTGTACTTACCTGTTTCAGCTTAATAATGTAAGTCTTAGTTTAATTGTTTCATATTTGAACACAGAAGGAAATTATCAACAACTGAGCATAAAATATTTTAAGAGCCAATAACTAAATTAAAAAAAACCTATACGAAACCACGAACCAAACAAATTAGCCACGAACAATCAAGCCTTTCCGCCCACAATAAATTACTGTCTGCATAGAAACACTAGATTCCGCTTAGCATAGAATAGAAACAATGAGACCAAAGGTACAATGGAGATGCACATTTGACCAACTTTTAATATCAGTGGAGCGGAATAAAAGCGCCGAGCCACCTCCGGCGAGCTCATTTAGACAAATTATGCACGTGCATTCTGAAAAAAATAAAGGTAAGTTGGGACCAAGTATGTACAGTTGGCAGAGATGTTCTTTTTTAAGGAAGTTAATTTTATATGGAGCTACAATTATTTTGGTGAGTTGCGAAATGGAATATTTTTGTGTGAGATACAGGGCTTTTTTTTTGGGTGGGAAATTATCAAATAACTTCTCCCGCTCTGGGCGGAGATCCGGGCGCAGCGTGTCAGACTTTTACTGACTAAAACCCACCCGTGTTCCTTCCGTTGCCTGTATGCCAGGGCCACGATATCCCTTTCGGACAAACTCGCACCCCTGGCAGGTGAGATGCGGGGCTTGGAACCGGTACCGAAAGTACAGGTTCCCGATACTCAGCGGTTCTTGCCATTTCGGTACCTGCGTACCGGTTCCGAACGGGCAGCGGTACTCCTCATAACAAGTATCGGTGCCAAATTCAGGTAACCGCCGCGTACCACTAATCTCGTAGTTGTACCTTGAAGTTTGTTTTCTAAAGCCTATTAACTATCCTTTTTAGGGTTCCGTAGTAAACAAGGAACCCTTATAGTTTCGCTATGTCCGTCTGTCTGTCTGTCTGTCTGTTTGTCTGTCTGTCTGTCTGTCCGTCCGTCCGTCCGTCTGTCCCCGGCTTATCTCAGAGACGCTTAGTCCTAGAAAGCTGTAATTTGGCATGGGTGTACATATTAATTACGACGAGAAAGTCGTAAAATAAAACCGTGATAAACAGTTTTTTTTAGGGTACCTCCCTTGCACGTAAAACGGGGATGATATTTTTTTTTATCGTCTTACATGGTGTGGGGTATCGTTGGATATTAGGCCGTTTAAAAATATTATGGGTTTGTTGAAACCATTTTTCAATTATAAGATCCGTTTGCGTAATATTAAGCTTTAAAGTGAGTGAGTGTTCGGGGGGGGACACTTGAATCTAACAAAAAATAGCACTGCCAGCTAAATGGTTGGTTTTGGATATGTGAAAAAATTCATGGCCGTAGTATATATAGCGAAATTAAAAGGAAAACTATCACAGCTAAGTAGGGTTTACAAGTTAACGAGTAATAGTCGACCAACTTAAATTTGCAGTTGAAGAATTGACCGTAAAGTATATCGATGTATGGGAGAGCATGTTTTTCAACTACAATGTTAAGTTTGTTTTTGGGATAAATTCATCCTAACTACGGAACCCGTCATTGTGCGTGGTCCGACACGTACTTGGCCGGTTTTTTTCTTACTATATCTGTTTTCTCACCCTAACTTACGGAAATATTGGTTTGGTACTGGTACAGTACCGATACTGATTAGAAATACTAATAGTACAGGTACTGTCTGGTCCCGGTACAAATAGTGCCGGTACTACGTCTAGTACCGATATCACACCAATAACAATGGTACCGGTTCCCAAAAATATCGGTTTTTCAAGCCCTAGTGAGATGCAGGTAAAGTCAATTGCACATCAGTGGTAACACTAGCACTGTGAAAATCACTCTTACTGCTACGATATAAACGCACTGTCAATGTCTAAAAGTTATAGTGATAACAATTAGACATTGACAACTGCAGATCAATGCATCTGCGGTTGACTGTAGGTACTAGCAATTTGATGATGGAAAGTGAGTGAAACATTGTGAACAAAAACAAAAAAAAAACTAATTACACTTCCTTAAATAACATACATTTTAATTTAAAAGAGTGTCCGTGGAATTTCTTGCCCGTTCTTCTCCATAGGAACCTTCTATTTGGAATGGGCAACTAGCTTCACATTCTTAACTGACCGATTTCTTGACAATTCAAAAGTGCCTGAGTTTTGAGTTTTTGAGTTTGAGAATAACTTTGGAC
Organism: Tiliacea aurago; assembly: GCA_948098905.1. Lineage (NCBI taxonomy): Eukaryota > Metazoa > Arthropoda > Insecta > Lepidoptera > Noctuidae > Tiliacea > Tiliacea aurago. The sequence goes on from OX402582.1 coordinate 23,267,391, forward strand.
AATATTATTGTTGCTCTTGGCATTTAAGAAACTAAACTTGTTTCAGATGTTTTGCCAATCAATTTGCCTAGTCTTTTCCCAACTATTTGAGGGTCAGCTTCCAGTCTAACCAGACGCAGCTAAATACCAGTATTTTACATGGAGCGACTGCCTATCTGACCTCTACAACCCAGTTACTGGGTAACACGATACCCCTTGGTAAGACTGGTTGTCAGACTTTTGGGCTTCTGACTACCCGTAACGACTGTCAAAGATCTAGGAATAACAGCTGGGACCAATGGCTAACGTGTTTTTTGGCACATGGAAGCGATCGCAATATGTAATGATTACCCATCCATGAACCGACAGCGGCAAGCTCAGCTTAACCTTCAATCAACCCGTGCGACTGTTATTACTTAGCCACGAGCCCCTCGTTTTGCAAAAAGGACGATAATAATAATAAACCCACACTTACCGACAACACAACACAAACACACACAACACACAATACATAACACACACTCAACTCAACTCAGCCTATCTCAGTCAACTGCTGGACATAGGCCTCTCCCAGGCTGCGCCACAACAGCCTGTCCTCCGCCTTCCGCATCCAGTCTGACCCAGCCACCTTCTTAAGGTCGTCGGTCCATCTAGCTGGGGGGCGTCCCATACTACGCTTGCCGATACGCGGTCTCCACTCCAGGACTCGTCTGCTCCACCGGCCATTCAACAATCATGATCAGCCCACTGCCACTTCAGCTGCTATGATGTGACATAATACTCTGTTACTGTCTACTCCGAAGCGCTAACCCAAAGTATCGGCCGAATATTCGGCCGCTTTATATCTTCCAAAGATTCCTTTATTGACTTTGAGTCCTTACCCGACTTCATGTCACATTTTTGACTTTGGCTTATCTCTTCAACTATCTTTTATTTTTTTTCTTTCACCGACGTCAGCCATAGTTAGCCGTGGTCAAGAAACGGCCGATACTTCGTATTTATGTTTTGATTAGACCCTCAGGACTCGTCTCCTCCAACGGCCATCGGTCCTTCGACAAACATGGCCAGCCCACTGCGACTTCAGTTTGCTTACTCTGCAAGCTATGTCGGTAACTCCGGCTCTTTTCCGGATAATTTCATTCCTGATTTTATCCTTCAAAGAGACTCCAAGCATAGCCCGCTCTATAGCGCGCTGGGCGACCTTGGTTTATACGGGCCTACAATGCATTAATACCTATGATTGTGATTTTATACACAAAATTGCCAATGAAGATAATACCACATTTTTGCGTGGACCTGAATACTAACTTTATAGTCCTCCGGACCAAATTTCGTCTATGGCGACCAATCTCAGCGGAGACCAGCCTTTGGCGCAGGAGATATTATAGTGCTGAAGTGTGTGCGCAGACACAGGTGCATTCCCTCTTCCCTCACTCTCATAGTCCGATGGGACGGCAATCCAACACAACCGGAGAGAGATCAGGCACAGGGCCAACAGCTTAACGTGCTTTCCGAGGGACGAGAGTATCACACCGCCAACTTCCAAACTCCGGGTGGATACTAAGAAACTCGTAATAGAAAAACCCAATAACACTTTTGTCGACCCGGGAATCGAACCCAGGATGGACGCGGGCTTGGGGATGGTGAGCAATGGGTAGCTCACCGTCCGATAAGGACCAGGCCTGGGTCGACGGCGCGTTGCGTTCCACGCGCGCCTCCAAGAGATGTCAGCACCAACTGACGGGGTCCGTTAGGACCAATGCCTGCCAGGGTTGCGAGTTTGTCCGAAAGGGATATCGTGGCCCTGGCACACAGGCAACGGAAGGAACATGGGTGGGTTTTAGTCAGTAAAAATCTGACACGCCCTCCCGCGCCGCCCAGAGCGGGAGAAGTTATTTGATAACTTCCCACCCTAAAAAAAAAAAAAAAAAAAAAGGATGGACGCTCAGCAGTCACGCTTGCGACGACGAGACCAACGGGGCAGTCACTAACTTTATACCACTGTATCGTATGAGCTACCACGGAAACACGACACTACTGAAACCTTTGTACTTTCGTCCAACCGTACATACGAGTAAGACCATCAAACAAAAATGTACAATGCAACACATTCTCTGAGCCCTGCTAATGTACGACGTTACACAAATGTATTATGCGGCGCCAGTGTGTATCCCCCTTAAGGTCGCGTGCGTGGATTTGTTCTTGTTTGCGAATGCATTTGTTAAAGGGAGGGATGGGGGGGGCTAAAACAATGGCGTTGTTCTCCAAGAGAACAATAAAAGTATCATGTTCTTTGCTGAGTAAGTAAAGATTAATCTTAGCCACCCTCGTGGGTAATACGCGATGTATTCATCTCGCTTCGTGCATTTGAATGCCAAGACAATGTCTGTTGCTTTTCTTGTGTTCTCTCATTATGTGTTTTTTTTAAAGGGAATGGACGTTTGTTGAAAAGCTCATGGCTGTTGTTTTGCTTATTATGTACTTAAAATTCTGTCTTCAAGAGCGGACTTTTGAGGAGTTCTTCTCATCTAGTTTCACAAAAAGAGGAAGGGAATCTATATCCATAGATTTGGAATTCGTAACATCAATTAGTATTGTATAATAATTATTGTATAGAGTAGCGCATAAAACGCTAAGTCAATTTTATTGCAAAAGGCAAATATATTAACTAAATAATCGATTAATAATGTGTAAAAATATTGATCTTGATGTCCACCGTACAATCTGCAAATACTCAAGAAATTCAAAGAGTGATTTCACAAAAATTTAATTTTTACTCTTGCATTCATTAATTACGGATTACGGCCCACTCCCTCTCACAGAGGGGAGGCCTGTGTCCCAGTAGTGGGAACGTTATAGGCTGATTAATTTATTCATTAATTTAAATTAAGGGTTTTACTCAAGTTTCATAAAAAATATTGAAGTTTGAATTTCAATATCACTTACATTTTAACCACAGTGTACTTTGTTGAAGGATCAACTTCTTAGGGTTCCTTACCCAACGACGGACAGTGGAACAATAGGGGCCCATTGGCACCCCAACAGGCCCCTTTTGCTCCGCTGTCCGTCCGTCCGTCATAGGACTGTATCTTTTTAACCCCCAGAGTGTATACACACTCTACTGTACTATGGCTACTATTTCAACTAATAATCAAAATAAAATAAAGTTCAAAATAAAAGTGTTGTATGGGGATACAAGAAACGTGATTTTTTGTGCGTTTATAGTAAAAATTGTACGGTGATATGAAACTCTTCGTGCGCGAGTCCGACTCGCACTTGGCTGCTTTTTGGTTTAACTGTGCGCCGTAATTGTGGAGTAGTTTTAATTAATTATGGTAACTTAATTTTTATGATGGATAGTATCTTTCTTTTTGATGGTGATTCCTTCAATGTACCCCGCGAAATTAAACATTTCTCAGGCTTTTTGCAAATTGTAGCACTGTTTTACTACAAACGTTGATCAAAATTAAAAACGCGTATACATACACACATACACATTCATAAACTCACGCCTTCTTCCCATGGGGATATGCAGAAACTACAGAACGCATCTTGCTACGATCCTTACAAACGGTTCTCTATTGTGTTCCCTAACTTTTTTATCCATAATGTAAAGTTCCATATTTTTTTTTCTCCTAATCATCATTTGTCCGAATGATAAATTGCCCGAACTTAATGTCACATAATATCACATGCCATAAAATTAAAATCTCTAAATACAATATGCCCTAAATTTGTTTGTCATAAATATTACAATCAATAATGTACAAAAGACATAAAACCGTTTTCAATAAAAGTTATAAGTTCAAATTATATGTTTATTTATCCTAATAATATTTTGGAACATGGGGTTTTTATTTCCCTGTAAGCATGCAAACAAGCATACACCATGCATGCAGCAAGCGAGCATGCAAGCAAGCATGCAGCATGCAAGCGAGCATGCAACATGCAGCAGGCATGGTTTCTGTCACGGGTCCGGCGCTGCGTGGCTCTGGCGGTCCCACGCAAGCTTATCGTCGCAGATGGTTTAACGCTCATTACCGCAGCTTTGTCTTGCTGGCCGGCTGGCTCGCCGCCGTGGCTGAGGCTGGCCGGCTAAGCCAGCCTCAGCCACGGCGGCGAGCGTTACAACCACCTGCTCCTTAATTCGCGGGCCGCCTCGCCCCTCCGCGCTTACGCGATTCTAAATTACACTCTAGGGGTAGGGCATACAAGGCTACGTGAAGTCGGATTTATAGCGATTCGTTTCTGTTACTAAAACCTAATTTTCAGCAAATGCAGCAAACAATTTTATTATAAATGAACATTCGGAATAATACACATTAATTTAATACAATGCTTAGGACTTACGACTTTATTTCATGCAATATTAGGAGATTGAATTATTATAGTACTCGATATTATGACAGAATAGTTTTCGAAGTTAAGATAATTATGTAAAAAAAAAAAACGAATTTTTGTACATTATGGTTACTGAAGTTTATAGCAAACGTGTTAGGGATAATGATTTTCGGGCAAACAATTTTATGATAAGAAAGGGAGTACCCTTCATTTTGCGTCGTTTACGTTCCTTTTATTTATTAAATAGACATTAAATTATAATCATTTATAACACCAATATATCTCTCGACATTGTATTTTCTGGAAATCATCATATTAACTCCGCGGGTTACCCTCACGGATCCCTCTTAATTAGCAATTTTAGCAATTGGTTTACCAAACGCTGCTATAATTGTGACATTTATAACTTTTGCTGGCCCATATTTTATGGTTTCAGACTGTCTGAAAATCATGAGGTAAGGATTGTCAAAGGGTTTCGTTTTCTCTGAAATGTAAAATATCACTGTTCGTGTTCACATTCGGATGTAAAGATTAATTTTTCGGAGAACAAAAGCCATACGCCATGCAATCCGTCATAAGAACTAGCTACATGCTTCTATTTTCTTAATGTATCTCGGCAATCATCAAATTTCCTACTTTAGCAGCTTTTCTCCCATATATAATAGTATATTGTCGCATCGAGCGCAAAGTGATAGCACGAGTGCATTAATTACTCACTTTAGCAAGGTGCGTACGAGTAATCCACTTTTCTTTCAACTACCAATCTAAATATGTAGTATCAAAGTTTTACAATGGTACAAAATGCGCGCCATTTGTATTTTTTTTTCACCATATCGGTTTTGTTCAGCCGATTTTTATTTTCAGCCGGTTTCTATTTGATCTAATGCATAAATTTTATATTAAACTTAATGGGAGACATTAAATCTCTGTGGTAAATTTATATCAAAATAAAAAACAGTGCATTCATGAAAAACTATGAGATTTCTTATAACATTTCCGCACTGTTTTGGTTCTAAGCAAAAAATACATCCTTTGTGATCTGAAGGCCAATTCTCGTAATTTAAAACGTTCAAAATCTAGTCGCAATCTCATCTTGGCGACAAACAAACGTCAAAAAATTGTCAAAATGTAGGGAAATAAGAGGTATTTTTGACAGATTGAGACTGAGATCAGACTGTGAACGTTCTTAAAATTAGTAGAATTGCCCCTCAGTTTTGTAGTGATTATTGATAACTGAATACTGGTTACTACGTAGTTGAAAGACAAATAAATTACTTATTAAGTAACAAGTCAATTGAGTGCGTCCGGACTGCACCAAGTTCAAAGGAAATCCGACGACTGACGAAACACGAAGTTTGCCGAGAGACATTAAGAAAATAGAAGCACTACACGAAAGCAAGTCTTCTCTGTATCTTCATACCAAAGAAGTATCTTCCCTTTCTATCCAAGATCAGCCTCACAAAACTCGCCACATTTTCTTTGACATCGCTCGTCTGCCATCACTATACGAGTATAAACTTGAAGGCGTCTCGAACGAAAATGTTTGCACTTTGGCGTATTCCCATAGCTCTCTGGCCGGGAATAGACAGCCCGTTCTCTGTCATATCGTAAATTTAATTTAACACTTCGGACGGGACGCTTATGGCAGCCATTTGCTTTTGAAACTTATGCTTGAAAGATAGGAGATGTGTGGTGTTTTAAAGGAATGGACTTGTTTGGTATTCCAAAGTGAGTATTATAGGAGACCATATTTTGTAAAATAATGTAGGTAGTACCTAATGGGTGTTTGTCAAAGCTTCTTTGAGAGTGTCTAGAGGGACAAAGGCTCAGTACACTATCATCGGCCTTTGACTTCCGGTGTTGTGTTTTGTTTCCAAATCCATTATTTGTAACAAAGAGCATGGAATCGCTTGGAGACGGCATCGGCAGTGCCAATAAAATGTGTGTGAAAATGCGTTGAGCACATTAATTCTGTCATAACCTTCATTGAAAGCTGTCAGTGTCTATGCGTCATTAGTGACGTAATGTCATCTCATAATAAAGTTAATTTGTGTTGTCTGCTTACTAACAATATGTACTAACAAATATTTTGTGTTGTCCTTACAGGCTACTCAAACGGATCCAGAATTAAGTAAATCTTAAAGGTAATACAACCGGTGAATTTCAGCGAATACACTTTGTTTCCTTCAACCTTGACATTGGCAGAATCATCGATAAAACGATGGAGCCATTACTTTAAAATTGGAATTGGGGAATAGCTTGGTTTGTATGAAAAGTGTTGAGTATTGGACCTGTGGCGGCATTAACATCGCCACATGCAAACTACGCGTCACACTGACGTCACGCCAAATCCTGCATTGCGCAAGCAGAGTTTACCGTTTACCGTGTAAACTCTGTCCCGATATCAATCGTCGGGAAGTTGCCCACCAGACATGACACACGTCTGGTCGGAGGATACTCCCTTTTCTATGGAGGATGAGTGAACTTTACACCCTGTTAATCATGCCTCTATAGACCTCGAGCAGTGGTCGTCGAGGCGTTTCCATGCTCCTTAATTTGTAAGGACTACCAACAATATTATAGTCTCTCAGTTACGCTAAGAATAATTGCAGTTTATCCACCCATCATCAGCCTAGCCTTTTTAGGGTTCCATACCTCAAAAGGAAAAAAGGAACCCTTATAGGATCACTCGTGTGTCTGTCTGTCTGTCCGTCTGTCACAGCTGATTTGCTCCGAATCTACTAGACCGATTAAGTTGAAATTTAGTACACATATGAACTTCTGTGACCCAAACACGGACGTGTTACGTAAATAAATAAATTATGAATATGGAGGTCACTTTTGGGGTGACATTAGAAAAAAAAAACAAGTTTTAGTTACTGTACCGTGTGACAATATCAAATGAAAGGGCTTGATTTAAGGATTTTATGTATATTTTTTTTATAATTTTAAAATACATACTTTTGAAATTATTTGAGAAAATAGTTGAAAAATGACCACTCCCCCCCATAACTCTGAAACTACTAAGCCTAAAATTTTGATAAAAATCTATAAGAAGTCTGTGATCTTAAAATAACAAGGTAAATCACTCAATAATGTACGTACAAACTTACATTTGCAGTTGGAATGTATGGGGGATCATGTTTTTCAACTACAACGTTAAGTTTGTTCTTAGGATAAATTCATCCCAACTACGGAGCCCTTCATTGTGCGTGGTCCGACACGCACTTGGCCGGTTTTTGTTTTATGTTTGTTGTTTGTGATTTTGTTTATTGTAATATTTTCTTTCTTTCTTTTCTTTTAATAATTAAACTCAAAAACCGATTTTTAAAATTCTTTCACCAGTAGAATTTTATAGTAGTTGTTATTGTAGTTCGAGCGAGCGATCTCTGATAATAATTAAGTAAACTCACAAGCTTACAGTATACATTGTTACTTTGTAGTACCTATATTATAGATATTAAGTATAAATATAATTTCCGAACTCACTAGCCATGTATAAGCCATCAAAGGCTTCTGTGGTTTTTAGCATAATTATTAACTCTGCGATATAAATTTTTTTGAACATCAATAAAAAAAAAACAAAAGTTGGGATGAATTTATCCAAACAAACTTAACATGTTTTGCAACTACGGAACCCTTCATTGTCCGTGGTCCGACACGCACTTGGCCGGTTTTTTTTCAACTATGTTGAGTTGAGCTTACAGTCTAACCAAATGCAGCTGTATACCAGTATTTTACATGGAGCGACTGCCTATCTGCCCTCCACAACCCAGTACCTGGGTAACACCATACCCTTTGTTAAGACTGGTTGTCAGACTTTCGGGCTTCAGACGACCCGTAACAACTGTCAAAGATCTACAAATAACAGCGGGACTAATGACTTGACGTGCTTTCCAATGCACGGAGGGGTCTTGATATGGAAAGATGGTCACACATCCACGAACCAACCGCGGTAAACGTAGCTTAACCTCATCGATCGACCCGTTCTGCTCTTATTACGTAGCCCCAAGCCCCTCCACTGCAGTTTATCCACCCCCTTTTCATAATATCCAATCCGATTACTGACAAATTGTTGACGTCCATCAAAATCTTTATCCATTTAAAATAATTCAAAAATATACTTAATTTTTAATAGTAATATCCGATCATTCTGAATGATTAATATTTATAAAATTTAAACATGACGCGCCCGTGGGTGTCAATTCAATGCATCGCTACCTTATTGGACTGTGTTTAATCAATTCAACGGTGCAATCATTGGACAGCGATTATAAGCAGGGAGATGGATTGTAGGAAATTGATTAATAAATAATAACACTGAAAACACTTACTAAATAGTTAAATTTTTTAAAGTCTTGTATTTCAAGAGCTTTTACATTCAGAAGAATGTGTTGTGCATATTTTTTCATTATTTACTATCAGACGGCGACGGCGCCGTGTGGCGATTATGGCTACCCTTGTGACAGGCCTATGTCTTGCAATAAACGTCTTTCGGCTAAAATGATGATGATGAGATGGTTATAATTATGTCACTTACAATTATATCTGCATCAAAACAAACACAAAACAAATGTATAAAAAACAAAAAAATTAAAATGGTTATAAACTTTTCTAAAACTCATTTTAATAACTAATCATAGGATAAAAGCGATAGGGACATATTTAAAAGCGATCGCGTTGAAAACTATCGTGTTGAAGTTACAGAGGTATATGTATATAATAAACAAAAAATGGTACAAAAAAGAAAAAAAATACATATATAGATATTCAATAAAACAAGAAGATATTATTATGAAGGAAAAGAAGTGCAAGTACCGTCCATCTACCTGTATCCGAAATGGCCATATACCATAGGCCGCGTGCTATTTGAAAGGGATCGTCGCGTACATATGTCACTTTTTGTTCGTAAAACCGGAAAACGCCCTCTGTTGGCGCGACCACGCGTTCAGGTTCATCGAACAAAAAGTGACATATGCGCGCGACGATCCCTTTCAAATAGCACGCGGCCTATGGTATATGGCCATTTCGGATACAGGTAGATGGACGGTACTTGCACTTCTTTTCCTTCATAATAATATCTTCTTGTTTTATTGAATATCTATATATGTATTTTTTTTCTTTTTTGTACCATTTTTTGTTTATTATATACATATACCTCTGTAACTTCAACACGATAGTTATTATAAGTTAGAATAAAATTATATATCTAGTATTTGTAACCCTAGCGATTATTTTCATTATTTTCACTGTATTGTATGCTATGGTTAATCTGTGAACAGCGTTGTGGGCTGCAATATTGTCTACTCGTTTTGTGTATTTCTTGTTTCTGTTTTTTATTGTAGCTGTTTGTTGTTCCTTTTGAATAAAAATAAATAACATAATATGTTCCTAAATATTAGGTATGTTTTGTGAAAGCAAATTTGGCTGGCAACCTTATCATGAGCAAAGAAAAGAGGTATTATCCTCTCTAGTAATGTTCCATGTAGTCAATTTGACGTCCTTAGCCCTCTCGATATGAATAAATCATCTCGTAAGTAACCTATGCATTATATAATTGCAGTCTTGACTTCGCTATAAATAAATGAAATAAATAGACGCAGATTTAACGATATAATTATTAGATTTGGCTAGCAACCTTATTATGTGCAACAAAAGAGGTATTATCCTCGTCAGTAATGTTGCATGTAGTCAGTTTGGTGTCCTTAGTCTGCCTGCTATGAATAAATCATTCCCTAAGTAACCTGTGCATTATGTAATTGTCTTGACTATAAATCAAATTAAATTATTTGTGGCAGATTTACTAAGAGATTTATTAGATGGAATGAAATCATAGAAGTTAGTACTTGAAGACGACAAGCGATGATTTTAATTGAAGAAAGTAGGTACTGAGGTATTGCACGCACGGTACCCATAATCAAGTATCCATCCATCCAAACATTTTCGAAGGATACTTAACTATTTATGGTCACCGTGTGTGGTTATTTTGTACTGCTACGGATTCGTATCTCCCACTACCTGTGGGTGTGGCAAAGCCACAATGGCAATGCATAGCAAAAAAAGTAAATTAAAATAATCAAAAAACGCAACTGCGTAAAAAGTGAACGTAAAAAAAGATGGAAACAAGATTTATATAAATCAATACTATAAACAATCTCATGCGGTCGCATAGGTCGTTATTGTTAAGAAGATGCCTCTGACTGCATTTGTATTATTATTCATCAACATCGGTTATTATCGGTTATTCTTTCAGACAGTAAAAGCGCACTACAGCATATTGCTCGATGCGCCTCTGGTTTCAGAGGTGCATCGATAGCATATGATATTCTTGAAAGTTTAAATATTTTGTTTAAGAATAATATAGAAATTAAGTTGCAATGGGTTCCAGCTCACATTGGACTACGTGGTAATGAGGAGGCTGACCGATTATCCAAACTAGCAGCAGTAGACGGTACAATAGTTGACTACTTACCTGATTATTGGGAATACATATCTAAATTTAAAGTAATTTGTTATAACTCCTGGAAACAACACTTTGTTAATATCAGTGAACAAAAAGGTATATGGTATAGGACCATACAAGGCGAGCCGTCTCGTGTGCCTTGGTTTGATGTTGATCGACTTGGTAGGAATTATGTTAAATTAATATTAAGACTTCGCTCTGGACATTATCCATCAGCGAAGTTTGCATTCCTTATGAAAAAAGCTGATTCGCCGAATTGCAGAGTTTGTAATCAGATTGAGGACGTACAACATTTGCTGATGGATTGTGTCCGGAACAGGCGCGAGAGGGAGTCATTTTTGAGGGAATTTGACTTAAACAAACATGATATGGGGTTAATTCAGTCAGTTTTATCGCAAACAACGTCAGAAGGTGCCAAAAAGTTGGGTAGTTTAATTACAGTACTTAAACTGTGACTTCCATCTTTGTTCAGTATAATAATAAGTTATGTGTTTATATGTTTTATATATAAGTATTAATGTTATTTTTACAATGTTAAAAGGCACGATGGGGTTGGCGTATCTTTTCAGATAAAAACCCCTAAATAAATAAAGAGAATAAAAAAAAAAAAAAAAAAAAAAAAAAAAAAAAAAAAAAACATCGGTTAAGCCATTAGTAACGATGAACGTAGTGACGGACATACAGACATGCATACATACAGGTCAAACACATAACCCTCTTTTTAGGTACTACCCAAAATGGTAAAAAGGAACCCTTATGGTGAGACGAAGTCTGTCTGACACACCTGGATATCTCAAGAACTACTAATGCTATCAACTTGAAATTTAGAATACTTTTAGATGACGTTTGCCCAACTATTTTTCTAGCAAGAAAGAAATTTAAAAAAATATACATTTTTTGCAAAAGGGACTGAAAGGGGGTCTTAAAAATTTGAAGTGGGGCTACAAAGGCATGTGGGGTATCATATGAAAGAACGCTGTTTGCACATTCTCAAACATTTATTTTTTATTTTTTAGGCAGCATAGTTTCCGTTTTTTGATGAAAAATGTAAAAAAAATACCGTACCCCCTTATCTCCGAAGTTTGCAGAGATAAAAATATGAAATTATTATGTAAAGATTAAATAGCACAGTTTTTCAGAAATCGTCAACATCATATATTCGTATGGAACCCTCGGTGTGCGAGTCCGACTCGCTCTTGACCGGTTTTTAGCTTCGCCGCTGTCGGGTAAAAAATTGGGCACTTCTTCGCTTTGATATTTTATAACTAAGCAATGAAAAGGTATAAAGATGATAAGTCTCATGCCATTCATTGTTAAGAATATATTGATTTTTTTTAAATGCAATTAATAGTCACAGATTTTTTTTTTTGCTGAAGTGAAGGCTTTATTTTGACAAAGCATATTAAATTCTATTCATTCTTCTACCCTTTGTTTTTGTACCGCCAAAAGCAACAATGAAAACAGGAATAAATTAATAACATAACATACACTCCACGGTCCCTCTATCTCAACCCACTCGTCAGTGTTGCCACTGGAATAATTAAAAATGTACGTGTTTTAATAAAAGAATGTAACGCGCAACAATTCTCTCGATTCCCTCGCGTATCCATTCCAATTAATATTACGCCTATATTTATTATTTTTTGGCATTAAACTGGCGGTTATTTGAAAATTTTCAAGCTGATACCAATTTGAATGAAAGTTGGACTATAAACGATAAGCATTAAGGTGACGATAACCGACTTTTAATGATTTTATACTGAAGATCACGTCTAATCGAGTAGTGTTAATGATTTGAAAAAAATATATGATAAATTAGAGCATTTTCTCAATTACTTGATAAGTTTAGTTTAATTTAGTATATTTTAGATTATGTTTATAATAGGTACATAATGAAATTAATTTATAAAGTTATGTCTAACGCGGATAAAAAACTGAGAATGGCGCAAAATCTACCAAGCGCATTTTTTTGGCAATTTGGCGTGGCAGTGGGCAGGGCACATTGCTCGCAGAACTGATGGCCGATGGGGCCGAAAGGTTCTGGAGTGGCGACCGCGTACCGGAAGACGTAGCGTTGGAAGGCCTCCTACAAGGTGGACCGATGACCTTGTGAAGGCCGCAGGTATCCGGTGGATGCGGGAAGCACAGAACCGGTCGAAGTGGCGGTGCTTGGGGGAGGCCTATGTCCAGCAGTGGACGTCTTTCGGCTGAAATGAATGATGAATGATGTAAATTAATTATTGATGTTTTAGTATACGCGTTTTATTAAAATCCCTTTTATTTGTGTATAATGAATTAATAATGCGTCAAATTGGGGACAGCGCTCCTTGATGGGTGAGTCCTATTACTGGCTGAACGTACGACGCGTTGCGTGAGCTCAGTACAGAACACGCAAGCTAACCACTCAAGGTCACTGGCATATATCTGCGTCTTAACTATCAATTGGAGTACAACCCAAGTCATCATCTGCCCGCCTTTTCCCAACTATGTTCGGGTCAGCTTCCAGTCTAACCGGATACAACTGAATACCAGTATTTTACATGGAGCGACTGCCTATCTGACCTCCACAACCCAGTTACTGGGTAACACGATACCCCTTGGTAAGACTGGTTGGACCCGTAACAACTATCAAAGATCTACAAATAACAACCGGGACTAACGGCTTCACGGTCTTGGTATGTAAAGATGGGCACCCATCCACGGACCAACCGCGGCAAGCGTAGCGTAACCTGATCGATCGACCCGTTCGGCTATTATTACAACCCAAACCAACCCAAGTACGCGATAAGAATATTTTTGAATCATAACAGATGACATATGAGAAAGACTCTTTACAGCATCTAATGGATATTTTTTTTCGTCTCGGTTTCTGTCCAATGGTTTAAAAACTAGTAAACTAGCAGTATAGGTCGAATCAAACTTCATGGCGGCTCGGAACGCGCAGAAACGAATTTAGGTGTCAGTGGGGGTGAGGGGTGGGTTACTGCGCAGTGAGTAGCGCACCGTCATTAAGACGCAGATATATGCCAGTGACCTTGAGTGGTTAGCTTGCGTGTTCTGTACTGAGCTCACGCAACGCGTCGTACGTTCAGCCAGTAATAGGACTCGCTCATCAAGGAGCGCTGTCCCCAATTTGACGCATTATTAATTTATTATACACAAAAAAAGGTATTTTAATAAAACGCGCCATTCTCAGTTTTTTATCCGCATTAGACATAACTTTACAAATTAATTTCACTATGTAATATAAATATAATGTAAAATATTCACATATTACATTATTGAGAAAATGCTCTAATTTAACATATATTTTTTCAAATCATTAACACTTTTCGTTTAGACGTGATCATCAGTATAAAATCAATAAAAGTCTGCTATCGTCGCCTTCAGTTTGATCGCATTAGACCTAGAAAGAAAGAAAGAAAAATATTTTATTTGGGACACGCACAAGAAATACAAAAATTGCATTTATATCTAAAAATATACGAAAAAAAAACAATTAAGACTTGTGCGATGCCAAAAAGGCTCCTATCTCAGCATAAAGTTGCAATATTTAAAAAATAAATACCACAGCGCTGGTATTCTGATAGGGCCCGCTGTGATGCCACGGACTCACCTACGAATACACATAAATCCCACTAGGACGGTAATAAAAATAAATATATCAACACCTACAATATTATACAACATGTCCCGGAATTAACGCACAACCTCTTAAGGGGGCATTGTACTCATCTTTATTATGGGACCAAACCTAAAATCGCGAAAAAAAATCAGCTGTTCCCGGGCTACATTTTGACGAGATATGAGAACATAAATGTAGGGAACAGCTGATTTTTTTTTCGCAATTTCATGTTTGGTCCCGTATTAAAGATGAGTAAAAGTTGTTCTTAATGATGAGTATAATGACCCCTTAAGAGGTTGTGCATTAATTCTGGGATATGTTGTGTAAAGAAAACAAAAACCTACTTATTATCATTCCCAATCTTAGTATCACAGAAGTCCAAAATGACACATGAAACGTCGTGTATCTTAAAAATTTCAAGTTTAAAAGACTTTTGAAATAACTCGAACAGTATTATTACAGAGCAAAATACAATAATAACCAACAATAAAATGACAAGCTCCTACGGTACCAAAATTAATTTCAACAAATATCATTCCGAATTTCCATATTGTCTGCCCGTACGACATTACCCCACTATCAATCTTTCGACAAAACCTTTTACCGTCATATGACAGACCACCAAGCATGCGTGTAGCGACTTCCAAATTGGACAAATTGAAGAGCAGATTGAGCGATGGGAGCGCGACAAGGGAAGTGCATTAGTCAGTGTTTGTCCTAACATAGATGAATGATCTGGTAATACAAGGACGAGAGTGCAGGTATACCTACGAGTATATAAATAAGTATCTACATGGCGGAGGCAATATTTGGGATTATTTTGTGTAATTAATAAGATTTGAAAATGTGTGTAGTTTTATCGAATCTTGCATTTTGTTTAGTTTCTGTAAACAAGAGAGTTTTTACGTTGTTTGTGTAAAACTGTCACTGCTTTCTGGGACATTAAACTCTCATAGGCGTAATAATAATAAAGCTTCTTTTACGTCTCGTGATTGTCGATTGGCGCAAAAACCGAATTACAGTAACAGAGAAAATATCCATTAAAAACATACAGAATTCTCGAAGTTTACACTAAATAATAATACCAGCCTATTATTTTCCCACTACAGTGTAAAAGCCTCGTGGTATTCATCATCATCATTTCAGCCGAAAGACATCCACTGCTGGACATAGGCCTCCCTCAAAGGGGGCGTTGGCCATAATCGCCACGCTAGGCAGGCAGGTTGGCGATCGCAGTTTGGTGTTAAAATGCATGGAGAACGCTGCTGCCCATTCTCTAGTAAGTCCCTTAGTCGCCTTTTACCGACACCCACAGTAAGAAATAGGATGGTGCTATTCTTTACGTCCGGCACCACGTGGTATTGGTTTACTTTAATTTATAAAATAAATTTTGCTTATTGATTATAAAAAACATAATCTTTCTCCTGAAACAATCTTTTTAGGGTTCCGTACCAAAACGGTAAAAAGGAACCCTTATCGTGAGACTAGGTCTGTCTATCTGTCTGTCTGTCACACCTGGATATCTCAAGAACTACTAATGCTATCAACTTGAAATTTAGAATAGTTTTAGATGACGTTTGCTCAACTATTTTGCAAACAAGAAAGAAATTAAAAAAAAAATATATTTTTTGCAAAAGGGACTGAAAGGGGGTCTTAAAAATTTGAAGTGGGGCTACTAAGGCATGTAGGGTATCATATGAAAGAACGCTGTTTACACATTCTCAAACATTTTTATTTTTTTTAGACAGCTTAGTTTCCGACTTAAAACGAAAATTAAAAAAAAAATACCATTCGGCCTTTATCTCCGAAGTTTGCATGAGAAAAATCTGAAATTATTCTATGTGATAGAAGTTTATGTAAAGATTACAGGAAAAATAAAACGATGTCTCTAAATAGCACAGTTTTTCAGAAATCATCAACATCATATATGCGTACGGAACCCTCGGTGCGCGAGTCCGACTCGCTCTTGCCCGGTTTTTTTTGTTGTTCTTTGTACTTGTTACATGATTCTTATTGTATATATTTATATAGATAAGTTTAATAGGTTTTACGTGTGTATGTATTTATTTTAATGTGAATGGTACACCACAGACTACCTGCAGTATTGTCTCTCCTCCCCCCTTCATCCATCCAGAGGTTGTCTTTAAAATATCGCTTTAAGCGATAAGTTCGCCCATTGTGTCACCTTTTGTAAAATGTCTACATTTACATCAATTTTTTTTATGGTGTATTTAACAAAAATTATTATATCTATCTATTATGTTGAAAGGAAACGAAATGACCGTTACGAAATTATTTGCTCTAACTTCCTAATTAGGGGCTAATTAAATTGTTGATTCAGCTATATAGTAACCAACACTCTGTAGACAATAACAGACAATTTTGCAGAAAACTAAACCGAAGTCGTATTGAACCGAGTCATAGGGTTTACTATCTAAGTCTGTCAACGAAGATACGGGCCAGTCCGAAAGTAGTTGATCCGTCAAAACAAGTAACAAATTAAATTTTTCTAACGGGTAAATACACGTCGGGATTAGGGAACACTATCAAATCATGTTGTCATTCATTTTTAATTCGGACCCTGAACTAATCTTATGTCCGTAAGTGATACGGAGTAGGAAACGCCCATAACTTCGGCCGAAACTAAGGATTTCGTGATTAGGGAGTAGACGCCCTCACTCGGGTTTCTTTACTTCGCACATAAACGAAATCCTTGGAAACTCGCCCACCGAACAACATAGGCTTTAGGTCTGTTTCACAAGTCGCCGTTCTTCTTCTCTTGTAGCGGCTCGAGACTAGTGAGAATAGTTCATGCCGTCATTAAAAGCTGACGGCACGGTTGGCGCAATGGTTAAGCGATTGACTGCTGCGCTGCGTGTCGCGGGTTCGATTACCACACAGAACAAATATCTGTATGACCTACAAGTAGTTCTTCCAGGTCTGGTTGTTTGTGTATGTGAGTTCAAATGTTTGTAAACGCACCCACAATACAGGAGAACTTCCTAGTGTCAACGTTTTTTAGAAAAGAAAAAAATTTTTTGCAAGGCAAAGTGGTAGCGTGACCCAGGGTACATCGAAAGTCCATTTACCTAACATAAGTACTCGTATGGTGATACTTTGGTAAATGTATTTTTGATGCACCTTGTGGCGGCTACTACTATGAATGCGTAGTTACTACTAGGTATACTAACCTAACTATATTTTTTAATATCGAGCCTGAAAAGGAAGAACATCGTAAGCGACATAATGTAGGTATTTATCTAAGGTCACTACTTTTAGGCAAATGTTATTACTCAGTAAAATACTTTTTAAATGATATGAGTTTGGCCAGATTATGATTAATATAATTATTTGCAAATTTGACCATGACGTATTATGTACCTGACAATATTATTATTAATTGACTTCATTTTAATTTCTGTTTCGTTTTTTTGACAATATTTTGTTTTTTAAAGACTTTTTAAATGATATGAGTTTGTCCAGATTTTGATTAATATAATTAATTGCGAATTTGACTTTGACTTAGGTACCTGGCTATAATATTATTAATTGACTTCATTTTAATTTCTGTTTTGTTTTGTTGACATTATTTTGTTTGTATTAATATTTTAATTTATGTAATAATTTTCACGCCGTAAGGTAGACTGTAGCCGATCTCATTAATTTATGTACAACATAATATACCTGTATACCTACATTCATAGCAAATAAAGTACTGATTTCTGTTTTTTTCTGATTTTCACTTTTTCAAGAAATAATTAAATAAAATCAATAAAGTAATCAATAAAAAACCTCTCCTGTGAATTTTAATTTATGTCGCTTACGATGTTCTTCCTTTTCAGGCTCGATATTATAAATGCGAAAATGAGTTTGTTTGTTTGTTTGTTACGCTTTCACGCTAAAATGGCTGAACAGATTTGGATGAGACTTGGCACATAGGTAAACCATAACCTTGGTTAGGACAAAGAATACTTTAGAGCATACGGTGGAGGACTGCCCGGCTTGGGCGGAGCACCGCCGTGTCCTCACGGAGGCGATCAGTGGCGGCGATCTCTCGCGTCCGGCCCTGGTTCAGGCCATGGTCCGGAGCGAGAGTGCATGGGGAGAGGCCATCACCTCCTTCTGCGAAGCAGTAATGCTCGTAAAGGAGGAGGCGAAACACGTAAGGGAGAGGCAAGGTTCACGCCCTCGCGCCCCTAGTCGCCGCAGGAGACGCCCCTGGGCGTTAGGAGTCGCAGGCCGATTCCCAGCCACCGTAGGCGCGGGCTTGTGGACGGTGAGCGATGGGTAGCTCGCCGTCCGATAAGGACCAGGCCCGAGTCGACGGCGCGTTGTGTTCCACGTGCGCCTCAAAGAGATGTCAGCACCAACTGACGGGGTCCGTTAGGGCCAATGCCTGCCAGAATTGCGAGTTTGTCCGAAAGGGATATCGTGGCCCTGGCACACAGGCAACGGACGGAACACGCCTGGGTTTTGGTCAGTAAAAGTTTGACACGCCCTCCCGCTCCGCCCAGAGCGAGAAAAGTTATTTGATAATTACCCGCCAAAAAAAAAGAAAATATTTTGGTGATACAATAATTACAATAACAATTACAAAAACACACAAAACAGAATAATCACTGCTTCAGTATTACAGCAGAAATACTGGAGCAAAAACAGACTTACAATAGAACAGTCCAGCCTGTCAGCAATAACTCTCAGGATGCTGTTGGAACTGGCTCACACCCTACGCACCAAGGACGCACATCTTTTACGCATTAATGCATAAAAGCAATCAACACGCAATTCCGCAAACATCCCTGATGCGCTACAGAAGCGAGGCAGGCCCATCAACACCCTGAAAGCATTATTGTGCTGCACGCGAAGGGCACTGTACGATCTCTTTACTACTATATCACATTACTTTCATTACAATTAAGTACCTACTGCATTTCGGTTCCTAAAATAAACTAAAGTTCTAGATGTTAACAATGAGCTGGAGTTTCGGTATCACCCATTACAAACCATTAGAAATCACATAATTTTGATTAAGGTCTCGACGAAGATTCATTGTTTTAAGTTTCCACTCCGTGGTTTTGACAAAAGAGCGCATAGAATTTGGAACTGGGCCAAGTATAGATTAGACACTTTTGAATGTACAAAGTTTCGATTTGAACTCAAGGAAGGAAACAATTTTAAATTTGATTGTAAGTTTAATTTGATTGAAATAAACAGTCTTGTCATCCAAACTTTCCATACTTATTTATTTATTTAGCCATTTATGAACACACATATATAAACAGACAAGATGAAAAGGACAAAGAAATACGTACAAAGGTGATGCTTATTTCTAAAGAAATCTCTTCCAGCTTACCTACGCTAGGAAAGTAGATAAAGAGATGTAGACAACGTGTACTTATTCCGCGGATAGTCATCGCAACCCTCTGGTTGTGCAGGCCGCTAGTTATTAGGCCTTTCACTATTAGTCAGACTCGCCGACCAAGGCATACTCTGTCAGACCCAGATGACGCCATTACTCTCCTCCAGGAAAGCAATAGGGCCACCAGTACAGTGCACAAATTACACAAACCGTCATTCCGACCTCGCCGCCGAGGTACCACGCGAATTTCCCGGCTAAAGTGTCCTCCCCGTCCCTTGCACGTCGAATCGCCAGCCGCCCGCGCCGAGGCTGAGTGCGTCGTAGCATTAATAGTAAACCTAGTTAATAACCATGATCTAAACTTTGATCCAGCCGGTCTTCAATTTGTGATCCCCCAATGACGCCCTAAGCCGAGGTCCGTACCCCACAGGGGGTGCCCTTAGTGCGCAGTCGTATAGTTATAATATGATTTTACGCCCTGGCTGGAGGCTTTAAGCTCACACCTTAAAGCAGATACAGGAAAGTCCGGTTAAGTAGTCACGGCCTCTCAAGGCCACCTACGAGATGCCACACACAAAAAAAAAAACGTGTACCTACTTATATTATAAATGCAAAAGTAACTCTGTCTGTCTGATATCTTGCATGGCTGAACGAATTTTGATTAAGTTTGGCACACAGGTCGAACATGATCTCAGTTAGAACATAAGATACTTCATAGCCGGGTAGTACGTTGTAACGTGGAATGATTTCCGACATACACGCTGGCTAAGCCGCGGACAAAAGCTGGTGTCAATAAAATATTATGCCAATATGTCACCGAACCCGAAAAAACTGCAAATTTACCAGACATTGTCTGTGGACAGAATGAAAATAACTTTTCAGAAATACTGATGCATTTATAACGATATCTCTATTAGAGACTCAAAGTTTTAAAACCACGAGACTATAAAAACTTTTGACGAAAACCATCACATCTTAGTCTTGTATTAAAATCATCCTAAAACCGAACAAGTTTTGAGACTAACTTTGATAGAATATTCTCAGTAATGTAGAACTAGCTACAGTTTCTGTTCCTTTGACTTGCAGTACCAAAATCATCCATTTACTTTATGTTCAACTGAGTAAGTTTGAATATCAAGCTAGTTCTCTGTAGCTTTTTGAGACAAATTTTAGATCTAAGATGACTTCAATAGCGTTTTTAAGGGACAGGTACCGTTTTATTACAAAACTAGTTTCTGCTCGCGATTTCGTTCGCGTGGAAGTCGTAAGACAAAATACCAGAATATATTAAATTCGGTTTAAAGACATTTATTTCTCAAAGAACAAATTACAGTTTACTTAAAGAGAAATTTAACTAAATTAGCAATAGGTGCAATGGATGCCTTGAACGTCGTAATATAAACTACATTTATATTACGACGTTCAAGGCATCCATGAAACTGAACACCATAGTTTCAATTATAAAATATGAAGCAAGTATGTACTTAAGATTAAATAAAATACAAAACAGTTAAGTTAAGCATATGTGTCTAATATAAAAAACTAAACTTATGTGTAATATATAATTCCTTAGCCCTTTTTAAATGTTGGTATACAACAGCCACATTTGTATAAAACTTCTCAGAATACTAAATGATAAATTATTTTATTTCTGTAAGTAGGTTTGTACAAAGACTTTTACACGTCAATCATATTTTAAAAACTAGATAAGGTCGGCGTTTCCTATCTGACTACTCTGAGAAGAAAGGCCGAAACAAACTCAGAGGTCACAGTCTCTTTTAAAGTCCAGACATAATCTTGGTCAGATCATGTGAAGACCATGTAGATTGGTGTCTGAAATGGTCTTTTAGGAAAGAACCACACAGGTTGAGTGGACCTGACCAGTTAGTGCACGCATTTGTCAGTAATCGTGCAGCTCTACTTAGAATTTAAGGAGCTCAACGATGCGACGATCAATACCAAAGAAAGGACATTTGGGTAGGCCACTTATATGACTCAAACTGCCAGACCATGATTAACACTAACTGAAAATAAAAGAAAAGGAAAAAAAAAATGCAATAACCCACATAGTCTTCACATTCACAATAATTAAAATAATATAATACGTTACATGTAAATATTCATGTCATTGTGTATAAAATAATAATTAAATGTCACTGTATATAAAATAATAAAGTTAGCAAAAAAAAAAACATCAAACAATAAAAATAAACCACCTCAATATGTAAAAAATTGGAGCAGCTCAATCCCAAGCTTTTTTTGTCCTCAATATAATCTTTAACAGTATAAAAGGCTTTCTGGCACAACTTACGTTTAATGAATGATTTCAATTTATACTACGTTTGTAGTTTTGATCTCAACAGCCAAAATATAAAGAGAGTCAGGACTGGTGACGCGGGTGCAAGCGACGTACAGTTGTCCGTGTGAGAAGCAGGTCCTGAGGTCGATACCTTCTGTAGCAATTTCCTATTGCTTGCGAAGTTTTTCCTTTTTAGTGAATTAATGAACGCCTGCATTCTTGCATATACTGCCTAATGGCACAAAACTGATACATTGAATATTGAATTCTTACATAATCATCATCAGCATAAGCATAATCAGCCTATAATATTCCCACTGCTGGGACACAGGCCTCCTCTCTTCGAGAGGGACTGGGCTGTAATCTACCACGCGGGCCCAGTGCGGGTTGGTAGATGTCACATGTCTTTGAATTATTGGTTCTAGGACATGCCGGTTTCCTCACGATGTTTTCCTTCACCGTTTTGAGAGCAGTGGTGATGAAATTATTTACACAAAGTAAAGCACCTGCCTGGATTCGAACCCACGACCTATCGGTCGTGGGTTCGTTACCACTGGGCCACCACTGCTCCACATACACATAATCATCTCTTAGCATAAAATGTGAAAAAGGAGCACAAAAAATATAAATTGTTGGGAATCGAACTCAGATTTGCATTTCTTTGTTGAAAGATCCACGTGGACTGACCCGTTGGTCTCGATTTCTCTGGTTCGATTCCAGAGTCGGGCAAAGTGTTAGTGGGTTTTACCATTAGGAATTTCTTAGCCTGGAGTTTGGAAGTTGGCAGTGTGATACCCCCGTGCCTCGGAAAGCACGTTAAGATCCAGATATCTGCCAGTGACCTTGAGTGGTTAGCTTGCGTGTTCTGTACTGAGCTCACGCAACGCGTCGTACGTTCAGCTAGTAATAGGACTCGCCCATCAAGGAGCGCTGACCCCAATTTGACGCATTATTAATTTATTATACACAAAAAAAAGGTATTTTAAAAAAACGCGTATACTAAAAGATCAATAATTAAATTATCTTTAAATTGGTGCAGGTTTCAGAAAAATACGCTTGGTAGATTTTGCGCTATTCTCAGTTTATTATCCGCGTCAGTAATTGGACTCGCCCATCAAGGAGCACTTGACTGTCCCTAATTTGACGCAATATTAATTTATTATACACAAAAAAAAAAGGTATTTTATAAAAACGCGTATACTAAAAGATCAATAATTAAATATACTATATTAAAAAAACAAAAACTTAACAAATTAATTTCACTATGTAATATAAACATAATCTAAAATATTGACATTTTAAGTTATTGAAAAAATGCTCTAATTTCACATGTATTTTTTTCAAATCATTAACACTACTCGTTTAGACGTGATCTTCAGTATAAAATGATTAAATGTCGGTTATCGTCGCCTTAAGCGATTGGCCCTGCACCTGATATCGCTCTGGTCGTGTCAGATTGCCGTCCCATCGGACTATGAGAGTGAGGGAAGAGAGAGCGCGAGAGTTACCTGTGTCTGCGCACACACTTGTGCACTATTTAATATCTCCCGCGCCAAGGCTAGTCTCCGCTGTGATTGGTCGCCATGGCCGAAATTCGGTCTGAATAATTATTATTTTGAAAGTTGACTAAAATAGCCGTTCTCATAATTTTACTGTCGTGATTGACTGCTTAACATCATAAAGGTATGATAATCATTAAAAAGGTTAAATATGTAACTATTTGCTATATTCGTTTCCTATTCAGCTCAGTGAAGTAATGGAATAATTTGATTGATTCCTTTGTCGGCACATTCCTTTTTGGACATATTCAGTTTTCGGCATATTCTTGTTTCGGCACATCCCGTTTTCGGCATAAATCATTATATACAACAAAGCATCGCCTAGGGCTATTTTGTAATATAGTACTTACCCACAACAGATACCTAATACAAGGTAGACGGCAGTGAAATAGTAAGGTAATTTTTGTAATGAGGATCTTATCAATTGAAGAGCATATTAGGCTTTGCCAACTTTTATATAAGACGGGTCCATAAGCATATGAATTTAGATACCTAGTTGGTTATAATCATTAGTTAATTGCCCAATTATTTTAAGTAATCAGTGTAGGTACTGTTTAATTTTTGTCTTTTATTTTTATTGATTAAAATATAATATTTTACTAATAAATATTATTTTATTTTATTACGCAAGCAAAGTCACAAGTATTTCATAGTATAATTTATTTACTAAAATGTGCCGAAACAAGAATATGCCGCAAACGGAATATGTCCAAAAATGAATGTGCCGAAAAAGGAATCAATCTAATATGACTGTTGTTGTACACTGGTATACTGTGTTCTCTTTCATCTCAGTCTTATTCCTAAGAACTGTATGGGAAAAGTTTTTATCAATACACTTTCTCGAAAACTGCTTTATATCGTACTACGGTTAGGTTCACAATGCACTGTATTTCACACGCGTGCGATTTTTTATTTTCCATCACGTGTGCGGGAATAAAAATTGGCACAGATAACATATATCTATACTTAGTCCAAATTGGTTCAATGCCTCTATTCACACCGTCTCGCGCCAGAGACGGTCCTCTCTATTCGGAGGTGATTTTTTTTTAAATCTCGGCAAAGATGCGTCTTTACGGCGTTAATATATTTGGAATATTTAAATAATGTTTCTAAATAGAATACCATGAATATAACAATAAAAAAAACGTTCATGAACAAATTAACATTTATTTGTGTTCTAAACTCAAAAATATTTGAATTTTCCATTTTTCATATTAGGCTGTTTATTGTCTTTGTACTTTTGCTTCTCCTTCAACCTGGCGAAAGTAAAGCGCGGCAAAAAAAGAAAATTAAATCATAGTTTCCTACTACTTCATGACAAAAATATGATTCGTTATTTTATTTTATTTCTTCAAAAGTGTATTGAAAAACGTCGTTTGATACACGTGGACATTTGTTATTGCAGTTCTCGGCTCAAAAACAACCTCGCCTACGGCTCGGGTGTTAATTCCGCCTCGAATGCTATACCAAACATTCTCCACTTGCATCAAAATGTACTATTGCGATTTTGGACTTTTCTAGTACTCAAATTTAGCCCATTTTCTTGCCTACTGTAATTTTTATTCAAAATACTACTACTACTTACTTCACTGTGAATGCACATATTTTTTTTTCAAAAAGTTAAAGACCATTTTCTTGTAGCGACAAGGGTTAAGAAGGTCCCCCTTTATTGCCTTATCTCAAAAATCCAACCTGTATAATGTTATGATTGACTGCTTAGCTCCATATAGGTAAAGCGTGATGATAATCATTAAATAGGTTCAATTTGTAACTATCGACCTTTTGGCTCGTCTTTTCATAATTTGCGGTGGACTATAGAAGAAAACGAGCCTAATGAGAACTGCTCATCCATCATAGCAAATATTGTGATAATTTACCCTACATACTGACTAGAAATATGGGAATATCTATGCAAAAACTTTTTACAAAAAAATAATTACCGACTACCAAACATACCACTACAAAGTGAAAAATAACTTTAATTTCGGAAGTCGGTGTCTTTGGATCTGTATTTGAGCTTTTGGCCACCGACTTCCGAAATTAAAGTTATTTTTCACTTTGTAGTGTTATGTTTGGTAGTCGGTTATTATTTTTTTGTGAAAAGTTTTTTATTTTCACTTTTTGAATTTATCTAAGTTACAATAGCCTAATGTTAACTGCTCATCACCTTTTACAAAATATTGCATTTCCCGATGCTGGGACGTTGATTGTTGAGGAGTTCTCCTGGTAAGAACCAGGAGAACTGCCACTCACCATTATGCATAGTGACGGGCATAAATTGCTTAATCGCAACACGTTAAATAGGTACTCATTATTATTTCGGTGGCCATCTGTGGTCTCCATCATCAGTTCCACTTCACCAAATGGTGCTTTCGGAGAGCAAATGCACGAGTTACTATAAAAAATACCCAAATCGCTATAGGTATGCATATAAAATTTGAGGGATTCCCTCGATTTCCATGGGATCCCCTCATCAGATTCTGATTTGGTGGCAATGGGACCACCTCGGGAGTATACTCTTTCAAACAAAAAAACAATTTTCAAAATCGGTTCATAAATGACGGAGTAATCGCGTAACAAACACACAAAAAAAAAAAAAACCATACAGCCGAATTGAGAACCTCCTCCTTTTTGGAAGTCGGTTAAAAAATTAACAAAATCTGTCTGACAGTTTTTGCGTGATGCTGGAACATTTATTTAGACAAACAGACAAGAATTCTAAAAACTACAATTTCCACATTAGACTCTTTTCTAAACCTCTTAATTACTTTTTTTCAAAAATATTCAATGTAAAATTTTGAGTTCGGTACGTTTTTATTCTATGTATAGCTGAGATCTTTAGTCAGAGCTTAAACCTTCGAGCTGGTTTTTATTTCTAATATTATTCTGACTGTGGTGATGTTCTTAATACAAAACTGACAACTTAGTACCGGGCCAAGTTGCCAGTTTTGTGTAAAGAACTCTATTTCAGTCAAAGTTAAGTTCTTATTACAAAAACAGGCTCGATGGTTTAAACTATGGTCTGAAGAAAATCCTTGTCATGTAAACAAAACCGGTTTATTGAATAACGTTATTAACCTGTATATTATTTTGCCTAACTGACCATCTTGTTTGGGACACAGATAGAATTTTACATGAAGACGAGCAACAGGCAAAAAATATTTTTAGTTTTACCTGAACTCACAAACTAAAGGTTAATTTACACGAAAAGAGTTTCTCTTTTCGAATAGGCTATTATTGAATGGAGATATAAAGGTGACTTGTGTGAACAGCATACAACGTTATACGTGGGTTGAAAGCCGTGAAAAAGCTGGCCTTTCAAAATCACCACAACCAAAAAACTTCCCAGAAATTCACAAGGTTACATACATAACTTATATGGCTAAGTAAAAATCCCACATTAACACGGTCCCGTGGAAAGTTGATTATATTATTCATATACGCACCGGCCTTTCATGTAGAGTTTGTTTTTCCTTACATCTCTTTTTTGATAAACAAACACGGTACAATAACTTACTATGTTTTAGCCATAATCACACATTTTAGCTTAGACGTGAACGAAGGAATAAGAATAAAAAAACAGCCAAGTGCGTGTCGGACTACGCACAATGAAGGGTTCCGTAGTTGGGATGAATTTATCCCAAGAACAAACTTAACATTTAAGTTGAAAAACATGATCTCCCATACATTCCAACTGCAAATGTTTGTTTGTACGCACAAAATGTTGATAACAGACTTCTGGTTTACGGTTTTACTGTAATCTATAAGTAAAGAACTATTTTCTGTATTTTTATCAAAATTTTATGCTCACTAGTTTTGGAGATAATGGGGGGAATGGTTATTTTTCATCTATTTTCTAAAATAATTTCAAAAGTATGCATTTTAAAATTATAAAAAAATATACTTGAAATCCTTCATTAAAACAAGCCCTGTCATTTGATAATTATCTCACGGTACAGTCAGAATTTTTTTTTAAATTTTCTAATTTGCCCCCTAAAAGTGACCTCCATATTCAAAATTAATTTATTTACGAAACACGTCCGTGTTTGGGTCACAGAAGTTCATAGATGTGTACCAAATTTCAACTTATTCGGTCCAGTAGATTCAGAGCAAATCAGATGTGACAGACGGACAGACAGACAGACACACGAGTGATCCTGTAAGGATTCCTTTTTTCCTTTTGAGGTACGGAACCCTAAAAACTATCAAAATTACAACATACATAATTTGGATTGAGGAGCCATGTATCATGTGTTATTATTTTATTAAAACGCGGCTACTACCTGCTAATATACTTATAGTAGAAAATTAGCCGACTTTAAAAGCCCCCTTAAAAGTTACAGGACGTTTAACATGGCTACTCAGACACAATTCAGACGTCTGAATTGAGGAGCCACCTAAAAATTAATTAACCATAGAAATACATTCATTTTCTCAAAATCAAAATCTCGGTTCTCAACATTTGTTTACAAAATATGACAAGTAAAAAAGATACACTGTAGGTACGTTCACCGTTTGAAGCCCAGGTGTGCCGTAAGGGAGACAACTCATAAGTTACGGGGACTTACCAGGGTAACATAAAATACTTGTGTGCATTATCAGGCTTTGATTCTGAAGGACGTTATATTGTGGGATGGAATACTTTGTTCGTAAGCGAACGTAAAGTTTGAGATTTTTCTTGATAATGAAAAGAGTTTTGTGAATTTTATGCAGTTACTTAGTATAAGATTTGTCTTTTTGACATAAATTATTATTATGAAGCTCATACATATAATAATTATATCATTATTATGTATGAGAGCCTATAACTCTCTTACTGCTAGAACACATGCCTCCTCTCTGTGGGAGCGAGTGGGCCATAATCGAGGGCCCCGATTATTAATGTCTTCGGATTTTTGGTTCTAGGATAGGCCGGTTTCCTCACGGTTAAAAAAATAATTGTCATTGGGAAAGAACTCACTATGAAATTGGTAGTCATTCTCAGCAAAGTTAAGTCAGTTTTGTCATGATTTTCAAATATTAATGAGAATCAGTAGTGGATTTTAAATGCTAAATATTTGGTGTGTGAAACTACGTGATTTGCCTCAAATGATTTTTGTATCAGTGTAGTCATGAAGTTTAAAAGTATCTCATTTGACAGTTGTTTTAAAGGCTATGGGTTTTTTTTAACGGAACGGGAGGGAAACGTGACGTTTGGAGTATCGCCTAGTTGCTAAAGTTATTCACATCGAGCTCGGATCCTAAAGGTTGTCTTCAAGGTGTCTAAAGCCAATACTTATTATTATATTGAGTACCTGAATAAATAGTTCGTTGAATATTACTGTGTACCAAGTTTGTATGTGTTCAAGAGGTTAAATACAGAAATGTTCGTAATGAAAAGGTGTTACACGAAGCAAAGTCATAATATAGTAATACCTACAAATCTGGTTGAACAGACTGAAGAAAATGTTGACAAAAACGTGACCGTGTGGTGAAATAAATACAAACATCTGTGAAACTGAAACGTGCAACGTGATCCTGGCCATATCCTCGGGCATGTTCTAGATAACGCAGACGAAGCTATTTTCGTATACATATTTACAGAAGAAATCTTGAGTCAAAATATTGCGTACATAAATGTAGGGATTATATTTCACAAAAGACAAAAATATGGCATTTATTTAGGCTTCCTACACACGAATCATTCGTGTCAGCCAATAGTGGTCAACATCGTACTCCACTATGGTAGTACAACCCCCTACAAAATGACTGTTTTTAGGGTTGCGTACCAAAATGGTAAAAAGGAACCCACCCTTATGGTGGACTAAATCTGTCTGTCTGTCTGTCACACCTGGATATCTCAAGAACTACTAATGCTATTAACATGAAATTTAGAATAGTTTTAGATGACGTTTGCCCAACTATTTTGCAAACAAGAAAGAAATTTAAAAAAATATACTTTATTTGCAAAAGGGGCTGAAAATTAAAATGTCTTAAAATATTAAGTGGGGGCTACTAGAGCATGTGGGGTATCATATGAAAGAGCGCTAATTGCACAATCTCAAACATTTTTTTTGTAGGCAGCATGGTTTCCGACTTTTGATGATAAATGTAAAAAAAAATACCGTTCCCCCTCCTTATCTCCGAAGTTTGCATAGATAAAAATCTGAAATTATTCTATGTGATAGGAGTTTATGTAAAGATTACAGGAAAAATAAAAATATGTCTTTAAATAGCACAGTTTTATGGTAATCATCAACATCATAATACGTACGGAACCCTCGGTGCGCGAGTCCGACTCGCTCTTGTTTTTTTAAAACTAACTGGCGTTGTTCACTTTAGTGTTGACCTAACCCATTTACGAGTGCTGCCCATGTGTAAGTTATTGATCACTCTCGCTTCTTGGTCCGAATGACACAAATATTTTTTGATCACTCTTGCGTCTTGGTCCGAATGACACAAATATTTATTTATCACTCTTGCGTCTTGGTCCGAATGACACAAATATTTTTTTATCACTGCGTCTTGATCCGAATGACACAAATATGTTTTTATCACTCTTGCGTCTTGGTCCGAAAGACACAAATATTTTTTGATGTGTAGCATCTTTCCTCTCGCTTTCTGTGGGAGTGATTTTGTGACAAGGGACGGAAGTGTGTAACAGGAAGTGACAGCGTGAGCATGGAATAAGTAAGTAATTTTTAAATACAAAAAAATACAAGTAAAATAGAAAAATAGAAAAAGAAGAAGAAAAAAAAATAGAAAAATTTGAATAAAAAAATAGAATAGAATTTCATATATCTATATCTATTCTATTCTGGTAGAATTAGTAAATACTTTATAATAGCATGGAATGAGTGTACTTATGGAATTAGTAAGTTGTAATTGTCGAATTTCGACCAGTGGGCGACCACTAGTAGTTAATAGTTACTCGAATAAATTTTCTTCTAAATTTCTCCTTTCTTTTAAATTCGAAAAAATTGCTCCGTGACGTGCCGGACGTAAAGAATAGCACTATCCCATTTCTTCCCGTGGGTGTTGTAAAAGGCGACTAAGGGACTTACTAGAGAACGGGCAGCAGCGTACTCTATCCCTTTTTTAAATCATACTGCGATTGCCAACCCGCCTGCCAAGCGTGGCGATTATGGCAACCCAGGCCTATGTCCAGCAGTGGACGTCTTTCAGCTGAAATGGTGATGATACCAACACCAAAAGTATCCACAATAACCCTCCTTCTGAAGCAGTCTGGTAAAAAATTACCAAAATTTATTGCAAAAACCGATCGATACGAACCTAAAACCTACTTCCTGTAATGCTTTGAGATAATATTCAAGCGGATCTTTTGACCAGTTACTGTAGTCCTCCTCAATCCACCCAATGTGAACGGTCTGTAACGTCACGTCATCCCTAACTTAGTACTGTTAACAAAACTGATAGGTATACAGGCTAAAAATACAGGCCAATATTTAACAGTGTATTTCTTATTTTAACACATAATATCACGCCTGTATAACGCCCCAATTACTAGTGAATGGGCCCAGCAGCGTTCTCTATGCATTTTAACACCATACTGCAATCGCCAACCCGCCTGCCAAGCGTGGCAATTAAGGCAAACCCCCCCTTTGGGGGAGGCCTATGTCCAGCAGTGGACGCCTTTTGGCTGAAATTATGATGATGATGTAGCGGCATCAACATCGCCACATAGGAACTACGCGTCACACTGACGTCACGCGAATCCTGCATCGTGCAAGCAGAGTCTATCGCGCGACTAGCATATATATAACGTCCCGACATCAACCGTCGGGCAGTTGCCCACCAGACACAACACCCGTCTGGTCGGAGGATCCTCGCTTTTCTATAGAGGATGACTGAACTTTACACCCTGTTCCTCATGCCTCTAAACTGGTGACCCCGACGTGATCGTCAGCGCAGCCTTCATGCAACTACTTCAGCGTGACGTCATCATCATCATCACTTCTTCAAGCTTTCGAGCGGCTAGTCACACAGCCAGCCAGCACCCACGGCTTCAACGGGTATCCGGACCACCAGCATGCAGCGGACGCGCATTCCTGGTCATCACCCACAGCCTCATCAGCAACTTTGGCACAGCACACTGCACTTTCGGCCGGTCCACAAGCAGAGAACATGATACCTCTCCTGGTCGACGCCAGCAGTCAGCCACAACCCGGCGCTGTACTACATCCGACGCACTGGGGCATAACGCAGTGCCACCCCGACTCACCGAGAACTATACGGCACCCGGTTCCAACACACTGGAACCCCTCGACTGGCACTGGCAAGCATCGCAAGATACACGACTCAGCCCACTATCGACCTCCGGTCTCCGGAGGGAAGTGATGTAGCGGCATCAACATCGCCACATACGAACTACGCGTCACACTGACGTCACGCGAATCCTGCATCGTGCAAGCAGAGTTTACCGCGCGACTAGCATGTATACAACGTCCCGACATCAACCGTCGGGCAGTTGCCCACCAGACACAACACCCGTCTGGTCGGAGGATTCTCGCTTTTCTATAGAGGATGAGTGAACTTTACACCCTGTTCCTCATGCCTCTAAAATGATGAATCACGCCTGTAATCCCCGAAGGGTTAGGCAGAGATGTACCTATAGTACAAACCCACATTTCGCCAGTTTTTTTTAAGTCCCATGTAATTGTGGACGAACCTATGTTTTTTTGTAATCATATTAAATCAATAACTTATTAAACATTTACAAACTAAAAATTATATAATTATGTTGTCATAGACTTTGACTACTCAGCACACCCACCAACTTTATTAAAGTTAAGTTAGCTATTGTCGTACAATAGCACGACCAGTGTTCATTGGGCATCTATGATTCCATTGAGCAACTAGAATCATTTCTAATTTCTTGTAAACTCTGACGTTAAAAAATGCCTTCTATGTGCCTAATTGAAATAAATTGTAATCTCGATCGATAGAAATTGATTTATATTCCTACCTAAATCATTAATAGACGCACAACGATGTGGACCCACGATTTCTGTCAATCCGTTACTGGATCAGCCTCGTTATATTTTTCAAACTTCGGCTTTTCCAAAGATTACCAATTGAACCTTTGTCCGTTGTCGTACTATGTCTATATACCAATCTCTTCGTTTGTCTGTACGTATGCTCGACTCAAGGATTACCGCAATATAAACTGCGGTGAACCATTTGCCTCTGCCTCTGTGTAAAATATTCCTGAAAGTGAACGGACTTAGAAATATAGTTTTTGATAAACAACAAATGTGGTGGTTCGTGTTGAAATGCAGTGCAGATATATGAGTGCAGTTTAACGATTACTTTTTCATTAAGTCAAACCATTGATGTATTAAATAGGAAGATAGGCCACTCTGTAACATCACGTAAATATTAAATGGACCTGGATGGGATGCAGGATGGATGTCGTGCGTCATGTGCTCGAAAACCGAAATAGATAGACATATTACGCGGGCTATAGCGGGAACGAGATCGTAATACTCGTAATTGTCACTGGTACGTACCCATAAAAACTCGCAAACAAACTACGATGTGGGTATTCCCCGCAAACCGGGAGTAATATAGGTCGATTGTGTCCTTTCCCCTAATTTATGCGGTCCACATCGAGGAGCGCGTTCCATATCTTCCTATTTAATACATCAATGAGTCAAACAGTAACTGTTTATTGTACATATCTGAAATAATCCAACTGTTGGATTATTTCAGATATGAAAACTGACGGGCAATTCCCGTATATTTAAGACCGATCGCATTCTGATCTCAGACTAAATATGTCAAGAATACTTCTTATTCACTTCAATCTACATGGCCTTCGCATGATCTGACCAAGATTTTGTCTGGACTGTAAAAGAGACTGACCTCTGAGTTTGTTTCGCCTTTCTTCTCAGACTAGTCAGATAGGAAACGCTGACCTCATTCTTTTTTTTTAATATGATTGACGTGTAAAAGTGTTTGTACAAACCTACTTACAGAAATTATTATTAATTTTTGACAAGTTTTGGACATTGATTTTATCGCTGATATGAGTTTGCGGCTAGATTATGATCGTTTTTAAAACGGGAATTCGTTTTCAGATAATTTTTGTAGTTCACTTACTAGGGTTGAGTTACTTCCTGCCAGGGTTGCGAGTTTGTTTAAAAGGGATATCGTGGCCCTGGCACACAGGCAACTAAAGGAACACGGGTAGGTTTTATTCAGTAAAAGTCTGCTCCGCCCAGGGCGGGAGAAGATATTTGATAATTCCCCACCCATAAAAAAAAATGTTTGGGTTACTTCGAGAAGACATCATTATTTATGCAGTAAATAACAGATTTCTATTTTATTTTTTATCCGTTGTTTGCACCTAATTAAAAAAAAAAACATTCAAAATAAATAACAGAGAATTATCGCGAGAATCTGATTATTATTTCTAAAAATGTATGTTCGAGTATTCTGGTTCTGGCTACAGACTACATCAGACCAAGATGAAAATTACAGTACAACAAAACTACACAACTTCTTCAACAGAACATAACACGTACGTTTTAGTACGTCTCAAGTACTAGCAATAGAAAAGATGTTTCCTATAATAAAAACATTTACAAGTACGTACAACGTTATCACCAAATTCATCGTTGCAGTGGAGGCACTGAAACGTGACCTGTAAGAGTTAGGCTGTGTGCGAGAGTAAGGTAGGACTGTCTATTAAGGCTACTATATATGGAGAAATCAATCTGAATAAAACATTCTGATTGTACTGCAAAACTTTTTTAGGGTACCGTACCAAAATGGTAAAAAGGAACCCTTATGGTGAGACTAAGTCTGTCTGTCTGTCTGTCACACCTGGATATCTCAAGAACTACTAATGCTATCTTTAGAATCGTTTTAGATGACGTTTGCTCAACAATTTTTTTGCAAAAGGGACTGAACGGCCGACTTTTGATGAAAAATGTATAAAAAAATACCGTTTCCCCCCGTTATCTCAGAAGTTTGCATAGATAAAAATCTGAAATTATTCTATCTGATAGAAATGTGTGTAAAAAGTACAGAAAAAATAAAACGATGTCTCTACATAGCATAGTTTTTCAGAAATCATCAACATCATATATACGTACGGAACCCTCGGTGCGCGACTCCGACTCACCCTTGACTGGTTTTTTTTTGTATAAGGTAAAACCGTTCTGTCTCTATATTACTCTATCTATTACTTACACTATACAACATTAGTTTTTGATTATAGTAAACCCGAAAAGGGGTCCTTGTACTCATCATTTTGAACAATTCTTTCTACGGGATCAACCGTGAAATCGCGAAAAAAAAATCAGCTGTTCCCTAAATTTGTGTTCACTTAAATCGACAAAATGTATGGAACAGCTGATTTTTATTTCGCGATTTCAAGGTTGGTCCCATAGAAAAAATTGTTCAAAATGATGAGTACAATGACCCCTTTTCGGGTTTAGTATAAATAAAAACTAATGATGTATATTACCATCGAGATATAAGTACTAACGTACTAGAGAAGCTACGTCAAATAACTGAATTGTCCTATTCTTCGTAATTTGAATCTTTAGTTCGCGCAGCGCTAAAATAATAACAATTCGTCTAAACCGTAACTAATAATAATAATAATTTTATTCATAAGTTCACATACAAATTACCAAGAAGTTACATCTTTACCAAGTTACATATTAATTAGTAAGAACATGTTAAATTATGTCTAAAATAAATCAAGTGTATAACTTATAAAGATTAATTAAGTTAAGGGTCTAATTGAACACAATAGCGAACTGCCTGATGTAGGTTTATTCAAACCTGTGTTTCAGGCCATCACTTAACAACGCTGTGTGCTTTAGTGGTAGTTACTGTACATAGAGCTAGCATTGATACATAGTAATTATAGTTTTAAATAAATATTGATTTAACACTAATAAGCTTATTGCATTACATCTAGCAAGTTTTCAGTGTCTGAGTAATTAAGTGTCGCTAAATATTCACACAACAATTCACTACATTTTTTACGACTTACACTATATATACTTAGAGACTTATTGATTTTATTATATAAGAACGGTCCTAAAAATACATAAAATTTATTTATAAAAGTAAGTCTAGTTTGAGGCTTTATGCAAACCAAGTCTTTTCTTCTCTTATCTATAGATATTGGGATATAAGGAAGTTTGCTGTGCTGGTGTAGTACTATATTCAATATAAATAGTTGACGCACGGTTAAAACCTTACATGTCGTGTAAAGCTTATGTGTGGGAAATCTGAATGGGCGAAAGGTGGCTACCTTAAGGATAGCTCTCTGCGCACGTTCTAATGGCAGTAGGATTGATTTAGCAGCCCCACCCCATGATGTTATACAATAAGTGAGGATGGATTGGCACAAAGCTAAATAAACCTGTTTAACTAATTTGTAGTCTGATATGTATCGTAAATTCTTAAAAATGTATATTAATTTACGCATTCGTGTGCATAATAAATCGATGTGTTTACGGAAATTCAGATTTGTGTCAATCGTTACACCTAAATATTTCATATGATCGGTTTTTGCTAAAGTAGGACAACTACATGCATTGTCAGCATAAGTGCTGCACTTATGCGCATACATGTTTATGTTAGTAGTTGGCAGGTTAGTATTTCTAATAGTAAATAAAATGTGTTTGGTTTTATCTGCATTTAAAGTTAAGAGATTTACATGTAGCCAATTAGACACTATATTAAAACCATTCTGGGCTTGTTTATACACCTCATCTCGAGATTTGTCTGAAAACAATAGAGCTGTGTCATCTGCATATGACAATATGACACCATTTTGGAGTGACAAGCTGCACAGATCATTTATATATACTAGGAATAAGGTAGGACCCAAAATACTACCTTGTGGTATTCCGTAATTACTATTTCGAAGCTCGGAACTGACGTACTGACCAATTTTGACACATTGTTCGCGGTCAGTAAGATAATCCGAAAGTAGTGAGAGCGTTGTTCCTCTTATTCCGAGTGTTTCAAGCTTGCGCAATAGTAAAGGACAAGAAATTGTGTCAAAGGCCTTGGCGAGGTCTAGGAAAATCCCAATGGTGTGCATGCCCTTATCCAAATTAGTCGTTATATAATCTGTCATTTGATGTACTGCTTGGTTAGTTGATTTTTTAGGCCTAAAGCCAAATTGGCTATCTGAAAGTAAATTGTTATCTTCTAGGTATTTAATTAATCTAATATTAATGATTTTCTCTAGGATCTTGGAGAGCCCTGTTAAAACTGAAATGGGTCTGTAGTTGTTAACACATTTTTTGTCACCAGATTTATATACAGGAGTAACCACTGCCTTTTTAAGAGCCTTGGGGAATATACCATTAGTTAAACATAACTGTAAAATATGAGTTAGCGGCGGAGCAAGTAGGTATTTGAAATGTTTAAGTATTTTGTTTGAAATATCATCCCACCCAACAGCACAAACGTCCTTTAATCCAGAAATAATTGTTAGTACCTCATCGACATCCGTATCTAGTAAGACAAACGATTTGAGATTAGGGAATGTTTTAGGTTGGATTTGAGGGAAAAAATTTCTAGATTTTAAGGTCTTTTCTGCCAAGGTTTTGCCTACGTTAGAAAAATAGAAATTAATTTTATTTACTGATTCGATTGGGTTGTTCTCTATTGTCAATAAGTCAAGTGGAGGTGCAGGGTTTTTTGTTCTAAATGTATTTGATTTTATAAATTTCCAAATAAGTTTACTACTTTTGCCTGCTTTCTGCAGTTCATTTCTATCGTATTCATTTTTTATTTTTTTCAGAAGGGTGTTGCAGAAGTTTCTATATCTTTTATACGTAATGGAAAGTATTTCATTTCCAGGCTCAAGTTTGGATTTTATGTGAAGTTTGTCTCTATGCCTAATACATCGAACAAGTCCGGGTGTAATCCAAGGTTTAATGCACTTATACTTCCTTGGCGTTATTTTAGCAACTGTATGTTTTATTATTGCACAGTGAAGTGAATTTATAAAATAATTAATAGAAGTATTTGCATCGGTAGAATTATACACAGGGTCAAAATTAATATTACGTATGTCTTTTTCGAGGTGTGTCATGTTGACTTTAGTATAGCTTCGTAAACATTTTTTTCTGGGTAAAGAAACTTGTAATGCTAGTAAAACTGCTTGGTGATCAGTAAGCGAAGAGTTAGTAACAAATGTTTTGGTTGGGTTATTTGTTTTTATAATGAAATGGTCTAAGCACGAACCGCTTTGATGTGTGGGGTGGTAATGAGCTGGCAAGAGTCCGTGGAATGTGCATATATTAAGATAGTTATGTGCAAGTATATCCATTTTCCCGGAAGCAATGTTGATATTGATATCACCCATTAATATTATGTTTTTAAAATTTGTAAGGCTTTGTAACTGTACGTTTAGTGAATCTAAGAAACTAGCGACATTTTGAGAGGGAGGTCTGTATATAGCCATAACTACCGTATCTGAATTAATTTTAATGAGTAAGCAATTACTATTTTGTAGCAATGGTTCTTCTACAGCTGCACTTAAATTATTGTTAACAAAAACAACTAGACCATCATTCTGGTTGATGTTTCTGTAGGTTCTATGCGAAATATATCCGTCTAATGATGGTATAACAGCTGTTTGGTTTGACAACCAACATTCTGTTAGGACAATAATGTCGCAATTTATACCCAGGTTCTGTAGCAATATTTCAAAACCATTTATATTTCGATTTATGCTACGAATATTTTGTGTCAGTAGGGTCAGCGGTTTCTCTTCCAAGGGAAAGAAATGTTTACACTCATCAACATTACAAATTATAGCATCAGACACAGAAAATTGATCTAGGTCACTAAGTAATTGATCAGTCATGCTAAATAAACAACTAACAAATATAAATAAACAAAAACTACTACTAGTGTGCTTAAAAGATAGGTTAATAGGTAGCGCTCTTAGGCGCCTTCATAATCTATGGAATGAATATAGTTGTCCTCGGCATATTTTCGTGCTGGACAATTTACATCACCAGTTTTATGGTCAGTTTTCCTCTTAAAACGTTTGCATGTCGCACAGTTGGGTGGAGTTGATTTTGTGCTGCATTCCTTGAAAGTGTGGCCAGTCTCTCCGCAGTGATTGCACGTCGGACTAGTTTCACGGCAGAACTTGGCCGCGTGACCGAACTGCTGGCAGTTGAAACACCGTGTAACGATCGTGAAATCTCGTACTGGGCATGACGTCCAATTTATAAATATTCGTCCTTGATTCACTAGAATCTTCCTGATGCTAGCCGGCACTTCTAGTATGTAATTGCAAGTAGGAAGGTCTTTTTTACCAGATTTATGGCTCAACTTAATTTGTTCTTCAAACGACTCACGAGTAGTATTAGTCAACTTATCTGAGAGGTTTTGCTCGTAAATGCAGTCAAAAACCTCCTTATCAGTCAGAGCTACTGGGACACCAATAACAGTGATTCTTGGGCGCCGTTTGGATGGTTCTTCAACCTTAAGGCCCGAAGAAACTAGTTTTTCTAAGCTTCTGAGCTTTTGAATGTCCTCTTTGGAGTCGGTACTAATAAGAACACCTCCATTTTTGACTTTCTTTAGGCCACGAACATGTAGTTTAAGTGCCTCGGGCGAAATAATTTTTTGAACGAGAGACTTGGTATCATCACTAGATTTGGTCTTGTCACTGGGATATATGGCCACTGAGCTTAAATTTGCTGGGCGCACAAAGTTGTCCGTTCCTTTTTTGACCATATTAGCGTACGAAAAGGGTTCTGGTGGTTTTGAAATGCCTTCAACTACCTCTTTGAACTGTAGGAGAGAGTTCGCGATGTTCTGTTGTTGCTGTAAGTGCTGAATGGTATTATGGGCTTGAATGGTTTTTTGCTTTAAGGCTTGATATAAAACAGCCATCTGTGACGCGCCATTTGAGGCCTTACGGCAAAGATTGGTGACACGAACCTTTTGTTCCGAGATCATTTTTCCCTCAGCTACTAAACTGCATACTTCAGTTAGGATGTTATCTATTGCCCCCATCCATTTCTGAATCTCCGGCGTAGAAATAACTTCAGTCGGTAGCTCATTCTCCAAGGGAGGTGGTGGATTTGGGTCTATAGGCTGGAAATCTTGAGTTGGTGTCGGCGGAGGACTTCGTCGTAATAGTTGGCTACGGCCAAACGGGCTAGATCCTGCGTTAGACATATCTAACACAGTAACACTGTTTCTCTTAAATACTACTTTAGTTCATTCTTGCACAAAGTCTGTAACCTAGTAATAATCACTCGCGACACACTTATATCACTGACGACGCAAATAATTCGAACAATATTATTTGTAATTAATTACTAGTGTCATGTCAAGCTAAGCAAGATACGTCCGCGCAGTCAAGCGATCGATCGCTATCTATCTAACTAATTTACCACAGCGCTACATTTGCTGCGGAAGTGTATTTAATCTATAAAATTTATTATTGTCGGAAGTACTAGGCGCGAAAGAGCTAGAGAGCGACTGAGTGAGGTGCGGCGCGATCGCCGCAGTTGAATGAGACAAAGTAGGAATTTACGGTGTCTTCTCTAGTACGTTAGTACTTATATCTCGATGTATTATAAGCTAGCAACCAGATCAACCCTATACATATAAAGGCTGACTCACTCATTTTTCGTTCCTTTTACTTCATTGCCACTGAGGGTAGTCGTATTGCTGTTG
This sequence comes from Tiliacea aurago, assembly GCA_948098905.1. NCBI lineage: Eukaryota > Metazoa > Arthropoda > Insecta > Lepidoptera > Noctuidae > Tiliacea > Tiliacea aurago. The sequence goes on from OX402582.1 coordinate 23,307,702, forward strand.
GCTGTAGATACGGTCGTCTCCACATAGGTCACGTGAGCCAGTTCCTTGAGCGCAATTTTTCATCTAATTACTGTGTTCGGTGTTATTTTGTTTCTATTTGATTTTTCAAAGATTAAATACAATTTTTGCAAAGAAATAAATACTAGGTTAACCTTCCACGTGGTTTTCTTTAAACCTTGTACCCCTTCTGACCCGAAAATATAATATATATTACTTTATCATATCCCCAGGATCATATCTTTTATCCTATCTGGAATATAAAAATATTTAATATACCGAAGCTCATAAATTATTCACAATGTATTACATTGTCATAAATGATATCTATCACTTATAGATCTATTTATCTGTGTTTAAGATAATGTAATGGCCTTCAGAATCGTTTTGTTTCTAGTACGTACATTGTTTTGCAGTTCTAGTACAATTATTGTACCTAATATCTTAGTACTTTAGAGTGAGAAATATTTTTACAATTGTCAATTATAGCATTATGATTTTGTGAAACTTTAATTTGTACATTTTGTAGAATTTTGCAAAATAAAAATATAATAAACAAATATCTACCAACCTATTTAAAAGCTACAGAGAAAGGCCCCAACATCAATACCCACGGCGGTTTCCATAATAAAAGCGTCTACGTAAAACGTTATCGGCCACAGCAACAAATTCGGCGTCGTAGACATTCGTAGCATCGTAGCACCGTAGCCTCGTAGCTTGGGTGCTACGAGACGTGACTAGTGTACATGCGATCTTCGATGAGATCACACTGCAGCTTTGTGACAAACGAAACTACGGATTTTTAGGAAGACGACTTATTCGCGACGAGATTTTTGTTCTGGAGGATAAAACTTTTTGTCTATACGGGGATTTGAAGAACACGTTGAACTGACAAAATTATGAATCTATTGTTGCAAAATTCATACGTAGCACAATTTATTTAGGAAAGCTGGTTTTGGGATATGATAGTTGAATTGGCAGCACGGTTGGCGCAGTTAGTTAAGCGATTGACTGCTGCGCTGCGTGTCGCGGGGTCGATTCCTACACGGAACAAATATTTGTATGACCTACAAGTATTTGTTCCGGATCTGGCTGTTAGTGTATGTGAATTTAAATGTTTGTAAACGCACCCACAATACAGGAGAAATTCCTAGTGTGGGACAACGTTTTTTTTTTAAAAAAAATCAGCAGTAATCTGTGATACGTAAAGTTTAGTATTCGATTCCAGTGTTATCTAACTTATACAACAGAGACGACATAATTTTCTTTCTTGATTAGTTAATAATATTTATTTCTTAACCAGTCAGGGAAAACAATAAAGTTGAAGGTCAATATGACCAGTCATCATCATCATCATCATTTTAGCCGACGTCCATTGCTGGACATAGGCTTCCCCCAAAACGGGGTTTGGCATGCTAATGTGACAAGTTGTAGATGTTAACTTTCGTAAAAGCCTCAATTAGGTATTCGGAGAACGATAATTTATTATTAATCAAACCCGAACAAATCATGATCGTGATTGTATGCGTTTTTTTTGTAATTTCTCTCAATTGGTGCAACACCTGGCCAAAGTGGCCAAAGGTTTTACTGCAAAATATCACAATACCTTCAAATTATTTGTAACTACAAGTCCAGATTTTCACTTCGTTTTAAAACAGACGTCGCTGCGTCGGCGTCGTGGAGAATTCTCGCGACGTGACCGGTATGCATCCGATCTTACACGCGGTACAGCTCTTTGTGACAATCGTGACTTACGATTTGTTGAGGAAGACAAATGGCTTTGCTCTGAAATAGAAAATGTTTTTTTAACATCACATTTGTGTTCCCCGATGAATTAGGCAGAGAGATGTATATAGCATTTTACGTCAGTATATTTTGCCGAAGTTCGGCATCTAGTTTTATTAAAACCATTGTCGTGTTAAAGTGTTATTTTGACCAATTAAAAGTAATGATATTATTATTTTAATAAATTAGGTATTAGTTGTTGTTTACGTGTTATTTTATTTATTATTTATATTTAACAAACAAGTAACAAGACTCAAATGTGTTAGTAACAATATTTCTTAGTAAACTAAACCTACACACTTAACCAAACACTGCCCCATAGTTTTGAGAATCCCTGCTACAAGCTAAACACCGATGTAGAAAGCTTGCAGCAGTGATTCACACACAAGCAGTCCAGTCTGCGACACACTGCAATATAATGATGGGGCTGGCCCGCAACCGGCGCACCAGGGAGGCGCATCTTTTTCGCATCGTAGCGTAGAAGCAATCGACACCAGCTTCAGCAAACATCCCCGATGCGCTACAGAAGCGGAACCCCATCAATACCCGGAACGCATTATTATATTGAATGCGCTGTACGACTTTTGAGTGTAATCTACCCACAGGCTGCACGTGTAAAACGAGGTGCAATATGCACGAAATAAGGTTCTATCTTAATATATAATTCTTGTGTACGTGTGTTTGTCACCTAACTCCTCCTAAACGGCTAAACCGATTTCGTTGAAATTTTGTATGTATATTTCAATGGGTTCCTGAATAGTTTGAAAACACAATTGGACCCAGTAGGTGGCGCTGCTGTCGGTATAAGGTGGTACGAAGTTCGCCGGGTCAGCTAGTATTATTATATTATTTTAATTCAGGATAAAAATATATCTCTTTAAAAAAAAACTAAACCAATACAATTTTTTTTTTTTAATTATTATTCCCTGGTGGAAAATCCTCATGGATGTGAGTGGCAGCAAGTTTACTGACTAAAAACCACCCCGGTGTGCCCTTCCCACACTTGCACCGGGGATCTTGAGATATAGTGCGACTTCCGCGATCCCCGGAAGTCTCATGAACTTGGGTGAACCTATTTTTATTAACTTGACACAATTCCAGACTCCGGGCTGCTACTGTGAAATTCCTCATGGAACCACCTTATGGAAGGCATAACACCATGCCCATCCTGGAGATCGAAACCAGGATGTCACACTCAGCATTCGCCCTTGCGTCTTCCAGACCAACTCGACAGTTATTTTTTCAATGATTGCTTTTTTTTTTGTAGAATACCATCTGGAAGCATGCGTCCTTGTAAAATAACAGACATTTAAATTGTTGTTGTATGCTCTTGGTCGTACACACGGCTACATATCTATAGATGTCCAGTATAAGCTGATCTCGCATTGTGTAGGATTTGCGTACAATGAGAGGTCAGCTGATACTGGAAATGTATAGCTTGATGTGTAGCCGTGTGTACACCTCTTGGTGATACAAAATATTATATATTTTTTACCCAAAATAGTTCGTCATCAGTTATAGTTCCTAGTGTTCAACCCCTCAGCATACGACCAGGAAACTTGGTGACTTTAGGTCATACGTGACCATTGACTTTAGATTACCCCTTTGTTAGATTTCAAAGAGCCGTAGTGGAAAATTTTCATTGTTTTCGAACGTGAGTTGACTAGCGCCCGATAACGGAAGTGGGGATAACTTGTAAATTGTGGAATTTAAAGCTTGGTTGTGGGATTTTGATGTTAAGTGGTATAATTTGATTTCTTGATTTTAGAACACAGAACATAAAAATTAAAAAAATATGGTTTAAGAATAATCCGCCGTGAGTTTCTTTGGATAGTTTAGTTTTTTCTTAACACTTCGCAATTTACTCATAGTTTAGGTATTCAGAAATGAAGAATATAATAAAAATACTTGTCAAAAAAAAAAAAATTAGCACTTAGAATTTTACAAAAGCGAAAATAGGGAAGTTTTGATTGCTTTATCATGGGAATCTTAAAGAATTTACTTGGGATATGTAAAAATAGGGAAGTTTTGATAGGTTTATCATGGAAGTCTTGAAGAATTTACTTGGGATACGTAAATAATCGGCGATTGTGTCAAACGCGAGCCTAAGGAATATAAAAACGAATCCTATAGAAGTTAGTAGGTATATAGCATTGCTTTGGAATGGGCAACTAGCTTCATCTCTTTGACTGACCTGACTCCGACCCCTTGACAATTCAAAAGTGCCTGTAATTGGTTTATTTGAAATAAATGCTTTGAGTTTGAGTTTGAGATAACTTCAAATATTATAACGCAAATCTGTAAACTACTAATTTACAAAGCAACATCAATACTACAGTAAGTTTCGACACAAAACGCAGAGTGCATTGGTATTCCGGTGCACTTTGTGTTGCGCCATTCAAAGTCACGCACAGCAGTAATGTGTTAGGTTTAAAGATCACTGTTAGGCATAAATAGAGCTAAAACGGTGGATTACCGAAAATTATGAATACGCAATAGTTTGATTCAAGTTTGCTAAGCAATTTTCATCTTAATAAACCTACATAGTTTCAAATGGAACATTGTATAAAGAAAAAGAACAGAATTGTAATTAGTCATTTAATTAGACATTACCAGCATAATAGACGGAAAAATAGAGGGAAGGAAAAACAAAGACGTAGTTAAAAGTAAAAAAAAGGTAAATGAACTGATAAGCAAATAGACAAACAACTTTTTTTCCGTTCTTCAAATTACAACTGTCATTTCTTGACAGTGTTGCCTATATAAAATGCTTACAACACTGTAAATTTAGGTAGGGCGTCAATTTGCTTAGCAATTAATTTATCTTCGTATACCTAGACTTTCCGTGTGGTGTCGGACGTAAAGAATTTCACCATCCTATTTCTTCCCGTGAGTGTCGTAAAAGGCGACTAAGGGACTTACTAGAGAATGGGCAGCAGCGTTCTCTATTCATTTTAACACCATACTGCGATCGCCAACCCGCCTGTCAAGCGTGGCGATTATGGCAAATACCTCCCTTGGGGGAGGCCTATGTCCAGCAGTGGACGTCTTTCGGCTGAAATGATGATGATACCTTTTTTCCTTTTTTTTTTGGCTGGGATATTATCAAATAACTTCTCCCGCTCTGGGCTGAGCGGAGAGCGTGTCAGACTTTTACTGACTAAAACCCACCCGTGTTCCTTCCGTTGCCTGTGTGCCAGGGCCACGATATCCCTTTCGGACAAACTCGCAACCCTGGCAGGCATTGGTCCTAACGGACCCCGTCAGTTGGTGCTGACATCTCTTTGGGGCGCGCGTGGAACACAACGCACCGTCGACCCGGGCCTGGTCCTTACCTAGACTAAATTAGAGAAAAGCATGGCGAGCAGCAATGACAATTGCTCAGAAAAAAACTTTTAAGTGCTCAACCAAAAAATCAATGTCATGTGACATCTACCAACTACCAACCCGCACTGGGCCCGCGTGGTGGATCACACCCCACTCCCTCTCACCGAAAGCAAGCCTGTGTCCCAGAAGTGGGAACATTAATTTATGCTTATACAAGCAGGCAGTCCATCTGATGGAAAGTGAACTGTACTACCTATACATAGACCAGCTTATGGATAACATCGGCTGCTGGTGCCGATGTTATCCATAAGCTAGTCTATGTTGTTAAATTAATGAACATAAGATTAATCAATCTACAACACTAACAAAATCATGATAAAATCTAAAAGACCCGTTTCCCTAAGAACCGTGTTCTGTTCGCAGTACTCTCTAATTAAAATGTAGCCCCAGAAAAGATGGTGATAAAACGCAAATGTTACCGCGTCAATCCTAAGGCTGATTTATGAAAGGTTTTCATTTGCACGAATGTAACAAATTAGTTTATTGCAATTTGTATTTCGGATACGGATTCGTATATTTTGTTTGGAAATGTACGGGGATTTATGTTTTGCGGAGCCGTAATTGGGAGGATTTTAAAGGAAAGGTTGCTTTGTAGTTGTTAGTTTATTTATGGCTGATTTGTCAAGAGTCAGATAACTTCATCTGCGGTTTGACAGGGTTTGAATTGATAATACAATGTCAAACTGCCATATGTATTTAGCAGTTATAAGTTATCTGACAATTATTTTTAACTAGCTTTTGCCCGCGGCTTCGCTCGCGTTAATTTAGAATTTGACAATGAATTCAGGTTGTACACTGCTTGTTGTTTGGCATTTGGCGGCAAAAAACTCTTATCACAACTATTCAATTTCTATAATAATATAATTCAATCATGATTTGAAAGAGACGTGGCGCCATCTTTTACCATAATAACGTTATTATTGTTTTCCTCGGGAATAGTACTTTTTTTCGGGATGAAAGGTACGTCCGTTTCTGTACACCTGACTACATAATTATATGCAAAATTTCAGGATGATCGGTTCAGTGGTGTAGGCGTGAAAAGGTAACAAACAAAAAAACTTACTTTCGCATTTATAATATTAGTTATTATTATTATAGTTATTATTAATAATAAATGTTTATTTATTCTTTTATTTTGTAGGATCATCGTTATTAACTGCAGCTTTGTCAACTCATTTTGATCACACATCATTTTGATTATTCCTTCCTTTACACAAATTTTAGTTAATTTGACTCATCAACATCATCCTTCAGCAAAAAGTCAAAACTTTGCTAGATCTAACTCGATTCGAATACTCCAACAACAAAATCATTGGAAAGTAAATTTCAAACTATTCATTTTCATATTATTCTGAAAAGCTAATATTATGTGAAAGTAAAAAAATATGAATTATTAAAAAACCGGCCAAGTGCGAGTCGGACTCGCGCACGTTGGGTTCCGTACCATTATCGGAAAAAAAAAATTATTATTACGGCAAAAAAATTACGTTTATTGTATGGGAGCCCCCTTAAATATTTATTTTATTCTGTTTATTAGTTTATTTGTTATAGCGGCAACAGAAATACATCAACTGTGAAAATTTCAACTGTCCAACTATCACGGTTCATGAGATATACCCTGGTGACAGACAGACGGACAGCGGAGCCTTAGTAATAGGGTTCCCGTTTTACCCATTGGGTACGGAACCCTAAAAAACTGACTGTAAACAAATTATCTAAATATATTATTTCAGGCTAATTTGTGTCGCACCCGCATCAGTTTCAGCCCAGTATATTCCAAAAACATGGCCGATCCGTTAGCTAAACGCGCCGTTTGTATTTTTCCAAGCGGCCGTGCGTACAACTGCCTTCATTTAAATGTTCAACGTATTGACGATTCCCTAAATTACTAACGACTGTTCGTTAACCCAGTTTATGATTTATTCAATAATAATATTTATCTCATAAATAAATTGGACCTTATTTCGTTTCGGCGTTACGTGACTGTGTCGAGAGGCCTACCTAATGAGACAAAAATGCGCTATAATTGGAATTATTCGGATGTAAGGCTTTTGTTAATAATAATATGTCGTTTTTCTTAAAAGTTATTGATTTATTCATCATCATTCATCATTACTGCCGAAAGACGTCCACTGCTGGACCAAACAAAAGAGGGGATTTGCCATAATCGCCACGCTTGGCAGGGGGGTTGACGATCTCAGAATGGTTTTAAAAATGGATACAGAACGCTGCTGCCCATTCTTTAATAAGTCCCTTAGTCGCCTTTTACAACACCCACGGGAATAAATGGGATGGTGCTATTCTTTACGTCCGGCACCAAACGGACCATTTGATTTATTATTTGCAACACAATTGACTTATTATGTGATATTAGCAGCTGAAGTGGCATTGGGCTGATCATGATTGTCGAATGACCCATGGCCGGTGGATTAGATGAGTTCTGTAGTGGAGACCGCGTATCGGCAAGCGTAGTGTGGGACGCGCTTTAGCTATATGTATTGACGAGCTTAAAAAGGTGGCTGGGACAGATTGGAGGCGGAGGACAGGGTATCGTAGTGCAGCCTGGGAGAGGACTATGTCCAGCAGTGAACTGAGATAGACTAAGTTGTCGGTAGTAGGTCCAGAAGTAAACTTGTGTATAATCCTGCTCATAGTTCTGGGTTTTTCATCTGGAATATCATTAACATCTTTAAAGTATGTGCTCTAGTATCTCCACTGTTGGACATAGGCCTCGCCCAAAACAGGGGGGGGATTTTCCATAATTGCCACGCTTGGCAGGCGGGTTGGCGATCGCAGTATGGTGTTCTAATGCATAGAGAACGCTGCTGCCCATTCTCTAGTAAGTCCCTTAGTCGCCTTTTACGACACCCACGCAAGGGGAGAAATAGGATGGAGCTATTCTTTACGTCCGGCACCACACGGAACCATAGCTCTAGAACCGCTCTAGTATCTAGTTTGAAAAACATTGATTCATTCCTTGGCGGTATAACAGTAATATAACATTACGTATACATTTCTAAAAGACATGGCAGGGATCCAAACGCCTCCTGCCGGAGGCTCTACGCAGGGGTCGTGCGGTCCATGGCCCTTTACGGGGCACCGGTGTGGGCGCGTTCTCTGAGGCTGCGACCAGCCCGGCGGTTGAACGCGTCCCAAAGGGTCATGGCCATCAGGCTGGTCCGAGGATACCGCACGGTCTCCCGGGAGGCGGCGAGCCTCCTTGCTGGACTACCGCCATCACGGCACAGCGGACAGAGCTCCGGCGGGATCTTATGGCGGCGTGGAGAGTGTGGTTGTCGCAACACAGCGGTGGGCACGCCACAATTGTGGCGATAAGTCCCCTCTTTGAGGAGTGTCTAGAGAGGCGCCACGGCGTCCTAACCTTCCGCCTGACGCAGGTCCTCACCGGACACGGTTGTTTCGGGAGGTTTCTATTGAGGATAAAGCGGGAGGAAACGCCCGGGTGTCACCACTGTGTGGATCGCCCGGAGGACACGGTGGAGCATACGGTGGAGGTCTGCCCAGCTTGGGCGGATCACCGCCGTGTCCTCACGGAGGCGATCGGCGGCGGCGATCTCTCGCCTTCGGCCCTGGTTCAGGCCATGGTTTGGAGCGAGAGTGCATGGGAGGCCGTCACCTCCTTCTGCGAAGCAGAAATGCTTGCGAAGGAGGAGGCGGAACGTGTGAGGGAGAAGCAAGGTTCGCGCCCTCGCGCCCCTAGTCGCCGCAGGAGACGCCCCGGGCGTCGGGAGTCGCAAGCCGATTTCCGGCCACCGTAGGCACGGGCCTGCGATGGGTAGCTCACCGTCCGGTAAGGACCAGGCCCGGGTCGACGGCGCCTCGTATTCCACGCGCGCCTCAAAGAGATGTCAGCACCAACTAACGGGGTCCGATAGGGTCAATGCCTGCCAGGGTTGGGAGTTTGTCCGAAAGGGATATCGTGGCCCTGGCACACAGGCAAATGAAGGAATACGGGTGGGTTTTAGTCAGTAAAAGTCTGACACGCCCTCCCGCTCCGCCCAGAGCGGGAGAAGTTATTTGATAATTTCCCACCCCAAAAAAAAAAAAAAGGGATGCATACAGATAATTATGTATAGTAACTAATTATACGCACCTTTTGTAGCTTTACTACCTAGTATAATTTTTTAAGTAAATTATTGTACTTGATAATTTTTCTCTATCTAGGTCACCTTAGGAATAAGTACCTACTATCAAGACGTCTAGCACATTCGATCTGCTTTTTATGCGAACCTGGCAGAAACTCCCTCAGGATATATGTAGATTGAAATATCGACGCTCTTTGTAACTCAAACGCGTCTCAAGAAAACTTGGCCTAAATTCCTAATCTAGTGGAAATTTACGTAAAGATGGTTTATTTTTAACGCTAATCTCTTACATCTCTCTCTCTTTTTGTCACAAGCATGATTGTTTTGTCGATTTTCTTTTTGACCATTTTTACGCTTCTGTTTTTGAATCTGGATGAATTTGACAAGATAAGATAAGATTTCTTATTTGTTTAAACATTGTATATACAAGAGCATGCAAGATATTACAGTCATCGTTTGAGTTCAATCATTAGCCGTAAGTATAAGCATGCAAATATTTCCTTAGCATTGAAAATAATTAACAATAACAAAATCGAAAATTTACCTAGAATAGGCACTAACAAAGTTTAGAATTAGAAACTTAATAAATTAGAAATTATTTTTATGTTATAATGTCAAAATTCCTTATATATTGACGCATTAACGGCAGTTTTATAAGTTTTTCTCTGAATTTTGTGAATTCGAGGGCAACCTTCAGTATATCACACTAATATTATAAAGGCCAAAGTTTGTGACTGTGTGTGTTTGTTACTTCTTCACGCTCAAACGACTGGACCAATTTTGATAAAATTTTGTATGGAGGTAGCTGACACCCTGGATTAACATATAGGTGTAGCAGGATCAACATCGCCATATGTGAACTACGCGTCACGCTGACGTCACGCAAAATCCTGCATCGCGCAATCAGAGTTTACCGCGCAACTAGCATATATACAACCCGACATCAAAACCGCGGGGCGCAGCTAGTTATTTAATAAAGTTACCGTAAGGTTCCTGATTGAAGTTTCTGAAGATAACACAAACCACTATGAAATGCGAAAATTTGATACCTATACACACTAAATGCTTTAAGAATCTTAGGAGTACCGAGGACAATGGAAACTCTGCCACTAATTGAGATTTGTCACGCTAATTTGAGCCTTAACATTCAGGAGTCAAAGATGAAAATGGTATATTTTCTTTCTGGTAAAAGTAAGTTTAGCCTTGTGTACAAAACATCTGCTACGCTCCTTATAAATCCCGCTTTCTGCATTGAAGTAAGACGTAGGATTAAATACCTTGCACGGATGTTTGTACGCACTGAAAATGTTATGTCTATTATATTTACAAGTACCTAGTCCTGTTGGCAAGTATGTGAAAGTAAGTAGGTACACAATGACATGTATTTTTGTTTTATAATAGTTCTTGAGATATTGTTAGATGATGAAAGTAAACATCAGACTGATGTCATCTACCTTTAGTTTTTAATGACACGAAGTTTTTCCACTTTTCTGCTGCCCGAGTAGTGCGCTAATTAAACTACCGCGCAGTCAAGACAAGATTTTTTTAAATCCAGTGTCAGGTTTTTTACTACCTATGCTGTGTTTTTTGAAGTGAAATCTTCTTTAGGCGCGTTGAGCACTTTTTGAGTGAACAAAAATCATGAAACTCGCGTCATCGTCACCGAACGCTTCGATACAATTTACAAGTTACTTAGTTTTTACTGACGTGCAGTCCTTCTTTTTTTGGGTGGGAATTATCAAATAACTTCTCCCGCTCTGGGTGGAATGGGAGGACGTGTCAGACTTTTACTGACTAAAACCCACCCATGTTCCTTCCGTTGCCTGTGTGCCAGGGCCACGATATCCCTTTCGGACAAACTCGCAACCCTGGCAGGCGTTGGCACTGACAGTTTTTTTTTACGCATGGTTGTTGCAGTGTTAAGGAGTGAAAATTAGGGTTGCTCTCGAAACTGATGTTCTAGGTTAGTCTGCAGTATCAGTTTGGTATTAGAGTTGCAATAAATAATAATGAGCCAATATGGATACCAATAATAAACCATATCGATAACACTTATGTACCATATGTATACCAGTAATGTAACATATCGATACCAATAATATATCATATCGATACCACTTAATGTACCATAATTATAGATACCAATAATGTACCATATCGATACCAATAATGTACGTAGGTACCATATGGAAACCACATTTGAATTTGCCTACTATAAATCAAACAATTTTTTTTTATATACCTACTCTGCGATCATTTTACTTAGTAAATAAAATTATCATTCCAAACGAAAGGCGTTTAAGAATTTATCTTACTTCTTAACATAATTTATAGGTACTCCGTACAATTCTTGAAGATTTTCCAAAAACTGCTCACGAACTTTCATCTAATTCAGTAACCCGTTTTAATATCGCGGGATAGTCCTACACTTAATGGCTATAATAAAACAAAGTTAGTTTTAATAAAGCCTATTATTTGCGACGAAAGCAGTAAATACGGCTAATAAAATTATGTTAATTGATTGCCTAATATTCAGCAGAACGTTGTTACGTATTTCTCGTTAAGGCTGGTTTTGTGACATTTCTTGTGATATAATTATTGAAAGGTCGCATCACGCAGTTGTGAAGGAGTGTGTCTACCTAGAGCAAGTCATTCAGCTCGATAGACACAACTTTGAGAAAGAAGCCGACAGAAGGATCCAGTGGGTTGGGCATCGTTTGGAAAACTTCGTCAAGTCTTCTCATCGCCTATCCCGCAATGTTTGAAGACTAAGGTCTTCAACCAGTACGTCCTGCCCGTCATGACATGAGGCAGTCCACAAATTCAATTTAGCTAAGCGCCCTATGGAGCGAGCTAAGCTCAGAGTCTTTTTGAAGGTTAAAATAAGGAATGAAATTCATCATAATTATCATCATCATTTAAGCCGAAAGACGTCCACTGCTGGACATTGGCCTCCCCAAAAAGGGCGGGGTTTGCCATAATCGCTACACTTGACAGGAGGGTTTGCGATCGCAGTATGGTTTTAAAAATGCATAGAGAACGCTGCTGCCCATGGAAATTATCCAGAAAAAACCGGAGTTACCGACATAGCTTGCAGAGTAAACAAACTGAAGTGGCAGTGGGCTGGCCATGTTTGTCGAAGGACCGATGGCTGGTGGAGTAGACGATTCCTGGAATGGAAACCGCGTATCGGCAAGCGTAGTGTCGGACGCCTCCCAGCTAGATGGACCGACGACCTTAAGAATGTGGCTGGGAAAGACTGGATGCGGAAGGCGGAGAACAGGGTTGGGGCGCAGCCTGGGAGAGGCCTATGTCCAGCAGTGGACTGCGATAGACTGAGTTGATTGTGATATTGTTTCCTTATTATTTAATTTTGAGGAAATTATCTAAAACCAAAAAAAAACTGTTTTAGTATGAATATTACAACCCTGTTGATTGCAGAATTGGGTATTCTCGATGTAATTATGAATTAATGAATGAATGAAATGCACCGACCCCAGCGTGGTTTTACCAGACTTGATTGCTCGAACCCAAAGATTCACCCTAGCCCCTGAAGCCTCATGTTTCATGGGACTACAGAGACCATTGTATATCAGAGAGTAGACCGGGGGGCGCGATAATGGTAGGGAAGACGTGCCCATGGGATATGGAAGGATTGTTAGAGCCTACCGAATATGCATCCTTGAGGAAGCACTGGAAAAGTGGAGGGACGGGTGATATTTATCTATGCGAGGGGCATCTTTTAATAGCTTCGCCGCCAGGTTGGCTCAGGTTCTCTCGGTTCTTGTCTGTGTCACTGCTATGCTGTATTACACGTTGCTGATTCCAAGGTCTTCATCTGCGGTTTCACTATCCGTTTCAGAGTTCACGTAAGGTACCTAACCGTACGGCCATTGTATTGTAAGTAATTAGGGTATTATCGATGTAATTATAACTAATAATGATTAATTATTATAAAAGTAATTATTACCATCGTAAATGGGAGTTTTTTATTAAAATGTAGGTATGCTTGGTAGAGATTTCAGTCACCTGTTTCATGGAGGATGAAAAATCATTTGTTGGGATTAATACCTAGTTTTGTCCAAAAAAGTTAAATAGCAATTTTTTTGTGAATGTTATAAAACTTTAAAAACAATATTAACCTGTAAAGTCCTATGACATAACAAACGTCAAAACGCTCAAGGACCAATCCGTATCGTAATGGCCACCAGATTTATTGCCCTTGTCCCCAATGTAAACAAAAAACATCTTAAGTGATTTGTGAGACCATAAACATCCTTTATTTAAGCTGTATGGGTTTTTGAATAGAGTCACTGTAATTAACAATAAAAAAATGGTTGTGGGAACTGTATTTGTATTTAATAATTACCTCAGATTACAGATAACAGCTGTAATTGTTTTGGTATTATGTTATGGCTATTTCTGATAAAACTATTGTATCAATTTACACAAAATTTTGCAAGTTACATTATGAATAGATAAGAAATCTAACAACAGCGTTTCTTTGAGAGTTCTATGTAACATTGTTGTAATAATAAATCACAAAGTTCATGGCACTTGAGGCCGGCCTAATGATATCTTTGAAACTTTGAAAATTCACATCGGAGTAACACTGAGTAGTTTCTTATACAAAAATGTTACTAAGATACTACATAAACCTGTATTGACTGATAGCTACCTATATCTTGTAAAAATATACCACCATAATTAATTAATAAAAGATTTTCTTGAAGAAAATGGGGGGGTTAATTGATTTATTTATTAATTAATTAAAAAATAAATTACCTTTTTTTTTTTTTAATATTAGTGATAAATGCACAAGTGGGAACTATACTGTCATATTAATTTAACACTTAGTCATTCTTGTGGAAAGAAATAAAGATTCCTTAGAGGTTAAGTAAGTAAGGTAACCTCAAAGTTTAACAATTTTGATGCAATTTTTGACATATGATATTTTGAAACTTTTCACAAGTATTTAGTGCAAATATTATCTAAAACGATGTTTCAAGCACTTATTTATGATTATTATTGATTATTTGCAGTCGATAAAACACAAAATAAGTCCAAATTCCAACGACAGAACGGTTCTTTGTCGAAACTTTTCTTTGTTCAAAAATTTCGATTGTATGATGCAATTTCGTGTAATTATTATCTACAATGATGTATTAACAACAGATAAATGAAAATTTATCTACTTACCCATATAAAATACACTTATAAAAGCACTTTGCACTATAATTTATTTTCACAACACAAACACGACCACAGAAAAGTAAACTGACATTCAATATTTTTTTTAAATGTTGTCATGCCATATTTTACGTTCGGATACGTTCAGTTTACGAGAATATCTACCAAACAATCGACTAAAACCGCCACAAACAATACTCAACTTTATTTTAAAGTGTAATTTGAGCCCAAAGTAGCGATGACTCACCGTTGCCGAATCGGCAACACCAGGGCTTGACGGTTTGGGCGCATTGTTGCCGAATCGGCAACACCGGGGCTTTAGCTCAAGGTCACTTGCATATATCTGCGTCTTAATTATACAATTCGACGCAGACATCAATCGTTTACTTGTGCATGTTCGAGGTTAACCGAGCACCCAGTCGCGGATACCCGTGAGTCTGCCCGAGCAACCTTGATGCGGCGCAAACACACCCAGATATATAGCAGGTGGTGCGCGAGTGGGATCCCACCGTTTCGAGCTGCCGCGACTCAGTGTGTGAAATTCACATGTTCTTTTTTTCCTTTTCTTTTGCCAATAGTGCAATAACAACCATAACAGTCTTATGATTTTCAACAAGCTCGCACATCGCGTCTCAGAGGGTTTTAGCGCATAGCCTCGAGGATCCTCGCGCAGCCTCGAACATCTTCGAGCATTCTGTTGATCCTCCGAGGCGAATCCACGTCCAGAGCGCAGCTCTATTGCCCTTGGTGTGAACGAGCGGCCAGGAGATGCCCGAACATGCACAAGGATTTTTCCGCTTGGTGGAAACTGACCCTAACCATTAGCTTGCGTGTTCTGTACTGAGCTCACGCAACGCGTCGTACGTTCAGCCAGTTATAGGACTCGCGCATCAAGGAGCGCTGTCTCGAATTTGATGCATTATTAATTTATTATACACAAAACAAAAAGTATTTTAATAAAACGCGTATAGTAGAAGATCAATAATTAAATTATCTTTAAATTGGTGAAGGTTTCAGAAAAATACGATTGGTAGATTTTGCGCCACTCTCAGTTTTTTATCTGCGTTCGACATAACTTTACAAATTTATTTCACTATGGAATATAAATATAATCCAAAATATTCACATATTGTGTTATTGAAAAAATGCTTTAATTTATCATATATTTTTTTCAAATCATTAACACTAGTCGTTTAGACGTGATCTTCAGTATAAAATCATTAAAAATCGGTTATCGTCCCCTTAAAGCCAATATTGATACTGTTACTTATTCAGTGAAATTTAAAAAGTGCTCGAACATCCGCGAGGATTTTTCCATTTGGTGATAACTGACCCATAGACTGCAGCCCACATTATTTTTTTCTAAAAATAAAATATAGCAGTGTGTAGACTTGAAAAAAAAGCGGATAAATCGATTCTATAAATAAAAGTTCAAATTGAAATGTTCAAGGTAATCACTTGAATGACTTTTACTTCCATCTTTCACTCAATCAATTCTGATTGATTGAACTGATTTGGATTTAAACGGAAGCATTAAAATGTTCGACTCCGAAAGGACGGAGAAAATTACAATATTTTTTTAAACATAATATTTTAAAGGAAGGCGTTTTTAATAAAAAGGACACACTAGGTACAGTGACGACCATAAATATAGTCTAAAATAATAAATGATAAATGATTTATTTTCTGTAAGTAGGTTTGTACAAACACTTTTAAACATCAATCAAATTAAAAGAAAAAACAAACTAGATGAGGTCGGCGTTTCGTAAGTGTCTACTCTGAGAAGAAAGGCCGAAACAAACTCAGAGGTCACAGTCTCTTTTAAAGTCCAGACATAATCTTGGTCAGATCATGTGAAGACCATGTAGATTGGTGCCTGAAATGATCTTTTGATGAAAGAATCACACAGATTGAGGGGACCTGTCCAGTCAGTGCACGCATTTGTCAGTAGTCGTGCAGCTCAACTCAGAACTTGAGGAGCTCAACGATTCAACGAACAATACCAAAGAAAGGACATTTGGGTAGGCCGCATAAATTACTCAAACTGCCAGACAATGATGAAAACTAACTGAGTAAAAACAAAAATAAACATTAACCCACATAGTCTTCATATTTACAATACTTAATTAAAACAATATAATACATAACAAAGTAAATATTCATGTCATTGTATATACAAAATTCATCAATGTCAATGTGTATATAAAATACGGATATAATCTTGGTCAGATCATTTGAGGACCATGTAGATTAGTGTCTGAAATGGTGGAATATGTTTAAGTACTATATAAAATAATATCTGTTCTCAAGAAGACAGGTAATAAATGGGATCATCTGTGGATATGGATGCATATACAAGTAGCGGCACAAATATAGGATACCGCATCGGCTTCAAAAAGATTCCATCACCTCTCAGAATGCATAAAATAAATATCGATAACCAGTCCAAAAGTGATCAACGTTTTCATAAAGTGATCGTACTATTATTATTTATCAAAACGAAGTCAAAATCAAAATCGAAATATTTTATTTCACATAAACACTTATGAAACGTCAGAAGCTAGAATATGTACGGTTCCAATTATTGGATGTTTACTATGGAGAAGAGCCGGCAAGAAAGTCCACGTAAGCTGATATTATAAAAATAGATTACTGCATTGTTTTAACAAATCTACAATGACTGTTTAGCTACTGCACCTGAAACCCTGAAAATATACAATGCTGCCTGTATAGATGTTGCAGGCAATTTGTTATCATTTCACTTTTTACAAACGGCGATGTTGCAGGCAATTTGTTATCATTTCACTTTTTACAAACGGCGTCGTCCGTTTAAAAACGCTCGCAGTTATGAAATATGCCGAAGGCAAAATGTAAATCTATTTCTTAAGGCGACGATAACCGACTTTTAATGATTTTATACTGAAGATCACGTCTAAACGAGTAGTGTTAATGATTTGAAAAAATATTAGTAAATTAGAGCATTTTCTTAATAATTTAATATGTGAATATTTAAGATTTTGTTTATATTACATAGTGAAATTAATTTGTACAATTATGTCTAACGCCGATAAAAAACTGAGAAAGGCGCAAAATTTACAAAGCGTATTTTTCTGAAACCTTCACCAATTCAAAGATAATTTAATTATTGATCTTTTAGTATACGCGTTTTATTAAAATATCTTTTGTTTTGTGTATAATAAATTAATAATGCGTCAAATTGGGGACAGCGCTCCTTAATGGGCGAGTCCTATTACTGGCTGAACGTACGACGCGTTGCGTGAGCTCAGTACAGAAAATGCAAGCAAACTACTTAAGGTCACTGGCATATATCTCCATCTTAAGGCGCGGTTGGTCATAGTTCTAACCTATCCTAACCCATTTGGTCGGGGTATTGAAATTATAACAATTGAACGAGTTGTCAAATTTGTTGTCTGCATCTTTTATAACTGCGAGTGTTTTTAAACGGACAGCGCCGTATGTATAACAAAAAAAAGTTTTTTATTATCTTCCATTGTACAAAAACACTTTAACACTATGCAGCGTTACAACTAAGGGAAATAGTGTTTTCGATGAAGTCTGGCACCCAGAGTAAAATTTAAAATGTGACGTTAATAACGTTAATGACGAATCATACAATCTGCCTGCGGCATAGATACTAAATAGGTCGTTCGACTGTACATAACTCTAAAGTGTATTGTAATTCATAATGGCATACAATAAAGTGTATTCCATTCATCTATCTATTTCAGTATCACCACTCGCAAATGCTAATTCAGTACCGACGGATCCATTATAGTCGGTAGTCTGTGCACCGCGAAAGCTTCAGGACCGAAGTCTTAATTAATGAAGTTAGCTCAGAGAGTTATATGAGTTTGACCCATATTGTTGTTTTATTGTTTTTGTACTGACACCCCGGCTAAACTTCCACCCGGACATCGAAGGTATTTTTACGTCATGCTCTCCAAGTTTGCGGTACGGATTTTAGACCGAGTTATTAATTAGTTTTGTCGTTTCTTTTTTATTAGTCTGTATAGATGTTCGCGTTTTTTGTTACTATCGGAATATGCGGGGCGTTTATTTATTTAGCTAGTTACTGTTTTACTGTAGAGTTCCTTTTTAGGGTTTTATGGTGAAACTAAGTCTGTCTGTCTGTCTGTCACACCTGGATACCTCAAGAACTACTAATGCTATCATCTTGAAATTTAGAATAGTTTTAGATGACGTTTGCCCAACTATTTTGCAAGCAAGAAAGAAATTTAAAAAAAATATACCTTTTTTGCAAAAGGGACTGAAAGAGGGTCTTAAAAATTTGAAGTGGGGCTACTAGGGCATGTGGGGTATCATATGAAAGAACGCTGTTTGCACATTCTCAAACATACAGAAGGTCTGTTTAAGTTCTGGAACGCTGTTGTCTCCCTCTTGAAGGTAGGAGTTAATAGCTGCGACACAGTTTTGTAACTAATGTAGTCATTTACGTTCGCAATCAATTTGTAAAATGTGTTTTTGTTCCAATAAAGATTATTATTATTATATTATTTGTAGTTTCATTAACGCTGTGTATCTCACCCAGTGTGTTTTCATTGCACGAAACCCAACTTCTGCCCACATGATGTCTGAATCTAACAAAGTAAATCCTGACGATCCGACATATACATGTTTTGGGGCTGACTGTACTATCATCCATCGGCATCTAACATATATAATAACCCCATCGTTCGGGTACATTTTATGGCTTGTTCAAACACTGAAGTATAAATCATCAAAATAAATAAAATATGATATTTATCTTTCACAACACCAGAGTATTCCGCCTTGAACCCACAAAGTTCCACCAAAATATGTCTTATTTATTATGTCAAGGCAGCCATTCTTAATCAGTATGATTGATGATGTGCCGACATATTCGATAATGTACCTACTCGTAGTAATATGTACACTACCGTGTTTACCGATTGACATTTAAAGGGCGTTGAACACTGAATCAATATGCTATGGGTTAAACGCTCAAACAGTTTGTGAAGTGAAAACTTCTTTAGCCGCGTTAAGGCGCTGACAAGAGGCAAATGAACTAAGTAGGCTTGTCTTAAACCAAAAAATTGCCACATGTTTAGAGTTTGTGCTAGCGGAAAAAATAATGTTATTCTTGAACACATATCTCGGAACTTGGTTGTTACTAAAACACGTTTAGGAAAATGTCGATACAAATTAACGGTAAACTACCACCTTTTACTTTGAGTTCCAATTAGAAATATCTTTATTAAATACTAACTAATTACAAGAACGTCGTATTTGAATGCAGAACTTGGTTGTTACGGTTCCGTACCTCAAAAGGAAAAAAACCGTACCAAAAAAGGAAAAAAGGAACCCATATAGGATCACTCGTGTGTCTGTCTGTCTGTCTGTATGTCTGTCTGTCCGTCTGTCACAGCTGATTTGCTCCGAATCTACTTGACCGATTAAGTTGAAATTTGGTACACATAATTATGAACTTCTATGACCCAAACACGGACGTGTTACGTAAATAAATTAATTTTGATTAAGGAGGTCACTTTTGCGGGGCAAATTAGAAAATTAAAAAAAAAGTTTTGCTGACGTGTGACATATCAAATAAAAGAACTTGTTTTAGGGATTTCATATATTTTTTTTTATAATTTTAATACACATACTTTTGAAATTATTTAAGAAAATAGATGAAAAATTACCATTCCCCCCACTTTATCTCCGAAACTAGTTAGCCTAAAATTTTGATAAAAATACAGAAAATAGTTCTATACTTATAGATTACAGGACAATCTAGAAGAAGTCTGTGATCTTAACATAGCATGGTTAACCACTCAATATTGTGCGTACAAACTTACATTTGCAGTTGGAATGTATGGGGATCATGTTTTTCAACTACAATGTTAAGTTTGTTCTTGAGATAAATTCATCCCAACTACGGAACCCTTCATTGTGCGTGGTCCGACACGCACTTGGCCGGTATTTTTTATTTTCGATTACTCAACTCATTTTTGAGTAAATAGTTAATTGCTTCATATTTTACAATAAATTAGACACGTTGTGTCAACGCACTCCTCTTTCTTTTGTATGCAGTGTGACAGTGACCGCGGTTTAGCTGTTGTCAGCGTCTTAAGCGATTTTTGGTAGGGGTAAATCTTATGGGTTCGCGTCACCGACATCCTAACCACGTCATGTGACGTGTTGGTGTTGCGCCAGACTGGCGACGAAATGGACAAAAAAAACAATATGAAATATGATTAAAATAAGAAAAGTTTGAACTTTGTTGAAATTTAAATTGTAGGTATAATAATGTCAAATAAGAAAAACATTATGTCAGTGAAGTTTGTAAAAAAAAAAAAAAAATTAAATAAAAAAAGAAAAGAAAAACACAATAACACTTTGCCCGACCTGGGAATCAAACCCAGCCCCACATGCCCAGAAATAACGCTTGCGACCATTAGACCAACGAGGCAGTCAAATAAGTCCTCCTCAATGTAAACCGCAAAGAATGAGTACCTTAGTGAAGTATTCGCTGTTTCTTTGTATCGAACTCGAACGAACCCCACGTAATTAACTATCGGGTCAAGATTGGCAAGACAGGCGAAGTTAATTAAGTAGAAGTTCCCGGGTGGCAACAATAGGTCCCGCAGTTTACACTGTAAGGGGTTCACGATTGCGCTTTTATTAAAAGTTAATTGAATTGCTGCTGACGTTATTTTCTAACAAATAAGCTATGGGTCTATGTGATTGGTTGGTTTATTTTAGGAAGATTTGTATGTGTTTAATATAGTTGTTTTGTTTATTACGTACGTCGTACTGTATCGTTTTATGGAAGATCAATATTTGCTCCCAAACTACGATGTTTATTTTAATTTTTTTTTTTTTGCATACTTCCTTGACATAATCTTCCCTATAATTGACATTATACAATATTAGTTTTAGTATATGCGAAACCCGAAACACGTGTCGAGTATTTTTTAAGAAGTTATAAGGTTGTTAAGTTACCGGGTTGTCTGTACAAAAACATGCTAACGGCACCCCCGCGGCTCCAGGATCGTCTTGAGCTCATTGATAACAATTTGGCAGTACCTAGCAAGTACCTAAAGTACCGCACGGCGATTGTATTGTAAGTAATTAAATGGTGATAACATTTTCCATCACACTTAAATATTTTTGGGTGTAAAAATTATTGAAATCGATTCAGTATCTTTTTCTGAACAAAATATATTCAGGTTTCGCTTATACTAAAAATAATGTTGTACGAGTATACCTACAATTTTAATTTCAACAAGGTTTTAACTTCTTATTTTAATAATATTTTATATCGTTTTTTTTTTAATATTTTGTTAATGTGGGAAGGTTGTAGGCATAATAGGCTGTATATTTTGTAGACCATTTTCTATTTTGGTAAGTACCTGGTACTTTCGACGGGCCTTCACTGTCCTCTCATACCTATTAATACTGTAATTTGAAAACATTGTAAAAGCCAATTATTTAAAAAAAGTAACTGTGGAGTTTCTTGCCGGCTCTTTTCCATAGAAAACGACCAATTAGAACCGTGTACCTAGCTTCTGACGTTTCATAAGTGCCCATGTAGGCTTATGTGAAATAAAATATTTTTATTTAAAATTCATATTTAAAAGCTCACCGGGAGTTCACTATGAAGCTCGTGGCTAAGTAATAATAGCCGTACGGGTCGATCAATCAGGTTAGGTTAGGTTAGGCTTTGTCCGTGGACCTCAAACTCAACTCAAACTCAAAGCATTTATTTCAATTAAACCATTTACAGGCACTTTTGAATTGTCAAGGGGTCGGTCAGTGATAAAGATGAAGCTCGGCCTGAGCAATTCCAAAGCTTAGTAGGTACCTATGGAGAAGAACGAAAAAGAAACTCCACGGCCACTCTTTTAAATTAACATAAAGTTACAAAATATTGGTTACATCATTCGTGTTGAAATTAAACATGTGAGAACGATGCAAAACGTCAAAAGTGTCCGTAACAAAAAGACAAACCAAAAAAAAAACAATTAAAAAATTAAATTAAAATAAGCCAAGGCCTCTAAGAGATGACCAGTCCCTACTGGTGGCGCCCATCTTTACATACCGAGACTCCTCCGAGCCTCGTAGAGCACGTTAAGACGTTGGTCCCGGCTGTCGTTCGTGGATCTTTGACAGTCGTTACGGGTTGTCAGTAGCCTAAAAGTCTGACAACCAGTCTTACCAAGGGGTATCGTATTACCCAGTTAGTGGGTTGTGGAGGTCAGATAGGCAGTCACTCCATGTAAAATACTGTTATTCGGCTGCATCTGGTTAGACTGGAAGCCGACCTCAAAATTGTTGGGAAAAGGCGGGCAGATTTATTGATTGATTTAAAAACTCACACATTAGTTTAATTCTTGAAGGCTTGTTGAATTTTGTAAATGAGAGTACCATGGAGCCGTTTATTATGATAAGATGTATGTTGACTTAAAAAAGCGTGGCAGTTGAGAGTATGTCATGCTCACTTAAATATCTCGCTGATGGTGGCGCGTGTGTTGGATCATTCGGTTCCCTACAAAATGGTTGAGTTGGATGGTGCTGATCCATGCGTCATGTTCGTGAACGGGCGCCTTCAGTTGAGACTGGTCTTCTCTTAACTGCCAGGGCTTATTTGTAACCTTTTACTATGTATCTTTTTTTAATATAAGTAATTGATTTTTTTACAATGTGCTCACATATAGAAGCAACACGAATAATGTACCCTGGATTTTGTAATATATTGATTTAAAAGAGTGTCCTTGGAGTTTCTTGCCTGTTCTTCTCCATAGAGATCTACGTTTTGGAATAGGCAAATAGCTTCAACTTTCTGACTAATTGACCGACTCTTTGACAATTCAAAAGTGCCTGTTACGGTTTAATTGAAATAAATGTTTTTAGTTTGAGTTTGAAATCGGTCCAAGAGAAAATAATTGTCATAACCAGCCCTGGCTTTTCGATGACTTAAACCACAAAAAATGTTTTCATAAAATATCTAAAGCGTTTCCCAAAAAATAAACAACGTAAAATAGGATATTTACTCAACGACACTAACAAACTTGTAATTCAATAACAATTCGAAGAATAAACAAAAAAAAGGCTCAATTACAACTGGCCATTCGATTTTTACCCAGAAGCTCCGCATTTGAGGTAAAAAACGGGAGGGACCAACCAAATAGTGCGGCCCAGTGATATACCGCGGGCATTTGTAAAAAAACAATAGTCGTTAACCCTTCGTCCATTCGATTTCCACATCACGTACACACTTCACAAAGTTCAGCTTTTGCAAAATTTTCACGATTTAACGGAATCACTGGAGGGTTTATCTTGATTTATGTCGATAAAATTGAAGTGAAAAGTTACAATGTTTTATGACAGTGTCGATTATTTTCTTTGGGCATTTTCAATAGGCTTTGTTTGAATGACAGAAGACAAACTTGATAACATTTGTCACTTGTCAAAATCTGTGTGTGTATTTGAAATTTCGCCTTTTCAGAAGTCTTTAGAAATTTTCAAATCAAATCATGTTTTTTTTTGTTATTATTATTTGCTTGAATATAGAGATAAATATATACTCAATGAGGTTATACATACAACAAAAGTTCTCTATTCCATATCCTACCTAAACAGGTGTGCAAATATCTAATAGAAAAAAATAAAAATTTTGCTTATATCATTCACTAGGTTTTGCCCACGGCTTTGCCTGCGTAGAGGTCGGAAATTATCCTCTAAAATTGGAACTGGGAATTATAATCCAGGTTATTAACTATCTGTGTGCCAAATTTCATTAAATTCCGTTCAGCTGTTTTTTTCTATCGTAGCAATCAACCATAATTAATTTGTTACGCGTAATTTTGAATCTGTGCTATCTTTTAAAGTATTAATTTTAATTAGAAGATGTCAACGCATATTTTATTTTAAATTAAATGCCCAATTTAAGTTACATATTTTAATGGATAAGGATTAATAATACACTGGTCAAAATAGCTTCGGAAATAACAATGAATTTTTTATCAAATTCTGTAAGATAAAAATGGTTGTTGTGGGTCGTCCTTAAAAGATAGACTATGCTATTGCAGATGATTTTTTTGTTGATCTTTTTAAGATGTATAATCCTGTAGAATATTAATTTTATGTATCTCCTACGGTTTACGTGGCTAACGCCAGTAAAGGGTCCAGTCGGCTAATATAGCAATTTTTTAACCAATACTTTGTATCAATATTTTAATTTAAAAGTGTCCGTGGAGTTTCTTGCCCGTTCTTCTCCATAAGAACCTACTATTTGGAATGGCCAACTAGCTTCATATTTGTAACTGACCGACTTCTTGACAATTCAAAAGTGCCTGTATATGGTTTAATTGAAATAAATGCTTTGAGTTTGAGCTTGAGTCGGCATGATTTTCACCACTTATTTGCCTTATCTTATAATATTAGTGATTAAGGGACTTACTAAAGAATGGGCAGCAGCGTTCTCTATGCATTTTATCACCATACTGCGATCGCTAGCCCGCCTGCCAAGCGTGGCGGTTATGGCAACCCCGCCCTCCTTGTGGAGAGGCATGTCCAGCAGTGGACGTCTTTGGGCTGAAATGACGATGATATATCAAGTTATCAACTTGCTAGTTAATAATTTAATAAACATTACTAGTTAGCAACAAACTCAAACCGCATTGAATCAAGAACTGAACCACAATTTAATTGGTAACCTGTTAATTAAAGTAAATACAACATTGTTCACAACACTTAGATTGATCGCAGTGTTTAATCAAATTGAATTACAACACCTTGTGTAGGTATATCAATGTGGCAAATAATTAATATTGTTAACAGGTATAATGTTTAGTACATAAATACAGGTAGTGGTTTAGAATCCTATTAAGACGCAGATATATGCCAGTGACCTTGAGTGGTTAGCTTGCGTGTTCTGTACTGAGCTCACGCAACGCGTCGCAGATTCAGCCAGTAACAGGACTCTCACATCAAGGAGCGCTCTCCCCAATTTGACGCATTATTAATTTATTATACACAAAACAAAAGGTATTTTAATAAAACGCGTATACTAAAAGATCAATAATTAAATTATCTTTAAATTGGTGAAGGTTTCAGAAAAATACGCTTGGTAGATTTTGCGCCATTCTCAGTTTTTTATCCGCATTATACATATCTTTACAAATTAATTTCACTATGTTATATAAACATGAAAGGTGAGTGGAAACGCCGGGACCCGGACGCATTTGAAGGACATATTATAATGACCAAATTGGTGAGGTTCTTTAGAAAGGTCAGGTGCGTAGTCCTACTCACAACCAGCGTGCCTGTACGACCAGAAGTATGATCGTAGGCGAAGCAAAAGCAGTATGTAACGATCGTAGCAAGTGGCGTTCTATAGTTTCTGCCTACCCACATAGGAAGAAGGCGTGAGTTTATGTATGTGTATGTATATAAACATAATTTAAAATATTCACATATTAAGTTATTGAGAAAATGCTCTAATTTAACATATATTTTGTTCAAATCATTAACACTACTCGTTTAGACGTGATCTTCAGCATAAAATCATTAAAAGTCGTTTATCGTCGCCTTAAATCGGGGCCATTACCACTGGGCCACCACTGCTCTCGCATACCGTGTTAATGAACTATAAATAAATAAAGTAAGTACATTCATTAGGAGTAATTATCAGTCGATGACCGAATGCAGCATGATGTCCTGGGTTCGATTCCCGGGTCGGGCAAAGTGTTATTGGGTTTTTATATCTGGAACTTCTCAGTAGCAGTCCGGAATCTGGATTTGTGCCCGGTTGATGGCAATAGGCTCGCCCCCTATTACATGGGACTTAAACATAACTGGCGAAATGTGGGTGTACATAGGTACACCTCTGCCCTACCCTTTGGATAAACAAGGCGTGATGTAGTTATTATTCGTGTAGGCTATTATTTGCTACGGCATGAACTATTTGTAATGTAGCGGCATCAACATACCAAAAGAGGCATGAGGAACTGGTGTAAAGGTCACTCTATAGAAAAGGGAGGATCTTCCGACCAGACGGGTGTTATGTCTGGTGGGCAACTGCCCAACGGTTGATGTCGGGATGTTGCATATATGCTAGTTGTGCGGTAAACTTTGCTTGCGCGATGCAGGATTTTGCGTGACGTCAGTATGACGCGTAGTTCGCATGTGGCGATGTTGATGCCGCTACAGTAATGGTTCAGCTGATACGAAACAAAAATATTGCACCGGAACCGAACACAAGAGTGATAAAGAACAATAATCCAAGTGCGTGTCGGACCACGCATAATGAAAGGTTCCGTAGTTGGGATGAAGTTATCCAAAAAATAAACTTAACATTGTAGTTGAAAAACATGTTCTCCCATACGATATACGCAACGGTCAAATTTCTAACTGCAATTGCAATGCAATACAAAAATGTACGTTTGTAATCACATTTTTTTTATGTGGTAAAACTAGAAATGGACAATTTTCGGACATTTCCTTTTACTTGTGCTGTGAGACCTTGCTTCTTGCCAAATTTCATGATTGTAGGTCAACGGGAAGTACCCTATAATTTTTGATTGATTTGCGAGTATCAAAATATGTCGCAGAAATCGCCGTATTTTTTATTGCGTTGACTTAGAAGCTTGATTTTTTTAGAGCTCGAAGGGTCTGTAGATCTACATATTTGATATTAATTTCTACTTGATACTTCCAAGCGTTCCTGATAAAAAGGGTCTTGACAGACTGACAGCCAGACAAACAGACAGACACGAAGTGATCCTACGAGTATAAGGGTTCCGTTCTTTCCTTTTGAGGTACGGAACCCTAAAAACACATGGATGGTGCGGAATCCTATCTTTCACACAAGTCAGAGATTACACTACCACAAATTTGCTAAATCAAACCTAGTACATTCATCACTAACATTATTAATAGATTCACCGAGGACAATACACGGATTAAGTTAGCAAAATGTATTGTTTTCCTTGCCAATACAAATACCACCTTACTAGCCAAAGTTACGGTAGCTTTTTCAACGAAGATTGGTTTAATCAAAGTAATAAGGGCGGTCGAAGTGACGCCGGTTGCTGACAAACAGCTGTGGCAGGTCCGGACAATGATGGACACCAGACATCTATCCGGTTAACGTGCCGTGAAGGGCGATCGTCCACGACACACGTCCGGTCTGGATTCCGGTAAAGTGTTTTGGTTACATCCAATTTATATGGCGAATAGTTTGGATAGAGTCAGTGTTTTAAGATTTCAAGCAGAAATTCAGGGTGTACCACTTACTATGAGAGCAATGGACATAATTCCTGGACGTTAGTCAGTCAACGTATGAGGCAAGACTTGAGACATGAATTACGTTACACGTTTGTCTGAATCGTTCACGTTACGTCTGTTAAATTAGTTCACATGTGATTTGGTGACATTATTTACAGTCGGGAAAATTAATAAATTATCGAATTGAGTACCAACTTAAATTGTCCATATTGAAATCACAACTGTAATTTTTTGACAGTTGTATGAAATAGCTATAACACGTCAAATTGACGTAGGATGTCAATTTGCTTAGCAATAAACTTCTCTGATTGGACAACATTCGTTTTTGTTTACTCTAAACCTGACAAGTTCTTAAGAAAATACATCAAAATTGACCATTCCCCATAGGTAGTAAAGGTTGTATAATTATAATGATGAGGACATAGTACTCAAAATAATATTAACTATTATAAAAAAAAAATATTAGAGACCCTAACAGTAAGCCCTTTCATTTAATGTGTCGCACGGTACAGTTAGAAAAACTTTTTTTTTTTCAGTTTGTACCCCATTAGTGACCCATATTCAAAATTCATTTAGGTATTTACGTTACACAACCATGTTTAGGTCACAGAATTTCATATGTACTTATACCAAATCTTAACTAAATCGGTCCAATAGATTCGGAGAAAATATGCTGTGCAGACGGACAGACAGATAGACACACGAGTGATCCGTTTTTACCTTTCGAGGTACGGAACCCTAAAAACGTGAATAAAATCGTCGTTTCTGCACATTTATATTTACAAAAACCAGTATGGAACATTTTTTTTTTTTTTTGTGGTGTTGACCGAATAATTGTCAATAATTAATTGAAACCTGAAATAATTAATTCCAATCTTATCCTGATTGCTAATGTTAAACACACTGCAACATTCTGTTTATCAAATAAACACAGTAGATACGAGGATTATGCATCCTGCATAGTTAATTCTGTAATTAATTAGCTAAATGACAACAGGCCTACGCCAGAGTTAACTAGCATATTTTATAATAATAATACGGAGATTAATTATAATGTTTATTTAATGAATTTGAATTGTTACAATGATACGTTCTAGTATTTATTAACTTGTAGCGGCATCTACATCGCCATAAAATCATGATAATCATGATCAAAATGTTGATCCAGCCCGTCCCCAAATTGTTACTAATTTTGTGATCCCCCAACGACGCCCTAAGCCGAGGTCCGTACCCCACAGGGGGTGCCCTTAGTGCGCTGTCGTTTAGTTTTAATATATATAATTTGCGCCCTGGCTGGAGGCTTTAAGATTAAAAACCTTAGGGCAGCCACAGAAATATCCGGTTAAGTAGCAACGACCTCTCTAGGTCTGCTACGAGATGCCATTAAAAAAAAAAAAAAAAAATCAACATCGCCACATGCGAACTACGCGTCACACTGACGTCACGCAAAATCCTGCATCGCGCAAGCAGAGTTTAGCGCGCAACTAGCATATACCCGACATCAACTGCCGGGCAGTTGCCCACAACACCCGTCTGGTCGTATATACAACATCCCGACATCAACCGTCGGGCAGTTGCCCACCAGACACAACTCCCGTCTGGTCGGAGGATCCTCCCTTTTCTATAGAGTATGAGTGAACTTTACACCCTGTTCCTCATACCTCTAAATAAATAATAATTATATATATATAATATATTATATTAATATTCTTCTAAATACTCTTCCAGTTTTGAAAACACATATATTTTCTTTATCCGATTATTTATTTATTCACAGGAAAGACAGTCGTTATGGTTAGTCAGAAGTTCAAAGGTCTGACAACTAGTCTTACCAATAGGTATCGTGTTACCCAGTTACAACTAGAAACAGTTATGTTGTGAGCGCGCAATCGTGAAGACTCGAAAACGTCCTAATTGGGACGTATTTGCTAGTCTGAGATGCCAACATTCGGTGACTGGTGGCCAGAATAATGTTTGTTTACATTCTCGCGCAATTGACAACACTAGCTGTCTCTTTTTAGGGTTCCGTACCCAAAGGGTATAACGGGAACCCCATTACTAAGGCTCCGCCGTCTGTCTGTCTGTCTGTCTGTCAGTCTGTCTGTCTGTTTGTCCGTCTGTCCCTCTGTTACCAGGCTGTATCTCATGAACCGTGATAGCTAGACAGTTGAAATTTTCCACAGATGATGTATTTCTGTTGTGTGTGTACAAAAAAATAGAATAAAATAAATAATTAAGGGGGCTCTCATACAACAAACGTGATTTTTTTTGCTCGTTTTTGCTCTATATTGATAACGGCAACAGGTAGACGCTTGAAATATTCACAGAATATGTAGATATATCGTCCCCGTATTTGGAAAACTAAATAACTTCGTTTTTGGCGATTTTGTCTTTTCCCTATTTTTAAATAATCCAAAACATGACGCATGTTTGAGTCTTACAGGAATTTACTTATCTTATTCCGTTCCAAAAATATAGCCATTTTTGTCGTTCAGATGGAATAATGCATATCTTCAAACTAATTCTAATTTTTTGAAGGAAAAATAAACAACTCAATAAATAAATCAATAACTGTGGTCAATGATTAGTTAAATTTTTAATAAATTAAATAAAATAAGTTGTTGATTTTTTCTTCAATTTACAAATTCTATCATAAAACTAACAAAGTTCTAGGAAAACTAAATAACTCTACTTATTTAATTTTGCTACTCAGAATTCTGTCAAAACGTACATTACTTTATAAACACTTGATGTTATCTATTTCTTCTACAACTAGATAGGTAATTATTAATTACAAGATGATAGGCAAATAAAATCAAATAGATTAAGTTATTTATAATTGCCACGCGAAATATTGTAGTGTCTATTCAATGAATCGGAACAAGGAAGTGCGCGGGGGGAAGCGCGGGTGTCAGCGCGTGTGACTGATGCATCATGACTGATCATGCAATTAGAAATGACGCTTGACAGTATGAGACAAAACTTAGACAGGGCCTTTTGTTTCTTTATCTCATGTTCATCTATGTTAAGAACGCATTGACCGCACGCAACTCGACCAATCAGAAGCATCTCGCACATTATGGATAAAATGGCATGTCCATATCATAATATCTTGACGCAAGTATATAAAATCAATCTACCTACTCCTACCTCAACAACAAATACTAAATCGAGATTAAGCAACGGTGGATGGGTGACCAAATCAGTTTACCTATTTTTATTTGTATGGAATCCTCTGTTTTTTAATACTTAATAAAACAATGTAGAGTAGGTATGGATTTGAGTATGCTGTCACTTGACTGCATAAACTCTTGTCAAGTTGTTATTGTTTTTCTTTTTTCGTAATTTAATACCTACAATATGGCTTCTTATTGTTTTAGGGTGAAAATAAGACAATAAAACAACAGGAGCAAAGTACCGTCAGCCCATAAAAACATAATATTATAACATGCCAGAAATCACCGATTTTATATCGAATATCCGAAATTAACAAACATGTTTCCAATGACGTAAATTTCGCTGTTGATATTACGCCTGATGTTCTTAACCTTCCTGAGCATGACGAATTTAAGATTATTACATGCGAATCGGCTCCAGCTTCAATAATGGCTAGCGAAATGATTTCTAATAACATTAAACCACCCCAATCAGCACCTATGCCCGTAAATGTCAGTCCCATTTCTTTGTGTAGCAGTAAAATTAATTTAAATGAAGATGACAACATACCATTATACAACTATAAAGATGTCAGTTCACCAGTCAGAGGGTCAAGTTCCATTTCGGGTGTCGAACCAATGCCACCTTCGACAGATGAAGAACCTTTTTCTGATTCTGGATCGTCATGGATTCCGGACTCAGAAGAAGAAATTAAAATAAAAAGAAAACGTACATCTTTAATGAACATGAGATTTGAAGGTATAAACTCAATTCCGTCGAGTGATTCTGAAGATGAAACAAGTAAAATTATAACAACTCGCGCTATTATTGAAACTCCTTTTGACCAAGTCAAAAGTTCTTCTATCAGTTAACCCCGATAGAAGAACCATGAAACACGATGTCACAATTGCAGAAACAACAGATTCAGAAACAGAAACAGAAACAGGCAATAAGGAAAAAGAAATCTACAGATGGAAAAAAAGTAATCAAACAAATTGGAAAAGAAACAAAGAGTTAGAGAAGAAACGAAAATGTTTGCCATATAAGAGTAAAACTGGAAAGCTTTGTGCAGCTAAACTACCTAAAAGTCCTAAATGCAGCAATAGTTGCCGTCAAAAATGCACAGAAAAGTTTACACAAAACGAGCGTGAAATAATTTGCAAACACTATTGGTCTAATCAATCAAATCAGTCAATCTAATCTAATCAGTCAATCTGAAGTCGATGATTAAACTTATTTTGACCCCTGCTCTACATTCTGGTGATCTTTTGAAACCTAACAACACAAACAAAATTATTTGAGTTTTTAGGGATTTACATTGTTAAATTTACGTGATTTTAAATTACATACATACGCCGTGTTTTATTTAATGTGTATGAAGGTAGTTTTTATTTTAAGTTGCTGTACTTTTGTTTATGTCCCTTACATTTACCTTTCAGTATTGATTAAGTACAGACATTTCAATTGTTTTGAATTTTAAATGTTTTATTTTACTTAATTGTAGGATCAATAGTCCTAAGTAATTGATATTAGAAGTTTGTTGATTTTTGTACTCAATGTACCTGATGAGTCATATTATTTTTTGAGTTTTATTTTAGTTGTGTTTCCTAAAGTACCAATGAAGAATTATTTTTATTTGAATTGAGTTGTTTTAAAGTTTTATAATGATTGCTATACCTTTGATTTGTTGTTCATTTTTTAATAAAGTCTATTTTATGTCAAAATACAGCTTATTATTTTTAATGGCACCAATAACAGTTAAACAATATCAAAGTAATAAACGTTCAACTTTTACATTTAAACATATTTCAAGTTTGATAAATTCAATAACTGCATTTATTTCACCTTCTTTTACTCTACCAGATGGATCTAGGTTGTAGGAAAACTAAATAAATAGCCGAAATAAATAACTAATTGCAGTTACGTTACAAAAAGTAGTTGTGGCAAAATTAAACAACTTGGTTTTATATATTTTATTTAGTTATTGTTGAAGATATAGTCCAGTTTGTTTATGCATAATGTTAAAGATAATCAGGTCCACAAAATATAAAATTACTATTAGTAAAATTGTCTCAATTTTTTTAACAAATGAACATTAATTGAAAAAAAAACACTAAATCTCGTTTATCTCAAAACTAGAAAATCGGAGTTATTTAGTTTTCCAACTACGGGGACGATATATTGACTTTAGAAATAAATAATTAAATTAAAATAAAACAAATATTTAAGGGGGCTCCCATACAACAAACGTGTTTTTTTGCAATTTTTATAGATAATGGTACGGAACCCTTCGTGCGCGAGTCCGACTCGCACTTGGCCGGTTTTTTCAAGCCATAATTTTTACTTGTAGTGAAATGTAAAATGAATGAAAAGTGGATATGTGTGCTGCCGCTGCTGCGCGGAGCACTTTTTTCGGTTGTTTTGTGAGTGTATAACGTAGATGTTTAATATAATATCATTGGTTCTATAGGTCAGATATCGCTCCATGCAAAATTCTTCAGCTGCAATTTTTTTTTTTTTTAAACGTTTTTTAAACATACACAAACAGCCAGACTCGAAACAACTACTTGTAGGCCATACAAATATTTGTTCCGTGCGAGAATCGAACCCGCGACACGCACCGCAGCAGTCAATCGCTTAACCACTGCGCCAACCGTGCCGTATTTAGGTTAGGCTGGAAGCTGACCTCGACATTTTGGGGAAACGGCCCAGCCTTTTCACAACTATGCTGGGGTCGGCTTCCAGCCTAACCAGATACAACTGAATACCAGTATTTTAAATGGAGCGACTGCCTATCTGACCTCCACAACCCAGTTACTGGGTAACACGATACCCTTTAGTAAGCCTGTTTGTCAGACTTTCAGGCTTCTGATGACCCGTAACGACTACCCAAAGATCTACAACTGATAGCCGGGACCAACGACTTAACGTGCTCTCCAAGGCATAAAGAGGTCTTGGTATGTAAAGATGGTCACCCATCCACGGACCAACCGCGGCAAGTGCAGCTTAACCTGATCGATCGACCCGTGCGGCTGTTATATCATCATCATCATTCCAGCCGAAAGACGTCCACTGCTGGACATAGGCCTCCCTAAAAAGGGGGGGGGGGGGTTTGCAAAAATCGCCACGCTTGGCAGACGGGTTGGCCATCGCAGTTTGGTGTTAAAATGCATAGAGAACGCTGCTGCCCATTCTCTATTAAGTCCCTTAGTCGCCTTTTACGACAACCACGGGAAGAAATGGGATGGTGCTATTCTTTACGTTCGGCACCACACGGAGCAACGTCCAGCACCACACGGCTGTTATATACTTAGCTACAAGCCCAAAAATATAACAATGACATCACAATAATATTATAAAGACGAAAGTTTGTGACTGTGCG
Organism: Tiliacea aurago; assembly: GCA_948098905.1. Taxonomy (NCBI): domain Eukaryota; kingdom Metazoa; phylum Arthropoda; class Insecta; order Lepidoptera; family Noctuidae; genus Tiliacea; species Tiliacea aurago. The sequence goes on from OX402582.1 coordinate 23,341,998, forward strand.
TGTTTGTTACTTCTTCACGCTCAAACGGCTTGACCAATTTTGATAAAATTTTGTATGAAAGTAGCTGACATCCTGGATTAACATACTGGCTACTTTTTATCCCGCTATGCTTACGGGATCGAGACATACGCAGGTGAATCCTCGGGGCGCAGCTAGTAAGAAATAAATTACTGGGTAAACTCAAACTCAAAGCATTTATTTCAATTAAATAATTTACAGGCAGTTTTGAACTGTCAAGAAGTCGGTCAGTTACAAATAAGAAGCTGGTTGTCCATTCCAAATAGTAGCTGGTTCATATGGAGAAGAACGGGCAAGAAACTCCACGGACACTCTTTTAAATTAAAATATTGATACAAAGTATTGGTTACATCATTCATATTGAAATTATACGTGTGATAACGATGCAAAACGTCAGAAACGTCCGTGATAAAAAGATGAGCAAAAAAAACAATTCAAAACTAAAATAATTAAAAATAAGCCGTGGCAGTTATGAGATGACCAGTCCCAACTGACAGCGCCTGTTCACGAACATGACGCATGGATCAGCACCATGCACCAAGTATAGTAATGCCTTACTATTCAATATTTTTCTACAAACCTCAGTATAAAAAGTCTTACCTCTTATACAACAATCCACCACAGGTTTAATCCTAAACTTTACCCTAAGTTAGATTCCAAAACACCAAAGAACCCTCTTAAAAAGCAGGAATCTGGACCATCCAGTGCAGGCGATCGTTCTTAACGCCACATTACACGGGCCGATGTCTCGTGTCCGACATTTGTTGGACTGAATGTTGGACACGGGACAATTATCTGGATTTAAACGCCTATTGTTGTTACGAGATTACAAGTGCCTGGCGTTTGTAAGGGTTAGTAATGGTTTATAAAACTTACATTCAAAAATAGTAATTTCAGATCATGCTCTTTGCCGTATAGTAATTTATAAATAATATAATAGACAACAACTTCAAAATTTGGCGACAAATCAGAATGGGGGCTAAAATAAGCTTATTTTAGCCCCATTCTGATTTGTCGCCAAATAACAATTCCGAATAAGCGAACAAATTAAAAAATATATATTATTTGTCCCTAGACGGATTTCTAGCTCAGTTTAAACAATCTCTGGCCTTGTTACTACATCTTAATACTTAGTACACCTCAATCACACCCTTAACAGGTGCAATCCAGTACTTAATGACAGATTTAACAACAATTATTTCCGCTGACATACCTTTAATCCATCTGTGCTAAAAACTGTCGCAACTAACAAAAAATGTGACAACTTACTAAACTAAAACCTCGTTAAAATTGTAGAAAAATTAGGGGTAAGTCTTGTACAGTCATCAGTAGCCCACACTGCCACGACATGAAGCCGTTGTCAATGTGAAATTGTTATCACTAAGGTGCAGTTCACTGTACTACGTGCCAAATCCTCTGTTTCCATCAGTCTGTAGGTACACTCGTAATTCGTCTAAGCATTGCATTAATTTAGCTTATCCTCGCTTATCTACTGCTTTGAGATGCGTCCCGTGTACCTACTCTGTGCACTGCCGGAATTAGGAAATAATAGTATGTTAAATATATTTAAAATAACATTTTAAATCTTACCCTCTTATACACACATATCACATCATCACTTTGTTTGGTAGAATTTTACTCCATGTTTTTTGATAATATGAGAGTACAGCAAGCGATTTGTTCAATGAGTAAGTATCTATCTAGATACTGGGTTAAAAAAAAAAAATAATATACAATATTAGTTTTATTATACAGGCTGTTAAACAAATTGCGTGCCATAGCTTAGGGGTAGGTTCAGTATCAATAAAAGAACTCAAGAAAAATAAAATAAAAATTCCGAATCAATTCAGAATTCAGAATATTTTTTTTTTTTGTTTAAATGCTTTAATTACTTACCTACTAGGTAAGTAATTCAAGCAGTAGTTACTAAATTAGGTTTTTCTTGCAATTTTTTTAAATGTTTATAATTTGAATATTTTTTTTTATTTAATTTTTCTTGGGTTCCTTTATCGATACTGAACCTACCCTTAAGCTATGGCACGCAGTTTCTTTAACAGCCTGTATAATGCGAAACTCAAAACACGTGTCTAGTATTTTTATGTAAAGAATCTATGTACAAAATTTCAAATCTGTATCATGAAAAATCACAAAGTTATAAGGTTGTTATGTTACCTGGTTGTCCGTACAAAAACATGCTAACGGCGCCCCCGCGCCTCCAGGGTAGTCTTGCGCTCTTTGATAATAAATTGGCAGTAGGTACCTACCTACGCCGATTGTATTGTAAGTAATTAAATGGTAATAACATTTTCCATCACACTTAAATATTTTTGGGATAAAATATAACATGGTGTAAAAATTATTGAAATCGATTCAGTTCCTTATTCTGAACAAACTATATTCAGGTTTCGCATATACTAAAAATAATGTTGTATAAACACAGTGCTACAAGAATCTTTTTGGCGCTTTTATGACATTGACAGGAGGCCGTTGTTGGTAAGCAATTGCTTTGTGAAATTGTATAAATTGTATTGAAAAACAAGATGCCGAACTATTTTAATAAATTAATTCCAATTCTTAAGACGCGCCAAAAGACCCTTGCAGGGTTGTAAAAAAAATCAAAAATCAAAAGTCATTTATTCAAACTAGGCTGAGAATCAGCACTTTTCGAACGTCAATAATTACATGAGGCAGTCCCCCAAAAACGCCCATCCTTCACCACTTCCTAGTGCTTTAGCTGGGAAGAAGAAGTGGCGCAACAAACTCCCCAGCATCCATACCATGTACCATCCGTACCATCGCGAAAGTTCCCGGTCGACCACTTTTCAACCTTATTACTATGGGTATAAAGGCGAAAAATGGTCGACTGGGAACGTTCGCGGTGGTACATATGCAGTTTTTTGCGTGCTTACGTTCCCACTTTTTGCAGATTCTGATCAGTTGCTAAAACATGTGGCCCTGATACTTCATGACGTATATAATGTCATGTGGTAGGTATACCGGTTTTGAACATTTATCCCTCAGCGTGTTATAATTTATTGTATCAAATGCGCGACTTAAGAGGGCCCTTCCCGGTCCGTCTATTGTCAACGCGAGCATGTTCGAAAAGTTTGTTGTTTCGTTCACCGCAACTGAGAACTACTAATAAGCAAATGAGAACGCGATAACATTGAACGAAAAATAGTGTGCGGAAATTTCATAAAATTGGTTCGAGGAAATACGTGTTTTTGCGTAAGCCTTACAAGTTTGTGAAATAAAAATGTACCTCTTACTACAAAATTTACCTCTTTATAATATTAGTATAGATTTTTTATTATAGCGGCAATATAAATACACAATCTTTGAAAATTTAAAACTTTAATCTGTGTTCGTGAGATACAGCCCCCTGACAGACAGACGGAAGGACGGACAGCGCAGGCTTAGTAATAAGGGTACCATTAGGCAACCTTCGGGTACGTAACCCTTTTTTTTTTTTTGGGTGGGAAATTATCAAATAACTTCTCCCGCTCTGGGCGGAGCGGGAGGGCGTGTCAGACTTTTACTGACTAAAACCCACCCGTATTCCTTCATTTGCCTGTGTGCCAGGGCCACGATATCCCTTTCGGACAAACTCGCAACCCTGGCAGGCATTGGCCCTAGCGGCCCCGTCAGTTGGTGCTGACAACTCTTTGAGGCGCGCGTGGAATACGACGCGCCGTCGACCCGGGCCTGGTCGTTATCGGATGGTGAGCTACCCATCGCTCACCGTCCGCAGGCCCACGCCTACGGTGGCCGGAAATCGGCTTGCGACTCCCGACGCCCGGGGCGTCTCCTGCGGCGACTAGGGGCGCGAGGGCGCGAACCTTGCCTCTCCCTCACGCGTTCCGCCTCCTCCTTCGCAAGCATTACTAATTCGCAGAAGGAGGTGACGGCCTCCCATGCTCTCTCGCTCCGAACCATGGCCTGAACCAGGGCCGGACGCGAGAGATCGCCGCCGCCGATCGCCTCCGTGAGGACACGGCGGTGCTCCGCCCAAGCTGGGCAGACCTCCACCGTATGCTCCACCGTGTCCTCCGGGCGATCCACACAGTGGTGACACCCGGGCGTTTCCTCCCGCTTTATCCTGAACAGGAACCTCTCGAAACAACCATGTCCGGTGAGGACCTGCGTCAGGCGGAAGGTGAGGACGCCGTGGCGCCTCTCTAGCCACTCCTCAAAGAGGGGACTTATCGCCACAATTGTGGCGTGCCCACGGGTCCGTAACCCTAAGAAGTACAAAACAAACTTGACCTAATAGAACCGAAAACTGGTGGCCAAGCAATGGACAACAGTCTCTATGGGCCAGTCGTGTACGGTGTAACTTAACACGATATCCCATACAAACAAATCGGATAATAGCACTTCACTATACATCGTCCAAAGTACCTCTCAACGATGAGATGTCCTACTCTCCCTAACTCATTGTTAGAACATTAAAGACTATTGATTAACACCGTACAAATAACCCTTATATGTTGACGTAATCATCAGTTAACCCGTGTGCGAACAGCGTTTAAATGGATGCTACATCAGATTCAAGAATTAGGGGATTGTGTTAACAAGCTCAATAATTTCACGAAATTGCTAATATTAACGTTCCGATTATAATATAAATGTATGGAAGCGTAATAGAAATTAATTTTGGATGATAGAATTAGCGTCGAAGCGGTGCTGTAATGGTAAGTTTTGGGTACGTTCGTCATTTATAGTTTAGGGTGAATGTTGAACTATTTAGGGTAGTAGGTAGTATACTCGTAACATTTTGTTTTATTTTGTATAACTGTTTATACTCGTACGTTTATAATGTAAGGGAAGAGCGGAGCCTTCAACTACAGGCATTTTCTATGCTTAAATGGAGACTCCTCGACATGCAATGTAAGCCAAATGGTTATATGAAATAAACTTATTATTTTTTTTTTAACATGACTATTTATGCAATAAGACTCTAATAGTAAGTCTGTGGACAATATCAATTTTAAACTTTATTAATATCAGTAACTTATTGACATTATAATAATTTATTACTAGCTTATGCCCGCTGCTTCGCCCGCGTGGACGTCGGAAATTATTCCACGGGAACTACCAGAATAAAAATAATATAATTCAATCATGATTCGAAAGACACGTGGCGCCATCTATTATCATAAGAACGTTATTGTTGTTTTCCTCGGAAACAGTATTTTTTTTTGCCGACCCCAACGTGGTTGGGAAAAGGCTAGGCAGATTTATTGAATTAACTATTTATTATTGACATTATCGCATTTAGTTAAATATTGACAATACCTGACATATTTTTTTTTTATTGATATGTATGAATTGACATAATTTATGTATATTTGCACGCCAAATGGCAAAAAATAGAGAAACTGAAATTTATAACAATTGTAACATCTTGCACACTATTGTAACCTATGTTTATAAATCAAGACTAATTATTGACTTATTATTGATATGGCGTAGTTTGTAATTAAGCTTTACGTTTTAAGTACTTAACATGCAAATCGAGGTCGAAATCTATGGCAGATAGAACTAAACTGATTCAGCTGGCCGGTTATCTTTTTATGCCAAACTGTGCAATTTGTAAATCAAGGGGGGCAACTTTACCTTACCAATGTAAAGTTTCCTCCCTAGGGTAATCCATTATGTAACGTATTATTAGCTGATCATTGAGTTTTAGTATCCAAACTGGCTCTGATTTACTCGCAACAAGAAATTGTTTATTTGTGTTAGTCTGTTCTCCACCCATGTCATGAAGAAAGGTACAAGCAGGTAGACACTTATTTCTTTTACACACTTTATGCCTAACAAAAAAAAATCCAACTCCAATGACGTAATCCCTAAGATCTCTAAGAGACAGTCCGAAAATCTCAGCTAAGGATAATGTATCTAGCCTTACCCGAGCCCCAAACTAAGTGACCCATTTGCAATATTAGTGAGAGAAGCAAGAAAAACACGGGAACAAATTACGCTAAGTTTTTCCCCTTGAAGGATGTAATCCGCTATACAATATTCAGCATTCTACCCTTACCCTCGGTCAACACTAAGTGCTATGTATTCAGATTACATTACCATCTTTGTCGCCACGTAATGTTGGAGAAGCCATTTTCGTGTTTCTAATTTAGCTCAGGTCACTGGTCTTTTATGGAATTACTTGCTAGATGAATACTTGCTGCTGTTTGTTGCGCCACTTCTTCTTCCCAGCTAAAGCACTAGGAAGTGGTGAACGGTGGGTCGTTTTTGGCGGACTGTCTCACGTAATTTTTGACGTTCGAAAAGTGCTGATTCTCAGCCTAGTTTGAATAAATGACTTTTGATTTTGATTTTGAATACATTTTTACCTACGGCTTCGAAGTGTTTTTTTTCGTATTTTTATTTTGTTCCTTAGTAATTTACTTTAGGATCGTTCAAACGAATAAAACCGGCCAAGTGCGTGTCGGACCACGCACAATAAGGGTTCCGTAGTTGGGATGAATTTATCCCAAGAACAAACTTAACATTGTAGTTAAAAAACATGGTCCCCGATACATTCCAACTGCAAATGTAAGTTTGTACGCACAATATTGAGTGATTTACCATGTTATTTTAAGATAAGATAAATACGTCATATAGGTTTTCCTGTAATCTATAAGTAAAGAACAATTTTTTTGTATTTTTATCAAACTTTTATGCTTACTAGTTTCAGAGATAAGGGGGGGGGGGGGGGGAATGGTAATTTTTAATCTATTTTCTTAAATAATTTCAAAAGTATATATTTAAAAATTATAAAAAAATATATATATGAAATCCTTAAAACAAGCCCTTTTATTTGATATGTCACAAGGTACAGTCAGTAAAACTTATTTTTAAATTTTCTAATTTGCCCCCCAAAAGTGACCTCCATATTCAAAATTAATTTATTTACGAAACATGTCCGTGTTTGAGTCACAAAAGTTCATATGTGTACCAAATTTAGATTCGGAGCAAATCAGCTGTGACAGACGGACAGACAGACAGACACACGAGTGATCCTATAAGGCTTCCTTTTTTCCTTTTGAGGTACGGATTTTTTTCCTTTTGAGGTACGAAACCCTAAAAATAAAGAAAACAACCCATGCAGCACTCTTCAAAATTCTAAAACGTTTTGAAACCTCAACTTAACACTTTAAAATAAAATCCAACCCAGTACACGTTCCTGTATCGTTGTTACAAAATCAAAACAATATCTTAGACTTAGGAAGACGGGCTTAGCAGACTGTGAACACATCTGCCCCTCACATCCGGAGCCACACGCGGCTCCACAGATCTGAGACGGAATTGCCAACGCAAAAATATCTCACGGATGTGTACCATGCGGTGAAACCACTTTCTCTTTATTATTATTATTGCAATTCTAATTTTGAAAAGAGAGTTTGTAAATCGAAACAAATGATAACGACAAAAAGTACCTAAGGGTGGTCCCATTGCCATCAAATCAGAACCTGATGAGGGGATCCCATGGAAATCAAGGGAAATCCTCAAATTTTATAAGCACACCTATAAAGATTTCGATATTTTTATAGTAATTCGTACATTTGCTCTCGAAAAGCATCATTTGGTGAAGTGGAACTGATGATGAAGACCACAGGTTTAGTATTTAATGGGTTGTGATTCGATTAGGTACTTTAATATGGTTACTAAGCAATTTATGCTGGTCACAATGCTTATGGTGAGTGGCAGTTCTCCGGGTTCTTCCCAGGAGAACTTCTCAACAATATTCAAGTCCCAGCATCGGGAAAAGCAATGTTTTGTAAAAGGTAATGAGCATTAACATAAGGTTATTGTAACTTAGATAAATTAAAAACTGACCCACTAAAAAGAGAAAAATAAAAAAATTACAGACTTCCAAAAAAATACTACAAAGTGAAAAATAACTTTTATTTCGGAAGTCGGTGGCAAAAAAGTAAAATACATGTTATCAATAACTAGGTATATAAATAATTATAGAATGAGAATTACGGACTGTTTGGATTTACTAAACAGAGGTTTGGTAACTTTGCTTAGTAAATGCAGATCAAAACAGGTTAATTCTGTCTGTAAAATCATATGTAATTCGGAGCCCATATTGATTTTCTAATAAGTACATTTAAGCCCTTCTTTACTTATTCTATATAAGTTTCATTCTGATTGATTCCGGAAACTGAATTTCAATTCCAACAATGTTAAGAAACTGCAGACTCAAACCAAGGAAATCAAATTTTAAATTCAATTTACATTCAGTATTCAAGAAATCACTTACAGGGTTATGCGTACACGTTCACCAAAGTTTCAACACATAAAATGTTACAATGTAGTCAGTGGCAACCCTAACTTGTTAATAACCCTCACGTTTCGTTGCAGAATCTAGAATGCCCACTGATACAAAATAGATAAGTGCCTACAGAAGGTTGGCTCTGTCTTCTTCGCTTCGCTCTTAACAGACCGTGGTCCAAGAAAATTAGTCAATTGAGGGCAAGTATCGCGGAATGAGAGTTACTCAGCTATAAACTTGTATAAACCTTTATTTTGGCACCCTAAAACTTGTCTCGAAACCTACTTATCGTAGGGTGTCCGCGACTACAGATATTCCAAGGTCAAAGGTCATTTTTTTTTTTTTTTTTACACATTGTTTTCTCGTTTCCTATGGGTTTTATGCTATTTGTATTTATTAAGCGGTCGTAGTCACGATGAAGTGTATCCAATTACAAATGTAGTCGTTGCTTCACGAAGAGATCGTGAAGCAACGACTACATTTGTAATTGGTCTCCATTTGATTCTGTTAGTTGACAGTATTTTGCATTCATTAACAGGACGTCCAACCGCGGATTTAATTTGATCGGTGGTTATGCTATTTGTATTTATTAAGCGGTCGTAGTCACGATGAAGTGTATCCAATTACATTATTTATTCGTTGCTTCACGATCTCTCTGTATTTGATTCTGTTAGTTTACAGTCTTTTGCATTCATTAACAGGAAGTCCAACCGCGGATTTAATTTGGTCGGTCCACCTCATCGGTGACGTCATGCGTGTCCTGTTATTACCCTCTACTCTGCCCTGCCCCACTAGACGTTCTATGGAGTAATTATTCCGTCTCGAGACATGACCAAAGAACTTTAGTATTTGAGACTATATTATAAATAAAATAGTTTATTTGCACCTTCAAGTAAAAAACATGGTTTACAATAGCAATAGGCCCTAAGGTTAGTACAGTTGCAAGTTAGAGTTGCAGCCAATACCTTTTTTTTTTTTTTTTTGTTCACGGGGTGGAAAATCCTCATGGATGTCCTCCGCCCTGGGGCGGGCGGAGGGGTCTGTCAGACTCTTACTGACTAAAAACCACCCCAGTATTCCCCTCCCACACTTGCACCGGGGATCTTGGGATCTGTTATTCCTTCCGCAATCCCCGGCTAGTGCGCCCGCATCTGCGGGCCACCTCAAGTCTGGGGGGGGGTGAGGTGTCTGACCCCCCCCCCGCGACGTCTGCTAGGGGCGCGCGTGGAACACTACGCGCCACCACCTCGGGTCCAATGTGATAGGGGGCGGCGGACGTCCCCAAGTCCGCCGTCCCTGGACCCATTTATGGGGGCTGGAAGAGGGCGTTATCGGCCCTCCGCCGACGCCCGGTGCGCCTGCTGCGGGCCGGGTGAGCGGACGAGATCTCCCGCTCCCTTTCCGCAGCCTCCTTCTGCGACACGACTGTTTCGCAGAAGGACACCACCGCGTCCCAGGACTCCACACTGCCGGCCATCGACTCGACCACGGCCGGCAGCGATAGGTCACTGCCTACTCCTGAGATGAGGGCAAGGCGTGGCTCCTCCCAAGCGGCACACTCTGCCAGCGTATGCCGCTGCAGCCAATACCTAAGCTAACTTAATATCTTGTGTATTTATAGGTATCAGCGCCACAGCCTCGTTATCATTATAGCCGATGTTTGTGTGCCTAGCTTGTGGAATAATTTAAAAACGAACGAAAAACGAATGCAGCACCAACGTGTGAAGTATAAAAGTGAAGGTTTGAATATGTATGTCGGCGTCACCATTGTAAACAACACGTGCAACGGTCCGAGTTACGCACTGCAATGTGTCACTTAGGCCTCCCCACTCTCCCCACTACTCGAGCCGCTCTATATAAGCGAGCGCGCAGCAAGGAGGGGATCATTCTTGTCGCAGGCTCGGCCCGGTGCACATGTTGTAGCGCTTAGATACTGTAGTCTGAATTAAACTATTATTACAGTGAATTAATAAGTTGTGGAAATAAAGGCTGACTTCTGCTATATCTCTTACTTTCATTTAAGAGGTTGGACCCTCTGCCTTCATGTACTTTAATTACAGGAATTATTTTGAAATATCTAGATGAGATGAGAGTATTAGTGAAGCTATACGCTATTATATGCCGAGTTCTTGGAGTATCAAAACGTTTGTACGGAATTCTGTGCATGCTGGCTCGACGAGCAAAAACAGGCGTGCGCACTTTAGACGCAGTACATAACAGTACGCAGATCTCAAACTGTCTCGAATCAAATGACACACAATGTAAAATGATAAAGAAGTTTTATGGAGGACAGTCATTGACTACTTATCTATAATATCGTGACAGGTGACGAAACCTGGGTGTACTGCTTTGGACCGGAAAGAAAAAGCCAGTCGGCAGAATTGGTCTTTCCTTTTGAGGATTAGGCGACGAAAGTTAAGAAAAGACGAGGCATTGGTAAGGAAAAAATGCTTCTTTTTTCGGTAAATCATGATTCATGACATTACACAACAGTGTCGCTTGAAGAACAAAGGACAGTGACCATAGATTTGTATGTCAACACTTGCTTCCCCAAAGAAAAAGTTTGCGAAAAGTGACCTCGAAGCAATGTCCTCCTTCACCACGATAACGCGTCCTCACATTTCGCTAAGGAAATTGAAGTGTATTTAAGGTTTCAAATGTAGAACTGATGACCTATCTGCCTTACAGCCTCCTGTCTGCCTTACGACTTCTTTTTGTTTCATAAAGTTAAAGACAAATTTAGAGGTACACGTTTTACGAGCACTAAATCGGCGGTGAATGCGTTTCACGAAGCTATTGAAGAGGTCCCTAACGAAGACTGGCCCAACTGTTTTTTACAATGGTTCCAGCCAATCCAGAAATCTATAAATTGTGAGGGCATATACTTTGAAAAACAATAAGAGTATCTTATATCTATTCTTTTTTATCTGCATCCAGAAACTTTCAGTATGAGCAAGTGTGTGTATGCTGTTAGGCGTGTTTTTAATCAGCGAAGCGCAGATAATATCAGGTTCTATATTCCCAGGCAAGTTCAATGTTATTGCTTTTGGTCCCTGGCCACCACCTCAGGTTAACATACATATACATAAACTCACGCCTCCTTCCCATGGGGGTAGGCAGCAACTACAGAACGCCACCTTAACGATCCTTACATACTCCTTTTACTTCATTTAGATTCATCTTCGTTCATCTGTTCATACACGCACGCCTGTTGCGAGTATTACGTACCTGATTTTTTGAAGAACATTACCAATGAGGTCATTACATGTCCTGGGGTGTCCCCTCCCGGCGTGTATAGACACGCCACGTCACGAAAACGCACCCCCACTATAAGTCCGTCTTCGTATAGCTACTGTAGCGGCATCAACATCGCCACATGCGAACTACGCGTCACACTGACGTCACGCAAAATCCTGCATCGCGCAAGCACAGTTTACCGCGCGACTAGCATAATTATATACAACATCCTGACATCAACCGTCGGGCAGTTGCCCACCAGACACAATACCCGTCTGGTCGGAGAATCCTCCCTTTTCTATAGAGGATCAGTGATCTTTACACCCTGTTCCTCATGCCTCTAAACTACTTTTTAGCTCGTAGTATGGAGCCGGCCTTCTCTGTATCTACCTATTTGTGTTTATGTCTAGGCACCCAAATAATACGAGCAATCGTTTAGAAAACGACGTTGTACGAAGTTTGTAGATCAATTTTATTACTTTTAGTGCTAACTACGGCTATTTCACCATGTTACTTTGAACTTCTAAATTGTTCAGAGCGGCTTTTGTTTTCACGCGCGTACTAATTTGTCGGGGTCACAAGAATGTTAAGTGTTGTCAAACACTTACCGAGTTTCTTCTTTGTATGATTTGCTTAAAATTTTTAAACTAGTGAAATTATTATTTAAATTACATCGCTTAGGTTTACAGTCTAACCAGATGCAGAACAGATGAGGATGAGTGGGGTAATTGCGTAACTCACATAAAATGCCAATTGATAGCAATGAATTTAAATTTAATTTAAATTGTGGCATTGATTATTGAAGTAAAACTTCTTTAGGCACGCTTGACTTGGGGAGTAAGCTGGTGAATGCATGACGAGAGCGTTACGGAAGTGACGAGAGCATTACGGAAGTATAATTAGTATTAATATTGAAGTAAAACTTCTTTACGCACGTCTGACTTGGGGAGTAAGCTGGTGAATGCGTGACGAGAGCGTTACGGAAAGAGGCTACGGAAGTTGTTTAAATTTTAAACATGAAACACACTACGTCACCGCCATGGGCCGTCCCGCTTAATAGGTATTTTTTTAAGTTCACACTGGCTGTTTATACACTCACAAGACCGCAGCTTTTTTGAAGTACAACTTCTTTTGCTAGCGAACGGTGATTTCTGTTTTACTTCAGACGTGTGTTCTTAAAGCACACTCGTTTTTTTTTAATAATTCTAATGTGTATGTGTAATTTTATTTATTGTTGATTATTTTAATGTTAGGTATCTATGTGTTTTATTGAATTTTATTTTTTATATAATGTGTGGACTATGTCTGGAATAAATGAATTAATAATAATAATTTTGACAATTCACCTACATTCATTGCGTTAATTACGTTGTTGAGCAGACGAATTTTTCAAACCTATCTGATCTATGAAACAATGGGTTAGTAATATCCTTCAAAATTGTGATTGTGTCTCAATCAGGGTGCAGTTATAAGGAGTGAGAGCCTATCTGACCTTCACAACCCAGTTAGCGGTTGGTCGACTCTTTACGTGACCAGAGAGCTGCCTGGTCTATTTTTCGGCCAAAGAATTAGCATCACCATACAACGTGGCAATGCTGCCAGCCTTTTGGGCACTTTTCCTGTTGACAGCGATGCGGACGAATTTATTTATGCAATATGATTCTGTCTTACTCGTTTTTTTTTTTATAAACATGTACATATTATTATTTTAAGTCTGTAAGCTTTATTACGTAAATATTTTGTTTATAAATAGAATACCCAGTTACTAGATAACACGATACCCTTTGGCAAGACTGATTGTTAGACTTTTGGGATTCTGACTACCTAACGGCTGTCGAAGATCTTAAAATAAATACTTAATCTAAAAATACTAATAAGTAAGTAATAAAAACATACATTAAATAAATCAAATCGAACTTTTTTTTTTTAAAAGGTCTTAAAATATACATTTTAAGGCTTCTACAGACCAGCGTGACTCGCGACGCGACACAAAGGCACCGCTCGTCGCGCGACACTCGGGGCCTTTGTGTCGCGTCCCGTGTCACGCCAGTATGTAGAAGCCTTTAACATGATCTCTATGTTCTATCAATGCAATTGGTATACAAATAATTTGTTATATCACATCTAGTCATACACGCACGCCGCGGCGCCGGTTGCGAATACTACGCACCTGACCTTTCTGAAGAACATCATCAATTTGGTCACTATAATTATCTCCTCCTCCTCCCGGCGTTCCCACTCACCACTGCTTTATAAATACTTTTTGTTAGTCAGATTCACTCATCCTCTCCACATGACCAAACCATCTAAGCATACTTATTTCAATCATACCCTAATAGTAACCAATGCCAACCAATAAACAATGCTATAATTACCTATGTAAATAGGTCAAACAATCAATCAACTCAGCCTACCGCAGTCCACTGCTGGACATAGGCCTCTTCTAAGCTGCGCCTCAACACTCTGTCCTCCACCTTCCGCATCCAGTCTGACCCAGGGACCATCTAGCTGGGGGGCATACCACACTACGCTTATGTAAATTATAATATGAATATGTATGTAAATAGGTAATTTACATAACACGTATGTCAAGTTATCACAACCATGTATTGATGTGAAAACATCGCATGCGGAGGTCGCAAGATGTCTATTTTCCATTAGAGTAGACCTCAAAGTCAAAGTCAAAAGTAAAATTATTTATTTCAAATAGGCACATAAATGGCACTTTTGAACGTCAAAAATTACAAATAAAATAGAATTGATTCTAGTCGCCCCTTCCAAAAGGTAGCTTCGTATGGAGAAGAATGGGCAAGAAACTCCACCGTTACTCTCTTAAAAATGTTTTACAATATTTTGTATAGGTACATCAATTATATAATTATATGTGAAGACGATGCACCTAGAATAAAATTACTAACAATAGTTAAAAAGAATTAATAATGAAGCAATGACAGATAAATTAATTATGTGATAGATACATGGTCGCGTCTCACGTCACGAGACTAGCAAATAATCGAGTTATCTCCGTCCTTGTCACAAAATGGGTTCCTATTCTATTTTGTATAGTAAGTAACTTTGTTTCCTCATTGGGTTTACTGTTTTGTGTTTTTTTTATTTTGTTGCATGAGAGAAATTATTACATCGTTGTGTTTTCTGGAGTCGGCACGAGCAATAATATATAAACCGCTCAGGCCCGACCGCCGCCTTGCGGCGGCGGCGTTGCCCATACCGTCAGGCCCCACCGCCGCCCTGCGGCGTCGGCGAGTACACGCTATTAAAGTTCAAATTTTTCTAAAGAATAACGTTTAGTATTGTTTGTGGCGATTTTAGTCGATTGTCTGGTAGATATTCTCAAAAACTGAAGGTATCCGAACGTAAAATATGGTATGACAACATTTTAAAAAAGTATTGAATGTCAGTTTACTTTTCTGTTGACGTGTTTGTTATTGTGAAAATAAAGTGAGTGAAAAGTGCTTTTATAAGTGTATTTTATCTGGGTAAGTGGATACATTTTCATTTATCTGTTGTTAATACATCATTGTAGATAATAATTACACGAAATTGCATCATAAAATCGAAATTTTTGAACAAAGAAAAGTTTCGACAAAGAACCGTTCTATCGTTGGAATTTGGACTTATTTTGTGTTTTATCGACTGCAAATAATCAATAATAATCATAAATAAGTGCTTGAAACATCGTTTTAGATAATATTTGCACTAAATACTTGTGAAAAGTTTCAAAATATCATATTTCAAACTTTGCATCAAAATTGTTAAACTTTGAGGTTAAATTAAATTAAATTATCTTTATTTCTTTCCACAAGAATGACTAAGTGTTAAACTTATATGACAGTATAGTTCTCACTTGTGCATTTATCACAAATATTCAAAAAAAAAAAAAAGGTAATTTATTTTTTAATTAATTAATAAATAAATCAATTAACCCCCCCCTTTTCTTCAAGAAAATCTTTTATTAATTAATTATGGTGGTATATTTTTACAAGATATAGGTAGCTATCAGTCAATACAGGTTTATGTAGTATTTTAGTAACATTTTTGTATAAGAAACTACTCGGTGTTACTCCGATGTGAATTTTCAAAGTTTCAAAGATATCATGAGGCCGGCTTCAAGTGCCATGAACTTTGTGATTTATTATTACAACAATGTTACATAGAACTCTCAAAGAAACGCTGTTGTTAGATTTTTTATCTATTCATAATGTAACTTGCAAAATTTTGTGTAAATTGATACAATAGTTTTATCAGAAATAGCCATAACATAAGACCAAAACAATTACAGCTGTTATCTGAAATTAGGGGTAATTATTAAATACAAATACAGTTCCCACAACCATTTTTTTTATTGTTAATTACACTCACTCTATTCACAAAGCCAAATCTGCTTAACAAAGTATCCTAAGCTCTAAAAAAACACTTGAAATGTTTATTGTTTACATTAGCGGCGGAGGTCATAAATCTGTCGGCCATTACGATAAGGAGGCGGGAACGATGGTTTTTTGACGTTTGTTATGTCACAGGGCATGAAAGGTTAAGAAAATTTGCCTTTATGCTGTGATGAAAAGATTAGCTCCTGGGGGACTTTTATTGCATCTCTATAAAAAATACAAATACAAAAACAAATATTATTTATTGCCCTATAACAAGTTTTACAACAAATAATTTAATTCTCTGACTCCTGCGCTAGTTACAAGTGTGTTCCAGGAGCCAGAGTCCTCCCGTAACACAATTTTTTTTTATGACAAGACAATAAAAAATAATAAAAAGGAAACAAAAGAGACTTTATACTTTTAAACATGAGTATAAACTAAGAACAAATAGAAAAAAATAATTAAAAAAATAATTTTTATACAACATTAAGTACATGGTTCTTCTTTTGCGCGGAGGTATGTTTTGTTCAGTGTATGTGTGTGTGTATTTGTGTGTGTGTATTTTTGTGTGTGTGTGTGTAGTTATATATACCTACATACTTACTTTTAGTAATGTATGCCTATAATTCTCATAATTTCAGAACTTTAACAGTATATATAAAACAACTACGTTCTTCAACATTAGAGGCTATCCTTTTAACATGCTTGGTTGAATTACTAGATTTACCATTTCGATTTTTTTTTGTTTATGGAATAGTGTTTTAACAAAGAGCCAAGACACTACATTCACTTGTTATCTAAGAAATGGCCAATAGTTTTGATCAAACCACAAATAAAAATAAAAATTCTTCTCTATACAGGAAAGCAAAATAATCAGTGCGCAAATTTTGAAAAATTAAACTGAAGCTAGTTTTATTCAACATTTTTTTTTGTCATAGTTTAAAAATAAAGTTATCGTTAACGAAAGATGTTTACTTTGGAACTGGTTTTATGGTGACTTGCCGGCCGGCGTGGGTGCGCGGTGTAGCAGAACGTGCCAGTGACCTTGAGTGGTTAGCTTGCGTGTTCTGTACTGAGCTCACGCAACGTGTCGTACGTTCAGCCAGTAAGAGGACTCGCCCATCAAGGAGCGCTGTCCCCAATTTGACGCATTATTGATTTATTATACACAAAACAAAAGGTATTTTAATAAAACGCGTAAACCAAAAGATCAATAATTAAATTAGCTTTAAATTGGTGAAGGTTTCAGCAAAATACGCTTGGTAGATTTTGCGCCATTCTCAGTGTTTTATCCGCGTTAGATATAACTTTACAAATTAATTTCACTATGTAATATAAACGTAATCGAAAATATTCACATATTAAATTATTGAGAAAATGCTCTAATTTAACATATATTTTTTTCAAATCACTAACACTACTTGTTTAGACGTGATCTTCAGTATAAAATCATTAAAAGTCAGTTATCGTCGCCTTAAACAGCTGTGCGCTCGCTCGATTAGCGTTTTGTAGGAAAAACCTACTAGGTAGGTATTTTATTACGATTATAGGTCGGGGAATTTTTTTTTGTAATAAACATATTATAATGGAAATTTGTTCTATTACTGATACTGAACCACCAATATTTGCGCACTGGTTAAATTTTTTTCCGGTATATCAGTTAAACAAAACCCAAAAGTTATAGGTATAGAAACTATATTATAGTTAACTCATCGAGCTTTCAGTTTAATGCTAAAGTGTGTTTTAACAGTAAACTTTACCTATCGGCTTATCCTGTTCTAAAATTTAAACAAAGTTTAGAGAATGTTTGTTCAGGAATGGTCTTATTGAATACTGTGAGGTCACAGAGATTTATGGTATGAAGTTATATGTTGAATAAATACGCATTGGGGATGAGTGAATTGAGTGTTTTAAAACGGTGGATTTTGGTATGGTTTAAAGCTGGGAGCTAAAAAGCTTTGAAGTTAATTAAAACATTTCTAAATACAATTATTTTAAACTAGCTGCGTGGACACAGAGTAAAGTTTCCTTGCTCATGTGGTGTGGATAGAACTATATCATTTCGACACTCGGCAATCAGAAATTATGTCAAACAAACAAACAAACAACTTATTTATTCATTTTACTTTAACATAAAACGGCCAAAGGCCAATTACATTAGTTAAAGACACAACACATTATATTAGTACAAAAACCAAAGAATACAGCTACTCGACAGTCATACGCTCATCTCACAATACTCCAGACATGTTGACAAGATCCTCTTCCATTGATCCGCGATCACATCACAGAGAGGCTTGGCGTCCAAGAGAGCGTTGAGCGCAGAGAGTGTGCGAGGGACAGGAGACTGGGCTCGAGCGACGGTTTGACTCCAAGGCACGGCGAACAATCCCGTTCCATTAACATATTAATTTCTATGCTTATATTAAAATTGTATCAAGACTAGAATTTACATGAAAAGGGGGTATCGTGATACCTAGTTCTGAACTAGGTTGTGGAGATAGGTAGTCATTCTATGTAAAGAAATGGTATTTAGCTGCATCTGGTTAGTTTGGAAGCCGACTCTAACATATTTGGAAAAGGGCTAGGCGGATGTCACTGACAGTCGGGCTGGTCCACAAATTCGAGGTCCGTTTTTCGGAAGAGAACCGGAGTTTGCTGAGTAAGCAAGCTGAAGTGGCAGTGAGCTGGCCATGTTTGTCGAAGGAACGATGGCCGGTGGAGCAGATGAGTCCTGGAGTGAAGACCGCGTATCGGAAAGCGTAGTGTGGGACGCCCCCCAGCTAGATGGACCGACGACCTTAAAAAGGTGGCTGGGACAGACTGAATGCGGAAGGCAGAGGACAGGGTGTTGTGGCGCAGCCTGGGAGAAGCCTATGTCCAGCAGTGGACTGCTATAGGCCGAGTTGATTGATTGAGGCGGATGTTGATATCCAAAAGTGATCATATACAGACTTCCCAAAATACTAGGTAGGTAGGTGACTTACCTACATTCTATGACTGAATAATATCATAACCAAAAACACTAAACTATATTTTTACTAGCTGCGCCCCGCGGTTTCACTCGCATAAGTCTCAATCCCGTAAGAATATTGAGATAAAAACTATCCTATGTCCTAATCCAAGTCATGGTCTATTCATGTGCCAAATCGCATCTAAATCCGTTCAGCCGTTTTAGCGTGAAAGCGTAACAAACATACAAACAAACACACTTTCGCATTTGTAATATTAGTTAGGATTATATTAAGCATTAAACGAAATCACAGCTGAATTGTGATGCATTTTGTGACCGCACGCGCTGGTTGTCATAAATTGATCACGTTGTTGTGGTTATTTTATTTACTTAACACATCGAATATCGCATCAATCGTGATTTAAAAATGACATTATTTATTTTATTGTGGGAATTTAATATTTGTGTGTAATGGAACCTCCATTTCATTCAAGGATCAACCCACATTAAATAAATTAATAAATACGACAGCCCCAATTTATGTCCAGGCAAATCACTGCCCATTTCAAGGTTGCCTGGAAGGGATCGCAGACAGCGATATGGCCGCCCATTATATATTTTGTAGTCTTTGATTTTTATGTTTGTTCACCGATATCTCCGTCAATTGTAGACCGATTTTGATTTTTTTTTTTCTGAAAGTGTGTCCTCCCGAGGTTGGTCCCATTGCCACCAAATCAGAATCTGATGAGGGGATCTCATGGAAATCGAGGGAAACCCTCGAATTTTATAGGCAAACCTATAGCGATTTGGGTATTTTTCATAGTAACTCGTGCATTTGCTCTCGAAAATCACCATTTGGTGAAGTGGAACTGATGATGGAGACCACAGATGGCCACCGGAACAACATAATAATAAGTATATAACGGGTTGCCATTCGATTAGGTACTTTTATATGGTTGCTTAGCAATTTATGCTCGTCACAATACATATGGTGAGTGGCAGTTCTCATGGTTCTTACCAGGAGAACTCCTCAACAATTAACGTTCCAACATCGGGAAAAGCAATATTTTGTAAAAGGTGATGAGCAGTTGATTTTAGGCTATTGTAACTTAGATAAATTAAAAACTGACCCACTAAAAAGTGAAAAGTAAAAAACTTTTTGTAAAAAAAAATAACCGACTTCCAAAAACACTACAAACTGAAAAATAACTTTAATTTCGGAAGTCGGTGGTAAACAACTAAAATACAGATGCAAAGACACCGACTTCTGAAATTAAAGTTTTTTTCCACTTTGTAGTGTTTTTTGGAAGTCGGATATTTTTGTTATGTATTTTTGTGGTCTACAATAAAGTATGTAATATACAACATTAGTTTTTGTTTACCCTAAACCCGAAAAGGTGTCATGTACTCATCATTTTGAACAACTTTTTCTATGGGGCACCCTTGAATTCGCGAAAAAAAAATCTGCTGTTCCATACATTTTGTCGATTTAAGTGAACACAAATTTATGGAACAGCTGACTTTTTTTTCGCGATTTCTAAGTTGCTCCCATAGAAAAAATTGTTCAGAATGATGAGTACAAGACCTCTTTCGGGTTGTACGTACCTATTTGTTACGGGTTACGACCTATAACCAGCAGTGGACGTTTTTCGGCTGAAATGATGATGTTAATGATGATGTACCTATTAGTTTATTCATTTTATTTTACAATAAATGTAAAGTCGCCCTCGAATTTGCCAGCGGTTGAATGTAACTTGGTCGTCATCAAATATCAAAATCCATTTTTTGTTTTGAGACCAATGTAAAGATAGAGTAAGAAAATTTGTTTATTCTGCAAAAACAAAACGCACATTACAAAAAAATACCTACAAAACACGTACAAAGTAGCCCAAAGTGACCTATAAAACCCATACAAAGTAGCCAAAAATGACATAAAAAACACATATATTAAATTACCTATAAATCACATAAGTTTACAGAATAAACAATTTCATTTCATTTCATAAATAGTAGCCAAAAGTGACCTTTAAAACACATACAAAAAATGACCTATAAAACACATACAAAAAATTACCTATAAAACGTACAAAGTAGTCAAAAAATGACCTATAAAACATACAAAGTAGTCAAAAAATGACCTATGAAACATACAAAGTAGTCAAAAAGTGAACTATAAAACATACAAAGTAGCTAAAAAGTGACGTATAAAACACATAGGTACAAAAAAATACACATAAAACACAAACAAAGTAGCCAAAAGCCTCGTATTCAAATAATAAAAGTTTACCAATTTTGTCCACTGTGACATTAAATAATTTCAACTTTAGTAGAGTTTCAATTGATTGGGAGTTTTTTTTTCAAAAGTGGCAAAACAATTACGACGCTATACATTTTGTGTAAGTATTCAATACATTTTTTTAATTATTTTTCGAACATAATTTGAAGCAATGGATTAGAAATATACTTCAAAATCATTCAGATTGTGATTGATAGTGTGTTACTTAGTTAACGGAATTAGGGTGCTGATCATCCAGTAGCTTGGTCCCTGCACTCAAAATCAGTGCTGATCATACAGTAGCTTGGTCCCTGCACTCAAAATCAGTGCTCCGAACACAGGCGTGTTAGGAGACTCCGCTCTTCCAAAACTTAAATAAGTATCATTTTACTTGTATTATGCAAATGTAGGTACTAAACAATATTTAAAAAAATGTTTACTGATTCTAACTTTGTACATACTAATTGCAAACTCAAGTCAAGATAATTGATTTACTTAGAGATTTTATAGTTACAGTCCGAGAAATTAATTATTAAGCAAATTGACACGCTAAGTCAATTTGCCGTGCTATAGCCATTTAATACAGCTGGCAAAGAATGACAGTTGTGACTTTAATATACGGACAACTTAAGTTGGGATTCCATTTGCTTAACAATTAATTTCCCTGACTTAACATTCACTTTTAATCTTTGCCGTGTCCTATTTTCACAGTGTTTGACTCTGTAATTTCTACTTCACTCAATCCTGTTTAGGCACGAGTAATTTTCACAGCGGCTAAAACCTTCATTGTGGAATCAAACGAGGAGGTTTATTGTTCAATGCAATCATTGAACAATAAACCTTGTGATGGAATACGCGAGTTTTTTTTAATGCAAAATGGTTAATAATATTCATAATTCATTTATTACAGATAACAAAGATCCATTGGGTTAGTAACAAAAGTCTTAACCTATGTTAGTACTTAACTGATAACACAGACAGTGTACAGGTGACAAGTGACGTCACTAACGGGCTGTCATCTTACGGCTCCCGGGCTCCCGGCTATAGCGCGTAGAATGCTGTTGAGGCTGCCATGGAGTCTGTTTAGTAACTAGGCTGCTCTCTTACGCCGTACAGCATTGAAGCAGTCGGTACGTGCCTCAGCGAACATCGATGATGCGCTACAGAACCGAGGCAAACGCAACAGCACTCTAAATGCGTTGTTATACTGGATCCGCAGAGCATTGTAGGCCTTTAGGGTGTAGCTGAACCACAGGCTCCCAGTAGTGACATGCTATATGCTTTGAACAAAGTTATTTTGACCGCGGCTGTACATCGGAAGGACCGGCGGGCCAGCATATTAGCCCGAACCGACAATGCTCTGCGCTCCCTCTCCATATCTGCGTCGTCTTTCAAATCGTCCGTCACCAAGTGACCCAGGTATTTAAAAGTGTACACCCTATGCAACCCCACACCGTACAGTAACACAGGAGGGACGGTGGAGGACACTTGGTACCAGACTTGAAGACCATGGTTAAGTTGGATCCGCAGTGCTAGCCTGCAAAACACTTTTTTGTTTACGTTTTTTTTGCAATTTGCTGGTAAGTATCAGGTTGTAAATTGATCAAAATATGATTCGCTACCATGAAAAATATGTATTTACAGAACTAGAACAGAGCATAGAACATTAGAATCTATATAGATTTGTTCCGAACAGATCGCTTATGGAAAAAATCTAACTTAGAGAGATGCATTAATGATTTTACAGCCTTATTTATAAAAATCTCGCTAATGACTGATTAGCCACTGATTAGCTTAGTAATTGGTTAGCGTCTAATCAATGATTAACTTTTCTTTATTTAGAAACGCTAGTTACAGTCCGTTCACAGTTATTTTACCTCTAGCTGAAAGGTTGGCTAATCTGATCGTTGTGTTACCATAATAAGCTATCGTTTCTGCCATGCCATGTACTCTTAACATATTGTACATATAAAAAGAATTATTTTTGTAGTACCGTTCAGTTGGGAAACGGTTCTTGGGCTCCAAAGCGAGCGAATATCGCTAGAAAAGTGACGACTGTTTGTGTACTTAAATTTTTGGTTAACTATTAACTGCATAATATGCCTTTGCCTATGATAGACAAAGGCTAATGGGGGAAAAGTGTTGTACCTATGTATGTACCTAAATAGAAGTAAATTCAATAAAAAAATCTGCATAATAAACATTTATTTTGAATAAGAGTGATCTAAGCGAGTCGCTAATGCTGAAGTTTCACAATCAGATGAATTGGAATAATCGGAACTGGTGTCAGATTCTGTATCCGACTCATTGTTCAACTCTATTATGAACCTGTCCATTTCGGCGTCTATGCAGCCATCTCTTTTATACATTTTATCTTCAATGTGACGCACATGTTCGCATTGTTTTTGCCAGTCTTCTGAAGTGACACTCTGGAAAGCTTCCTTTGTTAAATCCACGATATTGGCTGCCTCTTGTCCAACATTTTTATCAGCTACGCGTCTTTTGACAAGACTCCACATAAACTCAATTGCGTTAAGCTCGCATTGGTATGGCGGTAACCTAGCCACTTTGTGACCATGAGCTTCAAGCATTTGATCAGCTTCATATATTGGAGCTTCTTTGTACTCTTTTATAATATCATATAATTGAGCTTTAACCATGGTAGGCAGATACGATAACCCCTTATTCGTAATCCAAGTTTGCATTTCTGCTTTGGTAGAGCTTAGGGTTGGTGCCTTGTTCAGTTTAACTGTGTGATAGGGTGCATTGTCCATAACTATGAGACTATTAGGTGGCAAATTAGGGATAAACATTTCTTGAAGCCATTTCATAAAATTGGTTTTATTCATGTCATCATGGTAATCACCTGATTTTGTTTGCGATTTAAATATTAGTAGTGAGTTTGGTATAAAGCCCATTTCACCACCTGCGTGAACAATAATGAATCGTGCACCAACAGAATCGTTTTTTAAAACTCCTTCTTCATTTTCGGCTTGCCAGCATTTGTTTACAGTATATGATGCATGAATGTAGGTCTCATCCAGGAACACAACAGGTCTACTCTCTTCACGGTTCTGTATTAAAGTGGTTAGGTACCTATATCTCCAGGCCACAATATCATGCCTTTTCATAAGAAGCTTCCTTCTTGAACCACATTTTTTAAAACGAAAACCTAGTTGTCGGATAATTTTCCATTACGTGGTTCGACCTCCACCATAATTAATGTCCACTTTCAACTCTGCTCAAAGTTTCCCTAAAGTTGGTACTTCCTTTCTGACTGTATACATTTCGTGTATTTTATTTCGCACTGCACACAAATCAAAATCATCTAAAACTATTTTCTTCTTTTGCTGGCGTTTTTTTCTGGGCGTAGAAACTTTTTGAGATGAGGAAGCAGCAACTTCGCCCTCCTTGGTGATGGTACTGACAGTTTTTTCAGATATCCCTAAAATAAAGATAAAACTTAAGTACAATCGCATAGTACCTAACAGGACCACTATTTTAGTAAAGTGAGTATATTATGACATGAAAATAAAATGTTATTAGTGCTAGCTTAGCTATAATAATCTCCACTAATATTCGGTAAAATGTTTCACACTGGTATCCCTATTTCACGTACCTGTCATGGCGGCCACTCTCTGACGAACATTTGTAAATGGAATTAGAGGAGCACTGATAATACAATACTCCTTCCACTACTTTGAATTCTCTTCGGCATGATACTAGCTAGATTAATAACACAAATTATACAAAATGCTACGACAACTCAGGAGCTATGCAGGACGACTCGACTGTAATGCCAACATTCAGAAAAAATTATAATGACAACCTGTCAGAGGTAAAATAAATGTGAACGGACTGTAGCAAGTGATTAGTCGCGAAACGAAATAGAGGAGACAGTGCGCGTTCGGCACAGATTATAATCAAAATAGTCGACTAACAAAACAGCATACTACGAATAAAGTTGTCAAAATCATGATTTTTATATCTGTTGAGACCATTGAGGTAGGAATGAGACACTGACAGACACAAGTCAAAAATGTGATTGGAAATTTCGAATTTGAATAAATTAATTTATTGAGTTTATTTCAATGTGTTTGCGATGGTAGCAATGAAAATAATAAACTCCAATAAACTGGAGCTCCAGAACGGAAGCATCTTGGACTGACACTAAGAAAGTTCTACTGGATAATTTGGTTGAAAGATGGTCGAAAGTTACAATTACACCTGGAAAATAAAACCCTCATTTACAAAGCTATAATCAAGCCTTTATGGAGCTATGGCATTCAGCTACGGGTAACAGCATCACACTCTAACATATAGATCATACAGCGACTTCAGCACAAGCTTCTAAGAACAATAAAAATAAACAAAATATGTTGGAGTAAATAGGAAAAGGTATTTATTTATCTCTGAATTTATATCTACTTACTAATGTATAGCTAAACACAAATATACTCTTTTAGGAATATATGTATTTACTTGTGCCTATTTTATATTATTTCCTATTGCTTTTGCACCGGGGTTTCAATGTCTTATAATAACAAATTATACTTGTTTACAGGTACGAGTTGACTGCTGCTATCAAAGCCACTAGCACCTCTAGCACCACTACTATTCAACCTCGCAAAGACGGCGAGGAAGAAGACCATTCTACGTGAAAAACATGAGGAATGAGAGTGGCATGAGAAAATTATGGCATGGTCTTTGGAGAAAGAATATTGTAAATAAAAAAACAATGAATTTATAACAACAAAAATGTAGCTTTATTATGTATCAAAATATATTGTTTTCTTCAAAATGTCTCTTGTTATTTTTGTGTGACTACCACAAATGGCTTTTCTTTAGTTTTGGGCCTTATAACTGGTGATGGTCATATGGAATAACATATTGGATAATCACTATCTCTGATGAGCTTCTTCACGAACTCATTCTCTTCAAACCTTCTGAGCTCATACTAAGCCTCCTCCTGATTGAGCTTTCCCTATACATCCTTTTCATCATGTAAGTACTTCTTCATTCGATGTATGTACTATGTACCTAATCATTCTCGTAGCGGAATTAAACGAGCTGTGTAGGTCTTCTTCCCGCCGACGTGAAATTCTCCTGTCGTTCTGAAATCCCGTAAAAGATAGTCGAAATCCATATTTACTAACGCTCGGAACAAAATTACCTCGAAGCACACATTAATCTTATTGAATCGATCAGCTGATTGAAATAAAATCCGCCATCTTCCCTCTTAGCATCCTCATAGCAAGCTGTAAACAGGGTACCGGTGGTATTTAAATTTGACAGCTACTAATCAATTGCTTAGCGACCTATTAGCGCTAAATAGCGTTTATGAATAAGAATTTTGCTAATCAGTTGCTTATCAATTGATTAAAATTTAACTTGCGTTTATAAATAAGACTGCCAATGATTATAATTCTTTAAATACATATTTTTTATGATCGCGAATCATATGTTGATCAAGATCATCAAACTCTACTGGACCGCATTTCATTATTTTTCACGATTTGTGAGTGTGTCTGCGTGGTGTCGGACGTAAAGAATAGCACCACCCCATTTCTTCCCGTGGGTGTCGTAAAAGGCGACTAAGGGACTTACTAGAGAATGGGCAGCAGCATTCTCTTTGCATTTTAACACCATACTGCGATCGCCAACCCGCCTGCCAAGCGTGGCGATTATGGCAAACCCTCCCTTTGTGGCTTATGTCCAGCAGTGGATGTCTTTCGGCTGTAATGATGATGTGAGAGTGTAAATACGGTTGCTACGAATAAAAGACTGGTCAGCTGAGGCGGTCCTCACGAGGGACGCAGGGCGCGACTGCGTGCGTCTTGTTTGAATGATTAGGAAGTCACACAACAATTCGCGCCCGTTTGAACGCGTCGATACAATTTAGTTGATATAATTGGCGCCAGCGAATTTCGTTCCGCATCCCGCATAAAACGCGGGATTTGCCTCAGTTTCACCAGATAAATCTAGATAGTGACACCAACTCAAAATAACAAACTACATTTTTATGTCCTGCACACCTAACAACTGCATAAAATGATAATGCTTGGCCCTACCCAAACCTTTCGTAAAAAGATCTGCTGGCATTTCAGCTGTTTCCAAATATTTCAAATCTACAACTCTATTAATAACACAATCTTTACAAAAATGGTAACGTATATCTATATGTTTAGTTCTTTTATTAAAATTATCATTTGAAGACAGCTTAAGTGCACCCTGGTTATCATTAAACAAAGTTATAGTGTATGACTCATCAGTAATTTCCTTTCCCAAATTAATCAAATATATAGCTCCCTTACAGGCTTCAGCTAAACCCATATATTCAGCCTCTGTGCTTGAGAGGGCTACTGTCTTTTGCTTTTTTGCCTCCCATGAAACGACACTTCCAGCTAACATAAAACATAGACCTGTGAAAGACCTATCTACAACATTACTCCCCCAATCTGTATCGACAAACCCTACTAATTTCGAATTACCACTTCTAGTATATTTCAACCCAAAATGTTTAGTTTTCTTAAGATATTTCAAAATTCGTTTAACGTATGCCCAAGTTTCATGATTGTAGCAATGATTAAATTGACTAAGGAAACTTACAGAATAAGCTATGTCAGGTCTAGTTAGCACTGCTAAATACATAAGTCCACCTATGAGCTGCTGATAAGGTAAGTCATTTTCACATTTTTTGTTTACTAAGTTAATACTCAATTTGGTCTCTAAAGGTGTATCAGCTACTTTACTATCTGCCATGTTAAACCTATCCAACAACTGGCTAACATATTTCTCTTGGCTTAATGTAACTGTACCATTAACTTTATCAATATTAACTGTCATTCCTAAACAATTCTTAACTTGTCCTAACATTGAAGTTCTTCTTTCACTGCTGATAACCACTGTTCTTTCTCTGATCCCTTTAATGCTTATTTTAGAGATATTCCACTAGCATCATCAAATACTTCCTCAGGAACACAGATATTTAACATCCCATATCGTTCTGGCTTCTTTCTGATTCTGCTGCTGCTTCTAACACGTTGCTTAGGTGAATCAAGAGCATCTTCATAATCACTAGGAATATAAGAATCATCGGACCCTTCCGATATTTTGTCATTTAATGCATCCTCATCTCCGATTTCTGCTTCAGGACTTGGCGAACCCTTCTCAAATAGGTCCCCCACTGAACATGAGTTTTCTCCCCTTCCAGTAATTGGTATACTAACCTCTGTGTTCTTCTCATCTTCCATGACAATAACATCTCTGCTTGTTGTCACTTGTCCTGTTCTTGGGTTATATATTCGGTAGCCTTTAATGTCATCTGGATAACCCACAAGTATCTGCTTTTCAGATTTTCTATCCCATTTCTGGCGTTTTTCTTTAGCCACATGGACCATGACACTGCTGCCAAATATTCGTAAGTGACTTATGTCTGGCTTACGCCCAGTCCAAATTTCATATGGAGTTTTTTCATTTAATGCAGGAAGTACAGTACGATTTTGTAAATAAACAGCGGTACTGGTTGCTTCCGCCCAGAACTCTTTGCCCATATTGGCATCGAATAACAAGCATCTAGCTTTCTCTACAATGGTTCGATTATTCCGTTCTGATAACCCATTTTGTTCTGGGGTATAAGGATTACTTCTTTGATGAACAATACCTTCCTTCTTGAGATATGAATCAAATTCTCTGTTACAGTACTCACATCCGTTATCACTTCTCAATGTCTTTATCTTCTTATTTGTTTGTTTCTCAACTTTTGCTTTAAATTCTGTAAAACAACTAAGAGCTTCACTTTTATATTTGATGAAATAGACAAATATCATACGACTAAAGTCATCTATGAATAGTATGAAGTATCTGGAACCAGCAAGTGACTCATGCTCCATAGGTCCACAAATATCGGTATGAACTAAATGAAGTAATTCCTTGCTTCTTGAACCCTCATGTGTGAATGAAAGACGACACTGTTTTCCCTCACAGCAAACCGTACATGATGACTTGTCAAGATCAAATTGTTTCTTTGAGTTTCATTCCCTCAACAGCACTAGTCATTTTATTTAGGTATTTGCTATTAACGTGACCCAATCTTCGATGCCAAATATCACCTGATACTAACAAATTTGCCACAATACTTTCATGTAGTCTCAGCTTGTATAATCCATTAACTAGCACAGCTGTAGCCACTAATTCATTGTTTCTATTAAATACTTCACAACCATCTTTCGTGAACTGAACTCTGTTACCGGATTTAATTAACTGGCTCACTGACAATAGGTTAGTAGTCAATCCCGGAGCACATAATACTTCCTTTACTGTAACTTCAAATTCACATTGATCAGTTTTAGTCACAATGTTCACATCGCCGGAACATAATACCTGTAACCTCTCGCTATTAGCAACACAGATTTCTTTCATGTTCATCCAATCTTCGTTAGCCGTCAAGTGCATACTCGCGCCCGAATCAATATACCAGTCGTGTTTATTAAACTGACTGCTTAAAAACACCGCACTAAATGCATTAGTTTGTTTATGTTGCATTTCTTTTCTAATATTATTGTTGTTTTCTCCATTTGGACACTGAGATTTGTAATGTCCATTTTGGTGACACCGGTAGCATTTGATATGACTTTTAGGGTTGACACTGACATTCTGCTTTGCTTCATTCTTCTGTGCGCTGGCCATAGATAATTTCTTATTTTTTTTAGACTGCCATTTCTGCGTACCGCTCGCGAAAGCACTGCTAACTTCATTCGATTGACATCCACTCACTTCCGTTTCCATGTCCATGAGTTTTGTTCTGATGGCATCCGTTGTGATTTGTATGCCGGAATGCTCAATCGCCATGATCATCGGCATGAATTTTTTAGACAATCCTGCGAGTAATAAGCAACCGATCCATTCGTCACCGATACAAAATCCTGTCCCACTTAACTTTTGACCCGTCTCGACTATTTGCGTTACGTACGACTGCATAGAAACACAATTTTCCAGGCGTATTGAGATCAGATTACGTAATAGAGATATTCTTCTCGTAAATCCTGAATCGTCAAATAATGCCTTTAATTTGTTCCATAGCTCCAACGTGGTTGTCACATTTTTAATGTGAACGTACAACGCACTATCTATAGTCATAATAAGTTTCGCCTTGGTTCTCGCGTCATCTGCGGTTTCTAGTTTCTTCCCAGTATCTGGCTTGATGCAGTGAAGCATATCCTCTAGGACTAGAAAGTTCTCCGCGGCAAAGATCCATTCACTGTAATTTTCTCGTCCCTTCAGCTTCGGAACATTTACTAAATAGTTCGAGGCCATTCTTGCAAATCTTTATTCCTTACACGAAATTACTTTTATTTTATTTGTGAAAAGAAACTGAGAGCTCTGGGCCCATAACCTATAAATCAAACTAGTTTTTTTGGAGACAGACAAATGAATATTTTATTTAAAACAAGTCAACCATACATTCAAAAATATATAGTATTACAAATACACATTAGGTGGCGTTACTAGTATCTTATTTTGATATATAAAACTAACATGAATAAAAGAAAATATTTCTACGTAGATCAGGGGAGTCTATAAAATAAGGCATGAAAGTAAAATCATTTCCACTGTTTATACGACCAATATGTGCTCCGTAGTTATATTTTATTCTAGCCTTAAATGAGAGCAATACAGATGGTGAAGAGATGTGTTTGGATATAAAAGTGCTGGATGAGAAAGTTAAAATTTCTTTTTTAATTTATTACTTTGTTTCTGATTTATTTCTTAGTTTGATTGAGGATGAATGAGGAACCAATTATATCAGTTATCAATGATGAATCAATAATATTATTTATAAGAGAAGATAAAACTATGATTCTTCCAAATCTTGAGATATTTCGTCGGGTTAATAGTAATAGCTGAGTTTTGTAGCATCAGTCATTTTCTTAAGGTGGGTACTGACCAACGTTACAAGGTGTAATGTAACATTCGCATCGAGCGTGTTACTCATCGAGCATGTTACGCAGTGTCCTTAAAATCGACGTAACATGCTCGTCAAAACTCTGTGCTCCGTCGCCGCCAGTCAAAGGATTCGCCAAAAAACCGACAGCCGGGTGGAGCACTCAAAGCGAGCAACGAGCGGCTCGTTGCTCGCTGGTTTCCCCGTAACACGACGTACTGACTGCATGAATGCTCGCTGTGTAACACGTTACATTACGCCCCGTAACGCCGGTCAGTACCCAGCTTTAGACAAATCTTGTTGACTCTTGATGACTGTGACAAAGTGAAACAAACGTAATATACAACATTAGTTTTTGTTTATACTCGTACTAAACCCGAAAAGGGGTCATCGTACTCATCATTTTGAACAACTTTTTCTATGGGACCAACCTTGAAATCGCGAAAAAAAAATCAGTTGTTCCCTACATTTGTGTTCACTTGAATCGACAAAATGTATGGAACAGCTGATTTTTCTTCTTTTTTTTTTAGTGATGGGTGTGGCTGTTTGTGTATGTGAATTTAAATGTTAGTAAACGCACCCACAATACAGGAGAAATTCCTAGTGTGGGGCAACGTTTAAAAAAAAAAAAAAAAAAAATGACCCCTTTTCGGGTTTAGTATAAACAAAAACTAATGTTGTATAATTTCAGTCATTATCGAAAATGTTGTTCAATTATCTTCATCATATAGCAGTCACGTCAGTCCTATAGTCGTAAAAGGCGACTAAGGAACTTACTAGAGAATGGGCAGCAGCGTTCTCTATGCATTTTTAAATCCATACTGCGATCGCCAACCAGCCTGCCAAGCGTGGCGATTATGGGAAATCCCCCCCATTTTGGGGAGGTCCATGTCCAGCAGTGGACGTCTTTACGATGATGATGATGATGATAGCAGTCACAGAGACAGAATACTCTCCAACAGTAGGTACACCACTGAGCTCGATCATTCTTCAATGTGCTCGATCCTTGCGGTGAGCTTATTCATTCACGGTACCTTCGAACACAGACATACCTACATTAATTCAAAAGCATCCATGTCACTTCCAGCACTTATTAGGTACCATTAACCGCCGTAAATCGCATCTGGCACCGGATCGATGATACTCTTATGATACATAGTTCTCTGCACCGGCCTCCCGCGATAAAACCTTGATTTGTGATCTACTACGTAAGCTCTTGTATTCATAGCTGAATATGATGATAAAGCTGCGTATTTGTTGGTAACAGGGTTGCAACAAAACAGAAATGTTGTATGAAATCTCATTGTTGCACTGAAAAACAGTGCAACCATAAGATTTCATACCATATTTCTGCACTGTTTTGGTTCTAAGCAAAAAATACGTGCTTTGTAATCGGTTTTGTAGTGATTAATTATAACATTACTACGTACTTGAAAGAAAAATAAATACCTTCACGGCGTTCTACGGAAAATTACAAAGGACAATGTAATACAGTGTCACTTTACAATTTACGACTACAATAATAATTTAATAAGACATGCAATACAAACTGATAATAAAAATGTCGAGGCTTGCATTTGAGACAAGCTATAAATATTCTGACGCTACCCCCAAGGGAATAGTTTAATGTTCTACATTAAATCATAAAAGAGGAGCTCGTGTCCAAGTAATAATAGCCGCACGGGTCGATCGATCAGGTTAAGCTACGCTTGCCGCGGTTGGTCCGTAGATGGGTGAACATCTTTACATTCCGAGACCCCTCCATGCCTCAGAAATCACGTTAAGCAGTTGGTCCCAGCTGTCATTCGTGGATATTTGACAGCCGTTCGGTCGCCAGAAGCCACAAAAGTCTGGCAACTAGTCTTACTAATGGGTATCGTAATACTCAGTAACTGGGTTGTGGGGATCAGACAGACAGTCGCTCCATGTAAAATACTGGTATTCAGCTCCATTCGGTTAGACTGGAAGCCGACCCCAAAAAAGTTGGGAAAAGGCTACGCAAATGATGATTAAATCATATAGAGGTCTGTTCAAATGCGTTTGTTTTCGAGATACTGACGTTTCTGACAGAATTTTATCAACATGTTGTGATACTAGCAGATAGATTACTGTATTTAAACTTTTATTCTACTGTGAATTTACGTCATAAAAGCAACTATACTATTATATATTTTTCTAATTTGCGCTGTATCTCTCCTGGGCAAACTCAACTCAAACTCAACTCAACTCAAACTCAACTCAAACTAAACTCAACTCAAACTCAACTCAAACTCAACTCAAACTCAACTCAAACTCAACTCAAATTCAACTCAAACTCAACTCAAACTCAACTAAAACTCAACTCAAACTCAACTCAAACTCAACTCAAACTCAACTCAAACTCAACTCAAACTCAACTCAACTCAAACTCAAAGCATTCATTTCAATTAAACAAATTACAGGCACTTTTGAATTGTCAAAGAGTTGATCAGTTAGTCAAAAAGTTGAAGCTATTTGCCCATTCCAAAACATAAATCTCTATGGAGAAGAACAGGCAAGAAACTCCAAGGACACTCTTTTAAATCAAGATATTACAAAATTCTGGGTACATTATTCTTGTCGCTTCTGTATGTGAAAACAATGTAAAAAAATAAATTATCAAAACAATACAAATTATAAAAAAAAAATATTACAAATAAGCCGTGGCAGTTAAGAAGGCCTTATCCATGCCATTATCAATCACACAACAATAAATAACAGTGTTTTTTGATGAATTACAAAATGTGCTAAATGCAGCAACTGTCAGATAGGTCATATAGTCATCATCATCATTCTCCTGCCCTTATTCCAATTTATTTGGGGTCGCCGCAACATGTCTCTTTCTTCCATAATAAATAATAATAATAAAAAAAAATATTCAACATTAAAAATGGGTAAAATTCAGTAAAAATCTAAGAAATAATGTAGGTATTACAAAGTATGATGCCTGTTCTAGGATAAACCTGTATCACAGGCGGCATGAGTTCTTACAGTTACTATTAGGACAACTGATTTCTTAACAATATTTAACATAAATCTTAAGAATAGTGACATGTTAGTTAATTTATTATTTATAATTTACTTAAACACTAATAGGTCTTAAACATGTAGATAATTTCTATAATAATTACGGAAAATTTTGATAGCACTGAGTTACACGATTATGATTGCGACTGCAGTTTTATTATCTAGGTTGAAACAAATATTATAAATTACCTTCAAGGCCATATTAAATTTTTGAAGCAGTCGGCTAATGTGCTGAAAGACAGCGACAAATCGATGGTAAGTAGGACAGCCAAGTGGTCATAGTTCTCTATTAGTCGTCATCTGTCATCTCGGTAGTCACTCCCTTTATAGCCATATCATCTTTCACACAGTCCATCCATCGTTTCTTTGGTCTTCCCCTACTTTTATAGCCATCGACATACATACTCATAACTTTCCTCACGACATTTTCCTCATTCCTCCGCATCACATGCCCCATACCATGACAACCGATTTCCGCACAACTTTTCAGTCACCGGTGCCACTTCCAGACTTCCTCTTATGTACTCATTTCTTATTCTATCCATTCGTGTCATACCACACATCCCTCTTAGCATTCTCATCTCAGCTACATGCAATTTATTCTCGCATACACCTGAGACCTGAAATTAATCTATCAACAGACCGTACAACTTAGGAATTTGAGTTGCTCAAATATAAAACTGTTAACCGGATATAATAAGCATAATAATAACCAATCATTATCATTTAATTGAAAGCGTCTAATGGGCCTCTGCATGTTGGCTTCAGCCCCTCATACGTCTTCCAAAGGTCTGAGATATGTCAAAGACCAACCATACCTGAAAAAAAGCATTAAATATACAATGTAAGACACATTAACGGAATACTATTGCATATTAATTATTAGTTCAAACTTGGTACACACTTATAAATAAATAATTAGACAAGTTCTTTTTCAAATCAAACACTCATAATAACTACTACGCAGAAAACAGTCCACGAAACAAACAAAATAACTCATTAAAGAACGAAAAGAAATCGCAATATTACCACTCATTCGAATAAAACTCAAAGTAAGTAGATATAAAATAAAAGCTCTAGGATTACTTGACATCGCTCACAAAGGACCTCTAACGCCCATTGTGACTTACTGAAGCATGATTTTTTTTATACCATCTTTGAATATTTACTGAAGATTATGAATAACATCTCTGTGAACTGTATTCTTCGTTTTTTCAGCCTTAAACATCGCGTTTCTATTATCAACTGCTTGTTGTTTGCTATTTTGTTTGTAAATGTTTTTCTTTTTGTTCTACAAAATGGAAAGGTATTGTCTTAAATCGTTTCCGTTTCACTTAGATTGAAATAGGTTAATGGATTTTGTTTATTAATTTCAACTTTTTGTTAATTTGTATACTTTTGTTACTATACTCCATTTGAAATAAGATTAGACATTTAAATAAACCTTTTTTACAGTCCGTTCAATTGATTTTGACTTGTTTATTGCGTTGATGCTATGACAAATGGCAGCTATAATAAGCAGTTGATATTGTAACAACGTTTTTGCTTTTAATGACATCCTTATGTCTACGGAATATAAGTCAAAATCGGTTGAACGGACTGTAAAAAAGGCTTATTTAAATTTCTAACCTTATTTCAAATGGAGTATAGGACCATACAACGAATGACCCCCCAACGGAATGGTGGCCGAGAAACGGTAGAAGAAGCGTTGTTAGACCAAGAACCTGGGGGTCTACTCAAAGCGGTAATACGAAGTATCGGCCGAATGCTCGGCGTTTCTTGCCTTCCGAAGTTTTCTTTTTTGACTTTGAGTCCTCAACCGACTTTAAGGCACATTTTTGACTTTGACTTATGTCTTTGACTCGTCGTTTTTTTTTTCAATTCTGCCGTAGTCAGCCATAGTTTGCATTGTTTTGTTAATCTTTGTCTGTACTAACACTAGATGATAAGTAAAATTGTTACTAACTTTAGGGAAATTTGTCCGAAAGTAAAAGTATTCTATTCTATTCTATAGACAGCCGTAGTTAAGAAACGGCCAAACATTCAGCCGATACTCTGATTTATCTTCGGAGTAGACCCCCAGGTAGGTGAACGACCTTCAAAAGAGTGCAGGGAAGACCTGGATGAGTTTTGCATAGACCAGGGAAACAAAGAACAGAAGCGAGGAGACATACTCAGCGGTGGGAAGAACCAGGCTGCAAATGACAATGGTGATGATGAAATGAGGCCATAGTTGTTGAAAACGAGACCAGAGCACCAAATGTTTTTTGATAGTAAACCTGAAGGTCCGAGAAGTCGAGATCGGCCCAAGCTCGATGGTTGGATGGCGTAGACCAAGATTTAAGAACTGTTGAGTGATAATGGTCCGTTTGGGGCCGAACGTAAAGAATAGCACTATCCCATTACTTCCCGTGGGTGTCGTAAAAGGCGACTAAGGGACTTGCTAGAGAATGGGCAGCAGCGTTCTCTATGCATTTTAACACCGTACTGCGATCGCCAACCCGCCTGCCAAGCGTGGCGATTATGGCAATCCCCCCGCCTCCCTTTGGGGGAGGCCTATGTCCAGCAGTGGACGTCTTTCGGGTGAAATGATGAGTGATAAATTGGAGAGAAAGAGCCGTCTAGGTCACATTGGAGAAATTATACTCAACCAGACTAAAGCGTTTGTTGTATGGCCAGACATTTGTAGAATTCCCGAACCCTGCGATCATGTCGCGAAAGACCATCGTAGGTATTATTCAAAGCTACTATGATAAGAATTTTGAAAACTACTTCTTGTTTGCTCACCTGCAACACTATCGTCAAATATCTCCTATAAAAATTATAACGGAATATAAAATTAGCTTTCATTACATCATTCTTTCGACTCGCTTCTTCCATAAAAAGTTGGAAACCTAAAGAGCGCTCATAAGAAGTCCTCTTGAACTTATTCCTTAAAATCCTTAGCTCTTGAGGACAGACACTTATACCATAGAATAGTACAGAAGACTCAGTTTCATATAACGAGCGAAATTGCACGCACACATATACACGCTTCAGCAGCAAGTGCAAGCGCACTTTCGGCTGGGATTTTTTGTTTTAAGATCGCCGCCCGTACGTACATGCCTACGTGTGCGTATTCCTGTTTTTGCTCCTTATATTATGGAGCCAACCTTCTGAAGACACTATTCTGTGGTAATACTTCATCTGGATATAAATCTGCTTTAACGATGCGCTTTCTAACAAACTGAAGAATTAAAACCGTGGTTCGTAGTACTTACTGTGACCGCGGCTTTGTTTGGCTTTGATTCAGAGATTTGATGCAGTACGGATTATATTTAAAGAAAGGAATGATTCGTTAACATTTTTTTTTTTTTAACACTGAGATACACTAAACGCCCGTAGCGTTTAGTTTAGCTCAGTGTTAAATGGCAAAAAAAACACGTTTTGTAATTTAATTATTTATTTTTAAAGTGAATATATAACTAAATATTCTGTGAATATTTCAAGCGTCTACCTGTTGCCGTTATCAATATAGAGCAAAAACGAGCGAACAAATCACGTTTGTTGTATGTGAGCCCCCTTAAATATATATTTTATTCTGTGTTTTAGTATTTGTTGTTATAGCGGCAACAAAAATACATCATCTCTGAAAATTTCAACTGTCTAATTATCACGGTTCATGAGATACAGCCTGGTAACAGACGGACAGACAGACAGACGGGCGGAGTCTTAGTAATAGTGTTCCCGTTTTACTCTTTGGGTACGGAACCCTAAAAATGGGCGGTATAACAATAAAACTTCTATTGTGTCCCGTTTAGTGTTCTTGAACCGATTAACTGTTGTACCTACTGATTTAAAAGTGCGACTTCTATAAGATCTTTTTAACTTATTTTTTTTTATGTAATTCCCACTTCAATTAAATACTTTTTCGAAAATCAAAAGTATCTAAGTACTTAATTAAATTTGATTTTCACTTAAATGACAACTACATTTTATGTATCAATCAATCTGCCCAGCTTTTTATGTATCAGTCAATCTGCCCAGCTTTTTATGTATCAATAAATCTGCCTAGCTTTTTATGTATCAATAAATCTGCCCAGCTTTTTATGTATCAATCAATCTGCCCAGCTTTTTATGTATCAATCAATCTGCCCAGCTTTTTATGTATCAATCAATCTGCCTAGCTTTTTATGTATCAATCAATCTGCCCAGCTTTTTATGTATCAATCAATCTGCCCAGCTTTTTATGTATCAATCAATCTGCCCAGCTTTTTTCCAACTACGTTGGGGTCAGCTTCCAGTCTAACCGGATGCTGTTGAATACCAATATTTTACATGGAGCGACTGCCTATCAGACTCCCACAACCCAGTATCTGGGTAATACGATACCCCTTGGGTGGTCAGACTTTTGGGCTTTTGACGACCCGTAACGACTGTCAAACACCCACGAATGACAGCCGGGAGCAACAGCCCAAGCGGCTCCAGCGTGGCTTTACGTAGACTGTAATAGTTCATAAATTATTAACTAACAATCAAATTAAGAGCGTTTACGACGTACGGCATTTCATACAAACTTTCAAGCCCTTGTTTTTCGAAATGACTGAACCGACTTTAATGAAACTTCATACGCATAAGCAGGATACAAAGGTCTAAAAAGTTAGTTAAGAACATTCTCGAAATGACTTATTTAAAAACAGATAACTGTAAATCTCTGTTTCTATGGAAAATTAAAAACGGTCGAATTTTTAAAGACTGCCCAAAAAAAGGAGTGTTATGTTTTCAGGGTTCATGTATGTATTTTTGTGAGTTTCTTTATTCCACCAAAACTTCTAAACGGCCTAACCGATTTTAATGTATGTGGTATTGTTAGAAGCGTTGAACTATTCCGGGTCACATAGGCTATTGAACATTTTAAAAAAGTATAAAGGGGGAGCCATGGTTCATGAAAAACACAGCAATATTTTTTTTTTTCATGAAAATTTGACTACGTGTACTATCATCGTCTAGTACTTGCTTAGTACATAACAAAAATATATGACAGTAGTATTCAATGTGCATTCGTTCACTAATTAATAACAAAAGAAAAAAATCAATAAATATAACGGTAGTATTCAATAACTCATAGAAAAAAATTGTCATATCCGTTTCCACGTCATGTCGCCTTATACTCCCAACGGCAAAGTCGTAGTGGTGGCGGCGTCAATTGGCCTAGCTGCGAGGCTCATTGGAGGCGCTACCTTACATTCCACATTTGCCCTGTCTATTGAAAAGGGCAGGATAGGGACCATGCGTCTCTTGACCGAAGAGCGCCTTCAGAGAGAAAGGATAAAGTGGAATAGTATAAAATGGCTTATTATAGATGAGATTTCTATGGTGCCCTACACAACTTTAAGAAATATTCACCTCCGGCTACAACAAATGAAAGTGAGCGATGCTTATTTTGGCGGTGTCAACGTTTTGCTGTTTGGAGACCTGATGCAGCTTCCACCAGTAGCTAAATCTGCCGGCGGGGCATTCTGCTTTAAACAACCACCACATTTAAGTGCTGAAGTGGACTTATGGGCGTTATTTAGCTTCTGCGAACTGCCACAGAATATGAGGCAAGCAGAATATGTGGATATTTTGAATAGTCTGCGGGTTGGTTAACTCACCATGCAGCAACTAGAAATCCAGGATCATCGTAGAGTACCTACCACTCACTGGACCATTCGCAGATGGCGAGTGTGTGCGAATATTTCCCACGACAAGACAGGTGGATGACTACATCCAAACGATGACCAACGAACTCGCCAAAACTTGCCGGATGTATGACGTGGCGGCATCAAATACTTCCGCGGAAGCCAAAACCTACGGACAGCCGCGGCCAAATCCCGAATTTATACCTTCGGATCCCAATAAAACAGGAAGTATTGTTCCATTTTTAAAAGTTGGTACCGGTTCCAGAGTAATGTTGCGGAAAAATATTAACGTTGGACAAGGCTTGGTAAATGGTGCTATAGCGGTCATCCAAAAATTCGTATGGCCAGCGCTACGTCGTGACGAACTTGAACTGGTAGAGTTACCGCAAGCCGTCTTCGTAGAGTTCGATGACAAAACGATACTAGGCAACACAATCGGTTTGGGTGTCAAAATTGAGCCTACCACTGTCGAATTTGACGCGTTACGGGGTCAAGGTAAAGTCGAGCGGCATATGCTACCACTAAAATTATGTTGGGTTGTGACAGTGCACAAGCTGCAAGGGACGACACTGGACAGAGCCATCGTGGATCTAGGCGCAAAAAATGTTGCCAAAAGGCAAGCTTACGTCGCTCTTAGTCGCGTAAGACAGCTAGAAGGATTGGCAATTTAAATAAAATTGCCTTAAAGATCTTATTAATAAATCATAAGAAAAATAATTTCACGTTCCCAAAAAATTAAAGTTATCTATCGTGGCACATTTTGCGTTTGCAAAAATATTGTTTTATCACGAAAAGATATAAAATTAAAAACCTAAATAATTAAAAAAAAATAAAAAACACGCCTGCCATATGAAAAAGTGAACTAAAAAATTAAAAACAAGTTAGATGATTTTAGTGCTGAATGGCCACAAAGTAGGTACTAATTAATAAGATTATAATATTTACTGTGCAATTAAAACGCCATTGTGCCCAAAAGTGGAAAACTGAAAATCAATCTTTTCATTGCAGTCGGGGACGGATCCTTGGAATAGTTCGACTTCCAAGAAAAGATTGATTTTCAGTTAATAATAATCTTATTAATTAGTACCTACTTTGTGGCCATTCAGCAATAAAATCATGTAACTTGTTTTTAATTTTTTAGTTCACGTTTTCATATGGCAGGCGTGTTTTTTATTTTTTTTAATTATTTGTTTTTTTAAGAAAATGTTCATAGTTAACTTTTTAGACCTTTGTATCCTGTCTATGCGTATGAAGTTTCTCTAAAATCGGTTGGGTCATTTCGAAAAACATGACCACACGAAATGTTGTAAGTCGTAAACGCTCTTAAGTTACAGCAAAGTTAAACA
Organism: Tiliacea aurago; assembly: GCA_948098905.1. NCBI lineage: Eukaryota > Metazoa > Arthropoda > Insecta > Lepidoptera > Noctuidae > Tiliacea > Tiliacea aurago. The sequence goes on from OX402582.1 coordinate 23,383,144, forward strand.
GCAAATCAAAATCAAAATCAAAAATATTTTTATTTCACATAAGCCTACATGGGCACTTATGAAACGTCAGAAGCTAGGTGCACGGTTCCAATTGGTCGTTTCCTATGGAGAAGAGCCGGCAAGAAACTCCACGGTTACTCTTTAAAAAAAAAAAAAATTGGCTTTTACAATATTTTAAAAGTATGAGAGGACAGCGCAACAACAAACGATTCACTTACATTATAATACTAGCGACAGAAGATTTCATAAAACACTTTAATTAATAGTACAAAGGCATACGCTCACAATCAAGGCACTCAAGCCCGTTTAGCTAAATTTAATAGTAGCAACCAGGCGCCTGGAAACAATGCTAAATTAACCTTGGCTTATCAACCATTAATTCATTTGGCAGGAACCCAAAGATTTCGTTATAGTTCTGCGATTGTAGTTTGAAGTTGTCTTAGCAATAAGTAACACGTTCTTGGCACGCTCGGGAATTAATAAAGGATTTTGGAGTTGTTTGATTTGCTGATGCAATTTCGGTTTCACGTTTGTTTGGTGAAAAGGGTAGTGGCAGTTCTCAATGTTTTTTACGGGTACATACAAAACAATAGCATAACGTCATGTCAATTTTCCTGGAAAGGGTGGAAAGAATTGTATACACACTCACCTTTCGTCAGTTATGTTAAGCTCATGTAGGGGAGAGAAACTATTTCCCATCAACCGGTCATAAATTAGACTCCGGGCTGCTACTGGAAATGCCTGATGGAAAAACACAATAACTCTTTACCCAACGTGGGAAGAGGCCATAAGCTGCACTACCAACACTACACACCAGCAGCAGCAGTTCTAGATATTATATTTATATAAACATTTAGAACTAAATATTGTATTTATTTTATTTCTTACTAGCTGCGCCCCGCGGTTTCACCCGCGCAAGTCTCGATCCCGTGGGAATATCGGAATAAAAAGTAGCCTATATGTTAATCCAGGGTGTCAGCTACCTCCATACAAAATTTTATAAAAAAGCTCCAGCCGTTTGAGCGTGAAGAAGAGACAAATACACACACACTCACAAACTTTCGCCTTTATAATATTAGTGTGATGAGATGTGATAGTGTGATAAGTGTGATTTTATTATTTTATTATTTTTATCTCATTAAATGCTACTCCGGTTGACGTCATCTCGTCAACGCCGGCTGTCGCTGAAAACCAGCGCTGGGGCTCTGTCTCACAAAGTGTTGCAGCATTATGCTGAGCGATGGCCGTTTTGCGAATGAATGTGACGCATATTTTCCCCCAACTTGTTCTTTCATGTTTGTGTTTTTTTTTTCGGAGAAAAAGGGATATTTACTTTCTTTTTTTTTCTTTTCTACCGCCTGTGATCACACACAGTCAACTCTTTACGTTTATCACTATACGTATTAATTTCGAGTTTGTCTTTAACCAGTTTCGTCTTTAAACTAAGATGTTACAGACTTTTTATTTGACGACGTACACAGAAGCCTCATTTGGGTGACATTTATTCAGACGTCCCGACCGCATTGATTGCTATCTGATTAAACCAGATTTTTTTAACCATTATTTCTAATTAAACCATTCGTCATATTTTATGATGGTTCAACCCATAAAATAACAGATTTTCCCTAATATTATTTGATATATTGCTGGTCGTTATTGTAAATCAATGGATGAAACATTCGAGTCAACAAACTGATTTTATTGCCTGCATGGAAATGGATCGACATTTTTATGATAAAATGATGTTAATCCTTTAAATACCAATTTTTTTTTTCAAACAACGATAATATTGTTTCAATTCCGTTATCATTAGTAAATGTTACCGTCAGTGTGTATAATCCAAACATTATACAAGGTCAAATTTATTAACTGGCGAAACGTTACATATATGGTGAGTACAGTCAAGGAATGAATATGTTAAGCACTCTTATTTTCTACTGGCAACTTAATATTTTCCGACTACATCATTACTAATATATTGAATGAAAATGACAATTCAAAAAGGTGACATATGACCGCTATATTGAAAAGGGATTTGTTTGAAAATTGCTTAACTTTATCGCACCTTGACCATACTGTAAGCCTAATTAGTATAATGTACGTCTGATTATTATTATTCTATATATCCTTGAATTATTATACCTCTAATAGATGTTGTATTGACTGTATTAGGTAGCAACCGGTAGGCAGATGTTAAAGTTTAAACATTTTTAATTTATAGTGAAATATATTACATTGCGAATCAAAATGATAATAATTAAATTTATTATTAATTATCAACTAATTGTAGATGAATATTCGTTTTTTAATAGCCATTATATTAATTTAAGATAGTGTATTCATAATAGAAGGTAATGTTATAAGTATAACTGACAGTCGTTGCGATAGATAGACATCGCGCAACCGTTGTACAGGAAAAAAGTGTGAATCTTGTGATTAAAGTGGTGCGGAGATATTGCTGAATTTTATTTCTGCAACAGTTCTGAGGCTATCCCGATAGCTTCAGAAGTGGGATAAACGAAAAGTATTACTCTTTTCGACTTACGCCTACGAGAAAAACGTAAGTTCATTTATTTGTAGTGTACCGACAACTTAATTGTTTGATTCGTATTTTATAACGATGTAAATCAAATATGAACGAAATCGAATTGAGGTTATTTATCTCCTGTTTAAAGTGATAATTATCACGGGTTGCTAGTTGGTAAGAAAGTTTACCGTAAATAAGAGTATTTAACAAATAACATAGTGTTTCATAATAAGATAAATGGAATTGCCATTTAACTATTTGGTGCTTGTGTAAGTACCCATGCTTGTCGAAAGTAACGCGTGTTGTTTTTTTTTTATTTATATAGAATTTCGGTGCTTGCTGTACAAAGCAAGTAACACAAATATTTTGGAAACATTATTTATCGTTGCACGCGATGGGCAAGGGCACTGGTGTCGATTCTTGCAATCGAAGAGAGTTAATGTTTTTTTTTCTCTCCCTGTTTCTGAAATGATTGCGTATTTCGAGATGAACATCATGTGGTGTGCTACGGTGGTAGTAGCAGTACTATGTGATAAAGATCGAGCTTAATCAGGAGTGATTAAGTTACAATTACCGAAAAATATTAAACAACTAGACAATACAATGTATATCTGTGTATCTGCATAAACTTAATCTATGTTAATGATGTTAAAAATAATGGTTTACTAAGCTGTTGTCTGTCAGTTTCAGTGCTTGACATGGAGAGAGAGAAGAGTCAAACCCGAGGTTATAGGACTCTTAGTTCGGACCCAGGAGTACCCAGGTTTGAGGGTCAGGGTCGAGAAGCGGTAGACTTGAGGCGTGAGTCTAGCCACGCAACTTGGCCAAGAGTACCCATGTATGAGGGTCAGGCTAGGAGGACACATTCGGAACAACCAGGGGTATCATGGGTGCGTGATACTGAGGTTGATAATAATTATGACAATATTGACGGAGAGCGTCAAGGACGAAGGGTGCTTCGTCCACAAAGGGTTAACGAGAGATTTTTTCGTACGCCTTCGAGGTCAAGGCGTAGTCGTTCGTCGAGCGCTGGATCCTATAACCGTGAAGGTACTAGAGGGAGAAGTACGAGTCGACGAGGTAGGAGACTGGAGGACGATAGAGATTCAAGGTCGGGTTCTAGACGTGACCGGAAGAGGAGCCATCACCTTGAGCGAGGAGACGAGGGTGAGCAACAAATGTCATCTACTTCTAAGAAAACTAAGAGTGTAGACTCCACTGAGAATATTTTAGATACATTTTTGACAATTTTGCTGTCAGTTAAGAGTTCAGATAAGTCGAAGTTGCCTTTTAATACTAATATTGTTCCCGAGTTTGATCCTATGACTAAAACTATTTTGACTTGGTTGACAATGGTAGAAGAATGTTCAGAAATTTATGGCTGGGAAGATAGATAAATAATTCACTACGCCCTGCCAAAGTTGACAGGGGTAGCGAAGACTTGGTATCAAAGTTTGCCGACAATGATGTATACGTGGAGTGAGTGGAAAAAAAAGTTGATTGCATCTTTTCCTGTTCGCGAAGACTATGCTGAACTCTTGACTGAAATGCTGGGAAAAAGGGTTAAATATGGAGAGTCACTTGAACATTACTATTATGCCAAAATTAATTTGCTAAATAGATGTAACATCCATGGGCGTCAGGCTGTCGATTGCTTGCTATACGGCGTTGAAGATAGGGCTGTTAAAATTGGTGCGCAGGCTGCACAATTCTCTGAGCCAGAGCAAGTGCTGAAATATTTCAGAACTGTGAAAATAGGGCATGGTCGGAAAAATCCTGATTCTAGTTTAAAATCCCGAAACGAACGTAAGGGTACAAATCTTTTATCAAAACCAGCGGGTTTGAAAATTACTTGCTACAATTGCGATCAAATTGGTCATCCAAGTTTCCGTTGTGATAAACCCCCAGCTAAGTGCGTCACTTGCGATAAATCGGGTCATTTGTCAATTCACTGCTTTAAAAACAAACGCTTTGATAAAGATCGCGAAAAGGAAACTAGTCTGAATAATAGAAAAACCGAAAAACAAGTGTCCCAATTATGTTTATCTGAAGACTTGACTGCTAAGTACATGCTTGAGATCAAAGTCAATAACCATAATTTAGATTGTAATCTAGATTTAGGGAGTCAATGTTCTCTTATAAAGCTAACAAAAGCTAGGGAACTCAACTTAGACATTGTAGTACCAGAAGATTTACCTGTTCTTAGGGGTATAGGCGCTAACCTAATCTCTCCGGTAGGTATGACGATTGTTTCTGTCGAAGTTCAGGGCATAAAGGAGACGATAAATTTATATGTAGTAAACGATTTCGTAATCAACCAGTCAGTTCTATTAGGACATTCCTTTACCGAGAAACCAGATATCGTTATTACAAAAATCCCTACCACTGTAATATTTAACAAAATTCCGAGCGTTAAAATGCGTCTTGCAACTAGCGACGATGCTGAAATCCCGTCGAATACTTTACGCGCTGTGCAAGTTTCCACTGATCCTAGCGTAGATGCACGAGTTTATGTTAATGGTTCCTTGCGGGGTCCAGAGGGGAGGAAATACTACCTCCTCCCTGGAGAATATGAGGTAAAGGGTGGGCGTAGCGCGCTAATCATTCACAATGCGTCACCCAGTTCAATCAAACTTGAGAAAGGAACCCTTTTGACACGAGTACAATATAAGCATGTTGACAATTTGGAAAATATCTTAAACTCGTACAATGTCACAATCTGTGAATCCCAAAACAATGACGTTTTGAACTGTAACGATTCTCTAAGTGAAGAAGATAAATTAAATTTAAAACAACTAATTAATAAATATAGTAACTGCTTTTCAAAGGGACTTGACGATTTGGGGTTCACAGATCTGACAGAGATGGTGATTGAGCTTGAGGATTCAGAACCAGTTGTTTATAGGCCGTATCGTATGTCTTACGCGGACCGCGTTTTGGTAAGAAATATGGTGCAGGAAATGATCGACCACGGTATTGTTAGAGAATCTACCTCATCTTACGCGAGCCCTATTGTCCTCGTACAAAAGAAAACGGGAGATAAACGTTTGTGCGTTGACTACCGTGCCCTGAACCGCAAAACTAAAAAGGAGCATTACCCTCTCCCTCGGAGCGAGGATCAATTAGATCAACTGTCAGGTAACAAAGTTTTTACGTCACTTGATTTAGCCTCCGGGTATTACCAGATACCAATCGCTGGAGAGTCGCGGCACAAAACTGCTTTTGTGACACCAGACGGCCAATATGAATATAATCGGATGCCGTTTGGTCTGGTAAATGCGCCATCAGTTTTCCAGCGTACTATCAATAAAATACTTCTCGAGGCTAAGATCAAATATGCAATAGTCTACATAGATGACGTCCTTATTCCAGCAAAGGACGTTACCGAAGGATTACAACGATTGGAAGAAGTGTTAATACTTCTTCAAAAGGGTGGTCTAACACTAAAATTAAACAAATGCCACTTTTTTCTTGAAAAAATAGACTTTCTCGGTTATGAGGTTAGTTCCGAAGGTATACGACCCGGCCAAAGAAAAACAGAGGCGGTATCTAAATTCCCGATACCCAGGAATCAACATGAATTGAGACAATTCCTTGGGCTATCAGGATATTTGAGGCGATTTATTATGAATTATGCCATATTAGCGGCCCCACTAACTAATTTATTAAAAAAAAGATATTAAATGGGCGTGGGACAAAGGTCAGGAATTAGCATTTAACAAAATCAAAGCTTTGCTGGTTGATAGACCCATTCTTGCGCTCTACAATCATGGTGCGGAAACCCAATTGCATACTGACGCTAGCAAGGCCGGACTAGCTGGTATCTTGTTGCAGACCAACTCAAGTGGTGTGTTCCAGCCAGTATCATACTTTAGTCGAAAAACTAACGTAGATGAACAAAAACTTCACTCGTACGATCTAGAGACATTGGCGGTAATTGCGTCACTCAATCGTTTTCGCGTCTATCTCATCGGAATTCTCTTTAAAATACTCACCGACTGCATCGCATTACGGGCAACGTTAATCAAACGCGATTTGATCCCACGAATAGCCCGGTGGTGGATACAGTTACAAGAATATGACTGTACCATCGAATACCGTTCTGGATTGCGCATGTCTCACGTCGACGCGCTGAGTCACAATCCAGTCGATGGAAGCGAATCAGAGCCGCCGACGTGTTTTGATGTCCTAACCATCGAAACTTGCGAGCAAGACTGGATTGCTACTGTACAGTCTGCTGACGAAGAGGTTAGGAAGATAAAAGAGACGTTATCAGATCCTGGTTCAGAGCAAGTGATGGATATTCACAAAAACTACAAATTAAAAAACAATAGAGTCTACAGAATAGTCGGGGATGAAATAAACTGGCTGGTACCGAAAGGCGTTCGCTGGCAGATTTTAAAAATGAATCACGATGACGTCGGTCATTGCGGTTATGATAAAACCTTACAGCAGATTCGTAAAAATTACTGGTTTGCCAAAATGCGCAAATTCGTAAAGAAATACGTTTCATCCTGCCTCGAATGCTCACACCATAAAACACCTGGTGGTAAGCGTGAAGGTGAACTGCACCCTATAGAAAGGCCAAGCGTACCGTTTCATACGGTTCATGGTGACCACTTGGGTCCATTTATAAAAAGTAAAAAGGGCAATTGTTATTTACTCGTGTTGGTCGACGGCTTTACAAAATATGTTATCGTAAAGCCGGTTAGAGACACCAAATCGGCGACCACGGTAAAAGTACTCAAAGACCATATTAGCTACTTTGGTGTCCCAACACGCCTTATCACCGACAGGGGCACTAGCTTCACTAGCGGGGTTTTTAGGGAGTTTGTAATGCTATACGGCATTAAGCATATTATGAACGCCGCGGCAACTCCCAGGGCGAATGGTCAAGTTGAAAGATTCAACAGGACCATATTAGATGCCCTTTCAGCTTCAGCCCACGGTAAAGACGAAAAGTCTTGGGATGAACAAATTCTCGATATACAATTAGGTTTAAATACTATGACTCATAAGACAACGCAAAAGACTCTATCAGAGTTACTTTTCGGATTCAACATTAAGTGTAGGAGTGAAAGCATATTGAGTGAGGTTTTAGACGACACCGTGACCGTAACATCGGCGGAGAAATTAGCAGAAGTAAGGGACGTAGCTGGAAAGAAAATAAGTGAGACTCAGATTAAAGATAGGGAAAGGTTTAACCGTCGTAGGAAACCAGCAAGGAATTATTCAGTAGGAGACGTAGTACGTGTAGAGCGACAGGTTCCTAACGATGGACAATCACAAAAACTGGTTGTCAAATATCAGGGTCCGTACCGGGTGATAAAAGTACTTCCTAAAGATAGATATGTCATCGAAGACACTCCCCTATCGCGTAAAAATAATCGTCGTTACGAAGCCGTCGTAGCAATCGACAAAATGCAGCCCTGGTTAAATTTTAGTAGAAACTGGGAAAGTAGTTGTGAAGAAAGTGGTTCAGATAATGAGTAAAAATAAATGTATAAATAAAAACTAAATAAAAGTTATGTTCTTGTTCGTTAAAGTGTTTATTTATATTAATCTAATATAAATAAATTACTATTAAATTTAATGTAATATGATTAAATAACATTATTTCGATTATATTAGATAAGAGTATCATGTAATTATATGCCTCGATCAGCATTTGTGCTTGTTTCGTGTCTAGATGTCAGATCTGTGTTGAGATGTTTATGTCCGAACATAATACATTATTAACACTTTCACTGTCCACAGAGCCACCTATGGTTCAGGAAACGTGCGCTTGAAAGGCACTAATACGCTCCTGAGCTATATGTGCGTCAGGAGACATATACAACTTCTAAGGCGAATAATTCCACTGGACGTGCTGGAACTGTACTGTTTCTGCATTGGACGTGCTGGTACGATCATAAAGTAAAGAAAAACGGAACAATTAAATAAATCCAGGAAATTCGGGGAAATTATTAAAAAAATCCTATTGGACTTGTCGGTCAATTTTGCATTTTTGTATTGGGACAGGAAACGTGTTAATGTTTTAGTATCAGTCTGTAGCGCTTACAAGTTACAGGTTCTGTTTGGTTTGGGTTCTATGAATATGAAAATAATTATTTCATTGCCAATTGTACTGTGGTATAATAATAACAGCAATGATTCCTTTCTCAATTCACTCATGTTGTAATAAACGTATTAAAAATATATATATGTATAAATATATATATATATTAATAATACTCTGTTTATCCCGTAATAATAACGTCATTCTTTTTCGCGAAGGGACTCGCTTTCACAGGAAGGCCGAGCTGTAAGCCTAATTAGTATAATGTACGTCTGATTATTATTATTCTATATATCCTTGAATTATTATACCTCTAATAGATGTTGTATTGACTGTATTAGGTAGCAACCGGTAGGCAGATGTTAAAGTTTAAACATTTTTAATTTATAGTGAAATATATTACATTGCGAATCAAAATGATAATAATTAAATGTATTATTAATTATCAACTAATTGTAGATGAATATTCGTTTGTTAATAGCCATTATATTAATTTAAGATAGTGTATTCATAATAGAAGGTAATGTTATAAGTATAACTGACAGTCGTTGCGATAGATAGACATCGCGCAACCGTTGTACAGGAAAAAAGTGTGAATCTTGTGATTAAAGTGCTGCGGAGATATTGCTGAATTTTATTTCTGCAACAGTTCTGAGGCTATCCCGATAATACGTACCAACATAACAATCTTGAAAAAAAAAATTGTCTGTAAATTGTGTTAAAACGACCTTTTATCACGTTATGAGTGTAAAGTTAATAGCAATTTAAGTCTTAGAACCATGTATTGCCGAGTAAGTTCTAAACTGGGTTCAATCAGTTTAAAAATAGGTATATTTTTTTAATCCATTTCTTCCAAAGTTCGCTTCTTACAATTCCGAACGAAAATAAATTTGCAGCAACTCCATATCAAAATCAAAGGGAAACAACGATAGACTTGGAAGGTAAAAAATCAACGGCAAGTATTTTCAATTCCCAGACGTGCAGTAATGAAACGGTGTTCACTATTCAAACGACCTTCTTTTTTCAAATTTTTCATCTCTTGTTTTGTGCTTTTTCATCGTCGTATTTACGTTTTTTTTATTTTTTTGAGATTGGCCTTTTATTACGATTTTATTTAGATTCAATTTTAAAAGTGAGTTCATTGATTTTTTAAGTAAAAAGGCAAGGGTATGGTGTGCGGAATAGAGGCATCACTTATTTCTGAAATTGTAGTCTGCGCTTCTTATAAAAATGTGGTTATCTTAATGATACAAAGCTTAACAGAGCTTAGCAAAACAATAATAATAAGCATCATAATACGGTGGTTTGGTGAGACTTTTCATTAAAGTCTCACCAAATTGTAAGTTAATATAAACAACCTTCGATTATTTAAATGATGTACTTTAGACATTTTTTTTTTATTATTATTTTCAGATATTAATATGTACTGACAATAGGTTTGTTAGTCCCATGAACTTTTAAAACGTATATTTGATATTTCAGTAAGATAATTGAAAAATATTTTAAATCTATAAATAGGTAATTAAAACGTAGCGAAGTCAAAACTGAACATTGAATACTTTTGAAAAAAAATAATTGCTACGAGGTCTGGAATCGATTAATTTATTGTAATATACATATAGATTATTATTATTTCGATCTAATGCCGAAAATATTGATTTTAGAACTTTTGTCTGTATGTTCCAGCATCACGCACATTTTACCGGATAGATTCTGTTCAAATTTTGCATACGAGTAGATATTGTGGGTATGACTCTAAAGTAATTTTAGAAACTTTCATGGACTCTTTAACTTTCCAAAATAATAAAAATAACAGATACTTTTCGACCTTCTTGGTGCAATCGGAGTTCCAATTCACAGACAAAGTGAAAAACAGAATAGCGGTTAGCTCAACAGAGCTTATCAAAACAATAATTATGGACATCATAATGTAGATCACTAAATCTCACCAAATTATGTAAATTAATATAGAATAGTATCTAAGTACTGCCAAAAATAATCAAAGATCGAACACTAAAGTATCGTATTTCCGGTTGGAGTAATCCATATTTCATCCAATTTCAGCTTAATCGGATGCTAGCAAGTAGTATAATAAAAAACAGCAAACGATCTCAAAGTGTTGACTTTAACCGCCTTATTACAAAACAAGATTTATATTTAACATGGCTTAAACCACGGAGCCAGTTTTTGTAATATAATCGTCACAGTGATTGAAATACCGTTCTTTTTACAAAACTGAAAACTTGGTTCGGTACTAAGTTGTCAGTTTTGTGTTTAAGAACTTTACCGTAGTCGGAATAAAGTTCGAAATTCAATAATGGCTCCATGTTTTAAACCTGGGTCTGAAGACAAACCTTGTTTTGTAATAAGGGGGTAAAAGTTTGGTTGTCATAGTTAACTTAGCATAGGGATATGAAAGTCTGTACATGCCAAGTACCCTCCGTGCCTCGGAAAGCACGTTAAGCCGTTGGTCCCGGCTGTCATTTGTAGATATTTGACAGTTGTTACGGGTCGTCAGAAGTCCTGAAGTCTGACAACCAGTCTTAACAAGGGGTAACGTGTCACCCAATAACTGGGTTGTGGAGGTCAGATAGGCAGTTGCTCCATGTAAAATACTGGTAATCAGCTGCATTGTTAGGAAGGAAGGTTAGATGGAAGCCGATGGCTGCATTGTTAGGAAGGAAGGTTAGACTGGAAGCCGATGGCTGCATTGTTAGGAAGGAAGGTTAGACTGGAAGCTGATGGCTGCATTGTTAGGAAGGAAGGTTAGACTGGAAGCCGATGGCTGCATTGTTAGGAAGGAAGGTTAGACTGGAAGCTGATGGCTGCATTGTTAGGAAGGAAGGTTAGACTGGAAGCTGATGGCTGCATTGTTAGGAAGGAAGGTTAGACTGGAAGCCGATGGCTGCATTGTTAGAAAGGAAGGTTAGACTGGAAGCCGATGGCTGCATTGTTAGGAAGGAAGGTTAGACTGGAAGCCGATGGCTGCATTGTTAGGAAGGAAGGTTAGACTGGAAGCCGATGCCAAAATAGTTGGGAAAAGGCCAGGCAGAATGATGATGAGCGTGCCTCGAAGTTTGTGCCGTACACAAACTTCGGGCATTATTGCGACTTCCTATTGCATGTCAAATAAAAAAATGTCAACACACGTCACTCCTGACGAAGTCTATTAGCCCACAGACGCGCTAAGCGATTGAAATTATTGAGCACATCACTAAATGGCGGGGGTATAAAATGGATGACATGCTCTGTTTTCATGAACATGCGTTATCTAGCCTACTCTAAATCTGTGGAGAGTACCCTTCGTAAGATTACACCCATTCCTGTACTCCTTAATCACACTTTAGCACTGTTTAATGATTCAAAAATAAATGCACCAACAGCTTCACAAAATAAACCCCTTATGAATAATGAAAAATGTTAATGTTGTGATGTCGATGCAATAGTAACTGCACTAGATACTGGTTCCTTTCTCATTATTTCCATTGTACTGTATCTTAAGTATTTTCAAAGAAATCTCAGACTCCATTATTTTCAAAGAAAATGTTGCTTTCGGACAATGCTCCTGGTATTCTTTGTAATATTGTCATAATAGTCACTGGGAGTAAATTGAAATTATTTATTCGTGAAAAATTCTTTGTGTCCATTGATAGAAGTTTGTTTATAGGGCCCGCATGCACCGCAAAGGATGGCGCAAAAGTAATGGCACAGTAAAAAATGTATATATTTAAAAAAAAAAAAATCTTTTGAACATGGACAATTGAATTACGAAGGTGGTAGCAGGAGGACTTATAGAAAACCGAAGTTATTTAAATAAAGGTTTTAATTATGTAAAAAACACATTATAAACTTAAGGTTATCCCTAATTCTAGATTCGGACGATGCTAGTACCGAAGTGCCTAAAATTAGTTATCTGTAACATTAAAATTATGACGATTGCTAGACGTCGATGCGGCAACAGCTGATTTGGAAGTAGGTGAGCGTTCGGCGACCGGCGACACGAGTCGTCGATTCGTTGATTCAGCAAAATGGAATATTGCGATTTTATGTGGAATCATCCGATTGACGTAATTATTGTGATTTTTTAAAGATTATTTGGTGTAGGCAGGGTACGTAACAATTGTGTACATAACATTTATGTAAAATTCTCAATGTCAATAATGGAGCGCTATACTCAAATGAGGAATAATTGTGTCCACTTTTTTTCGAAACAATTTATCAGTGATAATAACGCAAGGTCAATTTCGCCGAAGATATCCCCGCCATTCAGCACCCACCATTCGCAGAATTCGACGCTTACCCGCATGCCTTGAACCCACTGGCTCAACACAAGACAGGCCGAGTGATATACTTACATACATCATTATAAGGAACTGAATCGATTTCAATAATTTTTACACCATGTTATATTTTTCCCCAAAAATATTTAAGTGTGATGGCAAATGTTATCACCACTTAATTACTTACAATACAATCGCCGTACGGTTAGGTACCTACTGCCAAATTATTATCAATGAGCGCATGACGACCCTGGAGGCGCTGGGGCGCCGTTAACATGTTTTTGTACTGACAACCCGGTAACATAACACCTTATAACTTTGTGATTTTTCATGATACAGTTTTGACATTTTGTACATAGATTTTTTACATAAAAATACTTGATACGTGTTTCGGGTTTCGCATATACTAAAAATAACCTTGAACCCACTGTATATGTATTAAATAATTAAATACATAATATGCAGCTATGACGAAGTGGAAAGATAGTGTTCGTGTGTTGTGTGTGTTAGTGTAGTGTTTTATATGTGTTACGCAAATACCCCGCTGAATACAGGTCACCAGACCAATGGCCTAATGTCTCATTCACCAAATCTTTTCCCTTCTTTCTCATTCAGCTGTAACTTTGCTTAGTGTTTCTCTCAATATTTTTCTCGTTCAGATTCCCACGGAGCTAAAAAACCCGGAAAGCATTTAAAATAGGAACACAAGGAAAAAAACGAGCTCCAACCGTCCTTATCTGGGATACTCATCATTTCGCCAGAGCTTTGAGAGCGTTAACTTAAAACCAGCTAAGCGTACGGTCACAACTTTATGAAGTAACAAAAATTTAAAAATGTGTTTTTTAATTTTATATTTAAGATGGCTAGATGTGGCCAACAATTTAGAACAAGTTTTATGTATTACTATCTTTTTCCCGCGGCTTCGCCCACGTGGAGTTTGGGAATTATCCCACGGAAATTACTTTCGGGACTAAGTTATTAACTATCTGAGTGCCAAATTTCACCCAAATCCGTTCAGCAGTTTTTTCTGTCGTAGTAATATGTAGTACAGGAAAAGGCCTCCCGCGCCACCGTCAACCATAATTATTGTTATAATTTGCGTAATTTTTATTCTGTGATATCTTTTAAAGTTAAACTATTCATATAAATGAATTGTTAAAATATATATTAAAACACAATACAATTAACACATAACATACATATAATTAAAATTTTAATTATTTTTGAAGTTTAATTTGTAAAAAATAAATATTTTATATTTACGATGTTATTGTTACAGCTGATTATGCCAACGAGAGCCATAATAAAAATTCTGATTTCAGTTTACAAACGTGTTTTATTTATTTTAGTCTTAATTATTTTAATTACTTAAATAATATTTTATATCGTTTTTTTGTAATGTTTTGTTAATGTGAGAACGTTGTAGGCTTAATGGACTGTAGCTTTGTAAACAATTTTCTATTTTTTTAAGTACTTGGTACTTGTTGACGGGCCTACACTGCCCTCCCATACTTATTAATACTGTAACTTGAAAACATTGTAAAAGCCCATTATTTTTAAAAGAGTAACCGTGTAGTTTCTTGCCGGCTCTTCTTCATAGGAAACACAAATTGGAACCGTGCACCTAGCTTCTGACGTTTCATAAGTGCCCATGTAGGTTTATAAACATATTTTATAAACCTATACGATATTATGATTTTGATTTTGAGTCACAGAAAGCATTACTTTTATATATTTTCTGTATCATCTCGGAATTGCATACAATTCCTAGGAAATACATACATTTCACAGGAAATGTGTGTATTACATAATTTTTGAAACATTATTTTACACATTTCCTAAGTAGTCTCGGAATTGCATATATTTCCCAGGAATTGTGTACAATTCGTAGGTTTCATACATTTCTGGTAACATATATAATATAAGATAGATTAAATAAAATCTTGTTAGTTTTAGTAACCGTACTTATGAAAAGATAGTCAGCGACAAAAATCGATTACAACAATAACTGCTGCTTTTACTAATCATCTGAATTGACACAAAATGATTCGATACAATGTCATCATCATCATTCAGCCAAAAGACGTCCACTGCTGGACATAGGCCACACGATACAATGTATTTCAGCATAAATTATTATAACTATATCTAATAATCTTAAAATTTTACTTTTGTTCGCTGGGTCGGCTTACAGTGTAACCGGACGCAGCTGAATACCAGTATTTTACATGGAGCAACTGCCTATCTGACCTCCACAACCCAGTTACTGGGTAATACGATACCCATTGGTAAGACTGGTTGTCAGACTTTCGGGCTTCTGATGACCTGATAACGACTGCCAAAGATCCAAGAATACCAGCCGGGACCCATAGCTTAACGTGCTTTCCGAGTCACGGAGGGGTCTCGATGTGTAATACTCGTAGTAATATCTGCTTGCTGCTCAGTTTGCTGAACCACAGTGCAACAAACTCCCCAGCAGATACAACTTCCCAGCTAAAACACTAAGAAGTGGTGAAGGGTGTTTTTGGGGGACTGTCTCATGTAATTTTTGACGTTCGAAAAGTGCTGATTCTCAGCCTACTTTGAATAAATGACTTTTGATACTAATTTGAAACGAATAAAAGTTCAATACAAGAACTGTGGGTTTGTGTGTTTATGCAGGTGGGTATGTGTGTGAGTGAGTGTTTGTGTGTGTGTAATATGAGTTACTTCATTGTTGTGAGAAGGGATACGGTAAAATCATAATTTTTGGTTGAAAGAAATTCAGTAATCCGCTTTTTGCATGTGAGCTTACAACATGGTTGCAGGGGAATTATTGCATTTATTCTATTATAAAGATGTATGTAAAGATGTAAAGATGGTCACCTATCCACGGACAAACCGAAATGACCATGCTTCTTCCAAGCACCGCCACAACGAAAAGTCTTCACTGTCATCATCCGGATTTCAGTGAGTTTTAACTTGATAAATCGCGTTACGATTTCAGTTCAAATTCTACTTCAGCTCACATGAAAAAAATACATTCAAAAAACCTTGTTGAGTAAAAATACCAATCGCAGTACGAAATACAGACGCAATTTCTGACGGTATAAAAATGTCCCTATTGAACTCACGTTCCGCTAATTAAAACAGGAGGGAGACCAAACCCGTTACTAAAAACAACCTAGTTTTCACCAAAAACCTCTACAGGGTTAAATTGTCGCAGCATCATGCTGAGATAGAAGCCCATTAGCCTCGTACAGGACTTTGTTTTTATTTTAATTTTACTTTGTTTTTTTTTTATTGTTTTTGTTTTTTTGTTTAATTTGTGATCTCCTGTGTTGAGTCCCAATTAGGAATTTTTCTTTCTTTCTTTTTCTAAATAATTAGCTAGTGAAACTCCGCAGACGTGGTGGGTATCGAAATCTAAACACGATAAAACAAAAACAAAAAAATAATATAATGATTTTTTTTTGTGTAAACTTCGCAGATGTAATTGGTATCGATTCCTTAGCACGATAATACAAAAGCAAACAGATTTTCTATGCTCATACTTCAAGTAACAACACTACCAGCTGACGTTGACCCCAAAAAAAAACAGTTTTTTTTTATTTTATCATGTGAAGATATCGTACCCAAAACGTCTGCAGAATTTCACTAGCTAATTTAATTTGACCCTATAGATGTTTCTAAGGTTTTTATAAAATAAATACAAATATCCTTTTTTTTCAACTACGTAGTAATGTTATCATTAATCACAACAAAACCAATCACAAACCACGTATTTTTTTATTAGAACCAAAACAGTGCAGAAATGTGGTAATAAATCTCATTGTTGCACTGTTTTTCAGTGCAACAATGAGATTTCATACAAAATTTCTGCTTTGTTTTTATTTAATTTACCACAGAGGTTTAATGTCTCCCATTAAGTTTAATGTAAAATGTTTGCATTAGATCAAAAAGATACAGGCTGAAAATAAAAATCGGCTGGATAAAACCGACTTGGTGAAAAACTCTGTTTTCATTAAATGGAGTTTTTATTTTGATTAGGTTTGTAGATAGGTAGTTGAAAGAATAGTAGATTACGCACCTTGCTAAAGTGAGTAATTAATGCACTTTGCGCTCGGTACAACAATCTACTGTTAAGTAATATTCGTGATTTTTTTTAATTTCCGTCGTTAGCTTGTTCGGAAACCCAGTTTTGAAGCGCGGGAGGTATTTTTAAATCAAGTTCCTGGAAAATGTTGAAACGCGGTGTCTATCGAGTTAGATTTTTTACTATTTCATTTCACATACGATCTAGGTTCTATTAATTAGATTTTAAGCACGAATCAACTGTTCCTGGTCGACTTCAATTCTTGGCGAATACCTAGGACTTGTAGGTACCACTTTAAGTTGGAAAATAGTTCAGATTAAAAAAATGTATTTTTCAAAATGAATAGTTTTGTTTCTAATCATCGATCGTCTGAAAAATAAACTGAAAATAAATATAAAGCGAAGTTTATTCTCACACACAAATATAACTCTCATATTTATTATTCTCTTCCAATTAACTACCACAAAATAGCTTTTCTTCCAAATCAGCGATGACTTTCCAGCAATTGATTTAAACTTAGCTCCTTTTAGTATTAAGCCCTCATCAATATACAATACAATATATACAATTAATAAAATATTTGCTAATTTCAGGGCAACATTATATTCCATGACCAATTACGTCACAGTCCAATAAATTCCTCTTGACATCGTAAAAGCTATGATAAAGCCAGTCGTCTCGTTTTGAAAGGCTTTCGTTAACAATAATACGCGCAGTAAGCATCTCGAACTAGTGATGTACTTTGTTTATATTTAATCGATACTCGAAAGTGACTACTTTTTTTTTTGGTTGGGTAATTATCAAATAACTTCTCCCGTTCTGGGCGGAGCGGGAGGGCGTGTCAGATTTTTAATGACTAAAACCTACCCGTATTCCTTCATTTGCCTGTGTGCCAGGACATCTATATCCCTTTCGGACAAACTTGCAACCCTGGCAGGCATTGGCCACTAACACTATAATAGGTATAATCAATATTTTTGGAGCTGGAATTGTAAAGGCAGTATACAAAATGTCCCAGAATTAATGCACACCACCGAGCATCCCAATTAGAATAATATATTATAATCATATTACATACACTGAATTTTTATTAGCATAAAACATTCAGATTGTACTCGTAGGAGAAACTTGTGTTTACATTACAAATTTACGCACGCACACAGTCGCACACGTATATGGGTCTAGCGTAGCAGGTACTTTGTCCATTTTGTTTTTTTTTTTACTGTACAGAGGAAGTGTGTCTGTAATTTACGTCATCATTTCAGCCGAAAGACGTCCACTGCTGGACATAGGCCTCCCCCAAAAAGGGGGGGCGGGGTTGCCACAATCGCCACGCTTGGCAGCCGGGTTGGCAAATGCATAGAGAACGCTGCTGCCCATTCTTAAGTCCCTTAGTTGCCTTTTACGGCACCCACGGGAAGAAATAGGGTGGTGCTATTCTTTACGTCCGGCACCACATGGAACCGTCCGGCACCACACGGAACTGTAATAATTAATTACGTAGTTTTAATTATTTTTGGGATAATAAATTACGTATATTAAAAATGATAGAAATCGATTCAGTAAACGATTCTGAACAAACTATTTCCATAATGTGCATTAATTCAGTTACACATTGTATACTGTACCTACTTTTACATTCTTTCACACAACTCGTTGCATTGGTAAGTTTCAGCGTGCGGAAAGTACACATAGAACACGTAGCATCTACGAGTAAGTAATCAGTGTTTTCAAACACCCAATGACGTCACCTGGCCTCCGGTATAGTTAGTAGGCTTGGAAGTTAGCCACTCGTTGCGCAGTACCCCACCCCTCACCCCCGCTGATACATATGAATTCGTTACTGCGCAGTGATTCGAAGCATGTTCCGAGCCGCCATTAAGTTTGAATCGGGCTGTACCAACAGCGCGCCGATCCTAGCCCATCAGTCCTGTATGTGTGCACACAAAAATGTAATATTTTTTACGCGACAAAACAACTAGACATTTCTCCAAACATGACAATATAAATCTACAAATAAAAATTTAAAAAAAACTACCGTTAAACCATTGTCCGAATTCAAGCCGACTCGATTCTCATTTTCATCGATATGTAACATCACTATCCGCAGTTGTCAGTTAAATCCGTGACACCGCTTGGATAACCACCAAATTACGTCGAATTCTTTTGTTGTCGAATGAATAGTGTTGAGACAGCAATAGACAGTGTTATTTCCTCTTTTTGTTTGGCTCCGATCCGCTGGCAGGATAAATTACTTAGGAGTTAAAGCTACCGCTGAAATTTTTTAGGTTATACAATGTTTTATGTTTCCGGCTTTTAACTTTTGTTTGGAAAATGGATCGTTTGTACAATTAGCCATATTTGGATTGTTTTTATCATTTTTAAATATCTATGTTTTAATATTTCTGTTATGCCTTTCTTTCTGTCTGTATTATTTGTCATTGACCTACACAAGGTATGAACAGAGCATAAGATTTTTTTTTCTTATCAGAATAATACTGTGATGTTGTAATTAAGGAGTTTCTTGCCAATTCTAGAATAGAATCAATTCTAGTTTCGTGTAAATTTTGATGTTCGAAATTACCTTTTATGTGCTTAATTGAAATAAATGATTTGACATCTTCTTTTGAAGCCTAGTTTTCTATGATGTTATCAGAATCAATTGTCTTTAATTTAATTAAGCACCCAAACACTGTTAAGGTATCACTTTGTATTATTAACAATGGTGTATTAGGTATCTAAAAGACAAAAACATTTTGTTAATTAACATTTTTCAATGTCATAGAAAACTGATAAGGTACATTTTGATTAAAGTTGACTTTAGCTTGTAATAATAATTATTTAAGGTTTTATAATAGATCTTTTAGTAACTAGCCAGTAAAGAAAGAATATACACGGTGTTTGGAAGCTAGTGCAAAGCCTAAAGGGGGTGACAGTTGAGACCATTTTGGAGTATTTTGAGCATTTTTTTTTTAAGGTTTGAGTTATTTTATTTTTAAATTTTTTAAATATTTTATGACTTTGAAAGTGTCCAGTTATTTTTTCAATAACACAGTTGCTTGGAATGTTGTTTATTAGATTAAATGCACATCAGATAAACCACGAAAAAGAAGAAAAAACATACCAGCTTTAACTGGGGCGCTGTTGGGAATTATTTAAAAATTGCAGATGACAAAAATTTTACGTACTTCGTGTATGACATGTATTGTTACAAATGCTCTAAATGGTGCCGACTATCAACCCCTTAAGGCTTTTCACCCAGGCTCTAAACACCCTGTATAATATAACTGATAGAGTACCTGGGGGCACGGTAGTGCCCCCGCCAAGACGAGCCAAGCGAAGCACAAGGGCACTACCTACCTTTTCTCGAAGTGTTTCGTCGTTTTTTTGAACCCTCATAGAGTTGGTTTCCGATGTACAAGATAGTTCATATTCTCAGGATATGATGTCAATAATGAATTAATTAAACATACAAAGTCTCAATTGAATAGCTCTAATACTTTAGATTTTATTGATATCTAAAATACACCGATTTCGTCACTGACACACTCACTGACACACTGACACACTGATGTTTATCAAAATGTTTGGCTACTTCCTGAAGTGCTAGAAAGCTGAAATTTGGTATGTAATCTAAGTTTAGTATAAAACCAACAAAAAAATCATAAACTTATAACTTTCACCCCCCATCCCGTAAAATGGGGGGCTGGAAGTTTGTATGAGACTTCAAAATGTTAGGGTACTTCCTGAAGTGCTAGAAAGCCGAAATTTGGTATGTAAACAAAGTTCAGTATACAAAAATACTACCGTGCCCCCAGATAAACTTAAAACTTTCGCCCCCCCATCCCCTAAAATTGGGGGGGGAGGATGCAAGTTTGAATGAGACTCACCAATTTCTGAAGATCTCATGTAGAGCCAATCTTCTGAATCTACACGGCCTTTTTTTTTCGCTGAGAAATGCATTATGCATCCCCGCTCGTGGGGGACGAGTCGGGGTATGTGGGACTCCTGTCGGTAATGACGACAGTATACCCACTAAAACTCAGCGGTGTTCCCACATCGCCGTGTTGGGAGGGCCATGGGATAACGGTTGAATCTTTTCTTTCACAACCCTCCCGGCGTATGCCCGCCTAACTGGCGGGCCCCACATGCCCCTCCGTTACTGGGGGGCTATGGGAATGGCCCGGAACACCTGGCCATTCCCGTCCGATACTGGTGGAGGCCTGTGCAATACAGGCAAGGGTGCCCCCGCACCCATTGCCTGCTGGCCTCCACTGAATCTACGCGGCCTAACTCTACCGACCCTAACTTCACAAATTCTACATATCAGTAAAAATGTATGGCTTGGCTGTTTCGTTACTTCAGAAACTAAATATTCGCATCACCTCCACGACGGTAGCGAAACGGCGAAGCCATACATTTTTACTGATATGTAGAATTTGTGAAGTTAGGGTCGGTAGAATTAGGCCGTGTAGATTCGGAAGCTTGGCTCTACATGAGATCTGATCCCAAGTAACAAAATTTGGTACTATAAAAGTCCTGAGAACGTTTTAGAACGTGCTAGTTAGTGTTCAAGATTAGTACTATAATGGTGTTGTAAACGTTTACAAAACCCCGAAAAGGCCCTAGTTTTATCACTGATTTATTATAAAAACATTACATAAAGGCTCTTACGGTGATAAATCAGCTCTATAGTTGAAATGTAAAAGTGTCGAGAAACGCTTTTTAGTCTGCAACTTTTGAATCACAAATTTGCACTATTAAAGTAACCAAAACATGTTTATAGTGCTATGTTGCACCGTAAACGATTCCAGTGATCTTTATTATCACACTTGTATACTATACACATAATATATTATACAGAGAATCGTGAGTGTTCCCCAAGAAAATAAAATAAATCGGTAAGTTATTCTTTATGTCATTTGCCATGTTTGCTTAGCGTAATATGTAATAAGGACATACTAAAAAAATGTAACTCTGCCATAAATTGCACTTGCGAAAATAATTGTATCGATAAAATCATTATGCTGATTTAAAATTTGACGATGCGCCCTCATATTTTTTATGTTTTAATAAAATTTTAATGAATAAAATAAGGACTTGTCCCGACTATGGCTGCTATAGTACATATTGGCTCCAGCCGTGCTGCTAATGTGTTATCAAGGCAGAAAACAGCAGCCATCTTATTTTTACCACAAGCGAATTAGGGTTCGTTGTCCAAATGTAAAATAGTGTATTCAAAATACATTTATTTGTATGGAGTTACATTAAATGCACACGGACATAATTTGGAATATATATATGTACCTAGAAAACATAAGTAGGTATAATTTTTTTAACTGTTAAAAAATATTATTTTGAAAATTCCACACGTTTCCGTGTGGAATTTTCAAATGTGTGTGCAACTATGGTAATAAATAATTCTCAGTTTTAACATACAGTTTGTGTTTTTTTTGGTCAGAATTATAACAGAAAATACACAACTTTAGGTATTTTCCAGTTTATCGCCCAATACAGTCACGAAATCTCCACGAATGTGTAGCTATAAATAATAGTTTCATTAAAAATAATGTTCCTGTGTGTGTCTATAATGCAACCTCTTAATTTATTTTGACTAAACTAAAAGTTCTAACTATCTCATCGCATGCGGGCAGACCCAATCATCTATCAGCCGCGCAAGAATGTCGGTTCTTTGATAAGTAAAACAGTTGCAGACTTAAAAGTCATATGGTCAACAGTCCATATTTTATGCCATTGAAACTTTATTTTATTATAATGCTGGAAGTAAATGTATATTTGCGTTTGTTTCAGTGAGTTACCTGCATAGTAACATACTAAAGTTTTAGAAATGGCATTTATAATGGACGTGGATTGTTTCCTGAGGAGATATGATTGTATACTCTTAAATTTTAATATAATTGAATGGCCGTGGCAAGAAACACATTTTAAAATTGCACAAAATTGTATTGTGTGTGATTATCCTACTGACCCGCACTTACCAAATCATTTTGTGATGAATAAGACGGATATAAATTACTTAATAGATTTAAATTTTTTCTGGTGCAAAGGTTGCTGTGAGATTGCAATTTATGACCATTACACTCCGGACGAGTGTTTTTGTCATGAATAAAAAGTACCTACTCCGAACCACATTCCAACCTATACCTACCTACTTCCCTAGTATATTCAAACTTTAAAGTTAACTTACTTACTTGATGTAATTAATTACCAATGTAGGTAATTAATTACATCAAGTAAGTACAGATACAGGTACTTATAGTTTGTCTATTTACTTAAGTAGGTACCGGTACCTATTTAATTTGTTTATTAATAAAAACCTTTGTGTAAGTTACAGAAAAGTACTTCCTTCCTTTCTATACCTTTCCTATTCTTAATTCAAATCCATTGCCACAGTTTGAATTCCCCGCTTTAGTACCTACCTACTGTGCTGCCTACATTTAGCTCCGAGCAAGATAACAACGGTGAGTCCAAATACATGACATGTTATACCTAAAGGGTTATTCAAAAAAAGTGGCGGAGCCGAAAACCTATGATCGATCGTATTCATGAATCTGAAGAACTACTTAAATTACTATATATGTCTTATACGTTTGAATGTATGCCTAAATGGCTGTTCGAACGCGCCGCGCCCGCACGTGGCTTTTGTTGTCAGTCACTCGCTGCGTTCGGGCAGGAAACTACGCGCACTGAGCGAGAGAGACAACGCTATACCCTGTTCTGTCAACTGTGTGATCGGTTCGGTTTTTTCTGTTTTATTAAAAAAAATTAGGTATTTAATCTGCAATGTTTGTATGTATGTTTGGGTCAAATCTTGGAACTGAATTTTAATTAATAGGTTATAAGTGCCAAGAATATAGTGCGAATGCCAACCATTCGCATATATTCTTTACGTTAGTAATATAATATTTTCTTTGACAAGGTTGCACAATTTGTTTTTAAATTACAGATAATGCCATTTACGATTGTGCAAACACTGGAAGATGGAAAAAAGGTGCTTAGCTGCGTCCCTGATGGTTGGGTGAAAAATAATAGCTTAGCATGGCCTAGAAAAAAAGCTGACAAACTTACGAAAGTAGAAAATTCGCTTCCTGGTGCTGACTGGTTTTTGATGCCCTGCAGCGTTAAAAGGTCAGGCTTAACTTACGATGAGGGACAGCTAGCAATATCGATTATGACCTAAGTAACTGACACTGAAGAAGACAAAACTCCTACAAATATCAAAGTAGAAGGAAAAGTAAGCAAAGTCAAATCTCACAATGACATACTGGAGCGTTGTTTGGTAAGAAGATTTTATGTTAAATCATTATTGGAAAATCTTTATATTCATTTTATTTAAATTTAAAAATCTAAACAATAATTTTGAAAATGTCCATTCAATTAGGGCTGAGCTAAAACATGAAAAAAAATCCATGGGCAGACACTGATTGAGACTTAGTTGATGATCAGGGTTGAGGCACAATGAAATGGCGGTTCAGATTATGTAGCTATCACAATTATCTGGAAAATTTGAAGTTATTTTTTATTTTACCAGGAAAAAGCAGCCATGGGATCCATAATGAATCAACCAGAAACGGAAGCGCCAATAGTAGTAGTACATACTGAGTCCACTATTAATAATGTACCTCTAGAGACACTCAGTGAAATACTTTCTTCTGAAGCGTCTTCTTCCCTAAAGACTGAAAAAGAAAATGTATCAACATCTGCCACATACATGGAAGTCGCCGAAAATGTGATTGCTGACCAGCGTGTTGAATATATTTTATTGCCGTCAGAGGAAACAAATATCACAACAAGCAGTACCAATTATACTACAGATAAATTAGACAGCCTTATTGTTACTGTTAATACTATAGAAAAGAACCAAAAAGAATTGCAAGAAAATCAAAAACAATTGTTGTTACGCATTATTCTTTTCAAAAACTCTTCAAACTGTGCTTGCATTGAGCAAGCACAGTTTGAAGAGTTTTTGAAAAGAACCGAAAAAGAGAATTTACAAAGAGACATAGGGTTCAATCCCATCAATAGTTTGGATTTACTACAAAAACTGGAAGATACCCTAAAAGATGATAGATCTACCACAGAACTTATTAATAAGTTTTCTTTAGTTTGCGGTACTGGTAAGGGCAGAGGTTTAAATAACTGTTTCACCTTAGTTGATGTTATATTCGACAGAAGTTTTCTAACAACTTGTTCGTGGGCAGGAGGTGCACGCGGTGAAAATAAAAAAAAAATATGTTTTAAGTCTTTCGGACGGGTTATCAACTTGTTTTTTTCGATCATCGTCAAATCAGACAAAAATTTCACAATGAGAGAGTGTGAAGAATTTTTCAAAAACGTTCTTCGTAATTCAAATCGAAGAAATACAGCTAAAATGGCGCGAACCTCTGCAACAAAAATAAGAGTAAAGAAAAATAAATAAGCCCCAGAAGTTCTAAACTCTAACGAAAATTCCATGTCTGAACCAAGTCCAAATCAGAAGGATGCAGCAGCGCCTGAACCAGGTGAAAGTTAAAATGTCGCGCCAGAAGAAACTGCACAAAAGTTAAGTTAAGTTTCTATAGTTATAAAACTATGTTGCAATACTAATTAAGGATTTTTTATGAGTGTACGATTCAGATAGTTGTCGGTTACATTCATTTTGATATTTGGTATGTTATGTTATTACGACGATTCTGAAACATTTCTCCGACAATCGTTTTGCCGTTTAACGGTTCGCCGACAGAATGATTCACTATTAATTTTTTCACCGATAGAACGTTTCAATGACGAGCGATTCGTCGACAGAACGATTCACTTTTCATTTTTTCATCGATAGAACCTTTCACCAGCGAACGATTCATCGACAAAACTGTTCGTCTGCCCCTGGGGTATAAATATAAGTAATCGACATGTAGTCCTGTTTCCGTTTACTGTTAAAAAAAACACACAAAATACAATCAATAATATAATATAATACTAAACACATAAAATTAAACTTTGCACTCATAGTCATTGCGAAGGATTTTATAATTGCCGGCTAGCTTATCATTTAACTGTAGTTAAATGAAATATATTGGCAAATAAAAATAACTTTTTATATTAACCTACACATGATTAATACTAAAACAAAAACACAACAAATCATAACACAATAATTCAAAACTGCATCGACAAAGTTGTTGTTGTATTTTTGTGTTTTTTTTAACAATAAACGGAAACAGGACTACATGTCGGTTACTTATGTTTTATACCCCAGGGGCAGACGAACAGTTGTGTCGATGAATCGTTCGCTGGTTCTATCGATGAAAAAATGAAAAGTGAATCGTTCTGTCGACGAATCGTTCGTCATTGAAACGTTCTATCGGTGAAAAAATTAATAGTAAATCGTTCTGTCGGCGAACCGTTAAACGGCAAAACGATTGTCGGAGAAATGTTTCAGAATCTAGACAGGGAGATGTGTCCGCTTTACATATTTAATGAGACTGACAATAGAATGTACTGAATATGATTGTTTACCAAAAATGTTTGTACTAAACACACTATAGCATTTAGCATTTTACAATAATGTTAAAGATAGTATCTTTATTAGGTTTTACTAAATACTTATTTATAAGATTATTAAGGAAGGTAGGTAGGTAAAGCCAAACTCAGAGTTATGGTCATGGAAGTTATTAGGTTAGGAATGTGCCTGGTTGATTAGGTACTCCTTGAGATTATTGAGCTTAGATTGTAAGATTTCTCAGTTACGATGATTTTGTTTGATGTCTAATTTTCTGTTGTTTTTAAACTATGGCCGTCTTACAAATAAACACGGAATAAAGTTATTCCAGGAATAACATACATTTTCATAGGTTTAAACTTGGAATAACTTTATTCTGTGTTTATTTGTAAGAGGTTAGGAATAAAGATTAAGTAGTACCTAACCTACCGAACTATTTGAGGTATTTTTTTTTTTAAATATTGCATATTAAGAAGTAGAGGGTAGGTAGGTGCTCTTATTTTTTAAAATATGAATACTAATTTAAAAAAATCTTGTAATAGAACAAAATGTTATACTTAATTATAAATATATTGAGTTTAGACTGTAAGGGCTCTTTTAATTTAGACGTTTAGTGCGGGACGTCCGGGACGTTTGTCGTACCTTCTGCGCAAGTGCGCACGCCCGTTTTTTTTTTCCATTCAACACTCGATCGTGCGCAGTACGACAAACGCACCGCTGCGGCGCCGCAGCAGTCCCGCACCAAACGTCTAAATTGAAAGAGCCCTAAGATTTATCAGTAACGTTGATTTTAATTTTCTAATGATTATAAAAAATAAATATGTAGGTACGTTATATTATTATGTCAGAAAGTGGCTATCGCTAAATATTAATTGTTGTCCTTAAGAAATACTTATTCTTGGTCATTTATAGTTCCTACATTATTAAATAATATATAATATGAGACTGTTAATAGATAGTACTGAATTTGAGACTGATTTATTCAAAAGTTAAGACTGAATATGATTGTTTACCAAAAGTGTTTGTACTGTATAGTTACTAGAACACACTATAGCATATAGCACTGTAGAATAATGTTAAAAGTATGTTGCAACGTTTATTCTGTTATCTTATTTTCTTTACATTTATATTATTTAAGAAGGTAGGTGGGTGACGCTCAATTCAGAGTTATGCTTAAAGGAGGAAATAGTAAAAATTTGATTAGTAACATGCCTAGTTGATGGTACTCAGTTGATTTTTGAGCTTAGGCTGTAAGATTCGTCAGTAGTTTTCATAAATATTACTTATTGAGATGTTGATGGTAGGTTGGGCTTAAGATGTAAGGTACTTGTTCTAGGTTAAGAATAAAAATAAAAACACATCTTGTCTTAGATCATGTTTTTAATTAATAAACAAATTAGAAACATAAAGTTTTTTTCTTAATATACACCGAACTAGTTTGCTTTATCACAAAGTGTGTAACAATGGCACAAAATACATTATTGAATCGTATGTTAGGCAGACAATCTTACATTTAATTGAATCAACTTTAGCATGCACTCTTTGTTTATGAATGCAATTACAATCGCATTTGTATATATTTAAGTACGATGATTTGATTGGTATATTAAAAACATCACTAAGATTTTCGATACGAATACCTTTAATTACAATACTACCTTCATCATCTAAAATGGATGTTATTTCTATAATACTATTGTCATGAGTTAAGAAAAAATTATTTTGTTTTTGTGATGACAAAATGAATGTTTCTAAATGGAGAACATTTTTGTTTGTACCTGTTTTGGTTGTCTGTGTTTTTAAAAATGGATAAGTCTTGGTCTGATTCGTTTTAATGATACCTTGCAGATCAATCATTTCTTTTTCACTTAAGCGTCTAGCAATTTGCTCAAGAGGCTTATTTCCATGCCGTATCATCCTCTTTATCGTATATAATTTATTTTCAAACGGGTATGTACTGAAATCTTGCAAAGGGCCAAATTTTCTGACCTCTTCAGTCAAGTGTGTTAAATGATGTACGTTACTGGATATATTATCTTTTCCGTATATATTTTTAAATATTTCCACAAAAGAAATGAGCAATGAATCTGCCAGGTCCAGAAAATGGAAATACTCTTTATTGGAACAAATCGTGATGGCACAAAAAAAGCACAGAAAATGATGATAAGCTTCAGTATTTAATACTGTTTGGAGAATTATAAAACTTAAGTAATATAAGAATACTCTAAACTCGGATCCTTTCCAGTGTGCCAATTCATTTAGAGATCTAACAGCTCGATGCACTTCTTTCGGCAATTTACAGTTGGATAAAAAATGTGAAACTGTAATGATATCTTGAGCGCACCACTTAGTTTTTTTATTTACAAACTTTCCTTCCATCCAACCTTTAAGAAGTCGTTTCATTAATCCCAGATCTAATAAATGCAGTGAATCTGCTACGATAAAATCTTCCACCATATCTACAGGTAGCTCCAATAGTGGCGAATCCATCTTATGATGCGCTCCGTAACATTTCGCTCGAAAATCTGTATCAGTCCTCTTTGTACAGCCAGTTCTTGGAAAGTAAACGGTACCAGAAACAGGTGAATATTCTCCTATTGTTGTGCACTTGAGACAGCCATGCTTGGCGTTGTAATTGCATACGCCTGAAAAAATAAAACAAATCATAACTTTTGTAAGTAAGACTTGCTTAAGGGTTACCCACTTATTGAAAAATAACTTATTGAAAAGTTCCAACTACAGAATTTTTGATAGAAAAGAAGAAAAATACGTCGACTACCAGACAAAAAAACCTCCCAATGTCTCGATTTTGGACTGCGTCCATTTAAAAGCACAGATAAACCTAAAACATATAAAAATGGGTAGTTATATTTAACCTTTGATCATTGCTCGTGCTGGAGAGCCACAGGTGAAAAGTCTTATTTTAACGCCAACTGTTTTCTCTGTATCGTTCATGTTTTTAATTATAATATTGTTTTCTATTAAGTGTTTCATCTCGTCGACAAATTCTTCTAAGAAAGATTCTAAATCTGTTGGTTTTCCTTGTCCGGAATATATCCCAATCACAAAAGGAGGTAGCTGCGGCAATTCATAAATGTTACACAAAATCGGCCATATCTGTTGTTTTGAGCTGTGATAAAGGGGTAATCCATCTATATTAATGTTTAATGAAATATTGTTAGGTGCATTTTCTATGATGCTTAGTAAAGCACGCAATGTCTCGGTTATGCTATTATGCCAATAATGTCCGCCAGGTACTGCTTTGATGTTTATTTTAACATCTGTTTTCAATAGCGTCGCGCTGTTTTCAATAGCGGCGTTGGATCTTTTGACAACACATTGGGAATGCGCTTGTTTATTATTTCTATCAAACTTTTAATTGCTTGATGAGGAATATTGTAAGTGACGCACCATCTTCTATTGTCACTGCGTAATTGATCATCTTTAATGCTCTCCTCGTCTGAACATGCCGATGTAGGGGAACTTTGAACAGAGGTGCTCTCGCTCTCATATTCTTCATCCATAATACTGACTTGAGAAAAAGGAACATTATTGGTAAAGTCCTGTTGTGGTACAAAAAAAATATTTTGTGCAGAACCATGTGCTATATTTTCTGGACCCGCTTGACCAGTATTTACATTTTGGGCATGAGCCTGTTGTATTGATTGTGTATATCGACTTTTCACCTTTTTTTTATAACTGCCACTCACTTTATACCGACGCAAAGATTTCAAATCCATTATTAAACCTTTAGCTACTTAAAGTTTTAAGCAGATCTGTCGACAGTGTGCCACCATTTATGAAATACTAGTGATATAATTGACACTGAAAATCTAGTATAGAGCTAATTAGCCCTTTAATTATTGATTTTAGTACATTTATATTACGGTTTAGTCTCGTAGCAGTAACAAAAACTCACTAATAGAGCTATTTAGAATTTAAATTATTTAGCAACTGCACCAGGAGTCGCTATGGTGCTATTTTGTACTATAGAAGAGTGTTCATTACTTTTACATATCTACCCCATAGCGATGTTGAAGGAGCTCTTAAGAAGCTTACAGGTTACGTAATGGTTTTGCAAGGTACTTTTATAGTGCAGATTGATCCTGTAATAGTATTTTTGATACTGCTACAATACTAGCACTGTAAAAGTTATTTTGACGTATTATTAGTGCAAAATAGATACATACAAGTGTCAGTAAGATCATCTATAGTACTAAATAGTACCATCATGGCTTTTTTCATATCTATTACAGTGCAACACTTTAAAGATTCTTTTGTATGGTCCTGTAAGCGTTTTAAGAGCTAACTTATAGAACTTAAATGCTCTTTAATCTTATAGAATCTAAACGCTCTGTTAAAAACCTTTATAGTACAAGCAGTTACAATGGTTACCATTATAGTGTTACTATATCACTGTTTGGTGATAAAATGCCTTGGTTATAGAAGCTTTTGCTACTTGGGATCTTATTCACAGAGCAAACCTTATGTGGTCGTCTTGGAAACATTTTACATGAAATGTTTTTGGTGGGATCACTTATTACTATTAATAATACTAATGTTTTATCTATGAGATGAAGACTTTTTGTTAATTAATATTTTTCAAAGGCGTAGAAAATATTAGGATAGGTACCTTTTGATTAAAGTTGACTTTAGGGCAGCTTGTCATTTTAATCATGCAGCACCAGCAGTCATGGGTCATGGCGACAAAAGTCAAAACTTATCGCTCAATGCTCGTATAAAACTTTTCACTTCAATAAAATAATGATTATCTAAAACATAATTTAAACAATGCGGGGCCAAACATCTCTCAACGCGCCTAAAGAAGTTTTCACTTCAAAAATATGATTATTATTATTTATTTTATTTATTAAAAACAAAGTTTATTAAAAAAAAAAACATGTCCATGATTACCATGTTGACCAAAATGAAAGCTTAAACCCGGCCCAAAAAGCCATGGCCACGAAGCCTTATCTAAGCATCACTGCAGTTACCTACGTACATTTCGCGTCATAATTTATTTACTGCTTCAAAGTTGGAAGAACGCCAAATCTAGTAAAACGAATCCGGCATTTCAGCGACTCTCCTGCGGTTTTCAAATGAAAACGCTTGGTAAACTTGCGCAGATGAGCACTGCTATTTTGTAATGTGTTAAGCACGTACCACCCCCTCATTGAAAATTCAACTTTGTAACCTAAATCATAGGGCTCTTATTACAAGGTTACGTTATCTGTTGCTAACCAGATGATTACATAAAAGTACCGAGTTAAACTGTGAGCTTTTAAATAATGATTAGGTACAGTTTTGGGGTTGTTACGCCATATTTGTGCGGTTTAAGGGCTTTTATTTCGAGTACTGTAATAAACTAAGTGTGTGGTTAAGACTTTTAGGCTGGTGTTGTTTGTGAATGAAGTTTCAAGTTTTTGATACTTAAATAATGATTTTTAGGGTTCCATACCAAAATGGTAAAAATGAACCCTTATGGTGAGACTAAGTCTGTCTGTCTGTCACACCTGGATATCTCAAGAACTACTAATGCTATCAACTTGAAATTTAGAATAGTTTTAGATGACGTTTGCCCAACTATTTTGCATACAAGAACGAATTAAAAAAAAAACCTTTTTAGCAAAAGGGACTGAAAGGGGGTCTTAAAAATTTGAAGTGGGGCTATTAAGCAAGTGGGGTATCATATGAAAGAGCGCTTTTTGCACATTATCGAAAAAATTTTTTAGGCTGCATAGTTTCTGACTTTTGATGAAAAATGTAAAAAAAAATACCGTGCCCCCCTTATCTCCGAAATTTGCATAGATAAAAATCTGAAATTATTCTATGTGATAGAAGTTTATGTAAAGATTACAAGAAAAATAAAACGGTGTCTCTAAATAGCACCGTTTTTCAGAAATCATCAACATCATATATACGTACGGAACCCTCGGTGCGCGAGTCCGACTCACTCTTGACCGATTTTTATTACCTAATACGCAAATGGACAGATCACATTGCTCGTTGATCTGATGGCCGATGGGGCCGAAAGGTTCTGGAGTGGCGACCGCGTACTGGAAGACGTAGCGTTGGAAAGCCGCCTACAAGGTGGACTGATGACCTTGTGAAGGCCGCAGGTATCCGCTGGATGCGGGAAGCACAGAACCGGTCGAAGGGGCGGTGCTTGGGGGAGGCTTATGTCCAGCAGTGGAAGTCTTTCCTAATGTTATCATTAATTACTACAAAACCCGGGAAAAAAAACCAAAACAGTGCAGAAATGTTATTTGAAATCTCATGGTTGCACAGTTGTTCATTATGCACTGTTTCTTATTTTTTAAATGTTCCAAGTAAAAGTGCAAATTTCACTTTTAATAACTGCACATTTAATAATTGTAAGTACGTCGTACGTTGTAGTTACGTCGCGATCAATGATATTATATTAAACAGATATGTTATACACTCACAAAACAACCGAAAAAAGTGTTCTGCGGAGCAGCGGCAGCACCCACTTTTTATTCATTTTACATTTCACTACAAGTAAAAATTATAAAAAAGAGATGGCTTGATAAAAAGAACAAGAAAAAAAGAGACAGCTAGTGTTGTCAATTGCGCGTGAATGTAAACAAACATTATTCTGGCCACCAATCACCGAATGTTGGCATCACAGACTAACAAATTGTGAATGGAGTGCATGCGTCCTTGTCGTCCTCACGACAAAAAATGTATTTCCATTTCTTTCTTTTTTCTAACCTCCAAATATGAGAATATTAGGAAAATAATTGAAATATATTGATAAATCGAAGTATATTGTGTACTTACATGTGATATGAGATCCCTTGTGTTTTATTAACTTTACTATCATTATTGGTACACTTTCTAAATACACACGATGGCATTTTTTTTTATTTGTTAGCTGCGCTGCTATGCGTATTACTCGTCGCCATGCGTATCGCAGACTAAAGTCAATACGTCCCAATTAGGACGTTTGCGAGTCTTCACGATTGCGCGCTCACAATTTAACTGTTTAAAATAATATAATTGGTCGCGATGGTCAATCGCGACGTAACTACTGAAGTAACCATATGACTTGGTACTCGATACTCACGATAAATCGATTCAAGTTAAATGTCAAAACGGGCCTATTATTTTTTGACAACTTTAATCAGACATTATTAATGTTGGGGCTCGTGGCTAAATGATTGATCCGTGTGGTCGATCGTAGATTAACCTACGCTTGGCGGTCGGTTTGTAGATGTTTCACCATTCATTACATGCCGTGCCTCGGAAAGCACGCCAGCCGTTGCTCCCGGCTGTCATTCGTAGATCTTTAAGAGTCGTTATGGGTAGTCAGTTGCCCAAAAAGTCTGACAACCAGTCTTACCAAGGGGTATCGTGTTACCCAGTAACTGGGTTATGGAGGTCAGACAGGCAGTCGCTTCATGTAAAATACTGATATTCAGCTGCATCGCGATCGTCACGTTTGTATTTCCCTTTTTGTTCGGTAAAAATTAACACGTGGTGGTATTCCGAATCGCATATTCGTGCGACGATCGCGTATTGCCGCGACGATCGCTTCAAAAAAATGTTCTTCGCGCGTTAATGAATCTTCGACGACTATACAATTTTCAAGTTTGTATAATATAAAAAAAAGATAAGAAAAATTATTAATTGGGAAACACAGGAGATCACAAACTAAACTAAAACACACTCTTGGAAACATAAAAAAACAAAAACAAAAAAAAAACAATAAACTTACCATTAGAAAATCCTTTATCACCCCCGACTTCTGGGAGTCATTATAAATTGCCTTTTGTTTCTTTCGGCCAATCAAAGTGACGGTGAGGCTATTAAATTCGCGAACCAACACTTTGTTAACTGCGAGAATTGGGCCTAGCACGAACGCGTGACGTAAATTCGAATTTTAAAAGTGAAAATACCCAGAAAATAATTATTTACTTAGTTTTAATACTTTATTCGTGTGCGTTTTGTTTGTGCAGAATAAACAATTTTTCTTTCTTTCATCTTTTCTTTATTCATGACACGGGTGATATCTATTGTGTTTAAACCAAAATGCAATGCAAAAGTAAAAATGTATTTTCGATTCAAAAATCGTTTGAATGTATTTTACGTTGACGTCACGCGTTCGTGCATAGGGCCTCTGATAGTTTGAACATTATTTTAGGAACGTATTTCGCCAACAATGTGCTGCTTTCATGATGTTGATAAGTTAATTGCATTTTGTTACTGATTTTGTACCTTTAATTGGTTGTTATGAGAATCCAAGAAATCCTACTTCCTACTAATAGTATTTGTATAGATAAAAAAGTTTGTTGTTTGTGGAATTGGATGTTTGTTGACTTTACACACGGGCAGACCATGACCTTTTTTCTTTTTTTTTTGCGTGGGAAATTATCAAATAACTTCTCCCGCTCTGGGCGGAGCGGGAGGGCGTGTCAGACTTTTACTGACTAAAACCCACCCGTATTCTTTCATTTGCCTGTGTGCCAGGGCCACGATATCCCTTTCAGACAAACTCGCAACCCTGGCAGGCATTGGCCCTAACGGACCCCGTCAGTTGGTGCTGACAACTCTTTGAGGTGCACGTGGAATACAACGCGCCTCCGATCCGGGCCTGGTCCTTATCGGACGTCGAGCTACCCATCGCTCACCGTCCGCAGGCCCGCGCCTACGTTGGCCCGAAATTGGCTTGCGACTCCCGACGCCCGGGGCGTCTCCTGCGGTGACTAGAGGCGCGAGGGCGCGAACCTTGCCTCTCCCTCATGCGTTCCGCCTCCTCCTTCTCAAGCATTACTGCTTCGCAGAAGGAGGTGACGGCCTCCCATGCACTCTCGCTCCGAACCATGGCCTGAACCAGGGCCAGACGCGAGAGATCGCCGCCGCCGATCGCCTCCGTGAGGACACGGCGGTGCTCCGCACAAGCTGGGCAGACCTCCACCGTATGCTCCACCGTGTCCTCCGGGCGATCCACACAGTGGTGACACCCGGGCGTTTCCTCCCGCTTTATCCTGAACAGGAACCTCCCGAAACAACCGTGTCCGGTGAGGACCTGCGTCAGGCGGAAGGTGAGGACGCCGTGGCGCCTTTCTAGCCACTCCTCAAAGAGGGGACTTATCGCCACAATTGTGGCGTGCCCAGCGCTGAGTTGCGACAATCGCACTCTCCATGCCGCCATAAGATCCCGCCGGAGCTCTGTCCACTGTGCCGTGATTTCTCCCGAGTTTCACCCCGGCGTTTCACCTCCTCGCGCCACTCCCAGACGTGCGCGAGGACTTTTGCCTCCAGATTCCATGGCGGTAGTCCGCCAAGGAGGCTCACCGCCTCACGGGAGACCGTGCGGTATCCTCGGACCAGCCTGATGGCCATGACCCTTTGGGACGCGTTCAACCGCCGGGCTGGTCGCAGCCTTATAGAACGCGCCCACACCGGTGCCCCGTAAAGGGCCATGAACCGCACGCGTTTGGACCCCCTAGATTGGGCAGGAGCCGCTTTAAGGCAGCCCCGGCCCACGCCAGTCTAGGAGCCAAACGTCGAAAATGCTCCACGAAGTTCCACCGGCTATCGAGGACGAGTCCCAGGTACTTCATCAACACCAAAAACAGCTGTTCCCTACATTTTAACGAATTATTCGAACATAAATGTAGGGAACAGCTGGTTTTTTTTCGCGATTTCAGTTTTGGTCTCATAGTAAAAATTGTTCATAATGATGAATACAATGACCCTTTAAGAGTTTATTGACGTTTTAAAAATAACCCTGTATATATTTATCCTCTTTAATAAATAAAACCACTTTAGCATAATCAGCCTACAATGTTCCCACTGACTGCTGGGACACTGACAGGCCTCGTCTTGGTGAGAGGGAGTGGGCCGTAATCCACCAGGCGGGCCCAGTAGCACGTGGCGTGGCGGGTTGGTAGGAGTCACATGTCTTCGATTTTTTGGTTCTAGAACGTTCCGGTTTCCTCACGATGTTTTCCTTTACCACTTTGTCAGCAGTGGTGACGAAATTATTAACACAAAGTAAAGCCCCTGTCTGGGTTCAATCCTATGACCTACAACTCGTAAGTCGCCGCCATTACCACTGTGCCACCACAGTCACTGCTGTCATCACAGTAAAACCGCTTTGTTCATACAATCTTTTATAAAAATATTATGCTTTGCACGAATGAACCGAAATACCGAAAATCAGAGCAGACCGGGAGAAGCGCGCCATCAAGCGTTATAGCCTCAGAACTGGAGACACCACCGAAATCGCAAAATATATGTTCGGTTTGAGTCTTATGTGGTGCCGGACGTTAAGAATAGCACTTCCTCCACTCCTTTTCTGATTATTTAGAGGACAAAAAAGCTTGGGATTGAGCTGATCGCTCTGCTAGCCTTGTGATAAAACTGAGAAAACTTGACATTTTAATTATTATGCATGATTTTATATACATATTGACATTGCAGAATATTGTATACAATTTTACATGAATGTTTACTTTGAAAAGTATTATATTTACTGCTTTAATTTATTGTGAATGTGAGCACTATGTGGGTCATTTTTTTTTTTTTCTTTTAATGTTTTCCTTTCTTTTCTCAGTTAAGTTTTAATGATGGTCTGACATTTTGAGCGCTTTATGCGGCCTACCCAAATGTCCTTTTTTTGGTACTGTTAGTCGAGTCGTTGAGCTCCTTAAGTTTTGAGTTGAGCTGCACGATTACTGACAAATGCTTACACTGATTGGTCAGGTCTGCTCAAATTTGCGTGGTTCTTTCCTCAAAAGACCATTTCAGACACGGATCTACATGGTCCTCACATGATCTGACCAAGATTATGTCTGGACTTTAAAAGAGACTTTGACCCCTGAGTTTGTTTCGCCATTTCTTCTCAGGGGTAGTCAGATAGGAAATGTCGGCTACATCTAGTTTTTTTTTTTTTTTTATATGACGTGTAAAAGTGATTTTAATATCCTATTTACAGAATAAACGATTTCATTTCATTTCATTTCATTTCCTTATTTCTACCCGGGGTGTCGTAAAAAGCGACTAAGGGACTTACTAGAGAATAGGCAGCAGCGTTCTCTATGCATTTTAACACCATACTGCGATCGCCAACCCGCCTGCCAAGCGTGGCGTCCAGCAGTGGACGTCTTTCGGCTGCAATGATGATGATGATGATGATGATGATGTTCGGTCTTGATTCTGCTGATTTTCAAGCCAACATTCTCCAGCTGCTGTTGCCATTTCTCTAATCTGCTCTGGATAGCAGGTGATGGACCTGCGATCCAGAGCAGATTCACTAACCAGAACAATTTCGTCGGCAAACAGCATGCACCGGGGTTTCTCATCCTGTATGTCCGATATTATAGCGTTCATAATCAACAGGAAGAAGTAAAGACTTAAAGCCGACCCTTGGTGCAAGCCTACAGCCACACTGAACTCGTCGGTGTTGCCAGCAGCCTACCAGACGAGATTGACTGTACATAGCACGAATTAACTTTTCATACTTCCCGGGCAAACCTTCCTCTTTCAAGATCCACCAAAACACATCTCGAGGTACCCTATCATACGCTTCCACCAGATCAATGAGCACCATGTGCTCATTGACCTGGAGGAAGCTTAAAGAACTTGTGCGTACGTCTATACTTCTAGCACTATTAGCGGAGTGCAAAAGTGGCATCCATTGTTTCTCTCTCTCTCTCTCAGGGATAATCTCTTTCTCCTCTCGAAATCTTTTCTCTATTATTTTCTCCAATACCTTCTTATTATGTGATATGAGCTTTATCACTCGATACTTGTTGCAGTCCTGTACATCACCTGTAGTTTATTCTTGAAGATGGACACTAGTGAACTATTACGCAATTCTTGTGGGATCCCTCCTTCATGCAACGGTTTATTGAAGAATAAAATTAGCAACATACATCCATCTTCTTTTAAACACTTCTATACTTCTCCTGGCATATCATCTTGGCATACTTTGAACTGCCTTTCTTACTTTATCCATGCAAATTTCCTTCACCAAACTTGTACCTCTTTAAGCACATCCCTCTTTCATGCAATGGTTTATTGAAGAATAAAGTTAGCCACATGCATCCATCTTCTTTTAAACACTTAATTCTACTGGCATATCATCTGGGCATACTTGGAACGACCTTTCTTACTTCATGCATGCTAATTCCCTCACTAAACCCATATTTACTTGTACCTCTTTATGCACAATATTCCATTAATTCTCTCCGTTCATCTGCTTTTCGAAATAAACTTTCCATCGTTCTTTAATTTCGACATGTTTGGACAGAATCTTACTCAGTCAGTCTAAAATCCCCAGACAACCCTTGTCTTACCTAATCTAAGTCAACCTTTACTATATCCACCAGAAAAGCTACGATGGTATGTAATTTGTCGAAAATAATTCATTCCTCGATACTTCAAGCTAAATTGACATTTAAGGTTACTGTCATTTTACAGTTCAGCAACCTAAAGTACTGTAGCAAAATTCCGTCAAATATTTAGAGGTAGGTCTTAACAATAATCTTCGCTAAACATGCTAATGTTATGCAAAGCGTCGTTCACATAGCTCTGTTGGGAGCGTTTCAACGTAAGGGTCATCCATAAATTACGTCACACTAATTTCATGATTTTTCGAGCCCCCTCGCTCTTGTCACAGATGGTCATAGTTTTTTATATTTTGGTGTGATGTCACATATTTTGCAATTTTAAAATAAACCTTACAATATTATTGACAGACGGTAATATTTTCAAGCTTTTCGTTAGAATTAAAGTTTTATACGATTACATGTCACTCATCTCCCCGTTGTCACTCAATGTCACACTTTGTTAACCCCCTCCCCCTTAACAATCAATCTGCCTAGCCTTTTTCCCAGCTATATTGGGGTCAGCTTCCAGTCTAACCGGATGCAGATGAATTCCAGTATTTTACATGGAGCGACGACGTATCTGACCTTTACAACTCAGTTACTGGGTAACACGATACCTCTTGGTAATACTGGTTGTCAGACTTTTGGGCTTATGGCTACCCGTAACGACTGTCAAAAATCAACGAAAGGGTTTTACGAATGACAGGTCCCCCTTAACGTGTGACGTAATTTATATACGGCCCCTAATGCCGTCCGTCACGGAACGCTATCCATTTGTAAAGGCGGCATCTGCTCGACTCATATCGCGCGATTGATAACTCTCACATTAATCTAAAGGGGGCGCTTTAAAACTATTTTGAGTAGCGAGAGACGAGTTCTGAGCAATGAGTTTTAAAGTTACAAGTTAGTGGAAGAATATGTGACTGAATTATATTTTTGATTTATTAAACACTGCTGGCTATTTGATAAAACATTTTTTGCGTGAATAAAAATAATCCTCCTCGACTCTTTTTTCACGGAATTCTCGAGGTTCCTGAGAAGTGGCATTCCTAGATAGACAGATATCTAGGTGCGGTAAACATTTTGAAGTGGATTTTTTTGGCCTTTCAAAGATGATGTACCTACAAAAAGTAATTCCATTATCTTTGACGACAGCAGTAGATACCTAATACATACAGACGCAAATATCACTCACATACATGCCAGAAACATGTCATGTCATCAGGTTCCGGCTGTAATTTGTGGATCTTTGACAGTCATTACGGGTCGTCAGAAGCACGTAAGTCTGGCAACCAGTCTTACCAAGGGGTATCGTAATGAAATGAAATCTTTTATTCTGTAAATAGGATATTAGAATCACTTTTACACGTCATATAAAAAATAAAAAAAATAATCTAGATGTAGCCGACATTTTCTATCTGACTACCCTGAGAAAAAATGGCGAAACAAACTCTGGGGTCAAAGTCTCTTTTAAAGTCCAGACATAATCTTGGTCAGATCATGTGAGGCCCATGTGTCTGAAATGGTCTTTTGAGGAAAGAACCACACAAATTTGAGTGGACCTGTCCAATCAGTGCAAGCATTTGTAAGTAATCGTGCAGCTCAACTCAAGACTTAAGGAGCTCAACGACTCGACGAACAATACCAAAGAAAGGAAATTTGGGTACACCCCGCATAAAGCGCTCAAAATGACAGACCATCATTAAAACTAACTGGAAAAAGAAAAAAAAAGGAAAATATTTAAAGAAAAAAAAATGACCCACATAGTGCTCACATTCACAATAAATTAAAGCAGCAAATATAATACTTTTTAAAGTAAACATTCATGTAATATTGTATATAATATTCTGCAATGTCCATATGTATATAAATTGCAGAGGACATTAAAATGACAAGTTTTCCAGTTTTATCACAAGGATAGCAGAGCGAGCAGCTCAATCCCAAGCGTTTTTGTCTTCTAAATAATCAGAAATTGTATAGTACTTACCCTTTTTTACAAAGTTTTTAATTATATTCGTCGTATAACCCAGTAACTGGGTTGAAGGTTGGGGTGAAGGTCAGATAGGCAGTCGCTCCATATGAAATACTTGTATTCAAAAAAGCTAGGCTGATGATGATGCATGGCAGAAACATACCCCAATTTTATTCAAGACCATACGAATATTTATTTCACAGACTGTCTCAGCCACCGTCCCAATTGCGTCATTAAAACAACACAACGTATAATGTACATAGATAGATAATTACTTGCAAAAAAACATTATTTCTTCCTTCCTGCTCAAAATAATACGACATCAATTCAAGCACATCTCAATAGAACCATTTGAACTGAATCAATTTAAAGGCAGCTCGAGACAACGATTGGATAAATTAAAAACGCGAAGTAAATTGCTATGTCAATCAGATGGCGCTGCGTCATGGCTCAGGCAATCAATCTTCATGAGACCGCGGAGTCTTTAAGAAAAATAAATTGCTTCTTACGTCACAGTGTACGAGATAAACTCGCAATATGAGTGTAAGCTTCGTGTGAGAATGACGTGTCACGTCTGTACATAAATATTGGCATTAGGGTGACGGGCCTAAGGGGGATTCACATCATCTTGAAATGGAGAATTGTCAAGGTTGTTGTGCCAATTCATTTGTGCCTACCTGCGGGATAATTGCGTTACACACATACAGTAGAAATGGGTTTAGCAATTACCTTCAAAATCATTCAGATTGGGATTGACGCATTCATTCATTCATTAACAATTAACATTGTGTTGGACATTACATAGCAATTACGCAATTAGGATGCTGTATGTTTTTTACTGCTTGGTATTTTTTTTACTCACCTATCTTGTATAATACATTCACACACACACCCCTACACACACACCTACACTCACCGCTACACACACATCACTCACATATCTAAACCTACACTCACACCTACACACACACCACTCACACACACAAACACACAACATACAATTCCAGTCTTGTTTACCATACAGTAGAATGACACAGTCCACTTGAGATAAGTTTTTGTTGATTAATGACCGTAAACTACCTCTTAAAATACAGGTATACCCTAGCTTAAGAGGTAGAGTTTTATTCTTGTACCGATTTTGTAACATAAATTTATAAATGTATTTCTAAACCAAATATCAAACTGTATTTCAAACTCTGTCCCCCTTATTACAAAACAAGGTTTATCTTCAAACCCAGGTTTAAAACATGGAGCCATTATTGAATTTCGAACTTTATTCCGACAATGGTAAAGTTCATAAACACAAAACTGACAACTTAGTACCGAACTAAGTTTTCAGTTTTGTATAACGAACGGTATTTCAATCACTATTACGTTCTTATTACAAAAACTGGCTCCATGATTTAAGTCATGTCAAAATA
Organism: Tiliacea aurago; assembly: GCA_948098905.1. Classification (NCBI taxonomy): domain Eukaryota; kingdom Metazoa; phylum Arthropoda; class Insecta; order Lepidoptera; family Noctuidae; genus Tiliacea; species Tiliacea aurago. Next base: position 23,425,335 of record OX402582.1, read on the forward strand.
TAAATCTTGTTTTGTAATAAGGCGGTGGTGGTTTTGGATAAATAAAGATTATAAATTATTATTATTATTATATTGATTTAACAGGCAACTTGTTAGAATTTAAATATTCAAACTCCCCGTTAACCGTTTTATATTAAAGATAAAGATACTTTATTTGTCAAACATGCGTATAAACTGACTTAATCAGACATGCAAGGTATTGAATTCATAGATTTTGTGTACGTCCAAAAAATCATTTAATTGCATTTTACATATAGTCATTCTAAATATCATTACAAAATACAAAACAAATAAATAATAATTGATGACAGGATATTAAAGTATAAGTATAATATAGTCATATCTGTTTCCGTATTAAGTCACTAACTATCCACATCAAAAATGTTTAGGAATCAAGTACCTCCCAAGATCCAAGTAACCTCAAGGGGTTATATTGCAATCTGTTCCCGTGATGAATCTATTTTATGTGTGTATTTCACTACCCACGCGTTTTAATACAAATTTAGTTTTGAAATATTCCTGTGTCTTCTTGAAAATGCAAAGTATACGTAATAAAAGCAATTTTTCTAAAATACCTACAAGAATGTTCTATACAAATAACACCTAATCTTGAAAGCTGTTGCAGACCCAATCTAATGAAAAATACGCAGCGGTGCTACTGACAAAATCAATCAATCTGCCTGCCTTTTCCCGGCTGCCAGTCTTACCGGATCCAGGTGAATACCTCCACAACCCAGTTACTGAGTAATACGATACCCCTTGATAAGACTGGTTTGTCAGACTTTCGGACTTCTGACGACCTGTAACGACTGTCAAAGATCCACGAATGACAGCCGGGCCCAACGGCTTAACATGCTTTCCGAGGCAGGGAGGAGTTTCGGTATGTAAAGATGGTCACCCATCCTCGGACCAACCCCTGCAAGCATAACTTAATTTGATAGATCGACGCACGCGGCTGTTATTACATAGCCACAAGCCCCTCCGGTGCAACATAAGAGATATATATCTCTAAAATAACTATAAAATGCAAGAATAAAAATACATAATATAATATAATGTAGCTACAAGCTCCTACTGGCTCCGGCTCCTTTTTTTTTTTTTTTTTTTTGTCGCAGGGTGTAAAATCCTCATGAATATCCTCCACCCTGTGGCGGGTGGAGGGATCTGTCAGACTCTTACCGTCTTATTACAAAAAAATGCTTAAGTACTGTTTTATACCAAGACCACAAGGTCTAGGATTGTTACGGTATTCAAGTTAATATCAGGCTCAAAACGTGTTTTTATTACAAAACGAAGACTTTTCGAGGATCAGTTAGTACTCATGGTTCCACAGATAAGAACAAAAATGGCATTCTTTCATTCGTTAATTCTGCATCTATTTGAAGCAACGTTTCGTTTCTCTAAATATTGATATTATAATAACACTTGAAATGCATAAATAATTATTAATCAATACAAAAATATGTCATAAATCGTTCTTTGTTTAGGTTACAATATATTGAACAAGCACAACTTGTACTTTTGACGTGCTTTTTATAATCAAGTTATCATATGTTTTAACACTTCTAGCGTGAAGTGGAGTGAATTACATAGGTACGGCGCGGCACTCGTAATTTGAGACGAATGTTTATGTTGCGTCCATAAATAATAAATCTTAGTATTAGGTACTGTTGATTTGACGGACAGGGCCGTCATCTACCCCGGTCACCAAGGAGAGTGGAACCGGCGAGAGATGTCGTGCGGTGTCCCACAGGGATCGGTCCTGGGGCCGCATCTGTGGGACATCGGGTACGACTGGGTGCTGCGAGCCGACCTCCCTAGCGGCGTCAGCGTAGTCTGCTACGCTGACGACACGCTGGTCCTGGCGCAGGGGAGGTCGCATGAGGCGGCGGCCGAACTGGCGGCACGTGGGGTTGCGACAATCGTCGATAGGATCCGGCAATTGGGACTCGAGGTGGCCTTGCACAAGTCCGAGGCCATGTGTTTTTATGGTCCTCGGAACCCGCCACTGTCGGGTTCCCAGATAACGGCGGGAGGAGTTCACATCGGTGTCGAGTCGACGATGAAGTACTTGGGACTCATCCTCGACAGCCGCTGGAACTTCGTGGAGCACTTCCGACGTTTGGCTCCCAGACTGGAGAGGGCCGGGGCTGCTTTGAAGCGGCTTCTGCCCAATCTAGGGGGTCCAAACGCCTCCTGCCGGAGGCTCTACGCAGGGATCGTGCGGTCCATGGCCCTTTACGGGGCACCGGTGTGGGCGCGTTCTCTGAGGCTGCGACCAGCCCAGCGGTTGAACGCGTCCCAAAGGGTCATGGCCATCAGGCTGGTACGGGGCTACCGCACGGTCTCCCGTGAGGCGGCGAGCCTCCTTGCCGGACTGCCGCCGTGGGATCTGGAGGCAAAAGTCCTCGCGCACATTTGGGAGTGGCGCGAGGAGGTGAAACGCCGGGGTGAAACTCCGCTGCCGCGAGAAATCGTGGCACAGCGGACGGAGCTCCGGCGGGATCTCATGGCGGCATGGAGAGTGCGATTGTCGCAACCCAGCGCTGGGCACGCCACAATTTTGGCGATAAGTCCCCTCTTTGAGGAGTGGCTGGAGAGGCGCCACGGCGTCCTCACCTTCCGCCTGACGCAGGTCCTCACCGGACACGGTTGTTTCGGGAGGTTCCTGTTCAGGATAAAGCGGGAGGAAATGCCCGGGTGTCACTACTGTGTGGATCGCCCGGAGGACACGGTGGAGCATACGGTGGAGGTCTGCCCGGCTTGGGCGGAGCACCGCCGTGTCCTCACGGAGGCGATCGGCGGCGGCGATCTCTCGCGTCCAGCCCTGGTTCAGGCCATGGTTCGGAGCGAGAGTGCATGGGAGGCCGTCACCTCCTTCTGCGAAGCAGTAATGCTCGCGAAGGAGGAGGCGGAACGCGTGAGGGTGAGGCAGGGTTCGCGCCCTCACGCTCTTAGCCGCCGCAGGAGACGCCCCGGGCGTCGGGAGTCGCAAGCTGATTTCCGGCCACCGTAGGCGCGGGCCTGCGGACGGTGAGCGATGGGTAGCTCGCCGTCCGATAAGGACCAGGCCCGGGTCAACGGCGCGTTGTGTTTCACGCGCGCCTCAAAGAGATGTCAGCACCAACTGACGGGGTCCGTTAGGGCCAATGCCTGCCAAGGTTGCGAGTTTGTCCGAAAGGGATATCGTGGCCCTGGCACACAGGCAACGGAAGGAACACGGGTGGGTTTTAGTCAGTAAAAGTCTGACACGCCCTCCCGCTCAGCCCAGAGCGGGAGAAGTTATTTGATAATTTCCCACCCAAAAAAAAAAAAAAAAAAAGGTACTGTTGATAATATGTGGTTTGTTCGTGAGTTGTGTCTGGTTAAACCGTTGAACATATTGTAAACGTACCACTAAGTAAAACCCTAAGACGACCCACTGACCAAAACATGGATTTTTAATTAATATTAGGTAAGCAATGCTTTGTATCATCTTAATTCCACTGCCTAACGCGAATGTTCATATTATTATAGGAAATATTATAATAACGTTTTATTTAGTCATGGTGGCAAACCTAGTAATTATCCTAGTACTAAATTTAGATCGTGTTTTGGAGACGGTTACTGACTAAAAAATCATTGTTCCCTTCCCACACTTGCACCGGGGATCATGAGATCATGTGCGACTTCAGCGATCCCCGGCTGGTGCCGGCCCGCCTCTGCGGGCCACCTTAAGTCTAGAGGGGGTGAGGTGTTTGCCTTTCTTTGGTATTGTTCGTTGAATCGTTGAGCACCATTTTCTGAGTTGAGCTGCACGAATACATAAATGCGTGAACTGACTGGACAGGTCCCCTCAATCTGTGTGGTTCTTTCATCAAAAGATCATTTCAGGCACCAATCTACATGGTCTTCACATGATCTAACCAAGATTATGTCTGGACTTTAAAAGAGCGTTTCTTCTCAAAGTAGTCAGATACGAAACGCCGACCTCATCTAGTCTTTTTTTTAATAAGATTGTAAAAGTGTTTGTGGAATCTATTTACAGAAAATAAATAATTTAGCATTTATAGGAAAAATATTACACATCAAAAATTGTTGATTTGATATTAAGATTAAATCCGACATATATTGCTAACTTCATAAAATTAAACTTTATTCACTATCAATAGAAACTGATGAAAATATAAACTTTTATACATTCAACCGGAAATACAAGACAAGTATTAATTCAATAAATAACATGGACATCAGATAAAGTACAAAATAATCAAAACGAGCTTAAATTTCAAATCAAATAATGGTTTGGCACCCATATGCACGTCGTTGGGGATATTGCTTGTTCTCGAGGCAGCTTCCTTTCACGTGACTCGCTGTTTCCAAAGGACGCCATTATTTAAGGGGAGGGACTTTACAGCTCCCGCACAGCCCCAAACTCTCTTGTTTAAACCTTGGAACACGTGTTACTGAACATTAGTTGAATATCCTAAGTTTGAATGGTCTGATTTATCGAAATATTATGTTATTACTGTAATAGGGAAACTGTTGTTACAAATCCCTATGTGACTATAGTTTTACTGCGGCTTTGTTTCAGATCAACAAAACTGGGACAAAGTATTTAGCCTAGTGCTAAATAAACTAGTGTAAAATAAACTTTCTCTTTGTGAATTTATAGCAAATAATATGTAACCTCATCCACCATTTTGAAGATGGTGGATCAGGATAGGTTGATTATGATGACTTTAGAATGATTTTCAGTGTTTTTACAAATTTTGTACAATTTTAAATATTTATTGGAAAGATTTTTATAAATTTCAATATTAACTATGTAGTAAAAAACTGATCTGTGTGGTGCCGGCCGTAAAGAATAGCACTCCCCTATTTCTTCCCGTGGGTGTCGTAAAAGGCGACTAAGGGACTTACTAGAGAATGGGCAGCAGCGTTCTCTATATATTTTAACACCATACTGCGATCGCAACCCGCCTGCCAAGCGTGGCGATTATGGCAAACCCCTCCTTTGTCTGGCCTATGTCCAGCAGTGGACGTCTTTCGGCTGAAATTATGAGTAAAAAACTATATAAATCATTTTGCAGTTGTTTACATTTGCTTTTTATGTATTTCAGTAAACACAATTTAGTATCTATGAAACGTTACAAATGACCCTGTTTTCTTTCGTTCCATGAGGACCATAATTTTCAACAGAGATTGTACTGATAACCAAGAATTGGCCCTTTAGTAATAGGGTTCCGTTGGCATCCTTTGAATATGAAACCCTAAAAAGATGCTCAGGATAATAGCGGCTTTTGGCACAGCATTAGCTGCCTCAGGTGCCAATAAAATGTAATCTAATGGAGCTCGTCTGGACGAAAACATGTTTACCAAGTTTCCCTCTCACTCGGTACGAGTTTTTTTATCTTTTTTTTTTACATGGATATGCCTAGGTATTTATAAATTTCTTCTTGGTTTCTATGAAATAATTTCTGGTTATAAAATAAGCCAAAAGTTAATTCAAGAACAACTAATGAGAAAAAAATAATGGGAGATCAAAATCGAAAGGAATCTGGTATAAATGTATACAGAGTTCTCTCCTTATATACCTTGGTTCTCCGGGTCGAAACTGAGACGCTGTCAAATTGTTGCTGCGCATCGTTTGAGGTCAGGACATATTCCACTAAACAACTTTGCTTACCTCATGCGAAAATCGGACTCCCCTAACTGTGAGGTGTGTGGTAAAATAGAGGATGCACAGCATGTGTTGGTGGAATGTTTCCGATAAACTAACAAAAGAAACGCACTTCTCAATTCGTTAAAATTGTCGGTAATGGATGTTGGAATTTTTCATGGTATTTTAACTAAGCCTACTTCAGATGCAGCAAAAATATTATATACTTTTTTAGATAAGAAATTAGAGTAAGTTAAGTTTAGTGTGACTAAGATTAGTTAATTTAGTTTCGGAGTATGTTGTTATTTGTCAAAACACGATGGGATTGGCATCGTCACATAAGTGTACAAAAAACCCTTAAATAAATAAAGATTAAAAAAAACCAGTCAAGAGCGAGTCGGACTCGCGCACCAAGGGTTCCGTACGTATACATGATGTTGATGATTTCTGAAAAACTGTGCTATTTAGAGACATAGTTTTATTTTTCCTGTAATCTTTACATATACTTCTATCACATAGAATAATTTCAGATTTTTAACTATACAAACTTCGTATATAATGCGGGGGGGGGGGGGGTATTTTTTTTACATTTTTGATCAAAAGTCGGAAACTATGCGACCTAAAAAATAAATGTTTGAGAATGTGCATACAGCATTCTTTCATATGATACCCCACATGCCCTAGTAGCCCCACTTAAAATTTTTAAGAGAAATTTTTCAGTCCCTTTTGCAAAAAAGTTTTTTTTTTAATTTCTTTCTTGTTTGCAAAATAGTTGGGCAAACGTCATCTAAAACTATTCTAAATTTCAGTTGATAGCATAAGTAGTTCTTGAGATATCCAGGTGTGACAGACAGACAGACATACAGACTTTAGTCTCACCATATTCCTTTTTACCATTTTGGTATGGAACCCTAAAAAAAGAACAACAAAATCTAATTGATCCATAGATCCGTCACGATAGTGTCTTCGAACACTTAGGCACTTGAGTAACTGTAATTTAAATTACCACATCTTTTTCTAAGGTACCAAAACTCCTTACATTTAGGTTTGTTTGCATCTCGAAAACTATAGGGAACAGCTCATTTGTTTTTCGTGATTTCATGCAAACAATGATCCCGTTCTAGGTTTTCAGTTAATTAAATTACACCTTGTATACTATTCTTTACTGCATCCGGTTAGACTGGAAGCTGACCCCAACAAAGGAAAAGGCTAGGAAGATTGACTGATAAAATAACAATCATCATTATCATTTCAGCCGAAAGATGTCCTCTGCTGGACATTACAAGCCTCTCCCAATGGTGGGGGGGGGTTGCCATAATCGCAAATCTTGGCAGGCTTGTTGGCCATCGCAGTATGGTGTTAAAACGCATAGAGAAAACTGCTGCCCATTCTCTAGTAAGTCCCTTAAACCCGGCGCCCATTGGCGGCACGGCATGGCAAGGTATTTTTAGGCGACGCATAAAAATATAACTTAATAGTATGAAAATATAGTTGAAATATCAATGTTAACGATCGTAAGTATAAAAACAATACCGCGTATGCTTAGGCATGCCGAACATTGAATTTTTAACTTTATTTAATATCATTAAGTTATATGTTTATTCGTCGTCTAAAAATACTTTGCCCTGTCGTGCTGCCAATGGGCGCCGGGCCTAAGTCGCCTTTTACGACACCCACGGGAAGAAATGGGTGGTGTTATTCTTTACGTCCAGCACCACATGGAGCAAAATAACAACACCAGCTTATTATTGTCCCACTGCTGGAAAAGGCTTTTTCTCATAAGTACAGAGAAGGCACGAGCATTGATCACCACGCTTGGTCAAGACTGATTGGCGATTTCAGACTTATATTAGCTTTTAGTCCAAGTTTCCTCACGATATTTTTTCTTCACTGAAGTCACTTATATCCAAGATAAACTCAGAAATGTATATATGCATTTAAAAGTCACATTAGTACTTGCCCGGATTTAAACCCACAACCTCGTGCATGAGGAGTAAGGCCTTAACCACTGGGTCATCACGACATTCTTCGATTGATTGTGTCATGATTTCCAAATATTAATAAGATTTTTAGTGATTCTAAATACTAAATAGAAAATGGAAGTATGTGATTGGCTTCAAATGATATTTGTATGTAGTCACGAAGTTTAAAAGTATCTCATTTGACAGTTACAGTAAAAGTACTGGTTTTTTAACAGAACATAATGGTAGAATGATACTCGTAATTATTTCGGGCGTCGTGTAGTTGCTAAGCTCAAACTCAAACTCAAAGCATTTATTTCAATTAAACCAATTACAGGCACATTTGAATTGTCAAAGAGCCGGTCAGTTAGTCAGAAAGTTGAAGCTATTTGCCCATTCCAAAACGTAGATCTCTATGGAGAAGAACAGGCAAGAAACTCCTAGGACACTCTTTTAAATCAAGATATTACAAAATCCTGGGTACATTATTCTTGTCGCTTCTATATGTGAGAACAATGTAAGAAAATAAATTATTTAAAAACAATACAAAATATAAAAGATTCCAAATAAGTGCTGGCAGATAGGAGATGACCAGTCACAACTGACGGCGCCCGTTCACGAACATGACGTAAGCTAATTCTCTTCGAGTCTCGGAAACAATACGTTGTGTTCAAGTAGTCTAAAGTCGATACTGATATTATATTGAGTACTTAATTAAATAGTTCGTTAAATATTGTTACATAACAAGTTTGCATGTGTGCAAGAAAATAAATACAGAAATATTCGTAGTGAAAAGGCGTTTCATTACAATTGATACTATACTTTATTGACTGGCTTATCCTTCCACTATGATAAAATGTCTACCCTGCCTTATTCGCGCTGCGCAAACTGATGCTAATTATACCTACGTACTCCTTCAGATGTTCCGTTTGGTGCCGGACGTAAAGCATTACCCTATTTCTTCCCGTGGGTGTCGTAAAAGGCGACTAAGGGACTTACTAGAGAATGGGCAGCAGCGTTCTCTATGTATTTTAACACCATACTGCGATCGCCAACCCACCTGCCAAGCGTGGCGATTATGGCAAATCCCCCCCCTAGTTGGGAGAGGCCTATGTCCAGCAGTGGACGTCTTTTGGCTGAATTGATGAAGATGACTCCTTTAGATTTACATCGTTGAACTTTTAGGCAATTCTATTTGTTTTCAACTTTCCACTACCACGACTCGAATCATGTTTACAGGCGTTACATTAAAATCGATACCCATTAGTTGGACACTTTACGTGACATTTTCACCAATTCTACACGATCTATCACGTCATTTAATGACATTGAAAACGAGACTCTATTTTGATTTGAGTAAGGTGTAGAGGTTAAATGTTGTGCATTATCGTCAGTTCTTGGTGGAATGGCCGATTGACGGACGGTATTTCGTTATGCATTTCCCTAGGATAGGTAAATTGCATTGTTTAGTAGTTCAGTAACTAGTTAACATTACATTGTTCGCTTATTTAACTTATGCAGGTTTACTTAAAATTTCACTTGATGCTTGAGTGCCAGGGGTGCTGTTACCGTACGGGTTGAAGTTCGGATAATTGCATATGTTAAAAATTAATTGCAAGAGCGTGTATTGGGTTCGTTAAATTATATGTACCTATGTTTTAAATATAGATGGTGGATGGCGGTGACCCACCGCTGCTCGGCAATATACTGAGGGCCTAAAATGGACGCTTTGGCAGAATCATAAGTACAATTCATCAGTTTCACAGTTTTGTATGGAGTTTCGTAAAATGGTCCACAAACTATGAATTGCTATAGTGAAGTCTAATGTCAAATAGCAGCTGTCAAACAAATGAATTTCGGGATGTATGAATTGTACGCAGATCCTAATAAGATTCTGCCAAAGCGTCCATTTTAGACCCCCTGATGTAGTGATATGGTAGAACATCGGGATTTCGAAATCTTGTACATATTATTCAAATGAGTGAGTGTGCCCAAGAACTCCACGACCTCATTCCACCGGCCCCCTTCTACTATCGGACATCTAGACGCACTGCAGGGTACCATCCCTTCCTTGTTGCTATTCCACCAATACGCACTAAGCGTTTCAAAATATCTTTTATAATGCGCACAGCAAAAGAGTGGAACTCTCTACCTGCGTCTGTGTTTCCGAACGCATACAGCCCTAATCTCTTCAAAGTTAGAGTGAACAGGCTTCTTCTGGGTAAGCTCACTCCATCGTCGATTTCGTCTCTGTCACTTCTGCAATAGACTAAGGTCAAGACCAAGCCCATCCTAAATAAAAAAAATAAAAAATGAATCTCTTTTACGCGCCATATTAAAAATTAAAAAATAAGCTGGATGTAGTCGACATTTCTTATCTGACTACCCCTGAGAAGAAAGAAAGTTAGGTTGATAAGAAGTCATTTTAAATGATGGTGTAGTCCTTGATTCAACTAAGCCTATCGCAGGCTGCGCCACAACACCCTGTCCCCCGCCTTCCGCATCCAGTCTGACCCAGCCACCTTCTTAAGGTCGTCGGTCCATCTAGCTGGAAATACTCCTTGCTAACTAGGCAATAACTAGTGCTGTAGATATTGATCAGATCAAAAAATAATAAATTGATGAGCGAGATTTCGCTTCATGTAATTTAATAACCAATTCTACATAGGTACGCATAAACTCACGCCTTTTTCCCATAGGGGTAGGGAGAAACTACAGGCCGCCACCTGCTGTGATCTACGATGCATACTTATTGTGCTTCGTTTACGTTCATCTGGTCTCACGAGCGAGTACTTCGCACCTGGGCCTCAAGTCTGCTATTACAATAGTGTCAGAATGGTCGATCATTGATTTCATAATTGTTGATTTTGACAAGTTTGGTAATCTACTATTATAATGGCGTCATTATGACTTTCCAATGGTCGGCCACTGATACTCGTACATAATGACAAATGAATGACATTTCTACTAATGGGTTTTATAATAATGGCTATACGACAATGCCATTATAATAACACAATTCTATTACGAGAACATTGACCGACCAATGATCGACCATTATGAATTTAGCAGATTACGAACTTTACTTTATTTATTTTTAGGGCCCTACTTGTATAACAAGTTTAACAGAGTGCTTAAGATTTATAGTTTAAGTTATAATAGGTGTAACTTACTAGTACAGGAATATTTGTCAAAATTGAACTACGCAGACACGGAAAAACTACTAGAAATTTTAAAATAATAGCTCTGTCGACCTACTCTAATATAAGTCTATTCCTTTAGCTAATTAATAATAGTGTCTACTTTATCTACTTTAATATTATTTGTTAATTTATTTAAACATAATATTATCTTACATAATCTAGTGTTAAAAATAATATACCCAAAGAGTTACTCTTTAAGTCATTGAAAATATTATGTCTCTTTTTTAATTTAACTTAGAATAAACCTATTGTTGTCTTCATTTTAAATGTTTGATGTAAATCGATGGCCTGAAACACAGGTTTTTCATAAACCTAGTTCAGGCAGGTCTACATTACAGTTAGAATTACATTTTTCCCTGGTTGTAATTAATCTAAATTATAATTTTACTTTACTTTATACTTGAATAAATTTTATTTTATTTATTTATTATTTTAGCAAAATGACAATGGCATGACAATGGGATCGTGTTGGAATGACTGAATTTATAAATATAGTTATTAAAATATAATTATAGTCACTTTAAATGTCCTTCTAGGACGTCCTTTCCCAGCTTTTCCACTCATATCTGCATTATAGATAGGTTCCTTTTGTCAGTTATTAATGTTAATAACCGGTTTTGATTGAATAATTTATGTGTTTGTCCTTAGAAATTATAATTACCATTAGCAAGAAAAAAAATGTCTGTTGAATTTCGGGGCTTTCGCATAATTATGTATTTCGCGCATGTGTACCAGATCCCGGTCTTATAGAATATTTTACGATGTCTCTGCAATGCATCTACTGCAAACAAATAGGTGACGTCACTTATCGTTGCTGGCAGAACATTACACACGCTTTCAGGAAAATAGCGGTAAAACACAAGAATATTATGTTAGGCAAATGTTGGATATCCTTGGCGTAGTAAACACCTAAGGACTAACGTTAGATTATAATGATTTATGGTAATTATTTTTCTTACTAAAATTGTCAAAAAATAATAGGCCCGTTTTGACATTTAACTTGAATCGTAAGTGAAGTAACCATATACGACTCACGATAAATCTTAAAAAAGCAGGGAAAAAGTTAAGTAGTGGTCACTACTTAACTTTTCCCTGCTTTTTTGAATTATGAATTTATACATAAAAGTTGCACAGTTTTCCTTGCACAGGTTTTCTGTTTTTCCAGGCAATGAGATGTTAGTGCCGGGACATACGAGACAATGTTAAATGAATGGAAAACTTCCAAAGAACAAGTCCATTGCATTATTGGTCAAAACTCGCAAACGAAAACAACACGTGCTATAAGGTCCTTTACGGTCATGTCTCGACTCGAACTTCAGCATTAATAATCAGCATCGATCAATGCTGATGCTGATGCTGATGTTGAAAATAATGCTGAAGTTCTGCGGATGCTGGTGCTGATGCTGATGTTCGCAACAACCCTGGTACGGACAACCCGGTAACATAACCACCTTATAACTTTGTGATTTTTCATGATAGTTTTGTAATTTTGTACATAGATCCTTTACATAAAAATACTAGACACGAGTTTCGGGTTTCGCATGATTATACTAAAAATAATGTTGTATAAACCTTGGCACAAATAAATATATAAAAAAAATAAGACAAACAATGGGAAAACATAACCGTTGTGATGACACTGCCAGCTTCTTGTGAATGTGCTCGCGAACTTTAACTTTTTCCTGGGGGATTGCATTCCACAGAGAGATAGACTGAACGAAGAAGGAAGAGTGAATGAAGCTCTACTCTTTTCTCGTTTATGTACAGATGCCTAAAAGTAACAAAAAAATTAACTAAACCAAAGTCAGACGAAAGTGAATGTAACATATTACTTACCTGAAATTTTAATTAGAAATATCCAACTTCATACATGAATTTGATTTAATTTTGAAAACTTTGGTTTCAATACGTAACTTTTCTAGCTCTACAATTTTGAATCTTGAAATACTTTTAATAAAGTAAGTTTTTAATATTAAAAGTTGCAGAAAGTTTGGTCTTTACCTAATAAAAAAAAAGATGACACTACAAAAATATTCTTGGGCATATAAGCTCCAAATTATACTTAAAAAGATACTTTAAGTCATAAATATCAGAATAAAAATCAGATAACGGTCCAATATATGTACAGTCACGAGCACTAATATGTATAAACTTAGCAACTTTTAAAAGTGATTTCCTCCAACTATATTGATTGTAATTTATATTTATCTACGAACATAGTATTTTGGAACTCAAACTATTGTGAAATAGATCTTTCTCAAAGTTGTCAACGTTATTCCACGAGAAAATTGGTTTTGAATTTTGCTCATGACTGTACAATAATGTAATGTCATTGAAGAAATGGGTATCTGCTGTTACGTCTGCAGGCTTAGCACGAGAACCGTAGAGAAACTTTTTGTCGACGGAAGACTAGACAAAACTGACGTTTCCGTGTAGAAAACTTTCTACTGTGTTTGGCACGGTGCGCGGTGATTACAAAATCAAATTTGAAGAGACTTGTCTTCTCTACCCTAGACAATTGTCTACAACATCAAGCATGACGTACTGTTTTTCTCCAATGTTGACAGATTGGGATAGAAACCTTTCTTCCGAAATAGTTTACATAAAAAAGCGGCCAAGTGCGAGTCGGAGTCGCCCATGAAGGGTTCCGTAGCAGCAAGTAACATAATATAAAAGTTCTTGTAGAACTACAAGAACTTTTATATTATGTTTGTAACTTTGATCATCATTACAGCAGTTTTCTTAAGTTACAAAAAACTACTTACTAGATCTCGTTCAAACCAATTTTCGGTGGAAGTTTACATAGTAATGTACATCATATATCATTTTTGGTTTTATCATTCTCTTATTTTAGAAGTTACAGGGGGGGGGGACACATTTTACCACTTTGGAAGTGTCTCTCGCGCACACTATTCAGTTTATAAAATATCATTTTTGAAGACCTATCCATAGAAACCCCACGTATGGGTTTGATAGAAAAAAAAATGAGTTCCAGTTTTAAATATGTAGAACCCCCAAAATTTGTTGTTATTTTTTCTATTTTTGTGTGAAAATCTTAATGCGGTTCACAGAATACATCTACTAACCAAGTTTCAACAGTTAGTTCTTATAGTTTCGGAAAAAAGTGGCTGTGACATACGGACGGACAGACAGATAGACAGACATGACGAATCTATAAGGGTTCCGTATTTGCCATTTGGTTACGGAACCCTAAAAAAGACATAGACAAAAATTTGTTAGTTGTTAGGGTTCCGTACCAAAATGGTAAAAAGGAACCCTTATGGTGAGACTAAGTCTGTCTGTCACAACTGGTTATCTCAAGAACTACTAATGCTATCAACTTGAAGTTTAGAATATCTTTTTTGCAAAAGGGACTGAAAGGGGGTCTATGTTCTATGTTCTATGTTATAGGGTTTGGTTTCCGCACTTAGTCCTTCATGTGGACCATTGTGCGTGGGCCATGGCGGCCGCCTGTTATTTTTTTATTCCAACCAGCCCACCTCCCTCCAGAAGCTGATTAGGTCTCCCGGTCTGCATAGAACATCTGTGAAGGATCTGGGTGACCCGAGGGTTTCCGTTCTGATCTGAGTGACGCCTGTGCAGTCAAAGAGCACATGCGCAACGGTTTCTTCAGCCTCCATGCAGGCCCTACACAGAGGGCTGTCCGTTATGCCTATTGTGTGGAAGTGTTTGTTTAATGAGCAGTGTCCCGTGATGGTCCCCGTCACCAGGCGCAGGCCGTTCCTGTCCAGGCGTAGCAAACGCCTGGTTAGCCTGCTATCTAAGGATGGCATGGCTTCCCTGGACTGCCTGCAGCCCGGTGTCGAGGTCCACCAGTTTATTTATTTTTATTTATTTATTTATTTATTTAAAACACAATTATAACACCTTTACAGACTTATCCAAGACGATGCTATAAGTCTCGATGCGATGTGTGTAAGTTGTCTACTTACACAGATTTATACAAAATAAATAATTGGTAAGGAAAATTACACATAATTAAATTATATTTTATTATAAACATGACAACGTTTATAATATACCTATTTCAATAATTATTTGTGCCATTTCAATGAATCTCGGCACGTTTTGCCCAAATATATCCTCTGAAACTGTAATACTGTTAATAATACGTGCAGCTCGTGACATAGGGGAAAACTTGAGTAGGTTAGTCCTAGCCGCTGGCACGTCTAACAGAGCGGGGCGGCGGCGCGCCCCTACGCACCCGTCCGGCGCGCGCAGCCGCAGCGCTGCCAGCACCTCCGGGTGGTGCAGCAACCCTAGCAGTACGCGAGCCACGTACTTGACCAGTGCCACGTCCCTTCTCACTGTCAGCCTGGTGTACCCAACCATGCCCAGGACGAACAGACTTGGGTACATCAGGGGATAAAAAGGGTAAACTCCGTACTGTTTGTGATAGAGAAATCTGGTAAATTTGTTTTGAATTTTTTCCAACATGAGGCTGTATTTCCCTTCATGTGGATTCCAAATGATTGCACTTGTTTCCAGATGACTCCTCACAAGTGCATTATACAAAGCTTTAACCGTTGCAGTATCGGTAAAATCCTTACACTGTCTCAAGATGAACCCGAGATTTCTGAAAGCCCTGCCGCACATCTCAACTATGTGTTTGCGGAACGTCAGCTCAGATACCATCTGTACGCCCAGGTCTCGTACATGTGAGGCACACGGCATAACTTCACCGTCCATCTCGTACTGATGCTGTAATGGAGCACGCGCGCGGCTGTAGCTCATCACACAACACTTTTTAATATTAAAATGCAGCTTGTTGGATTTACTCCATTGGACCACATTATCAATGTCAGACTGGAGCCGATTACAGTCTGCAGTGTTCTCAATCTTAAGGGATAATTTTAAGTCATCTGCAAAAAGTAGACACTTTGCCTCTTTCACGACTTTTGGCAAATCATTAATTGTTATAATAAATTCCAAAGGTCCAATATTACTCCCTTGACTTACCCCGGAGTACGTGTAATAAGGTCTGGATTCATGACCAGCAAACTCAACGTACTGTCGGCGCTCGCCAAGGTAACTAGCAAAGAACTTGAGCAAGTGCGGTGTGAATCCCATAGTAGAGAGTTTGCCCAAAAGTACATCGTTATCCACGGTGTCAAACGCTTTCCGGAAGTCGAAATATGCCACATCCACCTGCCCTCCGGCGTCAATGACGGGCGACAGGTAGTTAACAAATGACAACAAGTTACCCCCCGTACTGCGACCCGGCTGAAAGCCGTGTTGAGCGTCAGACAGCTGTGAGCTAACCTGCGTATAAATACTTTTATGCAAGACAGATTCAAATACCTTAGCGAACGCCGACAGCACCGCCACCGGTCGGTATCCACTCACATCAGTGCCTACACCCCCTTTTGGGACTGGGATAACTCGAGTGATCTTCCATTCGTCCGGGTACTGACCCTCCCGCAAACACAAGCTGAAAACATGCAACAAGGGCTCTTCAAAAACCATACGGCAATCTTTGACAATGTAAGGAGGTATGCCGTCAGGACCTACTGAGCGTTTAGGCTTGAGACGCAGGAGCGCCGCGTGCAGTTCTCGCGCGCTGAGGCGGTCAACATGTACGCGCGCCGCTCTCGCCGCCCCGCCACCCGCGCGCTCCGCGGCTACCGGGTCCAGCACCGGCCGCTTCTCGCTGTACACAGAGTGAAAATACGAGGCGAAACATTTTGCACACTCCTCCTCCTTTAGCAATAAGTCGTCCTTTGTGACTTTGGGTTTATTGCGCCTAGATTGCTTACTCCTAATGAAGTTCCAGAACGATTTCGGATCCCCTTGTAGGTTCTTCTGAAGTCTGTTTTGGTAGCCTTCATAGGTAGAAGCTATTTTTAATTTGACACGAGATCTAAAACTAGAAAACATTTCATAATCACTCTCGGATCCAGTTGTTTTATATAATTTGTGATACCGCCACTTATGTCTAATATCCCTTATCAAATCAGATGTGTACCATTCTGGATAACTAAACCTACACCCTTGCTTATTTACTTTATCATTTTTCTTAGGAACGAACTCGTCAATGATCTCATTCACTATTTTATAAAAGTAATTTAAAGCCGCCTCGGAGTTCTGGATGTTAAATAAGAACTCCCAATTAACTACCCTAAAAGAGTTATACAAACCTAGAAAATCTGCTTTATTAAAATTCCACCTCTGTCTATTGAGTGACGAACCACTTTCATTCTGAGAAAGCCCCCGGTTACCCTCTGGTTCCCGATGAGAAAGCCTGGTGCTAATTACCAACGGCGGATGTTGTGCATCAATAATAACTAAAGGTTCCTCAGAGAGTTGTACCCCTAAGTCACTAAACTCAAACGTTGACAATACCAAATCTAAAGTACGATTATTAACATTAACAATATTATTTACCTGCCGAAATCCACCGAAGGCAATAAAATATTCCAAATAACTTTGAATTTCCACCGTCGTAGACGGCATATTAAAATCACCCATCACTAAAACTTTGTCATGTTTAACACAAACATTCTCCAATAAATGAAATAAATGCATATACTCAGTAGCATCACATTTTGGTGGAATGTAAACAACACAACACAAGAACAGAAAATTATTTTTTCTGTGTACCGTCGCGCACACAATCTCAAATAAGGCCTTGTCCACATTGTCAACAGAAACGCGATTTAAACAAAAACGCGGGGAAGCCGCCAAAAATACTCCTCCTTGTTTTCGCCCGTCTGCTCGATCACATCGTATTATGTTGAATTCAGTTGGAATTAGTTCTCCGTCATATATCCCTTTATTGAGACCAGACTCTGTAATTGCAAAGAGATCATACGTCGATGCCAATAAATTATTATGGAACGTATTTGTTTTCGTTCGTAGGCCTCGAACATTCTGATAATACACTTGAATGCAATTATTGCTGGCTTTGATTGCCTTTTGCTGGATTGCGGGAGTTTCCAAACCACACCCATTGGCTGAATTGCGCATTTAATGGCCAACTATCCACGTTATTCAGCTTATCAAAAAGGCATTCCGGAACTCCAACCATAAATGACGCATAGTCTCTTGCACTTTTCGGAATTATTTTTTCGATTTTAATATCTGCAGATCCACAGATTCCCGCCACATGTTCACCCATCGCCTTCTCAGTTGTATCTGGATGTAGTGACCACACATGCAAAAACTTCTTCCTCTGAATTGCTTGAAGCGTAGCAATTTGAGTGTTTCCTCCTTTTTGTATGGCATTAGTAACCTTTTTTGTTCGTTTTTTGTTATTGACTACTTTCCATTCTTCGGAAACAACGTTATCCTCCAATACTGTCTCAGCGGTTTCCAATGATCTGTCGCTGGTTTTCTGCAGTATGGACGCAGCCTTATTCTTGGCTCGCACGGTCGCTCGGCGCGCACGTTCCGTCACCTTTTCGTCCGTTTCTTTAGCAACACTTCCGACGTTTATCTCACTCGCCCGCTGCCTAGAAGGTATCCCGACAGTTTTTTCCATCTCGCTCTTCGAAGTATCCATTGAAACAATGTGAACTTCGATCTTCTCAATTTTACTGGACAAATCTGCAAGTACCCTCGTCTGTTCCGTGATTGTGACCAAATAATTTCCGATCGTCCGCTGCTGATCTTCAATTTTCTTGCTTTGCAACTCAATTACTGCTGTTTGAGCCCCAATTTTTGCTGTCAACGCTGCCACTTTCTTCATCACATCGTTGAACGCCGATTCGACATTAAATTTGGACATTTTAACCGTTATTTGGAATAAAATCACGGAGACGAAGTTCGCGTGTCAAGTTGTACACCAAAAATATAAATAAGTTCTCCGCTTGTGTGTGGGTGAACTCCTGTAGCCACCTGCGTAGTTGGTTAAAGGGGATGGGTACGATGGGTTCGGGTCCCCAGACTGACGCGCTGGATGCTCTCCTAGCAAGTTCGTCAGCTGCGTCGTTACCCAGTGATCCGCTGTGTCCTTTTATCCATTGCAGTGTCACTGTGTTACGGTTGCACACCGTCACCCGCTCCAGTGCATTGTGACATTCTAGTGTTAGTCTGGAGGTAATATATTTTTTATCTAGGGATTGCAGAACTGAGACACTGTCAGACAGTATACGTATACGAGTGTCCGTAACTTTCCTGGCTTCTATGGCGTAAAGGGGGTCTTCAAAATTTGAAGTGGGGCTACGAAGGCATGTGGGGGTATCATATGAAAGAACGCTGTTTGTTTTTTTTAGGCAGCATTGTTTCGAACTTTTGATGACAAATGTAAAAAAAATAGCGTTCCCCCCCCTTATCTCCGAAGTTTGCATAGATAAAAATCTGAATTTATTCTATGTAATGGAAGTATACGTAAAGATTACAGAAAAAATAAAACAATATCTCTAAATAGCAGTTTTTCATAAATCATCAACATTATTATATATACGTACGGAACCCTCGGTGCGCGAGTCCGACTCGCTCTTGACCGGTTTTTATTTTTATTTTGCCGTAGTCAGCCATAGTCAGCCGTAGTCAGATGCTTCGGAATAGACCCTCTGGTTTTTTGGCCCTAAACCGATGAAGCAGTATTAGGTACATAAACAACCCGATTACGTCCCGAAATTGAGAGTTACCAAACATCGCGTGTTTGGAGACACTAAAAATACTGTTATTAAAGGCAGCACAGGTTCGTTTAAACTTGCCCGCCAAATGGTTACGTATCAACTTGTACTATGTAATTAATTTTCGTAATTCCAGCTTTTCTTTCTACAATCACCTTTTGAATGAGTCATTATCGGGACAAAGAAAAAGTTTGTTGGCTATTATTATACTTCTAATTTTAGAAGCTTGGTTGTTGTTGACTTTTTGTAGTTATTGTACATTTATATACATTTCAGTTTCGTCAATGAATGATTTCGTTAGTTTAATTATATTTCGGTGGGGTCTCTAAAATAATAAAGAAGTATTCTGACAGGCAAAAGGATACACATACTTAGTAATATTATAGTAGATCGTTTCCACCATTTGGGTACGGAACCTAACCAAGTTTCTATTGCCGCGAACTCCGCTTACCCCAAATACTATCTATTTATTTATTTGCGTAAAATATGGTATAAAAAGTTCTTACAGTACACAAAATAGAGCAGACATGTTTTGCCAAAATTAAATACCTATAGCATGCAAATATTTGTAATAAAATTTTCATTAGCAAAATTATTAGATAATTTATTACACCAACACTATTTTCGTTCTAGGAATTGTCTTATACTATAGAAGTTGTTATCAATTAACCATTCATACAATTTATCAAGAAGGTTCTCATTGCACTTAATTACACTCCTTTGACTCATTTTCTATTTTTATCATTTTCACTGACCGTCCAGAAGCTGTTAAAAAAAAAGTCTTAATAATAAAAGCGAAGCGCTTAATATTCTTTGACTTCAAAGAACACTACAGAAAAACTTGGTAATGTACTGGAAAGGAAAATACACATTTTCTTAATGAATTGAAAATGGCAGGGGAGTCTACTAGCCGTCACATTCTACGTAAGTTACTTAGCTGTACTTAATGTTTGTGAAGGAAAATTCAAATTAAGATATTAAGTAAACTCTTTTGTTTGTACCTATTAGAGATGCGTTTTAACTGGTTGCGTTGAAAAATAACATTGTTTTTTCTGTTCTATGTTGATTATAAAAAAAAAAATCTAAACAAACATTATAAAGAAATAAATAGGTAATTTAGGAGAGAGAGAGAGAGATTTAAAAAAATCTTTCACATAAAGAATCGCTATCGCTTTCTATCACTATCGCCGAGTATCATAGACTATAAGGTGTATCTACTCATACACGAAATCTCTTAAGGGGGTCACTTTACTCATCATTATGAACAACTTTGAATACGGGTACCAAAGTTGAAATCACGAAAAAAAAATCAGCTGTTCCATACATTTTGACGAGTTCTATGAACATAAATGTTCCCGTTTTCAGGTTCGGTCCCATAGTAAAAGTTGTTCATAAAGATGAGTACAATGACCCCTTAAGAGATTTCGTGTATGAATAGATACACCTTATATATTTTATGGTACAGTTGGCTTCCATTTGAACGGATTCGCGGGCAGAAGCTAGTATCGTAATAATAAAACCAGCCAAGTGTGAGTCGGCCTCGCACACGACCACCGTACAATATTTTACAAAAAGCCCCGAAAAAAAAAGTTTCTTGTATCCCTTTAATTATTAACTTTATTTAATTTTTATTATTTGTTGTTATAGCAATAGAAATACACAATCTGTGAAGTTACAACTGTCTACCTATTACGGTTCATGAGATATAGCCCGCTGACAGACAGAAGGACGGACGGACGGACAACTGAGGCAATAGGGTTCCTTATGGCACCCTTCGGGTACGTAACCCTAAAAACGGACACAAATAGGGACTACAAATAAAATAAAATTTATAGTCTTCTTCTTCCCGTGCCAATAGACCAACTATATCTATTTTTACTAGCTGGTACGTAACGTTCGGAAATTACATCATACACACATGTCCTCGTTTACATCCTGAAAGTACTGCTTTAATGGCGGCTCTATCAACCGAATCCAACCAACGATGTCATTTAATATAATATTTAGAGGAAAATTTGCAAAAATAGTGCTTATAATTTAATTTATTGAACAAAATAGCTTTGCTCGCGGCGTCGCCCGTCTGAATGACGGAAATTATCCCATGGGAATATACTATTACCAGGATAAAGTATCCTATTCAGGTTATAAGCTGTCTGTGTTTCTGGAGATGGTTATCGGTTCCATACAAGCTTGGCCCAGAAATGAATACAAATAAAAACAAAATCTATATGAAGCTATAATAGTGCTTTGTAGCCCTGTATATTTTTGTTCGTCGTAAAACTTTATGAAGGGACTTTCCAGCAGATTTAATTACACTCAAATCTAACGACTGTATCGAAAATTATTCATTTGCTATGCCCCAGTTTATGGAACGTTGGATCTCCGTTGGAAACCAGGCAAAATCAGAGTGGTCCGAGATGTGACTTATAGATATTGTTATTGTAACCCAGTTAAACTGCAATGTGAAGATCCATAGTCCAAGAAAGGCGAAGTCACTCAGAAATGCAAAAAATATAACCAGGAACACAGCAAATACATATTTTTGAACAAATCGTTCATGATTGAATGACAAACATCCAAACATACTCACTTCCACATTTATAATATTAGTAGGATAGTAGGATTGAAATGTCATAAGTAAAATGTTTAATAGTCATTTTTCATTTCACATTTTACATTTTACGTCACCCATGAGAGCTGCTTTAATAAAATACATTAGCCTACAAATGTCGTCCAAAAAATATCAGCCAAACGATAAAAAGTTCCATAATTGAACATCAATCTATTTCAGATCAGACCCGCGAGATCCGAATGGAATGACGTTTGAAATCGATTCATGGCAGTATAACCAAATTATTCCAATCACGAGTACCATTCGATATGCAGCTTTGGAATAAATCTGATACTGGATTTTGCTCCGAATTATTTACAATGTTCTAATTTACTTGTCATTATTTCTCAGTTGAACAATGGTAGAGTTACTGTGTCTTGTATCTCAGGTTAAGTTACGATTGTCGCGGTTGGTCCGTAGATGGGTCTAAGTAGGTCCGTAGATGGGTAGTTGGATCTAAGATAAGATGATAATATTTATTTTGTAAAACATGAGTAGGTTCAGCTTGAGTAAGACATATAGAAAAAAATATAACAAATAAACACGCACAAACAGAATTCTATACAAGCAAAATATCATTTAAAAATTCATCTACGCTGTAATAGCACTTCTCTAATAATAACCCCTGAACGGACTTTTTAAATTTGTTGAGAGGCATACATTTAAGAAGGTCAAAATTCAACAAGCACAAGTAAAGGAAAAAGTCCGAAAATTGTTAATTTGTAGTTTTATCACATAAAACCACAAGTTTTTCAACTACAAGTATCTGGTATTTTATTATAAATATTTGGAGCAATACCAAAGAAACACTTTTTCATTAGGGCAGTTTTACACTTTTTTTGACATAACAAATTCTCATATTGGGCACGAATTGGGGTTCTCTTAACTGCTGAAATTTTTTGAAATGATTGTTGATTCGCGGAGGGGTCTGTCAGACTGTTACTGAGTAAAACCCACCCCAGTGTTCCCCTCCCACACTTGCACCGGGGATCTTGGGATCTATCATTACGAACACTACGCGCCGCCACCTTGGGTCCAGTGTGATAGGGGGTGGCGGACGTCCCCAAGTCTGCCGTCCCTGGACCCATTTAGGAGGGCCGGAAGAGGGCGTTGTCAGCCCTCTGCCAACGCTCAGTGCGCCTGCTGCGGGCCGGGTGAGTGGACGAGATCTCCTGCTCCCTTTCCGCAGCCTCCTTCTGCGACACGACTGTTTCACAGAAGGACACCACCGCGTCCCAGGACTCCTCACTGCCGACCATTGACTCGACCACGGCCGGTAGCGATAGGTCACTGCCTACTCCTGAGATGAGGGCATGGCGTGGCTCCTCGCAAGCGGTCATCATAGTTCCGTCAACTACGTAATTAATTAGTTTAATTACGGGTAGTTATTTAATTTAACTAAAATTTTGGCCAGTTTAAGAATGATATAATGCTAGCAAGTTGCTTGTTACTATCAACTTAAATTATTATTTGATATACAAAAGTGAAGAAGTAAAATCAAACAAAGCATGTATGATGTCACAAAGACCGGTGATTATTCTTTACATGTCACATTGTCGACATAAATAAAATGAATTTGTTCTGGCAAATATGCTATCTTGTTTATAGTAAATAAATAAATAATTATTCGAAAAATGTTAATGACAACTAAGAGAAAATGTATCTTAGTTAGCTCGCATTTTTTTCAGTGTTTACACTTTTTGAGGGAGTGGCCACACACGGTCCCAGTGCGCGTTGGTGAATGTTACATGTCTTTGAATTTTCGGTTCTAGAACGGTTTCCTCACAACTTTTTTCTTTACTGTTTTGAGAGCAGGGTGCGCGTGTATGAGTTAGTAGAACCTTAGACCGCAGTTATGACCTACAGCTCGTTTTCTCTTCATACAAGGACGAAAAAAAAAACTTTAAAGAAGTGTGGGGTATGGAATATCGCTGTGTAGTCCACTAATATATTGATTATGAATCACAAGAATTTATAGAGCGATAATGTATCATTTCATTTAGCAATAAGTACATCGAAATATTTGACAGCTATTTGCGACGTTCGTTGCCAACTTTGTGATTGCACCTTCTTAATTACCAACCTTTTTTATGAAGTTGGTCATTCGGGCATGCTTCAACTACTTTGGTATTTTTGGTTCACAGAAAATACACACAGTTTTGTGCCTGATTTTATCATAATTATCTTCCTATTTTTTTCCTATTAGAATAGCATTTTTTATCATTATTCCGTTTATTCATGTTCTTACATAGTATATATTTTTTTTTTAATATTTGTTCAAATAAAAAGATACAAAAACATTTATTATTATTACTTGTTTTCCAACTTAGTATTCAACGTTCCACAATAAGACCATTCCAATCGGAAAAAAAATCAATAATTGAACATAAACTTCGATCTACTTTAGATCAAGCCAACGAGAATCAAATCAGATGACAATTGAATCGATTCATTGAGGTGGATGAAATGTACCGATTAAGGAAAATGGAACGATACCGACGAATCTTATTGAATTCCTATTAAACACGCCACCTTGGAGCGATCAGCGGAATGACTATTGTTTTTATTTGGGAATGGAATCTTTTTTTAGAAAAAATATTTATTTGTTTGTTCTATGTTGATTATGATAAGATTATGTTTTACGAATCAAGTCGTATAGACTCGAACAGAACGGTACAGTAGCCCTAGCATGAACGCGTGGATTCATCATAGAATAGAATAGAATACTCTTTATTATGTACATCATAAAAATTACAGATAAAAATTGTACATAGGGCGACACAATGGGCGGTCTTATCATCATCATGATTAGCTTACAGCAGTCTACTGCCTCCAGCAGTGCTGGCTCTCAAGGCCCGGTGCAAGGCTCTCCAATTGCACGTCATTTAACTTGATTCTCGGCAACTCTCATTCAGCTGCTACCAGCCACCCTGCGAAGATCGTCGCTCCACCTAGCCTGAGGTTGTCCTATCTTACGTTTGCCGATTCGCGGTCTCTACTCAAGAAAACCTCTACACCAAAGATCATTGGTCTGCTGGTAATATGGCCGGCCCATTGCCACCACTGGTTGTCAGACTATCATAACTAGGTATGGGTCCTATTGTGCTTGTCGCAATTTTTTTTTACCAAAATGCTATAAGCCAGATATATTAGAATTATAGTTATTCGAAATTATGTTACGTTTATTTCGCGTTAGGCTCGCAGAACAAAGGTAAATGTAAAAGTAATATAGGTATCGGGTACCGCTACAAATACTATTGAAAGTGCAATTAATCATCAACTTTACAGGGGAGTGATTTAAAGTTTTATTTCAATAATATTCTTCAACATTAGATTATTGTCTGTTACCCTGAATTGCGGAGAACGTCATATTTTCATGAAACAAAATGGTTCAAAAATACTTATAAGTTTTCATTACTACCGCTGTGTTCTAGTCACGCCATGTCAGAATTTATTTATAATTTAAAACTGGCCAAGTGCGTGTCGAACCACGCACAGCGCAGGACTCCGTAGATGGGATCAATATTTACGCATGCACAATATTTTATTTTAGCCACCACAACAATAAGTTTGTATTTCATAGTATGAGGGGGGGGTCAGCTCAAAGCGGCCATAGGAGACAAAGCGGCCACGCTTCATATTTCGGTTATTTGAAATGATAGCGCGCCGTTGCCGTTCCGTCCGCATTTATCCAGACTCCCGCCCCGAGCCGATCAGTCATTCAATAGCGGTGGGACCGAGCACGTAGCTGCAGTGACAATTTTTATTTCCTTTTTTTGTAAAAAAATGCAAGGTCAGTGCAACCTGTTTTGGTCAAACCTCTGTAGGTGTTCGGTGTTTTCACCGAACACCTTAGTTAGCAATATCGGCGTGACGCGTTGACCTAATTTATTTAATAACTTGTTACTTATTATTTTATATTATATTCAGTGCACTTTTGTCTACCGCGTTAGCCGGGTGTATTCAAACATTTCATTAACATTTTAACTCTAAGAACAGTTTGTGAGTGAGTCATTAAATAGTGTTCAACATGAACATTTGTTTCTCCTCAAAACACCGACACCTTGCTACGTACCCCGACATATTTTGGTCCTTCGAACCGTATCACGCGTCGCGTAATTTCGGGAATTCGGAAATTGGGTGTGCGAGGTCTGAACTATTGTAACAAACAACAGTGTGTGGACGACGTGGGCTGTCGGAGCGAACATTGGAGCAGAACAGTGAAGTAGCAGCAAAGGCTGAGTACCTACTAACAGCGGAGAATACAAGTAATAATTTTCCTTATTTTTAGTCAGTAAAGACTGCATTTTAACATCCTATAAAAATGTCGGAACTCATTGAAACGCAATCAATGATCTATGATAGCATCATAAAACTTAGCATTAACTTGAAGAAGGATAGTGCTGATCGGAAAACAGTAGATTACTTTAAGCGTAAGCTTAATACTTTGGATAGTTACTGGAAAGATTACCAAGTTAATCATGAGCGCATTGAGGAGGAGGTAAGTAAAACTGCTACTTATTTTACCGACCGAGAGTACGAGAAAACAAGGCTGGTTTATGAGTCAACCAAGGCGTTGATCAACCAACAGTATCAGCAGCGGTTCATGAAGATAGGAAGCCTTTCAACAGGTGAGCAAACAACAGCTCGAGACAGATCACCATCGGCATCAGGTTCGCGTCCAGAAGAAAAAACAGGTGAGGAGGCGGGACCAAGTTTCTCAAGGCAGCTGAGCGACCGACCAGCTCAGAAGTCAATCACGGAGCCAAACAACAAGCTAGACGATTTGTTGAATAAACAGTATGCGAATTTTAAAGCTTTTGTGCGTACAACCGCAAATATAGATGTGGACTCTATCTCAGATAAGTGGGAATTTGAGGACGTATTGAGGTCACTACAGGCTAGATGGTCAGCTATCGACAGGCTACATTGGGACATCGAGATCGAACTGGAAGGAGAGAACGTACAATACACCAACATGTACGATAAGTATGAGCAAAAATTCAACAACCTGAAAAGGGCTATTAACACAAAAATGTGGTCAGTCGCACACAGGGAAAAATCAACACCTCAACTGGAGATACCGAACTTCAACGGGAACTACAACCAATGGGTATCGTTCAGAGACCTATTTACTGAAGTAATACATAACAATCCCTCGTTATCAAGCGGCCAAAAGATGCAGTATTTAAAGGGTAAGGTACGTGGAGAAGCTAAGAAACTTATACAACATCTATCGATAAGTACCGATAATTATTCGGTGTGCTGGAATATTCTCACCCATCGGTATGACAACAAAAAACTAATATTCTCGTCCCATATGAACATTTTGCTAGGCCTGCCAAACATACAGCAGCAATCGTTACAGCAGATTAAGCGAATGCATGACACCACGCAGGAATGTCTTAATGCCATCAAAAACTTAGGAGTTCCACATCGTGGGATCCAATGATCGTACACATTCTAGGTCAAAAGCTAGATACGGAAACATACACAGACTACATAGAGTCACTGAAGAATTCGAAAGATCTACCGTTTCTCGACGAGTTCTTAGATTTTTTGGAAACAAAATTTACATCCCTGGAAACAGTTCGCCGTAAAGATAGTGTGCCCTCGAAGACTTCTCATCAAAACAATTTTTCAAATCAAACATCCAACAATAAGAGAAATCATTACAACAATTCTAACAACCAAAGCAACGGAAATAGAGCAGTTGCGAAATCAATGCACGTATCAAACATAAAGTGCCCACTCTGCAATAACCAACACGGCATTTATAATTGTAAAACATATTTAAAAATGAGCGATGACCAAAGGCTAAAAACTGCAAACAAATTAAAACTTTGCACAAATTGTTTATTTAGCCATTTCTGAAATCAATGCACCTCCAACTTAACATGCCGAAAATGCCAAGATCAACATAACACCATTTTACATGACGCATTTGCGAAATTATCGAATGCATCAACTCTGTCGTCAAGCGGCAACAACATTGAGAAACAAAAAGCAAAGCGCAATGAACCCGTGACGGGCACTGTGAATGCCTCTCAAAATGAAAAATATTGCTAGCGACTGCTCTGGTGAAGGTCAAAGGTGTGGATGGAACTTACCAAACCATGCGCGCCTTGATCGATCAAGGGTCCCAGATATCCTTAATCACTGAGGAAGCAGCTCAGATGTTAGGTATCAAGAGACAAAGATGCAAAGGAGTCATCTTTGGAGTGGGGCAAAAGGAAAACAGTTGTAAAGGGATGATAAACATAGAATGTGCTTCTACATACAGCAATTTTGAATTCGAATCGGATGTGCTCATCATGAATGAACTGATTAAAAGGTTGCCAAACCAAACATTCGCTAAACCAAATTGGACTTACTTAAAAAACATTAATTTAGCTGACCCGGAATTCTACAAAAGTCGACAAGTTGACTTGCTTTTCGGGGCGGACATATATGCTAACATTATGCTAGGCGGAATTATAAAAGGAGAACATGCTCAACAGCCAATGGCTCAACAAACACAGCTAGGATGGTTACTATGCGGTAACGTAAAAACATACCAATGTAATGTGGTTCTAAATAACATCGAAGAAATTCAGAAATTTTGGGAAGTTGAGGAGATTTTAGAACCTTCAAACCTATCGGTAGAAGATCAGGAATGTATGGACTTTTATACAAAAACAACAAAAAGAAACAGTCAGGGTCGCTATGAAGTAAGAGTACCATTGAAAGAAGAATTAAAACAGCAATTGGGATCTTCCAAACCTATGGCTATTTCTCAACTAAAGAATTTGGAACGCCGCTTAGAAAAAAAACCAACTTTTGCCGAAAAATACAAGGATTTCATGAATGAATATGCTGCGTTGAACCACATGAAACTGGAACAGAAAAACATTAACATAAAACTAGAATGCTTCTTGCCTCACCACGGCATGCAGAGAGAAGAATCTTCAACAACAAAGCTTCGCGTGGTATTCAACGCATCCGCAAAAACATCCACCAAATACAGCTTGAATGACGTCATGCTGAAAGGGCCAAACCTACAAAAAGATCTACAGGCGTTATTACTGCAATGGAGACAATATCCTTTTGCCTTCACTGCGGACATCGAGAAGATGTACCGGCAAATCTTGGTCAACCCCATTGATCAACATTTACAAAAAATCGTTTGGCGTGAGTCATCAACACAAACTATTCAAGTGTATCAATTGGACACGGTAACATACGGGACAAAGGCCGCACCGTTTTTAGCAATTATGACCTTAAAACAGTTGGCGGCAGATGAGCGATGCAAGTTTCCAAAAGCGGCTGCTGTCCTGGAGAACAGTTTTTATATGGATGACCTGTTACACGGTTGCTACAGCATAGAACAGGGTAAACAGTCGATAAATGATTTAATTCAGCTCTTGAAATCAGGAGGCTTTAATCTTCGAAAGTGGTCATCCAACAGTCAGGAATTATTGGGGAACATATCAACAAGTGAAGAGGAATTCGTTTATAGCTTCAAAAATGATGACATGTTGAAAACCTTAGGTTTATGCTGGAACCCAAAGGGAGATCAATTTACATTCCGTTGTGACTTTTCCCAAACCACCACAAAACTAACTAAAAGGAGCTTACTATCAGAAATATCAAAATTAAATGACCCGCTTGGTTGGCTGACACCACTATCCACGAAACTAAAATTATTATTTCAAAAGTTATGGAAACATGATCTACAGTGGGATGATAAAGTGTCAGATGACATACATAATGAATGGGTAAAGTTGATTATGGAAATTGAAAACATCAAACATTGTAAGATTCCTCGATGGATATTATGCAACGAGAATGACGTCATCGAACTGCACGGCTATTGCGACGCGTCCATCGATGCATATGCATGCGTGGTATACGCACGAACAAAACACCAACAAGAAACAGTAATCGTCGCAGCAAAATCGAAACTTATACCAAGTAAAAAGAGCGTAACATTACCACGAATGGAGCTTTGTGGGGCTTATCTATTATCTAAGCTCATCGACAAAATCAAACAGAGTATAAGTTGTAAATTAGAAGTCTATGGATGGTGGGATTCTATGGTGGTTATAGGGTGGATACAAGGCGATTCAGCACGTTGGAAACCTTTCGTGTCGAATAGAGTCAACGCTATAAAACAGATAATGCCGGCAAACTGCTGGCGATATGTGAAATCGGCAGACAACCCGGCTGACTGCGCCAGCCGAGGTTTAACAGCGCCTCAACTATTAAAACATCATTTATAGTGGAAGGGACCGGCATGGCTAGCGTCCTATGACGTAGAAAAAGAACAAAAACAGCCTATCTACCGAACAGAGGAAGAGATAAAAAGTATAAAATTGGTAAACATTGTTCAAGACATTAACAGTAATAGTATAATAGATAATTTATTATTACAACATAATTCATTTATAAAAATAACTCGTGTCTTGGCCTGGGTACTGAGGGCATTGACACCAAAGTCGCAACGTAAACATTTACCGAAGTACCTAACATTACTTGAACTGCGAAAAGCCAAATCAGCAATTATAATACAAGCGCAAAGTACAGCATTTCCGAAAGATATTGAAAAATTAAACAAAATTGGTAATGTGGCAACAAACAGCAACTTATTGAATTTGAAACCTTTCGTTGATAAAAGAGGCTTTCTCCGAGTGGGAGGACGTTTAAGGAACGCGAATCTGAGCGACGAAATGAAACATCCTAAGATAATCTCTAACAAAAGTCGATTGGCGGAGTTACTCATAGAAGAAGCTCATCAGTTAACATTCCATGGGGGTCCTCGATTGACCTTAGCTACTCTCAGACAACAATACTGAATAACAAGTGGATATAGTACTACCAAAAAACAGTTAAGAAATTGTGTAACTTGCCGGAAGTACGAAGCCAGGAAGCAATATCAATTGATGGGTGACCTTCCCGCAGCTAGAACCAACCCCGCTCCTCCATTCTACCATACTGGGGTGGACTACACAGGTTTTGTGAACATCAAGGCAAACAAGGGGAGAGGGGTGAGAACACTGAAAGGCTACGTGGCTGTATTCATATGCATGGTCACAAAAGCAGTTTATTTGGAATTGGTGTCTGACCTCACCAGTTCAGCATTCTTAGCTGCACTTAAGAGAATGGCGGCCCGGAGAATAACACCACATAACTTGTATAGCGACCAAGGAACCAATTTATCGGAGCTAATAGGCTGCTGCAAGAGGAGTACAACCAATTACTAGAAATTTTCGGGGATAGTTGCCAGGCAGAAATCGCTGAAATGAACATACAATGGCATTTCAACGCTCCATCTTGGCCGAGCGCTGGCGGGCTGTGGGAAAGAGCCGTCCGCAGTCTGAAGTTCCACCTGAAAAGAGTGGTTGGTGAACAAAAACTTACGTTCGAAGAGTTCACCACTGTACTGACACAACTGGAAGCGTGTCTGAACTCGAGACCGTTATGTTCGCTTACAGAAAACATTGAGGATCTGGATTATTTATCACCAGCACATTTTTTAACAGGAAGATCCGACTTAACAGTGATTGAGACGAAGGAGGATGCCAGAACAAGATGGCATTTGACAACTAACATTTTTAAACAGATTTGGCAAAAATGGAAGAGTGAATATTTGAGCCAATTAACAGCGAGAGAAAAGTGGTCTAAACCTCAGGAAAACTTAAAAATAGGCAACATGGTGGTAGTGCATGAGGATAACATTCCAGCTGGACGGTGGATTATGGGCCGAGTGATAGATCTGCATCCCGGTAATGATGGCTACGTAAGGGTGGTGTCATTGAAAACGAAAAATGGCATCATAAAGCGACCAGTAGTGAAACTGTCTCTATTACCAGTTGAAAGCGAAACAAATAACCAACAAAACAGTTCAACTGAAACAGACAGTTCAGCTAAACAGGGTTCTGGAACCCGGAACAACAGGTCACGAACAAGAAAAACGACACCAGGCACGTTATCTTATGTCGCCATGGCATTAACCTTTTTTATGTCAATCTGCAGCGTTGCAAATTGCAGCTATAACATAACAACATTGAACAATAACCAATCTTTCTACTTTGACCCAATATCCAAAGTTAGTCTCGTAAAAGACAGTTGGGTCCTAGTTGTATTTTATAACATGTCTCCGTATTGGGAAGGTATGCAGGCGTTTGAAAAAGTAACATCATATCTGGACAAAACATGCAAAACAACAGGTAGCGAACAGTGTAACATGATAGTCCCACAGCTGATCCATGAGTGTAATGAACTGAAATACTACAATGAACTTCTGATGACGCAACACGTAAGGGGACACTCCAGACGGCGGCGGGGTCTTATCAATGCAGTTGGAAACTTTGCTAATTCCCTATTCGGCGTATTAGACGAAAAATTCGCGGAAAAATACACACGAGACATCAACATGATACAACAAAATGAAAAACATTTAGCCGGTTTATGGAAGAATCAGACGTCGAGTGTCGAATCAGAGTATAATTTGTTGAAAAGAACAGAAGAAATTATGGCAAAACAACATAAAATCATTAATAAACATTTAATTACGCTGGATAATATCTCAAACAAATTACAACGAGAGATAAACAACATATCCTTACTTCAAGAATTTACCATGACAGCCCTAACAGCCAGTAATTTACTGCATAACTTAAAAAGAACTCAAGACATTTTACTTGACATCCTAACCAATGTCCACCATGGACAGGTTAACATTCATCTGCTTACCCCAGAACAGCTCCAAAAGGAACTTAACATTATCTCTGGGCATTTATCCGATGATCTAACATTGCCTATAGAACCGCATGATATTCGAAAGCTATATTCTCTGATAAGCATTAAAGCACGAATAACTGAAGAATACTTCCTCTTTCAAATAACATTCCCACTTATCAGTAGAGACCGATATAAGTTGTGTAAAATACATCCTATACCACACCAGACGAACAACACTATGATAGAGTTGATCCCGTCTTCAGAATACGTCGCTACGGATCTAAAAAGAGACTCGTACTTAACAATTACGGCGGAAGAACTTTCACAATGTAAACAAGAAGAAGATATGATTATGTGCAATTGGAAAAAGCCGATATACCATCTTAACAACGAGAACAACTTTTGTGATCTCGACCGAGACACATTGGTGCAAGGTGCTAAGATCCAGATGTGAAAACAAATGGATATCACTAACAAACCCGTCACTATTCTTGTACCATTGCTGCAACATTTATACCGTCAAAGTAATCTGCGGCGAACAGATAAACAAGGTACAACTCAGCAAAGCTGGTGTCATTTACTTAGAACCAGGTTGCCTGCTGAAGGGTCAGGATTTTACGCTGAACATTCAGAGTCATAAGAAAAACAGAATTGACATGAGTCCGGACATTTTTATACCTGAGATGGATCAGTTAAACTTCATCATTAACAGCACTATGCCTTTCAAAACCTTACAAGATGTAACAGAGTCAGGCGAGATAAAGTACGCCTTACAAAAGCTACACAAACGCATCGACGACATGAAAAACAGCCAAGTAGAAGTAGGAGATACATTATCCACTCATTGCATCCATCAGTATGCAGTAAGCTACATCCTGGTCGGCGCGCTGGCGCTGGCGGCGGGAGCGCTGCTGTACAGATGGTTGCGGCTGCGAGCGCGCCGCGCACACATCACGTCGGATATGGAGCTTCAACCCACCAGAAGTTTTAGTGATGTGAACGTCAATAGTGTTAGTGTTAGTGCGCGACAAAACATGAGTGAACATCATTCTAGTCCGACTCATATTTATGGTGAATTAAACAATACAATTATGAATAGGGCGTGTCCTCGCGTGCCTAGGAATCCTTTAGGAACAATAAGCTCTTAATTTTATATCAAATCAATTTTACTTTCGTCTACTAACATTTTAATCTTAAGTTAGCTTGTTTTCACCTCGTAAACATTATTATCCTGGTCATTCCATTATTTTACTAACATTGTTTCATCTCAGCATCCCTATCTTTCGTGGCCCGGAATATGTTCGGTGTTTTCACCGAACACCTTAGTTAGCAATATCGGCGTGACGCGTTGAACTAATTTATTTAATAACTTGTTACTTATTATTTTATATTATATTCAGTGCACTTTTGTCTACCGCGTTAGCCGGGTGTATTCAAACATTTCATTAACATTTTAACTCTAAGAACAGTTTGTGAGTGAGTCATTAAATAGTGTTCAACATAAACATTTGTTTCTCCTCAAAACACCGACACCTTGCTACGGACCCCGACAGTAGGTAATGCTTTTATTACACGTGTTACTTATAAATTTGGCTTTTTTTTGTACTATTTTCTATGAAATATAATAAATAACGTGAGAGCAGTTCATTATTAAAACAAAATGGCGGAAAAAGGGGCCAACTATATACAATATGTTATAAGAAAGTTAAAAATGTTGATTATTTTATATAAATGTTAATAAAAATATTTTTGTTATTTTAACATTACTTGTGTACTTTTGGGGCCACATTGCCCTTACCCCATTTTAATCCCATTGGCAATTTTTATCGTTATTTCACTGCATCATGTTTTCATTGCACATAATACACCTTTCCAATTTTCTTCAATATAGTGCAAATAGTCTCCGAGTTAAATGGGTGTTCAATTTATACGGACGGACAAACGGACAGTCAGACAGCCAAACGGACATGATGAAATTATGAGGGTTCCTTTTTTACCATTTGGCTACAGAATCTTAAAAAAGCACACCTTCTACATTTCTAATATTTTCCGAACATCAACCAACAAGCTACCAACCTGCCCTTTTTTTTTTGGGTGGGAAATTATCAAATAGCTTTTCCCGCTCTGGGCTGAGCGGGAGGGCGTGTCAGACTTTTACTGACTAAAACCCACCCGTGTTCCTTCCGTTGCCTGTGTGCCAGGGCCACGATATCCCTTTCGGACAAACTCGCAACCGTGGCAGGCATTGGCCCTATCGGACCCCGTCAGTTGGTGGCGAATCTCTTTGAGGCGCGCGTGGAATACGACGCGCCGTCGACCCGGGCCTGGTCCTTATCGGACGGTGAGCTACCCATCACTCACCGTCCGCAGGCCCGTGCCTACGGTGGCCGGAAATCAGCTTGCGACTCCCGACGCCCGGGGCGTCTCTTGCGGTGACTAAGGGCGTGAGGGCGCGAACCTTGCCTCACCCTCACGCGTTCCGCCTCCTCCTTCGCGAGCATTACTGCTTCGCAGAAGGAGGTGACGGCCTCCCATGCACTCTCGTTCCGAACCATGGCCTGAACCAGGGCCGGACGCGAGAGATCGCCGCCACCGATCGCCTCCGTGTGGACACGGCGGTGCTCCGCCCAAGCAGAGCAGACCTCCACCGTATGATCCACCGTGTCCTCCGGGTGATCCACACAGTGGTGACACCCGGGCGTTTCTTCCCGCTTTATCCTGAACAGGAACCTCCCGAAACAACCGTGTCCGGTGAGGACCTGCGTCAGGCGGAAGGTGAGGACGCCGTGGCGCCTCTCTAGCCACTCCTCAAAGAGGGGACTTATCGCCACAATTGTGGCGTGCCCAGCGCTGGGTTGCGACAATCGCACTCTACACGCCGCCATAAGATCCCGCCGGAGCTCCGTCCCCTGTGCCGCGATTTCTCGCGGCAGCGGAGTTTCACCCCGGCGTTTCACCTCCTCGCGCCACTCCCAAATGTGCGCGAGGACTACCAACCTGCCCTAATATTGACTTAGTTATATATGAAAGAAAGTTTTTTCCTACAAAGTTTCAGACACAGTTAACGTAGGTTGACGCACCCCGATCAACTTCGAGTCATAATAAATTTAAAGTTTTCCTGTACCGGTCAAGGGATTTTTAATAATCTTCATGCTACGATGAATAAATTATTGGATATTGAATAAAATTTCCAAAGTTTGACGTGGGTGCTTCATTTGTTTGAAAGAGAAAAGTTCCAGATTATTCTGATAGGTAGATATATATCGAGGTGAATTATGAAATTGGAACCTATATTTCGATAAAAAAATTGTTTTTGGAGTTTAATTTTATTGGTTTATTTATTTGAGTTAACAAACTGCTATATAATTTTTAAAACGTATTTTGTTGCTAGGGTAAGTCCGGGGAAGATGGCCAATGGATAATATTAGGTTGTAGCAATTTATCTCAAACAACGACGCAGCTGTACGTGTCACGTTGACGTCACACCACGAAGGTAGAGGTCGTGGAGTATATCAGGATGAAGACCAAGTTCACCTTGAAAGTCAAGAAGTTGGAGGCGCGCCTTAAGATTAACTTCAAATCTTTTGTGGTGCTGGTTCCGACTCATCACCTAGACATTTTCATGAAGGAGGAATTTTGACCAACGGGTGTCGTGTATTGTATTATTATTATATTGTTTTCGAGGAAGCCTACATGACAACCCGACTCAGCGCAATACGTCGCCGACCCAACGTAGTAACTAGATTTTGTAGTGATGTTTTTATTATGTATTATTTTGTAAGATTTTTTTATCTATTTTGTCTATGGGCTTTAGT
This sequence comes from Tiliacea aurago, assembly GCA_948098905.1. NCBI lineage: Eukaryota > Metazoa > Arthropoda > Insecta > Lepidoptera > Noctuidae > Tiliacea > Tiliacea aurago. Next base: position 23,461,888 of record OX402582.1, read on the forward strand.
TGCCTGAAAATAAAGCAATTATTGTTATTATAAAACATTAATAATATGTATTAATCCGAAATCCTTACAAAAGTGAAAATATATCTGTACACTAATTACCAGACACGTTCTTACCCCATTTAAATGCAGGTGCGATAAACATTTTGTTAATAAATTAAATTCTCAGTGTAAAATGTAGGTATTATAAAGCTTTGCCCTTAATTGTTGGGCTTAATAACATTAAGTAATTTAACCCTTGGTATAATTACGAAAGGATAATCTCGTTATGGTTTTCGACTAAAACTTTTATATAACTAAATAAGAGTTTACAATTACGACAATAACATTACACGTTTTGTGAGACTGTTTCAGTTTAGGTTATGTTAACTAGTGTAGTAAAAAGACACGAGTGTTTAATTTCTTTACTTTTTAGGACATAACATAACATCACGCCTGTAATCCTGAAGGGTTAGGCAGAGGTGTACCCATAGTACACCCACATTTCGCCGGTTATGTTTAAGTCCCATGGAATAGGAGGCAACCCTATTGCCATAGCCATGAGCAGTGGTGGCCCAGTGGTAACGGCCCCGACTTACGAGTTGTAGGTCGTGGGTTCGAACCCAGACAGGCGCTTTACTTTGTGTAAATTATTTAATCACCACTGCTCTCATAACGGTGAAGGAAAACATCGTGACGAAACCGGCATGTCCTAAAACCAAACATTCGAAGACATGTGTCATCTACCAACCCGCACTGGGCCCACGTGGTGGATTACGGCCCACTCCCTCTCGAAGAGAGGAGGTCTGTGTCCCAGCAGTGGGAACATTATAGGCTGATTATGCTTATGCTTATGCTATTGCCATCAACCGGGTATAAATCCAGACTCCTGGTTGGCAGAAATTCCTGATGGCAAAACTCTATAACACTTTGTCCGACCTGGGAATCGAGAACCAAGGACCTCATGCATAGTAGTAGTGCTTACGACCAACGGACATCATTACCAAAATAGTAAAAAGGGAGTTTATGGTGTGATTTCATCTGTCTGTCCGACGGACGGACGGACGTTTCAAAAAGTTACGCATGTTAACATCTAAAGCAAACATGATATTGTTCTCGTTACTGTAATTATACAACATTATTTTTAGTATATGCGAAACCCAAAACACGTGTCTAGTATTTTTATCATTAATCTATGTACAAAATTTCAAATCTGTATCATGAAAAATCACAAAGTTATAAGGTTGATAAGTTACCGGGTTGTCCGTACAAAAACATGCTAACGGCGTTGCGGCCCCGCGCCTCCAGGGTCGTCTTGCGCTCATTGATAATAATTTGGCAGTAAGTACCTAACCGTACGGCGATTGTATTGTAAGTAATTAAATGGTGATAACATTTTCCATCACACTTAAATATTTTTGGGACAAAATATAACATGGTGTAAAAATTATTGAAATCGATTTAGTTCCTTATTCTGAACAAACTATATTCAGGTTTCGCATATACTAAAAATAATGTTGTCTATAGTCTTCATTTATTTCCGATGCAAAAAAAAGGATGAATGGATATAAAAGGTAGTGTGACTACAAAATGTAGTGACTGCAAAGAGGTCGAAAGTCCAATAAGAATAGGTAACATGTATGTAATATGACTTACGGAGCCGAAACGTGGACACTCACGATACGGCTGGTCCATAAATTCAAGGTCGCTCAGCGAGCTATGGAACGGGCTATGCTTGGAGTCTCTCTGAGGGATCGAATCAGGAACGAAGTGATCCGGCAGTGAACCAAAGTTGTCGACATAGCCCACAGAATAAGCAAGCTGAAGTGGCAATGGGCCGGCCATATTATCCGTAGAACCGATGACCGTTGGGGTAGACGTGTTCTTGAGTGGAGACCGCGAATTGGCAAACGTAAGGTAGGACGCCCTCAGGCTAGGTGGAGCGACGATCTTCGCAGGGTGGCTGGTGGCAGCTGGATGATAGTTGCCGAGAATCGAGCTGAATGGCGTGCAATTGGAGAGGCCTATGTCCAGCAGTGGACTGCTATGGGCTGATGATGATGATGTAATATGTAAGTATTTATACTTGCATAAACTCACGCCTTCTTCCCATGGGGGTAGGCAGAAACTATAGAACGCCACCTGCTACGCTCCTTACATAATCCTTTTGCTTCGCCTACGTTCATATATTATTATCTAGTCATACACGCACGCCGCGCCGGTTGCGAGTACTACGCACCTGACCTTTCTGAATAACATCACCAATTTGGTCACTATTATGTCCTCCTAGGGCGTCTGCTCCCAGCGTTTCCACTCACCTCTGCTTTATGTATACCTTTTGTTAGTCGCCTTTCACTCACCCTCTCAACATGGCCAAACCATCTAAGCATACTTTTTTCAATTTTTGTTACTGCATCTTCTTTTAAACTGCACCGCACTTCATTTATGTATTATTTAGGATATGTTTAATTATTATTTGCACCAACGACAGCCCCACTTTATATCCGGTCGTCACTATCTTTTCCAAGGTTGCCTGGAAGAGTTCGCGGAAAGCGATAAGGCCGCCTATTTGTATATTTTGTAGTGTTTCATTTATTTTTTGTTATGTATTTTTCAACACATTTGCTCAAAAAATGCATTCACGAAGCCTGTATACATTGTTCGAAAGTTAAAAATTACGCACCATACAACGGAACGGGCGGTAAATTAGGTACTCTCATCTAAGTAGATGTTTTACCGCCCCTTTCGTTGTATAGCGCCGTGCGTATCCTTTACGGTTTTTTTTTAATTACCATAAAAACTTAGAATAAAGCATAAAAATGATATAAGAATTCCACCAAGGAGTTTCAAATTACGAGAATAAATAAGCTAAATGATCGAACCTCCTTGGAAGCGCATTTGCTCAATACGTTTATCTCACTTTATTATTATAGAAAAAATGAGACGAAAGCTGTAATACTAATTTTCACCATCTGCACGTGGCGCCATTTGCAAATTCGCGCCATTTTCTTATTAGAAATGTCAAACACTGTTGCGACTTTTTGACTGATATTTACAAAATAATAATATGAGTTTAAGCGAGGAATCCCATATTAATATGGAATCTATTGCACCTGAAATCTTGAACGAGCCGCCAAAATCGTCAGTGCTGTTTAATGATTTACAATAATTTATATCATGCAAGACTCGAAGAAAAACGCAATAATTCTCTTAAAATGTTTTGATGACTTATTTTATTACCTATTGTACTGTTTTCTCGCAAATGAGTTGAAAAACGTTGTATGACACAAGCGCGGAAATTGGTATTTACAAACTCGTGACTATGGTAAGCCCTCGACCTACTCGTTTGTAAAACTAATATCATATCCAACTTACCGCACTAATATCATAAATAACTATTTGGGGTGTACAATAAAGTATTTAGTTATATAAATAAATAAATAAAACAATCTATTTATGAACCATACAAATATTAATTACCTCTCACTCCAATGAGAAAGCAAGTAGTCTCATCAAAGCTATTTCTCATTAAAAAAAACGAAGAAACATCATGATTGAAAGAAGCAAAAGGTTGTAGTTCATTAAAAATAAGTAAAAGAGCAGCGTATTTTGAAACAGCAGTCTTGCAGTCGGCTGCAGTCAAACGTAAATAGAATGAGCCGAACTATTGGCGCTCGAAAGTTTATTAATGTTACATCTACGAAGCACAGGAGAAACCAAGGATACGACAAAGTGCCGAGAAAATTAGTTTCAGCGTTGAACTCGGTGATGTTAATGAAAACTTTGTTTGGATCGCGAACTTTCTTTATGATTATTGATTGACTTTCGATTTACGCTGTAATTTAATTTTAGGCTGCTGCTGCTGCTGTAAATTTAATACAATATTTCTTGACGGTATATTATTTGACGGCATCGACGGCACGACGTTGGCGCAGCGGTGAAGCAATTGACTGCTGCGCTGCGTGTCGCGGGATCGTTTACCGCACGGAACAAATATTTGTATGACCTACAAGTAGTTGTTCTGGGTCTGGCTATTTGTGTATGTGAGTTTAAATGTTTGTAAACGCACTCACATTAAAGGAGAAATTCCTAGTATGGGGCAATGTTAAAAAAAATATTGTTGGATTAAAGCTAGTATTCTTCTCCATAGCGTGTTAATGACAATCTATTACTGTCCTCAGACCAGGACACTATTAGATTGGAGGTACCGATGTCACAGCACACGGGGAACGATTTGTGCTCCAGTATTTTATTTATATTATATAGTATCTACCTATTTTTCACATTCCCGTCAATATTTTTCTAATCTGGATTTTCATTTGAAGTTATAATTATAAGTAATGCATTTTATTTAGTTCCGGCTCCGTGTGGTGTCGGACGAATAGAATAGCACCACCCTATTTCTTCCCGTGGGTGTCGTAAAAGGCGACTAAGGGACTTACTAGAGAATGGGCAGCAGCGTTCTCTATGCATTTTAACACCATACTGCGATCGCCAACCCGCCTGCCAAGCGTGACGATTATGGCAACCCGCCCAAATGTCTTCCGGCTGAAAGATGATGATGATGATGATTTATTTAGTTTTTTTTACGGTTTTTTTTTTTTTGTAAACATCGGAGCACTATGTGTGTTATCGCCAGTAATTTTTAAGGCATTGACCAAACAAAAGTTGCCCAGAATTGTTGCAGCAACATCAATTTGTGTTGCTGGCAACAGTTTTCAGAAAATTTGAGTGTGAAACGTCAAAAACTCAAACTCAAACTCAAAACATTTATTTCAATTAAACCTATTACAGGCACTTTTGAATTATTGTCAAAGAGTCGGTCAGTTAGTCAGAAAGTTGAAGCTATTTGCCCATTCCAAAACGTAGATCTCTATGGAGAAGAATAGGCAAGAAACTCCAAGGACACTCTTTTAAATCAAGATATTACAAAATCCTGGGTACATTATTCTTGTTGCTTCTATATGTGAGAACAATGTAAAAAAAAAAAAATTGTTTATTTAAAAACAATTCAAAATATAAGATTAAAAGATTACAAATAAGCCCTGGCAGTATTCATGGGAAACAAACATATTCCAATGTTTGTTTCCCATGAATACGGGGTTTAGGTCGAGATCTAAAAACGTTACTTAGCACTTACTTAGGCTAAACGTTATTTATATCACCGTCGCGGCGTCACACAACTGTCAAACTACAAGTGCAAGATAGAGGCATGGGAACACCAAAGTCAACCCACGAGTGATTCAGATACCCTGCTACTTAGCCGCTCTTCAACGCCGCACTATCATAAACTTTGAGCATTCTCACGTCCTTTCCAATTTGCCCGCCAGGCAAAAGCAAAAAGTAACTCAATTTCTAATTCACCTTGTGCCAATTTCGCTTTGGCAAAGCGGGTATGAAGTCGGGCACGGAAGTCGGGCATTGGGCATTAAACATTTTTTAAACCGCTCAGTCACAGATGCGGCGTCGATTGCACTTCAGCCAGTGTTCATTTTTACGCTTTTTAGCGCTCACACCTGACTTTTGAGACCTTGTTTTAGGCTCAAGGCCTTTCGTGTTTTAATGTACTTTAAAAAAAAAAATATATATACTTATTTTGATTTTAAATACATAGTACTTGTAATACATGAGTGTGTAAATAGAGCTTGGTTCCTCATGAATAGTTTGAAAATCATTACGACCCAGTTGCAGCACAAATCACAGAATACATTTAGCGCTAAATGCGTTGCTGAATGCGTTTTGCGCGTTTTTGTCTGTGTGATGCCGGACGCAAAGGATGGCACCACCCTATTTCTTCCCATGGGTGTCGTAAAAGGCAACTTAGGGACTTACTTGAGAATGGTCAGTGTTCTGCGATCGCCAACCCGCCTGCCAAGCGTGGTGATTATGGCAACCCCCTCCCTTTTGGGAGGCCTATGCCCAGCAGTGGACGTCTTTCGGCTGAAATGATGATGATGTTTAGCGCTAAACGTATTTAAAACATTGTTCCGACTCTATCACCTTCAAACGATTGGCAGAAATAGAACGATGTTTGTAATTCTATTAGCACTTTATATGAATTGTCGTGCAAGCAAGGGTCTAAGTGGCATTTCTGTGCCACCAAAAACCATATGGTAGCAAAAACTTGATCGTATTCTCTTTTTTTATAAAAACCCTCCATTTATTAAGATACTGACTCTCTGTCAATGTTGATACTCTTCCCAGCAACCTAATTACATAATACACTTTCAATCACAATCCGAGAGTTTTGAAGGATGTTGCTAAGGGGTGTGTAATATATATGGCATAATAACAGATAGTTTAATACCGAAATAACGTTCACATGATATAATTTTATATGCTATAAAAACAAATAACCTAATTTCATCTTATGTTATATTTCATAATATAATCTTCTTTTGCTCTAATACCATTTAGTTTAACGTTCATTTCATATAATTTTCGATTTGTTTATTGCTCTTTTTATATAACGTTCAGTTCCAAATGATTCACCAACAAAAGAGGGGATCTGGTGTCAATGGTCACTGTTCTTACTAATACTAATTGAATATTGACGCGTACAGTGTCCAACTGATGTGTGTTTTATAATTATGATTTTTTATTATATGTGTCATAAGTAAATCTTAATAATTTGTAATAATAATGTAATTTTAATTTGTGTAACTATTGTATGCCCTAAGGGCGGGACATAGCTGATCAAAATTTATTTATTTTTTAAGACCTGTATTATGTACCTACCTATCCACAATAAAGATATTGATTGATTGATTGATTGAATATTAATTCAAATGTCCATTATAGAAAATGTTCATTAAACCATATAAAATTAGGTACAATGAAATTATATCAATCATTAATTATATCATTTCATCGTTATATTTAAAAAAAAGTATATTCAATGAAATTGGGTCATATAATCATTAGAACTTTTGTTATTATTTCAGACGTTATACACCCGTTGATAAGCTATTGTTTCATGGGTTTGAAAAATTTGTCTGCTCAACAAAGTAAATAACGCAATGAACGTGGGTGGACGGTCAAAATGAAACCCATTGCCATCAATTGTCATTTTATGTGTGGTACGCAACTACACCAGTAGTCTGACTTTACAAAAACAACTACAACTAAAAAGGTAACCCCACAAAGAAGTATTTTTATTCTCAATACCATTTTTATAGAGAATGGATGATTGTATCTTGGTGGTCGACAGGCTCCATCGTTCACGTCGACGCGGAGTAGCCTTGTTTCGACATGGATATATTGAGAGCACAGCATCCAGCTGTATGACTGACATGCCATCAAGTATGTGTTACCTGCTGTTTTAAAGGGTATCGGGATATTTTGTAGTAGGTATTGTTTCAATTCTTACACAGATACATTAGAAGATTAAAAATGAAAATCTAGTCAAAATCTCAAGTCAGTGTCGCATAAAGTCAAAGTCAAAGTCAAATTGTTTATTTCAAATAGGCACATAAAAGGCACTTTTGAACGTCAATATTTACAAAAAAAAATAGAATTGATTCTAGTCGCCCCTTCCAAAATGTAGTTTCGTATGGAGAAGAATGGGCAAGAAACTCCACCGGTACTCTTTTAAAATCTAGTACAATATTTCTATAGGTACATTAATTATATAATTATATGTGAAGACGATGCACCTAGAATAAAATAACTATACCACAATAGGTAATAAAAAGAGTTAAGAATGAAGCAATGACAGATAAATTAATAAGGTGATAGAACATGGTGCTCACATATTTACAAAAATTGTAAAAAAATATATACGATTTCCTAAAAAATAACAATAATATCAGTGTGAGTTAAGGTAATCACAGAATTTCAAATAAATGTCATAAAAATAATAAATTATACAATTAAAATAGCAACCTGTTTGATTTTGTCTAGACTCTAGATTGTCCTATGGAGCAGGACCAGCATGTTTCCAAGCATTCTTATCTTGTATATAATCCTCTAATTTGTAATATGCTTGTTTACAAAGTGTTCTTTTAATATGAGTTTTAAATTTTCTTTCATTTAGTTGCAATATATCACAAGGTATTTTGTTGTAACATTTAACACAGTACCCCATAAAAGATGTATGTACTTTAGATAACCTGAAAAATGGTTGATCTGTTTTGTCTTTATTTCTAGTATTAAAATTATGTCTATCACTTATTTTATTAAAAAGATGTAGATTTTTCCTTACATACATAATATTTTCATAAATGAATTGGCAAGGTACCGTCATAATATTAATATTTTTAAATTTATAATCTTAGACTTAGATTATAAATTGCTCTGACAGCTCTCTTTTGCAAAATAAAGATTGACTCAATGTCAGCAGCCCGACCCTACAGTAAAATGCCGTACGACATAATGCTGTGGAAGTAGCTAAAATAGACCAAACGCGCGGTTTCTACATCTGTTAATTGTCTTATCTTTCTAACAGCATAAGCCGCCGAGCTTAGCCGCCCCGCAAGAGATGTTATATGTGGTCCCCATTGTAATTTCTCGTCTAGAGTGATTCCTAGGAAAACCGTTTGATTAATAAATTCCAGTTTTGCTCCATCCAATATGATATTACATTCACTACTTCTAACATTAGGTAATTTAAATCGAATGCATTTGGTTTTTGCTTTATTTAGTACCAAATTATTTACCGTAAACCAATCTTGGACCTGAAGAATAGAGTTATTCACGTCGTCAAGATTTTGTGACCGTCGGTCTATTTTAAATATCAATGATGTGTCATCTGCAAATAACACCATCTTCGGTTGATTTTGAAATAATTGGGGTAAATCGTTAATATAAACTAAAAAGAGGAAAGTACCCAATATTGAACCTTGAGGAACGCCCATTGCCATTTCAGACCCCAATGAGTTTACGCCGTTCACTTGAACTTTAACCTTTCTATCTTTCAGGTATGATCTTAGTAAATCAAGAGCTGTATACCTAATCCAATAGTGCTCTAGTTTCAGCAAAAGTGTCTCATGGTTTACGCAATCGAACGCCTTAGAGAGGTCGCAAAAGATTCCAATGGCATCTTGTGCTTCCTCCCAGGCGTTAAAAATGTTTTTTATTAGGGAGACACCGGCGTCAGTGGTACAACGCCTCTTGGTGAAACCGTACTGTTGTTCATGAAAGATGGAATTTTTATTAAAGTGACGTAACATTTGATTGAGAATCAACTTTTCAAACACCTTACTGAGAACTGGCAGAACTGACACAGGCCTATAATTGTTGGGTTCTTTACTATCTCCGGACTTGAACAAAGGAACTACCTTACTGGGTTTCATGAGATCCGGAAAGACTCCTTGGTCCACACTGGTGTTAAATAAGAAAGCTAAATAGGGCGCAATGGTTTCTATGATAGATCTACAGACTTTTACAGACATCCCCCAGAGATCTTCTGTTGATTTAATTTTAAGATCTTTAAAAGCTTTTATAACAGCCTCGGGGTTTGTATGCTGAAACCTAAACTCCATAGGGCAAGCCGTTACATTCTTTCTAAGTAAGGCAGCAGAAAGCGCGGGTGAGGAATTTAAAGTTTCAGTAGTTTTAAGGGGAATATTAGCAAAAAAGTTTTCGAATTCATGAGCTATTTCTACATCTGAAGCGATGGGCCCATGTGCAGTCTCTAAATTAAATTCAGTATTACGCTGTTTTTTCCTACCTGTTTCATTATTTATTATTTGCCAGGTAGTTTTTATTTCGTCGCCTTGGAGGGTAATAGAGCTATTCCACAGATCTAGACTTTTGAGTTATGGACGTTTAAAAAATAAATGATGCGCATAAGAACAGTTATTTTAACATAAATCAGCGCCATATTTTAGTAGAGAGTTCAAATTTTCACACTAGATTATTAAAAGGTTTTACCGTTGAATGCCACAATTAAAAAAATCCAAAATATCATAGTTCTTAAGTTATGTTGATTACACCTGTTGACTACTAGCATAAATAAAATGTAATGTCTTATTTACGGGGTGTAAGTCACTTAACTCTCTTGTCTTGTTGACTTTTTAACCAGAGAGCCAATTTTGCTAACTTTAAGCAACGTTCGCATTCGCATGTCAGTCGTAATCTGTCAAAAATTGGAAATTGATGTCTTTTTGTGAGATTGTTACTGAGATGCAAATACGAACGTTGTTTAAAATATTAGTAAAATTGGCCCTCTGATGAAATTATTCTAATTATTTATAAAGAATAGCACCATGCTATTTCATCCCGTGGGTGTCGTAAAAGGCGACTAAAGGACTTAAGGGACTTGCTAGAGAATGGGCAGCAGCGTTCTCTATGCATTTAGTGGAGTCTTTGAAAATAAATACAAAATAATAATATTTTTCGTTTATTTTTAGAGGGAAATAAAACCAAATTAACGCTTAAAAAGTAATGTTAAAAATTAATGATGGAGATAAAAATTATTCACTTTCTGAGTTGTCACTAATTGGTCCTTCTTCCAGATCGTTATAAAAATCATGATATACCGGAGGTATGGTACCTCTTGCGCAGAGATCCTTTAGATCCTTAAGTTTATTGGCAGGGATTTTAAGCTTTTTGTTATAGAGCTTCTGTAAATCGCAACACGGCGTCATAGTAGATTTACGTAGAGCTCTGCGCTGTATTGGTAAAGATTTAAAATTTTCTTCAGATAGTTTATTTTTGAAAAATATCGTTTTAGGACTTCCTTTTCGATATTGAATCCATTTTAATAACAGCCAGTTCATATTATCACCAGTATCCGTTTTATTTTTATTTGTGATAACTGTGTTACTGTACGACTTAAAGTCAATAAAATCTGAGTATGACAACTCTTTAATCTTATAATAGGGCTTCGTTGTTTTAGCCGTACGTGCGACAGTGTACCAGCCCTCCGGTGTGTAGATGTCCACATGTCTCCCCCTGTTTTCTACTGCCGAGTGAACACTATCGCATTCCATCTCTGAATGTCCTGACTCCATAAACTTTTGGTTGATGGTTTCGATTGGCAAAACTGTTACTGCATGTAAAAACATTGCAGCAATAATAGTATTCCGATTCTGGCCAGAAGCAGTATCAGAAAAGAAAGTTATTTCTTTTATCTCAGGAGCCAATGTCGATAAATGCATCCAAATGCAAGTGGCAATCTCCGATGCACCTTTAGTACCCACTCCTTCATGCCACATATAATTTGTAGCTTCAGAGTCTCCCAAATTATAAACTGTAAAGTTGTATATCTTTAACTTTCGCTTATAATACACCTGACCAGCCTGTAAACTTGGAGCTAAAAATATTTTTTCTAGGTCCATAGCAAAGGAAACAAAGCCAGGGTCTACTTTGGTACGATTTTTGTCACAAACTTTATGCTCTCTCGCTTCGTTTTTACGAATAATGTGTAATTCATACTCTTCTTTATGAAGTTGCTGTTCTTGCTCTGGTCTATTCTTAAATTGAATACAATGGTCACATTGATCCTTCTTAGGGCGATGAAAACCATAATTAAATTCGTTTGTGAAAATGGATTTGTAAAAACTGGCCTTCTCAGGAACCACTTGACGTTCTTTACAATACTCTACATAGTCTAAGTATAAACGGTTTTCGCTTAAACCTGAGGGCAAATATTTTCTCTTCGTCGTACTGCGACAGTAATGTGATGACACAGTAGGTAAAGACTTAATGTGGTCTCTAATTATTTCCTTAACCACTTCGGATTTCTTGTTGGGTGGGTCTTTCTTACCTCTCTTATCTGGTTCAGTAACTCCAGATGGTGTCAACTTACTTAAAGCTGTCTCAACTTTCTTCGCAGATATGTTAAAAGTAGTCAAAAAAAATGCCTTGCATACTTGGGAACTCTGGCTATCTCTAAACAGGCTATATACCAATGTGTTTTTACGTCTACTCTGTTCTCCTTTGTAGGTTCGTTTAACAGGTACACGTTTCACACACTTACCTATGTAACACCATCTTGAATGTTCAGATTTCAAAGATAAATATTCTTGTAGTAGATTTTCTCTTTCTTGTAAAGAAAATTTCAAGTTACAATTATAATGGCACTTACACGATATATCTTTAACTTTTTTAATGCCTTTTTTGTTTCCTGATTTTGTTGTATATTCTTTTACAGCTAGCCTTAAAGTATTTTGAGCATTACGTTTCCACTTAAGTGGATTTCTTTGACGTTTTCTTGTCAAAGTGTCAGAGTCTGCTTTTTTACTCATAGAGGTTACGGGTTTTCGAATATATTTAGTCCACACTTCATTATCTTCTTCAGAACTGTTAGATATTTCAGAGGTAGATGTCTCTGAAACCCTCATTACAGGCTGGTACATAGGATCATTATCAGAATCAGAGGTAATGTAGGGATCATTTTCAATGATAGAGTCTGAAAGTATAAAGAAACAAAAATTGTAACCATGTCCTGAATTTTAATTTTTACCTGAAAATAAGTCTGGCTACCAACACCAAGATCCAGAAATTCCTAACTGACTTTGTTTAATCTGCGATAAATAAATACAGTTGATAAAATTCTAGATTTAAATAAAATGTATGGCTAGATTACCTAAATAAAAAAACACAAGTATTTATTTACCTGTTTTTTCTGTAAGTGCCACACTAGAACCATCTGTTGTCTCAACTGTCGGAGGCACAGTTTGAAGTAAATGATACGAGTTTTCGAAAATTTCATCAGAAACTGGAACATAATAAAATTAAAAATTTAATATAGGTAGGTAAAGATCCAGAAATTTCTACTAACCTTGTAAAGTCTGCAACAAATTAATACAGTTGATGGAATTTTACATTAAAACAAAAAAATATAGTTAGATTACCTGAACACAAATAAAACAAGGCGTAAGTATATTTTTACCTGTTTGTTCGGTAATTGCCACACTAGAAACATTGGTTTTCTCAACTGTCGGAGGCACAGTTTGAAGTAAATGGTACGAGTTTTCGTCAGCGTCTTCAAAAACTAAACATTAAAAATAAAATAAAATAATATTAATATAAAATGGTACAAGGGGAACCCACAAAATTTTAATAAACAAAAGTATAGGTAAGAAACGCAAGAGCCGCGCGCAGCGAAACTGCGGGGGGACACTCCACCCCGCATGAATCTCTCGCCACCCAAACATGATGTAGGTATTTGTTTTATTGAAGGACTTTTAAATTGATTATCTTAAACGGATTATGAAACCTGAGTTATTGGTGTGTATCACTTAGTAATATTTAAAAATATTTAGGTAATTATTAATAACATAAGTACATTTACCTTGATTGTTTTGATGTCTAAATCAGAAATCGCCGCAACCATCTTTCGTCCGCGTGATAAATTCATGTTAATATAATACCACACTGAATAATTACAAACCAATAAACATCAATTGCTTAAAACTCACAAGTTATGTAGTTAATATTAATAATGAACAGTTATTGTCGTTTTACACAAATCGTGAATGTTACTCGTAACCATAGACATATAAATCTCGTAACTCACTATCAAACCGAACTAAACTATGCACGCACAAACTCGTCGAAATGCAGAACGCGGATTGGTGAACAGGAATAAACACGATTTTTTTCTGCCAATGAAATGACTGTTCCCAAATAATATCGGGATTGGATTAAATATTTACGAATCACAATAACTATAACACAATATAATGATGTATTAGTTTTGGTAGTCAAGAGTTCTATGAGCTCTTACAACTATTGACCACTGAATACTTACTTCTTATACTTGTAATCACAATACATTTAAGCGGCATAGAATTTTTGACTTTTATTAAAACTGCAATAAATTTTATTGGCAAATAAAAAAAAAACTTGCTTACAGTCATGATATCAGTTACATTTATTGACCTATATAAACTTTGGCTCTTTCATAACACGTTGATGCACTTAACTCCATTTCGCCAAAATTGTGGCTTAGCTCCATTGCCCTCCAAGACGACGATTTTATCATCAGAAGATTTTATTTTATTGCTAATATAAAGAACTTTAGCTAATTTGCACACACTTTTAAAAGTTTTAGAATATTTTGCAACATGCTGATGAAAGCTAGTATTATTCATATGTTGCTTTAGGCCATAAAGGTCAAAAAGATTTTCCCTGCTTTTACGAATACCTGGAGTCGCCCAATCACTAAATAAGAACTTTGTGTAAATAGTTTTAGTCTTTAGTGGAAAAGTGTCATTAAATTGCGTCTTTAATAGTGAAAAGAACTCGGCGTAGAACTCATTTGGGTCACAAATATGATTAAAACTCTGAACACATAATTTACTGGCCAAAGAATTATTTAATTTCTCTAAATTTTTACTTGTGATTGCCCTAAACCTTATTTGAATTTTTTGTAAAGGAATAGAGGAGCAAAATGTTATTGTTTGTCCACTGTGGTCAGATGGCAACTTACATATTGCTGTGCCCTTACAGGGTTCATATCAGGTGCTGGACCCTTAAAACTACAATAAGTTTAAATTACGTGCCTAGGTGTAAATAATATTTATATATATAATAAAAGTTGTACAACGTTTTTGACAGATTGTCTCTGAGATTACGTTCTTAAGGTTGAAAATACGGGTAGTTCTATTCATTAGACATCAGACGAGAGGTCTGATGTCTAATGAATGGAAACATTTATTTTACGTTTAACTGAAGACGATTTGTTCGACAAAACAGTTACCTATTGTCATTGAATGTCCTTTTTAAATGATACGTATTGTTTTATTATTTTCTATGCAAACTGTAGTCTGAATTTTTATTCATAAGGCGACTTTTAATGATTTATACTGAAGATCACGTCTAAACGAGTAGTGCTAATGATTTGAAAAAAATATATGTTAAATTAAAGCGTTTTTTCAATAACATAATATGTGAATATTTTAGATTATGTTTATATTACATAGTGAAATTAATTTGTAAAGTTATGTCTAACGCGGATGAAAAACTGAGAATAGTGTAAAATCTACCAAGCGTATTTTTCTGAAACCATCACCAATTTAAAGATAATTTAATTATAAATCTTTCAGTATACGCGTTTTATTAAAATACCTTTTGTTTTGTGTATAATGCTCCCTTAATGGGCGAGTCCTATACTGGCTGAACATACGCCGCGTTGCGTGAGCTCAGTACAGCACACGCAAGCTAACCACTCAAGATCACTGGCATATATCTGCGTCTTAAATTACTAGTCATACTTATAATGTAGTTCAGTCATCTCAAGGTTCGTTTGACCTAAATACCTACTATTCAAATCGGTAGCTCATTATTTACTTTCAAACGTTTGCGACTTTTTAGTTTACTTTCTTTGCTACAAAATTAGCTTAAGTCTATACAAATCTTTGTTTCCAATTGATGTTATTTCCACTTAAACAAATATTAACTTCATGTTAGTGTAAATTAATTTGCTTTTAGAATGTAGAGTACCTATTATTGGTTAGCTAAAATGTGTTGAAGTTGCTGTGTATACTGAACCGTATAATTTTTTTCCAAATGTACATATTAGTTCACATTTTTGGAAGCTATATTGCGAAGGCAGAATAGATTTCGGATTAGAATAGTATGGCATAATGTCAAACTCCCGATGCTCGAACATTGTTGAACTAGTAAATCGGAAATATGTCCCGAGTCTTATGAAGCTGTGTAACTTCAGTAGGTACAAGAAGTTTCTCCACATTGATATTCAATAGGCATTGGCATCAAGATATTGCATTTCTGCTCCCCAAGTTAATCTCAACTTTGATGGCAACAGATCTATGAATCAAGACTATAATAATAACATGGTAATAATATTATTTTTCTTTTAGTTTTGTTTGACCTGCTACCACAGATCTTGATAATAAATATTTCTTAATCTTAGCCAGACGAATAAAGTAGAGACAGCAGCTAGAGTGTTGTTAATTTTGTAGGCCTGATAAATTCCTGTAAGTCTTAGGATGCAACACTTTTTGCAAATAAGGATTTTTCATTTTTCTCACACGCCATTGGGAGAAGCAGAATTGCATCATTCATGTCCCGGGTTAGTACATGTAGATTCGAAACAGTATGGATAAGGACCTCGCTGATAGGATATAATTATGTTACCAAAGACCAAACATCTGTTTTTGTTTCTTTAAAATTTACATACATGCTTAAGTCACAACAACACGCCAAAAAACTTAATCAAATAGCCCGCCCCTAACTGTTCCCGGCGTAAATGTGCCCATAACGCTTGCTGCATTGCCACATTGGATGACAATTGTTAACCTTTGCACCAAGAAAGAGCTGGCGCGGGAGTCACCCGTTTTTAATCGGAGCTTGTGCCGCCCTATCTCCCTAATGAGTTTCCTGGTCTCAATGCCCCAACTACCCATGCTCTCAACGGCAATGGGCACAAAATGGTAGCGTTCCACCAACGGTGCGTATTTCACACTCTTCCTCTCTGTGGCGTCTTCCGCTGCTGCTGACGGTGAGAGGACGGTGCGAACAAGGTGGCTGGCGGCAACAGTGCTGGCGCAAGTTGCGTCCCATATCAGGCATTTGCCGTTCCTCCAAGGCACCAGGGTCAGCTCATCTGTCGTTTTGCCATCAGTCCTGCACAGACCCGGAGGCTCCAGCACGCAGGGGACATCTGCCGACACAAATGCCCTACGCTCAATATCGTTGACCGCATGGTGACACGGGAACGTCCTAGCGCAACGACGACAATTCAAAGCCTGATGGCCATCGGCCTCGACCATAGATCCGCAGGTGCATCTGTGAGGTTCACATACCTTGCAGCCCAGGCGGAAGGCCACCGCCAGACGCAAAGAGGTGTCATCCAGCAACGTGCCCAAGTGAGGTGAAGGAAGCGCGTGCAACCATGCCCCCGATTCCGGCTGCGATAAACATTAAAATTGTTATAATTATATGATAGATACCCTTCCTCTTCCTTACGCCTGCAGATATACCTAAATATATATAACCCAGAATGTCAGTAACGCCCTATCTAACTGTCTCAAAAGTCGTGATGTGAAGCAACCTATATCACTTGTGACACATTCAGGTTGCCGGCAGGATTGCACCGAAAGTTAACCGGAGTTAAGGCAAAGTTGCCTTGTGTCTCGAAAAACTTCGATATTGTGTTAGAGAGACTACGCTTTGGAGTTTACGTGATTAATCTTTTAAGAGAGTTTGTGAGTGGGTGTTACTGTAACGGAGAGACGTAATTAGGATAAGTGAAAGTTCACAAATAAAATATGGTATATGGTTTTGTATAGGTATGTGGTTTTGGTAGGTAAAAAACAAAATTATCTAATTTAACGTATTTAAAAAGAATATCTATCATCAAGTTTTTTTTTGGTTTTTTCTCGAATAATTGCATTAAACACTAATTCTATGATTTTTGTACAAGCTCGCTTGTATGTAGACAGCTTGACAAAGGCCTTTCCCAAGTCGTTCCAAGAACTCTTATACCGCGAAACCGGATTCAACCCTCATGGTACAGTCCACCGCACCGTTGTGTTACTACTGATATGCTGCTGACTATACGAATTTAAGCATACTGCGTCTTTTTACACGTGCAGTCTGTGGGTCAGGTATACGCTGAGGGCATACAACGCGCTGCGTGTCCAATATAACAATGTATTCAGGATGCTGTTGGGTCTACCACGCTTCCGGGATGTTTGCCGAGGCTAGGGTTGATGGTTTTCATGTCATTATACTTAAACGGTGTGCCTCTATTCTCGGTAGAACACGTGCTAGCTCCCACAGCATCCTGAGTGTATTGTGTGATAGGTGGGACAGCCCCATGCTGGCTCACTGGATACGGCTGCACACGTAGGTGTCAGTCGTTGCAATTTTGTATATAGAGTGTGGTTTTTGCTAACATTAGGTTAAGACCTTTACTTACAACTTATGGATCTTGATCTAAAATAAAAAAATATATTAAATAGTCCCGTTACCTCCTGCTGGACTGATTTCGGCCACGTTGGCCATCTTCAGACCCATTGTGTCGGGTGTGAAAAAATAAATAGGTGTCAGGTTGAAAACTAATAAATACCTACGTATCGCACTCGATTGTGTCTCAATGTTATTTCAAAAACCTCAAAAGAATTCCACCTCTATAATTAAGTTTAGCATAAAGGTGTAACCCGTCCTAACAAAAATGCTTTGTTATAAGGCGTAACACTGAAATTAATGAAGTTTCACCCATTTCTAGAATTCTTTTAAAGAAAATGTCACCTACATTTTCTATGCTTGGTTTTAAGTGTTAAAAGGTAGAAAGAAAATGTTTTATATAACTTCTGTAGAGTTTCTTTTTAAAGAAATATATATTTCTTGCTGTTCGTAGCAGTTTTTCGTTCTAGGGATTGCAAAAAGTCCGAGTTGCTTTTGTAAAAGATAGTGCTGGTGACATCAATTTAGGGTTCTACGGGCGCCGTCAGTTGAGACTGGTCATCTCGTAACTGCCAGGGC
Organism: Tiliacea aurago; assembly: GCA_948098905.1. NCBI lineage: Eukaryota > Metazoa > Arthropoda > Insecta > Lepidoptera > Noctuidae > Tiliacea > Tiliacea aurago. Next base: position 23,480,266 of record OX402582.1, read on the forward strand.
TTATTTGTAATCTTTTAATCTTATGTTATCGCCCTATTTCTTCCCGTGGGTGTCGTAAAAGGCGACTAAGGGACTTACTAGAGAATGGGCAGCAGCCTTCTCTGTGCATTTTAACACCATACTGCGATCTCCAACACCGACTCTTTGACAATTCAAAATTCCTGTAATTGGGTTAACTGAAATGAATGCTTTGAGTTTGAGTTTTCTAAGAAATTGGAAGCCTTTGAAGTAACTCAGACTTAAGGCGACCATCCATTGCTACGTAGGATATGGACGGAGAGGTTCCCACGATAGCTGCGCAGTTTATTTGCTTGCCAGACACACATTCGTGCGTAGCTTGGCCGAGGGTCGCAGATTCCCAGTATACGACCTACCTGTTCACACGAAAATACACGTGCTTAGCTTAGCTGTGGAGTAGCGCCTTATTAAATGACGTGACTTTAATCAATAATGGTTTCAGGATGTTGTTGAGACTTCCTCGCTACTGCAGTGCGTCGGAAATGTTTGCGCAAGCTCGTACCGACGGGTTTCACGTGATTGTGAGCAAGGAAACAGCTTCGCTATTGAGGAGAGTAAGAGACAGTACCAACAGCATCCTGAGAACTGTAACGAAGAGTTTCAGCTCTCCAATTGTAAAACAGTTTGTGCGGAGGGTTCTATGTACAAACACTATACAGAGTCAAATGTATTTTTTGGGGTCATTATTATGTATGATTTAACTGTTTTGATTTTGCACGACTCAAATAAGCTTACTTTCTTTTTTCTTTTCATTTAGCTCTTTGTTTACGTTTCTCTTTTATTACCAAACTTAAAAGGTTTTTTTCTCTTAGTTTGCAAATCGCTGTTAACGTACATTAGTAAACGCAAAGTACTTGTAACTAGATGTATATATATGGAAGCTTGTAATTAGCAATTTTTCTACCGAATAATTGTGGCATTAGTCTGTAAGCTTTCTGTAAAATAAAAAAAATAAAAATATCTAACTGTTTTCCTTTTTAACTGTCGGAAAAGTAACATGTGCCATGCGCGGTTGTAATGAAGAAGCTTAATCTTTTCATTCTTCGACTGTGTACATACTAAGTTACTAAGTTCTTACACATGGCTTACTATGTGTTTAATATTACTTAAACATAACCCTTACCAGCACAACTTTGACGTTTACCCCATCTTCAGACATTTGACTGACATTTAAGGGACTACTAATATCTGTGAATAATTATTTATAAATCATTGTTTATCTTAATATGATTGATTTAGGTTTACAATATTAAAATTTAATGACTTATATGTTTAATAATTAGTAGGTATTCAAGAATTGGTGTGCTGTCCACTTTAATTCTAGACATTTCTATAGTAAAATAACGAATTTACAAACCTATCTATTTCAATTTTGATTGGAAATGTCCTTTAATTATCGTCACGAAAGCTGAAGTTTGTTGCATTTTATTAGATCGATCGGTCGATAAATTAATATTATAACAGATCTTTAAGCCCTTCTAAAAAACGGACTCACGCACCGAGAGTTCCGTACGATATGATGTTGATGATTTCTGAAAAACTGTGCTATTTAGAGATCTTTTTATTTTTCCTGTAATCTTAACATAAACATCTATCAAATCCATAAAAAAAAAAATGAGAATGTGCGAACAGCGTCCCCCCCACATGCCCTAGTAGCCCCACTTCAATTTTTTAAGACCTCCTTTCAGTATCTTTTGCAAAAAAGATATATTTTTTAAATTTATTTCTTGTTTGCAAAATAGTTGGGCAAACGTCATCTAAAACTATTCTAAACAAGTTAATAGCATTAGTAGTTCTTGAGATATCCAGATGTGACAGACAGACAGACAGACAAACAGACTTAGTCTCACCACAAGGGTTCCTTTTTACCATTTTGGTACGGAACCCTAAAAACGTAAAAACTGGGATGAATCTTCGCTGCACGACCTCTTCGTGCATCTAGTGTAGTTATGATTACATTTGCATAGAACCAAAGAAAGAAAATTCATTGATGAATGATACCTACTGACCGAAGTAGTTTATTTTAACCTCACAAATCGATGGTTCTACGAAGCTGTTATTGACTTAATTATCTAAGTAGTTTGTATTTATTTTGTTTTTTATTTAGAATCTCACTGTATGCTGCACCAGTCGACGTCATCACGTCAACGCCGGCTATCGCTGAAAACCAGTGCTGGGGCTCTGTCTCGCATAAGGTCGCAGCATTATGCTGAGCGGTGGCCTTTTTGCGTGGATGTGACGCATATTTTCCCCCTACTTGTTATTTTTGTATCTGTGTTCTTTCTTTGCGTCATATTTACCGCAAAAAAACAAATTTTCTTTCCTTTTTTTTTTCATTTGATTTGTAAAATCATTCCTCTCCCTTTCAGTAGGAGTGATTTCGTAAAAAGGGACGGAATTGTGTAACAGGAAGTGGCAGCTTGAGCATGGAATAAGTAAGTACTTTTTAATAGTATGGAATTAGTAAGTACTCTACAATAACATGGAGTTAGTATGTGCTATATTTTAAGTAGAGGGGGTCGAATTTCGACCAAAGGGCGACCACTAGTAATGAATAATAATTCAAATTAATATTTCAATATTTGGCTTTTTTTAAATTTTGAGTTTTATTATAGTAACTTATTACCAAGGTGAGATGTCAGATGTTGCATATAATAAGGCTCGCTCGTTTATTTTGAACAAGAACCTCGCCCTAATCTAGAAATTATAACTCAAGCAATCTGCCCGCCTTTTCCCAACTATGTTGGGGACAGCTTCCAGGCTAACCAAATACAGCTGAATACCAGTATTTTGTATAGAGCGACCGCCTATCTGATCTCCACAACTCAGTATCTGGGTAATACGATACCCCTTGGTAAGACTGGTTGTCAGACTTTCGGGCTTCTGAAGACCCGTAACGACTGTCAAAGATGCACACTGAAAAAAAAGTGTTTGCTTTAACAAAAATCTAGTTTAATGTGACACATGTGGCGCATCTTGACTCCATACGAGCCTACCAAGATCTTGACTTTCTGAAGCTAGCAGAACTTCGTTATATTATCATAGTTCCGTCTACTAAGTAATTAGTTAGTTTAATTACGGGTAGTTATTTAATTTAACTCAAATGTTGGCCAGTTTAAGAATGATATAATGCTAACAAGTTGCTTGTTAGCATCAACTTAAATTATTATTTGATATACAAAAGTGAAGAAGTAAAATCAAACAAAGCATGTATCATGTAACAAAGACCGGTGATTATTCTGTACATGTCACATTGTCGATACAAATAAAATGAATTTGTTCTGGCAAATATGCTATCTTGTTTATAGTAAATAAAATATAAATAATGATTCCAAACATTTTAATGCCAATTAAGAGAAAATGTGTCTTAGTTAGCTCGCATTTTTTTCAGTGCATGAATGACAGCCAGGACCAACGGCTTAACGTGCTTTCCAAGGCACGTAGGAGTCTCGGTATGTAAAGATTGTCACCCATCCACGGACAAACCTTGGCAAGTGAAGCTTAACCTGTTGGATCGTCCCGTGCTTCTGTTATTATTTAGCCACGAGCTCCTCCGCACGTAACCTAAAAACTACAACTATATAACATAATTACTTTCGGAAGTAAGTACCGATAACATTTCTGACCGTTAACGTTTAATATTTCATGGCAGTCTGTTTGTCTTGGCCAAAGTTCAGGTGAAACAAACATAGTAACTGTTTAACTTCCAGCGATACTTTACCCACAGTATCTGGTAAACAATTAATATTATGACCAAAACAAAACACTAAAACTAAGAGAGAATAAAAGTTTAACCACAGAACACGGAGACTCCGCAGATCCAACTGCTAGAGACGGTATATTGTCAACACAATCGTAGTTTTAAAAGAAACCAAGTGTGTCACCGTTTACTTGGAAATAAACCAATCCAGCTTGTCCCTTACTGCTGTCCCCCAGCAACGCCCTAACCCGAGGTTCATACCCCATACGGGGTGCCCTTAGCGTGCAGTCGCCTCCCTTTTATAAGGAGGCTGAATGAACTTTACACACTGTTCCACATGCCTCTATAGAAATATTTAAATTATGAAGGGGCTCGTGACTAAATAATAACGGGTCGAGCGAAACTTAAGCTACGATTGCCGCGGTTGGTTCTTGGATGGGTTGACCATCCATTACCTACATATCGAGAACACTCCTTGTCTCAAAAAGCACATTAAGGCGTTGGTTCCGGCTGTCATTTATTTATTTACTTAAATTTCTCGCACTCAATAAGGTACAAAGGCGGACTTAATGCCTCAACGCTCGTACAGACTGAAGGCTTCTACATACCGGGGCGACTTGTCGCGCGACGCGACACGACACAAAGGCACCGCTCGTCCCGCGACACGCGAGGCCTTTGTGCCGTGTAGCGTCGCTCGACAAGTCGCGCTGGTATGTAGAAGCCTTGATACATTATCGCGGGCGCGACGCGACACTAGTAGCGCAATTTCTTTGTCGGTGCCTGTCGCACCCGCGATGTCGCACCAGTCTGTACGAGCGTTTAGGCATTCTCTACCAGTTAACCAAGGGTGGTGAAAAGATAAGATGGACTGGAATGTTCCAGGTAGTCAGAAACCCAAAAGTCTGACAACTAGTCTTACCAAGGGTATCGTCTTACCCAGAAACTGGGTGTGGAGGTCAGACAGGAAGTAGCTCCATGTAAAATATTGGTGAAATGAAATGAAATCGTTTATTCTGTAAATAGGATATCAAAATCACTTTTACACGTCATATAAAAAAAAAAAAACTAGATGTAGCCGACATTTCCTATCTGACTACCCCTGAGAAGAAATGGCGAAACAAACTCAGGGGTCAAAGTCCAGACATAATCTTGGTCAGATCATGTGAGGACCATGTAGATCCGTGTCTGAAATGGTCTTTTGAGGAAAGAACCACGCAAATTTGAGCGGACCTGTCCAATCAGTGTAAGCATTTGTCAGTAATCGTACAGCTCAACTCAAAACTTAAGAAGCTCAACGACTCGACGAACAGTACCAAAAAAAGGACATTTGGGTAGGCCGCATAAAGCGCTCAAAATGTCAGACCATCATTAAAACTTAACTGAGAAAAGAAAAGAAAGGAAAACATTTAAAGACAAAAAAAAATGACCCACATAGTGCTCACATTCACAATAAATTAAAGCAGTAAATATAATACTTTTCAAAGTAAACATTCATGTAAAATTGTATACAATATTCTGCAATGTCAATATGTATATAAAATCATGCATAATAATTAAAATGTCAAGTTTTCTCAGTTTTATCACAAGGCTAGCAGAGCGATCAGCTCAATCCCAAGCTTTTTTGTCCTCTAAATAATCAGAAATCTTATAGTACCCTAAGCTTTTTTACAAAGTTTAGTTTTAATACAGATTTTCTCGGTATTCAGTTGCATCGGGTTAGACTGGTAGCCGACTCCAACATTGTTGGAAAAAGGATGGGCAGATTTAAAACATGCAAAATAATATTGACTTATTATGAATAGGGATCATCAAGTTGCGTTTGCCCTGATGACATCTTTTCTTCTATTTTCTTATTGATCTACATCAAGATCATCGTGATCATCACCGTGTTGATCATTTAAGTAGTTTGTAATTATTTTGTTTCTTATTTATATTCTCACTGTATGCTGCACCGGTCGACGTCATCACGTCAACGCCGGCTTTCGCTGAAAACCAGCGCTGGGGCTCAGTCTCCCATAGGGTCGCAGCATTATGCTGAGGGTGGCCGTTTTGCGTGGATGTGACGCATATTTTACCCCAACTTGTTCTTTTTGTATTTATATTCTTTCTTTGCGTCATGTTTACCGCAAATAAACGTATTTTCTTTCTTTCTTTACATATTTGCTATTTGTTTTTGATTTATTTACGATCAATTCAGTTCTTGACAATTCAAAAGTGCCTGTAATAGGTTTATGCTTTGATTTTGAGTTCGATTATTAACATCTTTGTTGCCAAATCAGCAAAACATGGTCTCGCAGAATTAGACTGAAATAATTGCCAAGTCCATGGGCGGCATAAAACGTCTGACACCAGGTTAGTCATTTACTACAAAAAAAAGAAAGGCTGAAATAAACGAACTTAATTTATAAATAGTAGGTACATTTTTGTTTAAGGGGACGATAACCGACTTTTAATGATTTTATACTGAAGATCACGTCTAAACGAGTAGAGTTAATGATTTGAAAAAAAAAGGTAAAATAGAGCATTTTCTCAATAACTTAATTTGTGAATATTTTAGATTATGTATATATTACATAGTGAAATTAATTTGTAAAGTTATGTCTAACACGGATAAAAAACTGAGAATGGCGGAAAATCTACCAAGCGTATTTTTTTGAAACCTTCACCAATTTAAAGATAATTTAATTATTAATCTTTTAGTATACGCGTTTTATTAAAATATCTTTTGTTTTGTGTATAATAAATGAATAATGTGTCAAATTGAGGACAGCGCTCCTTGATTGGCGAGTCCTATTACTGACTGAACGTACGACGCGTTGCGTGAGCTCAGTACAGAACACGCAATCTAACCACTCAAGGTCACTGACATCTATCTGCGTCTGAAGTAGTCTCACAATCAAAATTAACTGTGATTTTGATCCTTAAACAGCCCGCCCCTTAGGACCACAAAATTAATTTGCGCTCTTCATAAATCCCCAATTTTAAATCAGAATTTAATGAGCGCCTGAAATGCCACGAAAGACCGAATCAATGGTTAGGCAAACACTCCGCCCTCTAAATTCAGAAATAGCGCCAGGGTTTGCAGCCTCTGAAGAACCCTTGAGCGTAGAGTTACATTATTCTGCGACAGATCTCAAATATCAATGGATCCGAGAATTGGGAACATTAAGGTGTAACAAAATCTTTTTCTTTGCAAAAGATGTTAAAGTTGTAACTTTTTGAAAGGGTTTTAATTAATTTTAAGAAAAATATCGTTTAAGGATGTGTACTATTAATACGTGCCATAGATAGAAAAAAAAAAAACAAAAACCCGAATGCAAAAAAGTGAACGAAAGAGATGAAACAACATTAAGGAGAAAATTAATAAATCATGCTCTTAAATCATAACATTCAGTTTTAACAACGCTGTCTTTGCTGGCGCGTTGTCGGGTAAACACAACACTATCATTGGGAGTGGGATTTAGGCCGGTCTTATATCATTAAGTAATGGTAGGTATAGGTACACAGCTATTAGCCGTCTTATTACAAAACAAGATTTGTATTTTGACATGGCTCAAACCATGGAGCCAGTTTTTGTAATAAGAACGTAACTGTGATTGAAATACAGTTCTTTATACAAAACTGAAGACTTAGTTTGGTACTAAGTTGTCAGTTTTGTGTTAAGGAACTTTTCCATAGTCGGAATAAAGTTCGAAATTCAATAATGGCTCCCATGTTTTGAACCTGGGTCTGAAGATAAACCTTGTTTTGTAATAAGGGGGCAGGAGTTTTCCAGTGACTTCATCATACTTCGAAAAGCCGTTGTTTGGTTTCATTCGATAGCAGTTTGGTAACAGATGAAGAATTTCCACGAGACTTTCAAGATGAAAATTTGAAGAACAGACACCTGCATAGTTAATGAATCATCATCATCATCATTTCAGATTTCACATTGGCCTCCCCCAAGGACCGCCGCTTCGACCGGTCCATTTATGGACGGGGGGTTGCCATAATCGCCACGCTTGGCAGGCGGGTTGGCGACAGTATGGTGTTAAAGAGCATAGATAACGCTGCTGTCCCTTCTCTAGTAAGCCCCTTAGTCGCCTTTTACGACACCCACGGGAAGAAATGGGATGGTGCTATTCTTTACGTCCGGCACCGCACGGAACCACCGTTAATGAATGCACGCTACTGATAGGTACTCTTAAAGTCGAAATTCTGTTCTTTTTCGATAGATTGTCACCGACACAATAAAAGACACCTACTTCACAGACATTTTCAAAGAGTTTTTCATTTGTCATGATAGTATAATTTATTCCAAAATTCGAAGCCAAAACGCAAGATCATTAAAACAAACGTCTCAAGAGTCATTACATAATTTCGTCTTTAAATTATTAAACGCACAAGTGGATAATAAATTCAATGAATACAGTATAAATTGCTCGACATCCCGCTGTAGAACGGTGCCCCTAACTAATTATGCTGAGTGGTAATTCTCGGATAAATACCTACGTATCTCCTGATGCTTTTACAGAATGAATTCTAAAGTGTGGTACTGAAAATCGTGTAATTAGCTGTAGATATGTTAAGAGCCAATTTTACCATCATAAATTGTTAGTAACGAAATGTCGTTCTTAGCCATTGACGGAAAGTATCGCTATGAAAAACAGTCCGTCAAAATGCTTTTCAATAGAGTTGTTAAACATGGCGTACTTACAGAGGCTATAATTATTATGATTCGAAAATTAAATCTTTTGCATAGGCATCTTTCTGTTACGCGGTCGTGACTTGTTTACGAGCTCTAGAGTATAAATCGTAGAATAATAAAGGTTGTTATTCTAAGGTATAAATACTCAAAGGAGCTCTATCATTCGTTTTGCAGTTGAGTTTTAAATTTATAATTCAAATTAAAAAGTTTAGTAGCAAAGAGTTTTCATACATAGAATAAAATGGGATAGATTTTATACGAGGAAAAATGAATGAGTCCGTACCTTTTCAAATCACTCAATATTGTGCGTACAAACTTATATTTGCAGTTGGAATGTATGAGGGAATATGTCTTTCAACTACAATGTTAAGTTTGATCTTGCCCCAACTACGAAACGCATCATTGTGCGTGGTTCTACACGCACTTATTAAAATATAAAATAACTGTTAGTTTCACCTTACAAAGAAATTACCTAAACTATCGGCGCCTAGGAGCCTAAGAGTGAGATGGGCTAGGGTATTATGGACTCTTAATAAGGTTTTTACATAATAGAACCTGTTTGATCATAATCAAATATCAAGACAAGATCTACGTTACAAGAAATGTTTATCTGTGCAAATGTTTTAATTCATATCTTCAATAGGAAACTGCCTCGATATCATAATTTCAAAAGGGTTAGTCGGGTTTACTCGGGGAATGAAATGCCTTGGGCTCAAGGTAATCTAACAAGAAAGGCAAATAATAATTTATTATGTTATGAACTTATGATACATAATACAGGGTGTTTGGCAGAACGTTGAACATTCGAAAATGGTGGATACGTGGGATCATCTGCTACTTACTCAGCCCTAATTTATTTGGCCCTGGCCCGCTGGATATTTTTTTTATTTTTTTTTGCTTTCTTCTAGTTTCACCACTTTCTTAACTTTAAAGTGTAAATTTTATTAAATATGGGTTACCGTACCGTACCGTAAACCCACGGGCAGCAGCTAGTCATACCTACATAAGGATACAGTCTGATTTTTATTCGATTGACAGACATAGGTACCTAATTATGTTTACGTTGCTTTACTGTTGATACTCATCCAATATTAAAAACCTATCAACTGGTATCCAGTGCTGCATATTGAACTCCTAAAAACGTGTCTTGAAAAAATTGAGCCGTCAGGGGATGCCTGGCAGATGTAAAACATCGAAATTGTTTACACACTACTACTCAAACTCAAAGCATTTATTTCAATTAAACCATTGACAGGCACTTTTGAATTGTCAAGAAGTCGGTCAGTTACAAATATGAAGCTAGTTGCCCATTCCAAATAGTAGGTTCCTATGGAGAAGAACGGGCAAGAAACTCCACGGACACTCTTTTAAATTAAAATATTGACACACAATATTGGTTACATCATTCATCTTGAAGTTAAGCACGTGAGAACGATGCAATACGTCAGAAGCATCCGTGATAAAAAGATAAACACAAACAAAAAACAATTCAAAACTAAAATAATTAAAAATAAGCCTACATATTATAGACTGTATAGTAACGAAGTGTCGCCACGCGGCATGCGTCGCCCCGCCAGCAATCGGGTTTACGTGCGGCTACTACTATGTTTCACATCAAAAATGTATGATTTGCATTCAATCTAATTGCAACATTCTTCCTTCCGACGCTGACTCATAAAAAAACGAGTGTGCTTGAGACGTCTGAAGTAAAACAGAAATCACCGTTCGCTAGCAAAAGAAGTTTTACTTCAAAAAAGCTGCGGTCTTGTGAGTGTATAAACAGCCAGTGTGAATTAAAAAAAATACCTATTAAGCGGGAAGGCCCGCGCCGCGTTGGAGACGCGGTGTGTTCCATGTTTAAAATTTAAACAACTTCCGTGAGCCTCTTTCCGTAAAGGCTTTCACAGACCAGCGCGACTCGCGACGCGACACAAAGTTACCGCTCGTCGCGCGACACGCGAGGCCTTTGTGTCGCGTTGCGTGTCCGCCAGTATGTAGAAGCCTTCCCGCTCTCGTCACGCATTCACTAGCTTACTCCCCAAGTCGTCGTCGTAAAGAAGTTTTACTTCAACAATCATGACAATGCTTTCACCACACATAAGAATCTTGCCATCAATTCATTGAACATAAAAGCACTGTATAACTGTCCATGGCTAAGCTTCGCACATGTACTAATCTGCCCTTTGTATGAAAACGTCAAGACCATCAACATCAACGTCAATAACCACGACGTAGTCAAGTTTTTGGGAGCGATGAATTAAATAAAAGAGTTCGAATACGTTTGAGCAGAAGCGGATGCTCTAGTGTAATGATCTCAATAACTTATCCTATCGGTTACACACACATAGTTGTACTTACTCCTACTTAAAGTGCTAACATGACAAAATGCATGGAACCGTCTGGAAGGGCCCACCCTGAACAGCAATCATGCAGTTTATGCTCTCACGGTGATCACTCGTTGCGGTTCAGGTTGCATAACTCCTCCCTCCTCAAGAACGAAATTATCAGAATTGTTAAGATTCTGATCATTTCGCCGACAGTTTAACAATTTGATTTTATATCTAAAAACAAGAAAGCTTATGAATCCTAAAGGTAGAATTACATATAGAATTACCGTACCTAAACTAATGTTTTTCGTGTTAACCGCACTATAATTTTCACCGTATTTCACTTTGCTCATTTTCACCACTTGAGCCAATTCTTTTAACTCATCTAAATTTATACCTTTCATATTCACTGCACTGACACTGTTAGTACGTTTTTCAGGCTTCAACTCTGGTAGGGTAATGATTGGAGTTATTGGATAATTCAGATGTGTAAGAGAAAATTGATAATTTTGTAGATGTATCTGCCCGACGTTAATCTTACAAGCATCGTCCAGGGTAACTATGTATGTTCCATGTAGAGACTCGTGGCTCATGACATCATCATAGCATTTTTTACTTGCTATAATGTTATTCTTTGTATATAAAATCCAACTTCCACGGCCAATTCGTTAAACTTTTAAATCTTCAATGTCAACTGTATGCTGCTCGCACGCACTAGCGGAGAATGGAACTTCATCAACTGTTCCTCACATAATGGCTCTAGATTGGTCAGCACATCATCATCGGTACATAAGAATTTGTCATCTATTGCAATCTGTACACAGGCTCTCACAACTGGTAAGTAATCTGAGTCTTTCACCAAAAGGTAGGGATATTTAGGGATTACTATTACAGTTTCATTTAAATCTGAGTTAAAAACAGGTAAAGAGTAAAGTTTAAAATAACTATAAGTACTGTTTTCAATTAATGGAATCTCTAATATAAACGTAATCTGGTTTTGTTTAATAAAAGCTTTAACAGTAATACAATCTTCAAACTTAACTAAATTATTTTCATTTACAGCATATAACAGATTTTCTGTCTTGGCTATAGATTGTAACATGTGCAATAATTCAGTAGAATTAACAATCGCTCGATGCAGTACAGACACCTTACTAAAGGCTAAGGCCGTTTCAATCTCACTTAAAATTATATCAATTGTTTTTAAATTTGTTAAAAACATATTAAACATTCCTAAGATGTAAGTAGAGTAAATAGAATTTTCTTCTTTGGTAATTATATTTTTAACTAATCTCTCAATCCTTTTTAAACGTTCATCTAAAATTAATGTATTGTTATGTAAGATTTCTGTACTGTTAACAAAACCATTTAACATTTTGGAGACCAAAGTTATTTTCCTATCTATTATTAATTGATTGCTTTTTAACTGAGAAATAAGGGAATCATATCGGGTTGCATCACTATGATCTAAATTACCTGTAACAATTTTAATCATAGAGCCAAGTGGATCAATTAATCCTCGCTTAAATCTTTTGGCTGGTACAAGTTGCTGAAATTTCTCGATAGTTCTGTCCTTTAGATAATCCGTTTGAGTACGAATCCCTAGAAACTCATGGATGTAAGGTTTGTTAACATCTACTAATTTACTGAATTCATTATATTTAATTAAACTTAATTCTAGATCATTACCTAAACTATCTAAATTCAAAAGTTTTATAATTAACCACTTATCTACTTGTTTAAACGCTTGTCCTTGTTTCACGGGAAGGATACCAGGGTTTTTTTCAACCTTTTGAAGTTGAAGGGCCCGTGTTATTTGCGCTACTGCCAATAGCGTGAAGAGCGGAGGACGTTTAATATTTTTAATTGGGACTTTTGTGTTTCTAGTTCCAATTTTTATAGGGATTACATTATGTTCTACATCACCGCTGACAGTTGCCTTCCTATAACGTGGCTTGTCTTTACTTAATCTGGTGTTAACCTCTTTTGCATAAATGACGTCGCCTATTTCAAACTTTTGACTTATCTCACCACCCTTGCTATTTCTAATATTTTCCTTTTTTTCTATCATCTGATCTGATATGTAACTATAGAGACGTTTAGTACGCTTCGCATGATCTTTCAATAATTGTTGTGTAAAGTTTTTCTCTAAATTTGCACTTAATATAGAATTTGAATCAGTATGACCGAAAACAACTTCAAATGGTGTCAAACCTGTCGTTGTATGTATGGTATGGTTATAAGCCATTATTGAGTAGGTCATAACGGAGGCTGCATCGGTGCATTTTCGATCGTATTTAGCAAGTCGGTATATTTCTATGATTGTCGAATGGAAACGCTCTACTATGCCTGTTGAATTAGGATTGTTAGGCGTACTGATATGTAATTGTATGTTGTACATTATCATTAATTCCTTCAGTAATTCGTTATTAAATTCACTGCCCGGATCGCAACTAATTTTTTTGGGGGTACCGTAAATGGAAAAATATTTAATAAGCGCACGTATTACTTCGGGTGTAGATCTATTCGATATTTCTATTGCTTGTCCTAATTTACTGAACGCGTCGACTAATGTAAGATAGTATGCAGATTCTATAGCAAAAATGTCTATGAAAATTTCCTGAAATGGTGCATTTTGTGTTTGAGTTAGCTGTAGAAAAGGCTTTATGGGTTTTCTGTCATACTTGGTTTTACGGCATGCTTCACAGTTATTTATAATGGCTGAAATCATCTCTTGCATGTTATTCCAAAAATAATTTCTTCTTATCTTAGACATAGTCTCTTTTATACCTCTATGACACGTTTTTCTTTCATGATGTTGTAAGATGATTTCTTTTTGTTCGTTTTCATCTTCAACAAAAACTACACGCTCTGTACATTCCACGAATTCTACCATTCCCTTTTTAAATAACTGTATAATAACTTTGCTAAATTGTTTCCTATGCTCTTTGCTTTCAAAATATATAAAGTATTTAATTTTATATTTAATATATTCTTTTAAAAACTGTTTAATTAATTCATCATTATTTATTGGTAGAAATACTTCAAGAATTTTTTGTTTTTCGTGGGAAAGATCTCCAACTTGAACATCGTTTTTATGCCATGTGAAGACTAATATCTGATTGGGTTTAGTGTCTATTGCTTCTTGTAGTATTGGAATACCAATTGATTCCATATCTTCAGCTGAATGTACTGTGAATGTTTCATCTTTTGCAGGAATAAGTGGAATGGGTTCATTTGTATCATATTCAGAACTGGCTGTTACAGTAGCAGACAAATCCGAGATAGAAATTGTTCTAGAGTCGTCACTATCGTTTTCAGTTAAATTTTCTATTTTGTGAGTAGTTTGGAACTTTTTTGGTCTTTGTTTTTTCTCACCTACATTAACTTCCATAGATAATCCATCCTCATCTGAACCTAATGCATATAATTTCATACGAGATAGGGCATCAGCGTTTGTATTCTGCTTGCCATTTTTATATTTAATTTCAAAATCATATTCTTGAAGACGAAGTCGCCAACGGGTAAGCTTACTATTCGGCTCTTTGAGGGAGTAGAGCCAGGCTAAGGGTCTATGGTCAGTATAAATAATGAATTTGTTACCATAAAGGTACGGCCGGAAATGTTTTACCGCCCAAATGATCGCTAAAAGTTCACGTTCTATAGTACTGTATCTGGTCTCTGTATCACTTAAGGTTCTACTGGCGTAAGCTACTGGTTTATCAGACCCTAAGGCACCTTGCGAAAGTACTGCGCCTAAGGCGTTTGACGAAGCGTCTGTAGTTAAGATATAAGGCTTATCTGGATCGGGATATTGGAGTAAAGAAGCATTTGTAAGAAGCTCTTTACATTTTTGGAAAGCATCTATGTATGTTTGATTTATAATAATCTTATTCCTTTTTTTTAAGCAATTAGTTAGTGGTTGTGTTACCTTTGCAAAATCTCTAATAAATCGCCTGTAATAACCTATCAAGCCCAAAAAACTTTTTATTTCTGTAACAGTTTTTGGCAGTGGGTAGTTTAGGACTGCTTTAATTTTATCGTCATTAGGTTTAAGGCCATCCTTTGTTATAACATGACCTAAGTATAGGACTTCTTTTCGAAGAAATTCGGATTTATCAAGTTGAATTTTAAGATTATTTGACTTCAAACGATCAAAAACTGCTCTTAACTTCTGGATATGTTCTGCAAGCGAGTTTGAGAAGATTATAATGTCATCCAAATAAACCAGGCAATGGATTCCATGTAACCCTCTTAGAACATTGTCCATCGCTCGCTGGAAGGTCGCTGGAGCAGTTTTAAGACCAAACGGCATTCTTAAAAGTTCAAAATGTCCGTTTTCAGTGCTGAATCCTGTTTTCTCTGTGTCATTTTCATTAATCTCAATCTGATGGTAGCCGCTTGCCAAATCTAATGTCGTAAAGTATGTACTTTTACCTAATTTATCGGACAGATCAGTGATATTGGGAAGTGGGTATCTATCGTCAACTGTTATTTCGTTTAGCCGTCTGTAGTCAATTACCATTCTATATTTTATTTCTCCCGATGAATCTTTCTTCTTTGGAACTAAATGAACTGGGGCTGACCAAGGTGAATGAGATTCCTGAATTACATTTTCTTTAAGTAACTTCTCGATTTGATTTTTTATTTCTTGAGACTGACTAGGAGGTTGTCTGTATGGTTTGACGTAAATAGGATCTTCGTTTTTTGTCTTAATACAATGTTTGACTTGGTTCGTGAAACTTAATGGAATGCCATCGCAATAGAATATATCTTTATATTCTAAACATAATGTGCTAATGGCTTTGCTTTCTTCAACTGACATGTGATTCAGACGAAGCTTTTGTAAGTTATCTGTTAATAATTTTTCTATTTCAATATCTTTTATATTATTAACATCACAATCATTTATGCGATTTTCATACGGTTCTACTTCAAATGGTTTAATAATTGCTTATTTAATTGGTTTGTCTTTACATTTAACTAAAGCGCTGGGCATACGCACGCCTTCAGTAAATTCTCTAAAATCCACTAAAGCATTACCAGAATGATAATTTGCAGGAATTTTAACTCTTTGTTCTGATCGAGGTGCTAACTCTAATATATGTTTATTCTTATCGCGCATAATCGGTATCACTGTAGTTTTAGTATTCAGGACCTCATTTTTCAGATCTATTATTGCCCCTACACTATGTAAAATATCATTACCTAATAAACCATCGAAGCTAGGGTCGACTTCATAGATATGAAACTTGTGAGTCTCATTAACATTAAAAATCGGAAATGCTGGAATCGAAAGAACTCGTTCATGTTGGCTTGTACCGTGAGTACTTCTAACCTCAAATGGGTCGTGAAAAATATAATCGTAAAAGTAGTAATAGGCCTTTTCCGGGTTTATAAATGATTTAGTACTTCCCGTATCTATCATAAATTTGGCATCTATTTCTGATATATATATGTATGGCAATTTAAGACATGTATCGCAATTTATATTTATTATTCCGCTATGTTTTCCGAGGCCAATAATTGAAAATCCTCATTATTTTCCGATGAAACTTCTTTGTTAATTTCTTCCGAATAATTCCCGTCCTGATTTTCCGTAAGAGGGCAATAATCGTGATAATATTCATCGTTACATTGGTAATCGCTGGAAAACTGACTGTCATCGTTATGGTCAAGGTCAAGCTCATTTAATTTAAATCCTTTTATATGGACCTTGGCTGGAGGTGCCGTACGCATTGTGACGTCACTGGATTGAATTTTTGGTTGCTGAATACCGTACGGCTGTAAAGGTCTATTGAACGATTGGTTCTGGTTGCCAAATGGCTGTAAAGGTCTATTGGATAATTGTTGTTGATTTCCAAATTGTTGAGGGCGCATAACAAATTGTTGCGGGCGATAACCAGATGGTTGGCCTTGAACTCCAAATTGTGAAGGACGCATCCCAAATGGTTGCGGGCGATAACCAAATGGTTGGCCTTGAAATCCAAATTGTGAAGGTCGCATCCCAAATTGTTGACCTTGGGAGTTACCAAAATAAAATTTGGGTTGTGTATTTGGTTGCGTAAAAATAGGTTTATTATTATTAATAGGCGTATTTAAATTATTTGTGCCGAATTTATACGTTTGAGTATTATTTGGTATAGCATGTTTACTGGAGGACGTCAGCATTATTTTATTTCGAGCATTATATTGGTCATGGAAATTGACCTCTTCTAATACGAAAGATAAAGCCTGTTCCAAAGTAGACGGCGCTTTTAATCTCACAATACGCACCATATTTTCCGGTAGATTATAAAGGAACACGTTTAATGACGTATTATTATAAATAGTTATTTTACTTTCGCGCATACTACTCGATAATCTATTAACTTTTGATATTAAAATACTACGCACTGATTGAATACGATTGCAAAAATCCAAAAATGATTCACCATTTCTTATACGCAAAGTTTCCAATTCAATTGCTAAACATTCTTCACTTCTGGGGTCTCCAAAATGTTGTATTAATAACTCCTTGAACTCTTCCCATGTAACATGTAACAACATTCATTAAAAATTGTTCATCAAAATATACAGGGTGTGATAGGTAAGGAATTAGAACTGGAGCTGTTCATGAACTGTAGTTATATCGATATCTTATGTGTAACTGAACATTGGTTAAAAGTCCACCAGTTCATGTTCAGCTTTAACAACCACCAGGTTGCCAGCTCATTCAGCAGAGTTAATATGATACGCGGTGGCTCTTTAATAATTGTTCGTAACAATATGAAATTTAAAGAACGTAAGGATATTGTGAGCCTCTCTGTTGAGCGAGTTATTGAAATAGCTTGCATTGAGCTTGAGCAGTTCATTGTAATGAGCATATACAGGCCCCCATGTGCTTCATATGATATTTTTAAGAAATATATGGAAGAAGTATTATTAAAGACTTGTAACAGTAATAAAACAGTTGTTGTCTGTGGAGATTTCAACATTAATATACTGGAAAAATCTGCTACAGTAAATAAATTTATAACCTTATTAAAGTCATATAATTTGTACAATACATTCTTTGAGCCGACTAGAATAACTGCCACTAGCGCTACCTGTATTGACAATATTTTTACAAACTTAAGACCTTCTAGCCATTTAATTATAAACGAGTTGGACTCTGATCACTGTGGCCAGTTAGTAACTTTCCCTCGGAAAATAGTAGAGAGTTAAAATAGTAGAGTAGTAGAGTTATATTCCTGTAAACAAAAGTCGCTTAGAACAATTTAAAAATAATTTAATGGAAAAACTACCGGGTTTGCCTTATCACACCGACCCAGATCAAGCATATACTTTACTATTTAATCTCATTAATTGTGAATTTAGGAAGGTGTTCACCTCAAAAACATTGCCTGTTTGTGAATATTTAGTGATTGGGCAACACCAGGTATTTACAAAAGTAGGCAGAGGTTATATGAATTGTATGATGAAAAAACATATAACCGTGATGAAACTTTTAAAGAATTTGTTAAAAAATATTCTAAAACTTTTAAAAGAGCCTGTTCCTCGGCAAAAGCCATACACATTAAAAATAAAATAAAATCTTCTGGAAATAAAATTAAAACAACTTGGAATATTATTAATTCAGGAATGGGAAGAACGACAGTACGGAATCGTGACTTCCATCTAAAAATCAATGATGTAGATCTGCGACTTGTCTAAGGCCTTCGATTGCGTTCATCATGATACACTCATCAGAAAACTGCACCATTATGGTTTGAGGGACAGTGCTCTCGACCTTCTGACTTCTTATCTGAACAACAGAATTCAGAGGGTTGATGTTAATGGCAAGAGATCTGCAGGATCTGCGGTCACTATGGGCGTTCCGCAGGGTTCAATTCTAGGTCCATTCTTGTTTCTAATTTATATAAATGACTTACCTTTTCACATAAGGGATAATCACAAGATTGTATTATTCGCAGATGACACTTCACTCATTTTTAAAATCAAACGTCAGCTAGTCAATTTTGAACATGTTAACGATGCACTCTCTAAAGTTGTCCATTGGTTTAATGTAAATAATCTTCTCCTGAACGAGAAAAAGACTAAACTCATTAAATTTTCAATGCCAAATGTCAGGCAGCTAACTACTAATGTTCAACTTAATGGAATAGAGTTGGACCCTGTTGAGTCGACAGTTTTTCTTGGAATAACTATTGACGGTAAATTACAATGGGGCCCACACGTAGAAAAATTGTCAGGAAGGCTTAGTTCGGCCGCCTATGCTGTTAAAAAAATTAGACAGATTACTGATGTAGATACTGCCAGAATTGTTTATTTTAGTTATTTTCATAGTCTTATGTCGTATGGGATCCTTCTCTGGGGAACATGTGCGGACATTAATAATATCTTTATTTTACAGAAAAGGGCTGTTCGAGCCATTTACAATCTAGGTCCAAGAGATTCACTTCGTGAAATATTCAAAGAAATAGATATTCTGACTGTAGCCTCTCAATATATACTTGAAAATCTATTATATGTACACAAAAATAAATCAAATTTTAAGAAAATGTCCGATATTCATAGTTTAAATACCAGGAATAAACACAATCGTGCTGTACATCGCACTCGCCTCCAGAGAGTAGGCAACTCTTTCATGGGTCAATGTATACGCTTTTACAACCAACTTCCTACTGACATTCGGAACTTACCCATTAAACGATTTAAAATCTGTATTAAAACTAAACTTTGTAAAAAAGGGTACTATAAGATTTCTGATTATTTAGAGGACAAAAAAGCTTGGGATTGAGCTGCTCGCTCTGCTAGCCTTGTGATATAACTTGACATTTTAATTATTATGCATGATTTTATATACATATTGACATTGCAGAATATTGTATACAATTTTACATGAATGTTTACTTTGAAAAGTATTATATTTACTGCTTTAATTTATTGTGAATGTAAGCACTATGTGGGTCATTTTTTTTTTTTTTTCTTTAAATGTTTTCCTTTCTTTTCTCAGTTAAGTTTTAATGATGGTCTGACATTTTGAGCGCTTTATGCGGCCTACCCAAATGTCCTTTTTTTGGTACTGTTCGTCGAGTCGTTGAGCTCCTTAAGTTTTGAATTGAGCTGCACGATTACTGACAAATGCTTACACTGATTGGTCAGGTCCGCTCAAATTTGCGTGGTTCTTTCCTCAAAAGACCATTTCAGACACGGATCTACATGGTCCTCACATGATCTGACCAAGTTTATGTCTGGACTTTAAAAGAGACTTTGACCCCTGAGTTTGTTTCGCCATTTCTTCTCAGGGGTAGTCAGATACGAAAATGTCGGCTACATCTAGATTTTTTTTTTTTATATGACGTGTAAAAGTGATTTTAATATCCTATTTACAGAATAAACGATTTCATTTCATTTCATTTCATTTCATAACAATATCCTCGCGCTCACTGATAAGCGCGGCTGCATTCCCCGCTAATCTACTCGTTATAGCATGCATTACATACAAGTTTTGCTCGTCGCTTCCCCTGTATTTATTTATAATATATTCACTCTTACGTATAAAAAGATTTAAATGGCGCTTATCGCCGTCAAAAAGCGGAATAATTTTAATCATTTCATTTGGAATCATGACGATACGTGATCTTCCATTTTTAACACTATCAATTAGTTTAAAACACACAATAATAATATAAAGTACAAAATCAAAAAGTATTGAGTTCCTTTTTTAACATAAAATAATGTATACGAATCTAATAGTAATCCTTAATCAAATAAAACTTTAAACAATTTATCTGAATTAAATATTTTTGTAAATCTTTAACACTATTCAAATTAATATATTGTTATAATACTTTCATTAACTTTTTCTATTACTAAACTAGCCTTACAGATTTTATGCAAAACCAGATAACGTTATAACGCGAGACTTCTAATCGCAAAATAACTAACAAGGGAAATTGGAAAGGAAGGTGAAAATTTGGACTCACCAGCTCGCCTTTCTCATTTTCAGCTCCACCATGACAAATTTGTTTGGTTCGTAGAATCACCACAGCTGCCTTCAGGGCCACCCGAACGCGTAACATGAAAAAGTTTTATTCCGGTAAAACGCGAAGGCGCGGAGCGATGAATTAAATAAAAGAGTTCGAATACGTTTGAGCAGAATCGGATGCTCTAGTGTAATGATCTCAATAACTTATCCTATCGGTTACACACACATAGTTGTACTTACTCCTACTTAAAGTGCTAACATGACAAAATGCATGGAACCGTCTGGAAGGGCCCACCCTGAACAGCAATCATGCAGTTTATGCTCTCACGGTGATCACTCGTTGCGGTTCAGGTTGCATAACTACGTTCAGTACGGATGCGTGGCTGGCAAATAAATGAACCGCGCAACTAACTTGGTCTAACCTCTCCGTGCACATCCTACGCATCAGTGGAATTTTACCCTTATCAACCTACGCGACAACAGACCTATTCATCTTCAACCACGTGTAAGGTATACAAATTCAAAACACCGACGAAACTAAGCCTCAAATTAACATAACTGGCAACATCAATATTATAAAGCCAATATAGTAGGTACAAGACAAACAAAGGTTAATCTGGGCACGTGAGAGACACATTATGCTAACGCGAGCCGTACACCTAATCCATCATCGGCCGAACTATGCCCGTACGTCCTCGGCCGAATTCGGTTGATTGAACCAAACATAGAGTGCGTTCACCTAGTTTTCGGACGTCATCGGACATTCTCGGTTGAAGTAACGTACTCACTCACTTTCTTGTTAAGACGCAGTTATATGCCAGTGACCTTGAGTGGTTAGCTTGCGTGTTCTGTACTGAGCTCACGCAACGCGTCGTACGTTCAGCCATTAATAGGACTCGCCCATCAAGGAGCGCTGTCCCCAATTTGACGCATTATTAATTTATTATACACAAAACAAAAAGTATTTTATTAAAACGCGTACCTATACTAAATGATCAATAATTCAATTATCTTCAAATTGGTGAAGGATTCAAAAATACGCTTTGGTAGATTTTGTGCCATTCTCAGTTATTTATCCGCGTTAGACATAACTTTACAAATTAATTTCACTATGTAATATAAACATAATCTAAAATATTCACAAATTAAGTTATTGAAAAAATGCTCTAATTTATCATATATTTTTTTCAAATCATTAACCATACTCATTTAGACGTGATCTTCAGTATAAATTCAATAAAAGTCGATTACCGTCCCCTTACGTCTGTTCAGGTTAAATTCTTACACAATAAAAGAAAGAAAAATTGTTTCTAACAATTTTGTTCATTGCTTAATGCAATCACTCACTAAAAGTGATTATAGTAACATATTCATAATATGTATTTAGAACGTGTCAACTTTATACCTTATCGTTATCGATGAACTGACGGGGTCCGTTAGGGACAATGCCAGGGTTGCGAGTTTGTCCGAAAGGGATATCGTGGCCATGGCACATAGACAACTTGACAGTTTGACTGACTGAAACCCACCCGTGTTCCTTCACACGGGTGGGTTTCAGTCAGTCAAACTCAAACTCAAACTCAAAGCATTTATTTCAAATAAACCTATTATAGGCACTTTTGAATTGTCAAGGGGTCAGTCAGTCAGATGAAGCTAGTTGCCCATTCCAAAGCGTAGTAGGTTCCTATGGACAAGAACGGGCAAGAAACTCCACGGACACTCTTTTAAATCAAAATATTGTTACATAGTATAAAAAAACTTGTATATAAAAAAAACGTGCCCAGATTAACAGTAAAAGTCTAACACGGCCTCCCGCTCCCCCCAGAGCGGGAGAAGTTATTTGATAATTTCTAAGTTTAAATAGTTTGAAGAAGATTATTAAATTGTAATTTAAATAACATCAATGAAAAATTATAATAAAAAACTAACCTCAAATTGTCAAATGAAAACCATCTTTAAAATTAGAATTTCGGTTTTAAGTATTCAATTAATCAAATCAAAGCACTCAATTTGTAAATGACATTATAAATTGGCAGATAAATCCACAGGTACGTTTTTTGATACTTTTGAAGCTGACTATACATATAATATTATTGTTTTCGAGCATAGTTCGGCCGATAATGGATTAGGTGTACGCGATAGCCGTAAGTGTAGAGTCAACAAGCGATGGAGTGATAAACTTCGTTAGTACTGAACAATGTAGGCTGTAAGAGCTTGTTTATGAAGACGAAGAGTTGAATTCAGATGATGGCGATAAAATGAGGAACAAGAGATTGTGAATGACTGTACCATTTGCGTTTTACCATGGCAAAGTAGAAATCATTGACGGATTTTTTTATATGTGTAACATCTTCTCGCTTTTTGTGGGAGTGATTTCGTGAAAAGGGACGGAAGTGTGTAACAGGAAGGATAGCATGGAATTAGTAAGTACTTTATAATAGCATGGAATCTGTGTAATCATGGAATTAGTAAGTACTATAAAGTGTCATGATTTTCAAATGAGGTTTCTGTAGTGGATTTTAAATGCTAAATATTTGGTGTGTAAAAGTATGTGATTTGCCTCAAATGATTTTTGTATCAGTGTAGTCATGAAGTTTAAAAGTATCTCATTTGTCAGTTGTTTTAAAGGGTACGGGTTTTTTTGAACGGAACGGGAGGGAAACATGACGTTTGGAGTGTCGCCTAGTTTCTAAGTTGTTTCTTATCGAGCTCGGATCCTAAAGGTTGTCTTCAAGATGTCTCTAAATACAGATATGTTCGTAATGAAAAGGTGTTTCTTTTCAATAGATTGTAAGTAAAGGGAGTCGAATTTCAACCAGTGGACGATCACTAGTAATGAATAATAAATTATTCGAATAAATATTTCAGTACTTAGCTTTTTAAGTTTTGAGGTTAATTTATGTCGCTTCTCAGTTGCTTATTACCAAGATGAGATGTCAGATGTAACACATCATAAGCGACTACTGTAAGCAAATAAAAAAATAATACACACCTAGTTTTTTTGCTAAGGTTCCTACGAAGATAAACACGATGTAAGGGACATCGACGCGCAAACTATTACCATGAATTCAGCACATAATTATACATACGTTAGCGTAAAAGAAATAATTAGACGGTTATTAAAAAAAATGCAGTTTTTTTTACAAAAGTGCGGCAAAACGCGGCCTACATATATATGGCAGCTGGCAGTTGGAAACGCAAAACATTTCAATCTAATTACAGGCTGGTCCCTTACACCCGTATCATCATCATCATCAGCCCATAGCAGTCTACTGCTGGACATAGGCCTCTCCAACTGCACGCCATTCAGCTCAGTTCTCGGCAACTCTCATCCAGATGCCACCAGCCACCTTGCAAAGATTGTCGCTCCACCTAGCCTGAGGGCGTCCTACCTTACGTTTGCCGATTCGCGGTCTCCACTCAATAAAACGTCTACCCCAACAGTCATCGGTTCTACGGCTAATATGGCCGGCCCATTGCCACCTCAGCTTGCTTATTCTGTGGGCTATGTCGACAACTTTGGTTCTCTGCCGGATCACCTCGTTCCGGATTCGATCCCTCAGAGAGACTCCAAGCATAGCTGACATAAATCGCATACCTTGTTAAAATACACAATAAAACAAGAGCCAATAGGATGAAGATATAAAGATAGTTAGCCTAACGGCTCAAAGACCGAAACGCTCATTCAGCGAAAAAACAGGCCTTAACGCGTTCTGGCATTTTCAAAACGACGTGAAATTCGCATTGTGTGACTTACCATATTATCTAATAATTCTGTGTTCTGTATTATGTTATGAAAGTATAAAAGCTGCTAATTTCTTAAATTGTAAATGAGGCCTTAGTTACCAAAGCAGATCTTTTGCCCATGAAATTACACACCTTAGCGCAGATTTTACCTTAAAGCGTAAGCGGTATAAGATGTGTTGATATTGCTTCAAGCGTTGGAAAGTTCGTGAGGTAAAGCGGAAGTTCTGATGATAAGCGCTTGAAGCACGTTTGATTAATGCTCCGTACATTCTGACATGCGTACGGAAAGCAAGTAGGAATGTAATCCAAAGAAAACAGAACGTGTAATATAGGTAGGTAGAGATGTAGTTATTATCGGAATTTCAATACCGTAGAACCCAATTTTTGTTTTTAGGAAGGTACTTACATTATCATAATATTATTCTTTAACAAATCAAATTTATTTATTTGCCATAAGTGTTTGTACAATTTCGGTCTTAAAATAAATAATTATACAGATCCAAAATACAACAAACAAATAACATATAACCGTTAGTCATAATAATGTCACATACAAACATTTGGGTTTATTATGAATCAGTTTATTTCAGATTATAATATACACTTATAATTAAGTAATATTACTAATATAAAATTATTAGTCAATTTATTAAATTAAATGAAAAATAATAATTATTTTTCATTTAATAATAATATATTTTATTATCATTCATTTTTAATTACTATTTATTTTAGATTTGTTTGATATTGTTACCTTGCGAGTGTTCGTTTTTGTCCGTGCTTGTCGCGCGACGCGACGTGACACAAAGGCACCGCTCGTCCCGCGACGCGCGGGGCCTTTGTGCCGTGTCGCGTCGCGCGACAAGTCGCGCTGGTATGTAGAAGCCTTTATGTATCTGTTTGTATATGAGTCTTGTTACTTGCAATAAACTAATTTTATTTATTTATTAAACTGATTTTAAATGACTTAAGTACACAATGTACGTAGCTGCTTATTCAAAAGGCGCTCCTTGTGTAAACATTCGAGTATCGATACACAAAGTAAACAAACAAATCTCAAACTACTTTCGCATTCAAGTCCCACCCAACAGATCTTAATTGTAGAAGAACAAATAAATCAAGATTTACTCAAACAAAACTATAATTTAAATGCATTACAAAGTCCGCGATTTGTCGTTTGCCATTATCTCGTGTGCCGTCACCAGCGAAACTTTGTGAAATAAATCTACATACTTGAGATAACGCTCGGCTTTACGTTTTGTTTAAAGATTTTAAAACACGTTAGTATAAAGCGTGGTTTTCTGGTTGGCAATTGCAAGTGGAGAAAGGTACACTAATGTTTAGTTAAAACTTAAAACCATAACATAATATCATCTTGTAAAATTCAAAAGTGAGGTATATTAAGTATTTCGGATCTTCTACCAAAGCACCTTTGCAAATTCGGGATAAATTAATACATTATAATCAATTTCAATAATATTGACATAGGTAATGATAACAAGCAAACATTATTCAAATGAAAAAAAACTGAAAAGATCAATTTCACTCCTTTTCCAAATACCTACTCCTAAACTAGATCAAGATTACATCCGAATAAAAAAAAACATGGAAAGCCGTGTCGTACCTTTTATTTGCTGTTTAATAAAAAATAGGGGAAAAAATTAATTTTAAATGATAGATGTTTACATATTGAAGTGTGCAATCACAACATTTATTTCGTTTCCCGCCAAAATCCCTACAAAAATGGATATGGAGTGTAGCAAAATGACGTCATAAGCCAATAAGCCTGTTAGCATTCTCTAATTTCCGTACGAGGCGACACATCGCTAATGCTCGCGGTATCGCACTAAAATATGGGCAAAAGGTGCACTCCTAAAATAACATAAGAAATGCTTGAAATATTCCGTGAGTTTGTTTTTAATATATTTGTTTTTAATTAAGGTGCACTCCTAAAATAACATAAGAAATGCTTGAAATATTCCGTGAGTTTGTTTTTAATATATTTGTTTTTAATTCACATATTTAGATGTTTTTTTTTCAAATCGATGGACGCCTTGTCAAATGATTTGGGCCCTGTAGGTGGCCACGTTAATTTAGATATTGAAATTGATATTTTCTTGTCACGGATTGAACTAGCAAAATAATAATTATGAGTTTTGCAAAATAGTAAAAGAAAGAAAATGCATTTATTTAGCACAGACTAAAATCACACAACATATTCAGCAAATAAAAAATCATATAAAAAGTGTAAAGTTCGTTGTAAGAAATTAGCAGGAAGGAAAAACTCGCAATAATAGTCAAAATGAGTTTAAGCACATGTTACGGCTGCCCCAGTCCGCAATGAATTGAATTGCAGACCAAAAAGCACGGTATGGCCCACCAAGTTATTTTAACACCTTAAACTTTTATAGGTTTTTCTGTAATCTATAAGTGAAGAACTATTTTAGATATTTTATTTTTTTTATTTTAGGCTCAGTAGTTTTGGACATAAGGAGGAACGGTAAAATTTCTTACATTTTCTTAAATAACTTTGAAAATATCTAAACTTTAATATATTACCTATTTATATATGTTTGTTTTATATAATTATGTGGACCAAATTTCAACTTAATCAGTCCAGAAGATTAGGAGCAAATCGGCTGTGACAGACGGACAAACAGACAGAAAGACAGACAGACACACGAGTAATCCTATACGGGTTCCGTTTTTTCCTTTAGAGGTAAATGTGCGCTAGCCTTTAGCCTTCTGTCCTTCACATATTACTGATACAACACAGAGAGGCGCACAGCTAAAGCACGTAATTAATCTGCATATAACTTATTTATGAATAAACAACGTGTAAAACACGTCTATTATATTTTGCGGGAAGTTATAAGAGAAATTGTTGCGAGCTGTTTTGTTCATTGCCTCATAAGCACACACTCATCTCCATGCTTGCACGAAAACTTCTATCCTCGCATCCATACACACGTACATACAACTCCCCCACTCACTTACTCACCAACACCACATCACCTACTTATCCACACTCACATACAAGCACATACACACCTACATTCACACTCATTCACACTCATTCACCCTCACCCGCACTCTCACATACTCATACATAATTTAATTATTAAAATAAATGACGATGATGATGATTGTACAACCTAAAATGATCTCAATAAAATAAACTTTCTAATTATATTAAATTAATGTTAATAATCTATAAAATTGTTGATTGCTGATTGTTTCTTAATTTTATTTATATTTTATTTTAAGAATTAATTTTATTATACTTTTTGCTGTGCCCTAAAGGGCCCGTAATTATACCTTAGCTTTAAGCCATTGTAACACCTTTACCTATACATTATGGAATGCAAATAAATATATGAATATGAATATAATAAACTATAACTTTTTTCCCTTCTGAAGGTAAATCGACACAGTCCACTCATACATAATTATCAATTGGAACCTCATTGTTACACTGTCTCTTAAGATACAGGATACCCTAGTTTAAGAGACAGGGTTTAATCTATTGGGTACAGATTTCTGCAGCATCCAAATTTTTTATGTTTATGTGAATGTTCGCTACCATAATCTCAAAATTGTAAACTTATAGTACATTTATCTGTATGTGTTTTTGGGAAATAAAAATAATTTATTTATTCAGGTGTCTGCATTGAACCTAAAAGGTTTGTTTAAAGGCCATTTAAACTCACAAGGGAATGCAATAATAATTAATCTGTCCCCTAAGTGAAGACATGTTGTTAACTTCGCCACTATGGGAGACCTTAGGTTCCCGGAACTTTGATAGGCATACGAGGGGCCGAAGCCAACTCGCAGAGGCCCGTTAAACGCTTTTAATTAAATGAGGTACCCACTGACCATTATCTTTGTATGCACTATGCAAGTGCATCCAAGGACAACCCCTGATTGGTGTAAAACTATTGCAGGATATGCAGAAAAAGATATTGAACTATGGGTTTGGGTGGTTAAGATGGACTGGTTACGTAGAACTATGGAAGGAGGCCTTTGCCTGACCAATGTTTTATACATACAATACACGGATAAAATGGCAAGGGGTGACTGGCGCACTCAATAATGAGCCTCTGAAAACAGTCGTTAGCACATACTGACGTAGTGACAAAGGGGGCAACGTATCAGAGCTCGCGGAAATGCTTGAGGAGTGGAGAGGTATTCCACGGCATCTTACTGGAATACTTTCTCCCACCGACGATTTTGCTCTTCCGAATCTCCACTCAGGCTGCCCCATAAACGCAAGAATGGCGTGGGAGCTCTGTTCCTCGTCAGTGTTCAATCCAGCCGGTCAATAAATGTAAACCAGAGATGAGGAACAAGACTTTTGCCGAGAGATAGGGTCCATGTGGTCGTTACTACCCAACAGCTTGCCACATGCTGCCCTGCGAGTTTATGTATCTCTCTTGGTCTGGCTCCTCACCATAGACTTATTTTGCCAAAGTAAACTCTACTGACACAGACCTAGAGATGGGAAAGCGCAAGCCCAACCACGTCGTCAACGTAGAGCTACAGCGGCAGGGTATTATTATGTTGGTGTCGGACGTAAATAACCATCCAATTTTTTCCCGTGGGTGTCGTAAAAGGCGACTAAGGGACTTACTAGAGATTGGGCAGCAGCGTTATCTATGCTTTTTAACACCATACTGTGACCCGCCTGCCAAGCGTGGCGATTATGGCACCCCTCCCTTTAGGGGAGGTCTATGTCAAGCAGTGGACGTCTTTCGGCTGATGATGATGATGATGACCTCTGCAAAAGTAAAAAATGTGATACCTACCCAATCTGTATTGTTTTACCATATTTCTTAGTAACCTTATTAAGAAAAATCCGACAATATATGTAGCTCCGCTTGGGTAATAACCCCACGTCCCAAGATGCTACCACTTACTAATAAAGAGTATGCTAATTAGTTACTCCAACAAATTTACAAATAAACGCCTTTATAACTCAGTCCTATGGAAGTTTCGTAGCAAGTTTTACAACGAAGACTTCACAGAATAAGTTTTGTCTGAACTACATACTTTCAGTATGTAAGTAAGCATTTTAGCACATTTTAATGAAAAGCAAAAATGTTTGCTCGAAGTCATGAAACCGATATTTCGTAGCAGCCTCTACGCCACGTAGCAAAGTCTACGCCCCGTAGCAAAAGTCTTCGAGAGCGTAGATTATTGCTACAATAGCTTCCGATTTCTCGTTTCGATTTTAGTCAACCGTTTTACTATCTTATTTTATTTTTATTAAGCTTCATGTTAAAACAGGTATCTCTTTTAACATCACCACTACAACTTTGAAAATCAAAATCATTTATTTGCGCAAATAAGGTACAGAATGTTCTTAAAGATAAGTATATTGATCTCTTATTCTGCCATTAATTTCGGCGTGCAAATTTTACATAATTTTTTACTATATAAAGAAAAACTAATTAATTTGGATTGTGCATGCATTCAATAAATTTATTAAATTAAATTAAATAAATTGTATTAAATTAATTCTAAATTGTTAATTCTAAATTGACTGACAATCAAGATACTACAATTCATGACTTACAACTTATAATCTAAGAACTGTACACTATAAAAGCATTTATCAATTAATATTTTTATAAGAACACTCTTGAATTAAAAAAATGGGAGTGTCGTAATGGTACTTGGAATTTTATTATACAATTTTATACACATAATATAACTGTTGTTCGATGTGAGTGTGAGATTCGTCTTGGGTTTATATAACTTGTTGGTATTATGAGATCGAGGGGCATAGTAGCTTGTCGCTTGCTGAAAAAGACTCATATGCTTGAAAACAAATAAACAGGATTCCAAGATATAAATGCACGGTAAAGTCAGTATCTTATATTATCTAAAGTATGGGCGACAAGAATCTATTTGTTTCAACCCAAATATAAGGGCTATATTTGGGTTGAAACAAATAGATTCTTGTCGCCAACACAATTTTTTTGCATTACAAATGCTTGATCGATTTTGACACAGCGACCCCAAAGAATGATACCATACCGCAATATGGAGGATATATAGCCGTGATATGCGGTAATTGCAGCGTTTCTAGATATCTCGCCACTTATACGCCTCAGAGGGTAGACAAAACTATTAATTTTACCGCAAACGTCATTAACATGGCTTTTCCACGAACAAAAGGTATCTAAAGATATTCCAAGAAATTTAACTGAGTTAGTTTCTGTCAGGGCGTTTCCTTTATAGACTACATTTAGGTTCAACGGTTTTGATCGGTAGGTATGAAATTGCATAAATTTTATTTTACTAATGTTGACCTTTAGATTATTAGCATCTAGCCACTCTATGGACGTTTGGAGAGCCGTGTTTATTTCCTGTTCATATGTATTTTAATCGTTACCTTTTAATATAATAGTGGTATCATCCGGAAATAGTACACATTTATGATTCAAGATATTTACGAAATCATTAATGTAGAGCAAGAACAGTGGCGGACCTAAAATACTACCTTGAGGCACGCCGTACCTATTTAAGAAAAAAGAAGACTAAAAAAACACTCGCGTTTTGGATTGATCATTGTAGCTTGATACTTCCACTGGCTGTACTCAATCAGTTAGATATGACGCCAGTCGTATGGTTTTCCTCTGACTCCATATCTGGAATTTTTTTCTAACAACCGTTCATGACTGACATGATCAAAAGCCTTACTCATGTCCATAAAGAGAACTAAAACAGGAATTTTATGATCGAAAGACTCCGTAATTGATTTTATTAATTGAAAGGCTGCTAAAGATGTGCTTCTATTCCTGAGAAAACCATTTTGTTCATTCTTTATAATTTGGTGTTTTTCAATGAAGTTTGATAATTTATTACGAAATACTTTCTCAATTTTTTTAGAAAATATAGGTATTAGTGCAACAGGCCTGTAATTGTCCATTTGCATTTTATTTCCATTTTTATATAGTGGTTTCACTACTGATCTCTTTAATATATCAGGAAATATGCTCTGTTCTAGTGAGAGGTTAACAACATATAAAAGAGGTTCCAGAATCATATTTACTGATAACTTTATTCTCTATGTCCTCCGCCCTGAGGCGGGTGGACAAGTCTACCAGACTCGTACTGACTAAAAACCGCCCCAGTGTTCCTTTCACACACCGGGGGATCTTGGGATCTAGTGCGACTTCTGCGATCCCCGCCCCCGCCTCTGCGGGCCAAGCCACGAACTACTTTTTTTTTTTTGTTCACGGGGTGTAAAATCCTCATGGATGTCCTCCGCCCTGGGGCGGGCGGAGGGGTCTGTCAGACTCTTACTGACTAAAAACCACCCCAGTCTTCCCCTCCCACACTTGCACCGGAGATCTTGGGATCTATTATTACTTCCGCAATCCCCGGCTAGTGCCGAAGCCACGAACTCCTACCGTAACATAGCCGCGAGCTCCTAAAATAACATAAACGTAACATGTAATATTACCTACTCATCCCTCAAACATCTTATACAATATGTCACTAATAAAATCTAGTACAGCCTTATGTGTCGAAATAGACGTAATTTCACACAATACCGAGCCGGATTTCCTTACAAAATTAATTTTGGTAAACGGATATCTTCTTATTTATACAGTAACGTTAGCATACCGGTACGCAGCAATGGATTGAAGGGATTCCCTTTGTTCTGGGTTAACCCACAAAATATTACATATATACAGAGTACATTGAGAACATTGAACGAGCGTATTGAATTGGAAAACATATTCCTGTGTACCGAGGTTGTGGAGCGGTGGCGCTGTAGTGACGGAGATAAATAAATATTTTTTATAAGGAAGTTAGTATGATAACAAGGTTTTGTAATAAAATATTATGTATTTTCGACGAATATGGTCTCAATGTTGTCCATTTAAAAAATGAGAAAAAAAAAATGTAAATTACGTACGTACGAGATTGGTAAAAAAAATGGTATTAGCTGGCCTCTTATTCTATTGATATTCCGTTTTGCGCTAGGCTAGCTTATGTCAAAATATCGCTCTAATGCACGCTTGCATCTGACCAAGATTATGTCTGGACTTTTTGACCCCCGAGTTTGTTTTGCCATTTCTTCTCAGGGGTAGTCAGATAAGAAATGTCGACTAGATCTAGCATAGCTTTTATTTTTATTTTTTAATATGACGTGTAAAAGTGATTCCGATATCCTATTTACAGAATAAACTATTACATTTAATTTCATTTCGCAAGATCCCGCGACCCTTGCTCGAGGAAGCCAGCCTACGCCGCGCGCCGTATCTGAGCCTGTAGCTTTAAATTTCCTAGATAATAATAATTATCCAGTTATGATCCGAAAAGTGATTCCGATATCTTATTTACAGAATAAACGATTTAATTAATCTAATTTTCCTGTACGTTTAATGATTAATTTGTAAAAACATGTAGTAACTTTCAAACTATACAAAGAAAACTCATTAAAAAAAGTGTATGTTCTAGCTTGTCCATTATACCTTGTTTTTTTTTTTTTTTTGGGGTGGGTAATTATCAAATAACTTCTCCCGCGCTGGGCGGAGCGGGAGGGCGTGTCAGACTTTTACTGACTAAAACCCACCCGTATTCCTTCATTTGCCTGTGTGCCAGGGCCACGATATCCCTTTCGGACAAACTCGCAACCCTGGCAGGCATTGGCCCTATCGGACCCCGTCAGTTGGTGGCGACATCTCTTTGAGGCGCGCGTGGAATACGACGCGCCGTCGACCCGGGCCTGGTCCTTATCGGACGGTAAGCTACCCATCACTCACCGTCCGCAGGCCCGTGCCTACGGTGGCCGGAAATCGGCTTGCGACTCCCGACGCCCCGGGCGTCTCTTGCGGTGACTAGGGGCGCGAGGGCGCGAACCTTGCCTCTCCCTCACACGTTCCGCCTCCTCCTTCGCAAGCATTACTGCTTCGCAGAAGGAGGTGACGGCCTCCCATGCACTCTCGCTCCGAACCATGGCCTGAACCAGGGCCGGACTGTCCATTATACCTAACAATCTTTTTACGTTTACCAACTTTCGTGACTTCCATACTATAAAATAATTTTCAAAATAAATCCTATTTCTTCTCATACATCGCAATGCCACCCTACATCACATAAGCTCACGCGAAGCTATCGCAAGCGGCGTATTGGAAACGATATTGTTTGTTATTGCCTCAGAGACTTCCAGAATTTATCGACACAAATTGGACCTGTTTCGCCCCGTTTCGACCTGTTTTGTTTTAATACTTGATTAACTTATCTTTATGTTCCTACAAAGGTATGGCGTCAAATGAAAAGGAAAGGTAACCCGATGTGGCGTGAAAATTATTGATAAGAATGATAGATAGAAGCTAGGTTTATGGAGTTTGTCGTGAAATAAGTCTAGTATGAAATATCTTGAAGGATTTCAGCTGGAAGTAAAGATTATGTTTTTGGTGTTGCTTCTCATTTCGCTACGATACAATTTTAAGTAGAATACCAATTTTTCACCGTACCAGCGGGTAAACAAAAAAATCGGCTTTACTAAGGTACAGTATGGTTGTAAATAAAGATAGTTCTCTTTTATTGTGGACCTGGCATGTGAATTAAATCAGAAACTCCTAAATGTTGTGTAGGCTGATAACGTCACTTCATCGTCATTAATTATTTATTTATATATACTTTATTGTAGAGCACAGACACTAGAAAGTATACAATGGGTGGCCTTATCACTTTCTGCGATCTCTTCTAGGCAACGTTGGAGTGGACAGTGATTTGCCTGTACATAAAGTGGGGCTGTGGTTGGTGCAAATAATAATGAATTAATATATTAAAATAGATACAGAAATATATACATATCCTAAATAATCTATACATAAATATATACATACTAACTATAAAAGCAACGGGTGTGTAATGTATGATATAATAACAAATGCTCTAATTTCACTTGAAATAACGTTCATATAATATAATTTTCATATGCAATAAAATCATATAACCTGATTTCATATGACCTAATGTTTTATATGATATAATTTTCATTTAATATAAAACATTTAGTATAACGTTCATTTTATATAATTTTCAATATGTATAATATTCTTTTTATATAACATTCATTTGACCTAATGTTCTTTTGACCTAATTTTCATGTTTTTGTATGTATAAAACATGCAAGCAAGCATGCAGCATGCAAGCAAGCATGTAGCAAGCAAGCATGCAGCAAGCAAAGATGCAGCAAGCCTGCAACATGCAGCAGGCATGTTTTCTGTCACGGCTCCGGTGCTGCAGGGCTACAGCGGTCCCTTGCAAGCTTATCGTCACAGATGTGTTTTACGCTCACCACCGTGGCTTCGGCTTGCTGGCCGGCTCAGCCGGCCAGCCTCAGCCGCGGCGGCTGAGCGTTGAAACCACCTGCTCCTCAGCTCGCGGGCCGCCTCGCCCCTACGCGCCTACGCGATTTTAAATAACACTCTAGGGGTAGGGCAGACAAGACTACGTGGAGTCGGTTTTGCAGCGATTCGTTTCTGTCACGCCGCTCCCGCAGCACGCTCAATCAAATTAATCGCAATATTATATATTTTAAACGATAGTCCTAATGATTTTCGATTACATAAAGGTTATGTTGCTTCGCTCGCTCACACGACCCTGCCATCCCCTTCTAACCTAACCTGTCCGAGTCGGGGTGCCCTAAAGTCCAGATTGCATCCAATTTCTACTGGTTACAATAGTTGAGGGTGGTAGGTGTATAGGGTATAAAGCGAAGAAAAAATTAACAGTACAATATTTTTTTAATCATAACATAGCATCACATAAATATTACATCTTATTTCAGTTTTAAGTTAGAGGCCAAAGCCCGAAGGAATTCAATTTCAGTGTATTCCTTTTTGTTTTTAAGAATATTATCGATTCGTTCCTTTTTCTTTAAACAATACTTCGGCTTTTTTAGTGGTGACTGTCCATTAAAAAGACATTCTACGCTACCCAATATTACTTTGGATTCTAGAAGCAACTCATGGGCTAGGCAATAAAACCCAGGTTTGTTATGATTTATAATTTGATTAATTCTATGGTGCCAGGATTCCGCTGAATTTTGGGTTTTCGGTAGCCCTTTATCATGTAAACTTGCAATACTCCATAATTTTGGAGAAAAACAAGGGTCTTTGTTGCCGTTTCCTAAAACGTAATCTTTTCCAAACATTTGTACAAGGTAAGTGCTTTCTAAAGAAACGGATTCCTGTAACTTCATAAAATAGTGGGGTATTTCCTTTTCATCTAAAAACGCCAATGCTAGCAACCATTTCATTTCAATTGCAAAATTAGTATTTGTTCCATAGAGTACCGCTTTCCCAGCTCTTTGTATTCTTCTATATAAAGATTGTGCAAGATGAAAAAAACATCCATTAATAATAACGTTATCAAAATTTTGTTTGACACATCTCATTGCAACAAGTTCAAAGTCCATTATTACATTAGTCACCGTAATT
This sequence comes from Tiliacea aurago, assembly GCA_948098905.1. Classification (NCBI taxonomy): domain Eukaryota; kingdom Metazoa; phylum Arthropoda; class Insecta; order Lepidoptera; family Noctuidae; genus Tiliacea; species Tiliacea aurago. The sequence continues at coordinate 23,516,186 of OX402582.1, forward strand.
GTGATCTCATGTTCATTACAGTAAGTAATAATTAAATCGAAGAACTTATTATATGTTTTTTTATCTTTATGTGTACAAAGAGCAAACAAAAGAGGATATGTGTGTGTATTTTCCTCAAAAATATTTCCGTTTATAACATAAAGTTGTAAAAAATTCATGGCTGCATTGTAAAATGTCCCATCCATTATTAACAGTTTTGATCTTTCAAAAAACTCCATCATTTTTTAACAAGAAAAAATGATTATCCTTTTGTTATCATCAAATATCTCATCACATATTACAAAATTGTTATTTTGGATTTTCAATTCATCATGATGAATTTGGAAGTAAATATCTGTTGGTTCTGTAACATTAGGTTTTCCTTTTTTCTTTTCACGATAAACTATCTGTCTTAACGCAGACGTGGAAGGTAACTCGCTCAAAATCAATTCATCACTACTACATTTTGCTGTTTGTAAAATCTGACACGTCTTCTTACCGGTATTCTGACAGGAATCTGTTTTGATTTTATCAATTATAGATGCCACCGCTTGCCGTGCTGGTTCAGGATCATGGTTGTGGTTCTCATCATATTTAACCACTGTATGTAACTGCGTCTCCATGTTCACTGTTGTTATGACACATAAATTTTTTTTCACGTTGTCGTTCACAAATCCAATAAACTTTATTCTTCACTTCCCTGTTTTTGTTATAAATGTATCCGTTAACAGCAAGTTTTAGTCCACCTTTTGAACTTTTGAATGTACTATAATTAATAGTAGTCATTTTAAAATCTAAAACAAATATCGAGATTGCAATAGCCACACAATGAATAATTTCGCTGTAACTGTATGACATTAAGAAAAATAATAAATTCGTGTATAGTCTACCCACCTCACGCATAAAAGCAAACTTTTGTAGCAATTAATGCTTATGCGATGTATTTTTGCTAGCACCATACTAGCAGGCTTTTAAAATCGTATCAGATTTTCTAAATTATATTAAAAGTTATTAGAGATTATGAATATTATAGTAAATTAATAATATACTACATGAATATTATGTCAAATGTGCATTATAGGAAATGTTTATTATATCATAAGAAATTAGATAAAATGAAATTATATCAACAATTCATTAACTCAACTGATCGTTATATTAAACAAAAGTATATTAACTGAAATTAGGTCAAGTGAACGTTAGATTTTTTGTTATTATATCAACCGTTACACACCCAAAAGCAACGACCTAAGCTTGCCTAAGGTTATTCCTGTGCAGGGGAATGGTCTCTTTCCCCCTTCTCTGATTATGTATCAATGCCTTGGTCATTTTTAGGGTTCCGTAGTCAACAAGGAACCCTTATAGTTTCGCCATGTCCGTCTGTCTGTCTGTACGTCCGTCCGTCTGTCCCCAGCTTATTACAGAGACACTTAGTACTAGAAGGTTGTAATTTGCCATGGATATACATATTAATCATGCCGAAAAAGTCGTAAAATAAAACAATGAAAAAAAATTTTTTTAGGGTGCCTCCCTTGCACGTAAAACGGGGATAAACCTTTTTTTTCTCATCTAATACATGGTGTGGGGTATCGTTGGTTAGGCCGTTTAAAAATTTTGTGGGTCTGTGAAAGCCATTTTTCAATACTGAGATCCGTTTGCGTAATATTAAGCTTTAAAGTGCTATTTTTTGTCAGAGTCAAGTGTCCTCCGCCCCTGCCAGCTAAATGGTTGGTTTTGGATATGTGAAAAAATTCATGGCAGTAGTATTATAACGAAATTAAAAGGGAAACTATCACAGCTAAGTAGGGTTTACAAGTTAACGAGTAATAGTCGACCAACTTAAATTTGCAGTTGAATTGACCGTAATGTATATCGATGTATGGGAGAGCATGTTTTTCAACTACAATGTTAAGTTTGTTTTTGGGATAAATTTATTCTACGGAACCCTTCATTGTGCGTGGTCCGACACGCACCTGGCCGATTTTTTTAGATATTATAGTTGATCTCTTTTCATTTCCACTTTTGACAACAATTCTCAGTAAAAAACTTCACTGAGGTTGAAACTATCTTGCTGTCACATGAACAAAAAAACCTTATCATCGTGGGAAAGCAATTACGAAGTCGACTATACATTGTCAAACTCAATAATTATCTCAATCTGTGTAAATTCACACGATTTCGACTATAAAACGTCAGTTTCAAAAATTCTTATCTCCATCGCGTGTACCCATGAATCGCTTACGACTTACGATTTGATTAAGCGATCGAAAATTCGAAAATTCTTCAGGCAGTATTTTTGCTTTTTATCAAAACTAGCGAATAAGTTACATCTCATTTTGTGATTGGGATCTACAAGAGAACGGTGGGCAGTCACGCAAGCCTTGCACTGGTTACTTTGTACTGTTTTATTCGTTAACTATGATAGCACATTAACTGTTAGATAAGAGTTTATTGTTTGATGAATAAAAGGAGTTATTCATAAACTGAAAAATCTTTTCATTGCGGCAGGAGTTATTCCTGTAAAACTCTTGCCGATACGATTGAAGAAGAAAGTTAACTTATTCTTATTAATTTATATCTCATTTTATGCTGCCACGGTCGACGTCATCACGTCAACGCCGGCTGTCGCTTTAAACCCGCGCGGGGGCTCTGACTCGCATAGGGTCGCAGCATTATGCTGAACGATAGCCATTTTGCGTAGATGTGACGCATATTTTCCCCCTACTTGTTCTTTTTTGTATAAATGTTCTTTCTTTGGGTCATGTTTACCGCAAAAAAACGTATTTTTTTCTTTATTTTAAAAAATTCAATCAGTCGTAATATTTTTTAGTACAAAGTTCCTTGTCGCACGATAAAAGGACACAGCACACATATCAACTCGGAATGAGAACGCCACCGTATCAACTCGAGCCATTCAGTGTTCCTTTTATGAAACTCCCTACTGCAACGCACACTAATCGGAATCGTAACGGATCGCCTCGCCTCGGGACAAGCTCACGAACCGCGGTACGGTGCGTGGTCAACTTGCAGTTCCCCCGCTTACGGCGCATCGTCCGCACGCTTACGTCTCTCCGTACCCGAGCCCCTCCCGTGGCCTGCCTGCAGTACACTATTGTTGCCACACGTCACACACGGCTGTTGCCAGCCAGGTCAACCAGTGGTCAGCGAGCCGTAAGCACGGCGTCGCCTAGCCGTAGCCGAGTCGACGTATCGGAGCTGCTGATCCGCTTTGGTTACAGTACGTTAGGTTGACGCCTGTTTGACGGCGTGGCGAAAGGCGATTTATTGACGATCCATTTCCGAGTTGATATGTGTGCTGTGTCCTTTACTCTGCCTATTGAAAAAGTGTAACATTTTGACATGACGATCAAAATGTTAGTCTTTCCGTCTCGCTCTCATTCGCCAAATGGGAATAAGCGAAGCTCCAACCGAGTTCCCCACGGCACCTCTCAACTTTTTTTCGAAACTTAATTTCACGGTTACCTTAGGAAGAACGTGATAGACCTATTTACTCAACCTATTATAAAATTGGAGGATCAGTGATCACGCCAAAAAACTTTAATGCAATGTTTTCTGTACTTTGGTTTCAGCAAACTTTAAAGTACCTACAGAATGATCTTAAAAGCAGTTTGAATTGATCGACGAATTAGTAAACATTGAGTCGTTGGCTGGGTTAGGCAGTTCTAAATATAGTTAGGGTAAGCTTTTTTTTTTTTTTTTTTTTTTTGGGTGGGAAATTATCAAATAACTTCTCCCGCTCTGGGCAGAGCGGGAGGGCGTGTCAGACTCTTACTGACTAAAACCCACCCGTGTTCCTTCATTTGCCTGTGTGCCAGGGCCACGATATCCCTTTCGGACAAACTCGCAACCCTGGCAGGCATTGGTCCTGACGGACCCCGTCAGTTGGTGCTGACATCTCTTTGAGGCGCGCGTGGAACACAACGCGCCGTCGACCCAGGCCTGGTCCTTATCGGACGGCGAGCTACCCATCGACAATTAATTGGACACAATCGTTGAGATTTTATCAAATATGATTGATTGTGCGATGAAAGAATTATACTAAGAAGTAAAATGTTAATAAATATTTCAAAGAGATTTTCAACCTTTGTCCAAATCCTTTGAATCAAATAAGAATGAAAATCGAATTCAGATCTTTGTGTTGATATTTTGAATTCCTCGGCATAATGAAGCTTTTTCGGGAAGATGTGCATGAAAAATAGTTTTTTTGTTTATTGGAAAATAAAATTGAATAGGTACCTATCAAACATAATTACCAGAAAATAAATAATTTGCAGTTTCCTAAATCCCGGGACCTTATCGTCATGTTTATGATTCCGGGATTTTAGAGGAGGTATTATTCACTCTATGTTACTTAGTTGCTCGAAGTTTAGGTAAATATACACTATCTATTCCGATCTCTGCTAATTACAAATGCCGTGCTTGTAGCGATTTTTCCTTGGCCATCATTCATTGAGAGACCAACTCTTCAATAACTTTTTTATATAATACCTACACTAGTAACCCGATCGGTTATTGGAGCACTTTTATTATTATTAACTTATTAATTCAAGTTACAATGACTCATACAATATTCAATACGTTACACATACAACACGCCACGCAAAATAACTCTTATGGCAGGCGTACTTTCACAATCCCCAATTTACTAAACCAAATACCTGTAGACATCAGAGACTCAATGAATAGTAAAAACATAAAGCATAAGCTGAAAGAACATTACATCAACTCGATTATAACTTAACTGTTAATAGCGCGTTGATCAAATCTCAGGTCATGGCATGCTAAGACAGACCCCAGAGGTCTAATTGTGTGCTTTGTTTCACTGTTGTAACTTGTAATTTATAAAAATAAATAAATAAATAATAACAAACAATACATTAACATCACAATACAATACAAAACAAAAACTACCGTACTTACACTTACATTAAAATGGTCGAAGACTGTATGAGACGTGCAAGTCATTGCAGTGTCGCACGGTGGGCTGAAAACCGACTTTCATAGACATGGAGCAGGGGTTCCCTAACTGTGCGTCGCGACGCCCCGAGGCGTCGTGGCGTTGTCCCAGGGGCGTCGTGATCCGGAATGCTCACGTCACCGGCACGCGACGTAATGAGAGTAGTACGTGCCAGATTCCAGATAATCTTGATCAATACGACTGGATTAGAGATCTATTCCTATCCACATCACCCCCTTCTGTACTTTCAATAGTTGAGGAAGACCAGCTGTTAGAACTAATCACGTGATACGAGCCTAAAATTACAGGTCGATAAAGACAATATAATTAAATATTGGAACAATGCAATGTATCCCACGAATATGCTACTCTTAGTAACTTACAGCTTTGAATATTCTATTAGGTACCTTTTGCAACGTCGTACTTGTGCGAAATACAGATCACAAATCAATTTATAAAAAGACATGAGGGTAGCTATTTCAAAACTTCAGCCTGATTTGAGAAGTTATGCTCTGAAAAGCAAGCTCACCCGTTTCATTAACTGTACCTTAAAAAATAGTAAAATTCCGATTTTTTTTTCAGGTAATTATAACCTACTATTATCATAACTACTTTCTTCTAGCCTATTGGTTAACTGAATCCATTTCAAAACTAGACCTAGAAAGACTGGTTTTAATTATTCCTTCACAAGGACTGTTATTAAGTCGTAAATATGTTCATAATTGCCACACGGCGTGCCTCTAACTATGACACAGAAATAGCTAACGGGGTTATTAAAATATTCTTTGTTTATTAACTCTTGGGTTTACTTCTGTTTTGTGTAATAAATGTACCAATATGGCAAAAAGACGATGTACAATTTCATGAAACCATTAGTTGTTAAAGCTAAATTAAAATTTCGTTCGGATTTCTCGTTCTTGCCGCATACTACTAAGTAGGTACTTTTTTTTTTTTTTTTTTTTATACTATTGACAGTGTTTCGTGTCCATGTATAGGTTTAACCATTCCTTATTTAGATACATACATAAACTCAAGCCTTCTTCCCATCGGGGTAGGCAGAAACGATAGAACGCTACTTGGTACCCTCCTTACATACTCATTTTGCTTCGTTTACGTTCATAAACTCAAACTCAAAGCGTTTATTTCAAATAAACCTATTGCAGGCACTTTTGAATTGTCCAGGGGTCAGTCAGTCAGAGAGATGAAGCTAGTTGACCATTGCAAAGCGTAGTAGTAGGAACCCTATGGAGAAGAACGGGCAAGAAACTCCACGGACACTCCATACATAGTACGCCGGTTGCGAGTATCTGAAGAACATCACCAATTAGGTCACTATTTATGTCCTCCTGGGCGTCCCGTCCCGGCGTTTCCACACACCTCTGCTTTGTAAATTATTTATTTATTTTGTTTTTAGGTTATGTTGTCCCACTGCAAGACAAATGCCTCCCTTTTTCCTTTCCACTCCTCTCTGTCTTGAGCTGATGTGGCCCAATCCTCTCTGTAGGCATCAAGCTTGTCCCGCCATCTTCTCCTGGGTCTGCCTCAATGACGCCGGACGTTTCCTGTCCCACAAATATCAAGCAAAAAAACTAATAAAAAATATAAACAAAATTTACTCCCCTTTAGCTTGTTAAAACTTACGGTTAAAGATATTTATTTTCTCAAAAGAGTTACAAATTCACTTATAGAGAAAAAATAAATAGGTTTAAACAATAATTTTGAAAGTCTTTATCAGAAAAATTACCTCCAAAATTGGAGTTTCATAAATTACCTACAGGCAAATAAATATGGAATCACAAATCACATGATATAGAGGCTTCATAATTGTAGGGTAATTGAAAATCGATAGACTGTGTATAAACTGCCTTTCCAAAGAGGCCAGGTTCTATTTCGGAACTACTTAACACAAAATAGACAGGTACAGAAGGTCGCCTCTATTAAACAAGCGAAAACAGCTGCCCACAAATAAATTCGTACGGAGCTTTAGAAAGAAAGAAAGAAAATACGTTTATTTGCGGTAAACATGACGCAAAGAAAGAACATAAATACAAAAAAAACTTTTTACAAAAAAATAATAACCGACTACCAAAAATAACACTACAAAGTGAAAAATCACTTTAATTTCGGAAGTCGGTGTCTTTGGATCTGTATTTGAGTTTTTTGCCACCGACTTCCGAAATAAAAGTGATTTTTCACTTTGTAGTGTTATTTTTGGTAGTCGGTTATTATTTTTTTGTAAAAATTTATTTATTTTTCACTTTTTAGTGGGTCAGTTTTGAATTTATCTAAGTTACAATAACCTAATGTTAACTGCTCATCACCTTTTACAAAATATTGCTTTTCCCGATGCTGGAACGTTGATTGTTGAGGAGTTCTCCTGGTAAGAACCAGGAGAACTGCCACTTACCATATGCATAGTGACGAGCATAAATTGCTTAATCGCAACCCGTTAAATAGGTACTCATTATTATATTGTTCCGGTGGCCATCTGTGGTCTTCATCATCAGTTCGACTTCATCAAATGGTGCTTTCCGAGAGCAAATGCACGAGTTACTATAAAAAATACCTAAATCGCTATAGGTTTGCATATAAAATTTGAGGGTTTCCCTCGATTTCCATGGGATTCCCTCATCAGATTCTGATTTGGTGGAAATGGGACCATCTCGGGAGTATACCCTTTCAAAGAAAAAAATAATTTTCAAAATCGGTTCATAATTGACGGAGTAATCGCGTAACAAACATACAAAAATAAAAAACACCTCCTCCTTTTTGGAAGTCGGTTAAAAAGAACAAGTCGGGGGAAAATATGCGTCACATCCACGCAAAACGGCCACCGCTCAGCATAATGCTGCGAACCTATGCGAGACAGAGCCCCAGCCCTGGTTTTCAGCGATAGCCGGCGTTGACGTGATGACGTCGACCGGTGCAGCTTACAATGGGATTATAAATAAGTAACAAACTTTAAGGATATTTTGACATTCACAGGAGGGCTCTGTTGGTAAACATATTTTGTTAAATTGTTTCGTGATATTTAAAAACATAGGCAGTTATTGTGGACTGCCCGACAGAAGTGAAACCTTATCGCTCAACGTGCCTAACCAAATTTTCACTTAAAAAAAACAAGATGGCGACATTTGTTCCGATTTAGGTCACGCGCCGAAAGATCCTCGTAGCACCCGTTTTAACTAAACGTACGGCGATCTCGTTCGAATGCCAGTCGCGAGTGCACATGCACTCACTGTCCGTGAAGCGTATTTAAGTGTGCGTGCGTTTTTGTTCGCTGCATGGAGCCGACCTTCTGTACCTATTATTTTATTGGTATGTAGTTCCGATACTATCACTATTCTATTAGCAGGTCGAGTTTCTTGTGAAAATCTACTACTAATAACCCCAACAACAAAAATAACCCGGTGAAATTGGATATTTTTAAGTGAATGCAGTGCCACTGATATTCTGACCATACCACCACCCCCACCAACCATACCACCCCCCAGTTCCGGTCCTTGTTCTGGACCATAGAATAAATATAATATTAAATAAATGATAATAATAATATATATTTTTTCTGGGTAAATGGCAACTTTAATGATTTCCCTTTTCTGACAAATTCGTCATGAATGCTTCGCAATTATCTAACTTTAAATGTGTTTTACTCGTACTAATAATTAAAACTGTTTCCACTATATAGATAATTGAGGAAGAGGTAATAATAATATTGTAAAACATAACACGCATGATTCCCCGAAGGGTTCGGAATAACATTGTAATAATTTTAATTCAATTTTTTTTTTATTCGAAGTTCTATTATTTGAAAATTTTGCATTATTATTATTTATTTATTTATTCATTCAGTTTTAAACATATAAGTTGGCGAAAACATCATCAGAGTTTTACCGTGCATCAAAATCATCGACCACATAATTTAAAGAATTAAACCAAACTTAAGTTCTAAATTAAAATTAAACATCAACAAAAATAACAACGATGTTATTTAGCGATATATTTATCTATTACTAAACAAACGTGTGAACATTGGTGACCAAATTGACCGCACTTCAAAAAAAAATTGGTAGAACAATAAAAAAAAAAATCTTTATTGACATAATAGGTTACAGAATTTGTTTGAAGCCTCTGACTTCTGAACTAGGTGTACCTGTATGTCAGCGCCCTCTCCCATTTTATTTGGCTTGGATAATAATGTCAACATAAGAATAGACAAACATAATTATATGTGCTACAAAATACAATTTTAAAAGAAGTAAAAACATTAAAAATAAAATAAAAATACAATAACAGCAATGAAAAGTATGAAAAAATCTATTAGGAAAAACATCAAAAATATAATTTAGTTTAAAGGCTTCTACATACCGGGGCGACTTGTCGCGCGACCCGACGCGACACAAAGGCCCTTGTGCCGTGTCGCGTCGCGCGACAAGTCGCGCTGGTATGTAGAAGCCTTTAAATTATCATAATATCGTGCTGTGTGTGTGTGGGAATGTGACTTAAATTGATACAGGTTGTCCCTAAAAGCCGTAAGATAATAATGAATTCCATTTTATCTGTATACCTTTTTAAGCAAATAGATGATTTCTGTTTGTATCTCTTGTCTAGGGCCTCTGAACCTCTGGGCTTCAACATAGCTGTCGACAGTTTAGTTCAAATGCGGTCGCAACAGAACATCGGGGTTCAGAAACATAAATTACACCACACAAACTCATTCTAATTATTGTATTAATGTCTTTACTCAATACACCGAACTTCTGAGCATCACTAGCAGGAAGTTTTGCAACTAACTTAGTACACAATTTTGTTGTGAACACACAACTTACTTTGATGTTCAAGTTATTTTGAATCTTGTGTGTTTGGAGTTGAGTAAATATAGAATGATTTAATTAAAGTGTTTGGGGTAACTTGGCCCTTAAAGGAGTTGATGTGCTGTGTAAATCATGAATGATCATCTGAGACACTAATCTGCATGGTCGTGCCTGTTACCAAGGTTATGTTGAGACTTTAAAGGATATTGTGATCTCTATGTTTGTTTCGGTCGTTCTTCTCGGAGTAGTCCGATAGGAATCACCAACCTCATCTAATTTTAAAAGATAATTTATTTTGACATGTAGAAATGTTTTATTTAATTTAATTTACAGAAATAAATATAATTTATCATTAAAATTTGTAGTTGTAATGTCACCGGACATTACAACTACAAATTTTAATGACAAATTATATTTATATCTGTAAATTTTTAAAAATTTATAAAAAACGTTATAAAAAAACCATATTTCTAACTACAGGGACAAATTAAATTAGCTAGAGAAACTCCGCAGACGTGACGGGTATCGATATCTAAACATGATCAAACAAAAAATAAACTAATTTGATGAGTTTTTTGGGGCTCTTCAATCGCAGTTAGTGTAGTCACTTGAAAAACCCGGTTTTTTGTGTCTAATTAACAGACGTGATAAGTACCGATATCTAAAAATGATAAACTAAAGAAACCTCAATTCGTACTTCAAATAAAACACTAACAGAGGTCCGAAAAAAAATCATTAAATATTTTTTTATTTTATTTTGTCGTATTTAGATATCACTTCTGCGGAATTTCGCTAGCTAATTTAATTTGACCCTGTATATTGGGGTCGACTTCCAGTCTAACTGGATGCAGTGAATATCAGTATTTTACATGAAGCGCCTGTAAACAAAAAACCGGTCAACTGCGTGTCGAACCATGTAAAATGAAGGGTTCCGTAGTTGGGATGAGTTTATCCCAAGAATAAACAACATTGTAGTTGAAATACATGATCCCCATACATTCCAACTGCAAATGTAAGTTTGCACGCACAATATTGAGTGATTTGCCATGTTATTTTACGATCACAGACTACTTATAGGTTTTCCTGTAATCTATAAGTAAAGAAATATTTTCTGTATTTTTATCAAAATTTTAGGTTCAATAGTTTCGGAGATAAGGATGGTAATTTTTCATGTATTTTCTTAAATAATTTCAAAAGTATTTATTTTAAAATTATAAAAAATATGTTTAAAAAATTATTTCATTTGATATATCACACGGTACAATCAGCAAAAATTTTTTTAATTTTCTAATTTGCCCCCCGAAAGTGACCTCCATATTCAAAATTAATTTATTTACGTAACACGTCCGTGTTTGGGTCAGAGAAGTATATATTTGTACCAAATTTCAACTTAATCGGTCAAGTAGATTCGGAGCAAATCAGCTGTGACAGACGGACAGACAGACAGACACACGAGTGATCCTCTATGGGTTCCTTTTTCCTTTTCAGGTAAGGAAAACCTAAAAATGAGATAGGAGTTGTTAATACGCAATCAGTACCATGTTAGCATTGGCTAAAGTAGTCACGGCCGACCACTGAACCATGCATCACAAAAGGAATTGCCGATGTGACAAAAGTCAATTAAAGCTCTAAATAGGTACATACCTACTATATGAAATGGTAGTTTTAAAAATTGCCAATTTTGGCTCTGCTTATTATTTCTATTACAATTTAGAAACTTGGGCTTCGACGAGTGTGCTTGTAGCACGATCGAAGGCCAAGTTAGGTAGGTAAGTCACATTGGCAGCAATGATTACAAATAAACGCTATCAAGAATCTCGAATTTCTCAGTAACCTTACAATATTCAGTTAAATCTTCGAAGCACACCGACGTTCTCTACTCCACATCACGCAACGATTGCGTGACGGACACAAAATTGGTATTGATTTAAAATAATTACAGTGTTGGCAAGCAAACAGCACTGTATCTTACTGTACCTACGTACAGCTCAACACGAATGTTCGATTTCACTATCATTATTGTACAGTCGCGACGATTATCCTTTGTGTACTTTCTTGATGACAAAGTCTTGTTAAATTAGAGTATATTAGGTCGGGGCATAATCAGTTTGTATTGATTTTGTTAAAAGCGTGTCTATGTACAAAGTAAAATGTCTTTAGTGATAAAAGGTAGAGACAAAGTATGCATGTTTTTGTAAGTAGTTGCTATTAAGTAATATTATTTTCATCGTAAATGTTTCCTATGTAAATGCACCATCTTTAAAGTCACAAAGGTTTTTCAGCTAACGGTTTCAGTAGAACCTTACAAAGTCAAAGTCAAATGGGCACATAAAAGGCACTTTGGAACGGCAGAATTTACGAAAATAATAAATAAAATAATTTAAGAAAATAGAGTTGATTCTTCCAAAAGATTGTTTCATAAAGAGAAGAATGGGAAATAACTTCACAATCATTATTATAATAACAAAACACTAATCAACAAAGATCTAAATAATTAAAAAAAAAAAACAATTACACAAAGTCTAAGACACTACACAATATAAAGCCAGCACAAAATTCACTTGAACTCACAACACAAACGAAAAACGAATATTAATCTTCAAGAAATCGGACACTGAAAAACTGGATTCAGAAAATTGTAGACACAGCAATTTGTACGGGCAGTTAAACTGGTAACGGAGGATTTATGTGGAGACAACCTTAAAACAAGCTGGCTGCTTCTCCGGCTATCTCTTCTAATATATTATTTACGAAGGAAAAAAATATTGCCGTCCGTCTCATCACGTTGCGATGCGAATTCGCGCGTTTTTTTATTCTGTTGGTTGTCTGACTTGTGATTAGGATTTGTAAAGCTTTTAAACATTATTTAACATTTTAATTATTTTTTTTTGAGCAGTGGTGGCCTAGTGGTAACGGCAACGGCACAGAAAGAGGGGGCCTGTGTCCCAGCAGAACATTATAGGCTGATTATGATATGATTAAGTATTTACAAGTTCCCATGCCATAGAATTTTTAATTGAACATTTACCAAGTTATGGATTTATAATAATCTGGCAAAAGTATATTTTTTATATATTGCTTGCAAAATATAGTTAATTTTCTGTATTTATACAGCAAAATTACAACTGTCTACACGCCACATGTGAATTGAAAAAATAAAACATTAACATACATCTGGCAGCACTGCACTCTTAATTGCATTAACATTTTTAATTTAATTATAATTTCACTAGCATCAGACGCTCACAAAATATATGAGCTACTTTTAAATGAAAATATAAAGATGTGAGTCGGGGATGGCAATGTAGAATTTAAATGTAACTAATTATTTCACCACTTTTAAAATAAAGTGAAACCGAGTGTTTCTTTGAAGAGAGTTTTAAGAGGGTAGCAGAGCATATACGCCTGTATTTTTTTCTGTCGTAGTGTCGTATTCTGGCTGCTGCGTCAACCTTTTGGGTTAGATTAAAGGCTTCTACATACCGGGGCGACTTGTCGCGCGACGCGACACGACACAAAGGCACCGCTCGTCCCACGACACGCGGGGCCTTTGTGCCGTGTCGCGTCGCGCGTCAAGTCGCGCCGGTATGTAGAAGCCTTAAAATGTAAGTGATGTCATCGTACTGGGAGTTTTTTACATCGTCATATTTCAGCCAATTAACACAAAACCCTAATGAATTGTACACCTAAACCTTCCTCATTCATCACTCCGTCCATTGATGACAACCGTATAAAAATCCGTTCCGTCGTTTTTGAGTTTATCGCATTTAGACAGACAGACGCGGCGGGTGACTTTATAAAACAAAAATTATGTTGTAGTAATTGGAATAAACGAGGTTTTTGAACGGAATTTTATTATTTATTATTTCAACGTGGGTAACTTCTGTAATATTGATCAAATCGCACCTCCATTCAAATAGTGTCACAACTCAAAAAAATTGAATTCATGAACCTATTAGCATGAATGCCTGTGAATATCGCCTTTTAAAGTATTGAGATATTTAACGGCTTGTATCAAATCTAAATATAGCTGTAACTCACACATTTCTCTTTTTTTTTAAAGACAAAACATTTTTTTTTGTCGTTTTGTTTTGCAGAATATTTTGTGTGCCTTTTAGTCTGTGCTAAATTATAATTTATCTTATATCTAATACCCACAGGTACTTATACATCACACTACCACAATTTAACAACACCCGATGACACACCACTCTTGTAAAAGCATTGCAATTTATAATTTACAACACGGGAACATCGATCAGCAGCCGCCTGACTAGCACAATACGTTGCGACTGCACCATTAGACATATGAAATATTATAGGTTCAACGCAGCGTTTGAACGTGGCCTTAATTTATAAATTTCAAACACAGTTTCATGTTAGTTATTGGCTTTGTTAAAGACCAATTTCGATACGGTGATGGCAATTCTAGATGTTATGAAAGGGCGTGTGGCCGTCGTCATAGGATCAAATTAATTTATTTGCCAGTATTCGTACAATTTCGGTCTTAACATAAATAATTATACAGTTCCTTATAACTTATATAGTCATAATTATAATTCAATTATTAAAATTGAGTAGGTAGCAATATTGTTATTATTATTTCACTTTTTTTTTTAAATACCATTGGATGGAAGAAATGACATACATTTTTTTCCATAACCACATGTTTTGTACTTTTTTTTATATGAAAACGACAACCAGTCTTACCAAAGGGTAATAGTATTACCTAGTAACTGGATTGTGGAAGAATAGACAGTCGCTCCTCGCTGCATGTAAAATAGTGGTATTCAGGTGGGGTGCGTCTCATAACGTATAAACTCATTTGGTCTAATTTAATTTTATTATCGTTCATAAGATATAATCAACGTGAGATATACCAACTGCTGATATAATTTCTTTGGATATAACATTTATTTATTCTAAAACTTATTTCGTATAACGTTATTGGATATAACGTTTATTTAATAGAAAATCATTAGGCCTATCATTTAAAATATATAATATTGCGATTAATTTGATTGAGCGTGCTGCGGGAGCGGCGTGACAGAAACGAATCGAGTGTTATTTAAAATCACGTAGGCGCGTAGGGGCGAGGCGGCCCGCGAGCTGAGGAGCAGGTGGTTTCAACGCTTGCCGCCGCGGCTGAGGCTGGCCGGCTAGCAAGCCGAAACCTCGGTGGTGAGCGTGAAACACATCTGTGACGATAAGCTCGCATGGGACCGCTGGAGCCCTGCAGCGCCGGAGCCGTGACAGAAAACATGCCTGCTGCATGTTGCATGCTTGCTGCATGCTTGCTTGCACATTTTACCATATTAGACTAAATAGGTTTTATGTCTTTTGACTGGTATATGAAACGATTTTATATTCAATGTATGATATGCTTATAAAAATGAGTTGCTTTAAAAATATATCAATCGTTTATTATATTAACTGATCATTATATAATATAAAATTATAGATTCAGTTGTTATATCTTATAAACTTTGTAATTATATCAAATATTGCTTACCCATTCAGGTGCATCTGGTTAGACTGGAAGCTGAACCCATCATAATCAGGAAAAGGCTGGGCAGATGATTATAATGCCCTGTTTTCAGAGATGTGCTGGAAGTAGACTAGCTATGAAATAAGAGTTGTAGCACAATTTGATTGAGTCGTTATATCTCTAGCAGGTTCTTTGTCCCATAGGTGTTGCGTCTGCTCTAATAAAACTCACTTTTATGCTACGGCTACATTTAACACTTTTATTATTTCACTTGCTTGAAAAACAGTTAGTAACAGACTGCCTCAAGAGCCAACGCCCTACGCCGGCAACCAACAAGAGTAGGAACCGGATGTAGCCCGCCACCTTGTTTTGTAAAACAGTCTCATTAATATACATCTTGAATACAAACCAAAACAATTCTAAATATTCGTTTTAACGTTATATAAAAAAACAGGAGTTCATTAATGCATAACTTTATAAAATCAATGTTTAACAAAATAAATAGATCCTAACCGTATCAAAAGTAACGCCATTTAGTGTTATAAGATAATAGTTATATCCAACGATAAATTAACCCACACAACAATAACTAAAAAATTACACTTAAAAAATCAATAGCCATCATTTCAACTAAACATCATTTCTAACATAAGTTTGTAGTCCCGTTTTTATTGTAATTTTCCTGCTCGAAAAATGTAAGACGATGCTTGACCCCCTAGTATCAACCTACACATCATTAATAGTACATTATTGCAAGGGCTGTGAAATAGGCAATTGCTGGTCGAGTATGAGTTTGAGGGCCGAGCCGTAGGCGAGGACTTCACTAATACGAGACAGACATTTGCCATTTCCACCGAGGCATATAATATAGTGCTTTTCTCAAAAAAATGCAGGGAAAGTAAATTATTTATAAATTCCAGATTCAGAAACAACGATAATTTTTCACGCGCCAATTCGTTCATTTGTTATTTTTTTCATTAAACAGCTTTCTATTTACATGTCAGTTCGAAATTTAAATAAAACCTTTGATAAGTTACCTCCTTGGTTGCCTTGTTACGGAGTAAGATCGATCCATTTTTAAATTACACGTTAGTTAAGAGTTTACTATGTAATTTATTTGGCCGCTAAACCACGACACATTATAGATTTTTATATAACTTTTGGTGACCGCTGCTTGCATGTATTTGGCCAGTACAGTAATTTCGATTTATCTCAAAGAAGTTTGTCAAAATAATGCTTGAATTTCTAAGCATGTTTGAGAAAAAAGTAATTAATAACCCCAGCACGCCGTTTAATACAACATTGCTGGAGCGTTCTAATGTTCCAAATTCAAAAAACGATCCTGCAATGGATTTGATTTTCTTTGACCATAAATTCGATATGTCGCGTGTTCTTTTTTCGAAAATAATGACAATATTTCCATGTAACATAGGTACATGACATTGAGAAAAAATATTTTATTAGGCAGATTATGTCAAATACCCTCTCCCGTGAGTATTGGAGACCGTACACTCGTAAATGCTGGTAATTGTGTAAAACATCTGACAAAAAATAAACATAGGTAGGTACTGCAAACCCGAATCTAATTTTTAGAGCTGCGTATATTTCAAAATGGAGTACCAACTACCTATTCAGATAATAATAATTATACTTTCAGCGACACGAAACGAGCGTGTAGGTACATACGAGCCGTCGAACGCTTTAGGGTTGTCACAAACGATTATCACGTTGAACACAATGCGTGGCAGAGCTTATCTCTTAATACCCGATGATAGAAAGGCGCCCGAGGCACCGGGGTTAATAATGTTTAGATGAAAACCCTTGTGGGAATGAAAATATGTTTTATTATTTCTATTGAGGGTAGATTAGTGTGTTGAGATTAGTGTGTTGCTAAGCGGGAAACCGGAATAAAATGGTAACGATATTACGGTTTTGTACACATTGTGTAAGTGAAAGAAGAATGAAAGAAAATACGTTTATTTGCAGTAAAAATAACGCAAAGAATAAAACAGAAGCACGCAAGAACTAGTTAGAGGAAAATATGCGTCACATCTCAGCATAATGCTACGACCCTATGTGAAACAGAGCCCCAGAGCTGGTCTTCAATGACAGACGGCGTTGACGTGATGACGTCAACCAGTGCTGCAGGTGCTAAGTGTTAAGCTAACGTGAATTTACATCTTTGAGTATAAAGACAATTTTCGACCAAGTTGCACTGATATGGTGGGTGTATTGGGGTTGACGCAGTAATATTATAGAAAGAGATTTATGGATTTTGTTTTTCCTGCTTCTTCCAATATAAAACGGTTTATATATATCTAGTTAGCATAGTTTTTAAGAAAATCAGCAAATTTCTTAGGGCGAATTTCACCAATAAAACTAAACGCGATCAGCAGATTTATACCGCGTTCAGGAGCTGTTAGTGTCCAATATTCCAAAGCAAAGATGACTGATAGTTCTTGAACGCGCTTATCTAAACGGCGTTCAAGAATTGTCATGATATGGCTATATTGTCGCGATAACGCGAACTCTACTTCACGTGCTCTCTCTTTCGCACACCAGTCGACGTCTCGCTGTACAACAGAGAGCGAAGTATAGTTCGAGTTATCGCGACAGTGTAGCCGTGGCATATGTGTCATAGGCCGTCACCTATTTCTGCGAAGCAGTAATGCTCGCGAAGGAGGAGGCGGAACGCGTAAGGGAGAGGCAGGGTTTGCGAACCTCGCGCCCCTAGTCGCCGCAAGAGATGCCCCGGACGTCGGGAGTCGCAAGCCGGTTTCCGGCCACCGTTGGTGCGGGCCTACGGATGGTGAGCGATGGGTAGCTCGCCATCCGATATGGACCAGGCCCGGGTCGACGGCGCGTTGTGTTCCACGCGCGCCTCAAAGAGATGTCAGCACGAATTGATGGGATCCATTAGGGCCAATGACTGCCAGGGTTGCGAGTTTGTCCGAAAGGGATATCGTGGCCCTGGCACACAGGCAAATGAAGGAACACGGGTCGGTTTGGTGGTAAAGCAATAAAGATATTGAATTATTGAGTTTTAGTCAGTAAAAGTCTGACACGCCCTCTCGCTCCGCCAAGAGCGGGAGAAGGGTGTTATATGATCATTTTGGACCAAAAAAAAAACGCGTATGTATCATCTTTGATAGCTCTTGAACGCGGTTTAGATGCACTGATCGCATTCAGTATCATTGGTGATATTCGCCATTAGCGACAAACTTAGAAATTTATTGGAACACGTGACCGTCGTCAGTGTAACACTATTTCAAGCCCTATATTCAGCTAGAATTCTTCCATTTTCAATGAAGAGAGCTCGCAGTGCATGTCCAGTGATGGATCGCTGACGCACGTCTACCGTGCACGCTGTGAGCTGTTTCCTTTAATTAACTGTGCCTCGCTTGAGCACGTAACTGCAGGAACATAATAGTTATAAGAACATTACTTACTTGAGACACGCCAATCGGTGTTCTTTTAAATAAATATATGGTGTAAAGGATTCATTAAAGGTGTTATCGACGCACTCTGTACATCAAACTCACTTCGTAATGACGGGAAGAGCAAGTGACTCTCGGCTTTGTTAAGCGTCTTTTAAACCCTTTTTTAGCGTATTTTGGCAACGACACTACCACCCGCACTACCAGTAGAGTCGTTTACAATTAACGACACTACCAAACCTATTTTGGATTAAATTGTGTGCACAGATAATGAGCCTCGACCACTATTTTAAATAAAATAAAATAATAAAACAACACAACAAACAAACGCCTCGTACAGATTTAGATATAGATATAGAAGACTAAATAAACAAAAACTTATTCGGAAAAACCTCAATAATCTCCGAAGGCTGGAATTCAAAATTGAATAAGTCATTAAACAAAAATACTGTTACGCTTACTTAATGTTCTATATCTTCTATATATATATCTTTTTTACATCAAATAAATCTGTAGACGAGGCGTTTGTTTGTTGTTTTGTTTTATTAATTTTTTTTTAATAGTGGTACCTGGTCGAGGCTAATTATCTGTGCATCTGGCGTAATAAATCGACTACCAGTCTTCGGAAAGTGCCGAAGTAGTAATAAATAAAGAATTATATTTCTGAACTTTGCTGTGTTGACTGTGCAATTTAATCCAAAATAGGTTTGGTAGTGTCGTTAATTGTAAACGACACTACTGGTAGTGCGGCTGGTAGTGTTTTTGCCAAAAACATGGTTTTTAGTGTTCCGTAGTCAACAAGGAACCCTTAGGGCATGCACACATCACCGCGGCACGGCGCTGCCACTGTGAAACGGCATGACGACCGACATCATGGCACCGACCAGTGCCGTGTACGTTGCGCCGCGTCGGCTCACGACAATAACCATTGGTTCAAAAGACGACTGATGATACCCTGTTTTTTTCTTAATTTGTCGTCTTAGTTTGAGTACACGTTTGAATCGATGGTTGCTGCCGTTAGCTGGCGCAGCGCACTGTTTTTGACTTTTCCATCATAACTATGATTGAAAAGTCAAAAACAGTGCGCTGCGCCAGCTGTTGAAACGCTGATGCTGACTACTGATCAAACGTCACTTTTTCTAGCCCTTCAGGTTTCACCTCCGCTTTTTTGTTACCGTATTCAGTGATGTTCAATAATAATTAACTGAAAATAGAAAATGCTCAAAAGTAAGTTAATTAGCCATCGTTATCGAATATAATTATACTCAATACTTTATTGCATTCCACAATGTATAAGGGTGGTAAACATTTGGTAACATCTTTTAACTAAATTATTCTAAACAAAAACCCTTTTTGTATATTTTATATAACTATAACTTATCATTTTAATGCTTTTTACTTATTAATAGCTTTTTAATTTAATCGTGGAGTTCTTTTATTTTCTTATTGATTCGGGTAACTTACTATACAGCGTGTTACGGAAAGGGTATATACAAATCAAAGGCACGGATTCTTTTGGCGATAACAAACTACATGGCATTTTTTTTAATAATACCTACATAATTATAAAATTAAGAAAAATCAAACTAATAAAAATCAAATTTTTCCAATTGAATTCTACACAACACTAGACCAAGTCAGCTGATCGATACACGATCCCGCCGCCAATCGTGACACCCGTGCCGCCGCGTGTTGGTGTGGCGCCGTGTCGCAGAGCTGTGGCAGGTGTGTATGTGTACTAGGCGCACAGACACAGATAATAGATAATGAACCTCTTAGTGCGATGACACGTTTGTTATGATTTAAATTAAATAAACTTTAGAAATAAAAAAAATATCAAACATTTTCAAAGCTATTTTTTTTGAGCTGAAATTTTGTACAAAGATTCTGAACCAGATGCACTCTTCACCCGGTTTGTATGGATATCTATCTTTCCGTAACACGCTGTATATTTTATTAACATAATGATAGGCAAACAGGCACGAAATAAAATAGCGTCAGAGTTCATAATGCAATTTTATTCATGCTTTTTTACACGTCTAAACAAAAAGATAACCCTCTGGAAATGTGCCAAACGTGTTATCAATTTCCTGAAATCCAGTGCCAATTGGCTAATTGATACCTGTTCTAAAATTGTTTTGCTCATACATAGGTAGGCACCTACTATGTGTTTACAAGTGAATTTTGTCTAGAAAGACATTCAATGAATTTGGTGGAAAAAAAATTAAAACTAAAAAGCAACATTCAACAGAAATAGTTTTTGGTAATTAATGTAGATCGTGGCAATGAGAGTACATTGATTAACCACTTTTGACAAATCACAGTAAAATGAAACTTCACTAATTTTGAAAATAACCGGTATTTGATTTTAACTGCCACGTTAAAGACTTGATCATTTAATGACACGTAAGTGACATTCAACCTTTGTTTGGCAAAGTAATTACAAGTAACTGATTTTTTTCAAGTAATACTTCTTTAGGCACGCTTAACTTGGGGAGTTAGCTGGTGAATTCGTGACGAGAGCGTTACGGAAACTGATCTGGCGAGGCGAACGGAATATGTTTAAATTTTAAACATGGAACACACCGCGTCACCGCTGCGCGCGAATGGAAGTTGAGAGGGAGATATAAGTTAGTGAATATAGAAAAAGAGAGAGTTACGTTTCGTATAGTACTGTAGGGGCAAGAGAGAGAGGTGCGAGTACACATTTTCTTACTCCTTTCTCTCATAGCCAGTTGCGTTTCGTATATCCAAGACACAGAGCAGGCCTATTGTTGTAAGTAAGTAAGTACATATAATTGGTATTACTATTTGTAAGTTTTACTGCAGTCGTGTGGTCTAAACACTCGATTTTTTTTTAATTTACGTACATGTGCATTTTCAAAATCAAAACCTGATAATGACATTCAATTCAACAAAAGCTGCAACTCAATCAAGCGAGCTCCCGAACATTGTCAAACTACACACACAGTGATTGACACACAATGGGGCATGACTAGCAAAATCTTCCAAGTTCTCAAACCCATTAATACGTCACTTAATTTTGTTTAAAGTTCATGATATTAGGCACGTTAAGCACAAAAGGTTGCGATGTCGTGACTTGGTTATAATGCACAGAGATATTGGTAGGCATCGAAGGGAATTTTGAATAGAAGGCAAGGTCGGCACGCGACTTGGATAGTGTGGATATGGTTTAAGGAAAGTTTGGGACATTTTCCATTGTGTTACAAGTGTCACAAAAAACCGAGTAAAATCGTGAATGGACAAGAAAGTCACGGGAAAAAGGAACTGGATCATTTTCAATCCATTTTTGGGCATTCTTAACAGACTAGATAGGTTAGTACAAAAAAAAACGAATATGATTTAGACCACACGACTGAAGTAAAATAGAAGTGTATAAACCAACAATCGTCTTCTACGATGTCCTTCTCACCGCTCTGGTTTCATACACTCTTCATTCTTTGTCCAGGTGGTTTTTCTTTGGAATGCGCTCCCTCTGAGCATCAGGATGGCAACTAGTAGGTTAACATTTAAGGTCAAGGCACGGGAATATATTCGTAAGAAGTTGGCAGAATGTTCCCAGCGCGGATCGTTTTCTCCTCCACCAATCGTTATTTCTCCTGACACTTTTTATTTTGTTTAAAAGTATGTATGTATCTATGTATATATTGTTGTTTTTCGAGTTATCTATCCCCATTTTGCACCTACCATGTTTTGTCTCTGCATCACCCTAAGGTTGACTGGTAGAAAATGCCTCAGGCATTAAGTCCGCCTTTGTACAGTAGTTTTTTTTACTTGTGCATAAAGTTTTAATAAATAAATAAATAAGTGTATAAACAGCCAGTGTGAATTTAAAAAAAAATACCTATTAAGCGGGACGGCCCGCGGCGGTGACGTAGTGAGTTCCATGTTTAAAATTTAAACAACTTCCATTTGCCTCGCCAGATCAGTTTCCGTAACGCTCTCGTCACGAATTCACCAGCTTACTCTCCAAGTGTGCGTAAAGAATTTTTACTTCAAAAATACTTTTACTAATATTTACTTATTTAATTTAGAATAATAAAACAAACAATAACACAACAAAACAATACAATACACAACATACAACACTACACGATATACATTTTTTTTTTTGTTATAGACTATACTTACTTATTTTTATTTTTTAACCGACTTCCAAAAAGGAGGAGGTTGTCAATTCGGCTGTATGTTTTTTTTTTGTATGTTTTTTAAACGGTTACTCTGTCAATTATGAACCGATTTTGAAAATTATTTTTTTGTTTGAAAGGGTATACTCCCGAATTGGTCCCATTGCCACCAAATCAGAATCTGATGAGGGAATCCCATGGAAATCGAGGAAAACCCTCAAATTTTATATGCAAACCTATAGTAATTTGGGTATTTTTTATAGTAACTCGTGCATTTGCTCTCGGAAAGCACCATTTGGTGAAGTGGAACTGATGATGGAGACCACAGATGGCCACCGGAACAATATAATAACTAGTCCCTATTTAACGTGTTGCGATTAAGCAAATTTATGCTCGTCACTATGCATATGATGAGTAGCAGTTCTCCTGGTTCTTCCCAGGAGAACTCCTCAACAATCAACGTTACAGCATCGGGAAAAGCAATATTTTGTAAAAGGTGATGAACAGTTAACATTAGGCTATTGTAACTTAGATAAATTCAAAACTGACCCACTAAAAAAAAACTTTTTACAAAAAAATAATAACCGACTACCAAAAATAACACTACAAAGTGAAAAATAACGTTAATTTCGGAAGGCGGTGGCAAAAAACTCAAATACAGATCTAAAGACACCGACTACCGAAATTAAAGTTATTTTTCACTTTGTGGTGTTATTTTTGGTAGTCGGTTATTATTTTTTTGTAAAAAGTTTTTTCTTTAGGTATAGATCTGCCCCTAACGAAACATTTGTCTATAAAATTAAATATGGCGCCACAAGGTTATTGGCCTAAACTTAAACTAACGCCGCCATCTTGTTTTTTAATACATTTCAAGCTACATTTTACAACAGAGCACCCTTGTCAACGTCATTCGAGCACCAAAACATCCTTGTAGCAGTGTAATTGGCTAACCCTTAAATCTACGAATCAATCAGCCTTGCCTTTTCCCAAGTATGTTATATTTTATGAGGTAGGCTTCCAATCAAACCAAATACAGCTGAATACCACTATTTTACTCAAACTCAAAGCATTTATTTCAAATAAACCTATTACAGGCACTTTTGAATTGTCAAGGGGTCGGTCAGTCAGAGAGATGAAGCTAGTTGCCCATTCCAAAGCATAGTAAGTTCTTATGGAGAAGACACATGGAGCGACTGCCCTGACCTCCTCAACCTTGTAACTGGGTAATACCACTAAGGCGGAGGACATCGTGGAGTACGTGCGCCAAAAGACGAGGTACACGCCGAGGGTGCAGTTACTGGAGTCGCGCCGGAACGTCAACTTCAAAGCGTTCGTCGTGCGTGTTCCGAACTGTTATCTGCCCCTCGTCATGGAAGAAGACTTTTGGCCGCAGGACGTGGTGTTCCGTCGCTTCCGCGGACAAGTTCCACTGGACAGCACTATCTAGTGCAAAGTGAAGTGCTACTAACATAGTCATAAGCCTTTTTATTAACACAAGTTTTTGTTTATACAATATGTATGTTTAGGTTAAGGTATTTTTCTATGGGCCTGTGTCGCCTGAAATAAATGGTATTATTGTTATTGTTAATACCCCTTGGTAAGACTGGCTGTCAGACTTTTGGGCTTCGGACCCGTAACTACTGTCAAAGATCCATGAATGACAGCCGGGACCAACGGCTTAACGTGCTTTCCGGGGCACGGAGGAGTCTCTGTATGTAAAGATTTATTTATTTATTTTACTTTAACATAAAACGGCCAAAGGTCAATTACATTAGTTAAAGAATACAGCTACTCGACAGTCATACGCTCATCTCACAATACTCCAGACATGTTGACAAGATCTTCCATTCATCCGCGAACACATCACAGTGAGGCTTAGCGTCCAAGAGAGCGTTGAGTGCAGAGTGTGTGAGGGACAGGAGACTGGGCTCGAGCGACGGTTCGACTCTAACGCACGGCGAACATTATGTGCCTCCTGCTACGGTTATAGTTCATCGGAGCAAAAAGATGGGACAGTTCGTCATGCAATTCAGGGGCATATGTTTTTCCGTGAAGGATCTTACACATATTAATAATTTGGTCATTTTTTCTTCTAACCTCGTGAGAATTAAATAAATAATATTTTATTGACATAAAAGTATGTTACATTTCTATGGAAGCCCTGATTGCTGCGCTAGGTTGTAACCTGTGTTACAAGAACCAGTGTCTTCTCCCATTAGTTTTACACAGATAATGCAATCGAATTAAACAATTTCAAATTATACAAAACCTGCTTGAGGCATGTGTGAGGGTGGATGTGTCCATGTGTGTGTATGTGTGAGCGTGATGATGTTTGTGCGATTGGGTGTGTGTGTGTGAGAGGATGCGTAAGCGTACGTGTGAGTTGTAACCTAAACAGCCTAAAAGAAAGTTGAAGGGTAAAGATGGTCACCCACGGACCAACCTCAGCGAGCGAAGCTTAACCTGATGGATCGACCCGTGACGCTTAAATCTACCATGTAGTATGCACCAACAAAATAAACAAACACTACACAGCTCTATTGATCTAATGCCTACTTTTTTTCCAAACGACCTACATCGTTCAAAACTTTTTCACGCCTTTTTTCTTCAAACGCAAACACATGAAGTGGAACGTTCAGACACGCAACGATAACTAAAAGCTAGTGTACACTGTAATCACAAATCTTGCGTTTAGAAGTTACATGCATCGCATGACCGAGACACAATGGCACCTTGATGCAATTATGTAATTAAAACTGAGAGTTAAAAAGTAGGTATTAAAATTTATAACGGGAGATATGGTTTGAAAAAGCGGAGGAAAGTTTAGTAGACGACTAAAGGGACTTACTAGAGAATGGGCAACAGCGTTCTCTATGCATTTTAACACCATACTGCGATCGCCAACCCACCTGCCAAGCGTGGTGAATATGGCAACCTCCCCCCCTCACCCCTCCACTTTTCGGGGGAGGCCTATGTCCAGCAGTGGAAGTCTTTCGGCTGAAATTATGAATGATGATGATAGATCATATCGTGAAACAATGACATGTGGATAGAATAGAGAGGACATTAAAATGAGTCTTGTAACTACGCTTTATCAAATAACATCAGACAAAATTGTTTTAGTCCATGCTGTTTTGCAGCAGACTTCATTATCTCTATCAGTTGAGAGAACATTATAACAGTGCTATGAAAATTAAATAGAGAACTGTTTTTGGTATGTTTTTTTAGGTATTTCAGACGTTTCTTCGAAAAACTTAAATGTATTTTTTGAGAACTATTCCACTATTCAACTTTTCCATTAACAAAAAAAAAATACCGATATAAACAATGCTCTGCGGATCCAGTATAACAACGCATTTAGAGTGCTGTTGCGTTTGCCTCGGTTCTGTAGCGCATCATCGATGTTCGCTGAGGCACGTACCGACTGCTTCAATGCTGTACGGCGCAAGAGACCGGCCTCGTTGCTAAACAGACTCCGTGGCAGCCCCAACAGCATTCTACGTGCTATAGCCGGGAGACATGACAGCCCGTTGGTGAGGTCGCTTGTCACCTGTACACTGTCTGTGTTATTAGTTAAGTACTAACGTAGGTTAATTATTATCACTATTATGTGCAATAGAGCTACCATTTACCGGGTAATTATGTCTTTCATTGACTTAAATGTACCCTGGCGGCTGAGAGTATGTCATGCTCACTCAGATGTCTCGCTGATGGTGGCGTGTGTGTTGGATCATTTAGCTCCCTTTAAAATGGTTGAGCTGAATGGTGCTGATCCATGCGTCATGTTCGTGAACGGGCGCTGTCAGTTGGGACTGGTCATCTCTTAGCTGCCACGGCTTATTTTTAATTATTTTAGTTTTGATTTGTTATCTTTTTATTATGGACGCTTTTGACGTATTGCATCGTTCTCACATCTTTAACTTCAATATGAATGATGTAACCAATATTTTGTACCAATATTTTAATTTAAAAGAGTGTCCGTGGAGTTTCTTGCCCGTTCTTCTCCATAGTAACCTACTATTTGGAATGGGCAACTAGCTTCATATTTGTAACTGACCGACTTCTTGACAATTCAAAAGTGCCTGTCAATGGTTTAATTGAAATAAATGCTTTGAGTTTGAGTTTGAGTTTAAGACTATTGTTACTAACCCAATGGATCTTTGTTATCTGAAATGAATTATGAATATGTCGGGATAGGTCCAGACATCAGAAGTAATACTCAGATATGGCAATACAGAAATCTATTTCAATCGAACTATCAGTTATTTTAAATCGAGAGAATTTAGAAATGAAATTAATTAAATAACTAATAATGGTAGTCACGGTGGCACCCACCGCAATAAGGATAGTACTAATTTGTTGGAGACAACGTTCCGCATCCAATAACCGGGAAGTACTGAGTGTCGAGAGACAGTGGTCCGTGCACCACGACGCATCCGTTCAAAGTGCGTACCGACTCAACAGCGTAGCTTCTTATAAAGGCGATCCGCTAGTGGGGGGTAACGTTACAATATTTCACTCAATTGACTTCAAGTCTTTTTAGTCAATTGACCGATAGAATTAATGATTTGTTCATGGTGCACGTTCCACTAGCGCCATCTAGTCGCCGTCTCTCGCAGCTGTTAAACAATATGGCTTCCGTCAAATATATGAATAAAATATACTCGGTTTCAATTAAAAACATGAGCAGCTTAAATAGGTAAACATTACCTCCCCATATTTCGCGCATGACATACATTTTATATCCACGTGAACAAATCGTTAGCGGCTTGTTCCAATGATTACTATTTGTATTCTATATCAATATCATCCACCGTTTGTACAATACACTGGATAATGGGATATGCTTTCATTATAAATTATATTATTGCGATCGGGGATTTTACAACCGCTTATAATAATGAATTTGATTGTGTGCTTAAATGTTTTATTAAATATTTGTGGACATTGTTTAATGTTTGTTCGTTGAATAGGCCTCAAATTAATCAGTGTGTACAATTTATACTATCATGATCACAAAGTGTAAAAAACGGATAAAGTATCACAGAAAATATCTCAGAAAAAGGATGGCTACACACTAACAATTAAACAACAACAACACACAGCGCAGATTTTTTTAATAATGTGGTTGTATTTTTTTTTAAATAATCTATAACGCCACATGAGAACTACGCATCAAAGACCTGACGTCACACAAATCCTGCATCACGCAAGCAGAGTTTATCGCGCAACTGGTATATACTATACAAGTACAACATTATTTTTAGTATATGCGAAACCTGAATATAGTTTGTTCAGAATAAGGAACTGAATCGATTTCAATAATTTTTACACTATGTTATATTTTGTCCCAAAAATATTTTAGTGTGAAGGAAAATGTCATCAACATTTAATTACTTACAATACAATCGCCGTATGGTTAGGTACCTACTGTCAAATTATTATCAATGAGCGCAAGACTGCCTGGAGGCGCGGGGGCGCCGTTAGCATGTTTTAGTACGGACAACCCGGTAACATAACAACCTTATAACTTTGTGATTTTTCATGATACAGTTTTGAAATTTTGTACATAGATTCTTTACATGAAAATACTAGACACGTATTTCGGGTTTCGCATAAATTAAAACTAATATTGTATAAACATCATCCCTACATCAATCGTCGGGCAGTTCCCAACCAGACACAACACCCGTCTGGTCGGAGGATCCTCCCTTTTCTATGGAGAACGAGTGAACTTTACACCTAGTTCCTCGTACTTCTATAATAACATCAGGGCCCTATACCACAAAACTTTACAATTTAAATTTACAAGAACGCAACGATGTGAAGAGGCCAGACGGAATGACCAATATGACCATAATCCCTTGGAAATTGGGTAGGCCTTTGGTGTAGGGAGCAACTCGTGACTTAGAAGTTGGGTAGACCTTTAGTGTGGGATGTAACCTGTGCCGACATCCATGCGCCTTCCCATATTCTTAGCACATCATATCGTGCTGGGGCGGTTGGTGCAGGTGCAGAAAACCTCAAACGACGCAAATATAATAATGTTATTGGGAGCTTATGTTTGAGCCGTTTGGGGTTGAAACACTAGGACCGTCGTCCTAGTTCTCAATGCGTATTTCGACACATCGCTAAGCGGTTGGTCGACTCTTCACGTGACCAGAGGGCAGGCCTATTTTAAGGCCAAATAATCAGCATCGCCATCCAACGCGGCAACACTGCCAGCTTTTTTTATCACTTTTCCCATTGACAGCAATGCGGACGATTTTTTGGATGCCCAATGAGCTCCTCCCCTTATTGTTATTTTGTTTTCCATCGTGTACTTATATATACTACTATAAATATTTTAGTATTAGATTGTATACTGTATTTAAATATATGTAATTTACAAATTTGTAAATTTTAATAGTCCGTGTACCACAAAACTCTAAGCCACACAATTATAACGGAAACACCTTACAATAATTATGAAAATTGTAGTGGCAAGTCTACAATTTATACATAGCCCGCATAATTTGTGCTACTTTTTTTAAAAATTCGAAAGAATTTTAAATTTTAACTCATACATCTAACTTCTGTGTTAAGCATTTTTTTCTAAAATGTTTGAGAATTGCAAACTTTAACCCCCTTATTACAAAACAAGGTTTATCTTCAGATCCAGGTTTAAAACATGAAGCCATTATTGAATTTAGAACTTTATTCCGACTACCTATGGTAAAGTTCCTAAACACAAAACTGACAACTTAGTACTGAACTAAGTTTTCAGTTTTGTATAAATAACGATATTTCAATCACTGTTACGTTCTTATTACAAAAACTTCCTTCTTAGGACTTTCCCGATATTTTATTTTTCATAAGATCTGCAGTATGTTTGTGTTTTCAGCGGCAATTAATTGACTACTGTCTTTAAATTTTATTACGTGATTTCTTTAAAAACAATAACCGGGGCACTGTAAAACAAAACTTAATCCGCCTTATTACAAAACAAGATTTATATTGCCCCGATTATTGTTTTTAAAGCAATCACGTAATAAAATTTAAAGACAGTAGTCAATTAATTGCCGCTGAAAACACAAACATACTGCAGATCTTATGAAAAATAAAATATCGGGAAAGTCCTAAGAAACCAAAATACACGGGCATCCCTCTCTCCCCTCGCTACATAGCTTGATTGATTGAGATGATTCAGCGCAAACGAATTTCCCGAGTGAAATAACAATTATGTACGTAGTACCTACGCATTAATAATTACGTAATCTACAATGACAACGCTACGTATTGCTAGAATATCGTATCTTTGAGTTCCAAATTGAAAGTCAAAACGTGATCGAAATGAATGAAACAAACTTTTAAGTCTGAAAAAATAAGACGATCAACTGAATGTTTAAGCTCTGGTCATACTCAGGCGAATCTCTAGCGGAATGAGGGACGAAATTTGCTCAGGAAAAACTGGCGCAAATAGTCGTGTGATTAAAACAATCGATTGTTTTCATTAAAGCAATCGATATTTTTTTCGAACCGGTTCGCGGTTCGTAGGGATTCGCCTCGGTTTGACCAGAGCTTATTAAACATTCAGTTGATCGTATTATTTTTTCAGACAAAAGAATATTTTCCATTAATGACTTTCGACCTTTTCTTTGATTACACTTTATGAAGAATAAGTAGTTTATCTTGTAAGATTATAAGCACAAATTGACTTAAGGCTAGACATTATATTATATAGTGTAGGCCAATAAAACAAAAAATATTAATTTGCAGACCAAACTAAAGGTAAAACGGAAAACATAATAGAACAAAATATTTCCACTGAATTCGTTATTTCAGACTATGACTGCGAGAACAGGTTTTTATTTTATTTAGTTTAATAAAGCAAATATTTTTATTTTAAAATCAAATGGTCTTCGCTAGCTTCGAAGTAAATTATTTAAAGGACGACGCCTAGGTTTTCTCCTCCACGTTTCTAAAACGAATCTTCAAACAAACTTAACAACAACGTATATCTTTAATTTCAAGAACATAATTATAAACTAAGACACTAAATATACAACAAAGAAACATAGTGTAAAGTAACCATCATCTTTTATACTTTAATACTAAAATTCTACGCAGATAACAAAAGATGTTAGAGAAACTATCAAAAATAATATACTACAGCTATAAACAGAGTTCATTTTCTCTGTGAAAAACCTCTAGTTTATTAAGTCATATAAATATGTATGTATTGGCGACCTCGGATTTGCCTTACCACCTTATGTTTGAATGTCACTTAGCATACCTAATCAGCCTATAAAGTTCCCAGCTGGGACGCAGGCCTGCTCTCTGTGAGAGGGAATGGGCCGTAATCCACCACATGGGCCCAGTGACGATCCATGCGTCATGTTCGTGAACGGGTGCCATCAGTAGGTACTGGTCATTTCTTGGCTTATTTTAATTTAATTTTTGAATTGCTTTTTAGGGTTCCGTACCAAAATGGTAAAAAGGAAGGTGAGACTAAGTCTGTATGTCTGTCTGTCACACCTGGATATCTCAAGAACTACTAATGCTATCAACTTGAAATTTTGAATAGTATTAGATGACGTTTGCCCAACTAGTTTGCAAACAAGAAATAAATTGAAAAAAATATATCTTTGGGGTCTTAAAAATTTGAAGTGGGGCTACTAGGGCATGTGAGGTATCTTATGAAAGATCGCTGTTTGCACATTCTCAAAGATTTATTTTTTTATGCTGCATAGTTTCCGACTTTTGACGAAATATATAAAAAAAATACCGAGTCGTCTGGAATGGTCAACTAGCTTCATCTTTCTAACTGACCGACCCCTTGACAATTCAAAAGTGCCTGTAATTGGTTTATTTGAAATAAATGCTTTGAGTTTGAGTTTGACTTTGAGTGCGGGTTGGTAGATAATTATGTTTCCTCATGATGTTTTCCTTCACCGTTTTGAGAGCAGGGGTGATGAAATTAAATACACAAAGTAAAGTGCCGTGTTCGTAAGTAGGGGCCGCTACTACTGGACCACCACTGCAATGTCAATTGCATGTCATAAAATGGGAAGTGTATTTGTCTATGTGACAGTTCATCCTCATCATAATTTCAGCTGAAAGACGTCCACTGCTGGACATCCCTTCCCCAAAAGAGGGAGGTGACATAATCGCTACGCTTGACAGGCGGGTTGACGATCGCAGTATGGCGTTGAAATGCATAGAGAACGCTGCTGCCCATTCTTTTGTAAGTCGTAAAATGCGACTAAGCAGCCGCCTTTTACGACACCCACAGGAAGAAATAGGATAGTGCTATTCTTTACGTCCGGCAACACAAGAAACAGTTTGTGACAGCTATGTAGTTTCAATCTTAGTGAAGTTTCAATTTATAGGGGTTGTTGTACACAGTGGTAAAGAAGTTACGAGGTCGACTGTACTATCATATAGTCATTTACTTTAATCCTTCTTTTACGGTTCAAACAACGCCTCATTTCTTCATTTACTCAAATGGGTTTTAAGAACATCGTAATTTACGTAAATGGATTTGATAATGAACATTATCATTAGGTGTATCATATTACCCAGTGACTGGGTTATGGAGGTCAGATAGGTAGTCGCTCCATGTAAAATACTGGTAGGTTGCTTCCGGTTAGTTTCAACGTTGACCCCAACACTGTTTGGAAAAGAATAGGTCATGATGATGATTATTATTAAAATAGGTGAAGACAAATATCAAGAATGAGCAAATCTTAATATTCTAGAACCAAAAATTTTAAGATACCAACCCACACTGGCTCCGCGTGGTGGCCAGCCCGCTTTAACGGAGAGGAAATGAAATAAAATGAAATTGTTACTGTAAATAGAATATCGGAAACTCTTTGTGAATTTGAGAACGTTGTAGGCCCATTATACTGTAGTTTTTGAGATAATTTTCTATTTTGTTAAGTACCTGGTAATTGTTGGTAGGCCTACACTGCCCTCCCATACCTATTAACACTGTAATTTGAAAACATTGTAAAAGCTAAATTTATAAAGTAACTGTGGAGTTTCTTGCTGGCTCTTCTCCATAGGAAACGACCAATTGCGACCGTGCACCTAGCTTCTGACGTTTCTTATGTGCCCATTTAGGTTTATGTGAAGTAAAATATTTTGATTTTAATTTGAGATTTTACACGTCAAACTAAAAAACCGGTCAAGAGCGAGTCGGAGTCGCGCACCGAGGGTTCCGTACGAATATATGATGTTGATGATTTCTGAAAAACTTTGCTATTTAGAAAAAACGTTTTATTTTTCCTGTAATCTTTACTTAAACTTCTATCATATTGAATAATTTCAGATTTTTATCTCTGCGAACTTCGGAGATAAGGGGGGGGGGGGGTATGGTATTTTTTTTTACATTTTTCATCACAAGTCGGAGACCATGCTGCCTAAAAAAAATGTGTTTGAGAATGTGCAAACAACGTTCTTTCATATGATACCCCACATGCCCTAGTAGGCCCACTTCAAATTTTTAAGACCCCCTTGCAGTCCCTTTTGCAAAAAAGATACATTTTTTTTATTACACATAGACAGACTTAGTCTCACCATAACGGTTCCTTTTTACGATTTTGGTACGGAACCCTAAAAATAATAGATATGATAGTTGGAGTCGACATAATTTCCTATGTGACTACCGTTAAAAAAAAATGGCGAAACAAACTCAGCGATCACAGTCTCTTTTAAAGTTTAGACGTAATCAGCTCATGTGAGGACCATGTAGATTAGGAGAGGAGCCTAAGTCCCAGCCAGCAATGGGAACAAGTTTGATAAGTACCTACAGTCTTTTTAAAAATAGTTGAGTAGTAGTCTTGTTTGCAAAATAGTTGGGCAAACGTCATCTAATGCTATTCTAAATTTCAAGTTGATAATGTTGTTGTAATAACATTTGTAGTTCTTGAGATATCCAGGTGTGACAGACAGACAGACAGACTTAGTCTCACCATAAGGGTTCCTTTTTACCATTTTGGTACGGAACCAACATTTCTGATATGAAAATAAATAGGTAAATTAAAAAAATAAAATCTCAACATAAAACATAAATTCTCTTCTAAGTAACCATGACATCGCAATCATTTTGGCCGCACGCAACATATTTTCTGGCAATAATTTCTATCCAGTGTTTATAACCAGCCATTATTTTTGTATTGCGCTTTATTGTTTGGGCGATAAAGGCGAGAATTGATCGGCAAGCTATCAATGGGGTTTAAGCGCTGTTTAATCGGTCAGTTTTCACGTAACGTTTGATAGCCGTGCGTGATATTGAATACACATTGTTGTTGGGATCGGATAGCTGTTCTCTTGCTTGTTTGTGGCTTTGTTGGGTTTCATTTTTACTGCGTTGAAATTTTTGTTAAATATTTTATCGCGTTTTAAAGTATTACATGGATTTGTAGGAAAAAACCGGCCACGTGCGTGTTGGACCACGCACAATGAAGGGTTCCGTAGTGGGATTAATTTATCCTAAGAACAAACTTAACATTGTAGTTGAAAAGCATGTCACCTCATGCATTCAAACTGCAAATGTAAGTTTGTACGCACTATATTGAGAGATTTACCATGTTAATTTAAGATCATAGATTTCCAATAGGTTTTCCTGTAATCTATAAGTAAAGAAATATTTTCTATATTGTTTTCAAAATTTTAGGCTCGGTTGTTTCAGAGATCATTTTTTTATATTTTTTTAATACATAAATTTAATACTTTTATTTAAGAAGTACAACAAGCCCTTTCATTTTATATGCCACACGGTACAGTTTGCAAAACAAATTTTTAAATTTCCTAATTTTCCCCCCAAAAGGGAGCCCTATTCGAAATTTATTTATTCACGTTAAACGTCTGTGTTTGGGTCACAGAAGTTCATATGTGTACCAAATTTCAACTTAATTGGTCCAGTAGATTCGGAGCAAATCAGATCAGTGACAGATGGACAGACAGACAGACACACAGACAGACAGACATACAGACAGACGCACGTGTGATCCTATAAAGGTTCCGTTTTTTCCATTTGAGGTACGGAACCCTAAAAACCATGCTTTACTGTGGCAATCCATAGGGATTTTACCTTTCATCCAAGGAAGTCTGAGTATTTAGACTCCCACCGACAAAACCCACAAAATAACCATTCTGACCACAAAGACGGCTCTGAAGCCTCCAGTGGAACCCACCTGTGTCCAAGACTGTTATTGCCAAAATCCCGGAGGAAAAAAGTCATTTCACCCAACACTCTTGCAGTGCACGACGGCTTGCACGTGACCACTACTTGCTTCCGACCTCCCAAGGGTTTTCAATAAATAAAATAAATTCCAAACTACAAGATTTTGCTTTATTTCCAATTCCCGTATAGCTTTGGTTTTCTTTATTCGAAAGTATTTTCTCTGTTAAAACACTACTTTGATTTCAACTTAAGTTCTCCAGATTAAGTTTATATACATCATCTAATAAAAAATAAGAAATCTAAAGTGTGTATGTTGTAACTGGAGGACAGACAAGCGTTGTTCACTTAATAGCACGACTTCCTGGGTGTCTGCAATTATGACTGTTCATATGTAACTAAATAAATACATAGCAGGGTTCTGCTGGATACTTATAAAAAGCAAGAAGCAGACGGATTGGTAGTCTCACACACTGACTTTTTTTTTTAGGAAAACATATATTTTTACGATGTTCGTAAATTTGTGAGCACCATGTATCTGACGGCGCGTCGATGTTGAAATCTTTGGCTTGACGATCACTGTCAAAGCCACTCTAGTGGAGCGTCGTGTCGATGGTAGCGAGGCAGCCATCTTGAAAAGACACTTTTTTGACGGAAGCGCACCACGTCTGCGACGAATCGCTTCCCAACGCCTCAATCAAAGTGATTTATAATAAGATCGTGAAGATTTATAGAATACAGACTATTGTTTTAATATTAGAAGATGATTTTTTATGATATTGCAATTATTGAAGGAAAGCATTATTTTATCAGTTGATTTTATTCACCGCCTTATACCCGCGCCCTGCGAGATGAGTTCTGATGATGGCCCTCCTGCGCCTTCATAATTATCTAACTCATAATTAAGTTTATTTATTTATACCAACGAGATACATTACAATCGATCAAGTTATTTTTCATTGCTTCATTTTTAATTATTTTTACCGATTGTGGTATAGTAATTTTATTCTAGGTGCATCGTCTTCACATTTAATCATATAATTAATGTACTTAAACAAAATATTGTAAAACATTTTTAAAAGAGTAACAATGGAGTTTCTTGCCCATTCCTCTCCATACGAAACTCCATTTTCGAAGGGGCAACTAGAATCAATTAATATTTTTTTTTTTTTTTGACGTTCAAAAGTGCCTCTGTGCCTATTTGAAATAATAATTTGACTTTGAGTCTTCAGTGAATAGTTTACTCTAGACAGACGTGCATTAATTTAAGACCACATTCACGCCTCTTTCGTTCCCATCATGCACAGCCACCGTACCTTGGAGGAATTGAAGGAGGGAGAAACGACAGAGCTACTACGGCAGCAACATACTAGTCCGATAAAATTTGAGTTGTCAATTGACATGCCATGAAGATGAGGGTGAATAACAGAGGTAAACATAAACCCATTCAAATAAAAAAAAAACTTTTTACAAAAAAAAAATACAGACTTCCAAAAAAAAACACTACAAAGTGAAAAAAAACCTTCATTTCGGAAGTCGGTGCCTTGGATCTATTTAAATTTGTTGCCAGCGACTTCCGAAATGAAGGTTATTTTTCACTTTGTTGTGTTTTTTTTTGTAAGTCAGTTTTTTTTTTTTGTAAATGTTTTTTTATTTTTTACTTTTTTGTGGGTCAATTTGCATTTATAAGTTACAATAGCCTAATTTCAACTGCTCATCACTTTTTACAAAATATTGCTTTTGCCGATGCAGGGGCGATAATAGTTAAGGAATTCTCCTGGTAAGAACCAGGAGAACTGATAGTGACTTCATCCTATGCATTGTGACGAGCATTTTCTTAGCAACCATTATTAAACTGACTAATCGAATCGCAACAGTGAAATACTTATTATTAAGAAGTTCCGGTGGCAATCTGTTGTCTTCATCATCAGTTCCACTTTACCAAACAGTGCTTTCCGAGTGCAAATGCATGAGTTACTAAAAAAAATACTGAAATCGATATAGGTGTGCCTATAAAATTTGAGGGTTTTCCTCGATTTCCATAGGATCCCCTCATCTGATCGTGACGTGGTGACAATGGGACTACCTCGGGAGCATACCCTTTCAACCAAAAAAAGAATTTTCAAAATCGGTCCATAAATGACGGAGCAATCGGTGAACAACATAAAAAAAGAAAATATATACAGCCGAACATATAACCTCCACCTTTTTGGAAGTTGGTTAAAAAAGCACGGAATACCTAATAGAAAGAAGTATGGAAGTAGTGAATATAAAAAGATAAGTTGACTTGTAAAACAAAACAAATATAACTATAACTACGAGCACTGGAAAAAAGAAGCCGGCGGCAGTCGTGACTGTGACAAAATGGCTTCCACTCAGCTTGATACTGGACATTGGCGCAGTGCTGTGAGTCCGTCATAGCGCAGCTCATTTTCAGTAGTCACCAAAATACAATCTACAGAGTGAAATCGAATTCATGGGCATCCGCTTAAGAAGTCATTGTACTCATCATAATGAACTACTTTACCATGGGACAAAACCTGAAATCGCGATGAAAACCACCGGCCAAGTGCGAGTCGGACTCGCGCACGATTATCTATAAAAACGGCAAAAAATCATGTTTGTGATATGGAAGCCCCCCTTAAATATTTGTTTTATTTTAATTAAATTATTTATTTTTAAAGTGAATACATAACTAAATATTCTGTGAATATTTCAACCGTCTATCTGTTGCCGTTATCAATATCGAGCAAAAACGAGCAAAAAAATCACGTTTGTTGTATGGAAGCCCCTTTAAATATTTATTTTATTCTGTTTTTTTTTTATTTTTTGTTATAGTGGCAACAGAAATACATCATCTGTGAAAATTTCAACTGTCTAACTATCACGGTTTAGAGATACAGCCTTTAGACAGACGGACAGACAGACAGACGGACAGATGGTGGAGCCTTAGTTATAGGGTTCCCGATTTACCCTTTGGGTACGGAACCCTAACAATCAACTATTCACTACATTTTGACGAGTTAAGCGAACATAAATATAGGGAACAGCAGATTTTTTTTCGCGACTTCAGGTTTGGTCCCACAGTAAAAGTTATTCATAATGATGAGTATAATGAGCCCCTAATAGGATGCCCATGAATTCAATTTGACCCTGACTAATCGTGATCGTTTTCCACGTCACCCGTGTGTCACGAGACTTATTGCAATAACCTCAGCGTAATGTGCTTTGATATTAAAGCTTTCACCGTTTTAATAGCTCTGACAGATGCTGGTTCTTTTTGATTAAATCCTTAGACACGGATATTATAAATCAGAGCTATCGTCACTGGTTTGTGGGTTTAGGTTTAATATTTTAGTGTGGGATGAATGGTTAATGTACTTGTTAATTGGTGTTTGAGCGGCTTTTTTATCTTTATTTTTTAACGAGGGTTGATCACATTGTGAACAGGAAACGTTTGTTACATGCAAACCTAATATCTACGCTTTATCCTTAAATACTAGCTGCACCCCGTGGTAACCCGCGTAAGTCTCGATTCCGTGAAAATATCGGAATAAAAACTATTGTATGTTCTTATCCAGGTTATAGCCTACTCATGTGTCAAGGTTTATCCAAATCCGTTTAGCTGTTTTAGTTTGAAAGGGTAACAAAAAAAAAAACAAACTTATTTATTTCAACTTAAACATTGTGTCCAATGATATTTTATTATACATTGTGTCCAATGATATTTTATTATACAGATATGTTATTTACTTACAAAAAAACCGAAAAAGGTGTTCCGCACAGCAGCGGTAGCGCACATACCCACTTTTTATTCATTTTACATTTCACTATAAGTAAAAATGATGGCTTGATAAAAACAACAAGAAAAAAAGAGACAGCTAGTGTGGTCAATTGCGCGTGAATGTAAACAAACATTATTCTGGCCACTAATCACCGAATGCTGGCATCACAGACTAACATATACGTCCCAATTAGGACGTTTTCGAGTCAACATATATCTTTTTAATATAATATCATTGATTGTGTCATACATATATTGAGGCAGCCCCAGTAAGTTAAAAAAGTACTTGTGTCGGAGCTGTCTCGCTCTTCCCTTTAGTGGTTGCTTTACAATTATGAGGCTGATAAGTAAACAGAGAGTTTATAGACAAAATAAAAATAATATAAAATATTAATTTAGCAGCTCTCGGTGTATGAGGTGTGTGTATGTATATATTGTGTGTGTAATAAAGAAATAAACAAACAAAGACACTTTCGCATCCTAACTTAATATTATAAATGCGAAAGTAAGTTTGTTTGTTTGTTACCTTTTCACGCATAAACCACTGAACCGATCATCCTGAAATTTTGCATATTATGTTGTCAATCGTACAGAAACGGACATAGTGTACCTTTAATCCAAAAAAAAGCACTGTTCCCGAGGAAAACAACAATAACATTCTTATGATAGTAGATGGCGCCACGTGTCTTTCGGATCATGATTGAGATATATTAATATATAAACTTTAGTAGTGTGTTAAGAGTTTTTGCCACCAAACGCCAAACAACAAGAAAAGTATAACCCGAATTGACTATCAAATTCTAAATTAACGCGAGCGAGGCCGCGGGGAAAAGCTAAAAAAAAAAAAAATGTGTTTATTATCTTAAATCTATACAATTAAGTTGCCGGGGCTTCCCAGAAAGTAATCCGAAGATACTTGTGATTGGATAAACCTCGCTCTTCCTCATTAATTAACAATTGTTTCGTTGTGCTAATTCGGTATAGTTACACATTTTTTTTTCTAAATAACAAAGAAAAATGAATAAAAAGAAAAATGAAAATCGTGTTTATGGCAGTGTGTGAAAACTAGAGTGTGATTGTATAAATGTGTGTTTATACGTGTGTTTATGAGTGTGTGAATGTATATTTTGTGTGTATGTGTGTGTGTAAAAGCTAGTTTATAATATTAGTAAGGATTCTAGCAGCTTTAGATGCTGGTAAATCTAGAATAGTAGCTTAAGGGTTATAGAAAGTATTTTGATGGTGCTATAGCTCTAATTGGTACCTACATTTTATAGTATTGCGATTCTCTCGTGTTTTCGAGAGCAAAAGTTTCCCACTCACCACTTCATAATAAGTAGGTGTGAAATGATCAAAAGTGGGTTACACGCTGTAATTTCAGTAACATTCTCGAATGATGGTAAATATAATGACTAAATAGATTAATTGGGTTGATGGCTGTTAATCCTGTAAATGCTAACAGTATTAGTGGGGTCTGAAATGAACAGGCTCAACTACAAAGGTAAACTAAATATCTATTGCAATTCAATGGATTATCGAGAACTTCGACACGTCCATTAGCGAATCATTAGCTGATTGGTCTTGTTGGCTCTCGTTTTGACGTGCTAAACAAACTGTATATTTGTGTGGATCCATTTTTTTTATAGCAACGCTTGCATGCATTTATTGGAACATTATTTATTTTTATTTGTTTAATTCCTCATTTAAATTAATAACCAACCATTTTATTTACATAACATTAAGCCTTGTTTGCCCGAAGGGTTGGTCAGAGGTGTACCTATAGTGCACCCACATTCCATGTAATAAGGGGCGAGTCTATGACCATCAATCGGGCACAATTCCAGACTCCAGACTGCTACTGAGATATTCCAGATAGAAAAACCCAATAACAATTTGCCCGACCTGGGAATCGAACCCAGGAACTCATGGTCAGCAGTAGAGCCTGCGACCACTAGACCAACGAGGCAGTTTTTTTTAAATAAGTGGAAATAACTTTATTCCGTCCTACTAATATTATAAACGAGAAAGTTTGTAAGTATGGATGGATGGATGGATGGATGGATGGATGTTTGTGACTCTTTCACGTAAAAACGGCCGGACCAATTTTGATAAAATTTTGTATCGAGGTAGCTGACACTATGGATTAACATATAGACTACTTTTTATCCCTATATAGACGGGGTCGAGACTTACGCGGGTAAAACCGCGGGGCGCAGCTAGTAAATCATAAAGTTATGGAACATCATAATCATTATTTTATTGGTGTTTTTCGTGTTATTGCAGGCTCATATGGTCAGTCTCCACTAACGCCTAGGGACATCTGGAACCATAAGTATCGAAAGTGCGTTGCCATCCAAGAGGCTAAGCTGACATTTCTATAGTCTAGTAATTATTATACTGACAACCATACCTTTTGAATCGAAACACAGCTGCGCTTCTAAACGGCAGATATAGGTACCAAAATGGCAAGAATCATCGAATTCATCACACGTCTCACTTATTGCGCTCCAAAAAAATATACAGTTCCAGAACGAATACTCAGCATAGCACACGCTGAGAACGAAAGTGACTCAAGTCAAAATTTTAGATTTTTGGGAATAGAAGAAAATGTGTTCGACGGATTGAACATTTTCTATTTATTCTACATTAACTTTTTAATGTTTCTTTTGTATAATACTATTTGGCTTTATCACATTAT
This sequence comes from Tiliacea aurago, assembly GCA_948098905.1. Taxonomy (NCBI): domain Eukaryota; kingdom Metazoa; phylum Arthropoda; class Insecta; order Lepidoptera; family Noctuidae; genus Tiliacea; species Tiliacea aurago. Next base: position 23,557,681 of record OX402582.1, read on the forward strand.
ATCTATAGGGTGTAAGGGACAGCCCTCCGCAAATTAACAGGGTGCATTCAGCTCATTATTTTGAATCATATTCCACTGAAAATGTTCTCAGGAATTTTTTTTTTTTTTTTATCGTAATTTTAGTTACTATTCCTTTATTTCAATTTTAATCACATTCTCTGTACGCAGCACTCCATTAATATAAATAACACAGCTAAAATAAAAAAATCAGCAATGGATATTGAAATTCTCTAACGAACGACGCCTGAAATCAGCGAGCGCGGCCGTCCACCCTGCCGCGACAAATCAGGTTCATTGGATTCCCATAACGTTCCTGAAATAATATCATGTACCGGTCATCTTAGTACGATATACTGAATTCACCCCATCAGTCTGCGGAGGGCTGTCCCTTACACCCTGTATAGAGTGTACTTTTTTGAGTCATTTTACTAATATTTTGAGATAGGTCACTTTCGTTGTCAGCGTGCGATGTAACTCTGTATAATTAAGTGGCACAATATAGTCGTAACTCGCACACTCGTTTATCAGCGCCCCGGGGTTAACGCCGACTGACACCGACATCTCGCACTCGACTCGCAAGCTTATATTACATTCGTTTATTAACTTTTATTCAACTTTTCTGTGAGTAACGCGCTTTATTTTATAGCGTGGGACATAACTCTCGGGAGACAATGACTTTGATGGCTCATTTACATTAGAAAATGTTGCAGTCATAAAAATAATACTCATATTGTATGTTTTTCATAATACTAAAAATAAAATAATAATATACTTTATACGAGCTAAAACATGCATAACGTGTGGGCTATATACCTGGGTCTTAAAAAGATGAAGTGGAATTGGGCGAGTCATACATACCCATTTGGTCGAACACAATCAGGATTGTTGAGCCAAACTTTTCACTTTGCTTGATGTCGGGATTCGAGTTGCAATTGTTTAAATGCTTGGGCTGGTAAATTCCAGCCAGCACCATTAGTTGGTGATGTTGATTATGATCAAATGGCATGGATAGTCAGTATTGTGGAATAAGTACCTACCATCTGTGGTCACTTGAAACTGTTGCACTCGTTCCAAACCTCGTAGGTTCAAAAAGCCTCAATCAGATTGAGGCAAAGATTTACATCAAGTATGTATATGAATGTAATTTTCATAAACTTGCTTATAGCTGAACCAGGCTGAATCAAAATAAACCAACATAGTGACTTATGAAACGTCAGAAGCTAGATGCACGGTTCCAATTGGTCGTTTCCTATTGAGAACAGCCGGCAAGAAACACCACGGTTAGTCTTTTTAAAATAATTGTCTTTTACAATGTTTTCAAATAGGCTTTTCAACAAGTACCAGGTAACTGGTCAACATATCTATAGTCTAACAGGCCTACAACGTTATCACGTTCACAAAAAAACTTTTTTACAAAAAAAACAACCGACTTCCAACAAAAACACTAAAAAGTGGAAAATAACTTTAATTTCGGAAGCACATAACATAACATCACGCCTTGTTTCCTCGAAGGGTAGGGCAGAGGTGTACCTGTAGTACACCCACATTTAATTCCGAAATTAAAGTTATTTTTCACTTTTTAGTGTTTTTGTTGGAAGTCGGTTGTTTTTTTTTTGTAAAAAAGTTTTTTATTTTTCACTTTTTAGTGGTACCTACCCCACACCAATTCGTATACTACTACTTGCTATGAAAACAACAGAGATAGGAAGTTTTATTTTACACCCCTTAAGGGGTTAAATCTTCAAAAATCTGTTTTTAGCGGTTACCTAGGTCATAATAACTATCTGTGTGCCAAATAGCCCAATCAATTCAGTGATTTGAGCTTTGTGTTGATAGATCAGTCAGTAAGTCAGTCACTGTTTCCTTTTGTATGTATTAAATCTATAGTGTAATTCGACATGTTACGACGACCCCAAATAAATTGGGATTAGGGCAGGAGACTGATGATGAAGTATTCAGGCTAAGTTTCAAGTTAATAGATCAACGAAAGAAGATTTTTTTCATACAAACTGTATCCATCCCCCTTTATACCCCCAAAGAGGTTAATTTTCAAAGTGGTTTGCGACTTTTCCATTATTTGACATAGAGGTTATACCAATTTTCGAGTTAATCAAGCCACGTAGTAAAATCCTCTCTTGTAAAATTGACTACCCCTTTTCACCCCGTTATGGGTAGATTTTCGAAAAACCCTGATACAAGTTATTCTTAATTTTTGGTCTTAAGTATAAATACTGAGTTTCGAGTTGATCGGACCGCGCGTTAAAATTCTTCTATACCAGCTTTGACATCCCATCCGTTGAAGTTAAGTTAACAAAAAAATATAAACTTTATAATTTACTTACGTAAGTATTCGTCCAAGTTTCAAGTTTATTAAACCTAGGAATAAGATTTTTCATGCAAACAAAACCCCCCGTTTTCCACCCTTAAAGGTAAAATTTCAAAACCCCTTCTTAGCGGATGTCTACGTGCCAAATTTCAGGCCAATCTGTTCAGTGGTTTGAGCTGTGTTGATAGACCAATCAGTCACGGTTTCCTTTTATATGTAGGTACATATGGCTAGATATATATGTATTGAGAACCTCCTACTTTTTTGTAGTCGGTTAAAAATCATTTATAGCCAGAGTGCATCTCATGACAATTCCAATAAGACCAAACACGGGTAGGATACATTGGTTTTTAACGGAGTTCCAGTGCCTACCATCCGGCTTCATCATCAGATCAGTTTGATGGTACCATTTTGATCAGAACTATTTATTTAAATTTGCTTCGCTTAACTATCTTAATCCAGATATCTCATCGCCACCCGTGAATTACGTATCACTGAGAAGTTCCGGTGGCCATCTGTGGCCTTCTTCATCTGTTCCACTTCACCAAATTATACTTTCTGAATGCAAATGATTGACTTGTTGATGAAAATATAAAAATTGCTATAGGTATGCCTATAATATTTGAGGAGTTCCCTCAATTACTCATGGATCCCAACATCAGAACTGGATTTTGAAAAAAATGGGACCAATCTGGAAGTATATCCTTTCAATTAAAAAAATAATTTTCCAAATCGGTTCATAAACGATGGAGTTCAGAGGTAACAAACATAAAAAAAAAAAAAAAATCTATCTATAATGTGATAATTTATAATTATGTTGAACAGTAAAACTATAATAATATACAAAATTGAGTTGCTCTGAAAAGAGGGAGTTTTATTTTTTTACATAAACTAGTTTTAACACTTTTACAAAACATTCTTTAACATTCATTATTCACTAGTTTTACCTGAAAAGAGAAACAAAATTTAAAGCTATTGTTCACCACTTCTTATTAATCACTATTAATATTCTAATTACTTACATTAAAATTCTCACTTGTATAACCTAACATAACCTCTATATTTTTTATGCTTATATTTATATCAGTCATTCAATATGACAGCTCGCTCCATAGAATCAAACAATTTCACAGATAAATTATACATCGAAGTTTTTCATTACGCGGCAAATTTAAACTGTACAAACTAAATGAATTGTCACGCACTTTGTTTAATACAATTAAAAAGCTATGTATTTAAACCACATACACATACATGCATAAACTCACACCTTCTTCCTATGGGGGTAGGCAGAAACTATAGAACGCCACCAAAACCAAACCAGCGAAAATAAAAAAACAACAGCGCAAATCAGCGTGTATTAAAACCAAATGACGGACTTCTTGGCGGGAAAGTGAAGCGTCATGTTCAGCAGTTTGTTTAATTTTCCAAAATTAGTGTTTAGCCGAATATTAATGTGTAATAATGGTGGATTATTAACCATTAAGTGTTTGTGAACGTGCATTAGTGTAGGCAAATGAAACAAAACAGTGCAACTTCGCTTCAAGTTCTCCCAAGAAGTCCGCGTGAGGACTCAGTAAAGTGCCACATCTTTACTGAAACTCAAGGGGAGTGGGCGGGGATATCATCATCATGCATTTATAATTAATTTCATCAATACACAAGAACACACACAAGAACTAAAACTTGACATTGGCTAAATGCACAAACCGTGCGAAGCCAGAAGGAAAAAAAAAAAAAAAAAAAACCAAATGACATCAAATCAACTTCCGTAGTGCCTTAGCAAAAAGTAGAGACATATATGTACCAATTTATTAAGTAACCCACACACAAACACGGAGAGGAAATGATAACGCAGGCAGCGACTCAAGAATCCAAGATGGCGGACCATTAATCACGTGACCTAGTGAGGGGATGACGTGGCCGTCTCGTAGATTGACTGACAAGCACTGCTATAGTTAATTTGATGATACAATAGGGGCTTAAAGCACTTATGGTAAGTGATTATAGTTGCAATACGTTATAGTTTAAACCATAATAGAAACATGATTACTGCAATACTCAAAGAGCCTTTCCTGAGTTTGTTTCGGCCTTTCTTCTCAGAGGAGTCAGTTACGAAACGCCGACCTCATCTAGTTTTTAAAATATGATTGACGTGTAAAAGTGTTTGTACAAATCTACTTACAGAAATAAAAATAAATTTATCATTGTGTGGTCTTCTTTCAAAAACATTTATCATTTATGGTTTATATAGCTTAACAGTGACGCATCATTTTTTATGTTTCGTCAGTACACACAGAAAATCTCTTTGGGTTGTAAGTATGGAAGTCTTATAAAATTGTACTACCTTTTTTTTTCGGTTGGGAACTATTAAATAACTTCTCCCGCTCTGGGCGGAGCGGGAGGGCGTGTCAGACTTTTACTGACTAAAACCCACCCGTGTTCCTTCAGATGCCTGTGTGCCAGGGCCACGATATACCTTTCGGACTAACTTGCAACCCTGTCAAGTGGTCGTACTGCCTGGACCATGAATACCGGTACTTTTCTGGCAAGAGGTCTTTGCCCTGGCAAAGACCTCGACCTCGAGCATTGATCAATTGACCATAATAATTACTTTCGCCTTACTGGTGATGTCTGCCCTCCTATCAGGATAGGACGAGCAATTTGATCACTTTGCTTGGTCATTGCTATTTAACATAAATATATCTTGTTATTCGAGGAGCTCATGGCTAAGTAATAAACAGCCGCACTGGTCGATTCATCAGGTTAAGCTACGATTGCTGGGGTTGGTCCGTAGATGGGTGACCATCTTTACATACCAAGATTCCTCCGTGCCTCGGAAGGCACGTTAAGCCGTTGGTCCCGGCTGTCATTCATGGACCTTTGGCAGTCGTTACGGGTCACCAGAAGCCCGAAAGTCTGACAACCAGTCTTACCAAGGGGTATCGTATTACCCAGTTACTGGGTTGTGGAGGTCAGATAGGCAGACGCTTCATATAAAATAGTGGTATTCAGCTGCATCCGGTCAGACTGGAAGCTGACCCAACTTAGTTGGGAAAAGGCGGCAGATTGATATCTTGTTATTCAGGTTTGCTCACAAAATTATTCCTTTTAAGTGGAACCTTCTACCCGGAATGGTTGAAACGATCGATTAAGTTTTGAACTTTGTACTTTAACGGGCTTAGGATCGTCAAATAAAATAATTTTAATTCTAAACTATTGCTATTTTAAGTTAGTAGGTACTAAATTAGGTTGACCGTGCATTTTTTTTTTTGTGTTTTCATTTTTGTTTTTTAAGTTTTTTTTTTTTTTTCCTAGGTTCCTTTATCGATACTGAACTTACCCTTAAGCTATGGCACGCAGTTAATTTAACACCCTGTATAGCGACAATCATCATCATCTGCCTATAATACTCAATTATAATATATTTATTGCTTTCACATGAGACCTTAGGGTCCACAATGATCATAATTCTGTAAAACCTGGTAGGTTTTACAGAATTATGATCATTGTGGACCCTGTCGGACACAGCAAAAGCAGGAGAGAGGAAGAGGGCTTTTAATTGACTACTTATTTATTATACTAAATATTGTATTTGTTTTATTAAAACATTTAATTTAAAATTTGTCATTTAAATATTCATTTTTATTTAGCATTTATTTAATAGAAATTGTTTTAATTTATTTGTGAATGTATTAAATTGTTGTTCTTCTTTTATTATATCTGGTAATATATTATTAATTATATTTTATTAATTGACATGACTAGTATACTTGTTGAGTGCATTTTTAACTGACGTGGTAAGTTTAACCTATTTCTTTGGCGTAATGTATATTTTGACTCTATATTCTCTCTTGTTGTGTAAAAGTATTTGTAATTTCGAAAGAATTTGCATATTTCTAGAATGTATAAGCAGCTGTGCTTATACATTCTAGAAATATGCAAATTATGATAAGTACCTATTTTATGTTCTTGGAAATGAGGTTTGCAACTGTCGGGGTCTTCTATATTTACTAGGATTCATAAAAGTCTTTTTTGCAATGTGAAAAGTGTCCTAACCTTTTCCCAACGATGTTGGGGTCAGCTTCCGGTCTGACCGGATGCACTTGAATACCAGTATTTTACCTGGAGCGACTGCCTATCTGACCACCACAACCCAGTTACTGGGTAACACGACACCACTTGGTAAAACTGGTTGTCAGACTTATGGGCGACCCGTAACAACTTTACTGTCAAAAATCTACTAATAACAGCCGGGATTAGCGCCTTAACGTGCTTTCCGAAACAATTCAGTCAATTCGATTTTGTAATGCTGTTTTATTATGTCTAACTACAATATCAAGTTAATTAATTTAGTATTATCAGTGGATGCCACTCGTAGAAACTATTACTAAATTAAATCAGTTCTTTCTGGAAGGTTGCATCTTTAATTAAACTTTAAGCCGACAGATCCCAAAGGAATCTATTGGAGGCGGATACACAGAGTTCGATGACATGGATGTGGCATATTGTCAATGACGTATTATAAATAGACGCGTCATACACGAACATTAGTGCACTCAAAAACAGCGTAAGCCATGATTGTATCTACATACTTGCTTATAATCATACAGCGCGTGAAGAAAAGGAAATACCTATACCGATATCTTTTGTTAGAAAGAGATGAACATACATACTTAGTTACGTCAATAGCTGCTGCATGTTCATTGGCGCGTACGTAATAATAATTATTATTATTGTAAATGTCAGGCAATTCCTGGCATTTACTTTGCCATTATTGAGCGCAAGTAACGCATCATTGCACATCTAATGTTAGAAAAAGTTTAAATATTTTATAAACTGTACGCAGTTTAACCCGCCTGCCAAGCGTGGCAATTATGCGAGGCCTATGTTCAGCAGTGGACGTCTTTTAACTGAAGTGATGATGATGATAAAAAAAAAATGTGTATATCTTGAAAGTCTTGAAATCGCCAACCCATTTTGGGCAAGTGAGGTGAGCAGTGCTCGTTCTTTCTCTGAATGAAAAGAGGCCTTCACCCTGCAGGGGACAAAAATAGGCTGGTTATTATTATTTATGTGTAATATCTTACCGCCCGCTTCCTGTAGATGTGATTTCGTGAAAAGGGATGGAAGTCAAAGTCAAATTGTTTATTTCAAATAGGCCCATATAACTACACACACTAAATTCTAATATCTAGGGCATTTTCTCACTGACGATCTTAAGGAAAATGTTGATATGGAAAGGGAGCGTAGGGCATTGGCGGTTCGAGGTAACATGTTGGCCCGAAGATTCGCTAGGTGTAGCAATCTGGTAAAAATAACACTTTTTAAGGTATATTGCCAGTGCTTTTACACGGGGAATCTTTGGGTCAACCATACCAAAAGAACGCTGGATGACCTACGCATTCAGTATAATAATATTTTTAGGATGCTGTTGGGACTGCCACGATGGTGCAGCGCTTCTACTATGTTTGCGCAAAACCGAACTGACGGCTTCCACGCCGTCATTCGCAAGAAAACCGCGTCGCTGTTGTCAAGGTGGCGGGCGAGTGGCAACAGCATTCTAAAAACTTTGGCGGAGAGTATCGACTCTCCGATTATTAAAAGTTTTGTGAGAAGGACAATCACTACAAATTAATTTGGGGATGTCCTTTTCACAATACTTTAAAAAACTGTCTTCTCTATTGTATTTTTTGTAACTACTAACACTAGTAATAAGTTATATTATTGTTTACTAACACGTTGGATCATTGTTGTCCGAAAAATAAAGAATATAATAATAAAAATAAGGCACTTTTGAACGTCAATATTTACAAAAAAAATAGAATTGATTCTAGTCGCCCTATGGAAGTGTGTAACAGGAAGTACGTAACAGTTTGAGCATGGAAAAAGTAAGTATTTTTTACTTTTTTTTTTATATTTTTTTTTTAATAGCATGGAATCAGTAAGTACTTTATAATAGCATGGAATTAGTGAACTCATGGAATTTGTAAGTAGACGGGGTCGAATTTCGACCAGTGGGCTACCACTAGTAATTATTCGAATAAACATTTTAGTATTTTTTTTTAATTTTCAGGTTAATTTCTGTTCTTACTCAGTATGCTTATTACCAAGGTGAGATGTCAGATGCTACACATCATATGCAAGTACAGTAAGGCACTCTCGTTTTTTTATATTTGTGTAACTTTACACCTGTGTTGGGTTATCAGGCAACGATTACGTCATTTATTTTCGTTGTCGATATTTGTTCCAGCTCACTTCACTTAAAGTTGTTTTCATTGTGAGATTTCTATAGAATTGATCGGCAGTGTTCAATAATATTATGGGCTGGCCATGTTTGTCGAAGGACCAATGACCGGTGGAGCAGACGAGTCCTGGAGTGGAGACATAGACTAGTGTGGGACGTAAAAAGGTGTCTGGGACAGACCGGATGGGGAAGGCAGAGGACAGGGTGTTGTGGCGCAGCCTGGGACAGGCCTACTTCCAGCAATGGACTGCTATAGGCTGAGTTGTTCAGCTACTATTTTCAATATATTATGAGCATTTTCGCACTTTAACAAAATCCATGTCATATCCATTCTTCCTACATAGTGGCACCTCCGAACAGTAGCATAGAGCTAGGTACCAGATAAAGTCAGCCTTCTAGACTCATTTAACTTGATGCAGTCGGTGGCAGCCATTCATTCCGTTTGACTTTTCATTTTTATTTCATAGCCTCATCATAAGCCTTAGATTGATTTTTTAATTAATAGATGTGGTTTTAATTTGTTATTTGCTATGAATATTGAGTCAGATGTGAGAAGCACAGAATATTATGCTACATGACATCACGACCCAGCGCAATATGTCGCCGACCCAACGTAGTTAATAAGATTTTGTAATGCTGTTTTTACTATATACTAGTTTTTTTGTAACATTATTTGTGTATTTTATCTATAAAGGTTGTAAAATAACTGCGTGTCATAGGTTAAGGGTAGGTTCAGTATCGATAAAGCAACCCAGGAAAAATAAAAATAAATAAAAAACTTAAAAAACGAAAATGAAAACAAAAAAAAATATTGCAAGATCAACCTAATTTAGTACCTACTTACTTAAAATAGCAATCGTTTAGAATTAAAATTATTTTATTTGATGGTCCTAAACCCGTTAAAGTACGAAAAGACTTCTTTTTTTATGTTTCATATTTTTGTTTTTCCTGGGTTCCATTATCGATACTGAACCTACCCTTAAGCTATAGCACGCAGTTACTTAGACACCCTGTATATAAATAGCGTAGTAGTATAGAGAAGTAGTAGTATTAAGCATTTATTATATTCTGACAATGTTTGGGGGAGGCGTGAATGACTACCTACGTAAGGTCGATTTGAACGATTTGTGAGCTGTGCTTCCTACGGCCAGGCTCTGGATGGGTGACCATTCTTTACACAACAAATCCCTTTCGAGACGCATATAAAAATCCATAGCATTTGTAACTATTATTAGTAATCTATAACAGAAACCTAAATGCCAATATGGCCTTTCTTTTATTACATTTTATTGTCATTTGTATAAACGGAAGACCTATTTTTACCAATAGATTTATTTAAGTACCTATTTATTTTAAGAATGAAAGGCGACTATAACAAAAGGTATTTACAAGACAGAAGTGAATGTAAACGCTGGGACGGGGACGCTCTAGAAGGACATAATATAGTGACCTAATTGGTGATAAACATCAGCTAAGATCCCCGAAATCATCCAAGCTACAACAGCCAGTTTTACCTAGTTACTGGAAAGGACCTTGGACCTTGGTAAATGATCTACCAACCCGTACTGGGCCCTCGTGGTAGATTACAGCCCATTCCCTGTCGAAGACAGGAGGCCTGTGTCCCAGCAGTGGGAACATTATAGGCTGATTATATTATTATATTACTTATAATAAAGGACCTTGAAATTATACTTGAGTCAAGTTGAACCCTTCCCCACAATCTTGGGCTGCGACCATCAGACCATGCCTGTTCTCATCTTAGAAACCGTCAGTAAACAGTACATACTTGATGCATAATTTATAATAAAGTTTTCATCTTAGTTTGACCTTATTGTGAGCTGTTGTGTGTCAACGTAAATATTTACTTTAACTTTTTGCTATTGGAGACATACGTGGCTAGCCACAGAATACTATTACTCCTAGCGGAGAGTGGCTAGCATTCGGGCATTCCCGCTGTTTGTATAAACAAGAATAACCTCGAATAACTCTGTACGACATTTTAAATCCGTTTCGTTTTACGCGATTCGCATCGCCGAGACTTTCCTTTAATTTGTAAAGAGAATCTGCTAATTTACGATGATTTAAAATGTATGGAACGAATAATTTACTTTTCCTGTGGTAAGTATAACGAAAAATATGTTTTAATGAGCTTATTATTTGTTTAAACTTTATTTCTTATTTAACCATTATCGCTACGGTAACATTATAAACTTACTAATTGAACTGTAGGCAACACTCATTCATTGCCATTCTTCCCGTAATCATTGGGTTACGTTTCGACTTGGTTACAGTCTGTTACAGTTTCAGTTTTGAAATAATAAATAGTAGAATAGGTTTATGGGGGACGGTCGAGACCCGAACGAAACCAAACCATTGATGAGACGGTAGAGAGCGTATAACTTTGCAAATTAGTAGAATCAGCCCCCAGATTTCTTCAGAATCTTTCAGAATCTTGGTATGTAAAGATGGTCACCCATCTACGGACCAACCCCAGCAATCGTAGCTTAACCTGATGAATCGACCAGTGCGGCTGTTTATTACTTAACTAACTCCTCCTCCTCCTCCTTAGCTCCTCGAATAACAAGATATATTTATGTTAAATAGCAGTGACCAAGCAAAGTGATCAAATTGCTCGTCCTATCCTGATAGGAGGGCAGACATCACCAGTAAGGCGAAAGTAATTATTATGGTCAATTGATCAATGCTCGAGGTCGAGGTCTTTGCCAGGGCAAAGACCTCTTGCCAGAAAAGTACCGGTATTCATGGTCCAGGCAGTACGACCACTTGACAGGGTTGCAAGTTAGTCCGAAAGGTATATCGTGGCCCTGGCACACAGGCAACGGAAGGAACACGGGTGGGTTTTAGTCAGTAAAAGTCTGACACGCCCTCCCGCTCAGCCCAGAGCGGGAGAAGTTATTTGATAATTTCCCACCCAAAAAAAAAAAAAAAAGCCCCCAGATTTATGAACGTAAACGAAGCAAAAGGAGTAGTAGGAGGCGTTCTATGGTTTCTGCCTATATCTATGTCTGCTCTCCCATGGGGGTGGGAAGAAGACGTGAGTTTATGTATTTATGTAGATTTATTTGAGCAGAAATCATTTCCGTCTACATTTCACTTTTAATTAAATAGATGCGAATCCAATCCTCTCTATAAAACACTACCCTACTTTTCGGAGCTTGTTTCAGAAGTTATCAGGATAATTAGTTACACGCAACGTTGTGGTCGACCATGTTTACCTATATTAATTACATGTATATATTTGTTAGTTTTCGAATTAAACAAAGAGTCTTTATGTGATGCTCACATGTTTATGTAAAATTACACAGTGCAGCAGTGATGATTTAATACTTATGAAAAGCAGAGAAGCAAACAATATGTAAAAAACATGTTTCTATTCATTTTTAGGGTTTTCGTACCCAAAGTGTAAAACGGGAACCCTATTACTAAGGCTTCGCCATCTGTCTGTCTGTCACCAGGCTGTATTTCATGAACCGTGATAGTTAAACAGTTGAAATTTTCACAGATGATGTATTTCTGCCGCTATAACAACAAATATTAAAAAAACAGAATAAAATAAATATTTAATTGGGCTCCCATACAACAAACGTGATTTGTTTTGCTCGTTTTTGCTCTATGTTAATAAAGGCAACAGGTAGACGCTTGAAATATTCACAGAATACTAAGTTAAATATTCACTTTAAAAATAAATAATTGAATTAAAATAAAACAAATATTTAATCTCTCTCTCTCATACAGCAAACGTGATTTTTTTGCCATTTATATAGATAATGGTACGGAACCCTTCGTACGCGAGTCCGACTCGCACTTGGCCGGTTTTTTTTATTATTAGCGATGTTTCACTCTTTGATTCTGTGGATTGTTACGTTAAATCAAACAGCTTAAATCAACTTTAGCTGTATGTCCAACAATGCTAGCAAAAAATATCACGTATAAATTCAAACCTTTGTTTAAAATTGCATGCTTTTATATTATGGCGGAATGAGTCCTGCACTAAGATATATCTGTAACATCCTTTAAAGTTACCACATTTTACGCAAATAATTATACTTATTACTTACTAAAAATGGTCAGCCGAATGGTGCGTCAAAAATAGTCGTATCCACTTCTTATTCTATAACTAGCGTGTTACGAGTACTATCTATAGATAGTAGTATACTATGCAGCTCTAGTAGTTACTAATGCCTATTAACAATTCTAAGATTTAATCTTAAATGAGAGAATCTTGAGATTTGAATTGTTAATTGATATTATCGCCCTCATTCTTCAGTTGAAATATGAGCTAGACATATGTGGAAGACTGAATGAAGGTCGGTTTCAACCAAACGTGTGAATGAACATTGTATTCCCATTCTACCAAATTATTGATATGTAAACAGGGATAGAATATTATTTCGTAAGTCTATATCTATACTAATAATACTACTAAATAAATACTAAAATTATAATATATGCTCTTGCTCTTGTTCTGGTGTCTATGTTCGTTTGGCCTAAACCCACCTTTATGGATCGAACTTTAGTTAATAACTAGTTGATCGGATAGACGTTGTCCTGTTCCAATTTTTATAATTCATACAAAAATCCCATTGAAAAATCATTTTCAGCATTTCCCGTAGTTCCAGGTTTTCTTTTTCTTAAAACCTTATTCGGATTACAAAGAACATTTAAAAAGAAATTTAACTAAATCGATTCAGCCGTTCTCGAGTGATGCTTGCCAACGAACAGCATTTAATTTTTATATAAATAGAAGATATATAATGTGTGACTGCGTCAATGTGAGAATATAATGTATGGAAATAATTTATTTATTTATACTTAAAAACGGTACAACACCGTATTCCCTTGCATACTTACTCTCACAGAACACCAGACATAATTATACGCATAATTTACTCCATTCATTCGCAAACACATCACAATACATTTAGTGTTGACAGTCAGGAAGGCGTTGAGCATCTCCAAACTATGATACACTGGGGTTTCGGATTGGCGACAGTTTTGGATGATGGTTGCAATATAAATAATAACTAAATAGCTATAAATTGTTCCGGCTTTAAGCACTTTATTTAAAAAGGTGCCCACGATTATAAGGAAAAAACCGGCAGATATCCTATTTCTTCTGTCAACTTTTAAACGGTGGGAATAAATAGTACTTTACTTATCTGCGGCTGTTGTAATTAAATAAAACAACTCTTAAACGGTGGGAATAAATAGTACTTATCTGCGGCTGTTAAGTAATTAAATAAAACAAGGTGCTGAACGATTTATAGGCCCCTGGGGGCTAGTCTGAGTCTCAACGTGCTAGGAAACCGAATGTTTTACTTTTTCCCCTATTATTTGCAGAATATTTATCTGTGTGGGCGAGTTAATTTGTTGAGGTTCATAGAAAAAGAAAAACAAGAGAGATTTGAAACACCTAACTTCTGACTTCTGACGTTTCATAAGTGCCCATAGTAGGTATATGTGAAATAAAATATATTGAATTTGATTTGGATTGAAATGGGTAATTAAATAAATAATTAAGCAGTAAAATGACTAAACGGGCAGTTAAGTTTGGGCAGTTAATAAATCGGAATTAGCCGGTAAGAAATGTATCTTGGAAGTAGCGCTCGCTTGGCTCGCGCGCGTTTGGTTACAGTTTTAACCTAACCTATTTGGTTGCCCTAGCTTAGTTACCGTAACCAATTCGGCTCGCACATGGTTTGTCACAGTTCCAACCTGACCTATGAACTGCCGAACTATTTACGTAACTGCTCATTCCTTCCCAACATTTTTAATGGCCATTCATTTATTACGACATAGCTTGCAGAGTAAACAAATTGAAGTGGCAGTGGGCTGGCCATGTTTGTCAAAGGACCGATGGCCGATGGAGCAGACGAGTCCTGGAGTGGAGACCGCGTATCGGCAAGCGTAGTGTGGGACGCCCCCCAGAAGAAGAAGCGTAGATGGACCGACAACCTTAAGAAGGCTGGGTCAGACTGGATGTGGAAGGCGGAGGACAGGGTGTTGTGGCGCAGCCTGGTAGAGGCCTATTCCCAGCAGTGGACTGCGATTGGCTGAGTTGATTGATTCATTTATTACACCACTTGAGTATTTTTAATACCGATATTGTAGAAGGAAATCCAATTTTATTTTTATTACTGTTCATGTTTTATTGTCTTACTAGTTTACCAACTTCCGCAAAATTAAATTACTGCCTGTATTTTTTTAACTGATCATAATAACCTCCCTAATGTTTAAATAACAGTTATAAAACGTATTAACCCTTATAAATCAACATCCTAACCAACTTAAGTTAGTAGGTCCGTCTCATAATATAATAATATGTTTACCTCTTTATGAAATACAAGGTCAAATCAAAGTATAAAAACTTAATGACTAAATCAAAGCCAACTAATAAATAAAACCTTATTTTATAACCTCATTATGAACGCAGAATGCAAAAAATGTGCTCGAAGGGTTCCGTACCACCGTACAATATTTTAAGTCTACATTTTTCTATAACACGTTATTTGTATGGGTCCCCTTTAATTTTTAACTTTTTAAATAAGTACATAATTATACTTTATATACATATAACATGACCCAGAATTAACGCACAACCTCTTAAGGGGTAATTTTACTCATCATTATGAACAACTTTTAATAAGGGTCCAAACATGAAAACACGAAAAAAAAATCAGCTGTTCCCTACATTTATGTTCGAATATCTCATCAAAATGTAAGGAACAGCTGATTTTTTTTCGCGATTTCAGGGTTGGTACCATAGTAAAAGTTGTTGATATGGCTGAGTACAATGACCCCTTGACAGGTGCGTTAATTCGGGGACATGTTGTATATAATAATAATTTTATGGCTTTGATTTAGTCATTAAGTTTTAAACTTGAAATTTTCACAGGGTTTGTACTACTATGGACTCTATAACAATTTATTTTGTTATTAAAACGGCCAATAGTAGTACACACTCTGTGAAAATTCCAAGTATCTACTTATGACGGTTCAAAAGATACAGCCCTGTGACAGACGGACGCACGGACGGACAGCGGAGCCTTAGTAATACGGAACCCTAAAAAAGCGATGTAAAACGTTCACAATAAAGAAATGATTTATAAGAACGATGAAACTTAACAATGTAACCATTTAACCACCAAGTGAAAGTATTCCACTTGGTAGTTTTTACGACAGAACTTGCGTTTTTATTAGTGTTTGTATAAATCCGATAAGCAGTGATGATAGTTACCGGGTTTTGTTTTACGGTATTACTTTCTTTAATGATTTGGCGTTTGTGGAAGCAATTGGCTGAAAGCTTTTATTTTGTTTCAGCTTTTTTTGCAAACAGTCTTTCGCAAGTACCCGAACGCAGGAGCAATGATGGCCCAGTGGTAACTGGCCACGAATTACGAGTTGTAGGTCGTAGGTTTTAACACAGACAGGCGCTTTCCTTTGTTAAAATTATTCAGCAACACCGCTCTCAAAACGGTGAAGGAAAACATCGTGAGGAAACCGGCATGCCCTAGAACAAAAAAATCGAAGAAATGTGACATTTCCAACCCACACTGGGCCCGCGTGTTAGATTACAGCCCACTCCCTCTCACCGAGAGGAGGCCCGTGTCCCGCAGTGGGAACATTAAAATATAAAATAAATAAATTAGTTTATTGCAAGTAACAAGACTCATATACAATTAGATACATAAAAAGGTTACAGATAGGATAACAAGCACATAGAAGATAACAAGCACAGACAATATAACAAGCACAGACAAGATAACAAGCACAAATAAAAATGCTCACAAGGTAAGAATATGTCTGCTGCAGCATTGTCGGATATAAGGGCAATCCAGTCTGTTGGCGATCATCACCAGGACGGCTATAAGCTGATTATGCTATGCTTATGCCTTATTAAGTACGCTAAAAAAGAGAGAAGTGGTGATTAAGAGACAGTGCTTAGTATGTTAAAAAAATTAGCACTTTTGTTATACAACATTATTTTTAGTATATGCGAAACCAGAATATAGTTTGTTCAGAATAAGGAACTGAATCGATTTCAATAATTTTTACACCATGTTATATTTTGTCCTAAAAATATTTAAGTGTGATGGAAAATGTTAGCACCATTTAATTACTTACAATACAATCGCCGTACGGTTAGGTACCTACTGCCAAATTATTATCAATGAGCGCAAGACGACCCTGGACCCGTTAGCATGTTTTTGTACGGACAACCCGGTAACATAACAACCTCATAACTTTGTGATTTTTCACGATACAATTTTGAAATTCAGTACATAGATTATTTACATATAAATACTAGACACGTGTTTCGGGTTTCGCATATACTAAAACTAATATTGTATATAAAATGCCTATTTTTGTTATGTGATTGATTGCATATTTATTTAGCACAGAACAATACATATTTATTTATTTCATTTATTACCTTAAATGTTTTGAAGGAGCTCGTGGCTAAGTTATAACAACTGCGTGGGTCGATCCATCAGGTTAAGCTACGTTTGCCGGGGTTGGTCCGTGGATTGGTGACCATCTTTACATACCGAGACTCATTCATGTCTCATAAGCACGTTACGCCGTTGGACCCAGCTATCAATCGTGGATCTTTGACAGTCGTTATGGCTCGTCAGAAGTCCGAAAGTCTGGAAACCAGTCTTACCAAGGGATATCGTATTACCCAGTTACTGCGTTGTGGTGGTCAGATAGGCAGTCGCTCCATGTAAAATACTGGTATTCAGCCACATCCGGCTAGACTGGCAGTCAATCCCAACGTAGTTGGGAAAAGGATGGGCAGATTGATACTGTTGACATAACAATAAGGATAGGCAGATTGATACTGTTGACATTACAATAAGGATAGGCAGATTGATACTATTGACATTACAATAAGGATAGGCAGATTGATACTGTTGACATTACAATAAGGATAGGCAGATTGATACTGTTGACATTACAATAAGAATAGGCAGATTGATACTATTGACATTACAATAAGGATAGGCAGATTGATACTGTTGACATTACAATAAGGATAGGCAGATTGATACTATTGACATTACAATAAGGATAGGCAGATTGATACTGTTGACATTACAATAAGGATAGGCAGATTGATACTGTTGACATTACAATAAGGATAGGCAGATTGATACTGTTGACATTACAATAAAGATAGGCAGATTAATACTGTTGACATGACAATAAGGATAGGCAGATTGATACTGTTGACAATACTGTGTAAGACCGCCAGTCAGTCACAATACCCCCATACTAGTTAATACTGTATTACATGTAGGTACTACTACTAGTTAATACTGTATTACATATTACTCCTCATTGCTGTGACCCGTAGAGTAAAAAAAACCGGTCAAGAGCGAGTCAGACTCGCTCACCGAGGGTTCCGTACGAATATATGATGTTGATGATTTCTGAAAAACTGTGCTATTTAGTGACATCGTTTTATTTTTCCTGTAATCTTTACATACGTTTCTATCATATATTATATATGAATATATTTTTTTACGTTTTTCGTCAAAAGTCGGAATTCATGCTGCCTAAAAGAAAATGTTTGAGAATGTGCAAACAGCGTTCTTTCATAAGATACCCCATATGCCCTAGTAGCCCCACTTCAAATTTTTAAGACCACCTTTCAGTCCCATTTGCAAAAAGATATATATTTTTTAATTTCTTTCTTGCTTGTAAAATAGTTACGCAAACGTCATGTAAAACTATTCTAAATTTCAAGTTGATAGCATAAGTAGTTCTTGAGATATCCAGGTGTGACAAACAGACAGACAGACTTAGTCTCACCATAAGGGTTCCTTTTTACCATTTTGATTCGGAACCCTAAAAACAAGTGAGAACTATAGGCTCCTTAGAAAAATTTAATGAAACAAATGAAAACAGGTTGCATATGACGTAACTAAAGGTGACAATACATTTACCCCTTTATTAATAAACTAACTGCTGCCCGCGGCTTCGCCTGCATAGCTTTTTCTCAACATATTATAAACCTTCCTCTTGAATCACTTTATCTATTATAAAAAACCGCATCAAAATCCGTCGCATAGTTTTAAAGATCTAAGCATACATAGGGACAGACAGGAAGCGGGAAGCGACTTTGTTTTATACTATGTAGTGACGTTGCAAAAGCAGTCGCTTAACGTTACTTAACTTTATGCAACGTTTATAAAGAAACCCCAATATCTAAAACCTAGATCCGTTGCGAGTCCATAGGCGGTTTAGTCCACTTTCTACAACCCAGGCCGGACAGACAAAATTAAGCAATAACAAAACGAACGGGGATTTGGATGAAAAGTTGGTGTTGTACAAGTTATTGTACAACACCAACTTTTCATCCAAATCCCCGAAGAAATACTCAACTCTTCCACTATCTAAGTCTTCTACAATCAAAAAGAACGAGCGAAACCGTCACGAGTACAAATTTACCTTTTAAAAGTGCAAAACAAACTTCTATAATATATTTGCAACACAAAAGTTAAATAGAAACATTTTGTCCGACACAGCAAAGAAAGTCTACTTTAACTTTGTTCTTAACAAATCGTCTTTAATATCTGTAACTACAGTGCAACCTTTGCATTTTTGCCAGACCATTTTGCCTATAATTCATTCTATCTACTAATAATGTTTGCTTGTGTCGGAGATTTACTTTTGTTTATAATTTAAAGTTGTTTTAAATTGCCTGTAAAGAGTTAAACAATGTCATTTAGTCTATTTTAAACGTAGGCAACAAATTCTGATTTATATTTTAGTACGATGAAAATTCTAGTTATTATATTTTGTCAGATACATTAAACTTTGTTAGGTTAGTTTCTTTAACAAATTATTATGAAAAGCATCCTACAATCTATCATTAATTCGGAGAACCACAGTAAATTTAAACTTTAAGATTCGCTAGCTAATTTAATTTGACCCTGTATACAAATGTGTATGTGTCAATATTTCCCAGAACATTGACAGAGATGCCCCCTTAAGCCTTCAGTGTTTTTACAGCCAAACATACCCTGGGCTGGGATGGAACTGCTTTGGAAAAGTATGTCAGTAAAATCTGCAAAATCAGCCAGTCTTTCTAAACATAATCGAGACTAAAAACGACATAAAAAAAATACTGCACCAAGAACTGATTTTTCCAACGCCAGATATCCCGAGGAATAATTTTGAATTAATGATGAAGTTTTTCACACTAAAACTGTCAAACAATTTTATTCCACAGATAAAAGATATCTGACCCTTGAAAAATCAGCCCTTTATGGCCAGAACTCAGAATCAAGACGTCGTTTAAAAAAAACCCACACTATGCACGCAAAACCCTGGTCTACCACTAGTGTTCCCCAAGCTTCGGTGGAAGTTTCCGTCGGCAGCCAGGTGCTGTTCGCAGACGCTGCCGTTAACTTGTTACACAACTTCCACTAGAAATTGTTCCGTTTTTTTGTTTTTTTATTCTTACTTTGTGTGGAAAGCAAATTTTCTGAACGGATTTTTGTTATTTTTTGGGCATTTCCGCTGTGGTTACGTGTTAAATTGTGAGGTTATGGGAGGAGTCGTCGCCGACTGTAAAATGAATAATTAAAAGTTGTTATTGGATCTTTATTGAAAAAATTGATGGATTAATTCAAATTCTTATACAGGGTTATTTTTAAAACGTCAATAACCTCTTAAGGGGTCATTGTACTCATCATTATGAAGAACTTTTACTATGGGACCAAACCCGAAAACGCGAAAGAAAATCAGCTGTTCCCTACATTTTAACGAATTATTTGAACATAAATGTAGGGAACAGCTGGTCGGCCGCCGCCGGTACCCCGTCCCTCGAGGCCGTCAAGAGTGGACGGGGTTGCGTGGCAGCACGGTTCGGGGAGATTGTCGTGGTAGGAGTATACTTCTCCCCGAACCGAACTCTCGCCGAGTTCCACAACTCCCTAGGGGAGTTGAGAGTCGTCGTCGTCGGGTACCATGCCCTCCCTGTGATCGTCCTCGGGGACTTCAATGCCAAGAACGTGGCTTGGGGTTCCCGGTATACGGACAAACGGGGCAGGATGGTGGAGGACTGGGCTCTGGAGACAGGCCTGGTCGTCCTAAACCGGGAATCTGTCCCCACGTGTGTACGGATGCGGGGTGAATCAGTGGTGGACATCACGTTTGCCAGCCCCGCTCTGTCGCCGCGTGTCATTGACTGGCGCGTCATGGAGGCAGTGGAGACCTATTCCGATCACCGGTACATCCGGTTTGACGTCTCCGCCCAGACCTCAGGTGCGCTGGTCCGACAGGCCCCGAGTGGTCCACGGTGGGCGCTGAAGCAGCTGGACCGGGAGCTCCTCCTGGAAGCCTCAATCGTGCAAGCCTGGGTGTCATCACCGGACAGGCCTGCTGACATAAACGACGAGGCGGAGTGGTTCCGGGAGGCCATGTCTGAAATATGTGACGTGGCAATGCCCCGGGTCCAGCCCGGACGTGCTCGGCGCCAGGTGTACTGGTAGTCGCGTGAGCTGACCGCTTTACGCGAGGCGTGCGTTGCTGCGCGCCACCGGTACTCCAGGCACCGCAGGCTCCGTATCCGCCCTCCGGATACGGTGGCCATTCAGGCGGAGCTGTATGAGGGGTACAGAAGCGAAGACCGCCCTCCGAGATGAAATCCAGCGGGCCAGAGGACTGGCTCGCGAGGAGTCGCTGGAGACTTTCAACAGGGACCCGTGGGGACGCCCCTACAAAGGGGTGAGGGATAAACTCCGCCCCCCCGCTGACGGCTCCCCCGCTGACGCAGAGTCTCCGGCCCCAGCTTGTGGAGGACGTGGTGAGCGCTCTGTTCCCTTCGCGACGGGAACATACTCCTCCACCCATGGCTCCGTCTCCTGCGGTGCCCGATGCGGACCACACTGCCGACGACGACGACGATGCTCCGGAGGTGACCGAGGTAGATCTGAGAGTGGCGGTACGTAGGCTTAATGCCAAGAATACCGCCCCAGGACCCGACGGCTTGCCTGGAAAAGCCTGGGTCCTGGCCTTGGAGGCTCTCGGGCCTCGACTAAGGGGGCTCCTAAGCGCATGCTTGGAGAGGGGCTAGTTCCCACTTCGTTGGAAGACGGGGAAACTGGTCCTCATTAAGAAGCCAGGGCGCCCGGCGGACTCTCCGTCTGCTTACCGGCCCATCGTGCTGCTCGACGAGGTGGGCAAGCTCTTTGAAAGAGTAATTGCAGACCGCCTTGTCGGGCGGCTGGTGCGGGTGGGGCCGGATTTGGCGAAGAGCCAGTTTGGTTTCCGCAAGGGGCGCTCTACAGTGGATGCCATCATGCGCGTTCGAGCCCTCACGACGGGGGATGCTGTTGCCCGGGGTGGGGTTGTCTTGGCAGTGTCTCTTGACATCGCCAATGCCTTCAACACCTTGCCCTGGAGTTGCATAAGGGAGGCACTTCGGTATTACCGGATGCCGACCTACCTCTGTCGAGTGGTCGAGGCCTATTTGACGGACAGGGCCGTCATCTACCCCGGTCACCAAGGAGAGTGGAACCGGCGAGAGATGTCGTGCGGTGTCCCACAGGGATCGGTCCTGGGGCCGCATCTGTTCTCGGACATCTGGTACGACTGGGTGCTGCGCGCCGACCTGCCTAGCGGCCTCAGCGTAGTCTGCTACGCTGACGACACGCTGGTCCTGGCGCAGGGGAGGTCGCATGAAGCGGCAACCGAACTGGCGGCACGTGGCGTTGCGACAATCGTCGATAGGATCCGGCAATTGGGACTCGAGGTGGCCTTGCACAAGTCCGAGGCCATGTGTTTTTATGGTCCTCGGAACGCGCCACTGTCGGGTTCCCAGATAACGGCGGGAGGAGTTCACATCGGTGTCGAGTTGACGATGAAGTACTTGGGACTCGTCCTCTACAGCCGGTGGAACTTCGTGGAGCACTTCCGACGTTTGGCTTTTAGACTGGAGAGGGCCGGGGCTGCTTTGAAGCGGCTTCTGCCCAATCTAGGGGGTCCAAACGCCTCCTGCCGGAGGCTCTACGCGGGGATCGTGCAGTCCATGGCCCTTTACGGGGCACCGGTGTGGGCGCGTTCTCTGAGGCTGCGACCAGCCCAGCTGTTGAACGCGTCCCAAAGGGTCATGGCCATCAGGCTGGTACGGGGTTACCGCACGGTCTCCCGTGAGGCGGCGAGCCTCCTTGCCGGACTGCCGCCGTGGGATCTGGAGGCAAAAGTCCTCGCGCACATCTGGGAGTGGCGCGAGGAGGCGAAAGGCCGGGGTGAAACTCCGCTGCCGCGAGTAATCGCAGCACAGCGGACGGAGCTCTGGCGGGATCTCATGGCGGCATGGAGAGTGCGATTGTCGCAACCCAGCGCAGGGCACGCCACAATTGTGGCGATAAGTCCCCTCTTTGAGGAGTGGCTAGAGAGGCTCCACGGCGTCCTCACCTTCCGCCTGACGCAGGTCCTCACCGGACACGGTTGTTTCGGGAGGTTCCTGTTCAGGATAAAGAGGGAGGAAACGCCCGGGTGTCACCACTCTGTGGATCGCCCGGAGGACATGGTGGAGCATACGGTGGAGGTCGGCCCGGCTTGGGTGGAGCACCGCCGTGTCCTCACGGAGGCGATCGGCGGCAGCGATCTCTCGCATCCGGCCCTGGTTCAGGCCATGGTTCGGAGCGAGAGTGCATGGGAGGCCGTCACCTCCTTCTGCGAAGCAGTAATGCTCGCGAAGGAGGAGGCGGAACGCGTGAGGGTAAGGCAGGGTTCGCGCCCTCACGCCCTTAGCCGCCGCAGGAGACGCCCCGGGCGTCGGGAGTCACAAGCTGATTTCCGGCCACCGTAGGCGCGGGCCTGCGGACGGTGAGCGATGGGTAGCTCGCCGTCCGATAAGGACCAGGCCCGGGTCGACGGCGCGTTGTGTTTCACGCGCGCCTCAAAGAGATGTCAGCACCAACTGACGGGGTCCGTTAGGGCCAATGCCTGCCGGGGTTGCGAATTTGTCTGAAAGGGATATCGTGACCCCGGCACACTGGCAACGGAATGAACACGGGTGGGTTTTAGTCAGTAAAAGTCTGACACGCCCTCCCGCTCAGCCCAGAGCGGGAGAAGTTATTTGATAATTTCCCAAAAAAAAATTTTTCAGAAAAAAAAAAAAGGGAACAGCTGGTTTTTTTTTCGTGATTTCAGTTCTGATCCCATAGTAAAAGTTGTTCATAATGATGAGTACAATGACCCCTTAAGAGGTTATTGACGTTTTAAAAATAACATAATTTAAAAATACAGGAAGATCACACAACTAACTATTTACACTAGGTACTAAGCGTCGACGTACTCGTCTGCATCGCTGTCACCTGTGAACGTGCCCAGAAGACTGGCAGCATTGCCACGTTGAATGGCAATGCTAATTCTTTGGCCAAAGAACGAGCCAGCCCTCTGGTCACGTGAAGTGTCCGATCAGTCGGCGAGAAATTTCCTTAAAAAAGGAAACGTGCACGGCCTTATGATCCGAGCGTTTCGACCACAAACGGCTCAAAACACAAGGGTCTCAGCAGCCGCAGCATGGATTGATGGATGAATTGTGTGAGGAATGTTTAGAGAGATAAGAGAGTGGATGATCCCGTGATGGATGACAGTGGTGAAAAAGAAAAGGTGTTGCGCCGACCCCAAGTAACATGGACCAGGACACTAAGATGATTGAGTCTTCATTATAATGCAATTATATTTGCAACGAAGATATAACGTTAAGGTAGGTTTTAACTAGAGATCGGATATTCGGATGCATATTCACCTAAAGTTTGAGAGTGGACTAGTATGGAGTGCGCTTCGGTACGGGAAAAAGTGTCGGTTTCTAGGACTGACGAATTTTAAAGAACTTCTCTATTGTACTGTGTATCCCCGAATAAATATATTTCGTTTTAGAATATAAGGTTTTGAAGAAATATTAAGTGTTTTTGAATTTTCTTGCCTTGTTCTAAATAGATAAGAAATATTTGTCATACTTAGGAATACAAAATTGTTTACCTATTCACTGTTTTTACTGAAACCCCGCGATCCCGGAATAAAAATATATTTTAAGAAGCCGTTTCCATACTTTGTATCCATTGCCGGGAAAAAACGTACTTTAGGTAAATATGCATCCGAATATCCGATCTCTAGTTATAACCTACCTTAACGTTATATCTTCGTTACAAATGTAAAATCTCATACGTGAAATTTTTGTCGAAAATGAGTTTTGCAGATATTTGAAAAGCGATTTTAATACCCATACTTAGCAATAACTTCCATGTGAATACGAGTATCTTATTGTTTCGATAAAGCACGTACCGTTTATCATCATTTTCAAAATGTCGTGTCAACATATGAGAGTTTATAGTGACAGTTTTATTTAAAAAACAATTGAAAATTTCGAGAAAAAAGCGTCAAGCACTACAATTTTATTTTGCGCCTACTTTGAGCTAGGATTATTTTTTATTTTTTCTCGAAAGTTAGTTTATACACATGAGATTTTAAATTTGCAACGACGATATGTTTGACCAACAACCAGCCAAAGAAACTGTGATGGCATTTCTAGTTGATAGCTTTCTAGTAGGTACCTTTCACTAAATGACGAAGGTTATAGTAACAAATCGTTGGTAGCATAGCGAGCGTCGTCTACATGTTTGAAAACCGGCAAGTGCGTGTCGGACCACGCACAATGAAGAGTTCTGTAGTTTATAGTATCTACATACTACAGACACTACATCATACATCATATACTTACACTTTGCATTCATTAAATATTATGTATTATACTCTTCTATTGGTTTTGCAATATTATTTTGCGAATCGTTCTAAAAACGATTAGTTTTCTTTAATTTTCATATTTTTCAATGCTATGACACTTACGTCAGGCTGTCAAGCTGTCATTACTTTTTCTTCTAATTTTCTCTCATAGTTTTCTTACTGGCTTAGTCCATGAAGGTTACTTTTGATTTATATAATTTAAATTAGTTTTATCAATATGTTTAGCTCAAATATTGTATTTTATAGATAATTATAATTGGTTGCTGTATAATATTTGTATCCTAACTCACATTTATAATAATAATTGAAACGCTCTCAAAATTCATCAAAAAGGTTTTTGGTACGAATATATGATACGAATATGTCTGGCCTTTTCGAACACTGAATTTGAAATTAAATTCTGTAAAGAACAGAAAAAACAGATGATGTGGAAAAATCAACCGAGACTCGAATATAAAAGGAATTTCTGACACATTCCCGGGAGATCTGATCTGGTAGCGCTGAAGGAATCATCTCTACAAAAGT
Organism: Tiliacea aurago; assembly: GCA_948098905.1. Lineage (NCBI taxonomy): Eukaryota > Metazoa > Arthropoda > Insecta > Lepidoptera > Noctuidae > Tiliacea > Tiliacea aurago. Next base: position 23,583,567 of record OX402582.1, read on the forward strand.
CTTGCAACATACTCAGTCTTCTTGGAACTACATACTTGCCAAGAGGACCATCCACTACTGCAGAGACCTGGACTGGACTGGCAGTGATACTGCGAAGCGGATCTACAGGCCTCTAAGCTAACGAGGCCTGACGACTTCTACACTGCCTGTTGAACCTACTAAAATAACTGGAAGCGGATCTGGATGCTTCAGAGCTGACGAGGCCTGACGTATCGAACCTGGACACCGTTTTGTACCATCCTTTTATAACCTCCCTTAACTTTTTTAATTATTTTTTCTGTATTTTTTAAAATTCTTCAATTATATAGTTAACTAGTCTACTTTCCCTTTTATTTTTAATTGTTTGCAGTAGACTTGTTACAGTTTGGCGCCCACCTTAAAATCAAACTTAATCTTTTTTTAAATTCTAAAACAAACTATCACTAGTACTATTTGTTTTTGGACTCTTATTTGGCTTAATCTCTTTTTTATAACATGTATTAGGTTTCAGATAGGTCTAATACTAACTTACTTTTCCTCTTCAGCCCTCCTCTTGAAGACTTCTTTACTCAACACATCTACATACTTAACAAACTTATACTGCACCCCACACACGTGCACACTACTACGGTTACCCACTGGTAATCGTATCCATTCTTCGCTTGTGAGTGTTTTTAAAACCATTCGTGGTCACTTACAAGTTGGGGTTTGGATTACTCTACGACGTATTATAGGAGAATATCCTATAATCGTTACCACCTACACATAACCCTCTACTTATACCTCACTACCCTGCACCCCCACACACTTGCACACCACTACGTTTACCCACTGGTAATCGTACCCAGTCTTTGCTTGTAAGTATTCTTAAAACCACTCGTGGTCATTTACAAGTTGGGGGCTGGGACACTTCAAGACAACTACAGGACAATATCCTATGGTCGTTTATACAAACCTAAACATCTACGTAACACTTATTCCAAATACTTCACTAAACTACACATATACATACATGCAACATACGATGTGCCACCCCTGCCTTTTTTGTTTTTTATAGTTGTATCATTTAGTCTGATCATATTGAGTCCTCTTAAGCACTCTACGATGTGCCACCCCTGCCTTTTTTGTTTTTTATAGTTGTATCATTTAGTCTGATCATATTGAGTCCTCTTAAGCACTCTACGATGTGCCACCCCTCCCTTTTTTGTTTTTTATAGTTGTATCATTTAGTCTGATCATATTGAGTCCTCTTAAGCACTCTCGAGTCCTCTTGAGTCAAAACACTCGTCCTCTTTAACACTCACTGTCTTTGAGTTTTCATTAACCCTCATTTACCTCATTAATCCTCATTTACCTCCTTTCACACATTTTTATCCTCTTCAAATTAATTTTTAGTCATGGATAGAATTATTTTCTTTGAACTTTTAAACAAAGCTGAGCTAGAATATGAAATCAAAATAAGATTAGTGGAACCAAAAGATACAGTAATACAGCTTAAAAAACAAATTCTTCAACTCGCACCTCAAACTCCCTCTGAAGATATTTTAGACTCGTTATTGGATGAACTGATTTGGACGAACTTACCACTTCACTAAATTATATCGAATCAAAAATACTATTGTTAGAACAGGGTAACCATAGACTCAACAAAAAAATTAAAACTTTTATTAATCATCTATTTCATCGACTAGAGAGGATCGATACTGATTCAGATCCCTCAGAGGTAAATCGTTTAACTCAAACTAAAGAGATTTTTTACCTTAGAATCAAAATTTTATTCTTTAATAACTGTTTCCAACGACATCAACCCTCAACCTATAGCAGTCAACCGTCCCTCTTCTACTCCTAATAGCCCCAATGAGACGATGTTTCATACTATACTCCCTGACATTCAGTCTCAACCTCTAAACTCTATTCCCAATAATTCCCTTAACGAATTAAAACGAATAAAATACGACGGAAACTCTTGTCCTCGTTCATTTATCCAGAAAATTCAGGAATTTAGTATTTCTAGGAGTATTTCTTCAAACAAATTATTGGATCATGCGTTCGAATTACTTACCGATAACGCTTTACACTGGTACCGTTTTAAACGTGACTCTTTGTTATCATGGGACGATCTTTGCGAAGCTTTGATTACTGACTTTGGCGGTTTTGACTATGACCATAAATTATTAGAAGCCATTAATAGTCGAACTCAAGGCAAGGATGAATCTATAGTTATTTTTATTTTCATACTGACTGGCATGTTTTCCAGACTTTCAGTAAAACTATCGGAAACTAAAAAACTCCAAATCATTATTCGTAACATCCGTCCTTGTTACTCACCTTATATCGCGAATAATAATATTAACTCTATTCTTGCACTTATTTCATGTTGTCAAAAATATGAAGAATTCCTAGACAAAGAGAAACGTTTCAGCGAACCTCAAACTACAAATAATCCTTTAACTGTCGAATTTAATTATAAACCTTCTAAATTAACGTCAAAGCCCTCAACCTCTAACGCGTTTTCCAACAATAAACCTCAAGTCAATACAATTATAAAAAAAAATAATAATGCTTTTTGTGTACGCTGCCGCATTAATGGTCATACACTAACTAATTGCTCGCAACCTCGTACATTAATTGTTTGTTTCAAATGTGGTTTAAAAGATGTTAAATCTACTGATTGCCCTAATTGTAATAAAACTAAGAACTCAAAAAACTAAACAATGACTTGGGTAATAAAAACTTTAATCAATCAGACTGGCATGATTGGTTACAAACCTTAAAAAATTTCTTTCATTGTTACAAAATAACTTCAATTTATGATAATGAAAAAGATTTTAATCGTCCTTTTATTGATATTTCTATCAATAACAAAATATTTTCCGGCTTACTAGATAGCGGTAGTTCTATTACAATACTTGGTAATAACTCTCATCTAGATATTTTAAAATTAGGCTTCACGTTATCCAAGTCATCTTCAATGACGATTACTACTGCCAGTAATCATAAAAGTAAATCCGTTGGCTTAATTGACATCCCGATTAGATACAATAATCAAACTCATCTAATCCAAGCCTTCGTGTTCCCAAATATATCTCCTTCAATTATCTTAGGCGTCGACTTTTGGAAAAAGTTTAATCTTATTCCACATATTCTTTCTTAGGCTTTTAAAGCTATTACTAAATGTTCAGTGGTTACTGAAACTACTAAACAAGTACTTCCATATAATCATCTCTCTTTAGTGCAAAAAACTATCGCTGATGACATGATTAAACGATTTAAAGCTATATCCTTCGAAAGTAAAGGAGTACTGGGCCGCACTCATCTTATTAGTCACCATATCGATACTGGTGATACACCTCCTATTAAACAACGTTGGTACCGTCTTTCTCCTGAAAAACAAAAAGCTCTCATTATTGAAGTTGATAAAATGTTAGAATGGGGTGTTATTGAAAAATGCGAAAGTCCTTGGCTTTCTCCGGTTATCATTACACCTAAAAAGAATGGCGAATGGCGTTTCTGCGTTGATAGTCGTAAATTAAATTCAGTTACTCGTAGAGACGCTTACAGCCTTCCATTTGTGACGTTTTGACGTTTGCACTGGTGGAATCGTTGCTTGAATTATTCGGAGAAATAAAATAAAATTACGACGTTATAGTGTTGAAAAAGTTTTTAATACAGTGTACAGCAGATTAATACAAAATATAAAGTGTAGTGAGATCTCGTGAGTTCTCTCTAACGGTGTAATTATTGCGTAAACAAATATAAATCTCCAAGCCATATTTACATACCCACAATATAAAAAAAAAACGAAAACGTAAACAGACTTTGTACCAATACTTGTTGCAAGAATGCCGGTAAAGTGTGGTGGATGTGGCAAATTTTTGTCAGCGGTTGACACGGCGAGGTGCACAAAATGTGCCGTCGCTTATCACCGAGTGTGCGTCGGCCTCCCTACGAAAGGCCCCTTAGTCTCCGCCTGGCATTGCCCTGAGTGCAGGAAAGATGTCCGCAGGGACAATAAGTCCGAAACGCCCGTGCGAGGTTGTGTGGCAGTAGTACGGGGTGAGCAGCCGGCGTCCATGTCGATGTCAACGCTATCAGCTGTGGCGACGCTGGAGACGGCAACGCCCACAACGACAACGCCTCTGTCAACTGCCGTTTCGCCAACGCCTCTGTCAACTGCTGCACCGTTGACGCCTCAGTCAAGCACAGCACCGCCGTCGCCTGTAGTGGTGGAGGCGCTCATGCAGGTGTTGACGCCTTCCCCTATCGTGACTGTGGCTGTGGACCAAGACAACAATGCTTCGAAGATGATTCCCGAGGTCCCGGAGGATGTAGGCTCTGCTTTGAAACTTGTAGTGGAGGAGCTGCGCACTTTGAGATTTGAGGTTTTGGAGCTTCGGAAAGACGTAGCGGAGTTGAAGGCGTCTCACGACTCAAGTCACAGCCGTATGGATGGGATTGAGTCCAGATTGGAGGCGCTTGAAAAGCGACACGATACCGGATACGATCCGATAACAAATTTAAGTGCAGTCGAGAGTGTGGTTCTACAGCTCAAGAGGGACCTCAATGACAGAGATCAAGAGCTGATGGCAAACGATCTGGTGATAGCGAACGTGCCGGAGTCGCAAGCGGAAAACCCAACACAACTGTTCCGGTTAATTGCCACAAAGTTAGGAGTCGCTTTGGAGGACCGGGACATCGTGAGCGCAGAGCGAGTTGGCGGAAGACACATTAAAGCGACTAGCCCCACAGCTTCAACAGAACCCCGCCCTCGCGCTATCATGGTGCGCCTCGCTCGACGTGATCAGCGGGACGCGGTGTTGAATGGCGCCCGCGTGCGACGTGACGCTACAACAGAAAATCTCGGGGTCCCTGGGAAACCCTTACGGTTCTTTATCAATGAGAGGCTGACCAGGTCGAACCAGCAGTTATTTCGTCAGACAAGGGCCGCTGCAGCCCTTCATGGATGGCGGTTCGTATGGACGAAGCGCGGTCGCATCTTGGTCCGGCAAAAGCCTGGAGAAGCCACTCATAGGGTTGCATCTGGGGAAGACATTCAACAGATTATTGGACCATACACAGACACTTATCAATAAAACTTTGTTCGTTGCTGCACATTTGTTTGTACTAGTTTATGGTTTTTCTAGATATAATAGTTTATTAAACATGGTGTCTGAGTGTCGTATCTGTCGGGATCTGGGGAGGTGGAAATATCAAAGTGAGTACTGCATTATTACGAGGAACATAGTTACATTATTTACACATATTATTATCTACACATTGACAACAACATTATTTACAAACAACATATTTATATTATTTCCAATTCATAATGACTGGGAGCGTTATTTTAAGAGTAACACAGTTAATTATTTACTACAAGAACTAAAAATTATGTACAAACATTATTTACACAAAATAAATAAACATAATTACCATGATAAACATGTAAATAAAATATTATTATTACTATATAAGTACACTTATACAGACATTACTCTTTATATGACATGCTTAAGTCAACATTATTAAAATTTGGTTTATTCAATGCGGGCTCTCTGGCAACTAACCAGGATGAGTTTCTAATTGCCATGTCACAACACTCAGTGGATATAATGGCAATTAACGAAACGTGGTTGAGACCTGGAGAGGAGGGGCGCGCGCCTAAGGTTCCGGGATATAGGTTGAAGCACGTGCCGCGCCCTGTGACTATACGCGGGGGGCGAGGCGGAGGTGTAGCGTTTTACATTAAAACGGGACTTAGGGCGCGTGTGCGGCCACACTCAGAGCCGTCTGATGTGGAACAGATGTGGTTGAACCTATCTATCAATGGTAGAAAGTTGTTGATTGGCACGGCCTACAGGCCACCATGGTTCGAATTATCAAAATTTCTGGAAGGAATAACTGACAGTATCAGCGCATTGGCACCTTATGATCACTTGGTATTGTTGGGGGATTTCAACGTTAATCTACTTGATAAAAACAATACAAAAACTAAAGAAATGATGGAATTCCTAAATTATACCAATCTAAATCAGGTAGTACAGTCACCAACTCATTTTGTGGGGGATAGTAGTACTCTCATAGACGTAATCTGTACCGATGTCGGGGTCCGTAATGTATTGGTCAGTCATAGCAGGGAACTTGGTCATCATTCGTTTATTGTATGTGATACAGTCATCAAGAAGGTAAATAGCAAACCTAGGCTAGTTGTGTATCGGCCTCTAAGGGATATATTGATTGATTACTTTGTAGTGGATCTGAAATTAATGCCATGGTTTGAAATAAGCTTAATGCCAGATGTTAATAGCATGATTCAACATTTTAATGACTGTATCACCCTATTGTTTGACTTGCATGCCCCCATAAAAAGCAAGATTTTTAGGGACCGTCCCACACCATGGTTAACAGATAATATTAAATTAATGTTTAAGCTGCGAGACGAGGCAAAGGATAAGTATCATAAGGACAAGCTAGACACTACAAAAAAATATTATTTGGATTTAAAAAAACAAGCTATTGCAGCACTTACACAGGAAAGGAAGGTATACTTTGACGGGCACATTAATAGTCAGATAAAAAACCCCAAAAAGCTTTGGAAAAATCTTAAATCAGATGTGTTTGCGGAACATAGTGAAGGTATGCTTCCCGTACAATTTAATGACCCGGACAAGATAAACAAGGCATTTCTGACTGTACCAGGACAGAGCATACTGCCCACATCGCAACTTTCATATTTTGATGCAAATAGATTTGGTGAAACTCAATTTCAGCTACGAAATGTTAATGAGGAAGAAATTTCGAAAATTATTAAGAGTCTGGGGTCTAATGCTAAAGGGATGGACGGAGTGAGTCTGGATATGATTGAGCTAACGTTACCAACCACTCTTCAGGCTATAACCACCATAGTAAATAAGTCGATAGATACCCACACTTTCCCAGACTTATGGAAGTGCGCTATTGTGCGTCCTTTACCCAAAATCGGCAATCCAAGTACTTTTAAAGACCTACGTCCTATTAGCATTTTGCCCTGTTTGTCGAAAGTATTGGAGAGGGTGGTTTACAACCAAATGTTCGAATATTTAGAAGCAAATAACGTGCTCCCCGACCTTCAGTCTGGTTTTAGGAAAGGCCGTGGGACGGCCACAGCCCTTTCTGACGTAGTGGGGAATATCCTGGAGGCACGGGACAGAGGGGAGGGAACAATCCTTGCACTTCTTGATTTTTCACGGGCGTTCGATGCAATAAACACCACACTGTTACTTTCCAAGTTAGCCTATTATGGTTTTACAGCGGAAACAATAGAGTGGTTCGCTAGCTACTTACAAAATAGGTCACAGCTCGTTGAAATCCAGAAGGAGGATGGATCAAAGTTGTCATCCCCCCCTCGTCGGGTGTCACGTGGTGTGCCTCAAGGATCGATTTTGGGGCCCCTTCTGTATATTCTTTACAGCACAGATATTATTAAGTCATTTCAGCATTGCAGGTATCACATGTATGCCGATGATATCCAACTATATATATCATTTAAACCAGCTGATACATTAGAGGCAGTTGAGAAAATCAATGATGATCTAGAAAGAGTGGTGGTATGGTCAGATAGTAACTCACTAGTATTAAACCCACTGAAATCAAAATTTATGGTTTTAGGAAGTAGGAAATTGATCAGCGCCATACTGTTAGCCAAACCAGAAGTAGTTATCAGGGGGGAGAAAATAGATAGGGTAGAGATAGCATGTAATCTTGGGTTAACCATGGATCCGGAACTACGATTTGAGAAGCACATCAGTAACTCAATGAGAAATTGCTTTTATAGACTGAAACTTCTTTATTCAATTAGAGACTACCTGAGTGTTGATCTACGGAAACAACTAGTGGATAGCCTAATATTATCAAGGCTTAACTATTGCGATACTGTGTATGGTCCATGCCTGTTAACAAGAACAGAGAAGCTGATACAACGTATACAAAATGCATGTGCACGGTTCTGTGTAAAAATACCTCCTAGAAGTCATGTCACTCCTTTTATAAATGAAAATAATATTTTGAAAATGGCTGCTAGGAGAAAGTTGCATATGGCTAGTTTACTGTTTGGAGTAGTCAAAACACAAAAACCACACTACCTGTTTGAAAAGTTAAGTTGGAGACAGAGCAAATATGACCCTCGTCTTAATACTAAACCTTTGTGTACATCAACACATAGGACCGCGGCATTCAGAGGGAGTTTCAGATACGCCGCCACACACTGTTGGAATAACCTTCCTCCACCAGTAAGAGTCCTGAGAACAAAGAAGCATTTTTTGAATACTTTAAAGAGATATTTCATGCAAATACAACAATCCACATGAATGTAACATTAAACTAAAAATTATAAATGCTCTCTGTGCACTTACCTCAAGGGTTACGACCTACGGGCAATGAATATGGTTTTCCAACAGTCCAAAGTGGCCTCGGTTTGATTGCGCCCTGTTTAGGTCCGGTCTGTTTCATCCTCACAAGAGGAATGGTAGTCCTCAGTTATATGGAGCGTGTTTGCTGATGATCTTGCCGGAGCTGCATTGACTAGATATCACAAAGCACTTTAAACAACGTCAACGTCTAGAATAATGGTATATTTTTATTTCTTTTCATGTTATTATAGTTGTAGTTTACGTATTATTTATATAAAAAAGTTACGCGTAATTATAACCAGTTATTTTTTTACACACTATGTTCAGTTTAACACAATAATTTCTTTAAAATATAGTACAAGACTTACCCGCATTATTATGTAACACAGGGGGACGTCATTATGTCACTCGAGAGGTAGTTACTGAAAATCAGCGCTGTTGACAATAAGTTCGTCCGAAGTCACAGCATTTTGCTGAGTAACGACCTGTTCTTGCACAGATGCGACACACGGCTATTCTTACTTGTAATTGTTACAAGGGTAGAACATTTCCACTCGGCAATGCGCATTTTGTTTTGTTTTGTTTGGGTTTTGTTTGTTGTCATTTACTAATACCGAAATCGCAACTATTGTCTTTTGTCTTTGGCCTGCCTTGACAAGCCCTGACACTGACATCAAGCAATTGACAACATTGTCAAACTTTTAACTTTTAAGGTTTTGAATACTAGGCTTTTAGCAATTATTATTTATTATTTTTCTTATTTTTATTTCTGGTTATTCATAGTCTTAAATATGATTGCAATTTGGCTACTTGTATTAGAGTGTGTTTTTCTTTTTCGTCAATTTGTATTTTATTTTTGTAATGTGTGTTTTGTTTGTGCAGAATAAACAATTTTTCTTTCTTCTTTCTATATCCTTCGAAAGTAAAGGAGTACTGGGCCGCACTCATCTTATTAGTCACCATATCGATACTGGTGATACACCTCCTATTAAACAACGTTGGTACCGTCTTTCTCCTGAAAAACAAAAAGCTCTCATTATTGAAGTTGATAAAATGTTAGAATGGGGTGTTATTGAAAAATGCGAAAGTCCTTGGCTTTCTCCGGTTATCATTACACCTAAAAAGAATGGCGAATGGCGTTTCTGCGTTGATAGTCGTAAATTAAATTCAGTTACTCGTAGAGACGCTTACAGCCTTCCATTTGTTAATGAAATTTTAGATAATCTTAAAAACCCTAAATTTCTTTCTAGCATTGATATTGCTAAAGCATTTTGGGAGATTTCTTTGAAAGAACAAGCAGATAAAAATAAAACAGCTTTTTATGTTCCTGGTCGAGGCATGTATCGCTTTGTTTTCATGCCCTTTGGTTTAAGTAATGCTCCGGCTACTCAACAAAGACTTATGGACATGCTCTTTACTCATGAGTTTGACAATAAAGTCTTTTGTTATTTAGATGATATAATAATAATTACTGAATCATTTGAAGAGCATATCTCTTATCTAGTTAAAGTTCTTGAGAAATTAACGTTTGCTAATTTGACTATTAACTTCGATAAAAGTCAATTCTTTAAAAATGAACTAAAATACCTAGGCTACATTGTGGATGAAAACGGTTTACGCTCAGATACGGCTAAAATTAAAGCAATACTCGAATTTCCCACTCCTACTACTCGTAAAGAAGTGAGAAAATTTATTGGGACTTGTAGCTGGTTTCGTCGTTTTATTCCTAACTTCAGCACAATTGCAAATCCACTTAATACATTAACTTCTTCCGGTAAAAACGCCCCTAAATTCATTTGGGATAAAGATGCTACTCTAGCTTTTAATAAACTAAAAGAAGCTCTTGTTACTACTCCTATACTAGCTTGTCCTGACTATGATCTCCCTTTCTCTGTACATTGCGATGCTTCTAACTTTGGCATCGGTGGTATGTTAACACAATTAAAGGACGATAAAGAAGTAGTTATTGCTTATATGAGCAAATCTCTTATTAAAAACGAGCGCAATTACTCAACAACAGAAAGAGAAACTCTTGCGGTAATTTCAGCTTTAGAACATTGGCGTTGTTATATCGATAATGGTAAACAATTCACTGTTTATACAGATCACGCAGCATTTAAATGGTTTCTAAAATTGTCCAATCCATCCGGTAGGCTCGCGCGGTGGGCTCTTAGGTTATCATCTTTTAATTTTATTCTAAAACACAAAAGAGGTAAAGACAATTTAGTTCCTGATTTACTCTCTCGTAATTCTACATCATTTCCACTTGGTGTTAATCCTATCTCACTTAATCCCCAACCCGTATCTACAGCATTGGAACACTATAACAAACTAGTTTTAGAATGTCGTAACAATCCTGATCAATTTACCAATTATACTATTCGCGATAATAAATTATTCCGCTATACTCAATCTCCCTACGCGTTAACTGAAGATTTCTCGTGGAAAGAAGTTCCTCATCCTAATCTCCGGGAAACCCTTATCAAAGATAACCATGGATCCCCAGATCAGCCTCATTTAGGAATTTTTAAAACTTATAAAAAATTATCACTTCTATATTATTGGCCAGCTATGTTTAAAGATATTGCTAAAATAATTTCTATCTGTGATAAGAACTTACAAACACACAAATCACTCTCCTTTTGGCCTTATGGGTAAACCAAAAATTTGTTCTAGGCCCTTTCAAACAATTTCTTTGGATCTAATGGGTCCTCTACCTATGACTAGACGTAGAAATCAATTTATCTTAGTAGTTCACTAAATATTCCCTGATCTTTCCACTAAAACGAGCTACTAGTGCTAACATCATCTCTAACTTAGAAAATTTCGTTTTTATAGTTCATGGAGTACCACAGACTATTATTATGGACAATGGATCGCAATTCCAATCCCATGAATTTCGCAACTTTCTGGGCAGATATAAAATACCATACATAATGTTTCTCTCCTAACTATTGCCCTCAAGTTAATCCCACTGAAAGGTACAATCGTACTATAATCACAGCTTTGTCATCTTTGGTTGGTGAAGACCACAGATCTTGGGATATCCACCTTCCTAAAGTCCAATACGCTATGAATAGTACAACTAATATTACAACTGGTTTCTCTCCTAACTTTTTGCTCTTTGGCCGTGAAACAGTTAATTCTGGCTCACTTTATACGCCAACTAATAATCTTGATGAAATCGTGTTTTTACCTAGGGACATCTATGCTACTAACATAGGTTTATTGTCTGCAATTTTCGATAAAGTTCAAATAGCCCTCCATAGTGCACATGCTCGTAACTCTTCTCGTTACAACGAAAGTCATTCCTTTAAAGAATATAACGTAGGAGATACAGTCTGGCAAAAAAAAATTGTAAATAGTCAGGCTGGGACTTATTTCAGCGCAAAATTAGCGCCTAAATATGTGAAATCCACTGTGTTGCAGAAACTATCTCCATTAGTTTATATACTAGAGGATACTAATGGCAACCAAGCTAAATGGCATATTAAAGATTTTAAAATATAATGTATATAATTATGAAAATAATTTCATTCTTCACATTACTCATGATTCATCTCCATCTTCTTTTCGTCTTCTAACTTTAGATTTTTTATTTTTTTTTCTCTTATTAGACTCATCGGTTGTTAAACCATTAAGAAGATTATTTTAATCTCTCTTAGTTCTTTTTAGATACTTTAAGGAAGTGCTTTTAGGAATAAGTTACCTAACCTTTCTTATTGGTCACCATCAACTTCTGCAGTTGATTGGATCAATTCTTAAAGTTGATACGGAGCGGCTAACAACTCCTTATAAATAAGCCCTTGTTAAATATTAACTAAAGTTGATTCAGAGCGGCTAACAACTCCATAAAAATAAGCCCTTGTTAAATATCAGCTAAAGTTGATTCGGAGCGGCTAACAACTCCTTATAAATAAGCCCTTGTTAAATATTAACTAAGTTGATTCGGAGCGGCTAACAACTCCTTATAAATAAGCCCTTGTTAAATATTAACTAAGTTGATTCGGATCGGCTAACAAATCCTTATAAATAAGCCCTTGTTAAATATCAACTAAAGTTTATTCGGAGCGGCTAACAACTCCATAAAAATAAGCCCTTGTTAAATTAAAAAAATCTTCTTTATTTTTCATCTTATTAGTGGTTTTAGACGTAAGCGGATTACAACTCCGAAAAAAAGCCTACTATTATTGATTTTTCAGGTCGAGTAGTGATCATTGAATGTGAATCCTACCTGACTTAACTACGTAAGATGTCGGTGTGTTGAATGAAGTATGTACGTCTTGTGAATGCTGTAATATTTTAACCTTTACAAAATTTTTGTTCTAGACCAAAAATTTTCTCGGGGTCGTTGGGGAAATATAGTATCTACATACTACAGACACTACATCATACATCATATACTTACACTTTGCATTCATTAAATATTATGTATTATACTCTTCTATTGGTTTTGCAATATTATTTTGCGAATCGTTCTAAAAACGATTAGTTTTCTTTAATTTTCATATTTTTCAATGCTATGACACTTACGTCAGGCTGTCAAGCTGTCATTACTTTTTCTTCTAATTTTCTCTCATAGTTTTCTTACTGGCTTAGTCCATGAAGGTTACTTTTGATTTATATAATTTAAATTAGTTTTATCAATATGTTTAGCTCAAATATTGTATTTTATAGATAATTATAATTGTTTGCTGTATAATATTTGTATCCTAACTTACATTTATAATAATAATTGAAACGCTCTCAAAATTCATCAAAAAGGTTTTTGGTACGAATATGTGATACGAATATGTCTGGCCTTTTCGAACACTGAATTTGAAATTAAATTCTGTAAAGAACAGAAAAAACAGATGATGTGGAAAAATCAACCGAGACTCGAATATAAAAGGGATTTCTGACACATTCCCGGGAGATCTGATCTGGTAGCGCTGAAGGAATCATCTCTACAAAAGTCTTGCAACATACTCAGTCTTCTTGGAACTACATACTTGCCAAGAGGACCATCCACTACTGCAGAGACCTGGACTGGACTGGCAGTGATACTGCGAAGCGGATCTACAGGCCTCTAAGCTAACGAGGCCTGCAGGCTTAGCATGGCGTTTTCGATCTCTACTCTACTATAGAATAGACATCGCTTGTCTACACTTCTCGTTATCTCTTCTTCGCGAGCACGAGGAGACACCTAGACTCGGGTTTCTTCGTAGACAGTGACTTGTCCATAGCAACGGGGTATTCGCTAGTGGTGTGTATTACTACCCAATTTTACCGTACTTTTGCGTTTCGTTCTCAAACAAATCTATGAAGCAAAGTTTTTTTTTAACGAATATTTCTTCAATTACAAAACGCAAATGGTCAAGGGGGATGCGCTGAGTAGCCCGCGAAATTCAAATTTTCGAACGTTTTTTGAATTCTAAGGATTTTTTGAAGAGAGTTTGTTGTTTTGCAGATTCTAATGATTATAATTCTGTAAAGCAATATTTTTTACGGCCGCGAATCATATTTAAATCAACTTATAACGTGTTACTGACTTGCAAATTGCAAAAAACGTAATAAAATTTGAATTTCACGGGCTACTTGCATAAAATGTACAGGGATTATTTAAATAAAGAGCCATAATTATACTATTTTGATGGCGTCACGCAAGAAGTATCCTTTAAGAGTACTGCAGACTGGTCGCGCTATCACGTCGCGCCTGTCTGCGGGAGCCCTTGTTTTTACTAGGTACTAACAATGTTATTGTATTGTTGTTTATCGATATTTTATTTATTAGTAGGTAAATGCTCCATTTAAAACTGAGTGTGTAAGATTTAGTAAATGAAAATAATAATCACTACATAGTAAAGGCTTCTACAGACCAGCGCGACTCGCGACGCGACACAAAGGCACCGCTCGTCACGCGACGTGCGGGGCCTTTGTGTCGCGCCAGTATGTAAAAGCCTTAATGCAACGCGGGCGAGGCCGCGGGCGGCAGCTAGTACTTCATAAATAAATAATTTAGTGTTCAATGAGGAGATTTTGGCTCATAGTCAGATGTTTTATATTCCCTGTGAATGTAGGTATCTAATAAATCAAAGTTAAGGGACAACATAGTGTAAAAACTGTAGGATACTTATATTGTTGTTCTTAATTTATTGTTAATTCCAAAAATCTATTATTTATTTTGGGCGACAGGTCCTAGCCGAGTTCTTCGCATAAACATTGATTGCACTATCTCCTTGCTTATTTTATAATTCTACAGAACTCACTTCCCGTGAGATCAAAGGCTCCCAAACAAGCAAAGCAAGCTCGCTAATAGTATTTCTTTCCCATCTTCGCTGAAGTTTTTCTATAAAAAAACTTAAATAAAAAGCGCAATTTGAACCCAACATGTTAATTTCAGCTTAATACATGATAAAAGTAAAAAAGCACCGCCTATAATTACTCGAATTAACGAAAAAACAACTAACGAATCGTTGTCTAGGTCATTTTATATGTAGACTATTTCGGAAGAAAGGTTTCTATCCCAAGCTGTCAACACCGGAGAAAGATTGTACGCCGTGCTCGACGTTGTAGACAGTTGTCTAGGGTAGAGAAGACAAGTCTCTTCACATTTGGTTTTGTAATCGCCGTGCTACAGACAGTAGAAAACTTTCTGTTGTCTACACTGAAACGTCATTTTTGTCAATTCTTCCGTCGACAAAACGCGTAGAGGGTTCTCGTGCTAAGCCTGCTGACGACTTCTACACTGCCTGTTGAACCTACTAAAATAACTGGAAGCGGATCTGGATGCTTCAGAGCTGACGAGGCCTGACGTATCGAACCTGGACACCGTTTCGTACCATCCTTTTATAACCTCCCTTAACTTTTTTAATTATTTTTTCTGTATTTTTTAAAATTCTTCAATTATATAGTTAACTAGTCTACTTTCCCTTTTATTTTTAATTGTTTGCAGTAGACTTGTTACAAGTTGGAATGAGAGTTCTGTAGTTGGAATGAATTTATCCCAAGAACAAACTAAACATTAGTTGAAAAACATGTCCCATACATTCTAACTACATTTTGTAAGTTTGTCCGCACTATTTTGAGTGATTTACCATGTTATTTTAAGTTTACCATATACTTTTTTCTGTAATCTATAAGTATAATGTAATATATATATATATATCTTCTCTGTAATTTTTATTTTAGACTCAGAAGAAGGGGGAATGGTCAATTTTGAGCTATTGTTTTTGATAACTTAAAAACAAATCATTTAAATATTTTTTAATGTTAAATTATAAGATAATGGTTCCGTTTGGTGCCGGACGTAAAGAATAGCACCATCCCATTCTTCCCATGGGTGTCGTAAAAGGCGACTAAGGGACTTACTAGAGAATGGGCAGCAGCGTTCTCTATGCATTTTTAAAACCATACTGCGATCGCCAACCCGCCTGTCAAGCGTGGCGATTATGGCAAATTCCCCCCCTTTTTGGTGGAGGCATATGTCCAGCAGTGGACATCTTTCGGCTGAAATGAATGAATGACTGAAATTATAAGAAAAAAAAATTTAATCCTCATATCAAGTAACTAGGGATAATTAAGTTATGAAGGAGGTATACCTTCATAACTTCACTATCCCCTAAGCAAGAGACGTTCACTACAATATGCAAACACTTATAAACTGCACGGATCTTGCTTATTTAATATTGTGACTGCTAAACTTGCATATGCGATGGTGAAACTTTGGCCAAACGTAGCTGAAACACTCAGGCATTATAGCGAAGGTAACACTGGGCAAACTTTAGATACACATACAGAAGTTAAACAGAATATTGCAGTATTATGAACTGCCTGTGCTATTTTGTATTTGTATTTTTAGTATTTTTGTATTTATTTAAAACTAGCTTCTGCCCGCCACTTCATTCGCGTGGAAGTCGTAAGACACCACAATATACAAATAACAGCCACATTTTTATGAAAAAATACCTCGTTGGTATATTGGTCGCAAGCGCTACTTTCGGGCATGAGGTCCTATTTTCGATTCTCGGGTCAGGCAAAGTGTTATTGGGTTTACCGTCTGGAATTTCTTAGTTACAGTCCGAAGTCTGAATTTGTGCCCTGTTAGTGGCAATTGGCTCGCCCCCTATTACATGGGACCTAAACGAAACTGGAATTTGAACAAAACCTATCCTCTAGAATTTGCGTGATGCTCTAACATACATTCAGACAAACAGACAAAAACTCTAAAATTTATATTTTCGGCGTTGGAATCGATCCCAGACCTCATAGCAATTACTTTTATTTTTCAAAAATATTTAATGTACATTTTTGTCTTTGCTACGATTTTATTATAAATGTATAGAAGAGTTCGTTGGTGTAATTAGTGACACACAAGACATCAGCTTTCTGTCTGGGGTGGCAACCGCGCCATGATTCGTCAAAATGACAATTTCCGTCATTAAACACGTTCAAAAGCTTTTTTTGTTCGCAATGTAAGGCAAAATGTAAGTAAATTAGACGCGTTTTTGACAGATTCTAACTGAGATTCAAAAGCAAATGTTCTGCTAAATACAGGAACTGCCCCTCTGGTTGCAGATGTTGTCGGTGACACTTATCATGTAGGTAGTCTGCCTGACTGCTAAAAGAACAGGGTTTGTATTTTTGTACTGTTATCAAGATATAGTTCTACTTAATAATAGCATCAAAATAACATAATTATGGTAATTACTTGAGGTACATCATCATGTCAGCCGAAAGACATCCACTACTGGACATAGGCTTACCCCATAGGGGGGGGGGGGGGGGGGGTTGCCATTATCTCCACGCTTGGCTTAAGGTACATATTGGGAGTAATTGAAATCTAGTCTATAGATACTTTATCTTTCATTGCAAAGTCAGACACCAAAAAGTGACGAATATTTTTTAAACCACGCTGTTCTATTTCCATAATCTTACTTTTTTACAAATTGATTTAGGAACAAATGAATAGAATAACGAGAAGATACATAACAATCAATTTACTTTTTAAATCAAACCGCTTAACAATTCGCACTTTTTAGCATTTGCCGAATTTCAAAATATTTTCAACAGCGCCCGAGGGCCGGACTTATCAACTTTTTTATTATACTGTTAACAAAAACGGAACAATTTTTGTAGTATATAATATCATGCCAATAAAATAAACTCAAATGGGTGTTTTGGCATTATCGGTTTTTTTCAGTCACGACTTTGTTATAGGTACTGGAAGTATTAATTAAGTAGTTAGTAGTTGACTTTTTTTAATTGCAGATACTAAACCATACACTCATATTCCAAGCGATCTGTGTAACAAATTTCTGCGTCTAGTAGATTTTTAATCTATGAAGCAGCTGTGATAAAACTTTCATGTCATAATGTAGTAAATTAAAGGTAGTCTTGCCCTTTGAATAATACTTCTATCTCCTTAATCGCCCCTTAAAATCTTTCCAATGGCAAAGAAAAATGTCCAAACACAGTTTAATAAGTTGGTGCCAAGATAACGCCAATTTGTGTTTACCTCTCGCAACCCTAAACAGTTGTACCACCCCTGAGCAGTTATCTAAATTAGTTTTTTGCAAGGAAGCGTAAAACAAATCAAACACTTCTTTCACTTTATCACGACAGGGTCTTAATTAAAAACTTGAAAGCAATCAAAACGATATTTCAAGAAGATGGGTTCCGTTCGCGTCGTCATCAAGTCGTATCGAGTTATTAAAGTCACCCCGGAATAAGGCGACAGATAACAAAAATTCTATAAAATTCACAGAACACTTTAGGAACGTCTGTTTGTTGGATTTTTAAATCCACATTAATTTTGTTCAATCTAAGAGGGATTAGGTGGATGATTCAGAATGAGAGTTTATCCAAGATTGTGGGTCCCGAATGAGTTTGGATTAACATTTCGCTTCAGTGCGAAGTGTTTTCAAATTTAATTAATTTCTAGATGCTATCGAGTTTTTTCTCGGTATCTGATGGACGTCTTTAGGAATTAACTTGAGTACATGTCTTTTCTGGATTAAGTGCTTCTGGGAATTAAGTTTGTCTTCCAAGACTTTGGAGAGGGTCACATTTAAGTGGTTTTTAGGATTCCGTAACTCAAAAGGAAAAAAAAAACTCTTATAGGATTACTCGTCTGTCAGTCTGTCTGTCCGTTTGTCACAGCTGATTTGCTCTGAACCTACAAGACCGATTAAGTTAAAATTTGGCATACATATGACGTTCTGTGACCCAAACGCGAACGTGTGACGTATATTAATGAATTTTGAATACGGGGTTCACTTTTTGGGGAAAACTTAGAATAAAAAGAATTGTAAGCTGTACGGCGTGACATACATATCAAATAAAAGGACTTGTTATGAGGAGTTAACTTTTTATGATTTTAAAATTATACATTTTTTTAATTATAAAAAAAATAAAATAAAATTTGCTATAATTATAGTACATTACAGATGATCGGGTTTTTTAAACAGTTTCTAAAACTGTTCGCTAAAACTAGCATGCAAAATAATTGATTACATTAATTAAACAAATGAAGATAATAAAATTGGAATACAACGCCGCTATTTGGAGTCCTAGTGAAGCCAAATACACTACGATGCTAGATCGGATACAAAACAAGTACTCGTACTATACCCATTGCTTTATCCAACCTTATTTATTTTGGATATGGTTGGATACTAAATATTAGAAATTAAGCGGGAACTAGTACTAGCCACATATTTGTTCCATGTAATAAGGGGTCAAATTTTAAATTTTGCCATATTATTCGATTCGAGTCGATTCGGCTGTGCGTACCAGACGAGTATGTGAGCAGGCGGTGGCGGCCGCGGCTGCTGGAGGTGGCGACCGCGTGCACCAATCTGCTTCAGCGCGCACCAATATGCGTCAGCGTGCACCGCTAACGTGCGCGCTGTGCACGGTCAACAGGGTAGCGGATAAAATTGACTTGTTTTCTTGTTCACTGAATGACTTTACTCTGGTGACCTCTATGGTGATATGTTATAATTAAGATTTTAGGTGTTGAATTTGTGAATTTAGTTTATAAAATATATAGGTACCCAGTAAATTTAATAAGTAGAAAGTATGGAGATTTTTATGTAGACAACTATCGCATTAGGGCAACCTGCAATGATAGATGTAAGGTGTAATAATAAATAAATAACTCCTAATTATAATAGTAAAATGTCAGTGTGAATCTTTAAAGTTTAGGTACCTACTCATTCACATGGCCATCAGGCTGGTCCGAGGAAACCGCATGATATCCCCTGAGGCTGCGAGCCTCGTTGCCGGACTACTGCCATGGGATGTGGAGGCAAAAGTCCTCGCACACATTTGGGAGTGGCGCGAAGAAGCGAAACGCTAGGGCGTAAACTCCGCTGCCGCGAGAAATCACGGCACAGCGGACGGAGCTCCGGCGGGATGTCATGGCGACATTGAAAGTGCGATTGTCGCAACCCAGCGCTGGGAACGCCACAATTGTGGCGATAAGTCCACTCCACTCTTTGAGGAGTGGCTTGAGAGGCGCCACGGCGTCCTCACCTTCCGATTGAGGCAGGTCCTCACCGGACACGGTGGTTTCGGGAGGTTCCTGTTCAGGATAAAGCGGGAGGAAACGCCCGGGTGTCAATACTGTGTGGATCGCCCGGAGGACACGGTGGAGCATACGGTGGAGGTCGGCCCGGCTTGGGCGGAGCACCACGAAGTGCGAGAGTGTCCTTACGGAGACGATCAGCGGTGGCGATCTCTCGCGTCCGGCCCTGGTTCAGGCCATGGTTCGAAGCGAGAGTGCATGGAAGGCCGTCACCTCCTTCTACGAAGCAGTAATTCTCGCGAAGGAGGAGGCGGAATGCGTGAGGGAGAGGCAAGCTTCGCGCCCTCGTGCCTCTAGTCGCCGCAGGAGACGCCCCGGGCGGTGGGATTCACAGGCTGATTTCCGGCCACCGTAGGCGCGGGCTTGCGGACGGTGAGCGATAGGTAGCTCGCCGTCCAGGACCAGGTCCGGGTCAACGGCGCGTTGTGTTCCACGCGTGCCTCAAAGAGATGTCAGCACCAACTGACGGGTGCAATAGGGCCAATGCCTGCCAGGGTTGCGAGTTTGTCCGAAAGGGATATTGTGGCCCTGGCACACAGGCAACAGAAGGAACACGGGTGAGTTTTAGTCAGTAAGAGTCTGACACGCCTTCCCACTCCTCCCAGAGCAGGAGAAGTTATTTGATCATTTGCAAACCAAAACAAAAAGAAAAAAAACTAAATAAATCTATAAGCCATTTGAATAACGCTGGTAGTTCCATAAATGATTTTGGTAATTTATCCTAATAACCATTGGAAAGCAACTTCTGTGTTATAAATGGCTTTTCATTGGAGGAATAATTAGTCTATCAGGATATCTTGTGTTAAACGTATCATGAAAAACGTGTCTCCAAGACGTTGAAATAATTCGGAGTGCATTTTACCAAATTTACAGCATTAAAAATAGATGAAAATTTACTATTCCTCCCCTTATCTTTGAAACTGCTGAGCCTAGAATATTAAAAAAAATACAGAGAATAAATAGTTCTATTATTATAGATTACAGGAAAACCTTCAAGAAGTATGTGGTCTTAAAATAACATGGGACACACACTCAATATTGTGCGTAAAAACTTATGGGGGAACATGTTTTTCAACTACAATGCTAAGTTTGTGCTTGGGATAAATTCATCCCAACTACAGAACCCTTCATTGTGCGTGGTCCGACACGCACTTGGCCGGTTTTTTACTAGTTTCCTGAGACTTCTATCTATTTACATAAATATTATTTATTTATTTCATAATTTTACATAAGTAGCTACATAATAAAATTTTGAGCAAAAACCTAATTTATAATTTCACGAAATAAATACCTTTAAAGTTTGCTAAGCTACTGCATTATTTTATCCTAAACCAAAAACTAACCAATATACATAATCCAAAAAATATTTCGTAAAGTTGTAAGCTAAGGTTACTAGCAGCATTTTTTACGCCGTTTGGCAAAGTTACAAGGGCAATAGTTCGAGTGCTCTTATTGCAACCGTAAAGCAGGTTTTAACGTTGCAAGTTAAGTACTACGTTTCTTCAGACAGACTTATTGGAGAGTACGGGTATGGAACCAAGTTTATTTGGCCCGTGGTTTATAAGCTGTTAGGTATTTTTACATAGTTTAAAAAAATATCGAGTTGCTGCTACGGCGTAGCTGCCTGCGCCTACAGCTGCTACAGCGTGGCTGATGTGTCTACGGCGTAGCACTTTATGACATTATTTTACGACATTCATTTGGCGTAGTTCTTTGAAAGAGTATTATACAGGGTGTAACGGACAGCTCTCCGCAGACTGATGGGGTGAATTCAGTATATCGTACTAAGATGACCGGGACATGAAATTATTTCAAGAACGTTATGGGAATCCAATGAACCTGATTTGTCGCGGCGGGGTGGATGGCCGCGCTCGCTGATTTCAGGCGTCGTTCGATAGAAAATTTCAACATCCATTGCTGATTTTTTTTATTTTAGCTGTGTTATTTACATTAATGAAGTCGCGTACAGAGAATGTGATTTTACGTTGAAATAAAGGAATAGTAACTGAAACTACGACAAAAAAATACAATTTTCCTGAGAACATTTTCAGTGGAATATGCTTCAAAATAAGGAGCTGAATGCATCCTGCTAATTTGCGGAGGGCTGTCCTTTACACACAACATAATATTATTCCATCATTGAATAAAAATAACGGATTTATAATTTGGATATTATAATTTGTTAGTACATTTGTTTTTAATAAAACTAACTAGTACTGAACATAATGTAGTACATTACTGCAGCGGTCTGCAACATTGATGGTTGAACGTGAAAATGTGGGCCGAGGTGAAGCCGAGGCAATCATATGTGAGTCCATCAATATACTTGGTTGCGACCAAGGCTCGTATAGTGCTTTTCTCAAATAATGCGCGGAAATTCAAACAAAGTGAATTATTTATAAATTCCAGATTCAATGACGAACAACGATATTTTTTCTCGCGCCAATGTGTTCATTTTTTTGTTTTCAATAAACAGCTTTCTATTTGCAAGCCAGTTCGAAAGGACATGGATAAAGTGTGGCCACAGCTTTCGTTTCTTTTTAAAACATTGCAGAAAATATTTCAATTTAAAAGATTATTATTTTGATTCAAGTATTCGAGGAGAGAGTTATGTTGCCAATTTTGGAAATATGATGGTAATCGGGACATGCTTATTGTAAGAATTGATATGATTCCGTGAGTATTTTTAGAATAAAAAATATTAAAGCTGCGTTTAAAGCATATTGAATAATAACTAGACTGTAATGAACACGATATTTAATAATGAATTAATGTATCAATTTCATTTTTTTAATCAATAGATTAGTCCAGTCTTAGAATTATGTAATGGCAGCACATTCTTTATCTTTCATAATCATTGTCACTGCCCGTCATTGTCATGCTTAAGTCATATATGTCATTTATGCTTTGCACAGACCTATATCTAGATAGAGGGAGGCATTAAAAAATAAACAATGCAACGCAATATTTTATTTTTTCTATATGAAACATCCTGAGTGTTAGAAAGAGTAGTTTAGTATAAATATGCCAATAAGTTATTTTTTGACGTAGACACTAGATGTTCATAGAATATGACTTTGACTGTAACTGATTGTTGCACTGTTGCATCATGGTTTTGGAAGTTACCTTTAGCATAAAACCAGTGTAAACAATTGTTGATGAACTAATTAAAATAAATGAATAACCCTGATGAACCCCAGGGTTATTTATTTATTTTGATTTTGTCGCCTAAAGCCCATTATTTTAACGTACTAATAACTTTTTTACGACTTTACAATTTTACTTATAGAGTGTTAAAGTCCATCATGATGATTTTTATGAAACGTCACCTTTCACATATTAGATTAGGAATTTCCTTCAAAATCCTTCGGGTTTCGATTGAAAGTGAAGTGCATTGCGTTGGGCGGTCACTTCAAACCTAACGACATGTAAATCATTAAAATGCGTCCAGATATCTGGATGCTACGAGAGAATAAAGAATTCTACATACATAAGGCATAACTATGTACCATAGAAATACATGCGCCAAACAAAAACATAGGCAACCCTTCTTGTCAGTCGGGTCTGTATTTGACGATTTCTATTTTATTTGTATCTCTGTGGTGCTGAGTGTGACAGCATCAAGAATACTTTGTTGTGATTTCTTGTGATTTGTTCAAAAGTATGTATTGGTTGTGTTTCTAGTTATATTTTTGCATTTCTGAGTGAATCCGCCTTTCTTGGACTATGGATCTTCACATTACAGTTTACCTAGGCTACAATAACAATACCTATAACTCACATCTCGGACCAATCTGATTTTGCCTGGTTTCCATCGGAGATCCAATGTTCCATAAACTAAGGTATAGCAAATGAATCATTTGGGATACAATCGTTAGATGTGAGTGAAATTCAATCTGCTGGAAGACAGTGGATTACTCCGCGATCGACAGGTTTGAATTTATTTTATGAAGTCATCCGATTTGAGAAGGTCCCTTCACCAAGTTTTACGATGAACAAAAATATATAGGGCTTTGAAACACTATTATAGCTTCATAATACATTTTGATTTATTTCTGTTCATTTAAGGCCAAGCTTGTATGGGATCGTTATCCGTCTCTTTGAAATAAAAACTTTGATAAGTTACCTCCTTGGTTGCCATGTTTCGGAGTAAAAGATCGTTCCATTTTTAAATTACACGATAGATATGAGTTTACTGTGTAATTTATTTGGCCGCTAAACCACGTTACATTATGGATTCTCATACAACTTTTGGTGGCTGCAGCCAATACACCAGTTTCAATTTATCTCGAAATGAAATGAAATGAAATGAAATCGTTTATTCTGTAAATAGGATATTAAAATCACTTTTACACGTCATATAAAAAAAAAATTAAAAATCTAGATGTAGCCGACATTTCCTATCTGACTACCCCTGAGAAGAAATGGCGAAACAAACTCAGGGGTCAAAGTCTCTTTTAAAGGAATCTCTTTTAAAGGTTCTCTCGAACAAGGTTGCCAAAATAATGCTCGAATTTGCAAGCATGTTTGAGAAAAAATATTTAAAAAGGTTTTTAGCTTCAATATAGCTCAAAAATGTATTATTGAGATACCAAATCGCCGTCTCAGATCCCACGAACTCGTCTATCACTATTTCAGTGAAGTGCCGTTGCCGCATTTTTCTTTATTCTCTGTAAAACTTTGTTTCCCCTACCATTTGAGTGAGTGATTTTTCATGTAGTCTACCGATAGCTTTGATAAGTTCACTGCCTCACGTGTGACTAAGGGTTGCTACAGACTGGTTCCGGTAGGCATAATTCGGCACAATCAGGCGTTAAAATCGAAAATAATTGTAGACATCATAATTATTGGTGTTATTATAGGTTCGCCCCCTATTTTATGGGACTGGCGAAATTTGGGTGAACTATATATTAGGTACATGTTTGTCTTCGGAGATTACAGGCGTGATGTTGTGTTATGTTATAATTATTATGTTAACTTCGATAACTAGCGTAAAGTGGGTGTACTGAAGGTACATATTTGCCTAACCCTTTGGGGAATATCGACGTGATATTATTTTATATAATTTTCAGGAAAATTGCTCGGCATAGCTATGTCGAGCCAACCCGAACATGAGTCGGCGAGGGTAGATGCCGAACGAACATTGCCGATCGGCACGAGCCGAATGTAAGCTATGTGAATTATTTGCTTTGAGGCGGCTTTTTTGTTCAACAAATACTACCGAATAGAACGTGCCCGGCAACCGAATAAGTCTGTAGCACCCCTAACTCAGAACTTATTGTTTTGTTTTTAAAACTATAATTATTGTTTTTTTTTTGTTTGGAGCCCAGTGGATTTGATTGTAGACTGATATGGATATTTATTTTTGTAATCGTAGGTACCAGGTACACTTTAAAGTGACTGTTTGTGTTTACTTATATAGAATTATTCACGTTGACATCAACGTGAATAATTCTATATTAGTATACGAGAACAGAAAAACGAATTACTTAATATGACTTTTTTGCACACAAAAATCTGCGCGGTAATACTATTATAATGTTGATATTTATAATCAAAGAAAAACCTTTTTTTTTCGAAGTCTACGTGACCTACGTGATCGATTTAAGGTGTCTTCGTATTTGAAAAATTAATTTGATTTGAAGGGATCTAGCAATTTGTGGATTACATCCAGCTTTCACACTTTGATGAATCTTCATTTTTACGTTTGTTTTATGTAGGACTAGCTGCTGCCCGCAGCGTGTGTGTGTGTGTGGGTGTTTGTTACTTCTTCACGCTCAAACGGCTGGACCAATTTTGATAAAATTTTGTATGGAGGTAGCTGACACCCTGGATTATCTACTTATATAGGCTACTTTTTATCTCGATATTCTTACGGGATTGAGACTTACGCGAGTGAAACCGTGGGGTGCAGCTAGTTATCTATAAATATCAATAGATTTTCTGTAAATAGACTGATGTAGTAGCTGTAGCAGGTAGGACATATACAGGAGTTTTTAAAAGATGTTATATTATTTTGTAACATTGTATTCCGACTTCTAACAGTAAATAAAACTATGCAGATATGTGCCTAGATATTTATATACATTAGTCACATTTTGGCCAACAATACACATATTTCATGTTTTTACAAAAGATAAAATTGAACAAAAGAGGAACGTCTTGTTATAAAACATGTCCCAGATTCACGCACAATCTCTTATGGGATCATTCGTACTCGACATTATGAACCACTTTTACTATGGGATGAAACCAAAAACCGCGAAAAAAAATTCTGCTGTTTCCTACATTTTGACGAGTTATTCGAACATAAAAACAGCAAATTTTTTTTTCGCGCTTTCAGGTTTAGTTCCCTAGAAAAAGTTGTGCATAATGATGAGTCTATGAGGTGCCAGACGTCTGTGTGGTGCCGGACGTAAAGAATAGCACTCCCCTATTTCTTCCCGTGGGTGTCGTAAAAGGCGACTAAAGGACTTACTAGAGAATGGGCAGCAGCGTTGTCTATAATGCATTTTAACCATACTGCGATCTCCAACTCGCCTGCCAAGCGTGGCGATTATGGCAAACCCCCCCTTTGGGGTAGGCCTATGTCCAGCAGTGGACGTCTTTCGGCTGAAATGATGAGTACAATGACACCTTAAGAGGTTGTGCGTTAATTCTGGGACATGTTGTATATGATTCACAAATGACAGAACGTGATGGGTGAGCATCCGATCATTGCGGCAGCACAGCATATATTACATGCAAACATGAAATCAAATGATTGAATAATGTACGGTTGATACCGGACGTAGAACATTGGAATGCAGCGAAGCAGATTCGCTGAATGTGTATTATCTACACGCAAATACAAACTTTAATTCATGATCTATTTATTCTTCAGAAAGCTTACAGTCTTATAGCTATAAAAGTAAGTAAGGTATTACACTTACAATTGATATTTATAAACTTTCTCAAATTATATGACATACAAGCTGCTGCCCGCGGTTTCGCCCGCGTGGCTTTTTATAAAATAAAACTAGCCTAAGTTACTTATAACATCAGTTATCTGCCAGTGAAAGTCGGATTTTAGCCGATAAACAGCCAAAAGTTTTAAAAATTGTGTTTTTGTTATAATTACTTTAATTATATATATAACTATAGTTATAATTACTATAATTATAATTAATAAGCTGTTATGTTGGCATTACAAGCAGACAATTCAATTTTATTTATTTGTAAAGATTAAATGAACAACTCAATTGCTCCCATCAGGTCTGCATCTGATCTCAAAGAGATGTCAGCACCAACTGACGGGGTCCGTTAGGGCCAATGCCTGCCAGGGTTGCGAGTTTGTCCGAAAGGGATATCGTGGCCCTGGCACACAGGCAACCTTACAACTGATAACTTCTCCTGCTCCGCCCAGAGAGGGAGAATTTATGTGATAATTTCCCACCCGAAAAAAAAAATAGTGTCAAAATGAGAATCGTACATTTTATTTTTGGCATTTTATAAGAGCCGTCAAATGGATATCAAAGTCTGATTTTTAATAAATATGTATGGACACCAAATGGATTTATCAAAATAACTTATTTAACACACGTCACAATCCCCCTTATTACAAAACAAGGTTTATCTTCAGACCCAGGTTTAAAACATGGAGCCATTATTGTATTTCGAACTTTATTCCGACTATGTTAAAGTTCCTAAACACAAAACTGACAACTTAGTACCGAACTAAGTTTTCAGTTTTGTATAAAGAACGGTATTTCAATCACTGTTACGTTCTTATTACAAAAACTGTCTCCATGGTTTAAGCCATGTCAAATATAAATCTTGTTTTGTAATAAGGCAGTCTATGTCTGGTGTGCCGTTCAACTTATATTTACAGATCAACTGCTGTACAGGAAAGGTACAAATCAAATAAATATAAAATGTACATAATCATAATAAATGTAACGGTCCCAATTAAACCTATCTCAAATCAATATTATTAATACAAATAAATTAGTTTCACGCACAGGAGTTGAATTTATTCTACCACTCACATACACTGTATTAGTTCATTAAATCAAATCAAAAACTTAAAATCTACAAAATTATTGATACTACTTAAACCCGCTTGCACTACAAATCACTAAACGCGTTTAGCGCTAAACATTATTTAAAACATCATTCTGTCTCTGTCATCTACAAACGATTAACAGAAACCTAACTATGTTTTAAATTCGTTTAGCGATAAGGGAGATGCGCTAAGGTAGCCCGCGAAATTCAAATTTTCTTAAGTTTTTTGCAATTTGCAGGTCTGTGTTAGGCTGTATGTTAATCTAAATATGATTCACGGCCGTAACAAATATGGTTTTACAGAACTATAATCATTAGAATCAGCAATACAAAAAAAAATGTAAGAAAATTTTAATTTCGCGGGCTACCTTAGCGCATCAACTTCGCCTTAAAAGTATTAAGTGATTTGTGGTCCAAGCGTGCCTTAATCTTTAAGCACTCGTCACACAGAAAGCAGAGCAAAGTCTATTTACCATTTTGAAATGGCATGATAAAAAAGATTAATAATAATTTGTAAAATTGTTTTTGGTTCCATTATTTACGTCCACTTTCTGTGTAAAAAGCACCAAACACTAGGTCACCAACACTAAGATTCTTCAAGATTCTTCCATGCAGATTTATTAAATATAAACAAAGATTTTAGAAAATATTGCAACAGAAATAGGGCCGCTTGCACCCCAATGACTAAATACGTTTAGCGCTAAACGAATTGAAAACATAGTTCTGTTTCTGTCAATCGTTTGAAGATGACAGAGACAGAATGATGATACACTTAGCGCTAAACGCATTTAGCATTTTGCGATGCAAACGGGCCTAAAACCCTTTTTTCGTTGCGCCTAAAACCTAGAGTTTTGTTGTCATATAATGTAGTGCTCAAAGAATCAATACTTTTATCCCCAAAATAAACGTTTATTAATAAAATGAGGAAAATTACCCCAAATACTTCGGTTTAAGCATTTTCAGTTTAACTAACTTCGGTTTAACCATACCTTTTTTGAGGACTTAGTTTGGCGTTACTTTACTCAGAGTTTGTTAATAAGTGGGTTATTGTTCTGCGGGCAAAGGCCAGATCACTATTTGTAGCAGCATAGTCGAGTACAATACAACTATTTTGTTCAAAATACACAAAAGTGTATCAAATACACCGCCTTAGCTAAACATTAGGACTAAGAAAGGAATTAATCTTATCATATAAACTTTTATATTGTATGTACTGTGTGGTTGTATGAGATCACAGCTTTGCTTATGTTCATGAACGATAATAGATCTATGCTTTCATCTTCAATGTTATATGAACGGGCGCTTTTAAAAGCGAAGTTTTTGACCGTGCTCTGTATTTCCAAATGCACAGTGGGATTTTCAACTCATAGTGCTAAGCCGAGCATTGAAAATCCAGTGCGCGGTAATTAACGTCGCGTTAAAAAAAGCGCCCGTGCGTATGAGGCCTACCGATAACTTTGAACTCAAAATATAGTTCTACAAGGATATTTTTAGTGTTTGAATGACATATTTTAAAGGGCGATTGTGAAATTGTCACAGAAATTGTATTGACGAAACAAGATGGCTGCGTTAGTTCCGATATTGGCCACGCGCCAAAAGAACCTCGTAGCGTTGTTGTAACCTTTGATGTATGATGTATGTGTATATGCAACAAAGTTTATGTATGGAAAGGAAAATGTCAAACATGAATGGACCAAAAACCTAGTATTCGATACGAACAAACAGTGTGCCAGAAATTCTTTATGATGAAACAATTACCCTATCTAGGTTGCAATTCCTAAATCCTTGGGTGATCGGAGCTGCAGGCTAAGGCCCCGTGCACGGCCTTGAGTGATATGGCTTGCGACGCGACTTGCTTCATGCGACATGCGCCGCCCATTACCTGTTTCCGCCCGTCGCTCCGTAAGTCAAAGTCAAATTCAAAGTCAAAGTCAAAGATTTATTTGAGCGTCACGCAGTCGCGTCGCGGTGACTCGTAGCATGCTCTAAACAATTTCTGTCATTTGTTTTCTCGGCAGTCGCTGTCGCTTGATAGCTCCTGACCATAGGGTAACAAAAGTCCATTTCCATAGATTTGGGGGTTGCAACCTAGGTAGGGCTGGTAGCTGATGATAGGCTTTTTATTTACTTTATTAAAAGGTGTATATTAGTATATGAGGTGGTTATGTAAAAACATATTTTTGAACAAGTCCTTTACTAAATCAGAACCTTGCGATAAATTATATTTTCTGTGTCGCTTCTGCGGTGTGTGTTCGAACCTAATGATAGCGTTTTGAGTTTGGTTGCATAGAACCAAAGTCACTTGACTAGACACTCGTAATAGTGGTTTATTATCACGATAAATATGATCACATTATGTAGCCCATATTGTCATATGGTCCCTGATGTACTGAGTCGTCAGTAGTCACAATTGAATCCGACCTCGGGGCTATCAAGGATCCTTTTGCTGGTTTCCAAGCTTCCGTAGGTGTGAATAGTTCTTTTCCACGCTGTAAAAAAAATATTTAAAATAATAATATTAACTGTCAAATAGTTTATGGGAAATAGCTAAAGTTAAAAATTATTGGTTAGGCAAACTAAAGTTTTATCAATCATGACACTATAGGTACGGTCGACTTATACAGGGTGTTAAAAAGACTGCGTGCCATAGCTTAGGGGTAGGTTCAGTATCGATTAAGGAACGCAGGAAAAAAAAAGTGGTAAAGAGGTTACGACTATACAAAAAAAAACTTAAGGACGCATGCACAAAATTTGACTAGTTTTTAAAAATATTTTATGTATGCAGACATGTTCAGCTCAAAAAGGTAGCAAAAAGAACTATCAAAATTGTTACAAATAATCTCAGAAAATAATGTTGAAAAAACCTATATTTTGTTTAAAAACACTGTCGGTAGTGTTTTTTTTCCTATTATTTAACAAACCATATCATATCAAGTTTAAAAATCACACGCTGGTCTTCAGCTATTCGTGTGATAAAATCAAAATTTTATTTTATGATTATACAATATCTTCATTAAGTAAATCAACGGCGAAATAAGCTATATTTTCGAGTGCGCAAAAGTGATGAAACAGGTGCTGAGACTGACACAAAGGGTTTATCACCACGTAAACTGTACTTTTATAGTTACATAGACTTAATGTTTCAATTATTTCAAGCTTTCTCGCAACTAGATAAGAAATTGACGAAAAATGTTTTTATTTGTGATAGCACCCTTAAGCCAAGTCACAAAAAAATATTTACAATTGAATGAAAAATATGACGTGGTGAATAATATAAAAATAGGTACTCACATATCCATGATAAAATGCCCATGCTACGCCCACTGGGAAGAAGACCAACGTTGAAAGACCCACAGCCCAGCCCATTAGATCGGCGAATAGGGGAAATACGTAGTCCTGATAGCTCGGAGTTTCCCATCCATATAATATGAAGATCAGGATACCCTTAAAAAAAATTGATTTATTTATTTTTACTTTAACATGAAACGGCCAAAGGCTAATTACATTAGTTAAAGACACAACACACTATATTAGTACAAAAAAACAAAAGAATACAGCTAGTCGACAGTCATATGCTCATCTCAAAATACTCCAGACATGTTGACAAGATCTTGTTCCATTCATCCGCGAACACATCACACTGAGGCTTAGCGTCCAAGAGAGCGCAGAGACTGTGCGAGGGACAGGAGACTGGGCTCGAGCGACGGTTCGACTCCAAGGCACGGCGAACAATCTGTGCCTCTTGCTACGGTTATAGTTCATCGGAGCAAAAAGATGAGACAGTTCGTCCTGCAATTTACCTGAGCATCTGTTTTTCCTTGGAGGGTCTTACACATATTAATAATTTGGTCATTTTTTCTTCTAACCTCGAGAGAGTTATAACCTAAACAGCCTAAAAGAAAGTTCGAAGGATACATCATGCTCCTGTGCATATTACAGTTTATTAAGCGTCGACGCAGCATATCTTCTGCACAGCGTTCATTTCCATTAGCCCGTTATCTCTGATGCCTTTATGGCACCCCCTTTCTTATCTAGCCATGTACTCTGTCATGTAATCCATCCATCGTTTCTTTTGTCTGCTCCTTCTTACAAAGTGTACGCTACTTATAAAAATAATTATTATCACTTTGCGGGACAATAAACGCCCCCAGACGTAATAACGATAAAATTTAATTGTGTCTCGTTCAGTGTCCCGATTTATCAAATATTAGAAAATTTATTTTTTATGACTAAATGGACTGGTACACAAATATTAATAGTGCAACCATATTGTTTGTTGTCCATCGACTGATTCATTTTTGTATAACCATTTATTTACATTTTAAGTACCTAACAATTTTAGTACATAAGGCAACGCCACAAGGCATCATCTACCAGCCAACATTTGAGTTAAAAGAAACGGTATGACAATTTCAGAATATTCCATACACAAGCACGCATCGATGTTACACAAGATAAATTAAATTACGTACTTGGCTTAGTACAAGATAATTCTCACGCACGCAACCTATTAATCAATTACATCAATTAGAGATAATTGTTGCCATGATGTTATCAATCGATTAACATGTACCAGTACGTGGCAAATGGATTCCTCTTTACCGAGTTGACTTAATGACTTAGTTGAGTACTTCATGTCTACTTAGAAAATTAAATCACATCTACCAACCCACACTAGAGTCGCGTGGTGGATTACGGCCCGCTCCCTCTCACAGAGAGGAAGTATGCCTGATTATGCTATGACATACACTATGCGGCCGTTAATATGGCACTTATGAACATTTAGGAAGACTTTCTAAAGCGTCTCATTTACTCATTCCTGCGTGACAACATCGAGTCAGTCTGCCTAGCCTTCTCCCAACCGACCCTAATAGATAGATAGATAGATTCATTTATTTACCTGAAATATGGTATTTTACAGATTTTATAACACATACACAATAGTTCTTCATATTCCGCCTACGAAAGGCATGAAAATAATGATTCTAATTTAAACAAAATAATTAAATTTCAATGTCAAAAAAAAAATGTACTTAATCAAGAATTGTCTAATATCAAAATTACAAATGTCAAAGAATAATAATTAAATTACAAATTATCTAAATATTAACTTTCAAATGACAATCAAAGAAATTAAATTACAAATGTCAATAGTTTAAAATAGAATTAAATAAAAATGTCAACTTTATTTATTTAACTATTTATGTACACACATAAATATATATATATATAAACAAACAAGAAGAAAGGAACAGAAAAATCCGTACAAAGGTGATGCTTATTTCTACAGAAATCTCTTCCAGTATACCATAGCATAGCATTTAATGTCATGCAACTATCCATTGTACTAGAATTTATAAATTCCTCATTATGTTGTATGTTGGGATCGGCTAAGATGATCGGCCTAATTATGTTCGGATCGGCTTCTAGTCTAACCAGAAGCAGCTGGTAAGCTGCGCTGTTAAGCGACTGCTTACGCCAGTCTCCTTCAAAAACTCTAATTTCATACGACCGCATTCGCATGGACAGATGATAGTAAAATGCTTTGGTAATATTGTATAAAACTTGGGGTTTAAGGAACATCTGCAGTTTATAACAGAAAGTTTTACCATAAAACTTTTTTTGATTCCTCCTTTTCTTTTTATAATTTTTTGCCGAATGCGAGGCTTAATGTTGCTACCTTGTATAATCTATTTCTTAATATAATGTGCGTCTTATTTGTGCGGAATAAACAATTTTTCCTTATTTTCTTTCCTTACCTAATACTAAGGATGCATATCCGGTAAGCTCTAATAATCCTTCCATATCTCAAGGACACGTCTTCCCTACCATTATCACGGCCCCCGGTCTACTCTCTGATATACAATGGTCTCTGTAGTCTCATGAAACATGAGGTTTCAGAGGCTAGTGTGAATCTTTGGGTTCATTCGAGCAATCGAGTCTGGTACAACCACGCTGGGGTCGGTCTTTACCTTATACTCCATTATTAGGTCACAAAAAATACAGCTATCGTAATTCATAACAACGAAACTCACAATAAGACTGAACTATGTAGTAATAGGAAGTAATCCACTAAATACTTACAATGCTACCAATAGGCACGATAACGGTCCATACAGACATCCAATAGAATCGCAGCACTTTGTTATGTTTCATGCCCATACTCGCGAGGTCGTTCATAGCACGCGTGATGCCATAGCTCCAAGAAACTGCGGCACACTAGTGAAACAAGAATATTTAATTATAGAATAGAAAATATTTATTTATATTTGTACTATCACAGCACACCAAGGTACCACCAACTGTCATTCGATTTTGAAGTTAACCATTCACATTTTAAGGTTGAAAATCAGTGTCATTCAAGCGCCAAAAGATCGAGGCATTTAACATAACAACAACAATGATGAAAGAAAGAGAAATGAAAAGAAATACAGCAATATCGATGACATGGATACTCTTTTGCAGAAAAAAATAAATATTATTGGTGAAGAATTGAATACTGAGTAACTCTTGCATGATGCCAATGAAT
Organism: Tiliacea aurago; assembly: GCA_948098905.1. Classification (NCBI taxonomy): domain Eukaryota; kingdom Metazoa; phylum Arthropoda; class Insecta; order Lepidoptera; family Noctuidae; genus Tiliacea; species Tiliacea aurago. Next base: position 23,618,074 of record OX402582.1, read on the forward strand.
ACTCGTGCTAAGAATTAGGAAGAAATACTATTAATACTAACGTTAGGTATTTTAAAGTATATTTTAATGGAATACCGATTACTTAGCACATTAAATTGTATTATTCGTGTGATCATCAACAGTGACAATTTATCATAATAATATAGTAGTAATAATCTACGGTAATAACTTTAATTCTATCTACATATTCTTCCACATTTTTATTGATTCAAGCTTTATTTACCCATGTTGTGCACTGTTTTTCTCAAAATCATACCAAGTTCAAAAATAGACTCTTTGGCCTTCAGATAAAGTTTAAACTTACCTCAGCCATACCAATCAGCAGAATTGCCCAAGAGGCCGTGTTCCAATCTAGAAGTTCAAACAAGTACACTCCGCCACTGAAACACATCGGAATCCCCAGTATGAAACACGTGAAACATGTGCATGCGGTAACCTGGAACAAAACAAACTCGATTTATACAGAGAATGAAAAAAAATCTTAAAATCAGGAGAACAAGCAAGAATAATAAAAGTGAAAATGTAAAGCCCCATTTACACCATAGAAGTTTCTTGCTTGTGGCATACCAATCAATCTAAGTCACATTCCTCTACCACTTTTGTTTGAAGGACGGTCAAATTGGTCACCGATGTTCGCTCGTTTGTTTAATATTAGATAAATATTTCGCTAAATACCCTCGCTGTTATTTTTGTTGTTGTTTAATTTTAATTAGAAACTTAAGTTGATTTATTCTCTAAATTATGTGGTCGATGATTTTGGTGCACGGTAAAACTCTAATGAGTTTATGTTTGCGCCAAATTTTAAGTATAAAATGTAACTGTTTAACTGAATAAATAAATAAATAAATAGCATTGAAGCAACAAATGACTTGCATTGCTTAAACACTCTTTAGACGGTGCAATTTTCTGCCAGGGTTGCGAGTTTGTCCGAAAGGGATATCGTGGCCCTGGCACACAGGCAACGGAAGAAACACGGGTGGGTTTTAGTCAGTAAATATCTGACACCCGCTCTGCCCAGGGGAAGCGAGCGGTAGAAGTGAATAATAATTTCCCACTCAAAAAAAAAATTGTTGCTTCAACTTATGGTATGCCACAGACCATTAAACACACCGTATAAAAGTGAAAATGTAAAGCCCCATTTACACCATAGAAGTTTCTTGCTGGTGGCATACAATAGCATTGAAGCAACAAATGACTTGCATTGCTTAAACACTCTTTAGACGGTGCAATTTCCTGCCAGGGTTGCGAGTTTGTCCGAAAGGGATATCGTGGCCCTGGCACACAGGCAACGGAAGAAACACGGGTGGGTTTTAATCAGTAAATATCTGAGACCCGCTCTGCCTAGGGGAACCGAGCGGTAGATGTGATTCGATAAATTCCCACTCAAAAAAAAAATTTTTGCTTCAACTTATGGTATGCCACAGACCATTAAACACACCGTGTAAATCAGGCTTATTTGTAAAAAAATTGGTAGGCCATTTTGCTTGTTGCTGTCATTAAAAAAATCCATAAACCATAATTTCATAACATAGCAAGAGACTTAAATCAGCAGAAAAATTATATGGTTAAGTTTGAATCACAATCTTGCAATGAATCTGTTAATTAAATCAGAAGCATAATCAGCCTGGGAACTGCTGGGACAGAGGCCTCCTCTCTGTAAGAGAGAGTTAGCCGTAAATCCGTAATTCACCACGCAGGCCCAGTGCGGGTTGGTGGATGTCACATAACTTTGATATTTTTATTTTTGTACATGCCAGTTCCCTCACGATGTTTTCCTTCATCGCGCGTCAAATCAAAAAGAAGAGAATAATATCACTCACCTTCCAATAATTCTTCCTAAGATGAGGCCACGTGTCAACAATGGCAGTGTTTATGGCTTCAATACCAGCAAACTGACTGCCCAGCCCCAAGATGAAAAGCATGAAGAAGAACAGTATAGACCACATCCTCGCGACGGGCATTTGCAGTAGCGCTTCAGGGTACGCCACGAAGGCCAGACCTGGGCCTGACTCCGCAACATCTGCAAAAGAAATTGTTTGTGAAAATCTGCTGATGAGCTGGTGAAGGTCGCGGTAATCGGCTGGATGCGAGATGTACATTACCGGTCGATTTCGAGGCCTGTGTCCAGCAGTGGACGTATTGCGTAGTATTCGCAACCGGTGCGCGTATACGATCGATGTATGAACGGGGACGAAGCAGTAGGAGTATTATTAAGAATCGTAGCTGAAAGTGGCGTTCTGTAGAGTTTTTGACTTTACCTCGAACTCGCAACAGGCGCGCGTGTACGATCGATGTATGAACGGGGACGAAGCAGAAGGAGTATTATTAAGAATCGTAGCTGTAAGTGGCGTTCTGTAGAGTTTTTGACTTTCCCTCGAGAAAAAGATATGATGTATGTTTGTAATTCTTCAGGATTATATTTTTTTTTATCTGTACGTGAGTTTACGTTCATGTAAAACTTGTGTAGATAGAATAAGACGTAATTTGTTACGTAATCTACGCAGTAATGCTGGGAGAAGGCTGACTTCGGAACCGTTTCAGAAACGAAAAGAGTCTGTTTATTTATTATTGGTAGACTATAATAGAATCAAATATTTGATAAACTTGATACTCGTATATTAAAGTGTGTATGCCACACGTGGAAATAAATGGAGCTAAAGCTTTGGTTTTCTAAGAAACTGGTGAACGATTACATAATAACAGTTGTGCAAATACAAAACGTTTTTGAAAAAATGAAATGAAATGAATTTGAATGTTTTAATGAAATTAAATGATTTTATTTTCTGTAAGTAGGTTTGTACAAACACTTTTACACATCTATCAGTGTGAGAGTGATTTCGTGAAAAGGGACGGAAGTGTGTAACTAAAAGTGACAGCTTGAGCATGGAATAAGTAAGTACTTTATAATAGCATGGAATTAGTAAGTACTTTATAATAGCATGGAATTAGTAAGTACTTTATAATAGCATGAAATTAGTGTACTTATTAAATTAGTAAGTACTATATGGATTGTAAGTAGATGGGGTCAGGGGAGGGGGGTAATTAATAATTATTCGAATAAATATTTCAGTATTTGTTTTTTTTTTATTTTGAGGTTTATTTCTGTCGCTGCTCAGTAAGATGCTACACATCAAATGCAACTACTGTAAGGCTCGCTCGCTTTTTTTATACCTTAATGTCAAAAACTAGGGAAAATTATAGATATTTATGACAGCCGTTTTATTACAGGGTGGAAGAGGTATCGACGCGAATCCGTTTACCATGTTTTCAGTACATCATTCTTGACCCCCATGCGTTAAAATTTCTCGTCGGTAATTTAAAAAAGTGACGTAACTAAATATTCATGTTCATCTCTTTCTAACAACAGTTATCGGTATAGGACTTTCTTTTTCTTCTTTTTGAGTGCACTAATGTTCGTGTATGACGCGTCTATTTATAATAAGTCATTGGCGTGATGATACATTTAAACCAGCTTTTAATGATTCCTAATCTGAAATTGATTTGATATACTTGAATATAATAAAGCTAAAGAGCTTGTTTATTTGAACGCGCTAATTTTGAGGAAGGCTATTTAACAACACATTACAAACCTTAGCTGAGAGAGAAAAAGGAAAAAAAAATTCAGAAAGAACTGTAATCGAAAAGGTAATAATTAACGCGGGCGGGCGATGCGATGCGACGCAGTGGGTTGGAGGCCAAGAGAGTTCTATAAAAATGTGGCTCTTATTTTAGTATAATATCCTTCGATTTCCACGCGAACGAAGTCGCGGGCAGATACTGATAAATTAAATGTCTGTTGAACCCCATCGAACATGTGCGAAACACGTGAAGATCCAAAATTAAATAACACAACATGACCATGAGCACCTAATATAACAAACACTAAAGAAAAATATTATAATAATGTGTTATCATCCGATAAGAACCAGGTACATCGATATTATGGTGTCATGCAAAGCAATATAACCCTTATCGATAGACGAAAAGTAATTAATAGATATAAGAGTGATTTGCTACAACAACATTTCGTGTTTCCACAAGGACAAATATCGCTATTGTTAACGGCACAAACTTGGTGTGTTTTGTAATAAAATGGTTGTGTTTTGATTGGCCAAACATAGGATTTTACATAGAATGAAGCTATAAGTTAAAATGAAAAACTGAAATAAAATAAAACCACCTATAGTCAAGAAGAATATTGTTGTTATAAACAATTTCAGATCTCATGCTTTGTTTTCTATCGACTCTATCAAACAATAGAGTTGATAATTAAATACAAAATACATTATCATCATCATTCATAATTTCAGCCGAAAGACTTCCACTGCTAGACATAGGCCTCACCCAAAGGGGAGGGTTTGCCATAATCGCCACGCTTCGCAGGCGGGTTGGCGATTGCAGTATAGTGTTAAAATGCATAGAGAACGCTGCTGCCCATTCCCTAGTAAGTCCCTTAGTCGCCTTTTACGACACCCATGGGATGAAATAGGATGGTGCTATTCTTTACGTCCGGCACCACACGGAACACACACACGGGACATGGTACAAAATAAATAGTGTCTACAATATAGTTGTAAAATAACATAATAAATTATATCACATAATTCAAAAAAATATAATTATGTGTGCATGCATGGATTATCACAATTATTCCAACATAATTAGCTTTTTCCTTTAAAAAACGAAAACCGCTCGTGACCATGAGTATTGCTTTTAACCGGCAACCCATATCAGTTCTGCAAATCATTCAAAGACGTGTTTTATCTGAAGTCAGAAAGAACCCTTTATTTCAAATTCCCAATACAAAGCATACCGCCGGAGCCGGAGCCGCACAAAGACCGAATACGTAGGTAACCAAAAACGTTAGCACACCACACTGCGGCGAGATGAAATATTTAGAGTTTAATCAATCTATTATCTTGAAACAGAATACAAACAAAGCTTGCATTCGTAAAGGCGAAATCAACATGGGATCGAGGCCGCACCGCGGATTGAGAGGACTTGATATAATATACCACCGAGGTTATGCTGCGCTAGAATTTGACTAAAAGATTTTTTTTACGTGTTCAGTGATTTTTTCTAGTTTCAATCAGGGACCATACGTACAACCACGGTTGAGGGTTAAGCCTTTTGAAGGGGTTAACCCATTCAATGGGTTACCTTTATCATGATGTAACCCATTGAAAGGGTTTTATGCTAGAAACCCATTGAAAGGGTTACATGATAGCCCATTGAATGGGTTTTATACTTGAAACCCAGTGAAAGGGTTACATGATAACCCATTAAATGGGTTCTATACCTACTTGAAACCCAGAAACATGAAAAATTCATAATATTATGTTGTTTCGATATACGCTCAGCACGCGTAGCATGACCAATTCTATCTCTATTCTACCCAGCGACCATTTTGGTTACCATTTTAGAAAAACCCTATCGAAAACCCTTTCAAGGGAAAGGGTTTTCGATAGCAGTTAATCAAAAACCCATACGGTATGGGTAATTTTGAATGGCTTAAATTAAGCCGTTCAAAAGTAACCCACACCGTATGGGTTTTTATCGAAAACTCTTTCAATGGGTTACCAAAATTTAATTTAAGCCGTTCATAAGGGTTACCCATATCGTATGGGGTTTTGTTTAACCGCTTAGAAAAACCCTATCGAAAACCCTTTCAATGGGTAACCAAAAGTCCCTTGTTTCAATGGAAAAACGTATGATCTTAGTACTGGACGTGGAACTATTCTAGGAAACTGAACAGTTTCGAAACTTTCTAAGAATTTGTTATAGAAAAGCCAAACAACTTAAAAAATTCTATCAAAATGACAGATGATGACAAAAGCTGTCTTCAATTTCTTCAGAGTCGTTTCCAGTAATTCCTGGAAACAAACGTTCAATATACCTTTCTTTTACGTAAAAGAAAGTAGTCTCGAATCTCACGGCTTACGCAGGTAAATTCCCTAGACGAACACTCTCAGGAAATCAATTTATCAATATTACATGTAAACCGATACGCTTCCTTAGTTATTTATAGCTACATAAATTAATATTTACAGCCATTTTATAAATTTAAAAATTGTCTATCGTAATACTTGTATTTATCATCTATATCCTTATCTATAAATATTATAAATTGTAGTCGCATTTCGTGTCTGCCAGTTTGCTTTTAAACTACGCAGAGAATTTTGATACGGTTTTCACTAGCATTTAGAGAATTTATTCCGGAAGATATATAATAATATTAAACTTAGATATAATAAAGAAATATTCATGTTTAGTCAAGTCGACAAAACCGTGCAAAGTAGTAGCGGGTCTCTCGTTTCCAATAAATGTATCGTAAACGCATTGTTGAATCTTACGAGAATGCAACCGTGTTTGTTACGAGGAAATAATTTAACATTTATGTTCTTTTCTTTATCTTTATTTTAGATTTGCTTTTCTGCTATTGTTTTAACTAGAATTCTTTGTGCAACGATAGCAACAATAATGGTTCGTGTATATTTTTGTGTTTCCGATATTGGATGGCAGCGGATTTGGATAAATTTTGTGTAACACCATGACAAAGCGAAAGTATTGCATACGGTATTTGCTACGTAAAAAAGATTTTTTTTGTAAATGTTTTTCTGGACTATACAACGTGTTTTTTTTGATATCCCATAACTCTAGGGTATGATTGAGGCATATGAGTTATGTTCCAATCCTTCGTTATTTTTTTTTTTTCATACAAAATAATTCGGCAAAGCCACGATTATTAATGTAAAACACCCTTACGTGAAATATGACAACGTCGACAAGGTAGCTTTCCCTTCACTAGCTGCCGCCGGGAAGCCCCGATACCAACATACCTACATATTTTATTTTACTATTTATTTTACTACACTACTGCGAAGTTTGGCAACCTCGCAAAAGTAAAGATTCGTCATACTGGTGACAATTTTTGACCTAATTCAATTATGATTGATGATATCTCCGAAACGATGCATTTTTGGAACACCTATTCTAGGAATTTTAGTATTATTTTTACCTACAGAATATAACCCTAGAGTTATGGGATATAAAAAAAACAGGTTGTATAATTAAATAAATTCAGTAAAACGTACTGGAATTCGGTTGTCATTGAAATTTTGTTTAAATATTGATTTTCATTGAATCCTTTCCACATATAATCCCAAAACGTATTTTTTTTTATTTCATCAATACGAGATACCCAAACATAATTTTACAGTCTTCCAATTTTGGCTTCCACATTACCTTTTTTAATATTTGACATACAAAACAACAATACAGTAAATTAATCGAATAGCATTGCACAGTTCAATTGAATATGTAAGTGGGCTTCGGTGTACCGCGCATTGTTTGCGCTCAGGCCTTGTATGTTTGCCGCCCCGCGGCATAGCAGCGCCCGGATTAATCAACTTGAGTTAATCGCAGAGGAGAGCTTTTTTCGTACTTTTTTTCACACATGAGTGTTAAACGATTGGCCGACAAAAGATTTGGCTTTTAGTTTTAAATAGACTGTATTACTGAATTGGTACTTGAAATATAAGCGAATGTGCTGCTGGGGAGTTTGTTGAGCAAATTCTTCTTTCCAGCTAAAGCACTAGGAAGTGGTGAAGGGCGGGCGTTTTCGATGTGTGTTATTTTAAATTGACGTTCGAAAAGTGCTGATTCTCAACCTAGAATATAAATATATGATAACTTATGAATGACTTAGCTTTTTTTAGGGTTCCGAATCAAAATGGTAAAAAGGAACCCTTATGGTGAGACTAAGTCTGTCTGTCTGTCACACCTGGATATCTCAAGAACTACTAATGCTATCAACTTGAAATTTAAAATAGTTTTAAATGACGTTTGCCCAACTATTTTGCAAGCAAGAAACAAATTTAAAAAAATATATCTTTTTTGCAAAAGGGTCTGAAACGGGGTCTTAAAATTTTGAAGTGGGGCTACTAGGGCATCTGAGATATCATATGAAAGATCGCTGTTTGCACATTCTCAAACAATTTTTTTTTTAGGCAGTTTAGTTTCCGACTTTTTATGAAAAATTTAAAAAAAAATACCGTGCCCTCCCCCCTTATTTCCGAAGTTTGCAGAGATATTATATATTTATTTTTAAAGTCAATTTATAACTACATATTCTGTGAATATTTCAAGCGTCTACCTGTTGCCGTTATCAATATAGACAAAAACGAGCAAAAAAATCACGTTTGTTGTATCGGAGCCCCCTTAAATATTTATTTTATTCTATTTTTTTGTATTTGTTATTATAGCGGCAACAGAAATACATCACCTGTGAAAATGTCAACTATCTAGCTATCACGGTTCATGAGATACAGTTTGGTGACAGACAGACAGACGGCGGAGCCTTAGTAATAGAGTTCCCGTTTTACCCTTTGGGTACGGAACCCTAAAAACGTAAGCAATCGCTTCTTATGAAGAAAACTCCAAAAATAAAAGGGAAAATCATTTTCCAGGCGACTAATAACTTAAAGGGCGACTAACTATTTGCTACTAAAATAATAACTTGGCAGCGATTCAATATTATTTTTAGGCTAATTGTTTTTCAGGCGACTAACAGCTTAAAGGGCGACTCACTATTTGCTACTAAAAAATAACTTTATAAAACAAATTGTTTGTGGAAGGTATATGATACTGTTATTGAATCATTTGGGTTAGGTTAGGTTAGAACAGTGACCATTCGCCTCTATTGTTGGTAAATTCAGTTACCAAAACAAAAAATCGATGCCAGTTTAAATTAAAACAAAGCTATCAACTGATTATTAATCTGCTACTTTCCACTTAAAATTATACTTCGCTGTAGCTGCCAACCTATTATTTTTGCTACCGGCTTTAATTATTTTTTAATCCCATATTCAGATTAATTTGTCGGCGCGTTAAATACATGCCAAATAAAAGTACCTACTTACCATCAATACTAACACCCATTTTTTGAGCCTGAAAGCCCAGCACGGAGAATATAGCGAACCCAGCGTATATAGACGTCAGGAAATTCGTGAAGCTGACGAAGACGGCGTCGAAGTGACAGTTGTTGGTAAACTTGTTGTACGAAGCCAAGGTCACAAGGGACCCGCAGGCCACACCGAACGAGTAGAAGATCTAGTGGTAGAAACAGATGGGTTAGTTGAGTATGCAGGAGGTGATACTATACGACTTACGAAGTAAAGTAATACACAAAAGCAGGATAATCAACAATAGTTTTAAAAGTTGAGCAGTTGTATCTTCTTATTAGAGAAATATTAACTACCTACACATGCAGTGTGATTGTCATGAAATGAATACTTTCTGAACAAAAAGCGTTTTACACAAAAGTCTGCATACGCATAGTTTAATTATAAGTTTATTTTCAACAGGTCAAAAGTATGTTTTTGGATCGCCTTTCAAGAAAACACAATTTATAACTTATATTTTGAAGCAACGTTTCTTTATTTAATCTCTACCTATTTTATGGTTTCCTTTATTGAAACAAACGAGCAGTGTATCCATAATTATTTACAAAACAAACAACCAATTAGGCTAACAGCAATACAAAACAATGGCTACAATATTTTCAAACAAAATATCAAAACAAACGCAGGTGATTTCTTTTTGTTTGTCAACTTTTGTGTTTCCCGAGAGTGCTGAATTGAATTTACGTGTTTTAATTTCAACACTAGGTATTGTGTCCACTTTTATAATATTTTTTTCTTTTCCTGTAAACCCGCTTTAGGTACCTACCTACTTTCCTTGGGAAGAATTGCGTCGTTATATAAATAATATGAATTATCGTGAGTTATCTAATATAACTTAACATACTTTTTAACTTTACATACAAAACTTTTATGTCAAAGCTGTCATCTTCACATTATTGTTGTGAGAAGGCAATAAATTTGACATAATTTATACCATTCACCTCTCTTGAGAGATTTTTATGACAATTATTGAAGTTAAATTGTTTTACATGTGTACCTACTATAAGCGCTAAGCGAGCTAACAGTACCGGAATATATGGGGTAGGCGCTGCATAAGAAAATAAAAACTGATACCTACTGAATGTTCGCTATTTATTTATCAAGAGGACCTGCTCTCTTTTAAGCGCCTATCACATAATAATATTCAGTTTTGAAAATAATTCTACATTCGCTGGAGTGATCTAATGTAACCAGAGTTATTTTCTACCAGCCTTCATGATGTAAAGGGAACCCCTTTGCAAACAACCTTTACAGTAGGGTATCTGAAAGGTATATTTTACACCGTTCACGGTTCAGGCATAAACATAATAATATTGTAACTTTTATTTATTTCAATTTTCTTTTTCTTTTCTTGGCTTTTATAAGTTTACAAACTAGCTAAATTCCATAAAGTAGTACGATATAAAAATAATTAAAAGCACACCAGCAAATTTCGGAGCGGTCTAAACTTTATAATTAAGAAATTCGAAAGTCTGTGGCTTGGAAAAAAATATAAATTGCCGTTCCCCAACTTTTCCAGATAATTAGGCGCCGCATTTATTTATTCAAGAAATAATGGTCACCATTACTGACAAAATGTTGTCGATGGACCGATTTCTTCCATGGATTGATGTTTGTTACCGAAGTCTTGAAAATTTAATAGCAATCCAAATAGCTTTTACTTACGAATCTCTTTTTACTTTATATTATTATTAAAATATATATTATTTAACTATATATTATTTCATTAAAGTTGGTAAGTATTTCAGTTAATATTTTTGCTCAAAATACCTGTGGTAAGTCAATTATGTAGGCACTCTTTTGATTAGCTCAAAGGTTTTGAACGTTTCTATTTGGCTTTACTTTTGAATAATTTTAGTGAAAGTTGTTTCATAATATAACTGTGCCATATAATTGGATAAAATAAAAAGAATAAAAAATTGGAACAGTAAATGCCGACTATTATAATATTCTCTTAATATTAATACCTAAATTATTATGTTAATGTGAAAATACAGGACCTAATTTATTATTGATTACAAATCAAATTATGTAAGCGCAAAATTTAATGGCTTTAATAAATTATTAGGGGAAGAAATGGCATACATTAATAAATGGACAATATTGTATGAAAAGCCGTATTGTTGTGATATTTTCACTAAATCAAAAATAATAATGTACTTAAATAAAAATAGTACGGCCCACTTGCTATTTAAAACATAGTTCTGTCTCTGCCATCTCGAAATGATTGAAAGAAAAAGAACGACGTTTAAAATTATTTTAGCGCTTAAATGATTTGTGATACAAGTGGGCTTAAGTTCAAAAAAATCCCATCCTTTAAAAAACAAATAATCCGAGTACCTGAGAAGCTGCATCACCCCAAACGCTGGCTGAAGTCAAAGTTTCCCAGTCTGGTGACAAATAGAACATAATCCCTTCAGAAGCTCCTTCTAGGGTCACTCCTCGTACGAGCAGAGCCGTCAACATGACGTAAGGGAACAAAGCAGTGAAGTAGACCACTTTTCCCGCTGATTGGACACCCTGTAAAAAGAATATATTTTAAGGCCAATTATTATACAAGGTATAAGGGACATTGACACACATACTGTTCCCATGAATTCAGTACCTACATGATTGTAGACCCACCAGCGTACACATTTTTCGTCGGTTATCTTAAAAAAGTATGCTGTCCCATGCATTTTTTCCATGTAGATATTGAATTTTTCTATTAAATAACTACGAAACATTTCTTATCATTGTAACAATTTCCGCGTTGTTGTCCCTTACACCGTGTATATGATCTTTTAATTGGCCAGAGAAGGCAAACAAAAAAGAGAATTGGAAAAGTATGGGAGAAATCTTTGCCCAGCAGTCCCCACATAAGTTACCATAAATAGGATATTTCAAAGACGGACTATGTGAGGGGATGAACTGAATGAAAAGATAGTGAATGATAATGAACAGCTACTCGTAACAAGGAAGAATGGTACAGAAAATAAAAACTTTTTGCACCAATGCCAAGTATATGCTGGTACAGACTCGCGCGATATCACGGGCGCGACAGGCAGCGACAAAGAAATTGTGCTACTAGTGTCGCGTCGCGCCCGTGATATCGCACTAGTCTGTACGAGCCATAACACGGGATAAGAGCACGCAGAAGAAGACGGTTTGACAGACGATATAATAGACCTGCTATGTTAGTAAGTATTTGAAAATGGAGCAGCAGAGGGGATAAATGAAAGGCATGCAGCTGAGATGAGAATTTTAAGAGGGATATATACCGATACAAAAAAATAAGAATAAGCTAAGGTAAATTCTGTACAGTTTAGAAAAGCATTCAGGCGATAGTTGTAATATAAGTAGTTACAAATGAAGGTAGAAAATAACATCAACGAAAGACACAGAAAAAGTACAGTTCATATAAGTACTTTTGCTTACCTTGATAACACAGAAGAAGGCTATGAGCCATGCTAACGCCAAGCACCCTACTAAATGCCACTGAATTTCGCCCCAGTTCTCCCAAGTAGCATCACCCCTACCCAACACACGTTCACTGAAAGAAGAATAACTAGGCTAGAGAATCTATGGTATGCAAAACAATTGATAAAAATGTATGAGGTGTTCTCTCCGGTGCAAATAGGATTTATAAATAAAAAATTGTACTACTGGAAACAGGGCTCGCTTACCCGTTATTAAAAAGGTTTTAGATAATATTTCGTTAATTATTTAATGTTTTGTTACAAAACCAATGTTGAAATTAATGTGATGAAGCAATCTTTAAAGCTACTATTGTATATCAATTGTATCAAAAATAATTATATCTTCGGAAATAAAAATTAACCGGTTTCAAGCCCTGTCTGAAAATAAGGTTTCTGTGCGTGCCTATTTTAGTGTAGCTCATAGACGATTCCCCTATCAGTTTGCAATAACACCATGCACTTTTGGTTCACTCAGTAAGTATAATATTTAAAGTCAAGTAAATTAATTGTTTATCAAATTAACTACTAACATTAACTGTTTATTCAAATCACAATCGTATTTTTTTAATATTTGTTTTATGATTGTATAATTAATTAAAAAAATATGAAATATAACAAAATAATAATAAACTTTCATTTGTATAATGATAAACTTTCTGTTAAAATATCTGACTTTACTTCTCATTCGGATCTGATGATCGGATCGCATTATGTGTATAGAAGCACTTAGTTGAAATATAATAATTTGATAATTTGGTCAGTAATATTACATTTTGATTACGTCCTTATGCAAAGTTTTTTTTGTAAACGTATTTAATAAATAAATAAATAATCTACATACACAACACGTACAAGTATACAGTAATAATTGACGAACGCAGTCTTGAGCGATCAAACGTATGACAGAAATCTCGCCAGATTTTACAATCAGTCGACACATGACATATGTGTCATTGTACTCATAATTATGAACAACTATTACAATGGGACCAACATGGACCACCCTTGAAATAGAAAATAAAAATAAGCTGCTCCGTAAATGTATGTTCGCATAGCTCGACAAAAATTAGGGAACAGCTGACTGATAAGAACAATCAGCTTTAATTCGTTTCTAGCATTAATTATTTTACGAAACCCATAATATATAGAAAAACTATTAAAAAAATCAAATGCTAATTATAAATTAAATACTCATAAAGGAAATACTTAATACCGGCCCAGACCATTATGAACAACCATACAATCCATTTTATCTACATCACGTTCAATTAATCAAATGATATCATATTCGTATCGTATAGAACGTAGTCAAAACTTCATTAACAAAATAAACTAACATCTGTCATTTTCCACGCCCACCTACTTTTGTCATTATCGACGTCAATTTCCGAGTCCATAAATATTGTACTAACTTTATGGATGTTTACTTTATCAAGTAGTCGGCTTAACCTAAACTGTGGTGGCGATATCGATTACTTTACAGAACGTGTAGATAAAAAAAAAAAAACGTCGAAGACTATAGTTATGGCGACGATAACCGACTTTTAATGATTTTATACTGAAGATCACGTCTAAACGATAGTGTTAATGATTTGAAAAAAATACATGATAAATTAGAGCATTTTTTCAATAACTTAATATGTGAATGTTTTAGATTATGTTTATATTACATAGTGAAATTAATTTATAAAATGATGTCTACGCAGGTAAAAAACTGAGAATGGCGCAAAATCTACCAAGCGTATTTTTCTAAAACCTTCACCAATTTAAAGATAATTTACTTATTGATCTTTTAGTATACGCGTTTTATTAAAATATCTTTTGTTTTGTGTATAATAAATTAATAATGCGTCAAAATGGGGACAGCGCTCCTTGACGGGCGATTCCTATTACTCGCTGAACGTACGACGCGTTGCGTGAGCTCAGTACAGAACACGCAAGCTAACTACTCAAGGTCACTGGCATATATCTGCGTCTTAAGCAGATATAACGTAAACAGAACGTACGTAAATAAAAGCCTGTAGGTATAATGGCGTGGTTGAGCAGACAATTTTTTTTAACTCTAAACGCTTAACCATTGCTTGATGCAATGGTGTTGCAATATCCTTCAAAATTATTCAGATTGCGATTGATAGTGTGTTAAGCAATTAGGGTGCTGGATTATTGACGTAATAATAACAGCATTTTGGTAGCTTAATTATGTCAAACAACACATTTTTGACTTTTCTCTTTTTTTTTGAATTTAACTTTGTCTAATCCTTCATTACTAGAATAATCATTACCATTAAACTGATTATTTTTAACTTATTTGATAGCACACACAAATTGTTTTTACAGAGCGATAACTTATATCAAGTCAGTCTTTACTCAGTTCTGCGCATAGCTTTAATCTAACCTTAAATGATCGCAGAAAACTTCTAACTAAGAATTGTTTAAGCGAAACATAAAGTTGGAGACACAAACAATATTTGAATTTAGAAATTCATAACTGTTTCAGTGCAAATATTAGTCCGCGTTCACACCAAACGTTTAGTCAACCGCCAACCGTGAGCGGTAAATTTAAAATTTAACCATTATTCTGTTGTCCTTATCCCAATTTATTTAAGTGTAGGTACGACTAAACGCTGACAGATACTACGCTGACAGACTGAACACCGATAAGACTTTACTTCGACGGGACTCTTCGCTGACAGAACTCTTAACGCGCGAAGGCTAGCGAGCGAGCGTGCGGCAGCGGCAGCGGCCGCCGAGCGCCAGATCAACTTTATTGTTGGTAAATTCAGTTACCAAAACAGAAACTCGATGTTTGAATTGATGATGAAGTTTAAATTAAAACAGAACTAACAACTGGTTGTTAATCTGGGTGCACGACTGATCATCGGAGATAAGTTGTGTCGCTGATGAGCCCTGTCGGTGAAGATTCCTGTCGGCGAAGAGTTCCGTCGTAGTAAAGTCTTGTCGGTGTTTTTTTTTTTTAATAACATTATGTCATACATAACAAAACCGTTTCAGTCAGTAGGTACCTATCTCACAAATTATCGTATTTTATAAACAGGAAGAACATCAGGACTGAAAAGATTAATACACGTCTCACAATCAATAAAAACACAAATTAATCAAGCCATATCGCTATCAAAATTTAAAGTACTTATTAAAAGGTTACATTATTTTATATTTGCGTTTTTTTTTTACGTTAAGAAATCAAAATACAGATATAACAAGATTTGTTTACACTTATATTCTCTTACTCACTTATAGTCTGCTCCATAGGACAATCTAGAGTCTAGACAAAATCAAACAGGTTGCTATTTAAATTGTATAATTTATTATTTTTATGACATTTATTTTAAATTCTGTGATTACCTTAACTCACACTGATATTATTCTTATTTTTTAGGAAATCGTATATATTTTTTACAATTTTTGTAAATATGTGAGCACCATGTTCTATCACCTAATTAATTAATCTGTCATTGCTTCATTCTTAACTCTTTTATTGTGGTATAGTAATTTTATTCAAGGTGCATCGTCTTCACATATAATTATATAATTAATGTACCTATAAAAATATTGTACAAGATTTTAAAAGAGTACCGGTGGAGTTTCTTGCCCATTCTTCTCCATACGAAACTACATTTTGGAAGGGGCGACTAGAATCAATTCAATTTTTTTTTGTAAATATTGACGTTCAAAAGTGCCTTTTATGTGCCTATTTGAAATAAACAATTTGACTTTGACTTTGACTTACACATACCACAAAAACCATCGTGGGTTTAACAGCGGTATGGCAAGTTCAGTGTATCGGCGTAGTGTCTGTCGGCGTTTAGCCGTACACTCCTTTTTCTAGCCATATAATCTTTTACAAAGTCCATCCATCGTTTCTTTGTTTTTACCTTACTCTTGTTGTCGTCCACATTCTTACTTTGAACTTGGTCAAATTGTAACTATGAAAAAAAACCGGTCCAGAGCGAGTCGGACCCGCGCACCGAGGGTTCCGTACGAATATATAATGTTGATGATTTCTGAAAAACTGTGCTATTTAGAGACATCGTTTTATTTTTCCTGTAATCTTTACATACCCTTCTATCATATAGAATACTTTCAGATTTTTATCTCTGCAAACTTCGGAGATAAGGGGGGGAACGGTATTTTTTTTTACATTTTTCATCAAAAGTCGGAAACTATGCTGCCAAAAAAAATTAAATGTTTAAGAATGTGCAAACAGCGTTCTTTCATATTATACCCCACTTGCCCTAGTAGCCCCACTTCAAATTTTTAAGACCCCCTTTCAGACCCTTTTGCAAAAAATATATTTTTTTTTTTTTTTCTTGCTTGCAAAATAGTTGGGCAAATGTCATCTAAAACTATTCTAAATTTAAAGTTGATAGCATTAGTAGTTCTTGAGATATCCGGGTGTGACAGACAAACAGACAGACAGACTTAGTCTCACCATAAGGGTTCCTTTTTAGCATTTTGGTACGGAACCCTAACAACGTCAGCCGACTGGTTGACTACGTTTGTTGTGAAAACGGCCTTATTGATTACTGACTGACTCATTCATTATAGTCTTTCATTAGTCATCTGCGCGACAACTGTGTTTATCTCTGATATTTTAATATCAACGAATGAAAAGATAAACGTAGTTTAGGCGTAATCCATTAGATAGCAATCGGAACTTACAATCTTGAAAATGCAGTGAACTTGGCCAGTTATGTAGATAATTTAAATAGTACTCTTTAAAAAATAATGAGCAGTGGTGGCCCAGTCGTAACGACTGTGACTTACAAGTTGTAGGTCGTAGCTTCGAACCCAGTTAGGCGCTTTACTTTGTGTAATTTATTTCATCACCACTGCTCTCAAAGCGGTGAAGGAAAACATCGTGAAGAAACCAGCATGTCCTTGAACCAAAAATTTTAAGACATGTGACATCTACCAACCCGCACTGGGCCCGCGTGGTAGATTACGGCCCACTCCCTCTCACAGTGAGGAGGCCTGTGTCCCAGCAGTGGGAATATTATAGGCTGATAATGCTTCAAAAACGAAAAGAGAAAAAAAAACTGGTTGAAAAATATGCAAGGAGTTGGCTGCGCTCTGTAGGAAAGGTAACCAAGAATCGGTAACGCTGTGATATGACAAATTGTGATCTAACACAATACATTTATGAGTAGTTCTTCTAGTGTACATGTAGCGGCATCAAAATCGCCACATGCAAACTACGCGTCACACTGACGTCACGCAAAATCCTGCATCGCGCAAGCCGAGTTTACTGCGCAACTAGCATATATACAACATCCCGACATCAACCGTCGTCGGGCAGTTGCCCACCAGACACAACAACCGTCTGGTCGGAGGATCCTCCCTTTTCTGTGGAGGATGAGTTAACTTTACACCCTGTTCTGCTTCTAAATACACAATAGATTTATTCCGGAAGGTTTATGTGTATATTTATTTATATTTAATACAAAAATGCAAGTAATAAAATGGACTCGATATATTAGTAAAAACTTATGCTAGTAAACTTAACCCACACACTTTACCAAACACTAACCCATACAACCTATAATCCATTAATTAAGATATAGCACAGAAACAATGGTTATAACTAGATTTTTTTTCTTGAACGAATATTCATAAATATTTGCATCGCTATCGCATTTAGTCCATTCACAGTCATGGTTAACACAAGAAAGTATAATCAAAAATCTCGTTTCGTCACATTACCACGCGCGTTTTAATCAGATAAAATATTAATTATCTATTGTGAACAGTGACTGTTGGCTGATTATAGAAAGGTCAGAATACTTGATAAGTCACTAATCTTATAAACTACCACAACTACACTACCACTATTACCATCTAATGTGAATGAACACTTAAAAATCAAGTACTACGCTACGTACCGAAACTTATCAAAGTTTAAGAGTAAATAAAAAAATATATAAAACATTTAATTGTCACTAAAAAATACGTTAAAATATTATTTATTATTATTATTTATTTAAATCACAATTATAACACCTTCACAGACTCATCTTCACATTGTCTACTTACACCGATTTATACAAAATATTAGTATTATGAGACAGCTATTGCATTTCTAGTTCAATTTTTATATTTTTTATTTAAATATCGTATGGATATTGCGTTTAAATAGAGGGTGGTTGCCATTGTATTATAAATTTAATATACTTGGCTTTCTTGAAATTCTGAAAAATCAGGAAGTATATATGATCGACGTGGTAATAGGCCCTCTATTGCCAGTATGTCATGAACAATTCAAAACCTAAACTAAAACAGAAGTTAATCATTTTGTGATAATGTAAATTGTATCCAAAATCAATTATATTAATTCCATACTTTTATCAAAAGTTTTAAATAGAGCGTGACAAGAATTGTAAACTCAATTAATTTATTTTGATAACATTTAGATATCATTACAAATTACAAAATAAGTTCACTTGTAAGTACTTTGAAATAAAAAAACTATGTCCCATTATAGAAATCCATCATGCACTTAGCACATGTTCTTAAAAGCAAAGTTAATATTATTGTATCTGACTCCAAAAAAAATATGTTGAAGCAAAGAAATACTAGCTCCCTGCTTTAAAATTCAATGAGAATGATGTAAGTAATTTTATTAACAAACGTACATAATATCAACTCATGCCTTCGTCCCATGAGGGTAGGCAGAAAATACAGAACGCCACCTGCTACAATCCTTACATAATCCTTTTGCTTCGATTACGTTCATAAATCTGGTCGTACTCGCACGCTAGTTGCGAGTACTAGTGACAGTACAGACAGACAGATGGGCGGACAACGAAGTGATCCTATAAGGGTTCTGTTTTTTTTCTTTGCAGGTACGGAACCCTTAAAACTATATTCCGCGAAGGGGTTGGCAAAAATGTGTATAGTATAATGTTAAAAGTCTTCTACAATAGTGACTATATTGCCATGAATCGGGCACAAAACCAGACTCCGGGCTGTTACCGGGAATTTCCTAATGCGAAAACCTAATAACCAATGTAGACCAACGACAGAGAATAACCAATAATTGTTATTTCTTTCTTTTTACATAATAAGAATTAACCAACTCACTTGTAATATTCCTCCGCTGCTAAAACCCTTGTAACATTTCTGTACCAAGGGATTCTTTCCTCTCCGTCCAAACAATAAGACCCATCGTATGGCTGGTAGCCAACACTAGTGCAGATCTCCCCGATGCTCATACATCTCCGTAGAAAGTACGTCTCATCTGTTGCAGCTCCCGTATTTCCAACCCTACACTCTGTGTCATATTCTCCACTGTAACAAGCTGATGAAAAAATATTGTTGTAATCTGATTTACTTCTAATTATGCATTTTAAAAGTTAGTAAAAAAATTAAAATTTACTCCTATGTAAGTAAAAAAAAATATTGAAACTAAATTAAATTCGCATTCCTATTATTTGTTCACAATATGGCACAGTAAGGGAAACTAATTTTTTTTCAAATTAGCAAACTTCGTCAACATGCTATGTTAAAGCTATGTCATACAACTGTCAAATAATAAAATTTGTCATAAGAATTTAAAGACAATTTAAGTTGATATTCAACGTGCTAATGTATATCCGTGACTTAAAATACATTGATATAAAATACTGTAGTATTAGGTAGGTACTTACCATCAGTATTGTAGGGATTGTTACATGACCCCCAGTCCAGATTTCCAGCGATGGAAACAATGGTATAGAACAGGGTCCAAGCTACGATAATCATGTAGTATATTGATATGATTGAGATAACCACGAGGGTGCAGTACCCCAACCCACTGAAGAACGGTGATATTGCACTAAACGCTTGTAGAGGACCAACGCCAGTATACTGGCCTACGTAGAGCTCGAGGTAGAAGATTGGAAGTCCAATGAAGATTAACATGAGGAAGAATGGTATAAGGAATGCACCTGGAACAAGAAGGAAAGAGAAGTTATTTTGAAACTCTCTATAAAATGTTAAATGTAGGGAACAGCTGATTTTTTTTTGCGATTTCAGGTTTGGTCCCATAGTAAAAGTTGTTCATAATGATGAGTACAATGACCCCTTAAGAGGTTATTGACGTTTTAAATTAAATAATTGAAAACCCGTGGGATATTTCCCGTATTTTTAAGAACGGTTGTATCTAAAACCAGTCTCAATCTGTCAAAACAACAAATTTATTGACTTGTTTTTGACATTGATTGTCGCTGAGATGAGATTGTGAAAATCCCTATATGGTGTTATTTAAATAACTGAATATCTGAGGGTTATTTCCCATATTTGTAAGAATGGTTGTATCCAAAAAAACACAAATTTGCCTATATTTTTGACAAGTTTTTGACATTGATTGTTACTGAGATGAGATTGTTATTCAACGTTTTTAATTACGGGTATTGACCTTGTGTAAAGGGCCATTGTACTCATTATTATGCGCAACTTATACTGTGGGAGCAACAGAGAAATCTCAAAAAAAACTAGCTGCTCCATACATTTATATTCGCATAACTGGACTAAATATAGAGAATAGCTGTTATTTTTCTCAAATTCACGGTTGGCCCCACAGTGAAAGTTTATCATAATGATGAGTACAATGACCCCTTTTCAGGTTTTCATTTATTTCAAGTACACCTTGTATATTATTTTGTAAAATATTCGAGTACTACTCCAATGGTATCTTTATTTTATAAATATTTTGGTCTATGAAATTCAAAATAGAGCTTTATAAACATAAAACTATTATAAATGTGTCGTGTGAATAACAAACAGCATCCAGTAGTATACTAATAACACAATTCTATACAGGATGTATTAGAAAGGTGTGAAAATTACTACTTGACCCAAATTTATTCTATACATTTGGCTCGAGTAGGTATTGCAGTTTTGTATGGGACCGTTGATTATTTTTTCGCGATTTCAAACTTAGTAGCATGAAAGAAAGAAAGAAAAAAAAAGAAGAAAGTAAATTCGTTTGTTTGCGGTAAATATGACGCAAAAAAGAACATAGACACAAAAAAATAAGAAAAGAAAGAAGCCATGTTGAAAGTTGTTAAATTTAATGGTTTATACCACACCTTTATGACCATATCTTTCTGATAGATGCTGGATAAAGCTAAAACTCGACCAGTTAGTTAATTTAAATTACCCAGACCCTAGTTAGGACTTAAAATATAAGGAAAAATCTTCCTTATATTATATATTTACCAATGAAAATACAATATTTTCGTTCAAAATCCCGAGGCAGACTCGTTTGCCTTACGGGGAGGTCCTTATTGACCGATAGGGATTCAATAAATAATTCATACTGATTCACAGCGATATGTTTTTGTTTGGCTCTTCGCTTTTATCATTATTTGTTCCTTCTTTGACACGATGTCGTGATATAGGAATTTATTGTTTATTGATTGCTTGGTGATTTGTAACTCTTATCGTTAATCGTTTACATTGTAAAATTGACTTTTTGTTGTATTTGGTTGTGTCGTTACCAATCTTGTAATCTTTCTCGTGACTCACTAAACAGTCAACGTTAAAGAATTTACACGTGCTGCTTCAAACTAAACTTAATCTCTAAAAACATTTTCACTATTTATTTTAATCTTAATTCAGATTACAGACTAATTTACAATAAATTAATGAAATGTTAGTCGCTACAGACGAAGACTTATTATAAATTTTAAATTTAAACTCATTGCCTTGACTATAAGTGATTTAATTTAATTCTGACTGTAAAGTTAAACTGCAAAGCATTTTTACTTACCGCCGCCATTCCTGTAGCAGAGATAAGGGAACCTCCAAACATTTCCCAGTCCTACGGCATACCCGAGACAGGCTAAAATGAACTCTAAGGGTCGTCCCCAAGACGCTCGCTCTGGAGTACCATCATCTCCTGCTTTATTTGCTGGCGTCCCATTTGGTTCTGACTGTAACAAAACCTTACAACGTTAAATATGCTGTAAAAAAAATTCATAAAAAAAATCCAGGTAATAGTTTTAAACAGTAACATTTTTTGACTATAATAATATGTAAAATTTAGTTTATATACGCTATCATTATATTAATACGTGAAGAGAAAAGTTTGTACCCCTTTCTACGAAAATTACGCGAATGGAGGAGTATGAAATTTAGCACAGTTAATGTTTCTAAGGAGGAGGAATGCAGAAAACTAATATTTTTATATATTAAGCAATATAAATAAATTAAATTAATAAAAAAAACATTACATGCGTTTGACACACACACATAGTACCAAGGCCCTATATATAAATGTACTCTGTGCCAGGGCCTGATACTTGAAGATATATAGATGACAGAAGTGACAGCTTGACCATGGAATAAGTAAGAATAGATTGCAAGTAGAACGGGTCGAATCTCGACCAGTGGGCGACCACTATAAAATAAATAAAATAGCTTTATTATTCCTTACACACTTTTCCTTATTTTCTAACACTATGACCTTATTTGACCTAATAAATAAACATATATATATTAACTACTAAATAGTCTTTTAAAACTAAGGTGTATAAGGACCGCTATCTATAGCGGTAAAAGCCTCCTCCAGCCGTTTCCAAGCTGTCCTGTCTCTGGCGATTCTACTCCATGTTCTGCCTGCTATCTGTGCAATATCGTCGCTCCATCTTTTGTGTGGTCTACCTGGTCTGCGTTTTATATTTTCTGGATACCAATTCGTGGTGACTTTCGTCCATCTGTCGTCTGTTACTCGTTGGATGGGCGACCACTAGTATAAGTAAATCCACAATTGTTCCACAAACGTGCAAACGTTCCACACCTAGCTGGCACTAAAACTTATCATCATTTCAGCCGAAAGATGTCCACTGTTGGACTTAGTCGCCTTTTACGACACCCACGGGAAGAAATACGATGGTGCTACTCTTTACGTCCGGCACCACACAGACAACTATCACACTAGCTGCTCCCAAATAGGATGGTGCTATTCTTTACGTCCAGCACCACACAGACAATTATCACACTAGCTGCCTCCAAATAGGATGGTGCTATTCTTTATGTCCGGCATCACACAGACAATTATCATACTAGCTACCTCCAAATAGGATGGTGCTATTCTTTACGTCCAGCACCACACAGACAATTATCACACTAGCTGCCTCCAAATAGGATGGTGCTATTCTTTACGTCCGGCACCACACAGACAATTATCACACTAGCTGCCTCCAAAAGTTATAAGAAACCGTAACTACTCGTAAAAATTAATGAACAAGAAACACCTTTGGAACAAATTCGATTAAACGTCAATAGGTTTCCATTTATTCGCCAAGGAAGTTTCAACCTGTTCAATCGGTAATCCAATAATGCCTGCTGAACAGCTTTTCTTGTTAACTCCCGGTTAATGTATTCCAAAACTGGTGTCTTAGTTTTGTAATCACCAATAAAGTAATTACGCAAACTTTGTGTGGACGCGAAAATCGGGAAGTGTTCCTTAACTAAACTTAATCCCTTCAAACAAGGGAATAATCGTTCTCATTAAAATGTAAATTCGTTGAATTGTGACGAGAGCTTGAATGGAGTCGCCCGAGTTTTCGTTCGATACGCTTTTCCGCTATTCAAATATTATTATGCAGGAGTTCGTATTATTCCCGGAACTAACGGCTAACTTCTTACCCACATACATTATGTTTATTACGTGGAACAGCGAATGCTTGGAGTTGTCGCTCGTTTCTTGTTATGATAGGATCATCATTTTGTAACGGAGCTACCCATCAGATTTCTGAAATGACTTCGTTTTAGATGTATCTGATTCCATTGCCCATTGGGCTTATCGTGAGATGGCACACACGTCCTTCAATTTACATCAATTTTTTTTTGGCGGAGCGGGAGGGTGTGTCAGACTTTTACTGACTAAAACCCACCCCTGTTCCTTCAGATGTCTGTGTGCCAGGGCCATAATATCCCTTTCGAACAAACTCGCAACCCTGGCAGAACTCGCAACAGTTACATCTATGTCGTGTTTCTACATTGTTGCACAATAATGAATCTCAATAGTTTTTGTATTTCAATTATGTTCCACGTAAATTAAGCAAAAGGAGTATGTTGGTACGAGTATCGTAGCAGTTGGAATCCATGGGGAAAAGGCATGAGTTTATTTACGTATTTATTCCAATTGTTTTGTTACCACACTTCATAAAATTTATCTATGTATAAGATAGGATAAATAAAGATTTTGATGTACATGAGAGACTTAAAAAGTATGCATTATTGTAAGATGGTGTAGGTACATCTAATCGTTGGGTGAATCGCTGCTCTCCTAGCTAGATTACTGAGTAATTTGTATTTAGGAGTGACAGTTGCAACTCCCTATTTGAGTATCACAATAATCATGTATATTAAAAAAAACCGGTCAAGAGCGAGTCGGACTCGCGCACCGAGGGTTCCGTACGTATATATGATGTTGATGATTTCTGAAAAACTGTGCTATTTAGAGATATCGTTTTATTTTTCCTGTAATGTATACATAAACTTCTATCACATAGAATAATTTCAGATTTTTATCTCTGCAAACTTCGGAGAAAAGGGGGGGCGGAACGGTATTTTTTTTAAATTTTTCATAAAAGTCGGAAACTATACTGCCTAACAAAAAACAAAAAAATGTTTGAGAATGTGCAAACAGCGCTCTTTCATATGATATCCTACAATCCCTAGTAGCCCCACTTACATTTTTTAAGACCGTTTTGCAAAAAAGATATATTTTTTTAAATTTCTTTCTTATTTGCAAAATAATTAGGCAAACAACTTCTACTCGTAAAACTGTTCTAAATTTCAAGTTGATAGCATTAGGAGTTCTTGAGATATCCAGGTGTGACAGACAGTCAGACTTAGTCTCACCATAAGGGTTCCTTTTTACCATTTTGGTACGGAACCCTAAAAACAAAATATCTTAAAATTAAATTAGAATAAAACTAAATTATACAATATTAAACAAAAAAAATATTAAATTGAATGATCGCTGGTGTGGTATTTATTTCAATTATTTTGTTATACTCGTAACACTCCATAAAGCAACTCATGATCCCCGACCTACATTCCGGCAAATAAATGGATTTGTTTGTTTGTTTGTTTGATAGTATTAGAAATTATTTTAGTTTTAGCACCCACAGCAAAATAACTTTATGATGACATGAAATGCGTACATGTTAATATTCCTATATTTTCAGTGAATTACAAGTTTATAATGCAAACAGTTAGTTGACTCTACAGCAAAAACCGTTCCACTATCAGCGATCTATAGCATTGACACCGACCGGACAACGTTCAGAAAACTCCACCCGTTGAACACACTAGAAATAGCTATGCACCTGCCCTTATTATTGTTAGAATTAAATTGCTTTCCATTCTCTGTAGAATCTGAACAGAATACAGGAACTGGGACACTAATAAAAAGATTGGGGATCGATAAAAGCTCTAGGTGTTCAAATGGCACGAATTGAGCCGATTGTAATTTTTCTGGTATTGATTACTTTTTTAACTGTGCCAAATTTCATACTCCGCCGTCCGCGTGATTTTCAAAAGGGATACAAAAGTTTTCGCTTCGAATATTAATATAATGATAATTTAAATTTTTAAAGCTTAATTTTTTGGATTCCCTTTTCCTTTGGAATTTCAATGGGGCGTTAAAAAAAGTCTTAAACTATCAGCTAGTTCTATCTAGAATTGTTCTTCATTTACGACGGGTTTAGTGTCATGTGGCATACCCAACAGGTCAGTATTATGTCAAAAAAGTTACTATCTCCATACAATTAACAGGGCTGTCAACATTTTCGATTGCATGTCTAGGGACGGCCATGTTAGTTACTGTAACTAGGGACCGAATCTTGTAGTATCATTGCTTAGTTTGGGCACCTGAACTTTGGTAGTTATGAGTTTGATACCGCGCAGTTTGTACGGCCATTGTTGTTAGTGTCACGGAATGTTCAATGTGTACCTGGAGAGTTTTGAATTTAAACTGTGCTTGTTGGATTGTGCGCTTGTGGGTCGTTAAAAATTGTAATTGTTGTTCTTTGGATTTTTCGAAATGATTAGAAATCACTCAGAAGCTCACAGCTCGGAATAAAAATACCACTAATTATATACAGGAAACCCAGTCATCACAGTGATAATTTTATTGTATGTCAATACGTTAATGATGATGCAATGATTAAACTGATAACTTTGGTAACAGCTAGTAGTAACAAGGAAGCTTACAGACTACAATAATTACAAATCGATGTACGATTTTATCAAAGCAACTGTTTGTTGCCACTGACAAAATCACATTACAGATTTTTTTATTTCATTGAATATTTCCACCAAAGGTCGCAGACAAGAATGTTTTTGCAATTAACATAGTCTGATTATTGCAATATTGTAGAACATAGAATAGGTGACGTCAGCATCATCATTTCAGCCGACAGACGCCCACTGCTGGACATAGGCCTCCCCCAACGGGCGGGAGGGGTTGCCATAATCGCCACGCGTGGTAGGCGGGTTGGTGATCGCAGTGTGTTGTTAAAATGCATAGAGAACGCTGCTGCCCATTCTCTAGTAAGTATAGTGTATAGTAAGAATACTTGACGTATGTGTTGCTATTAGCCACAATAACTACGATATTATAACCATCCCTAAAAATCCGGGTAGGTAAGCGTTTCCACCGCTAGGTATAACCTGTGAGGAATAAATAATCAGCAAAAATAAACAATATTTTAATCCTCACAGGTGAATGAAATGCAGCGGCGGCGATCTCTCACGTCCGGCCCTGGTTCAGGCGGTTCGGAGCGAGAGTGCATAGGAGGCCGTCACCTCCTTCTGTGAAGCAGTAATGCTCGCGAAGGAGGAGGCGGAACGCGTGAGGGAGAGGCAAGGTTCGGGCCCTCGCGCCCCTAGACGCCCCGGGCATCGGGAGTCGCAAGCCGATTTCCGGCCACCGTAGGCGCGAGCCTGCGGACGGTGAGCGATGGGTAGCTCGCCGTCCGATAAGGACTAGGCCCGGGTCGACGGCGCGTTATACTCCACGCGAGCCTCAAAGAGTTGTCAGCACCAACTGACGGGGTCCGTTAGGGCCAATGTCTGCCAGGGTTGCGAGTTTGTCCGAAAGGGATATCGTGGCCCTGGCACACAGGCAAATGAAGGAATATGGGTGGGTTTTAGTCAGTAAAAGTCTGACACGCCCTCCCGCTTAGCCCAAAGCGGGAGAAGTTATTTGATAAATTTCCACCCAAAAAAAAAAAATCTGATCGCTCGACCGTCTTACTTCTAGAAAATTGAAACCTAACATACCTCATCACCATCCGCCTAGCGTTTACTCAAATAAGTTGGGGTCGGCTTCCAGTCTTACATGGAGCAACTACCTATATAACTTCCACAACCCAGTTAATTGATAAGATATAGATGTCTGATTTTCGGACTTCAATCAATCTGCCCGCCTTTTCCCAACTATGTCAGGGTCAGCTTCCAGTCTAACCGGATACAGCTCAATACCAGTATTTTACATGAAGCGACTGCCAATCTATTTGACCTCCACAACCCAGTAACTGGGTAAGACTGATTATCAGACTTTCGGGATTCTGACGACCCGTAACGACTGTCAAAGATCCATGAATGACAGCCGGGACCGAGGCACGGAGGAGTCTCGGTATGTAAAGAGACTCATCTACGGACCAACCCCGGCAATGGCTATATAAATAGATTGCACATTGAAGGCACAGTTTGTTCGCCGCGCCTTGGAGTCGAACCGTCGCTCGAGCCCAGTCTCTGCGCTCAACGCTCTCTTGGACGCTAAGCCTCACTGATGTGTTCGCGGATGAATGGAAGAAGATCTTGTCAACATGTCTGGAGATGAACGTATGACTGTCGAGTAGCTGTACTTATCTTTTGTTTTTGTACTAATATAATGTGTTGTGTCTTTAACTAATGTAATTGGCCTTTGGCCGTTTAATGTTGAAGTAAAAAAAATAGATACCTATATACCGAATAATTGATTGTGTTATCACGCAAAGTTATCTACAAAATGGAAACGTGATTTTATTTGATCTGATTATTTTTAAATCGATCATCATTATTGCGTGTTATATCGATATCATAAGATTAAGTCTGACACAAGAGCTGCGCGTTGTTATGTATGTTTAATATTTTACTAGCTGCTGCCCGCGGCTTCGCCCGTGTGGCTTTTTCTAAACATATAAACCTTCCTCTTGAATCACTATATCTATTAAAAAAAAAACGGTCAAGAGCGAGTCGGACTCGCGCACCAGGGTTCCGTACGTATATATAATGATGAAGATTTCCGAAAAACTGTGCTATTTAGAGACATCGTTTTATTTTTCCTGTAATCTTTACATAAACTTCTATCACATAGAATAATTTCAGATTTGTATCTATGCAAACTTCGGAGATAAGGGGGGGGGCGGTATTTTTTTATACATTTTTCATTAAAAGTTGGAAATGATGCTGCCTAAAAAAAAACAAAAAATATTTAAGAATGTGCAAACAGCGTTTTTTCATATGATACCCCACATGCCCTAGTAGCCCCACTTCAAAATTTTAAGACCCCCTTTCAGTCCCTTTTGCAAAAAGGTATATTTTTTTAAATTTCTTTCTTGCTTGCAATATAGTTGTGCAAACGTCATCTAAAACTATTCTAAATTTCAAGTTGATAACATTAGCAGTTCTTGAGATATCCAGGTGTAACAGACAGACAGAAAGACTTAGTCTCACCATAAGGGTTCCTTTTTACCATTTTGGTTCGGAACCCTAAAAACCGCATCAATATCCGTTGCGTAGTTTTAAAGATCTAAGCATACACAGGGACAGATAGGAAGCGGGAAGCGACTTTGTTATATACTATGTAGTGATTCAAGACCATTGGAGTAGGTCGTTTCTTTTACGGTATTTATATTAGAAAACCGTTTGGCTCGTCTTTTTAAAATTTGCTGTAAACTATAGAGGAATACAAACATAATGCAATATTGCTCATCCCCCGAGCAAATTGCGTAGTAATATACTATCCTATAATAGACTGAGCAGACTTATAGGGAATATCTCTGCAAAATTTGAACATAATCTATCCGGTAGAATTTGCGTGATGCTGGAACATACATTCAGACAAACAGACGAAAATTCTAAAAACTATATCTTCGGCATTAGAATCGATATATCGTAGCAATGACTTATTTAAAAAATATTCAATGTCAGTTTTGACTTCGCTACGATTTTATTATAATTATTTTTAGATTGTAAACGGTTATTACCCATACAAAAAAGGATTGTTTTCTCCACATTGTAAACAATCGCAAAATGAAAAGGTAGAGCTAACATAATTTTTACAAAAAAAAATATTAACTCGTATATGTTTATTTGTATTGGTTGTTTAAATTGCAATTTTTATTACATACCGCCAAAATAATGAAATGAACTTGCAGTTCGCTATAATAAAGTGTTCATAATACCATGGCAAAGGAAATTGTATTAATTTAAGATTGCTTAACAATATTCGTTCCGCTAGTTTACACCTGCCTTGACCTACGGTGGAATGCGAAAAAACAATAGATTTTATGAAATCGGAAATCGTAATCACTGCTGTAAGTGAACATATAAATCGTAAATAGTGGCGTGTGCTAGCTAACATAATGATGGCAAATAATTTAATTTAATATTTTGTGTTGTATAAAGTAAATTATTTTACATACTATTGTATACAAAGAGATTAATGGGGTCCAGCCCTGGTGACTCTCAATGAGAGACGGTTTATAATTATTATCTTGGCAGAACCACCAGGGCTTAAGTGATAGATACTATAGAGAGGCTATCTGAGGGGCAATTCTACTAATTTTAAGAACGTTCACAGTCTGATCTCAGTCTCAATCTGTCAAAAATACCTCTTATTTCCCTACATTTTGCCAATTTTTTGACGTTTGTTTGTCGCCAAGATGAGATTGCGACTAGATTTTGAACGTTTTAAATTACGAGAATTGGCCTTCAGAAGTAATGTCTTAGAAAAATTGTGATCCATGTCTCAGTGACAAAATTCAATAAAGGCTAAGTTTGATAATACCATATTGCATAATTAATTACTTACTTACTTCGAAAATGATTTTTTTTTGGTGGACACGAATTAGAATTCTGACTTGATATACAGGCGTACCACACTAGATTGAGCGAATTTTGCCCACTAGGACAAATGTATCGGATTACGTTTCTGTTCGCTATGTCCCGTCTATTGTTAAGTACATCTTTGATTGTATAGAATCAAGTTTTTCTAACTGAACAGACAGCTGTGCTGCTGGCGAGTTTGTTGCGCCACTTCTTCTTCCCAGCTAAAACACTAGGAAATGGTGAAGCGTTAGCGTTTTTGGGGTACTGTCTTATATATTATATTTATTATATATACCTAAATATCCGAACGTTTCTGTAATTTAAGACGTTTCATAAATTAAAAATAGTTTTATTATTTCGATTTCACATGTAACTATTTTAATTTTCTTTTTTGGCAGTAATTACTTTATTCTTTTTTGGGAGCAAATTATCAAAAAACTTGAGGGCGTGTCAAACTTTCACTGACTAAAACCCACCCCTGTTCCTTCAGTTGCCCGTGTGCCAGGGCCACGATATTTATTTCAGACAAACTCGCAACCCTAGCAGGGCCAGTGATGACATATGGCATTAAAACATGGTCGCTCATAATGGGCCTTATAATAGGTCACACAAAGGGGGAGAGGGGTATGCTTGAATTTTCCCTACCAAATAAAAAAGAGATTGAGAGTAATTTCCATAGTAAAGAGTATTCTATTCTATTCTACGTGATAGAATCAGAAAATTGACTGCTTCGTTGAAAAAAAATCTGCTGCTCCCTACATTTATATTCTCATAACCCATCTAAATGTAGGGAACATCTGATTTTTTTCGCGATTTCAGGTTTAGTCTCATAGTAAAAGTTATTCATAATGATGAGAACAATAACCCCTTAAGAGGTTGTGTCTTATTTATGTTACATGTTGTACTTCGGGGATTGGCGTGATTTTATGTATGTAAGTGGCAGTGGGCAGGGCACATTGCTCGCAGAACTGATGGCCGATGGGACCGAAAGGTTCTGGAGTGGCGACCGCGTACCGGAAGCAGGGACCGTTTTGGTTACCCATTGAAAGGGTTTTCAATAGGGTTTTTCTAAGCAGTTAATCAAAGACCCATACGATAAGGGTTACCCTTTTGAACGGCTTAAACTAAATTTTGGTTACCCTTTGAAAGGGTTTTCGATAAAAACCCATACTGTGTGGGTAACCTTTTTGAACGGCTTCATATAGGCCATTCAAAATTACTCACACCGTATGGGTTTTTGATTAACTACTTAGAAAACCCTATCGATAAGGCGATTAACACACGGCACCGCGCACCGCCGCGGTAGGCGGTGAAGCGGATCTCAACGTCGCTTTGGCCTCTAATAAATCCGTTGATGCCTAACACACGTACACCGCCCGACCGCGCGGTTGAGCGGTGCTCTCACCATATGAAACCGCGGCGGTGCGCGGTGCCGTGTGTTAATCGCCTAACCCTTTCAATTGAAAGGGTTTTCGATAGGGTTTTCTAAAATGGTAACCAAAATGGTACCTGGGTTGAATAGAGATAGAATTGGTCATACTACGCATGCTGGGCGGATATCGAAATTACATAATATTATGATTTTTTCATGTCACTGGGTTTCAAGTAGGTATAGAACCCATTGAATGGGTTATCATGTAACCCTTTCACTGGGTTTCAAGTATAAAACCCATTCAATGGGTTATCATGTAAACCTTTCACTGGGTTTCTAGTATAAAACCCATTCAATGGGTTACATCATGATAAAGGTAACCCATTGAATGGGTTACCCCTTCGAAAGGCTTAACTCTTAACCGGGGTTGTATGGTCCCTGACTGGAAGGCGTAGCGTTGGAAGGCCTCCACAAGGTGACCGATTATATTGTGAAGGCCGCAGGAATCCGCTGGATGTGGGAAGCTCAACCGGTCAAAGTGGCGGTGCTTGGGGGAGGCTTATGTCCAGCAGTGGACGATAATGATACTTTTATCGTAACGAATTATTTTCTTTTTGTTCATGAATATTAATATCGTTATCAAGCACATTTGAAACCGAAGTGTTCATAAAATTCGTTAGATGTGTATCTAACTCACATTTGTAAATCACTTTACTATGATAAATGTGATAAAACATCGATTATCCCACAAATTCAATAATAATATAGGCTATCGTACGATCTTTTCAACTACACAAGTATGTTATATCTAATCTTATATTTTGTAAGATTTTCTAAATTCTTGGATGACAATAGTATCACGTTTCATCATCTGTTTTGCGTTTAGGTTATTATCTTAAAACAGACTTTTTAGGGTTCCGTACCAAAATGGTAAAAAGGAACCCTCATGGTGAGACTAAATCTGTCTGTCTGTCTGTCACACCTGGATGTCTCAAGAACTACTAATGCTATCAACTTGAAATTTAGAATAGTTTTAGATGACGTTTACCCAACTATTTGGCAAGCAAGAAATAAATTTAAAAACATATATCTTTTTTGCAAAAGGGTCTGAAAGGGGGTCTTAAAAATTTGAAGTGGGGCTACTAGGGCAAGTGGGGTATAATATGAAAGAACGCTGTTTGCGTTTGTTTTTTTGGCAGCATAGTTTCCGACTTTTGATGAAAAATGTAAAAAAAATACCGTTCCCCCCCTTATCTCCGAAGTTTGCAGAGATAAAAATCTGAAAGTATTCTATATGATAGAAGGGTATGTAAAGATTACAGGAAAAATAAAACGATGTCTCTAAATAGCACAGTTTTTCAGAAATCATCAACATTATATATTCGTACGGAACCCTCGGTGCGCGAGTCCGACTCGCTCTTGACCGGTTTTTTTTAATTTTCTAACTAAGTAATATAGAAAAGAATAGAATAGAATACTCTTTATTATGCACACCATAAAAATTACAGATATAAATGTGAAATTTTACATTGGGTGACACAATGGGCGGTCTTATCGCTACAAGCGATCTTTTACAGACAACCTTTGAATGGATTAAAGGGAGAAGGAGAGACAATACTGGGTAGTCAGTGGTTTACCATTTACATATTATATAATTACATACATATATAAAGCATATACTTACCTATATAAATATACATAAGTATGTTGTGGTTGGTTATTGGACAGAAGGGTTAACCGAAATAAAAGTGAGACGTGAAAAAAACAATTTTTCATCATTTGATTTCAAATATAATTATAATGGGTGATGCCCTATCTCCCCAAGTTCCAAGGTCCCCAAAATTAATATCACGAGTAAAAAACGTTACTAACAAGTATTTTGTTTTTACATGCGTTCAAAACCAGGGACAGGTCATTGACTTTTTGCCAGAATACCGCATTGACCCATCGGTGTCAGATGGCATTTACAATTTAACCGAAACGACGAACAGCTGATGCGTGGAATTTTGGTTAGTTTTGCCGTGTATCGTCGAATTGGGTAGTATTCATTTTTGATCCTCATTTCAGTACCTAAGTAGAATAAGACTAATCGTTTTAGTAATTGTGCACTATTTCAGGCTAGTTCTCAATAAACGCATAGGATTGTTATCAATTTATTTTTAATTATGTATTGGTACGCAAAATATTATTAGATATTAGTAATTAAATAGACGGCAGAATTTGCTACAAAATCTTAAAACGGAAATAAATAAAATAAAGAACGTTATTTCGATTATTAGGAAGAGAAAAACATCTTTTAAAATTGTTAGTATTCAAAAAAGTAATATTATTTCCAACTATACCTACTATTTATATCTATACCTACTATATATATCTAAGTATGTATTTGCAACACTATTCATCATCATCTGCCTACCCATTTCCCAACTATTTTGCGGTCAGCTTCCAGTCTAACCGGTTGCAGCTGAATAACACTATTTTACAAGGAGCCTGTGTGACCTCCACAACCCATTTACTGGGTAATACGCTCTTGGATTGTGAGGCACTACAACATGATATTGACGCTGTGGTTGAATGGAGTATAAAAAATAAATTGTCATTTAATAATTCTAAGTGTAAAACTATAACTTTCTCCCGATCCCGTAATCCGACTAGAAATGATTATAATCTTGCTGGCACGTCAATGGAGCGTGTTTTCTTGATCCGGGATTTGGGAGTATTATTGGATAGCAAATTAAATTTTCACGAGCATATTCTTAAAACTTGCAAAGACGCTAATAAATGTCTTGGTTTCATCATTAGATTATCATCTCAGTTTAAGAACACTCAAGTTGTAAAACAAATATACAATGCCTATATCCGTAGTAAATTAGAATATAATGCAATAGTTTGGAGTCCTCTAGAGGCATTGTACACTATTATCGTAGAAAAAATTCAACGTAAATTCTGTAGGTATCTATACAAACGTCAATATGGATACTACCCCTTTCTATATCCGTCTTTGTTCGTGTCAGGAATGGTGGGTTTAGACACACTCAAATTCAGGCGAGAATCCACACATATAATTAGTTATTGTCAAATATTAGTAGGTAAGATGGATAGTCCCGTGCTACGAGTGTCAATAATTTGTTATGTTCCGGACCAGTATATGCTTGGCGTTGTAAGACGACAACATAGACTCCTCTGCTACCCGCCTATATGGCGTGCTCCCCGAACCAACACCACTCCCACTGCTAGAGCAATCAAGTTAATAAATGACTTTCTAAAACATATTCCAGAAGCAGATTTATTTTTTGACTCTCAAAGGACAATCGCTAAACATGTGTATATTTATTTAAGTGTGAAGAAATGATGAAGAAATAATTATTGAGTTGTTTAGTCAAAGAAGTGTTTATTAAATTGTTTAACGTAATTTTGTAGAATTACTTAGCATAGATATAAGCGTTTTGGTGTAAACTGTTAGCTTATATTTGATGAATAAATGAATTGGTAATTATACTGGTTGCCAGACATTCGGGCTGCTGACGACTCGTAACGACTGTCAAAGACCCTCAAATGACAGCCGGGACCAACGGCTTTAAGTGCTTTCCGAGGCACGGAGGGGTCTTGGTTTGTAAAGATGGTCACCCATCCAAGGACCAACCACGGCAACCGTAGCTTAACCTGATCGATCGACCAATGTGGCTGTTATTACTTAGCCACCAGCCCTTCATTTGGAACACTAATGAAAATCCAAATAAAAACTGAACAAAAAATAAAAATAAACGTCACCCTTTTGTTAAACTTGCCTTATTTATAGAGTAGTCACTACCAGCCATTTTGAATTGAACTCATTAATATTTTTTTTTTTATAAACCATAGACACAGCACTCCCGTACTTCACACCACACCGCGGGAGTTATTTAGCGATTATGTCGCCACGTATTACAAACACCGACTGAAATGTGTACAAAATCGTGAGTTTTATCACAAGATTGATATCGTTCTAAATGGCGATAAAGTCGATAATAAAAGAATTGTGTAGAGAAATCAGTATGCCCTGATAGTATTCGGTTATTTAATAATTTTAATTGAATCTTATTGTGTGGGCTCCGTTTAATGGATGCACGGGTAAATGTGTAACGTAAGACTTATAATAAGACTTTAGAGTCTTTTATTGTAGGTATTATGAGATAGCAAGGATTTAGTATGCAATTTAACCCTTGAATACTTATCTTATTTTATAACCCATTATAACGAATAAGGCCTGGGAGGCCATTAAACTAATAAATTTAAATTTTATTTTAGATTTTTTTGGTTAGTACATAAATTAACCGGAAATCTTTTATAAACAAAAAAATATGCTTCAAGTCTGAGAGTGCTGACCTTTATAGAGGCGATACAGTAATGTATGGACTATTGAATACAAATAGCTAATAGCTGTTCCAGCCCATAAAAGTAAAAAAAAAAATTACCTTATATCTCGGGTAGGGTGTAACAAGCTATCCGGACGCGGGATTACCCTCTAAACGCATTGCGGGTTGGCACGAACATATTACGTACCACCCGATACGTCCCCGAAATTTCAAATTAACCAAAAAAAATCGACTGCAGGCGCTCAGTAAATACATTAATACGTAAGTACGAAGGGTTAATCCATAAAATTGATTAAAATCTAGGATTTACGTTTAGCGCTAAGTAAATACAAAGGATCAAGCTGCTGCTCGTATCTTTATAATTTAATAATAATGATTTACAATACGTCAAAGAAATGTTTTTTATAGCACCGTATTTTATAATAATGAGGTACGAGTACAACAGTAATTGTAGTATTGTTTTATTTTTAATAAACATTCTATATGTGTTTTTATTTCTAACTTTTAATTTGTATTGTTATTTAGAGAGTTCCAAAAAAAGCTTCAACCTGTAAATGAATCTGGATAAACAAAAAAAAAAAAAATAGGAAAATATATTACCCTTCTGTATAAATATTCTTTCTTGCGTCACTTTTCGTCCAATATCGAATAAAAGATAAATCATTAGTGATAAAACATAATAATACATTCAATGAATCAATATGATAATAATTATGTATTATCTTATCTATAGACTTACAAATCCCACGCACATAAATGTATAGTTCACTTCTTGAATAATTAACTCAAAAATAAATACAGTGCTTCTATTTTCTTATTGTCATTCGGCAAACTTCGTGTTTCGTCAGTCGTCGGATTTCTATCAGTTGCCCTTTGCACCATAGATTAATATAAAGTCCATTTCACGAAAGAAGTCCCGCGGAATTAAGTGGAACTAATTATTATTATACAAGTTAGCAATGCCTGCAGCGCCACGTCGCGCCTCGTCTGCGGTACTTCTTTCGTGAAATGGACTCTACATTCTTTGCACTTGGTGCAAGCCGGACGCTGTCAATCGACGTGTAGGTAAGTATACAGGGTTATTTTTAAATCGTCAATAACCTCTTAAGGGGTCATTGTACTCATCATTATGAACAAATTTTACTACTACGATTAAAACTGAAATCGCGAAAAAAAACCAGATGTTCCCTACACAGCTGATTTTTTATCGCGATTTCTGGTTTGATCCCATAGTAAAAGTTGTTCATAATGATGAGTACAATGACCCCTTAAGTGGTTATTGACGTTATAAAAATTTCCCTGTATAGAGTTGTTACTACTCTTTTTACTTATTATGTAATTTATTTAAAAAATGGGAGGAAAACTGTTAAAGTCAGAAATATGATGATTGTCGAGAGAAATATAAGCACTGTAAGTCATTAAGAGATTAGGACTAAGAGCAACGTAGTCAATTTGCGATCCAGTCCTTCTGATTCCATCCTGAAACCCGACGTTTACTCATCAGTAAACGTCGGGTTATGATGCGGGGTACCAACCTCGCATCATCATGCGAGGTTGGTACCCCGCATCATCACTAAACATCAGGTACGAGTAAGACTGTTGTCAAACAAAGCATATGGCATTCGTGGGTTGCAGCTGAAAATCAGCGTCAGGTGGTACACCTTGTGTTGTCTCCTGACATTATGCTGAGCTGAGGCCCTTTTGGCATTATAATTAATTGTTTTCTGTTATTTATAGTTTTTAAGGTGTATTTTTTGCTGTAATGCCAATAAACGCATTTTTCTTTCTTTCTTTCTTTCTTTCAAACGCGCCAGTGTACAATCACGAAACATGACCCTTGAACAGATTAACACACCGTAGCCATTTCATACGACTGACCAAGAACGATTAAGAAACCGAGTTACTCGTTTTCCCATCATCTTCATCAGCCCATAGCAGTCCACTGCTGGCCATAGGCCTCTCCAATTGCGTGCAATCGAGCTGAACCGCGTGCCATTCAGGTCGACTCTCGGCAACTCTAATCCAGCTGCTACAAGTCACCATGCGAGGATCGTCGCGGCACCTAGCCTGAGGGCGTCCTACCTTACGTTCGCCGATTTGTGGTCTCTACTCAAGAACACGTCTACCCGTTGCGGTCACAGGTTCTACGGCTAATATGGCCGGCCCATTGCCACCTCAGCTTTTTTAATATTCTGTGAGCTACAGGTATGTAAGGCTCGTGGCTAAATAAAAACAGCCGCACGGTTCAATCATCAAGGTTAAGCAACGCTTGCCAAGGTCAATCCGTAGATGGGTGACCATCTATTTTATACTGAGACCCTTCCGCGCCTTGGAAAGCACGTTAAACCGTTGGTCCCGGCTGTCATTCCACAGACAGTCTGATAACCAGTCTTACCAAGGGGTATCGTGTTACCCAATAATTGAAAGAAAAGAAAGAAAGTTATAAAGCAATAATTGAAAGAAAGAAACATTTATTTAGCACAGACTAAAAGGCACACAATCTAATATACAGCAGATAAACAAATAAAAAAAATCAAACAAGTAAAAAGTGTAAAAATGCGATGTAATAAATTAGCAGTAAAGTGTGCCTCACGGCTGCGCCAAAAAGATCCAGTTCAGCGAAAAAAAAAAAAAACAGTTAGAAGAAGAGTAAGGATAAGTAATAAATACAATTGGGTTGTGAAGAGAAGATAGGAAGTCGTTATATGTAAAATGCTGGTATTTAACTGAATGCGGTTAGGCTGGAAACAGATCCCATGGTAGTTTCCTGTTCAGGATAAAGCGGGAGGAAGCGCCCGGGTGTCACCACTGTGTGGATCGCCCGGAGGACACGGTGGAGCATACGGTGGAGGTCTGCCCGGCTTGGGCGGAGCACCGCCGTGTCCTCACGGAGGCGATCGGCGGCGACGATCTCTCGCGTCCGGCCCTGGTTCAGGCCATGGTTCGGAGCGAGAGTGCATGGTAGGCCATCACCTCCTTCTGCGAAGCAGTAATACTTGCGAAAGAGGAGGCGGAATGTGTGAGGGAAAGGCAAGGTTCGCGCCCTCGCGCCTCTAGTCGCCGCAGGAGACGCCCCGGGCGTCGGGAATCGCAAGCCGATTTCCGGCCACCGTAGGCGCGAGCCTGCGGACGGTGAGCGATGGGTAGCTCGCCGTCCGACCAGGCCCGGGTCGACTGCACGTTGTATTCCACGCGCGCCTCAAAGAGTTGTCAGCACCAACTGACGGAGTCCGTTAGGGCCAATGCCTGCC
The DNA here is from genome assembly GCA_948098905.1 of Tiliacea aurago. Taxonomy (NCBI): domain Eukaryota; kingdom Metazoa; phylum Arthropoda; class Insecta; order Lepidoptera; family Noctuidae; genus Tiliacea; species Tiliacea aurago. Next base: position 23,657,584 of record OX402582.1, read on the forward strand.
AGGGTTGCGAGTTTGTCCGAAAGGGATATCGTGGCCCTGGCACACAGGCAAATGAAGGAATACGGGTGGGTTTTAGTCAGTAAAAGTCTGAGACGCCCTCCCACTCCGCCCAGAGCGGGAGAAGTTATTAGATAATTTCACACCCAAAAAAAATGGTAGTTGGAAAAGGCTTCCATTGATTTGTAAAGTCAAAAGAATATAAAATCCCGTGAGCGAAGCCGCGCACACAGCTAAGTAGTAGTACATAAAGATCCAATCTTTCATTATATTAACAAATCCAAAGAAATAACAATAAAGAATCTTCAGACATCAAGCCCCATTACAAAAACAAAAGCAATCGTCTCGTCAATAACTGGAAATAAAATTCTACACGAGAAATATGATAGAACCCTTTTAGATAGAATTGGCGGTGGAACAATAATTGACAGTGTCGTAATGTTATACTGTGGCTTGTATTTTTCTCGCACCCCTTGTAATAAAAAGGGAGAGATGATTGACGTAACATGTAATATGGTGTCGTTTTCAATATGAGTGGCTCTTAAAAGTAATTTTAAACGAGCAATCAATAAGATGAGGTTTGAAACATGAGAGTTTGAGAGTAGTGTAAGTGCTGACTTTATATGAACACGTGAATCAAGTGTCTTCCCCTTAACTTATAGTGAATAAGAAAGACGTTATTGGACGATTTCTTAACTTTATAGTTACTTAGCAGTTTAAGTTATATTTAAATTACTTATTAGGAAATAGGCTAGATTGTAATGTGAATAAAGTATCACCAGTTGTGATACTTTCTAAGGAAAAAAAAAATAGAGAGTTGAGGCTAGACAGAGGGCCATGAGTGACATTCGCTTTCAAAGCCTTTCCTATTTCTATGTATTTCAACAAGATTTAACATTCACGCCTGTAATTTCTGAAGGGTTACACCCACATTTCGCCAGTTATGTTGAAGTCCTATGTAATAGGGGGCGAGCCTATTGCCATCAAGTCGGCACAATTCCAGACTCCCGGCTGCAACCGAGAAATTCCTAATGGAAAATCCCGATAACACTTTGCCCGACTCGGGAATCTAATCCAGGACCTCATGCTCAGCGGTCACGCTTGCGACCACTAGATCACCGAGGCAGTCAAACGAGGCAATCTTTCAACAAGATTTACATACATAAGCTTTCGGTAGCTTGTGTCAATCCAATAGACCAGTGTGCAGTGGTGGCCTAGTGTTAAGACGCAGATATATGCCAGTGACCTTGAGTGGTTAGCTTGCGTGTTCTGTACTGAGCTCTCGCAATGCGGCGTACGTTCAGCCAGTAATAGGACTCGCCCATCAAGGAGCGCTGTCCCCAATTTGACGCATTATTAATGTATTATACCCAAAACAATAAGTATTTTAATAAAACGCGTATACTTAAAGATTACTAATTAAATTATCTTAAAATTGGTGAAGGTTTCAGAAAAATACGCTTGGTAGATTTTGCGCCATTCTTAGTTTTTTATCCGCGTTAGACATAATTTTACAAATTAATTTCACCATGTAATATAAACATAATCTAAAATATTCACATCTTAAGTTATTGAGAAAATGCTCTAATTTATCATATATTTTTTCAAATCATTAACACTACTCGTTTAGACGTGATCTTCAGTATAAAATCATTAAAAGTCGGTTATCGTCCCCTTAACGGCCCCGACTTACGGTCGTCAGCTAGCCCAGACAGCGCGTGCGGTCGTGCGATGGCCGCACTCGATGATGGGTCCCACTAGGCATGGCGGGCTACTGCGTCGACTGCCGGGAGGACACGGCGCGGCATACGCTGGCAGAGTGTGCCGCTTGGGAGGAGCCACGCCGTGCCCTCATCTCAGGAGTAGGCAGTGACCTATCGCTGCCGGCCGTGGTCGAGTCGATGGCCGGCAGTGAGGAGTCCTGGGACGCGGTGGTGTCCTTCTGCGAAACAGTCGTGTCGCAGAAGGAGGCTGCGGAAAGGGAGCGGGAGATCTCGTCCGCTCACCCGGCCCGCAGCAGGCGCACCGGGCGTCGGCGGAGGGCCGATAGCGCCCTGGGATGGGTCCAGGGACGGCGGACTTGGGGACGTCCGCCGCCCCCTATCACATTGGACCCGAGGTGGCGGCGCGTAGTGTTCCACGCGTGCCCCTAGCAGACGTCGCGGGGGGGGTCAGACACCTCACCCCCCCCAGACTTGAGGTGGCCCGCACAGGCGGGCCGGCACTAGCCGGGGATTGCGGAAGGAATAACAGATCCTAAGATCCCCGGTGCAAGTGTGGGAGGGGAACACTGGGGTAGGCATGGCGGGCTGATACCAGTCGGGGCGGCGAATTACAAGTATCTCCCGGGCCCCTGGCTCATAGTACTAGAAGGAACAGTAGGGTTTTAGTCGGTAGGAGTCAGAGTATCCATGAGGATTTACCAACGGAAAAAATAAAGTCATGGTCTACCCATGTGCCAAATTTCATCCATATCCGTTCAGCCGTTTTAGCATAAAAGCGTAACAAACAAACAAACTCACTTGAGTTTGTTTGTTTGTCACCCATCCACGGACCAACCGCTGCAAGCGTAGCTTAACCTGATCGATTTACCCGTGTGGCTGTTGTTTATACGTGTTAGTTATACACTAGCTTCTCCATAGAAAGTAGGATATTAATTGAAAAAGTTATCACAAAATTCTAAAATTCTAGTAAAAATGACGTTCCACGTTCCCGTGGAACAATTTCCGATATCCACGTGGGTGAAGTTGCGGGCTAAAGGTTCGTTCAGACTGGTGCGATATCGTGGGTGCGACGTGACACTAGTAGCACAATTTCTTTGTCGGTGCCTGTCGTGCCCGCGATATCACGGGAGTCTGTAGACCCTTAAGGCTAGCCGCTCATATTTCCAAGAATATCTAAAGCTTTACAAAATCTACCACAAACTTTATATTTAATTAAGTAGGCTTTCAATAATCTCTACCAATTGATTCGTTGATTTAGCCCAAGTTTGTAACCAATTTCACAAGAGCTAAAATTGTTAAGATAGACTAATATTTTGTTTAAACTCAAACTTTAAGTTAGCCTTTAAGAAAACTAACGCAAAGCAATAAAGTTGGTAGTTAATTAAATAACACGAACTAGGTTTAAAACAAACAAACTAGTGTTATTCTTTACGGAGATGAATCCCAAAAACTTAAGGTTCTTGACCAAAATCTGGCTAAGTCACAGTTAGGTTGTACTTAAGAAAAAAATTACCTTTTAAGGTTAGTGGCGCTACTTTGATCCATAAATGCAACAAGTTGAACCAAATGATGATAAAAAATAAGAAGTTAATGATAAATCACAATAAATGAATTTCTTCTTTTTTTTTCTGTAAGTATGTTTGTACTAACACTTTTACACGTCAATCATATTTTAAAAACTAGATGAGGTCGGCGTTTCCTATCTGACTACTCTGAGAAGAAAGGCCGAAACAAACACAAGGGTCACAGTCTCTTTTAAAGTCAAGTCATAATCTTGGTCATATAATGTGAGGGCCATGTAGATTAGTGTCTGAAATGGTCTTTTGAGGAAATAACCTCACAGATTGAATGGACCTAACCAGTCAGTGCACGCAATTGTCAGTAGTCGTGCAGCTCTACTCAGAACTGAAGGAGCTCAACGATGCGACGATACAATACCAAAGAAAGGAAATTTGGGTAGGCCGCATAAATTACTCATGTTATTGTTGCTTATTGCATAATCGAAGATAAGGAAATGAAGAAGAAGAAAACAATCCAATTAAAAGGCTCAGAAGTAAAAAGTGATAGCACTTATTACAACTGCAATACTTCTTTTGTCACGACATATTAGATGGGGTTGAGTGTCACACAGAGCAAAACACCATAAAGCCACGATACATGGTGAATTTAATTGCCTGTGGCATACCTTAAGTTGAAGCAACAAGAAAAAGTTCCACCGTCTGAACAATATTTAGATGATGCAAGTCATTTGTTGCTTCTATTTTATTGTATACTACATGCAGTGGCTAAGGAGGGGCTTGTGGCTAAGTAATAAAAGCCGCACGGGTTGATCAATCAGGTTAAGCAACGCTTGCCGCGGTTGGTCCGTGGATGGGCAACCATCTTTACTTACCATGACCTCTCCCTGCATCGGAAAGCACCTTAAGCGGCCCCGGCTGTTATTTGTAGATCTTTGACAGTTGTTACGGGTCGTCAGAAGCCCGAAGGTCTGACAACCAGTCTTACCAAGGGGTATCGTGTTACCCAGTAACTGGATTGTGGAGGTCAGATAGGCAGTCGCTCCATGTAAAATATAGCATACTAATTTTCATGTAGCATGTTGTAAACCATTGCTAGACGAGAACTACTGCCAATAAACTGTTATTCAGTTTGGCAGACTTTATGTATGTTATTGTTCATACAGAGTTGAATATACAGGGTTATTTTTAAGTCGTCAATAACCTCTTAAGGGGTCATTGTACTCATCATTATGAACAACTTTTACTATGGGACCAAAACTGAAATCGCGAAAAAAAAACCAGCTGTTCCCTACATTTATGTTCGAATAATTCGCTAAAATGTAGGGAACAGCTGATTTTTTTTTTTTTCGATTTCCGGTTTGGTCCGATAGTAAAAGTTGTTCATAATGATGAGTACAATGACCCCTTAAGAAGTTATTGACGACTTAAAAATAACCTTGTATAACTTAAAAAAAATCAAAACAAAAAATACTGGTGATTCAGCTGCATCCGGTTAGACTGGAAGCCGACTCCAACATGGTTGGGATAAGGTTAGGCAGATGATGATATGAAAGAAACTTGCATCGTGTGAATGGGGCTTAAGTCTTGCGTGCTTGTAATATCACCGTTAGTTGCAAATGAAAAAGTCAAGACGATGCATTCATAAAACCCACACAACCAGCTGCAAACAGCAATAAAAGAAAATTATAAGCAATGCTAACAAGAACTCCCTATCATCCCGACTCGCCGTTTTTGTTTTAAACTTACAAAATTGCCTGCCATTTCTCAGGCGACCTTAGAAACAACGGACGACCGTAATGCGAAAATATATCCAGCCATTAGTATGGAAAAAACAGCAGTAGTGGAGGATCTCTAGACAAATTGGAAAATATCCTGTTTGTAAAATTACAAATAATTCTTTACAAATGGGCTATGGATAAAAGATGTTTTAATTTACATAACAAGGGGCACTTTTGCTTTCTTTATTTTTTTCAATGAGCGCTTCGTTTGAGGGTTGACGTTGTTGCTCCTTATACTCAATGGGCCCCTCTTGTCTGGGATAATCGTAAAAATTGTTAGCTTCTCGCTCTCGTCTTTCATAAAAATTAAATACTTACTCTTGTTTTGTTATTTAGTTCCACTGTGATTAAGATATGTCAATAGATGTATTTTTATCAAGGGCTTTTGATTTCGCCTTTGTCTTTGGATTTTTACTGTACACAATGTTCGATTATTTCGTATTCTTTGTTTTTAGGGTTCCGTACCTCATAAAGTAAAAACGGAACCCTTATAGAACCACTCGTGAGTCTGTCTGTCTGTCCGTCTGTTACAGCCGATTTGCTCGGAATTCACTTAACCAATTAAGTTGAAATTTGGTATATACATTTATGAATTTCTGTGACCCAAATACGGACGTGTCGACGCACTTTTGGGAGACAAATTAGAAAAAAAAAAAGGAAGTTTTTAAACTGTACCGTGTGACACATTAAATGAAAGGAATTACTGTGTGGATTTTTTTTAAGTTAATTTTATAATAAACAGTTTTAAAGTTATTTAATTAAGTAAATAGATGAAAATTGTCCATTGGCCCCTCTTTATCTCTGAAACTACTGAGACAATTTTTTTTATTAATACAGCATAATAGTCCTATACCTACTTATAGATTACAGGAAAAACTATAGGTAAGAAGTCTATTATATAATTATGTTCCGTGTGGTGCCGGGCGTAAAGAATAGCACCCTCCCATTTCTTCCCGTGGATGACGTACAAGGCGACTAAGGGACTTACTACAGAATGGGCAGCAGCGGTCTCTATGCATTTTAACACCATTCTGCGATCGCCAACCCGCCTGCCAAGCGTGGTGATTATGGCAACCCGCTCCCCCCTCTTTTAGGGGAGGCCCATGTCCAGCAGTGGACGTTTTTCGGCTGAAATGATGATGATGATGATGAAGAAGTGTATGGTCTTAAAATAACATGTTAAATTTCTCAATATTGTGCGTACAAAATTTCTATTTGCAGTTGGAATGTATGGCATGTTTTTCGACTACAATGTTAACTTTGTTCTTGGGATAAATTCATCCCATCTACGGAACCCTCCATTGTGCGTGGTCCGACATGCACTTGGCCGGTTTTTATATTGAAATCTTCTCAGAGCTTTGTGCTTTTATTTTTGCAATAAATAATGTAGTTGCTAATTCAACGCTTGCGTCGATAAGCCGTATCCACGTGCTGTGTCATCGCTATACTGCAGCTATACGATTACGCACACACCTGCCCTCTGGCTTTATCCATTGTTTTGATTGGGATTTAGTGTCACGCCAACCACCACGTGGATTAATATTAGGCCTCACGTGGCCGCCATTCGGATCAAACGAGGGTCAAACGGTAATCCTCCCCAAAAATCGTCGCTGCTAGTTGCCTAGTTTGTGAAAGAGCTTAGTTATAAAGTTTTTTTTTTAGTTGTTTTCGAGAGGATAATCTTATTTGCAAACTAAATAATTGTGTCTTCGTCCTTAAGTCATTCAGACCTTGCCTGTATAATGATGTCAGGCGTGCAGGTGCAGGGGTGGGTCGTTTTGGTCGGCAGTCGTTCCCAGTGTACCTAATATATTAATGTCAACCACGTCAGGTCGAAATATAAAGGAATTTCGCGGAGAACGAGAGATTCTTTTCAATCTCTTTTGATACAAACTCTGCTAATCAAATAGGCAATGTAACCAGTATAGATTCAATTATAGATTCACTCATTTGCCTATATATAAGCATCGCGTTCAATGACAATATGAGCAATGTAGCACTATAATAAATTAAAATCAGAATGGAAATTCACACCTGCTGTGTAAATGGAAATTCTATATTTATTTTTATCGCTGGCAGATAATGGGCTGTCAGACCGCCAATATAACGAATTGAATCTTTATAAAATTCCATTTATATTTAGGTAAACGTTTTGTATTACGGCAATTATATAATAATAAAACAGGACATTAGTCTTATTGGAATTTACTTAAAATGTCAAGATGGTAAATTGATGGATGAATAATGTCATGACACACGACATAAGTAAGAAAGAAAAGAAGAAGAAGAAAGAAAATACGTTTATTTGCGGCAAACATAATGCAAAGAAATAAAAAATACAAACACGAAAGAACAAGTTGAGGGAAAATATGCGAAATATGTGTCTGATATATATGTAAGTTACTTACTTATGCAATTTTTTGTACCGGCAAAAATAAATATGTAGGTACTTATAGCATTTTTAATTCCTATTCAAAATGCTATACCATTAGCACATCCTCCTGGGTGTGATAATGGTATCCCATATCCAGCTACCCAGAAAAGAGGTGGAAGATTGAAAACAATATTTAGGTCATCATCTGTTTAGCCTTATAAGTTACCAGTATTTCCATAGAACGACTGCCTATCTGACCTCCACAACCCAGTTACTGGGTAACACGGTTCCTTGGTAAGACTGGTTGTCAGACTTTCGGGCTTCCGACGACCCGTAATGACTGTCAAAGATCCACGAATGACAGCCGAGACGTGCTTTCTGAGACACGGAGGAATCTCGGTATGTAAATATGGTCACACATCCACAGATCGATCCCGGCAATCGTAGCTTAACCTGATGGATCGACCCATCATCATCATTTCAGCCGAAAGTCGTCCACTGCTGGACATAAGGCCTCCCCCAAAGCGGGGGGGTTTGCCATAATCGCCACGTTTGGCAGGCGGGTTGGCGATCGCAGTATGGTGTTAAAATGCATAGAGAACGCTGCTGCCCATTTTTAAGTAAGTCCCTTAGTCGCCTTTTACGACACCCACGGGAAGAAATAGGGGGGTGCTATTCTTTACGTCCGGCACCACACGAACAGACCTCGGTGGATCGATCCTTGTGGCTTTTATTACCTAGCCACGAGCACGACCTATAATATGTATATTGATATCATCCTTCCCCATACTGGAGAAGAATGTAAATATAACAACGAAGCGCAAGGCAATCCACCCCATACAAAGTATTTACCGCTGCATTTGCAAGAAGCGAGAGAAGGCCACTGACTTGCCGTTATCTTGCGACCTTACAAAACACGTTGAAATGTTGCCTCTACCTACTACAGCCACCACCATATCATATCTATACTAACAACTGCACAAATGTGTGCGTAGACACAGGTTCGTTCTCACTTCCCTCACTCTAATAGTTCGATGGGGCGGCAATCCGACACGACGAGAGTGAGATCAGTCGAAGGGCCAAAAAAAAAAAATCTAGGGCAAAGGTCTAAAACCTTATTGATTTTGAATGATGAATACTTTTTAATTTTATGGCCTTTTCTCAAAGTTGGTCGCAGTAGGGCACCGACAAATAGAACTGTGAACAACCGCGTTGGTCACCTAAATTGGTCGCAGTTACTTGGATATTTAGTGGTGTAGGACCCAAAAATGGGAATTATGTGAGGTTAACAAAAAGAGGCACATTTATTATAATAGAGTGTCCATTCATACAAGGTGGAAGCGATGATCGCAAACGAACAAGAATACTCTTTATTATGTACACTATAAAAGTTACAGATATAAATGTTTAAATTTTACATAGGGTGACACAATGGGCGGTCTTATCGCTAAAAGCGATCTTTTACAGACAACCTTTGGATGGATTAAAGGGAGCAGGAGTGACAATACTGCAGGTGCTACCATTAACATATTCAATAAATACATACATACACAAAGCATACACTTATCTAATAAATAAGAACCACTACGGCAAAGCTCCTACGGAGCTTGAAGTGAGCTTGCGTGCCGCAAAGCCGAACACACCAGTGTACATCTCCCGCCTGCACTACACCACTAAGGCGGAGGACATCGTGGAGTACGTGCGCCAAAGACGAGGTGCACGCCGGGGGTGCAGTTACTGGAATTGCACCGGAACGTCTACTTCAAGGCGTTCGTCGTGCCTGTACCGAACTGTTTCCTGCCCCTCGTCATGAATGAAGACTTTTGGCCGCAGGACGTGGTGTTCCGTCGCTTCCGCGGACTAATTCCAAAGGAGAGCACAAAGTCATGCTAGTGTAAAGTGAAATGCTACTAACATAGTCCTACGCCTTTTTATGAACACAAGTTTTGGTTATATTAAAATCAGGGACCGTACAACCCCGGTTAAGAGTTAAGCCTTTCGAAGGGGTAACCCATTCAATGGGTTACCTTTATCATGATGTAACCCATTGAAAGGGTTTTATACTAGAAACCCACTGAAAGGGTTACCTGATAACCCATTGAATGGGTTTTATACTTGAAACCAAGTGAAAGGGTTACATTATAACCCATTTCAGTGGGTTCTATATCTACTTGAAACCCAGTAACATGAAAAAATAATAATATTACGTTATTTCGATTTCCACCCAGCACGCGTAGCATGACCAATTCTATCTCTATTCTACCCAGGAACCATTTTGGTAACCATCTTAGAAAAACCCATTCGGTGTGGGTAATTTTGAATGGCTTAAATTAAGCCGTTCAAAAGGGTTACCCACACCGTATGGGTTTTTATCGAAAACCCTTTCAATGGGTTACCAACATTTAATATAAGCCGTTCATAAGGGTTACCCTTATCGTATGGGTTTTTGTTTAACCGCTAAGAAAAACCCTATCGAAAACCCTTTCAATGGGTAACCTAAATGGTCCCTGATTAAAATATGTATGTTTAGTGTAGGGTATTTTTCTATGGGCCTGTGTCGCCAGAAATTAATGGTATTATTATTATATTTCTAGGAAATAAAAATGGGAATTACTCGTATTTGGGGTTGCATTAAATATGTGCACAAAAAATAAACGTTTCAGAAGAAGCCTGTTCCACCAGTAAGTCCTTATGCTGCTGCGGTCGGATTCCACGATCTCACGAAGTAATGTGTATTATTTACCTGTGTGTCAACGTGAGACTGCAAACAGTCACTGTCAACTGTTTACTTGTGGAAGGAAGCAACGTGTGTAGTACGAAGGTATTAATTAATGAAACCAACTTTGTGTTGGTTTAAGTTAACAGCAGCCGACGCGGCTGGTAATATTATTTTGGTTGTCCTCAAAACCCTGTGCAAATATTTTATTTTTTCTCTGGTAAACTCTCAATCTGCCCAGTCTTTTCCCAACTATGTTGGGGTCAGCTTTCAGTCTGACTGGATGCAGCTGAATACCAGTATTTTACATGGAGCAACTACCTGTCTGACCTCTACAGCCCAGTTAACAATTTCATAACTTGAAGTTATGAAATAGCCTAGGTGAAAATGTTAGCCAGCAAGGTGGAACAGTCAACTCTTGGAGACTAATTGAATGCACCTAAAGTAAAAATATTAACCTTTTATGCCTTTACCCTGTGCATGTTTTTATTACTGGTTATGGAGCTTTCCCCATAAGGTCATCACAAGCCCAGGTGAACAACTGCTGTTTGAGTTTGAAATCATCATCATTTAAGCCGAAAGACGTCCATTGGCTTACCCAAAAGGGAGTTCGAAATGCATTCGGGCAATACCGGAGAATTAATTAAAATCATAGCACATTGAAGGTCACAGAAACAGTATTATTTCACTGATAACCAACGCGCAGTCTCAACCACTGACTCTGGCCCGTATTTATAGAGCGTTACTCAGTACTCAAGCATTACTTAAGACTAGATTCAAGCATTGGATTAGTTGAAACTAGTCTTAAGTAATGCTTGAGTACTGAGTAACGCTCTATAAATACGGGCCCTAGAGCTTGAAATTTTGTCAAGGGTTCCTTATATATCGAAAGTAAGCACTAAGGAAGAATTATTAAAAATTAAGCACCTAAAGGGGTTAAATAAGGCATGAAAGATCAGGCATTTTTGCCGATTGAAAATTCTATCGGGCACAAAACTTGTTTATTCACGAACTTTTTGTGATTTTAATAAAAATATTCTCATTTATGACGCGAGGCTTGTATCAACAAACAAGATTCTTAAAAAGAACGCTACAAGTTCATAACTTACCCCCACAGTACCCCACGCTGGGAGGGAACACAACGCATAAATCTTGGCCGCAGCTCTTTTGTAGCTTCCGGCCGAGCCATGTTCGCGCCCTAGCAACTCCCACGTCGGTGAAATTAACTATGCTTTACCATTTAATTAAAATATTATTAACTTTCTCATAACTGTGTTTAATAAAGACAAATCATTATTGTACGAAAATATTTTGCAGTCCATTCCTTTGCTAATTCCTAATAACACTAATTTACAATATCCAAGTGAAGTAAAGAAGTCTCTCTAGGAAGGTCTCTCTAGGAGGAAAGATGGTCTTCGAGAAAGAGGTCAATCGCAATATCTTCTCGTCGCGCATACCGCAGTGTCTCAAGACGAAAGTCGTAATGCGTGTTGCCAGTGATGACCTATGGCACTGAAACGTGGTCGCTCACAATGGGCCTTATCAGAAGGCTAAAAGTCACCCAAAGGGCAATGGAGAGGGCTATGCTTGGAGTTTCCCTACGTGATCGAATCAGAAATGAAGAGATCCGCTTGCAGAACTGATGGCCGATGGGGCCGAAAGGTTCTGGAGTGGCGACCGCGTACTGGAAGACGTAGTGTTGGAAGGCCTCCTATAAGGTGGACCGATGACCTTGTGAAGGCTGCAGGTATCCGCTGGATGCGGGAAGCACAGAACCGGTCGAAGTGGCGGTGCTTGGGGGAGACCTATGTCCAGCAGTGGACGTCTTTCGGCAGAAATGATGATGATGATGAAGTGAAGGAAAAACCTGATTTATTTTTTGCTGAAAACCACGTGTTCAAAATAATTTGTATCTAGATTCTGAGTATATTCAAACTAAAAGTATCAAGAGAAACTCGCCGTTTAAACTTACCAGAAGAGGTTTTAAACTATATCTAACTTTTTATCAGCAACGCGAATGTATTATATTGATTAGCTAGTTACGTAACTAAGTTAGTCTCGGTTAGATTATTCCAAGGGAGGTTTAAAATTTTCATAATGTTTTCGCAAAGTTTGTGCTGTAAAAGCTCGGAGTGAAAACAAAAAGAGAAATAATTGGGTCACGGTTCAAAATTTATACAGAGAAGCTGCATCCGGTAAGACTGAAAGCCAACCCCAACAACGTTGGGAAAAGGCTAGGCAGATGATGATGAGGAGGAAAGAAGATAGATTTTTTTTTACATAAATGCAAGACGTTATTTTGAGGAACCCATATAAAATACAAATGAATCGGTCACAGAAACTATTTTTTTTTTAATGTGAAACATCTATAGGCGCACGTAAAACCGATTGCTGGCGCCGCGTGGCGATTCACCGCTCACTCCACGTGCGCGGTTCCCCCGCTACGTCGTACAACCGCCAGGCGTCCCGTGACAGCTCAATTTTTTTTGTTATACGTAGAGTTTTTGCGTAATTTTCATCAAGTACCCATAATTATGTGTGGTAAGTTTATGTTGTTAACAGTCAAAACTACATAACTATCTGGCATAAGCTTTGAAAAGTGCCTGAATTTTAATGTGTTAATCTAGTTTCGGATAAGTGCACTTTGATCATTGTTCCGTTGGTAAATAAAGATATTTGAAAATTAAATGAATCGGTAATAGAATTAACAAAATACTAAAGTCCGCTTGCACCAGAAATCACTAAATGTGTTTAGGGCTTAACATTTATTTAAGACATCATTCCGTCTTTATCATCTTCACAAATGATTGGCAGAAACAGAACGACGTTTGAAATTCGTTTAGCGCCAAACGTATTTAGTGATTTGATATACAAGCGGGCCTTAACCATGGAAACAAAATGTTTCAAGAAAAGCCAATTTATCGACTTATAATCGTTGATAAGGGGACGTTTCAAGATCTTTGGCTGCAATGGCAAATAATTTGCTTTTTCAGACCTACCGAGTGTTTGTGGTCGAACAAAAAGGAAATCCGTTTCTGCATGATTTCATACAATACATTTGACTTTTTATCGAAACCATACAACAACATTGACTTTTAAAAACAGCCAATGATTCCCCAGTAGCAGTGGACCTAGCACGAACGCGCGGAGTAAATGCGAACGATGTACGAATTATTTACGAAAAATTATTCCCGAATTATTTTTAAAAGAGCAACCGTCGTGTGTCTTGCCGGCTCGTCTCCATATAAAACGACCAATTTGAACCGTGCTCTTAGCTTCTGACGTTTTATAAGTGCCCATGAAGGTTTATGTAAAACATAATTATTTTGATTTTGATAATTGAAAATACTCGTTTCGAAAATATTTATTTCGTTTTAAGACTTTATTCATATCAATGGCTGATAATTTATTATTTAAACCAAAATGTTATACGATACTTAATTATATTTTCGTTACAAAAATTGTTTTAATTTATGTTACGTTTTTTTTGCGCGTACGTGCTGTTTCTGTAATCTGCTGCCACTTGATTCCAGAAAAGAGCCCTCAAGTTTAATTACACACATTTGCTCAACTGATCGACTGGCTCTCTGCTTTGTCCTCTTGACAGTTGAAACTACATGATGATAATGTGTGTTAGTATGGCCAGTTATAAGTAGTGAAATGGTAAAACCAAAAATCAGGGGGAATTAAAGGAGGTGAATCTGTGCGTGCCCGACAACTACGTGCTGAGGCGGAGACGGCCGCTGCTGCTTGTGGTGCCGCGCGGCAGGACTAACTTGCTTCTAAAATCGCCAGGTACTCGCGCCTTATGAACACTTAATGAAATTGACAAAGGATTGACATTTTTTCATGTTCATTGAATGAATTCGCAAGAATAACTGCATACCGGCGAAACGAAATGTTGCCATTGTAAATATTATATATTATAAACATTATACATGTATTATAAGATTATGTAAATATTATTATATTATAAAATTATCTAAGTAGTTTGTATTTATTTTGTTTCTTATTTTTAATCTCAATGTATGCTCCGGTCGACGTCATCACGTCAACGCCGGCTGTCGCTGAAAACCAGCGCAGGGGCTCTGTCTCCCATAGGGTCGCAGCATTATGCTGAGCGGTGGCCGTTTTGCGTGGATGTGACGCATATTTTCCCCCTACTTGTTCTTTTTGTATTTATGTTCTTTCTTTGCGTCATGTTACCGCAAATGACCGTATTTTCTTTTCTTTTTTTTTGTCTTATACCATTTATATTACAATTTGTAAAATAAGTATAAGTATAATTAAGTACACCCTATCGCTTTGGGATATCCTGTTATGATAGAAGTGTTGTGCAAAAAATTAAAATACCAGTTTTCCATCTGTCTTTACTAAAGTCGACCTCATATTGTATTACTATTGGCTAAAGCCATCTTGGCGTCGTGGACGATGGGCCTAAGACCCGATGTGACAATTGCCTAGATCAGTTTATCCATAATTAAGTGTCAATTTACAAAGCCTTTTTGTCAAAAATACTTTTAAGCAATTACAAGATCGACTATACAATTGAAACCCGATTGAAAGATAAACTAGTTTCTAGGCTAAGGTTGACGATGGTTTGTGATCCTTAAAGATAAAACTTGAATGCCTCTCTATCACACTGTTATTTCATTTACTTTGTAAGCTCGACTTTAAATCATTGTATAGTGACAGAAATTGTTAGATAACAGTTGAAGGACTTTCGCAAAAGAGCTCTTTCTCAAGGACTACTATTAAATTGAGAATCAAACCAAGAATCGCATGTGGCACACTAGTTACCGCTTTATCAAAGAGGCAGTTCTTAAATGGCATATGACGGAAAAGTGTGTTCATATTGTCCGCCCAAAAAATATATATACACGGTTATGGAACTATTTAATTGTTAGCAACCTTTGTTCCATAACCTATCCTCCGTCTAGGTATAAAATTAAAATTAAATTAAAAATTAAATATAATTTATTTCAGGCAATTATTACACCCCTACCATACCGACACATACTCTTAAATACCATCGGTATCAACATAATAACAGATAGAATATTCAAATTAACACAGATAGAATATTATAATACAAAAATGCAATAATTAAAAATATAAATAATTAATTAATATATGTTTTTTATTTTTTATATTATTATTTTTATTTTATTATAATTAATTTTACCAAAAAAAAAGTAAACATTTTGTTCCAAAACATGATCAAAAGGTTTTTTTTTTATAAAAGATCTAAAGGTAATCTACATGTCTCACAAATATTATGTATTAATAGAATCATTCAATGAGTGAAGTGTGCACCTTTTTTGGGCTGACTGTACAAACCATCAAAATGGAGTGTAGGACTAACAGTTGATATTATTTTCGAGATTACGATGATGGTACCATGGAGAAATAGTTCAGATTGATGGATATCTTCCTGATACATGCTGTATAATAGCAAAAGAAGCTCAGTCAATCAATTGTCTACCAAAGTACCTACTTCAAAGTCTTTAAAACATTTGTCTCATTCTAACGCAATAGAACAATCATTGCCATTGCCATTATTTTCTCTTATCATTGTCTGCGAGTATCGACTAGCGAACTTCGATGGTCCGTTTCATTGTTAGTGATGTTACACTGTCGATAAGTGAATTTGTTTTTGTCGATGATACTTATTTTTGTTGCTTTTGTATTAATCTGCAAATATTTTCTCAGATCAAGCACTACATCTGTATTGCTATAAATAAGCAATATAGATGTAGATATCTGCATGTTTCTGTAAAAATAATTGTCTCAATTTGATGAAGTTGTACTGTAGCGTAAATCAATGTGTATTTATAAATAAAATCCTTGCATGGTATGGCATACGACACGCATATAAACTAGCCTTACAACAGTTTTTAATAACAAACCATATAATAATCCTTTTTTTTCGCTTTTCATTTATGTAGTACACACTGATTTTTCCGAAATATCTGTGCCGATTTACGTGATTATTGTTTTCGTTCGGCATAGGCATGGCATGGTAGGTATCACAACTTAAAAGTGAAAAATAGAAATGTTTTTTAACATTATTTTTCACTTTGCAGTGGTTTTTTCTTTAAGTCGGTTTGTTTATTCTGTAAAGTTTTTTTATCGATAACATTAGGCCCCAGCCCTATAGATTGGTATAGCTGAAATAATTCAAGTGCACAACAATAGGGATCGGAACTATGTCGCATTCGAAGATAAGTACCGGAATCAGGCTTGTTATTTCCCCTGTCACCGTATTGTTCGATGCCGACTATGATCCCGGATGATAGCGAGGCTAAATTACTATTAGTACCATGATCCAATATGGGGTAAGCAGAAGTATATTACAGAAGGTTGGCAGAAGTTGTTGAATTAGTGGGTCCATTTTTTATGTGTGTTCCTATTAAAAACCATCAACCCTCCTGTCGGTCTATTATATAGGGGATATTTGCCATAATCGCCACGCTTGGCAGGCGGGTTCGCGATCGCAATATGGTGTTAAAATACATAGAGAACGCTGCTGCCCATTCCCTAGTAAGTCCCTTAGTCGCTTTTTACGACACCCACGGGAAGAAATGGGATGGTGCTATTCTTTACGTCCGGCAACAAACGGACAATCGCTGATATAATCAACCTATAATGTTCCCTCTGCTGAGTAGTGCTGAGACACAGGCCTCCTCACGGTAAGAGGCAGTGGGCCGTAATCCACCACGCGGGCCTGAGTGCGAATTGGTAGATGTGACCTGTCTTCGAATTGTTAAACATCTTAGAGCTGGAATCGCTGACCGCTGGCCCTTTAGGGTAGTGATGGGTTGATGGGCTAAGATCAAGAATCATCTTAACTAATATTATAAATGCGAAAGTAAGTTTGTTTTTTTTGTTTGTTACCTTTTCACGCCTAAACCACGGAACCGATCATCCTGAAATTTTGCATATACGTTGTCAGGTGTACAGAGACGGACATAAAGTACCTTTCATCCGGAAAAAAAGTACCTACTGTTCCCGAGAAAAACAACAATAATGTTCTTATGATAATAGATGGCGCCACGTGTCTTTCGAATCATTATTGAATTATATTAAGGGACAAGCAGAGTACAACCCGAAATGGTTGTCAAATTCTAAATTAACGCGAGCGAAGCCACGAGCAAAAGCTAGTGATCTTAATAATCCGTGCCACTAGCATACCTATGTATTCGTGGCACAAGCATACATTTAAAACAATAGCCAAGTTATTCGGCTTCGACGATGGAGCAGCCCTATCCAGACAAGACTGATGTTGATGCAGCCAACGAACTGACAAGACGACGATTGCAAAAAATCGCGATGGATAAATGAGCTTGTTTTATTAGTTAATTAATTAACAATTCGACAGTACCGTAGTTATAGATTATATTGTACTAGCTTTTCCCGGCCCGGTTATGCACGGGTAGCGCTACCTACCTACCCTACCTACCTACCCTACCTACCTACCTACCTTTTCTTTTTTTTTTTTTTTGGTGGGAAATCATCAAATAACTTCTCCCGCTCTGGGCGGAGCGAGAGGGAGTGTCAGACTTTTACTGACTAAAACCCACCGTGTTCCTTCAGATGCCTGTGTGCCAGAGTCACGATATCCCTTTCGGACAGGCTCGTAACCCTGGCAGGCATTGGCCCTTTCGGGCATTGGCCCTTTTCTTCTGGGGGGTGATGAGGTTCGTTGATGATCGTTAACAACGGACGATTCACTTGATTCTTCAACCCCTACCTACCTATCCTACCTACCTACCCTACCAAAATTAGACTTACTTTTGCCAGGAACAACGTGAAGCAGCCGAATCAAGACGATGCCACTTCCACCACAATCACAGTATATACTTGTGAGTATACACAGCTTTATTAGAAGAACACAAACCCAATGTTTTCCTTCTAATGTTATTTTAGGCCGTGAATACATAGTCGGGGTCGTCATTTGATTTCCTCTAATTACTAGCTTTGTCCAACCGCAATCCTGTGCCAGGCCTTGTGAGTGTTCTCCCGTAATTGAGTCCGGTCTAGTTATATGTACAGGCAAAGCTTTTTTTCCTTTCGATTTTTCCTTTAGTGAGTAATCTGGATATATTCCCTGTAGGCAAAAGAAGAAAGAAGATAATTATATTATGTATTGTTGTATCGCTTGACGCTTTGGCGTTACGTAAAAGTTCTCAACGTTCAAAAACTTATATCTTGGTGGATATATTTTTTTTTTTTTTTTTTTTCCTTCTGGCTTCGCACGGTTTGTGCATTTAGCCAATGTCAAGTTTAAGTTCTTGTATAATATTGATGAAATGAATTATAAATGCATGATGATGATATCCCCGCCCACTCCCCTTGAGTTTCAGTAAAGATGTGGCACTTTACTGAGTCCTCACGCGGACTTCTTGAGAGAACTTGAAGCGAAGTTGCACTGTTTTGTTTAATTTGCCTACACTAATGCACGTTCACAAACACTTAATGGTTAATAATCCACCATTATTACACATTAATATTCGGCTAAACACAAATTTTGGAAAATTAAACAAACTGCTGAACATGACGCTTCACTTTCCCGCCAAGCCGATGTGGTGGATATATTAAGCCTAGCAACAACGCTAGAAGCAGAACTAAGGGCTCATTCACACGAAGACGATTCGTTTTTATTGACGAATCGTCTTTTTCACGATCCGTTTTTTTTTTTTGACGGCGGCTATGCTTTTTAAATGCCCGTGTTCACACACATCACGAATCGTGAAAAATGTCGGGCACGTCTTAAATCTCGTATTGTCTTTTAAAAAACACGGTCGTTAAAAAACACGAATCGTGATTTTTTTGTGCTGTATCCATCGTGTTCGATAGTCCATCGAAGACTAAACTCTGAATCACGAAACGAATGTGAACATCAATTCGGATATTTGGCCGAATCGTGATAAAACACGATTCCGTACGCAATGTGAACGTCCATCCGTCATGACGTATCGTGTTTTATGACGAATCATCAATGACGGAACCCATGTGTATGAACCCTAATTGTCCGGAAAATGATAAACATTGTGTAGTTTCGTGATAATTCGTGAGTGCTCATATACTTTTTTGAGAGCAGTGGTGGCCCGATGGTTACGGCTCTGACTTACGAGTTGAAGGTCGTGGTTTCGAACCGTAAATTATTTCATTACCACTGCTCTTAAACCGATGAAGGAAAACATCGTGAGGAAATCGGCATGTCCTAGAACCAAAAGTATGAAGACATGTGACATCTACCAACGCGCACTGGGCCGGCGTGGTTGACTATAGCCCACTTGAGGGAGTGGGCTTTAATCAACGAGAAGAGAGGAGGCCTGCGTCCCAGAAGTGGGAACATTACAGGCTGATTATGCATATACTTTTGACTACACTCTGACACCGCGCAAAAGAGTGGGCCTAACACTCGCGCGCGGAGAAAACGTAACGAAAATTAATACGATTATAAATTGGAAATACTCGTTTCGCACATAATATTAGATTTTATTCATGATAAAATATAATAACAGATATATTACTTTTATTCATGATAAATTAATAAAATCTTAAAAAATAAAGATAATATTTATTTTGTAAAACATGAGTACAGTATGAAGTTCTTATAATTAATATTAGGTGGCTACATGTTTTGCCATTTATGGCGTACAAAATTAGATGCACTAGACAAACAATACATAAGAAAAAAATACAATGTCAACATTTAAATCAAATTGAAATTGCAATGTCAAAATTTAGATCACATTCAAATTAACAATGTCAAAATTTAAATTACCTACCTATATACATGTCTTTTATTTTTACACCAAAGTTAACTTAATTGTACCCAAGCTAATGTCTGGAAAAATATGTTTTTTTATTTTTTGACGGGCGTTGATAGCTGCGATACAGTTTTTAACTTTTGTAGTAATCATCGTTTCTATTATGTAAATTTTTTATTGTTCCATAATAAAACTTTTGCTTTACACTGAAAAACAAAAGTGTTTGCATTAACAAATATCTTGTTAAATGTGATCACGCATTTTGACTCCATACGAGCCTATCAAGATCTTGACTTCTGAAGCTAAGAGAACTTTGTTAAATTATCATAGTTCCGTCAACTAAGCAGTTCATTAGTTTAATTCCGGGTAGTTATTTAATTTAACTCAAATGTTGGCCAGTTTAAGAATGATATAATGGTCAAGTTGCTTGTTACTATGAATTTAAATTATTATTTGATAAACAAAAGTGAAGAAGTAAAATCAAACAAAGCATGTAAGAAGTAACAAAGATCGGTGATTATTCTGTATATGTCACATTATCGAAATAAATAAAATTAATTTGTCCTGGCAAATATGCTATCTTGTTTATAGTAATTAAATAAATAATGATTCCAAACATTTTAATGCCAACTAATAGAAAATGTATCTTAGTTAGCTCGCATTTTTTCAGTGTACTTTAGTTACAAACACAGCACTTGATCATTCCTGACCACAGTTTCATTTCATCAGTAGACAACGTACCACGATCCCTCAAGAAACGTATCAACAGAGCAAAATTATTAACAACAATAAGCCCTCGGGATTGGCACGGGTGTACATTTAAATAATTAATGTGGCAAATAGCCGGGTCGGTAGCCGCGGTCAACGGCTAATAGCCATTCAGAGACCAAGGACTTAGTTTATTGAGCCAATTTCAGTACATTTGTTAACTTGGCGGCTACAAATGGAGACGGCTACGCGACGCGTGGTGATTTCTTCTTGTTTAGTTTGAAATACGATGCTTTATTAAAACCTTTGTGGTTACGTTAGCTTTTGCCTGGGTGATTTGTGAATTGGTATATATCTTTGGGTAGGTACCTAATATGCGACTGAAACATCCTTTTGCTGATATGTACCTTCTATTATTAATTCTGTGTAGATTCAAATTCAAAAATGTATTGCTCAACACAGTACATAATAAGTTAATAATACACTTCCAGATTTTAAGTGAATGCGCAGTCCACTGTGTTGTACCAATTCAGGCATGCAAAATTCATCATTAAAATTATCCAATTTCAATTTCATAAATTACAAAGCAAAGTCAACACATAATTAAGAATAAACAAATTAAAAATAATTTCAATAATAATAAAATAAATCGGACTCAAGTATTCACCATAATTATATTTATATTATACACACAAATTTATATAGAGTATTTGCTTTTCCATCTACTAAAAGAGATATATGCAAGGTGTAACAGAAATAACGCACAACCTCATATGGGGGTCATAACACTCATCATTATGAACAATTTTTACCATAGGACCAAATGTGAATGCCAGATTCGACTAATAACAAAATAGAAAAAACCGGCCAAGTACGTGTCGGACAACGCACAATGAAGGGTTCCGTAGGTAAAACAAACTTAACGTTGTAGTTAAAAAACATGTTCTCCCATACATCGATATACGCCACGGTCAATTTTCCAACTGGAAATGTAAATTTGTAATTGCAATAAAATGTTTTTTTAAGTGATAAAACTACAAATTATAGATTTTCGGACTTTTTCCTTTACTTGTGCTGTGAGACCTTGCTTCTTGCCAAATATCATGATTCTAGGTCAACGGGAAGTACCCTATGGGTTTTGATTTGTATGCGAGTATCAAAATATGTCGCATAAATCACCATATCTTTTTATTGCGTTGACTTGGAAGCTTGATTTTTTTAGAGCTTCAAAGGACCATAGACTTACGTATTTGATATTAATTTGATACCTCCACGCGTTCCTGAGAAAAGGGGTCTTGACAGACTGACAGACAGACAGGCGGACAACGAAGTGATCCAATAAGGGTTCCGTTTTTTCCTTTTGAGGTATGGAACCCTAAAAAACATACAGGGTTTTTTTAAATCAATTCGCAATTATACTTAACAAACGTTATGGAATCGGGATCTCATCATCATCATCATTTCAGCCGAGAGACGTCCACTGTGATCGCAGTATGGTGTTCTAATGCATAGAGAACGCTGCTGCCCATTCTCTAGTAAGTCCCTTGGTCGCCTTTAAGACACCCATGGGAAGAAATGGGATGGTGCTATTCTTTATCGGGATCTAATAGCAGTAAAATAAAAAAATATTAAAGATCTCATTCTCGACCCTAGTTTAATGAAGAAGGTCAAACTATCAATCAATCTGCCTAGCCTTTTCCCAGCTACGTCGGGATCTGTTTCCATTCTAGCCAGACGCAACTGCATGAATACCAGTATTTTACATGGATCGACTGCCTATCTGAAGACGGTACATAATATTCGAAAAAAGGCCGTTGACTCCATCCGATCCGTTTCCGATTTTAGAAAAATACAATTTGAGTAATCGTTACGATAAGTCCAAAAAATGGGGCAATCCCGAAACATGCACTTTAGTAAAAACAATTATAAACACGCTTTAAATAATAAATTATATTGATATTTGTGCGGAGAAAACTTATGCATTCGCTGAAAGATTTCATTATTTTTGATTGCAATAATGCCAATAAATAGATTATTAAAAAAAGATTTATTACCTACTCAAATTCGTGTTGTCTGCCAGGGATGACTAACTTGAGACAATAAGTAGATATGACTACTGTTATTTGTATACTCGACCTCGTAATTGTTTGACCACTAAAGACGAAAATTCCACTAATATTGGAATTATCTTTGTTACCACTTGCGCCACCTATCGGAATGAAGAGGCAAGACCTGAAGTAGCCGCTGACAGCGCGTTTGCGAATGACATCGACCAATCAGTGTCAAGCATGTCGGCCAATCATCGCGGAGCGTCGCCAACTTCAGACTGAGATTTTTTTCGCATGTCACGGCTCTCTCGCGCCACCATTTTTTTTCAGTTTTTTTCTTCTTCTCTTGATCCGTTCGTTCTAATCGATTTGTAATGAGATTTTTTTTGTTTGAATTAATTAAATGTCTTCTACATGAAAAATAAAACTATTAATTGAAGTACAAACCGAACCCACAGTACCAACGGGAAGAGGAGGCAGCAGCCCTCACCCGTAGTTCCTGACCCGAGAATCGAAATTTAACAATCTTTTATGTCTAAGTTTCTGTTTTTATGTATATTGTTTTTGTTACAAATTTACCTATTATAATTTTGCTTATTGTCCTTAATTAATGTGTACTACATTATTTTAATTTAATGAAAATGTGCAAGTCTGATCCACAAGATACAGGCAACCATCTAGTTTAGGGATCACCGTCCAATCTGCTACTGATTATCACACTAATATTATAAAGGCGTAAGTTTGTGAGTGTGTGTGTGTGTGTGTGTTTGTTTGTTTGTTACTTCTGCACGCTCAAAA
Organism: Tiliacea aurago; assembly: GCA_948098905.1. Classification (NCBI taxonomy): domain Eukaryota; kingdom Metazoa; phylum Arthropoda; class Insecta; order Lepidoptera; family Noctuidae; genus Tiliacea; species Tiliacea aurago. Next base: position 23,681,026 of record OX402582.1, read on the forward strand.
TTTTTTTTTTCGCTGAGAAATGCAATTACGCATGCCCGCTCGTGGGGGACGAGACGGGGTATGTGGGACTCCCTGTCGGTAATGACGACAGTATACCCACTAAAACTCAGCGGTGTTCCCGCATCGCCGTGTTGGGAGGGCCATGGGATAACGGTTGAACCTTTTCTTCCACGACCCTCCCGGCGCATGCCCGCCTAGCTGGTGGGCCCCGCATGCCCCCTCGTTACCGGGGGGCTACGGGAATGGCCGGGAACACCTAGCCATTCCCGTCCGACACTGGTGGAGGCCTGTGCAATACAGGCAAGGGTGCCCCCGCACCCGTTCACCCGTTGCCTGCTTGCCTCCACCTGGGAGGAGTCGGAGATGACGTTCAAAGTTACGTCTTCTTCGACCCCTCCTCCGCCTTAGGAGCGGCGCAGCGGCAGGGTCGTCCTCCCGCACGCACTCCGCCTCCTCCTTCTGCGACATGACGTGTTCGCAGAAGGAGGCGACTGCCGCCCAGGACCCCTCATCCCTCAGCATGGCGTTAACCAAGCCGGGGAGTGAGAGGTCCGGTCCGATCACCGCGTTCAGACTGTGGCGCGGCTCGGACCACGACGGGCACACCTCGAGGGTGTGCTGCGCCGTGTCCTCCGCCGCACCACAGTGGTGGCACGACGGTGTCTCCTCCCGTCCGATTCGGTGCAGGTACGCTCCGAAACAACCGTGTCCGGACAGCACCTGCACCAGACGGAACGAGAGGAACCCATGCGACCGCTCGAGCCAGTCTCGCAGGACCGGCCCGATCGCGTCGAGGGTTCGGCGGCCGAAGGCTGCTGTGGCGAGGTCGCCCGTCTTATGGACGACGATGGCATCCCTCGAATCCCGCCGGACGGCGGCCCGCTCTTCCGGGGCAGGGCGTTCTCCTCTCGCCCTCCGCCCCGCCGTCCATTCATACACTCTGGCGAGTACCCACGCCTCGAGTTCCCAAGGAGGGGTGCTCGCCAGAGTACATGTGGTAGCTGACACCCTGGATTAACTTAAAGGCTACTTTTTATCCCGATATTTCCATGGGATCGAGACTTACGCGGGTAAAACTGCGGGGCGCAGCTAGTCTATTATAAATACAGAGTGAGTTTGTTTGAATTTTTTGTTTGTTTGTCACGCTTTCAAAAAGCTTTATCCGTTTGGTGCCGGACGTAAAGAATAGCCTACCATCCCATTTCTTCCCGTGGGTGTCGTAAAAGGTGACTAAGGGACTTACTAGAGAATGGGCAGCAGCGTTGTCTATGCATTTTAACACCATACTGCAATCGCCAACCCGCCTGCCAAGCTTGGTGATTATGGCAACCCCCCCCCCCGTATGGGGGAGGCCAATGTCCAGCAGTGGACGAGTTTCGGCTGAAATGATGAAATGATGATGATGGTTAAAAGATTACTAGGTCTATTATACCGGTGTGCTTACAACGTAAAGGCTTCTCCAGAACGGCGCGACGCGTGACGATATATACGATACACAGGCACTGCTCGTCGCGCGACATGCGGGGCCTTTGTGTCACGTCACGTGTCGCAGTAGTATGTAGAAGCCTTAACAGGCAGGTTGTTTTATAAAATATTATAATGCAATCATTATCTTTTCTTTCCGTTTATAACACATAACTTTGTTTCATGCCAACACAGAAATATAGTTTATAGAATAGAATACTCTTTATTATGTACACCATAAAAATTACAGAAATAAATGTCGAAAACAAAGGTTAAATGTAGTAGATTTTGTAGCTTTAAGTGAACAGTAATCGAACGTTGATACATATATAGAGCTTGAAAACGAAATATCGTTTCGGTATCATCAGGTATTTTCATTATGCCGTGGGTTACTGATAGACAATTGTTAGGTTTCAATTTATAAATGCATAAATTTTGGATTTTTAATGGTAAGCATTAAAGCAGTTGTAGCGGCATCAACATCGCCACATACGAACTACGCGTCACACTGACATCAGGCGAATCCTGCATCACGCAAGCAGAGTTTACCACGCAACTAGCATATATACAACGACCCGACATCAAGCGTCGGGCAGTTGCCCACCAGACACGACACCCGTCTGGTCGGAGGATCCTCCCTTTTCTATGGTGGATGAGTGAACTTTACACCCTGTTCTTCATCCCACCAAACAGTTATTAGTATTTAATATATTTTACAACTCAGTGCAAAACAGTTATATTGTACTGGCAGCACCGAAAAGGTTCTGCATTTAAAATGACGCAACAACGTGCAGCTTCTTGTTTCGGCGTTCAAGACGTTAGGACGTACCGAGTGGCTGTGTTAGTTAAAATATAGATTGGGATAGAATTGTTGGAGACATACTTTAAAAGGCAATCTATTAGTTTTATTGTAAATATTAGAATACTAAATAAATATTGTTAGTACACACATCAAGTGTCTAGGGATAAAGTACGTTTTAGAGTATCGCCGCAATTGAGGATTCTTATTTAAACTTTTTAGATCGTTATTGATTCTTTTTAGTAAATTACACTATTTGAATGAATAATTTTATTGAAATTTTGATTAAAAATAGAAAATTCACTGTCAATCAGGATTCCTGTATGAGTGTGTAATAGCGTTTTTACAAAACCATTACAATTTCTCGTTTCTTTCTCTTCGCTTTTCTCATCGGAACTGAAAAAAATTGCGTTGATATGGACCAACGACATGAGAGCCGTCGGAATGTTGCAAATTGGTTCCAGGAAACGTACTGTCGGAGCCTCTACGCGGGGATCGTGCGGTCCATGGCCCTTTACGGGGCACCGGTGTGGGCGCGTTCTCTGAGGCTGCGACCAGCCCAGCGGTTGAACGCGTCCCAAAGGGTCATGGCCATCAGGCTAGTACGGGGTTACCGCACGGTCTCCCGTGAGGCGGCGAGCCTCCTTGCCGGACTGCCGCCGTGGGGTCTGGAGGCAAAAGTCCTAGCGCACATCTGGGAGTGGCGCGAGGAGATGAAACGCCGGGGTGAAACTCCGCTGCTGCGAGAAATCACGGCACACCGGCGGAACCCGACGGAACTCCGGCGGGATCTCATGGCGGCATGCAGAGTGCGATTGTCGCAACCCAGCGCTGGGCACGCTACAATTGTGGCGATAAGTCCCCTCTTTGAGGAGTGGCTAGAGAGGCGCCACGGCGTCCTCACCTTCCGCCTGACGCAGGTCCTCACCGGACACGATTGTTTCGGGAGGTTCCTGTTCAGGATAAAGCGGGAGGAAACGCCCGGGTGTCACCACTGTGTGGATCGCCCGGAGGACATGGTGGAGCATACGGTGGAGATCTGCCCGGCTTGGGCGGAGCACCGCCGTGTCCTCACGGAGGCGATTGGCAGCGGCGATCTCTCGCGACCGGCACTGGTTCAGGCCATGGTTCGGAGCGAGAGTGCATGGGAGGCCGTCACCTCCTTCTGCGAAGCAGTAATGCTCGCGAAGGAGGAGGCGGAACGCGTGAGGGAGAGGCAAGGTTCTCGCCCTCGCGCCTTAGTCACCGCAGGAGACGCTCCGGGCGTCGGGAGTTGCAAGCCCTCCCGCTCCGCCCAGAGCGGGAGAAGTAATTTGATAATATCACACCCAAAAAAAAAAAGGCAACGTACTGTGGCTGTCGCTCTTGGCACTACACAGAGCGTCATAAGCCACCTCTGGACACGCTATCGTATCGAGTGACATGGAGGACGATGTCGCATCATCACTCGCAGACAGGACCGGTACATCCAAAATACTACTCGACGGAATCGAACCTGTTCAGGCTTGCTGATAAGCAACCAAACCATCCGAAATCGTTAACGTGAAGTAGTTCTGCGTTCCCAAAGGCCGCTGAAAGTTCTACCTATAGCACCCCGAAATCGTAGGGCCCTTTTACAATGGGCTCGCGAACACAGAAATTGGGAGGAAGAAGACTGGCGTTGTATTTTTGCTTTTCCGATGAATCTCGTTTCGGTATGAGGCCGGATACAAGACGTACGTTTGAAGGACCTCTGGGTGTCCGTTTTGGAGAACGTTTGAAATTTTGTCAAAATCAAAATTATTTTTATTTCACATAAGCTTACATGGGCACTTATGAAACGTCAGAAGCTAGGTGCACGATTCCAATTAGTCGTTTCCTATGGAGGAAAGCCGGCAAGACACTCAATGGTTACTTTAAAAAAAAAAATGGCTTTTACAATGTTTTCTAATTACAGTGATATTATGTATGAGAAGACAGCGTAGGCCCGTCAAAAGTACCAGGTACTTAATAAAATAGAAAATGGTCTACAGATCTAGCCAGAAAGTTCATTCATATGGAGGGGGAACAATCATGGTTTGGCCCGGTATTTGGATCGTTGGAAGAACCGATCTCTTGGATCAGAGGCAACCTCAATGCTCAGATTTATGCGGAGAGGATTGTTTCAGACGTGATCAGCCCTTTACGAAGCCGGTTGGGAGATTCGTTTCGACTATTGCTCGACAATGGACATCCTTATACGGCTAGAGTCGTAACACGCACTCTTGCCGATGCTCGCATCAACGTTCTGCCGTGGCCTGCTCAATCGCCAGACCTCAACCCAATTGAGCACGCGTGGGATATGCTCCAAAGAAGAGCTCTGCCGAGTATGGATGCTGTGCATACTCCACAACAACTTTTTGACTTGTTAGAAAGAACGTGTCAGGCAATTCCTCAAAGTGTTTTATGAACTGATTTTAAGCATACCAAATCACTGTGATTGTGTCATTCATGTCAATGGTGGAAACACAGATTATTATTTTTATCTTGACAACAAAAAACAAAAATAATCAAATTGACGACAATAACTTATGTTAATTTCCCACAATTTGCAAAGATTGTAATTTTTCTTAATTTTTACAAAAAAGTTGTTAACTTAAACATAGGAATTTAAGTAAGAAGCCAGTCTGGAAGACTAGATTAGGTAAATAATAATTGGATATTTTTTATAGTTATAAATGTACTTGAACCCTAGACACTTTTCATGTGTCATCATCATCATCATCATTTCAGCCGAAAGACGTCCACTGCTGGACATAGGCCTCCCCCAAGCACCGCCACTTCGACCGGTTCTGTGCTTCCCGCATCCAGCGGATACCTGCGGCCTTCACAAGGTCATCGGTCCACCTTGTAGGAGGCCTTCCAACGCTACGTCTTCCGGTATGCGGTCGCTACTCCAGAACCTTTCGGCCCCATCGGCCATCAGTTCTGCGAGCAATGTGCCCTGCCCACTGCCACTTAAGCTTGGCAATTCTTCGGGCTATGTCGGTTACCTTGGTTCGCCTGCGAATCTCTTCATTTCTGATTCGATTGCTGATTTCTGATTTTCATGTGTGTATGTTGAGAATTGGAGGTGTGGTGTGGTGTAGAATATTGAATTTGATGTTGACAATGAAATATAGATGAATGGTAAAATATCTTGGTGTTTCATATTATATCCCTTATCCCTGAAATATCGTAAATAGTTTTATTAGACAGCTTATAGTTTGTGATATTAGGGTAACTACTTCAAAACCCATTTGGGGATTAGTATCTATTTTGAGGTTAAATATATTCGGAATTAATTTGCTTGTTTTAGAACAAGGGTAATTTTATAACACAATGACAATGCTATTCGATGATAATGAGTTATGTTCGTCGTTTGTAGTTATTGGTAACTACGACGAACATCCAACAAACGTGATTTTTTTGCCATTTTTATAGATAATGGTACGGAGACCCGTCGTGCGCGAGTCCGACTCGCACTTGGCCGGTTTTTATTTTAAACGAAACTGTTTCAGTAAATATGATTTTGTTACTTTCTTTTAAATATAACGGCGCAGGATAGCCTTTACCAGAAGTGATCATCGTAGTAGTGGTTCAGCAGCTCCAATAACATCAGGATTGTGCCGGAATATAGCAGTTCGTCGTAGACGTGGTACGACAGCGGCTACCTTCACATCTTCTTCTGTCATCAGAAGACAGCCGCCACGTAACCATCGATGCGACGCTCTGCTAGTGTGACTGTCAGCCATTGACATATAAACCTATGTACTTGCCATACCTACAAAATTAGCGTGACTACCTACAAAAATCGGGTACTTAAAATGGCTGCCTTGTATACGGTTGTTACTGCGAGTGCGAGAGAGAAAGGTAGCAACCGTTTGACAGCACATGTTTTGTACCACAAAACTTGGCATTAAACATGGCGACCGGTCACGCATAGACAGATTTTGACGTCACACAAAAGTGTTGTCAGTTGAGACTGGTCTTCTCTTAACTGCCAGGGCTTATTTGTAGTCTTTTAATCTTATATTTTGAATTGTTTTTTAAATAAACAATTTAATTTTTTTTACATTGTTCTCACATATAGAAGCAACAAGAATAATGTACCCAGGATTTTGTAATATCTTGCCTTAAAAGAGTGTTCTTGAAGTTTCTTGACTATTCTTCTCCATAGAGATCTACGTTTTGGAATGGGCAAATAGTTTCAACTTTCTGACTAACTGACCGACTCTTTGACAATTCAAAAGTGCCTGTAATAGGTTTAATTGAAATAAATGTTTTGAGTTTGAGAGTTTGCCATATTTAGTCCTTGACAAACATTTAGTTAACTCTTTTTTCATAAGTAGCTCTTGATGAATTAGAAAGAAACAAAACGCTTTTTGACATGACTGTGTCGATATGATAGATATTTGCATAACTATTCTTCCTATAGTAGAATATGCCCTCTCCATTAGTATTCCTACCTCAATGCTGTCAGCAGCCAGTGTCACTCTTATCTGACCTTTTCGGTGATTCTAGTAACTTCGTAACAAAACTAGATGGCGCCACAAGCTGCGCCGTACCAAATATGTTTGCCTCACTTAAAAACGCTACAATTGTTTCTTGTCTCGAATCTAAGCAATGTACATATCTCGACCAGAGGGGCAATTCTACTAATTTTAAGAACGTTCACAGTCTGATCTCAGTCTCAATCTGTCAAAAATACCTCTTATTTCCCTACATTTTGACAATTTTTTGACGTTTATTTGTCGCCAAGATGAGATTGCGACTAGATTTTGAACGTTTTAAATTACGAGAATTGGCCTTCAGATTTGTGCAATTTTAGATCCGGTGTCACGCTATTAAGTCCGGTTACTTAAAGTATCATTGTCTTACAATCAATTTGAAAGTCTATTTAGCTGATAAAACAGCTGGAAATTGTAATGATGAATTGTAATAAGCATTTCAATATTCAGATTTATTAAATAATACATATAGTCACCACCCCTTTGCCGCCAAGGTGGTAGGCAGAAATTACAGGAAATAATTTGAATTATGGTATTAATGAATAATGTGAAAGATAAAGCATATTAGGTTAAATTTTGGGGTTCCGTAGGTACCTCGAAAGGAAAAAACCGAACCCTAATGGTTGAGGTTCACTTCGTTGTCCGTCTGTCTGTCTGTCAGTCTGTCAAGGCCCTTTTTCTCAACGTGGAGATAACAAGTTGAAATTAATATAAAATAGGTACGTAGGTCTACGGTCCCTTGCAGCTCTAAAGAAATTAAGCCTATAAGTCAACGCAATAAACAATACGGCCATTTATGCAACATGTTTTGATACTCGCAAATAAATACCTACAGGGTACTTCCCGTTGTGAATCATGAAATTTGGCAGGAAGCAAGATCTCACAGCACAAGTAAATGAAAAAGTCCGAAAATCGTAAATTTCTAGTTTTATCTAAATCTTATCTTAAATGGTTGTTTTTAACCGACTTCCAAAAAGGAGGAGGTTCTCAATTCGTCTGTATGTTTTTTATTTTTTTTTTGTATGTTTGTTACGCGATTACTCAGTCAATTATGAACCGATTTTGAAAATTCTTTTTTTGTTTGAAAGGGTATACTCCCGAGGTGGTCCCATTGCCACCAAATCAGAATCTGATGAAGGGATCTCATGGAAATCGAGGGAAACCCTCAAATTTTATATGCAAACTTATAGCGATTTGGGAACTTTTTATAGTAACTCGTGCATTTGCTCTCGTAAAGCACCATTTGGTGAAGTGGAACTGATGAAGGAGACCACAGATGGCCACCGGAACAATAAAATAATGAGTACCTATTTAACGGGTTGCGATTAAGCAATTTATGCTCGTCACTATGCATATGGTGAGTGGCAGTTCTCCTGGTTCTTAGCAGGAGAACTCCTCAACAATTAACGTCCCAGCATCGGAAAAAGCAATAATTTATAAAAGGTGATGAGCAGTTGACATTAGGCTATTGTAATTTAGATAAATTCAAAACTGAGAAACTAAAAAGTGAATAATAAAAAACTTTTTACAAAAAAAATAGTAACCGACTACCAAAAATAACACTACAAAGTCAAAAATAAGATTTATTCCAGAAATCCCCACCTACAAATCCCCACTGGTGGGGATTGTTACTTTTTTTTCCAAAAATCCCCACTGGTTAAATAAACTCAGCCTAGTGGGGATTTTTGGAAAAATGAGTAACTATCCCCACCAGGTGTTGTTGTTTGTAAATAATTAAAACAAAAAATGCGTTAATCAATACCTACGATAAGTAACTAATTATGTCAATATTATAATAACCAACTTCCATTATAAATTGTTTGCATTGAAACGAAACTCAATTGACTAGATTCAAACAAAAAATATTTAAACATTATAGGATCACGTAAATCGTGGTTGAGAATTTATCTCATTCTTTCCAAAAAAAATGGCACTGTAATGCTGCCACGCATTAACTCTAGTTGAGCATCTAAGATGAACTGATCTTTTTCTTTGCTTCTTTGTGATCGCGGGTTCCGACGGTGACTTTCGTTAGCACTTCTTTCATAAAACAAAGCGTCTTCATGCAAAAAATGTAGGAGTTTCAGTAAACTGCTACCGAGATTACCATGTACTGTATAAAGTTGATAAAATGGATTTGAATGTCGATTTTAATTCAATTCCTTTTGAATGTCCTATTTCCAAAAAAAACGTTTATCGTTTTCATGCGACTACGAGCGTTTTTGGTAGCTAATAATAATATGCGAGTTTTATAATCATTAAAATCTGCTATGAGCAATGATTTAAATTGTAGAGGAACTGTAACTTCTGCGAGGTTCCTGACTTCAATTTTTTCTAACTGGTGCCGTTTTATTTCGGTGGATAAACAAAAAAAGAGGAAATTGTGACTCACTCAACTGAAAACCTGAATCATTGTACGATGCTGCTGCCGAATTATATGCTGTCGAATTGAAGGCTGGTTCTATGTTGCCAGCCAAAGCCCAGACAATCAAAACAGTGACAGTTTTCGCCAGTATATGTTAAGCCAATGGATAAAAGAAGATTTCATAAAAGTATTATGTGTTTACGGAGAGAGGCACAGAACGACAAACATTTTGGAAGGGTGGCATAATAAACGTAATGCAGCTATATCGAAAAAAAGACCAAGTTTACTGAAACTCCTACATTTTTTGCATGAAGACGCTTTGTTTTATGAAAGAAGTGCTAACGAAAGTCACCGTCGGAAACCGCGATCACAAAGAAGCAAAGAAAAAGACCAGTTCATCTTAGATGCTCAACTAGAGTTAATGCGTGGCAGCATTACAGTGCCATTTTTTTTAGAAAGAATGAGATAAATTCTCAACCACGATTTACGTGATCCTATAATGTTTAAATAATTTTTGTTTGAATCTAGTCAATTGAGTTTCGTTTCACTGCAAACAATTTATAATGGAAGTTGGCTATTATAATATTGACATAATTAGTTACTTATCGTAGGTATTGATTAACGCATTTTTTGTTTTAATTATTTAGAAACAACAACACCTGGTGGGGATAGTTACTTATTTTTCCAAAAATCCCCACTAGGCTGAGTTTATTTAACCAGTGGGGATTTTTGGAAAAAAAAGTAACAATCCCCACCAGTGGGGATTTGTGGGTGGGGATTTTTGGAATAAACCAAAAATAACTTTAGTTTCGGAAGTCGGTGGCAAAAAACTCAAAAACAGATCCAAAGACACCGACTTCCGAAATTAAAGTTATTTTTGACTTTGTAGTGTTATTTTTGGTAGTCGGTTACTATTTTTTATGTAAAAAGTTTTTTATTGGATATGTGAAAAAATTCATGGCAATAGTATTATAATACAAATGAAATTAAAAGCAAAACTATCACAGCTAAGTCCGCTTTACAAATTAGCGAGTAATAGCTGACCAACTGACATTTGCAGTTGGAAAATTGACCGCGACGTATATCGATGTATGGGAGAACATGTTTTTCAACTACAATGATATAATATGTTTGTTTTTGGGATAAATTCATCCCAACTACAGAACCCTTCATTTTTGCGTGGTCCGACACGCACTTGGCTGGTTTTTTGGGGTTCTGTACCTCAAAAGGAAAAACGGAACCCTTACAGAATCACTTCGTTGTCCGTCTGTCTGTCTGTCAGTGTGTCAAGACCCTTTTTCTGAGGAACGCGTGGAGGTATGAAGTTAAAATTAATATAAGATACGTAAGTCTGCGGTCCCTTAATGCACTAAGCTCAAGCTTAAATGTCAACGCAATAAAAAATATAGTGATTTATGCGACATAATTTTTATATTCGCAAATAAATCAAAACCTATAGGGTACTTCCCGTTGACCTATAATCATGAAATTTGGCAAGAAGCACGGTCTCACAGCACAGGTAAATGAAAAAGTCCGAAAACCGTTAATTTGTAGTTTTATCAATTATATTATTTTTTTTGTTAATTTGTAGATTATTTTTTTTGTGATTACAAACTTACATTTTCAGTTGAAGAATTGACCGTGACGTATATCGATGTATCCATGGGAGAACATGTTTTTCAATTACAAAGTTAAGTTTGTGGATATATTTATCCCAACTACGGAACCCTTCATTGTGCGTGGTTCGACATTCACTTGGCTGTTTTGTTTTTATGTTTGGCAATCTTCTTTCGTGAATCCGTCCTCTAAATGGGATATAAAAACTAATTTGATAAAAATTATTTGATTAAAACTCAACCGTCATGCTCATAAAAATCAAGGAAGACGAAGGAAGATGACGATTAATAATACCATTAATCGTAAAACAACGAATAAATTTCTTTAATAAATTAGCTCCTGTCTTGGCAACACCTGTTTTTAATAGCATTATAAAGCGGTATTTATTATCTTCGAAGATTATGCCGTGTTGTTACCGGCAGATAATAAACTACCACGTCCTCTGATTTAATATGATTTTATACCGAATCAGATTGTTACTCGACAAAATTGGAAAATAATACTACCTACCATAAAATAATATAACATCTCGCCTATATTTCCCAAAGGTTAGGCAGAGGTGAACCTATAGTAGGTACACACTACATTCCACCAGTTATACAAAACAGTTTTATTTCTGATGTCTAAATCTTTATCATCGGTCTATCGCAGTTCACAGCAGTCTACAGCTGGACAAAAACCTCTCCAATCCTACAACATTTAAGTCGATCCTCAACCACTCTTCTCCAGCTGTAACCAGATACCCTCCGATGACCACCGCTCCACCTACCCGCAGTTCCCGCAGTTGTTTCGCAGTTTCCCCTTAAGACGGAGATATATACCAGTGACCTTGAGTAGTTAGCTTGCGTGTTCGGATGTGTGCGGACGGCGAGCTTCCCATTGCTCACCGTCCGCAAGCCCGCGCCTATGGTGGCCGGGAATCGGCCTGGGAGTCCCGACGCCCAGGGCGTCTCCTGTGGCGACTAGGGGCGTGATGGCGCGAAATTTGCCTCTCCGCCAGGTGAACCTACGGCTTGTTTGGCATCCAATAACATAAAAAAGTTAACAAAGGGCACATCTAGTATTGGCAGAGAGGTGGGTCACCTACACGGGACGTGATGGCGGAAACCAGCACCGCATGTCGTGCGGTCTTCCACAGGGCTCAGTCGTGGGCCTGAAGTACCTAGGATTGATGCTCGACAGCCGGTGGGATTTTGGCCTCCACTTCCGGCGGCTTGCGCCCAAGTTGTTGGGTGTGGCTGGGGCGTTATCAACGCTGCTTCCCAATCTGGGGGGCCCAAGCGCCGCCTGTAGGCGGCTCTACGTGGGGATCGTGCGATCAATGGCCCTGTACGGGGCCCCGATCTGGGCGGCTGACCTGACGGCCGGGAGCATCGCTGTTCTGCGAAAGCCGCAGAGAGCAATGGCCGTCAGAGTCATCAGGGGATATCGCACGATCTCCTACGAGGCGAAAGTACTCGCGTCACTGTATCAAAGGCGCGAGGTAGCGAGGGCTCGGGGCGAGTGGCTGATGAGGCGAAAGTACTCGCGTCACTGTATCAAAGGCGCGAGGTAGCGAGGGCGAGGGGCGAGTGGCTGATTCAGAGACATGTGGAGTTGCGTTGGTCACAGCTTCGCGCAGCCCTAGTGGTGGAATGGCGGGACAGGCTTTCACGCCCTATCACCCGGCCTCGTCACCATCGAGGCGGTCCGGCCGGTGCTCAAACCCTGGCTCGGGAGGAGGCACGGTTCCTTGTCGTTTCGGGTGACGCAGGTGCTCTCGGGGCATGGTTGCTTCGGGAAGTACCTGTGTCGCATAAACAGGGAGCCGGACGCCCGGTGTTACCACTGCGTCGACTGCCGGGAGGACACGGCGTGGCATACGCTGGGAGAGTGTGCTGCTTGGGAGGAGCCAAGCCGTGCCCTCATCTCAGGAGTAGGCAGTGACCTATAGCCGCCGGCCGTGGTCGAGTCGATGGTCGGCAGTGAGGAGTTCTGGGACGCGGTGGTGTCCTTCTGCAAAAAATTCGTGTCGCAGAAGGAGGCTGCGGAAAGGGAGCGGGAGATCTCACCCGGCCCGCAGCAGGCACGCGGCAGAGGGCTGACAACGCCCTTTTCCGGCAACCCTAAATGGGTCCAGGGACGACGGACTTGGGGACGTCCGCCGGCCCCTATCACACTGGACCTGAGGTGGTGGCGCGTAGTGTTCCACGCGCGCCCCTTTTAGACGTCGTTGCGGGGAGGGAGGGGTGAAACACCCCACCTCCCCCCAGACTTAAGGTGGCTCGCAGAGGCCGGCCGGCACTAGCCGGGGATTGCGGAAGTAATAATAGATCCCAAGATCCCCGGTGTAAGTGTGGGAGGGGAACACTGGGGTGGTTTTTAGTCAGTAAGAGTCTGACAGACCCCTCCGCCCGCCCCAGGGCGGAGGACATCCATGAGGATTTTCCACCCCGTGAACAAAAAAAAAAAATGGCACAACTAGTAGCTAAAAAAATAAACTTACTTACCATCTCCCTTTTTAAAACATTTTAAAAAACACCCAAACCCTTTTGAAAACCACTGTCCTCGTTAGAAACGACAGAAATCTTCCCGTTCAGCATACATTGCACGTCTCTATTGCTTAACCATGCGAATTTATGAAACAATCCGCGTAATGTATATAAAATATTAGAGATCACTATCACGTGCTCAGTTTATTAGGCCTATAACATACTGAGCGAATTTTATTGTACTAGCATGTAAAATAGACCGGTACGTAATGCTTCCATTTGCTTTTTCAACTGATTCTGTTCTGAGTTCAAAGGGATAGAGATATTATTTAGAAGTAATATTGAGGGTTGCTTTGCTAAGTGGGTTATGTTTTCGTGGTATAAAATTTAATATTTAAACGTGTGGTTCTTAGAAAACACACAGGGTATTTTATTTGAAAACGACCTACTGCTCAAATTATCTTTAGCTAGCTTTTAGCGATAATACCGCCAATTGTGTCACCCTATGTAAAATATTTACATTTATATCTGTAATTCGCATGGGGGATATAATAAAGAGTATTCTAGAGTAGTATTCCTTACTTTCATACATTTACTCATACACAAACCCAAGCACGATATGATAATTTAAAAATATATTATATTTTCGATGTTTTTTCTCATTTATTCTTTCATATTTTTCATTGCTGTTACTGTATTTTTACTTTACTTTTAATGATTTTACTTCTTTTAAAATTGTATTTTGTAGCACATAATTATGTTTGTCTATTCCTATGTTGACATTATTAGCCAAGCCACATAAAATGGGAGAGGGCGCTGATTCCTGACATACAGGTACACCTAGTTCAGGAGTCAGAGGCTATCTATTATGTCAATAAAGAATTATTTATTTATTTATTTTATTCTATTCTATTCTATTACGATAAGGACCAATTTAATTCAAGTTTTTATGTATATCCTTTTTGTTATTATCACCATGTTTGGCAGCCAGATTGCTTATTACATTGTTGTTATTACCAGAGATAGAAGACTATAATATTTGTCTGCAAGTTTTACTCGATAATTTATGTATCTAACGCGTCGAGATATAAGTACTAACGTACTAGAGAAGCTACGTCAAATAACTGAATTGTCCTATTCTTCGCTGCAGCGCTAAAATAATATCAATTCGTCTAAACCGTAACTAATTTACCACAGCGCTAGATTTGCTGCGGAAGTGTATTTATTCTCGGCAAAAAGGTCTTAAGCGCCATGTAAATCACGGCACTTACGCGTTTTCTTCGACAAAGTGCAACAACGACGACGACGGTGCGGCGCGGTCGCCGCAGTTGAACGAGACAAAGTAGGAATTTACGGTGTCTTCTCTAGTACGTTAGTACGTATATCTCGATGATCTAACGAATATTTTTTTAATGATTTTTATTGTTTTTATATTTTATCTTTTTAAGTGCAAATTTTTGTACCTTTATAAACTGTATCTTTAATTATTGTGTTTGGTTTCAAAACCGTTTTATTTACTGTAAATAAATATTTAGAACTTAGTATTGTATTTATTTTATTTCTTATTTTGTTATTTTTATCTCAGTACATGCTGTACCGGTTGACGTCATCACGTCAACGCCGGCTGTCGCTGAAAACCAGCGCTGGGGAGAGAAAAATGCATAATGCTGCGACCCTATGTTAGGGTCGCAGCATTATGCATTTTTCTTTGTGTTATGTTTATCGCAAATAAACGTGTTTTTTTTTTTATAAATAAATATAGTGCTAAGCAAAATTTCCCAAATATGTCGTAAAAGTCGATTGTTTTTCTAGATTTGGGTGGCATTAACATGTTTAGTACCTGGAGCCCTCCAGGGTTCACTCAAGTCGGATACGGGATGCCGGGAGCCCTCACGGAGGGCTCATTTTAAATATCCGTTTTTCTTAGCGAATACAGCATTATAAACTGTGAAAATAAAATCAGTTGTGTATTTTAGCAAGATTTAATAGTATAGGTTGGTTTTCAATAACAAGTATTTTTATTCATATTTATTTTTTTCATTATAATTTGTTATGTATGGCGGCATGGCATATATGCTCTAAGAAAAGTGAGTGGAGTAGAAAGGATTAATAATCATTGTCTTAACACCTGAAAGTAAAGTTAAATAACAAAACTATAAAAATAAACATAAATTTGTGTAAGTATACTTCTTATGATTGCATAGTCGGTATTCAGCATCTGCTGACGACAAAAGATTAAGCCAAGCAGTGATGCATATTCTGCACAGCTAGCATCTTTAATGAAAGTCTTAATTAAGTAAAACTGTTTCTACAACTCATATAGACAGAGAAACAAATAAGAAGGAGCGTGTTTCTTACCTTTAATTAAATTCAAAACGGTATTAAAATATGTATACCTGTCTTTTTACTTAGCGATAAGTACCTACAACTGTTTAGTTTGTATGTAGTTATGAACCAAATGTATCCCAATTATTGACGTTTCATTTATTATTATTTATTTTTTAGGGTTCCGTACCCAAAGGGTAAACTAGGAACCCTATTACTAAGGCTCCGCCGTCTGTCTGTCTGTCTGTCTGTCTGTCCGTCTGTCACCAGGTTGTTTCTCTACACTGAGATAGCTATACAGTTGAAATTTTCACAGATGATGTATTTCTGTTGCCGCTATAACAACAAATACTAAAAAATAGAATAAAATAAATATTTAAGGGGCTCCCTCCCATACAACAAAAGTGATTTTTTTGCTCGTTTTTGCTATATATTAATAACAGCAACAGGTAGACGCTTGAAATATTCACAGAATATGTAGATATATATTGACTTTAAAAATAAATAATTAAATTAAAATAAAACAAATATTTAAGGGGGGCTCCCATACAACAAACGTGTTTTTTTGCCATTTTTATAGATAATGGTACGGAACCCTTCGTGCGCGAGTCCGACTCGCACTTGGCCGGTTCTTTGGTTTTTATTCGCCCAAAGGGCAGGCTAAATTCTTTCGACCATACCGCCTCGTCTTCCGTGCAGAATTTTTGTTTTTAATTATGAAATGAATTATATTCAATGCATGATGATGATATCCCGGCTCGGTCCTTGAGTTTCAGTAAAGATGTGGCACTTTACTGAGACCTCACGCGGACTTCTTGAGAGAACTTGAAGTAATGTTGCACTATTTTGTTTCATTTGCCTACACTAAAGCACGTTCACGAACACTTAATGGTTAATAATCCACCATAATTACATATTCGGCTAAACACAAATTTTAGAAAATAAAACAAAACTGCTGAACATGTCACTTCACTTTCCTGCCAAGAACCCGACGTTTCATTTAACTTTTCATTGCTTTTTTGTTTTTGGGAATGGCATCTTGCAGGTCAACAAATGCGGTTGTCGTCTGCTTGTTCGGGCTATCCTGTAGGTGCCTTAATAAACTATTGCCTCCAGCCAGGAGACAGGTACAGTCAAGTCTTTTAAAGGTAAGCGTCCACAGGCCCGCATCGCACGTATCGGACGCATCGCACGTAACGGATTTTAGTTTGCCTTGTATAAAAGCTCATACAACAGCGTCCACTGACCCGCACCGTACGGACCGCTCATCGGCAATGCCTACATGCGATGCCTACCGATGACGTCATACGGAATACCGATCAGTGGACGCGCCCCGCGCGCTATCCATTCTCACAAACACTTTCTGCACGTACGATCACTACAAAAATCCGAATGAAGGTGGCATCGGCAATCCGATTGCTGATACTCGCGTCGGCAATCCGATCGCTGCCGATACAGCGGACGCAGTCTAATTACTCCGTTTGATGCGATGCGTCCGATACGTGCGATGCGGGCCTGTGGACGCTTACCTTAAAACTACGTCAGTTTTCAAATTAATTCCTTAATCAAGTCAGGATACTCTTTTATAATATTAGAAGGATATTTTTTTTTCTTTTTAATTTATTTGTCAGTCTGTCTGTGTCACATTTTTAATTCGGTCTTTCATGTACTCGTAAACAAGGCGACCGAATGTCATCCTTCGGTACTGACATATCGACGCAATATAATTATAATGCTGAGTCAGTAAAGCAGATTCTGCAATGAGCAGGCAATAATAGCCCATATGGTGACGAACATATTTTGGATGTGAACTTCAATTTTATTAGTTCAGCGACAGCAAATTGTAAGAATTTTACCTGCATAATAAAAATTCGTTCGAAAAATGGCCTCTGAGCAGAACATAACTTTTCGAGCGGCTGACACTCCACCTGTCGATGTTGATCCGTCATAATTGTTGATCCTCCATCGCGGACGTTTACGTGCAGGTGTTAAAAAATAATACTCGCAAAATAACGCACTTAAATTACTTACAAACAGCGTTACAAAACATAAAAAGTTATAAATACAATGTTTAATTATCACTGATTAAATTAAAGCACAATAAAATTGTTCAACTTGAGTTTAGAGCCAATGGATTCATGCATGTGCCTCCGCCGCCACGGCACTCACAACTACATTCGGTGTTACCCGATCTAAATTAAAAATACCATTAACGAAATAACTCCAAACCACACTTAAACGACTAAATCATCACGCGCCGTTAAATATATTGTATGTGTCGTTGATATTATTAAATAAATAAAAAATATATGTAACAACCGTTTCTCAACTCTCAAGTTTATCAGTGAAATATCGCCTTTAGCGATAAGACCGCCCATTGTATTTTTTTTCTGTGGGAAATTATCAAATAACTTCTTCCGCTCTGGGCGTAGCGGCAGGGCGTGTCAGACTTAAGAAAAGAAAAAGAAAAATGCGTTTATTGGCATTACAGCAAAAAAAATACACCTTAAAAACTATAAATAACACAGAAAACAATTAATTATAATGCCAAAAGGGCCTCAGCTCAGCATAATGTCAGATGACAACACAAGGTGTACCACCTGACGCTGATTTTACTGACTAAAACCCACCCGTGTTCCTTCCGTTGCCTGTGTGCCAGGGCCACGATATCCCTTTCGGACAAACTCGCAACCCTGGCAGGCATTGGCCCTAACGGACCCCATCAGTTGTTGCTGACATCTCTTTTAAGGCGCGCGTGGAACACAATGCGCCGTCGACCCGAGCCTGGTCCTTATCGGACAGCGAGCTACCCATCGCTCACCGTCCGCAGGCCCGCGCCTACGGTGGCCGGAAATCGGGATGCGACTCTCGACGCGCGGGGCGTCTCCTGAGGCGACTAGGGGCACGAGGGCGCGAACCTTGCCACCGCCCATTATATAAACAAAATTACAATTTTCAACTTAAACCGCACATTGTCTAAAGAAGTTGATAATTGTAATTTTGTTTATATTGTCTACAATAAAGATCTCTTTTTCTCATCATTATCATTCAGCCCAAAGACGTCCACTGCTGTATGCTTAGCACGAGAATTTCTTTTCTACAGTTGAGTAAAAATAGAAAGCGTCATGCTAAGCCAGCTGGACATAGGCCTCCCCCAATAGGGGGTGTGTGGGGCGGGTTTGCCAAAATCCACACGCTTGGCACATTGTTGGTGACATTGCACTACACCGCATACTTCATAAAACGTGTAACATAAATAATATAATAATAATTTACTACCATAAATATATCATGCTGTATTTTCAATTTCGCAGGTTGATTTATTACAGTTTCAAAGTCGAAGGTGTAATATTTTTGTTAGTGAAGACTTATTGCGTCTAGGTAAATTAAGGTGTTGTAAAACTATTTTGTGCAAATTATAGGAGATTTTGCACCTGGGTATCATAATTTAGTTAATTAATGCAATAAAATTATTCTAGCAAAAATCCTTTACACGCAGAGGTTTGTAATTTTCAAAATAATTATAAACACCGGCAAAGTGCGTGGTCCGACACGCACTTGGGATGCATTTATCCCAAAAACAAACTTAAAATTGTAGTTGAAATACATTTGTTCCCTCATACATTCCAACTGTAAATAAATAATTATGTTTATACGCACAATATTGAGTGATTTGCCATGTTTTTTTAAGACTTCGTATAGGTTTTCCTGTAATCTATATGTAAAGAATTATTTTCTGTATTTTTTTTAAATATTTGGCTTAGTAGTTTCGGAGATACGAGGGGTCAATTTTCATCTATTTTCTTAAAAAACTTTAAAAGTTTTAATTTTAAAATTATCAAAAAAATATACTTGAAATCCTTACTTATGTTCATATACTTATGTTTGAACAAACTTTATTTTTAATTTTCTAATTTACCTCCCAAAAGTCACTTACCTATTCAATATTCATTTATTTACGTTACATATGTTACACGTGTTTGGGTTACAATAATTCACACGTGTACCATGTTTTAACTTAATCAGTCTAGTAGATTCGGAGGCAAATTGGCTGTGACGGACAAATAGGCAAACATATAGACACACGAGTGATCCTAAAAGGGTTCCGTTTTTTAATTTGGAGGTACGGAACCCTAAATATTACAAAATCTCAACGAAAAACCTGTTAATTTGTAATCATAATTTGTAAAAAAAATCATTCGTAATATACCCTTTATGGCCATTCACCCAAAACTAAGTTACAAGCATCAAATATTTTACTACAGAAAGCAGAACCCAGAAGTAACACACTTAACTGAAGAAAAAAAAGATGAATGAATAAAACGTACATAAACACAAGTTTTTATTTACTATTCCCATCAAAACAAAAACGTATTACCTACATAAATATAGCCGGGTGCAAAACAAATGTTGTATACAATTGACACAACGTACTCTTACGTACTAAACCAATCGTAAAATGTTTATTTCCGTATGCTTGTTAGGTAGGCAGTCCCATGTGTGAGAATTTCTCACGGTTTTTTCCTGTCTACATGGTAACAGACGTTTTAATACGGAATAGGGAGTCGCCCTGCGCTTTGATGTTGATGTCATAAAATACGAGATACAACTCCACATAATATATCTGCGTTTGTTTTGGCGTTTCCTCTCAGAATTTTTCATACAGGCGACAACAACGCTATACAGGCATGAGGAACAGGGTATAAAGTTCACTCGTCCTCTATAGAAAAGGGAGAATCCTCCGACCATTCGGGTGTTGTGTCTGGTGGGCAACTGCCCGACGGTTGATGTCGGGAAGTTGTATAAATGGTAGTTGCGCGGTAAACTCTGCTTGCGCGATGCAGAATTTGGCATGACGTCAGTGTAGTTTGCATGTGGCGATGTAAACGCCGCCACATCACTCCCCTCCTCCGGAGACTGTAAGTCGATTTTGGGCTGAGTCGTGTATCTTGCGATGCTTGCCAGTGCCAGTTGAGATACCAGTGAGTCGGAACCGGTTGCCGCATAGTTCGCGGTGAGTCGGAACTGTCTGCGGAGATTCCCCAGTGCATCGGGGTGGCGCTGCGTTATGCTCCAGGGAGTCGGATGTGGTACAGCACCGGGTTGTGGCTGACTGTCAGCGTCGACCAGGAGAGGATTCGTGAGTTCTGCTTATGGACTGGCCGAAAGTGTAGTGTGCTGTGCCAAGGTTGCTGATGAGGCTGTGGGTGATGACCAGGTATGCGCGGTCACTACATGCTGGTGGTCAGAATACCCGCTGAAGCCGTGGGTGCTAGCTGGCTGTGTGACTCACCGCTCGAAAGCTTGATGAAGTGATATTGATGACGTCACGCTGAACTAGCAGTGCCAATGTCCATGTTTAGGGTCACCAGTATAAAGGAATGAGGGTCAGGGTGTAAAGTTCACTCATACACCATAGAAAAGGGAGGATTCTCCTACCATACGGGTGTTGTGTCTGGTAGCCAAGTGCGCGACGGTTGATGTCGGGGTGTTTATATATGCAAGTTGCGCGAAAAACTCTGCTTGCGCGATGCAGGATTTGGCGTGACGTCAATGTGCCGAGTAGTTCGCATGTGGCGATGTAAATGCCGCCACAACGCCATTTAGTTTAAATGTGGTTATAAAAGTAATTTCAAAGATGTTTTTACAGAAACAGGGTAAATGGTTGTGCGGATGTGTATGTACGTAGTGGTCACTTCAAATCAAGGGACAAATCAAGTTTCTTTCTCAAAGACCGAATAGGCACCGCATTCCGGTTAAGATCCCTTATCATTTGTGAACACATAAAATAAGAGAGCAAAATACTTAAAGATGTAAGACCACAAACTAAAGGTACTGCTTATTTCATTAGAAATTTCTTCTAGCAGACCTGCGACAGAATGGTTAGTGAAAGATGTAGACACTGTTTATAACGACAATACAGAAAAACTTAAATTAGACTTAAACAAATATAAAAATAACATACTGCTAAAGAAATAAATACATCATGTGCTCAGGACGGCCACCAAATGGTTTTAGTCAATAGAAGTATGTCTTTTTTTTGGGTGGGAAATTATCAAATATGTTCTTTCGCTTTTCGATTTTAATAAAACTTAATATACATAAGCAAGATATAAAGGTCTAAAAAGTTACTTAAGAACATTTTCGAAAAATAGTAAAACAGCCTAGTTAGAGCGATTTTAAATTTTCCATAGAAACAGAGATTTCTAGTTATCTGTTTTTAAATAAGACATTTCGAAAATGTTCTTAACTAACTTTTTAGACCTTTGCATTCTGCTTATGTGTAAGAAGTTTCATTAAAATCGGTTTAGTCATTTCGAAAAACAAGGGCTTGAAAGTTTGTATTAAATGCCGTACCTCGCTCTTAATGTTCAGTCTAATAATTATATCGATAAATTAATTGTTAAAAGCAAATTAACTGCCTATGTCAATTAACCGTGTTATAGCCAAATCATAACTATCATCATTTGTGATTTGAATATACGGACAATAGAGATGACAACTGTTTTTTGTCCGTCAGGTAATTTATTAAAAAATATTCGACACGTATTTTTAATTATTTTACGTAATAAAAAGTTTGCGGCGATACATTGAGTTAAAATGTGGCATGACATTACGCCTTGCTAGATTATAAACTGAATGATGTAGCGAGCCCCCACTCCCCAACTTTAATGGGTTCTATCTAAGCAATTTTTTATTAATATGTTAAAGCAAAAAGGGTCCAGTAGTGGGGTATTGAGTTAAGACTAGATTCGGTATCTAGAATAGTCAATTGATAATGAGAATTAAAAAATATTCAAAAATTGCCATAATCGCCACGCTTGACAGGCGGGTTGGCGATTTCAGTATGGTGTTAAAATGCATAGAGAATGCTGCTGCCCATTCTCTAGTAAGTCGCTTAGTCGCCTTTTACGACACACACGGGAACAAATGGGATGGTGCTATTTTTTACGTCCGGCACCAAACGGACACACTAATTAATAATCAATTGGCGTTGTGGCTCGTTTCGATGTCAATGTATACGCTTTTATAATAAACTTCCAAGCCACGTTCAAGATCTAAGCCTTAATTAATTCAAATCATTAATTAAACGTAAGTTGTGCCAGAAAGCCTTTTATACTGTTAAAGATTATATTGAGGACAACAAGCTTGGGATTGAGCTGCTCCAATTTTTGTACATATTGAGGTAGTTTATTTTTTTTGTTTATTTTTATTTTTATTGTTTTTTTTTTGTTTTTATTAACTTCATTATTTTATAAACAGTGACATTTAATTATTATTTTATACACAATGACAGGAATATTTACTTGTAAAGTATTATATTATTTTAATTATTGTGAATGTGAAGACTATGTGGGTTATTGCATAATAATTTTTTTTCCCTTTCTTTTATTCTCATTTAGTGTTAATCATGGTCTGGCAGTTTGAGTCATATGAGTGGCCTACCCAAATGTCCTTTCTTTGGTATTGATCGTCGCATCGTTGAGCTCCTTAAATTCTGAGTAGAGCTGCACGATTACTGACAAATGCGTGCACTGACTGGTCAGGTCCACTCAACCTGTGTGGTTCTTTCCTCAAAAGACCAGTTCAGACACCAATCTACATGGTCTTCACATGATCTGACCAAGATTATGTCTGGACTTTAAAAGAGACTATGACCTCTGAGTTTGTTTCGGCCTTTCTTCTCAGAGTAGTCAGATAGAAAACGCCGACCTCATCTAGTTTTTAAAATATGATTGACGTGTAAAAGTGTTTGTACAAACCTACTTACAGAAATAAATCATTTATCATTTATTTATCAATTAAAATCGCGAAATGCAATTTTTTTCACCCAACTTTACAAAACTACGTAGGTATATCTCGGAAACTAAATGCCGAGAACTGGACCCTTTTTGCTTGGACGGCCACATTTCTTCAATCGATACAAATATACAGATGTTGTGTGCTACATGCCTCCAGAACCAAATGACCGATGATATAAACCCCATTCGCTCATTTATGACTTTCGCATAAAATAAACATTCCCAGTTATCTAGGGAGTTGAATCTCAGCGAAACAAATGACAGTGTCAACATGGCGACTCCTCTTCATTTTGTGTTGTGCACCTTTTATTTTTCATTGCAGCCCGCCACCGAGCTACGGACGGTGACGGGAGGCTGAGGCCACTAAAATAGAGATTTGAAACAGATTTAGAAGTATGAACAGGGTGTACAGTTCAGTCATCCTCCATAGACAAGAGGGGATCTTTCGACCAGGCGGGTGCTGTCTTTTTTTTTTTTGGGTGGGAAATTATCAAATAACTTCTCCCGCTCTGGGCTGAGCGGGAGGGCGTGTCAGACTGTTACTGACTAAAACCCACCCGTGTTCCTTCCGTTGCCTGTGTGCCGGGGCCACGATATCCCTTTCGGACAAACTCGCAACCCCGGCAGGCATTGGCCCTAACGGACCCCGTCAGTTGGTGCTGACAACTCTTTGAGGCGCGCGTGAAACACAACGCGCCGTCGACCCGGGCCTGGTCCTTATCGGACGGCGAGCTACCCATCGCTCACCGTCCACAGGCCCACGCCTACGGTGGCCGGAAATCAGCTTGTGACTCCCGACGCCCGGGGCGTCTCCTGCAGCGGCTATGGGCGTGAGGGCGCGAACCCTGCCTTACCCTCACGCGTTCCGCCTCATCCTTCGCGAGCATTACTGCTTTGCAGAAGGAGTTATGTCACTCTCGCTCTGAACCATGGCCTGAACCAAGGCCGGACGCGAGAGATCGCTGCCGCCGATCGCTTCCGTGAGGACACGGCGGCGGATAGGCTCCGCCCAAGCCGGGCAGACTTCCACCGTATGCTCCACCGTGTCCTCCGGGCAATCCACACAGTGGTGACACCCGGGCGTTTCCTCCCGCTTTATCCTGAACAGGAACCTCCCGAAACAACCGTGTCCGGTGAGGCCCTGCGTCAGGCGGAAGGTGAGGACGGTTTGGCGCCTCTCTAGCCACTCCTCAAAGAGGGGACTTATTGCCACTATTGTGGCGTGCCCTGCGCTGGGTTGCGACAATCGCACTCTCCATGCCGCCATGAGATCCCGCCGGAGCTCTGTCCGCTGTGCCGTGATTTCTCGCGGCAGCAGAGTTTCACCCCGGCCTTTTGCCTCCTCGCGCCACTCCCAGATGACGAGTTTGGTGTCTGGTGGGCAATTACTGCCCGAGGGTAAACGTCGGAACGTTGTATATTTATGCTAGTCGCGCGGTAAACTCTGCTTGCGCGAAGCAGGATTTTGCGTGACGTCAGTGTGATGCGTAGTTCGCATGTGGCGATGTTAATGCCGCCACGATGACACTAAAAATGTATTAAATGTCAAAAACCTTCGACTTTTACTCTTGTTAAAGTGCTTTTGGATGTTAAATATCGTTGCACTATGATCAGAAGCTATGTCTAACAAAAAGTAATGACGGAAGCGCAACTTGGGTTTTCCAAAGTTTCTATCAGTTTTCTAATGATGAAATATGAAGAATTCCAAATCCATACAAGTAATCAATTGTGGTCCTGAACAAAAAAAAATTGTTATCAACGATATTATGACCATGACACACTATGAATTAAGCACTAGGTCCAGCATAGTACTCATGCAGATATAACCTACACGACTGTACTTTTACCGGTTGAATGCCGTAATTACAGAAACTATTAAAAGCCATTGTGCCTTAATACGAAGGGCTATGCAGTCAGAACATGATGTGACATTTGTCCCTCAAAACCATATCTTTACTAAAATACAGGGTCAAGTTTAATTGCTAACGAAACTTCCTCATTTCATCTCTGATGGGTATCAATATCTAAACATGATAAAACAAAACAAAAAAAAAGAAATATTGTTTTTTTCTGGAGTCAATACGTCAATAATAAATTAAATACCTACCCGTTATTAAACTAATTCATTACTTAGGTAGACGGAACTATGATAATTTAACAAAGTTCTCCTAGCTTGTTAGGCTCGTATGGAGTCAAGATGCGATCACATTAGACAAGATTTTTGTAAAAGGAAACACTGTTCCACGTCTGCGGAGTATCGCTAGAAAATTTTATTTCACCTCGTATAACCTCGAAAAATATGTAAGTGTAACGCAACTACACTCTATAGGTCCCAATTTCATTTTATTTATGTTCTTGTTTGGGACTGTAAGGTCCATTATTTATCCAAATATATGACAACTATTTCCATATCTCACGAATATATAATGGGAAGTGATCTACTAAATAATTTAGAATAGGTACTCTTTGGTCTATGCGAAATATAATGGAAAGGAACTTGGGTCTTGGCCAATATTTTTTTATAGTGCCATTTGTTCATTTTATATGAATTTCTTTTTCAGCCACAAATCAAGAAAAGTGAAAACACAGATCCACATAGGTGGTGAGCTAATTTTTATTGATTGATTGATTGGATTTTTAAAGGTCTTTATTAACAGAAAGGTTATTATAAGTTAACAAAAAGATCTTATTCTAAATGTAAACTAACATAATCCGAGCAATGTTAAATAGGCTAAATCACCTCTTTTAACATACAACATGTTTGATTATCAGTGTGGCTACTAATTTAATAGATACATAATTTATACGACTACTGTTATGTAGGGTTTGCAGACCCACATTTTTAAATTTAAGTTACCCAAGCCCCCCATTTTTATTTAATTTTGAAATGATCAAATTAACAAAGTGTTGTAGAATAATTGTTAAAACAAAGGAAAAAAACATATGATAAGGAATGCATACATAATTGTAATGTACAAATTAGAAAGTTAGGTGACAGCAATTACACTGGACAGGTGGTAGGTGAGCTAACGTTAATCCACCAGGAAATGGTGGATTAGGATGAGGTAGTTTGTACTTGTTATAAGTCCTGGCATATGGTAACCGGGATAATCTACTCTTACCAATGTGTGAGACCAGAGAATTACGATGACGTGGATTATTTAAGAGGTAGAATTTCCGAGATACTTTCAGAATGAAATCCTTTACAGGTGGAAACGTGATGTCATTATGTAGTTGTGTAAGGTTTGTGTAGAGAGGTGTGTTGAATGCTAGTTTGAGTGCTTTGTTCTGAACGACCTGTAGTTTTTTGTAGTTAGTGTCACTAATACTACTCGAGACACAATTACACAATTTTTATTAAAGAAACACATCTCCATTCATTTTTACAACAAAAATAAAATGGAAAATGATTAACTGATGCTCAAAAAAAATTATTGTACATCTAATGATGTGCACTTTTTTTAATTAATAAACCCGTAAATCTTTGTTGTTTCTTATAATGCACACTTTTTTAGGTTGCATATTAGAAAATCAAAACTTTCTCGAGCAAATTTCAAAAGAACAATAAACGAAATAACAAAATTTAAATGACCAAATGTTTTATTTAAAAAAAAATTAAAGTCCCAATGTATGTGACATCAAATGAGCGACTGATCAAAAGTTGCTAGATGTAATTTTAAAATATCAAATCATAACTAATGAAATTTTATAATCACAAATGATTTCTTATTAAGAATTATTAATTTAAAAATTTCCAAATGATTCACCAATAGAGGGAATCTGGCGCTCGGCGGCAACTCCCGCGGCACGCTCGCTCGCCTTCGCGCATTAATGGTCACTGTTCTAACCTAACCTAACCCAAATCATTCAATAACAGCACCCTCTCTGTGGTCATGTTGTGCAAAGGCTTTCTGTATCAGACAGGCGCTATTCGCTAATATTAATATTATTTTTGCCTTTTTCAGTTAATACATTTGATAATTAATAATTTATCCAGTAATCCATTTTGACCTTTAAACGATTTGGTCAATAGTGTAATAAATAATTTAAACATTGATATTCCAGACTTTGGTCAGCTGAACTTTTGATCAAATGACCATCGTTATTTTAAACTTTGTTGATTTGTACGTTGTTCTTTTGAAATTTGCTCAGGAAAGTTTTGATTTTCTATTTATTTATTTAACAGTTTATGTACACACATATATACAGACAAGAAAAAAAAGGAACAGAAAAATACGTACAAAGGTGATGCTTAATTCTAAAGAAATCTCTTCCAGCATACCTGCGACAAGGAATATGCAACCCTTTTTTAACAATCGAGCTTCTTTTTTTCGTTTTTAAAGGCTAGTGCCTTTAAGGCTAGTGCCTTTCCAGCTCACAGTTGGTCGCAGTAACTTTGCCTTTGGTTGGTCACAGGTCTAACCAAAACTCATTTGGTCGGGCTAAATGAGTTTTGGTTAGACCTGTGACCAACCGCTACATCCAAGTTGGTCGCAGCTACCTACTTGACTATTAGTTGTATTATTTTTAGGACCCAATATTGGAATTATTAGAGTTTCACAAAAACTAGCGCATTCATTATATTAGAGTGTTCAATAATATTTTTAGGAAAGCAAAATGAGAATTATTTAAGATTTGATTTAAAACAAGCCAAAAAATATACGAAAATCCTATGAATTTTCGTTTTCAACGGACTTCACACTGAAAGATTACCTTGAACTTCCCTACTTCAGAACAAAATCAAAAATGGAGAGCCCAATAATTACAACAATAAAAAAAAGCATAAATTCAGTCTCTCTCGGAGCCCCATCCAAAGAAATGGCCGTCGCGTTGAGGATACTCGTTCCCGGGGCAATGATAAGCGAAATAAATGAGATATCTTCGTGCCGGGACAACGTCGATACCGGCCAGAATGAATTCCTTCTCGCGAGTAATTGTATGCTGACGTTTTAAGGGGACAACAGTAATTTCACTCGGGTTTAAACTCAAAATCAAAATTCAAAATGGCTGAAAATTCTAGTCCGCTTGATGCAGGCAAAGCTAGAATAGAATAGAATACTCTTTATTATGTACACCATAAAAGTTACAGATATAAATGTTTAAATTTTACATAGGGTGACACAATGGGCGGTCTTATCGTTGAAAGCGATCTTTTACAGACAACCTTTGGATGGATTAAAGGGAGCAGGAGTGACAATACTGCAGGTAGTCAGTGGTGTACCATTAACATATACAATAAATACATACATACACAAAGCATACACTTATCTAATAAATATATACATTTATACAATAATACACATGAAACAAGAGCAGGGAGCTAGATCAGTCGTGAAGGCTTACCTCCCCATGTGTGACGTCTTTCAGCTGATAATAAATCAATCTGCCGAGCCTTTTCCCAAGTATATTGAGATCGGCTTCCAGTCTAACCGGATAGAGCTGAATACCAGTATTTGGGTAATACGATACCCCTTGGTAAGATTGATTTGTCAGACTTTCGGACTTCTGACGACCCGTAACGACTGTCAAAGATCCACGAATGACAGCCGGAGCAACGGCTGAACGTGCTTTTCGAGACACGAGTCTGTCTTTCAGCTAATAATATACAGGGTTATTTTTAAAACGTCAATAACCTTTTAAGGGGTCATTGTACTCATCATTATGAACAACTTTTACAACTCATGTCGTCCAGAAATATATCAAGTCCATGATTATTACAATAAAAAAACGTATATGAACAAATTAACATTTATTTGTGTTCTAAACTCAAAAATATTTGAATTTTCTATTTTTCATATTAGGCTGTTGATCGGCTTTATACCTTTGCTTCTCCTTCAACCTGGTGAAAGCAAAACGCGGAAAAAAAATAAAATTAAATCATAGTTTCTTGACAAAAATATTTTTTCGATTCTATCGATTTTATTTTATTTCTTCAAAAGTGTATTGAAAAACGTCAACGTTTGATACACGTGGACATTTGTTATTGCAAACATTCTCCACTTGTATCAAAATGTACTATTTCTGTTCACGTTTAATGAAAACCAGAAACAGCTTGGTACTACCTGGAGAAGAATTATTTACGTGGGTACTAAGATTAATTCTGAAATACTAGAAACTTTGAATGCGGGAAATTATAATAATATAAGACAGAAGACTCTAAATTACGAAGCTACTTTTAGTTTTCTGAATATTGTCTGTCGTTGTACCGAGTTTTGTTTAAAACATTTATAATAGGAACAATTTTAATTGAAGGAGTGCTTACGTAGATATAGCCGTGGGCCCCAAACTAGGCACAGCCTGTATCTTGGTGGCCCTCAAACACAGATTTACGACTACATTGTTTTGAAGACCGTCTATATTACTTTATAAGATAGCTGTTTTTATTATTATTGTATGTAGAACCAGGCACGTTTTTATAGCGTCAATGATGTTCACGTTCAATCGGAAAACGCAGGATGGCTGGTCATAGCTGGATGGTGTTCAGTGCGCTTACTCTCATAAGGACAGATTCTCTTATGGACATATTCTCCAAAAGACAGGTTCTCAAAAGGACAGATTGTCAAAAAACCGAAAATGGTATCTACAGGTGCACACACAAATTAATAGAAGGAAATATCTCGGACACTGTTTTCACAGTATAAATAAGTACTTTCCTAAACTAACCTACCAGTTTGTACATACCTACTAAGGATAACTGATAGAATACAACATAAATAGATTTTTATAATTACATTAACTTAAAACCAACCAACCAACCTGCTAAATTTTTTTTTTTCTATATATTCTAGTCAATTCTGGCACTCGCCGGCTGCTGCCGCGGCACTTCGCTCACTCGGCTCGTGCGTTAGCGCTCACGGTATTATCCTAACCTTTTTTTTTTTTTACTTTTTTACGCTGGGTAAAATGCATTACGCATCCACCCATCGGGGGATGGGAGGGGTATGTGGGACTCCCCGGAAAATCCGGTATACCCACTAAACGACCCAGCGGCGCTCCTACCTCGTCTGCAAGGAGGAGGACTGGGAATCCGGCAGAGCCATAACATCCCGTCCCCCGCTGACGACCGCCCGCCTTGCAGGCGGGCCCGACACGCCCCCCCCGTCGGGGAGGGGCCCAGGAATGACCGCGGGCGCTCTGTCATTCCCGCCCGACGTGGATGGTGAACTGTGCAATGCAGGAGAAGGCGCCCCCGCATCCGTCTCCCGCTGTTCACCACCAGGGGGCATAAGACGACGATCGTACAATCGCCTTCTCATGCCCCGTCTTCGCCTGCGGAGCGGCGCTGCGAGAGGGTCGTCCTCCCGCACGCGCTCCGCATCCTCCTTCTGCGACATTACGTCTTCGCAGAAGGAGACGACCGCTGTCCAGGCCCCCTCGCTTTCCAGCATCGAGTTGACGACGCTGGGAAACGAGAGGTCCTGCCCGACCGCTGCGCTCAGACCGCGGCGCAGCTCGGACCAGGCTGGGCACACCTCAAGGGTGTGCTGAGCCGTGTCCTCCGCCGCGCCACAGTCGTGGCACGACGGGGTCTCCTCCCTTTGGATCCGGTGCAGGTGCGATCTGAAAAACCCATGGCCGGACAACACCTGCACCAGACGGAAAGAGAGGAAACCGTGGGACCGCTCGAGCCAATCCTTCCATTGAGGACTGGCCCGAGCGCGTCCAGAGTTCGGCGGCCGAAAACGGCAGTGGCGAGGTCCTCCGTTCAGTGATGGACGATTGCGTCCCTCGCCTCTTGCCGCACGGCCTCCCGCTCTTCTGCGGCGGGGGGCTCCCCGAGCGCCTTACGCCGCGCCGTCCAGTATTATCCTTTTTTTTTTTTTTTTTTGTTCACGGGGTGGAAAATCCTCATGGATGTCCTCCGCCCTGGGGCGGGCGGAGGGGTCTGTCAGACTCTTACTGACTAAAAACCACTCCAGTGTTCCCCTCCCACACTTGCACCGGGGATCTTGGGATCTGTTATTCCTTCCGCAATCCCCGAACCTAACCTAACCATTTTTTTTTTCCAGGTAGCCTACTAAAAGTAATGAATACAATTATTAGACTAAATGTTTATTGTCTAAAGATTGTTTGCTGTAATAAATCATTTGTCATTTATCTACTTACATGTACTCATGTCCTTTTGAGAATCTGTCCTTATAAAAATGAGGTGTACAGTGCAGTGCAATTGGAGAGATGCACGTTTACCAATCCGTACCGGGCCAACGTGGTGGAACCAATCCCTCAAACAGAGAAGAGGCCTGTATCCCAGCACTGGGATCATTATAGGCTGATTAAGCTACGCTATAATGACGACCATCTGCACCCTCAAAGCTTCAAGTATGTAAGACTGTAGGTAGGTATGTCTACGTATTTTCGTTATCATTAGAATATCAACATCAAATGATAGTATTGTACCAATCGTTTGAAACAGCTTATTATATTAAAACAGCAACAAAAAATCTAAGATATACTCTAAGTATCATTTAATATTATGTAATCGTGATTCTAACAAGTCAAGTGTTATTTTTTGGTAAACACAATGCCTAGTCAAATCATTCAAATTAGGTACAATAATTAGGTAGGTTCTACAGTACCAAGCTTCGTAAATGTGACAGATGTCAGTATCCAACAAACAATAATTATTTTAATACATGGGACAATTCCCTATTACATGAGACTTAAACATAACTGGCGAAACGTCGGTGTACTATCGGTACACCTCTGCTCAACCCTTCGGGGAAACAAGGCGTGATAATGATTATGTATAATTATGTAATATTCTAATATCAAATCAATCTCAAAATGAATTACCCAACACTTACATATCAACACTGATTTAATGATAACACGAGCTTGTACTTTTTTATTATGTTTTAATATTTTATTATGTTTTAATATTTTATTATGTTTTAATATTTTATTATGTTTTAATATTTTATTATGTTTTAATATTTTGTTATGTTTTAATATTTTATTATGTTTTAATATTTTATTATGTTTTAATATTTTATTACGTTTTAATATTTTATTATGTTTTAATATTTTATTTTCTTGTGCAGTCATCATCATCATTTCAGCCGTAACACGTCTACAGCTGGACATAGGCCACCCCCAGGGAGGCGGGGGCGGGGCGGGTTCCCATAATTGCCACGCTTGGCAGGCGGGTCGGCGATCGCAGTATGTTGTTAAAATGCGTACACAATATGCAACTGTATTAATGAACATTATGAAAATAAAAAACAACAGCCGAAAGACGTCCACTGCTGGACATAGGCCTCTCCAAGAGGGGGAAGGAGGGGTTGCCATAATCGCGAAAAAGAAAATCAGCTGTTCGCATAACTCGTCAAAATGTAGGGAACAGCTAACTTTTTTCGCGATTTCAGGTTTGGTCCCATAGTAAAAGTTGTTCATAATGATGAGTACAATGACCCCTTAATAGATTACGTGTATGAATAGATACACCTTATATACAGGTACCGATATATGCCGATGTATACTTTGTTATATTTGTGCAAAGTGGCTTGCAGTAATAAAGCCATTCTTCTAAACTATAGCGATACTTATTAAAGTCTGCGTTAAGGGGTTAGATATGGCGATTGCCTTGACTGGCTCGCGACTGCCTCATTGTTCTAGTGGTCGCAAGCGCTAATGCCGAGCATTAGGTCCTGGGTTCTATTTCCCGGTCGGGCAAAGTATTATTGGGTTTTTCCGAATTTCGAATACGTACCTACCTACCCAAGCTACTTGCCCTACCTACCTACCCTACCTACCTGCCCTACCTACTAAGTTAAAATAGTCGTTAAGCCTTCTGAAATTTTCCAATTTTCTGCGCAATTTTCTTGATTTTGCATTCCCTAAGAACCTTCTACAAAATATTAGAAAACTTCAAAAAAAGATGAATGAAATCGATAAAGCCGTTCTCAAACTCAAACTCAAAGTATTTATTTCAAATAAACCAATTACAGGCACTTTTGAATTGTCAAGGTGTCGGTCAGTCATAAAGATGAAGCTAGTTGCCCATTCCAAAGCTTAGTAGGTACCTATGGAGAAGAACGGGCAAGAAACTCCACGGACACTCTTTTAAATTAACATATGGTTACAAAATATTGGTTACATCATTCGTGTTGAAATTAAACATGTGAGAACGATGCAAAACGGCAAAAGCGTCCGTAACAAAAAGATTAAAAAAAAAACAATTCAAAAATTAAATTAAAATAAGCCAGGCCGCTAAGAGATGCCCAGTCCCTACTGATGGCGCCCGTTCACGAACATGACGCATGGATTAGCACCATTCAACTCAACCATTTTGAAGGGAGCTAAATGATCCAACACACCCGCCACCATCAGCGAGACATTTCAGTGAGCATGACATACTCTCAGCCGCCAGGGCACATTCAAGTCAATGAAAGAAGTACTCAGTAAATGGTAGCTTTATAGTAAGTACATAGTGCTCACACATGTGCTATGTAATTATATAATACTAAGAGATTGAATTTATACAATGCAAAGATAGTTTTTGAAATCTTCAGCAGCTCCAACAGTATTTTCAAATGTTAATTAATCAATTAGTTGTGGTTGTGGAGCTGGACCAGCATTGAGCCAAGCATTTTTATCAGCGATGTAATCTCAAGTTATGGCGTGACCAAGGAAATAGGAATTCATTTTTATATACAAGGTGTAACATAAATAAACGCACAACCCCTCAAGGGGTCATTGTACTCATCATTATGAACAACTTTTACGAATCTGAAATCGCGAAAAAAATATCTGCTGTTTCATACATATAAATGTTCTCATAACTCGTCAAAATGTAGGGAACAGCAGATTTTTTTTTCGCGATTTCAGTTTTGTTCCCATAGTAAAAGTAGTTCATAATGATGAGTACAATGACCCCTTAAGAGGTTGTGCATTATTTATATAACATCTTGTATATTTATATAGATTTAAAATGAAAATCATTAAAAATTAATATTATCTAAACAATTATAGAATTTGAATAATCCAAGACAACTGTTTATCGTATGGATAAAATGATAATAATAAAATTAAAAGAAATTGTTTGATAATTACAGTTGACAACTAAAACGCTGATGAGCATCATGATTAATTCGAAGACGTAGATAATACAATTACGCAGGTAGATTAATGGAGTACTCACCTATTATTTAATAGTCGTGTAAGTGCAAATGCGGCCAAAAATGAGAATTCATTATGTGACCCTTTCAAGCTGGGAATACATAGAAATCTCCATACATAGACCACACAAGAGTGATACCTAATATGCTCTTTTATAATTTCTAACGTGACGATATTATCGTGGACGTCCACGGCATCACGATAATAATGGGAAGACAGTAAAATGTATGGAAAAGGGAAATATATGAAAACGCTTTTACGGCGCCCTTCGCGTTCAATACTATAGCGCATTCAGGATGCTGATGGGGTTGCCTCGATACTGCAGCGCATCAGAGATGTTTGCTGAAGCTCGCGTTGACTGTGATGCAAAACCGGTGCGCACCCCTGGTTAATAGGGCACAGCACTAACAACCTCCTGTCTATGGTAGCAAGCAGGCTAGATTGTGCATTTGTGACCCACTGCTGCAAGTTATCGGCGGGGCCTATCACCTTGCAGCAGTGATGTCACAAATTGTTTCTGTGTTAATGTTTTACTAACATATTTTGTATTTTGTTGCTTGAATTAAATAAATGAATAAATCGTCCACGATAAGGTTATAACATTACGTATTTCCATACATTCAATGGACGTGAACGTGGACGTCCATAATAATAATGATAGAAGGATAATAATTATAGTCACGGTAGAAATTATAAAAACGCACAGTGAGGAGAGACACTGCTAATTTATCCCATTACGTGTTACATCGTCGTTGTTGTAGTTTACCTGTCATACACCATACATTTTTATTTTTGATATAATCATTTAATTATCCAATTTAAAGGCTATAATTATGCAGCACACTGAATTGTAATAATAACGATAACACAGGGAAGTAGGGTGATAGGCCCAGCCGATACCTTGCAGCAGTGGGTCACAAACGCATAATTTAGCCTGCTTGCTGCCATAGACAGGATGTTGTTAGTGCTGCGCCCTATTAACCAAGGATGCGCACCGCTTCCGTACCACAGTGTAGAAGCAGTCAACGCGAGCTTTAACAAACATCCCTGATGCGTTGCAGTCTTGAGGTAACCCCATCAGCATCCTGAATGCGTTATTGGTTTGAACGCGAAGGGCGCCGTAAAAGCGTCTTCTTATTATTTCCCTTTTCCATACATTTTACTGTCTTCCTAGTATTATTTATGGAAATACACGAAGAAGCTTTTTTATCGTCTACGATAGCGTTATAACGTGCACATACTTTGATACATTTTAGGGACATGTCACGTGACACGTTGTCACGTTAGAAATTATAAAAGCTAACATTTGGACTTTTTAGGTACTTTAACTATACCTACGCAGAATTATTAAAACATTTCTTTGACTAAAACAGTGTGATAGACAGACAACGCACAAGATCGATAATTATGTAGATAATATTTATCCACAGCGATTTACTGATTACGATAAGTACAAAAATCAGTAATCAATATTTTGCAGCTGTCCATTGTCTAGCTGGATAATACCGGAGGTCCGCCGCCGTTATAATAATACAATAATATGCCTACAGACTAAACGTAATTCCTACCAATTTTAATTTATAGAATTCTTTACATTATAAATTTTATATTATGTAAAGAATTCTAATAAGAATTGCTTGGAATCTTTTCATTTATTGTTGTCATGGTATGGGCATATGATGCGGAGGGATGAGGAAAATGTCGTGAGAAAAGTTTTTAGTATAAAAGTTTTGGCTATAAGACCAAAGAAACGACGGATGGACTGTGTGATATGGCTATAAAGGAGCTGACTACCAAGATGACGACTAATAGAGAAGTATGGCACAAAAGACATGTTGCCAACACCAAATAAATTAGGATCAGATGTTTTATTTTATTTATAACGAACAACTTCACTGGTCTGAGTTAAAGTAACGTTATTTTAGTTCTCACTCACTCTTTGTAATATGTACATTATATTATATTGAAATCATCCGTGTGGTGCTGGACGTAAAGAATAGCACCATCCCATTTCTTCCCGTGGGTGTCGTGAAAGGCGACTAAGGGACTCACTAGAGAATGGGCAGCAGCGTTCTCTATGGATTTTGACACCGTACTGCGATTGCTAACCCACCTGCCAAGCGTGGCAATGATGGCAACCCCCTACCCCTTTGGGGGAGGCCTATGTCCAGCAGTGGACGTCTGGCGGCTGATATGATGATGAATGATGATTATATTGAAATCATCAATCAATCTACACAGAATTTTTCCAACTATGTTTTTCAGAAATCATCAACATCATAATATATACGTACGGAACCCTCGGTGCGCGAGTCCGACTCGCACTTGACCGGTTTTTTTTCTTTCTTTCATCCATCCCTACCCACGAGATCATCAACCCAACAACAACAATACCACAACACACTCATCAAATTCTCAATTTTTATAGCACCTTCAAACCCTGACTGGACCAAGTGTATCAGAGGCGTTTCTGTCCACGTTGTGGGCGAGCAGGCTGCCGACCAACATCCAAACGGTTATCGCATCACTACCGACAGGGGCAAACAGTTTGAGAGCAAGCTGTTCCACTCCATCGCAGCGCTCCTCGGTAGCCAGCATCGGCCAACCACGGCGTACCACCCAGCCTGCAACGGCATGGTCGAACGCCTGCACCGCCAGATGAAGGCGGCCATCCGATGCCATACGGACACCAACTGGTCTGAGGCTCTTTTCCCTGGTGCTGCTGGGCATCCGCAGCGCCTGGAAGGAAGATATAAAGGGGTCAGCCGCTGAATTAGTCTACAGGGAGCCGCTAAGATTCATAAACCCCTCACGTCGGGGTCACCAGTTTAGAGGCATGAGGAACAGGGTTTAAAGTTCACTCATCCTCCATAGAAAAGGGAGGATCCTCCGACCAGACACAACGCCCGATGATACCCTTCTTTATGTAATATTTTATATTTTCTGTATCAATGTTCAGTAAAATCCTATGCCGAGCGGAAACTGGTAACTAGACAATAGACATCCTCTAGCTTTGCCAATTTATTTAGCAACTATATACTCGTACGTAGTAACGGCCACAGAGATTGAAAAAAATAACTATTCCGTTTTATTTATGCAGAAATACTACTTCTATTGCTTCTTAAACCGCCTTATCTAGAAACTCGGCCTAACCTCTTATCAAAGTTCGAAACTATTCCCGTCTAAAACCATCACAAAAAAGGTACCAGGCTTAAACTCAAGCGATAAGGTCAGTACGTTTGTTGAACAACTTGAAAAGTTTCCCGAACTTAATTTCCCTTCGGCTAACTTCGGAGAATCTCGGCTGTAAATCTCATCAATTTGTTGGGTATGACTGTCGGTCGATCGGGCCCGAAGGGAGTGTGGCCAGGCTTCCTTTATTGAATTACGTTCGAATTTGGAACCCTTCGGTTGGCGGGAGATTTTTTTGCTTGTACGTACCCTCCCCGATAGAGGTAAAGTATTTATGACCCTTTATTTACGTAGCCCGTAGCCCTAGTTTTTTGGCAAGCTTGCCTGTTTATTTTGGCAAATGAACCGCTTGGAATTACTTAACATTTGATGGGAAGAAATAATGCCATCAAACCTTGATTTTGTATCGATGTTTAAAGGTATTACAATTAGAGTTCCTGAATATCACAAACTACAACACGCACACTATCTTAAGGGGTCATTGTACTCATCGTTATGAACAACTTTTACTATGGGACCAAACCTAAAATAGCGACAAAAAAATCAGGTGTTCCCTACATTTATGTTCTCGTAACTCGTCAAAACGTAGGGAACAGCTGATTTTTATCCCTGAAACTTCGTAAATAGTTATAATAGACAGTTTATACAGAGAATATAAATGTAGGGAACGGCTTCTTTTTTTCGCGATTTCAGTTTTGGTCCAATAATAAAAGTTGTTCATAATGATGAGTACAATGACCCCTTATGAGGTTGTGCGTTAATTCTGAGACATGTTGTATAAACTGTCTATTATAACTACGATGTTTCAGGTATAAGGAAAATAAATATGAAACACCAAGATATTTTACCATTCATCTATATTTCTTTGTCAACATATGCTTAGCCTATTCCCAAATATGTTGGGTTCGGCTTCTAGTCTAACCAGATACAGCTGAATACCAGTATTTTTACATGGAGTGACTGCCTATCTGACCTCCACAACCCAGTTACTGGGTAACACGATACCCCTTGGTAACTTGGTTGACTGGCTGTCTGACTTTCGGGCTTCTGACGACCTGTAACGACTGTCAAAGATCCACAAACAACAGCAGGGACCAACAGCTTATCGTGCTTTTCGAGACACGGAGGGGTCTTGGTATGTAAAGATGGTCACCCATCTACGGACCAATCCCGGCAAGCGTAGCTTAACCGGATGGTTCGACTTGCGGCTGTTATAACTTAGCCACGAGCTCTTCCTCGTAATAGAGAAGACCTCTAAAACAATAATCCCTCTTAGCAAAACGATCTACCTCACAATTTATTACATAGACAGACAAATGTCTGTCCTCTAAGACCGTCCGCTCCTAACCAATTTAACGAATCCCAAGAAATATCCCTAATTCCATTGGTTCATCTGAAATTCCAATGAATTTGAACTCTGAAATATTACAAGAAATTAACTAAGTAAATATTGCTCATAATGAAAACGCCCTTTGTTCGTACAGATAATTGCTAAAGATACGATATGAAAAGTGAAAATTGAAATAAATTAACGAAATTCCTTCTAATATTCGAAGAGGTCTGTCGTAAAGCGTTTGTATCAACTTTACATTATGGACTGAAGTTATTTAAATAACGATGAAAGGGTAACTTTTGAGTTCGGTACGCGAGTCTAATAAGAAACGTCGAGACGCCACATCTAACGTTCACATTGTTTTTGATTAATTAACTGCCATATACATCGTCGCTGTCGTGAATCCGGGCGGTTAATAACGTCTTTAATTTAATGATCTTTTTGCATTGAAGATACGTGGAAATTTTGTTTTGTTCTAAATATATAATACAAAATAACATCACGGCTGGTTTCCCGGAAAGGTTAGGCAGAGGTGTATCGTTTCCTGATTAAACTGAAAGTAGCGATTACTTCAATAAGTGCAACCCAGCGTTTACCATCCTTTTAACAGACAGCTCAATCAAACAACATAATTAACTTTAGTGCGCGGTCGGAAAAAGCGCATCGACTTTTAGACAAACATTGTGAGAGAAAGAAAGAAAAATATATTTCTTTCGACTACGTAGTGATGTTATCATTAACCGACAAAACCGATCACAAAGCACGTATTTTTAATTTAGAACCAAAACCGTGCAGAAATGTTGTATGAAATCTCATTGTTGAGACATGAGATTTCATACAACATTTCTACAATGTTTTTATTTTTTATTCAGATATAAATTTACCAATGAGGTTTAATGTCTCCCATTAAGATTAATATAAAATGTATGCATTAGATCAAAAAGATACTGGCTGAAAATAAAAATTGGCTGAATAAAACCGACTAGGTGAAAAACTTTGTTTTTATTAACTTGAGTTTTTTATTTTGAGTTTGTATATTTTATCACGGTAGGTAGATTGGTAGTTGAAAGAAAAGTAGATGACACACCTTGCTAAAGTGAGTTATTAATGCACTCGTGTTATGTTGGTGCCCGAGCGCATGCGACGGCACTAAATTAGCACGTGTGCATTAATTTTGCACTCAGTGCAACAATCTACTATTAAATGGGACACACAGACGATACAAAAAAAAAAAGAGCATTTAAAACTAACAAAATTAACCTTTTTTTTTATAAACAGATTTGGATTTTTTTTTTATTTGTAAGGGATAATACTAGTCCCATTTTTATCAAAGTCCATTTCTGATGGTGGGATCCATGAAGAATTGAGGAAACTTCTCAAATATTATATTCATACATATAACGATTTTTATATTTTCATCAACAATTCAATCCTTTGCATTCAGAAAGTATCATTTAGTGAAGTGTAACTGATAAAGAAGACCACAGATGGCCACCGGAACCCCTCAATAATAAGTATTTCATGGGTGGCGATAGTATATTTATGTTCCGTGTGGTGCCGGACGTAATGAATAGCACCATCCTATGTCTTCCCGTGGGTGTCGTAAAAGGCGGCTAAGGGACTTACTAGAGAATGGGCAGCAGCGTTCTCTATGCATTTTAACACCATACTGCGATCGCCAATTCGTCTGCCAAGCGTGGCGATTATGGCAACCCTTCCTTTTGGGGGATGATGATAATATACCTCGAAAAGTTTGCTTCGTCATGACGTATGACGAAGCAAATTATTGGCCTTGGTACTCTACCTAATTTCTAAAACCCAGTTCAAAAAACCTTTCAAACAAAAAAAAACCACACAAAATCTTTTTACCTTAAAAAGATACCCATCTTTGGTCTCACAAAAATCTTGAAAAGCTCACGTACCTTTTTTATTTCGCGACGAAAGAGAAATGATCTGTAGGTATTCCCTCAACTTGATAACTCAATTTGTCGTTTCTTGCTTGTGGCGGTAAACTTCGGAGGGATTTATCTTTGGTCCAAGTTTAGACTAAGACCACTAAGACAGATCCCAGGTGCAATCTCTGTAACTATTGTAAGGAATAGAAATTTATAGTCAGTCTTGTTACTGCGGGGAGCTATTACACCGTGATGCTGTGCGGGAATATTGAATGTGAAGATTTTGAATGAAATAATGGCTTTTAACTTGATTTTTCTTGGGCCCTATACCACAAAACTTTACAATTACAATTTACAAATTAGTAAATCTTACAAGTGCGTATAGCACAAAACTCTAAGCCATACAATTATAACGGAAAAGCCTTACAAATATGTAAAGGCTTCTACATACCAGCGCGAATTGTCGCGCGACGCGACACGGCACAAAGGCCCCGCGGGTCGCGGGACGAGCGGTGCCTTTGTGTCGCGTCGCGTCGCGCGACAAGTCGCCCCGGTATGTAGAAGCCTTAAATTGTAGTGACAAGTCCACAATATTGTAACTCATAGGTATTTGTAATTTCTTTGTTTTATATCACAAGCGCGAAAAAAACACAATGGTCTAGGGACCCCATTAGGACTTTGCGACTGAATTCGGTCGTAAAGCGATCGCTATCCATGTCGAAACTGCAGGCCCAGAGGGCTAATTCACGTAATTTCATGACGCGCCGATCAAGTTGCAGTGCAGGTGCAATGAAGTTTAAGTTTGAGTGATAGCTGAATATATATAGTATCTGACAGCCGTAGATAATAGTAGAATACGAAATGCGTTGTTTTGATCGAAACTTAATTGCAACTGCACTGCTACTGCACTTCTTTAGTTACGTGAATTAGCCTGCAGGTCAACAATAATTATCGATTTACATAATTATGAAAGCATCGTTTATTAGAACATAAAAATAAGAAAGTAAATAAAAACAATCTAAAACCCGACTGCGTAAAAAGTGAACTTAAAAAAAGATGCATGCAGAGAATCAGATGATCTCATGCAGTCGGAGGCAATATTAGGTCGTTATTGTTAAGATGGTTCCGACTGCATGAGATTGTTTATAGTATTTTTTTTTATTGATTTAAGTATATAAATCTTGTTTCCATCTTTTTCAAGTTCACTTTTTACGAAGTCGGGTTTTGATTTTTTTTATTTACTTTTATTATTTTATACTTTTTAGGGTTCCGTAGTAAACAAGGAACCCTTACAGTTTCGCCATGTCCGTCTGTCTGTCTGTCTGTCTGTCTGTCCGTCCGTCCGTCTGTCCCCAGCTTAGCTCAGAGACGCTTAGTCCTAGAAAGCTGTAATTTGGCATAGGTATACGTATTAATCATGCCGAAAAAATGGTAAAATAAAATTATGAAAAACATTTTTTTTTAGGGTACCTCCCTTACACGTAAAATGGGGATGATATTTTTTTTCTCGTCTATTCCATGGTGTGGGGTATCGTTGGATAGGCCGTTCAAAAATATTGTGGGTTTGGCAGAACCATTTTTCAATTAAGGGATCCGTTTGCGTAATATTAAGCTTTAAATTGCTATTTTTTGTTAGAGTCAAGTGTCCCCCCCCCCTGCCAGCTAAATGGTTGGTTTTGGATATGGGAAAAAATTAATAGCAATAGTATATATAACGAAATTAAAAGGAAAACTATCACAGCTAAGTAGGCTTCACAAGTTATCGAGTAATAGTCGACCAACTTAAATTTGCAGTTGGAGAATTGACCGTAACGTATATCGATGTATGGGAGAGCATGTTTTTGAACAACAATGTTAAGTTTGTTTTTGGGATAAATTCATCCCAACTACGGAACCCTTCATTGTGCGTGGTCCGACATGCACTTGGCCGGTTTTCAGTTAGTATTATAGGACGGTAAATTAGATTATATTATTCTCACTTATAATCGGGTTACAACGGCCTCTTACTCACTCACTCCAAA
The DNA here is from genome assembly GCA_948098905.1 of Tiliacea aurago. Lineage (NCBI taxonomy): Eukaryota > Metazoa > Arthropoda > Insecta > Lepidoptera > Noctuidae > Tiliacea > Tiliacea aurago. Next base: position 23,723,936 of record OX402582.1, read on the forward strand.
AGTTCGGGATATTATTTATTATTATGCATGATTTTATATACATATTGACATTGCAGAATATTGTATACAATTTTACATGAATGTTTGCTTTGAAAAGTATTATATTTACTGCTTTAATTTATTGTGAATGTGAGCACTATGTGGGTAATTATTTTTTTTTTCTTTAAATGTTTTCCTTTCTTTTCTCAGTTAAGTTTTAATGATGGTCTGACATTTTGAGCGCTTTATGCGGCCTACCCAAATGTCCTTTTTTTGGTACTGTTCGTCGAGTCGTTGAGCTCCTTAAGTTTTGAGTTGAGCTGCACGATTACTGACAAATGCTTACACTGATTGGACAGGTCCGCTCAAATTTGCGTGGTTCTTTCCTCAAAAGACCATTTCAGACACGGATCTACATGGTCCTCACATGATCTGACCAAGATTATGTCTGGACTTTAAAAGAGACTTTGACCCCTGAGTTTGTTTCGCCATTTCTTCTCAGGGGTAGTCAGATAGGAAATGTCGGCTACATCTAGATTATTTTTTTTTTATATGACGTGTAAAAGTGATTTTAATATCCTATTTACAGAATAAACGATTTCATTTCATTTCATTTCATTTAAACATATAATATGTATATACTTTTGTAATCACCCTTCCATTTGACACCCCACTCGATAGGCATGGAAGATTTTTTTTTTCTCGAAAACACATCGTTTGGCGCCAAAAATCCGCCATTTTGATTTTTAATCATTTAAAAATACCCAGTGACACTCTCGCAATAAAGACGAATCTAACGACATATCAAAATCAGTTCAGCCGTTTAGTAGTTACGAGGAAACATAGGGATAGACAGACATACATACAGGTCAAACACATAACCATCCTTTTTAGGCTTCGCCGCAGTCAGGTAATTACTTCACACCACGCTTTTTTCTACGCTTCCAAGACAAATTTACGTAGGTAAGCTACCTAGGTAAGGTAGCTTACCTACACTATTACGATTCCTCATAACATCAGGTCCCTATCAAACAACTACGAACGTTAATTCCATTACAGTACGGTGTGACTCGGTGGTGGCGCGCGCCGTACTCAGTCAATTGGTGAATTTGGAATGCAAATTCAAGCCTTGACGTCGCGTTGGGTCCATTCCTTGGCTGTACAGTACCTACGTTCAGTTCAGACTTATAGACGGACTTACGGCCGATACAAAATAGATTGCTCACTTCACTTGCTGTCTGCTGTTTGGGATTGTTTAGAGCGAGAAATTACTGTAAGGGGATGGTGGTTCAATAGAACGTAGATTGTAGGTATTCAGTTATGCACTTACACAATGTGCAACTGAATGAATGAACATTATAAAAAAAAAACATTTTAGCCGAAAAACGTCCACTGCTGGTCATAGGCCTCCCCAAAAGGGGAAAGGAGGGGTTGCCATAATCACCACGCTTGGCAGGCGGGTTGGCGGTCGCAGTATAGTATTAAAATAATAGAGAACGCTGCTGCCCATTCTCTAGTAAATCCCTCAGTCGCCTTTTACGACACCCACGGGAAGAAATAGGATGGTGCTATTCTTTACGTCCGGCATCTCACGGAGCAGTTACGGCAATTAAATTAAATTAGCTCTTTTATTGCAATAGGCTCGCTCCTTATTGCATGGGAATTAAACATAACTATACTCCGTTTGAAATAAGATTAGACATAAATAAACGTTTTTTACAGTCCGTTCAATCGATTTTGACTTCTATTGCGTTGGTAGCATGAGCAATGACAGCTGTAATAAACAGTTGGTATTATATATTGGTATTGTAACCACGTTTTTGCTTTTAATGCCATATTTATGCTTACGGAATAGAAGTCAAAATCGGTTGAACGGACTGTAAACAAGTTTGTTTAAATGTCTAATCTTATTTCAAATGGAGTATAGTGAAATGTGGGTGTCCAACTATAGGTACCTCTGCCTAACCCTTCGGGGATTACAGGCGTGATGTTATGTTTATGTTCTAATGAAAGTAGTTTATTCAGAATCGTTTACTGAATTGTTTTCTGACCTTTAAATAACATAGTAACTTGGGGTTATCACTAGCTCCTGTAATACAGTGTATACTAGCGCAGGAGCTAGGGAATTCATCAAAATTGATGTATAACTTATGTCAATAAAGATTATATTATAATTATATTATTTTTATTATAGGTAATTTTTTGAACCAAAAGTAAAACTATGTAAATTACAGTCACATTTCCACTGTATAGTCAAATTAAACCAAAATGGACGAAGTACCTACTACGCTAGACTCTTATACGTGTGCGACATGTGTGCGTATATAGATTTGTAAAGTGACCACAATTTTCTCCCACAATCAGTACAACTAATTTAATAAATAAACAATGTCTTTTACATAATAGTAAAAATTCAGAGTACCTATGTATTTTCAGATTTTATCATAATATTCTAATGGTGGTGTGCGTTAATTTCGGGACGTGTTGTATACACCCTGTTTTTTTTGATATCCCATAACTCTAGGGTTATATTCTGTAGGTAAAAATAATACTAAAACTCCTAGAATAGGTGGTCCAAAAAACTTTTTTACAAAAAAAACAACCGACTTCCAACAAAAACACTAAAACGTGAAAAATAACTTTAACTTCGGAAGCACATAACATAACATCACGCCTTGTTTCCTCGAAGGGTTGGGCAGGGGTGTACCCTGTGTACACCCACATTTAAATATTATATTTAATTTAATTTCGGAAGTCGGTGTCTTTGGTTTTGTATTTTTGTTTAGGGCCACCGACTTCCAAAATTAAATTAAATATAATATTTAAATGTGGGTGTACACAGGGTACACCCCTGCCCAACCCTTCGAGGAAACAAGGCGTGATGTTATGTTATGTGCTTCCGAAGTTAAAGTTATTTTTCACTTTTTAGTGTTTTTGTTGGAATTCGGTTGTTTTTTTTGTAAAAAAGTTTTTTATTTTTCACTTTTTAGTGGTACCTACCCCACACCAATTCGTATACAACTACTTGCTATGAAAACAACAGTGACAGGAAGTTTTATAACACCATCAATATACACCGAGTGGATTAAATACGTATTATTGAAGAGTTAGCTGTAAATCTGTAATGTAATGAGACCGCGCAAGCTTACTCTACTAAATAAAAGAATTATAAAAATCAGTTCTTAAACAAATAAGTTATGCCTGAACATATTATATAATACTAGCTTTTGCCCGCGGCTTCTTAACTCTAGGAATAAGATTTTTCATGCAAACAAAACCCCCCGTTTTCCCCCCCTTAAAGGCCAAATTTCCAAAAACCCCTTCTTAGCCGATGCCTACGTGCCAAATTTCAGCCCAATCTGTTCAGTGGTTTGAGCTGTGTTGATAGACCAATCAGTCACGGTTTCCTTATATATGTATATATGGCTAGATATATATATATTGAGAACCTCTTCCTTTTTTGAAGTCGGTTAAAAATCATTTATAGCTAGAGTGCATCTCATGACAATTCCAATAAGACCAAACACGGGTAGGATACATTGTTTTATTACGGAGTTCCAGTGCCTACCTTCCGGCTTCATTATCAGATCAGTTTGATGGTACTATTTTGATCAGAACTTTTTGTTTAAATTTACTTCGCTTAACTATCTTAATCCAGATATCTCATCGCCACCCGTGAAATACTAATCATTGAGAAGTTCCGGTGGCCATCTGTGGCCTTCTTCATCAGTTCCACTTCACCAAATTATACTTTCTGAATGCAAATGATTGACTTGTTAATGAAAATATAAAAATCGCTATATGTATGCCTATAATATTTGAGGAGTTCCCTCAATTACTCATGGATCCCAACATCAGAACTGGATTTTAATAAAAATGGGACCAATCTGGAAGTATATCCTTTCAAATAAAAAAAATATTTTCCAAATCGGTTCATAAACGACGGAGTTCTGAGGTAACAAACATTAAAAAAAAAAAAAAAAAAAAAAAGAATAATACAGACGACTTGAGAACCTCCTCCTTTTTGAAAAGTCGGTTAAAAATGCATCGTTTCGGAGATATCATCAATCATAATTAAATTAGGTCAAAAATTGTCACCAGTATGACGAATCTTTACTTTTGCGAGGTTGCCAAACTTCGCAGTAGTGTAGTAAAATAAAATATGTAGGTATGTTGGTATCGGGGCTTCCCGGCGGCAGCTAGTGAAGGGACGAAAGACAATGCGACGTTGTCATATTTCACGTAAGGGTGTTTTACATTAATAATCGTGACTTTGCCGAATTATTTTGTATGAAAAATGAAAAAAAAATAACGAAGGATTGGAACATAACTCATATGTCAGTTGATTCTTTGATATGGCCTCAATCATACCCTAGAGTTATGGGATATCAAAAAAAACACGTTGTATATACGTATATACTGATTTGTTTTTGTATTTAAGTACGTAGTTAGGTGTTCAGGCACGTGGTGTAAATAGTTGTCTAATAATAAAAAAATAGTACTATTTTTATTTGTGGCTAAATTAAACTATTGTAAATACTTGTATCAAATGAAAGGACTTTCTGTAAGGATTTCAGATAATCTATTTTTTATTTTTATTTATATACTTTTAAAATTATTTATGAAAATTGACAATTCCCCCTCTTATCTCCGAAACTACTGACCCTAAAATTAAAAAAAAACTACAGAAAATAGTTCTTTACTTATAGTTTACTCATAGATTACAGAAAAACCATAAGGAGTGTATGATCTTAAAATAACATGGTCAATCTCTAAATTATTAGTTATTTTAACTTACTTTCTAACTTACATTTGCAGTTGGAATGTACGAGGGAACATGTTTTTTCAACTACAATGTTAAATTTGTTCTTAGCATAAATGAATCCCCACTACGGAGCCCTTCATTTCGCGTGGCCTGACACGCACTTGGTGTGGTATAGACCATCTAGCTGAAAAACTAATAAATACCTACTCGACCCGAATGCATCGGCTGATTATTTTTTTGCGTAGATACTCGCTATCCAGGGTGGATTTTTGAGATGGGGCAGTCAGGGCAGCAACCCTTACCGTTGTAGCTACAGGAAAACGGCCTTAAGAGACTGTCCTTAACGTTTTGAGAAATTTTGATCTGCATTCACAGATTTTGAAAAAAAAGTACAGTCAGCAGGAAAATGAGCAATTTTCACAAAAACTTTTTTTTATGCCAATCGATCCTCTTTCTTTTATGGATCAAAAACCTCTATTGGACTAACTAGGGTTAGAGTACTAGAAAAGTCATAAATCGCAAAAAAACTTATCCCGTACATTTCGTAGGAAATGAGACTCGACCTTTGCTCGAACTTAATTTTTTTACCATCGATAAACTGGCCACTACAAAAAGGACTGATCGAAAAACCAATAAAAATAAAATTTACAACCTACAATAACCCGTCTAAAATAAAAAGTCGCGTCGTATAGTGCTAAACGCTAAACGCGAGCTCGTATCTGGTTTAGCAATGTTTATGCAGTTCGCCGCTGTGTATATCTATTGCATTAGTTGAACACAAATTGAGCTGAGTACTGGTGAAGCGAGAAGTGATTACAATTTGTGGAAGAAATTAGCGGTGGAGATTGTGGTTTAAGCTCTTAAGTGGTAATTAGCAAACTACAGGACAAATGCGTCGCATTTCACGTGTTAAAATGTTCGAGGGAAATCCAGGTGGTCTTTAGGGACTTAGCCACCTGCCTGAACAGGTTCAAGAACATAATTACCTGGTTTGGTGGATAAGTGCTAAGTTTAAAAGCTGTAAGCATGTAAGGCGCTTGTACTTTCTCGAATTATCTCTTGCAGCTGACCTGTTCATTATTAGGACCAACGACTTCAATCTTACTTCAAACTAGGGGCTGATTTTTCCTCCGTCAGACATCTTTTATCCGAGGAATAAAATTGCCGTTGGACAGTTTTTATTTAGAAAACTTAATCTACTTTGAATATCTTCAAATAAAGTTATCAGACGATTGAAAAGTCACCCCGATAAAGTTAAATAACAGGAACAGGTACTTAAATGACAAGCAGTTGTGATTCCGAATCATTCTAAGAGCTGAGGTTATATTACAAACGAAGAATACGATGTAGTCCATATTACAACCGCCGCAAGCGTTCTTTTTGGAAAATGACGTAACATCAAGAAACTTAAGCCCAAAGAATCAGCATTGCCATCCAACGTGGCAATGCTGCCAGCCTTTTGGGCACTTTTCCCATTGACAGCGATGCGGACGAATTTTTGATGCCCAATGAGCTCTTTCCCATTTTTTTATTATTTTTTATTATATACTTGTACATACTATATATATTTAGGGTTAGCTTGTGTATTTTAGTTAAGGTTTAGACTCGTAACTGAGTAAATAAAAGATTTTACCAGGAATTATTAAAAAAAAACAAGGAATGGAAAGATTGAAAAAAGGGCGTTATTCCTAACCTTTAGGGATATAAAGAAGATAGCAACTACACTACTATTACTGGTTATCCTTACGCAGTAGTTAGTCAAGCAGTGAACATACATACATAAATTCACGCCTCCTTCCCATGGGGGTAGGCAGAAACTATAGAACGCCACTTGCTACGCTCCTTACATACTCCTTTTGCTTCGCCTACGTTCATATATCTAGTCATACACGCACGCCGGTTGCGAGTACTACGCACCTGACCTTTCTGAAGAACATCACCAATTTGGTCACTATATGTCCTTCTAGGGCGTCCCCTCCCGGCGTTTCCACTCACCTCTGCTTTATAAATACCTTTTGTTAGTCGCCTTTCACTCATCCTATCCACATGACCAAACCATCTAAGCATACTCTTTTCAATCTTTGTCACAACATCTTCTTTTAAACTGCACTGTTGCCTTATCACCTCATTTTTCAGCCTATCATTCATAGTCACGCCAGACATGCTTCGCAAGGAACGCATTTCCACAGCATTTATTCTACTTTCATGCTTCTTTTGCCACACCCAACATTCACTTCCATACATAAGCGTAGGCACCAGCACACCGTTGTGAACAGCCAGTCGAGCCTTTTTGGGCATCGACTGATTGGTCACAATCGCATGTATAGCACCATTCACTTTATTTCCCGCATTTACTCTCCTTTTCATATCTTCATCAATCTTTCCATCCCTTGTAAACTGACTCCCCGAATATATAAACTCACAAGCAGTGAACAAATAACGTGTATTAGCAATAAAATTAAAACTCAAAGCATGTATTACAATTAAACCAAATAACAGCACTTTTGAACTGTCAAAGATTCGGTTAGTTAGTTAGAAAGTTGAAGTAATTTGCCCATTCCAAAACGTAGATCTCTATGGAGAAGAAAAGGCAAGAAACTACAACTTCTCTTTTAATTCAAGATATTACAAAAGCCTGGGTACATTATTCTTGTCGCTTCTATAATTATGATTGTGTCAACAATGTAAAAAAAATCTTTCTTTGACTTATTTCAATGAACAACAGTTTTGTGAACGATTGTACCCCGTAGTTGTTCAGTTTAGTAGATTGGTAGCTGAGCGTTTGTTGGTTGTTATGCATCGCTCGCAAATACACGCTATTTGTTCACTGCTTTACTACTTACTGTGTAAGGATAACCAGTAATAGTAATAGTTTAGATGCTATCTTCTTTACATCCCTAAAGCTCAACACACACAGGTAGCGGGTGTGGGTCGGGCGCGGGTGGGGATGGCAGTACGGCGGGCTGAATTCTCTGTATTTATATACGGCGGGACGGGCCCGCAGCGGGTCGGTGTCGAGAGCCGCGCACGCGTTTCGTGTGGTGTCATTCATATAAATACAGAGAATTCAGCCCGCCATACTGCCGTCCCGACCCGCGCCCGGCCCGCACCCGCTACCTGTGTTGAGCTTTAGGGATGTAAAGAAGATAGCAACTAAACTATTACTGGTTATCCTTACACAGTAGATAGTAAAGCAGTGAACAAATAGCGTTATTTGATAATGATCACTTTTAGGAATAACAGTTAACATCACGCTTTTATTCCCCGAAAGGTGTTTCGTCTTCGTCGTGTCGATGGCACGCCAGTGTTTTGTTGGGCAAAAACTTCGCTACTTCCACGGCATCGTCGGTGACAGCGCAGAAGTCACAGGGACACAGAAGACAGGATAGGAGGTAAGACAAAGTTTGCGGCATAGCTCCTCATTTACACCCTGCTGCTGCACCGTCGAGATAGCCCCACTTTGCGAGGTTGTAGTTTCATCTTCCCACTTGTACTATACCCGGTAGGGGTTATTAGAGGCATGAGGAACAGGGTGTAAAGTTCACTCATTCTCTATAGAAAAGGGAGGATCCTCCGACCAGACGGGTGTTGTGTCTGGTGGGCAACTGCCCGACGGTTGATGTCGGGACTTTGTTTATACAGGATGTTAAAGAAACTGCGTACCATAGCTTAGGGCCTACCCCTAAGCTATGGTACGCAGTTTATTGAACAGCCTGTATACTAGTCGAGCGGTGATCTATGCTTGCATGCGCGATGCAGGATTAGTTTGCGTGACATCGTAATGTCACGTAATGTCAATGCAACGCGTAGTTCGCATGTGGCGATGTTGATGCCGCCAGGGTTAAGCAGAGTTGTACCTATAGTACCCATTTTGGCAGTTATGTTTACGTCCCATGTAATAGGTAGCCTGTTGCCATCAATCGGGCACAAATCCAGATTCGAGAAATTCCTTTTGAAGGCCGCAGGACTTCGCTGGATGCGGGAAGCACAGAACCGGTCAAAGTGGCGGTGCTTGGGGGAGTCCTATGTCCAGCAGTGGCCGTCTTTCGGCTTCAATGATGACTGAGAAATTCCAGATAGAAAAACCCAATAACGCCTTACCCGACCCGGAATCGATCCCAGGACCTCAGGCGCAGCATTAGCACTTGCATCCATCGCGCAGTGAAATGGGCTCGCCCCAATGATATTATATTAAACAGATATGTTATACACTCACAAGAAAAAAGTGGTCCGCACAGCAGCGGCAGCACACATACCCACTTTTCATTAATTTTACATTTCACTACAAGTAACAATGATAGAAAAGAGATGGCTTGATAAAAACAACAGGAAAAAAAGAGACAGCTAGTGTTGTCAATTGCGCTAGAATGTAAACAAACATTGTTGTGGCCACCAATCATCGAATGTTGGCATCACAGACTAACAAATACGTCCCAATTAGGATGTTTACGAGTCTTTCGCCCCCTATTACATGAGATACACCCCTGCCTACCCTTCAGGGAATATAGGCACGATGATGATGTTATGATCAAACATTTCAGTGTTGCGATGTCTGCCTCTGTTAGCCCTATAATGACATAAGAAAAGAAAACATGCCAATTTTTACCTAAAACAAGTATTCAAGTTTCACAAACAATATTTATTTGAAATTTGCAAACTAACAAAGCCAAGCAATGTATCCCGCTGCCCGTATGAATGCGATACAGAAATCACGCCTCAAAAGCGCGGAATAAACAAAACACTAACTTTACATACACGAACGCTGCCGATTGGAACTTGTCCAAAAGTGGGCTTATTTTTACTGTATCTTTTTTTTTTCAGGATGGGTTTGCTCTTGACCTTAGTCTAGGGCAGAGGTGACAGAGACAAAGTCGACGATGGAGTGAGCTTACCCAGAAGAAGCCTGTTCACTCTAACTTTGAAGAGATTAGGGTTGTATGCGTTCGGAAACACAGACGTAGGCAGAGAGTTCCACTCTTTTGCTGTGCGCATTATAAAATACATTTGGAAACGCTTAGTGTGAATTGGTGGAATAACAACCAGGAAGGGATGGTAACCTGCAGTGCGTATAGATGTCCGATAACAGCAGGGGGCCGCTGGAATGAGGTCGTGGAGGTCTTTGGCACACTCACCGAAGTACAATCTGTAGAAGACCGACAAGCGGGCAACCTTGAGGAGATGGGCCAAGCTGTGAAGATTGGCATCCACCAGTTTTACGTCGCCAATGAGCCTCTTGAGTATCTCATTGTTATTAGTAGTTTCATGGGTTTTTCTAACGCTATGCATATTTATACGTGTATTTTATATGCCTAAGTAATTTTAAATGTAAAGAAAGTCTAGTTTTTTACTTCTTCTTCGACAATTCGCATTTGTCATCAAAAAAAAAATACTAAAATTGAAATGCTTGCAAATATTTGACGATCTTTGAATTTTGGTTTGAGGCGTTGCATCCCACCGCACCATCTTTTGTCTTTACGGTACCATAAAGTCTTATAATTTTAGACCCAAGATATCTCTTTGGTCTGTTGTAGGTCTCATAATTTTAAACCCAAGAGATATGTTGTAAGGATACGTTTTTTTTTAACTTCGGGTTCCGTACCGAAAGAGTGCCAACAGGACCCAATTACCAAGGCTCCGCTGTCCGTCAGTCTGTCACAGGGCTGTATCTTTTGAACCCTAATAAGTGGACACTTAAAAAAAATTCACGGTGTGTACTACTAAGGTTGCTTTATGAACAAATTATAACAATAAAATATAGTAAAAAATTAAAGGAGGTCCTTAATAACAAATAAAACAGATTTTCTCTCTACCAGCGGTTGCTGACCCAAAAAAAAAATCATCAAGACTTTGTTTTTTTTTTATTTTGTCGTGTTTAGATATCAATACCCATCACGTATGCGGAGTTTTTCTAGCTAATTTAATTTGACCTTGTATAACAGCGAATTTTTTTAAAAATAACTGACGAAAAATTTAAACGCAGGGGCGTCCAACATCAGGTAGGTACCTACTGAAGTTGTGCGCCGTTGGCCCTGCCACCTGTATACAAAATATTCCCGTTCTACAATACTCGTATTAGTTTAAGTATATGGGAAACCCGAAACACGTGTCTAGTATTTTTATGTAAAAAATCTATGTACAAAATTTCAAACCTGTATCATGAAAAATCACATAGTTATAAGGTTGTTATGTTACTGGGTTGTCCGTACAAAAACATGCTAACGGCGCCCCTGAACCTCCAAGGTCGTCTTGCGCTCATTGATAATAATTTGGCAGTAGCTACCTAACCGTACGGCGATTGTATTGTAAGTAATTAAATGGTGATAACATTTTCCATCACACTTAAATATTTTTGGGACAAAATATAATATGGTGTATTGAAATCTATTCAGTTCCTTATTCTGAACAAACTATATTCAGGTTTCGCGTAGACTAAAAATAATGTTGCATATCCAAATCTGATCCTTCGAGTGGTACAGGTATCATCATCTTCCTAGCCTTTTCCCAAATTCATAATTATGTTGAGGTCGGCTGAGTTGTACATCTACCTAATATTATTATCAAAGTACGAACCGAAGTAACACCAGATATTACGAGATTCTAAAGAGCATTAATAGCAATCTCATATAGACATTCTCCCTTTGACAGTGATTCCGATGCATTACTGCACCGTCTGTGTTGCCAGGTGTTGGTATTTTGCATTAGAATTAATCTTTTTTTTTATTTTATCCAGAAGTTTGAAGGTTTAGGTGTGGTTGATGATGACGTTCTGATGGAGCGTGTCCGGAATGAAAATACTAGAATTAATGTTTTTGGACAATATATGTATAAGGTATGATTTTGGCTTTTGTAATACCATCCTTGCTTTTCCGGTATCCGATAAGGCTGAACAATTGTACAAGTTAGTGATAAGGTAGATAGTAATCAACAATTTTGTGTTTTTTTGCACTGGGCGATATGACGCTAAGCGAAGAAGCCCTTTAAAAAAAAAAGTAAGTCTGACTGTAAGATAGACACACACACACCCCCACACACATACTTACATAAACTCACGTTTTCTTCCCATGGGGAAGACTCTTACTACGATCCTTACATACATACATCTGCGAGGTAATTTTGTGACACACTTACAGTAGCAATGGCTTTCACTTTGACAATTCAATAACATTCATTGCCTTATTTACGTTGTTGAGCAGACTAATCTTTCGAACATATGAAGCAATGGATTAGCAATATCCTTCAAAATTCAGATTGTGTTCGAAAGTTTTGTAACGCAATTTTAGGGTCAGTACTTCGCACTCACCCGAAATGAAAGAGATGGAAATAAGAAAGAGATCATTTTGTAAGACGAAAAAAGTTAAGTTACCCTTACAACGCTTCGAAAATTGACTTTCTTTGGACTTCATAAATTATTAAATTGTGAATTGTTTGTCAGAATGCATGGAATGACAAATGCTATTTAGAGAAAGAAAGTAACTTTATTCACGCCTAATAAGACGCATAAAATAAATTCAAGTTTATGTAAAGAAGAGTAATACACCTAGGTAGATGCCTAAATCTTGAAAAAAAAAAAAACTACCATTTCTCACTACCTTTTATTACCCGACTATGGCGAAGCCAAAAGGCAGCCGGAGTCACTCGTAATCTTTACCATTTATGCCTTAATTACATGACTCATAGATGCCTTAATTACATGAGTAATGGTGTGAGACTCCGGCTAAATTTTAATGAAAACCGAAAAACATCGATATCGATTTCTTGTTTATACCTCGGTTAGCAATTTGTCGTAGTGGGGTTTAAGTTTTGGCTAAGGCCTTCATCGAAAAAAAAAGATTTTGCCCATGTCGAACTTATTTCCGTAATCTACGGGGAAATTGGTTTAAAATACTTTTAAATTCCTACAACTAAAAATTGTTTTAATATAGAGCAGTATTTCAAACTTCACCTGGCAACACTGCCTTTACAAAGCTTTGAAACGAGACGAGTACAATATTCACGTGACATCAAAGTGAAATACAGCTAAGTTGATTGGAGTGTTTTAGGAGCATATTGCAATTAATATGATGTATGTAACGCTCGCCGTGGTCGGTCCGTGGATGGATGACTATTAATTACATACTGAGACCCCGCCGTGCCTCGGAAAGCACGTTAAGCAGTTGATCTCTGCTGTCATTCGTAGATCTTTGACAGTCGTTTCGGGTAGTCAGTAGGCCAAAAGTCTGATAACCAGTCTTGGCAAAGGATATCGTGTAACCTAGTAACTGGATTGGGAGGTCAGATAGGTAGTCGATCCATGTAAAATTCAGCTGGATCCGGTAAGACTGGAAGCCCAACGTAGTTGCAGATGATTATGGAAACTGTCTTTGGCTAATGACTAATGTTATACTCTGTGCAAACTACGATCCTACAAAAAATGACATTGCTGAACTCTTATAATAGACCAATAATTTGTAGCAAACCATTTTATAATCTCATAGCCCATATACAAAATTATGTATACAAGGTGTTACAGGACGATTGATATTCCTATAAACCACGTAAAGAGGATCTTGTTTTTTACCCGTATACAAAAAATAAATCAAATCCAATGAATACTTTAGCCACAGGAAATTATTTTCCATTTTGTTATTTTTCAACATGATGTAGATCTGAGTCCGTAATAATAGGTAAACATTGCAAGGCGCGCCTAACGCGCCGCGCAAGGTCAGTAACTTTTCGTAGATATAGAGTGTTTACTTTTTATGCAGTTGATTCTGCTATTTATTTTGTTTGAAAATTGCAATTTTTAAATTTTCCATTAACTACTAATCTTCGTGTTTTAAAATGTTTCGATGGACTAGTACTGTGCTCGTTTTAATTTAATGTCGTACATCCAGAACCAGATTGTATATACATATATATTATACCAAAAAATCGAAGACATGTGACATCTACCAACCCGCACTGGGGTCGCGTGGTGGATGACGACCCACTCCCTCTCACAGAGAGGAGGCCTGTGTCCCAGCAGTGCGAGTGCAGTACTGAGAAATTCCAGATAGCCCAATAACACTTTGCCTAACCCAGGAATCGAACCCACGACCTCATTCTCAGCAGTATCGCTTGCGACCACTAGATCAACGAGGCAGTCCTTCAGAAAGAACTTATCAGACGGGATATAACCATTCTTCGAGTCTATCCAGCAAAAACAGCACTCATGCGCAAAAGTATCGTCTGCATGGTGCCTATTCTATTTAACATAATTATTGCCTAAACGTTGGAAGGAGCTAAATGGTAAGGCATTCAAGCGACAATTAAAAATGTTTCATTCGCAAAAAGCAAATTATAGTGTCTCCGAATTTCTAGCCGAAAAAGTTTTATTTTTATTGAATAATGTTCATCTTTTACCTGACACTAATATTAAATTTATGTAAATATGGAATTTTGTCATTATAATATAAAAATAATTTATAAAGTTTCTAAGTTATAAACTTTGTGTAAGTGCCTATATTTCTAGGTATGTTTTCGATTTTTCTTATTGTTAATTATTTTCAATGTAAGGAAATATTTGTACGCCAATACTTACGGCTAAACATGATTGGACTCAAACGATGTAATATCTTGCATGCTCTTGTATGTATACAAGAAATCTTATCTTATCTATCTTAGAGGAATAGTTATTGTAAAACCGCTTTCTATTTTAATTTCTGTATATTTAAGTACTTGTTGACTTTCTACCGACCTCACGTCCTTGCCCTAGCCGAGTCAAAGAACTTTCAGTGAATTTATAAGTGAAAATGGTCTCAAATATAATTAAACATTTACGATGCTTTTGTTGTTGTTACGAACAATAGCAATATCTTAAAGATAGTGTCTGGTTGGAACAAAGCTAATGTTATTATGGAGTTAGAATAGTGACACACTGTACGTAATTGTCTTTTTGTTGTCCCCTTTCTCCAATGTCTGGGGCATCTTCAAGTACCAAAAAAAAATATTTAGAAAGAAAGAAGAAAGAAAATAAATGTAGAATTCATCATCAAACTTATTCTCATCATCATCATCATTTCAGCCGAAAGACGTCCACTGCTGGACATAGGCCTCACCCAAAGGGGGTTTGTCATAATCGCCACGCTTGGCAGGCGGGTGGGCGATCGCAATACGGTATAAAATGCATAGAGAACGCTGCTGCCCATTCTCTAGTAAGTCCCTTAGTCGCCTTTTACGACACTCACGGGAAGAAATAGGGTGGTGCTATTGTTTACGTCCGGTAATCGTCTACGACCCTAAACGGCGGGTGCAACCGTGGGGCTCAGCTAGTATATTATATTAAGCTACATTTCATCTAAAATACCAATGCCGTCTGTACTCGTAGTTTTCCAAAAGGACCAAATTTTATAACATCCCTGGATAACTGAATTTATTGAAAGACTAAAAGCTTCAGAATTCCATTACACTACACGTAGAAAAAATACACAGAAAATATCGTAGAATAAACAGACAGTATACTAAAACTACAGATATAAACTCGTGAACTCATAGTTGAACAAATTATTTGGTATTTGATATAACTTTTTGCATTTGCCTGACGTTGTGAGTTCCCGAGGGACTGCCCCTTCGAGACCAATAATCAGTTTGAGGTAAATGTCAATATCACGCATAAGCCGCCAGGGTGGGAAAAGCATATTTCCAACCTTTAAACAAGTAGGTATTTGGAATAATTCTGTTCTTTTTCGGGTTTCGTATGTCCGAATGAAAAAACGGAACCCTTATAGGATCACTCATGTGTCTGGTGGTTTGTCCGTCTGTCACAGCTAATTGGCTCCGAATGTAAAAGACCGATTAAGTTGAAATTTCGTACACTTATCAATTTCTGCGACTCAAATACGGACGTGTTACGTAAATAAATTAATTTTGATTATGAGGTCACTCACACAAAATCCTTTGTTTTTTCTTGTGTCCCAAAACACAAGAAAAAACAAAGGATTTTTGCACACTGTTTACTGTGAGGGTCTCAAGTATGTATTTTTTAATAATATTAAAATAAATAGATATAAAGTCATTAAAGAAAACAGATAAAAAATTACCTTTCCCCTTGTCTCCAAAACTACCGAATCTAAAATTTTGAAAAAATACTAATAATAGTTCTCATATAGATTACAGGAAAACCTATAAGAAGTCTATGGTGTTAAAATAACATGGTAAATCTCCCAATATTGTGATATTGTGCGTACGTACATTTGCAGTTGAAATGTATCGGAGAACATGTTTTTCAACTACAATGTTAAGTTTGTTCTTGGGATTCATTCATCCCAACTGCGGAGCCCTTCATTATGCGTGATCTGATGCACACTTGGCCGGTTTTTTTTTTTAACTTTTACTTCTACTCTTTATTTATTACTTCTAACCTTTGTTAATAAACTGAGAAACCCAGTTTTTCGCTACTGATGTTATAGCGCTGATGGAGTTGTGTTACCATAAAGTATTCGCCGAGGCGTGATCTCTTAGCACTTGTATTTAGTACGGGTTAACATCATTATTGTTGTGAGGTTTTCTACATTGTGCTAACTTTCAGGATATTGGTGGTACGTACTTCAGGTCCAGTTGAAAACCAGCGTCAGGCACTAGTTGTCTGGCATTTTTGCTGACCTGCCCATTTGGCGCGGCCGTGATGCACATTCACCTTAAAATTTCTTAAATTTTTACACGTTTCCTTTTTTTTTCTTTTTTCATTTCTTTTTTTTTTTTGCTTGTAGTATACTAATTATGTGTGCCTTTTAGTCTGTGCTAAATAAATGTAAGTATTTTTTTTCTTTACTTTTCCAGACTAACTATGTGGGCCATAGTTAGTTAAAATCCAAGTTTTGCTAGATGCACCACGTGTAACTACGTATCCTAACATCTAAGACTTGGCAGCAAAATCTAATCCACGAACAAGTGCTCATTTAGTATGAAACCGTTCTTTATTTCTGTTTATCGCATTAAACACCGGTGGAGTTGGAATTTATCCAATTGTGCACGCGATATCGCCAATATAACACCCGAGTGCATGCGACGATTTAACATTAATAATTGTTCCGGCAGTGTTCCAAATATGACGTTACAGCTCCAGGATTCTCTTATTTAGCAAATGGTTTTGTTCTAGATCTTGGCTCATTTCTTATTCCCATCATATGATTATGTGTCGGTGATTTTTGGTAATTTTTTTAAGTGTTAGTGTATTGGAGATGGTCCAAGAAATGTTTGTAAGAGATTCGTTGTGTGAACTTATGTTGATGTCATCGTCGTGCTTATAAATGGTAGATTAGCTGGTTAGTTGGCACTTGGTGCAGTATTGTCAAAATCAAATCAAATCAAAAATATTTTTATTTCACATAAGCCTACATGGGCACTTATGAAACGTCAGAAGCTAGGTGCACGGTTCCAATTGGTCGTTTCCTATGGAGAAGAGCCGGCAAGAAACTCCACGGTCCCTCTTTAAAAAAAATAAAATTGGCTTTTACAATGTTTTCAAATTACAGTGTTAATAGGTATGAGAGGACAGCGTAGGCCCATCAAAAGTACCAGGTACTTAACAAAATAGAAAATGGTCTACAGACCTACAGTCTAATAAGCCTATAACGTCCTCACATTGACAAAAAAAAAACAATATAAAATATGATTAAAATAATAATATATTGTCAAGATATAGCCCGGTTTCAGCTTTATAACAAGTTATGTACCTACATTTTTGTGAGAATAAAGGCTTCTACATACTGGCGCGACTTGTCGCGCGACGCGACACCGGTAGAACAATTTCCTTGAATTTTTCATAGAAATTGTCCACCGGTATCGCGTGGCGCAACAAGTCGCGCCAGCATGTAGAAGCCTTAACAGTACTTAATTGTTGTTATTAGTTTGTGTGTTATGTTGGACTTATTATATACAGGTTGTTAAAGAAACTGCGTGCCCCGTAGCTTAGGGGTTGGTTCAGTATCGACAAATGAGCCCAGGAAAAATAAAAAATAAAATAAAAAAACAAATAAATACATAAAAAAATATTGCAAGATCAACCTAATTTAGTACCTACTAACGATTGCTATTTTAAGTTAGTAGGTACTAAATAAGGTTAATCTTGCAAACATTTTTTTTTTTTTTTCTTCGGTTCCTTTTTTGATACTGACCTTACCCCTAAGCTATATGGCACGCAGTATCTTTAACATCCTGTATACTTTGATTTATGTAATTGGTTTCTTAAGCCGTGTAAATCAAATAAAAAATGTGTGTTTCATAATAATGTGCAAAGACGAATCTCTTTGAACTCCTGAAATCTTTTCGGTTTTCAACGACTGTTCACCTGTAAAAACGTTTGATAATGGAGAATATTTATATCTATTTACGTTCGTTCTTTTCGTTTTATTTCCTTAACCCAAATCAGTACTAAAGAGACACTTACCCCACTTTTGGCACAGAACCCTGCAAAACTCCTGACATTGTAAACTTTTCAACTCCAACTGCCTGAACAAATGTGCCGGTGTAAAAAAGTGCTGAAAACCTAGCACTGTGATAAACTACAGGAGAGTTATAGCTGATTATGATAGTACCTACAGTCCCGAACATTGTGAGCTTACATTTGTAAAAGTACTAACAAAAGGTTCGGCTGTAACTGGGACTTACTTCTGTGTTTAAAGTTTTTATACCTTTGTAATGTTGTCAAACATATTGGGTGGGTTTAGTTTAGTACCGCGTTTAATATGTTCCCGTATTATACGGGCTTTATGTGTGTCTATATGGGAGGATAGAAGTATTATTGTTTCATTGAAGTAATTAAAAAACAAATGATTAAAAAAAAAAAAACAAAAGATCCGACTAATAAAAAATGCAGTTGCAGGCAACATTTTAAGGCATTCGTTAAATCCTAGATGCCTCCGACTGCATTTATTTATTTTTGGTACTTAAGAGCATTTACACCTTATGGCATTTCATACGAACTTTCAAGCCCTTGTTTGTCGAAATGACTGAACCGATTTTAATGAAACTTCATATGCATAAGCAGGATCATCATCATCATTACAACCGAAAGACGTCCACTGCTGGACATAGGCCTCCCCCAAAAGGGGGGGGGTGTTGCCATAATCGCCACGCTTGGCAGGCGGGTTAGCGATCACAGTATGGTGTTAAAATACATAGAGAACGCTGCCCCCACCGCCGCTGCACCCATTCTCTAGTAATTCCCTTAGTCGCTTTTTATGACACCCATGGGAAGAAATAGGGCGGCGATATTCTTTACGCCCGGCACAACACAGACAATAAGCAGGATACAAAAGTTTAAAAAATTGGTTAAGAAAATTTTCGAAAAATAGTGTTACAGCCAAATTAGACTGACTGTCTCTTCCTGTTACACACTTCCGTTCCTTTTCACGAAATCACTCCTTCAGAAAGCGAGAGTAAACAACAAAAACACATAAAAAATTGCTCCTGTAAATTCGGACCAACTGAACAGTCACCAACTGTCACTACAAAATGAGACTCAAGACGGACCCGATGAAAGATTTTTAGTGCTTTACAGTGCATAACATACATACATAACCAGCCTATAATATTCCCACTGCTGGGACTCAGGCCTCCTCTCGGTGAGTGGGAGTGCATAGACTACATATATAATATACAACATTATTTTTAGTATATGCGAAACCCGAAACACGTGTCTAGTATTTTTATGTAAAGAATCTATGTACAAAATTTCAAAACTGTATCATGGAAAATCACTAAGTTATAAGGTTGTTACAATGTTACCGGATTGTCCATATAAAAACATGCTAACAGTGCCCCCGCGCCTCCAGGGTCGTCATGCGCTCATTGATAATAATTTGGCAGTAGGTACCTAACCGTACGGCGATTGTATTGTAAGTAAGTAAATGGCGATAACATTTTCCATCACACTTAAATAATTTTGGGGCAAAATATAACATGGTGTAAAAATTATTGAAATCGATTCAGTTCCTTATTCTGAACAAACTATATTCAGGTTTCGCATATACTAAAAATAATGTCGTATAATTATGATGGAGTGGACTGTAATCCACCACGCAGGCACAGTGCGGGTTGCCTTACATTTAACTTTACAGTGTTGAGACACAAAACGTTCCGAATCCAGATTGAACTGTGCTGTCTCTATTAGAGATTTGTTTTATTTTATAATATTGTCCTTACTCATTTTTAAATTGAAACTGAGGATTGCCAATGTTTTGCCACGCATAGAGAAGATCATTTAATTTAAAAACTACAATTTTTTTTAAATAAGCCTTTCAAATCTTAAACGAGGAGCAGCCTATATGGGCCTCATTACCGAAGCTACTACTACCATAGTAAGCTCTAGTATTTTTAAATTTATTGTAGCTTAATTTCTCAGTAGCAGATCGGAGTCTAAATCTGTGCCCGGTTGATGCCATTACTCACCCCCTATTACATGGGAGTTAAACATACTGGCAAAACGTGGGTGTACACCTCTGCCTAAGTCTTTTGGGAATACAAGCGTAATGTAATGTTGCGTTAAGTAACTTAATTCCAGTACAATCAGTATAAAATACACTACAAAAACACGTTTTAAATTATGAACTCAAAAGTCTCTGAGAAGAGTCGTGACCAATAGGAAGAAGTAAGAACTCTCAACAATGACTCAAAATTCAAACAAAATTAACAACTTAAATAAGTTTACTTGAAGACAGTCTTGCTAATTGCGAACTGCATGAGGTTGCGTTAAGCAGTTCTAATTATGCATGTGCCGTATTGGAGCCGTATTGTGTCTCAAAACTTCTGAACGTAAGTGTGAGCAGATTGTGAACTTAAAACTTTTGGAGAAACTGAACTGCTTCAGGCGTAGGTAGTAATATTGTGTTAATTGTAGGGATTAAGAAGTAGTGTAGGTAATTTATTTATGAAGGTCCAAACAAAATACAATACATAAAGCACAAAGATGGCAAATGGATAGAATAAGAAGTGACTTTAAAAGAGGAAGTCTCAATTTGGCACCGGTGACTGAAGCATTGTGTGGAAATCGGTTGTCACGGTATGCGGAGGAATGAGGAAAATGTCGTGAGGAAAGTTTTGAATATGGCTAAAGGACTATGGGAAGACCAAAAAAACGATGGATGAATTGTGTGAATGATGATGATATAGCTAGAAGGGAGGTGACTACCGAGATGGTGATTATAGATAAGTATGAAAGAAAAAGACAGGCTGCACTGACCCCAAATAAGTTGGGATTAGGGCAAGAGAAGAGCACAAAGGTACCTGCATAGCTATTCACAACCATTCGACAGGTTGTCGAATCGAAAATTACATTTCAATTACTAATTTGCCTTGCCCCCGACAGCTAATAGCTGTCGCAAGAATGGCGGCAGTCTATTTGAGTTAAACTGAAAAAATTTAGGGGGTTTTGGATTTGTGAACAGCCTATAGAGGACTCTTTTGATAACATTGATTGGTGTTCGATTCGGCACGGAAGCGTATTGGACGTTTGTGACTAGTTATGCTGTTCTTTACGATTATGTTAAGCATCATAAGGCGAAGATAACCGACTTTTGATGATTTTATACTGAAGATCACGTCTGAACGAGTAGTGTTAATGATTTAAAAAAAATATATGTTAAAGTAGAGCATTTTCTAATTTACATATTATTATGTGAATATTTTAGATTATGTTTATATTACATAGTGAAATTAATTTGTAAAGTTATATCTAACGCGGATAAAAAACTGAGAATGGCGCTAAATCTACCAAGCGTATTTTTCTGAAACCTTCACCAATTTAAAGATAATTTAATTATTGATCTTTTAGTATACGCGTTTTATTAAAATACCTTTTGTTTTGTGTATAATAAATTAATAATGCGTCAAATTGGGGACAGCGCTCCTTGATAGGCGAGTCCTTTTACTGGCTGAACGTACGACGCGTTGCGTGAGCTCAGTACAGAACACGCAAGCTAACTACTCAAGGTCACTGGCACATATCTCCGTCTTAAGTTTAATTTTTATTGGCCCCTTAATACACCACCATATTTTTTCCGACTACGTCATTACCAACATTTTGAAAGAAAATGACTGTTCGAAAAGGTGACATGCACCCGCTATGTGGGAAAGGAATTTGGGTGGGGGAAGGGGTTTGGGGTTTGGGTTTTTTTTTTTGGGAAATTCATTTTCCATACGCTTGACCGTAATATCGTTAAAGTTTACTATGATATCTCAATCTATACTTAATATTAATATTCTAATGAGGTAAGACTTTAAAACTACATAAAGAGGTATGAAGATTATGGTGTGAAATTTACTCATAGACAAGGGAGGATCCTCCGACCAGACGGGTGTTGTATCTGGTGGGCTACTGCCTGACTCGTGGTGGACGTAGGTGGCGCGTGGAATTGGTGTTGGGGCTTTTAAGCCCCTTGCCCGAGATATTTTTCTCTCGGTCCCCATAATTGGGGACCCGTCATTGGGTGGGAGTCTGCACTGTGTTTCTGGGGTGTGAGTGTAGGAGCGCCCGAAGTTCTTCACGACGCCCGAAGTTCTTCATGACGCCGATACGACCAGATCCCTGCTACGTGAGATCCCCAGTTCCCTGGGGAAGGCCCGGCAAGAGCCAATCTAGCAAAGAGGCCTCGGTTTTGATTGGCGCTTAACTACAGTGGGTGCTGTCCTCGAGTCGCCCCCTACAACGTAACCAGGTTTAACCGGAAGCGTTGCAGGGAGCGGGGCTTTGTGGTGTACGAGCGACTTGATGTGTGTGTGCGTCGCTCGTGTGGTTAATCGTTGTCTTTTTCTGCGAATGTGGAGTGATGCGTGTTTGTGCCGCGCGCGTGACGCCTGTATTAAGAGCTTATACTATCTCAAATGGCTTAGCATGATCCTCCGTTATGTCGAAAATACTGCAGCATTCATTTTGAAATAAATGTATGGTAAAGTTGAGGAGTAATGTTAAGTACTATGTTTGACGAAAATACATTTCCATAAAATTTTCTCTATAGAAAAAAAATCTAAAGTTACCTCCAAACCGAACAATAAACCGCTGGTATTCAAAAAATACTTCAAGTTACTCGTAGTTATTGAAACTTTGCATATTAACTGAACTAACTATAGAGCAGGTTTTATGTTATTTTTTTTAATTACCATTATTTTCACCGTAAAAAGAAATAGACTAAACTATGGGTGCCTTGGATTCTTCGCCCTGCTACACTGTCTCGCTTGCTCTCGTGACCACCAGCAGTAGGTGCAAGCGAGATAAAGAGTGAGGTGGCGCTGAGGTAGTATAGACTCTTAACTTAGAACGCTTTGTGCACGGCGGGTTTCATCACGGCGGGTGTATTGCCCGATGGTTGATGTCGGGATGTTATATGTATGCCAATCGCGCGGTAAACTCTGCTTGCGCGATGCAGGATTTGCGTAACGTCAGGTTTTTGATGTGGCGTAGTCCGCATATGGCGTCGTAGATCTGATTTCAAAAATTGTTTCACTGATAAAAGCTACGCTATTGCCGAGTGGCATAGGATTTTTTTTATCTTAGAACTCGCGGAGAAAGTCACGGGCTAAAGCTAATCTACTATAAACAGTTGGAAGAACATGTAGCTCGTATTGTCACAATCACTATAAATTCTTTCGTTGGCTTATAATGTTAACATATTAACCATGCAATTATTATTCCGGAAATATCTGTCCGAACATTAATAATAATTGCAGTCAGAACAATATTTTAATTCCACATCCAATTTCATCGGTATTTGTATAAGTTTATCGATATTTAAAATCGTGTTGAATTTGTTGGTAATATTTTGTATTATCGCATGTCAAAGTGTTTGTTTTGTGGCGATATACCTGGAATTTAACAATTGTGTTTTAAGGTGTGTTTGAAGTGGGTACCTATCAGCCTTGCCTTTTAAAAACTGTCTGAAAAACTTTGCATAATATTAATCTTGACTCAAATGGGGAAAATAAAACAAATGGAGATTCTTATCTCAGCATCCACTTATCAAATTGTCAGTTGGACCAGATAGATTGTTGTAGCTTTTGACCTAACTTAACTAGTGAAATATGGGCCTACTGTATATTAATTTAATAATTTAATTATAATTTATAAATAGTTTAATTTAATTTAATAATTTATTGTTCCAATAATCAGTGTTACAGGTATTTCTCCACCAGTTATGAAAAAATAAAAACTGTGCAATACTATTACAGTACTTAACCTTTTCTGGAAAAAATCACCTGTATTCTAGACTTGTTGAAAAACTGTATCATAGGAGACAGGACCTTCCGTTCAAATGAGACAGCGTATTGACAATTCAATGTATGTTGGATAAAACTACAAGGTAATTGTTATGTCGCAGATGGCTTGTCAAATCCGCTGTTAGTTGTTTTACAAATAGCTCCGTTATGTAAAACAGCTGAACAAGATTCAGCTGGATTGCCATTGCGCTACGTTTAACAAAACTGTTATCCGTGTTTAAACGTAATGCAGAATGGCCTATCTGCAGTCACAATAAGCGTTTGGGGTGGCTTCTAATGTCAAATTGATCGCAGCAGGGTGCTAGGGCACCCTGACCAATTGGTTTAGGTTAGGTTATAACTGTGACTCAAACTCTGATAACTTTTTATTAAAAAAATTAACTCACAAAAAAAAATTGACACACTGGGCCAAAGCGACATTAACTAAAATCTACAATCTGACGTTAGATTTCATGCTACTTTACATAACTGCAAAACGTTTATGTAATTCTGCGTGTTAAAGTTCAGTTATTAAGAAAAACTGTTAAACGTCGTTCAGCTGTTTTATATAACGGAGCTGTTTTGTTAAACAGCCAGCGGTTATGTAAAACAGCTTATTAAACAATCCATCTGCGACAGATACATAAAATAGTAGGAACGAGTTGGTAATTAAAAGAAACCACTGTAGGTGTGTGTGTCTTGTGTAGGTGTGTTGTATGAGTAAGTTTGAGTAGTGAGTGTGTGTGTTTGCGTAAGAGTGTACAGATTTCACTATAGGTAGTACTAGATCGGTTTTAGAATGATACTTTTAGTATGAAAGTTTTAACTGCCAGTCATGCAGCAACAATTTTCACTTCGAAATTAATACTCGTAAATGTTGAGTTGTTGTTCGTTTTGTTATAAAGACGAGGATCGAGAACATAGTATTAGAATAAAATAAACATTTATTTAGCAAATATGGGTAATACATAATAGGTGACAAGATACATTAAAGGTCAGCCATATTTCACCATTCGGCATGCAAACATTTACATTATTAAAGTATAACCAAAGGCAAATCCATTATAAAAGTAATTCAGCAAAAATCATTTTCCGATAAAAACTCAGTCACACTGTAGTACGTCTTATCCATTAAAAATTTACGTAGTCTACTCTTGAACTGCACTGTTGTTTGTTGTTTATTATATTAGGCCAAATGTAAGCATGGTTGCACCTATTATTTACTCCTTCCGATATACGTAATGGTAGACTTCATACGTTAACGACACGCTTCGAAGGTTTCTTTCTTGAATTTCATAAAGTTAACAGAACTCAACAATGTTACATCTCTGACTGCTCCATCATGTAGAAAATAAAACTCTTCAAACAATGTCGGTTTATTTTCCTCACGTTTAGAACATTTTCAAGCATATGGTCACGAATAGACATTTTATATGGCCTGTGAAAAGCAAAACATGTCGTTTTCGTAGATCGTCAACAATCTACATAGACCTGGGTTTATTTCAAAATTGCATTCTGAAATAGAACTTTGAAATGTTGGTCTATGTTTATGTTACAGACAAAACTTTGATTAATATAATACGCGTTTTCTCTATTAAAAATCTGTTTTTTTCGGAAAGTCTTACCTATATCTATGTTAAGAAAGATAGTAGTAGAAACTCTCACTAATAACCACTGAACGGAGTAGGTAGATTGAACTGGGGCCATTGATCCGAAACGTATATATTAATATGGACATTCCTCCGGAATTGGTGGATTATTAAAAAAAAAACCGAAACTTATGTAGGAATTGTATTCTGCCAGAGTGGAAGGAGTCATTTGATGATTTGCCATCCTCAAAAAAAAAAGGTAGGAATTGTAATAAAATGAGCAATATTATATTCTCCATATTTTTTTTAACGGCACACAGTCACGATTTGACAAAACAAACCCAACGACCAATCAGAACAAAGGATCATGGGTGGTACAATAACCGGTTATCAGAACAATGCGTACGCCCGCCGACGACATGCCAGGTAGCTCACTCGTTTACTTCGGTTCGTAGAGTGCGCATCTTTGTTTGTTACTGTGTTGTGTAAACGTTACTTGACCCTGGCTTGTGTACATACTGACTTCTCATTAACAATATTTAATTGAATCCGGAAATACCGGAACTACTTTCCGGAAAAATGGCTTAGCCATGTTATTCTTTCTGTGTGCATTTATGATACAAGTACCAAAAATCAATCTACCTACTCCGATAACAGATTTCTGACTTATATCTACATTAAGTTAGAAATCTAATAAACATTAAGTAGTCGTGGTGATTTCTGATTCTGGTTTCCTGGCGAAGTTTGTGTGGTGCAACTATGAACGATAGACTAAGGAATGATATTGTGATAATTGCTTTATCACATCATCATCGTTGCGGTTTTAGCCCTCTGCCTCGAATTTTGCGGGCAGCGGGGCGGTGGCGGCGGCGGCGCGGGAGCGGCAGGATCTTATGCGTAAAATCAAATGAACCGGTTCTCGAAAACAGCGGCGTGGCGCGCGGGCAACGAGCGGTGCACTCCTGTCAAGCGGTGACCGCCCGCGCCGCCGCCGCCGCCGCCCCTTTGCCCGCAAAATTCGAGGCAGAGGCCTAAAAGAAGATGTAGTGACATAAATGAAGTGCGTGTCGGACCACGCACAATGAAGGGTTCCGTAATTGGGATGAATTTATTGCAAAAACAAACTTAACATTGTAGTTGTAAAACATGTTCCCCCATACATCTATATACGCCACGGTCAATTTTCCAACTGAAAATGTAAGTTTGTATTCGTAATTTCTTTTTTCATGTGATAAAACTACAAATTATCGATTTTCGGACTTTTTCCTTTACTTGTGCTGTGATACCAAGCTTCTTGCCAAATTTCATGATTCTAGGTCAAAAAGAAGTACCTTATAGGTTTTGATTGATTTAAGAGTATCAAAATATGTCGCATAAATCACCGTATATTTTAGAGCTCCAAGGGACCGTAGACCTACGTATTTGATATTAATTTCAACTTGATCCTTTCATGCGTTCCTGAGAAACAGGGTCTTGACAGACAGACGGACAACTACGTGATCAGGGGTTCCGTTTTTCCTTTTGAGGTACGGAATTCTAAAAATGTAAAACAGTATGCTTAGATGGTTTGGTTAAGTTGAGAGGACGAATGAAAAGCAACTAACAAAAGGTACTTACAAGGCAGATGTGAATGGAAACGCTGCCACCGGGAGGGGACGTCCTTAAAGGACATAATTATTATAGTGAACTTATTGGTAATGTTCTTCAGAAAGGTCAGATGCGTAGTACTCGCAACCGGCGTGAGTGTATGACCAGTGTATGAACTTAAACAAGAAGTATTCCTTTTGCTTACATTCTTGTAAAAGTTGTAGCGTTCTGTAGTTTTTGCCTGCATGGGAAAAAGGCGTGAGCTTGTTCGAAATACGAGTAGTTTTAACAAGTTCAAAGTAGTTTTGAGCTTTGAGTGAGTTTTGCAGTCCAAACGGTTTTTGCCAGTTTTGACTGTGACATAATATACGTATACACACAAATTGTAAAAGAATATAATATTATTCTTGTGCTGTAAGCAAGTAAGAACCGATTATTCAATCATCAGATAACTGTTATCTGGAGAATGAATATGGCGGTTTGCCATATTTTCCATACAAGACCAAACAACAATTTTACAACAGTCAAACAGCATTTTTTTTTTCTTAGTTAAAAGTTATCTGACGGTTGAAAAATCTATCCTAAACGTTGTACTATAAGGTGATAGATAAATTAATTTACCTAAAATTTACTTAAGCTAAGCTTGCTGATACTACAACATAAATATAACGGCGTAGGATACCTAGCCATCATCCCCATCCATCATGCCTATTAGTATTAGTAGCCGTATTAGTGGTTCAGCTGGTTCAATATCATCAGAATTGTTCTGGAATATAGCAGTTCGTCATTGACGTGGACGTGGTACTATATCAGCAGCTACCCTTTTTTTTATTTTTTGGGTGGGAAATTATCAAATAATTTCAGAGGGAGGGAGCATGTCAGACTTTTACTGACTAAAACCCACCCGTATTCCTTCATTTGCCTGTGTGCCAGGGCCACGATATCCCTTTCGGACAAACTCGCAACCCTGGCAGGCATTGGCCCTATCGGACCCCGTCAGTTGGTGCTGACAACTCTTTGAGGCGCGCGTGGAATACGACGCGCCGTCGACCCGGGCCTGGTCCTTATCGGACGGTGAGCTGCCCATCGCTCACCGCCCGCAGGCCCGCGCCTACGGTGGCCGGAAATCGGCTTGCGACTCCCAACGCCCGGGGCGTCTCCTGCGGCGACTAGGGGCGCGAGGGCGCGAACCTTGCCTCTCCCTCACGCGAGCAGCAGCTCCCCTGACATCATCTTTGAGGCCAGAAGACATCCGCCACTCAACTATCGAAGCGACGACACTCTGCTAGAGTGACAGTCACCAGTCAGTGTCATTCATATCCGACCTTTTCGGTGATGCCTAGTAACTTCGTAACAAAACTAGATGGCACCACTTTCTGTGTCGTCAAATAAATAAATAAAACGTCAAGAAACTAAGCGAATAAAGAATCCCTCATTTCGCCTCGGTCTCGCTACAATATAACAGAGGTGACATATCCCGGTCATTGACGTCCGTCTTCAGTTATCTGATGTACGTACAGTCAGCTTCAAAAATATTTAAATATAGACAAGAATTCATTTGATCATAGATTCAATCTTACATAACATGTCATCACGCTGAAGGGTTATGCAGGTTCCTTATAATTAATGAATATATATATATACATGCTTTATTTCTATAAAAAGTACTTAGATTACAGTACAGCTAAGTGCTATGATAAAACAAAAGTAAGTACACAAAAGTTTTAGAACTGGAGCCGAACTAGGAGGACCTGTATTTTGGCTAACAGCGCCAATCCCCTCGAGTTACATTAGATTAGAGTTCTTAAGTGCTAGCATTTTACAAAACATTACATTACATTTAGCAAACAAAATAATCTTAGGTTGTTTAGAGGCTGCACCTCTCTTTGTGTTATGTGAGTGTGAGAGGGCGTGTCTATTTGTGAGTGTGCTTGAAAATTTTATGAGTTAACACATGTATTAGTGAGATACGTGGTTTTAGTGAGTACGTTTATAATATTATGTATATACTTTAAGTACTAACACTAGTTTCTAAGTCTTGTGTATACTAACCAAATGGATCTATCTATGGGTCTGAAATAAAAGATTTTTTTTTTTTTTTATATATATTTGTCTATAGATAATAAGTTTAGTCAACATTAAACATGTTTCAATGTGTAGCTACAATTAAGTACCCAATGTGTAATATTATTTAATTAATTTATGTATTTTATTTTAATATTAACTTTTTAATTTTAATTATGTTTTGTGGCTACACATTTATACACTACCAGCTGCGCCCCGTGGTTTCATTCGCTTATGTCTCGATCCTGTGGGAATATCGGGATAAAAAGTATTATATGTCACCCACAACCCAGGTCATGGTCAACGTATGTGCCAAATTGTATTCAAATCCGTTCAGCCTTTTTAGCGTGAAAGCGTAACAAACAAACAAACTCACTTTCGCATTTATAATATTAGTTAGGATTAGGATTATAGAACAAAGATTGTAGACTACTACGAGTAAATGAATTCTTGTAGATATATACAGGGTTATTTTTAAAACGTCAATAACCTCTTAACGGGACCAAAACTGAAATCGCGAAAAAAAAAACCAGCTGTTCATACATTTACGTTCGAATAATTCGTTAAAATTTAGGGAACAATTTTCGCGATTTCAGTATTGGTCCCATAGTAAAAGTTGTTCTTAATCAAAATCAAAAGTAATTTATTCAAACTAGGCTGAGAATCAGCACTTTTCGAACGTCAAAAATTACATGAGACAGTCCCCCAAAAACGCCCACCCTTCACCACTTCCTAGTGCTTTAGCTGGGAAGAAGAAGTGGTGCAACAAACTCCCCAGCAGCACAGCTGTCTGTTCGCATATAAAACTTGAAGCTATGCAATACAATATAAAATAATTTGCATTACGCAACACAAAACGTTAAATTAAATTATTTGCCTTATGTTAGCTAGCACACACCATTATACAAATATATATATATATAATACTCGTCGACAACTATACTCAAGCAGAAATAATGATGAGTACGATGACCCGTTAAGATGTTATTGACGTTTTAAAAATAACCATGTATATATTACGTATTCTGGTTTGTAAGAGTATTATTACCAATATAATTTATTTTTTTACTGTTTATTCACTCTTAATTATATTTTTCTTGTTTAACTTTAATTCATTAACTTATAGTTTGATTTTGTTAATAACCACCGTGTACGATCATTTTAGATATAACAAAAATGTACAACTCTGATGTCCAAAATACAGAGTAACGTCTAGTTTCACCGTTCAAATTGCAATGTATTATGTACTTGAATCCTTTCTTCCTACTTTCCTACTTATTTAATATTATAAACGCGAAAGTTTGTAAGTATGGTTGGATGGATGTTTGTTACTCTTTCACGTAAAAACGGCTGGACGAATTTTGATAAAAGTTTGTATCGAGGTAGCTGACACCCTGGATTAACATATAGGCTACTTTTTATCTCTATATTCCCACGGGATCGAGACTTACGTGGGTGAAACCGCGGGGTGTAGCTAGTAAATAATAAAAAATTCAATCTTTTCGAAGTTGACTGTACTTACCTAAATCCCGCAGGTGAAACGTCTCTATTCCGAAAATGATCGCTTTACTTATAGGTGGTTGGAGGAGCTCGTGGCTAAGTAATAACAGATGCACAAGTCGATCGATCAATTTAAGCTACGCCTGCCGCGGTTTGTCCGTGGATGGGTGACCATCTTTACATACCAAGACCCCCTCCGTGCCTCGGAAAGCACGTTAAGCCGTTGGTGCCGGCTGTCATTTGTCGATCATTGACAGTTGTTACGGGTCGTCAGAAGCCCGAAAGTCTGACAACCACTATTACCAAGGAGACCCAGGAACTATAACTGGGTCGTGAAGGTCAGATAGGCAGTCGCTCCATGTAAAATACTGGTACTCAGCTACATCCGGTTAGACTTGAAGCCGACCTGAACATAGTTGGGAAAAGTCTACACTGAAAAAAGAAGTGTTTGCTTTAGCAAAAATCTTGTTTAATGTGATCACGCATCTTGAATTCATACGAGCCTAACAAGATCTTGACTTCTGAAGCTAGGAGATCTTTGTTAAATTATCATAGTTCCGTCAACTAAGTAATTAATTAGTTTAATTACGGGTAGTTATTAGCAGTTTTGGAGTCAGTAGTAGCAGACTGGCTCCAAAAGATGGATTATCAGAAGACTGAAAGTTTACTCACATTTATATCATGATCCAAAATTAATACGTACTGTGTTTCCCCTTCTTACACACATTCAAAGGTGCGAACATAACCAGACACTCATACACACGCCCACCCCCTCTCTCTCATCACACACACACACATATACATGCTCAGACATACTCATGACTGTTGTTTTACCGTGTTTTTATATTTTAGTTTTTCCGTTAATAAGTCTTATGTTTTAACCGTCGACTGATACTGATTTTAACTACCTTATTATGTTTTATATCATGACACTTGACTGTCAACTATGTAGCGACACTTCTCCACGATGTTTTAAGAGCCCATGGCTGAACGCTGGCCCTCAAAATACAGGTCCAGGCCTAGTTTGGGGGTTAGTATCAGATTCTTGGCAATACATTTGTGTGCTATATTATTTCGATCTACTTGTTTGTAATATGTATTTTAAGTGTCAAATAATTTTTTATTTTTTTATTTAATGTAACTCAAATGTTGGCCAGTTTAAGAATGATATAATGCTAACAAATTGCTTGTTACCATCAACTTAAATTATTATTTGATATACAAAAGTGAAGAAGTAAAATCAAACATAGCATGTATGATGTAACAAAGATCGGTGATTATTCTGTACATGTCACATTGTCGATATAAATAAAATGAATTTGTTCTGACAAATATGCTATCTTGTCTATAGTAAATAAATAAATAATGATTCCAAACATTTTAATTAACGCCAACTAAGAGAAAATGTTGTAAAAGTTTTGCTGTAGAGTTGTAGACCCTTGAACAAAAAATCAAGTTGGTAGATATAATTATGTCAGGATTGAATAATTTGATTAGTAGGTACAAATTTTAGGCAGTATTTATTATACATTACTATGAATTAGAGCAGTGGTGGCCCAGTGGTAACGGCCCCGACTTACGAGTCATAGGTCGTGGGTTCGAAACCAGGCAGGCGCTTTACTTTGTGTAAATAATTTCATCACCACTCCTCTCAAAACGGTGAAGGAAAATATCGTGAGGAAACCGGCATGTCCTAGAACAAACAATTCAAAGACATGTGACATCTACCAACCCGCACAGGGCCCGCGTGGTAGATTACAGCCCAGTCCCTCTCGAAGAGAGGAGGCCTGTGTCCCAGCAGTGGGAACATTATAGGCTGGTTATGTTAAAATGTATCTTAGTTAGCTCGCATTTTTTCAGTGTGGGCCAACTAATTTAATTGTATGCTTGTGGGCAAAGCAAACAGAGAATGTAAAAATCGTGGTCATAGTTTCTGTGTAACCCTAGGAAAAGAATGCTGAGTCATCATCATCATCATTATCATCATTACACTGCTGGAGATAGGCCTCTCACAAAGGAGGGGTTTGCCATAATCGCCACGCTTGGCAGGCGGGTTGGCGATCGCAGTATGGTGTTAAAATGCAAAGAGAACGCTGCTGCCCATGCTCTAGTAAGTAATAGATGACATGCTCTAGTAGCAGTCCAACCTATTAACACACACAAAACACAGTTATAGTGTATTCCAACAATGTTATTGCATTCAGGACAGCTGTACACAAATAGACACAGGTAAATTGCTCCATAACAACACTGACCAACACTATGATGGAACAGTTAGCGACTATTGTCTATCACATACGCTAAATTGAACTGTCCCGGTGGAGCGGGTTTTAGTTGATGTCGGTGGGTTAGATACCGTAGTACATAGGCAAACTAATTCCATGGATCCTACACTGACACCCCATTGACACGGCGATGACGGCGTCCGTTCACGGACATGACGCATGGATCAGCACCATTCAGCTCAACCATTTGAAGGGAGCTAAATGATCCAACACACGCGCCACCATCAGCAAGACATTTAAGTCAGTACTACATACTCTCAGCCGCCAGGGCACATTCAACTCAATGAAAGACATATTACCAGGTAATTAATGGTAGCTCTACCTCGCCACATAGTACTCACACCTGTGCTATGCATTTATATAATACAAAGGAAATTGATTATATACAATGCAAAGCTAATCTTACAATCTTCAGCAGCTTCAACAGTATTTACAAATGTTAATCAATTAGTTGTGTTTGTGGAGCAGGACCAGCATTGAGCCAAGCATTTTTATCTGCGATGTAATTCCCCAACTTATAAATTACAGCCTGCATAATGTGCGTTCTATACAAGATTTGAATTTCGTCTCATTCAGTTGAAGTATGTAGGTATTTTATTGTAAACAAAATCACCTTTATTAGTAGAAATAACGATTTTATTTTTCTGAGTACAAAATCCTGACAGCAACACGAATACCGCCAAATGACTCCCGTGCCTCTAACGACCAATCAACGCTGCAGGTGGAAGGTTACATCGATAACCCAGTCGTGTCCGCTACGGGTTTTCCTAGGGTTAGCGACACTATAACTGCTCTATGTATACGTTGACACATACATCCAACAGATGATGGAAAAGGGATGAACCGTCAATCAATGATTATTATAAGCAAACAAAAGAAAGTTAAAAAATAAAACCCAACTAAGTACCTACGACAAAAACGCCAAAAAAAAAAAAAAAAAAAAACCCGACTGCGTAAAAAGTGAACTTAAAAAAAGATGGAAACAAGATTTACATAAATGAATACTAAAAACACATGCAGTCGGAGCCAATAGGACGTTATTATTAGAAAGATGCCTTTTTTGAAGTTCACTTTTTACGCATTTTTTTAATTTTTTTTTTTTTGTTTTATACTTTTTAGTTAGGACTACTCGTATAAGACGGTAAATTAGGTTTAAATACTGACTTATAATCGGTTGATAAGGACATCTTACTCACTCCAAAAGTCCGGGATACTTTTTTTTATCATTTCTCATTTAAACTACTTTTAATTACAAAAAAATGCTTAAGTACTGTTTTATACCAAGACCACAAGGTCTAGGATTGTTACGGTATTCAAGTTATTATCAGGCTCAAAACGTGTTCTTATTACAAAACGAAGACTTTTCGAGGATCAGTTAGTACCAAAGAAGGTTCATGGTTCCACAGATAAGAAACAAAAATGGCATTCTTTCATTCGTTCATTCTGCATCTATTTGAAGCAACGTTTCGTTTCTTTAAATATTGATATTATAATAACACTTGAAATGCATAAATAATTATTAATCAATACAAAAATATGTCATAAATCGTTCTTTGTTTAGGTTACAATATATTGAACAAGCACAACTTGTACTTTTGACGTGCTTTTTATAATCAAGTTATCATATTTTTTAACACCTCTAGCGTGAAGTGGAGTGAATTACATAGGTACGGCGCGGCACTCTTAATTTGAAACGAATGTTTATGTTGCGTCCATAAATAATAAATCTTAGTATTAGGTACTGTTGATAATATGTGGTTTGTTCGTGAGTTGTGTCTGGTTAAACCGTTGAAGATAAACTTAGTCAAACCCTAAGACGACCCACTTACCAAAACATGGATTTTTAATTAATATTAGGTAAGCAATGCTTTGTATCATCTTATTTCGACTGCCTAACGCGAATGTTCATATTATTATAGGAAATATTACGTCGTACTACGTATGACGATGTCATTAAGATCGCCGAGACGTCTCCAGCATAATTATCCAAATCTTCCAAATCCATCAAGTCGATTTGTAAATAAAAAGCCACACAATAACAATAAACGCTAACCTCAAATAAATTAATACCGAAGTTAGCCCATAGAAAAACTAGGGGTATCGGCGGACTATCTTTAGTACCATAGCTAGTTCATGAACTAGTGATAAACTTCATTTTATAATAACGTTTTATTTAGTCATGGTGGCAAACCTAGTAATTATCCTAGTACTAAATTTAGATCGTGTTTTGGAATAAGACGGATAGTATATAATTTCTAATCACCTTTTAAAACCCTACATTTTGATACCCCACTCGATAGGCTTGGGAGAGCGCAATAAAGACGAATCTAACGACATATCATTTATCAAAATCGGTTTAGTCGTTTTGTAGTTACAAGGGAACATAGGGACGGACATACATACAGGTCAAACTCATAACCCTCTTTTTTTGGCTTCGCCGCAGTCGGGTAAAAAAGTTTTAAAACCAAGACTTCGTAACTAAATAACATTGGTTTTCGTATAACTGGATTCAAACGTAATCTGTACAATTAAGTAATTACGTGTGACTCTGGTTCACTTCACTTACTAACTATACACATTATAAAAAAATAAAATACCTTACAACAAACTAAAATATTGCGTCTAAAATTTATACGCATACCTAGTACCTACTTACACAGTCTATACTCCCCGAGGATACGGACACAGCTACATTTCTCTGAGTACAACATTCTCTCAGCAACGCGAATACCGCCAAAAATGGCTCCCGCGCCTCTAACGACCAGTCAACGCTGCACGTGGAAGGACACACCGATAACCTAGTCGTGTCTGCTACGGGTTTACCTAGGGTTAGCGATGCTGTAACTGTGTTTGTCCGAAAGGGATATCGTGGCCCTGGCACACAGGCAACGGAAGGAACACGGGTAGGTTTTAGTCAGTAAAAGTCTGACGCGCCCCCCCGCTCCACCCAGAGCGGGAGAAGTTATTTAATAATTTCCCACCCAAAAAAAAATTGCGATACTGTAACTACTCTATGTAAATAGACAGACATCCAACAGAAAATGAAAAAAAAACTTTTTTACAAAAAAAACAACCGACTTCCAACAAAAACACTAAAAAGTGAAAAATAACTTTAATTTCGGAAGCACATAACATAACATCACGCCTTGTTTCCTCGAAGGGTAGGGCAGAGGTGTACCTGTAGTACACCCACATTTAATATAATCGAGGAACTAAGGAAAAACTACCCTTCGAGGAAACAAGGCGTGATGTTATGTTATGTGCTTCCGAAATTAAAGTTATTTTTCACTTTTTAGTGTTTTTGTTGGAAGTCGGTTGTTATTTTTTGTAATTTTTTTTTTTATTTTTCATATTTTAGTGGTACCTACCCCACATCAATTCGTATACTACTACTTGCTATGAAAACAACAGAGACAGGAAGTTTTATTTTACACCCCTTAAGGGGTTAAATCTTCAAAAATCTGTTTTTAGCGGTTACCTACGTCATAATAACTATCTGTGTGCCAAATAGCCCAATCAATTCAGTGATTTGAGCTTTGTGTTGATAGATCAGTCAGTAAGTCAGTCACTGTTTCCTTTTGTATGTATTAAATCTATAGTGTAATTCGACATGTTACGACGACCCTAAATTAATTGGGATTAGGGCAGGAGACTGATGATGAAGTATTCAGGCTAAGTTTCAAGTTAATAGATCAACGAAAGGAGATTTTTTTCATACAAACTGTATCCATCCCCTTTTACACCCCCAAAGAGGTTAATTTTTAAAGTGGTTTGCGACTTTTCCATTATTTGACATAGAGGTTATACCAATTTTCGAGTTAATCAAGCCACGTAGTAAAATCCTCTCTTGTAAAATTGACTACCCCTTTTCACCCCGTTATGGGTAGATTTTCGAAAAACCCTGATACAAGTTATT
Source organism: Tiliacea aurago (assembly GCA_948098905.1). Taxonomy (NCBI): domain Eukaryota; kingdom Metazoa; phylum Arthropoda; class Insecta; order Lepidoptera; family Noctuidae; genus Tiliacea; species Tiliacea aurago. The sequence goes on from OX402582.1 coordinate 23,760,827, forward strand.
CTTCATTTTTGGTCTTAAGTATAAATACTGAGTTTCGAGTTGATCGGACCTCGGATCGGAGATTCTTCTATACAAGCTTTGATATCCCATCCGTTGAAGTTAAGTTAACAAAAAAATATAAATTTTATAATTTACTTACGTAAGTATTCGTCCAAGTTTCAAGTTTATTAACCCTAGGAATAAGATTTTTCATGCAAACAAAACCCCCGTTTTCCACCCTTAAAGGTCAAATTTCCAAAAACCCCTTCTTAGCGGATGTCTACGTGCCAAATTTCAGGCCAATCTGTTCAGTGGTTTGAGCTGTGTTGATAGACCAATCAGTCACGGTTTCCTTTTATATGTACATATGGCTAGATATATATAATTATATTGAGAACCTCCTCCTTTTTTGTAGTCGGTTAAAAATCATTTATAGCCAGAGTGCATCTCATGACAATTCCAATAAGACCAAACACGGGTAGGATACATTGTTTTTTAACGGAGTTCCAGTGCCTACCATCTGGCTTCATCATCAGATCAGTTTGATGGTACCATTTTGATCAGAACTATTTATTTAAATTTGCTTCGCTTAACTATCTTAATCCAGATATCTCATCGCCACCCGTGAATTACGTATCACTGAGAAGTTCCGGTGGCCATCTGTGGCCTTCTTCATCTGTTCCACTTCACCAAATTATACTTTCTGAATGCAAATGATTGGTATGCCTATAATATTTAAGGAGTTCCCTCAATTACTCATAGATTCCAACATCAGAACTGGATTTTGAAAAAAATGGGACCAATCTAGAAGAATATCCTTTCAATTAAAAAATAATTTTCCAAATCGGTTCATAAACGACGGAGTTCTGAGATAACAAACATTAAAAAAAAAAAAAGAAAAAGTCGGTTAAAAAAATGGAACGTCATTCTCTCATGGTTGTTTTTATTTCATTGTTCCTGATTATGAAGAGAAGAATAAAATACGTCAAATATTTTTAGTGAATATAGCACGTAACAAACGGATGGACGGTTTGCTTTTACACGAAACAAAAAATTGCTCCATAGGAAACATGTTTCTTGAGAATTTTTCTGTATTTCTTGATAACTATCATAATTATTATCAACCCACTATTCCTGCAGTACCGCTGAGCATAGATCTACATATATTTACTCTTATATAAAAAACAGGTCAAGTGCGTGTCGGACCACCCACAATGAAGGGTTCCGTAGTTCGGATGAATTTATATTTATATTTTTTTATAAACAGGTTCTCCCAAACATCAATATAAGTCACGGTCAATGTCAATTCTCCAACTACAAACGTAAGTTGGCCGACTATTACTTGTTATCTTGTAAAGCTTACTTAGCTTAGTAGATAGTTTTTCTTTCATTTCGATAAATATACTACTGCCCTGTATTTTTTCACATAGCCAAAAACAACCATTTAGCTGGCAAGTTACTCACGGAAAAATAGCACTTTAAATTAAATTTATTTGCAAGAATATTGTAGTTTTTCTGAAACCTTCACCAATTTAAAGATAATTTAATTATTGATCTTTTAGTATAATCGTTTTATTAAAATATCTTTTATTTTGTTTATAATAAATTAAGAATGCGTCAAATTGGGGATAGTGCTCCTTGATGGGCGAGTCATATTACTGGCTGAACGTACGACGCATTGCGTGAGCTCAATACAGAACACGCAAGCTAACCACTCAAGGTCACTGGCATATATCTGCGTCTTAAGACATCAATCTGTCTCCGTCATCTTCAAAAGATTGTCAGAAACAAAGCGATATTTTAAATTCATTTAGCGCCAAATTTATTTGTGCAATCGGGCCTAAGTATGTATAATATGATTAAAAAAGTCACTGCCAGATAACATAACTCATACACTCAGCACAAAATGAAACACCTCATAACGTATTAATTATCATTAGTGCTTGTACCAACAGTTTGAATAATATGAACTGTAATTTATCATCAAGTGCAGCTGCTGTTGAAATTAAATACAATTATACGAATTATGTGAAGAGCTGGGTTAAATCTGCGTATGTAGGTCGCGAGGGCGCTGTGGATATTTTTGTTCGGATAGACTATAGAGGAAGAGAATGTATAACGTTATGGTCTTTGTCATCACGGTTTTTAAATATTCAGTGATAGTCTACACTATCGTACGCACGTTCGTACGTTACAAAGTACCGCCTGATTTGAATATTGTGAAGCACAGTCCCAGATATCAATCGGTTATATCATTTAATAAGTTACCTCTAGATATAAAAAGCGCTATCTACTCAAGCTCTTTTAAAAATCAACTTAAACATTTCCTGTTGAATAAGTGTCTTTATGCTGTTGAACATCTATAACGATATTCCTATACATGTTGTTATGCATTGTTGTGATATTTAACGTGTTTTTCCGTAGGTATGTGGTGACAAGTCTTTTACAGTTCAAGCAGTGCGGTTATGGAATGCCTTGCCTGTGTCGGTAAGGCGTGCTCAATCTTTGTCCACTTTTAAGATTCAGGTAAAAAAACACTTCCTCTCTCCTTACATAACACAGTTCCCTGCTCTTGTTTCATGTATATTATTGTATATATGTATATATTTATTAGATAAGTGTATGCTTTGTGTATGTATGTATTTATTGTATATATTAATGGTACACCACTGACTACCTGCAGTATTGTCTCTCCTGCTCCCATTAATCCACCCAAAGGTTGTCTGTAAAAGATCGTTTTTAAAATTTAAACATTTATATCTGTAACTTTTATGGTGTACATAATAAAGAGTATTTTATTCTATTCTATGTTTTTTTTTAATACCATGCAATTTACATACATAAACGCACGCCTTCTTCCCATGGGGGTAGGCAGAAACTAGAGAACGCCACCTGCTACGCTCCTTAGATACTCATTTTGCTTCGCCTACGTTCATACATCTGGTCATACACGTAATTGCCATGTAATTTCAGATACAATTTATTGTTCATGAATAAATGACTTAACACTTCATCATTCATCATTTCAGCCACTGCTGGACATAGGTCTCCCCTAAAGGGGGGTTTGCTATAATAGCCATGCTTAGCCGGCGGGTTGGCAATCGCAGTATGGTGTTAAAATGCATAGAGAACGCTGCTGCCCATTCTCTAGTAAGTCCCTTAGTCGCCTTTTACGACACCCACGGGAAGAAATAAGGGAGTACTATTCTTTACGTCCGGCACCACACAGACTTATGACTTATCACTGAATAATAAAAAAAAAAAAACTTGTAAAGTGGATATTTATATTTACTGTTACACATTTTGAGACGCTTAACGAAGCCGAGCGTCACTTGTATCCCCGTCGCACGTCCGCGTCGTTGTAATCATTTTAGTACTGGATTATCGGGGTCTACTCCGAAGCGATAATCCCAAGTATCGGCCGAATGTCCGGCCGTTTCTTGACTTCCAAAGATTTCTTTTTTGACTTCAAGTCACATTTTTGACTTTGGCTTATCTCTTTGACCGTCGTTTTTTTTTCTTTCGTCGTAGTCAGCCATAGTTAGCCGTAGTCAGGAAACTGCCAAACACGGCCGATACTTCGGATTTATCGTCGGAGTACATGCCTGGTAAAGTTCTCGTTACGGAGAAGGTCAAAGTTCCAACGTTTTTTTTAACTTTTTTTCCCGAAAACAAATATTTAAAGGTTATAACTTAATTTTAAAATACCCCCACTACTCCTGTACCGTTGCCTACACCTATAGTACAATGTATGTAAATTGCGCGCTGCCGTAGCGATTTTTCACACCAAAAATTAAAAAGTAATTTCCCAGCAATCATTTTTGCTTAATGTTACCAAGTTTGATGACCAGAATGCGTAGATAACGGCTATGTGATGGGCCTGTATACACCTTGTATTTAATGAACAAAGACAAGTTTCAGATTTTTTAGTATAAGTACTTCAATAACATTTAGAACCAAATCCATCCAAAGTTATACACTTCAAGACTTCACCTTAATGCTTTTAAGCTAATGAGCAATAATAAATAAAACATGGACCTGTACTACACAAATCCATACATTTGCTTGTAAATAACAACATTTTGAAATACCTAGTACCGACTCGAGTGCCACCTATGTTTTTTTGAATAGCAAATTACACATTATCTTAAATGTTCCACAGAATGCCAACACAGATTTAAAGAAATATAACTTTTCGAACTCAACGGGATTATGTATTCAAATATAGAATTTGAAATTCATAAGAAGTCCCTATATTTCGAGGGAACATGGTTATTTATCGAAACATTTTTCAGAGGCATCGCACTCTGGAAAATGTTTTTTCTTTCTTTCTCTATTTTGTCATTTCCCTTTTGAATATTCACGTTCACAATCGAGTAGTTCGACGCGAATTTTAAAATTTTTAGCACTCTTTCGTGCAGTTTTTCAAGCATAATAATGTTCGTCGAGATGTAGTTATGAAGTCTGTCATTTTATTTTATTGCTGCCATATAATATGATGTCTTTTGAAACTGTCTGGGGGAATACGTGAGATCAATAACCTTCTTTTGAAACTTAGTGAGTTGGTAAAAAATAACAGTATTTTTTTTATACATGTATATATAATTTCTTTATTTCAGACTACACATACAAGTACACACATTCCATATAGTATTAGTAACAATGACTTACAAACTATGTTAGTAAAATTAAAAAAAAAAACGAAAACTACTAATAACTACGTGGCCCAACACACGTTGGCACGTGCCTCCGTACCCAGTGCCTTACGAAGGGGCTGTCCACTTTATCAAATAATGTTTTTAGGATGCCGTTGGAACTTCCGCGCAACCTACCCATTATTGACGCTGTACTTTTCGTTATACGAGCATGAAAACCGTCAACACGGGCTTCCGCGAACATCTGCGAAGCGCTGCAGAAGCGCGGAAGCCCCATCAACATCCTAAAACCATTATTATGCTGCTTATTTTTAATTTCCTAATTTATTGTAGTGTAGAAACAACCAGAATTGAAACAGCAGAATCGTGAAATAAGCGTTTTTATTTAGGACTGACAATCATTTGATTATACAGTATAACCATAACTATTATATTATTAGATTTTTATTTCCTAGAAATTCTAGCAAATAAGTACGTGTCGGCTTTTTTAGGAGTGACGAAAATTCCCTTTAACCCCTTTGAATACTTACTTTTTGACTGTGATATATTTTGACTTTGAATACTTACCCGACTTCAAGTCACGTCTTGGACATTGACTTATCTTTGGCTGTCGATTTTTTTTTCTTACGCCTTTCGCAGTCATAGAGAATCGTAGTCAGGAAACGGCCGAAACTAGGATTTATCTCCGGAGTAGATAGTCCCCCTATAGTCCCCCTGGACTTATAGGTAGATCGAATCGCCAATCCATCTTGAGCTAGCATGGTCATCAATGCTCGTGCTTTCTATATGAGAAAAGGAATTTGCCCTTACAGTAAAACACGCACAGTGTAGGTATAAAATATTGAATTAATTATTTTTTTTCATTATTTCAAGACTAGTAATGAGAGAAAGAAGAAAGAGGGACAGAAGAAGAATGAGAGAGGAGAAAGAAAGAGAGAAGAACGAAGAGAGAGAGACCACAGGGCTGTGTGTGTGAGAGTTAAGAATTTTATCCTACAATTACCATAATGTATGAGTGTATACCGTCTGTGATACAGGTTTATCTTAGTAGGTACAGGGATCTAACATTTATCTTTGTAAATTATTTCGAAGATTTTATGTTAATATTTTACCACTTGTAATACTGAATAAATATTTATTATTGATTTATTTTTATTAGTAATATAATTATACAACATTTCCCGGAATTAACGCACAATTATGTTCTGATAACTCGTCAAAAAAAACAGCTGATTTTTTTTTCGCGATTTCAGGTTTGGTCCCATAGTAAAAGTTGTTCATAATGATGAGTACAATGACCCCTTAAGAGGTTGTGCGTTAATTCGGGAACATATTGTATACATAACATCACGTCTTGTTTCCCCGAAGGGTTGGGCAGAGGTGTAGGTACCTCTAGTACACCCCACCACATTTCACTAGTTATGTTTAAGTCCCATTTAACAAGGGGCGAGCCTATTGCCATCAACCGGGCATAAATCCAGACTCCGGGCTGCTACTGAGAAATTCGAGGTAGAAAAACCCAATATCACTTTGCCCGATCCGAGAATCGAACTCAGGGCCTAATGCTTAACAGTAGCGCTTGCGACCACTAGACCAAAAAGCCGAAAAGGATTTTTTTTTTTGAGTGAATAATTTTATCTTTTTCCTGACACTAATAATTTATATGACACTAATATTAAATTTACATGAATATGGAATTTTGACATTATAACAAAAAAATATTTAGAATTTATTAAGTTTATAATTATAAACTTTGTTAGAGCCTATTCTAGGTAAATTTTCGATTTTGTTATTGTTAATTATTTTCAATGCTAAGGAAATATTTGTACGCCAATACTTGAGCATGCAAGATATTACGTTGACTGTAATATCTTGCATGCTCTTGTATGTATACAATGTTTAAACAAATAAAGAAATCTTACCAACGAAGCAATCCACACTGACACTAATATGCTGGTAATAAGAACATCACTAAAATCGGATAGGAAAGTTATTGATTATTGCTTAACCAAGCATATCTCTTAAGCTGGCTGGCCCGATCACTCGCTGAATAGAATTAGGACTAAGCGTATTGAAAACGTCATTCAGTATTTGTTTCAATATAGATAGCCAGTCTAAATATTCAGAGATATTTAGCTCAATAAAGCGTTTAACGTATTCAGGGCGAATTTCACCATTGAAACCGAGCTGTCAGTGACATCATTGATGTGGATCATATGTGTCCAAGCAAAAAGGTGCCAGTTCTCGGCATTTAGTTTCCGAGATATACGCAGTTTTGTAAAGTTGGGTGAAAAAATTGCATTTCGCGATATTAATTGTTCTTTTTTTTTTATTGAATTTAAATGATTTTATTTTTGTAAGTAGGTTTTGTACAAACACTTTTACACGTCAATCATATTTTAAACACTAGATGAGGTTGGATTATTAATTAATGCTCAATTATCTACAAGTTCTTATAGTAAATGACTTTAATATGATGTTTCTAAGTACCAGAAATTTTATGACAAAAGTTTAGTAAAAAGGTACCAATGGCTATGTTAAATTTGAAAATGCTTTTTTAACTTCAAATGTCTGATAAAAAAGAAATGTGCCAGTTTTTAGGGTTCCGTACCAAAATGGTAAAAAGGAACCCTTATGGTGAGACTAAGTCTGTCTGTCTGTCACACCTGGATATCTCAAGAACTAGTAATGCTATCAACTTGAAATTTAGAATAGTTTTAGATCACGTTTGCTATCTATTTTCGATCTATTTTGCAAATAAGAGAGAAATTAAAAAATATATATCTTTTTTGCAAAAGGGATTGAAATTGGTCTTAAAATTTTGAAGTGGGTCTACTAGGACATGTGGGGTATCTGTGGGGACTTTTGATGAAAAATGTAAATTAAAAAAATCTGAAATTATAATTCTATGTGATAGAAGTTTATGTAAAGATTACAGGAAAAATAAAACGATGTCTCTAAACAGCACAGTTTGTCAGAAATCATCAACATCATAATATACGTACGGAACCCTTGGTGCGCGAGTCCGACTCGCTCTTGACCGGTTTTAATCCTTGCTATCAATTGACTATTTTATATATCGAATCTAGTCTTAACTAAATACCCCACTACTGGATCCTTTTTGCTTTGACGCGCACATTATGACACTGACAGCTCTTGAAAGTAGTTTAAATGTGCTAATCGCGTTCAGTTTAATTGACGAAATTCACCCTTAATGAGCTGACATGCAAGCACAAATAACTCCGCAATTCAATACATTTTTCCAATTTCACATCTCAACCAATGCGGGGTACATTTGGCAGTTATCGGTATGTCGTTATTAGTACCGATAAACGTCGAAATGGAATGACATTGCGTTGTTTACGACCGTATCGATAAAATCTGACGTGTTTTCCAGCTGTCCAGTATCTGTAATTTTAGAAGCTGTTTTTATTTGTTTGAATTTCAATTTTGGGGAAGCATTGTCGTAAAATGTTTGTAGCGATTTGATTTATTTTTGCATTTTGTTGTTTTGATTTTGTGTGGGACTTGGGGCCTTTACTCACCAGGGCCGGGGCCGGGGTAAAAATGAAAATAATAAAGGACTACATGAGGTCTCGATCAGTGACCAATTGATGGCAAAAGCCTCGCGCCCTGTTAAATGCGTGACTTAAGAGTGTTTACGACGTACGGTATTTCATTCAAACTTTCAAGCCCTTGTTTTTCGAAATGACGCAACCGATTTTAATGAAACTTCATACGCATAAGCAAGATACAAAGGTCTAAAAAGTTAGTTAAGTACATTTTCGAAATTTCTTATTTAAAAACAGATAACTGGAAATCTGTTTCTATGGAATATTTAAAATTGGTGTAATTTGGCTGTAACACAATTTTTCTAAAATATTCTTAACTAATTTTTTTAGACCTTGATATCCTGCTTATGCGTAAAAGCTCATGCTCAAATGTCTTCATTGAAGTTAACTGCACTAAAAAGTCTGATTACAACAACTGTGTAAATCATCATCATCTGCCTAGCCCTTTTGCAATAATGTTGGGGTCGGCTTCCAGTTAATCGGATGCAGCTAAAACCAGTATTTTATAAAGCCATGAAGCTACTGCCTAAAAAAATATCAACAAAAATACAACGTAAAACAAAACGAACAAAATAATAATAATAATTGCGTGTGAATGTTTACAATAAAAAGTTTAATAAACACAACTCTCATAATGACAAATGTGTTTTAAACAAACATTTACCCGCAATAACTCAGTATCCCACTAAAGGTCAACTTATATTTTATTAACTAACTTTTTACATACGTGAAATGAGCTGACTCTGAAACTGCTTATAGTTGCCGGCAATATGCTGTAGCACTGCTGACTTAGCGCCGTGTCTAAATTAAAGTTGCACACCAACACACACCCACAAGCATACGGTGGGTTACTTTGGTCACAGACACACACACTCACACACATTAAAGTAGACACAAACATTTTTGTTGAAGTTAGAGTGTAACCGTGTGTGTTGTCATTATACTATGCAATTTTGTTCTAGTCGTAACAGGTAACACAGAAGACTTATTTTTTTTATATGATAATGATGATTATTAGATACAATCAGTCTCCGTTTGAATCAGATGTGGCACATGTCTTCCTAACCATGCCAGGTGACATAAACCAATTCATCATCATCATATCAGCCGAAAGACGTCCACTGCTGGACATAGGCCTACCCCAAAAAGGGGCCGATTTGCCATAATCGCCACGCTTGGCAGGCGGGTTGGCGATAGCAGTATGGTTTTAAAAATGCATAGAGAACGCTGCTGCCCATTCTCTAGTAAGTCCCTTAGTCGCCTTTTACGACACCCACGGGAAGAAATAGGATGGTGCTATTCTTTACGTCCGGCACCACACGGAACCAATAAAAAAAAAACAATTTGCCCTACTGAAAAAAGATAATATTCTATGATAAATACTCGTGGAGCCACATGGGTCGATCCATCAGGTTAAGCTACGTTTGCCGCGGTTGGTCCGTGGATGGGTGACCATCTTTACATACCGAGACTACTCCATGCCTCGGAAAGCACATTAAGCCGTTGGTCCCGGCTGTCATTCGTGGATCTTTCACAGTCGTTACGGGTCGTCAGAAGCCCGAAAGTCTGACAATCAGTCTTACCAACGGGTATCGTATTACCCAGTTACTGGGTTGTGGGGGTCAGATAGGCAGTAGCTCCAACATGTTCTCTGCTAAATCCCATCAGAGAACATGTTTTTCATCTACAATTTTAGTTTGTACTTGGGGTGACACAAACATGGTAATCATAAAATATTCATCGTACGGAACCCTAACCACGGGAGTTCAACTTGCACTTGTCCGGTTTTTGAAAGTGTAATTACCTATCTTTTAGATACTTTTACAGTGACAAGTAATTTTAACATCTCACACAAACGATCTTAGATGCAGCAAAGCATGTTTGTGTAGACAATACCATACATATACACCCACACAGGCGTAAAACAACAGCGGGAACAATGTACCTGAAAGTTTTGCGTGTGTGCAAATACAAATTAGGTTTTAATATTTCAGGGAATTTTCTCTTAGTACGAGGCATTGTAGCATTCTTGTAGATGTAATTTTCGCGCCTAATAATAGAATAACGGCCTGTTTCTGAGTCCTAATTATTTTGAAACGTAATATTTTGCTTAAGCTCTGTAATACTCGGCTGAGACTTTGCGCGTTGTTCGAGTAGCCGACTGTAATAGGCCTTTTTTTTAAGTTAGAGACAAATTGTGCGGTTTGTTGCTACAGATTTTTTATTTATATAAACTTATTGCGGCTTTTCTCCGACTGGCTTCATGCAATTCTATCCTTACTATTCTCTGGTCAATATTCTCTCTCTCTACAGTCTCTACCGTAAAAAAAATATCCCCCGGACCGAAATTCGATCGTGGCGACTGAAACGGCATCAACATCGCCATATGCGAACACAGCGTCATACTGACGACACGCAAAATCCTGCATCGCGCAAGCAGAGTTTACCGCGCAACTAGAATAAAATAGAATACTCTTTATTATGTACACCATAAAAGTTACAGATATAAATGCACTAGCATTTATACAATACAACGTCTTGACATCAACCATCGGGCAGTTGCCCACCAGACACAACACCTGGTCGGAGGATCCTACATTTTCTATAGAGGATGAGTGAACTGTACACCCTGTTCCTCATGCCTCTAAACTGGTGACCCCGAGTATGAACGTCAGCGCAGCCTTCGTGCAACTCCTGCAGCGTGACGTCATCATCATCATCACTTCCTCGAGCTTTCGAGCGGCGAGTCACACAGCCAGCCAGCACCCTCAGTTTCAACGGGTATCCTGACCACCAACATGCAGCGGACGCGCATCGCTGGTAATCACCCACAGCCTCATCAGCAACTTTGGCACAGCACACTGCACTTTTGGCCGGTCCACAAGCAGAGATCATACGTCTCCTGGTCGACGCCAGCAGTCAGCCACAACCCGGCGCTGTACTACATCCGACGCACTGGATCATAACGCAACAACACCCCGACTCACTGGGGAATCACCGCAGACAGTTCCGATTCAACGAGAACTATGCGGCAACCGGTTCCGACTCACTGAAACCCTCTACTGGCACTGGCAAGTATCGCAAGATACACGACTCAAGCCCATATTGACCTCCCGTCTCCGGAGGGGAGTGATGTAGCGGCATCAACATCGCCACATGCAAACTACGCGTCACACTGATGTCACGCAAAATCCTGCATCGCGCAAGCAGAGTTTACCGCGCGACTAGCATATATACAACATCCCGATATTAATCGTTGGGCAGTTGCCCACCAGACACAACACCCGTCTGGAGGATCCTCTCTTTTCTATAGAGGATGAGTGTACTATACACCTTGTTCCTCATGCCTCTAAAGCGACCAATCTCAGTGGACACCAGACTTCAGTGCGGGTGATATTATAGTGCACAAGTTTGTGGGCAGACACAGATTCAGATTCAGATTCGGATTATTTTTTTGTAAACATAGGTTACACAGGTGTGTGAGATGTTAAATTCACAGGCGCACTCTCTCTTCTCTCATTCTCATAGTCCGATGGGACGGCTATCCGGCACGATCGGAGAGACATCAGGCGCAGGGCCAACGGCTTAACGTGCTTTCCGAGGCACAAGGGTATCATCCCACCAACTCCCAAACTCCGGACTGTCCCAATAACACTTTTACACTTTTGTTATTCTCTACCGTAAACTCAGAATGGCAAATGTTAAAAACTGCTGTCATTTGTAAGTTCAAATACAAAGCAAGTATTTTATATACCAAACTTAATTTATTACCTAAAGTTATTCGAACCGAAATGGGAATTGCTAAAACTCATTAAACATAATTCCAGGCTATGAAGTTTTAAACATTTAATTGACATATTTGTACACGAATGTTAAACTACACATAATTAAGAGAAACAGAAATGAGTTTAAACGAACGTCAAATTAAGTTAAATATGGTTTGCGAATATTCAAGAATTAAATGTGCACGACTGTACAAGTTTTTACATTCGAATGACGGACTTGAGTGCTAAAAAAAGTTTTTATTTTATACACTTTCGAGTAAACGTGCGTTGGAGTAGTCGTTGGTTGAGGGTTTAAAACCAGCTGCTGCAGGAATGTAGTTACTTTTTCGCTGCCATTTCTCATATTTATCTAAGAAGCTTCTGATTGATGGTTCAAAGGAAAATATCTTTTAAGGGTGCTATCAAAAAAAAAGTGTTTTTCGTCAATTACTTATCTAATTTTGAGAAAGCTTAAAATAATTGAAACATTAAGTCTGTGTAAGTATAAAAAACCACAGTTTTCGTGGTGATAAACCATTCGGGTCAGTCTCAACACCTGATAATAGTTTCATCACTTTTGCGCTCTCGAAAATCTAGCTTGTTTCGCCGTTGATTTACATAACGAAGATATTATATAAACATAAAATAAAATTTAGATTTTATCACACGGATAGCTCAAGCCCTGTGTGTGATTTTTAAATTTCTTGATAAGGTAAACAATGGGAAAAAAACATAACCAGCAGTGTTTTTAAAAAAATACAGGTTTTGTCAACATTATTTTCTGCGACTATTTGTAACATTTTGATAGTTCTTTTTGCTTCCTTTTTGACTTGAACATGTCTGCTTACATCAAATAGTTTTAAAAACTAAATTTATGTTATTATATTGAAGAAAAATGTTCCTAAATTCAACACGATATCGTCAATTTTGTGTGAAGAGGCAACGAAAACTATTGTTTACAATACTATGAACCAACATTTTTAAATAAAAGATTACTAGATTTGGAGATGAAGGAGTAATCTGTGTGGCAATTATTAGTTACATTTGGTTTAGTTAAATTTTTATCAAATGTGCGAATGCGTCCTTAAAAACCCACACTATCTGATCTGAAAGTTTCCACAGTGAGTTAGCGTCATTACACAATAAGTGTTCCTTCTCGTAAGAAGAAAAATTAGCACTACAGGGGGTCTACTCCAAACATAAATCCGAAGTATCGGCTGAATGTTCGGTCGTTGCTGAACTACGGCTAACTATGGCTGACTACGGCGAAAGAAAAAAAAAACGACAATCAAAAAGACAAGCCAAAGTAAAAAATGCGACTTTAAGTCGGGTAAGGATTCAAAGTCAAAAATGTGACTTTAAGTCGGGTAAGGATTCAAATTCAAAAAAAAGTATCGGCCGAACATTCGGCCGATACTTCGGAATAAAGGCTTCTACAGACCGGCATGACACGCTACGTGACACAATGGCCCCGCGTGTCGTGTGACGAGCGGTTCTTTTGTGTCGCGTCGCGAGTCGCGCCGGTGTGTAGAAGCCTTAACGCTTCTGAGTAGACCCCCTGGGCTATTGTTGAAGATTGCTAGTGTAATAATATTGTTGAAAAACACACACGTTGTTGCTCCACAAAAGAACACATTACCCCAAAATTTACCCATAATGCGGTAACAGTCGAAATAAAAAAGGATACACGTATGAGGAAATTAAAAAAGCAGCCGTGATTAACTCGGAGCGCTTTAAAGCGGCAGTAAGCGTTAAATTATAAAAAAATCGTAAAAATATATGTAATGTCGTCTACAGGCATCCGGGAACATTCCCGAGATTTACAACTATACGCACATGTTTAAAGCACGTAAACGAGAAATAAGTCCATCAAAACCTGAATAATTTTGTGTCTATATGAATTTTACGGTGGCGCTAATTTTAAATAATGTTTTTGTTACACTTTGTTACCTTTAATGCTGATAATCCCGTTTTTATACCTTTACCTACGTACGTGAACCCTTCAAGTCCTTGAAAATTATGGAAGAGAAAATTTACATTGCTTGTGATAGGTAGGAAAGTAATTATTGGGAGGCAGGAGTTGTAGGAAATATTTGCTTTGTGTGTGTAAGTTTGCAAAGTTTTAATTACCTAACTTAAGATTTTTAAGGTTCCGCAGATAGGCGCGATGCGCCACTAGTAGCACAATTTCTATGAACATTTTCTGGAAAGGGACGCGCTGGCGTCGCGCTGCCTGTCATGCCCGCAATATCGCGCCAGTCTGCACGAGCCTTTAAAGCAAATGGTAAATTTTCAATCGTTTCCCAAATTTATAATAATATGGATTGACATTATTTCATAATTACGATGTAGTCCACCAATGCCTACATTCCAGCCGTTGAGAGAATTCCTAACATCTGCCAGTTGGACATTCTCTAGTTGTAATAAGGATCAAATTCACAAAACACACATTCGTTAGTATGAAACTGACAAGTGTCAAGAACGTATTCTATCAACGGCCGAACTGTAAAATTAATTAATCTTCACAAAATTCTAGGAATCGTTAACAATATTCATCTCGTGAACATAAATCAAAAGCGACCATAAAAACCCGTTTTACTCGGTTAACTAAATAAAACCAGCCTTAAATCAGCGTAACAATACCCCAACTATAATAAAGTGTGGAAAAACAAACTAGATATAATGTTCCAGCCTATCAAAACAATTTACACGAATGAATGGACCATCGTTATGAGTTACGGCTTACCCCGACCATAATGTATTCTCCTCACAGTAGTCTAACAAAAATATGATGCCGATATCATAAGTCTTTAGGCGTATTTGTAATTTTCTACAGCACGATACATGAGCGATACGATACGTCGGCGACACGATACGTCGGCGACACGACACGAAACGATATCGCGCTTGGTGCGAAATTAAAATGGGAATTATGTGTAAAATACATCAAATAAAATATACAAATAATAATTTGCTGTAGCACAAACTGACGACTTTTATGCCGTTATGGGGAAGAATACCGCATCATAAGCAGGATGCGGGCTAGCAGCAACAGTATCTTGGAAACCTTAGCTGAACAACACGATGTGCCAATATTTAGACACTCTGTCCGTTTGCGTGTGCGGCAGGGATGAATGTTACTTGATGTGTACTTAATAATTACTAACCCTTGTACAGTTGTACTAGTTCTTTGTACTGACCAGTGGAACAATGTTGTCAAATACCCTAGTACTTTATCTAAGTAGTTTGTATTTATTTTGTTTCTTATTTATAATCTCACTGTACGCTGCACCGGTCGACGTCATCACGTCAACGCCGGCTATCGCTGAAAACCAACGCTGGGGCTCTGTCTCGAATAGGGTCGCAGCATTATGCTGAGTGGTGGCCGTTTTGCGTGGATGTGACGCATATTTTCCCCCTACTTGTTCTTTTTGTATCTATGTTCTTTCTTTGCGTCATTTTTACCGCAAATAAACGTATTTTCTTTCTTTTCTTTTAAATAAAATAATAATATTCTAAATCAGAAGTAGAGTTCATTTAAAGAAAAGAAATATTAATATCAAAACCGATTTTTTATACTAAAGAAACCTTATCACAATTATAGCTACAACTAACATACGTCCGTCACGTCCAAATGCCACTGCAAAAGTCAGAGCCGCCGTCGGTCAATGCCACGTGCAACCCACCACCGGCACGTCGCTTGCCCCACCGCTCACGTGATCCTACGTCACGATGATGCGATGTTAGGCCCCGCCTCGTGTCTGATTCCTCTAACAATATATGTACATTATGCAATATAAAAATACACCCGTTAATTTACCGATAAGATGCATCAGACGATAGGTTTGCAAACTTCATGTCACTTTTGACTTATCAAATAAAGAAAGTTATAGTAATTCGTTTTTTTGTAGAGAATATAGTAGACAGCGACAAGATTGAACGTTGACCATAAAACTAAAACGTTTGTAAACAATCAATGTTTGTGATGATAAATTATGTGTATTCTGTAAATTGGTTTTAACAAACACTAACACGTCAAAATCACATTTTAAAATTATATGAGATGTGGTTCTTATCCGACTACTCTAATTTATTTTTTGGTTCTTTGCACTTGTTTCATGATTATTATTGATATATGTATCTAAGATATATGTATCTATATGTATGTAAGTTTAATATGTGTTATGTATGCATGTATTTGTTGTATATGTAAATAGTACACCAAAAACTACCTGCAGTATTGTCTCTCCTTCCCTCTTAATCCATCCAAATTTAAAATATTCCTTTTAGCGTTAAGGCCGCCCATTTTTTCACCCTATATAAAATGTCTACATTTACATATCTGTAATTTTTATGGTGTTCATAATAAAGAGTATTCTATTCTACTCTGAGAATAATCAACGAAACAAACTCCGAGTTTACAGACTCACTGTTTTCAAATATCGTGACGTATCATTATCGTGTCGTATCGTATGTATAAAAACGCCCTTTCTTAACAAATATGAGTAATATAATAAAATAAAATAGAACAGAGTTAAGGGGTAAGCATCCATATTTCCGCCCCTGAATTATTTATCATTGTAATTCCTTCTGCGATCAGTTCTGTCGTGTTATCTTTCTTCGGTTTTTATAAGGGAAATCCCTTAGGATCAGGCCTTCGTTTTTTGGGCAAAAAAACATAGACGCTGCGCCGCCTTTGTATGGAAGATTTTGTCTTCGTAATGTATAATACAATTTATTAACGTGCTAACGGGCTTAACGTGCTTCGGAAAGCACGTTAAGCCGCTTGTCGCAGCTGTCATTCGTGGATCTTTGACAGTGGTTACGGGGCGTCTGAAGCCCGAAAGTCTGACAACCAGTCTTACCAAGGGGTATCGTATTACCCAGTGACTGGGCTGTAGAGGTCAGATAGGTAGTCGCTTCATTTAAAATACTGGTATTAAAGGGCTAACGGTTAGACTGGAAGGCGACCCCAACATAGAAAAAAGCTGGGCAGATGATGATGATGATGATGATTATATTTGCTCAACATTCAATAAACCATGAAGCAAAAAAAAACCGGTCAAAAGCAAGTCGGACTCGCGCACCGAGGGTTTCGTACGTATATATGATGTTGATGATTTCTGAAAAACTGTGCTATTTAGAGACATCGTTTTATTTTTCCTGTAATCTTTACATAAACTTCTATCACATAGAATAATTTCTGAGTTTTTATCTATGCAAACTTCGGAGATAAGGAGGGAACGGTTTTTTTTTTCATTTTTGATCAATAACCGGAAACTATGTTGCCTAAAAAAAAAATGTTTGAAATTGTGCAAAAAGCGCTTTTTCATATGATACCCCACATGCCCTAGTATCCCCACTTCAAATTTTTAAGACCCCCTTTCAGTCCCTTTTGCAAAAAAGATAAGTATTTTTTTTTTATTTCTGTCTTGCTTGCATAATAATTGGGCCAACGTCATACAAAACTATTCTAAATTTTAAGTTAATAGCATTAGTAGTTCATGGGATATCCAGGTGTGACAGACAGACAGACTTAGTCTCACCATAAGGGTTCCTTTTTACCATTTTAGTACAGAACCCTAAAAACAGGAACATATTTTTAATGCTTGTCAAAAGTGTCTCCTCACCTTTACTTACAGTACCAAAAGCCCACAAAAGTTCACTATCCTCAAACTTTAACAACAGGAAGTCCTGCCAATGAAACCTGAACAATAAAAGCATGAAACTACCCACCAATCCCCAAAGGGTAGTTTTAACTTTAATCTATGTGGCTGACGACCCAGCGTTCGGGCGATTGGAAAGAAATTGCTTGAATGTGAGCCACCGACCAAATAGCCGCAGGGAATACTTTATTTAATTACCTCGTATCATGGTCCATTTTTATTTCAAAACGATTTGTGGATTGGAGGGAGTTTCGTTAATCGCTTGTTTTGTTGTGGGGTCAATAACACTTGAGCTTTGATAGCATTTTATCGGTATCGGATTTATTATTTATCTGTATTGTGTTTATTGCTGTATTTTTTAACCAGAATATCCATTGATGTATTAAATAGGAAGATAGGCCACTCTCTTACATCACGTAAATATTAAATGGACCCGATGTCGTGCGACATGCGTCATGTGCTCGACAACCGAAATAGAGAGACATATTACGCGGGCTATAGCGGGAACAAGATAGCAAAAATTGACACTGTTACGTACCCATAACAACTCGGAAACAAACTACGATTCGGGTATTCCCCGCAAACCGAGAGTAATCTAGGTCGATTGTGTTCTTTCCCCTTATTTATGCGGTCTACTTCGAGGAGCGCATACCAAATCTTCCTATTTAATACATCAATGAGAATATCACGAACTTTCTGCAAAATATTTCTAGTATGGTTTGCATAGAGTGGATGAAAAAAACGAGTGAGCCTTTCAGTAGTCGCCCGCCGTATAAGATGTGTAAGCACATCTGAAATGTAACCTTGGTAATAAGCAACTAAGCAGCTACATAAATTAACCTCAAAATTAAAAAGCTTAATACTGAAATATTTATTTTGTATAATAATATTCATTACTAGTAGTAGACCCCCTCTACTTAAAATCTATATAGTTCTTACTAATTCCATGAGTAAACTAATTCCATGAGTAAACTAATTCCATGAGTAAACTAATTCCATGAGTAAACTAATTCCATGAGTAAACTAATTCCATGAGTAAACTAATTCCATGAGTAAACTAATTCCATGAGTAAACTAATTCCATACTATTCATCATCATCATTTCAGCCGAAAACGACCACTGCTGGTCATAGGCCTTCCCTAAAGGGGGGGTTTGCCAAAATCGCCACGCTTGGCAGGCGGGTTGGCGATCACAGGATGGTATTAAAACGCCTTTTACGACACCCACGGGAAGAAATGGGATAGTGCTATTCTTTACGTCAGGCACCAAACGGACCATACTACGGAATTCCATACTATTATACAGTACTTACTCATCATCATCATCATTCATTCAGCCGAAAGACGTCCACTGCTAGACATAGGCCACCCCCAAAAGGGGGGTTTGCCATAATCGCCACGCTTGGCAGGCGGGTTGGTGGTCGCAGTATGGTGTTAAATGCATAGAGAATGCTGCTGCCCATTCTCTAGTAAGTCCCTTAGTGGTTAGTGTCTAGTAAGTACTTACTAATTGAACGTGGTTGACGGCACGGTTGGCGCAGTTAGTTAAGCGATTGACTGCTGCGCTGCGTATCGCGGGTTCGATTCCCGCACGGAACAAATATTTGTATGACCTACAAGTAGTTGATCCGAGTCTGGCTGTTGGTGTATGTGAATTTAAATGTTTGTAAACGCACCCACAATACAGGAGAAATTCCTAGTGTGGGGCAACGTTTTAAAAAAAAACAAAAACAAACAAACAATACCATGCTATTAAAAAGTACTTACTTATTCCATGCTCAAGCTGCCACTTCATGTTACACACTTCCGTCCCTTTTCACGAAATCACTACCACAGAAAGCGAGAGAAAAGGTGTAAAAAAATAGCACTAAAAAAATACTATTACATGGTAGATTTTTGAAATGGGGCAGTAAGGGCAGCCTAGGTACCACTGCGAACGTTCCCGGTCGACCACTTTTCGCCCTTATGCCCACAGTAATAAGGTTCAAAAATGGTCGACCGGGAACTTTCGCGATGGCAAATATAATTAATATTATCTTGAACATAATTATGGACCTAATATACATTTATTTTTAATTTTATTCTATAGTAACATTCTAATTTGACATTTTTCAATATCAATAATAATTAATGTATATTTGTATATTTGTGATAAGATAACATACTGTGACATTTTAATTTGTAATTTTATTTGTTCTTCTTACCAATTTTTATAATTTTTGCGTGCCTATTTCCAGGCAGAATGTACATGGCTCACTCCTATCTACTCCACCTGTATTTAAATGTAACCTACATTCGTTGCAAATAAATGATTGATTGATTGGTACCTTAACCATTGTAGTTACATGAAAACGGTATAAGGACATTAATCTGCATCCACTGTTCGCCACACCAATTTTTGGTTTGGTGGGCCAAGGCTTGTTACACCAATTTTGAAACGAATGTATAGTCAGCAAGAAAATTGACAATTTCCACAAAATCTTTTATATTATTAATGCCGAAATAATCCTGGTTTTTAAATGGAGCAAAAAACTCTTACTGTCCCGTCTCAAACATCCGCACTGTATTGTAGTTTTTAATTCACTCTATGGCATAGAGTTATGTTATAATATTTGAAGAGTCTTCGCAAACCATAATACAAATATTTTGCAGTTTTTAATTGAGTGTTTAGGCGCGAGTGTGGCCAACATATTTAAAAAAAAACAATATTTAATTCAAAATTAATTTAATTTAACAACAAAATGATTAAAAGTTAAAATTAACAATGAAACTTTTTGATAATGTGATAATTCAATTGTATTCCATGTCACAATTTGAGTTGTAGATGGGCTCACTAGAATCGGACTGTCCCCCATGTGCCGCGTGTCCCAGGAGTCGATGTTGGGGCTATAACCCCTAGCCCGAGTGCTTGTCAAAACATAAATTATTGCATGCTATGTTTTATCTTAGCGAAACATGTTGATCTACTCTAATGATATTAACACCAATGTATACCATGTTTTACGCAAATAATTTATTTATTCGTCTGTGTGGTTCCGGACGTAAAGAGTAGCACTCCCCTATTTCTTCCCATGGGTGTCGTAAAAGGCGACTAAGGGACTTACTAGAGGATGGGCAGCAGCGTTCTACAATGTGTAACAAAAACCCTGTAGTTCCTTCTACCTACGTTTTAGGAATCGTTATACATACAGGGTGTAAGAGACAGCCCTCCGCAGACTGATGGGGTGAATTCAGTATATCGTACTAAGATGACCGGTACATGAAATTATTTCAGGAACGTTATGGGAATCCAATGAACCTGATTTATCGCGGCAGGGTGGACGGCCGCGCTCGCTGATTTCAGGCGTCGTTCGTTAGAGAATTTGACCATCCATTGCAGATTTTTTTTATTTTAGCTGTGTTATTTACAATGATGGAGTACTGCGTACAGAGAATGTGATTTTACATTGAAATAAAGGAATAGTAACTGAAATTACGATAAAACTTTGACCTTGACTTTGACTTTGACTTTGATTTATGTAATTGGTTTTTTTAAGCCGTGTAAATTAAATAAATAAAAACATAAAGTAAAGTAAAGTAAAAAAAAATACAATTTTCCTGAGAAAATTTTCAGTGGATTATGATTCAAAATAAGGAGCTGAATGCACCCTGTGAATTTGCGGAGGGCTGTCCCTTACACCCTGTATGTAATGAAGCAAGTCATTTATAAAAACTGTTCAACAAAAATAATTAATATAAATATTTAATTATTAATATTTGTAATGTTTAACTGATTTCTAACCTCTTTCATTCTTTGATTTTCCCTTCTCGACTAGCCAATATTTAATTTTTTTAAATTATAATTCCACCAATGTTGTGCCTGTAGGTTAATGTATACGTCCCTAAAAGGAACAACAGGCGATCGCAGTATGGTGTTAAAAATGTAACAAAAATTACATTTTTAACACCATACTGCGATCGCCAACCCGCCTGCCAAGCGTGGCGATTATGGCAAACCCCCTTTGGGGGAGGCCTATGTCCAACAGTGGACGTCCTTCGGCTGAAATGATCATGATGATGATGAAATGATTTACTTTACTTTACTTACTTGTTTGTGTGTGTTGTTACTTTGGTTTCCCCACTCACTCCAGCAGGAGGGTGGGTGCAGCAATGATGTCACTAAACGTTGCGTTCCGTTTTACATTATTATTTTCTCACGTGACATACATACATAAAACTAACTTTTCTATGTCATTTATCTAAAATTAAGAAAACACTTTAAAAAATATTAATCTTAACACCCGAAGAAAATTTTTAAAATAAGAACCTACTAATTTGTTTGTTTGTCTCCGATTCCAAGAAGTTAGCTGCACCAATATACTAGAACTTTCCAGCGAGACTGTTGCAAACGGGCTTAACTTGGGCATGATCTAAGTTGGCGTAGAAATTATACAAGGTATAGCTCAGTTGTGAAAAACAACCGCAACGAATGTAGTATACAGTGACGTCATGCATGAAATGAAAAGGACAAAATTAAATTCTTGTTCTTCTATTAAACCAAGTTAAAGACGTGTGGGCATTCGATATAAGTCGTATGAACGTTGTCAGTATAGGATGTGAATATATTTTGGGACAAATACTTTGTTTTGGTAAAATGAATTGTACACTATATTTTGTACCTGTACGGTGAATACAATGTTATGGGGCAATAGTTGTAGAAAATAAAATGGCTCCTTGTCCCTGTGTACATCGTTTTAAGGCTAACTGTACGTTATGAGGTCCAGAAGTAGGTATTAGTTATTTCTGTCAATTATCATGGTGAAAGCTATTGTAATTTGAGTGAGTTAACGTGATACGGTTAAAGTAAAGGGATGTAAACTCACAATTGTAGTCGTTCTAGCCGGCGCGGTGTTTATTCTTTAAAAAAAAGCCCTCATGGTGGTTCACAGAATACACCTACCAGCGGAGTTCCAAAACATTTTTTTAAGGTTCCGTAACTCAAAAGGAAAACCGGAACCCTTATAGGATCACTCGTGTGTCTGGCTGTCCTTCTGTCACAGCCAATTTTCTCCGAAGCTACAGGACCGATTGAGTTGAAACAGTGTATATGAGTTTCTGTTAAATAAAAAAAAAATGTTTTGCTAACTGTACCGTGTATCACCGTGCAAATGAAAGGGTTTGCTGTGAAAAACCTAATTCTTTTTTTTATCATTTCGAAATAAATACTTTTAGTTATTTATAAAATACTAGCTTTTGCCCGCGGCTTCGCCCGCGTGAATGTCGGAAAAAATATCACGGGAACGTACTACCGTGATGAAAACCTAGTACCCTATGTGTTAATCGAGATTATAAACTATATGTGTGCCAAAAATCATCTAAATCCATTCAGTCGTTTTTGCGCCAATCTGAAACATAAAATCCCCTATAAAACTGTTAGAGGTAGATATTTTGAAAACCCTCAACTCGTACTCGTATAATTTTTCCTTTATTTCCGATCTTAAATATAAGTACAGAGTTTCAAGTTAAATTAACGGCACCCCACCAAAAACCCCCCCAATCTTTCCCCCACAAAATTCAACCCCCCCCCCCACCCACCGCTATTTTGCAGCCACCGCAACGTGGCACCCATCGCTATTTGGCAGCTGCCGCTATGTGGCGCCCACCGTTATTTGGTGCCCACCTCTATGTGGCGGCCACTGCCATTTGGTGGTCAACCGTATGTGGCGGCCACAACTATTTGGTGGCCACCGGCTCTGTGGCGCCCACCGCTATTTGATGCCCACCGCTATGTGGTGGCCACTGCAAAATTGTGGACGCTATATGACGGCCACCGCTATTTATATAGCGGTGGCCACTATGGCCACCGCTATGTACCGGCCGCCGCTATATAACGGACACCGCTATGTAGCGACCACCGCTATGTAGCGGCCACCGCTATGTAGCGGCCACCGCTATGTAGCGGCCGCTGCTATGTAACGGCCACCGCTACATAGCGGCCGCCGCTATATAACGGCCACCGCTATGTAGCGGCCGCCGCTATGTAGCGGCCGCCGCTATATAACGACCACCGCTATGTAGCGGCCACCGCTATGTAACGGCCGCCGCTATGTAACGGCCACCGCTATGTAGTGGCCACCGCTAAGTTGCGGCCACCGCTATGTAGCGGCCACCGCTAAGTTGCGGCCACCGCTATGTAACGGCCACCGCTATGTAGCGGCCGCCGCTATGTAGCGGCCACTGCTGTGTAGCGGCCACCGCTATGTAGCGGCCACCACTATGTAGCGGCCGCCACTTTGTAACGGCCCCCGCTATGTAATGGCCACCGCTAAGTAGCGGCCACCGCTATGTAACGGCGTCCACTACTTGGCGGTCACCGCTATTTGACGGCTACGTGGCGGCCACCGCTATGAGGCGGCCACCGCTATTTGGCGGCCTCCGCTATTTGGCGGTCACCGCAATGTAGTGGCCTCCGCTATTTGGCGGCACTGCCATGTGGCGGTCACCGCTATGTAGCGGTCACCTCTATTTTGTGGCCAACGCTATGTGGCAGCCAACCCTATGTGGTGGCCTCCGCTATATTTTAAAGGCCATCCTTGTGTGGCAGCCACCGCTATTTGGCGGCCACCGCTCTTCGACGTTCGCCGGTAAATTGCAGACGCATGTGGCGGATGCATGCAGCGGCCACCGCTCTTCGAAATTCGAGTCTTTCCCTAAAACTTAATTACCACCTTTTGCCCCGTAAGGGTTACATTTGAATAAACCCAAAAACATGTAAGGGTGTTAGGTATTGTATGTAAAACACCGAGATTTGAGTTAATCAGACCGCGCGTTAAAATTCTTCCATACGAACTTTGACATCCCCATATCCCCCTTTAAGGGGTAGTTTAAAAAAAAAACTATATCATTTACTTAGGTTAGTATTCGTACCAAGTGTCAAATTTATTAACTCAAGGAACTTTCAACAAACAAGATCCCCCTTTATCACCCTCTTAAAGGTTGAATTTCAAAAAATCCCTTTTTAGCGGATGCCCATAGTTTCCAACCATAAGCCGGTTGCCGGCTTATGATTTTAACTTAAAAAATAAATAAATTTATTACAAACAAAATTTCATCCTCCGCTTTACCCCTAAGGGCCCGTTCCCACATAGACGGATTGCCAGTGGCAGTACAATTTATATGACAATTTTCACATTTAGACGGACTGTCGTAGTGAAAAAAAGACAGACGGTCCGTCTAAGTGGTACCGGGCCTTTATGGGTTGAAATTCTAACAACATCGTTGCGTTAGTTTCCAACCATAATAGATTCAAAATTTTGTGATTTTCACTTCGAAAATTAAGGACTTTACATATACAACTTCATCCCCATTTTCAACCTTTCGGGGGTGGAATTAACAAAAACGCTGAGGCAGCTGTAAATTAATTTTCAAACGTCAGCCTAAACACAAAATTTCAAGATCCTACCTTCAAAACTGACGGACTTTCATATAAACTTCCATCACTTATTTGACCCCTTTAGGGGTGGAATTCCCAAAAATCCACCCCTAGACCTCATAAGGAACCTGCGTGCTAAATTTGGAATCTCTAGATCCAGCGGTTTGGGCTGTGCGTTGATATGTCAGTCAGTCAGTTTCTTCTTTTATATATTTAGATATGAAAATTTACCAATCCCCCTTATCTCCGAAACGAAATACGAATGAGCTTGGCTATGGTATTAAATTAACATTGTAAATCTCTCAATATTGTGCGTACAAACATAAAACAAGTTTTTCAACTACAATATTATGTTTGTTGTTGCGATAGAAACATGGTTGATAACATATTCATTGTACGGAATCCTCGCCACATGAGTTCACCTCGCACTTGTCCAGTTTTTTAATTGTAGAGTTTTAAATAGACGAACTGACAGATCGGACGTTGACGTTTGTAGATTTTAATATAAGATCCGATCCTTAAAAAGATCTTCTTCATAAATAGCTTGTCTTATTCATACTCAAAGCTGGACATACTTTATGGTCTACCGTCTTACGTAAATACAGGGTTTAGTTTAAAGTGGAAGTGTCATGATTAGTTTCTTTGTTTCATATAACTTCTCTATTAGTCTATTGCGTTCGTTGCCTTATTGGCTCCATTAAGAAAACTGAGGTCATTAACCTTGACTTGTTCACTCGTAATATTAAAGATATGTTTTTAGGGTACCGTACCTCAAAAGGACAAAACGGAACCTAAAGAGGATCACTCGTGAGTCTGTCTGTCTGTCCGTCTGCCACAGCCAATTTTCTCCGAATCTACTGAACCGATTAAGTTGAAATTTGGTACACATATAAATTTCTGTGGCCGAAACTCGCACGTGTAACGTAAATAAATTAATTTTGAATTCGGAAATAAATTAACTAGGGTCAAAATAGAAAATTTAAAAAAAAAAATGTTTTCCAACGTGTAACATAATAGGTATCCGTGTGACATATTAAATGAAAGGTCGTTTAATATGTTACACGGATAAATGTTAGTTTGGAAAACTTAAAAAAAAAAAAAAAAAACCTGAAATCCTTACAATAAGCCCTTAGGTACTTATTGTAAGGATTTCAGATATTTTTTTTTTTCACTTGGCCGGTTTTTACGGTTCCGTAGTAAACAAGGAACCCTTATAGTTTCGCCATGTCCGTCTGTCTGTCTGTCTGTCTGTCTGTCCGTCCGTCCGTCTGTCCCCAGCTTAGCTCAGAGACGCTTAGTCCTAGAAAACTGTAATTTGGCATGGGTATACATATTAATCATGCCAAAAAAATGGTAAAATAAAATTATGAAAAACATTTTTTTTAGGGTACCTCCCTTACACGTGAAATGGGGATGATATTTTTTTTTCTCGTCTATTCCATGATGTGGGGTATCGTTGGATAGGCCGTTCAAAACCATTTTTGAATTAAGGGATCCGTTTGCGTAATATTAAGCTTTAAAGTGCTATTTTTTGTTAGAGTCAAGTGTCCCCTCCCACTGCCAGCTAAATGGTTGGTTTTGGATATGTGAAAAAATTCATGGCAATAGTATATATAACGAAATTAAAAGGAAAACTATCACAGCTAAGTAGGCTTCACAAGTTAACGAGTAATAGTCGACCAACTTAAATTTGCAGTTGGAGAATTGACCGTAACGTATATCGATGTATGGGAGAGCATGTTTTTGAACTACAATGTTAAGTTTGTTTTTGGGATAAATTCATCCCAACTACGGAACCCTTCATTGTGCGTGGTCCGACATGCACTTGGCCGGTTTTTATTACTTTAAACTCTTAAAAAACTACAATACTCAATACTTTTATTGCATTCCACATGTTCTTAGGTGGTAAACTTAGAATTAGATCATAATTATGGACCCTGTCGGAAACTAAAATTGCCATCCGCTTAAAGTAGACTTTCTTATTGGGTAGTTAGTGAACTGGCTCATAAAAGTTTTGACAATTTTGAAAATGGCACTAAATTTCTATCTGTTTAAAAAAAATTATGTTATCATCAGATACTCACAGTGCTATATCCGATATACCTATAATATATATTTTTTAAACGTTGCCCCACACTAGGAACCTGTTTCCACTAGAAGGCCTGTATTGTGGGTGCGTTTAGAAACATTTAAACTCACATTCACAAACAGACCCGGAACAACTACGTGTAGGTCTTACAAAAATCAATCGCTTAACCGCCACTGTGCCGTCCGCTAGGTAATTTCGCTAGGCTTAGAATAGAAGCCAAATTGAAAACCTCACGCTAAGTCTGTTGAACCTGCGACAAAATTATAATTTTATGTGGGTTATACTTACTATCCATTACATAACAAAGAAATCGGCTGAATTCATCAACGGTCATCCGTCCTAAAGACCCACACAGGTAATTACCTACAGCCCAGCACAGTATAATATCTCTAAAGATAATCAAAAACAAGCCATGCACAAAAACCAACGAGGCCCAAATATCCTAGCTACACGAACGAAAACCCGATAATTCCCGAAAGTAACGCGGGGTTCCCATTAACGGAATTAGCCGAGTCAGCGAACAGTCTTCATTTAAAAACTTACAGCTTATTTTCTTGCTAAATTGAAAATGTTGAAGAACTAGTTTACAATCTTCTGTAGGGGAAATGGGTTAGTCGGGAAGTGTAATTAGAGTAAGTAGTTATTGGGAAGAACTGGGGAAGAATGGTTATGCTGTTTGCTATGTGATCTCTGGCTTAAAATATGGAAGGAAAGACGAAAGGAATATCGGGTATTATTACGTTCTTTAGTTAAGGGGTATCGTATTACCCAGTAACTGGGTTGAGGAGGTCAGATAGGCAGCCGCTCCATGTTAAATACTGGTATTCAGTTACATCTGGTTAGACTGGTAGCCGACCCCAACGTCGTTGGGAAAAGGCTGGCAGAAATTATGATAACGCTGTTTAGGTACTGTACAAAAGACCGTTCGTCAGTGGGGACAAAACCACTATAAGCTGCCCTCTTATTCTATTGAAATCTGTACTATGCTAGGCAATCTCAAGGTCAAAGAGTTACCACCCACGTGCGGTCGACTCAACTTACGTGAGAATTCAAGACCTGCGTTTGAAGTTTAACGTCACGAATTCCAATCTCATTAGTACCTATCTAATTTTCTCGAAAACCCATAACACTACTGATGAAATGAAGTTGTAAAAAGTAATGAGCTTCTAAGCAATAAAATAAATTTGAATTACCATTTCAATTCGTCATACGAAAGATGAATATATTTGAATTTCAAGTTTCCATACCTAATGATTTCTTGGTAATCACACGTGTTTATGAATACATAATACATAACATAACATCACAGCGCTAATCCCCGAAAGGTTAGGAAGAGGTGTAGGTACAACTCAAACTCAAAACATTTATTTCAATTAAACCTATTACAGGCACTTTTGAATTGTCAAAGAGTCGGTCAGTTAGTCCGAAAGTTGAAGCTTTCCAAAACGTGAAGAATGGAGAAGAATAGGCAAGAAACTCCAAGGACACTGTTTTAAATCAAGATATTTAATCCTGGGTACATTATTCTTGTTGCTTCTTTACGTGAGAACAATGTAAAAAATGAAATTGCTTATTTAAAAAAACAATACAAAATATAAGATTAAAAGATTACAAATAAGCCCTGGCAGTTAAGAGAAGACCAGTCTCAACTGACGGCGCCCGTTCACGAACATGACGCGTGGATCAGCACCATCCAACTCAACCATTTTGTAGGGAACCGAATGATCCAACACACGCGCCACCATCAGCGAGCCATTTAAGTGAGCATGACATACTCTCAACTGCCACGCTTTGTTAAGTCAACATACATCTTATCATAATAAACGGCTCCATGATACTCACATTAAAAAAAATTAAAACTATGTACCTATAGTAGGGTGCACACACATTTCGTCAGTTATGTTTAAGTTCCATGGAATATGGGCGAGCCTATTGCTATTAACCAAGCACAAATCCAGATTCTGGGCATGATTCTGACCTGATGCTCAACATTAGCGCTTGCAACCACAGGACCAATGAGGCCGAGCAGAATAAATAATAAGAACACATTATTTTTGACTAGACAAATACGATTACGAAGAAACAGAAAATCTATTCGGCAGCGTAACATGATACCCACTCACGTTCACCACATTCTCATCATCCGCACAAACCTCACAAACACACACACACACACACCCCACACATGAATACATACCCCTCTGACACCCACCATCACTCTGCACAGAACACAGTGTTAGTTTGTTTGTGTTTTTATATCTGTAACATTTATGGTGTACATAATAAAGAGTATTCTATTCTATTCTTATTTTTTTTTCCTCTTTTATATTTGTAAACCGACCTGTCAATGTATGCCATAACTGTAATTTATTTCATTGTTGTCTATCGCGCTACTATACAATTTTTCCAGTAAATTGAGAGGTCCGGCTCTTGTGATACAGGACTCCTAGTACAAGAGCCAGGGCTACACAGATACTTTTCTGAACTCATACTTCAAGTAACAACATTAACAGCGGTCGTTGACCCCTTAAATAAAAACAGTTAAAAAAAGATAAAAGATTTTGATGTACATGAGAGACTTCAAACAGTGAATATTTTTATTTTATCGTGTTTGGATATCCCACCCATCGCGTCTGCGGATATTAGCTAGCTAATTTAAAATAACCCTGTAACTCCGTATGTCTGTTAATATACAACATGTCCCATTTTTATTTTATATAATATTTTATCAATTTCGAAAATCTAACCTTGATGTTCCTCAATACAAAATTCCCGTTATTACCTTCACTGAAGCTCAAAGCACATTTTTTAAGACTTCAGATCGTTTATCTAAAGCGCTCACGTAGTTACAGTACGTCTGAAATACATAATGTTAGGCAGGCACTTTCTATTACAGTGAGACCCGCTTCATCACGTGAATACTAGAACATTTGTGAGAAAACCACTAGTTTTTGGTAAAGTAAGCAAAAGTTTTGGCAATAACAAGTTAGGTAAGTAGAACAGTTTTTGCTATACTTGTTTCCATCTAATTTATAGGTTGGTTTATCTGCGGCTCCACAACACTAGTTTTTGTTTATACTAAACCCGAAAAGGGGTCATTGTACAGTCGAGTTCATTAATATATTAGCCCTTTCAGGCTTCAAAAATATATGACCGTCAAAATCATAATATTGTGACAACTATAAGCATCATTAAATTGTGGTCAAGATTTCGATTCATTAATTAATTCGACTGGTTTTTCTCAGTAACATGTATACAGCCAAAAGCACATTATTATATGAACAACATTAAGATCATATTATCTGAACATTGGTTCAGATAATATGATCTTAATGTTGTTCACAATTATGTATGCACACATGAATACAATAATATCTAAACACAAGTAAATGTAATTCAAATTCAACCAACTATCTTCCAGTACTAGCTTCCAGTACTTGCTCCCAGTACTAGCTTCCAGTACTATCTTCCAGTACTATCTTCCAGTACTAACTTCCAGTACTAGCTCCCAGTACTATCTTCCAGTGCTATATTCCAGTGCTATCTTCCAGTACTATCTTCCAGTACTAGCTCCCAATACTATCTTCCAGCACTATCTTCCAGTTATAACTTCCAGTACTATATTCCAGTGCTATCTTCCAGTACTATCTTCCAGTACTAGCTACCAGTACTAGCTTCCAGTACTTGCTCCCAGTACTAGCTTCCAGTACTAACTTCCAGTACTATATTCCAGCACTATCGTCCAGCACTATCTTCCAGTTCTATCTTCCAGCACTATCTTCCTGTTCTATCTTCCAGTGCTACCTTCCAGTACTATCTTCCAGTACTAGCTCCCAATACTATCTTCCAGTACTATCTTCCAGTACTAACTTCCAGTACTATATTCCAGTGCTATCTTCCAGTACTATCTTCCAGTGCTATCTTCCAGTACTAGCTCCCAGTACTAGCTTCCAGTACTATCTTCCAGTAATTAGAAAAACATAACGTCATTTGAAGTTAATCTAGCCAGTGATAAATAATGTTGCAATCTTAAAATTGCATGGTCAACCATGCAATTTTAAGATTGCTATTAAAATTATCTTTATGACGTAAGTAATAAGGTTGAATTTGAATTACATTTACTTGTGTTTAGATATTATTGTATTCATGTGTGCATACATAATTGTGAATCCTACAATGTTCAGATAATATGATCTTAATGTTGTTCATATAATAATGTGCTTTTGGCTGTATACATGTTACTGAGAAAAACCAGTCACATATTAATGAATCGAAATCTTGACCACAATTTAATGATGCTTATAGTTGTCACAATATTATGATTTTTTTTGACGGTCATATATTTTTGAAGCCTGAAAGGGCTAATATATTAATTAACTCGACTGTACTCATCATTTTGAAAAAAAAACTCTATGGGACCAACCGTGAAATCGCGAAAAAAAAATCTGCTGTTCCCTACATTTGTGTTCACCTATATCAACAAAATGTATGGAACAGCTGATTTTTATTTCGCGATTTCAAGGTTGGTCCCATAGTAAAAAAAAATCAAAATGATGAGTACAATGACCCCTTTCCGGGTTTAGTATAAACATAAACTAATGTTGTATATCGACATGATTATGACCATGGCATTTGAAAGGATTATACAGGGTCAAAGTAAATGAGCTAGCAAAACTCCGCAGACGTGAAATCTGCAAAAAATTAATTAATGTGATGATTTTTTTATGAGCTCATCGACCTAGTTTTGATAAATCAGTTTAAAAAATCTTTTTTTGTTTTGTAAACTACACAGACGAGATGGTTCGTTAACCAAACAAGATAAAGCAAAAAATCATCATCATCATCATTTCAGCCGAAAGACGTCCACTGCTGGACAAAGGCCTCCCCCAAAAGGGAGGGGGGGGGGGGGTTGCCATAATCGCCACGCATGGCAGGCGGGTTGGCGATCGCAGTATGGTGTGAAAATTCATAGAGAACGCCGCTGCCCAATCTCTAGTAAGTCCCTTAGTCGCCTTTTACGAGACCCACGGGAACAAATGGGATGATGCTATTCTTTACGTCCGGCACCACACGGAACGACAGAAGCAAAAAATATAAGTATTAATTAGATTTTTTTTATTGGGGTCATCAACCGCAGTGTAAGTGAAATATCAATTGAAAAAGTCTGTTTTTTTTGTGTACACTTCACAGACGTGATCAGTATCCTTATCTAAACACGATAAAACAAAAAAAAAAACAGATTCCTCAGTTCATACTTCAAGTAACAACAATACCAGCGTTCGTTGACCCCAAAAAAGCTTATCAAAACTTATTTATTTTTATTTTGTCGTGTTTAAATATCGATATTTACCACGTCTACGGAATTTCGCTAGCAATTTTATTTCATCCTGTATTAATAAAGTCATTTTTTTCCAGAACCGGCGAATGGTGATCCTTTGATTAGCATCTGCAACCAACAAATCAGAATTCGATGTACCTAGATTTACACACCATTCTGTCTATCTTGGCTCCGAAAACATAATAAGAAGATACAGACTCATAAGGAAACGTGTCATGCAAGCAATGAGCGTGGTTCTAGTATAAAAACACTAGGAACCTAGTCATCATCATCATCATTTCAGCCGAAAGACGCCTCCCACAACAGGGGTGGGGGAGGTTGCCATAATTGCCACGCTTAGCAGGCGGGTTGGCGATCGCAGTATGGTATTAAAATGCATAGAGCACGCTGCTGCCCATTCTCTCCCTTAGTCGCCTTTTACGACACCCATGGTAAGAAATAGGATGGTGCTATTCTTTACGTCCGGCCCATCACACGGAACAGAAACCCAGAAAAGTCCGGTTAAGCAGCCGATAACCTCCAAGATTGACATGACATTTCACAAAAACAAAATAGTATCATTACACCCCGCTAAAACAGAAATAGAAATATAACTAAAATTCACACTTTTAATCTACTTGAACAATAATATAAAGTTGCTACTATAACCCGCGCATCAAACAGACCGCAATTTCAAACCAGTAATTTACATTCTGCCCTTATATTTAGAGCTCTCACAAAAACTATTCGGTATTGGCATCGAAAGGGTCGAAAGTTGCTAAACTATTAACTTTTGTTTAGTCCCAAACGGTAGGGAAACGTTTTATCATTTCGATGGGGCCTACAAATTCAGTTGGTCTGCAATAAATCTGCTGAGACGAAAGTCGCCAGGCTGTTGGAGGTTTTAGGATTTTGCATAGACAGAAAAAAGATTCAGAGACACCAAATCTTAATGTTTCTGGTAAGCAGAGCCAACCATCTTTTACAAGCCAATCGTAAGCCACACACATCTTCGACTAAATCTACTAATTAATACTTAGCAATACCTGGGTAAACACCCCGGTGTCACCACTGTGTGGATCGTCCGGAGGACACGGTGGAGCATACGGTGGAGGTCTGCCCGGCTTGGGCGGAGCACCGCCGTGTCCTCACGGAGGCGATCGGCGGCGGCGATCTCTCGCGTCCGGCGCTGGTTCAGGCCATAGTTCGGAGCGAGAGTGCATGGGAGGCCGTCACCTCCTTCTGCGAAGCAGAAGGTTGAACACGTGAGGGAGACGAAAGGTTCCCTCGCGCCCCTAGTCTTCGCAGGAGACGCCCCGGGTGGCTGGAGTCACAGGCTGATTCCCGGCCACCGTACGCGCGGGCTTGCGGGCGATGAGCAATGGGTAGCTCACCGTCCGATAAGGAACAGGCCCGGGTCGACGGCGCGTTGTGTTCCACGCGCGCCTCAAAGAGATGTCAGCACCAACTGACGGGGTCAGATAGGGCCAATATGCCTGCCAGGGTTGCGAGTTTTTCCGAAAGGGATAGCGTGGCCCTGACACACAGGCATCTGAAGAAACAGGGGTGGGTTTTAGTCAGTAAAAGTGTGACACGGCTTCCCGCTCCGCCCAGAGCGGGAGAAGTTATTTGATAATTTCACGCCCAAAAAAAAATAAAGCAATACCTGGGTATCTCAAAATAGTCGTTTGTGAGTTTTAAATACACTAAGTCATCGAGTCTAAGTCACTTTTTCGAGTAGGATTAACCAATTTGATAGATACTTTTTACCTGTGAAAATCTATTTACGTACCCAATTTTTATCACACTCTTCCAGCGCAACAGCACAACAAAAAATGGATAACCAAAAATTCTCGGGTTTTAAAATTGCCACCCTATTCGAACGGAACTCGGGATTTTTCTGCTCGACTGTGTTGAAACAGAGCGGCAAGGACGCACTTTCCTTTATCTGCTACGATTGTCCCGAGAATTTATTCTCATGGACACAACTAGAGATGAAAATAATTCATATTGTTGTTTTTACGCCTTGTGCGCGAGTCGGACGTTGCCGCGTCGGCGCTATTCGGTCGGACGCACACAGCGTCTTGACGCTCGCAAGCCGGACGGCGGCGGCGAGATAGTCGGACGAATAAATACGTGAGGTATGTAACGTCATATTGAAATGAATTGTGAGATTCGTTTAGAATATTTCTATGATAAAAATCTTTTCAGCGTTGCATTTGGTATTGTATCCTCCCAGTAAGATTGTATGTTATGACATGCAATCTTACGTCATGTGCAAGAGGCTGAATTAATAAGTGAAAAATTGTTTGATCGTTTTACGCCTTGAACTGTCTTGACACTGTTCCTTGACGTCTTGGTGCGTGCTCCGTTATCTAAGCAAAGAAGTTTGTAATAGTCAGGGAAATTAGTTGTTAAGCACTTACCAACTTAAATTATCCGTATATTCTTATAATCACTTATGATGTATATTCAATTAAAATCACGTAAGAAATGCATACATAATACTAGCTGCGCCGCGCGGTTTCACCCGCGTAAGTCTCGATTCCGTGGGAAAGCCACCCTTCAAAATAGATAGTAGCCGATTCTCAGACTTACTGAATATAAATATAAAATTTCATCAAAATCGGTCAAACCGTTTCGGAGGAGTATGGTAACTAACATTGTGACACTAGAATTTTATATATAAGACTAGCTGCGCCCCGCGGTTTCACCCGCGTAAGTGGGGGTATAAAAAATAGATAGTAGCCGATTCTCAGACCTACTGAATATGCATATAAAATTTCATAAGAGTCGGTCAAGTCGTTTCGGAGGAGTATGGTAACTAACATTGTGACACGAGAATTTTATATAAAAGAAGATATAGCCATTTGTCACAGTGTCACCCTACGGTAATAAGCCGTTTTATATTATAACACGGCTAATTGCCGTAGGGTGACACTTTGCATAAAAAAATATTTCTACGACTGTAATTGATGACTAAAATATTGAACACAGTGTTCGTAGGAAGCAATTTACTTAAAAAATTTACGCTTGTGTATGTTGCAAAGAGTCATCATAATCAGCATATAATGTTCCCACTGCTGGGACACAGGCCTCCTCTCTTCGAGAGGGAGTGGGCTGTAATCCACCACGCTAGCCCAGTGCGGCTTGGTAGATTTCACATGTCTTCGGGGTTTCTAGGACATGCCGGTTTCCTCACGATGTTTTCCTTCACCGTATTGAGAGCAGTTGCAAAAAATAAGGTACGGTAATGTTGTAATGTTTTTTTGGAACTACTCTACCATTTGGTAAGACTGTAGGTACCTACTTGCTATTTGTAATGAGTAAAGCTTATATTGCGGTTAGCAATGAGTGAGTTGATTAACAATGTTGACACAATATTTGTTGATGGATTAAGTTGCATGTTACGGTGACAAAGTTAGAATCGCCTGAATTTTATTTTTTCAGGCTCATTAAAATTCAGCTGATAGTCATTTTATGTTACCACATAATATAATTAATATTGTCTGTTTAATCTACAACACGGTAAGGTGGAGTTTGAGATACATTATATTATGGATATTTTGAATTATACACAGCTTAATTCGTGGCTTATCCAAATTTTTGCCAAAAGTGTATCTTGAAAAATATCAAAATTCAAGCCGCAGAACTAAATCGCAGGTCTAAGAAAAGTTTTCTAGAAGTAGGTACATAAAAAGGTAAGATTTCAAACATATTTCTTCATGTGTCATTCGAATTTATCAATCAATCAACTCAGCCTATAGCAGTCCACTGCTGGACATAGGCCTCTCCCAGGCTGCGCCACAACACCCTGTCCTCCGCCTTCCGCATCCAGTCTGTCCCAGCCACCTTTTTAAGGTCGTCGGTCCATCTAGCTGGAAGGCGTCCCACACTACGCTTGCCGATACGTGGTCTCCACTCCAGGACTTGTCTGCTCCACCGGCCATCGGTCCTTCGACAAACATGGCCAGCCCACTGCCACTTCAGCTTGCTTACTCTGCAGGCTATGTCGGTAACTCCGGTTCTCTTCCGGATAACTTCATTTCTGATCTTATCCTTCAGAGAAACTCCGAGCATAGCCCGCTCCATAGCACGCTGAGTGACCTTGAATTTGTGAACCAGCCCGACTGTCAGTGTCTACGTTTCGGCACCGTATGTCATAACAGGCAGGACGCACTGGTTGAAGACCTTAGTCTTCAAACACTGCGGGATTGGCGACGAGAAGACTTGACGAAGTTTTCCAAACGCTGCCCAACCCAACCGGATCCTTCTGTCGGCTTCTTTCTCTAAGTTGTGCCTACCAAGCTGGAAAACTTGCCCTAGGTAGACGTACTCCTTCACAACTTCGAGAAGCGACCCTTCGATGTGGATTGGACTCGGCAAGACGTGCGAATTGTGACACAAACATGACTTTCGTCTTGTCCAAATTCATGCCGAGGCCAACCCGCCGAGAGGCTCTATTTAGGCTGTGCAGCATCTGGTCTAACTGTTCCAGCGTCTCTGCCATTATGACGATGTCATCGGCAAAACGAAGGTGTGAGATGTACTCGCCGTTTACGTTGATACCCTGTCCAGTCCAGTCCAGCGTCTTAAAGACGTCCTCCAACGCATTGGTGAACAGTTTCGGGGATATCACATCCCCCTGTCTCACCCCCCTGAGTAGTTGGATGGGGCTGGTTTCCTTATCCTGGATCTGGACAGTCATTGTTGCAGCGTCATACAAACACCTCAGCACTTCGATGTAGCGCCAGTCAATTCGACATCGTTGCAGAGAGGCCAGAACTGCCCATATTTCGATGGAGTCGAAGGCTTTCTCGTAGTCCACAAATGCCATACACAGCGGCTGATTGTACTCTTCGGTCTTCTGCACAATCTGCCGAACAGTATGGATGTGGTCTACGGTACTGAAGCCTTTTCGAAAACCGGCTTGTTCTGGTGGCTGGAACTCGTCAAGTCTCCTGGCAAGACGGTTCGTGACGACCCTCGAGAACAGCTTGTATACGTGGCTCAGAAGTGTGTGTGCCTTTTTTGAAGAACAGAACCACCGCACCTCTGCTCCACGCATCGGGCGTTGTACCCTCTTGGATGACGGAGTTGAAGAGACTCGCTAGCTCTCTCAGGACTGGAGCCCCACCCGCTTTAAGGAGCTCTGTCATTATTACCGTAATCCGTCATCACCAGGTGCCTTGTTGTTCTTTAGCTGCTCGAGAGCCGCCCTAATCTCGCAGTGGTCGACATCCGGGATGTCCTCCGTGTAGTGGCGCGTTAATTCGGCTCGATGGTCATCTTCGCTATGCCCCGCTGGTTTCGCCGTCCGCGATGAGTACAGGTGTCCGTAAAAATCCTCCACTTCCTCGAGAATTCGAATTTATCACTTCATTCAAAACATTTTTATTGAACAAAATAAAATAAACCTGTGTTATGAATACTTTATTATTTTAATTCAGAAAGTAGTCGAAAACTTAACAACTCATAAAATTCCATATAACACAACAAATTTTAAGTAAACAGCACATGTGCAATACAATTTTAATTACAACACACTTCTGAATGATTTAATTTTGATTAAATTTAACAAGCTCTCGCGCGAGTTAAGCCTTTGTATAAAATTAAATAAATCATACTCGTTAATGTTTTAATTTTTATCAACAGTAATTACCTTTGCATTTCACATTTCAGGAACGGTTTGAAGAAAAATGCAGTTGTTTTTTTTTTGTTGGTGTTTTAACATTTTCATTTTATGCACTTGATAGTATTATTCAAACAATAAAGTTATATTGTGGCCGCTGGGAATGTTTACGATCACGTGACTTCTCGTCACTGTAGGCATCGAAGGAATTCGGTAGCTGATTGACGTGTAGGACACGAGTTGCCATGGCTCATAGATGACTCCGCCTTGGAGTGTAAATGTGGTGCTGTTCCACAAACGATGGGGCACTTAGTATCATGTCCTGCGTGTCCTGTCAGCTGCACGTTACAGGAACTGATGGATGCTAGTGATGGCGCCGAACACGTAGCCGAATTCTGGGCGGAGTCAAACTCAAACTCAAAGCATTTATTTCAAATAAACCAATTACAGGCACTTTTGAACTGTCAAGGGGTCGGTCATTCATAAAGATGAAGCTAGTTGCCTATTTTAAAGCTTAGTAGGTACCTATGGAGAAGAACGGGCAAGAAACTCCACGGACACACTTTTAAATTAACATAATTATGGTTACAAAATATTGTTACATCATCATCAAGTTACATCATTCGTGTTAAAATTATACATGTGAGAACGATGCAAAACGTCAAATGCGTCCGTAATAAAAATATAAAAAAAAAAAAAAAAAAATTAATGTTAAAATTTATTAGAAACACTTGTCCTGTTTCTGAGTACCTACGTAAGTGCAATTGCCATTGTAATCTAAGAGAGTGTGAGCCTAGAGATCTGACATACTGCTCCCAAACCCAGATCCCACAAAGATGATCTTGCTGTTACATATAACACCTATGGACTATGAACCAAAAATGTTACCTTTTCGAGCAAAATTAAATAACTATAATTGATCTGAATTTGATACGACGAAAAGTTACTCATAAAACACACCCAAAAGCATATCAGTTGTCATGGACTGTGTAAGACATTTACGTGCTGATAAATTATGTTCATGGTGAAACAGGGAGACATGATGAGCTTCTCAAATAAGCATCATAATTATTATCTTCTGTCCCTTTCAAAGTCAAAGTGAAATTATTTACTTCCAATAGGCACATAAGAGGCACTATTGAACATCAAAATTTACAAAAAAAAAATAGATTCTAGTTACCCCTTCCAAAAGGTAGTTTCGTATGGAGAAGAATGGGCAAGAAACTCCACCGTTACTCTTTTTATTAAAAATGGTTTACAATATTTTGTTTAAGTATATTAATTAAAAGTATAGGTGAAGACGATGCACCTAGAATAAAATTACTATACCACAATAGGTAAATAATTAAAAATAAAGCAATGACAGATAATTTAATTATGAGCTCGATACATGGTGCTCACATATTTACACACATCGTAAAAGTAGGTACATATTTTCCTAAAAAATTAAAATAAGAAGTCAGTGTGTGAGTTGAAGTACGAGTAATCAGATTACAAAATAAACAAATTATATCTACTATTAAAATAGCAAACAATTTGATTTTGTCTAGACTCTCCTATGGAGAGGAGGAGATTGTCCTATGGAGCTGGACCAGCATGTTTCCAAGCATTTTTATCTTGGATATAATCCTCTAATTTGTGCTGTAATGCTTGTTTAGGAAGTGTACTTTTAATATGTGTTTTAATTTTTCTTTCATTTAATTGCAATAATTATATCGCAAGCTATTTTGTTGTGACATTTAACACAGTACCCCATAAAAGATGTATGTACGTATAGATAATCTGACAAATGGTTGATCTATTTTATCTTAATTTCTAGTATTAAAATTATCACTTATCTTATTAAAAAGATGTAGATTTTTCCTTTTTACCAAGTCCAACACAAACAAAGCTTCCGTATCAGAACTAGACCATCATTACTCTCGGTTCACAGCTAATCGAATGTCCGTCATACTGGCTATGATTGGCGTCCACTGTGTACACAAAGCACGACATGCGGCCTCATTCATTCACTCTTTCATTTGGTTCGTCTTGTTAATGTGTTTCGATGTCATTGTTTTGTTATGCTTTCCTGTATAATTCATCATTTGCATAGGCATTGTCTATTACCGTGCTTAGGTCGGCTTTCAGCACAACTAAAGCGATATATTTCACTATTATTCTATATCAATATTATTCTGATATTCTGACGCGAGATTAGTTTATTATGTGAATCCGCAGCTGTAGCCAGCGAAAGTTAAATTTTCTTAAGTTTTTTGCTATAAGCAGGTCAGTGTCAGGGTCTCATCATCATCATTTCAGCCGAAAGACGTCCACTGCTGGACATAGGCCTCCCCCAAAGGGAGGGGTTTGCCTTAATCGCCACGCTTGGCAGGCAAGTTGGCGATCGCTGTATGTTGTTAAAATGCATAGAGAACGCTGCTGCCCATTCTCTAGTCTGCTGCCTATTCCCTTAGTCGCCTTTTACGACACCCACGGAAAGAAATGTGGTGCCGGACGTAAAGAATAGCACTATGCTATTCTTTACGCACCACACGGATATGTGTGGTGTTCCACGTGTCAGGTTCTATCTTGATCAAAACAGGTCAGATCATGTGAGGACCATGTAGATCCGTGTCTGAAATGATCTTTTGAGGAAAGAACCACACAAATTTGAGTGGACCAGTCAAATCAGTGCAAGCATTTTTCAGTAATCGTGCAGCTCAACTCAAGACTTAAGGGGACGATAACCGACTTTTAATTATTTTATACTGAAGATCACGTTGTTACATTTAAGATTTTGTCCCTCTAGATGGAAGAACAAAAGCTCTTATGCAAGGGTGGGTTAATGTCTGCACACAAAGAAACTACAACAGGTATCAAACAATAAATATAATTACATCCAACATAATATATGTAGCCTTACTTTATCATATTAGGTATTTGACAATATAACCTAAAGTATGCCAGCCAGCTTAGATCCTCTTTAATAAGAATTAGGGTCGTGGGGGGTTGGTGATAACCCGAGTACTGTTCCGTGTGTCTATTTTGATTAGATTAAATATTATAGAATAAATCTAATTTATCCATTTATAAACCTTCAAGTTAATTTAAGTTTTTATAAAACTAATAAATGGGCGCCAGGGACTTTGGGGGTCCCGGATCCCGGAGCCGACAAAGAGGTCCAATATCCTTTCTGATGAACGTAGGTGTCGGACCCGGAGTCCTTAATTTAACTTTTGTGTAATACCGGTTTCAGATTTTGAAACCGGCCAGGTATTAAACCGGTTACTTAAAGATTAACCGTGGGTAAAAAAAATATAAGTGAAGAAGAGAGAAAAAAAAACCGTCCCGCCAGCGCAATCGCTAGGCGGACTCTGCCAGCCGCACTGTCGTCTCCGCAGGAGGTTTCAAGACGCTCGAGGAACGGGTCTCGCGTCCAGGCTTCGACGCTTCGCCAAATCCTGGCGGCGAGACGAATCTCTCAAGGTGCCTCTCCTGGAATTGACAATACGGAGACCTAATAATATAATGGGAAACTAATCCATTGCCCTTGCGGTAAACAGAGAACGAGCTTGGAAATATAAAACAATAGCCGTTTAACATGGCCTATTGCAAATCAAATCGAATGAGCTACGACTTGTGTTCGGATCCTCCTGAGTAGTGGGACAATAGGAAGAAGGATTACCCACGTGGCGTCTACCAACTCCTTACACCATCGTGGTCAACACTGGGGAATTTTCCATGGCATGTCTATTATTAATAGTCAGTGGATCAAATACTCACGGTTGATTAGGTGTGATTGTACTTGACTGCCGGATCTTCGACGGGCTGGAGAACTATCGCCATTGCGCTGCTTGGGAATCCTGTAATAAATATCCATGGATCACCACAATATACTTCTAACACCCAGGGAAGGGCTCACAGACCAATCCCAAGCACTAATTCACAACGATCCTTACCTTTTAAGACATGAAGTAAGATTTGTGGTATCACTTGTAGCGTGTTCGTTGGCAAATAAACTCTCGCATTCCACAACAATACGTCACGGACAATAAACCCGGAAATCCACTGACCAAATGACCACTTAAGAAAAACTCCTTTACGTTAGGTAAAATTCCATTATTCAACAAGATCACTGATAATAAACATTAGACAAAGACATTCGATACTTGAAAATCACTAACAACTCTCCAACCTGTAGTGTAACGCCAAGACAATAACCTATTATCACAATAACTAGTTATTTACAATCGGTAATATCGAAATTTGGTGATTGAAATCAATAATGGGGTAATTAACCTAGAACATTTATTCGGCAAGTACTAAATGTGTCTCTTACAACACCGTGCCACAGATAAAATATGGATTGAGTTTACATCGATCTTTCTAGAAGATTCTCCATATTGAAAAAAATATTTTACTTCCGCTTTGGACTAAATAGTGTTAAATGTTTATTATGATTTTTCACCAAAAGCTGAAAATTATTAAGGATTGGTCCATACGATATTATTTCGATGGTTTCCAATCAATAGCAAAGCAAAGTAGACAAAATTAACTAATATCGATTAAAACTCTAAACTGTGACTCGGTTGCCATCAGGTGTCGCAACCGTCGCTCCCAGTTGTCAAATGTGACGTTCACTATATGACAATTGAAATGTAAACACTGGAAACTTAATTAAAAGATTTTTATTTACTTTATTGTGT
The DNA here is from genome assembly GCA_948098905.1 of Tiliacea aurago. Taxonomy (NCBI): domain Eukaryota; kingdom Metazoa; phylum Arthropoda; class Insecta; order Lepidoptera; family Noctuidae; genus Tiliacea; species Tiliacea aurago. The sequence continues at coordinate 23,803,600 of OX402582.1, forward strand.
AAACCTGTAAATACAAGTGAGTTATCGTCAGAAAGTGTTACCAAAGAGTCTAGTGATGGAATACAGTTGAAGGAATGAATCCTTCTATCAATTTCAGGTTAAAGTCCATTGTACAAACTACGTATAATTTCAGGTAAACGTTTCTTTATATGATTGGGTTCGCTGCTGTGAAATACCAACCAGTGGTAGGTACAAAAAATACAACGTAACAACGTCTAAACTATTATTTTATCACCAATTTGACGCATTATTTATTTATTATACACAAAACAAAAGGTATTTTAATAAAACGCGTATACTAAACGATCAATAATTAAATTATCTTTGAATTGGTGAAGGTTTTAGAAAATACGCTTGGTAGATTTTGCACCATTCTCAGTTTTTTATCCGCGTTAGACATAACTTTACAAATTAATTTCCCTATGTAATATAAACATAATCTAAAATATTCACATATTAGGTCATTGAAAAAATGCTTTAATTTAACATATATGTTTTTTAAATCATTAACAGTACTCGTTTAGACGTGATCTTCAGTATAAAATCATTAAAAGTCGGTTATCGTCCCCTTAACTAAATCATAAATACAAGGGGTTATAAACATACCCCGGTCACCACGGAGAGTGGAACCGGCGAGAGATGTCGTGCGGTGTCCCACAGGGATCGGTCCTGGGGCCGCATCTGTGGGACATCGGCTACGACTGGGTGCTGCGTGCTGACCTCCCTAGCGGCGTCAGCGTAGTCTGCTACGCTGACGACACGCTGGTCCTGGCGCAGGGGAGGTCGCATCAGGCGGCGGCCGAACTGGCGGCACGTGGGGTTGCGACAATCGTCAACAGGATCCGGCAATTGGGACTCGAGGTGGCTTTGCACAAGTCTGAGGCCATGTGTTTTTATGGTCCTCGGAATGCGCCACTGTCGGGTTCCCAGATAACGGCAGGAGGGGTTCACATCGGTGTCCTGGTGTACCTGGGACTCGTCCTCGACAGCCGTTGGAACTTCGTGGAGCATTTTTGACGTTTGGCTCCCAGACTAGAGCGGGCCGGGGCTGCCTTAAAGCGGCTCCTACCCAATCTAGGGGGTCCAAACGCCTCCTGCCGGAGGCTCTACGCGTGGATCGTACGGTCCATGGCCCTTTACGGGGCACTGGTGTTTGCGCGTTCCTTAAGGCTGCGACCAGCCCGCCAATTGAACGCGTCCCAAAGGGTCATGGCCATCAGGCTGGTACGGGGTTACCGCACGGTCTCCCGTGAGGCGGCGGGCCTCCTTGCCGGACTACCGCCATGGGATCTAGAGGCAAAAGTCCTTGCGCAAATCTGGGAGTGGCGCGAGGAGGCGAAACGCCGGGGTGAAACTCCGCTGCCGCGAGAAATCACGGCACAGCGGACAGAGCTCCGGCGGGATCTCATGGCGGCATAGCGAGTGTGATTGTCGAAACCCAGCGCTGGGCACGCCACAATTGTGGCGATAAGTCCCCTCTTTGAGGAGTGGCTAGAGAGGCACCACGGCGTCCTCACCTTCCGCCTGACGCAGGTCCTCACGGGACATGGTTGTTTCGGGAGGTTCCTGTTCAGGATAAAGCGGGAGGAAACGCCCGGGTGTCACCACTGTGTGGATCGCCCGGAGGACACGGTGGAGCATACGGTGGAGGTCTGCCCGGCTTGGGTGGAGCACCGCCGTGTCCTCACGGAGGCGATCGGCGGCGGCGATCTCTCGCGTCCGGCCTGGTTCGGGCCATGGTTCGGAGCGAGAGTGCATGGGAGGCCGTCACCTCCTTCTGCGAAGCAGTAATGCCTGTGAAGGAGGAGGCGGAACGCGTGAGGGAGAGGCAAGGTTCGCGCCCTAGCGCCCCTAGTCGCCGCAGGAGACGCCCCGGGCGTCGGGAGTCGCAAGCCGATTTCCGGTCACCGTAGGCGCGGGCTTGCGGACGGTGAGCGATGGGTAGTTCACCGTCCGATAAGGACCAGGCCCGGGTCGACGGCGCGTTGTATTCCACGCGCGCCTCAAAGGGTTGTCAGCAGCAACTGACGGGGTCCGTTAGGGCCAAGGCCTGCCAGGGTTGCGAGTTTGTCCGAAAGGGATATCGTGGCCCTGGCACACAGGCAAATGAAGGAATACGGGTGGGTTTTAGTCAGTAAAAGTCTGACACGTCCTCCCGCTCCGCCCAGAGCGGGAGAAGTTATTTGATAATTTCCAACCCAAAAAAAAAAAAAAAAAAGGGGTTATAAATATGGTGTCGAGTGAGGTGTTGACATTTACTACTGGGAATTGACGCATCAATTCCCAGTAGTAAATGTCAACACTACGCAAAACAGTATGTAAAACTAGCTACTGACGTTTCATAAGTACCCATGTAGTTTTATGTGAGATAAAATAATTTGAAGTTAACTTCCTAACCAAAAAAGCAGTCAGCGAGTTTAATGTCCCAAGAAACGCCCGACGCACTCAAGCTCATTAACGCTTTCTCATTTTCCTTTTACTTCCATAATTTTAACTAGCACAAATAAACGTTCCGTTTGAAGAAAGACAATATGGCCGCCAACAATTAAAACACGTTTCAAACATGAGACGTTAAGTTTCAAACAAGTTCTTAATTACGTTTTCGCGTTTCGCGAATGTTTTCATAAACTATTTTCTGTTATTGCTTTAGTTTCATACTCATGTTTTATTTAGTTTAGTTTTGTTTATATTTCTGTGTTCTAATGTTCATAATTACTGTTTTAGTGAGATTTTACTAGCTGTGTAGCTTCCCACGTGGTTTAAGAGCCACTACGAACTGTCAACTGGTCGCCGGTACAACACGATCGACAGCGACTGCGACTATCTGCAGGCTTAACACGAGAACCGTAGAGAAGCGTTTTGTCGTAAGAAGACTAGACAAAAATCTCGTTTCCGTGTAGACAGTAGAAAATTTTCGGTAGACAAGCGATTTATTTTTTCTACAGTAGAGTAGACAGAAAGCGTCATGCTAAGTAAGGCCCGTATTACAGAACCTCACCTCACGGGGTTTGTTTTATTCACCTCGTAAGGTTATATTGGGTTTATAATTAAGGGTATGTGTGTAGGTATTTATCTGAATTGATGCAAAAGGTATGGGACGTTATAGGTGAAGCCTACTTGTAACATTAGACTGCAATGACTGACTGCTCGTTTATTATTGTGATTTTTGTTGTTTTTATTTAATTTGGTGATGGTATATTTTTGTATTTTAGTCGAGTTGTTTTTTTTTTTTTTGTTTATTACCTAATTTTATTACTAATTTAAACGTTTTTTATGTAACAGACACAATTTGTATTGTTATTGAATAAATAAATTGAATTGAATTGAATTGAATTGAATTACTTAAAACTAGTTTCAACCAATCAAAAGGCTTGAATCTAGTTTTAAGTAATGCTTGAGCATTGAGTGACCTTCTATAATACGGGCCTAAGTCTTTTTAGTTCATATGACTAATGCGGTGTTTATACGCACTTGGCCGCTGGTCGCCGTAGCGACTCGATGACTCGCCGCGCAGCGGCAACGCACAAGCGACTGGCCGATCGCCGCGACCAATACCACCACGGATGTATATGGGAGCGTTCACACAACGAGCAACTTCTGAGATGACCGGACAGAATTTCGACGTTTATACTGCACGAATGTATAAGACACACTGCTTAAATTCAGTCGCTCGGTTTCCCAGCCTAGTTGCCTATGTTTTAGTCGCTGAAAGACCGAGTCGCCGGTGACCAGTCGACAGTGCGCAATGGCTCTAAACGTGTCGTATTTGCAATAACTACTGTTATCTCGCCGACCGATAGCTACTGATTATGTTGTCATGTAGGTATCCGCAAAACAAGCGGATTTTTCTAATAATGATCTCAGACAAGGATTTTGATTGTGACATAACATAACACCTTGTTGCCCCGAGGGGTTGGGCAGAGGTGTACCTGTAGCGGCATCAACATCGCCACATACGAACTACGCGTCACACTGACGTCACGCAAAATCCTGCATCGCGCAATTAGAGGTTACCGCGCGACTAGCATATATACAACGTCCCGACATCAACCGTCGGGCAGTTGCCCACCAGACACAACACCCGTCTGGTCGGAGGATCCTCCCTTTTTTATGGTGGATGAGTGAACTTTACACCCTGTTCCCCATACCACCAAATACCTATAGTAGGTACACCCTATTTCACCGGTTATGTTTAAGTCCCGTCTATTAGGCTCGCCCCCTTATAGACTTTATCGATCCGGGCTGCTACTGAGAAATTACAGATAGAAAAACTCAATGCATTTACCCGACCTGGGAATCGCGCCCAGGAGCTTCTGCTCAGCAGTAGCGCTTGCGACCACTAGACCAACGAAGTGATTGTGTTATATGAAAATTCATTTTTAGATTTAATAGTACATTACTGGAGCAGCCCGCAAAAAGGGCATTGATTGATGGACGAACGTGAAAATGTGGGCCGAGGCGAAGTCGAGGCACTCATACGTGAGTCCATCAATGCCTGGTTGCGGCCAAGGTTTGTATAGTGCTTTTGTCAAATGATGCGCGGAAATTCAAACTAAGTAAATTAAATGACGAACAACGATAATTTTTCACGCGCCATTATGTTCACTTGTTTATTTTTTACTTTAAACAGCTCTATTTGCAAGTCAGTACGAAAATTAAATTAAATCTTTGACAAGCTACCTCCTTGGTTGCCATGTGTCGACGTTAAAAGTTCATTCCATTTTTAAATAACACGACAGATATGAGTTTTCATAGGAATTTATTCGGCCGCTAAGCACGACAGATATGGATTTTCATACTAACATTGCCGGCTGCCTGCTCGCATGTATTTGACCAGTACAGCATTTTCGATTTATCTCGAAGAAGGTTGTCAAAATAATGCTCGAATTTCCAAGCATATTTTAGAAAATAATAAATTACCTATGTATGTCAACCTCCTTTAAAAGCACTCTATTTGGCAACAAATCATTTGCCCAAAAACAATTAAAAAAGTAAAAGTATCCCTTCACACTCGTACATTGTAATTACAATTCGTTTCATGGCTGTGAGCAATTATGTGAGAGGATTGCTCACGTATAGGATTACCACGTTACATCTAGGAGATAGGTACGCTTAGTACCTACATAGTCATCAAGCATCGATCTGCAAAGGCTTAGGACCTTTGACCTATCATTTACGACTCGTTAATCGTCTCAACGTCTAATCTTTAGTCTGGGCCATCAACTTTTAGAAACGGACGATCTTGCCACTTTTGTGCCAGCTGGAGCTTTTTACGGTAGATTAAATGCAGTCCGATTATAAAGTTAACAAGTTGGTGGACCCTATTTTATTTGGAGTTGTAAAATTTCTCTTAAGTTTGCTGAAAGGATACCGAATTTTAATTGCAGCACGCTCTTGTACAGTGCCTAATATGAAAATAAAAAATCATCATCATCATTGTAGCCGAAAGACGTCCACTGCTGGACATAGGCCTCCCCCAAATGGGGCGGTACCATAATTGCCACGCTTGGCAGGCGGGTTGGCAATCGTAGTATGGTGTTAAAATGCATAGAGAACTCTGCTGCCCATTCTCTGAGTAAGTCCCTTAGTAGTCTTTTACGACACCTACGGGAAGAAATAGGGCGGTGCTATTCTTTACGTCCAGCACCACACGGAACAATGTACAAAATGTTTTGTATTAATAATGTGTGTGTTAAAAAACATGTATTACATACATTTTGTACATTATTAATGTATACAATAATAAATGTTATTTTTACAATATAGGTTTTATTTTTTGGCATTCAAAGTCTAAAAAGGCTTCAACGGGGACTTGAGCACATACTATAATAAATGACAATTCATTACAGGATGCGAAACCAAGCTTCATATTTTGACAAGTAGATAACATAACACCATCAGTGGCGACATGTTGGTGTACTAAAGTTAGTACACTCACATTTCAAATAAAATCAAATCAAATCATTTATTTCTTTGCAAACATGAGTATTGTACATAGGTGTTTTATAATAAAGTTCTCCGATTATTTTACCGGGCATGGCATGGACATGGGCATGCAGGTTTACAATTCCTAATAAAAAATCAAAAATAAGTAGCAGAACATTGGAATAACTAATAATAAAAACACATATATATCAAAAATGTCAGCGTGGTCACAGCAATAAAAAAATAAAATAAAATAAGACTACATACTGTCAGACGACACCCACGGGAAGAAATGCAATAAAACATTATCCCATTTCTTCCCGTGGGTGTCGTCTAAAGGCGACTAAGGGACTTACTAGAGAATGGGCAGCAGCATTCTCTATGCATTTTTAAAACCACACTGCGATCGCCAACCCGCCTGCCAAGCGTGGCGATTATGGCAAATCCCCCCCTTTTTGGGGGAGGCCTATGTCCAGCAGTGGACGTCTTTCAGCTGAAATGATGATGATGATAATGACTGTCAAACAGAAATAAATTTCAGTAGTTATGTTTAATTCCCATTAATTAGGGGGCAGCCTATTTCCATCAACCGGACACAAATCCAAACTCTGGGCTGCTACTGAGAAATTCCTGATTGAAAAAGTCCAATAACACTTTGCCCGACCTGGAAATCGAACCCAAGTTCTCATACTCTGCCGTAGCGCTTGCGACCACTTTAACAATGAGGCAAGTAAATATAAACACAGAACACAGATACTCAACAGCGTCTCTCTGCGATTGGATATATTTACTTGTTCTTTGGCGGAATTCCAGAGGGTGACACTTAACATATTGTCTTCTGAGTGACTTGTGCCGTACTCAGAGTCGCTACTTGGGACTTAGTTAACGATTCACGATAATCGCCAGGTATAAGTTTGAACCCCTTGTCAGTCATAATAGGTTTTGATAGTGGTGGTGTCTGATTGGTTTTTGGGTGACGGCTCTGAGTGTGGAAATTATGACTACATTGTTGCATTGGGTATCTGTAAAAACAAATGTAAGTGTAAATAAATAAATAAAGGCAATATCAATAATAATAAAGACACGAGAAATCTATAAATAGCACAAATTAAATCTCAAAGACTCCCTTTTAACACTCAACAACTATCAACTATAATTCCAGCTCTCGAAATATACGACACCCTTTCGCATAAATTTAATCTCTTAAACTCACTAACTAAAGATTTAATGGGGAATATTTTAACTGGCTTAATGTTTCTAGAGAATAAATAAAGGCTTTATCGCCGACTGGAGTGGCATCGAGTACTCTTAGTTGTGCTAATAGAAGACTGCTAATAAACTGTCCTGGATTCTTGTCTGCAAGCCGATCTCTTTGTCGTTTACGTTATAGTTATTTATTATTGTGTTAAGGGGACGATAACCGACTTTTAATGATTTTATACTGAAGATCACGTCTAAACGAGTAGTGTTAGTGATTTGAAAAAATATATGATAAATTAGAGCATTTTTTCAATAATTTAATATGTGAATTTTTTAGATTATGTTTATATTACATAGTGATATTAATTTGTAAAGTTATGTCTAACGCGGATAAAAAACTGAGAATGGCGCAAAATCTACCAAGCGTATTTTTCTGAAACCTTCACCAATATAAAGATAATTTAACTATTGATCTTTTAGTATACGCGTTTTAATAAAATACCTTTTGTTTTGTGTATAATAAATTAATAATGCGTCAAATTGAGGACAGAGCTCCTTGGTGGGCGAGTCCTATTACTGGGTGATCGTACGACGCGTTGCGTAAGCTCAGTACAGAACACGCAAGCTAACCACTCAAGGTCACTGGCATATATCTGCGTCTTAAGCGTGTTGTATTCAAAAGGCTGCACTGCAAAGTCATGATTGCTGTTTAGCAGAGATGTGACTTAACCTAGATGCAAGTATTTGAAATACAGATACAAGACACAAAATATAATATTTTATAAGATTTTGTTTTTTAATTTTTTTTTTTTTTTGGTTTTTTGCCACATATGCCTGTCACTTTAACAATTTTGGAATGTTTCTTATTGCAATCGATATCACGTTCTACCGATTTGATTTTGAATTGCAATTTTACTGTTTATTTTTAATGTTTTAAGTTTAATTTAGATTCAAATAATATTTTTAATTTTGATTTTAATTTTTAATTAGTGTTTCTAATTCTAATTATGATTTTGTTTTTACTTAGTGTTTTGTTATTTGTTTCTAATTATTTTTTCTATCCTCATTATGAGTAAAAAATCTTGTTAAACCATATATTTAAGGAGCTATTTTTTATGTAAGTGCTGTGTACGCCTGTAAGTGACTAATTCACCACAACTCAATGCATATGTTATTTTTTATTATGTTCATGTTTCTAGCTGAAACACAAATTTTGTAAAAAGTTAAAATTTTAATTTTGTATCTTGTATTTAGATACATTATTTTGGTATCTTAGTATAATATTTTGTAAATACTACGTTTGGTAAAAAACTTTTATTAATTACGTACGCAATTTTAAATACAACACGTGTTGGCCAGGTTCCGCCCCTGTGGAGCGACTGTTTCTCTTATGGGGGGATGATAATGATAACTCATAGAAGAAAAATGAGTGTTAAAATGTTTGATGAACTGGTCTTACTTAAATCCCTAATTATCACCTTAAAAATATAATATTTTCTGACATTTACGCGATTAATCACTTGGTCACTGTTCATAATTAATTAAAGAAGCTAAATAAACCTTAAATTTAATAATTTTATGTTTTTTGTCAAAAAGTATTTTATATCTGACGGAAGCCATATTGTTTAACAGCTGCGAGAGGCGGCGACTAGATGGCACTAGTGGAACGTGCACCATAGACAAATCATTCATTCTATCGGTCATTTGACTTAAAAGACTTGAAGTCAATTGAGTGAAATATTGTAACGTTACCCCCCACTAGCGGATCGCCTTTATAAGGAGCTGCGCTGTTGAGTCGGTACGCATTTTGAACGGATTTAATTAACTTGGTACCGCATACGTATTGAAGACTCATGGTATAAATCGGGCATATCCTCCTTACTTCTATGGAAGAATGATAAACACAATAGTGTATAAGAAAATACATACAATATTTAAAAGCCAGACGTAAAGTGGTGCCTGCATAACAGTGTCTATGAAAGTACATGATTTAAACCAGACGTAAAGTTCAAATTATGCCGGTCCTATATTTTACTAACACTAACCTAATCAATCTCCGACAACCATTAACAGTAACGAATGCTGCCAAATAAACATGTCCAGAATCAGAACCAAAACCATTTATACACGCCGTAATAGGTTCTAACAACTTATAGGTTCTACAGACTTGAACAATTCCAACGTCTTAGTTCTCGCACAAATTGTGAAGGAAGGACGCTTGAATGATTGCAGCGGTCAAACCGTTTTAAAAGGGTCAGAATGTTGAACAAGATGTCGAGTTCCTTCAAGTACCATGTATCAGTTGGTTTCACATTCACAATCACTTTCCATTTCTAGTTTTTAAGGTTCCGTACATCTGAATGAAAAAACGGAACCCATAAAGAATCAGTCATGTGTCTGTCTGTCAGAGCCAGAATCTACTAGACCGATTAAGTTGATCGTTTAAGTTGTTAAAAAAATTGTGACCCTGTCACGGACGTTTAACGTTAATAAATTAACTTTGAATATGGGGCCACTTTAGGGGGGCAAATTAGAAAAATTCAAAAAGTTTTTGCAAACTGTAGGTACCATGTGTGACTTATCAAATAAAAGGCTTGTTTTGAGGGCCAAATATTTTATTTTATAAAATAAATACTTGTAAGTAAATTGATTTAAGAAAATAGATGAAAATTGACCATTCCTATCTCCGAAACTACAGATGTTAAAATAAAAAAATAAAAATTGCACATGTCTTGTGTTTTCAGTTTCAACTACAATTCTAAGTTTGTTCTTGGAATAAATTATATTGGAATAAAAAACACGGTTGATAACATATTCATCGAACAGAACCTCTCAACTCGCACTTGTTCGCAGTTTTTTAAATTGCAGCGTGAGACAGTCACTAATATTTTACAAAGACTTTTCCACTTTTCTTTGTTCCTCATGATGTTTGTTTTAAAGTCCTAAAAGTTGAAATTGCAGATACGTTAAACGTAACATTTTTCATACTGCAGAGCATAAGATTCTTACGATCGTTTGTTATTGCCATACTAGCTAACAGAATAAATATTAAGATCTTGGCCCACGTTGGGCGTCAAAAAACATTTGGCCCGTGTTGGGCGCCAAAAACATTTGGCCCATGATCGACGTCAAAACTGTAACGTAGTTTATGGTAGCGCGAAAGAGAGACCGACTTTTAACTTACAATATTACTAAGTTTAGCAGCGTATCTAATAATGATCAATGTATGACAGCAGCACATCATTCTCATATTCCTATTTTTTTTCATCCACCTTTCAAACGAGCCGCAATAATGAGGACATAAATGTACAGATGAGAAATTAACACTGAAGCTTTGTGTGAAACCATCCACAAAAGCATTGAAGTACTCGTAACTGACTACCCAACTTGTAATTTATACGCCTTCATTATTACCAACAGCCCTTTGCTCAACGGAAAGGTAATAATAAGCTATTACTCGTCTCACTGTGTTGATTATCGCGGGTCATATAATTCAAACGGGCTATTAATTTGGCCTGCAGTGTATGGGCTACGATTACGCTCGGCCTGCTGTGTATTGTGCTTGTGATGTAATGGCAATTGACTTGATTTAAGTTTGTTTTCGAATCTACTCCTGTATTATTCTTGTACATATTATTATTTAGTCTAAGTATCGTTTTTAGGGTTCCGTACCAAAATGGTAAAAAGGAACCCTTATGGTGAGACTAAGTCTGTCTGTCTGTCTGTCACACCTGAATATCTCAAGAACTACTAATGCTATCAACTTGAAATTTAGAATAGTTTTAGATGACGTTTGCCCAACTATTTTGCAAACAAGAAAAAAAAAAAAAAAAAATATAACTTTTTTGCAAAAGGATCTGAAAGGGGGTCTTGAAAATTTGAAGTGGGGCTACTAGAGCATGTGGGGTATCATATGAAAGAACGCTGTTTGCACATTCTCAAATTTTTAGTAGGCAGTTTAGTTTCCAACTTTTGATGAAAAATTTAAAAAATAATACCGTTTTTTATCTATGCAAACTTCGGAGATAAGGGGCGGGGGGCCTTATCTCCGAAGTTTGCATAGATAAAAATCTGAAATTATTCTATGTGATAGAAGTTTATGTAAAGATTACAGAAAAAATAAAACAATGTCTCTAAATAGCACAGTTTTTCAGAAATCATCAACATCATATATACGTACGGAACCGTGTCGTTGTTGCGCGAGTGACTCGCTCTTGACCGGTTTTCTTGTTGTACATACTGTGATGCATCCGCATTTAATTTTTTTTTTTTGTATTCTTGGCATGACCATCATTTTAAAACACTTTTTCAGATTAGAGGTGAAATATCACTGCGTTCATATTACAAAAAAGGAATTAATTAATTTACTGAATAACTTATAAATGACTTCAAATCCAGTTTACCCCAAAAACGTATCCAGGCAAGACAATAAACAAGTGTCCCCCGCACTACATCGTCAACGTTAATATCTCAGTGGAGGTGACAGACGACGCCTTTATGAGCATTCCTTGGGGACAGTGGCCGACACTGATTTATAGCTTGATCACATCACAAATCTTCGCGGTATATAGAGTAGGTTATGGAGTGTGGTAAAATGTAGCTTCTGGGCTTTGAACTGACCCCTATTTTGACGTGTCACGAGGAATTATTATCACTCACGTCTTTTGGATAGCCTTCCTAACTATTACGAGTATAAGTGTTTAAGTGGGTTTGTTTGTTACGCTTTCACGCTGCAACGGCTGAACGGATTTAGATGATATTTGACACATGGGTAGACCTTGACCTGGATTAGAACATAGAATACATTTTAATCACGGACCATTTTGGTTACCCATTGAATGGGTTTTTGATAGGGTTTTTCTAAGCGGTTAAACAAAAACCCATACGATATGGGTAACCCATAAGAACGGTTTAAATTAAATTTTGGTAACCCATTGAAAGGGTTTTCGATAAAAACCCATACCATGTGGGTAACCCTTTTGAATGGCTTAATTTAAGCCATTCAAAACTACCCACACCGTATGGGTTTTTGATTAACTGCTTAGAAAGACCCTATCGAAAACCCTTTCCATTGAAAGGGTTTTCGATAGGGATTTTCTAAAATGGTAACCAAAATGGTCCCTGGGTAGAATAGAGATATAATTGGTCATGCTACGCGTGCTGGGCGGATATCAAAATAACATAAATTATTATGATTTTTTTCATGTTACTGGGTTTCAAGTAGGTATAGAACCCTTTGAATGGGTTATCATGTAACCCTTTCACTGGGGTTCAAGTATAAAACCCATTCAATGGGTTATTATGTAACCCTTTCAATGGGTTTCTAGTATAAAACCCTTTCAATGGGTTACATCATGATGAAGGTAATTGAATGGGTTACCCCTTCGAAAGGCTTAACTCTTAACCGGGGTTGTAAAGTCCCTGATTTTAACCCGATATTTCCACGGGATCGAGACTTAAGCGGGTGTAAACATGGGGAGCAACTAGTATATACAACATTATTTTTAGTATAATTATGCGAAACCTGAATATAGTTTGTTCAGAATAAGGTACTGAATCTTTTTGTACGGACAACCCGGTAACATAACAACCTTATAACTTTGTGATTTTGCATGATACAATTTTGAAATTTTGTACATAGATTCTTTACATAAAAATACTAGACACGTGTTTCGGGTGTCGTATATACTAAAACTAATATTGTATAAACGTAACCACTTCATTCCCTATTGAGAAAAATAAACAATTCATTGATTTGCATTTTCTAGTATTGGGTGGTTTGTTGGTTTTCTAGTGGTGTATATTTTCAAAGCAATTTTTGGGTGAAGCTCAAGTACACTGAGATACATAGTAAATTTGCCTTTTTGTAAACCAAAGTATGACACACTTGGTATACCTATTTTAAGCCAATTGCGTAATGCTGTTGTAAAATATGATGCCCTTGAAAGGGGTTAGTGACATTCTTTGGGGAGACTGTCTGACATAGATTTATAGTAGGATCACAACACAAATCTTCGGGGTATATGGAGTACGATAATATAGAGTGAGATAAAATGTAGCTGCTCGGATTTCAGAATGAGGGTACGTTGACTTACAATTGATTTTGTTGCGCAATTTCTCCTTGAAAAACGTTTTAATGCAAAAAAAAAACAACAAGTCACTAAGATGAAGTTCCAGTACCTGTGTGTACTGTAATAAAGCTTACGTATTTTTCTTATAACGCCTGCTATTAAAGGAAAGTCAATTTTATGTACCTACTAATAATGATGATTCATTGGATTTGGCCTAAGGCCTCCCGCCTTTGCCCAGCAGTGACGACAGTATAAGATAACAAAAAAAAATGTCATCGGTTAAAACAATAGCTTTAAATATTCAATAACAATACCCTACTTTTGGGCTTCGTCACAGTCGTGTAATTTGAGATGTTTACAAGCTAATAGACATACTGTTCACTTTATACTAATTTCAATGTAACATACATACATATTTTCACGCCTTCTTCCAATGGGGGTAGGCAGAAACTATAGAATGCCACTTGCTACCCTCCTTACCTTTTGCTTCGCCTATGTTCATACTTCTAGTCATACACGCACGCCGGTTGCGCACCTGACCTTTCTGAAGAACATCACCAATTTGGTCACTATGTCCTTGTAGGGCGTCCCCCAATGATGATTTCAATGTAAAATTACTGATAATTAGAAAAAAACTCATAAATGGAGATATAAACTTGATTCAATATAAATCTTCTCCGTCTAATACGAAGAACAAGAAAGGAAATAATTACAATATTAAGTCAACATGTACCGAACAAATATCATATTGTTCACTATGTTTTCCTTACTGAAATCAATTTTCCTCATAAATGGGCGGAAAATTGGACAATATAAGATGTAACGAACTTTAACCTTGTAGGTAGTTTAGTTCCCTATAACAACTGACCTTGGACAGTGAACATCTGTAAATATGTCCAAGGTTATGTCGGACTTTTACAGTCAAAGAACACAAAGCCGTCCTCAGTATAAAAGAAGTTTGTATAATAATTGAGTATTTGATATACTTCTGTATAAAAACATGAATGATGTATTTAACCAATATTTTGTGACGATATCATTTTAAAAGAGTGTCCATGTGGAGTTTCTTCTCCTTATGAACCTACCACGCTTTGCAATGGGAAACTAACTTCATCTTTCTGACTGACCCGACTTCTTGATGTAAATGGTTTAATTTTATTAAATGCTTTCCGTCTTATTACAAAACAAGATTTATATTTTGACATGGCTTAAACCATGGAGCCAGTTTTTGTAATAAGAACGTAACTGTGATTGAAATGCCGTTCTTTATACAAAACTGAAAACTTAGTTCAGTATTAAGTGGTCAGTTTTGTATTAAGAACTTTACCTACCATAGACGGAAAGTTCGAAATTCAATAATGGCTTTAACCTGGGTCTGAAGATATACCTTGTTTTGTAATAAGACGGTTTGTGTTTGAGCTTGTTGACTGAGATGAGGTCTAGCCGTAATCGTCGTCTCTTATACTAATTTAACCTGACATATTCATATTTATTTTATTTGTTCCAGCCACATTGTATGCCGTAGATACTTACCGTAATAGATTGCTTATATCAATTAATATTGTAACACTCACTCCAAGGATCCTTGAAATTAAATCGACATTTTTTATTTTCTATTAGTTAACTGACCCTCAAATGAGTAATCATTCTTTAATTTCAAAATCAAAAGTCATTTATTCAAACTAGGTTGAGAATCAGCACTTTTCGAACATCAAAAATTACACGAGACAGTCCCCCAAAAACGACCCTTCACCACTTCCTAGTGCTTTAGCTGGGAAGAAGAAGTGGCGCAACTAACTCCCAAACAGCACAGCTGTCTGTTCGCATATAAAACTTGAATCTATACAATACAATATAAAATAATTTGCATTACGCAACACAAAACGTTAAATTTAATTTTGATGTATTTATTACAACATTTATTTAATTTATCGAAAGTATAGTTATCAATAGCTTCGGACTTACAGACACTAATTACAGGTTCCATATTACATTTTTTTTTTTATTCATGATGAGATAGGAGCTTTTTGGCCTCTGTACGAGGCCCCTTTTGTTTAATGGACTTTGTTTTTATTTTCTTTGTTTATGTTTTTATGATCCACGTGGTGCCGGACGTAAAGAATAGCATCATCCCATTTCTTCCCGTGGGTGTCGTAAAAAGCGACTAAGGGACTTATTAGAGAATGGGCAGCAGCGTTCTCTATGCATTTTAACACCATACTGCGATCGCCAACCCGCCTGCCAAGCGTGGCGATTATGGCAACCCTTTTGGGGAGGCCTATGTGGACGTCTTTCGCCTGGAATAATGATGATGATGATGATTTTTATGTTTAATATATTTTTTTTTTAATGTTTTTTTTTTCTTTCTAAGAATGTGTTTAATTGGTGATCTCCTGTGTGAGTCACAATAAATATTTTTTCTTTCTTTTCCCTTTTTTTCATGCTCAGAAAAAGGAGAAAACACATAATAATACCAGTGATTCTAAACAAAAATACTAACGCAAGTAGGTATTCCACCCCACACAAAATGGCGAGCAATCATACAATCTCATGGCAATTGAACGAATAAGGCAGAGGTAGGATGCAGGCATAGCGACTTCTGTGGGTGACCGCCAGCCGCCGTCGATTTCCCATAGGACTGTCATTTAATTACGTTCCCAGACGTTCAGCCCGGCTTTTGTTTAAAGAATCATTTATTTTTTCTTACCGGCAACACGGGAACAGTATGGAGCCATATTGTTTGGTTCTGATGGGCAATTGTTTTGACTTGATTTGAAAGAATGAATGGGAATGTTTTTGAAAGAAGTCAGTGTGCGCTTATATAATTTGTAACGTGACGATATTATCGTGGCCGTCCACGTCCTTAAAATGTATGGAAATACGTGGACGATAAAACGTTATCGTGGACGGAAATTTAAAAGCGTCTTCATATATTTTCGTACATTTTATTTCTGTGTTATCGTTATTCCGTCCACGATAATATCGCCACGTTAGAAATGGTATAAACGTACAAAGGATTAATTATAGATAGAAAGAGGGGGAAATGGTGCACCCTGGCAGAATCTAAAGGGTTATAAGAAATAAATACTTGGCTCGAACTGCTTGTCGTGACGTAGACGTGCACGTCCACGATAATATCGTTACCTACGTTAAAAATTATAAAAGCGCTAATTAACAACAGTTTTCTTTGGGAAATTCATAGTAGCATAAGCATAATCAGCCTATAATGTTCCCACTGCTGGGACACAGGCCTTCTCTCTTCGAGAAGGACTGGGCTGTAATCTACCACGCGGGCCCAGTGCGGGTTGGTAGATGTCACATGTCTTTGAATTGTTGGTTCTAGGACATGCCGGTTTCCTCACGATGTTTTCCTTCACCGTTTTGAGAGCAGTGGTGATGAAATTATTTACACAAAGTAAAGCGCCTGCCTGGGTTCGAACCCACGACCTATGACTCGGTAAGTCAGGGCCGTTACCACTGGGCCACCACTGCTCTAATTCATAGTAATGTATAATAAATATCGCCTAGAATTTGTACCTACTAATCAAATTATTCAATCCTGACATAATTATATCTACCAACTTGATTTTTGTTCAAGTGCAAAGGGTCTACAACTCTACAGTAGAACTTTTACAATGGTCTGAAATTGCTAGCATACAACGAGCAATTGTAGTGCCCGTACTCGTGTCTTCTGGAACAATAACAGAGTCTCATATTATTATTTAATCATCATCATTTCAGCCAAAAGACGTCCATTGCTGGACATAGGCCTCCCCCAAAAGAAGGGGGGTGTTGCCATAATAGCCACGCTTGGCAGGCGAGTTGGCAATCGGAGTATGTTGCTAAAATGCATAGAGAACACTGCTGCCCATTCTCTAGTAAGTCCCTTAGTCGCTTTTTACGACACCAGCGGGAAGAAATTGGATGGTGCTATTCTTTACGTCCGGCACCACACAGAAATTATTTAACAACATCAATAATAACATAATATCACGCCTGTAGAATAGAATAGAACAGAATACTCTTTACTCTTTCTTTTCTATTTTTCTCTTTCTTTGAAGGGTTAGGCAGAGGTGGTATACCCTCATTTCGCGGGCTATGTTTAAGTCCCATATAATAGTGGCGAGCCTATTGCCATCCACCTGGCACAAATCCATACTCCGGGCAATTACTGAAAAATTCCTGATGGAAAAACCCAATAACACTTTACCCGACCCGGGAGTCGAACCAAGGACCTCATACTCAGCAATAGCGCTTGTGACCACTAGACCAACGAGGCAGACAACAGTAACATCTATCATCATCATCATTTCAGCCAAAAGACGTCCACTGCTGGACTTAGGCCTACCCTAAAGCCCGGGGTTTGCCATAATTGCCACGCTTGGCAGGCGGGTTGGCGGTCGCAGTATCGTGTTAAAATGCATAGAGAACGCTGCTGTCCGTTCTCTAGTAAGTCTCTTAGTCACTTTTTAAGACACCCACGGGAAGAAATAGGGTGGTGCTAATATTTACGGGTGCCCAGGGGCCCCCGAACTAGTTCGAAGCACATTACCGCCGGTAACAAGCCAAGAACAGGCCGATGAAGAAGGCTTTATATGTGTGAAGAAGAAGAAGAAGCCTGCTTGCCACAATCAGTGCGGTACCGCATTAACTGGTCCGAACATGTTGCTGCGTCCCGCTATTCCATCGACGCAGCTGTACGTGTCGCGTTTGCATCACTCCACGAAGGCAAAGGAGATCGTGGAGTACACAATGGTTAAAACCAAGTTCACCTTAAGAGTCGAGAAATTGGAGTCGCGCCACAAGATTAACTTTCAATCTTTTGTGGTGCGCGTTCCGACTGACACACCTGGAGACCTTCATGAAGGAAGAATTTTGGCCGAAGGGTGTCGTGTATCGGCCGGTTTTCGCGGAAGGTTACATGACACCTCGACTCAGCACACTACGTCGCCGACCCCACGTACTACTTAGTTAATGTTTTTGGTTTAATAAGTAATAGTTTATTATTTTTTTACCCGACTACGGCGAAGCAAAAAGGAGGGTTATGATTTTTGACCGGTATGTATGTATGTTCATCTGTTCCCTCATTACTTCTAAACTGCTTGTCATAATTTGACAAATGAGGTATTGTTGGATGCGTCTTGATCGTCCGCTGGTTATAGGCTATGTGAGGTCACATTAAATGCAATATGGCACTCTCTAGCGAACATTAAGTCGAAGCCAAAAAAAAAATTTGTTTGTTTTTCACGGCTGTCTTCTGAACATCACTATAAATATGGTATTAAATACATTAAAATATATTACGTGTAAGTTGTTTATTTAATAGACGATAAATATTGAATAGTTTGTACATAATAATTTCAGATGAGAATATTTTCTTGTTTCATACTTTTTAAAGCGTGATTTTTCAGTAGTCGGGTTTTAGTTTTTGAACTTATTTTTTGTAAGATATATTTGTGTATTTTATCTATGTGCCTTAGTTGCCTGATAATAACGCATTATTATTATTATTTACGTCGGACACAACAAAGACCATATCATAACATCAATAATATACCAAAATAAACCTTTCTGTAGCGTATCGTCGGTTTACCACATAATAGGGGACTAATGTGAAATTGGAAGGATTACCACAATACGTGGTGGGTCAGTATGTACACGTAAACGATCCCGTTCGTGTAATGAATTTTAATTAATGTATCAATCAGTACAAACGTTTCGTATTCCACAAATGACATGGCTGTTCTAAAATTATTGCTTTTACGTCGAAAATGATAAATGTTGTGATTGAAATTCTGTTACGATTGTTTAGGTTAACCTGGGGACATTTTTTTATTATTTCTATTCGTTTATTTTCACAATTAATAATGGTATGCTGCAATTAATAGGTACTTTGAGTTTTCAGTCTTGTGTTACCGACTGATGACATAGTAATTGACTCTTTTGAGTTGAAACTATTTACTGTTGTGTGTTGTGAAAAGGTACGAATTTGAAAAGGATAGTTTTGAAGCTCTTAATGAGATTCTGCTCCGAGATGTACTTTCAGATTGGAATATTTTGTCCCTTTTCTAATCAGGACTGTCACATATACCTTAGAATAGAATAGAATATTCATTTATGTGTTTAGAATGTACATATTTACAATAAGGTTGTTACAATAATGTTAAAGAATCCTTTGCAAACATTGGTGCAGTTCATCATCAAACATACAAACATTGATGCATAACTAAAATGTATCATGAGTAGGAACATTTATTTAATAGAAGTACATTATTTTTGAAAGTTGTTACAGTTCCACTTTTATGGAATTAGGAATGTGGTCAAAAATAATTACTTACACCTTCATCTCACATCTTAAAAACATAAATTAAGTAATTGGTTGCAAACTTTAGATTATGCTCAACTTCTAAGTATAAAAAAGTAAATCATATTTTTTTTGTCGATATAATAATAATATTAATAGATTTATTTTCAGGCATCTAAGGCCCATAGACAAAATACACAAAATAATCTTACAAAATAATAAACTAATACACAATAAAACTCACTACGAAATCTAGGAACAATAATAATAAAAAATTATGAATATATGAAGGTATATATCTATTATTATTTACTTTTTCCTCATTACTGTTTTTTTTTTTCTCTTTAAATTTTTAATTTGTAGTTTTAGATAATGTAGATAGATACTATAATTTATTTCTCAATGTGTTTCGAAATTTAATTTATTTACTGTTATGTGTTGGAAGTCAATTCTTAGGCTGCAAGGTTGTGTCTAAGTATGTAAGTCCTGCATCTTAAGAACCACTAACTCCCAAAATACAAGCTTGACTTAGTTTGGGAATTAGTAGATCATTTATTATGTGCTGTGGTACACACAGCTACACATCAAGCTATACATTTCCAGTATAAGCTGATCTTGCATTGTATAGGATTTACGTACAGTGCGAGATCAGCGTAAACTGGAAATGTATAGCTTGATGGGTGGCCGTGTGTGCAACCTTAAACATCTTAATACATTGTTTTTTTATAGATTAACGTTTTGTTGTACTTTGAGAGCGAAATAAAATGTATTCATTAAATTTATATTATTACTAGCTGACCCGTGCCCACTTCGTTGGGCGGTAAACATTTTGCCGTCTTTTCATTTTTCGGATTAAATTATGGCCTTATGTTATGACACTCACAAAATAATAACGTGGCTTTCAATGTTAGCAAGTTCAAATAAATGGAGTCAATTCACTCGGCTTAAAAGTAAAAATGGGTGTACCTCAAGGCTCGATATTGGGTCCTTTCCTCTTTTTAGTATATATTAATGATCTACCCTATTTGTTAAAAACTCAACCACAAATGGTGTTATTTGCTGACGATACTTCCTTAATTTTTAAAATTAACAGACGTGCATTAAATCTTGACGACGTAAATAATGCCCTATTGCAGGTCCAAAATTGGTTCACTGCTAATAATTTAGTATTAAATGGGAAAAAAACTAAGTGCATAAGATTTTCGTTACCAAATGTCAAAAGTAGTAATTGTGAGATAATATTGAATCAAGAGAAACTAGAATTCGTCGATAAAACTGTTTTTCTGGGGATCACGCTCGACTCAAGGCTTCAATGGGGTCCTCATATAATATCCCTTGCAGGACGGCTAAGTTCGGCGGCTTATGCTGTGAGAAAAATCCGTCAATTTACTGATGTAGATACCGCGAGGCTGGTCTATTTTAGTTACTTTCATAGTATTATGTCATACGGTATTTTACTATGGGGACGGGCTGCAGACATCGAGTCTATTTTTATTCTGCAGAAAAGAGCCATCAGAGCCATATATAATCTCCGCAGGCGCGATTCTCTTAGGGAATTGTTTAAGGATATTAACATCATGACGGTGCCTTGTCAATATATCTATGAAAACATCATGTACGTAAGAAAAAATTTACATCTTTTTAGTAAAAGAGGCGAAAGACATAATTATAGTACTAGAAGTAGGGATTTATTAGCTCAACCAGGTTTCAGACTGGCAAAAGTAGACTCGTCTTTCATGGGGTACTGTTTAAAATGTTATAATATAATTCCTCCCCACATACTTCAACTGAATGAGACGAAATTCAAGTCTTGTATAAAACGCACACTATGCAAGCAGGCATACTATAATTTGGGGGATTACATCGCTGATAAAAATGCTTGGCTCAATGCTGGTCCAGCTCCACAACCTCAACTAATTGATTAACATTTGAAAATACTGTTGGAGCTGCTGAAGATTTCAAAAACTATCTTTGCTTTGTATAAATTCAATCTCTCAGTATTATATAATTGCATAGAACATGTGTGAGCACTATGTACTTACTATAAAGCTACCATTTACTGAGTACTTCTTTCATTGACTTGAATGTGCAATGGCGGCTGAGAGTATGTCATGCTCACTGTAATGTCTCGCTGATGGTGGCGGGTGTGTTGGATCATTTAGCTCCCTTCAAAATGGTTGAGTTGAATGGTGCTAATCCATGCGTCATGTTCGTGAACGGGCGCCATCAGTAGGGACTGGTCATCTCTTAGCGGCCTTGGCTTATTTTAATTTAAGTTTTGAATTGTTTTTTTTTTATATTTTTGTTACGGACGCCTTTGACGTTTTGCATCGTTCTCACATGTTTAATTTCAACACGAATGATGTAACCAATATTTTGTAACCATATGTTAATTTAAAAGAGTGTCCGTGGAGTTTCTTGCCCGTTCTTCTCCATAGGTACCTACTAAGCTTTGGAATGGGCAACTAGCTTCATTTTGATGACTGACCGACCCCCTTGACAATTCAAAAGTGCCTGTAATTGGTTTATTTGAAATAAATGCTTTGAGTTTGAGTTTGAGTTTGAATGGGTAAAAGATTTTTCAAAATCGGTTCAGTAGATCCAGAGATTACCCCTACAACCTCACAAACTATAAAATATTAATACAGGCTGATTTTAAAAACATGCGACAAAATTTAAGGGAGTGTTCTACCCATCAATATGAACAACTTTTACTATAGGACCAACCTTGAAATCGCGAAAAAAAAATCAGCTGTTCCCTACATTTAAGTTCGCTGAACTCGTCAAAATGTAGGGAACAGCTGATAATTTTTTCGCGATTTCTACTTTGGTCCCATAGTAAAAGTTGTTCATATTGATGGGTAGAACACTCCCATAAATTTTGTCGCATGTTTTCAAAGTCAGCCTGTATAAGTAGATGAAGCAACGGTTTAGCAATATCCTTAAAAAAAAATGACTCGCATTCCGTTTGCTCACTATAGGCAAGCGACTTCTCGACAAAATCAATAGCAGTGAATTGGGACTGGGATTGTGAATTCAACTGCACATTTACCGCTGAGTCGGTGACGGTCAGTGATTCTTCAATTTTGCCGGCGTGAGGGGTCCAAAGATATTTTTAGAGTTCCGTACCCAAAGGGTAAAACGGGAACCCTATTAATTACTACTAAGGCTCCGCCGTTTGTCCGTCTGTCACCAGGCTGTATCTCATGAACCGTGATAGTTATACAGTTGAAATTTTCACAGATGATGTATTTCTGTTGCCGGTATAATAAATAATACTAAAAAACAGAATAAAAAAAATATTTAAGGGGGCTCCCATACAACAAACGTGATTTTTTTTGCTCGTTTTTGCTAGATATTGATAACGGCAACAGGTAGACGCTTGAAATATTCACAGAATATTAAGTTATATATTCACTTTAAAAGTAAATAATTAAATTAAAATAAACCGAATATTTAAGGGGGGCTCCCATACAACATACGTGATTTTTTTTGCCATTTTTATAGATAATGGTACGGAACCCTTCGTGGGCGAGTCAGACTCGCACTTGGCCGGTTTTTTTATTATTTAAATTAGCCAACGGAATTAAAACATCAAAATGACCTTCAATAAAGTTTCCTGAGAATCGGATTATTTTGACTCCCTGCCGTGCTTCCCCAAAACCAGCAATAAAAATACCATCCTGAAACACCTGGAACTCAAATGAGAATAGTTCTGCCACTGCTATTTTTTTTTTTTGGGTGGTAAATTATCAAATAACTTCTCCCGCTCTGGCCGGAGCGGGGAGGGCGTGTCAGACTGTTACTGACTAAAACCCACCCGTGTTCCTTCAAATGCCTGTGTGCCAGGGCCATGATATCCCTTTCGGACAGGCTCGTAACCCTGGCAGGCATTAGCCCTTTCGGACCCCGTCATCTCTTGGAGGCGCCCGTGGAACACAACGCGCCGTCGACCCGGACCTGGTCCTTATCGGACGGCGAGCTACCCATCGCTCACCGTCCGCAAGCCCGCGCCCACGGTGGCCGGGAATCGGCCTGCGATTCTCGACGCCCGGGGCGTCTCCTGCGGTGACTAAGGGCGTGAGGGCGCGAACCCTGCCTCACCCTCACACGTACCACCTCCTCCTTCGCATGCATTACTGCATTGCAGAAGGAGATGACGGCCTCCCGTGCACTCTCGCTCCGAACCATGGCCTGAACCAGGGCCAGATGCGAGAGATCGCCGCCGCCGATCGCCTCCGTGAGGGCATGGCAGTGCTCCGCCCAAGCAGGGCAGACCTCAACCGTATGCTCCACCGTGTCCTCTAGACGATCCACACAGTGGTGACACCCGGGCGTTTCCTCCCGCTTTATTTTGAATAGGAACCTCCCGAAACAACCGTGTCCGGTGAGGACGTACGTCAGGCGGAAGGTGAGGAAGCCGTGGCGCCTCTCTAGCCACTCCTCATAGAGGGGACTTATCGCCACAATTGTGGCATACAAATTCTTTGCCAAATAGTAAATATCCCTGGCGATGGCGCATGCTTATTTTCATCTCTCTCCTCTTTGGTGAACAGTAACGTGGCCATGTCATTATCTTCTCAAATTCGAGACAGCATTGTGCGCCACGTGTCTAAAAACTGGGAAATATTCCAACCTTTCACCCAGGATCGGTCAGGAGGAGCTGTTTATGATTCAAAGCGTGAATACGTCGCTGAAATGTCTTGTAATGGCACCTACGGAACCACCTGTGAACTCATGGCAGCAGGAGAACTATTCCCATTTGAGTTCCAGGTGTTTCAAGATGGTATTTTTATTGCTGCTTTTGGGGACGCACAACAGGGAGTAAAAATAATCTGATTCTCAGGAAATTTCAATGAAGGTCATTTTGATGCGTGTCAGACTTTTACTGACTAAAACCCACCCGTGTTCCTTCAAATTCCTGTGTGTGCCAGGGCCACGATATCCCTTTCGGACAGGCTCATAACCCTGGCAGGCATTGGCCCTTTCGGACCCCGTCAGTTGGTGCTGACATCCATTTAAAATAGGAATAGTTCACCCGTCTTTTTCCAACCCTTACAACACCAGCCTAAACCAAAGATACTAAGCAATAAAATTAAAATACGAACGTAGGTATTCAAGGACACTTTTTCTAGTAAGAACGACTAATACTAAAAACTATTATAGTAATACCACAGTGTGAAATACCTACACAATAAGTAATTCGCAAAGAAATAGAAATAACAAAATTCCAACCCGGCAATAGGTAAAAACACATTTATTATCCTCCAATTTAAAATTAGGAAGCGAAACAAACCAAAACGAAAACCAAACAACGACGATGAAAAATATTTCAAAGCAAATTAGTAGTAAGTAATAACAAAATATCGCAGAACAGAAATTTCGGTAACTATAGCTTGAACGTGTATCGCTTAGGTTTGTATTCTGTGATTGATACATGACTTCGTTTTTTGATACGATCGGCTTGCAAGCCGCGATTAAGGTTAAACATTGTGAAGTTTTCCCTTTGGCATTCTCGACTTTAATGCTATAAATGCGATAATAATAAAAATAATAAAATTAGAACCTCATTTCATTATCTTTTAGCAGATACCTGCATACTGAAAAATACTGGCCACCTAGAACTGGCATAAAAACTTTAGAACGTTATCACGCCTGCACTGAAACATACTGGCCACCTAGAAAAAAAACTAATTAAAAACCTCAAGAAACTTCCAAAAATTCTTATTTCAATGTAAAATATGCATTAACGCGTTGTCGTAAAATTGAATTTAGATCTTTATCGGCCTCCGAATTCTTATTTCAATGTAAAGTATGCAATAACTCGTTGCCGTAAGATTCAATTTGGATCTTAACTGCATTTGGTACATTTTTCATACAAACATTAATAACCCTTATTTTCACTCTTAAGCGCCGAATTTCGTAAAATCCTTTCTTAGTGAGCACCTAGAAGTCGAAAGGAACAATCAGGCCAACATTCATGTCTCTAACTTTAAAAACATAGGAGTTTCATACAAACTTTGACACCCCTTTTCAACCGCTTAAGGTGCGAATTTATAAAAATCCTTTCTTAGTGCGCGCCTGCACCCCATAGAGAGTGCTTGTGCCAAATTTTAAACCTCACGGCCCAGTAGTTTCCGAGATTTCGTGATGAGTGGTCAGTGAGTGGACTTCTCTTTTATATATATAGATTTAAAATTTAATTTCATTTAAAAAATCGTCTCCATCTACCTGACATACTTTACACCATAAAATACCTATCTTTAAGAGGAAAAAAGGGTAAGAGCAAAGTAGGTCCCCCGACTTATTTACATTACCCCAGAACGCCCACTAAATGTACTACCTATTTTACATGATCCCTAAGTGTGTTATTTAATTTATACAGTTGTAGCACGCACCTTTTTAGCCAAATGAATTAAAGCTCGCCATTCACTGTCAGACAGAGTGACGCCGGAGTGACGATTGTCGAGCTTGAAGTGTATTAAAATTCTTTCGTTTTACGAATTAGGAATCGCGATGTCTTCTGAATTTGTAATTCTGTGGCAATATTATTAAAGTATACTTTGTGACTCGTGGTACCTTTGAAACTTGACGTACGAACCGCAAAGGCCGGTTCGAAGTGGCTCAGATAAAGGATACCTGATAGAATTTAGAGGAAGCCTTTTTCCAGCAACAGGACAGTGTAAGCGAATTAAAAAGAAAAAAAAACGAGTGTGCTCTAGACCACACGACTGAAGTAAAACTAACAAATAGTAATACTAATTATACTTACAACAATTATTAGGCCTGCACTGTGTCTTAGATATACGAAACGCAACTGGCTATTAGTGAAAGAGAGAAAGAAAATGTGAGCTCGCACCTCTCTCTCTTACCCCTACAGTAATATACGAAACGTAACTCTCTCTCTTTCTATCTTCACTAACTTATATATCCCTCTCAACTTCCGTAACGCATTCACCAGCTTACTCCCCAAGTAACGAAGTAATGCGTGCCTAAAGAAGTTTTACTTCAAAATCCAGGTTTATCCGGCTTTTAAAGCTAGAACTTACAAGTCATAATGTATTTACGAAAGATACAAACTGTAAAAGAAATCGTTTTGAAGAAACCAGAATATGTTATGTAGGCCAGATATCACTAGTTCAATCTTGTGTGCCTTGCAGTGGAGGGAAATTGGTAACCCAACTATTTGGCAAACAAAAAAAAAAATAAAAAAAAAATACCTTTTTTGCAAATGGGACTGAAAGGGGGTCTTAAAAATTTAAAGTGGGGCTACTAGGGCATGTGGAGTATCATATGAATGAACGCTGTTTGCACATTCACAAACATTTTTTTTTTTTAGGCAGCTTAGTTTCCGACTTTTGATGAGAAATGTAAAAAAATACCCCCCCCCCCCTTATCTCCGAAGTTTGCATAGATAAAAATTCTATGTGATAGAAACATACGTAAAGATTACAGGAAAAATAAAACGATGTTTCTAAATTGCACAGTTTTTCAGAAATCATTAACATCGTATATAGTATGGAACCCTCGGTGCGCGAGTCTGACTCGATCTTGACCGGTTTTTATAAACATGTTCATTTCATTTTACAATATTTAAAAGAGTCGGAGTTTTAAGTCCTACCATCCATGCCAACTGTAGATCCATCAAAATACCAAATTTACTAAAATAAGGAAACTCACCTCTTAGATTCACTCCTTTCATGTTAATAGGCCGTCTTACCTTCCTCTGTTAAAACTCCCTATCGTTTCAACCTATCTGATTGCATTAGGGAACACCAATGTTTATGTATTATTGCCCCATAAGGGATGGAGTAATAATACATAAACATTGGGGTTAAGTTCATCCCATTCCCCCATAGAGGATGGGATGCAAATAATCATTAAGATTTTTTTGCAATTTCTTTTACACAATCGTTCAATTTTTGTTTTTTATTGCATCAAAAAGTTCATCTTGTTCTTTCTTTTCGTATACATCCTGAAATTTCTAGGAACTTATTAATGGAAAACCATAGGAACCCGTCCTGAGAATCAAACCCAGGACAACTGTGCTCAGTAGTCGCGTTCGTGATCACTAAACCAACAAGACAGTCTAACAAAAATACCGAATGCATTAGGTACGAACTTTATTATTATATACCTTTATTTCGACAGTAAAATATCATTAGCAACAAACTCTAAGTAGCGCTTAAAATCAACAATAATACTGAAAGGCCTCCAAATATGTTATTCAAAATGAAATTTTCATTTATCCATACACATTACCATATCCTAAGAAAATATGAAGGCAATAACTTCACAGATCCATTTCTATTTGCCACTTTGAGTATTAATAAGACAAGCTATAAACTGACCTAGTAACATAGGCCCAGCAAGGAGCATTTTTTTATTTTTTGTATGGTTAATTGCTATAATTATCAATGTTGTGACGCGTCTGACATACACAGAGTTGCAGAGACTATATTTGATTGTCATAAAAAAAACTATTATTATTATTTTGTGAACGCACTGTCTCTCATCTTCGTGTTACTCTATTGACACTTTTTGGCGCGTCCACTGCTGGACATAGGCCTCTCCCAGGCTGCGCCAGAACACCCTGTTCTCCGCCGTCCGCATCCAGCCACCTTTTTAAGGTCGTCGGTCCATCTAGCTGGGGGGCGTCCCACACTACGCTTGCCGGTACGCGGTCTCCACTCCAGGACTTGTCTGCTCCACCGGCCATCGGTCCTTCGACAAACATGGCCACCCCACTTCCCCACTTCCACTTCAGCTTGCTTACTCCTGTCGGCTATGTCGGTAACTCCGGTTCTCTTCCGGATAACTTAATTTCTGATCTTATCCTTCAGAGAAACTCCGAGCATAGCTTGCTCCATAGCACGCTGAGTGACCTTGAATTTGTGGACCAGCACGACTGTCAGTGTCCACGTTTCGGCAACGTATGTCATAACGGGCAGGACGCACTGATTGAAGACCTTAGTCTCTTCAACCACTGCGGGATTGGCGACGAGAAGACTTAACGAAGTTTTCCAAACGCTGCCCCAACCGGATCCTTCTGTCAGCTTCTATCTCAAAGTTGTGCCTACCAAGCTGGAAAACTTGCCCTACTTGCGACTTATATGGTGCAGGCAAACTTAACGATAACGGTATGGTAATCACCAGCAGTCTACCAAAATTATTGATTGTTTGGGATCTTGAAGGGAAACCACATGTTTTGTTTGAATAACGTATAATAAGAACACTGTTTTACACTAGTACAAGTCACAAGGTTATTTAAATATTAAAACTATTTAATTCTAATAATGTGGCAAGAGACGTGTGCGCACTATATGTCTTGAGGTTAGAAGGGCAGAGACTACCATCTGTCAAGTTCATATTTAGTTTGACAACTATGACATGACGTTGACATTGGCTTAACTAAACAGTGATTATACTCGCTTTAACGAGTTGTGACATTATATTTTACGGAAATAATAAAATATGCCATACTGAATCCACGCAGCATATTATACATTATCAGTACATAATTCTATCCTTGCATGTCAAAATCAAAATCAAAACTCATTTATTCAAACTAGGCTGAGAATCAGCACTTTTCGAACGTCAAAAATTACATGAGACAGTCCCCCAAAAACACCCACCCTTCACCACTTCCTAGTGCTTTAGCTGGGAAGAAGAAATGGCGCAACAAACTCCCCAGCAGCACAGCTGTCAGATAATATTAATTGATAATGAAATGATAAACCAAAGACTTTTTCATCAAAAAATGCCTGACGCGGTTCAATGCACGACACAGGCTTCTCACAAGTTGCGTACATCGGCGCTCTATAAACCATTATTACTCAATGCGCTGTTCGACCAGAGTGTGAGGCTTAGCAGAAAAGCAAGCAAGTCCGAACAGATATTTTATTTTAGGGCCCTTTATAAGGGTCTTATTCCACTGTAAGACCGGACTAAAGCAGAAATGTAAATAAGAATATGTATGGATAACAGGGAGTTGGAATAACATAGGGATATACCAAGGGGGTGAGTAGAATTACTATGTATCAATATACCGCAGATTAGTTTTTATTTAGGTGTTGCTAGGGAGTCTTAATGACGAAATGTGTACAACTCATAAATTATGTTGCATATTTCCTATGTGCAGTCAGGGGTCATGAGTTTTAGCTCGCCGTCCGATAAGGACCAGGCCCGGGTCGACGGCACGTTGTGTTCCACGCGCGCCTCAAAGAGATGTCAGCACGAATTCACTGGGTCCATTAGCGTTTATTTTTTTATTTTAGATAAGGCCAATGCCTGCCAGGGTTATGAGTTTGTCCGAAAGGGATATCGTGGCCCTGGCACATAGGCAAATGAAGTAACACGGGTGGGTTTTAGTCAGTAAAAGTCTGACACGCCCTGTCCCGCTCCACCCAGAGCGGGAGAAGTTATTTGAAAATTTCCCACACAAAACAGAAGGGCTCATGAGTTTGAGTAGCCTTGGCTAACGTGGAAGTCTTTAATGCGGACTCCAGACAAATAATGACGGTTGTGATTTGAACATACGGACATTTTAAGTTGGTAGCTAATTAGCTTAAAAAAAAAGTAAATAAAAAAAAACAAAAAAACTCGACTGCGTAAAAAGTGAACTTAAAAAAACCGGCCAAGTGCGAGTCGGACTCGCGCACGAAGGGTTCCGTACCATTATATATAAAAATTGCAAAAAAAAACAAAAACGTTTGCTGTATGGGAGCCCCCCTTAAATATTTGTTTTATTTTAATTTATTTTTAAAGTGAATAAATAATTAAATATTCTGTGAATATTTCAAGCGTCTAAATGTTGCCGTTATCAATATAGAGCAAAAACGAGCAAAAAAAAATCAGGTTTGTTGTATGGGAGCCCCTTTAAATATTTATTTTATTCTGTTTTTTTGTATTTATTGTAATACCGGCAACAGAAATACATCGTCTGTGAAAATTTCCACTGTCTAACTATCAAAGTTCATGAGATACAGCCTGGTGACAGACGGACAGACAGACAAACGGTGGAGCCTTAGTAATAGCTAAAAAAGATTGAAACAAGATTTATATAAATTAATACTATAAACAATCTCATGCAGTTATAAGGTCGTTATTGTTGAAATGAAATGAAATCGTTTATTCTGTAAATAGGATATTAAAATCACTTTTACACGTCGTTAAGAAGATGGCTCCGACTGCATGAGATTGTTTTTAGTATTAAAATATATAAATCTTGTTTACATCTTTCTATAAGTTCACTTTTTACGCAGTCGGGTTTTTGATTTTTTTATCGACTTTTTTTATTTTATACTTTTGAGTTAGGATTATAAGACGGTAAATTAGTTCATTTAAAATTATAATCGGGTGATAACGGTCGGTTACTCACTTACTCCAAAAGTTCATGATAGTTTTTTTTATAATTTCTGATTTAAATTACATTTAAACATATAATATGTGTATAATTTTGTAACCACCTTTTAAAACCCTTAATTTTGATACCCCTCAGATTGGGAGATTATTTTTTTTCTAAAACCTTTTGGCGCCAAAAAAGCCGTTTTGATTTTTAATAATCTTAATATACCCAGTGACACTCGCGCCATAAATACGAATCTAACGACATATCATAATAATATATCAAAATCAAAAGTCATTTATTCAAACTAGGCTGAGAATCAGCACTTTTCGAACGTCAAAAATTACATGAGACAGTCCCCCAAAAACGCAACAATAAATAATCAAATATCTAATCAGTCAATAAATAAATATCAAAATCAGTTCAGCCGTTACGAGGGAACATGGGGACGGACATACATACAGGTCAAACACTTGGAACCTCCTTTTTTGGCTCCATTTTTAAAAATTAATTCCCTTGACTTGACCTATAAATTCTCATGAAAGTTATGAAATAAACTTGTTTGTCTTATACTGTCATAGTAGCAAAAGGTGCAAAAAAGCCTACCGAGGACCTACTAATCTAAGAAAAACCTACGCAGATGATGGATCGTGAAAGAGAATAGCAATTAACACAATTCATAAATTACTTCATAATACATTCCACGTTTTAGAAATAAAATAACACAAGTATTTTTTGTATCATTCAGTGAGAAGATTAAATTAATATTACATTCATTGTTTCTGGGGAAAGTAATACATTTCTGTTGTTCTTACCCAAATTGTGAAAGTAATTATGTTTTCAGAAATAATGACGATGCTGGTGTAAGCCACAAAATAACAAAAATACAGAAGACTCAATTTCAATAACACATAAAATGTTTTTTACTTAGACAAGACTGCGGGAACTACTCCCAAGGTTAATAGTCAAAATTAATACTCAATGATCGATATGATTGATTGAATACTTCAAGTGGCATAATGTATTGAATCGCGTTTGGCTCTGATTAGTTAGCTCGTTGCTTCTGGGAATAGTGGAAGCAAAAAGATCAAAAATAAAAATCGAGACTCTTTAATCACTATAAATTAATTGCCTTGAAAACTGCGACACAGCAAGTTAATTAATTAGTTACAGGCACTTAGTTAAGAACATTTTCGAAATGTCTTATTTAAAAACGTAACGTTACGGTTGGCCTGAGGGCCAGTCGTAGGTCACATGTTTAAAAAGTAATATAAAATGATAAAAGGTATAATTATACAACATTATTTTTGGTAGGTATATGCGAAACCCGAAATACGTGTCTAGTATTTTTATGTAAAGAATCTATGTTCAAAATTTCAAAACTGTATCATAAAAAATCACAAAGTTATAAGGTGGTTATGTGACCGGGTTATCCGTACAAAAACATGCTAACGGCGGCGCCCCTGCCTGCGCCTCCAGGGTCGTCTTGCGCTCATTGATAATAATTTGGCAGTAGGTATCTAATCGTACGGCGATTGTATTGTAAGTCATTAAATTGTGATAACATTTTCCATCACACTTAAATATTTTTGGGAAAAAAAAACATGGTCTCAAAATTATTGAAATCGATTTAGTTCCTTATTCTGAACAAACTATTTTCAAGTTTCGCATATACTTTAAATAATGTTGTATAGTAGTCGTCAGTGGCTCGGGCTCAGAAAAACAGGAACGGGTTCAGAAAAACAGGAACTGGACCAGGTACACGGGAACTGGGTCAGTTTCTTCAGCCGGCTTCAGGACAGAAACGGGACGAGGCTGCAGCGTCTTGAGCTGAATAGGCAGGAGGAGGCAATTCTGTTGAAGAGTGGAAAAGTTCTGATGACATGATAATGATAAAGGAAAACTAGGTGTTGTTCGAGAGTGAGCAGAGTAGAGGATGCGTGATCTTGAGCCTTCGCCGTTTCAGGAGAGTCAAGTCACTCCTCCTACATGGACACAGAGCCCTTTAAAAGGTAAATAAAGGTATGTTAATAAATGATAAAGATGTGGCTTTGAATAGCAAAATACCACACCGTAACATGAGAAGGTGTCTGAGGCAGGTGCGCGGTTCGGGAGACCCGATAAGCCAGCGGTGACGGTGACACTTAACACGTTCCGGGACACTTGACTATTTGCAAATGTCATGATATGACACTTCAAAATCCCATACATTTTATCATACCGTTGCAGCCGTACTACCATATTACATATATTTTTAATTTTCACCCCGTGACACTAAATATCAACATCATTGAATCGAATCGCTCGATCTTGAATCGCTTAGTCTACGCCTGTCGGCGGTGTGAATGTGGTGCATAAGCACTGCGTATGTATGTTAAAAGAGTTTGTCGTGACACCTACGAACGAATGAAGTCGCGTGATGTGACACTAGATCATGTGCTTCCTAGGAATGTTACAACGGCTATCGACGGTTTGCTAAATTACATGAAATAAAGTTCATCGCCCTTCGCCGTACTATCACGTAACGATATACCGAGCCAACGTACAGAGGCGGTCTTTCCCGAAGAGTGTTAAGTGAGCCAGCGATGGTGGTCGGTGGCTTGAGGCCAGTCAGCGAGCAAATGACTGAGGTCTGGCAACACGTCGCTAACTCAACCTCAGTCACTCACTTCAGCGGTCTATATTCCACCGCATGACGAGTCAAATCTCCTCACAATTACATGGATGGTACAGACTGAATCTTCTACATTCATCTATGTATTTTGTTCTCCCAAAAAACAAGTGTGGGCTGAGTAACAATCCATTATAACATGATTAAAATGTTGCTCGAGTCTTTTACATTCTTCTTTTATACTTCACGGTAGAAGGGTCTTCATGAAGTTTGAACAATAAATTCGTAAAAAGGATAAGCGTAAGAAACACGGAAGCGGATGTTTGTTATTATAACATAATCTTGAAAGCGACGTAGCGTAAAGGGATTCTTGAAACTAAGTTGTGAAATCCTAAAACACATTTGTTTTTACGTAATTTTTATAAAAAGACAAAAGACGAGTAATAAGTGTGTTCTTGTTCTATCATAGTGTGTTTATACACATCTTAATATATATAAATCTCGTGTCACAATGTTTGTCCTCAATGGACTCCTAAACCACTTAACCGATTATAATAAAATTCGCACACCATGTGCAGTTCGATCCAACTTGAGAGATAGTAGGTAGGTAGGGTAGGTAGGTAGGGTAGGTAGGTAGGGTAGGTAGGTAGAGTAGGTAGGTAGGGTAGGTAGGTAGGGTAGGTAGGTAGGGTATGTAGGTAGGGTAGGTAGGTAGGGTAGGTAGGTAGGTAGGTAGGGTAGGTAGGTAGGTAGGGTAGGTAGGTAGGTAGGTAGGTAGGTAGGGTAGGTAGGTAGGTAGGGTAGGTAGGTAGGTAGGGTAGGTAGGTAGGTTAGGCAGGTAGGGTAGGTATTCTTTTACCCATAGAAAGCCACGTTATTTGTGAGTGTCATAGAGTGAAAATGTTTACCGCCCAACGGAGTGGGCACGGGTCAGCTAGTACGCATATATAAAGTCACGCCTTCTTCCTGTGGGGGTAGGCAGAAACTATAATATATACTAGAACGCCAGCTGCTATGATCCTTACATACTCGTTTTGCTTTAAAATCAAATCAAATCAAACTTTTATTTTTTGTGAACATAGGTACAAAGGTCCTAAAATATACATTTTAGCGAGATCTCTATGTTCTACCAATGCAATGGGTATACAAATAATTTGTTATATTTTAATGAGTAGGTCTAATGATTTGGAACATGCAATAATAATAATTAAATTGAAGAAGATTAATTTAAGTGTTTCAAAAGTCTAAGTCAGTTACTAATATTATAATGTCGATAAGGTCAAAAAATGGCAATAGCCGTTAATATATTTAAAACAAAATGCCATTGTCATATATCATCATTTAAAATTAAATCTTCTATGGAGTAATAAGCCTTCTCTACTAGAAAAAAGAATAATTTACTTTTAAATTGGCCAACATTTTCTACACTTCTTATGCATTTTGGCACATTTGGAGCCATTACACAAATGCTTTTCTTAAATCATGCGTTTCTAGATCCAACTAAATTTCACATCGACGCTGACTTGATACTCGAGAAAATCTGAACTTACATATTATTTTTAACAAACATAGCATTATAATGTTTTCCTTTTTGATAGAGTAGGTACCTATCTTAACATATATAATTGTTCTGTACGTGTGTTTGTCACCTAACTCCTCTTAAACGGTTATACCGATTTGGTTGAAATTTTGTATTTATATTTCAACGGGTTCCTGGATGGTTTCAAAAAACAATTGGACCCGGTAGGTGGCGCTGCTGTCGGTAAAGTCGGTATGAACTTCGCTGGGTCAGCTAATATTATTATAATACACATAAATCCATGTTAAAAGATATTTTAATTATTTTTTCTAAGACTGTTTAATTTAACAACTTTACCTAACGCACCAAGAATTCAGTAAATACATAATGTTTAAAAATGCTCTCCAAAATAAAATTACATTTTAAATAAATAAAGTTTGAAGCAGAATATTGAAAAGCGTGACTAATTTTCAAAAGCCATTAGTAGAAACAAATAATAATGTGTAAAAGTATTTATTTACCTTTGTTTTACAAACTCATGATTAGCACATTTAGAATAACTAACTCAGAACGTGGATAACATTTCAATACATTTTAAATTTAAAGCTTGACAATCCATTGCGAGCTAAAATATTTCAAGCCACGATATGCTTCTGTTGGTCATGTTTATACAAAATATATAACTGTCACTTTGACGTAATGTTAGACTGATATTTTAAAATCCACTGTAGGGTTTATTCCAGACACCGAGAGTCCGTTCCTTACACCTGCAAGTTGGACATGATCATCATCATGACAGACGTCCACTGCTGGACATAGGCCTCCCCCAAAGAAGGGGGGGGGGTCACCATAATCACCACGCAGGCGGGTTTGCGATCGGATCGCAGTAAGGTGTTTAAATACATAGAGAACACTGCTGCTCATTAAATTCTCTAGTACGTCCCTTAGTCGCCTTTCATGACACCCACGGGAAGAAATAGGCTGGTGCTATTCTTTACGTCCGGTACCACACGGACAAAATTCAGTTGGACGTGATTATGAACTAATTTAGTTTGCAGTCTATGCACGGTTATTGTACCTCTAATTTTGCATCACGATGATCTTTATTATCATTGCTATTAGATTGGTTTCTGTACCTTAACCAAAATACGCGCCTGGACGTGGAGTTCCGGACACCAGCCCCTTATACAATACAATGTTGCAGTCAGACGTAAAATTACTGTGAACGGACTGTATACAACATGTCCCAGAATTAACGTACAACCTCTTACTACGGCAACTTTTACTACGGGACCAAACCTGAAATCGCAAAAAAATAATCAGCTGTTCCCATCGAGACATAAGTACTAACGTACTAGAGAAGCTACGTCAAATAACTGAATTGTCCTATTCTTCGTAATTTGAATCTTTAGTTCGCGCAGCGCTAAAATAATAACAATTCGTCTAAACCGTAACTAATTTACCACAGCGCTACATTTGCTGCGGAAGTGTATTTATTCTATATAATTTATTATTGTCGGAAGTACTAGGTGCGAAAGAGCTAGAGAGCGACTGAGTGAGGTGCGGCGCGATCGCCGCAGTTGAACGAGACAAAGTAGGAATTTACGGTGTCTTCATCTTTATCGGTGTGTCATCTCGATGACATACATTTTGACGAGTTATTCGAACATAAATGTAGGGAACAGCTGATTTTCTTTGGCTATTTGTGACATGTGAGTTTAATGTTTGTAATTAATTCCTAGTGAGGGGCAACGTTTAAAAAAAAAAACTTATCGTAGGGTGAGGTCGAAGGTCAAAAACTATATTTTGACCTTTGACCTTGGAATATTTGTAGTCGCGGACACCCTACGATCAGTAGGTTTTGAGACAAGGGTGACAAAATAAAAGTTTATACAAGTTTATAGCTGACTATACAAGTTTATCTCTCATTCGGAGGTGAAACCCCTAATATTCCTGGACTATAGCAGCAGAGCGACTAAGATAAATCATACTCCTCTATCTCGTCGTATAGCTGAGCAATCAATGGACGGTCACCCTCCCATCTCAACACTGTTGGGACAAAACAATTCATATTCTGATGAACATGACCAAATGAATAATGCAACATGTTACAAATAAATTAATCAAAGAGAAAGTGAGTACGCAAACGAGTTTTTTATAATAAATCGATTTGGTTTAATAGAATGTCCCTGTTTAGAGAACGTGAGAACCGCTCATCATATCTATACATTTTATAAATTAAAGTCACTTTTCGTGTCTATGTCACAGCGTTGTTCTTCTAAACTTCGTAACGGGTTTTGATGCAGTTTTCACCATCATTTAGAGAATTTATTTCGGAAGGTTTATTTGTATAATACATTAATATTTAACTTTAGAAATCTCGAAGTTTTGTCAAGTCGTAGAAACGGTACAAAGCAAGGGCGGGTCACTAGTTATTCATAATGCTCGGGTACACTACATTAATACGAAAAACTTTATTCCGACGGTCACAAATGTGAATTTCAAAATACCGATTTTCACAATTCCGAATGGTTCAAAATTCCTAATATAACAACTCCGATTTATCATTCATCCTTTTTTTATAATTCCAAAATTTCAATATTCCTTACGTTTATAATTACTATTCTACCGAGTTTTAATAGATCGAATAACAAATAATAGACATTATAATTCTTAGGTATTATGAAATTAGGACTTTTGAAAAGCGAAACATTGAAATTTGGAATAAAATATTTCGGAGTATTTGGGTGTACCCCTTAATGCTCTGCTTTGCTCTGCGAGTATGCACAATATTATTTTGTACATTAAATACTTCATCTTCCTTCTCTTAACCCAATTTATTTTCTTCTTTCATACATTTCATCTGGTATCATCACCGTATTCACCCTCATTCTAACATCATTATAATCTTGCACACAATCCACACATTATTTCCCTGGTCTTCCTCTACACTTAAAACCACACTTTTATATGCTATTGTCTACTTACCATTCTAAATCTCTGTACGGACATATCAAAGTTTGTCTCATGAGACACAATTAATTAATTATTATCAACTGTTACAATATCCCCAAGGGGCCAAAGTGCAGCAGTAAGTTAATACAGTATAGTTTAAATCGTTGCTCCACTGACCTCATCCGAAATAGTAACTGCATCATGTTAACAATTATTATGTGGGTCACAGATGATGGACACCGGAGATTAACTACTACTTGCAATGCACTGACATCTATCGTAGATTTACTGGTACGTCTGGGCTTATTAATAACATGTCTGGTGCTTAGGGGACCGTACACGAAATCGACTGATTTTGATCAATTTTGTTAATTGTTTGAGAAAAAGGTCATCATTATCATTTCAGCCGAAAGACGTCCACTGCTGGACATAGGCCTCCCCCGAATAGGGGGGGGGGGGATTTGCCATAATCGCCACGCTTGGCAGGCGGGTTGGCGATAGCAGTATGGTTTTAAAAATGCATAGAGAACGCTGCTGCCTATTCTCTAGTAAGTCCCTTAGTCGCCTTTTACGACACCCACGGGAAGAAATGGGATGGAGCTATTCTTTACGTACGAGAAAAAAATAAAAAGAATTTATACAAAATTATTTGTGACTTGTAAAGTCGAGTTCGTTGTTTTGCATGTGGCTGGTAAAGATTTTTCAAATGAATTATGTATTCATGGACAATCGCTAGTATTCGCAACAAGTTGTCCGAAAACTGACGTGAGACTGACGATTGATCATTTTTTTACAAGAAACTACTTTTGATTTTAAACATTAAAAAATACTACACTAAAGTAACCGTCATGAGAAGCTATAAATACATAAAATTGCAAATTATACAACTATCAACTTTAAACTCAAGATATCTAAGTTGATTTATGAATGAAGAAATTATCGCTAAACGTCATAAAATAATTTTAGTTGCAATGGAAACTGAACCATACGCAATTTCAGTTAAAGTTTTAAATCCCAAAGTATGAAATTTATCTCGTCTCATGGCGTTGACTTTAGTACTCCTATACTTTTACGTGGTTGAACCAATGACGTATTACGTGTATGACTCATACACGAACATATGCACTCAAAACAAAAAGTAAAAAAACCGGCCAAGTGCATGTCGGACCACGCACAATGAAGGGTTCCGTAGTTAGGATGAATTTATCCCAAAAACAAACTTAACATTGTTGTTGAAAAACATGCTCTCCCATACATCGATATACGTTACGGTCAGTTCTCCAACTGCAAATTTAAGTTGGCCGACTATTACTCGTTAACTTGTGAAGCCTACTTAGCTGTGATAGTTTTCCTTTTAATTTCGTTATATATACTATTGCCATGAATTTTTTCACATATCCAAAACCAACCATTTAGCTGACAGAGGGGGGGGACACTTGACTCTAAAAATAGCACTTTAAAGCTTAATATTACGCAATCGGATCCCTTAATTGAAAAATGGTTTTGGCAAACCCACAATATTTTTGAACGGCCTATCCAACGATACCCCACACCATGGAATAGACGAGAAAAAAAAATATCATCCCCATTTCACGTGTAAGGGAGGTACCCTAAAAAAAATGTTTTTCATAATTTTATTTTACCATTTTTTCGGCATGATTAATTTGTATACCCATGCCAAATTACAGCTTTCTAGGACTAAGCGTCTCTGAGCTAAGCTGGGGACAGACGGACGGACGGACAGACAGACAGACAGACAGACAGACAGACAGACAGACAGACGGACATGGCGAAACTATAAGGGTTCCTTGTTTACTACGGAACCCTAAAAACTCAAACTAAAACAGCGTAAGCCATGATTGTAGCTACATACTTGCATACATCACGTGAACAAAAGGAAATACCTATACCGATATCTGTTGTTAGAAAGAGATGAACATACATATTTAGTTACGTCACTAGCTGCTGCATGTTCATTGGCGCGTACGTTATAATAATAATTATTATTATTGTAAATATCAGGCAATTGCCTGGCATTTACTTTGCCATTATTGAGCGCATTATTGGGCTGAACCACTTTTATCAACTTCAATACAAAATATAGCTGAAAAATTATGTTGAAAAAACCATTTTTTTTTAAAACTCATTCTGCAATGTATTTTTTCCTGATAATAAGCAAACATATTCAAGTTTTTTTTTTTTAATGCAGACTACGGTAGAATGACTGTTGTATATGAGGGGGCTCAACTCTATAACTCTTTACCCAAAGTAATTAGGGAATCAAAATCACTTCCAACTTTTAAAAGGCTATTAAAGCGCCACGTACTGAATAGTGTTTGAATTGTAAGTTTTTACTGTATTTTAATTTAATTTTCGTTTATAAACCAGCGAAACCGTCGCTTATCTTAATCTTAATTATTATGTTTTTCCTCATAGAACTGATTAATTGTATTCTTTTTGAGTGAAATAAATTTTCTGAAACCGTAAACCATAACGTTTATTAACCAGATGGCTGAATGTCGTATATTCATTTAGTTAAATTGGATATTGATGAAGAGTTGTATAATATATAATAGAGGGGCTCTGGCGCTCGGCGGCCACTACCGTGGGCACACTCGCTTCACTCGTTCGCTTTTGCGCGTTATTGGTCACTGTTCTAACCTAACCTAACCCAAATGATTCAATCTGACAAAGTATGTATGTACGCTCGGGTTAATTTGCTGTGCAGTCAGTTTATTTGTAGTGAAATAATTTATTTTATGTTAAAAAAGTATATAAATGATGGAAATAAATTGTTAGGTGATTATTTATTTGGTGTGCAATTAATAATGTCCCTTTAAACAAATCTCGTCTACTTAAATCTCGCGAAAATCTGTTGAGGAATACGGAAATAATGCATGATAATAATCAGGATGATCATAATGATCGGGACATCGACGTGCATCCTATAACCATGAAATGTCCTTTGTATCCTACTTATGCGTATGAAGTTTCATTAAAATCGGTTAAGTCATTTCGAAAAACAAGGCTTGAAAGTTTGTATGAAATGTAAGGTGTAAACGCTCTTAAGTAGGTGTACTCGTTCACTTATAGGAGACCACAGCATGCATAATAATGTTAAAAACTTATGAGAACTAAGCTAACAAAGTAAAAATATTAATAGTAGGTAAAATTTTAAACAGTTCATACATTTTTAAAGGACATAATAAAGAAGAAAGTGAAACATTTAGAGATACTTAAATTAAATTAAATATATTAAACATATATCAGTTTATTCATAGACGTTCTTATTTTAACCCCACTTTAGACCTTATATTCTGCAACATACAAATACAATACTAGTGCCACATTTAGTTGACAGATTATGGAAACGAGCGACGTGCAGTGACGTCACACAAAGAGCGAATATTGTTAACACGTAACTGCATTTATGAAAATCTGCTTGATTCACACAATACTGTTTCAAGATAGCTCTGTGTCTTCTTAATATCGCAGTGTCTAATTAGTAACTGTTTTGGTTTGGTCCATAAAGGTTTCAAGGTTAAGCTCCCCTAAAGTCAAAAGTTGCAACACCAGTCGACAAAATCTAACAGGTCCCCGACACGATCAATTGCAATTTTAGTAATATTGTCAATCGCTTCAATTGAATTTGGTAGACGATCATTTTGCGCATGTATGTGTATCAATCTAGTAAACATTGACAATTGCGAAACGATCGTTTCGGGGACCTTTAAGTCATATGTTTCGTGACGTTATACATACTAGAAGGGGGAAACGAATACTAATTCAGTATTCATTTCTCTTTCTTTTTCGTGTGGTTAATAACTAACCTACTCATGGGCCTCTGATTTGGCTTCACAGGCCGTCGATAAATATCTCTCAGGCGTGCTTCGTCGAGTCTTCTCGTCGCGTATTCCACAGAGCCTACAGACGAAGGTCTTCAATCAGTGCGTCCTACCTATTATGACTTACGGAGCCGAAACGTGGAGACTCACGGTACGGCTGGTCCATAAATTCAAGGTCGCTCAGCGAACTATGGAACGGGCTATACTTGGAGTCTCTCTGTCGAATCCGGAACGATTTGATCCGGCAGAGAACCAAAGTTGTCGAAATAGCCCACAGAATAAGCAAGCTGAAGTGGCAATGGGCCGGCCATGTTAGCCGTAGAACCGATGACCGTTGGGGTAGACATGTTCTTGAGTGGAGACCGCGAATAGGCAAACGTAAGGTAGGACGCCGTCAGGCTAGGTGGAGCGACGATCTTCGCAGGGTGGCTGGTGGCAGCTGGATTAGAGTTGCCGAAAATCGAGCTGAAGGAGAAGCCTATGTCAAGCAGGGGACTGCTACGGGCTGATGATGATGATGATGATGATGTTTCCTCACGATGTTTTCGTTCACCGTCTTTTAAGCAAGTACTAATTATAAAATACGTACATGAATCCAAAAAGTCAGGATTCGAACTCAAGGCCTGTGACTTAACAGTCCGACGGTCACACCACTAGGCTATCACTGCTAATACTACGCATTTCATTTTGACAATTCAACAACATTAATTACATCATTTTCTTTGATGAGCAGACGAGTTTATTAAACATATGAAGCAAATGGATTTGCAATTTCCTTCGCAGTAACTCGCATTGTGATTATAAGTGTATTGCGCAATTGTGATGCTGCTGAGTTAAGAATGTCAAGCTATCGTTCTAAGAAGACAATTAAAATACTCTCACTTGCAGCCAAACTGTTATTTTTCGACAGATCAATACAACAGACAATATTCCTTCGCCTCTGGTGTGCACTGTCTACGTAGTAAAGTCTAGTTATCAATGCTACAACAATACTCGGGCCGTATTCAGTTCGACGTGTAGTGACGTAACACAAAGCGCGGATACAGTTAACCTGTAAATGCTCTTGTCAATCTGATTGATTCACACAATACTAACTACCAGAGACAGGAATCTGTGTATTTCCTTGATAAGACGATGCCTAATTAATAATCGTATTTACTTGGCCAATCAAGTTAGTGTCATCGTCTGTGGTTGTTGAGCGTTACAGTTCCCGGTTGTAAATATGGCACCTCGTGTTTACGAAAACGTTCGGCTTTATAATGTCGTCTCTGTCACTCATACCCAATGACAGTCTTTTTCTAACGCTTTATACAGCGTGTATCCGATATGTGTGGTCATATACAACATGTCCCGGAATCAACGCACACCACCAAACCTCTGGAAATTACCTTTGGAATTACCTCACTCGAAAAACGTAGAGATAATATTGATTTAATATTTCTGTTAATTCTTCACAGTAAAATAGACTGCCCCCAATTGTTAAATAACTGTAATCTAAACCTACCCTATAAATATCCACGTCACCCTATCCAACTGTTACGTCCCCCATTCCGCAAAACTGTTTCAGGGTCTAACTCTCCAGTCCCAAGACTTTGCAGACTTCTAAACAATTGTGATGTAGGGATTGATATTTCTTGCACGTCACTTCAAGAATTCAAGCGACAAGTATCAAAATAGATAACCATTATAATTATGTAACGCACGATTTCCCAACTACTGTCAAACATTCGTGTTAAAATTGTGTAAATAGTATGTGTCATTTCTGTACTTAAATTGTTTTTATTTTTTATATAATAGTGTTTTGCATGGTTTGTCTATCGCTTAATATTGTGCACTTGGCTTGTATATTGGCTTGTTTTAATTGATTGAACAGTGTAACGATTAGAGTAGATGGACCAATAAATAAACACTTCAATTAGAATATTATATTATAATAAAAAATGGACTCATAGATACTTACTTAAAAACACCTGGAGTTCGTATGTAAAGACTGGTGTAATTATACAAAACCCAACCAACAGAGTCATTTAACATTTAAACATTTTAAAAGTGTAATGGTGGACTTTCTTGGCCATTCTTCTCGATACAATCAATTCAATTCTATATTA
Source organism: Tiliacea aurago (assembly GCA_948098905.1). Classification (NCBI taxonomy): domain Eukaryota; kingdom Metazoa; phylum Arthropoda; class Insecta; order Lepidoptera; family Noctuidae; genus Tiliacea; species Tiliacea aurago. The sequence continues at coordinate 23,847,485 of OX402582.1, forward strand.
TGTAAATTTTGACATTCAAAAGTGCCATAAATGTGCATATTTGACATAAAAAAACGAGTGTGCTTTAGACAACACGACTGAAGTAAAACAGAAGTGTATAAACAGTCAGTGTGAATTTAAAAAAATACCAAGTAAGCGGAACGGCCTGCGGTGGTGTGTGGTGACGCGGTGTGTTCATGTTTAAAATTTAAACAACTTCCGTCCGCCTTGCCCGATCAGTTTCCACCAGCTTACTCCCGTAAAGAAGTTTTACTTCAAAAATTTGACTTTGACTTTGACATTACTTAGACTTTATTATAACTCATGAAAAACTTCTGAACTACATACATACATAAACTCAAGTCTTCTTCCCGAGGGGGTAGGCAGAAACTACAGAACACCACCTACATTTATGCCTCCAAAATACTATAGGTAGCAGTAGGCAATAAACTCATTATCAATACGCGGAATCGTGTTCAGTGATAACCTCATAATAATGCCGAATGTTCGGCCGTTTCCTGATCACGCCTGACAATAGCTGACTACGGAGAAAGAAAAAAAAAGCGACAATCAAAGAGATTTCTTTGTTTGATTACAAAGGAAAAGAATAAAATATTTAAAGTTTTGTGTTGCGTAATGCAATTAATTTTACATCTGGCTCTTGTGATACAGGAACTCCTAGTACAAGAGCCAGGGGGCCTAAAATGGACGCTTTGGCAGAATCATAATATGATCTGCGTACAATTCACATCCCGCAATTCATCTGTTTGACAGTTTTGTATGGAGTTTCGTAAAATGAATTGCTATATTGAAGTCTAATGTCAATTATTTTAATTTATTTAAAGAAATTACAACACAGAGGGGTTATCTTAATTCTAAAATCATATATATGAATTGTACGCAGATCGTATTATGATTCTGCCAATGCGTCCATTTTAAGCCCCCAGGGCATAAACCAGCCCCAGGGAATAAACAACTGGCGGCCGCCATGGCCCATGCACAATGGTCCACATGAAGGACTAAGTGCGGAAACCAAACCCTATAACATAGAACACATAGAACATAGCCCCCAGGGCTTAACAGATGTTTGTTACTTTGAAGTGTAAATAAAGAATTATTAAATAATAATTATTATTATTCTATTGTATAGAATCAAGTTTTCTAACTGAACAGACAGCTGTGCTGCTGGGGAGTAGGCTGGGGCTACTCCGAAGTATCAGCCAGTAGGTAGGTAGCCACTCTTTTAACAAAACCAACAACCAAAAATTCCTTTAAAACCACTTCTACAAATTCATGCACCCTAATTGCGTAACAAACTATCAATCACAAATTTAATGATTATATTTGAAGTATATTATTGCTAATGTTAGGGTTTGTGAATATTGATTTTGCTAATCGATTATTTTAATCGATATTCGTATTAATAGAGCTGTCATGTTAATATTTTACGCCGGCAACATTATCCTATTATTATATTCGCGGTCGCTCTGTGATTGGTTGACCTAAAATAGCGGGAACCAATCAGATAGCTCGCTTCATCTCGATCAAAATGGAGGGGTTAACATGGCTTAACCGAACGCTTGGCAGTTGCGTGGTTTCTCTTGGATTTTGGGACTCGACGCGATAGGTTGTGTTAGTTAATAATTAATTACCCAGTTACCTAGTGCTAAGCTTTAATCATTACCTAGTGCTAAGTATTGATTTTGTATGTGCAGTTGAAGTGAAATATATCATTGTATCATTGATAGACTACGTCCCCGCATGTCGATTCTGTCAAAATCTCACCGTGATTTCTTTCGTGGAGTGAGCGTCAGTGTCATTCCACTGAAGCTAGGGATTGACCAAGGCTTACATTAACAATCATATTCGAGATTTTAATAATATTTAGAAGCTAATTGTATTAATCATTAGCACCAGAGTCGGATGTTATATTGATGGCATATGTGTCAACAACTTTAGCTATGCAGATGACATGGTGCTGCTCAGTGCCTCAGTCTGTGGCCTGAGGAAACTGGTGAGTGTGTGTGAGACGTACGCCAGTGCTCATGGCCTCTTGTATAATGTGAGAAAGAGTGTTGTGATGGTGTTTGGGGCTGGTGGAAAATGTCCAGAAACGGTACCTTCAGTAATGATGAATGGTGTGCCGTTGTCAAGAGTGCACTCATTCAAGTAGCTTGGGCATATTTTAACCACTAGCCTTAAGGACGATGACGATATTGAGAGAGAGCGGAGGGCGCTGTCGGTTAGAGCGAATATGATTGCCCGCAGGTTTAAGCGTGCTTCTACGGAGGTTAAAAAAACACTTTTTAGAGCCTTTTGCTCATCATTTTACACCTGTGGCCTGTGGGTACATTTTACGCAAAGATTGAACAGTGCCCTTTGCGTGCAGTACAATAATGCTTTCAGGGTGTTGATGGGGCTGCCTCGCTTCTGTAGCGCATCAGGGATGTTTGCGGATTTGCGTGTTGATTGCTTTTATGCATTAATGCGTAAAAGATGTGCGTCCTTGGTGCGCAGGGTGCGAGCTAGTTCCAACAGCATCCTGGGAGTTATTGCTGACAGGCTGGACTGCTCCATAGTAAGTCGTTGCTCCAGTATTTCAGCTGGAATGCTGAAGCAGTGAATAAGTTGTTGTGTGTGTTTTGTAATTGTTATTGTAATTGTATCACTAACATAGTTGTAAGTTTATTTTATTGTTACTAATACTGTATGAGTCTCATGAGTTACTCCCAATAAAGAAATTTAATTATTATTAATTATTATTATTATTTCATATTATTCCAAAGCTAGTATTTATGTGTCTTAACATTACTATTTAGGGGGATTTGGGAAAGTAGCAAAACAGAAATTTAGTATTAAGGGGGGGGGGGTTTGGTATTTAGTTAGTTATTATATATTATGTAAAACAAAATGGAGTTTCTATTCAAAATCTTGATTATGATTGTTAATGTAATCCATGGTCCAACCCTTGCATCAGGTGGGATGACACTGACAGTTCACTCCACGCTCACTTCATCTAAGTTTTCACGGTGAGATGGTAACAGAATAGCACTGCTGTTCCCGTTGGTGTTCCCCACACTAATCTATTGCTTCATATGTTCGAAAAATGTGTCAGCTCAACAACAAAACAATAAGGAAATGAATGTTATTGAACCGTCAAAATAAAACATATTGCTACTGATAGTGTGTTACACAATTACCCGCTAATCATTACATTACCTACCCGAAAGTGTCATTAAGCGGCATTAAGTCCGCCTTTGTACCTTATTGTATGCGAGAAGTTTAAATAAATAAAGTGTACAATTTTCCCAATCAACCTTGAACCTTATGCTTTAACGATAAAGTTGAAAATCTTTTAAAGAAATTTGACAGATTTTCAAAGTCAAAAGTCAAATTATTTATTTCAATTAGGCACATAAATGGCACTTTTGAACGTCAAAAATTACAAATAAAATAGAATTGATTCTAGTCGCCCCTTTCAAAAGGTAGCTTCGTATGGAGAAGAATGGGCAAGAAACTCCACCGTATTGTAATAGCTTGATGAGCTGGCGTCTGTACCTATCTACCTAATGTAAACACATGTTCAATAGGACGAAGCACCAAAGCTGCTAATTATAATGAGATTTGTATTCATAAGCGTTGTAACAATATCAGTTTGAACTGGGAATTAATGCTCTAAACTCCATATTGGATTTAGGGATATTTTGTGTAAACTTTGTGTTCTGCATTAAATTCTAAGAATAAATAGCGGAATAGCGTTAATAAATAAATTCCGTGTTTGAAACCACCCGAAGTTTAAAAACAATGGTTTGCGCTATGGCTGAGCAATCAAATCAAATCATCACGGACTCTTGGCGGGAAAGTGAAGCGTCATGTTCAGCAATTTGTTTAATTTTCCAAAATTTGAGTTAGAAGAATATTAATGTGTAATAATGGTGTATTGAACCATTAAGTGTTTGTGAACGTGCATTAGTGTAGGCAAATGAAACAAAACAGTGCAACTTCGCTTCAAGTTCTCCCAAGAAGTCCGCGTGAGGTCTCAGTAAAGTGCCACATCTTTACTGAAACTCAAGGGGAGTGGGCGGGGATATCATCATCATGCATTTAATATAATTCATTTCATCAATATTATACAAGTTTGTAACTAAATAAAGACTTGGCTAAAAGGTCCCAGCAACCAGGCCGTCAAAAAAAAAAAAAACAAATCATCACCATCTATCCACCTAACCTTTTCCCAACTATGTTCACGTTGCGTTGCGTTCTTCGTGTTGCACGTTTTTTACTGTGACACATGAAATTATTTTTCTTTCTTTCTTTCATGTTGGGGTCAGCTTCCAGCCTTAACGCCGATCCCTTTACGGGGCACCGGTGTGGGCGCGTTCCTTAAGGCTGCGACCAGCCCGCCAATTGAACGCGTCCCAAAGGGTCATGGCCATCAGGCTGGTACGGGGTTACCGCACGGTCTCCCGTGAGGTGGCGGGCCTCCTTGCCGGACTACCGCCATGGGATCTGGAGGCAAAAGTCCTTGCGCAAATCTGGGAGTGGCGCGAGGAGGCGAAACGCCGGGGTGAAACTCCGCTGCCGCGAGAAATCACGGCACAGCGGACAGAGCTCCGGCGGGATCTCATGGCGGCATGGAGAGTGCGATTGTCGCAACCCAGCGCTGGGCACGCCACAATTGTGGCGATAAGTCCCCTCTTTGAGGAGTGGCTAGAGAGGCGCCACGGCGTCCTCACCTTCCGCCTGACGCAGGTCTTCACCGGACATGGTTGTTTCGGGAGGTTCCTGTTTAGGATAAAGCGGGAGGAAACGCCCGGGTGTCACCACTGCGTGGATCGCCCGGAGGACACGGTGGAGCATACGGTGGAGGTCTGCCCGGCTTGGGCGGAGTACCACCGTGTCCTCACGGAGGCGATCGGCGGCGGCGATCTCTCGCGTCCGGCCCTGGTACGGGCCATGGTTCGGAGCGAGAGTGCATGGGAGGCCGTCACCTCCTTCTGCGAAGCAGTAATGCTTGCGAAGGAGGAGGCGGAACGCGTGAGGGAGAGGCAAGGTTCGCGCCCTCACGCCCCTAGTCGCCGCAGGAGACGCCCCGGGCGTCGGGAGTCGCAAGCCGATTTCCGGCCACCGTAGGCGCGGGCTTGCGGACGGTGAGCAATGGGTAGTTCACCGTCCGATAAGGACCAGGCCCGGGTCGACGGCGCGTTGTACTCCACGCGCGCCTCAAAGAGTTGTCAGCAGCAACTGACGGGGTCCGTTAGGGCCAATGCCTGCCAGGGTTGCGAGTTTGTCCGAAAGGGATATCGTGGCCCTGGCACACAGGCAAATGAAGGAATACGGGTGGGTTTTAGTCAGTAAAAGTCTGACACGCCCTCCCGCTCCGCCCAGAGCGGGAGAAGTTATTTGATAATTTCCCACCCAAAAAAAAAAAAAAAAAAAGCCTTAACGCCGATACAGCTGAATACCAGTATTTTACATGGAGCGACTGCCTATCTGACTTCTACAACCCAGTTACTGGGTAACACGATACCCCTTGATAAAACTGGTCGTCAGACTTTCGGGCTTCTGACGACCCGTAATGAATGACGAAACGAAAACAGGTTAAAACTAAGTTAATATTATGTGTGAAACGAGTATTTTCAATGTAAAAATCGTTTGTATTAACGTTAAGTTTACTGCACGCGGTCATACTAGGCCCACTAATGTAAAAAAAACCGGACCAGTGCTTATCAGAAAACGCACAATGAAGGGTTCTGTAGTTGGGATGAATTGATCCCAAGAACAAACTTAACATTCCAGTTGAAAAACACGCACCCCCTTTTTTTATTGTGTGGGTTTTTATCAAATAACTTCTACCACTCTGGGTGGAGCGGGAGGGTGTGTCAGACTTTAACTGACTAAAACCCACCCTTCTGTTGCCTGTGTGCCAGAGCCACGATATCCCTTTTGGACAAACTCTCAATCCTGGCAGGCATTGGCCCGCACAGACCCCGTCAGTTGATGCTGACATCTTTTTGAGGCGCGCGTGGAGCACAACGCGCCATCGACTCGGGCCTGGTCTTTATCGGACGGCGAGCTACCCATCGTTCATCGTTCGCAAGCCCGCGCCTACGGTGGCCGGGAATCGGCCTGCGACTCCCGACGCCCGGGGCGTCTCCTGCGGCGACTAGGAGCGTGAGGGCGCAAATTTTGCCTCTCCCTCACGCGTTCCGCCTCCTCCTTCGCGAGCATTACTGCTTCGTAGAAGGAGGTGACGGCCTCCCATGCACTCTCGCTCCAAACCATGGCCTGAACCAGGGCCGGACGCGAGAGATCGCCGCCGCCGATCGCCTCCGTGAGGACACGGTGGTGCTAAGCCCAAGCCGGGCAGACCAGAAATAGGAAATTTTCTGTGGCAGACGGACACACGAGTGATCTTTTATTTATGGGTTCTGTTTTTTCTTTCGGGCTTACCGCGTACGGAAACCTAAAAACATAACTAACGTTAACATAACTCTATTCATTCAATTTGCTTCCATTTTACGTAAACCGAAATACCTTTCTTTTACCCACAAAGTGTCAACCAGGGTTTTTGCATAATAATTATCGTACCCACACATAATGGCTTATTTAGATAAGAGACAACGTCACACTGCGCGAAACGAGCCAAGTTTCTCTCCCTTGGGAAACCCGCTTTATGTGTATATGAAACATTAATGATATGAAGCAAATTGACAGCTTGATACTCAACCGTGGTAGAATAACGTATTAGGGATTTGATGATAATGTGACTGGTTTTCTGCACGCGTAGCATGACACTGTAGATTGTAGAAAAATTTCTACGGATCGATGTCAAAAATGAAGAAAAGATATGTCGTTTTTTATAGAATTAGTATTCTTCGTAAGGTTGATCTGATGTGGTCAAGCTACTCGTGCTGGTAATTTGATATTGGAAATTTGATACTCATAAATAAACAAAAATTAATTTGATGAACCTTTTGAAAACCAAAGGACAAATTCTGTCTCCGTTTGGCCTCTTGGGAAACCCGCGTGTGTATGCAACATTAATGATATGAAGTAAATTGACAGCTTGATACACAAGTGTGCTAGTCTTTGTAGACTTTGATCGCCATAAGTAGATGAGATGATAATAAATTAGGTTTAGAGATAAACTACGATACTATGGCTCGCCCCTCCTGATTATTGTTTCAATGTATGGCAGCAGTCTCAGTATGCTCACAATGCGTTGTAAGTCTTGGTGGCGCTTCGAAAATACTGTCATAAATACTTTCAAACGTTTTGAATTTTGGAGGGGTGCGCCATGTTATCCTAGTTTATCCTTACTGGCATTTGATTGCCATTATTAACAAAAAAATATTATGAAGCTTTGGAAAACAAAGGCACAAATTCTGTGACAGTTGGGAGCCCCACGGAGAATTCGGTTTATGTGTGTGCAACATTAATCATACAACAGCCAAATTGACAGCTTGATACTCAAACGTGGTAGTCTTTCGTGGTGAAATAAATTGAGAGTTCAGCGTTTAGGGGTTTAAAAGATGTGAAATATGATTGATTTATTGAGACTTGAATGCCTTAATTAACTGGAGAGCTTTTAGTTAATTAATATTAATGTGATTTTAACTAATTGTTTTAGCTCTTTCAAGTAGAGACTGTTTTATAGCAATCATTCCGTACCTTTAACTTGATGATGATGTAAATGTAATTTTGCAAAACACTTGATTTTCCAATTCAACTTTTTAGCAAAAATACGTTTCATGCTCATTTTTAATATTTCAGGTAATTGAGAGTCAAAATATCTATTTCATGTGTTTTTATATGGTATTTAAGAGCGTTTACACCTTACGGTATTTCATACAATCTTTCAAGCCCTTGTTTTTCGAAATGGCTGAACCGATTTTCACGAAACTTAATACGCATAAGCAGGATACAGAGGCTTAAAAAGTTAGATAAGAACATTTTCGAAAAATTCTGTTACAGCCAAATTAGACCGCTTTTATTTTTTTCAAAGAAACAGAGACTTCCAGTTATCTGTTTTTAAATAAGACATTTCGATAATGTTCTCTACTAACTTTTCAGACCTTTGTATCCTGCTTATGTGTATGAAGTTTCATTAAAATCGGTACAGTCATTTTCGAAATGTCTTATTTAAAAACATATAACTGGAAATCTGAAGTTTCATTAAAATCGATTTAGTCATTTCGAAAAACAAGGACTGAAAGTTTGTATGAAATGCTGTTAGGTGTAAACGCTCTTAAGGCATAATTGATACACTCAGTATCTTCAGGTATTAAGTCAAATGATACCTGAACCCACTAATTACCCAAACACCCCGGCAAAACCGCCACATATAGTTATTTACCAGGCTGGCCACCGTTGCAGACAAATTACAAGCGTCCGCCAATCCGTCCTTTGTCCGGCCCTGACTAATGTGCTATACGGCTGTAATTCCGGCCGGCCAATAAGCGCACTGACCGGCTACAGCCGTTACTCAGGAGTGAGGGAGTGTGTGATTTGTGATGCAGTTTCCCTGTTCGATGGTTTTTTGTTTTACTGTTTATCTTATCTATAGTAAATAAGTGTTGTCGATCGATCAGGTTAAGCTACGCTTGCCACGGTTGGTCAGTGGATGGGAGACTATCTTTAAATACCAAGACCCCTCGGAAAGCACGTTAAGTCGTTAGTCCCGGCTGTCATTAAATTTGTAGATCTTAGAAAGTTGTTACGGGTCGTCAGAAGCCCGAAAGTGACAACCAGTCTTACCAAGGGATATCGTGTTACCCAGTAACTGGGTTATGGAGGTCAGATAGGCAGTCGCTCCATGTAAAATACTGGTATTTAGTTGCATCCGGTTGGACTGGAAGCCGACCCCACCATTGTTGGGGAACGCTAGGCAGATAATGATGGTGAGTATTTATGTGTTTCCCTTGTAGTATACTTAGTTTTCTTTTTGTCAGATTGTGTGGGTGTTCTAAAAGTCGGCTGGAAGAAGCCGGATAACCTGAAAAAGTAAACATATTGTTTAAATTTTCTGTTCGAGGTGGGTTTGGTTATAGAAAAATCAATCAATCAATAAACTTTATTTTTTTTTACCACAATTTAAATAAGTTATTTTACATTGATTAGATTCGACAACGATACACGATTCAGGTAAGTATATATTGTGGGAGACTTGTGGGAGACTGGTGCCTAAGCTAGGCTCGTGGCCTGTGTTTCAGGACACCAAGACCCCTTCCATTTTATAAATTATGTACCTACTAAGCGCGCTGACAGAATGTAGTAAGGAATCATACGACATTATATAGTTTTATATAATACTAGCTTCTGCCCGCGACTTTGTGCGCGTGGAAGTCGTAAGACACCACTATAATATACTAATAACAGCTACATTTTTATAGAAAACTGCCTCGTTGGTCTACTGGTCGCAAACGCTTCTTTTGGGCATGAGGTCCCGGGTTCGATTTTCGGGTCAGGCAAAGTGTTATTGGGCTTACCATCTGGAATTTCTCAGGTGTGCCCGGTTAGTGGCAATTGGCTCGCCCCCTATTACATGGAACCTAAACATAACTGGCGGAATTTAATGTGGGTTTACTATAGGTAGGTAGGTACACCTCTGCCTAACTCTTCGGGGAATTTAGACGTGATGCTATGTTATTTTTATTAAAAATAAATACATACAAAAATTTACGCTTTCTTCCCATGATGGTAGGCAGAAACTATAGAACGCCACCCGCTACGCTACACTTACATACTCTTTTTACTTCGTTTCCGTTCATACATCTGGTCATATACGCACGCCTGTTCAGACTACGCACTTGACTTTTCTGAAAAATATCACCAATTAGGTCACTATATGTCTTTCTAGGGCGTTTCCACTCACAGCTGCCTTGTAAATTCCTTTTGTTAGTCGCCTTTCATTAATCCTTTCAACATGACTAAACCATCTAAGCATATGATTTAAAAAAAATCCCACTACATCTTCTTTTAAACCACACCCAGTTGCCTTATCACATAATTTTTCAGCCTATCATTTATACTCACGCCACACATGCTTTTCAAGGAACACATTTTCACAGCTTTGATTCTACTGTTATGCTTCTTTTGCCACATCCAACATTCACTTCCATGCATAAGCGTGGGTGAAAAGCCAGTCTAGCCTTTTTGGCATCGACTGGTTCGTCACAATCGCATGTAGAACATAATTCGCTTTATTTCCCGCATTTACTCTTTATAAAACTTACTGTATACTACGTTTGTAATTATGGTCTCAACAGCCAAAATATACAGAGACTCAGGACTGGTGACGCGTGAGCAAGCGACGTATAGTCCGTGTGAGAAGCAGTTACTCCTGATATCGACTCCGCAGTCGTCAGTAGTAATTTCCCATTGCTTTCGAAGTTCTTCGTTTTTTGTGAATTAATGAACGCCTGCGTTCCTGCTTATGCTGCTAATGTCACAAAACTGATACACTGACTGATGCATTCTTACAGATTATTCCTGACGAACGGCTATCACTAAAATAATATAACAGTAGATTATGCAGAAAACATGGCCGATACGGCCGAAAGTTTCTGGAGTGGCGACCGCGTACCCGGAAGGCCGTTCATAAGGTGGACCGTTGACTTTATGAAGGCCGCAGGAATCCGCTGGATTCGGGAAGCACAGAACTGGTCGAAGTGGCGATGTTTGGGGAAGGCTAATGTCCAACAGTGGATGTCTTTCGGCTGAAATGATGATGATGTGATAATACTACAAATTAACGATTTTCGGACTTTTTCCTTTACTTGTGCTGTGAGACTTTGCTTTGTGCCATATGATTCTAGGTCAACGGAAAGTACCCTATAGTTTTTGATTAATTTGCGAGTATTTTAATATGTCGCGTAGATGGCCGTATTTTTTTTAATGCGTTTACTTAGAAGTTTGTTTTTTGAGCTCCAGGAAACCGTACAACAGGTATTTGAAATGAATTTCAACTTTATACCTCCATGCGTTGCTGAGTAAAAAGGGTATTCACTGACAGACAGACAGACAGACAGACGGACGGACGGGCGGACAACGAAGTCATCCTATAAGGGTTCCGTTTTTTCTTTTTGACGTAGGTACGGAACCCAAAAAAGTAAGTTCGAATCTCATTTCCCACGATATGCATGGGAAAAGATTTTTGCGATTTCTGACTCGTCTAACACTCAAGCCTCAGTTGGTTTTGTAGAGTTTTTGATCCTCATATGAAACAGGATCTATTGGCACCAAATTTATTTTTTAATGAAAATTGTCTTTTATGGCTGACTGTACATTTTAATCAAAATCTATGTCTGCAGATGAAAACGTCTCAAAAAGATATAGATAGTCTCCTAAGACCGATTTCACGTAGCTACCGGTTATGATATCTTTACTGCCACATCACAATAATCCAGTCTGTATATGTCATGATGATTGACAGCTTAGCCCCATATATAGCGTGATGATAACATTTATAAATGTTCTAACCATTGGGCTCGTCTTTTTAAAATTTACTGTAAACTATAGAGGTATACAAACATAATGCAATATTGCTCATCCCCTATAGCAAATAGCGCGATAATAATGTAGCCTACCGACTGACCAGACTTATAGGGAATATCTATGCAAAATTTGAACAGAATCTATCAGGTAGAATTTGCGTGATGCTGGAACGTGCATTCATAATGCAATATTGCTGATCCCCCATGGCAGTTAGCGTGATAATATATAGCCTATCAATTGACGAGGCTTCTATGGAATATGTATGCAAAATTTGAACAGAATCTATCCAGCAGAATTTGCGTGATGCTTTAACATCCATACAGACAAACAGACAAAAATTATATTTTCGACATTGGAATCGATCCCAGACCTTGTAGCAATTATTTTTTCTCAGAAATATTCAATGTACATTTTGACTTCGCTACGATTTTATTATATGTATAGATGATTATTATCTAAAAAAGCGAGACGAATGTTAGTATATGTGTAGTGTGGGTGTGTGAAAAGCTTCCCTTGAGGGTTAAACTTTTACAATATCACCATAAATAACAACAAAACATGCCCATGTACATGACAACCTGTCAGACCTCTTGACATGCACATTACTTAGTGACAGTCCGCCACAGAAGTCTGTTAGGACGGAGGAATTCGTATACTGTAAGCTATAATTATATTTTTTGGTCTCAATCTAATTATAACACTTATTCCCGAAACTCTAGCCCCTTATTACAAAACAAGGTTTATCTTCAGACCCAGGTTTAAAAAATGGAGCCATTATTGAATTTCGAACTTTATTCCGACTATGGTAAAGTTCCTAAACACAAAACTGACAACTTAGTACCGAACTAAGTTTTCAGTTTTGTATAAAGAACGGTATTTCAATCACTGTTACGTTCTTATTACAAAAACTGGCTCCATGGTTTAAGCCATGTCAAAATATAAATCTTGTTTTGTAATAAGGCGGTAGAAGACTAAGTAGAAAGTATTTCTACTAAGCAGATACTCAGCTCATCAAATTGTTTATCAACATAAAATACAATCAAAACCAACCAAATATCACTCCCAAAACGAGGAAGCTCCAAAAAATACCCAACGACTAATTCCTCTTAAAAAACTCATTAAATCCTTGGACCGAAAGACAAAGATATGTTATAATAAATGTATGACGCTCATGGTGCGTCAGGATGTGACGCCATAATCGCTTCCACAAAATTATGGTGTCCCCCGCTACTAAAATATTAACTGCGCGAAGGAATAAGGAACAGAATTAACTCTTTTGTTAACATACACGTACCAGGATGAAGGTAAGTTGAGAAGGTTCATGAATACGGATAATATTATAATATATAATTTGAATTCTCGGCTTAAGGCGACGATAACCTACTTTTAATGATTTTATACTGAAGATCACGTCTAAACGAGTAGTGTTAATGATTTGAAAAAAAAAATATGTTAAATTAGAGCATTTTCGCAATAACTTAATATGTGAATATTGTAGATTATGTTTATATTACATAGTGAAATTAATTTGTAAAGTTATGTCTAACGCGTATAAAAAACTGAGAATGGCGCAATATCTGCCAAGCGTATTTTTCTGAAACCTTCACCAATTTAAGGATAATTTAATTATTGATGTTTCAGTATACGCGTTTTAATAAAATACCTTTTGTGTATAATTAATTAATAATGCGTCAAATTGGGGACAGGGCTTCTTGATGGGCGAGTCCTATTACTGGCTGAACGTACGACGCGTTGCTCGAGCTTAGTACAGAACACGCAAGCTAACCACTCAAGGTCACTGGCATATAACTGCGTCTTATGCATTTGGTTAAACGCTTGTTTACTTAAATGGTCTTAAATTTTATATTTTTAACAAACATTGTTAGTATGTCAGCTGTTGTAAGTTTTCGAAATAGAATAACATAAAAATTGTAAATTAATTGCGATATTCTAAAGTAATGATATGACTTCGTTATCAATCAATCAATTGCTAAACTATGGAATGCCGAAAATCAGGCAATTGGATGATTGCGCGCCGCCTTGTGGTTTAATAATTCGGAGCAATTGACACAGTATTCAATAGTAGACGATAAAGAATTTGTAAACTGATTGATTGTACTGCATTTTGACCTAACAGCATAGAAGGACATTACAGTGCACAACAGCTTTTGTTTAAGATTTTCATAAGAAAAAGGTAACAGCCTGTACATTTGTACAAGAACATAGGGTTCCTGTTTTCGGCTATTGTTTTTCCTGAAATTAACAAAAACACATGAATTTCAATATGATCTATATGTTTAGTAACGTATCGATGATCTGCATTGCTGTTTTAAACAGTGGTTATTTCTTACTATTCGCCAGGGATATTGACTTTATTTTTTCGAATTAGACTTCTGTCTCTCTTACCCTCGCTTGCATACTCACAAAGCCTTATTTATTAAATAAACAGGCAACAGTATAAAGGGAATGTATTCTCATTATAACTTGGGGAGGAATTAATTTTTTTTTTTAAAGGAAATTCAGCCATGATTAATTCATGGAGATAGATGAGAATTGCTTCTTAATTAAATAATTGATAAAGAGTCCTTTTTAATTTGACGACAGTAACTTTGGCTTGGTATGGGCATTTGATGACAAGGGAGGAAATGCATGTGGCTAAAAGAGTGAAGAATATAAAGTTTTATGGATGGAAAGGGAAGGGGAAGGCCAAAGAAAATATGGATGGATTGTGTGAGGAAGGAAAAGGGAGAGAATGATAGCATGGCGATTGACAGGGGAGAAAGATAGCATGGCGATTGACAGGGGAGAATGATAGCATGGCGATTGACAGGGGAGAAAGATAGCATGGCGATTGACAGGGGAGAAAGATAGCATGGCGATTGACAGGGGAGACAGGAAGAAGATTATAACTCTTTTACTTCAGCAGCAATGAGCAGGAATGCCCCGATGTTTTAAATAGGATGTCCCTGGTCCCTGAAAAGTTTAGATCCACAATTGGTAGGTGGCGCATTTCAGGCAGAACATCGTCTGTCGGGTTCGCTATTTGTATACAACATGTCCCAGAATTAACGCACAACCTCTTAAGGGGTCATTTTACTCATCATTATGAACAACTTTTACTATGGGACCAAACCTAAAATCAGCTGTTCCCTACATTTCGACGAGTTATTCGAACATAAATGTAGGGAACAGTTGTTTTTTCGATTTCAGGTTTGTTCCCATAGTAAAAGTTGTTCATAATGATGAGTAAGTTGACTCCTTAAGAGGTTGTGTGTTAATTCTGGGACATACTGTATATATTTATATAGATAAATATATTTTGTATGTATTTATTATCATTTTTATTAGTGTATATGTAAATGGCAAACCACAGACTACCTGAAAGAAAGAAAGAAAGAAAGAAAAATGCGTTTATTGGCATTACAGCAAAAAAAATACACCTTGAAAACTATAAATAACACAGGAAACAATTAATTATAATGCCAAAAGGGCCTCAGCTCAGCATAATGTCAGATGACAACACAAGGTGTACCACCTGACGCTGATTTTCAGCTGCAATCCACGAGTGCCATACGCTAGAATAATAAACATAAAGGAGAGAGTGTGTCCGTTAATTAATTGAGAGTAAATTAAAGGTAATTAGGCAATAATATAATTAGTAATTAGACAATTAAGGCATAATATAAAAAAAGCTCGAACAAAATAAAATAAAATGTTGTGACATACATGTGTGTGAGTGTTGTGTTTAATGTAAAACTAAAATAAATACCCACTAACTGTGTATTAACTATATTAAAAAAATATAAATAGAAAGTACCTATCTTAAATGCAAATACGTGTGATTGCGTTGTTCTTCTAAACTATGGAACGGATTTTGATGCAGTTTTCATTACCGATTAAGACAATAATAATTGACTAATAAAAATTTAAAAATCGTAAAATTGGTAAAATTTATAAAATTGGTAAAATTGAATAAAAAATATTGTTTTTATATGGCAGATATGTCGGCGCGAACATTTTCAAAATCGCTTTGTTGCTTTAATAAAAATACTTTTAATTTCAATTTGAAAGTTGAGCAACTTTTACTATATTTTATGGGAGGAGGGATATTGTTCCAGCATTTAGTAGCTGCGTAGCGAAAACTTCCTCTAAAAGCCGCCGACTTATGCTGTGGGATGGAAAGCTGTTGAGAACATTTTCTTCCTTCACCGATTCTGTGTCTTCTTGTCCACCATAGTCTGTCATATAAGTAAGAAGGGGAGTGGGACTTAATAACGCCAAATAGTAGGCTGGCCAAGTGGAGTTTACGTCTAGCTTTCATTTTTAAAATGTTGTGTTCATTGAAGAAAGGTGAAACATGTCCCCTAAAGGGAACTTTAAAACAGAAGCGTGCACAGGCATTTTGAAGTCTTTGGATCATTCTTTCAGTTTTCGACAGTAGTTGTGGGCCATATACTGTGTCCGCATAATTTAACTTAGATAAAACCAAAGACTCCACAAGTAAGACTCGCAATTCTTCACTAAGATAGGGACGGGCTTTGTATAAAATCTTAAGTCTATAATAGCAGTTACGGATAGACTCAGATACGTGTTTGTGAAAACGAAGTTCCGTGTCCATGATAAGACCTAGATTACGCGCTTCGTAGACCCGTTCGATAGGCTCTCCCATCACAGTCACACAGCCGGGACAGGGTTTAATTTTACCTAGCTGATTTTCGGTTCCAAAAAGCATATACTTCGTCTTTGTAGGGTTCAAGGCAAGCGTGTTGGCCTTGGACCATTGCACTATGTTTTCAAGATCTGTATTAAGATCTTTTAATGCTAGTTCATAGTCTTCCGGCTTAAATGATATATATACTTGTTTATCATCGGCATAAATATGGTATTTACATTTATTTAAATCTTTAATCATATCGGCACAATACAATATAAACAATACTGGCCCAAGAATCGAGCCCTGCGGAACCCCCCTTCCTACTGAGCGATGTCCAGAGATAACTGTTGAGCCGTTCGCCCGACGTATTTCAACAAATTGCGTACGATCGCCAAGATAGCTATCAAACCAATTAATAGTGTCCTCGTCAAATCCATAAAAAGCCATCTTTGACAATAATAGAGGAACGTTAATACAGTCAAAGGCGCGTGAAAAATCAAGCAACACCAACAAAGTGCACATCCCATTATCCTGAGCTGACAAGATATTGTCTGTCACATCCAACAAAGCCGTGGCTGTACTACGGCCCTTCCTGAACCCTGATTGAACATCTGTGAGAATTTTATTTGTTTCTAAAAATTCAACCAATTGCGCACAAACAACTTTCTCTAAAACTTTAGAAAGTACCGGCAGTATCGGCAAAGGGTGCACTTTGGCAATTTTCCATAACTCAGGGAAAGTTGAGGATGTGAGAGATGCATTTACTAAAGTAGTCACGGCGTCCAAAGTCACAGGTAGAGTCAGTAATATCATATTTATGGTAAAGTCATCCCAACCTTCAGCATTTGATTTAATAGTAGCCAGTATGTTTGCGATTTCCTTGCGTGTTGTAGGTCTCAAAGTAAACATGGAACTATTATATCGTGCGGATTCAAAATATGCAAGCAATGAATCACTAACCGCATCCGCACCCGGCACATTCAGAAAATGATCACAAATTTTATCGGGATCGTTAAAGTGCAGAGGTAAGTCTTTATGTTTAGATGGGAGCAGGGTAGACTTTAGGTTTTTCCAAAGCGCTCTGGAGTCATTTATTAGACTGTTGACCTTATGTTTATAGTACGCTGACTTTTCGAAAAACAGAGACCTAGAAACGAGTGACTTCAATTCCTTGTAATAAATCTTTTTAGACTCAGATTTTTTGTTTTTTAAATACTCTGCATGTGCCCTATTTCTCAAATGCATCATAAATTTAACATTATCAGTAATCCAAGGGTAACAATACTACCGGCGAGAGATGTCGTGCGGTGTCCCACAGGGATCGGTCCTGGGGCCGCATCTGTGGGACATCGGCTACGACTGGGTGCTGCGTGCTGACCTCCCTAACGGCGTCAGCGTGGTCTGCTACGCTGACGACACGCTGGTCCTGGCACAGGGGAGGTCGCATCAGGCGGCAGCCGAACTGGCGGCACGTGGGGTTGCGACAATCGTCAACAGGATCCGGCAATTGGGACTCGAGGTGGCTTTGCACAAGTCTGAGGCCATGTGTTTTTATGGTCCTCGGAATGCGCCACTGTCGGGTTCCCAGATAACGGCAGGAGGGGTTCACATCGGTGTCGAGTCGACGATGAAGTACCTGGGACTCGTCCTCGACAGCCGTTGGAACTTCGTGGAGCATTTTCGACGTTTGGCTCCCAGACTGGAACGGGCCGGGGCTGCCTTAAAGCGGCTCCTACCCAATCTAGGAGGTCCAAACGCCTCCTGCCGGAGGCTCTACGCGGGGATCGTGCGGTCCATGGCCCTTTACGGGGCACCGGTGTGGGCGCGTTCCTTAAGGCTGCGACCAGCCCGCCAATTGAACGCGTCCCAAAGGGTCATGGCCATCAGGCTGGTACGGGGTTACCGCACGGTCTCCCGTGAGGCGGCGGGCCTCCTTGCCAGACTACCGCCATGGGATCTGGAGGCAAAAGTGGAGTGGCGCGAGGAGGCGAAACGCCGGGGTGAAACTCCGCTGCCGCGAGAAATCACGGCACAGCGGACAGAGCTCCGGCGGGATCTCATGGCGGCATGGAGAGTGCGATTGTCGCAACCCAGCGCTGGGCACGCCACAATTGTGGCGATAAGTCCCCTCTTTGAGGAGTGGCTAGAAAGGCGCCACGGCGTCCTCACCTTCCGCCTGACGCAGGTCCTCACCGGACATGGTTGTTTCGGGAGGTTCCTGTTCAGGATAAAGCGGGAGGAAACGCCCGGGTGTCACCACTGTGTGGATCGCCCGGAGGACACGGTGGAGCATACGGTGGAGGTCTGCCCGGCTTGGGTGGAGCACCGCCGTGTCCTCAAGGAGGCGATCGGCGGCGGCGATCTCTCGCGTCCGACCCTGGTTCGGGCCATGGTTCGGAGCGAGTGTGCATGGGAGGCCGTCACCTCCTTCTGCGAAGCAGTAATGCTTGCGAAGGAGGAGGCGGAACGCGTGAGGGAGAGGCAAGGTTCGCGCCCTCACGCCCCTAGTCGCCGCAGGAGACGCCCCGGGCGTCGGGAGTCGCAAGCCGATTTCCAGCCACCGTAGGCGCGGGCTTGCGGACGGTGAGCGATGGGTAGTTCACCGTCCGATAAGGACCAGGCCCGGGTCGACGGCGCGTTGTATTCCACGCGCGCCTCAAAGAGTTGTCAGCAGCAACTGACGGGGTCCGTTAAGGCCAATGCCTGCCAGGGTTATATATATCTTATATATATAACCCTGGCAGGCACCTATTATATATCGTGGCCCTGGCACACAGGCAAATGAAGGAATACGGGTGGGTATTAGTCAGTAAAAGTCTGACACGCCCTCCCGCTCCGCCCAGAGCGGGAGAAGTTATTTGATAATTTCCCACCCAAAAAAAAAAAAAAGGGTTTAAATTCACTGACCATTGTATTAACATCTTGCAGCTCGGTTAACGCTTTCCAGTTAAGTAACTCGAGATCCTGATCAAAACATTCCCTAATAATGTTCTTTAGTGGCCGATAAGTAATGGTTTGCGATGGGATTTTCAGGCGTTTAAAACTAAATTCTACGGAAATCAACGCATGCGCACCTAGATCCGGTATTACATCAACTGATACAGAGCGTGGTTTAACATTTGTACAGATTATGTCTATCAGAGAGTTTCCATGCACTGTAAAGTGCGTGGGTGACTGCACCAATTGTTTAAGACCAAGGCAGTTCAAAAATGAGACCAGTTTGTCGGTCTTTGAGTCCGTGACACTAAGCATGTTTATGTTAAAATCACCCATTAATATCGTGTACTCACATTGCGATAAGGAGTTTAATGAACCAGATACAGCGTCTAGGAAAAGATCAACATCTTGCCAGGGCGGGCGGTAGGCGGTACCTATTGCTAGCTTAACTCCGCGAACACTAATTGTGACCCACATCTGCTCGACCGTGGTGTGCAATGGGCTAGCAGAGTACGAGTGGCTTCGAACATATATACCGTGCTTGATATAAAAACCAACACCGCCACCACGACCCTTTTTGACAGACAATGGGCGTGGTATATGCCGTAGCCTGTATCCAGGTACGGAGGGCGCGCGCCCTTCTTCGCCTGTTCGCAGCCACGTCTCATTAATGGCCATAATGTCGACGTCTGAACCCAGTAATGCTGCAATAAACTCGTCGTGTTTCGTGCCCAAAGAACCCGCGTTCCAAAAACCAACCTTGAGATAAGTATTAGACATCATTGAATAGATAATTTACTGACGATAAATAAAAATATAACACAGAATATACTAAACAAAAGAACTCACAGATTGATAAAAGATGCATGTAAACTAGATTGTTGCGGTTAATAAATAAAGTGTAGTGCAAATGAATTATTATAAGCGGCATAGAAAGAATATACAAATATGGTCTGGCACCGTGGGCAGCGTAGATTATAAGTAAAACATGGCGACTTAAAACACTAAATATGCTAACAGGATGACACTGACAAGAACACGTAAAATGTTTTGTACAATTTATCTCACCAATAGACAAAAACAAAAAGCATGTATATAACAACGACATGCAACAATGAAATAAGAATAAGATAGACAGTAAACAAAACAAGGGACTAATTTGAACATTCTCACGTGGCTCCGTGTAAACCGACGATACCATATAAAAAACATTGATAGCAATTTCTACTATAGACACGAACAAACCTATTGAGTGACGAAAAAACGCGAGATGTCCTTATCCGTTCGGATGTGCACAACCGACTTTCCCTCTTCCTTACGCGCAAGTATGCGGCCATCTTTAGTCCAGGTGTACTTCCATTCCAAGTGACTAGCAGCTTGGCGAGTCTCATAGAATAATTGCCTGTTAGTTTTAGTCAGGCGCTCGTTGAGGTAGATGCGATGTGGCATTCCCGGCACTTCGATGTCAGCAGTAGTGAGGTTGCGGCGGACGCGCGCGGCACTCAGCAAACTATCACGCGTCGCGCGTCTTGCTAGTCGGACAACGACGATTCGAGGGCGGGGCGCTTCGTCTTCGGTGTGGTCACGCCGAACGTTCCCAACACGTTTGGCAAAAACGACGTCCTGTTCTTCGAGCTTAATCGATAGTTTAAGTGCGAGGGTGTTAATCAACTGAGCCGGGTTTTCGCCACTAGACTCTGTAACGCCAGACAGTTGAACATCGTGTAGTAGCGACTCTTGTTCACGTTCATTCAGCTGCTGCTGGAGCTCTCCAATAGTTTCCTCCAGTTGAATTAGACGAGGGGAATTCGTTTGCTCGGTATTCTCTTCGAGTTCTTTAACACGATCTTCCAGGGTGTCCATGCGGTTATAGCACTTATTCACCTTATCATCAAGACCTGAGAACTCATCTCGAAACTGACGAATTTCGTCTCGCAAGGCATTAACCTCACTGCGGAGACCACGGATTTCCATCGCTAGGTTGATCTCTTGAGTATCCGGTGTGCTATTTTTTATTTCGACAGGGATAATTTCAGCATTATCAGTGGGGCTGACCGCTGCTGCAATAGAGGATGAGCTTGACTCCTCTGTTCCCTTCACAGGAGTTTGGGAGTTGTCTACCTGAGGTACCTTTGCCTTACATCCAGGGCACATCCAGTTTGCCGAGAATGTTGCTGTAGGGGCAAGGTTGACGCAGACTCGGTGATAAAATGCAGGACATTTCGAGCATTTTATGCCGTCATTAACTGCCAAAAATTTTCCGCAAGCTCCGCACTTCGGCATTCTCGATGTTTGAAATCACCAGTTCGAAACAATCAAACAAATTTTAAGGATTACAAAAAGAGGCGAATTGGTCAGCGCGGCTTTGAACCGACACTTTGTTATTACTGCTAAGTAAGAGGTATGGCCTTAACTGCTGTCGCTATTTAGACACATACTAAGCG
Source organism: Tiliacea aurago (assembly GCA_948098905.1). Taxonomy (NCBI): domain Eukaryota; kingdom Metazoa; phylum Arthropoda; class Insecta; order Lepidoptera; family Noctuidae; genus Tiliacea; species Tiliacea aurago. The sequence continues at coordinate 23,868,998 of OX402582.1, forward strand.
TGTGAATTTTAATGACCATATACCAGACGGATGGCAATTTCAAAATTAGCGAGGGTGTGATAATATTTTTTCTAGTTCCAATACACAAACACCTTGCACTATGTAACACTTTTAATGATATTTTATCATTTGTTTTTATTATGTTTTGATGATTTACGTTGTTTGTTTTCGTAGTATTCATTGAAATAATTAAAGTTATGGCCACAATCACCGCATATATTACTTTGTAAAGTCCAAACTTCACTAATTACCACTACAAAATAATTTTATTACGGAGCAAAAAGAAATACGTATACTCAGATTCGAGCGTATGACGCGACTCCCGCTGTATTGACCTGCTGTATTGTCTCTCCTTCCTTCTTAATCCATCCAAAGGTTGTCTTTAAAAGATGGCTTTAAGCGATAAGACCGCCCATTGTGTCACCCCTTATAAAATTTCTACATTTATATCTGTAATTTTTATGGTGTACATAATAAAGATTATCCAATTTATCTATTGAAAAGTCCGTTAACTTTATTAAAAGGTTTTTGCCTACAATACTTAATCAGCCTATAATATTCCCACTGCTGGGACACAGGCCTCCTCTGTGTGAAAATGAGTGGCCCGTAATCCACCACGCGGGCCCAGTGCGGGTTGGTAGATATCACATGTCTTCGATTTTTTAGTTCTAAGACTTGCCGATTTCTTCACGATCACCTTCACTGTTTTGAGTGCAGTGGTAATGAAATAATTTACACAAAGTAAAGCGACTGTCCTACAATAAAATTATACTAATTCATGTGAGTCTGACTCCACTACACACCTGTCCAATCCATTAAGGAGCATTAATAAAAGATTCAACGAACTCCATTAGCGCCACTGACCAAAACTAGCGAGCGAACGGTCGAAACAATCGACCTCGCTAATCCGTCCAATCAGTTCAACGGAATCGTGTTAAATAACTTACTTAGCCCCGAGCCACGAGCCACGAACCACGAGCCCGGGATCCGACTGGATCCGGACATGGCAATGCCATTCTAAACTTGGCTAATCCCGGCTTTGCTTCGAAGTCATCTTGTAGAACCGCTTGATATTAGCAGACAAGTACATTGTACGTTATAGCGAGGTAGCGCTTTATTGTGGAAAATAATTGCGTTATCGCTTTCGTAAAACCCCTAAAGACATAATAAATAAATACATCAGTCAATCAACTTTAAACCACAATTTAAATAAGTTATTTTATATTGGTCAGATTCGACAATGATACACAATTCAAATAAGTATTCAACATTATTTTAAGTTTAAGTGCAACCTGAATTTAGTTTGTTCAGAATAAGGAACTGAATCGATTTCAATAATTTTACACCAAGTTATATTTTGCCCCAAAAATATTTAAGTGTGATGAAAAATATTATCACCACTTAATTACTTACAATACAATCGCAGTACGGTTAGGTACCTACTGCCAAATTATTATCAATGAGCGCCAGACGACCCTGGAGACGCGGGGGCGCCGTTTGCATGTTTTTGTACGGACAACCCGGTAACATAAAAACCTTATAACTTTGTGATTTTTCATGATACAGTTTTGAAATTGTGTACATAGATTCTTTACACAAAAATACTAGACACGTGTTTCGGTTTTCGCATATACAAAAACTAATATTGTATATGTGTGGAAGTATGGATGGATGACGTCTACTTACAGCTAAGTGTAGCGAGTAGGCATAATATATTAAATATATTTAGTCTTTGGCAATGTATTACCTAGCTCTTAAGTTAACTCTCTGTCCTCACAACCATTGTATATACCATCAGTCGTCCTACCTTCGTAAAACCTTCAACTAGTAACACGCTGTTTCATTCATTTGCCGAACCTTCTGATTTAGTCAAACATTTTTTTTTTAAACGTTGTTTTAAATGTTGTATGAAATCTCTTTGTTGCACTGAAAAACAGTGCAACAATGAATTTCATACAACATTTCTGCACTGTATTGGTTCTAAGCAAAAAATACGTGCTTTGTGATCGGTTTTGTAGTGATTAATGATAACATTACAACGTAGTTGAAAGAAATAACATTTCAACATCATCATCAAGCAGCTGGTATCAGTAGCAATGGGTTTAATTTTGACAGTCCAACAACATTAATTGCGTTATTTACGTTGTTGAGCAGACAAAATCTTCGAAGATATGAAGCAATGGATTATCAATATACTTCAAAATCATTCAGACTGTGATTGATAGTGTGTTACGTAATTAGGGTGATATTTTCATCAATATAACCAACCAAAAAACATCTTAATTTTTCTTTTGTGTTGTTTGCTTTAGATGGGGTCAAATTTTCTTACGTTTAAAGCTCGTACAGACTAGTATGATATCGCAGGCGTGACAAGGGTCGCGCTGCCTGCCGCGCCGACTATTTCGCGCCAGTCTGTACGATCCTTTAAAAACAAACTAAAGCAACATTGCTAAAGCCAGGATTCGCTACTGACCAAAAGTTGCAGAGTGTAGAGATTCCTATTTATTAGTTTGAACTAGTTTTGCGAATCCACTAGCAACACCGCAATATTTAGCTTCATTAGGGTAAATTAGAAGAGTTGCTACAATTGCTTAGTGGTCTATTCTAGTTTGTTTCTGAAGGCCCCGTTACTAATTGATCTGAAATTCGTTTTTCCAAATGCTCTAAAATATACATTGAACAGGATTAGCATGGAATGCATCACACTTAATTTTTACTTCATTTAAAAGAGCTCCAATGGCAAATTAAGTAATTTTTTTCTTCTGCAACTTTCATTTTTAGGGTTCCGTACTCAAAGGGTAAAACGGGAACCCTAAACTAAACTAAGGCTCCGCCGTCTGTCTGTTTGTCTTTCTGTCTGTCCGTCTGTCAGCAGGCTGTATCTCATAAACCGTGATAGACAGTTGAAATGTTCACAGATGATGTATTTCTGTTGCCACTATAACAGCAAATACTAAAAAACAGAATAAAATAAATATTTAAGCGGGCTTCCATACAACAAACTTGCTCGTTTTTGCTCGATATTGATAACGGCAATAGGTAGACGGTTGAGATATTCACAGAATCTTTAGTATATTCAATTTAAAAATAAATAATTAAATTAAAATAAAACAAATACTTAAGGGGGGCTCCCATACAACAAACGTGTTTTTTTGCCATTTTTATAGATAATGGTACGGAACCACTGTACGTGGAATACTTCGTGCGCGAATCCGACTCCCACTTGGCCGGCTTTTTTTAAATGTTAGTGTATTGGAGATGGTCCAAGAAATGTTTGTAAGAGATTCGTTGTGTGAACTTATGTTGATGTCATCGTCGTGCTTATAAAAGGTAGATTAGCTGGTGAGTTAGTACTAGATAATGGTACGGAACCCTTCTTGCGCGAGTCCAACTCGCACTTGGCCGGTTTTTTTTTTTACTGATATTTTATACTTGAAAACTCTATTGACGTCATACTAGCTGACACCGTTGACTGCTACGTAGGATCCGCATATTATTGTGCATTGTATATAATAGCTTTTAAGGCCCAAAAGAGATGCATTCGTGCAATGTTCAATTTTATGTAAAATGTGTTTTTGTTCCAATAAAGATTATATATTATATTTATATACAACATTAGATTTTGTTTATACTAAACCTCTTAAGGGGTCATTGTATTCATCAATATGAACAACTTTTACTATGGGACCAAAGTTGAAATCGCAAAAAAATAAAAGCTGTTCCCTACATTTTGACGAGTTCAGCGAACTTAAATAAATATTTTTTTTGTAAATTTTATACATTTGTAGGCCTTACGGGTGAAACATGTACGTCCATAAATATTAATATTGTGACATCCTGCATGCTGAATTTGCATGTATACGCATGTTTTTACAAATAAAATGATCTTTATCTTTATTGTACTCGGAGAGCTTCGCCGCATCGTTCATTTTTGCATGGCGTGGTCTAGAGTCCCAGAAGACGATCTCCCCTACACTTTTATACAAAGCCAAGCTGAGCTGCGTAGCTGAGCTGCGTAGCTTAGCCGCTGTTGTGGAGCGCAGCCTTAGTCCGTCGCATAGTAGCAATTCCCAAGCTAAATTACAAATATTTGGTCCACATTTACATTTTCCGAATCTGGATCTTCGTGCATGTGAGACCTGCTTTTTCAACCTTATAATTCCAACCGAAAGACGTCCGCTGCTGGACATAGGGCTGCCCCAAAAGAGGGAGGGTTGCCATAATTGCCACGCTTATTTATTGTATTCAGTAATACAGTTACATTTATATACATATAACTTGGCGCAAACATAAATTCATTAGAGTTTTACCGTGCACCAAAATCATCGACCACATAATTGACCGCTTGGCAGGCGGGTTGGCGATCGCAGTATGGTGTTAAAATGCATAGAGAACGCTGCTGCCCATTCTCTAGTACCTAAGTAACCTTGGTCGCCTTTTACGACACCCACGGGAATAAATGGGATGGTGCTAATCTTTACGTCCAGCACCACACGGAGCCTCTTTTTAACCTCATTACAAGGTAATTCCGAGAGAGATTTTTTTTTGCAATTCTTCTATAATATCTATTCTTCACATAATTCGCAGCATCATCAACCACTCACATACACAAAAAGACCTCCGTCTCTCCTTCATTGATCGCTTAAGGCTGACAATAGCGCCAGAGGTGCTAACAGCGATTTGTTAGCGCACAATGAATGAGCTGAAGATAGCACAGTCAGAGCCATTAATCCTAATAACGGCCTCACTGTGCGCGGCCTCACTGTGCGTGTGCACGGGAATTTTAGAAAGGTAGCCTTTGAAAAAAACGGCTATAAAATCAAGACAGTGAAGATCATTCGATTTTAGAGATAGGTCGGTTCTTGTTTCGATTGAATTTCGGACTACTTTTCAGCATAGCCTATTGTTTACGAACCCCGCGTTTACCCCCATATACATATTGATACTTGTTTTAAACAGAAAGCCAAAATTCTCGTCCTTAAAAACGTTCAAATACAAGTTGCGATCTCATCTCAGCGACAATCAATGTCAAATACTTGTCAAAAATGTAGGGAAATTAGAGGATTTGTTGACATATTGACACTGAGATTAGAATGCGAACGTTCTTAAAAATAAGGGAATTGCCCCTCAGGTCTTAAGCCGGATCCGCTTCGCCAACATTCTTAACAAAACATGTTAGCTAAACATGTAAGAGAAACAGCCAGTCCGCGACTAGAGTGTTTTTGTAAGGAAATATCTTAAAAAAAATGAGTTCTGACGAGGAAAACTTGTCTGCTGTTCTAGCATTAGTAGATTTAGTTCTACAAAGGATAAATAGAAATAGATTCCGAGTCCGGACACGTTCGTTCAATATTTAAGTTAATCAAGAACTGAAAAAAACGTCACGAAAAGTCTTCGTCTGGAGAGACAGCATCGCATCTGTGATGCCTCTGACATTGCAATAACCATAAACTGCAATGATCAGGCAAGCAGCCTGCTTGATGTTCACCAAATTACATAAAAACAGACAACTCTACCTACTATAAAAAAAAACAATCAGTAAGATATTTTAGATCTATTTAGAGCTTCATAACTCATTAACTGAAACCCTAAAACCTTTTGACGAAGTACTTATTACAAATCCTCTTAGGGAAACAGAATTTTCATATTAGTTTTCCAGAACAAAGTGGTGACGTGCTCATTAGTAGGTAAAACCAGATACTACTCATTAAACATCCTTTTCTAATTAAAACAGAACTGAAAATGACAGTTATTATTCAAATTATTTAAGAACAGAGAGAATGCACGTCCACTTCACAACAAAGAGCTTTTGCTACGCCGTAGCAAGCGTAGCCGCGTAGCAGTGACACCGTCCTTTCAGCTACGTCGTAGCAGACGATACTTTTATTCCACGTATGAGATCTTGTTTCTGGTTTTACATGGAGATACATTGTCATTGCAATATAATTTAACAAAGATTTGGAACTAACTGTAAACCTATCTACTTGATGAAAAAACTTTCTCTTAGGACGTTTATTAAAAGTACCCTACATTAAAAGATAAGACTATGAACAACTAATTTATTTGACGTAAGAATCTAATTATAAGTATGTTTTTGTAAATTAATTAGGTTATATTCTCGTAGTTTTGTTCTTTACACCATGGCTTTTTTTTTTACTAATGACTTTTACACACGGTTTAGTTATTTCCATTTTTTTTAATGATAAATTAAAGATGCAGTCAACAATTCCGCTAGGCTGGCCTATCTTCCACATCAGTTTACTTTAGGTCTGCCTCTACTGCTGTGTAAACTTAGTTCCAAAGTACAGATATATGGATGAGTATCTATGGCATTACTAACTCGAGTACGTATCGCGGCATCATTTGCGTTACTGCGCGTTATCAACGCACATAAACGCGGCATCCGCTAGTGAGAACACGACTGTATATTGGTAGGGCTGCTATTGGCAAGAAAATGGTTCTGATACAATTTTTTCATGTGAAACGTAATGCGTAGACGTGAACGTAAGCCCCACGTAAAACCGATTGCTGGCGTGGTCGCCACGCTATATTATATTATATATATACATTCTACAGGGTGTAAGGGACAGCCCTCCGAAAATTAACAGGGTGCATTCAGCTCCTTATTTTGAATCATATTCCACTGAAAATTTTCATTTCATTTTAATTTTTTTTATCGTAATATCAGTTACTATTTCTTTATTTCAATGTAAAATCACATTATCTGTACGCAGTACTCCATTAATGTAAATAACACAGCTAAAATAAATAAATCTGCAATGGATGTTGAAATTCCCTAACGAACGACGCCTGAAATCAGCGAACGCGGCCGTCCACCCCGCCGCGACAAATCAGGTTCATTGGATTCCCATAACGTTCCTGAAATAATTTCATGTACCGGTCATCTTAGTACGATATACTGAATTCACCCCATCAATCTGCGGAGGGCTGTCCCTTACACCCTGTATATGTAGTAGTGGGTAAATAAGTTCGATGTTTCACATCTGCCAGGCGTCTCGTGACGGCTCAATTTTTTTTTTTTTTAATTGACATTCCTTATTTTATTTTTATTATTTACAACAATTGGTCCTTAATTTAAAATACACAAGGTAACTCTAAAATGTATATGATATGTACAAGTATATAAAAAAAAAATATAAAAGGGGAAGTGCTCATTGGGCATCAGAAATTCGTTCGCAACGCAACGGAAAAGTGCCCGAAAGACTGGCAGCATTGCCACGTTGCATGGCTATACTGATACTTTAGGCTAAAAATAGGCCAGCCCTCTGGTTTACTGAATCCTACTATCCTACTAATATTATAAACGTGAGAGTGTGTAGCAGTTGGCGTTTGAGTCACTGAGCTATAGAAGAGCTACAAGAGTGATATAGCTCTCTAGAGTTTTTGAGCTAATCATTATTTTTTCTTTTCAGTGAGCTATGTCGCCCATGTTTAATATGGACTACTCTAGGCCAGCGCCACGAGCGCGGCGAGCGCGGTGTCGCGCTCCAGCGCTGCGACACCTGTTTTTAAGTGCCGCAGCATGATGCTGAGATAGGGCCTTTTGGCCTCGTACAGGACTTTCTGTTTTTGTTTTCATTTTTACTTTGTTTTGTTGGGTTTTGTTTTTTATATTTCTATGAATGTGTTTTATTTTTATTTGCAATCTGTGCGAGTCGCAATAAATGCTATTTCTTTCTTTCTTTCTTTTTGGTCTGAAATAAAAGTTTTTTTTTTATTATTTTCGACAGCCCTGAGTGCAGATCAAGACTTCAACCACACGACATAAGCCCGGTACACACAAGTATCGTTCCAAAACTTTCCAGGCAACGGGATTTGCGAGGATTCCACATTTATCCGTTTTTCACGGTTCCCGCCTTATGCGCGATAAACCGTCGGAGGTAAGCTTTAATATTTATTGTTCTCTCTTAAAGAAAAGGTATTTCGTACTGTGATATCGTAAGCCACTGGCGTCTATGTTGTGGTGGATGAGTTATGGGGGTGTAAATGGTAGATTATTTTTGAAAGTATCCGGATCATGCCGTTGTATAACCAAAAAATCTTTTTGATAAGTATAAATCGAAGCTTTGTCGGTAAAGTACCTATAGTAATCAATTTCTAATATCCTGTTTACTCACATTTAATAATAATTATTGCTGTTGTACTATCAAGGTAAGCCTATCCATAGAAATAAATAAAATGGAAGGGTATGTTTGTAATGTCAAAATAACAGGTTTTTACTAAATACATATTTTATGAAAGTTTATACGGTACTTATAACAAAAAAACATTTTTATGATTTTTGTCTGTTTGTTCCGGCTAATCTCCGAAACGGCTAGACGGATTTTGACGGGACTTTCACTGGCAGATAGCTGATTTTCAAGGAGTAACTAAGGCTACTTTTGTTTTCAAAAAAAGCCAGGCGGGCGAAGCACCGGGCAGCAACTAGTGCATAAAAAAAATCAGTCTAACCTAGACCAAAATAAGATGGTACTTTTCTACTGTGAATCAACCAGTATACCTACAGGCACTTAAATCCTGTACAGGGTCAAATTAAGTTAGCTAGCAAAACGCCGCAGACGTGATGGGTATCGATACCTAAACTTGATTAAACAAACATAAATTAATTTGATGATTTTTTTTGGGGTCACATAGGTGGGTGGTATTGTCACTTGAAATATCAGTTTAAAAATAAGTAATTTTTGTGTAAACTTCAAAGTCGTTATTGGTATCTATATTTAAACCAGGGACCATTTTGGTTACCCATTGAAAGGGTTTTCGATAGCGTTTTTCTAAGCGGTTAAACAAAAACCCATACGATAAGGGTAACCCTTATGAACGGCTTAAATTAAATTTTGGTAACCCATTGAAAGGGTTTTCGATAAAAACCCATACGGCCACACCGTAACCCTTTTGAACGGCTTAATTTAAGCCTTTTATTTTTTGCAAAAGGGACTGAAAGGAGGTTTCAAAAATGTGAAGTGGGGCTACTAGGGCATGTGGGGTATCATATGAAAGAACGCTGTTTGCACATTCTCAAACAGTTTTTTTTTAGGCAGCGTAGTTTTCGATTTTTTTATGAAAAATGCCAAAAAAATACCGTCCCCCCCCCCTTATCTCCGAAGTTTGCACCGATAAAATCTGAAATTATTCTATATGATAGAAGCTTATGTAAAGATTACAGGAAAAATAAAACGATGTCTCTAAATAGCACAGTTTTTCCGAAATCATCAACATCATATATTCGTACGGAACCCTCGGTGCGCGAGTCCAACTCGCTCTTGACCGGTTTTTTTTTTTATAAACGGAACTTTCTTCATGCAGTGAACTCGGGGCCACTACCCAGAACCAACAACAACACATACATAATTTTAATAACGTAAATGCTGGCGGACACGCCCGCCACTTGAGCGATGCGGACGTGGAGAATGGTCGAGTTGCTTCTAATTCTGTTGCTCGAGCGACTAGCGTTGAGGGCAACTGAGCCCTTAAAGAAACTAGTTACTTAAGTGAGCACTTGTGTGCTCCCGCCTTCATGCAAGCGTGCATTTATTTAGTGTTTAAGAATAATATAATATATGTTTATATTTTAGCTATTTATTCGGTATGTTTTTTTTTTGTTTTTGATAAAATCAACAGTTCCTTTATTTATTTATTTTATTATTTATGTACACACTGTAAAATACAGAGTGATATGATATAATTATAATTTCAGTACAAAGGTACTGCTTATTTCTCCAGCAGACCTGCGAAAAGAGAAATGAAAAAGAAATGCAAAAAATAATGAAGAATGAAGAAAAATAAAGAATGTTCGTTCTTCTTGAAATATTTTTAACTTTCAAGATCTCAAAGTAGGCTTAAGGCCTGTTCCATCAACTTCGATTAAAATTCCATTAACATACGATTTCAACTATCAATTGGTTGTGCTTTCTCTAATAATCATAACAATGGACAAATTGATGCAAGTTTTTCCATAAACGATTTTCTTTCTTTATTATACAACAATCTTGTGTCTTAGTTAAACATTTCACGGTCCAACGTTGCCCCATCTTTCAATGTATTTCAATGCATTCACAATGGACAATACATCCAAAATAATCCAGTGGAACTACCGCAGTCTAGTAAACAAAAAGAGTGATGAAAAAGAAATTTTAAATTTAAAAGTAATTTATAATTTATTTTAATTTAGTTTTTTTAAATTTCACCACACACCGTGCCGTGTGGTGCCGGACGTAAGGCATAGCACCATCCTATTTCTTCCCGTGGGTGTCGTAAAAGGCGACTAAGGGACTTATTAGAGAATGGGCAGCAGCGTTCTCTATGCATTTTAACACCATACTGCGATCGCCAACCCGCCTGCCAAGCGTAGCGATTATGGAAAACCCCCCACCCTCCTTTGGGGGACGCCTATGTTCAGCAGTGGACGTCTTTTGGCTGAAATGATTATGATGATGACACATTCATCTCAACATTTTTATCTTCGCTGCATGCAATCCTTTTGCCTCCGTCTTCTTCACGGCTCGGTATTTTTATTTTTTTTATTTAGGATGGGTTTCCTCTTGACCTTAGTCTAGCGCAGAGGTGACAGAGACAAAGTCGGCGATGGAGTGAACTTACCCAGAAGATGCCTGTTTACTCTAACTTCGAAGAGATTAGGGTTGTATGCGTTTGGAAACACAGTCGCAGGTAGAGAGTTCCACTCTTTTGCTGTGCGCATTATAAAAGTCATTTGGAAACGCTTAGTGCAAATAGTGCGGATCAAACCGTCAAAGAGAGTTCAAAATTATATTTTCATTGTTGTGCTATATTTTCGCAGCATTCACAGAAACAAAGCACCGCAGAATCAGATAAACAATGACATCAAAATAATGGAAGCTAATTCCATTTTTAAAAACGATTCTAACCCTTCTAATCGATGCTATCACACCATCGCACATAAAACCATCGATATATCATGATTCATGAAGGGTTTTTTTTCGATTTCCCCCTGTAAACAGACCTCCTTATTAAAACAAGCCGAGCATTTCAGCAAAATTTCATGTATTAAGCATAACAAATTGATCGTTAGGTCTGCCTCATTGGTTTAGTGGTCGCAAGAGTTACTGCTGAGCATAAGATCTTGGGTTCGATTCCCAGGTCGGGCAAAATGTTATTGGGTTTTTCTATCTGGAATTTCTCAGTAGCAGCACGGAGTCTCCATTTGTGCGCGGTTAATGACAATAGGCTCGCCCCCGATTACATGGGACTTAAACATAACTGTCAATATGTGAGAGTACTCTGGTATCTCTGCCCAACCTTTCGGGTAAACAAGGCGTTATGTTATGTTGTATTGATCGTTTCGATAAAACCCTTGACTTTTAACAAATTGCTCTTTAAGTGAACATGAAAGACTTCTGTTTATACTACAATAGACGAAATTATTAAAAGGTTCTTTTTGAAGATACTTAATTCGTTTGTACTTGATATCCGGGGATCAAACACGAGTAATGGGGTCTCATTAGATTTGGAACTTATTTTCTTTAGCTTCAGTGGGTTTTTTATTTTCTAACAAGTGTTGTTAGGGTTTGTTACTGATTTGCGTAATTGTATTTGGTAGGTACTGCTTACCTACTTACCCGGTTCCTTTCTATGTTATTTTTAGTAAGACAAAGGATTTTAGTTGTTCTCTATTTCACAATTAGTTTAACTTTCCATTTTTATTATTTTGGAAAGAATCCAATCAACAAGTTGAATTTTTTTTTTCAAACACTAATTAAAGTTTCATATTTTTTTTATTTCAATCAATCAATCAACTCAGCCTATAACAGTCCACTGCTGGACATAGGCCTCCTTCTGCGAAGCAGTAATGCTCGCGAAGGAGGAGGCGGAAAGCGTGAGGGTGAGGCAGGGTTCGCGCCATCACGCCCTTAGTTGCCGCAGGGGACGCCCCGGGCGACGGGAATCGCAGGCCGATTCCCGGCCACCGTAGGCGCGGGCTAGCGGACGGTGAGCGATGGGTAGCTCGCCGTCCGATAAGGACCAGGCCCGGGTTGATGGCGCGTTGTGTTCCACGCGCGCCTCAAAGAGGCAGCACTAATTGACGGGGTCCGGAAGGACCAATGCCTGCCAGGGTTACGAGCCTGTCCGAAAGGGATATCGTGGCCCTGGCACACAGGCATTTGAAGGAACACGGTGGGTTTTAGTCAGTAAAAGGCTGACGCGCCCTCCCGCTCCGCCCAGAGCGGGAGAAGTTATTTGATAATTTCCCACCCAAAAAAAAAAAGGCTGCGCCACAACACCCTGTCCTCCGCCTTCCGCATTCAGTCTGTCCCAGCCACCTTTTTAAGGTCGTCGGCCCATCAGCGTACCGCGTAGGACTCGTCTGCTCTATCGTGGCCCTGGCACACAGGCATCATCAAGTCTGACACACCCTCCTACTCTGCCCAGAGTGAGAGAAGTTATTTGATAATCTCCCATCCAAAAAAAGGACTGACTGGTCTGCTCCACCGGCCATCGGTCTATTTTGATTGATTCAGCATAAAACCAAGTAACAGCTCTTTAAATCATTCCAAACATCACTATCCCCAAAAACTACTAAGCATTGAAAAACAAACAAAACAATTCAATTCCTACAAACTAATAATGACATTCGAACAATACGTGTCCGAATGGAAGTCGATCGTAAGCCGGGCTTCGGTATTCATGTCCTTGCTTTCTTTAAGGCTTCCTGAAAGCTGTTTTAGAATTCCATCTAGTGCTAACTGAAAGTCTAGCTGTCGTCGCCGATGTATTGGTGGGAGATACGATTCGAATAGTGATTTTTAGTATCGATGTTCTTCGAAGGAATGGTAGTTGTGTTCTTGGTAAAGTTACAGTGGATTGCCTTTGTGCCTTGTGGTAATGATATAGGTATGTGTGTTTTTTAAGATTGTTCTTATTTGCTCATTAGCTCGGATTTTTACATATCTACTTTAATGCACTTCATAGAATAGATAGAATACTCTTTATTATAAAATCTATATCTATAAAAATCAATGCCACTTTTCATTGCAATTTTATAACTCAAGAACGGGCTCATCGATCAAAAAAAAAGGTTTAAGGCTTCTACATACCGGGGCGACTTGTCGCGCGACACGACACGGCACAAAAGCCCCGCGTGTCGTGGGACGAGCGGTGCCTTTGTGTCGCGTCGCGTTGCGCGACTATTCGCCCCGGTATGTAGAAGCCTTTAGGCTTTGTTCGGACTATTTAGTAGATGGTTGATGTGATTTATTTTTTATTTTTTAGGTAGGTAGGTAGGTAGGGTAGGTAGGTAGGGTAGGTAGGTAGGGTAGGTAGGTAGAGTAGGTAGGTAGGGTAGGGTAGGGAGGGTAGGTATTCTTTTACCCATAGAAAGCCACGTTATTTGTGAGTGTCATAGAGTAAAAATGTTTACCGCCCAACGGAGTGGGCACGGGTCAGCTAGTTACAGATATAAATGTAGTAATTTTTGATAGGGACACAATGGGCGGTCTTATCGCTAAAAGTGATCTTTTAAAGACAACCTTTGGAGGGATTAAGGAGGAAGGAGAGACAGTTCTGCAGGTAGTCTGAGGTGTACCATTTACCTACAATTATATACATAAAACACATTATAGTTATCTAAGTATACCTATACTACAATAACAATCATGAAACGAGTACAAAAAACAACAAAATATATGTTTAAAGAGAGAGATCGTGTTTTTATCATAATTTAAAAAATGGACAATGATTGAGCACATCTTTTGGACACTTTATCAACTTTTAATAAAATATGAATGCAATACTTAAAACATAATCTCTTGAAAATAATATATTTTGTTGCCAAAAAGGAATATAATGTGTTACCTGTACTATAATTAACGATTAAGTGTCCGCGTTGGTAACAAACTATATAATTTCAAGGTTAAAATCCATTTTAAAGTTGCATCTCTATTCACCCCTGCATCTCTATGCACCCCGTTTTACCCGGTATCATGAGTTTAAGCAAGATCAGCTCTTTAAGCATTTGCTTGGTAAATAATAATTGCAGTTGAAATATACAGAGGTTACTGCCTAACATCAGATGGGCCATCCACTAGTAAGTCAAATATTTATAAAATGCACTCAACAATAAAACAAAACAACACTTTATTATACATGCTCATCACATCAGTTTTATATTCAACCCATACACACGTATCCATTAGAATAAATAGTACCACCACGGCACCCTGCATACCAAGTTTCACCATAAAAGTGGTCCGATGATAGAACCTTGAGGAAACCAAGGTGGTATTTGTATTATGCAGAGATTCATCCGAGAAGAGTAAGTCCCTTGACAAGCTTAAGTTATGTATGAGGAATTTTGACGGTTATTTTCTTTTATAGGGTAAAGAAAGGTATATAAAAAGCCCTTTGTGTGATAATAACTTCTTTTGCAATAGAAAAATATTAAGAATCACATCTTAGTTTGACGATGCAAATAATTATTGTTAAATATCGACCAGTACTACCTCAAATAGCTTAGCATGATCCTCCATTATGTCGAAACTACTGCAGCATTAATTTTGAAATAAATATATGGTAAAGTTACTAAGTTAGACGAAAACACGATTCCATAAAATTTTCTTTATAGAAAAAAAATCGAAAGTAACCTCTAAACCGGACAATAAACCACTACCTGGTATTAAAAAAATACTTCAATAGATAATAAAACTTTGCATATTAACTGAACAGCAGGTCTTATGTATTTTTTTTTAATTACCATTATTTTCACCGTAAAAAGAAATAAACTAAACTATCGGTGCCTTGGAGTCTTCTCCCTGCCACCCTGTCTCGCTTGCTCGCGTGACCGCCAGCAGTAGTGTGCGAGCGAGATAAAGAGTATATTAACTTATGCCTCAAGCAATAAAATCTCACCTTCCTTTCTTTGTAAACTCGCAACAAAAATACAAAACACAGAAAAAATGCTGATCAAGAAAAATCAACGCACAAACTCGAGACTCATCTAAAATAATATATTATTCAATATTTGTACCTTCCATATGATTATGACATTACCCTTGTCATGACTACTTACCTCCCAAAATGCAAGGACATGAGCCGCCATACTTCTTTGTTTGCCCTCTTCAATATTTGATTTTATGAATGAAGGAAATAATTTTACTTTGACGTGAACATGTATGGCTCTTTTGAATGTAATTGGTGTAATTTATTTGGGACTTGTTTGGATAGGACAACGTCTTTCGGGTTTTCTCATACGTACAAAATGCCCATAGAAAATGCACTTTCAGTTTTCTCGAATTTTCCAATTTTCCCAGCAACTTTTCAAATTTTATTTAGCTAAAAACCTGATTATATCATACATTACGGATTTTATTACAAACATTTTCAAAAATTTGCCAAATTGGCCCAGCCGTTCTGAAGTGATGTGCTTGTGTTCCCTACCCAAAGGGAAAAACGGGTACTATATTACTAAGGCTCCGCTGTCCGTCCGTCTGTCTGTCTGTCTGTTTGTCCGTCTGTCACCAGGCTGTATCTCATGAACCGTGAAAGTTAGACAGTTGAAATTTTCAGATGATGTATTTCTGTTGCCGCTATAACAACAAATACTAAAAAACAGAATAAAATAAATATTTAATGGAGCTCCCATACAACAAACGTGATTTTTTTGCCGTTTTTATAGATAGTGGTACGGAACCTTCGTGCGCGAGTCCGACTCGCACTTGGCCGGTTTTTTTTTATTAAATAGATTCAAGATGTGTCCATTCACTTTAATATTGATAACGTGTGACTTTGTCTCCAAATGCTTGTAAATTCGAGCATTATTTTGACAGCCTTCTTTGAGTTAAATCGAAAATGCTCTATGTTCAAATACAATGCAAGCAGCGGCCGGCAATGTTGACAATCCATATCTGTCGTGTTTAGCTACCGAATAAATTACTATGAAAACTCATTTCAATCAAAAAAATGGAACGATTTTTTTTACTTCGGAACATGGCAACCAATGAAGTAACATAATTATCAAAGATTTTATTTAAATTTCGAACTGGCTTACAAATACAGCTGTTTTAAAAATAACACATGAACCTAATGGCGCGTGAAGAATTATTGTTGTTCGTCATTGATTCGGGAATTTATACTTAATTTACCTAGTTTGAATTTCCGCTCATTATTTGATAAAAGTACTATACAAGCCTAGGCCGCAACCAGGCATTGATGGGAATCACGTGTGTTTCGGCTTCGTCTCGGCCCACATTTTCATGTGTTGCGTAATGCAAATTATTTTACATTTTATTGTATAGATTCAAGTTTTATATGTGAACAGAGAGCTGTGCTGCTGGGGAGTTTGTTGCGCCACTTTTTCCCAGCTAAAGCATTAGGAAGTGGTGAAGGGTGGGCGTTTTTGGGGGACTGTCTCATGTAATTTTTTAAGTTCGAAAAGTGCTGATTCTCAGCCTAGTTTGAAGAAATGACTTTTGATTTTGATTTTTCACGTTCGGTCATCAATGGCTCTTTTGCAGGCCGCTGCAGTAATGTACCATAATCTTGTCGTTTTTGCCTAATTTTCATGTTCAATGAAGTCGGTTTTAAAGGATCATTTTCTAAAATTGAGCTTGCATTCTCAAGTCTAAATTCGCCTGTGAAACAATGAAAAATAAGTCATAAAAATCACACAATTAATTTCACTATAACAAATCCCTTTGATACCGACAGCCAATCAAATAGAATACAGCAAACAGTTCGGTATTCAAATAAATTGCCACAAATAATTCTCACTACTCACATATGAATATAAATAAATGTTTAAATTGCATTAACTTCGCGTATTTCCCTCGAGGCGGATAGTGGTGAGAGGCGAATTTAACTTGTACAATACCTGGCCAGTTCAAACTTGTTTTAATAGAAAAAACTTTGGACAAGTGGAGCGCATAAAGTATGGTAGTTCGCAAGTCGTTAGTCGTGTGGTGAAGAGATAACATACTTGATGTGAGCGGATAAAACATACGTTGTGATGCTCCAAAAAACACTACATAATGAAAAATAGTCGGTGGCAAAAAACTAAAATACAGATCCAAAGTCAACGACTTCCGAAATTAAAGTAATTTTTCACCTTTTAGTGTTTTTTTTTATCGGTTGTTTTTCACGAAATCACTCTCACAGATAGCGAGAGGAAACTCTAACTCAAAACTCAAAGCATTTATTTCAAATAAACAAATTACAGGCACTTTTGAATTGTCAAGGGGTCGGTCAGTCAGAGATATGAAGCTAGTTGCCCATTCCAAAGCGTAGTAGGTTCCTATGGAGAAGAACGGACAAGAAACTCCACGGACACTCCTTTAAATCAAAATCGTCATCGCGTCCGGCCCTGGTTCAGGCCATGGTTCGGAACGAGAGTGCATGGGAGGCCGTCACCTCGTTCTGCGAAACAATAATGCTCGCGAAGAAGGAGGCGGAACGCGTGAGGGAGAGGCAGGGTTTGCGCCCCTACTCGCCGCACGAGACGCCCCGGACATCGGGAGTCGCAAGCCGATTTCCGGCCACCGTAGGCCCGGGCCTGTGGACGGTGAGCGATGGGTAGCTCACCGTCCGATAAGGACCAGGCCAGGCAGGAGATATCAGCACGAATTGACGGGGTTCATTACCTGCCAGGGTTGTGAGTTTGTCCGAAAGAGATATCGTGGCCCTGGCACACAGGCAAATGAAGAAACACGGGTGGGTTTTAGTCAGTAAAAGGCTGACACCTCCCACTCCGCTCAGAGCGGGAGAAGTTATTTGAAAATTTCCCATCAAAAAAAAAAAAAGTGGTCGGTCAGTCACGGAAAGATGTTACACATCAATAAAGTTGTACCTACTAATAATTGTAATAGACTTTGCTTTATCAAACACCACCACTGCCACATAAACTTCTATAAACAAGTTCCACTAGCTATTCTCACGGCGTACCATCGGAATGAGAACTCTTTATCTAGCAGAGATAATGCAAAGAAACTTGCAATGGAATCTAGTTGTTATCTGTGAACATATGAAAAAAGTGTTAAAGAACTTTGCTGTTAGAATAGTAATCTGTTTTTTTCCTATTACAACACGAGAGGAAGATACTCTTGGTAATATAATGCAGTATTTTTAATAAGCAACAATAGTAGATTGTTATACAAGGGCCGAAAGGAATTGGTGACTTTCACCCGTGTTAAACGCTCTACTTTTCATTTCGAATATAAGAAAAGTAAAAAAAATAGTTTTTCTAAAATATTTTATTTTCTTGTTTGCTCGCCGCTTCATAAAATCATTGTACTTACTTATGTATTTAAAATATCTTTCCTTTGAAATTTCTGGCAAAATTCTATAACCGTGTCTGGAGGTCCACATTTTAGAATCGCGTGAACTCATTTTTATTAATTTTTAATCAAATATTAGTCTCTAAAACCGAGATTTTGAATTTCAGTGCAGCTTACAGAGTTAGCATCCTGCCAAATTATATAGTCTTTTTTTAATTTTAAACATGGAACACAACGCGTCACCGCCGCGTGCCGTTCCGTTAACAGGTATTTTTTTTAATTCACACTGGGTGTTTATACACTCACAATACTGCAGATTTTTTTTTTTATTTTAATCGATAATTATTTTTTTTAATTATGTAAAATTTTTCGTAGCCAACTACATAGCCAAATTTAGTTTATTTTTAAAATTAATTTTCGCCCTAGAGAGCGAATTAATTACTATGAATCTTTCCCGACCAAGAGTAGCGTCTTCCACCCCCTACTCGGATCAAACAAACACTACTTTGCGAGTATGAGCAATGAAAAAAATTTACATGAATCATAAGCAAATATTATGTAGGTATGTATGTAAATAAGACATATTTGTTTAATGCAATAAAAGTTGTGGTCTTAGGTTCCGAAATATGTAAATATTTTTAAGCAGTTCGAGCCAAGTATTTCTTTCTTATAATCCTTTAGATTCTGCCAGGGTGCACCAATTCCCCCTCGCTGTTATTTTTGTTGTTGTTTAATTTTAATTAGAAACTTAAGTTGGTTTATTCTCTAAATTATGTGGTCGATGATTTTGGTGCACGGTAAAACTCTAATGAGTTTATGTTTGCGCCAATTTTTTAAGTATAAAATTTAACTATTTAACTGAATAAATATATAATAATAAATAAATATAATTAATCCTTTGTACGTTTAAATATCATTTCTAACGTGGCGATATTATCGTGGACGGAATAACGATAACACAGAAGTAAAATGTATGAAAATATATGAAGACGCTTTTAAATTTCCGTCCACTATAACGTTATAACGTGCACGTATTTCCATACATTTTATGGACGTTGATGTGCACGTCCATGATAATATCGTCACGTTAGAAATTATTAAAAGTGCACATTAACATTATTGTCATTTTATCAGCTCTATCATTGGCTAAATAAAATAAAATTGTTTATTCTGTAAATAAGATATCGAAATCACTTTTACAGGCGATATTCTAAAAAATATTTAAAAATAAGCTAGATGGATTCGACATTTCCTATCTGACTACCCCTGAGAAGAAATGGCGAAACAAACTCAGGGGGGTCAAAGTCTGAGGCTGCGACCAGCCCGGCGGTTGAACGCGTCCCAAAGGGTCATGGCCATCAGGCTGGTACGGGGTTACCGCACGGTCTCCCGTGAGGCGGCGAGCTTCCTTGCCGGACTGCCGCCATGGGATCTGGAGGCAAAAGTCCTCGCGCACATCTGGGAGTTGCGCGAGGAGGCGAAACGCCGGGGTGAAACTCCGCTGCCGCGAGAAAACACGGCTCAGCGGACAGAGCTCCGGCGGGATCTCATGGTGGCATGGAGAGTGCGATTGTCGCAACCCAGTGCTGGGCAAGCTACAATTGTGGCGATAAGTCCCCTCTTTGAGGAGTGGCTAGAGAGGCGCCACGGCGTCCTGACGCAGGTCCTCGCCGGACACGGTTGTTTCGGCAGGTTCCTGTTCAGGATAAAGCGGGAGGAAACGCCCGGGTGTCACCACTGTGTGGATCGCCCGGAGGACACGGTGGAGCATACGGTGGATGTTTGCCCGACTTGGGTGGAGCACCGCCGTGTCCTCACGAAGGCAATCGGCGGCGGCGATCTCTCGCGTCCGACCCTGGTTCAGGCCATGGTTTGGAGCTAGAGTGCATGGGAGGCCGTCACCTCATTCTGTGAAGCAGTAATGCTCTCGAAGGAGGAGGCGTTACGCGTGAGGGTGAGGCAGGGTTTGTGCCCTCACGCCCCTAGTCGCCGCAGGAGACGCCCCGGGCGTCGGGAGTCGCAAGCTGATTTTCGGCCACCGTAGGCGCGGGCCTACGAACGGTGAGCGATGGGTAGCTCGCCGTCCGATATGGGCCAGGCCCGGGTCGACGGCGCGTTGTGTTCCACGCGCGCCTCAAAGAGATGTCAGCACGAATTGACAGGGTCTATTAGGGCCAATGCCTGCCAGGGTTGCGAGTTTGTCTGAAAGGGATATCGTGGCCCTGGCACACAGGCAAATGAAGGAACACGGGTGGGTTTTAGTCAGTCTGACACGCCCTCCCGCTCCGCCTCTGGGCGAAGGGAGGAGGGGGGGGGTGGGAGTGGGAGAAGTTATTTGATAATTTCGCACCCAGAAAAAAAAAAAGATAGGGGTCAAAGTCTCTTTTAAAGTCTAGACATAATCTTGATCAGATCACGTGAGGACCATGTAGAGCCATGTCTGAAATGGTCTTTTGAGGAAAGAACCACACAAATTTGAGTGAACCTGTCCAGTCGGTGCATGCATTTTTTGGCATCGCACAAGTTTTAGTTATTTTTATTGTTTAAGTTAGTTTAAAAAAAACTTTTTTTTTTTTTTCATAAAAAGTTTAAAACTTTACATACATAAGTAGTTTGAGTTTGGACTCTACTCCCGACATTAGATAACTAAACAATTATATTACTTCTAAGTGTAAAAATTAACGATCTGTTTCCATCACTTTCTACAACATTATTTTTAGTATATAATGCGAAACTTGAATATAGTTTGAAAATTGAAAATTTCAAAGTGAGTGGCGCGTGAGCGAAGGGCTGTTATCAGTGCAAACGCTATTAAATCGTGGCGGCCCAGATATGGGGCAGAGTGACGACAGGGGAAGGGCAGAAGTGGTATTTGGCAGAAGGATTTTTTAATGACTAACATCTGGTAAACGAAATATATTTATTAGATGTCTAAAGAAGAATTTCTATAATCACCGAGCTTTGCACATTGTTGATGTTTTTACACAACACAACACGTCTGCCTATCCTATAAGTAACCCAGGAAGAGAGAATAAAAAGAAGGTGAGGGCGAGACCCCAGTCCGTCTCGTCACCCGCCAACGGCTGAAATGCACCGGCGGCGCGGCGCCCTAGGCCGCCAACGCGACTGCGTCAGTCCCGTCACAGCTCCCGTCTTTGTCAATATTTTGTCATCAGTGTCACATAGACGTTTTAGATTTTATATTAATTTAGTTTGTTATTATTTTATTAAGTTTAATATATTTAAGTAAAATCGTTCTATAGATATACTCGTAAATGTTTAGTGGCAGCAGCGATGTGTTGGATGGTAGTGGTAGTGCCAGTCAACCTTCAACATCGCTGAGCATCCTGGAGAGATGTCCGCTGTGTGGCACGGTTTTTTAAAGGTAAGCGGGGTCTGAATGTGCATATTGGAAAGGTACACAGACCCAAAAATTCACTCACTTCAGACCCACCAACAGCTACACCTACAATACCAGCTACATCCACTTTTGACCCGTTTTGGAAAACCCTTTCAAAATTCAAAAACTCTGTACCTGTTTTGAAGCGAGTTCCCCGCGGCGCCCGACCTCTTGTGGCACAACACCTAGCAGGTTGCGTTCGTCTTGCCACCAGGGAGAACTCGCAAAGTGCTTGGGAACAGCTGCTCACCTTCCCTTACAGAATTCTACACGTACAAAAGAATTTGGCAACCAAAAAGACATTGACTGCACAAATTAAAGAAAACTGTAATATTTCGGCTCATAATTTAGATTCAAAATTACCGACACAGATATACACCTCTTCAAGAGGTATATCACATCTTGTTGAATCTAAGTTAGAGGAAGATGACATAAGTGGAGCAGCCAGGATTCTTTTTAGTAGCGATGTGGTGGCACCGTGTTCTCCAGAAACACTCGCAGCTCTGGAGAGCAAACACCCTGCCCCAGCGGATGGTCTTTCTTTTCCCGAACCCCCTGATCTGGATAATCACTTCCTCACCATTACAGGTCGAGAGTTGGTCACAGCCGTTTGCTCCTTCCGGAGCGGTTCCGCTGGCGGCCTCGACGGCCTGAGTCCTCAGCACCTTAAGGACCTTATCAGTTCAGGCGCCGGGGCAGCTGGTGAGTTGCTCTTGAAGGAGCTTACGGCTTTGATTAACCTTATGCTCTCTGGCAAGGTGAACGAGGCCGTCATCGACGTTCTGTACGGGGCCAATCTATGCGCCCTGCGTAAGAGGGATGGCGGCATTCGTCCTATTGCCGTGGGAACTACATACCGTCGTATGGCAGCCAAGATTTGCTGTAAATTTTTTGGTGAGGTTGTTTCGGAAAAATTTCAGCCCCTGCAGCTAGGTTACGGCTCGAAAGGGGGCTGTGAGGCTGCCGTACACGCTTTGTCGACCTACTTAAATTCTGGCAAAGAAGAGGTCATCCTGAAGGTTGACATAAGGAATGCCTTCAATTCTGTTAATAGGGACACCTTGCTGGCAGAAACTAAAAAAGAAATACCTCAAATTTATAGTTTCCTTTGGCAATGTTACAGACACTCTTCTAAATTACTTTATCGGGACAACCTTCTGGAATCTGCTGTTGGCTGTCAACAAGGTGACCCTCTCGGGCCAGTGATTTTTAGTTTAGCAATTCACCCAATCATTCGACAGCTAAATTCCAAATTTAACGTTTGGTATCTTGATGATGGAACTTTGGGAGGCGATGTAGAAACTGTTTTAAAAGACTTTCAATTCTTAAAACATAAACTATTTTCGATTGGCCTTAATCTCAACCTTTCTACATGTGAGCTTTATTTAGCGGACAGTACTGACAGACATCTGACACTTCCTAAATTTAACGCAATAGCCCCAGAAATCAAAATTATTGAAAAAACCTCTCTTCGTCTCCCTGGGTCTCCAATCTTTGAGAATTCCTTTCCCGATTTTATTGAGGAAAAAATACAAAATTTCAGTGACGTTTCGGAAATATTGTTCCAAATTAACATGCATTCGGCTATAACCTTAATCCGTTACTGCTGTTTCGGCCCTAAATTAACATATTTCCTTCGCGCTTCCCATTTATGGAAGCACACTCACCTATTAGACAAAATGGACCAAATTATCCGGCATACAATATCTTCGATCTTAAATGTGGCCATGGACGACCGAGCTTGGGCACAAGCTACTCTTCCCATTCGTATGGGAGGCCTCGGCGTCCGCAAAATTTCAAGTATTAGTTTACCGGCTTTCATATGCTCGGTCCACGGCACTGAGAAATTAATCAGGAAAATCCTAGCCCCCACACTGATTGATTTTGATGTGCCGTGGTTCTCCGAGGCTATGGATGCCTGGAGACTCGCTTGCCCGAACTCAGATCCACCCGACAATCCATCTTCCCAGAGACGGTGGGATGAGCAGCTCTGCAGAGTAGTACAGAATAATTTACTTGACACGGCTGCTACTACTGCGGAGCGTGCGCGCTTGCTGGCTGTGGGTAAATGGGAGTCGGGTCTGTGGCTTCATGCTCTACCATCGTCGAACATAGGTACTTTGTTCGACGATACTACTTTTCGCCTCGCTGCTTCTCTCCGACTAGGAGCTCCTTGTTGTTCTCCTCATCGCTGTCACTGTGGCGAAGTTGTCAACAGCTTCGGACACCACGGCCTGTCTTGCAGCCGTAGTGCAGGTCGCTTAGCGCGGCACGCGAATATTAATGACATTATCCGACGAGCTCTTGTCACCGTCGGCGTTCCAGCTGTATTAGAACCTAATGGCTTGGCACGTGACGATGGCAAGAGACCGGACGGCATGTCTTTATTTCCATGGAAGGTGGGTAGGCCTTTAGTGTGGGACGCAACGTGTGTCGATACTCTTGCGCCATCCCATCTTCCTGACTCCGCGTGCTGTGCTGGCGCTGCTGCTGCGTCTGCGGAAAATCTCAAGAGGCGAAAGTATAATAACCTTATCGGTAACTATATTTTCCAGCCGTTTGGGGTTGAAACCCTCGGGCCGTGGGGTCCGAGTGCTCATGATTTGTTCAAAGATATCTCCAAACGGCTGGTTGACACTTCCCGTGACCCAAGGGCTGGTTTTTACCTTGGCCAGAGGTTAAGCATTGCCATACAACGTGGCAATGCCGCCAGTCTCTTGGGTACATTACCAGTCGACAGCGATGCGGAGGAATTTTTCGACGCTATATTTTAATGTTTTATAGTTTTAGTTTAGTTAGTATATAATTTTGTTATTTTTATAAATTAATTATTTATAAGTTGTTATTTATGTACATAATATTTTAATTCTAACTAAATAAAAAAGTTCCCGTTTTAAATGCTATATTTGTATTTCTTGTGCGTGTCCCGAATAAAATATTTATCTTTCTTTCTTTCTTTCATTTGTCAGTAATCGTGCAGCTCGACTCAAGACTTAAGAAGCTCTACGACTCGACGAACAATACCGATAAAAGGAAAGGGTAGGCCGCATAAAGTGCTCAAAATGCTAGACCATAATTAAAACTAACTTAAAAAAGGACGAAAATTAAAAAAAAATACCCATATATTTCTATGTTCTATGTTAGAGAGGGTTTGGTTTCCGCACTTAGTCCTTCATGTGGACCATTGCGCGTTACTCACATAGTCCTCACATTCACAATAATTAAAGTAATAAATATATAGTAATACTTTTCAAAGTAAATTATTCATGTAATTTTGTATATAATATTCAGCAATGTCATTATGTAAATAATGTCATTGTAAAAAAGCTTGATTCAACAATTATAAGAACTTGTAGATAATTGAGCTTTAATTAATAATTAATTAAAATCGCGAAATGTCGCGGAAACTAAATGCAGAGAACTGGACCCTTTTTCCTTGGACGCCCCTATATAATGATGATTTTGCTTATCGTTTGGCTCTTACGTCATCCCTTCTTCCACATTAAAATTCTACACTTATGCCTCAAAACTGCATTATAAACTCGCGCCCCTACATAAGACGGTCATACTCGTAAACGTGCATGTGTTAAGGGCTCTCAACAGAAGTGCGACTACTACAAACGAACAAGTCGACACTTCACACCTGCCTGACGTCAGTGACGTCACGCCGTGCTCTGCAGTTCATTACGAAGACTTGGGCTTTAATTGTGTTGTAATTGTATGACTGGGAAGAACAGGTTTTATGAGAGATGATAGCGTTCATCAGTCATAAAAGCTCTTCTTCCAGGGTCCTATTTAACATAACTGACAATGCGATATATTTGTCAAAACAAATTACAAATTTTACATATTTTCAGAACAAGTGCTGTTTAAAAAAGTATAAAATGTATGAGAGACCTTTGTAAAATGTATGAGAGATCCTTGTAAATGTATGACACACCCTTGTAAAATGTATGAGAGACCCTTGTAAAATGTATGAGAGACCCTTGTAAAATGTAAGAGAACATTGTAAAATGTATGAGAGATCCTTGTAAAACTCTGGTAAAGGACTGTATGTCTTTACCTAAATAAGCCTCAGCTTAAAACATACATTTACGAATTTTATAATAGACTGCTGATTTTACAGTTAGCATCGTTGACAAACTCGCCAACTGGCTTTTGTTTTATTTACGTCGTCCCCCTCCATCATTGGTCCTGGGTTCGATTCCCAGTACGGGCAAAGTGATTTTGGGATTTCCCATAAGGAATTTCTGAGTAGCAGCCCGGAGTCTGGATTTGTGCCCGGTTGATAGCAATAGGCTCGCCCCCTATTACATGGGACTGAAACATAACTGGCGAAATGTGGATGTACACCTGCCTAGCCCTTCGGGGATTACGGGCGTGTTGTGTGTTATGTTATGTTGTAAGTCGTCATTTATTTAGTTACCAGGTATAGCCTATGGTGATCCGAAAGAAGACACAGATTTACCTACTGCGTCGTTCTACAAACTCTTAAGTCAACATTCTTGCAACAGTAGCTGGCCACTATTCTTTTTAGGGTTCCGTACCTCAAAGGAAAAAAATAGAACGCTTATAGGATCACTCGTGTGTCTCTCTCTGTCTGTCCATCCGTCCGTCTGTCACAGCCGATTTGCTCCGAATCTACTGGACCGATTAAGTTGAAAGATACGCTTATGAATTTTTCTGACTCAACCACGGTCGTATAACGTAAATAAATGAATTTAGAATATGAGGGTCACTTTTGGGGGGCAAATTAGAAAATGTTTAAAATAAGTTTTGATATATTGATGTGATATATTAAATGAAAGTGCTTACTGTGAGCGTCTCAAATATTTAAATAATTTTGAAATACTTTCAAAGTTATTTAAGAAAATAGATGAAAATTGACCATTGGGCCCCCTTATCTCCAAAACTACAGAGCCATTTTTTTATTCAGAAAAATATATTTCTTTACTTATAGATTACAGGAAAACTTATAAGAAGTCTATGGTGTTAAAATAACATGGTAAATCTCTCAATATTGTGCGTACAATTTACATTTGCAGTTGGAATGTATGGGAGAACATGTCAAAACCAATGTTAAGTTTGTTCTTGGGATAAATTTAATTATCTAGGGATAAAAAACATGATAGATAACATATTCATTGTACGGGGTTCCGTTCACCACGCGAGTTCAACTCGCACTTGTCCGGTTTTTTCATATGGCATTTCAACAAATGGAGAATTGATTCCGAAGCAGAGACTTCCTTTGGAAACTGAACCATAATTCTTCTAATTATCCACTAACGGATTCCAAGCGCTTTACAGACACTCGAAAACCAAGCCCTAATGGCTAATCTTAGTAATAGTCTACCCAAAACTTCAGATTAGTCTACCATTGTAACGGCATCAACATCGTCGCATGCGAACTACGCGTCACACTGACGTCACGCAAAATCCTGCATCGCGCAAGCAGAGTTTACCGCGCAACTAGCATATATACAACGTCCCGACATCAATCGTCGGGCAGCTGCCCACAGACACAACACTCGTCTGGTTGGAGGATCCTACCTTTTCTATGGAGGATGAGTGAATTTTACACCCTATTCCTCATACGTCTATATCTATACCATTACCTATAATAACATTAAACCCATCACCAATACGTGAATCCAAAAGCCACGAAAACTTTTATCGTTCAACAATAACACAGTAAATACCGTGACTATTAAGTTTTACAGTCACAAGGACGAACGTGAGACGTCGTCGCGGCGTAACGACCACGAAACGATCTGTTTACGTCCCCGTAACGTACTCTTAAAGAACACGTGTCGTGTTGGAAATCGTAAAACGTACCTGTGTGATAGCGGCGAGTTGAGGAAGTACGAAACGATTTGGCAAAGTTCATTTTCTCAAACATGCTTGGAAATTCGAGCAATATTATGACAACCTTCTTCGAGATAAATCGAAATTGCTGTACTGGCCAAATACATGCAAGCAGCGGCCACCAAAAGTTACAACTTTTGGTGGCCGCTGCCAAAATATCAATAATTATGATTATGTGTTGTGTTTTAGCGGTCTAATAAATTACATAGTAAATTAAAAATGGAACGATCTTTTGCTCTGAAACATGGCAACCAAGAAGGTAACTTATTAAAGGTTTTATTAAAAATTTCGAAATGGCTTGCAAATAGAAAGCTGTTTATTGAAAAAAAAAAACAAATGAACACATTGGCGCGTGAAAAATTAACGTTGTTCGTCATTGATACTGGAATTTATAAATAATTTACTTAGTTTGAATTTCCACGCATTATTTGAGAAAAGCACTATACAAGCCTTGGCCACAACTAGGCATTGATGGACTTACGTACATGTGCCTCGGCTTCGCCTCGGCCCACATTTTCCACGTTCGTCCATCAATGCCTCTTTTGCTGGCCGCTGCAGTAATGTACTATTATACATTAATGTTAATGTATCCTAATATTATTTGTCAGCTTCGTATTTCCTGAAAGGGTTGATAGATAGATAGATTTATAAAAAATTACAAAGGTCGAGAAGTCGTATGTGATAAGCTTAGATTATAGTGATAGGCCTAAGAAATAATAACTTCACTTTTAACAAATGCAGACTACGGGTACGTGCCGTTTGGTGCCGGACGTAAAGAATAGCACCATCCCTTTTCTTCCTGTGGTTGTCATAAAAGGCGACTAAGGGACTTACTAGAGAATGGGCAGCAGCGATCTCTATGCATTTTAACACCATACTGCGATCGCCAACCCGCCTGCCATGCGTAGCGATTATGGCAAAACCCCCCTTTGGGGGAGGCCTATGTCCAGCAGTGGACGTCTTTTGGCTGAAATTAATGATGATGAGACCACTGGTTGTACACAAAAACTCTTAATAGGAAATCCCTACATCACGTTGCTTATTACAAAACAAGATTTATATTTTGACATGGCTTAAATCATAGAACCAGATATTGTAATAAGAACGTAACAGTGATTGAAATACCGTTCTTTATACAAAACTGAAAACTTAGTTCGGTACTAAGCTGTCAGTATTGTGTTAGGAACTTTACCTTAGTCGGAATAAAGTTCGAAATCCAATAATGACTCCATGTTTTAAACCTGGATCTGAAGATAAACCTTGTTTTGTAATAAGGGGGATACACTTTAATTAGTGGGGTACATATAAAAGTAAAGCTTATCTCTATTGTACTTAGCGTTTATAAGTTTCCTATCTAAATTAAAGCATTAAAGCACTCAAAGACAACGCTGAGCGTAGTTAGTGGCATTTAATGCTTCTTTCACGAGGAATTTTATAGGTACTGCATCTTGGCGCAGCTCTAAAAATCTGCAGTAATCTTTCTATACTTTCTTGCTTTCAATGAGAACTATTGACAAAGTCTGCTCTCAGACTCAGTTTCAGCGAACACCAGCATGGATTCTTGGGTGGTCGGTCAACAACTACTAACCTCGTTCTCTGTAGTGACTTCCTGTCAGAAGCTATGTCTAATCGGTCCCAAATCGACGTCATATATACAGGCTTTGCCAATTGTTTCGACAGAATTGATCACGTCGTTCTCATGCGTAAACTTCTTTCGAAGGGCATTAGGGGTAATCTTTTCCGTTGGTTTAAGTCTTATGTGGAGGGCAGGTGTCAGACCGTTGTACTGAATGGTTATTCATCCATATCAAAGCGTATCCCATCTGGAGTTCCTCAAGGATCTTTATTAGGGCCGCTCTTATTTAATTTATTCGTCAACGATATTGATTCCTGCTTCATTCACTCTAAAATGCTTTTATACGCGGATGATATGAAAATTATGCCAAGGATAGCCTCTTTATCAGATGCTCTGTCATTGCAGGAGGATCTAGATAGGTTCCAGTACTACTGCAGCACTAACAAGCTCCATTTAAACGTCTCTAAGTGTTACGTGTGCTTCTTTACTAGGAAGCCCGTACCTATCACATTTGACTATAAACTTTTAGACAGATCCCTAGCTAGGGTTAACACAGTCAGAGACTTAGAAAAACACGGCAAATAATTTTACTGAGAAAAATATTTGTAAAACATTGTCTCAGCCACATGTTTATGTGTTGCGAGAGTTACATTTGATTCAAAATTATTATTTTATCAACATGTAGATGACATCATTAATAAAGCATCAAAATCACTAGGGTTCATTTTGAGGGTCTCGTCTGAGTTCAGGAGCATCAAAACCATTAAAATTCTCTACTGTACTTTTGTTCGCAATCATCTCGAGTATGCCTCTCAAGTCTGGAATCCCAATTACAACATATACATCAATCGGTTGGAAGGCATACAAAGAAAGTTTTTGAGGTATATTCAATTTCGGTATAAAACTTATTCTCCCACTTGCAGACTTGACGTTTTTGTTTAGAATTGCTAACGGTTCGACCGAGCTTCCCGAATTGCTGAACAAAATCGTACTGCAGGTTTCTTCTGCTTTTTTGCGCAATCCTTTTCTGTTGCATACTCCTCTGGTAAGAACGAATTACAGACGAAATTCATACTTCATCAGAGCGAGTCATACGTATAATGCGGTCTGTCGGGACGTTGACATCAATGTTTTCAATATAGGCATTTCGAAATTAAAAAGCACTCTTTGTGATTTATTTTTTGATCACGTTAAATAATGTTTACGTTGTTTGAAACACATTTTTACTAATATTTATCTTTAAATACCTACTGTTTTTACTCAAAACACTCTCTACCTTCTCAAATATTTTTTGTTTATATGCTCTCTTCTATCTGTGAAAACTTTTAATTGGCCTTATTTTAATTACTCTCATTCGTGCAAAAGTGTTTAGCTGTAAGTTTTCCGAAAACTGTAAAATAAAATAAAATAAAATAAAGCTCTTTTATCCTGGATATAAATTGTGAGCCGTCACGGGACGCCTGGCAGATGTGAAACATCGAAATTATTTACACACTACTATAATTATATAAACTGTATAGTATATTGTTTTAAAACAAATACATTTAAATTGAAAACACGGAAAGTTTTGATGTGTCATCCTGCCTGACAGATGACATACCATGGGGTATCATATTACCCAGTTACTGGGTTATGGAGGTCAGATAGCCAGTCGCTCCATGTAAAATACTGGTATTCAGGCTAGGTTGATTGATTGAGTCAACATAATAATTGTTTGGGGTAACGTTTAAAAAAAAATACTTCATGGTATATCAGCCGAAAAATAATTCCTTGTGTTGTCACCCTCAAGAAAAAAATTATGGCATACACAAGCAATGCTGATGCAAAATTTCTCACTCCATATTTAAAACTATATTACCGCATCCAAATTACCTCCCTTCCTAACTCCGCACACCTCGTTGTTTGGTCTCACAATCCACCGAACAGTTTTTATGCCCCATTTACGAGCCGATGTCTGATCATCGACTCAGCTACCTCTACACTCCATAAACGATTGTGATTACCTTTTTATTACATTCCCAAAGGAATTATAGGAGTTCTGCTTCGATGTGGAGTTTTTATGGGAGTGGATTTTTACAGTTATATGAACGTTATGTCGGTTTATGAATTGCTTAATAAGTGCTTTTACTAACTTTTTGGCTGCTATACGTTATGTGCAAAAACATTACCCTCCTTCTTGACAGTCGGTCAGGGAAAAAGTTGTTTAACCAATGCTACTATATCATCATCAACATCATCATTTCAGCCGAAATTTGTCCACTGCTGGACATAGGCCTCCCGGGACCAAATGGGGGTTTGCCATAATCACCACGCTTGGCGGGCGGGCGGGTTGGCGATCGTAGTATGGTGTTAAAATGCATAGAGAACGCTGCTGCCCATTCTCTAGTAAGTCCCTTTTACGCCACCCACGGGAAGAAATAGGGGGAGTGCTATTCTTTACGTCTGGCACCACACCGACAGATGCTACTATGACTGTATTTAAAAATACAAAATAAATTAATATTATTCTTATGAATGCGTGACGTAGAAACTTCAGGCAGCAGTATCTTCATATCTGATAAAGACGATAAACTGCTATCACCAATATAGTTACTTAACGTAGTTTTTACCTGACTCTGGCGGGGCCTATAAGGAGGGTAATTGATCGCGACTATAGGTCGTAATGGCGCAAAATGAAAGGTGAGTGGTCTGTATAACATAATTATACAAAGAAGAAAACGATAAAATTACAACGGTGTCGGTTAAAAGGCAAACAAGTAAATATGAACGTTAATGAAACGCGGAAGAGTAGTGCCCCGGGCGTCGGGAGTCGCAAGCCGATTTCCGGCCACCGTAGGCGCGGGCCTGCGGATGGTGAGCGATGGGTAGCTCACCGTCCGATAAGGACCAGACCCGAGTCGACGGCGGCGCCTTGTATTCCCCGCGCGCCTCAAAGAGTTGTCAGCACCAACTGACGGGGTCCGAAAGGGATATCGTGGCCCTGGCACACAGGACAATGAAGGAATACGGGTGGGTTTTAGTCAGTAAAAGTCTGACACGCCCTCCCGCTACCCACCCGTACTACCAAAAAAAAAGGCAGCAGTATCTTCCTATCTACTAAAAACGATAAACTGCTATCACCAATACAGTTACTTAACGTAGTTTTTACCTGACTCTGGCGGGGCCTAAAAGGAGGGTAATTGATTGCGACTATAGGTCGTAGTGGCGCAAAATGAAAGGTGAGTGGACTGTATAACATGTATAATGTAGAAATAGATGAAATTACAACGGTGTCGATTAAAGGCAAACAAGTAAATATGAACTTTAATAAATCGCGCAAGCGCAGTCGTGCGTCCACGCATGCAACGCTGACTGGTGTGGTGCGGGGGCCATCTCGGCCATTGGGCCGGCTAACTTGCCGCCGTCCCTGCACCCCTCTTTCATTGCCGTCATTGCGCGGCTGTGGAGAGGAGCGGTCTCAACATACTCCATAATTATTATGCATGATTTTATATACATACATATTGATATTGCAGAATATTATATACAATATTACATGATTGTTTACTTTGAAAAGTATTATATTTACTGCTTTAATTTATTGTGAATGTGAGCACTATGTGGGTTATTTTTTTTTCTCTTTAAATATTTTCCTTTTTTTTCTTTTTTTCAGTAGGTTTTAATGATGGTCTGGCTGGTTTGAGCGCTTTATGCGGCCTACCCAAGTGTCCTTTCTTTGGTATTGTTCGTCGAGTCGTTGAGCTCCTTAAGTCTTGAGTTGATCTGCACAATTACTGACAAATGCTTGCACTGATTTGACAGGTCCATTAAAATTTGTGTGGGTTCTTTCCTCAAAAGACCATTTCAGACACGGATCTACATGGTGCTCACATGATCTGACCAAGGTTATGTCTGGACTTTAAAAGAGACTTTGACCCCTGAGTTTGTTTCGCCATTTCTTCTCAGGGGTCAGCTAGGAAAAGTCGGCTACATCTAGATATTTTTTTATATAACGTGTAAAAGTGATTCTAATATCCTATTTACAGAATAAACGATTTCATTTTATTTTATTTCCCCCAAGCAGTTATATCCAAGTTTTATTCAACGATTATTATTATTATTTATTACCTACGTCATTGGTTTTATGTAATTTGGTAAACAGCAGGATTTTTTTCATCATACTGAGGCTGACGTTCATCAGTAGAAGTTTCCAGTATGACTTATGATTTTAAAGATTTTGCATTTCTTCCTCCTACCTTCCTGGTGAGACTCTATACCTAAGATTTTGATAAGCCTTGTCATAAACTTTTATAATAAATTATAAGTTATCCAAAATGTTTTTTCTTTGGTTGAAATTTTGATCATCCATTTATCACTATCTTCATTAACGCACATTGGAAGTAGCTCTTTCTTTCCTGAAAATTATATACACACATAACTCACGCCTTCTTCCCATGGGGGTAGGCAGAAAACACAGAACGCCACCTGCTACGACCCTTACATAATCCTTTTGCTTTGTTTACGTTCATTAATCTGGTCATATTACTCATCATCTGCCTATCTTTTTCGGCTTGCAGTCTAACCAGATGCAGCTGAATACCAGTATTTCACATGGAGTGACTGCCTATCTGACCTCCACAACCCAGTTACTGGGTAACACGATACCCCTTGGTAAGACTGGTTATTTTTTTATTATTTTAGTTGGTTGTCAGACTGTCGGGCTTCTGACGACCCGTAACATTTGTCAAAGATCTACATATGACAACGGCTTAACGGTCTTTCCGAGGCACGGAGGGTATGTAAAGATGGCCACCTATCCATGGACCAACCGTAGCAAGAGGAGCTTAACCTGATCGATCGACTAGTGCGGTTGTTATTACATAGCCAAAAACCCCGCCATCTGGTCATACTAATACTGGTTGTAAATAAATTTTATTAGATAGATAGATAGAATACTCTTTATTATGTACACCATGAAAATTACAGATATAAATGTTCAAATTTTACATAGGGTGACACAATGGGCGGTCTTATCGCTAACAGCGAATTATTAGTCGCGTTTCCTGAAAAAAATGCTGTAACTAATAATCCAAATTCAATTTGGCAAGCGATCAAACCGCGGACACCTACTGTGGGTTGACGTGTCATGTTCTACAATATGCAGTCGCGTGCGGTGACGTGTCGCCGCAGAAATCACTCTGCGTGTAATGTGGGTAGTCTATGATAGGCATAATACACTGTACATGGAGCATTACGACTAGCAATTGGTATAAGCAGTGGAATTGCTACAAGGTGAATAGTGAAAACGATGATTTCCAGCAACTGACGCTGTATTTTTAACCTAATTCCAAAAAGGAGGAGGTTATATGTTCGACTGTATGTTTTTTTTATGTTTGTTCAACGATTTCTCCATCAATTACGGACCGATTTTTTTTTAAAGGATATGCTCCCGAGGTGGCACCATTACCAAATCAGAATCTGATAAATAATAATAAATAATAAAATTTATTAAAAAATAAAAATGGGTAAAATACAGTAAAAATCTAAGAAATAATGTAGGTATTACAAAGTATGATGCCTGTACTAGGATAAACCTGTATCACAGGCGGCATGAGTTCATATAATTACTATTAGGACAACTGATTTCTTAACAATATTTAATATAAATCTTAAGAATAGTGACAACTGATTTCTTAACAATATTTAACATAAATCTTCAGAATAGTGACATGTTAGTTAATTTATTATTTATAATTTACTTAAACACTAATAATTGAGGTCTTAAACAAACACTAATAATTAAGGTCTTAAACTTGTAGATAATTTCTATATTATTTACGGATAAACCTGTATCACAGGCGGCATGAGTTCTTACAATTACTATTAGGACAACTGATTTCTTCACAATATTTAACATCAATCTTAAGAATAGTGACAACTGATTTCTTAACAATATTTAACATAAATCTTAAGAATAGTGACATGTTAGTTAATTTATTATTTATAATTTACTTAAACACTAATAATTGAGGTCTTAAACAAACACTAATAATTAAGGTCTTAAACTTGTAGATAATTTCTATATTATTTACGGAAAATTGTTGATAGCACTTAGTTACACGATTATGATTGCGACTGCAGTTTTATTAACTAGGTTGAAACAAATATTGCATAAATCACCTTCAAGGCTATATTACATTTTTGAAGTAGTCGGCTATGTGCTTAGACAGCGACAAATCGATGGTCAGTAGGGCAGCCAAGTGGTCAGAGGGGCAATTCTACTAATTTTAAGAACGTTCACAGTCTGCAAGGCAATTCTCGTAATGTAAAACGTTCAAAATCTAGTCGCAATCTCATCTTGGCGACAAATAAACGTCAAAATCTGTCAAAAATACATCTTATTTCCCTACATTTTGACAATTTTTTGACGTTTGTTTGTCGCCAAGATGAGATTGCGACTAGATTTTGAACGTTTTAAATTACGAGAATTGGCCTTCAGGTATATTGTTGAGTCAGCAACAAGCGATATAGAAGTCTGGTCTTGTGCATGACGCACTAGGTGCCCTCATAATCGATGGGGTTAATATATCGGTATTCTGCTATTTTCCTAGCGGGGCATTCAGCGTCTCCCGTTTTGTGATCACTAGGTTTATTAAAGCGTGAGCAAGTTGCACATTTCGGTATGTCGGCTTTTTTCGCGCATTCGGACATCGAATGGCCTGCGTCACCACAGTGACCACACATAGTAACAATCTCACGGCAAGTTTTTGCTGCATTGCCATATTGTTGGCATTTATAACACCTTGCTATAAGCCGATTCATTAAAGAAAGGAATCTAAAATGGCGGTGCTTATCATGTTTTCTCGCTTGCACACTATCACTTACACTAGCGTGCAAGCGAGAAAACATGATGAGCACCGCCATTTTAGATTCCTTTCTTTAATGCATCGGGTTATACCAATGTAAAGTCCCTGACAGGACAGGACGTCCAATTTATAAAAAGCCTTGATTGAGGGATTAGGGCTTTACGTATATCGGCTGAAACTTCAATTCAACAATCATGTTATAAGCGTGAATGGCTTTCTGCTTGAGCGACTGATATAGGACTGCCATTTGTGAAGTGCCGGAACCTACTTTACGGCATAGGGTAGAAATTTTCATTTTCTGCTCCGAGTTCAGTTTTCCATCCGCGGCAATAGAGCAAAATTCATTAAGGTTCTGTTCGATGGCTAACATCCATTTTTGTATCTCGGGCGCCGAAACAACATCCGCCGTGGCCGACTCGAGGGCTGGGTTTTGCGTAGTCGTCTTTAACGGGGAAGCAGAGGGTTGCACAGGCCCTTGTATTAAAGGGGCTGTTATCCATTTTGTTTTATCACAAGTTCACTATTTTGTGTCCATTATTAACAAAACTACACTAAGCAAAATCTTACGGATGCACTAAAGGAGTTCACTATTATTAAATCAATTATTTATTAAATATTGCTAACGAGCACGTCTGAGCGCTGCAAGTGTCGCCAAATCTCAAAGATTGATTGATGAGGGGATCCCATAGATATCGAGGGAAACCCTCAAATTTTATAGGCAAACCTATAGCTATTTGGGTATTTTTTATAGTAACTCGTGTATTTGCTCTCGGAAAGCACCATTTGGTGAAGTGGAACTGAGGATGGAAACCACAGATTGCCACCGGAACAACATAATAAATAAGTATTTAACGGGTTGCGATTCGATTGTGCTTTATGGTTGCTAAGCAAATTATGCTCGTCACAATGCATATGGTGAGTGACTCAACAATTAATGTCCTAGCATCGGGAAAAGCAATATTTCGTAAAAGGTGATGAGCAGCGATTTTTTGGAAGTCGGTTATTTTTTTTTGGAAAAAGTTGTTTTAATTTTATTGTAGGCATTTCAAAGGCGATTAGGTTATGAGAGAGCAGTGGTGGCCCAATAGTAACGAACCCCGACTTACGAGTTGTAGGTCGCGGGTCCGATGCCAGGCAGGCACTTTACTTTGTGTAAATTCTTTCATCACCACTGCTCTCAAAACGGTGAAGGAAAACATCGTGAGTAAGCGGGCATGTCCTAGAACCAAAAGTTCGAAGACGAGATGTGATATCTACCAACCCGCACTGAGCCCGCGTGGTACAGCCCACTCCCTCTCGAAGAGAGGAGGCCTGTGTCAAGCGAACTAAGAACTAGTCTTAGACCTTTTTCAGATAAGGCGTTTACAGACATGCAAGTAGCTGAGTGGCTTGTAAGTAGCTTGATCTGTGTGGTGCCGGACGTAAAAAATAGCACTCCCCTATTTCTTCCTGTGGGTGTCGTAAAAGGCGACTAAGGGACTTACTAGAGAATGGGCAGCAGCGTTCTCTATGCATTTTAACACCATACTGCGATCGTCAACCCGCCTGCCAAGCGCTTAAGCTTAAGCTGATTATCGCCAAGCGTGGCGATAATGGCAAACCCCCCCTTTGGGGGAGGCCTATGTCCAGCAGTGGACGTCTTTCGGCTGAAATGATGATGATGATGTAGTAGCTGAGATTGTAAAAGTCAATTCATTTTGTCCACATGCGGCAAATAACTGCAGTAACTCCTGCTCACATAACATACACTAAGTCTCAGCAGTGTGAGCGAGAGCCTTATACAATAGAACCGAATAGTTACACCGCCAAGGCATTCACTGCCAAAATTGAGCTGATTGCCGCATTCAGCACATTTGGCAGACGCATTGGTGATAGACAGAACGATAATACTGGCTTTTCTCTTGCACCTAAGGCTATTGACTGGCTAACACTAATTCCAGAAAAGATTCAGATGAAGATTTATAACCCCATTTACACGATCCAAGTTCCTTACTTGTGGCATACAATATAATTTAAGCAGCAAATGACTGTTCCGGCCCATGAAGCGTTGAAATCGGGCCCACGACCATCAAACAAAAATCAAGTGAAGTTTTCTTATTGTTAGAAATTTATTCTCATTGGCAGTGCGCGGCTCACATAAAACCTAACATAAAACAGTTCTACATGTCACATACATGTCACAAAGACCAGCGCTCCTAAACCTTCTACTTTACAGCTAACTTAAAAGTTTATTTTAATTGCAATTTCTTTATTATTTCAATACTTATTTTGTAATAAGTATTGCACAATTATATTTGTGTTTCAGAAAGTTATATATATAGCTTTATTTAAGCGGGCACGCCCATTATGCCTGGAGGATTTTATTTAGATACGTTTTGTTTACGTTATTTGTGCTTGAGTATAATTTTAGACGATTATTATATTTATATTATTTTTTTTTGTATAGTGGTGTGTGTGTAATAAGGCAAATAACTTAATTTAATGTTTTGTGTTGCATTTTACATTTTATTGTATAGATTCAAGTTTTGTAAATGAACAGACAGCTGTGCTGCTGGGGAGTTTGTTGCGCCACTTCTTCTTCCCAGCTAAAGCAGTAGGAAGTGGTGAAGGGTGGGCGTTTTTGGGGGACTGTCTCATGTAATTTTGACGTTCGAAAAGTGCTGATTCTCAGCCTAGTTTGAATAAATGACTTTTGATTTGATTTGATTTTGAGAAAACACATAAGTGTCAATATTTTTATTTCTTTAGCACTTGACCCGCGCGATATACTCGTATTTCGTTAGTAAATATTGGCACGCGAAGGGAAAAGTTTCCCCATCCCTGGTTTAGACGCTGCAACTTTTATTGTTGCTTTAACTTATGGTATGACACAAGCAATTAAATGGCACCGTGTAAATCAGGCTTAACTTACGTCTATAGTAGTATTCCTCAAAGGATTAGGCAGAGAAGATTAAAAATTTGTGTAAAATACCCTTCAACTGATTCTTACATAACGCCCTTATTTTAAATTGATATGAGGCTAATCCCTTTTGATTTAAACATGGTGTTTAACAACTAGAATATTTTACAAACTTACGATATGGAACCCCTCACTTAAGTACCGCTTAAATCTCGTTAACTATAGTTTAAAGTTTATTAAGATCCCTTTAAAATAACGATACTGTTATAGTTATTCTAAGATTAGCTATCTTACGGTCAATATCTGTTTTCATAGAATTGGTAGCTTCAGGCCAATATCAATACATTCTGAAGCGTTTATTTGTGAATATTTATAATATTTAAATGCTTTTTATATTACACTTTTTATTTACTTTTTAATCACTGTGAGGGATAAATCAAAGTATTAGAATAAATAATTAACAATTGACTGCCTTGTTGGTCTAGTGGTAGGACGCGCTACTGCTGAACTGAGGTCCTGGGTTCGATTCTCATATCAGGTAAAGTGTTATTGGGTTTTGGTAATAGAAATTTCTTAGTTACAGCCTGGAGGGCTGATTTGTGCCCGGTTGGTGGCAATTTAGGCCGGCACCCTATTACATCGGACTTGAATATAAC
Source organism: Tiliacea aurago (assembly GCA_948098905.1). Lineage (NCBI taxonomy): Eukaryota > Metazoa > Arthropoda > Insecta > Lepidoptera > Noctuidae > Tiliacea > Tiliacea aurago. The sequence continues at coordinate 23,908,499 of OX402582.1, forward strand.
TGTCGAAATGTGGGTGTACTACACTTCTGCCTAACCCTTCGGAGATTGCAGGGGTGATGTTACGTATGTAATATAATACTATCTGTATAATACTGTCAATACTGTCTGTATTTTGATAATTGTGACATTCAACTTATTTTATTAAGGCGACGATAACCGACTTTTAATGATTTTATACTGAAGATCACGTCTAAACGAGTAGTGTTATTGATTTGAAAAAAATATATGTTAAATTAGAGCATTTTCACAATAATATAATATGAGAATATTTTAGATTATGTATATATTATATAGTGAAATTAATTTGTAAAGTTATGTCTAACGCGGATAAAAAACTGAGAATGGCGCAAAATCAACCAAGCGTATTTTTCTGAAACCTTCACCAATTTAATTATTGATCTTTTAGTATAGGCGTTTTATTAAAATACCTTTTTTGTGTATAATAAATTAATAATGTGTCAAATTGGGGACAGCGCTCCTTGATGGGCGAGTCCTAAAACAGTTATTTCGCAGAAGGAAGCTACAGAATGGGAAAGGGAGATCACTAGTGCTCTCCCGTCCCACAGCAGGTGCATTGGTCGTCGGCGGAGGGCGGACAATGCCCTCTTCCAGCCCCCCTAAATGGGTCCAGGGCGATGGACTCGGGGACACCAGTCGCCTCCCAATTCACCAAACTCGAAAAGGTGGCGCGTAGTGACCCACGTGCGCCTCTCGAGAAGACGTAACGAGGGGAGTTCAACACCTCATTCCCCCTATGCGACGGGGCCCGCCTAGCATGGGACGTCACCAGTCCGGGGCAGCTAAAGTCTCATTCGCATTCGCAGCCCCCCGACGCAAGTGTACGGGAACACCGGGGTGGTTTTAGTCAGTAAGAGTCTGACAGACCCCTCTGCCCACCCCAGGGCGGAGGAAATTCATGAGAATTTCCACACAGAGATTTTTTTTTTTTAAGTGGTGTTCATAATATTCTTACAACTGAAAGTCAACTAGAGGTCAGGGTCACTCATTCAATCGCGTTCTGTATATTCGTTAAACAATTTTGCTGGTTTAATAGATACCTATCCAGTGATAAATTCTTAGTAAAACCACATTGTTTCAAATAAGATTCAAAGCCGATAATTCTTGTATCAAAGTCCAGTCAGCTTTGACGGAGCAACTCAATTACACAACGACATATAGCTAGGTGGCTTACGAGCTATCGTAGTAAATACTATACTAGCTGCTGGCCATGGCTTCGCCCGCGTGGTTTTTTCTAAACATAATATAAACCTTCCTCTTGAATCACTTTATCTATTTAAAAAAACCGCATCAAAATCCGTTGCGTAGTTTTAAAGATCTAAGCATACATAGGGACAGACAGGAAGCGGGAAGCGACTTTGTTATATACTATGTTGTGATTTAATAGCCTTACTAAACGTGAACCATTTGCTACTTATCTTACTTAACAAAACATAAGATCACGCCTTTACTCATCTTGTGGCGTCACCTAGGTACGATACGGGGCGCTACCCACAGCGTCCTCTATGTAGCGTAAGAGAAGGGTCTTACTTGTCAACCGTCGCGAGACACGGACTAGATGTTTAGTCATTCGTTTATTTTGTCCCTATTAGTTTAATTAGTCATATTTACTAAATAATGTGCCTTACTTTAAACTATAATGGATTAATAATCCATTCATTTCAGCCGAAAGACGTCCACTGCTGGGCATAGGTCTCCTCCAAGGGGGGTGTTTGCCATAATTGCCACGCTTGGCAGGCGGGTTGACCATCGTAGTATGGTTATAAAATGCATAGAGAACGCTGCTGCCCATTCTCTAGTAAGTCCCTTAGTCGCCTTTTACGACACTCATGGGGAAAAATAGGATGGTGCTATTCTTTACGTCCGACACCACATGAAACCTACAACTTTTATATTATTATATGTACAAGGCTATGAAGGGAAAAAAAAAAGTGTGGAGAGCTCATTGAGCATCAAAAAATTCGTCCGCATCGCTGTCAGCGGGAAAAAGTTGGCAGTGTTGCCACGTTGGATGGCAATGCTGATTCTTTGGCCAAAAATAGGCCAGCCCTCTGGTCACGTGAAGGCTTGTCGATGTCCCGAAATGCTCGATGAGCACTCAGACCACGGTCCTAATGTTTCAACACCAAACGGCTCAAATATAGGAATTGAAAAAGGCACATTGGCCGCAACCTTATTAGCTACGTCCATTATACCCGAACGCAGCGTGGTCTTCCGAATTTTATCCCGTCTTTTCACGTCCCAGAATGCTGCGTTCCATCGCTCTTTGGCAAACTTCAAGACGGAACTTTTGCGACTTGGTGAACGACCAGCGCGGCCTTAATTACGTACACACTTTCAATCAAAATCTGAATGATTTTGAAGGATATTGCTAATTCACTGCTTCATAAGTTTGAAACATTTGCCTGCTCAATAACGTAAATAACGCAATGGATGTTGTTCAACTGTCAACGTGAAAGCCATTGCTACTGTAAAGGTGTATTACGCAGCTTTCAGAATCGTAGGTAAGGACGGGAAGGATACACATGCCTCTAAATTACTTTGTAAAAAAAACAAATTATTAAAAAAAAAATAACCCGACTGCAAAAAAATGAACTGAAAAGATGGAAACAAGATGAAAAGAAAACCAGTATCCTTTAAGTATCAAAAATAAATAAATGCAGTCGGAGGCATCTAGGATGTTACGAACGTCTTAAAATTTGGTCATTTAGTTTCATTTGGTCTAGACCAGAGAGTAGACCAAATTAAATTTGATGCATCGGATTTGGTACACTTGCGCGAATGACATTTCTGCTAAAGACCGATTTTGTGTAGCTACAACGCGGCAACGGTTAAGATATCCTTACTTTCCATCTTAAAAATCCACACTGCATATGCCATGATGATTGACTGCTTAGCCCCATAAAGATATAGCGTGATAAGAATCAGTTAAAAGGTTAAATCTGTAACAATCTGCAATGTTCTAACCGTTTGGCTCGTCTTTTTACAATTTGCTGTAAACCATAGAGGAATACAAACATAATGCAATATTGCTCATCCCCATAGTAAATAGCGTGATAATATATTATAACCTACCCGATACAAAATGTATCCGAATAGAATTTGCGTGATGCTGGGACATACATTCAGCCAAACAGACAAAAATTTTAAAGACTATATTTACCTCACACCAATTACTTTTTTTTCATAAATAGTCAATGTACAATTTTAACTCCGCTACGATTTTATTATTATACAAAATGTACTTTAAATGTAGTTCGTGTCAAAATAGTAGCTTAAAAGTGTTATAATATATTATATTTGGAATTGGCTATTTACTAGCTTTAATTTGATACCCATATTAATATAATCACAAAATATATTTTTTTTATTCCCCTTCTCTTTTTTGATTCGCAGATGCCATATTAAAATGTTATAGCCTATGTCACTTCCGCAATTAAAACGAGTCTAAGGATACCTCATAATATGTTAAAATCCATCAAGCCGTTTAGCCTACAGAGCGTGCCAAAGAAATGGACATACATACATACACTCGAAAAACATAACCCTCCTTCTGGATCAGTCGGGTAAATAAATAAAAAACGTTCAAAATTTGACATGGCACCTAGTATCACTCAGCCCATCAGTCAATAACCCCTTTTTTTTTTGGGTGGGAAATTATCAAATAACTTTTCCCGCTCTGGGCGGAGCGGGAGGGCGTGTCAGACTTTTACTGATTAAAACCCACCCGTATTCCTTCATTTGCCTGTGTGCCGGGGCCACGATATCCCTTTCGGACAAACTTACAACCCTGGCAGGCATTGGACCTAACGGACCCCGTCAGTTGGTGCTGACAACTCTTTGAGGCGCACGTGGAATACAACGAGCCGTTGACCCGGGCCTGGTCCTTATCGGACGGCGAGCGAGCTACCCATCGCTCACCGTCCGCAGGCCCGCGCTTGCGGTGGTCGGAAATCGCCTTCGACTAGGGGTGCGAGGGCGCGAACCTTGCTTCTCCCTTACGTGTTCCCCATCCTCCTTCACGAGCATTACTGCTTCGCAGAAGGAGGTGACAGCCTCCCATGCACTCTCGCTCCAAACCATGGCCTGAACCAGGGCCGGACGCGAGAGATCGCCGCCACCGATCGCCTCCGTGAGGACACGGTGGTGCTCCGCCCAAGCCGTGCAGACCTCCACCGTGTCCTCCGGGTGATCCACACAGTGATGACACCCGGGCGTTTCCTCCCGCTAAAGTCAATAACCTACGGTGTCCGGGAATAGGCCTGCGACTCCCGAAAGTCAATAACCCCTAAGCCGGTCATCAAATATCATATTACTACCCTCAAAGACCACAGTAAACAATTACTTTACCCTCATAAAGCCGAAAACAATACAATGTCCACAATACGAGTAAAATGTCACCCTGTGATTGGACAAGTCTCGTAAATACTTAACGACGTTGACCCGCTATAACTATCGGTTGAACAGTTAACAGGGCTTAACTGTAGTTTAACGGCCGTACAGTTAACCCGTACAGTGGTTTGATACAATGTTATTGCTATAAGATTAGATGGTGATCTCTATTGATACAAGTTACTGGATGATGGGTTTTATGGGGTTAAGTTTAGAAATATAGTTGGTTTATGGAGGTTAGTTGTAGGTTTATATTAATAAAGTTGATAAATTTGTGCTGGGGCGAACTTTGCCACAATAGCTCTTTTCGTAGTAGAATTAATTCACATGTATTACTAATTATTAAACAAGTTGTACATGTACAAGATCAGACCCTCAAGTCTGCTATTACAAAAGTGTCAGAATGGTCGATCATTGTTTTCGTAATTGTTGATTTTGACAAGTTTGGTAATCTACTACTATAATGGCGTCATTATGACTTTCCAATGGTCGGCCACTGACACTACATTGAAAGAAATTGCATTTATTGGTAATCTCGTACATAATTACATATGCATGACATTTCTACTAATGGGTTTTATAATAATGGCAATACGACAATGCCAATATAAGTAACACAATTCTATTACAAGAATATTGACCTACTAATGATCGACCATTATGAATTTAGCAGATTACGTACTTTTAGCAAAATGACAATGGCATGACAATGGGATCGTGTTGGAATGACTGAATTTATAAAAATAGCAGACTTGGGCCTCTGATTGGACGGTAACCCCCAAACTATGTAAGCGTTGCTGTACTTGGGGGTCAGATGCGTTATTTTTGTAGATAATATAATATATTTGTGCCTTGTGAGTCGCCGTCGCCGTCCTGTGTATATTAATGTAGTTATATTATTATAACAGGTAACAAAATGACTTGTCAGATAGACAGTACAAATGAAAATAATGTTATTATCACAGAAACACTTGCTTATAAAAAAAAGTTTAGTTAGCTCGAATACCTTAGTAAAACAAGGCAAATATGTATAAAATTAAAAGGACGGAAAAAACTTTTTTACAAAAAAGACCGAACCGACTACGAAAAAAAATAACTGCAAGGTTGCGGAAGTCGGTGTCTTTGGTTTTTTTATTTTCGTTTTTTGCCGTAGGCTTTCGAAATTAAAGTTTTTTTTTTTATGTAAAAAGTTTTTATATTTCTCTTTTTAGTTGTGGTACCTACCCCACACAAATTCATACACCACTACTTGCTATGTCAAACCAAAGTAATTAAAAAAATTTATATGAGACCATCGCGCAAACTTTCTCTATCAAAAGAAAAATAATTATGAAGAATTTTAAAAATTGGTCAATCAACCAATCTGATTGATTGACCAAAAAAGTTCAAAACGAAATTATCGATGAACATAATATATTTTATTTATATAAAAAACACAGACCAATGAGGACCTACTCTTTTTTAAGAAATCGGTTAAAAAGCAGTCGGCAGCTACGCGTCGTGACTGTGACAATTAAGCCTTCAAGAAGATAGAAAGAGATGTTAGCGAAACAGACTTTAAATAATTTTCAGCGGTCGTGAAGGCTCTTTTAATATGTCAGGAAAACTGAAAGATTCTGATATCTCAAGGGGATGTGCAGATGCGTCTTTTTGGTTTATAATAACAAACAGTGGCCACTAATCTGGTATTTGTGTGGTTTTTAGCCCAAAAGACCATTTCAGTCATACATGGTACTTACTACATATTCTTCACATGATGTAATCAAGATAATATCTGAACTTTAAAAGAGACTGACCTCGGAGTGTGTTTCGGTGTTTCTTCTTAAAGTAGTCGCAATAAAAAACTCTGACCTCATCTAGTTTTAAAATATTATTGACGAGTATATATCACTGAAAACAATGCGAGCCCACTAAGATACATTTTCTCTTATTTGGCATTAAAATGTTTGGAATCATTATTTATTTATTTACTAAAACAAGATAGCATATTTGCCAGAACAAATTCATTTTATTTATATCGACAATGTGACATGTACATAATAATCACCGATTTTTGTTACATCATACATGCTTTGTTTGATTTTACTTCTTCACTTTTGTATATCAAATAATCATTTAAGTTGATGGTAACAAGCAACTTGTTAGCATTACCTATATCATTCTTAAAGTGGCCAAGATTTGAGTTAAATTAAATAACTACCCGTAATTATACTAATTAATTACTTAGTTGACGGAACTATGATAATTTAACAAAGTTCTCCTAGCTTCAGAAGTCAAGATCTTGTTAGGCTCGTATGGACTCAAGATGCGTGATCACATAAAACAAGATTTTTGTTAAAGCAAACACTTTTTAGGGTTCCGAACCAAAATGGTAAAACGGAACCCTTATGGTGAGACTAAGTCTGTCTGTCTGTCTGTCACACCTGAATATCTCAAGAACTACTAATGCTATCAACTTGAAATTTAAAATAGTTTTCGATGACGTTTGCCCAACTATTTTGTAAGTAAGAAAGAAATTTAAAAAAATATATCTTTTTTGCAAAAGTGACTGAAAGGGAGACTTACAAATTTGAAGTAGGGCTACTAGGGCATTTGGAATATCATATGAAAGAACGCTGTTTGCACATTCTGAAACATTTTTTTATTTTTTTTAGGCAGCATAGTTTCCTGAAAGACTTTTGATGAAAAATGTGAAAAAAAATACCGTTCCCCCCCTTTATCTCCGAAGTTTGCAGAGATAAAAATCTTAAATTATTCTATATAATAGAAGCTTATGTAAAGATTATAGGAAAAATAAAACGATGTCTCTAAATAGCACAGTTTTTCAGAAATCATCAACATCATATATTCGTACGGAACCCTCGGTGCGCGAGTCCGACTCGCTCTTGACCGGTTTTTTTTTTCAGAACAGTGTTTGTACGGCATTTATCAACCCGTCTGCAAATATTGATGTTGGTTATGACAATGACCCCTCATAGAGAGACAAATATTCAGCTGCATAAAATAACGTTGGTTTACATCAAAGGGATTCCTAGAGGCTATTTAAATAAATAGCCTCATTCAATTTCAAATTTGAATTACATTGTACAATTCAATTATTTGATTATTAAAACAAACGATCAGACTATTTAGATGATTAAATTCTATTACGAATAACTAAACCTGTGGTTTTTGTGCTTCGAGTGAAACTATTTCTGACAATCAGATAAAATAAACATTTCAATTATTTTTAATGTGTTTATTCTAATCAAAATTAAATCTCGTTTTTTATTATTCTCATTCTACAGAAGAAAAGTAATGGATATTTTTATGTAATATTGATGAAGCGTTTTGCTAACGGTGAGTCTAGACACTGTGAGAAGAAATTTAATAAAACATAGCGCATATTTTAATAAAACATAGCGCATATTTTTCCCAAAGGGCTAGGCAGAGTTTGACCTGGTGTGAGAAGTAAGTAGCAGAATATTGTTTAACCTAAATCAAATGATAAATTATGTATTTTCTATAAGTGGGTTTGTACAAACACTTTTACACGTCAATCATATTAAAAAAAAAAACAAGATGAGGTCGGCGTTTCGTATCTGACTAATCTGAGAAGGCCGAAACAAACTCAGAGGTCACAGACTCTTTTAAAGTCCAGACATAATCTTGGTCAGATCATGTGAAGACCATGAAGATTGGTGCCTGAAATGATCTTTTGATTATGATACTGCATGAGTGAAAAATATAGCACGGCACACCCTTGGTATTGGATAATCAGCCCCACCACCTTCGTGACCGAATACTCATTTGATTCTGAGCAAGATAGCGGGATGCAACGTAATGTCATCATTTCAGCCGAAAGACGTCCACTGCTGGATATAACCGGTCCAACACTTGGACCGGTTCTGTGCTTCCCGCATCTAGCAGATTCCTGCGGCCTTCAAAAGGTCATCGGTCCACTTTGTAGGAGGCCTTCCAATTCCAACACTACGTCTTCCGGTGCGCGGTCGCCACTCCAGAACCTTCCGGCCCCATCGGCCATCTGTTCTGCGAGCAATATGCCCTGCCCACTGCCACTTAAGTTTGGCAATTATTCGGGCTACGTCGAACACCTTGGTTCGCCTGCGAATCTCTTCATGTCTGATTCGATCACGTATGGAATCTCCAAGCATAGCCCTCTCCATTGCCCTTTGGGTGATTTTTGACGTAATCTGCTTACAAGAAAATTCCCATTTCTTTCGTTTTCACCGATGCGAGAGATAGATTCAGTAAGTATCACCGACCGTCACGTCGGTGCGTACGTCGTTTTCAGACAATTCAATTGTGTACGAACGCTGGAACTTACCTTTAATAATAATAATAAAGCCCTTTTATTTCCATAACATACATACAAATTAACACTAGATACATTTACATTTCAATTTTTTTTTGTTAAGGCCCCTTTCGGGTATAGGCCTCCTCCAACATTTTCCAGGTTGTCCTGGCCTTCGCTTTCTTTGTCCAGTCTTCTCCAGCAATTTTATTAATGTCGTCTAGCCATCGTTCCCTAGGGCGACCTCTGGCTCTCTTGCCTCTTGGACGTAACCAATTAGTGACCAATTCTGTCCACCTTCCATCTGTCGATCTTGCCACGTGACCTGCCCACTTCCACTTCAGTCGTTTCATGTGCTGAAGAGCATCTATTATTTTAGTTTTTTTTGCGTATATTTTCTGATTTGTGTTTGTCCTTCAGCCTAATATTCAGGATGGAACGGAACTTACCTTTAACAAGTTATAAATCATATTCTGTAAAGCTATGTATGTTTGTACTTACATACTCGTACCTTCCACCCGTAACAGAGAACGCCGAAGCTAAAACGTACGGCGTACTTATGCTATAATCGAACTCCGCTTACAAACTTTGTGGTGTATAATATGTTGAACAAAGTCTTAGACATGGAAGCCATCTAAGTCTGGCACGACTTACACATTGAAACTTTGCCTGTTGCCTTATTTGAAGATTACGAGAAAATAATATTGAACGGGAATTAATTTGCTGGTATGTTGCTGAACTGCCTCTTGTGATTGCGTGGGGTCCTGGATTCGATCCCCAGGACGGGCAGGTTTTTCTATTTGGATTTTTTTGTAGCAGCTCAGAGTCTAGATTAGACCTCAGTTAATGGTAATAGGCTCGTCCCCTATAATAACTGGAAATTGGATTTTGAATTTAATATTACTTAGGTAGGTAATATCATCATCTGCCTAGTCTATTCCCAACTACATATGTTGGGGTCGGTTTCCAGTTTAATCGGATGTAACTGATACCAGAATTTTACATGGAAAATGAAAATGTTTTGAGTTTGAGTTCAGATAGGCCAACTGCCTATCTGAACTCAAACTCAAAACATTTATTTCAATTAAACCTATTACAGGCACTTTTTAATTGTCAAAGAGTCGGTCAGTTAGTTAGAAAGTTGAAGCTATTTTCCCATTCCAAAACGTAAATCTCTATGGAGAAGAACAGGCAAGAAACTACAAGGACACTCTTTTTAAATCAAGATATTACAAAATCCTGGGTACATTATTCATGTTACTTATTTATTTTCTGTAAGTAGGTTTTTACAAACACTTTTACACGTCAATCATATTTAAAAATAAAAATAAACTAGATGAGGTCGGCGTTTCGTAACTGACTACTCTGAGAAGAAAGGCCGAAACAAACTCAGAGATCACAGTCTCTTTTAAAGTCCAGACATAATCTTGGTCAAATCATGTAAAGACCATGTAGATTGGTGCCTGAAATGATCTTTTGATGAAAGAATCACACAGATTGAGGGGACTTGTCCAGTCAGTGCACGCATTGTCAGTACTCGTGCAGCTCAACTCACAACTTGAGGAGCTCAACGATTCAACGAACAATACCAAAGAAAGGACATTTGGGTAGGCCGCATAAATTACTCAAACTGCCAGACAATGATGAAAACTAACAGAGTAAAAACAAAAATAAACAATAACCCACATAGTCTTCACATTTACAATACTTAATTAAAACAATATAATACTTAACAAAGTAAATATTCATGTCATTGTATATATAAAATTCATCAATGTCAATTTGTATATAAAATACAGATATAATCTTGGTCAGATCATTTGAGGACCATATAGATTGGTGTCTGAAATGGTATTTTGATGAAAGAACCACACAGATTTGAGTGGACCTGTCCAGTCAGTGCACGCATTTGTCAGTTATCGTGCAGCTCAACTCAAAACTTAAGGAGCTCAACGATTCGACGAACAATACCAAATAAAGGACATTTGGGTAGGCCACATGAAGTACTCAAAACTATATGTCAGAACGATGTAAAAAATTAACATACTTATTTAAAAAACAATAGAAAATATAAGATTAAAAGATTACAAATAAGCTCTGGCAGTTAAGAGACGACCAGTCTCAACTGACGGCGCCCGCCCGTTCACAAACATGACGCGTGAATCAGCACCATCCAACTCAACCATTTTGTAGGGAACCGTATGATCCAACACACGCGCCACCATCAGCGAGACATTTAAGTGAGCATGACATACTCTCAACTGCCACGCTTTTTTAAGTCAACATACATCTTATCATAATAAACGGCTCCATGGTACCTACTCACATTTACAAAATTTAAAAATGCTTCTAAATTACACAAAACTATAGCTTGCCATGTAATTAAAAAAATTATAAAATTTTACTAGCAAAAGGAAAAGCATTATTACCTATTGAAGTATTCAACAACAGCTTAAGGTGCATTCCGAGACATGGAGGCGTCTTGGTATGTAAAGATGGTCATCCATCCACAGACCGACCGCAAGCGTAGCTTAATCTTATTGATCGACCCGTGTGGCTATTATTACTTAATTACAAGCCTCTCTAATAGTGTTGGGTAACTCACCACATGTGCTAGCACAATTGTAGCTACTCACTTGGATGAAAAGAGTCACTCACTCTTTTTATTTTGATGTGCTAGCACACACCACAGGGCACAGATTAGCTAAAATTATTATTGTTTATTTTAGAACATTTGTAACCATTTTCATTTCTCTTTCCCTCATCATCACTCGTGCGACCTGTGTGACGCGCTTAACCGACTAGTCACCTTGTGTACCTAATCGACTGAGTAGGGTGAAGTACCCAATTATCAGCACTTTAAGAGTTAGTCCTAACTTAAGCCTATTTATTATTGTGAAAAATAGTTCTTTACCAGTTAAGGCAAATTTTCTAGTTCTAATATTTAATAAGGAAGACGATATTAAAAGAAAAACATGGTTAACCTACATCCACGATTTTTTAGACAAGTAAAAATAAAAATGACCCTCTCACCATTTACTAGCACCATCACCCCCAATTTATAGCATTCGTGTCGCATTTTCGTCACTACACACCACATTCGCGACTTGTGAGGGTGGTGTGTAGTGACGACAATGCGACACGACACAACTAGCGACTCGCGCGGCGAATCATGCGACTCACTGACACACTCGCACACTCACAGCACGTACGTGCTCACAGGCCACCGCTGCCTCGCCTCATTCGTGGTAGCACAGTGTGCTAGCACACTTTGTAAAAAGGATGCCTCACCCGATCCTCATTTTAAAAGAGTGTGCTAGCCATCTCTACTCTCTACTAATATAGACAGCAATATTAGATAATATACCGGTCAGTACTTTCTTTGAAAGAGGATCTAAAGCTAATGTTGTGAACAATGTCATACAATTCAAAATATAGCAGGTCTCGGAAAGTGTAGGAAGTGCCTCCGCTCGATCCCCTTTGACTTGGCAGGAGCTGACTATAATACTGCTAGTTGGTTATTCATCTACATTCTACAACATACCACAATACAATGGGTTCCTCTTTTGTCCATATTTACTACGTCTATGAATACTCTGTTCATTTAAGATGTATTCGTTTGACACATAAGAAAATGCTTTTTACTATTTAATTAACAATCCCATGATATCTAAAGGAGGAAGCCGATGAATGATAATGATAAATGATTTTATTTCTGTAAGTAGGTTTGTACAAAGACTTTTACACGTCAATCATATTTTAAAAACTAGATGAGGTCGGCGTTTCCTATCTGACTACTCTGGGAAGAAAGGCACAGTCTCTTTTAAACTGCAGACATAATCTTGGTCAGATCATGTGAAGACGATGTAAATTGGTGTCTGAAATTGTCTTTTGATGAAAGAACCACACAGACTGAGTGGACCTGTCCAGTCAGTGCATGCATTTGTCAGTAATCGTGCAGCTCAACTCAAAACTTAAGGCCGATCTTAAGACTGATAGTAACTTAATAAAATTTTAGGAAAAGCAATTGTTTTATCAGTCTAGTGTATTTAAGGAACAGTTATTTTGTGGCATAATAATTGTATTAAGTCTTTAGAAAATACTTTTAGAGGTATGAGGAACAGGGAGTGTAAAGTTCACTCATCCTCTATAGAAAAGGGAGAATCCTCCGACCAGACGCGTGTTGTGTCTGGTGGGCAACAGCCCGATGGTCGATGTCGGGCTGTTCTATATATGCTAGTCGCGCGGTAAACTCTGCTTGCGCGATGCAGGATTTTGCGCGACGTCAGTGTGACGCATTGTTCGCATGTGGCGATGTTGATGATTTGAATTGAATTGAACAGACTTGAATCAACATTAAAAACTTATACATAACTCAAACTAATACATTAGCTATTAATTATTAAGCATTACCTTTGTACGTATTTCTCTATTCCTTTCTTCTTGTCTGTTTATATGTGTGTACACAAATAAATAATATAAATAACTTTCAAAGAAATACGCTTGGAAATACGAATTTTCAAAGGAATATAATATGTATTTAAACCATGGTTTTCCGAATAACAGGAACTTATTTATTCTAAATCACCTGTTTGTTACAATGGGGGTTGTTCATTTCATCGACGTGTGTATATAAATTATATTAAATACACGGCCTGTTGTTTACAAGCATTTTCTAAATCCGGAACGGGGCGTATATCGCTAAATTCAATTAAGTCGCTGACTTCGGCACCCGTTATAAGCGAAGAGAGGCAATGGACGATTATCGTGTTTGCACTTAAACATATAGGTACTCGTTTCATAGTACCTAGTTGAGAACCTACCTAGGCTACTAAACAGCAGCTGCCAGGCCGGCAGAAAACTTGATAAGGTTTAAACCACGTAAACCTTTTTCAATATATTAGCAAATAACGGCTTAGCCGTTTTTTTTTTTGTTTGGGAAATTATCAAATAACTGCACACGCTCTGGGCGGAGTGTCAGACTTTTACTGACTAAAACTCACCCATGTTCCTTCAGTTGCCTGTGTGCCAGGGCCACGATATCCTTTTCAGACAAACTCGCAACCCTGGCAGGCATTGGCCCTTGGATCTAACTCATAGGGCCCGGACCCCGTCAGTTGGTGTTGACATCTCTTTGGGGCGCGCGTGGAACAACGCAACGTCGACCCGGGCCTGGTCCTTATCGGACGGCGAGCTACCCATCGCTCACCGTCCGCAAGCCCGCGACCACGGTGGCCGGGAAGGCATAGCCTGTGGGTCTAATAAAATTAAACTAATAGAAATCATATTTTATGCTGACTCTGGAAGCATACTTTATCCATGAAGAAACTGCATTACCTACCTAAAGAGTTAGGAAGACCAGATTAACTGCAACGGGACAAATTCCAGTAAAATTATAGTAAAACTTCACTGTAAAAAAAAACGACCGGCCAATCTCTCCCCGCTTGTCCCCTACACCGTGCCCATACAGGCGCCTCTAGCGTGCCCTCGAAACATAAATCGAACCCCGTTAAATCAGGCCTGGCCAATTCTCACGGGGATTCTTCTCTTTAAAATTTACTTAACGAACAATAAGACGTTTTATATAATTTCAAATTAATTATACTGCGCTTCGCCCTTTGAATTTGTCTTTTGAACAACTTAATGAAACTGTTTTAAGCTTTTGTCTAACGATTTTAGTTTTAAAGTTCGAGGTATGATGAGTACCTTACCTACTTATCAATTTTTTTCAAGGTTATTGGGAGAATATTCAATTTTATTCAAGGGTATTGGGAGAATATTTTTTTTCACTGGGATATCTATGGTAGGTAAATCCAAGTATAGGACAGGTAGAGCAGGTAGGATTAGTTCAGTCGTCAGCACATCCAATTACCAGAAACTGACAAATTTTCTCTTCGAAATTGAACTTCTCCATCAACATCAGGTTTAAAATCATTTGGAGAAAGACAGTTTGATTTAACCTGATGTGCTGGTGACTACATTTTTGGTACTGTATCGATAAATTGCACAATTGCACATAATAATATACAAATACAAATCTGGGCCATTCTCATCACACGATTAGTTCTTCATTCATCACCAATTGTTTTTAAACCCTAACATATGTATGTGTTGTGTGTATTTCAAAGCTTTTAAAATGCACTATTAAAAAATGGAGGAAAATAAGTTTTATCTCCCTTGTAGTTATTATGGAACATAAGCATTTAAAACCTTTTAAATTCATATTAAAATATCACACTCATAATCCTTCCAAATTACAATCCAAAAAATAAAAACAAAATATTTCACGCAACAAATCTTCGTAACAGAATATAAATATAAAACAAACGCCCCGGGGCTTCGCCACCTAATAAATTACTTGTGCAAATAGAAAAATAAAAGTCCCGCCACACTGGATGTACAATAAACACGTAGATTGTACACTAATACGAAATAATGTTGTTATAATTCGCACAAACAATGATTTATATTCGCTCGCCCGGGCATAGTAGACGGTGTTACAAGTTACCCTTAATCGGTTTATTTACCTGTGGGGAAGTGGATTCTGCAGTGTAGATACAGCTTTATTGCAGGCTTCATTGCAAGACAGTTTAAGGCCATTGTCTTATGATGACTAAATCGTAATGGGAAGTTGTAGAGGATGGCTGCACAGATATGGCTGTTTATTGCCCTTTAAATATCATGTTCAACACACGTACTCTTCAAGTTTACAATCTTCAACGAGTGTAAACTAAAGTTGTCTGTAAAATATCGCATTGAATTCAAATTCAAATGTATTTATTTTGGGACAACTAGAACCAAAGGTTATACCTACAAAAACTTAGAAGCTATTGTTAGTACTTAACAACACTCATCATATACACATAATTCTATACACACATGCCCCTGTGCTGAGACACCCGCCAATAAGGAGCTACCTCCCTAAAAGAAATGATAGATCTATGAGAGTCTGATCCATGGTAGTGATCTTAATGATAGATTATTATTTTTCTTTATTCTTCCAGGTAGGTAGCTAATTTTGTCGTATGCACGTGTTTCTGTGAAAATTAAACATATTTTTCTTTTTTATCTTTTATAAGACCGGCCCATCGCTTAGACAAAATCAAACTATTTAAATTGTATAATTAATTTAATATAAATATCTTTTTTAAAAGAGTAACGGTGGAGTTTCTTGCCCATTCTTCTCCATACGAAACCACCTTTTGGAAGGGGCAACTTAGATTCAATTCTATTTTTTTGTAAACTTTGACGTTCAAAAGTGCCTATAGTGTGCCTCAAGTCAAATTATTTATTACAAATGAAAGCAATAATTTGACTTTGCGGCACCCTATGTATCTCTAAAAACTTCCGTGTAATTTGTTATGGTGAACATTAAAAAAAAATATAATATTAAAATATACATTACACACATTATCATCATTTACGTTATATATTTATTATTATTTTTTATTTTTTTTATAAATATTTTTATTAAAAAAAAATAATAATAATTCGGACCTTGATCCATTATTTTTTTAATGGCGTGATATTTTTATAACATTTTTTACAGTTTACTTTTACTTTTTATATTTGAAATTTTATTTTTTGTAGATTCAGACATATTTTATTATGGTAATTTTTAATGATTGATTATTTTTTATTTTTTTATTTAATTTTATTTAATGAGTTGTTTTTTTTTAATTTATTTGGTTGTTAATGTTATTTTGGGTTTTGTCTGTTTGGATAGTTTATATGGTCTATTTCTATTAATTTTGGTTTGGCAATGGGTGTAATTTACCTGAAATAAATTAATTTATTATTATTAAAAAATATATTATTCTTAAATAATATTTATCTCACATCATTAGTGTTAAACTCATCTAGAGCTTTTAATCCTTTACGAATAAGCTGTTTACTAAATCTAGTGAATTTCGCTGCACACCCCCACGCATCTTATGAATGCTAAGCCCGCGGATGTTGGGAATGAATGTAATCTCTCACCGTGTCTGAACGAATGTGTGAAATAAGCTCAGGAGCTATTTTATATAAGAATTCATCTCTCGGCTGAGCCTATCAGCCGAGAGATGAATTCTTATATAAAATCCACTCCACATGTTGACATTTATCATGACTCCGTAAATATTTTTAAATCCCAAATTTTAAGGTCCCAAAGCACGCAACCCACATAATCTAAAGATTTGTTGTGTTAGTACGTAGGTATTTCTTGCAACCTTATTTCTTGTGTCATATTTTACTTCTGTTTATATAGTTTGAAACCACATTTTTTTTTTTTATAAGTTTTGTTTAATTTCGTTCTTACCTTAAGTTATCACTGTATTTGAGAATGCTGCAATGCACCTGTTATTGGCAACTGTATTTAAAGCTCATGACTGTTATCTTCTTTTATTTGATATTTTGTATACAGAAGCTGTTGGTGTACCTTTATAAATAAATAAATAGAGCTGTGAAGTTTTTTCATGTCTGTCATTCACGAAGCTTGCTTTTAATACAAATCTTTACAGGGAGAAAGGAACAGTGTTTTACTGACACAGAACCAGGTGTATATTAATAAAACCGGCCAAGTGCATGTCGGACCACGCACAATGAAGGGTTCCGTAGTGAATTTATCCCAAAAACAAACTTAACATTGTAGTTGAAAAACATGTTCTCCCATACATCGATATACACCATGGTCAATTTTCCAACTGCAAATGTAAGTTTGTGATAGCAAAAAGTATTTTATACGTGATAAAACTACAAATTAACAATTTTCGGATACTCGTATTTCCTTTACTTGTGCTTGAGACCTTGCTTCTTGCCAAATTCCATGATTATAGGTCAACGGAAAGTACCCTACAGTTTTGATTTATTTGCGAGTATCAAAATATGTCGCATAAATCACCGTATTTTTTTAATGCGTTGACATAGATGCTTGATTTTTTTAGAGCACCAAGGGATGTTAAACTTACGTATTTGATATTAATTTCAGCTTGATCCCTCCACGCGTTCCTGAGAAAAAGTGTCTTGAAAGACTGACAGACAGACAAACGGACAATGAAGTGATTCAATAAGATATATTTTTAAGTTATTGAAATAAACATTTTGTATTTGTATTTGTATAAGAGTTCCGTTTTTAGGGTTCCGTACCAAAATGGTAAAAAGGAACCCTTATCACACTAAGTCTGTCTGTCTGTCTGTCTGTCACACCTCGATATCTCAAGAACTACTTATGCTATCAACTTTAAATTTAGAATAGTTTTAGATGACATTTGCCCAACTATTTTGCAAACAAGAAAGAAATAAAATAAAATATATCTTGTTTGCAAAAGGGACTGAAAGGGGGTCTTAAAAATATGAATGGGCCTACTAGGGCATGTGGGGTATCATATGAAAGAGCGCTGTTTGCACATGTCAAACATTTTTTTTAAGCAGCATAGTTTCCGACCGTTATTAAAAAAATACCGCCCCCCCCCCCCGCCTTATCTCTGAAGTTTGCATAGATAAAAATCTGAAATTATTCTATGTGATAGAAGTTTATGTAAAGATTACAGGAAAAATAAAACGATGTCTCTAAGTAGCACGGTTTTTCAGAAATCATCAACATCATATACGTACGAAACCCTCGGTGCGCGAGTCTGACTCGCTCTTGACCAGTTTTTTTTTCCTTTTGAGGTACGGAACCTTAAAAACTAGTCTATAATTAGGTACTTTGTACACGGCACGGTTTCTTTACGGTACGGCATGTAAACCGTAGTGTAGAAGAAAAAACGTGTGTGTCAACAAGCTTCCATAGTGATTCATACAACACTGACGACCGAGCATACATACGGCGAATAAACAAAGAAGTCGAGACTGTGACAAGACGGCATGACAGGGTTATCGCTGTGCTATGGGGATGCGCACAGCGATGATTTTCAGAGGTCACTCAAAAACAACGTGAAAAAAACCAGCCAAGTGCGACTCGGACTCGCGCACGAAGGGTTCCGTACCATTATCTATAAAAATGGCAAAAAAACACGTTTGTTGTATGGGAGCCCCCTTTAAATATTTATTTTAAATTTTAAAACATAGTTCGGTACTACGTTGTCAGTTTTGTGTTTAGGAACGTTACCATTGTCTGAATAAAGTTCGAAATTCAATAATGGCTCCATTTTTTAAACCTGGGTCTGAAGATAAACATTGTTTTGTAATAAGTTGGTTAGTGTTCAGTCTAACCAACAGAAGTTCTATTCTTGCCAAATTGTAGACAACCCATGAAAAGCTACTCCAAATACAGACCTCTTGAAAAAAGATGAACTGAGCGCCACCCTTCGCAGTCACTATCAAGTTATGTAGCAGAACATTTTCCCACAAATTCCATTTGTCGCGCTAGACTGATAGACAATTTAGCGCGCGCCCATACTCCGGCTCATTGCGTATGCGCTACATTTCAGTGGAACAGCCTTAGCTTACGCTATGGGGTCGCGGGACATTAAGTTAGGTTAGTGAATCTTTTCGAGGCCAGGGACGGCGTACTCGAGGACGCCCGCCGCCCCCTATGATATAAGACCCGAGGTGGTGGCGCGTAATGTCCCACATGCCCTCTTTGACGTCGCGGGGGGAGTCAAACACCTCACTCCCTCCGCTTGACCACACGGGGCCGGCACCAGTCGAGGGTTGCCTTGAAGAGTGCGTTTGTGCCCCTGTAGCCCCCGGTGCAAGTGTGTGATCCCAGAACGGAGTGGTTTTAATCAGTAGAATTCCTACAAACTCCTCAGTCCACCCTGGACATTTATGAGGATTTCCACCCCGTTACCAAAAAAAAACAAAAGAGATTAGTGAATCTGCAACATAAAATTAATATTACAAAAGACAGCCATCAAGAAATTGATAGGTAAAGCCAGCTCCCAAAGCTCCCGTTGGTAGACTGGATAGGCTAAAATTAAGCTAAACTAAGCTTTATTAATTTACTAGCTTTTGCCCACGGCTTTGCCCGCGCGGTTGTCGGATATCATCCCACGGGAACGTGCTACCGGGATAGAAGTATCCTATGTCCTAACCCAAATGATGCCTTTCATCCAAATCCATTCAGCCGTTAAGGAGTGAAAAGGTAATAGATAGTGGCCCGATTTGAATTAATTAAAGACATAATTTTATCTTCAGATACGGACTTTCCAATCCCTTAAATCTCTTAAAAAATGGTACTATACAATAAATGTGAATTTTAAAATCATTGCCTATTTCACCCCCTTGGCGGTAATTGGACGTAATTCCTTATTTGTTACCAACAGCAAAAATTTGGATTTTTGGATGCATAATTTAACAAATAATTATTTTTTGAGTCAAAAATTAGACTATGTCCTTTCCCAGCATACCATCTATCTCCTTGCCAAATTTTATCGAAATCCGTTTGGTGGTTTAGGCGTGAAAAGGTAACATACAGACAAAATTACTTTCAAATTAATAATATTTTAGTTATAGCCTATAGCGAATCCACACTAATATAATATTATATTAGTATGGATTCGCTATAGCAAAAAAAAATACGGATGACACACGACGTCAATATACAGAAAGAAAATAAATTGGGGAATAAAACTAAATCTTTTCTTCAGAAATCATGTAAGAAAACTTTAGCAAAACAATTTCCAACTGCAGCAAGACGTGACATAAGCTAAATATGTTGCTGCCATATTCTTAAGACATTTTCCGTCACAGTAGAGTATTTACACTGCGGGGCACGTGCCCAGTTTGCGTGGACGATGTAAGACTCCGTAATATCCGACACGTGTCTTACTATGGAATACAGACGGCTATTAATAGTTTATTTTTATGTTCGTGCTGCATACGGTTTTAGAAAAAAACTAACATGTGAACTCGGGTCTATAACTCGGTTAGCAAGAAGTTTTGTAAGTCACTATGCACCTATGTTTACTTGTATAATGTGAAACAAAGTGAAATTTATTAATTGGATAAATCCACTTACCTATGACGACACGGAGGCGCTGCTGGAATAAGTCCGTACCTAATTAATGCCTGTCTCTCTGACTTCTTAACATCACGCTTATACTCTGATTCATTCGTGTTGACATTCACACATCATCACATTCACACACCCTCACTCTCACTCACACACTCGCATGCCTGCGTGCGTGCCAGAGGCGCAGCCTCCATACAACCCGATTCCTGTCGGCTTCCATTCGGAACAACCAGTCTTCTTACAACATTTTTTTTTCGTGGGTGGGAAGTTATCAAATAACTTCTCCAGCTCTGGGCGGAGCGGAAGGGCATGCCAGATGTCTACTGACTAAAACCCACCCGTGTTCCTTCAGATGCCTGTGGGCCAGGGCCACGATTTCCCTTTCGGACAAACTCGCAACCCTGGCAGGGGTCTACTTACACCTGTGTGTATCACATCGCATTACAAACCGTTAATATCAGTTTAAAACATCATATAAGATTAAAGGTATTCCAAAATCTGCCAATGTTTTTTTACTGAACAACTAATACCATACCATTAGCTGGCGTAACATTTTGAAAAATAAAAGGAAGTACTAACATTTTTGAGTTAATTAATTTTGACGTTATCTCGAGTTTATGAGAACTGAACAACTTTTTCATCGGCTTACCTCTAACAAAAATTATAGCTTCGCTACTGGTGCGTGCTGTATGTTTATCTTTAATACTCTTTATTTTTTTTATTTTTTTTTAACAACTTTTTTACCAAATTTGTTGTTTAGACCTTTGCATAAAACAAGTAAATGATACATATTTAAGTTTTGGAAGAGCGGAGTCTCCTAACACAGGCATATCTGCTTAAAAGGAGGCTTCAATCACTACTTGTTAAGATTCACTTGTAAAAATAATAAACCATTTTAATTTTTCTTCATGTTTGTTTTGTTTGCTTCTAGGTACATAGATTCGTGTTACGCTTGGCTTATATCGCGTTACCCTTCGCGTTGACCGCTTCTACACTGTGATGCGGAAGCGGTGCGCATCCCTGGTTAGTAGGATGCGGGGCGGCACGAACAGCATCCTGTTTATGGTAGCAAGTAGGCTAGATTGTGCGTATGTGAGTCACTGCTGCAAGGTATCGGCGGGGCTTGTCACCTTGCAGCATTGATGTCACGAATTGTTTTTGTGTTAATGTTTTACTAACATAGTTTTGTAAGTATTTTGTTACTAACACTATGAGTCTTGTTACTTGAATTAATTGATTAAATTAATATTATATTTTCACAGGCTGCAGTTACATGAATGTTAGTTTACAGAAAGCACCGGGACGTAAGCTAGACCTACTATTTAGTTTATTCATAGCTTGATACAGAAATTCCATTTCACTAGGCTACTGAACAATTTATTCCCACACAAGAGGGAGAGCATAAAAGCTTGGTTTATAACATTGACGTGTGCAACGCAAGTGGAGTACCGGTGTGAGGATTGAAATGTATTGCGATGGTAGACATGCTCAAACAATACACTGTTTGTAGAAGTTTCAAATGAAAAATTAGATACACAAACACGGACACAAACTAATCTACCAAAAAACGTAAAGTACTCGTAACATACCTACTTTAAAGAAAACACTCTTTTCTTGCTAACACTTTTACTGCGCACAACTGTACTATTTCACAATCAAACGACGCGGCGACGACGCGACGACTGGCTCAGCACTACATTTTAATATTTAAAATGTCTTTTACATTTCTCATACTTGGAAAGTACGCTTGAAGTTACCTGATCAGAGGGATGAAAACAGTACTTTTCGTCACTGGGAAATGATTTTCACTGCTGTCAAAAAATTTAAAAACTATGCAATTCATGTCCCAACTTTTTATAAAGCCACTCTGTTAAATCGCGGCGTAAAATTGTTATAAAAAAAATATTATCAACAATTTTGCAACATAACTTTATACTTATAATTTACTTTTCACAAAATTATTATTTAATTTACATAGATTTGAGCTTAATATTTACCACCAATCAATGATAAGAAATACTAACTAGTAGAATGCCACAGTAAAGGAAACAAAAAGGCGGGAAAGCGGCAATTCGATCTTCAGTTGTTTTGTCGAGGTTGAATTATTTACATAAACAATAATTTATAAAAAAATTGTTGATCAGATTCAGATATAGATTTAACGCCCGATTTCATTGGAGAAGAGGCTAAAACAGTAGTAGAATATTAATTTTAAATAGATATTACCAATATTGTTTATTTATGTTTTAATAAAATATTTTCTGTTTAACTAATCATGTTTTTATTTACTTTCCTCATATTCGGAATGAAAAGCAGAGTGTTTAGGTACCTCGGGTGAAAAAACTATTAAGGCACTCGAATTATTGGCTATCTCGTGCTTAAATAGGTCCCTTTCATCCCTTGTATAACACTCCACTACTGCATCACCCCGAAAAAAAGATAATATAATAATAGTTATTACTATATGTTGCCAAAGTAAAATAATACATTCAGTTGCCATAATGAAAATACATTTAAAAGTTTAACAGTGACACAGTCGATATTATCCGAAGTAGTATTAGAAGTTCGAAAATCTGACAACCAGTCTTACCAAGGAGTATACATAAGGAGTTACGTAAGGGGTAACATTTATATCTGTAACTTTTATGGTGTACATAATAAAGAGTATTCTATTCTATTCTATCGTATAACCCAGTAACTGGGTTGTGGACGTCGCAAGCTGCATCCACCTACTGGAAGCTGACCCCAAAATAGTAGGGTCACGGATAAGCAGATGATGAAATCAAAGAAATCTCGACAATACGTGTAATATTCCGCCTATAAAGAATATCACTGACCGGTCTGACTGATCGGTGGTAGAAAATGCCTCAGGCATTAAACCCGCCTTTGTACAGTATTTTTTTTTACTTGTGCATAAAGTTTTAATAAAATAAATAAATATCCCATATCTCAAATCCGACCCCATCTCACCAAAGCTCCTGTTTCAACCATACAACCAGTGCAATATCTGGATCTGAATCAATATGGCCGCTCTCCTAGAAGGCGTTCGTTCCTCGTATGACGTCACTACACATGTTTCGTCCGGATATTGCAGTGCTACGCTCTCAAACTTAACGCGGAGTTGAGCACTGTGACGTCAGAATATGGCTTAAGAACGAAGCGAGTTGGAATCTTGGTGTAATGTTATGTGGCAATATGGTGGAGATTAGAATTTAAGGCGACAATAAGCGACTTTTAATGATTTTATACTGAAGATCACAGATTTTTTTTAAATCATTAACACTACTCGTTTAGACGTCTAAACGAGTAGTGTTAATGATTTAAAAAAAATATATGTTAAATTAGAGCATTTTTTCAATAACTTAATAAGTGAATATTTTAGATTATGTTTATATTACATAGTGAAATTAATTTGTAAAGTTATGTCTAACGCGGATAAAAAACTGAGAATGGCGCAAAATCTACCAAACGTATTTTTCTGAAACCTTCACTAATTTAAAGATAATTGAATTATTGATCTTTTAGTATACGCGTTTTATTAAAATACCTCTTGGTTTGTGTATAATAAATTAATAATGCGTCAAATTGGGGACAGTGCCCCTTGACGGGCGAGTCCTATTACTGGCTGAACATACGACGCATTGCGTGAGCTCAGTACAGAACACGCAAGGTAACTACTCAAGGTCACTGGCATATATCTCCGTCTTAAGTGTGGAACTGAAGAATGAAAATTGCCATAAGTTTAAGTATATTTATTTTCTCTTCACAAATGTACAGTAGTAGTGCTTAAAACTAGCTTAAGGATAAGATTACGTTTGTTAAAGACTGGTGCTTGAAATAGGCATTGCAAGCACAAGTCACCAGGGCCCCAGGACGCTTCATATAAGTGGATGAGTAGAGCATTATTTTACTGATAACAATAATATATTCTGATACCAATTCATCTTCTAAACTTGGTAATTATGTCGTTTTGTTTGGCCATTGATATAAGCTCAAGGCTATTAATAATAATAATAATAATCCATTTATTTCAGGCTACGCAGGCCCTTAAATAAATACCTTAACCTAAACATACATATTTTTATTATAGTAACATTAAATTATTGAACCCGCACCACAAACGACTTGAAGTTTATGTTATGGCGCGACTCCAACTTCTCAACTCTCAAGGTCCACTTGCTCTTGAATCTGATGTATTCCACGAAGTCTTCAGACATCGTGGAGTGATGCAGACGGGATACGTACCTACAGCTGCGTTGACGGTGTTGCAGGACGCAGCAACATATTTTGCCCGCCAGAGCAGTACCACATCGATTACGGCAAGTGGACTTCCTTCGCTTGGACTCCACTTTCACGAAACCCTTCTTGTCTGGCTGCCCTTTTTTAAAGGCTGGGGATAAAATGCTGGGAGCTGGTACATTGCGGCTCTTAGATGCCCCCTCGGTTGATTTTGCACTTTTAGCAAAAACTTGCCATGCCACTTGCCCATAAGACCTAGGCAGGTCTGTGTACGAGTACAGGTTGCGCTGATATTGATAAATACCCTGCTGTCTTTAACATAAACTTTAAAACGTTATCATAATCAGCTAGCAATCCCTTAATACAGCAGTGAACTTTTTCTCTTTGTCTTGTTAACATAACCTGCCTGCTCATATACCTCAAATAGTATACGTGAAGATTTTTGTACTAAAAATATCCTTCCTCTACCTGAAACGTTCCGTTGTCGCTACACACAATGTATCATATAAGGTAATATAAATCGAAAAGGTAGGGAATTAGCATGGTGCCACGTTGCCCATCGTTTGCATTAAGGTCCGCTGGCGACCTTAGATTAATGGACTCGGACGCGTATGTGCAAACTATGCTAAACTGTTTGTATATTGCCTCAGATCGCATGTATTTTAGTACTTTACTTTTGATTATAAGAGTTGCAGTATAACAACTTCAGCGTTACGAAGAAAAACATAAACAATTAATAAAATTGTGGACAGTTACGTACTAAATGTCAAACTAGAGTAGAAAATAAAAATACCTGATAACGTTTTTTTATTTCTGAGAAGATTAATTATTATCGTTTGATTAATGTAATTATGTTATACATTTTTAGTATATATCAATGACATCCTTGTATTGTATTTGTACGCCTTCTGGTATAACATAGCGCGCTTGTATTTTTTTTCTATAACAACAATGTTATTGTACCTATGTTAACAAATGATTAAATGATTATTAATCATTTAACAACGCTAGGTGGCGCTGGCTAGTAAACAGAGCAGTGATTTGTGATCCTATTAATAAAACTTAAAAAAATTGTTAAACTCAAGTGCGAACTGTGTAATGCACATCAAAGTGAAGCTAGTCATATAAACTAACTGTGACAGTGTTATAAATAGGTAAAGTGCACTAACAACTAAAAAAATTGTGAAAATAGTGGCCACCTATAGTGACTTGAATATTTATGGAACTGGACGTTCGTAAGTTTGTTTACGTAATATAACATATTGTGACAATCTGACTCAATAATTTGGACGTCGACTTGAATAACTTTCAAAAATAAGAGGATTTAAGTGATACAAAAATAAGTAACAAATAAGAAGTCGTTTTTTATTTGAAACGGATTGACGACAACGCCATCTTAAGTCATATTTCAAGAACCAAGATAATTGTTACCAACGTCTAACTAAACAATGTTGCCATAGCAAGAACTATTGCTGAATTAAAATTGTGTTTAGAGACATCTATTGAGCATGAAGTTAATTAAAAAATCCCAAACTAACTAACAAATACGTACAACGCCCGCACTGACAGCAGTATTTCGACCAACTCATCAAGCGCCGGCTGGCCTAGTGGCACAAACGTGATACCAAAACGATTGAATCAACGAGTCGCAAGTTCAAATCTCACTTCTAACAAATATTTTTGAAAGTTTAGTTTAACCTAAAAAATGAATTTCTTGTAGAACATTACTTTCCGGCGGACGCGCACACGATCGGAACCAACCGATGACGGAAGTGATATTTTATCACAAACTTTGAACTGTACGACGAGTAGTCTGCCTGATATATCTGAGGACGAAGATGTTCCGCAATTAAAAATATTAAATGATGAGGTTGCTAGACTAACATCTCAACTTACTAGTGTTCATAAGGAAATAGAAATATTATCATTAGAAAACTACCAACTAAAGAAATTAAATGAAGAATTTAATTAAAAAAATGACATCTACAAAAAAATTGTCAACGCTCCAGGAAAACATAAAGCGAAGACCACATTAATGACTCCTAAAAAAAACACGAAGACAAAACAAACTCAGACCGCCCTGACAATTGAAAGGGACGACTCTTTACCGACGAACACACATAATGTAACTAAAAACATTAGCACCAGCGTAAGCCCATCTAACAAAAATAAAAACATACAAACCAGAACAGCTATAGTGCATGAGCATCCTTCTACGAAACAAAAAATATGCCTAATTAGCAGCGAAACGTCAAACAGACTTTATACAATTGCCGAAAGAACTAATCTGTGTAACTTTGAAATCTGTCACTATCGTAAACCTACATGTGGACTGTGGCAAATTCTTGACAAAATTGAAAGAAAAGTACAAAACTTTACACACTCGGACTATTGTGTGATTTATATTGGCGAGGAAGACTTTCGTAAAACAAATAACTATTTAGAACTTGTCATGTTTGTGAGGGAAAAATTGTTACCATTGAGTCACACAAACTTTATAATTTGTTAACCCACCTTTAAATATATGACAGATTCCAACATAATGTTTAACAGCCGTATAGAAACGTTTAATAACCTTCTTTATTTAGATATAAATGTTTGTAATTATGCATTCTTACTAGACTCAAATCTTAATCTACCTTATGATTACCAAACCGATAATAAAAAATATGGAACTTTAAATAACTCTGGTTTAGAGACTGTTGTATCAGATTTGCGAGACCTTATAGTTGGCCTAAGCAACCTGACTGCTACGCACTTAAAAGTTAACTGCCTCCCGCAAAATAAAAATAGTTTACCTACAGATTCGCAACAAGTAAATTCTCAGTTTTTTCTTTAAATACCTTACCATTTTACATCAGAACATAGCTGAGCTGATGAATAAAGCAGATAGTCTGACTGTAAAGCTAGTGGAATTATCTGACAGAAGAACAGTTATCGATGTTATTTGTATCACGGAGCACTTCATACAAACTGGTTATGAGGATTTATTACACATTCCAAATTTTTGTCCAGCTGCTTTCTTCTCTAGAAATGCAAAGAGAGGTGGAGCGTGTATTTTCATTAGAATAGGATTGCAGTTCAAAGAAGTACCGGACATAATATCGAAACAATCAGTTTCGGGGATTTTTGAATGCTGTGCTGTAGAGATAATAGCGCATAAAATTATTATTATTTGTATATACAGAATTCCTAAACCTAGTTACGAAATATTTTATGAAAAATTGGATTATATTTTAACAAAAGTTTGTATTTCATCAAATAAAAAAGTTGTCTTGTGTGGAGATTTTAATATTGATGTTTTAAAAAGAAACAAGGCCACTTTAGACTTAGAATTTTTTCTTATACAACCTAAAACTAGCTCTTTATACTCCCACACGGTTAAGTAGTCACACCTGTATTGATAATTTTGCACACAACTATTGGCGCGAGGCTCAAGTTGTAGATCTGGTTCTTTCGGACCATACATCTCAAATAATTAAAATACCAATTAAAAAAACATGTAAACTACAGCATTGGAAAACTAAAAAACAGGACATTAGCATGAATAATTTAATAACTTTTAAAACACACCTTAACTGTTTGTCTTTTGTTCAAGTCTTTGATGCACAAGACGCAAATAAAGCTTTTGATAATTTCATGGATGATTTTTCTCTTTTTTATAGATTATGTTTTCCGCAAAAGATGATAACGATCAAAACTAATAAAGAAACGAAATGGATATCTCGAGGAATAAAAACATGTAGCAAAAATCAAAGGCAGTTGCTTTGGGCATATAGGTTAAATTCGGACTCAATGAATAAAAACGTTCTTAGAAACTATACAAAACTTTATAGAAAAATTATCAAGCTAACCCAAAGAGCGCAAAATAATCATTTTATAAACACCGCTGAAAACAAATCCAAGGCTACCTGGCAAATAATAAATAAAACCAAAATGTGTTTGCCACAGGAGTCAGTTATGTGCATAAATACAGGCAATCTGTCATTTACACACCCCACAGACATTGCAAATGAATTTAAGAAAATAATTCTAAAACTGACATTACGGTAAATAATATTAATTTAAACAATCAGACATTAAATTCCCTTTCATGCAACCTGTTACAACTGATGACATTATAAAAATAATTTCTAGCCTAAAAAACACTAACACTATTGGATATGATGGTGTTTCTACAAAAGTCATAAAATTCACTAAAGAAATGATAGCTCCTCCATTGGCGCATATAATTAACTTGTGTATTGCTAATGGCATATTCCCAAACGGGCTCAAAATAGTTATAATAAAACCCTTACTCAAAAAAGATGACAAAAAAGAGTTAAAAAGCTATAGACCTATAGCGAAAATTCTCATTTTTTCCAAAATTTTTGAGAAAGTTATTTACAACTCTCTTTACAGTTATTTTGAAAAATTTCAATTATTTTGTCACGAACAAAAGGGATTCCGTAAGAATACTACCGCTAATATTGCACTCTTCGACCTATTAACAAACATCATGTCATCTGTAGATAGGAGAAATCCAGTCTGTGCTATTTATACTGACATGACCAAGGCCTTTGACTATGTGGACCATAAAATTCTGCTACACAAGCTACATAGTTACGGTATAAGACGGCACATCCTTCAGTTATTAGAATCGTACTTAAGTAATAGACTGCAATACACAGAAATTTCTAGAATTTGGCCGAAAAGTAAAATTGAAACCATATATAAATCTAAACCAAGGCATGTAAAATATGGTGTTCCACAGGGTAGCGTACTGGGGCCGCCACTTTTTATAATATATATTAACGATCTCCCGACAGTAACATCGAACAAAATGGTTCTCTTTGCGGATGACAGTACAGCTGTAATCAAGTGTACAAATCATAATAATTACGAGCAGGACATAAATACTTGTCTGCATGACATAATTAACTGGTTAAGCAAAAATAATTTAGTAATAAACCTAAGTAAGACGAAAATAATGCAATTTCATCAACGCACCGAAAACCCAAAACTTAGTATTGCTTACCAAGGCTGTAATATTGATGAAGAGAGTCAGGCGAAGTTTTTAGGTATAGTGATTGACAGCAAACTCACTTGGAAACCTCAGGCTGAAGTTGTGTGCAAAAAACTTAGCAAATCCGCGTATGCTCTCCATCAACTTTCTAAAAAAGTCAACCGTCAGGCTCTTTTATCAGCGTACCATGGACTGGTGGCCTCGGTTTTGCGGTATGGCATTATTTTCTGGGCGCAGTCTACCGATAAGGCACTGGTATTTAGAATGCAAAAGCGATGTATCAGGTCAATGTGCGGTCTTAAAACAACAGATAGCTGTCTGTCCTATTTTCAGTCTCTAAAAATTTTAACTTTTCCTTCTTTGTACATTTTGGAAACAGCTCTATTTGTAAAAAACAATCCACAATTATTTGAAAAACTGTCAGCAGTTCGAAAAAATCCGATACGGACTCAATATGTAAACATACTATGCCAAGTGAAATGTAAAACCGCACTTATGAAGAAAAGTTTTTTTGGTATTGCCCCACATATTTATAATAAAGTACCTGATGTAATAAAAAATATGACTGTAATAAAATTTAAAAGGGCACTAAACAAAATATTAATTGAGAAAAGCTATTACACAATTGACGACTTCCTTAATGATAAATCCCTGCACTGATTGATAAACTATAATTATGATTGACATACATGTTCCTATTCTGACACTTTTTATTCTGATTGATACTTTGACATACTTTATTATATTTTTGTGACATTAATGTGAAAATGTTTCTACTGAATTAGTCTGTTTTTTTGTAATTTTAATGATTTGACATTTATATTTATTCGGTATCAATCGATTTTTTTGGAATTGAATATTATTTGCATGCCCATGAGACGGTAGAATGTGGAGGACTACTTTTTAAGAAAACAACTATGTACGAATTACCCATGTTTGCAAAAATAAATGATTTGATTTGATTTGATTATGATTATGATAACGTTAGCTCGACATAAATTACATTTTCTAGAGATAGATATTCAGAACATTATTTGTCATTAAATCGTCATTTACTAATCGCAAAATTGACCTTGTAAATAAGAATGAGGCAAAACAATAAGGAGTTTTTAACGACATCGTCAATAATTTCTGAATAAATTACGCGACCTAAAGGTATGATTATTATTATTAATTGAAGAGCATTTCCAATAAAAGTCGATCAATAATTTCGTAAACGACGTTTACTTATTGTATAATTTCTGATTTCGCCTGTCTCTATTTGATTAAATAGGTAAATACTTACGACCCAATATATTACTTTTTTCAAAACCAAGGAAATAAGGTATATGCACCCGTTTTAAATAAAGGCTGCACTTTTTACTAGATACTAGCTGACCCGACAGATGTTGTCGTGACCAAATCTCAATAATTCATACAAAACTCCCATAGAAAATGCACTTTTAGTTTTCCCGAATTTTCCAAATTTTCCCGGCAACTTTTGAAACTTTTCTTTCCGTAAAACCCTGATTCGGACTTTTACGAACATTTTAAAACAAAAAATTGCCAAATCGGTCCACCCGTTCTGAAGTGATGCGCTTACCAACGAACAGCATTTCATGTTTTCTATTATTGAACTTGATAAATAAGCTACTCGTACATTCCAACGTAATTCAAATATACGCGTCCAAAAAACCGGTGAGTGTCCACTTTTCCCTTCTCCACTTCACACCCCTAGCTCGAGGGTAGAAAAATAACCCTCTCGCATAGTAGGGACAGAGTATAGCGTCGGACATTCATAAGATATGACTTGTATACAAATGTGTGAAAAAGGTTCTGACAAATTATGTTTATCACAAATAGCATTTTGTAGAGTGACGTATTCACTTAACTAAGAAAAAAATGTTTCCATTTTTTGTTCTTTTACTTAATCTTCGTTTGTTTATGTAATTCTCATTGTATTTCGAAACAGTGGTACAGTCGACTACAAAAAGATGTATACATTTGAAAGTTAAAAAAATATATTATATCCTTTGATGATGTTGTCATTGTTTGTTACAAATACTTGTAGACATGATATATGACAGATTTATGTGTCAATTAAATATGCCAAAATTATGTATACAGCATGAAGGACACTGTAATGTGTACGCTCTGAAACTAATTAACGTATTCGTCTTTGGTTACAATGGTTATGTCCTTCTTGCTGTATACATAAATTTGGCACATTGAGTGAACAGATATAATAAATAAATAAAATAAAATAAATAAATAAATAAAATAATCGTTATTACCATGTGTATAATTATTTGTAACGAAGTATGTACACTTCTTTCAATGGGTACATGTATTTGTAACTTTAGGGGGGGGTATACATCTCTTTGTAGTCGACTGTACGTGGCACACCGGTTGCCTTAATATTAAAATGGAAGAACATCCGGCTCGAAGGACCAAATTATAATGGGGTCTAAAGGCCCATAGGAATTGACTAAATTTATGGTTTTCAATCCAGAATGAATGATGTAATTACAATTTATTTTACCGCCTCAAGAGACCAGCAAAAATTACAGGATAATCAATTGTGACTACAATTACTTAATGAATAGTGGTACTCACGCTCGACCAGCGCATCCTGGACATACTGTACCACTGGTAATCTTGAATCTTTGTATTATATAATTGTATAGCACAGGTGTGAGTACTATGTACAATAGAGCTACCATTTACCGGGTAATATGTCTTTCATTGACTTGAATGTACCCTGGCGGCTGAGAGTATGTCATGCTCACTCATATGTCTCGCTGATCGTGGCGTGTGTGTTGGATCATTTAGCTCCCTTCAAAATGGTTAAGCTGAATGGTGCTGATCCATGCGTCATGTTCGTGAACGGGCGCTGTCAGTTGGGACTGGTCATCTCTTAGCTGCTACGGCTTATTTTTAATTATTTTAGTTTTTTTGGTTTTTTTTTTTGTTTTTAATCTTTTTATCACGGACGCTTAAGACGTTTTGCATCGTTCTCACGTGTATAATTTTAATATGAATACTTTGTATCAATATTTTAATTTAAAAGAGTGTCCGTGGAGTTTCTTGCCCGTTTTTCTCCATAAGAACCTACTATATAGAATGGGCAACTAGCTTCATATTTGCAACTGACCGACTTCTTGACGATTCAAAAGTGCCTGTAAATGTTTTAATTGAAATAAATGGTTTGAGTTTCAAGACTGGCTACTCTTTTTATCATGGCACGCAAACTTGTGCTACTACGAAAGAACAGGAAGAACATAACAACTTCAAATATTAACATAATTGCATGTTAATTAAACCATAAACTTCTATCCGAAACTAAGCACCAACTAAAAATAACCCAAATCTACATACAATTAAGAGCGTTTACACCGTACGGCATTTCATACAAACTTTCAAGCCCTTGTTTTTCGAAATGACTGAACCGACTTAATGAAACTTCATACGCATAAGCACGATACAAAGGTCTAAAAAGTTAGTAAAGAACATTTTCGAAATGTCTTATTTAAAAACAGATAACTGGAAATCTCTGTTTCTATGGAAAATTTCAAATCAGTCTAATTTGGCTGTAACACTATTTTTAGAAAATGTTCTTTACTAACTTTTTAGACCTTTGTATCGTACTTATGCGTATGAAGTTTCATTAAGTCGGTTCAGTTATTTCGAAAAACAAGGGCTTGAATGATTGTATGAAAAGCCGTAAGGTTTAAACGCTCTTAAGTAGAAACTATACTGCAAGTTTCCTGAAGAACGCGATTCTCTTTAAACCACAAAATTGGCTGTGTTCAAA
This sequence comes from Tiliacea aurago, assembly GCA_948098905.1. Classification (NCBI taxonomy): domain Eukaryota; kingdom Metazoa; phylum Arthropoda; class Insecta; order Lepidoptera; family Noctuidae; genus Tiliacea; species Tiliacea aurago. The sequence goes on from OX402582.1 coordinate 23,942,178, forward strand.
TATCTAAAATATGATAATTCTGCGTTCATAGAATGTGAAGGCTAAGAAGTTCGACCGTAAGGTTGCCGGTCCGAACGTTCACTGAATATTAAATAACGAAATAGAATGGTTAATACGTGGGTATAGGGTTGAAAGAAATACATGTATGAAAGTCAGTTATATGAAATATTTGGGTTATGTTTTCAAAAATATTCGTCGGCTAGTTTTCGAGTTCTAAAGTGCCTCCTCAATCCATACGTCTGAATTGAGGAGCCACCTTAAACGTCCTATAACTTTTTATCAGTTTTATTAGAAATTCCAGGATCGGGCCTACAAAATCTAATTTACTACTAAATATTGGTAGTACCCTCGTTTAAATATGAGACATGGCTGCTTAATCCATAAAGACACTTAATAAAATATTTTTTTTAAAAAGTAATTGCTACAAGCATGATTTGTATCCGTTTGTCTGTTTGTCTGGATATAAGTAAAAACTACTGAATAGATTCTGATCAAATTTTGCACAAATATTCCCAAAAGGTGGTCATCGAATAGGCTGTATATTATCACGCTGTTTGCTATGAGGGATTAGCAATACTAGATTATGTCCGTATTCCTCAACAGTTTATGGCGAGATTTAATTAAATGAGAAAACATGTGGTAATATACGGATTTAACCTCTGAAATGAATATCATCACGCTATACGTATAATACGCTTTAAGTACCTATTGTCTGTGTGATACCGGACGTAAAGAATAGCACCTCGCCATTTCTTCCCGTGGGTGTTGTAAAAGGCGACTAAGGGACATACTAGAGAATGGGCAGCAGCGTTCTCTATGCATTTTAACACCATACTGCGATCGCCAACCCGCCTGCCAAGCGTGGCGATTATGGCAAAATCCCCCTTTGGGTAGACCTATGTCCAGCAGTGGACGTCTTTCGACTGATGATGATAATACGTATAATGAGCTAAGCAGTCGATCTTGATATGTTTATGAACGGCTATTTTAGTAACATTGTCAACGAAGTAAATATCTGTCAACGAAGTAAATATCCGAAACGGTTCCACTTTCGTCTTGTTATGCAACTTATGGTCCCAATAAAATACACAGTCACGTGAAATTTCACGCGGACGTAGAACTTGCGGACTTGCGGGTAGACGATTTGCATGTGAAGATCTGACATCTAGATTTTTCATTTAATCTAGAGTTTCATTTAACATGAAGATTATCTAATGTTGCAACTCGTAATGTCTATTGTCTTTGGCCTGCCTTGACAACTTGATTAGAATAATAACTAATTACTACTAGTCAACCTGCTCTGACACTGACATCAAGCAATGGACAACATTGTCAAACTTTTAACTTTTAAGGTTTTGAATACTAGGGTTTTAGCATTTTTTTTTCTTACCTTTATTTCTGATTATTATATAAAATACATCATAGTCTTAAAATATAGAATTTAGGTATTTTGTAATTTTTTTATTTTATTTTTGTAAAGTGTGTCTTTTTGTGCAGAATAAACAATTTCTCTTTCTTTCGTTTTCTTTCTTCTAATGTATAAATACACTATTTCCTGTTCAGAAAAAAGATGTGGGTCTTGTAGTCCCCATCACACGTGGCTTCCATCTATACCGTGATAATATTAACCCCCAATCTCAAAGACGATGACAACGACATTGAACGGGAGCGGAGAGCGTTGTCGGTTATAGCGAACATTTTGGCTCGCAGGTTTGCACGATGCTCACTTCCTGTAAAGATAACGCTCTTTCAAGCATATTGTACGTCGTTTTACACGACTAGCCTGTGGGCTAGATATACGCAAACATCGTACAACGCTCTCCGCTGTCAGTATAATAACGCGTTTAGGATGCTGGTGGGGCTGCCCCGCTTCTGAAGTTCGTCGGGGAAGTTCGCGGATGCGCATGTAGATTGTTTCTACAAAACCGTGCGCAAAAGGTGCGGTTCCATGGTGCGCATGGTGTGGGGCAGCTCGAACAGTATCCTAAGCATGATTTCAAGTCATCTAAAGTCAACGCCATGAGACGAGATAAATTTCATACTTTGGGATTTAAAACTTTAACTGAAATTGCGTATGGTTCAGTTTCCATTGCAACTAAAATTATTTTATGACGTTTAGCGATAATTTCTTCATTCATAAATCAACTTAGATATCTTGAGTTTAAAGTTGATAGTTGTATAATTTGCAATTTTATGTATTTATAGCTTCTCATGACGGTTACTTTAGACTGTGTTTTCGTGGGTCGCTGTTGTGCCATTTCACATGGGTTGCCACAACGGTGATCCACTACCATTTGTTTGTTTTTGTGTCAGTTCTTACTAATATAGTTGTAAGTCTTACTAGTAGTATTTTTCCGCCTTATTACAAAAAAGGTCTCAATTTTGACATGGCTTAAACCATGGAGGCAGTTTTTGTAATAAGAACGTAAGAGTGATTGAAATGTTCTCTATACAAAACTGAAAACTTAGTTCGGTACTAAGTTGTCAGTTTGTGTTTAACTTTACCATAGCCGGAATAAAGTTCGAAATTCATAATGACTCCATGATTTAAACCTGGGTCTGAAGATAAACCTTGTTTTTTAATAAGGGGGTTTGAGTATAAGGCCCGTATTTATAGAGCGTTACTCATTACTCAAGCATTACTTAAGACTAGTTTAAACCAATCCAATGGCTTGAATCTAGTCTTAAGTAATGCTTGAGTACTGAGTAACGCTCTATAAATACGGGCCTTAGATACTTGATTAAAGATAATTCTATTATATAATGACGCGTGTAAAAGTGCGTATTTGACCCAATTTACAGAAATAAAAATATAATTTCAATCATTCTGCCTAGTCTTTTCCCAATGGATCGACCTGTCTGGCAGTTATTACTTAGCCACGAGCTCCTAAATAAAATACCATTTACTTGGGTTTCGTACGTATTTTTCGGGTGACCACTGAAAATCAGCGCTGTGCTGAGGGTCTCCCATAGCACAGCATCACGCTGAGTGCAAGCCTTCTTGTCACAGTCATGACGTGCAGCTGCCGACTATTTGTTTTTTGTGCTCGTGATTATAATTTAGATGTGTTTTGTGTAACGTTTACCTAGACTTTTTTTTTTGGTGGTAAATTATCAAATAACTTCTCCCGCTCTGGGCGGAGCGGGAGGGCGTGTCAGACTTTTACTGGCTAAAACCCACCCGTGTTCCTTCCGTTGCTGTGTGCCAGGGCCACGATATCCCTTTCGGACAAACTCGCAACCCTGGCAGAATGTTTACCTATCCGAGTTTATGTTTTCATATGCACGTGTTTCTGTGATAAATAAAATATTTTTTTCTTTCTTTATTTTCTTTCTTTTCTTTATTTCGTTACTTTCTTTCTTTCTATTTAATGAACATATTATTATTTCCTTGATAGGTAGCCCATTCCCATTTGTGAGTCGTTTTTGTAAAAAACGACCTAAACCAGAGAAGATGTCCTTTTCCTTTCGATTCCAAATATTTCCAATATCCCTACGAATACCTCTGAGTGTAACAGATACCATTACCTATGAACACTCAGAACTGAAGCACTGGAAGGTTACGCTAAAAATGAGAACGGACATATCGCCCGGGGCCCCATTAATCCTTCGACATTCCGGGCCCCAAGGGAGAAGGGGGACGCTAATATACTTCACATAATTAAGGGACACGAATTTTATGATCGCATTTTCTGAACTGGCACTTAAATTAAAAGGGCAATTGGTAATTATGTTCATTTTGTTTTATTCAAAAACCTATCCTCCATGTTCTTAAGTGGCACTAGTGACACGCCCCTGGTTCGCACAGGTTTTATGACTTAGCAAAACATCGTGATTTCTTATTTCTTTCACAATATAAATTGTCTTTGGTCCTTGTGCTTTTCCTTGGCCCTGACATCAAGCAATGGACAAGATTGTCATGTCAAATTTTTTAGTGTATTGAATACGAGGCTTTTGGCTATAGATGTGTGTATCACAAACAAACAAATAGCCAGAAGCTGCACGTCATGACTGTGACAAGAAGGCTTGCACTCAGCATGATGCTGTGCTATGGGGGACCCACAGCATAGCGCTGATTTTCAGTGGTCACCCGAAAAATATCACTGTATTCTACACATAAACCTTCCGGAATCATCATCTGCCCGCCTTTTCCCAGCTATCTTGGGTACAGCTTCTAGTCTAACCCGATGCAGCTGGTTACCAGTATTTTACATGGAGCGATTGCCAATCTAAAAGGTGCGAACATAGCACAGCACAGACACTCATACACACGCCCACCCCCTCTCTCTCATCACACACACTCACACACATACACGCTCAGACATACTCATAACTCTGTTGTTTTACCGTGTTTTTATATTTTAGTTTCTCCGTTAATAAGTCTTATGTTTTAACCGTCTACTGATACTGATTTTAACTACCTTATTATGTTTTATTTGTATTCAAGTTCCGTGTTTGGCTTCTACCGAGAACGGACGTCTATCATTCGCGCGCGGGTGCTCTACTTTAGAGTAATTCGCTGGCGCATCACAATAACACCGTCGTCGCCGAGTTGCGAAATCGGTTTATCAAGGTCGCCGCGATGACCCAGTTATTAATTATAGTGTAAACAGTGCAATTAAATAATTGTGAATGTGAAGTTTCTACTAACCGTAAAATGTCGACAACAAAGGTGAAAATTAAAACTGACCTTGAAAAGCTGCTGTATGATAATTACATGCAAGAACGATCAGAGAGAGAAAAGCTGGAACGTCTTGTTAATGATCTAAAGGTCCAAATAGAAGGCCTCCAGCGCCAACTTCAAAACCGCCAAAAAGAAAATCCCAGCTCCAAGGGACAAGGAAATAATGACTCTAAGGAATTGGAAGCTAAGAACAATATACAATTTTCTCAATCTGTAAAAGAAAATGTCGAGTACTGTACAGATGAGGAAGAACTCGCTAAAGAGACTGATTGGATTAGGGCCAAAAGTAGGAAGAAAAGGAAGCTAAACATCTCCCTCTCTCCACCACAACAACCCGGAACAAGCGCCCAACAACAACAAACATGTGAGAAAAAACAGGCATTAGTCAAAAAAGTGCCTCCACCACCCCCAATCATAATTGACGGAGTCAACAACTACCAAATGTTCTACGACTCACTAACTGAAACCCAACCAACTGAATCATTCACCGCAAAAATGATGAATGGAGATTGTGTGAAGATCAACGCCAAAACCGAGGACTCTTATAGAGCGATTGCTAGGCATTTGTCAGTAAAAGAATATCTTTGGCATTCATACGAGAACAAACAGGATCGACCAATAAGAGTTGTAGTGAAAAAATTACATTCTTCTTGCCAGCCAGATCGAATCAAAGACGATTTAATATTGCAAGGTCTGAAAATAGAAAAAGTTGACAACAAGTTAAGCTGGAAGAATAAAGAACCACTCAATATGTTCGTCTTATCATTTAATAATGACGAAGATGTCAATAAAATCTATGGCATAAAGCACATCTTAGGGTGCAAAATTGAAATACACCCTCTAAAAAATCCGAAACTTATTCCTCAATGTAAAAGATGTCAGGCATATGGACATACTCATAAATACTGCAGAAAAGAGCCAAGGAGTGTAAAATGCACTGGCAAGCATCTTACAGCCAACTGTACTAAATCTCCGCAAGAAAAACCAAAATGCGTCCACTGCGGCTTACCCCACCCAGCCAACTACAGAGGGTGTGAAGTAGCCAAGGAGATGCAAATTATGAAAAATAAAAACATTAAAAAGAAACTTGTTGTGCCAACTGCCCAACAGCCTCCTTACATAAGTAATTCTGACAAACAGGCACGGAAAGAAAGTATTCAGGTAACTGCAAAATCTGTTCACGCAAGCGGTTCCTATGCACAAGCTGCACAACAGAGCACGCAACCTTCAAATCTGGAAGATAAGATTAATCAGATCTTGAAGTGTATTACTACATTTGATAAAAGATTAGAGAAGCTAGAATCCAGCACCAAAACAGCTGTCTTTAATAATCAAAAATGACTAACACACTAAAGATAATGGCGTGGAACTCCAATGGGCTCCTCAAACATCAGAATGAATTACAGGCAGTCCTAGAGACAGAAAATATTGACGTGTGTTTGATTTCCGAAACGCATTTCACTAACCAATCTTTCATAAAATTTAGAGGATTCAAGGTATATAACTCGCTCCACCCTGATAACTCCGCAAGAGGAGGTAGCGCAGTTATAACCAAAGAAAATATCAATCATTATGAGCAGAGTAAAATTGAAGAATCAGACATTCCAGCCGCAGCAGTATCTGTTAAAACTAAATTTTGTCACGTTTCCATAGCAGCCTTATACTGTCCTCCAAGGCACATGATAAGAAAAGAGCGATATTTACAATTCTTTGAACTTCTAGGCCAGAGATTTATCCTAAGCGGTGATTTCAATGCCAAGCATACACACTGGGGATCAAGACTTACTACAACAAAGGGAAGGCAGCTCTTAAAGGCAGTTAAAGATACACAATGTCAAGTTATGAGCACAGGCAAACCAACGTACTGGCCCACTGACCACCAGAAAATACCTGATCTTATAGACTTTTTCATATGTAAAAACATATCCACCAATTACATTAATTTGGAAGAAGGTTTTCACATGAATTCGGACCACTCCCCGATTATCCTAAGACTTTTCAAAAAATTCTACTAAGAGAAAGCTATGTAACCCTGGTTAATAAGTCTACAGATTGGGACAGTTTTTCCCTTGATCTAGATAATATTATCGACCTAAAAACCCCGTTACTAAATCAGGATCAGCTGAACTCAGAGATAAACAAATATGTTGTTAATATCCAACAAAGTGCGTGGAAAAACACGCCACAATTAAAACGTAAATATAAGGGACACATCTATCCTAAGAAAATTGTGAGTTTACTATCTGAGAAAAGAAAGCAAAGAAAGCAGTGGCAGCAAACAAGATGCCCGCGGGATAAAACATTATTAAATAACCTTACTAAACGATTAAAGAGGAAAATTCTACAATTTGAGGATGAATGCCTGAATACTAAACTTGTGCAGTTTACCAACGACCAATCAACGGATTTTTCTCTTTGGAAAGCGACAAGAAATCTAAAAAGGCCGATTATACAAATACCGCCAATCAGAAACAGCAACGGAAAATGGGCCATAAGCAATTAACAAAAAGCGTTTAGGTTTGCCCAATACTTAGAAGATACTTTTCAACCCAATGAGAGCTCCATAGAAATACTTGAGAGTGAAAAGGTATCTGATAGTCAAAGAATTCGGCTTGTGACTCCTAAAGAAGTTCTTAAAGAAATTCAAAACAACATTAGCTCAAAGAAATCCCCGGGTTACGACCTCATAACAGGAGAAGTTCTAAAACACCTCCCGCACAAAGCTATAGTAAAGCTGACCAGACTTATCAATGCTGCATTTATGCTAAAACATGTACCTGAGCCTTGGAAGGTTGCAGAAGTCATTTTGATTGCGAAGCCTGGGAAACCACCCCATGAAGCATCATCATACAGACCCATTTCCCTGTTGCCCATATTATCGAAATGATTCGAAAAACTGTTATTAAAACGGTTAAAACCAATAATAGAAGAAAAATACCTACTACCAAACCATCAATTTGGCTTCAGGGAAAAACACTCCACAATAGACCAGGTACACAGAAAACTAACATTATTGAAAAGACACTCGAAAACAAGCAAGTCTGCGCTACCGTATTCCTGGATGTCGCGCAAGCTTTTGACAAAGTTTGGCATGAGGGTCTGGTATTTAAACTTAGACGCATGCTACCTCCAGAATTTGCAGATATTCTAGAATCATTTATGAGTAACAGAATGTTTAGAGTAAGGCAAGAGGATGCATATTCCGAGCTAAAAATTATAAAAGCTGGGGTACCACAAGGAAGTGTGTTAGGCCCAATCTTCTACTTGCTATACACATGTGATATCCCAGAGCTGGAAAACAACACGATTGCGACCTTTGCAGATGACACTGCTATTATGGCTACCGGATCAAGCCACAAAGAAGCAGTAGAAAAAGTTCAACTAGCTGTGAACAAAGTTTATGACTGGACACAAAAGTGGAAGATCAAACTGAATGAGTCAAAATCAATTCACATTGACTTCACTAACAAACACTGCGATTACCACCCAATCCATATAAACGGCATGCAAGTGCCTTATGCTAAAACAGCCAAATACCTTGGCATAACTCTTGACGCCAAACTGCGTTGGAAAGCTCACGTCAAAAAGAAAAGACGGGAACTTGACATACGTTATAAAAGTATGTATTGGTTACTCGGAAGAAAATCCTGCCTATCAGTACATAATAAAATTATATTATACAAGCATATTCTTATGCCAATTTGGACGTATGGTATCCAACTTTGGGGCTGTACTAAACGAAGCAACGTTAAAATAATCCAACAATTCCAAAATAAAGTACTCAGGGACGCTGTAAATGCACCATGGTACATTAGAAATGACGACCTCCACCGAGACCTTAAAATGGAACCCGTCACCACCATCATCCAAAAATTTGCTGAAGCCCACGAACACAAACTTCACCGACATGTGAATGTCGAGGCAATTCAGCTGCTAGACAACACGGACATAGTGCGTAGGCTAAAGAGAACTAAACCATTTGAGTTAGTGTAGTGTATAAATAGTGAATTAATAATAGTAACAATGCTGTGCTATATATATAACACATGAACAAAGTGTTTTTATTAATTATCAGACTCTAAGAAAGTGCTACGGAATTGTGTAAAAGTGCAAATTGACACTATTCTTAGTTATAACGTAATCTATCACGTAAAATAATAAGTTAGAGTTAAATTGCTTATTAGTCTATTAGGCTAGATTGTAATAAATTATTAAGAACTTTAGTTCTTATTAATAAGGAAAAAAAAAAAATATTATGTTTTATATCATGACACTTGACTGTCAACTATGTAGCGACACTTCTCCACGATGTTTTAAGAGCAATAATAGAGCCCATGGCTGAACGCTGACCCTCAAAATACAGGTCCAGGCCTAGTTTAGGACGTTAGGATCAGATTCTTGGCAATACATTTGTGTGCTATATTATTTCGACCTACTTGTTTGTAATATGTATTTTAAGTGTCAAATATATGTTTTTATTTTTTTTATCTGACCTCCACAACTCAGTTACTGGGTAATACGATACCCCTTGGTAAGGCTGGTTGTCAGGCTTCTGACGAGCCGTAACGACTGTTAAAGATCCACGAATAACAGCCGAGACCAATGGTTTAACGTGCTGTCTGAAGCACGGAGGGGCAAGAGTAGCTTAACCTGAACGATCGATCCGTGCAGCTGTTATTTATCATCATTTCAGCTGACAGACGTCCACTGCTGGACATAGGCCTTCCCTAAAAAGGGGGGTTTGCCATAATCGCCACGCTTGGCGGGTTGGCGATCGCCAGTATGGTATTAAAATGCATAGAGAACGCTGCTGCCCATTCTTTAGTAAGTTCCTTAGTCGCCTTTTATGACACCCACGGGAAGAAATGTGATATGTGTGATGGCAGCTGTTATTACTGAGTCATAAACCTTCCAAAATAAATTCTCTAAATGATGGTGAAAACCGTAATCAGTCTTTTGAAGAACAACGTGGTTACACAGACGGACACAAAAAGCGATTTTAAACACCACATTCTTGAAACCACACTCTTGACAGCACACTCTTGCAACCACATTCTTGTAATCATACTTTTGGAAGCACACTCTTGTTACCATACTCTTGAAAGCACACTCTTGAAAGCACACTCTTATAACCATACTCGTGAAAGCACACTCTTGTAACCATACTCTTGAAACCACACTCTTAAAACCACTCTTGAAAGCACACTCTTGTAAACATACTCTTGAAACCACACTCTTGAAAGCACACTCTTGTAACCATACTCTTGATAGGACACGCTTATTTATTTATTTATTTAATTTACACGGCTTAAAAAAAAACAATTACATAAATCAAAGTACATACAAACATAACACATACACTAATAACGCCAATTAAATACAATTGTTTCAAAAAAAAATTGGCACATAACCATTACATTGGCAAATTTATTGGCGAACAGATCGCAGTCCGGGTTGGCTTCCACGAGCTTATTTAGTGCGGTTAGCACGCGCGGTACGGGAGACGCAACACGGGCTGCTGTCCGACACGAAGGCACGCCTAGCAGCCATACCCACCATACTCTTAAAATTACACTCTTGAAAGCACACTCTTGTAACCACACTCTTGAAAGCACACTCTTGAAAGCACACGCTTGAAAGCACACTCTTGTAATCATACTCTTGAAACCACACTCTTGAAACCATACCTTTGAAACCGTATACAACGAGCCGCTACAGACAGTGGCGACTTTAATTTAACACACGGGCTAGTGGCCAGTAATCATAAAAAATATAATAAGATAAAATACATCGTACATCGAAAAATTTAAATTTTCAAACAAACTAAATAATAACGCTCTCTCCTTCCTTCAAGTTCGTCTAGTTTTTGCACGTTATTCGTTTTAATTTCATTGATGCGATGTTATGATCCGTGACCCCGGCAAATGACCTACAGTTCTTTAAGTACAAGTTGCTCCAAAATGCTATTTTAGAAAATTGTTAATAATTCAATAAATAATAACTTTTAATGAAATTAAAATATCTTCATAACAAGAAAACGCGAAACCCAATAGATGACTTACAATAATGTCGCTATTAAAGCGGCAGGCTGTAGATTCCCACATTGGGTATGATAAAGGACGAGTGAGTGAGAAGGCCGTAAGTTTGAACACCATCCGTTGTGTTATTGATTTATCATAAAATACCTTGTAGATCTAATCACGTGCTACGCAGTAGCTGACGTAACCATGACGGCTACATCGTAGCAAGTGTGCAAACGTAGAAAGTGAAAAAGTTTCAAAACTGGAACAGAAGTTATACAGTTTGAGTTGCACTATTGATGAACGAACACATACTTATCTTTGAACTCATATTTCATGGTTGGTCTTCATTGGTCTACATTGTCGTAACAATGTAGACCTTTGAGACTGCTTAACAATTCAAAAGTGAACTTTTTCTTTTTTTTTTGGGTAGGGGAAATTATCAAATAACTTCTCCCGCTCTGGGCGGAGCGGGAGGGCGTGTTAGACTTTTACTGACTAAATCCCACCCGTGTTCCTTCCGTTGCCTGTGTGCCAGGGCCACGATATCCCTTTCGGACAAACTCGCAACCCTGGCAGGCATTGGTCCTAACGGACCCCGTCAGTTGGTGCTGACATCTCTATGAGGCGCACGTGGAACACAACGCGCCGTCGACCCGGGCCTGGTCCTTATCGGACGGCGAGCTACCTATCGGTCACTGCGGATGGGGAGCGATGGGTAGCTCGCCGTCCGATATCCGTCCGGTCAGCCCGCGCCTACGGTGGCCGGAAATCGGCTTGCGACTCCCGACGCCCGGGTCGGTGTAATTGTAGTGAATACTTTGAGTTAGAGTTTGTAGCTAGCGCAGCAGTGCTGCGGCGTAGCCACTGAGCCACCTTGAAAGAAGCCAAAGTATACGTTTTTACCCGAGCCTACGGTGGCCGGAAATCGGCTTGCGACTCCCGACGCCCGGGTCGGTGTAATTTTAATGAATACTTTGAGTTTTGAATGTGTAGCTAGCGCAGCAGTGCTGCTGCGTAGCCACTGAGACACCTTGAAAGAAGCTAAATTATACGTTTTTATCTGAAATTTTGCAGTACAGGTACAACATTTATAGACACTGCATATACAGATATAAAACTTCTATGTATAACTACCAAAATAGTGAACTAAATTCTATTTCTACTTATAAAGTGCAAGAACAAAGCGAGCGTAGTTCACATAAATTTCAACAAACTTATCTTTTACATTTTTCTTCAGATATGAGAATTTAAAACCTAGTCGCTAAAATAAAGTGCTAGGTAGTTTATATTTTTTTATCGCGCTCTATTCAACTCAGGTGAAACCGTGAAATAGTATTTCAGATTAGAATGTGCTGCAATAAAAAAATATTTCACAGAGGAATTGATAAAATTGTTCTAGTGAATAATGTCGGAGTTATCTTTATTCTGTTGTAAAATATATTCAATATCATAAATGTAATGTAAATCTAAGATACCAACGGCTAATGTCATCGAGAAAATACCGGCTAAGTGCGTTTTGGACCACGCACAATGAAAGGTTCCGTAGTGAGGATTAATTTATCTCAAGAACAAACCTAACATTGTAGGTAGTTGAAACACATTATCATACATTCCAACTGCAAATGTACGTTTGTACGCACAATATTGACTGATTTACCATGTTATTTTAGGACCATAGACTTCGTAGAGATTTTCCTGTAAAGAACTATTTTCAGTATTTTTTTCAAAATTTTAGGCTCAGTAGTTTCGGAGATAAGGGAGGGGATGGTGAATGTTTATCTATGATCTTAAATAACTTTAAAAGTATTTGTTTTAAAATTATAAATTAGAAACTGAAATTAACAAGTCCTTACTTTTATATGTCACGCCGTCACACGGTACCGTTAGTAAAACTTTTGTTTTTAATATTCTAATTTGCCCCCCAAAACTGACCCCCATATTCAAAATTCATTTATTTACGTTACACGACCGTGTTTGAGTCACAGAAATTCATATGTGTGCTAAGTTTCAACTTAATCGGTCCAGTAGATTCGGAGAAAATTGGCTGTGACAGACGTAAAGACAGTACACGAGTGATCCTATAAGGGTTTTTTCCTTTTGAGATAATAATATGGAACCCCAAAAATCTACTTTGAATTGAAATGTCACTTTGTCACGCATTGAGTGTTGATCAATCAATGTTCATTATTTCTCTGGGTGAGAAAAAGCTTTTGTCTTGCAACCAGACCAAGATATCCTTTACAGGAAAGACGTTGAAGATTTGCATGATTCATACATAAATAAACGTAGGAACACACGTTGTAAACAACAACAAACACACAATTTCACATGTACTTCTAAAATAACTTATTTAATTTTGTAGCATTATGGCTGTAGCAACACTCCATCTCTCTCGTCTCCTACGTTAGAAAGAGAGAGAGCACTAACTTAGAACAAGAGTGTATTTGCAAGTGTATATGTTTCCAACATGGCTCCGGGCGTTGTGTTTAGCCAACGATCTGGGTTGGACCGGATATTACAAGTCGCTTGACGCCTTCACACGACTCCAATATTGTGCTGTTTCGAAGTGTTTTGTAAAGTAAGAATATTAAACATGTTCGTAAAGAAATCAGTAAAATTCCTGTAGCAAAATAACCTTAAGTTCTTTTTGGCCTGAAGGATTACGGAGCTATCAAGAATGATGTAAATTCCAAGTTATTTTTGAAACCACTGAAATATTTTTTTTATTTAGGATGGGTTTGCTCTTGACCTTAGTCTATGGCAGAGGTGACAGACACAAAGTCGACGATGGAGTGAGCTTACCCAGAAGAAGCCGGTTTACTCTAACTTTGAAGAGATTAGGGTTGTATGCGTTCGGAAACACAGACGCAGGTAGAGAGTTCCACTCTTTTGCTGTGCGCATTAGAAAAGTCATTTGGAAACGCTTAGTGCGAATTTGTGGAATAGCAACAAGGAAGGGATGGTAACCTGCAGTGCGTCTAGATGTCCGATAATAGAAGGGGGCCGGTGGAATGAGGTCGTGGAGTTCTTAAATAATAAATAAAGTTAGTAACTGAAAAAATTGTCTCGATCTAAAAACAGCGTGGATTTTTTTTTTTCTCACTTGTGAGGATGCGTATGCAGAGGAAAATAAACTGTCCTGTCTGATATTTATACCAACTTCTCAGTGTCACGTGTACCGTAATTCCATTTCTAAATCTACAACAACAACCCACACAAAATCACAAAACAAATTACAGAACAAAAATAACCATGATTTATATAATAACAAAAAAAAACCGGCCAAGTGCGTGTCGGACCACGCACAATGAAGGGTTCCGTAGTTAGGATGCATTTATCCTAAAAACAAACTTAACATTGTTCTTGAAAAACATGTTCTCCCATACCCATCGATATACGTCACAGTCAATTCTCCAACTGCAAATATAAGTTTGTAATCGCAAAAAACATTTTTTTTATGTGATAAACTAAAAATTTACAATTTTAGGACTTTTTCCTATACTTGTGCTGTGAGATCTTGCTTCTTGCCAAATTTCATGATTCTAGGTCAACGGAAAGTACCCTATAGGTTTTGATTTATTTGCGGGTATCGAAATATGTCGCAATAATGTCGCATAAATTGCCGTATTTATTTATTGCGTTAACTTAGAAGCTTGATTTTTTTAGAGCTCCAAGGGACCGTAGATTTAAGTATTTGATATTAATTTCAACTTGATACCTACACGCGTTCCTGAGAAAAAGAGTCTTGACAGACTGACAGACAGACGGACAACGAAGTGATCCTATAAGGGTTCTGTTTTTTCCTCTTGAGGTACGGAACCCTAAAAACATGGCAACATCTATTACATGCGACTCCCACGTCCAATATCTCTGCCTAACCCCTACGGGACATAGCTCATACGAAAAACTCGACCATACATTCATGCCATCAAAAAATGAGTGACAGACAAACAAAAACCTTTTACTGTCAGCAACTACGAATATAAAGAAAATCGCACATTTTTTTCATAAGAAATCTCAAAGGACAGTCACTGGGAGCCGAAAAAGTGATATGGGGGCGTCTCCAAATGTTGGCCATTAATTTGAACCTTGGACATGACTGCGAGGCGATGACAGGCCCATTCTGAGTCGTCTAGTAGAAAGTTGTTACACGTATTGTGTTGGCATATACAGCCAAGTGTTGGATATTGTTTATAGGTGAGTCATTCATCTTTCACACCCACGGTTACATACTGTTTTTAGCCAGGGATTGAAGCTAGAACGTATGACGTTATTATTTTACACTACACCCACATCACCACGAGTCTCTGTGTACGCAAACAGCTTTATATTTATAGATCAAGAACATATGATAGGGTTTTTTTATTCGTATATCAACAGTTAATACAAGAGAATTCACTTATATTGCATAGAGAACGCTGCTGCCCATTCTCTAGTAAGTCCCTTATCCGCCTTTTAGGACACCCACGTGAAGAAATAGGTGAGTAATAGGAATTATTTTATGTTAGTTAATAAATGCCTTTCAAATCTAGTAAATTTGATTTTCTTTTTACTTTCATTGACAGGTTATATTGGGCCTCTTAGGACTGGATAAGTTTTGAAATTTCGCAAGAGTAAACTTGAGAAAACCTGGACTTGTAGTCAATATATGTCTGAAATCGCCAACCCATCTTGAGCAAGCGTGGTGATCAATGAGGGTGCCTTCTCTGTAGAAGCAGAGACTTTTGCCCTGCCGAGTGAAAATAAAAGGCTGGTATTATACAATATTAGTTTTAGTATATGCGAAACCCGAAACACGTGTCTAGTATTTTTATTTAAAGAATTTATGTACAACATTTCAAAACTGTATCATGAAAAATCACAAAGTTATAAGGTTACCGGGTTGTCCGTAAAAAAACATGCTAACGTTGATAAAAATTGATAATAATTTGGCAGTACGTACCTAATCGTACGACGATTGTACGAGTATTGTAAGTAATTAAATGGTGATACCATTTAATTACTTACAATACTCGTACAATCGAATTCATTATTTAGGAAATTCATTATTTAGAAATGTTATTTTTGTTTGTATGATAATATTTTTTATTAATGTTTGATAAATATACCAACGCGTGACGGCGGTGGTGGCCCATATGATGTGATAACTACCGACCGCTATTCACATTCACATCCACAATACCAAAGGCTTTGCTAGCGCCATATCAAACTTAGCAGAAGAAGGTAGAATTTTACAGATTTTAGCCACTCTCATACAGTCAAGGAAATTAATTGTTAAACGAAATGATACCGTACGTCAATTTGCCGTATTTTAGCCATTTCCTACAACTGTCAAAAAATGTCAGTTGGGATTTTTAATCTCAAACTCAAACTCAAAGCATTTATTTCAATTAAACCAATTACAGGCACTTTTGAATTGTCAAAGAGTCGGTCAGTTAGTCAAAAAGTTGAAGCTACTTGCCCATTCCAAAACGTACATGTCTATGGAGAAGAACAGGCAAGAAACTCCAAGGACACTCTTTTAAATCAAGATATTGTTCGTATTCGAACATAGATTTTAAGCTTGCTTTGTTTGATTATGCTGGCTACTTTTATAATTTGTTAGTTTCAACTGGCAAAATAATATGTGAGAATAAAAATGTCATAAAAATACAACCGAAAAATGTGTACGCGGATTTTGTATTGCAATGATCATATCGATTAAAGTGATTTTCTAAGTATTTCACGTTATTATTTTATTTATGATTTCGCCACGAACAGATATTACAAAATCCTGGGTACATTATTCTTGTCGCTTCTATATGTGGGAACAATGTAAAAAAATATATAATTTAAAAACAATTCAAAATATAAGATATATGTTCTTTACTAACTTTTTAGACCTTTGTATCCTGCTTATGCGTATGAAGTTTACGCCTTTACACTCTTAACAATTGATTTCCCTGACAAACCGACCCCAGCACTATTACGGAAAAGACAGATTCTACCCAACAATTCCCACAAAATACTCAACGAACCACCATTATCATCCCGATTATATTCATGCCAAAACAAACACAAGCAGCCTTTTACGTGAAGCGGTGTGAGCGTTACCCCTTCATGCAATAGTACATACACACAGAAGTTTGGTCTCAACTTAAAAGCCTGAAGAAACCTTTTTACTTTGTTTTTCTAACAATCCGTAGAAGTTTACTCAAACGTTTTAGACGAAAACACTGTTTACGAGGTGAGAGTATAATATGTATACAGACTGACTTTGAAAACATGCGACAAAATGTAAGGGAGTGTTCTACCCATCAATATGAACAACTTTTACTATGGGACCAAATTAGAATTCGCAACAAAAAAATCGACTTTCCTTTATAAAGGTACATAACCGATTGGACCATTTTGTATAAGAAGGTCGACTTTTTTGTTGCGAATTCTAATTTGGTCCCATAGTAAAAGTTGTTCATATTGATGGGTAGAACACTCCCTTAAAATTTATCGCATGTTTTCAAAGTCAGCCTGTATACGAAAGACGTCCACTGCTGGGCCTCCCCCAAGCACCGCCACTTCGACCGGTTCTGTGCTTCCCGCATCCAGCGGATACCTGCGGCCTTCACAAGGTCATCGGTCCACCTTGTAGGAGGCCTTCCAACGCTACGTCTTCCGGTACGCGGTTGCCACTCCAGAACCTTTCGGCCCCATCAGCCATCAGTTCTGCGAGCAATGTGCCCTGCCCACTGCCACTTAAGCTTGGCAATTCTTCGGGCTATGTCGGTTACCTTGGTTCGCCTGCGGATCTCTTCATTTCTGATTCGATCACGTAGGGAAAATCCAAGCATAGCCCTCTCCATTGCTCTTTGGATGACTTTTAGCCTTCTGATAAGGCCCATTGTGAGCGACCACGTTTCAGTGCCATAGGTCATCACTGGCAACACGCACTGGTCGAAGACTTTCGTCTTGAGACACTGCGGTATGTGGGACAAGATATTGCGTAGCTTCCCGAACGCTGCCCAGCCGAGTCAGATTCGACGATTGACCTCTTTCTCGAAGTTGGACCTACCTAACTGGACAGTTTGTCCGAGGTAAACATTGTAGTGCCTCCGATCTTCATGAGAGTGGGTGTTACACGGGCATTTGACATGACCTTCGGAAGCTCTACTGAGGTCATCGAGCATTGCACTAAGGTCCTCCATAGTCTCAGCCATGACAACTATATCATCGGCAATCCGAAGGTTAGTGATGTACACGCCATTGATGTTGATGCCTAGCCCTTTCCAGTCCAGAACCTTGAAGACATCCTCCAGTGCAGCGGGGAAGAGTTTCGGAGGGATAACGTCTCCCTGCCTCACACCTCGCTGCAGAAGGATAGGTTTCGAGGTCTGGTCCTGGAGTCGGACCGACATAGTGGCGTTTTTGTACAGACACTTCAGCACCTCGATGTACCGATAGTCGATCTGGCACCGTTGAAGAGACTGCAGTACAGCCCATGTCTCGATCGAATCGAAGGCTTTCTCGATGTGGTATCAGCTGTCCAGAATACGTTGCTAGATGATACAGTTCCATCTTCTTGTAAATTTTACGTTCCAAGGACCTTTTAATGACGTACTTGAAATAAATGATTTTTTTACTTTGACTTTGATTTAGACAATAACAGCATTAAACATAACATAACATCACGCTTTGTTTCCCCGAAGGGTAGGGCAGAGGTGTGCCTGTAAACACCCACATTTCACCAGTGTTGTGTAAGTCCGAGCCTATTGCCATCAACCGGAGACAAATCCAGTCTACTGAGAAATTCCAGATAGAAAACCCCAATATCACTTTGCCCAACCTGGGAATCGAACCCAGGACCTCATGCTCAGCTGTAGCGCTTGCGACCACTAGACCAACGAGGCAGCCTTAACAGCAGTTAAAGGCACTTCGAAATGAAAGAATGATGTAAATGACAATCAGATTTGGATTTCAGTGTGGACTTAGAATTCTTGATATCCAAGCAGCGCATCCTATGATAGACTAGCTGCTACCCACGGCTTCGCACGCGTAGCTTTTTCTAAAATAAAGGCTTTAGTTACTTCTTATACCATCAGCTATCTGCCAACAGAAAATAAAATAAAATGAAAGTCCCGTCAATAAAATTCCAGCCGTTTTGGAGATTAGCCGGAACCAACAGACAGACAGACAATTTATTTTTTAATTGTCTTTTTCTTATGAGTACGTTCATATGCATTATTTTAAAAGCTGTTATTTTGACATTACAAACAGACTTTTATGTATTTTTGTGTGTAGATAGATTGATAGGTATTCAAGTAAATGATGATCACAATTGCCTAGAATAGGCCAGTGACACCGGGACTAACAACCGGTTTTTTTTTCCTTTATAACGTATCACAATTGGTGATACCTTATTCACATTACAATCTAGCCTATTAGCTTATAAGTAATTTAAATATAACTTAAACTGCTAAGTAACTATAAAATTAAGAAATCGTATAATAACGTCTTTCTTATTGACTATCAGTTAAGGGGACGACGCTTGATTCACATGTTCTTTATAAAAGTCACCACTTGCAGTACAGTTTAAGTTCACTTACACGGCACTAAACTAATTCTAACCGTCAAAATATCATTTATATTTTGACATGGCTTAAACCATGGAGCTAGTTTTTGTAATAAGAACGTAACTGTGATATGAAATACCGTTCTTTATACAAAACTGAAAACTTAGTTCGGTACTAAGTTGTCAGTTTAGTAACTTTAGCATAGACGGAATAAAGTTTGAAATTCAATAATGGCACCATGGTTTAAACGGTTTAAAATAAGACGGAAAAGGTTTTAACCTATTTAGTCTACGCACTAAATCAGTGTTGCCAAGGAGTTGGCAACCAGATGTGACGAAACCATAAAACACAGTATTTAAATGTTGGAAAGTACAGAAGTACTATGCAACATAGTGGTGGTGGTGGTGTGGTGGTGTAAGTAGTATTTCTTTAGAAATAAGCATCACCTTTGTACGGATTTTTCTGTTCCTTTCTTCTTGTATGTTTATAATATCTGTTTGTAATAAATAGTTTACAAAAGTACTCGTTGGAAACTCGTAAGTCAAAGTCAAATTGTTTATTTCAAATAGGCACTTTTAAGGCACTTTTGAACGTCAATATTTACAAAAAAATTGAATTGATTCTAGTCGCCCCTTCACAAAAGGTAGTTTCGTATGGAGAAGAATGGGCAAGAAACTCCACCGTTACTCTTTTAAACTCTTGTACAATATGTTTTATAGGTACATTTATTATATAATATAATTATATGTGAAGACGATGCGCCTAGAAGTAAGCGCATGTATACTCATAACTACTCGTACTAACCTCCGCATCACATTAGCTGGTACTCATCAAATACTACATTACATGCACCTCGTTCATAGTCCAACCTACCCCTTGATTATAAAGACACCATTACACTCTATGGTTACTATACAAAATGAAGTTGCCTTGTATCCTGCACACCCTACACCACAGGGACTCCTTATAAAGTCGTATAATAGATGTTTTAACCCAAAAACGCTAAAGAGGACTCATTTGCATACTGAGTTCGTTAACTTTAATTACTGAGCCCCACGGACATTCTTATAATATCTTTGTTACGTCGACTTAGGCTAAGGGGCTCGACATAAGGGTAGAGTTACAATGTTCTATCTCTTTCTTTCCTGAAAAGTTGGAAGGAGATGGCAATATCGAAGATAATTAAATAAGCAATTAAGTTGGAAGTAATAGCGATATTTGGTTTATTTTTCAGTCATTTCGTTTATCCGAAGTAGATGTTTACGCTTGTTAAATATTTAGGGACAGAAATGTTGTCTCATTAATTTGGACTTAATGTTTACTTTAAAGCAGTAAATGTCTCTGTTTACTGTTAATGTTATCATTTCCCTAAATTATGTTAAACTGGAAAGTTATAAGGTTGTAGCGGCATCAACATCGCCACATGTGAACTACGCGTCACACTGACAATCCGAAATCCTGCATCGCGCAAGCAGAGTTTACCGCGCAACTAGCATATATACAATATCCCGACATCAACCGTCGGGCAGTTACCCACCAGACACAACACCCATCTGGTCGGAGGATCCTCCCTTTTCTATAGAGTATGAGTGAACTTTACACCCTGTTCCTCATACATCTATACTGGTGACCCTGAGTATGAACGTAAGCGCAGCCTTCGTGCAACTACTTCAGCGTGACGTCATCATCATCATCACTTCATCAAGCTTTCGAGCGGCGAGTCACACAGCCAGCCAGCGGCCACGGCTTCAAGGGGTATCCTGACCACCAGCATGCAGCGGACACGCATTCCTGGTCATCACCCACAGCCTCATCAGCAACCTTGGCACAGCACACTGCACTTTCGGCCGGTCCACAAGCAGAGAACACTATACTCTCCTGGTCGACGCCAGCAGTCAGCCACAACCCGACGCTGTACTACATCCGACGCACTGGAGCATAACGCAGCGCCACCCCGACGCACTGGGGAATCACCGCAGACAGTTCCGACTCCCCGAGAACTATGCGGCACCCGGTTCCGACTCACTTGCCACAAGGTAAAGTTGTAAGGTGCATTACAATCGTTTTAAAGATTATTTCGACAGGAAGTCTAAAGAAAAATGCATAATTATGGATAAGACTATGCAAAGTGAGTCTCTTCGAATCCCTTGGTTCGCTGAAAGTCATACAAAGAGGTCGTATGTTGTTATGGCACATAGATTACGTTCTGGTCATTCCAGGAAATTTGGACACCTAATGAAAAAAGTCGAGTCCTGTACATTTGCTGGTGGAATGTGAAAAGAACAGGAAAGAGAAGTACATAGTGATGCGGGAGTTAAAAGTTAATATGTTTGTGTGGGGCTTTCATTACAATATTATCTACACCTAATTTGGGAGAAGCGAAACTGATTTATGAAATTGTTGCTGCATTACTATCTCCCTCGCTTACGCAACAATATACAACATTATTTTTAGTATATTGCGAAACCCAAAACACATGTCTAGTATTTTTATGTAAAGAATCTATGTACAAAGTTTCAAAACTGTATCATGAAAAATCACAAAGTTATAAGGTTGTTATGTTACCGGGTTGTCCGTACAAAAACATGCTAACGGCGCCCCCGCGCCTCCAGGGTCGTCTTGCGCTCATTGATAATAATTTGGCAGTAGGTACCTAACCGTACGGTGCTTGTATTGTAAGTAATTACATGGTGGTAACATTTTCCATCACACTTAATATTTTTGGGATAAAATATAACATGGTATAAAAATTATTGAAATCGATTCAGTTCCTTATTCTGAACAAACTATATTTAGGTTTCGCATAATACTCGTACTAAAAATAATGTTGTCTATTTGTATTAATAATATTATAATTAGGTACGTGTAATAATTAGTTAGATTAGGGTATGATGAGGCTGACGTACCTTTGTAAGGTAAAAGCGTCTAAATGAATAAAGATTAAAAAAAGGTGCATTGAGTAAATCTTTTCTCAGAAAATTTTCCAACTTCGGGCACTACAACTCTTGACACATATAATTATGTTGTAACTTATGCCCAAAGCAAGTCGTGCTTACATCCTTGAGACTCAAATTATGATAAGGACAAACCAACAAGAATCCATAATAAACCATCCCAACTTTGACCAACAAACCCCAAGAAGGTACATCGGCTTGCTATCCATTAAGGAATGCGCCTCATTAGGCTCATTCGCCTCATTTGATACTATACTTCCTTGTGAGGTAAGATCGAATATATTGAGTGGATGTTTTGGTGTAACTTCCGAATATCCTTGACCAATATAGATTGGCCCAAACAAACTTGGATTATTATCTTTGGTTTTGAGTAAAAGATCAAATAAAATACAGTGATAAAGACTGAAGATCTTGAAGACGATAAAATGAAAGCTTCAAAACAATAACTAGTTATCTTCGGGGTTTCAAAAGTGATTCATCACTGGAAACCAGGGACCGCACAACCCCGGATAAGAGTTAAGCCGTATAAAAGGTTACCTTTATCATGAAGTATCTCTTTGAATGGGTTTTTGCTTGAAACACAGTAAAAGGGTAACCCAGTAAAACCCCTTATTTTTAAAACCATACTGCGATCGCCAACCCGCCTGCCAAGCGTGGCGATTATGGCAAATCCCCCCCTATTTGGGGGAGGCCTATGTCTAGCAGTGGAAGTCTTTCGGCTGAAATGATGATGAATGATTTAAAAAAAAACATGCGGGGCAGTCTTTGGGGACTGCTGATAGAACTGAAGACAGTATACAATTAGCTCATGGAAAGCGCTCGGTGAGAATGACGCGAGTTCCATGATTTTTGTTCACCCAAAAAGTGCTCAACGCGACTAAAGAAGTTTTCACTTCATTAAAATTACAGTGTTTCAATTAAATCAATTATTTATTTCAAATAGGCATAAAAGGTTTTGATCGTCAAAATGTACAAAAAAATTTAATCGATTCTAGTCGCTTCTTCCAAAAGGTAGTTTCGTATGGAGAAGAATGGGTAAGAAACTCAACCGTTACTCTTTCAAATGTTTTACAATATTTTTGATAGGTACATTATTATACAACATTAGTTTTTGTTTACACTAAACCTGAAAAGGGGACATTGTACTCATAATTGTGAACAACTTTTTCTATGGGACCAACCTTGAAATCACGAAAAAAAAATCAGCTGTTCCATACATTTTGTCGATTTAAGTGAACACAAATGTATGAAACAGCTGACTTTTTTTTTCGATTTCAAGGTTGGTTCCATAGAAAAAATACACCAAAATTATTTAAAAACATCATAACATAGCCTGTAATGCCCGAAGGATTAGGCAGAGCCACATTTTTCTAGTAAAGTATGTTTAAGTCCAATGTAATAGGGGGCGAGCCTATTGCCATAAAACCGGGTACATATCCAGACTCCGGGCAGAAAAAACCCTGATGGAAACATTCAATAACAGTTTGCCCGACCTGGGAATCGAAATGATTGTTAAGTATTTATATCAATCAACGAGCTCAAAGAGAATGATAAAAACCCGGCCAAGTGCGGGTCGGACCGCACACAATGATGGGTTCCGTAGTTGGGATGAATTTATCCCGAGAACAAACTTAACATTGTAGTTGAAAAACATGATCCCCCATACATTCCAACTTCAAATGTAAGTTTGTACCTACGCACAATATTGACTAATTTACCATGTTATTTTAAGAGCACAGACTTTTTATAGTTTTCCTGTAATCTATAAGTAAAGAACTATTTTCTGTATTTTTATCAAAATTTTATGCTCAGTAGTTTCGGAAATAAGGGGCTGGGATGGTAATTTTTCATCTATTTTCTTAAATAATTTCAAAAGTATGTATTTTAGAATTATAAAAAATATATATATGAAATCCTTAAAACAAGTCCTTTCATTCGATATGTCGTCACACGGTCAATAAAACTTTTTTTTTAGAGTTTCTAATTTGCCCCCCAAAAGTGACTTCCATAGTCAAAATTAATGTATTTACGAAACACATCCGTGTTTGGGTCACAGAAGTTCATATGTGTACCAAATTTCAACTTAATCAGTCCAGTAGATTCGGAGCAAATCAGCTGTGACAGACGGACAGACAGACAGACACACGAGTGATCCTATAAGGGTCCTTTCCTTTAGGTACGTAACCCTAAAAACATTACACTCCTAGAAAGGAGTGTAATGTTTTTTAGCATTTTCATTATGATTTTATTACACGATTGTCCAAGAATGGGTCAATCGTGTAACAAAATCATCACTTGTATTGTTATGTCTTCAAATTAATTGATAAGAACAAAACTCTTTAAAGAAAGAAAATAAAACAATTTCCATTCAAGAAAAGAAAACCCGATGCACGTTTACTGAACATTGCCTTTCCAAGCAAGATACATAAGGTCTATTAACTTCTCGCAATCCTTTCTTTCCGAAGTATTTAAACGAAGTTAAAGCTGTAAGAATAATTACCTCTTCGCACGCCGGACGAAACTTGGCACTTGCTAAATATGTTACACTTGCACTTTGCTTAGTGAGTACAATATTACGGCACTGCGTTTTTTGTTAACTTTAAATAGAGTTTAAAGGCTTCTACATACTGGCGCGACCAGTAGAACAATTTTTATGAAAAATTCAAGGAAATTGTTCTACCGGTGTCGCTCGTAAACCGCGGCTGTTTCCACTGGGCCACCACTGCTTTAAAAAAAACATGCTCTAGAAAAAACATGATTTTAATAAAACCTCACATATATCGGATTAGTGGTCCTCGAGTAAATACACTAACGTACATACAAACAAAAGACGTTCCCCATTATTACAAAACAAGGTTTATCTTCAGACCCAGGTTTAAAACATGGAGCCATTATTGAATTTCGAACTTTATTCCGACTATGGTAAAGTTCCTAAACACAAAACTGTCAACTTAGTACCGAACTAAGTTTTCAGTTTTGTATAAAGAACGGTATTTCAATCACTGTTACGTTCTTATTACAAAAACTGGCTCCATGGTTTAAGCCATGTCAAAATATAAATCTTGTTTGTGTTTTCTTTTACATTATGTAAAGATACCAAACACAACTTCTCTTACAGAATTTTCCTTCCGTATTATCCGTACACTATCCTCCTAGTTACCATGCAAAAATATCTTCAAAAACTTTATTACATTCGCAAGATTTTATTTTTCAGTGTCTGCTAAAAGGCAGTTTTCTCAACCCCCTACATGCTGCGGGATTGTTAATATTCCGTAGTCGGACTTACACGAGCTTGCAACGTGCTTAGACTGGGAACCATTCCACTTGCCAATGCAATGTCTTTAATAGGACCCATAAATTGAATATACATTAGCATGCGAGCAACTACATGAAAATAGACTGTGTGTGTGTATCTGTAATGCAACGTTTGTATGATTGTATTGGATTTTTTTATTGGAATTGTGAGCAGGGTTTTACATGGATATGAGTTTTTATAATGTTATAAGTTGGAAAATGAGAGCAGTGGTGGCCCAGTGGTGACTTACGAGTCACCAGTGGGGCCGCAGGTTCGAACCCAGACATGAACTCAAACTCAAACTCAAAACATTTATTTCAATTAAACCTATTACAGGCACTTTTGAATTGTCAAAGAGTCGGTCAGTTAGAAAGTTGAAGCTATTTGCCCATTCCAAAACGTAGATCTCTATGGAGAAGAATAGGCAAGAAACTCCAAGGACACTCTTTTAAAGCAAGATATTACAAAATCCTGGGTACATTATTCTTGTTGCTTCTATATGTGAGAACAATGTAAAAAAAAAAAAAATTGTTTATTTAAAAAACAATTCAAAATATAAGATTAAAAGATTACAAATAAGCCCAGTACATGCGCAGTACATTGTGTAATTTAATTTTCAGCACTGCTTTCAAATCAAAACGGTGAAGTAAAATATCGTGAGGAAACCGGCATGTCCTAGAACTAAAAATTCGAAGACATGTGACACCTACCAACCCACACTGGGACCGCGTGGTGGATTACGGCCACTCCCTCTCACTGAGAGGAGGCCTGTGTCCCAGCAGTGGGAACAATATAGGCTGATTATGCTAAGTTGGTAAATAGACCAACTCAATGAAATGTAATTACTGTCTGCAGACCTGCAACTGCCGGAGGTGTCCTCGGCAGTGCTTTACGAGTATAATAGATCTGTCTCAAACAAGCATGGAAATATTGTCATTATTTTCGAAAAAAGAACACGCGAAGTATCGAAATTACTGTCAAAGAAAATCAAATCCATTGCAGGAGCGTTTTTTCAATTTGGAATATTACAATGCTCCAGCAATGTTGTATGAAACGGCGTGCTGGGGTTATTAAATACTCTTTTCTCAAACATGCTTGGAAATTCGAGCATTATTTTGACAACCTGTGGGCTAATTGCGTAACACACTATCAGTAGGAATCGGTTTCAATTTGACAATTCAACAACATGCATTGCGTTATTTACGTTGTTGAGCAGACAAGTTTTTCTAACATGTGAATCAATGGATTAGCAATATACTTCAAAATTATTCCGATTCCGATTCAAACTGTGTTACGCAATTAGGGGGCTGCTTCGAGATAAATCAAAATTGATCTACTGGCCAAATACATGCGAGCAGCGGCCACCAAAAGTTGTATGAAAATCCATGTATTGTGTCGTGGTTTAGCGGCCAAATAAATTACATAGTAAACTCTTAACTATTGTGTAATTTAAAAATTTAACGATCTTTTACTCCAAAACATGGCAACCAAGGAGGTAACTTATAAAAGGTTTTATTTCAATTTCGAACTGGCTTGCAAATAGAAATAGATCTATATATGCAAATAGATCTATGTTGAAAAAAAAAAACAAATGAACACATTTTGGCGCGTGAAAAATTATCGTTGTTCGTCATTGAATCTGGAATTTATAAATAATTTACTTTCCCTGCATTCTTATGAGAAATGTATATGCCTCGGCGGAAATGGCAATTGCCTATTTCACGGCCTTTGGAATAATGTAGGTACTATTTAAGATTAGATTAATTTTTTAATTTTTTTATAGTGCTAACGTTGTATTTATCTTGCATGTCGTAAAACGACAAGGCCTATTTGTCTATGTGACTGTTAGATAATTTCAACCTTAGTGAAGTTTCAAGTTAATGGGAATCGTTGTCAAAAGTGGTATTACAGACCATTAACTATGCTAGTCAAGCTTTTTTTATTTATTTATTTGCTCTCATGTACATCACACATTTTACAATAAATTACTGTCGGCTTTTGTACATGAACCCTGTCAGGGCAATGCAAAACATTATGTTGAATTGCTGTTGAGTTACATTAATTGTGAAATTAACATAAATTGAGTCAAAACTCATAAAACAATACATCACAGATACAGTCATACTTAACCAAATAGGAAAGAAAACTTAGTCATTACACCAGAATCGAAGAACCACGTTTTCCATAACCATAGATGATTTTATCTGCAATATCCGTAACATATTCAACCCTTTGCAAGTAACAACATCCTTAACCGTACGTGTCATTGATAACAGTACAGGTGACATATTTGTCGCAGATTCCCTCCAAAATTTCCCTCAATATAAGGGTAAATTAAGTCAGAATTGTGGTAACACGGCGTACCATTCACGTGTTAAATCTTCTGTAACACTCGTTATAAATGATCGAAGGGTAATAAAACATGTTTTATTGCATAATTGAATCTCGTTTAATGATACAATATTTATTGGAATTGGTTTAAGATGATAATGGGGTGATGTGGCGAACTGGCGACAGAGTAAAAAAAACAGGTCAAGAGCGAGTCGAACTTGCGCACCGAGAGTTCCGTACGTATATATATGATGTTGATGATTTCTGAAAAACTGTGCTATTTAGAGACATTGTTTTATTTTTCCTGTAATCTTTACATAAACTTCTATCACATAGAATAATTTCAGATTTTTATCTATGCAAACTTCGGAGATAAGGGGGGAATGGTATTCTTTTTTTAATTTTTCATCAAAAGTCGGAAACTATGCTGCCTAAAAAATTAAAAATAAATGTTTGAGAATATGCAAACAGAAACATGTACAGACGGCTACACATCAAGCTATACATTTCCAGTATAAACCGGTCTCGCATTGAATAAGATTTCCGTACAATGCGAGATCAGCGTAAACTGGATTTGTGTAGCTTGATGAGTAGCCGTGTGTACATTTAATATATAGTTCTAACTAGAGAAACTTTGGGAAATCCCGGCACTTCAACTCACGTCATTGAGTGAGCTGTTTCGTGGAGTGAGCTGTTAGTGTCATCCCACTGATGTAAATGTATTTAAAAACACCCTCAATAGTAATGTTTAGAAACTTAAATACTAGATTTGAAATAATAATTATCTATATCAATAGAATTTGAATTCTCGATTAAGATTGTAAATGTAATGCTTGGTCAATCCCTATCATCAGGACGGTGGGATGACACTGACAGCTCACTCCACGTTCACTTCACTTAAGCTTTCACGGTGAAATTGTTACAGAATAGCACTGCTGAGGGACTTAGTACTAGCCTAACGCCCTAATAGTCCCGATCACATCAAGAAATTTTTCACAACACCATCCACAAAGAAACAAATCCACGTACCCACAAAGTATGGAATGTCGCCGAACAGATTGCGTGCCAACAAAACGTAAATATCCTCCTTAAAGTGTCCGGCAGAAGTTACAAGTGTCCGGGCACTGGCGACCGAGGGTTTATGACAGGAAGAGTGGAATCCATAGTGGAAATGTTAAAGACTAGACAGGCAGACATTGTGTTTTGATGTTTATTAGACAGAGGATTGAGACTGCATTGAGGAAGTGGTATTTCGATCGCGTTATTAGTAGATCCTTTGGTATATTGCGATGAAAAACTATGAAAGAAGTGAATATTTTGCATGGTACAGACTAAAGAACAGTAAAGTTACATTAATTTAACAAAATTTTAAGTTTAAATTTAACAAATCACTATTAAATAGGAACACAAAACATTACACACAAAGAAACACCTCATAACACACAACACACACACCAATACAACACAACTAACATTAGACTCACGAACACTAACACACACACCACTTTCACTCCCCCACTTTTTCTCCACACCTGCATCCATCCTTTCATGCTCAAATAAATCTATAATTAATTACTTACTCAGCTAACTGATATTTTTGTTTCATGGTAGAATTAGCATCGACACTCGAAACCTAAGATCCATCATTTGCACTTCAGCTTGGTCGAATCACTGTCTCCTTAGATACAGGCCATCCCTAGTTTAGGAGACAGGATTTAAATTTTAGTTATTAAAGACAATTTTTTTTTTCCACTTGTGTCCATTGTTAGTTGATTAAGTCTTAGCATGTAACTAGTATACAACCCGTGTCTATGTATATTTTGAATCAATAAACTTATTATTTATTTATTTATTATTGCATATTTGCCGAAGCGCGTATGGATGACTTTTACGCAATAAGACGCAAGCGTGTGTCGTCACTGTTGGGCAGAGTACGCGGCAGCAGCAACGGCATTCTGAAAACTGTTTCGGGTTAATATCAGTGTCCAATACACTCGCTCTGGGTAAGCATCGTGGTTGGGACGGTAAAATAAAATGTTTTAATTGTTATTTATATTTAAATTCTTTACCTACTAACATAGTATAGAAGCTCCCTGTTGTTACTAACCATAATGGACCATGTTATCTGATAAATCAGTAAATAATAATAATTATTACGGGAATCTACTAATTTCATACAACATTATGTCTGTGTACAGCAACATTTCTCCGGCTTTATTGATGTGTAACATCCTTCCTCTGTCCGTGTGGTGCCGGACGTAAAGAATACCACCATCCCATTTCTTCCCGTGGGTGTCGTAAAAGGCGACTAAGGGACTTACTAGAGAATGGGCAGCAGCGTTCTCTATGCATTTTAACACCATACTGCGATCGCCAACCCGCCAGCCAAGCGTTGCGATTATGGCAAACCCCCCCTTTAGGGGAGACGTATGTCCAGCAGTGGACGTCTTTCGGCTGAAATGATGATCCTTCCTCTCGCTTTTTGTGGAACTAATTACGTGAAAAGGGACTTAAGTGTGTAACAGGAAGTGATAGCTTGAGCATGGAATAAGTAAGTACTTTTTAATAGAATGGAATTTGTAAGTACTTTTTAATAGAATGGAATTTGTAAGTACCTACTTTATAATAGCATGGAATTTGTGTAGTCATGGAATTAGTAAGTACTATATGTATAGATTGTATGTAGAGGGGGTTGAATTTCGACGTGGGCGATCACTAGTAATGAATAATTATTCGAATAAATATTTTAGTATAAATTAACTTTTCTAAATTATGAGTTAACCTTATTTTGCCGCAAATAAAAACACATTGGAGCTAGCCATGTCAAGCTAGTTCTCAAAATCACAATCTTTCAAGTGTAACCTATACTCCATTTGAAATAAGATTAGACATTTAAATAAACTTGTTTACAGTCAGTTCAACCGATTTTGACTTCTATTCCGTAGGCATAAGGATGGCATTAAAAGTAAAAACGTGCTTATAATACCAACTGTTTATTACTGCTGTCATTGGTCATGCCACCAACGCAATAGAAGTCAAAATCGATTGAACGGACTGTAAAAAAGGTTTATTTAAATGTCTAGTCTTAATTCAAACGGAGTATAGTGTTAAATATAACAAAAAAAATACGTTTAGACTGACACACATTCCCACTCCATCAAAAACGAAAGAAAAAACAGTTCTTCCATCAGAGCCTGCCTAACCCAATTTTATCTCTGTTTCCTCCTGAAGCATTTCCACTAACATTTGTGCGAAATTCACGCAAATGTACACAGCCAAGCCGGCTGTGTACACGGACACGAATTTGAAAGAGCCAAAGAGTGGCCTTTATAAATTAATTAAGCCACGCAACTGCCCACACTATGTTTGTGCCACAAAAGAGCCGTTGAGGAAACAATTGGTCGATTTTGTCCCCCGCGCTACATGGAGTATGTACCTATGTCTTTAGGTTTAGTTTCCTTTGTTTGTAAGGATGTGCACACATTAATGCAGGGACACGTTTGAAATGAGCGCTGTAGTTGCACATATTTTGATGGGATATTTGTGCTAAATATATGTGTAGTGAATAGTGATGGATAGAGTTCATGTTTTTCAAAATATAGTCTACTTTCGATAGCGGAACTAAGTGTTACTTTAGACATTATGCCACGAAATATAGTCACTGAAAAATTGCCAGTATTCAAATTCAGGCTCGCCAAATCGTTTCGGACGCAGAGTCTAGAAGTTTTTATTATCCTACCCTAAAAAAGTTTATCTTGGGGTAGACACAACAAAGTTGCTCTTGAAACTGAAATAGACCCGATTTCAAGCAAAATAAAATCAAAACAAACACTCGGAAGTTATATGAGACACCTCAATAACAATATTATTCTAACCAATGACCTTCATTCATATAACCTTCGTAGTCACCCGTCAGAATATTAAAAGAGAATGGAAATTAAGAAGTTATTCTGTTAGAAGTAATGTTTACGTGATCATTGAAGCGAAGATTAAATTTAAGTGCTTATATTGAAAACTAGCTGTTACCCGCGACTTCGTCTGCGATCCAGGTAAAAAGTAGCCTAAGTCCTTCTCTGGGTCATTGCCTATCTATAATATTTGCCAAATTTCATTCAAATCCTTTCAGCCGTTTTAGCGTGAAAGCGTAACAAACAAACAATGAAACACACTTTTGCGTTTATAATATTAGTTCGGAAGTTAGGATTACATTGGAAAAATGTTTAAAATACTATTTGATTCATCAACATTTCATTTTCATTCATCGTCTGTGTGGTGCCGGACGTAAAGAATAGCACTCCCCTATTTCTTCCTGTGGGTGTCGTAAAAGGCAACTAAGAGACTTACTAGGGAATGGGCGGCAGCGTTCTCTATGCATTTTAACACCATACTGCGATCGCCAACCCGCCTGCCAAGCGTGGCGATTATGGCAACCCCCTTTTGACAACCCTTTAGGGGAGGCCTATGTCCAGCAGTGGACGTCTTTCGGCTGAAATAATGATGATGATGATGAGCAGAAACAGTCCAGAAATATAGTATGAAATCTCATTGTTGCACTGTTTACAGTGCAATTGGAAAAAAAATCTGCACTGTTTTGGTTCTAAGCAAAAAATACGTGCTTTGTGATCGGTTTTGTAGTGATAACATTACTACGTAGTTGAAAGAAAAGAAGTACAGTCCTACCAACTTATCTGTGAACTGAAAGAGGACGACACCGTCGATTCAGTGTTGCCAATTTTCGTAGATAAAATTAAATTAAGCTAGCTAAATTTGGTAGTTCCAATTTTCGCCATTTCACAGATAAGTTTGTAGGAGTGTACGTTACTTACTTACTGTCACCTTGCAACCTCCGACTGCTGGGCAAAGGTCTTCCAGCACTTTCAATCTAGGGCTAAAGTTGACCACTGGTTATGAAGTAGGTATTCTGATTACAAAAAAAAAAAAACGAGCGAGCCTTACAGTAGTCGCATAAGATGTGTAACATGATAACATCTGACATCTCACCTTGGTAATAAGCAACTCAGCTGCGACAGCAATGACCCCCTCTACTTACAATCTGTATAGTACTTACTAATTCCATGAGAACAGTAATCGCATGCTATTATGAAGTACCTACTAATTCCATGCTATTAGAAAGTACTTATTCCATGCTCAAGCTACCACTTCCTGTTACACACTTCTGTCCCTTTTCACGAAATCACTCCCACAAAAAGCGAGAGGAACCATTTTACACAACAAAAAATTAAAAAATATATAATAATAATTGAGAAGAAAAATAAAGAACTCAATATAATAATAATAATAAAAACAACCATTTATTTAATTGATACACTTCATGCAGATATATTTCAAATAAAATTATTTAACATCATGAAAAACCTGCTATTTACACTGCCACTGCCACTTCACTTTTTTTTCTTTTTTTTTTTTCCTTCTGGCTTCGCACGGTTTGTGCATTTAGCCAATGTCAAGTTTTAGTTCTTGTTTAAAATATTGATGAAATGAATTATAAATGCATGATGATGATATCCCCGCCCACTCCCCTTGAGTTTCAGTAAAGATGTGGCACTTTACTGAGTCCTCACGCGGACTTCTTGAGAGAACTTGAAGCGAAGTTGCACTGTTTTGTTTCATTTGCCTACACTAATGCACGTTCACAAACACTTAATGGTTAATAATCCACCATTATTACACATTAATATTCGGCTAAACACTAATTTTGGAAAATTAAACAAACTGCTGAACATGACGCTTCACTTTCCCGCCAAGAAGTCCATTACTTCAATTATTTATCCAAAAGAAAATTATATACAAAATTTTAAAACTTCGTTTCCGACTTCCAACTTCTAAATAATATACACAGAAACGTAAAGAAAAATGAGGAAAACCAATAAAAATGTTGCCAGAGCGAATATTACATGTAGAATTAAAGTACGAACTAATTAAAGTGGTGAGGTGGAGGGGGAAACTGGGCAAGCCGCGAAACTGGGCAACCGTAAAGAATTGAATTGCATTAAGGATTCATAGTACGCTAGTCATAAATTGTGTATTGGCATTAGCATGCTGTGTATTCAGCCTAATGAAGCTTGCGCGAATCGCAGTGCCAATGCACTGCGATTTTTAAGTTTGAATAAGGAATGTCTTGCTGATTAGCTATTTGTTTCTGCTTTTTAATTGGTAGCAGGTTTATAGTGGTTTTGATAGCAACTTACAAAATTACTTTTTCAATACACTTCCTCGAAAACTGGTTCATATCGCACTACGATTAGGTTCACAATGCAATGTGTTTCACACTCGTGCGATTTTTTATTTTCCAACACGTGTGCGGGAATAAAAATTGCCACAGATAACTTATACCTATACTTAGTCCAAATTGGTTCAATGCACACCGTCTCACGCCAGAGACGGTTCTCTCTATTCAGAGATATTTTTTTTTTAATTCTCGGAAAACATGCGTTTTTACTGCGTTAATATTTTTGGAATATTTAAATAATGTTTATAAATAGAATACCACGATTATTACAATAAAAAAAACGTTTATGAACAAATTAACATTTATTTGTGTTCTAAACTCAAAAATATTAGAATTTTCTATTTTTCATATTAGGCTGTTTATCGACTGTATACCTTTGCTTCTCCTTCAACCTGGCTAAAGCAAAGCGCGGAAAAAAAGAAAATTAAATCATAGTTTCCTAATAATTCATGACATTTTTCGTTATTTTCAATATTAATTAAAATAGTTATTTTATTTTATTTCTTCAAAAGTGTATTAAAAAACGTCGTTTGATACACGTGGACATTTGTTATTGCAGTTCTCGGCTCAAAAACATCTTCGCCTACGGCTCGGGTGTTAATTCCACCTCGAATGCAATAACAAACATTCTCCACTTGTATCAAAATGTACTATTGTTAAACCTATAACGTAATCTACACACTTCATAACCTACAATTTAATTTCAACAAGGTTTTTAGTATTATTATTTTTATAATATTTTATATAGATTATTTTTTTATATTTTGTGAACGTGAGAACGTTATAGGCTTAATAGACTGTAGATTTGTAGACCATTTTCTATTTCGTTAAGTACCTGGTACTTGTTGACGGGCCTACACTGTCCTCCCATACCTATTAACACTGTAATTTGAAAACATTGTAAAGGCCAATATTTTTTTAAAGAGTGACCGTGGAGTTTCTTGCCGGCTCTTTTCCATAGGAAACGACCAATTGGAACCGTGCACCTAGCTTCTGACGTTTCATACCCATGTAGGTTTATGTGAAATAAAATATTTTGATTGATTGAATCTACATACCTATTGGATTTTTCCGGTATGCCAAATAAGGGCCCCGTACTAAAATAGGCGCGTTTGACTACTGAAGCCTGAAGCACTGATTGTGCTGTCCATAATAAACCTATTACTCCTAGGTATGTATATGTAAAGATTTCCTTGTTGAATACATATATTAACAAAATGTGGTTTTTCCCAATGCGGGAGTTGAACAAACTTTGGACGTCAAAAACAAAATACAAAAAGTTATCTAATTATTTTTATTTCTAAAACCAAAATGAGGGTGCATTTTTAATTAAAATTTATCAAAGCGAAATCCTTCTACTCGTACCATTATGATTGACACTCAATTATCTTTTAAACCCTCAAGAGAATAGATTCAAGATATTCAGCTTAATCCCTAATGATTAATTTTCTCACATTACTTCGTGAGCCCTTGTAGCGAAACCATCTAGCCTTGGGCCAGAAATACATCAATCTGTACATTTTGGGCAAACCACAGGGTCTCGGGGCAGATTTAGGCATTTCTGTCTAACATAATCTTGCGGCTTTTGAAACAATGTGACCACACCATTATACGGTGCTGGTTTATCTAAATGATCGTACATCACAACGGATTGGGTTATCTAATTAGTCTGGTTGGAATCGAATATGAATTTAAATATCAATATATACATACATAAACTCACGCCGCCCGTCTTCCCATGGGGGTAGGCAGAAACTACAACAACGCCAGCTGGTTTTTTTTTGTCTGGGTTGGAAATGACCAAATAACTTCTCCCGGTCAGGGCGGAGCGGGACGGCGTGTCAGACTTTTACTGACTAAAACCCACCCGTATTCCTTCATTTGCCTGTGTGCCAGGGCCACGATATCCCTTTCGGACAAACTCGCAACTCTGGCAGCAGCTACGATAGCTGCTACGATCCTTTTGAAATTTCAAGTAAATGTAAAGTCGCCAGTACATTAAGTTACCACAAACTGTAAAATGTTCTCATTTGATTTTGAACTCAATTATCAATATTTTAAGGTTTAAAATACATACATAGATACATTAACTCACGCCTTCTTCCCATGGGGATAGGCAGAAAAAAAAGAACGCCACCTGCTACGCTCCTTACATACTCCTTTTGCTTCGCCTACGTTCATACATCTAGTCATACACGCACGCCGGTTGCGAGTACTACGCACCTGACCTTTCTAAAGAACATCACCAATAAGATCACTATTATGTCCTCCTCGAGCGTCTCTCCCGGGACGTGTGCGTGTGTGCGTTTTAAGAATTTTTGACGAGCTTCAAAAACAATAGATGGACTTGTTGGTATCTATTATGTTCTATATTTATTATTTGGACGAAATTGTATTTATATAAAAAACGTGAGCCTTTTCATTAGTTCAGTAATTCTTAGAACTTTGATCGAAGTTCAGTCGAAGTCAAAGTCAAATTGTTTATTTCAAATGGGCACGTATAATGCACTTTTGAACGTCAATATTTACAAAAAATATATAATTGAATGATTCTAGTCGCCCCTTCCAAAAGGTAGTTTCGTATGGAGAAGAATGGGAGGAAACTCCACCGTTACTCTTTTAAAATGTTGTACAATATTTTTATAGGTGTATTAATTATACAATTATATGTGAAGACGATGCATCTAGAATAAAATTACTATACCACAATAGGTAAAAAGAGTTAAGAATAAAAATTAATTCAGTGAGCATAATTTTTGGTTAAATCTTTATAATAATAATAAAATAAGTATAATAATAATCTTCATTATAATCCTCTTGCCGTTATCGGGGTCGGCAACATACCTACGTATTTATTCCTTTCATTTAATAATGTTTCCCGTCTTTAGGCACTTTTGATATTTGATTATATCTGATCCCCAATCTGAAACAAACATGCATACATACATTATTAACATTCAAAACTACCTCATATAATATTCCCAATCAATCAATCAAACCCACAACCGTACACTTGACGCCACAG
The DNA here is from genome assembly GCA_948098905.1 of Tiliacea aurago. Lineage (NCBI taxonomy): Eukaryota > Metazoa > Arthropoda > Insecta > Lepidoptera > Noctuidae > Tiliacea > Tiliacea aurago. The sequence continues at coordinate 23,979,286 of OX402582.1, forward strand.
AACCCCAACTCAAATTAATACGACACACCGCATTTAATTCCATTCCATACCCGACACTGAACCAATATCGTACAATATCGGTACGATATTAAGAAAACAATCGTTCATTCCACGCAGTAATCACGCTAGGGTTGTATTCCCAGCACGCAAGAAACAATTCTAACAGAAAATACATTTCAATTCTTTATTGAATCCTGCCTCCCTCCATAACTTAACTCTCTGGGGTTTTAGTTCGCCATCGGTTTCGTATCGAGGGTGCACGGTGCTAGCTGGAAAGCGAGCGTGTTTCGCTGTGTCCTCGAAATTATTGAGTAGGTTCGGGTTGAAGGGAAGCGTGTTAAATTAGGTGGTTCGTGGAATTTATTTGTTTTAATAACCTAGTGTGATTGGTATGAGGTATGGGGGCTGGGGAGAGGGATGGATGCTGTATTGTGATATCATTCTGATATTATGAGATAAATCTTATAATACGCGGAAGTCCAAGGAAAAAGGGTCCAGTAGTGGGGTTATATTGAGTTAAGACTAGATTAGTCTGTGTGGTGCCGGACGTAAAGAATAGCCTCCCCCCCCCCCTATTTCTTCCCGTGGGTGTCGTAAAAGGCGACTAAGGGACTTACTAGAGAATGGGCAGCAGCGTTCTCTATGCATTTTAACACCATATTGCGATCGCCAACCCGCCTGCCAAGCGTGGCGATTATGGCAAACCCCCCTTTGGAGGAGGCCTATGTCCAGCAGTGGACGTCTATCGGCCGAAATGATGAATGATGAAGACTAGATTCGGTATCTAGAATCATCAACATCATCATCATTTAAACCAAAAAACATCCACTGCTGGACATAGGCCTCCCCCAAGCACCGTCACTTCGACCGGTTCTGTGCTTCCCGCATCCAGCGGATACCTGCGGCCTTCACAAAGTCATCGGTCCACCTTCCATTCTCCCTCGTATCTAGAAAAGTCAATTAATAATTGAGCATCAATTAAAATCGCGAAATGCAATTTTTTCACCCAACTTTACAAAACTGCGTACTTAAATCTCGGAAGCTTAATGCCGAGAACTGGACCCTTTTTCCTTGGACGCCCACATATATTTGTCTCTTCTAGCTAGCTAGATTCCTAAAGCCCATCCTGTAAACTATACCTGTCTGCACGAACGAAAACATGAATAGAACTAAATTATTAAAACAGTACCTAACTTGTTAGTATAGATCTGAGACTCTGAAACATAACTGCATAGAAAACCATCCTATAAAATATGAAATGAACGGTTCGCGGAGCAAAGCGACATAGGTCCATCTAGCAGCGCGTCTATGCGATCACTGTCGGATTGCATAGTAATGAAAGAGAAGCGCGATGAAGCGATGCTCGTAACTTATTACAAACCATAAAACAATTAATTACTTAAATATAAGTTGAGTAATTGAAGAAAAAAACAACCAAGTTGTGTATTTAAATATGATACGTGACTGTTATTAATTGTATCAACGTACGTTGATCAGTAATACTGATTTTCTTGTTTGAAGTTCATTTTAAGAGGTTAATTTACCATTTTTTTGTATCCAGAAAACTGTTCAAAAACGTGTTTTGAAAACAACTAAGTTCCCAGAAATATGATCAAAATTAACATATATTTTTTCCGCCGTCACAAACTGTATAGATTTGGCTAAAAAATTGATTGAAACAAACCTACTTGGGTCTTGTTAGCGCCTTAAAATCCTTGAAATAACGGAATAACCAAGTTCATTATAACCATAAAAATGTCGTTTCATATTTTCATCCGAACACAAAAATATATCAACCTGTTTCTCTGTTTACGTTTCACAGTGTATCGTCGATCTCGGAGTGTCGAAATGTAGCCGATTGCAGCCTCCCCACTGACTTAATCCTCTTTTCACGTAAAATCGTTTCTGATCTCTAATTTTCTCTTTTTTAAAGCTAACTTGCAAAACTGCCGCTGTCATTCGATTTTGTACGTTTTGACGTTTATTTCTTGTAGCGATATTTGGTAAAGGAAAATATTGAGAATATTTTTATTTCCTTATTTGTTTTATGATTTGAGGCTCGAATATATGACGGCGCAGCAGAAGATGATGTCAGGGGATCCGCTGTCGTACCACGTCCACGACGAACTGCTATATTCTGGCACAATCGTGATGATATTGAAGCTGTTGAACTACTAATACGATGATTACTTCTGACGTTTCATAAGTGCCCATGTAGACTTATGTGAACTAAAAATATTTTTGATTTGATTTGATCTGTTAAAGGCTATTATACCGCGCCGTATACCATGTGGTATTATACCGCGCCGTATACCATGTGGTGCCGTATACGTAAAGAATAGCATCACCCTATTTCTACCCGTGGGTGTCGTAAAAGGCGACTAAAGGACTTACTAGAGAATGGGCAGCAGCGTTCTCTATGCATTTTAACACCATATACTGCGATCGCCAACCGTGCGATTATTGCAAAGCCCCCCTTGGAGGAGGCCATGTCCAGCAGTGGACGTCTTTCGGCTGAAATGATACTGCGCCGTTGTTTATATATGTATAACGTTCGTCAACATTATTGCGTTAAAACAATTTAATAACAATTACACGTCTTAATAACAACGCTTATCCAGTTAATGTTCTCAAAATCGATAGCGCTTTGGCCATATGAGGCTCTGTCTTGCATAGGGTCGCAGCATTATTCTGAGCGGTGGCCGTTTTGCGTGGATGTGACTCATATATTTTCCTCCCACTTGTTCTTTTTGTATTTATGTTCTTTCTTTGCGTCATGTTTACCGCAAATAAAAGGAATTTTCTTTCTTTCTTTCTATATTAAAATTGCTGTCCCTATTATAAGGTCAGTAAAATAAATGAGTATTTCGGTTCAACATGAACGGTTCACAATTAACCCCGTTCTCCTCGCGATCGTATCCGTGAGTCGGCTTGAACCGTGCGCCTCCCAATTTATTCGCGCACACGGCAAACACCAGTTTTCACTGATTGCGAATGTTTGACCACCGGTCGGTAGGGATAGCATGACAGGTCACGGAGGTGTGTTGCAAGAAAAATATTGATATGTCAATACTTCTGGAAGAAGAGCGTTATTTTTTTAGCTTGTGTTCTTGACCTGCCTATGATTTTAATTATTTCATAAACAAACTTTCGCCTTTATAATATTAGTGTGATAAGTCCAGTGGTCTACTCCGAAGCGATAATCGGAAATATCGGCCGAATGTTTGGCCGTTTCTTGACTTCCAAAGTTTTCTTTTTTACCTTTGAGTCCTTACCCCATTTTAAGACACATTTTTGACTTTGATTTATAATTATCTATTTGACTGAGAGGTCAGCTGATACTAGAAATGTATACGAGTAGCTTGATTAACTTTTTTAACAGCGAAAGCGCGCGTTTTGTATGTTTTGGCAACCTACTTTACATGAAATGTTTTGGTGGGTACCCTTTTCCCTACTCCGTGCCTCGGAAAGTACGTTAAGCTGTTGGTCTCGGCTGACATTCGTGGACTTTTGACAGTCGTTGCGCGTCGTCAGAAGCCTGAAAGTCTGACAACCACTCTTAACAAGGGGTATCGTACTACCCAGTAAATGAAAGAAAAGAAAGAAAAAAAAAAAAAATATTTTTATTATCTTCCATTGTACATAAACACTTAGGTAAACACTAAACACTATGCAGCGTAACAACTAAAATAAAGAGTGTTTTCGATGAACTCTGGCACCCAGAGTAAGATTTAACTTGTGTTTAGGGTGCCAGCGTCCTCGCCTATAATTTGAACATACCTATAACAGTAGTTGTATGACGAGCACAGTATATTATTATTAAGAAAAACTACTTACTACTAGAAAATGCATGTTATGATGTGTCTGTTAAAGTACCTATGTGGGGGAATGTGTTTGTGTATGTATTGAGAGAGAGATAAAATATGGTGAAAACTTGTGTGTATATAAGTCTGTGTAAATGTAATTATAAATATATGAATTAATTAACTACTTAAAGATTAAGCGATTGATACATGTAGTAAATCTTCGGTCTTATCGTAACTCATTCTCAGTAGCCACTTTGTGACCTTGGTCTTACATCCATTATGGCACATGGGAGCTATGGTGCATACTTTGTTTATTTTATTATATAAATGGTTGGACAGAATATCATAATGACGCTGAGCAAGGGCTGTTCTACATCCGCGAGTTGAGCATACCTCGAAGCTTCTACGCTTTTTAGCAGCATTCTGCTTGTATATCACAGAGGGATGTTTGCGCAGAATGGTGCCAAGAACAAAGAGCTGTCTCACAGTGAGGACCTGACATTCGGTGTAGAGAGCCGAGGTGGGATATCTAAACGGCTTCAACCTCATAACCTTGAGGACAGCTCTCTGTGCTCGTTCCAGAGGCAGTAGGGTTGTCTTGGGGGCCCCACCCCACACTGTGATGCAGTAGTTTATTATACTTTGACACAGGGCATAATAAACAGTTTTAATGGTACGGGAGTCCGTGGAGTGCCTTAGTTTAAAAAAAATAAATACACACTTTCGGACTCGCGATATGAGATTGCTAAGATGAGGTTTCCAGCTCAAAGAACTATCTACATAGACTCCGAGATACTTGACTGACTTACACCTTGTGAGTTGTGGACAGCCGCATTGTGACGAGGATAGACCGAGTGAGCAGGTATGAGCTCTAAGCGCCATTGTATCCGGTGAAGGGAGGTTAGTGGATAGTAAGGAGAAAGGTAAGTAAACTGTTTTTTTAAGATTTAAGGTAAGGATGTTATTTGATAGCCATTTCATTACTGAATTTAGAGCAAGTTCCGCGTATTTTACTGTTTCAGGCCAGTCGCTACCGTGAAGAAGCAAGGCCGTATCATCTGCGTAAGTGTAAATTGAACAATTCGTTAGAGACATTTTGCATAAATTATTAATATAAATAAGAAAGAGGGTGGGACCCAAAATTGAGCCCTGAGGAACGCCGTAACTCAATGATTTAGTGTCACTAGTAACGTTATTTATTTTGACGCATTGGCTTCTATCACACAGGTAATCCTGGAAATTTTTTAGGGTATGCCCGCGAATGCCCGTAGCTTCCAGCTTAGATAAGAGGTGGGGAACAGACACAGTGTCAAATGCCTTGGAAAGATCGAGGAAAATAGGCAAGCATTTCATTTTACTATCTAGTTTAGATACTACATGATCTACCAAGGCAGAAACAGCATTTTCAGTTGACCTGCCACCTCTAAACCCATACTGGTTGTCACTTAATAATTTGTATGACTCAAGATAGTCAACCAAATGTTTATTAGGTACCTTTTCTAATATTTTAGAGATGGCAGGCAAGACTGAGATCGGTCTATAATTATCTACACCGCGTCTGTCCCCACTCTTGAAGATTGGATGAACGACAGCCCTTTTAAAGACCCTGGGAAAGCAACCCGTGGAAATAGAGCGATTGCAGATATGAGTGATGGCTGGGACAATCACGGGCAGGCAGGATTTTAGCAGTCTCGATGAGATTCCGTCCCAACCCACCGCAGCATCAGTTCGTAACCCAATAATGAAATTTGAGACCTCTACTTCATCTGTGGGTAGAAGTACCAGCGAGTTGGGAGGCGGCGCATCAATAGAATACTCCGAGGTATACGAGGTGGATGAGAATTTGTCAGCCAAGGTCTTTCCAACATTGGCAAAAAACTCGTGAACATTGTTGACTGAAGACCTAGTAGCCTCAACGTTGAGATATGGAATTATATTTTGGGGCAATGCCACGGGTAAAGATATTGTATTTAAGTGCCAAAAACGGTGCATAAGAGCTTTATATAATTTGAAGACAACAGTCAACTGCAAACCGTTTTTTAAAAATACGAAAATATTAACTATGCCGTCGTTGTACATTTATGAAACGTCTATGTTCGTCAAAAAGAATATACATAAATTTGCTCGAGTAACTAGTCAGTGCCGTTGTGATCGGTTACAAACAGTCGGATCAAGTACTGCACTATACAGAAACAGTATTTTTGTAATGGCTCCAAAGGTCTACAATAAATTACCAAAATGTATAAGGAGTGAAGATAATGTCCGCAAATTCAAAAGTAAATTGTATTTATTTCTCATAGATAAGACGTATTACTCTATCGAAGAATTTTTTAATGATAAAATATGACAATACCAGCCAACATAATTTACTATTGACATGCATGAAAAATAAATTATAATTTTAATAATACATTTAATTTACTTACATTATTAACATTAATGATGAAATATGACATTACTAGCCTTTTATTATAATTTACCATTGACATGCATGTAAAAATAAGTTATAATTATTTATTTGACATTATTTACTCGAACGTGACTTTGTTTATAAAGATTCAGTTATAATTTTATATTGCTAAAAAACTAATATATTTGTACACCAATTTAATTGGTAGGACATAGAGCTCGACTAAAATGTATAAATAAGACCTTTATTGTAATACCTATGTTCACAAATAAAGATTGATTGATTGATTGAAGACTTTTCATCCGAAGACATCCCTAGTAGCCCTAGTAAATGGACTGTGGAGGTCAGATAGGCAGTCGCTCCATGTAAAATACTGGTATTGAGCTGCATCTCGTTAGACTGGAAGCTGTCCCCAACATAGTTGGGAAAAGGCTGGGCAGGTGACCCTTTTGTCTACCTCATTCTGTGTGTCCTTCATCAATCTGTTTTGCATTTACATAATAATTGTTGTAAGTAATTAGGTACTATAATAATAATTAGGTGCTCTATGTATATATTTATTAAATAAGTTTTTTTTTTTTTTTTTCGTTGCACCACACTAGGAATTTCTCCTGTATCGTGGGTGCGTTTACAAACATTTAAACTCACATACACAAACAGCCAGACCCGGAACAACTACTTGTAGGGCATACAAATATTTGTTCCGTGCGGGAATCGAACCCGCGACACGCAGCGCAGCAGTCAATCGCTTAACCACTGCGCCAACCGTGCCAGTGTATGCTTTGTGTATGTATGTATTTATTGTATATGTTAATGGTACACCACTGACTACCTGCAGTATTGTCACTCCTGCTCCCTTTAATCCATCCAAAGGTTGTCTGTAAAAGATCGCTTTTAGCGATAAGACCGCCCATTGTGTCACCCTATGTAAAATTTAAACATTTATATCTGTAACTTTTATGGTGTACATAATAAAGAGTATTCTATTCTATTCTATTCTATATAACATTCTTGACCTTGAAAACCTCTAATTTTGCTAGTCTATCTGCCTCTTCATTACCTCTCAAACCGACATTAGATAAAACCCATTGCAATCTTAGCACTATGCCGTTGTTTGTAAGATTACAACCTTACTTAAGACGCTGACAACAGGTAAACCGCTGGCACTGTCAGACTGCATACAAAAGAAAGAGAAGCGCGATGACACAACGCTTGTAATTTATTGCAAAATATGAAGCAATTATTTATTTACTCAAAAATGAGTAGAATAATCGAAAATAAAAAACAACCAAATTCTGCATACAAATAAGATGTTCTTGTTATTAATGAAATACCAACCGTACGTTGATATTGAATACAGATATTTTGGATTGTAATTCAAAATAAGGGTTAGTTACCGTTAATTTGTATCAAGATTTTTTTTTGTAAACGTGTTTAGGTAACAACCAAGTTCTGAGAAATATGTTCAAGATTAACATATATTTTTTCTGCTACCACAAACTATATAGATTTGGCAATTTTTTTGTTTAAGACAAGCCTACTTTTATCATTTGCCTCTTGTCAGCGCCTTAATATGGAATAAACTACCGAAATACCTCTGAAACCAATACAAGTTAGGTAAGCAGGAAACATTTCAAATATCATAAAACTTACGAAGACCAACGAACCGACAACAACGAATTAAAAATATTTCCCACTTCATAATCATCTTTTTTCCCATCCATACATACTAACGAACCGATTTCCAAACGACATATGTGAGGATTCATTAATGCACGGAAAAATGTGGAACAAGGATCGTTTGTACTTCAAACAGCGCCATTTTGTTTCTAAATCAATGGAGCACACACATGCGATCGGCTATCGAATTAGCTAAAACCTTTTTTTGGATGCCATGTTATTTTTTCATAGTTATATGGGTGTATAACTTCTGGCTGGAAACGGATGTTTTGTTTTCTTTTTCATTAGGGGAAAATATTGAGTCATTTAGAATTAAACTTGTATGTAAAGTACAATCAATAATCTTGACGGCACGGTTGGCGCAGTGGTTAAGCGATTGACTGCTGCGCTGCGTGTCGCCTGTTCGATTCCCGCACGGAAGAAATATTTGTATGACCTGCAAGTAGTTGTTCCGGGTCTGCCTGTTTGTGTATGTGAGTTTGATAGTTAGTAAACGCACCCAGGAGTAATTCCTAGTGTGAAGCAACGTTTTTTTTTAATAAAAAAAAAATAATCAACCGCACTTCAGTCGACTTGACTTTGACAGCGCCTTTATGTCGTAACGGTAAGAACGATTTTTGTTGTACAAGTGTTACCATTGATACGTGGTTGTACGTATTATTTATGTACGTATTAAAATGCAGGACAGTCTGTCTTCGGCATAAATTGACCTATCATTAATCTATTTAGCTCACTACACCATTATCTTTGTGGGACTTTCAGTCACGAGGGCTATTTATTTTAGTAGCAGAGTTAGTGACGCTGCAGGAATAAAAATCAAAAGAACAATATTTAATCTTAATTTCCGAAATCCCGAAACACTCAAAAAGCAGTTTTTATTAATTGAGAGCTCAATACCGCGCAATGTATCTGCGCTTAACGAAAGTATCATACATATTGATAGGGCGGCCATTTTAAAATCACCAGTGAAACACTCGCGTTACGTTCTTTCATTTGCGTAAATGACAGTTATAAAATATTCAGTGGGTGAATAAACATGCACTGTATTGGAGGATAGCCATTGTGATGAAAATAATAATGACAAGGGTTTTTTTATAAAATGGAAGTATTACACCAGGGGGCCTAAAATGGACGCTTTGGCAGAATCATAATATGATCTGAGTACAATTCATATCCCGCAATTCATCTGTTTGACAGTTATAAATGGGGTTTCGTAAAATGGTCCACAAATTATGAATTGCTTTAATGAAGTCTAATGTCAAATAGCAGCTGTCAAACAGATGAATTGCGGGATGTATGAATTGTACGCAGATCATATTAAGATTCTGCCAAAGCGTCCATTTTAAGCCCCCAGCACGGGGTTAATATCCACATTAGGAAATAAGTAATTATAATATACTAACACTAGTTTCATAAGTTGTACTCTACTAACATTCTATGGATTCTGTCTGAATTGAAATGTTTTTTTTATTTTTTATTAAAAGAAAGAAAAATAATTTTAATTGTCACAGAAAAAACGTGCGTACGAAAACATAATAAGTAATGAACTCGAAGGTTACACAAAACAGATCTAAGTACTATCACAAACAAACAAATAGCCAGAAGCTGCACGTCATGACTGTGACAAGAAGGCTTGCACTCAGCATGATGCTGTGCTATGGGGGACCCACAGCACAGCGCTGATTTTCAGTGGTCACCCGAAAAATAAGTACGGAACCCAAGTCAGGTTTGATAAGTTGTACATAAGTAAATAGGTAACAAAATAAAATAAAATAAACAGTACTTAGAATATAATGCTTATACAACCAATTATAAGAACTACTACTACTTTTACTACTATTACTTTTTGAAGCTGTCCCAAAAGGTGAATGAACGGATGAAAAAAAAGTTTGAATAGATAAATAACTATCGATAACTTAAGTTACAGTGCCTATGATCAAGAAAAAAAAACTCATTGAAGAAAGCTTTATTGCTTTTTAAGCTTTATTTGGTGGTATGAGGAACAGGGTGTAAAGTTCACTGATCTACCATAGAAAAGGGAGGATCCTCCGACCAGACGGGTGTCGTGTCTGGTGGGCAACTGCCCGACGGTTGATGTCGGGACGTTGTATATATGCTAGTCGCGCGGTAAACTCTAATTGCGCGATGCAGGATTTTGCGTGACGTCAGTGTGACGCGTAGTTCGTATGTGGCGATGTTGATGCCGCTACAATAACACAACACAAAACTACTAGCAGTTAAAAAAAAAACATAATGTTGCCTTATGTTGCTAACGACTACAGGAAAAAAAAAATTAAACAAACAAAAAGTTTACAAAGGTAACAATGTTTTTTGACACATCCGCAATGGAACAAAATAACAAAATCATTACTTACACGCGCTTATTTACTGAACAAAAAGAGGGAAAATTTACCGCACAAATGAAAAATTCAAAAGATCATATGGTGGAAGCACCGAGGCATTATCTAACTTCACAAACAGCCCGTATTGGCAGTTTGAAACAGATAAGGGCGATAAAAAGCCTGCCAGTGATCGACATTGAGCCTCTACGATGAATGGACGAGCCACAAAGGAATATCGGAAAATTGGAATCAATTTCAAAAAGTTTTTTATCGTGATTTTGTGTGGCAGTTCTAATTGCATTTATGATGTTGCGGTACTGCTCAGGGTGCCTAAAATGGACGCTTTGGCAGAATCATAATAATTATTGCGTACAATTCATACATTCCGTAATTTATCTGTTTGACAGCTGCTATTTGACATTAGACTTCACCATAGCAATTCATAATTTGTGGACCATTTTACGAAACTCCATAAAACTGTCAAACAGGTGAATTGCGGGATAAGTATTGTACGCAGATTATATTATGATTCTGCCAAAGCGTCCATTTTAAGCCCCCTGTTCTGTTTCCGGGCCTTTTAAAAAAATAAAGTGATTATTTGACGAGGCTGTCAGGACCTAAAAAGGACCTAAAATTCAGTTTGTGCTACTATTTCTGATCTGTCCGTGGGTTTGTTTTCTTTTGATGGATATACAAGTTCAAAGCCATCATTCTTATTTATTTCAGGAACAAAATTGAAGACATTCATTAACACATAATTCCTTTAAAACAAAACATCCTCTTGAACAAAGCACGACACGCTCAACTATGATTTTTTCGTCAAATATCAAGAACCACAATACAAGAACACAACAATACGAATCAGTCCTTTCGAGAACGATTCAATTAGTCGGCAATTGAGCGCTGGAGGGCTTACCAAGTCTTGAACGACGCTCAACTCTCGAGCTGACAGAATAGAACGAGTAATGAAGACGGATTACTCCACAAAAACAAGTGAAGGGGAACGAATACAAATAAAAATTGTGGCTGTGTTTGGAGAGCTTGAGGTATGGAAGTGTTTGGAAAGGAAATAGGAAATGCATTAGAATTTGTTTTTGTTGTGGGTAAGTGCGGTTTTTTAGGGGCAGTCACTCTTAATTGTTATAGTGTGCTCTCTGAACTCTTGATCCTGTCTTCGGGACGGGATTATTTTATGTCGCTGTCATTTAAAACATCACAAAGCGTTTAATCCGAATCATGAGTTTAAATGAATCAAATCCCCCAGTCCACTCTACCCAAGTAAAAATTGTGGAAGCAATAAATATATTGAGTAGTCAATGAGCCAACTAACCCAATCGACCTTCCATATTTTTAACACACAATTCATAATGCAAACATTCAACAGAACCCCCACAACCATTTAACCAGAGCCTTTTAATACAAAACAAATCAGCTCACAACAGGACGTTTATAGAATTTCCTCCCAAGACCTGCCTATTAAACTCAAGGCATCCAGTAAAAAATACACGTCCCACGTTGTAGAACGCGGCGGCAGAACACCGTGAAATTGCCGGCGTTCCCGCGAGAGGGAGCCACCCGCGCCACGTCTTTTTCGACGCCAAGAGGTGTCCGACTAGCCTTTATTCATTTCACTTCCCCTCCTGAGAATTTGGAGTTTGTAGATGTGATTCGTTTTGTGTACGTGAGCCTTATGTTTTGTTTTTCAAGATGGTTGGTTGGTTGAATGCATGTCTGGGGTATAAAAGAAAAGAAGTTGTGTTTGTATGGTGTGTCGTGTCGGTTTTGTTCTGTGCCAAGGATTGTGGTAATGGATTTTGGCGAAGGATATGGTTGGCAACTGGAAATAACATATTCATAAATAGTTTCGCTACAAGAATTCTAGTTTTATTTTGATAGCGACGGTTTCAATGTTTATCGCGTTTCCAGTAACTATTCTGAAAGACGTGTGAAGCTTATAAATAACTAGCTGTTCCCCGCGGTTTCACCCGCGTAAGTCTCGATCCCTTGGGAATATCGAGATAAAAAGTAGCCTTTATGTTAATCCAGGGTGTCAGCTACCTCCATACAAAAATTTATCAAAATTGGTCTAGCCGTTTGAGCGTTAAGAAGTAACAAACACACACACACACACTCACTCACAAACTTTTGCCTTTATAATATTAGTGTGACTAGCTTCTGCCCGCGACTTCGTTCGCGTGAAATTTCTTGTTCCCCCGAACCATAGCCCGCCTGCGCTATCACCTACTTCATTTTCGCTTAGCATTCTTTCTGTTTTTTTTTCTTTTTGTTCGGCTCCTAAGGTTTGCAGCGTGATGATAGCCGCTAAGGTTCGTCATGAATTGAGCTAACAGAGATTAGCGCGTTCAAACAAAAAAACAAACAAAATCTTCAGCTTTATTATAATGTAATAATAAGTAAAAGTAAAAAGATAAGGTACGGTCGGCGAGGCCTAAGCTGGCCAAGCTTTGCATTTGTGTGAGTGCACATATAGATAGTGTAGGTGTGACGTCGGCCTAGAGCGCGACGCGTCCTTTGCTTGGTTTAAACCGGTTTATACCGGTTTTTTTATCGGTTTATACTCTACTTTTGGTAATCACTCACACAAACTCAAAGCTCAGCTTAGACCTCGCGGACTGTATCAAGCTACAATTCAGTAATTTAGCAGTGAAAGCGTAGCAAATAGGCAAAAACACTGTCTTACTTCTCATTAATAACACTAGCATGTATTTAATTAAATCTACTTTGTCACGTCATAAAGCTGGCTTCACAGAGATGAAGAAACATAATTCAAACACAGGTATATTAACTTTGCTAACAAGAGAAACTCATTATTACACAATACAATTCTTTCAAACAAAAAGAATATTCAACATGTTACTCGCGTAAATTAAAAGCATCACATCTAAAAGTAGTTGCAAATTATTTACTATCATTAGATTCCTTTGTTCCATTAATTTTGCTCCACAAATAGCTTTGCGTCGAAATATTTTGATAAAATTATCTTAGAAATGGTAAGACGAGAACGTTGGAAAATAATCATTACTGTCTGTAGGTAAGAAGGTAAGGTTTCTAGTTACAAATTGGATAAGGGTGCTCAATTTGTAACTGGAGAAATAGGGATGAAAATGTGGAAAAAGGACTATGAATTCATTAAGGGGAACTCGGTCTCACTTACTTACCTAACAGAAGAATACTTGCCGAATTAGAACAGTAGGTAGCTGTGCGAGAGGCTTTTGTGCTAGGGACGCGGGTTAGATTTCTTCGTGCAGTAAGTATTTCTTTGGCATTAAAACAGCTACGATATCACAGAAATCCAAGCTGGGCAAGGGTTGCAACTTATAATATATAGTCCTGTGGCCGCATCAACATCGCCACACGCGAACTACGCGTCACACTGACGTCACGCGAAATCCTGCATCGCGCAAGCAGAGTTTACCGCGCAACTAGCATAAACAACATGTCCCAGAATTAACGCTGTTCCCTACATTTTGACGAGTTATTCGAACATAAATGTAGGGAACAGCTGATTTTTTTTCACGTGATTTCAGGTTTAGTCCCATAGGTTGTTCATAATGATGAGAACAATGACCCCTTAAGAGGTTGTGCGTTAATTCAGGGACATGTTGTATACAACGTCCCGACATCAATCATCGGGGCAGTTGCCCATCAGACACAACACCCGTCTGGTCGGATGATCCTCCCTTTTCTATGGAAATTGAGTGAACTTTACATCCTGTTCCTCATACGTCTATAGTCCATTCCGTAAGTTAAATCGAATGGTTAACATAAATACCTGCTATAAATTGAGCCCTGACCCACATATTGGTAGCCTTATTCTGTGCCTTAATTACAAGATAAATACATAACAGTTCCTCAAACATTCCATACAATATGCGCCGAACTACAATGACACTTGTTACTTTAGTTTGCGATAGCACTGAAATTTGAAGGCACTGCTGTTATGGTTGTATACGGGCAACAGTCCGGCAACAATCGGCCTACTGAGTAGAGTTTAGGTGTGAAAGATATTTCACACCTAAACGGGTGAACGGATTTGGACGAAATTTGCCACACGGATAGACCGTAAAATAAATCAATATATAAAATATAATAATCGTGCGAAGAGCCTTTTGGCCTCATACAAGACTTTGTTTTTATTTTCATTTTACTTTGTTTTTTTTATTATTGTTTTTTATGTTTTTAAGTGTGTTTTTAGTTTAATTTTGTGATCTCCTGTGTTGAGTCCCAATAATTTTTTTTTTTTGTTTTCTTTCTTTATAATCCGGGTTAGGACAAAGAATACTTTTTATCCCGGTAGTACCTTAAAAACAGACTCGAAAACAGACGATTTCTATAATTCTTGTGTGTCTTATTTTATCTATTCTCCTTATCTTGAGCATGCTACGCTCTAGTGCTCGCTAGCAGGTATTCATTTTGTATTTTGTTTTGGCCGTAAATTTCCACGTCTGGCACCCGTATGTCAAAACCGGTAGGAGGCTGGAGTTCATGACCCTAGTTTTCATACTAATTGGCAAGTTGCTTTTAAAGATTTCTATGAGACTCCAATACTTGTTCCAGGTTTGCTTTACTCTTCTTTCTATTTCAATGTCGTTGGTTTTTCTGTCGAAGCTTATAGTTTTCCCTAAGTATATGTATTTTTCCGTGTATGGGAAAAATATGTTTTTTTTTTTAGTGGGTTCCCATTAACCTTTATTGGTGTTTCGCAACTATTTGTCATTGCCATCGTCTTAGTGAGATTGACTTCTAGTCCCACATTTGCACTAGCTAGCTGTAAGGAGTCAATCATGAGCTGCAATTGTGAACTTGTTTCAGAGAGTATCACTATGTCATCTGCAAACCTCAGGTGACTCAAGAAGGCGCCTTGTATGTAAAGTCCTAATTTACTCCAGTCAAGCTTGCTAATGATGGCTTCTAGAATAGATATGAATAGTTTTGGAGATAGTGGGTCCCCTTGCTTTACCCCCCTCTTTATGGGGAAGCTGGGGCCCAGGTTTTCTAGCTGTATTCTACCCATATTGTTTTTATATATGCTTCTGATGACCTCTATATACACCTCGTTTACTCCTTGTTCCTTCAAGCTTTCCCATATGCTTACGTGTGCTACTGTATCGAATGCCTTTTGATAGTCAATAAATGCAAGTTATAGGGGTCTCTGTTGCTCTTGATACTTCTCTATAATTAACTCGAGTGTGTGTATATGGTCAGCTGTAGAGAACCCCTTCCTGAAACCTGCTTGTTCTACAGGTTGTCTAGCTTCTATGGCAGGGCTGATTCTTGCGTTAACAATAGCGGAGAATAACTTGTATAGGCTCGGAAGCAAGCTTATCGGCCTGTAGTTATTTATATTCTTTGGGGCTTCTTATATATTAAAATGATATTAGATTTGGACCATTGTGTAGGTGTTTCAGATTTTTGTAAAATCAGATTGAATAGATCAGCTAGCGGTGTGGCCAAAATTAAATAAGCTGTCTTTAGCGCTTCATTAGTGATGTTGTCTGTTCCGGGGCATTTTTCTTGTTTTAGTCTCATTATTGCTTTTATAATTTCGATGTTATCTACGATTTTAATGCTCCGCTCGCTGCCCTGGTCAATGCTGTTGTTTTGAGTTGTGTTAGTCTGTGTCTTGTCACTATAAATATTTTTTTTTAAATCGGTTGCTATGGTGATGATGTCGGTTCGTTTGTTCCGGTCTTTGTCTAGCTTCTTCAGTCCTTCTATCCATATCTTATTTGTTCGAAGTTCTTTGTTGGTCTTTCTTATGCTTCCGTTATGATGTAGATATCTTTCTAGAGTGTCTTGTCTGTATTTTGTGTAATCGTTTTTTATGTATTTATTGACTATTTTGTAGAGTGCAGCGAGTTCATTCTTCATAGCTCTCGATTTGTTTTTTGTTTTGTACGCATCGATAATATTTTATGGCGTTTATGCTCGTCCTTCTTTACTCTGGCTAGTTTTAAGCTATTGGTGATAGCGTTTATTATATTGTCATAATGGGTTTGTACTGCGGTGTTTTCCTGGTGAGCAGAAAAGTTAGACAGCATTGATGACAAATTTTCCTTGTAGATTTTTATTTCTTCCTCATTCTTTAATTGACTTATTTGTTTATTTGTGAATTTAATTCTACTAATTTTTTGTTTGGTTAATTTTACTGTTGCTCTGAGTAGCCTATGGTCCGACGGGTAGTTTAGGTTTATAATACTAATGTTATTGAATAGTTTCGGTTGGTTGGACAATACGTAGTCTATCTCGTTTTTGATTTCACCATTTGGGGATCTCCAAGTCCATCGTCTATTTTGCTTATTTTTGAAAAATGTATTTATTATTGACAGTTTGTGTTGTAGTGCGAAGTCCACAAGTCTCTGTCCTCTATCGTTTCTGATGCCGTATCCATGTTTATTCATAACCAAGTGTTCTTCCTTCTTGGGGATACCGACCTTCGCATTAAAGTCTCCCATTAGTACAGTGTTCTTGTGGGCGGTTTCCAATGCTTAGTCTACTGTTTTATAAAATTCGTCTATTTCGTATTCGCTTGCTTTTTCTGTAGGTGCGTATGCTTGTATGATAGTGATCTCAAAGCCTTCAATGATCATGTTTAATACTGCGACACGTTCTGTCATACCAGTAAAACTCTCTATATTGTTTTTATGTGACTTGTTGATTATGAAGCCAACTCCGTATTTGCCAGGTGTATGGCCTATATGGCATAGAATAAAGTTCGCGTGTTCTTCAATTTTGGTACCCAGCCGTCTCATTTCAGATATTCCTATAACGTCGTATTTAATTTCGTTTAATGCTTCTTCTAGCTCTATTAAGCGGGCGTATGATGATAAAGTCCTAACATTATATGTTGCAATCTGTATTAGTTGAGTTTTTTCATTATTTTTGTTACATGTTTCTGTGATTTTCCTTGGAGGGTTTTGGTCATTTTCTTCCACGGTGACCAGCCGGATTGGAAGAGGTTTTATGTTTTTTGCTTTAATTTGTTCGTTTGTAGGGTCTGTGAAGGAGGTGGCGGGGCTTAGTTGCTATGTTTTACTGTCTTGTTTACTGTTTGTGTTAGTTGTGTTTTTGTTAACTAGGAAGTTTAGTATGCCCGGTTTTACTAGTCCCTCTGAGATGCTGTTTGACCTTTTAATCGATGTATCGATTTGTTGTCTTTTGTTCTTTTTGTTTGTTTGTGTGTTTTTATCTGCATTTGGTGATGTGACACTTTCTGGCGAGATAGGTAGTTTTCGTTTGGTGTTGTTTTTAGTTATAATCAGCTTATCATATCTAATTACTGCTTCGTTTCCCTTCTCTTTCTCAATTTGTAGCTGTTCTTGTAGTTCCTTCCTCTTTTCCAGTACATATTTTGGGAAGTCTTCTTTCACGTAGTACTTGGTATCTTTCAGCGCTCCTTTTTCCTTCAGAATTTTAATTTTTATGCCTAGAGTTGAGAAAGTAACTACTATTGGGCGTGGTCTTTCCCCTTTCTTTCCTATTCTTTTGACTTCTTGAATGTCGCTATAGGATAGCTTTATGGTGAGATATTGTTCAACCCATTTGATAATGTTACTTTCGAGGTTCGCATATGATGTTGTTTCAGTCTCCTCGATAGCGAAAAGTACTATATTTCTTTTCCTTGCCTGTTTCTCCAAAAAGTAGATTTTTCTTCAAGTATTGCATGTTTTTCTTCCAACACTAAAAATTTTTCTTCGAACATTCCGTTGATATTCTGTGTGACTTGTTCCGTTACATTTTTTCCTGTTTCCCGGATTTCTAATCTTTGCTCCTCCAGTTCTTTTTTTATTGTTTTAAGCGCGTTCAGAACTTCTTCCATGATTTGTGGTTTATTATTTTTGTTTTGGTGTAAGTGATTCTAGTGGCTCGCCTTTGAATTACTGAGTTACATCGAATGTTGGTACCTTGGCTGATGTCAGAGGCGTTGTAATTGGCCTTTTTTATTATAGATGGCGTACTTGATGTAGGCTCCCTCTATTTATGCGCCTTAACAAGTTACAGATGTCCATATGTTTAACTCCAATTTCGTAATGAATTCGTTTTGAGCTTTGCATAAGTTATGTTTGATTTCACTATTGTGCACTTGAAAAATGTCTGTCCGTGGTGGTCCGTTCCAGTTATTGCGCCTTGAACGACGAAAAAAGACGCAAAAAGGTCTACAGGGTTGTGAGGTAGGAAGGTGTTTTGCACTATGTATATTTCAAGTTTTTGCACGGTTAGATGAAAGTTTTCTAATGTTTATTATTATCACTAGTTCACTAATCACTTTATCTCTTACCACGTTTCCTTTTTATTGAACAATTTAGTTTATCTTGCTATAATTATGGTAGTGGGTGTATTATGATCTTTAACTACAGCAAATTTCTAAAAAAAAAAAATAACTTCTGGTTCCTCCACTCGCCACTTGAGGCCGAAATGGCGCTAGTAGTACTCTTTTTATTTTTGTTATGGTAACACTTTAGTTCTTCTACTTGCCGCTTGAGGCTGTAATGGCACTAGTAGTACTACTTACTAGTTCGTCTATTCACTGCTTGATGAAAATATGGCGCTAGTTGTTTGATAGTAGCAGAGATCAAAGTCCAATTTCAAAATATTTTTCTTAACAGTTTTTTTGTCTTAGACGTTTTCGTTATAGAAGTATAATACTCACTAAAACTTATTGGTATCGTCAGGGTTTGTAAACGAAATGTTATTGGTGTTGTTCTGAATACAGATTAATTGTTTATTATTAGCGTTGAGACTAAAAACTGAAACTTTTCGACTATTGTCTTAAACACTTCCACACCTATCACATAGAGTCATATAAGAGTCACAAACAGTATCACATGTATTTTATGGTTATTGCACTCTTACGTACGACTACTTATACAATTTGAAATGTTTATTTATATTTTTGAAAATTTTAAAATATGCAGACAAATGTCACTCAGCCAGTCAATGTTATATAATACCTACCTACAATAATATTTCATTTAGTTATAGCATAGAAATCTAGATGTTTTGACATGTCACCACGTAAGTATATCTGCATAGCACCCGCACCCGTGTGAATCAGGATGGGTCGCTAGTTGTATTACACTCAGTATATTGCTTTCTAATAGAGAAGAATTAAAGAATGCGGTGTCCAATAAAAGAGGGAACATTCTCCCACAATTTAGTTGCCCGTGTATGACCACAGGTAAAGTACTTCGGAATTTGCTAAATATTTGCACTAGTACGAGTGCTTCTTTGAATTAGAAACTAACTGGAGTTAGCTGTGTGCTTTATTTGATACTTGCAACTGTGAACGTGAGCGCAAAATAGATAGCAGTAGTTCGTTTTGCTTTGCAAAGGTGTGTCTGTGAGCGAGAACGACACTTCTATACAAAATGTTGCTGGTATTACGAATATTTTATCGTAATTCGATTGTTGTTATATTTTAACTGTTATCGTAAAAGGTCATAACGGGATTATGTCAAGGTGATTGACAGCATAATTCTTATTCTTTTGCTAATATCAGCATACTACACTCTCCAGTCTGATACGTAATAATGCTGATTACGACAATGCATAATATACTTACAAGGTGTAAATGCAAAACCTGGAAACCTCTTAAGGGTTAATTGTACTCATCATTATGAACAATTACTTATACTATATGACCAAACCTGAAATCGCGAAATAAATTAGCTCTTCCCTACATTTTGACAAATTATGCGAACATAAAATGTAAACTGTTGATTATATGGTGTTGATATTTTGATTGTTGATGTTTTGGTTTTTGAAGTTGAGTATCCCACCCAACAAATGTAGGGAACAGCTGATTTTTTTTTCGCGATTTCAGGTTTGATTCCCTAGTAAAAGTTGTTCATAATTATTAGTACAATGACCCCTTAAGATATTACTAGGTTATACCATAGACGTATAAAAAGGTTATACATTTACACATTGTATAGCCTATTTTTGAATTATGAGATGAATAAGTGTATCGGCGCAGGATAGCCTTTACCAGAAGTGATCATCGTATTAGTAGTTCAGCAGCTTCAATATCATCAGCATTGTGCTGGACTATAGCACACGACGAAAAGTCAAGGTCAAATTATTTATTTCAAATAGGCACTTAATCTAAATTTTATTTACAAAAAAAATAGAATTGATTCTAGTTGCCCCTTCTAAAACGTAGTTTCGTATGGAGAAGAGTGGGCAAGAAAATCCACAGTTACTCTTTTAAAAATATGTTACTTTATTTTGTTTAAGGTTTAAGTACATTAATTATAAGATTATATGTGAAGACGATGCACCTAGAATAAAATAAAATTACTATACCACAATAGGTAAAAAGAGTTAATAATGAAGCAATGACAAGTAATTATGAGATAGATACCTACATGGTGCTCACATATTTACAAACATCGTAAAAGTATATGTTTTCCTAAAAAAAAAAAAATATTAGTCAGTGGGTAATCACAGAATGTAAAATCAATGTCAGAAAAATAAAAAAATAAAGTAAATAATTAAAATAGCAACCAGTTTGATTTAGTTACGCGGTGCGGCTCCCTGATATCTTCTTCTGTCATCAGAAGATAACCTCCACGCAACTATCGATGCGACGCTCTGCTAGAGTCACTGTCACCAGCCAGTGTCACTCGTATCCGACCTTTTCGGTGATTTCAGTAACTTCGTAACAAAAATAGACGGCGCCACTTGATTCGCCGTCAAGTATATTGCAATTACTTTCTACCTTTCACTACAAACACAAGTTACAAGCAAGATACTGAAGATTTCCTGCAATTTCCGCATCTGCACGGAAAAACTAAAACCAATTTTCAACATCACATAGTTTTATACCCTTCCAATGTGGAAAACTTCACAAGAACTTTCAAACTCACGAAATCTAAAGAACCTAATTTAAAAACAAGCAACATTATTCTTATCTGAAGGCGTAACTCCGAAACACCTTTATCAAAAATCACCGACGCCACCTAAATTCCAACGAGCCACTCCATCAGCGAAATTAATTTCACAAAAACAATTTAAGTGTCCGCAATAAATTATTTAGCTCCTAGCTAAGTAATAATGTAACGTGAGTCCCTCTTTTATAAAATAAATAACCCTGCTAAGCCCAACAGAACTGTTTATATAGCTTCGTAAATGCATTCGTGGGGTAATGCAGAATTCTTGATTATTCTAAATCCCCGGGACATGGCAAATACTCAGTATAACAGCTTCACAATAACGTCCACTGCAATGCAAATTGCTAGAATAATACTTAAATTGAAATATTTCGCGTACACACACAAATAATTTTCAACTTTAACACAATGAGGTAAGGATTGTTATGAAATATGAGTGTACAAATGAAAATATTACCGTCATATTATTTGATGAGTGGGGAATGAGTGTCCTGAATAAATTTGCAAGTGGTTTACACGATATGGAAAGGTATGCTTTTAATGGCGCTTCCTTGTTTTAAATTAGCAGCTCGGACACAAATCTGTAAAGTAGGCTCGCTCTCTTTGAGGACGAATTTCTGATGGGTTTTTGTTGTTTTACTTTAAGAGTGCTTCTTAATTACATGCAGCACACCTTTATTTACACTTTTACACATTAAAAAAACTGGTCCTTTGAGGTCGTAATCTCTAAAAATAAATAGTTACCGTAAAAAACTTCCGGATGCCGAAAACTGCTGTGATTTCATAGCTTGGGCAGATATTCGAAAAAATAACACGATATAAAACAATGTTTTACTGACGTTTGGTATTTTGCAAAGGTAAGGTATATTTGAAAGTGCCTAATCGTTGTGTTAATTAGGGCCCGGTCAGCTACTTATACAATGTGCAAGCAACAATAAATGAAAACACTAGCAACACTAATTAATGCATAGGAATATGTATTTAGAAACTATCAAATAAATTCTAACTTCGAAATTGAAAACTTGATTTTTTCTTAGATTTTTTCAATCAAACTATAGTGATGGGCCGACTATGAGTTTTGCCAATCTTTGACTAACTGTAGTGGCTAAAATATTGAATATATTTGATTAATTTTGTGTATGCAGACTAAGAATGTCGATAACGACGAACGAGCTAAATACTTATACGAAATGTAATTTTCTCAAACATGCTTGGAAATTTGAGCATTATTTTGACAACCTTCTTCGAGATAATAGATAGATGCTGTACTGGTCAAATACATGCGAGCAGCGGCCACCAAAATTTGTATGAAAATCTATGTGTCGTGGTTTACCGGCCAAATAGATTACCTACTTATTAAACTCATATCTATCGTGTAATTTAAAAATGGAACGATCTTTTACTCCTAAACATGACAACCAAAAAGGTAACTTATCAAAGGTTTTATTTAAATTTCGGACTGGCTTGCAAGTAGAAAGCTGTTTATTGAAAAAAAAAACAAATGAACATAATGGCGCATGAAAAACGATCGTTGTTCGTCATTGAATCAGGATTTTATAAATAATTTACTTAGTTTAAATTTCCGCGCATTATTTGAGAAAAGCACTATACAAGCCTTGGCCGCAACCAGGCATTGATGGACTTACGTGTGATTTACGCGTTCGTCCATCAATGCCTCTTTTGTTGGCCGCTGCAGTAATGTACTATTATTGTCATATATTGTCGTCTCCATCTGTATTAAACTAAACTACATCATCATTACATATCGCACCTCCGTTCAAATAGTGTCACAACCAGACACAACTCAAAAATTTCTCCATTCGTTTCAGAAAACTTCAAAATGTTATCTCAAATAGTATCTACTCATACTCATGACTGTTTTTTTTGACTTACGACACTTTTTGAGCGAAGGTGCGATATAGTTCCTTGTTCTTGTTTCATGTTTATTATTGTCTATAAGTATATGCTCTATGTATGTGTAGAAGGTTTTTATTGTAAAAGTAAATGGTACACCAATGACGACCTGCAGTATTGTCTCTCCTTCTCCCTTTAATCCATCCAAAGATTGTCCGAAAAAGATCGCTTTTAGCGATAAGACCGCCCATTGTGTCACCCTATGGTCTACATTTATATCTGTATGTTTTATGGTGTACATAATAAAGAGTATTCTATCTATGAATCTACAGTCATACACGTGTAGAAGTCAGTCCATTTTCCCGCCCGACCCATAAAGCGCATTACGAACAGTTATGAGAGCGATACAAAGCAGTCTTGTATCCGGATCGATAGTCTGTTAAGCCAATTAATGCATTACGGATAGCACACTAACGAACGGCTGCGGTAACAGCTAACTGGTTCTGATCATTCATAAATAGGAGCTTTTGTCAACGGTTTTATTCCGTTTTTCAGTTGGTAGCTTGTTTATGAACATGCTTTGTTAGTAAACATATATTGTGGTTTTGAAAATGGAATTTGAAAATTTGTTAGTAGGTACTGTAAGAGATTATTAGTTTTCTCGTTTCATTCTACAAAGAGTCTTCTTAAAATGAAGAAGGTTACTTAATTTTACTACGGCTCTGTCTATTTCTAACACGTAGATCGAAAGGCGACGCGTTAAACCTTAACTCAAATTGTTGTTGTGCCCGACAGGGTCCATGTGAACATTACGAGTATAACTATTTTTAAGAACTTGTACACACATGTGATATGTAATAAAGATTTGAATTTGATATTTTAAAAAATCAAATCGGTTTATTGCAAACATGTTGTACAGAGGTTGGAATAAGAATAAAAGTTCAAACATGCCCCCTGTAAGGTTACTGCAAATTAAAACAAAAATTAATAAATCACAATACTATACAATACATTGTATATCTTACATGTAATTTATACCAAAAAAAAAACAAAGACAAAACAACAACAAAAAACAAAAACACCACACGCCAAAAATTCAACTCTTTAATCAATTAAATAGATTACATTTTGTAAGTAAATATTCCAACTTAATCTTTACCAATCAACAAAAAATACGTAACCAATCACTAAACAAGAGCACTGAGCAGAGCATTGATCGGCCTGTCACGATGAACTCAAAACTTGACGCTTCTAAATCCATTTCGTAAATAAACACGAGACCAAACAGTTGAACCGAAAAGGCTTAGCGATATAAATCTTCATTGAAAGCTACAATGCTGTGTTTACGTCATACCAAGCGGAAAATTTACAACGAAATGTAATTACTGTAATCTTTTCAAAATTGGAGTTTTGTACGGGAAGCGTGTGTTGAAATTGTAGTCCAAACATGTTACTGAAAGTTGAAAGAAATTCGTATGCATCGAGAGCGAGTTATGCACCTTATGAAAAATGTTGCTATTCAGCCAATGATTTAAATAGGCGGACGTCAGGGTCCTATGTAGTAAAACGTAAAAATTAATATTGCTATTACTATTCCGATTGCAATTAATTATGAAAATATTATTTCACAGGTGTTAAGGTCTATGGACCCGATGTCGTGCGTCATGTGCTCGACAACCGAAATAGAGAGACATATTACGCGGGCTATAGCGGGAACGAGATAGCAATAATTGTCACTGTTACGTACCCATAACAACTCGGAAAAAAACTACGTTTCGGGTATTCCTCGCAAACCGAGAGTAATGAAGGTCGATTGTGTCCTTTCCCCTAATTTATGCGGTCCACATCGAGGACCATATCTTCCTATTTAATACATCAATGTTCATCGTAATATTTTAAGAGATAATTCAAATGACATCCACGAAATCCTCTCAACAATCAAGAAAACGTGAGCTTTTCCAGTACATTTTTCATGCCCAGTAACCATAACTCATTTCAGCTCCACTTGTCTAGGCGTGCAGTAATAACGGCATTTTCTAAATTCGCGTACGGTATACCTTTTGTGCGTCGGCGTCCCGTTTAAGCAAGGATTATGACGTAGGTGCCATAATATCCAAGAGTGGCGGAGGTTTGACAAATCCTGAATTCTGATGGCCTTTTGTACCTGTTTGTTAACGAGATTTAAATGCTAATTAAAACAATATTATTTTGCTGCCTTTTAGTCACGTTCGTGGCTCATGAGTTGAGTTTAATGTGGGTTTGTCTCGTGTAATAGAAAAAAGTTTTTTTCACCTCGGCACCTCAAACAGGCAGGTTTTGCTAACTTTAGAATTCAAAATATCTTTATTGTAGACAGTGAGCAAAATTCGTTGCTGCTAGCGTGAGACAAAGTAACTTATTTTTTATTTTTTTTAATGCCGTTTACGTTGCTGGGTCTACTCACAAAGTTCAAACGACTTTCCATTGTAATCTGTGGAGAACGTAGTGGGTAGCATAATTGTTTAAAATGTAATATTTAAGATAGATATAATGACTGTATCGTATTGTGCTACTGTTTGTTTTTCCTTAAATAAATAAATAAATAGATAAATAAAAATAAATAAATAATTTCTTTATTTGTATAGAATGCAGGTTTTACAATAATGGTGTTAGTTTTAGATATATTCCCAGTACATTCTGCCTGTTGGCATACAAAATTTTGTTAACTTGCAGATCATTTATAAACTAGGTACTTATATTCAAAATGAGATCATGGATCAGCTAAGTTATCGAAGACTAACGATTTGAACTTCACTTTGTTCTGTCACTTTCACTTCGATACGAAAAAAGCGAGATAGAAACAAGTCGATTCGAAGTTCAATTCCCAGTCCCGTTCGAGGCCCAAAAAAGAAACAAACAATATAACGTTTAGCGGGCCCAGCACGGGCTGCCCAAGACGTTTGTGAAAAGATATGATAAATTATGTCATGTCAATTTGTACTAGCATTCTAAGACAAAACAGTTTTATCGCTCAAACTGTGATAAAATGTGTGACTCAAGTCATGTCACAGTAGGCCGTGCTCGCCCCGATACACTTATAACCGTAAAATTGCAAATCATCTGTTAAGGTTTTAAATGTAATTAGGATACATATTTTAACTTTTATTTGTTTTACAAACATACATGTGGTTTAATTTTTACACTGTTGTATTTTTCCTTTAGGTATTATGTCTTCGCTGCTGAGGTAAAAGTTGTATGTGTTACACGAGACCAAAGTTATTTGCATCACGTATCTTTGAATCTTACGCTTACTCTGGATTCAAAATCAACATTCACAGCAAAAACCAACTTTGCTCTCTTGTTGCACAAACAAATATTAAAAGATGGACTCATCAGCATAAAGTGCCCAAAATTTCTGCTGCTGGAAGAAAACATTGATTTACCAGACCTGTTTGTTTTCCTCAGCTGCGTACCAATGATGTGTCTCATACCTACGTAGTTCGCCACATTGAAGTTGAGCTGCACGATTACTGACAAATCCTTGCACGGATTGGACAGGTCCACTCGAATTTGTGTGGTTCATTCCTCAAAAGACCATTTCAGACACGGATCTACATGGTCCTCACATGATCTGACCAAGATTATGTCTGGACTTTAAAAGACTTTTACCTGAGTTTGTTTCGCCATTTCTTCTCAGATAGGAAATGTCGTACTTAAATGATTTAATTTCCGAAGTAATTCAAATTCCCATTTTCTTATTTCAATAGACGATGGTTTAGGTACGTCAATCTTTACCAGACAATGCTTCCATATTCAAACCAAAATTCCAGCACGCTAACCCAAATCTAAACCACACTAAATTCAACCGTATTATAAAGTCAGTAATAAAGATAATATTCGTTTGCTACTAATGAGCAAAGAGCATGCAACGCTCGTTCAACTTCGAAGCTACGAAAGCAGATACTAAACTTTAATTGTTAGAGATGTTACTCGTTATTTGAACACAAACTGAACACTGTTTGATCTAATTTTCAGAGTTGCTATTTCGAATAAGCAAGGAATTGGCTGAAAAGTTTTTTGTTTCTTTAGGTAAAGTAAAAGTCCTGTTTTTCCTGATTACCTGTTTTAGCCTTTTCAGCCTTCAATACATTCCCAGGCCTAAAACTATAAGCAGGTATGTAAATATCAACACAGAAATAAGCAACCATAATAGAAACTGTCTAAACTATGTCAGAATCTCAAATCGAAGGAGACAAAATTAGATAAGTAAACATAACTGCAAAATAAGCGAGAACGAGCTCACAAGTTCCTTAGATTTCTCTCGTTTCAACACGAACATGGTTCATTAGGGAAAAGATTCAGTCATTCAGCAAGTTTCATAGCAAAAGCTCTTCTAATGCCTCCCTAAGTTGACCAGCCGGTTTATTCTATTAATTCTCACCGTGAAAACTTAGATGCAGTGAGCTGTAAGTGAGCTGTCATTCCACTGATGACTTCACATAAGTTATCATTTTTACAGAATAGGTCGGCTGATGTTGTCCTCGCGCACATTTGGGAGTGGCGCGAGGAGGCGAAACGCTGGGGTGAAACTCCGCTGTCGCTAGAAATCACGCCACAGCGGACAGATCTACGGCGGGATCTCATGGCAGCATGGAGAGTGCGATTGTCGCAACCCAGCGCTAGGCACGCCACAATTGTGGCGATAAGTCCCCTCTTTGAGGAGTGGCTAGAGAGGCGCCACGGTGTCCTCACCCTCCGCCTAACTCAGGCCCTCACCGGACACGTTTGTTTCGTGAGGTTCCTGTTTAGGATAAAGCGGGACGAAACGCCCGGGTGTCACTACTGTGTGGATCACCCGTAGGATACAGTGGAGCATACGGTGGAGGTCTGCCCGGCTTGGGCGGAGCACCGCCGTGTCCTCACGGAGATAATCGGCGGCGGTGATCTCTCGCGTCCGGCCCTGGTTCAGGCCATGTTCGGAGCGAGAGGGCATGGAAGGCCGTCACCTCCTTCTGCGAAGCAATAATGCTCGCTAAGGAGGAGGCGAAACAAGTGAGGGACAGGCTGGGTTCGCGCCCTCACGCCCCTAGTCGCCGCAGGAGACGCCCCGGGCGTCGGGAGTCGCAAGCCGATTTCCGGCCACCGTAGGCGCGGGTCTGCGGACGGTGAGCGATGGTTAGCTCGCCTCCCAAAAGAACACAGGTGGGTTTTAGTCAATAAAAGTCTGACACGCCCTCCCGCTCCGCCGCAGAAGTTATTTGATAACTTCTGACCCAAAAAAAAAAAGTTGGCTGATGCTAAGGATTGACAGTTCTAGGGTTTGGGTCCCGCACTTAGTCCTTCATATGCACCATTGTGTGTGGGCCATGGCGGCCGTCGGTGGTTATTCCTACCAGCCCACCTCCCTACAGAAGCTGAATATGTCTCCTGATCTGTTTAATTAAACTGTGAAGGATCCGGATGACTCGAGGCTTTCTGTTATGATTTGGGTGACGCCTGTGCATTCAAAGAGCACAAATGCGCAACGGTTTCTTCAGCCTTCATGCATGCCCCGCACAAAGGATTGTTCGTTATGGCTATTGTTGCCGTTTAGACAGCTGTTTTCAGACTCTCTACACATACATTTTCAGTGTTTTTACAGGTTATATCAGCTCTTAAAAGACAAAGACAAAAATGAATCAAGTGGCATCTGAAGATATCCAGAACGTCATTAAATACAGCATAATACATAAAAACAAGTCCACTCCTCGCCAAAGACAAGAAGATGGTATCTCCTCCCGTCAGTGTGAAAGCGTGTCAACCGACTGGCGAGCAAAGAGTGTGTGTTGTGCTTCCAATATCCGGGTGTCATTCCAGGCTGCGACGTCGCTACACTAGGAATATGGAATAGTGGTTGGTGTTGCTGCACTTAATAATACAATTTTTTTTTTTTATTATTTATGTAAGAACATAAGTAGAAAATGGATTTCAGTCTACCCACTTAGCATGGGATTTAAAGATTTTATAATAGTATGATTCGACTTACTAATGTCGGCCTTTAATTGCTTCATTGAGTGCATAAGCAACTTGGATGCCACAAATGTTGATCACCAAGCTGACTTGGTACGTAACTGTTACGTGTTGTTGATGTTCAGATTCAAACTATGTGATTCATAAATGAATTTGGCAGGAAATAAGACAGGAACGTTATGTATCTCTGTTTCAATGAGTAGAATGTTTATTTTTCTATAGTTTCCTTTGTAATCGATCCCGGATTATCATCAATGGAAACAAACAGAACTTATTCAACAAAACTTCCTGTAATACTCGTAGAGCTATTTAAAACCTGATTACCATACGTGATCTGGAACAAGAACATTCGAATAAACTTCCGGAACGCAGTGAAGTTAATTCGAACTCATTAATATTATTATTCTGGTTGGCAACCCTGTAAGACGGGCGTGTGCGGAAAACGGCGGAAAAGTAGATCGGTGTCAAACGTCACGACCGTTCGACGTTCGACATGACTCTGTTACACGAGTTTGTTTGATAGTAGTTTTTGTACTTTGTAACCTGCAGCTCAGCCGTATATGACGTCGAAAGCACTAGTTAGCTTGTTTGCGAAAGGAAGTTGAACCAGTGCATTTTGCGGAAATATAGATCAAAGAATTCATATATAACACCAAAACCAAAATTTTATGTATACCTACCTACCGCAGCTTTTTACATATGTATGAATTTGAAGAAAGAATGTTGAAGTTACGTCTCAACATGGAATTAGTATGTACTATATAGTACAACTCGTCATAATTATCATTAATTTAATACAATCTGAACTCTCTCTAACTCTGAATCTATCTGATATATTTGTTTACAGGAATTCAGTTTAGGTGCGCAACAATAAAATAATACATTCACATGCATTACGAACGTAGACCGAAGAATTTGCACACATTTTAAGTGGATAACTATCCATGATAAAATTGGTTTTTATTTTAATTGAGTGAGATGGACCTAAATAAACATGAGATACTTTTTTAAACGTCCCAATACGAACAATGTGCAAATGTAACTCCGACATAAACATTGTATCTCCAGCACAGTGCAGTTAATATTAATTGCCAGTTACCTGACGGGCCATGGTGCCACAATGCATACATATTCGATGCCCATACATTGCCCGCGGTACGTTGGTGGACGATATAAAATTCTGATTGGATCACAGATTATATTACCCACAGAGTTTAAAATAAACTTTATGACATGTATTTTTGGTATGTGAATGTTGCAAAATGGAAGTAGGATGAAAACTTAATTATTATTGTGGTTTGCAAATAAAAGTAACAAAAAAAACAAATCTAGTTTAAAAACAAATGTGAAAAATGAGACAATCAAAATAAATTATGTTTTTCCAAAAGAGGAAGAAACTGTAAAGTTTGAATACTAGGTAATAAAATACCTACAATTAGGTAACTTGTTGCTAATCTTTAATTTTGGATCAAGAAAGCATTGATTCGAAATGAAGCCACCTACCTACTTTCAAACACGAAACCTATCCTAAACCTAACCTTTTTTTTTTTTTTTTCACGGGGTGGAAAGGCCTCATGGATGTCTTCCGCCCTGGGGCGGGCGGAGGGGTCTGTCAGACTCTTACTGACTAAAAACCACCCCAGTGTTCCCCTCCCACACTTGCACCGGGGATCTTGGGATCTACTATTACTTCCGCGATCCCCGGCTAGTCTCAAGTTTGGGGGGGGAGTGAGGTGTCTGACCCCCTCCGCGACGTCTGATAGGGGCGCGCGTGGAACGCCACGCGCCGCCACCTCGGGTCCAATGTGATAGGGGGCGGCGGATGTCCTCAAGTCCGCCGTAATTAATAATTATATTATGTGACGACAATGTAGACCGTACCAAGAATAAAATTACTATACTACAATAGGTAGGTAAGGTTAGGTTATGTTTAGAATGCCGCTTGGGAGGAGCCACGCCGTGCCCTCACCCCAGGAGGAGGCAGTGACCTATCGCTGCCGGCCGTGGTCGAGTCGATGGCCGGCAGTGAGGAGTCCTGGGACGCGGTGGTGTCCTTCTGCGAAACGACTGTTTCGAGGCTGCGGAAAGGGAGCGGGAAATCTCACATTAGACCCGAGGTGGCGGCGCGTAGTGTTCCACGCGCGCCCCTATCAGACGTCGCGGGGGGGGTCAGGCACCTCACTCCCCCCCCCAGACTTGAGACTAGCCGGGGATCGCGGAAGTAATAGTAGATCCCAAGATCCCCGGTGCAAGTGTGGGAGGGGAACACTGAGGTGGTTTATAGTCAGTAAGAGTCTGACAGACCCCTCCGCCCGCCCCAGGGCGGAGGACATCCATGGGGATTTTCCACCCCGTGAAAAAAAAAAAAGAAAGGTGTTTGAAAGTAGGTAGGTGGCTTCATTTTGAATCAATGCTTTCTTGATCCAAAATTAAAGCTTAGCAACAAGTTACATTAATTAGCTGTCCCCCATTCGGTCAGGCAAAGTGTAGCCGAATAGGTCACACCCGGGGCTTGACCCGTTAAAGGTGCCTATTTTAAATAAATTATTTGACTTTGAGAAGAATCTCGATTTAAAATAAGTCTAAGCGTCCCCTCGCAAAACCCATTTTATCCAACTTAACTCCCAAGGAGTATAAACTAAAGATGCTAACCACGACCCCTCAACACTTATCTAAACGCTATGCTTAAAACCATTTTATTCAGCTGCAGGCATTTTCCCATCATTAACGTTTTTTTATTAAAGGGGAAGTGCTAATAGCGTCAATGGTATTCGAAGAGTAAGTGCCGGAAAGGGGAACTTCAAGGAGCAAAAAGTTGAGGGACTGTTTGTTTTTTTTTTGTTATTTGTTTTTTTTTTTTAAAACGTTGCCCCACACTAGGAATTTCTCCTGTATTGTGGGTGCGTTTACAAACATTTAAATTCACATACACAAACAACTGTGATGAGGTAGGGGAGTTATTGTAAGGGGTTAAGGGGTTGGTTCTAGTAATCTGCGAATGTGGGACAAACTTACATGGTGTGAACAAACGCACTTAGTTATTCACTTTAGAGATGAGATACTTATTCGTAGTTTGTTATTCGGGAAGTGTTGAACGTAGAACTAAACTTAAAGTTCGCGAGCACATTCGCAAGAAGCTGGCAGTATCATCACAACGGTAATGTTTTCCCATTGTTTGTCTTATTTGTTTTAATATGAATATGTATATTTATTTGTGCATAGATTTATATATAATTAGGTTTATATATTATATTTATAGTTTTAATAGGTATAAATTTAAATAATATTATTTTATTCCTCAATTCTCGCTATTGCACCTACCACTGTTTGTCTCTGCATCGCCCATAGGTTGGCTGGTAGAAAATGCCTATGGCATTAAGTCCGCCTCTGTACATTTGTATGCTTAAAGTATTAAATAAATAATTGGAAATTGTTGGTAGATACAGTTCACAGCTAGATTCAATAACAGACTGCCCTTTTAAAAAGAAAACTATGTGAAGCTATGAAAACCGATCAATATTCTTTACGACAGTCTCAGTTACAAATTAATAAATGTTCCGTTTGGTGTCGGACGTAAAGAATAGCACTATCCCATTTCTTCCCGTGGGTGTCGTAAAAGGCGATTAAGGGACTTACTAGAGAATGGGCAGCAGCGTTCTCTATGCATTTTTAAAACCATACTGCGATCACCAAACCACCTGCCAAGCGTGGCGATTATGGCAAATCCGAATGTTTTAAACAATGTATACTTACAGGACGACAGGAGACCACCGAGGAGGACTTACTGCAGACGAGTCCTGGAGTGGAGACCACGTATCGGCAACCGTATTGTGGGACGCCCCCCAGCTAGATGGACCGACGACCTTAAAAAGGTGGCTGGGACAGTCTGGATGCCGATGGCGGAGGACAGGGTGTTGTGGCGCAGCCTGGGAGAGGCCTATGTCCAGCAGTGGACTGCTATAAGCTGAGTTGATTGATACTTACAGGCTTCGTAAATGCATTTTTTGAGCAAATGTGTTGAAAATACTCAATACTCTACTCTACTCTAATACTCTACTCTTGTGATAATATCTATGGACTGTACATTGTCATGTGTAACATTGTCTGAAATAAATATTGATTTGAATATGTATGCTTTGGATAGGCAACTAGTTTCGTCTTTCTGACTGGCCGAACCCTTTACAATTCAAAGGTAATTGGTTTTTTTTTTTTTTAAACGTTGCCCCACACTAGGAATTTCTCCTGTATTGTCGTGTATTGTGTGTCATTTGAAACAAATGCCTTGAGTTTGAGTTCTAGTTTTGACCTAGGAGCGAAAATCTAAAATTCTACTAACCGAAATACAAATATGACCTCAGAATTAAGGAAAGTAACAAACATTACCACGTAACAAAATTTTCGCGTAATCGCATTAACAATTCGGGTCTAAAACAACAGCTTCGTAATAATAGTTTGATATTGTAACATTTCGAGCCAGTGTTGCCAACCTATAAACATTACTTTTGCTGCAGTACCGTTGAGATCTCAAGTCGATAAGCTGTAGCGTTAAAAGCGCAATAGCACGAACTATGGCCTTCGTGAGCAATATTAAAGCTAGTGTTATAATTGTAGTAAGAAACGAATCGCGTTTTAAAGATTTTTGTTTCGTTAATTCTTGCTTATCTAGGTGCTGTTTTTAATCGACATTGAAAAGGAGGTTCGTTATTATTGACGTGTTGATAAATCTTTAGGCAACTGTAGTGTTCTCTTAAGAGGTGGCGAGGTTTCTTGATCTGCTTCAATACCACTACCTACTACTACTTCTACTTTAGTTACCTACAAGATATTAAGTTATCTTAGCTTAAGGGCTGCAACTATTGTACTGGTTGAGCTGCACGATTACTGACAAATGCTTACACTGATTGGACAGGTCCACTCAAATTTGTGTAGTTATTTCCTCAAAAGACCATTTCAGACACGGATCTACATGGTCCTCACATGATCTGACCAAGATTATGTCTGGACTTTAAAAGAGACTTTGACCCCTGAGTTTGTTTCGCTATTTCTTCTCAGGGGTAGTCAGATAGGAAATGACGGCTACATCAAGCTTTTTTTTTTATATATATGACGTGTAAAAGTGATTTCTAATATCCTAGTGTGTTAATGATTTGAAAAAAAAATATGATAAATTAGAGCATTTTCTCAATTACTTAATATGTGAATATTTTAGCATTATTGATCTTTTAGTATACGCGTTCTATTAAAATACCTTTTGTTTTGTGTATAATAAAT
The DNA here is from genome assembly GCA_948098905.1 of Tiliacea aurago. NCBI lineage: Eukaryota > Metazoa > Arthropoda > Insecta > Lepidoptera > Noctuidae > Tiliacea > Tiliacea aurago. Next base: position 24,013,550 of record OX402582.1, read on the forward strand.
TAATAATGCGTCAAATTGGGGACAGCGCTCCTTGATGGGCGAGTCCTATTACTGGCTGAACGTACGACGCGTTGCGTGAGCTCAGTACAGAACACGCAAGCTAACTACTCAAGGTCATTGGCATATATCTGCGTCTTAATAGTACGTTCAGCAAATTGTCTGGAATTAATCTGTTTCAATCAATAGTTTACATTCCGGACTACGTCGACTGTGATGCTACGTCGCTACGCGGGACACTGCTACGCCACTATACTACGTAGAGCACCGCTACGCCACTATCTATGCTGCAAGACCGCAGCTACGCTTCACTGCTAGGCTACGCCGCGCGCCGCTCCGCTACGATAATGCTTTCTACTGAAAACACAAAAGGTTATTACCAGTGCCAATCCTCCTGGTTATTATAATTTGTTCCGATCCCGATTCCCAGGTCGGTAAAAGTGTCATTGGTGTTTTCTATCTGCGGGGCTAGCACGGCCGTACCCAAGACGTTTGTGACAAGATATGATATAATGTATCATGTCTTACAATTTATCTTAAATGCTAGCACGGGTCAACCATTTGATATAATCTAGAGGCGCGACATGCTTTTCTTGTTGCAAGAACGAGCACGGCCTACTGTGACATGACTTGAGGCACACATTTAATCACAGTTTCGGTTGATATAACCGTTTTGTCTTACATGCTAGCACGGCGGAGTGAGATAATTTCTTGACGTGTGACATAAATTCTTGACGTTTAGTTGGGACTCTATTATGTCTTATTTGTTAATATGGGCGCACCCATTTTGTCACAAATGTTACATTTTGACAGACGACTAAGAAAAATTTATCACGTTCGTTCAGAGGGGGTGATAAGATTTAAACATTGAATAAAAATCTATTTTCCTGCTAATTACTGCACTAAATAGCAAATAAATTATTACAATTATGTTCTTGCCCGAAAGCAAGAGGCCCAAAGTAGAAAAATATGCCGAAAAAAACATTCGGGATTGCTAAATAACCCGTTCGAGTTGCCAGACGGGAGTTCCAACGGATTTTCAGCCTGAAAAAGTCTATGGTGTTTTATTTGTGTAAAAAATTGCGCGTGGACTTGCAGCCTATAAATGAGGTGGATGGTTTGCCCATTCACATGTTTTTATTTTTACCATACTATTATTTTAATATAGTTACTAGTTTAGTAAGCCGCTAATGACTAATGTCTTTTTTTGTTTCAACTGTAATGTTCGGACAGGCAGCGAAATCATGGCGAGATCAATAATAACTTGATAACGATTCAGAGTTGTCCCTAAGCTCGATAGATGGCATTGGCGTCGAGTTAGATCTCGCTATGGTTTTTGTTACCGGCATTTCCTTTAGTAGGATTGATTTTGTTTGTTTTGTGTGAGCTTTTGTAACAGTATTTACTTATTATTTAAAATAATATACTTTAAAGACACCGAATTGTGTTCAATTATTTACTGCGCCCCTAAACGGACCGATAAATCAGTTTACTATACCACACTATGAAGTCAGCAACAAGAAAAGCATATCACGCTAATCACGCCTCTAGATTATATCACATGGTTGACCCGTGCTAGCATTAAGCATTTGTGATAAAACGATTTTTTCGCCCAAAATATGCCATGTCACAGTAGGCCATGCTAGCCCCGCTGGAATTTCTCAGTAGCAGCCCGGAGTCTGGATTTGTGCCCAGTTGATGGCAATAGGCTCGCCCCCTATTACATGGAACTTAAACATAACTGGCGAAACGTCGGTTTACTATAGGTACTCCTCTACTCAACCCTTCGGGGAAACAAGGCGAGTTGTTACATACATACATAAACTCACGCCTTCTTCCAATGGGTAAGGGGTAGGCAGAAACTATAGAACGCCACTTGCTACGCTCCTTACATACGAGTACTCCTTTTGCTTCGCCTACGTTCATACACGCACGCCGGTTGCGAGTACTTCGCACCTGACCTTTCTGAAGAACATCACCAATTCGGTAACTTTATGTGCTTCTAGGGCGTCCCCTCCCGGCGTTTCCACTCACCTCTGCTTTATAAATACCTTTTGTTAGTCGTTATGTGTGTGTTATCGCATTATGACTCCAATGAGAAGAGGCATTGGACAATGATTTGAATACCAAACAGCAAAACGAAACAAAAAGGACCTCGGGACAAACCTCTCGGTCCATTGAATCAAAAAAAGAAATGACGCCATTGTCTGCCAAAACAGTAATACATAAGAATTGGAAATCAATATTTCAAACAAAAGCATAACATTCATAACGAAATTGGTGATCCAACAAAAATGGGGTGTAAAGTGAAAAAGAAAAACGGATATTATTTGATCGTACGATGTATCACGCGAATAGGAATGGGGGAGTGCGAAAATAAACTCACTTCCAATATCCAATGAAAAATCAATCCATCAAATCCAATAAAAAATCTAGAGCAAGTTATTATTTTGATGGTGTGGGATGATTTGTAGCTGCCTATAGTTTAGTTGGAAATACGCATAAACTTTTATTCGATATTCTCCCTTCACCGCTTTATCCGTTTAGTTTTGTTTGAATTCGGACGCAATTATTGGGTTGATAAACAAATAACATTCAAGTTTTACGACTGTGGAAATTGCTTCCATGATTAAATCTATAGATAGTTCAAGGCTTTTGTTGATCTTACTTCTGATTAAGTAGTAAGTAGATTAGGGTGCCCCGCCCACGAGCGATTTTTTGGGCGATTTTTGTGTGAATGTACCTATTTCTTTCTGACAAAATCGCCGAAAAAATCACTCGTTTAAGATGTACGGCATTTCATACAAACTTTCAAGCCCTTGTTTTTTGAAATGACTGAACCGATTTTAATGAAACTTCATACGCCTATGCAGGATACAAAGGTATCTACTTTTATTCCCGGTAGCAAATTCCCGTGGGATATTTTCCGAAATCTACGCGGACGAAGTCGCGGGCTGAAGCTATCTCACAGATTTAGAGTAGACGACGATACCACAAACCATCCGACCAAGCGTGCTCCGAAGTTTGCGCTGTGCATTATTCCGACTTCAAGCCTCAAATACAACCTAAAAATATAATAATTACTGACATTTACGCGATTAACCACATAATCACTGTTCTTAATTAATTAAACAAGCTAAATAAACCTTAAAATTAAAAATTGTACCTACCCACGTTTTCTTTCAAAAAGTATTTTTTATCTTAAGTTTTTTTTTATCTTTTATTTCAAATACTATTTCCAAAAGGATCTTATACTTATTCGCTGAGTATAGTGTATTTCGAGATACTTTTTTGAGGTATCTTGTACATACATCTCTGTAGGTATCCACTTCAAATTCGTCGAGATAGATTCTCTGAACGATCGGCGGCCTTCAAAGAACTTGCCGCGACGAATAAAATTTGAGGACAAAAGCAGGCCTTACCTTGAACTGACAACAGATTTGTATGATCTTAATTTACTCTGCTAAGCTAGGGTTTTGTTGCGCCACTTCTTCTTCCCAGCTAAAGCACTAGAAAGTGGTGAAGGGCGGGCGCTTTAGATAAGATAAGATAAGATTTATTTATTTGCATAGAATGTAGGTAAATACAATTAGGTGTTACAATATTTTTGAATCCTTATACATTCTGCCTCATGGCATGCAAAAAATGTTTATTAACTTATAGGTACTAACAATTATTCTATTTACTTAAAAGGTATTACTTATTACTTAATATAATGAACATTGTAAATTAAATAGTCTTATCATTTAAAAAATCTGATACGGAGTAATAACATTTTTGAGTAAGTAATTTTTTTAGGTACTTTTTAAATCTTATTAAAGGTTGCTCTTTGATCAGTTTTGGTACATGGTTATAAATAAGAGGAGCCATGCACATAACACTCTTTCTCAATAATGCAGTGTTATATCCACCTAACTTACTACCACTAACTTGTCTTCGTATTGAGTTCTTAAACTTGTAGTCCTGGTTCTAGTATTTTTCAAAGTCGGGAATAAGTGATCATTTGTTTTAACAAAAATTGCTATTTCTAGTATATATAGGCATGCAAATGTTAACAGATTATATTCTTTAAAAACAGGTATGCAGCTGTCGGTCACTTTGAGGTTAAAAATATATCTGATACAGCGTTTTTGCGCCTTAAAAATATTTTCTCTCTCGCTACAGTTGCCCCAGAATATTATACCAAACCTCAATACAGAAACAACTAGACTGTGGTATGCTATCAATACTGTCTGAAAGTTAACTTTTTTTGATAAACTGTATAATGCATAAGCAGCTGAACTTAGTTTTTTACATACGTCATCGGCTTGAATTTTCCATGTCAGTTGGCTATCAATTGAAATTCCTAGAAATTTTGCGTCATTGACCTTTTCTATTGTTTGTCCATTTTATTTATATCCATATTTGTGTCTAATATTCTTTGATAGAAATGCATTACTTTTGTTTTCTCTAAATTAATAATTAAGTTATTTTTATTAAGCCAATTAATACATTTTTCAATTTTTCAGCTTTGGGGGACTGTCTTATATATTCTGACGTTTTAAAACAGACGGCTGATTCTCAACCTAGTTTGAGTTTTGACTTCACGTTCACGCGACTGTCAATGTCAAATTCGCCACCTAGGAATTGCCAGTTTATGCCATAGGGATGCAGAAGTGCCAAATAGTATCGATATTTATAAAAAGTATAGATAGTATAGTAGATTTCGATATTGAATAAAAACATCAATAGAGAGGTGAAATTTTCTAAAAAAATACTTGTACTTTATGAAATTCTATTATGTTTGTGTTTTATTCATACAGATACCATACAAGGAACGATGTTCAATGATAAATAAAACATTGACAAAAATAAGTCTATGGTTTTAGCATTGACATAGTTTTCCTATCTCAATGGGTTTTAGTCAGTGGCGAGGTGACAGCGGTGTTGGTATTGAAAATATATTGTATTTGATACATTTTAATAAATTTATTAGATATACCTTAGATATAAATATTTTTGGCGAAATCTATTATTATCATAATAATAATAGATATCGCCACAATATATCGATTTACCGAACAAAAAATATCAATGTATCGATATATCGATATTTTTCTGCAAGCCTGTAATGCCATTGTCAAAGTGACGTTAAGCTGTCCGTCTGTCGTAATCTGTAATTCAAGCTGTTCAAAGCATAATTTCACGAAAAATAAATACAAACGTAATTAGCAATTCAATCAAACTCATCGTGATAAAATTACGTGAACTTTCGGTCAGTGGGTCGTCTTAGGGGCGGTACATAATTAAATCTATGAGTGTCATTTTGAGGCCGGGTAAGTAGGAAGATGAAAATATGAAACAAATCAGAAAGTTCTAGTTGATGTTTCAAGAAAATTAATAAGATTAAATATTTTAGGTTGCTTTAACATCCACAGAAGTATGACTTCAATAGCAGGAGTAGTAGAGAATACAATAAGAAGCAAATTGCTATCATCTTTGGGCGCTAAACATTTAGAAGTGATCAATGAATCCTACATGCATAATGTGCCGAAAGGTGCTGAGACGCACTTCAAAGTAGTGGTTGTATCTGATAAATTTGATGGATTGCCATTAATCAAGGTAAGTGGTCTATCTGTAAGCCTATTTTAAATCTAAAACCTTCAGATCACGATCAGAACCCTTAATTGACATGGAAACATGGGGTACACTGATTTTTTATTTTATTTTAACTGTTGCAGTGGTGTTTCCCAATTGCTGCAATTTGCCAATGCTTGTGGTGTACGACTTTATAAAACATGATCAGCATATAATGTTCCCACTGCTGGGACACAGGCATCCTCGCTGTGAGAGGGAGTTGGCCATAATCCATATCCACTGTATAAAGGCTGATCATGAAATATTATAATACACACTCAAGTTATATTGGAGCCAGCCAGCCTACTACGAAATATATCTAATGTTTGTAATTTTTATTTCAGAGGCATCGTTTAGTAAATGACATCCTAAAGGATGAACTTCAAAGTGGTGTCCATGCATTGTCCATTGTAGCAAAATCTCCCCAACAGTGGGAAACCAGTGACAAAGTTGTGGAAAGCAGCCCTTCTTGTAAAGGTGGATTTGGAAAGTAGTCCTGAATAATAGTGTTACTAGTTAATTAATTGTATTTTTAATAAAAAGGTTATTCAATGTTTTTTTTCTTTCTATTGACTTTCAAACAAACAAACTATAGTTCTAGGCGGAGCCTCATCTTACTACAAAAAAGGTTTATCACCCAGGGGTTGGACCCAGTTTAAAACAAGTGTTTTTTTTTTTAACCATTACTATTTAGGTACCTACTCAAGTTTGGTACAGTCCCCAGCACGTAAGTTGGCAAGAGTAGTTAGATGGAGCAGAAGTCATTTTTTAGGACTCTGGTGGTCAAGCGGGATGCGGGGAATGACGGACCACCGTTCCGAGCACACAATTGGTGCGTTAGTCGATACTCGCCTCCCGCACCTCGACCCGCGTTCCGTTCGCTCCCGATTACACTTGCGTACACTAAATTATACCCTTTGTTTTTGTTGAGTTTTTGTTAAGTTTTTTATACGAATTGTCGTTCGCCGCCCCGACTAGTATACACCGAGAGCGAAATGTCTATCAAAGTTATCTCGATATTGCTTGGAAAGTAGGTGTTTTTTGGTTCAAGACATATTTGGGATTGTGGTGATGGTATTCATGATTGTAATAATAATTCTGTAAATACATAATATATCTGTTCATAGTCGCGAATCATATTTTTATCAAGATAAAAACCAGAGTTACCAGCAAATTGCAAAAAAACTTAAGAAAATTTTAATTTCGCGGGCTGTCAGCTATATTCATCTTAAGTAGTATCATAATAAAAAAGAATTTATTGACGATAAAAGCTTTATTCGTACACCATCCCTTAACATTCTAATTGGACTTTCATTTTCAGCAGACAAATATGTCATAAACAAGATTACTTGTAATACTCAATAATACAAGTGTAGTCAATATACATGTATGTATACAATATGTACATAGATAAACATTCAATATTTATTTCAATACTACACAATTTCAATAAACAACAACAATATTATTTGAAAACTGTACAGCATGCATTTTCATAGATCATTAGAATGAATTTGTACACGGTTAGCGAGTCTTACACACAAAGAGCGGTGCGGCAGAGTGAGTGTCGTTAGCACTTTCGAGGGACACTAAACGCCCATAACAATAAAACTTCTACAGTGTCAGTCAACCGATTAATATATTCTTTATTTACCACACAATATTATTATGATTTCAACAAATAAACAAAAAAATTCAAAATACTGGCAGTCAAACAAAACAACACTGTCCGCGCTTTGTGTGTCGAGCACCTTAGTTTACTATTTTACAAATATTAGTATAAATCAGATTACATTTTATAATATAGAAGTTAAGATTGATCATCAGTTTTGTTCAATAATTTCGTATCTTGATTCGATATTTTATCCTCGAAAGAATTAAAATGAAAATTAAATTTTAATTTTACACTGTAGATTGTAGAAGGCTAATTTAACATTGACAAAAAATTTGACAAGTTTTTGATCTTGGACCCTCGTCGCCTTAGCTAGGCGTTCATCGATCGCATATATTACGGTGGGCTAACGCGTTGTTAGCTTCGTTACAATATTATGATTGCGCCAGCAACTATACTCCATTTGAAATAAGATTAGAAATTTAAATAAACTTTTTTACAGTCTGATCAATGGATTTTGACTTCTCTATTCCGTAGGCATAAGGATGGCGTTAAAAGCAAAAACGTGGTTACAATACCAACTGTTTATTACAGCTGCCATTTGTCATGCCAACAACGTAATAGAAGTCAAAATCGGTTGAACGGACTGTAAAAAGTCTATTTAAATGTCTGATCTTATTTCAAATGGAGTATACATGACTTCAATTAACGCCAAACGCGAAGGCACCCTTATAATACTTTATTTTACTAATTGTTTATTATTTTGCTAGTTTCTTGCACTGTTGTACAGTATGTTTCAAATAGTTCACTTCACTCAATCCATTCACTCATTTCACACCGCGTAACGGTGTTAGTTGTATCAGAGGTTAAAGTTGTCCAATCGTAGCTTGCCTTCGTTTTCAGTCAGGTAGAGTAGATCTGCCATAGTCTGCTCACAGATTGCTTCTTCAGCTTTCTCGGACATCTGGAAAATTTTATGAATTATCAAACAACATTGCTTAACACCACGTCTTTACTCCCCAAAGGGGCAGCCAGAGTTATTAAGTACACCCATCCGCCAGTTTTTTTATAAGTCCCATGTAATAGAGGAGCAAGCCTATTGCAATTTAGACGCTGACAACGGGTAAACCGCTGTCACTGTCAGACTGCATACAAAAGAAAGAAGAAGCGCGATTACACAACGCTAGTAATTTATTACAAAACATGAAGAAATGATTTATTTAATCAAAAATGAGTTGAGTAATCGAAAATAAAAAACAACCAAGTTTGCATACAATTATGAAGTTGTTTTTATTAATTAAATACCAACCGTACGTTGATATTTAATACAGATATTTTGGATTGAAACTCAAAGTAAAGGGTTAGATTACCGTTAATTTGTATAGTCATTTTTTTTCTAAACATGTTTTGGTAATAACCAAGTTCTAAGAAATATGTTCAAGAATAACATATATTTTTTCCGCTACCACAAACTATATATGTAGATTTGGCAATTTTTTTTTTAAGACAATCCTACTTTTATCATTTTCCTCTTGTCAGCGCTTTAAGGCGAAAGCGCCAGGGTAGCCAGCGAAATTCAAATTATAATAATTAAAATCATCAGTACAACCTTAACCGGTTACTAATACAGATGAAACAACACCGCCCGAGGCAGGGTTCGAAACCAGTGTTCCCAAGTGCGACTGCTGAGCGTGTGGTTCCGTTTCATAGGCAATTTTGCTTGGATACGAAAGTTGATATGCTGTCTTCTTTAGAAGCCAAGCAAAGGCAGAAAAACCTAGATATTGTAAGTACACTCACCGGCCTATATTTATACTCGTTCATTGACGGTGCATACTTGAAGTTAGGTCCAAAGTTCACACTGACAGTGACATTCTTATGCAGCGACACGGTAGGGTAATAGCACCCTTCGTAAATGTCGATGAAGGCCTCGCCCTGACACTCGCCGTTCTTGAAGTAGTAGATCTTACTGCCCGGTAAAGGCTTGAGATTGTTTAGAGATTCTTGTATGTTGTCCTTGTCTTCATAGTAGAGGTGACTCTTGAATTTTACTAGTGGCTGGAAATAGATAAACATGTAATTGATATTATATGGTAAGATTTGGTGCAATTACAGTGTAGCCTGATTATCGAGTCACGCAAAATGTGTTGCCCTCAAATGCCCTTCAAAGATTAATGTGCTTTTACTGCAATAAATAACAACGTTCCGTGTGATGCCGGACGTAAAGAATAGCCCCATCCCATTTCTTCCCGTGGGTGTCGTAAAAGGTGACTAAGGGACTTACTAGAGAATGGGCAGCAGCGTTCTCTATGCATTTTAACACCATACTGCGATCGCGAACCCGCCTGCCAAGCGTGGCGATTATGGCAACCCCCCCCCCCCCCTTTTTTTAGGGGAGGCCTATGTCCAGCAGTGGACGTCACTCGGCTGAAATGATGACTGTAATAAAAAGGAACTGTACTTTTTATTTATTTAAATGGGACGTAGCAACAGAAACAGAGTCATGTAGCTCTTCAGTGGACTAGGACTAATGATTATGTCAATAACAAACATGTACAACATTTGCATACTCCACCAAGATTCACATAATATTTTTTGTTATAAAAAGTGATATAAAATGCATACAAAAAGTTTATGACTTGGATTAAATTTGCAGATAAATATTAAATTAAAACTTGTGAAATTATTTTGTCAAATCCGATTTTAGATATTCTTCTTCTTGATTTAAGAAGTTTTTAAACTGGCTACACTTACCCTGTCTTTGTAAGTATTAGGAGTATACTTGGTGGTGACACTATCTGGCAATACAATCATGAATCCTAGCGTGTCGCCCTCTCCGTAACCCATACTGTAGTGCTTGCCTTTAGACTCGTGGAACCTGAAACGTTTTACAAATACAAAATAATTTATTTTCTTTCACAAGTTATGTACTACATCTAGTGGTTGAAGTGACCTTTTAGACAAAAATTGCCTGTGTTAGGACATTTCGCTCTTCTGAAACTTAAAATTACGTGGTGTACCAACAATTTTGAATCTTATTATCTTAAAAAAAAAAAAAAAAACATATGCCAAATTTTGAATTAACATTATTAAGAATACAAATTTTATTTAGATATTAAGGAGAGATGCATTTACAGGGATATTAGGTTTCTTCATAGTGGGAATGCAACAGATGAACTACTTTTCCCAAACGTTGTATAGGAGATGGCAAGCAATTAATCTTAAAAGTATAAAATCATTTTTGATGCTAGTAACATGGAAGTTGGTACTTAATCTTCTGTTTATAAGTTAGTTAAAGTTTTAAAAAAACTCATCCCATAAGGGGGTGAAACAGGGGATGAAAGTTTGTATAAAATTTGGCGTTTACTCTTCTCTTTATACCTAAGTAAAAGTTGGTTGTATCATGGTTTTTGTGGAAACTCATCCCCTAAATCTCTTGAAGACGACAAGTTACCGGTGTGAAATCCCATCGGGCATCGCGGCTTGTCTCTAAATATAAATGTTCGTGTGTAACGTGTCAGCCCGGTTCCTCGGTGCTTCGTGGCTTGCGTGCCATGCGCGGACCACGCGTATGCGGATGAGGAAAGTGTCAGAATAGCGGCGACGTTTGATTTAGTGAGTGATGATTTTTGTGTAAAACCAAAAATGAAGTGGTTGCTTGAAAAATCCATGATTGAACCTGACCTGGTGCCCTTGCGGCTCCTCCAGCAGTAGCCGAACTTGTCGTACCCGAGCGGCGCCTGCAGGTTGGCGTAGCGCCGGCCCCAGCCCAGGCGCGCCGCCGCGCCCTCGGGCAGCTCTTCTACGCACACCTCCCAGTACCAGCTGCCGCGGGACACGCCTAAACAAGACACCATGGTTTTGTTATTGTCATTAATAACTAACTAACTGACATTAACTGTCTTTTTATTTTACTTCGATGGTGCTAGTTTATCATTTGTGACTTCGAGTTATAGCTGTAGCTTTATTTAAGCGGGCTCGCCCATTATGCCTGGAGGCTTTTATTTAGATACGTTTTGTTTACGTTATTTCTGCTTGAGTATAGTTTTGGACTATTATTATATATATAGATATATTTTTGTATAATGGTGTCTGCTAGCTAACATAAGGCAAATAATTTAATTTAACGTTTTGTGTTGCGTAATGCAAATTATTTTACATTGTATTGTATAGTTTCAAGTTTTATATGCGAACATACAGCTGTGCTGCTGGGGAGTTTGTTGAGCCACTTCTTCTTCCCAGCTAAAGCACTAGGAAGTGGTGAAGGGTGGGCGTTTTTGGGGGATTGTCTCATGTAATTTTTGACGTTCGAAAAGTGCTGATTCTCAGCCTAGTTTGAATAAATGACTTTTGATTTTGATTTTGATTTTTGACACGTATTTTTTTCTATTCTTCAATGTGCAGTTGTTTTAGGATCAGACGAATCTACGCCAAATCGGTTCGACTAGATGTACAGACCATAAACAAAAATATTTTTATTTCACATAAGCCTACATGGGCACTTATGATACGTCAGAAGCTAGGTGCACGGTTCCAATTGGTCGTTTTCTATGGAGAAGAGCCGACAAGAAACTCCTCGGTTACTATTTTTTTTTAAAAATTGCTTTTACAATTATTTTCAAATTACAGTGTTAATAGGTATGTGAGGACAGCGTAGGCCCGTCAAAAGTACCAGGTACTTAACAAAATAGAAAATGGTCTACAGATCTAGTCTATTAACGGCTAAACCCAATAACTTATATATCACCAGTTTCGGCCTACTGGAGATATAAAAATATATCTATTGATGGTTTTAACGTCTCAATAATCTATGAATCATACCGGCCCACACTATCTACTGATGGAAGGGGGTATCGCATACAACAGATATCTCTTTATATGAAAATGCCAAAGTATGCTTCCCATTATACGATTTGTTTGACAGGACAGTACTACAGATGTCAGATTTGGCTGTTCCCCGAATTGCAGGGATAAACGTAAGCTAAAATTAACTGTTTAGCACTTGCAATAATGATCATAGATGTTTTTTTTTATTTAAAGTAATAAAAAAAAATTGAAATTTAAATATCTCGAAAACGGTGCGCCTTAGGCAAAAAATAACAGAAATTTAACCCTTACTAAAACCAACATGAATTTAAGTTAAAAAAAGAAAATACATTAATGCGCTAAGGTAGCCCGCGAAATTCAAATTTTATTACGTTTTTTGCAATTTGCAGGTCAGTAACAGGTTGTATTTTGATTCGCGGCCATAACAAATATGGCTCTACAGAATGATATCTTAATCCAGTAACTTATTTAGAACTAAGAAACAAAGAAGTTTTAATATAACCCTAATTACACATGTTGGTTGTAAAGGAACGCACGGGCGGGCGAAGTAGAGAAACCTACTTATTGTTTTCGCCTTTATCAATGATTGTGAGACGCCATCCGAGCATAGATATAATTATACTGTCTATCATCAATAGCGATCTGTCTTTAACTGAAAATAAGTTATTGGGTTCGGCCGTAAGCCTACAACGTCCTCACATTAACAAAAAAACAATATAACATGATTAAAATAATAAGTTAGAACCTTGTTGAAATTAAAATTGTAGGTATAATGTAAAATAAGAAAACCATTATGTCAGTGAAGTTTGTAAAAAATAAATTTAAAAAAACATCGTAATTTGTGAGCAGTATATAGAAATTTACATAGTTTTGCAGTTAATTAGGTACCAGGGAAGCCACATGTACAGAAGGAATTAATGCCAAACTTCCTTGTCTTCAACGTAGTCCTTAATCTTATAATATGCTTTTTTGATAACACGTTTGATGTGCGTTTTGAATTTTCCATCACTAAGTTCTGTAATCGGCAACTTCTTATAAAAGCGGATATTGTTTACAAGAAATGACTTGCTTGTTTTAGTTAATCTAAATAGTCATAGTTAATAGATTAAAACTGATAAAAACAGCATTACGGACATTATCATCAAACTTTCTTAGTAAAGTCAAAAATACAAGTATTGTTATGATATTAAAACTATAACCGCCTTATTACAAAACAAGATTTATATTTTGACATGGCTTAAGTATCAGCCAGTTTTAGTAATAAGAACGTAACAGTGATTGAAATACCGTTCTTTATACAAAACTGAAAACTTAGTTCGGTACTAAGTTGTCAGTTTTGTGTTTAGGAACTTTACCATAGTCGGAATAAAGTTCGAAATTCAATAATGGCTCCATGTTTTAAACCTGGGTCTGAAGATAAACCTTGTTTTGTAATAAGGGGGTAAGAGTACGACATCAATAGGTTCAACAAAAACAGACATGATAGAAATTTAAAAAAGTACTACCACCAGAAAACACATTTATGCAATCTCCAGACAATACAAATACATGCATACTCCGATCGCACCGCTCATGTGCCCCGTAATGAACGTTATCGACACAACAAGAACACCAGCTAAATACAACCAGGACAAATACCGCTCGCCACAAAAAAGAAATGAGAAAACAAACACATATTATTACGCAATGCCAAAAAGTCCGCTAGTTATTACTCGCGGCAGAAGCACCAGGTTTGCTTTTTTCAATATCCTGGTATGATTGAATGGCAAACTATTTGCATTGTTCTTTTTCTCGAACGAGAATAGTGCCATGTTTAACCCCACATTTATAATTATGCTTTTGGGCTGCAAATGTTTTCTCTTAAACGTGAGATGTTCATGCATAAATACGTGGTGTGCCAGAAATGCTCTGTTGGTCGGAAGTCAGCCCTTTGGGTAGTCTAAAGGGGCTGAGTACATTGTCACGAAGTATACGTGAGGCCATTACTGAGGTCATATAATTAACCTCGATTGTCAAATAGAAAACATCGGTAAAGTGATTAAAATAATCAAATAAAAGCATTTTTTCTGATCCATTAATTTACATTTTAATCAGATACTTTTGGAACAGACCATACAGATTTTTGGCAGACGGAACTGATGGTAAAACTGACCGTGTGAGGCCTTTACATTCGGACAACGGGCCCCTGAATCCTATTCAAATTGAATGACCAAGGCCGTTTCAATCTACAATTCTACTAGCCGAGAACTAAACTAAATAATTTCCTGTTGAATTAATGAGATGAAATTTCGCCTGCATTACGGTACAGCAAGGAAAATGAAATCATGTTTTTTTCCTCATTACTTCATTAGATATCGTGCCCGTAATGTCTAATATTATTGAAATAAAATAAAAACAAACCACAATTTTTTATACGTGGGTGTCATAAAAGGCGACTAAGGGACTTACTAGAGAATGGGCAGCAGCGTTCTCTATGCTTTTTAACACCATACTGCGATCGCCAACACGCCTGCCAAGCGTGGCGATTATGGCACCCCCCCCCCCTCCCAATAGTGGAGGCCTATGTCCAGCAGTGGACGTCTTTCGGCTGAAATGATGATCCGTACCAAGACCCACGGAAAACTCATCGTTTGAATAAATAATAGTTTAAATCACTGTACATAAGGACACACAATTAGCTCATTCATCGACATGCTAATAAATTATACTTAATGAATTTGTGATAATTATGGACTGATGAACTGATGACACAAGCGAATATGTTGGCAACAGAATAAAGAATAAGAATAATACTTAATAATATTATTATTAAGTATTCAATAAGTCGCGTCGTTTTTCTTCTAGTACTTGATTTATATTAAATCAAATCCAGAAGATAGGCGATATAGCAGCATCATTTTAGGGCAAATGACCAATATTTTTTATGCTTACCATGCGTTGCCCGCACCATGCAGTATCCCTTATCCCCGGTGACCGCTAGCCTGTCTTCAGATATCTTGAGTTGCGGCGCTCTGTCGTGCAGTGCTAGCAACACTATACCGGGACACAAGGACCGGTATAACCAGCCGGGGATCGGCTTGCCACTCCATTCGTTGCTTTCATCGAACTCCTAGATGAAATGTAAGATTTTATAGCAGTAGAAGATAAATGTTTTAGGTTCTGCAACCAAAATTGTTGTGCCTAAAGTGGTGTAAGAGAGATGTCAGCACCAATTAATTGACGGGGTCCGAAAGGGCCAATGCCTGCCAGGGTTACGAGTCTGTCCGAAAGGGATATCGTGGCCCTGGCACACAGGCATTTGAAGGAACACGGGTGGGTTTAAGTCAGTATAAGTCTGACACGCCCTCCCGCTCCGCCCAGAGCGGGAGAAGTTATTTGATAATTTCCCACCCAAAAAAAAAAGGAGAGCCCCTTGCCTTGTAACAGTTGTTGATGAATTCAGTGGGTACAGGAGTCCCATAAGCGTTAAATTTATTACGCCGGTCATAAAAAAAATGCTGAATTGATGATAACACTGCGCGTCAAGTCCCTTACGCCGCGCGCCGTGTACGTTCTGACATGTGCTCATTCTTTCGCAATCTTTCTGAGGATTCCTATTTTGCATATTTTTTTAGGATGATATTCTCACAGCATGTATGTCCAGTATGTCTATTTTTAGTTTATTCTATCACTTATTTAAATTACATAATTTTTCTTTATGTATGATGTACCAGTACAGCGTCCTATTAATTGTTTGCTGCACCGTACGACGGCATTACGTCAGCGCCGGCTGTCGCTGAAAACCAGCGCTGGGGCCTCTGTCTTGCATAGGGTCGCAGTATAATGCTGAGCGATAGCCGTTTTGCGTGGAAGTGACGCATGTTTCCCCCAACGTTTTCTTATTTTTGTGTTTATGGTCTTTATTGCGTTATGTTTACCGCAAATAAAATTTTCTTTCTTCTTTTCTTTCTTTCATATAATTATTTTTAAGTGAATTTGGTAGAAATTATGGTCATTACTGTAGTTGTATCACTTAACAGGATTGAAATCTATTAACCTTTACAAGTTTACAGTATTGAAAGCAAGTCCTGAACAAGTTCAACAGGAATTTTGGATGTTACAAAGTGGGCATTACTATGTAAATTCTTCGTTTTTTGTCCTCACCTGTCGGAAAGGTGCCTGTGGATCGGGCTCGGCTAGTATATACCGGTACCCATCCTTATTGAAGGGATGTTCCGTGGGGTACCCGTGCGAGGGTAGCTTCAAGGCACCCAGGTCGGCCGTGCGGCCCTTCTTGCCGGCGGGGGCCCCGGTGTCAGCGGCCCCGCCGACTGCCGGCCGCCGCTTCCCCTGTCTGCCCTTTACGTTACCCGCTAAAGGTACTGAAAGAAATAGAAGTTTGTTTTCATTGAATACTAAGTACAGTATATTCAAATACTTGTTTCCAATTGATGTTATTTCCACAAATATCAATCTTATATAACTGTAAATTAATTTTCCAAATGACTAGTACTATTGAAAAACTCATAAAAATGTTTGATGTTGTAGCACGAAATTAACTTTATGTGTATATTAAAGTTGTTATTCCATAAACACCTATTTGTTTAAGTGTTTGGAAACTAAAGCGCGAACGCAGTTTAGAATAAATCACTCGCAAAGTTAGAAAAACTAAGACTCAAACAGAAAATTATGACCAGAAAACGAATTTCACAAATATCTGTATAAATAAAAAACTTTTTACAAAAAAAAATAACCGACTCCCAAAAATAACACTACAAAGTGAAAAATAACTTTAATTTCGGAAGTCGGTGTCTTTGGATCTGTATTTTAGTTTATTGCCACCGACTTCCGAAATTAAAGTTATTTTTCACTTTGTAGTGTTATTTTTGGGAGTCGGTTATTTTTTTTTGTAGTTTTTTATTTTTTCCTTTTTGTGGGTCAGTTTTTAATTTATCTAAGTTACAATAGCCTAATGTTAACTACTCATCACCTTTTACAAAATATTGCTTTTCCCGATGCTGGGACGTTGATTGTTGAGGAGTTCTCCTGGTAAGAACCAGGAGAACTGCCACTCACCATATGCATAGTGATATAAATTGCTTAGCAACCACATTAACGTACCTAATCGAATCGCAACCCGTTATTAAATACTTATTATTATATGGTATGGTACTGCTGAGTCCATCGATCGGGGGTTTGCGAAAGCTGGTACGGATTTGTGAGTCCTATGCGGAGGCCCATGGGCTCAGATACAACGCGAAGAAAAGTGAACTCCTAGTATTTAAGGGGCGGGACAAAAGTTATGTGACTGTACCTACAGTCACCTTAGCTGGTACCCCCTTAAACAGAGTCGCTCAGTTCAAGTATCTGGGCCACTGGGTTTCCGAGGACCTTAAGGATAACGTGGATGTGGAAAGGGCACGTAGGGCGTTGGCTGTCCGGTGTAATATGTTGGCCCGGAGGCTCGCGCGTAGCAGTAATCAAGTCAAAGTGACTCTTTTTCAGTCTTACTGCCAAATACTCTACACGAGCAGCTTGTGGGATAGCTACACACTTGGATCATACAATGCCTTGCGTGTTCAATATAACAACGCGTTTAGGGTGCTGCTGGGGCTACCATTTCATGCTCTTATAAGGAAGCAGTGTGCGTCGCTGCTGAGTCGTGTTAGGTCCAGTATAATAAGCGTGTTCGTGGACAGGTGGGACTCTCCACTGCTGCGCCACTGGATGCGTTTGCATACTGCATTGTGAGTAGTGGACAGTTCCGGGACTAATGTGTCCTTGACTGCTTTTATTTTGTGTGTGTTGTTTTGTTTTGTTAGTTTTGTTTTGATGTGAATTATTTGTTTATTATTATTATTATTATATTGTTCCGGTGGCCATCTGTGGTCTCCATCATCAGTTCCACTTCTCCAAATGGTGCTTTCCGAGAGCAAATGCACGAGTTCCTATAAAAAATATCCAAATCGCTTTAGGTTTGCCTATAAAATTTGAGGGTTCCCCTCGATTTCCATGGGATCCCCTAATCAGATTCTGATTTGGTGGCAATGGGACCACCGCGAACAAACATAAAAAAAGCATATATACGGTCGAATTGAGTAACCACCTTTTTTAGAAGTCGGTTAAAAACAAAGCAGACACGTCCTAATTCCCCAAAGGACATGTTAATTTGTTACATTTTTTTAATGTGCTAATCAAATACGCAGTCTGATACAAAAACAACCACGCGAGACCAAAAATAAACAAAAACAAAATTCACCAGCGCAAATTACGTGTGCGTTGGAAGAAAATCAGCACCGCTCATAATGAATACCGTTGTAATTAAAGTCAGCCCGTGTACCAAACCAGATTTAATAGCTTGTGTATTGACATGGTGATACAATTCCTATAATTATTGTAGATAAGATGGATAAATACTGAAAATTACCTTTCATTTGGGTCACTATGGAAAAAAACATGTGCCCCGACGTTAATAAGGCAAAACTTGCTTTGGAGACTGCCACACAGGTGAAACGAGACGCGGCGACGCATTACAAAGTTGAACGTCTTCTAAAACACGATGTGCCATTAACGCTAGAAAGGAGCTAGGTGACTAGCGAGATGACGACGAATAGAGAACACATAACATCACGCCTATATTACTCAGAAGGTTAGGGCAGAGGTGTGCCAACAATACACACACATTTCGCCAGTTATGTTTCATCATCATCATCATCAGCCCATAGCAGTCCACTGCTGGACATAGGCCTCTCCAATTGCACGCCATTCAGCTCGATTCTCGGCAACTCTCATCCAGCTGCCACCAGCCAACCTGCGAAGATCGTCGCTCCACCTAGCCTGGGGGCGTCCTACCTTACGTTTGCCAATTCGCGGTCTCCACTCAAGAACACGTCTACCCCAACGGTCATCGGTTCTACGGCTAATATGGCCGGCATTGCCACTTCAGCTTGCTTATTCTGTGGGAACTTTGGTTCTCTGCCGGATCACCTCGCTCCGGATTCGATCCCTCAGAGAGACTCCAAGCATAGGCCGTTCCATAGGTCGCTGAGCGACCTTGAATTTATGGACCTGTTATGTTTAAAGTCCCATAATAGGGGGCGAGCTTATTGCCATTAATCGGGCACCAATCCAGACTCCGGGCTGCTACGGAGAAATTCCAGATGGAAAACCCAATAACACCTTGCCCGACCCGGATATCGAACCCAGGACCTTATGTTCAGCAGTAGAGAAGTTTGGAAGAAAAAGACTCTTGCGTCGACCCCAAATAAATTAGAATAAGGGCAGGAAAATGATGATGTGCCATTAACGGCCGAGGTGCTGAAGCACCATGCAGGGAATTTCTCCGGTAGGTATCGTTTGTTTCGTTTCAGACAGACCCACATGCACAAACACCCAAGGCTAGGTACAACTATCTATACAGGGTCACATTTAATTAGCTAGCGAAACTCCGCATACGTTATGGGTTAAGGTCTAAAAACGATAAAAAAAATCCTTCTGGACTACAATGTTGAATTTGCAAAATGTTGAATTCGCAAAATGTTGAATTCGCGAAATGTTGAATGCCAAAATGTTGAATTTGGAAAGTACAAAAATATAATTCTTACTAAATAGCCAAGTAACTGCAACCAACTTGGATGTAGCGCTCGCTCGGCTCGCGCGAGGTTTGTCACAGTTCTAACCTAACCTAACCCAGGTCAACATTTTGCAAATTCAACATTGTGGTCCGGATGGAAAAAATTGATAGTTTGTTTCTGGGTTCAATGACCACTGGTAGTGAATTTACTGGAAGCAGTTGAGATTTTTTTTTGTTCTATTTTGTTTAGATATCGATACACAGAAAAAAACTGATTTTGAAATTTATATTTCAAGTATCTATAGTAGTATAGTAGTTGACTTTGACGTTGACCACAAAAAAAAAACAATGGATCATATTTTTTTTCGTTTTGTCGTGTTTAGATATCGATACCCATTACGTCTGCGGAGTTTCGCTAGTTAATTAAATTTGACCCTGTATAGTATATATAAATATTTGTTCAGTTCGAATCGACATTTATTTGCACAGCCTGTTGCCTGGTAAACCTGCTATGCATTTCCCAAAAGTAATTTCTGGTAAAACTGGCAACAACTCCAAAAGATAAGATAATTTATGTACATAAAAGAGATTACGAAGATTATTTTTTTATTTCTTGGCAGTGCTTCCATTACACATGCCTACTTATGAGGCCTTTATGATCCAGACAAACAAAATTATAGCTGCAAAATAACGAGAAACATGGCAGGCTAATGTTATGGTGTCGCGTAAAGGAACTAAAGGAAGTGTGCTCTGTCAAGTGTAAACTTAATAGGATAGGGTTGATAACGATGTTTTTGAAATAAGGGGCAATAGAAATAGCGGATGAACTACATATGTAATATATTTTCGAAGTTTCGTGTTTGTGACATTTTTCTGTTGTATCAGACATTTTGAGGAAGCAGGGATTCTCACTGATGAGCCAGACGTGAGTCTTGAGCCATCATGCGATTAAAATTCGCTACTCCATTAAAAAGTGAATGAAAACTGGAGCAGAGGCCAACGGATAGTGACATGTGAATGTGGTGCAGTCATAGGGTAAACATCGTGACCTCATTCCACGTCGCTGGAAAATGTCTTCTAATATAGTCTTTATCAGTGTTGCACGTGCCTTCAAAATGGTCACAAAATGTGGCTCTTCCATTAAAATGTGTTCATATGCCCGAAAATGCCCACATGTGCAGTTAATTCCATTGCTCTTAATCAACACACATCTCACAGCTGAACACTGTCTCTTAAGATACAGTTTATTCTAGTTTAAGAGGCAGGGCTCACAATATCTGTATACAGACTTCTGCAGCGTAGTTATCATCTTGTTAATCAGTTTAAACTAATGTATGTTTCTTTCTTTGTGACAATAAACTATTAAGTCATAAAGTGCGTTTATCCAGTGCCCGTTTGGCATCAAAGTATCTTAAATTCCTCGAAACTCGTTTTTTTTTTTATATTCGTTGATGGGTGATACAAGGACAAAGCTTAACATGCGTGTAGTCACGGTAACGCTTTCAAAGAAAAGTTTCGATGTAAATAAATACTTCTCCGATAAGTAGGTACCTATATAGGTCCCTTGCAGGACTTGACTATTGCTCATTTACTGGAGCTCTAACAATAATGACATACAACCTAAGGAAGCTATTTATGCAGTACTGCTGCTATACAAAACAATCGATTGAGCTATTTCCATCTTCTTCAAGAATAGGTTAGTACCTACTGTTATTTCTTTGCAGCCATTATAAAGTTACGACGTTATTGAATTCTAGCAAAACGATTATCTAGACTTGACACTCATACGACACATTGCTCGTTAAAATAAGAACATAAGTAATAATAACATCGACATACATTTTCCGCAATGGACAACAAATATTTCGAGTGAAACGCTACAGATAACGGTTGTGGCTTGGCCTAGCTTTTAATTTCCTTATTAAACTAGGTTCGATACCAGAAAAAAATATTTATGTTGGTCATAAACTCTTTTACTACGAGCGATTATTTGATACAGCTAAAACGACTGCAGTTTTATTACAAAGACGACGAACAAACCTAATTGAATAAACGAATAAAGAGGCACCTATTACACCACGCCAGACATACCAATCGTATAAGTGCAGGAAACAATTATTTATGCAAGAGGATGTTAACACCATACCAAATAGTCATTAAAATACATAACTAAAATCAATTGAAATCATAACTTACTATCCATGTCGTCAGCACCGATAACTGGACTAACTGACAAATATATATTTAGTGCAAGTGTTGATAAGATAAAGAACACGTATCGAGACGAACATAAGCACGATTACATCGGGGTCTTACGTGACAAACAACACAACAATGTGGAACGCCGAACATAAACAACCCACCAACATCATAGAAGGAATAAAAATTGTTTTAGCCTTTTATGTATGTTACTTTAACGAGATAAAACGCGACGCCAATACATACCTAAATATAAGTAAACATATATATTCAAGGCAAATTACGATTCTGATAACAGATAGCCGTGTAAACTAATTATGTATGCACATAACATTCTAAGGAGGTGTAACAGTGAATTTGAGAAGAAAGAAAAAAAATAATCGCACTTAACTCACCAGCCATAAAGTTCAAGGTGATTATAAAGTGAACTATTTAAATCTAAAATCAATAGAGGAGAAATCGCGCGGCTAACGCGACGGTCCTATGTGTACTTATCGGCGAATATACGGCCACACTAACGTAAAATATAGTGTTTTAATGCGGCCGCTGTGTGCGTCGCGATGTTCTGTTTACATACACCAATGCATAAAGAACAATGTCATTATTCAATAACATGTCTTTGTGGTTGACTCTACTAGCAATTCTATGTATGCACCGCCCGCGTTACGTGTATACGTTTTTCAGTGTTTTGGATCGTTTCCAAAGCGACATGTCAGTCGGTCAAATATGGTGTTTAATGCCACTCAACAATTTCTAACATGACTTTATTTTATTGAGGTCATATTAGTAGGTAGGTCGCGCTTGTCATAATCTTTTTTCCTGCGACAGTAAAAAATAAGATAGATTAATTCCTTATTGTACCTAGTTGGTTAAATCAATGACTGATTACTCTGAGGATTACAATAACAACCCTTAATTTATTATGTCATGAATACTTGATTGGCTAAAGAGGGTCGTTGTCCTAAGAGAATTGTCTTTGGGCTGTTATTGTACAGTTGAATCTTCATAATATCCACTTTTTAAGAGCGTGCTTCCTCTATTTATAGAGCAAGGCCGATTTTACTATTAAAATAAGTTAACTAATTAATAAAACCGGCCGTGACAACCGCTTTGCATACCTAATAATGTTATTGTACAGTAGTATTATTGCTGTCTGGACTCAGAATAATATCAAAAATTAGAATAAAAATATTTTGATTTCGTTCACAATAAATAGCCTTGATGTTATTGATGCTTTACCATTCAGATAAATGCTAATTTTAATATCTGTACTGTTTACGCGCATTATATTATATTCTTTTATTGGCGTAAAAATGCCTTTAGCTAATACGGCATTCGTGACATGCGTTCTCCAGGTACATTGATTTTATTTTATGGATGAATGATTTTATCGACCGCGGGCGCCAAATCGATTACACAAATTCGTGCAAATCTACAACATAAGTATGCAGTGTTAGTAAATTATTAGAAAATAATATTCTTCTTCTCCCATAATGGCACTGGCACAAAATAAATGAGAATAGCCCACATTTTGTTAAAAATGTTACCCAGTCAGTACCTAAGTTGCAGTTTGTAAGCAATTTAGTTGTAAAACCCATCACCGTGGAGTTTCTTGCCCATTCTTCTCCATACGAAACTAACTTTTGGAAGGGGCGACTAGAATCAATTCAATTTTTTTGTAAATATTGACGTTCAAAAGTGCCTATTTGAAATAAACAATTTGACTTTGACTTTGACTTTTGGCATTGATTTATATCTCTGGTAAAACTTACCTGTAGCTATGCCCATATCAGTAACCTTGAGCTGCCCCTGCTTGATCATAGCTTCATAGTTGGGCTTGATAGCCGTCAACTCCATGTTGTATAGCCCAAACATTGGTCCTTGGTTAGCGTCCTCTTCGTAGGTGAATAGTACTTGGATGTCCTTTATGAGAGCCCTCTGTACTGTCGCGTACCAGGATTGGGTTACTCTGAAAAATATATGTTGTTTTAGAAAATACTGAATGGGTTATTTAGTTTTAAACTTTCTAGATTCTTGAGGGTTCCAATTGATAAGATTTATTTTCGATTCCAATTGGAGTCTAGCAAAGATTTAAATCTTTGTAGTCTAGAACATAATAAATATGGGGAGACCAGCAGGTTTTACTAACAGAATAAAATAAAATATACATTTGAAAGCAAAATAAATTAGCATATCATAATTTTATTACATTTTATACCTGTAATCCCCTATTATATTCAACACTTTTCGGACATTACTAGGCAAATTTCTAAAACTGACAACTATATTTGCTTTTTTTTTTTTTCGTCTGAAGTTGAGAGCAGCCAGCATCATTATTTAGTAGTATAGTTTATTAAAAACTTTTTCTCAAGATCTGAAGGACAGTCATTGGCATCATCACTAGATTTGCAGCAGCATTACATAACATACAATTTTTGTAAATATGTGAGCACCATGTATCTATCACATAATTAATCTGTCACTGCTTCATTCTTAACTCGTTTTATTACCTATTGTGGTATAGTAATTTTATTCTAGGTGCATCGTCTTCACATATAATTAATGTACTTACCTATAAAAAATATTGTACAAGATTTTAACATAAAGAGTAACGGTGGAGTTTCTTGCCCATTCTTCTCCATACAAAACTACCTTTTGGAAGGGGTGACTAGAATCAATTCTATTTTTTTGTAAATATTGACGTTCAAACCTGCCTTATATGTGCCTATTTGAAATAAACAATTTGACTTTGACTTTTGCAGCCCTACTTGAACCACTACTTATTTTAGGCTTTGTTTGTGTTGCAGTGAGGCTACAATCTACTTTTAGAGATTGGAACATCACACATTTTCTAAGACTGAGATTATTGTGTAATTGATATCTAACATATTATGGGTTAAAGTTAAGTCAATGATATTATTTATTGATAAAAGTACTGTCATTTGCATGCACTGGTACAAAATTATTCTGGACAAGTTTTTTACTATTTTAATTTTAGAAATTCAGTGTTCTAAATCAGTTATCAGTAAATCAGTATATAAG
The DNA here is from genome assembly GCA_948098905.1 of Tiliacea aurago. Taxonomy (NCBI): domain Eukaryota; kingdom Metazoa; phylum Arthropoda; class Insecta; order Lepidoptera; family Noctuidae; genus Tiliacea; species Tiliacea aurago. Next base: position 24,038,395 of record OX402582.1, read on the forward strand.
AGGTAAATAAGAGGTTCAAAAATAAAAAAGTCGAGAGGTTTCGTCTACACCCGGTTGGAATTAAGTTCTTTTCGCTGTATATTATGTATGAAACAACAGGCATTAACAAAGTTTGAGAGGTAGGTAACTAAATTAAAAAAGTAAAAAGTTAAGGATTGAATTTAACATTTTTTAAATCAAATAAAAAAAAATCAAAAATATTTATTTGCTAGAATATGGTACATAGGATGTTACAGTAAATTTGTTTCAGCATATCCTGCCATAACATGGCATGCAAATGTCTTCACAATCAGCGATGTCAATTAATCCAACTTACAAATTACAGATTCTATTGATTTGTCTTCTAAATAGACCTTAGTTTAGGGTTCCGTACCCAAAGGGTAAAACGGGAACCCTATACTAAGGCTCCGCCGCGCCGTCTGTCTTGCTGTCTGTCCGTCTGTCACCAGGCTGTATCTCATGAACCATGATAGCTAGACAGTTGAAATTTTCACAGATATATTTCTGTTGCTGCTATAACAACAAATATAATAAAATAAATATTTAAGGGGGCCCCCATACAACAAACGTGATTTTTTTGCTCGTTTTTGCTCTATATTGATAACGGCAACAGGTAGACGCTTGAAATATTCACAGAATATGTAGATATATATTGACTTTAAAAATAAATAATTAAATTAAAATAAAACAAATATTTAAGGGGGGCTCGCATACAACAAACGTGTTCTTTTGCCATTTTTATAGATAATGGTACGGAACCCTTCGTGCGCGAGTCCGACTCGCACTTGGCCGGTTTTTTTAATATAATTTTTTATTATTAAAATAATCATTTTATCATAAAATATTTAATCACACATAATATAGCAAAAGTGTTGTGATGGTCAGAATGTTACACTTTTTTTCGGTCTAGCTCTCATGCTCCAAGAGTATTACGAGCAATAAAGAACTTAGTTCCAAAAATATTCTCAGCCTGGAATCCTGGATCTATTATAAGGGGAAGATTTATGCACTCAGTTCTGGGTTATTTGACCCAGAGGTCACCAACTTTAGTGGGCAGTTTTGACCAACTGGGTACCACAAAACACTGTTCAGATAATATTATCTTACCTTCTTGGCATAGTAGTCATGGCTTCCCAGTACTGGTCTATGTATGGTATGATCTCCCGGTCCTTGCTGAACAGAAGTCTATTGCTGCCATCTTTTACAGTCTCCTGCTTCAAGTTCGCTATAGCTGTGAGACACATCTGAGGGAATGCTGTGGACAAGATACATTTACCCAGTGAAATGGGAATGAACAACATCCACAAATGTTTGCTAAGTATGTATAATATAGTAAGTATTATGGATTTTTTGTTTTATAAGTTGTGATTACTTCTGACAAGCATTGAAAAATTAGGATAGCGGTACCTGATTAAAGTTTTGTAACTGTTTATAGAACATCATCAATCTGCCTAGCCTTGTCCCAACTGTTGGGGTTGGTTTCCAGTCTAACCAGATGTAGCTGAATACCAGTAGAGTATTTTACATGGATTATATATTATGATAGGTAGTCAACCTATCTGACCTCCACAACCCAGTAACTGGGTAATACAAAATTCCCCTTGGTTTGTCAGACTTTCGGATTTCTAACGACCCATGTCAACTGTCAAAAGATCCACAAAAGACAGCCAGGACCAACGGCTTAACATGCTTTCTGAGGCACAGAGGAGTCTTCATACTTCAAACTTTACATAAAGTTTGTCACACATTCATGTACCAACCCCAGTAAGCGATTATTAGATAGCCACAAGCACATATCTTCATGAAATCAAATAGAGTTTCGCACTACATAACACTCTTTAAAATCTACCTACAATAATTAACTTCCTACCTATCTGAATAATATATACACAGAGGTATTAATATTGTACTTCACTATCTTATGCAGTTCATATTGGAGGTCAAATGACAGTTTCATTGAAGGAACCATATTATATTATGCGTTAGGGAATAGTCAAGTTGACTTGGAAAAAAGGATTATTTTTATTTTACATAAATTATGTCATAGTATTGGGTAGTTTATACCTATTTGTTAGGTTAAATGTTAAGTTACTTCTGTTTATTTTCAATATACTGTTTGTTTTCCCTAATGAAATTAATTAATAGTAGCCAGATACTCACGAGCCTGGTTCTTCTTGAATGTTTCAAGTCCAGTTGGAGAGCAGTTCTTGCAAATAAACAAATAGTTTGTCATGAAAGGTACCAACTTCCCTAGTTGGTAACCAATACATGATTCGTGAAACCATCGATTGCACGAAGCACACAGCAATTCCGCTATGTTCAGATTTCGATCTTTCCCGCTAAAAATCAAAGGTTATTGATGGAACTCTTTCGGAATTTTAAAAAACAAGTAAAACAATTAGAGTTTACTCACCAGTAGCAATTTCCTTGAGATTCGTTAGAGGTTTTATTCGATTTATTCCTTTCTGCATTGTCTCCCGGCTTTATAGATTCCGATTGATTGTTGTGAGCATTGTTGGAACCAGTATCCGACTCGCAGGATTTCTTGTATGAATCCGCTGTTGCTGACGACATTTTCAATAAATAGTGGCTTTATCGATCGAAATACATAAACTCACTCACATTTTATGAATTAGTCAATAAAAAGTTTCCAAAATAAATAAAATACGAAACTACGGGAACAACATAAAGTGAACCACAGAGCATATAACAATATATTACTTTCCTCTATGGCATATAACATAACTTTCAGTGAACAAGGTAGGGGTAGGTGTTTCTCGTAAAATTTAACACCAGTAAAAATAGTAACGCAATCAACACAATTTGATAGCGCTAGTGTTGCGCGCAAATACTCGTGATAGAAAGCGATAAACATATGATTTGACATAAAGACTATGCTATTATAATTGGAAGAATAAAATCCGTTCAGAAAATACCTATCTGTTAGTTAGGGCAAAAAATGTATTATTTTCTGATAAAATGTTATAAAACTTTACTAGGAAGAGGAAGTTATCAAACACTCTTGTTTTTTGGAACAAACATTTTTATTAGGTAAAAAAAAATAGTTTCTGTAATGAAAAGACAAAACTGAATTATGTTTGGGTCCCCTCCCGTCAGCTTGTCTGTCAGATCTTTGATTTGAAAGCAACAACGGTTGTCGTGGTTACAGATTTCTACTAAAGCAAGATCAATATTATTTGTTTGTTATTTCAAACAAAACAAATAGCTGAATTTACGTTATTTTAATTAAAATATTTACAATGGATTCAGTCACGAGCACAGACAACGTATGCATGGACATAAAGATGACTCAAGAGAACATGCTACTTGAGATTATCAGGGAAGTTTGTGGTGAAAATAACAAATTGTCTGATAAACTGAAGGACAAAGTGAACAGGATTATCGCGGACTGCGATCTTTCGTATTATTCGAGTCTGCACAGGCTGAGTACAGGGGATGAGAGCACTGCTACTGTCCTAGGTAAGAATTTACATTCGTACCTTTAGCCAACACAATCATGTAAAAGTATGTATTGCTTAGCGATTTTTTTAAATAGTGTGTATACATACTACTTATTATTTAAGTAGTCTAAGGCCTAATATAAGGTAAACCCTTCATATATTATAAGTAGGTAGGAAAGCTATGCATATATGAGCCACCTAGAACCATTCTATGAAAGAGCTGGTAGACATAAGTTTGCCTTAGTAGACGACCATGAACATAACATGACAAGCTTATTAGACCTAGGCTAATTTAGACCTTTTATAACAACACAAACTGTATGAAAAATAGCTCATGCATAATAAGCCTTTAATGTTCCCTCTGCTGGGACACAGGCCTCCTCTGAGAGTAGGCCGTAATCCACCATGCTGGCCCAGTGCAGGTTGGTGGATATCACATGTCTTCGAACTTCAATTAAAATATTAACAAGCCAACAAGAGCATTAAACATAAACATATTAATTGCTTGTACCACCGCAAAAGTTCCCGGTCAACCACTTTTCAACCTTATTACCATGGGCATAAGGGTGAAAAGTGGTTGACCGGGAATGTTTGCGATGTACATACAACATTTTAATTTGTTCCAGGATTCATGCACCAATCGGCAGCTGAGCTAACATTTGATGAGCAAACAGAATTTAACCAGGCAGTACTGCAAAAAATACAAACTAAGCTGCCAGCATTTATTTCAGAGCTAGAGCACCTGAAACAGTCAACCAGCTGTAAGAAACCTCAAAATGATGAGAAGAAGGAACTCCAGGTTCTAACTTGTTCTTTTTTTATTGTTTTTTGTTCCTTCAATCAAATTCAGCCTATATATTCCCACTGCTGGGACACAGGCCTGTTCTCTCCCAGAGGGAATGGGCTGTAAATCTACCATGCGGGCCCAGTGCAGGTTGTTTTTTTTTTGTTCCTTGTGTAGCGGCATCAACATCGCCACATACGAACTACACGTCACACTGACGCCACTCGAATCCTGCATCGCGCAAGCAGAGCGTACCGCGCGACTAGCATATATATAACATCCCGACATCAATCGTTGGGCAGTTGCCCACCAGACACAACACCCGTCTGGTCAGAGGATCCTCCCTTTACTATAGAGTATGAGTGAACTTTACACTCCCTGTTCCTCATACCTCTAAACTTGCAAAACGTAAATTAATACTATTTATTTATTTTTTCTTTCTTGCAGGCCAGTATTGATAACAAACTTACCACTCTTGAAGAACAAGAGAGTGAAAAGGTGGAGTTGATGATGGAATGGCTGAACCATAGGCTTCGTGATGTGACAAAGTTCAGCCATGATTCAAGTGAATTGTTGACTTTGAAGACTAAGATCTTGGATTATAAATCTAAGTGAGTATTACATGTATGAATTTTACCAGTATCCTCCTCTGCATTAGCAACATAGTATTATGTGGAAAAGGGAGAGGGATGACTTACCCTGCAGTAGGCCAATACAGGCTAGTTATACTCCATTTGAAATAAGATTAGATATTTAAATAAACTTTTTTACAGTCCGTTCAAACAATGTTGACTTCTATTCCGTAGGCATAAGGATGGCATTCAAAGCAAAATCGTGGTTACAATACCAACTGTTTATTACAGCGGCCATTTATCATGCCACCAATGCAATAGAAGTCAAAATCGGTTGAACGGACTGTATAAAAGTTTTATTTAAATGTCTAATCTTATTTCAAATGGGGTATAGATAGATAGATCCTCCTTCATACATATAGAAGAACACACATTGCAATCACCGTTATAATAATTTACCATAAGACGTCAATGTGAATGTCTACATCAGCCACACCACAGCAGCATAAATTATGTCTAAGGAGTGTCATGCTCAGCTGTAGAGTTTTTAGAAGCAACTGTAATTCTTTTCCTTAAGCATATCGAATCATATACCTATCCTGGGATAGATTCTTAAAATACTAGCCTTTAACTGTCCAACCAAATGCAGGACATAAACATCATGTCATACAAAGATAAAAAATACCATAGGTAGTTTTTTTACATTTATTATGTAAGTAGGTCTATCCACAATCATCAAGCTATTTAAGAACATTGTACCTACTGTGTTACAACTATTTAGCTTTATACAGATCATTAAGACAACAGCTAATGACTGTTGTCTTCTTAATTACAACTCATTAAAAGACCATGGCATAATGAATATTATTATCTTTTGTTGAAGCCTGATAATAGAGGATATGCTCTCATAATCATAACAGACTTAATTCTCAAAAATAATAATGATAAATTTTAAAACATGTTTCCGTTTATTGGATTAAATTATTCTAGAAAATTAATGAGCTGTGTTTCCTCAAATATTTCATTTTTATTCAGTGAACCAAGTAGTTCAAAGATAACTTGTTGCGCGATCGACTTCATAAGGCGCGTAATAAACGTAAAATAAAGAAAGAAACTAAGTTATTTATTATACAGGGGGTCTACTCCGATCATAAATCCGAAGTATCGGCCAAATGTTCGACCGTTTCTTGATTATGGCTTACTATGGCTGACTACGGCGAAATAAAAAAAAAACGGTGAGTTGGACTCGCACACCGATGTTGATGATTTTTGAAAAACTGTGCTATTTAGAGACATCGTTTTATTTTTCCTGTAATCTTTACATACACTTCTATCACATAGAATTATTTCAGATTTTTATCTTTGTAAACTACGGAGATAATGAGGGGGGAACGGTATTTTTTTTCAAATTTTCATCAAAAGTCGGAAACTATGTTGATTAAAAAAAAAAGTTTCAGAAGGTGCAAGCAGCGTTCTTTCATATGATACCCCACATGCCCTAGTAGCCTACTTCCAATTTTTAAGACCCCGTTTCAGTCCTTTTTGCAAAAAAGATATATATTTTTAATTTCTTTCTTGTTATCAAAATAGTTGGGCAAACGTCATCTAAAAGTATTCTAAATTTAAATTTCAAGTGCATTAGTAGTTCTTGAGATATCCAGGTGTGCGTGTGACAGACTGACAGACAGACAGACAGACTTAGTCTCACCATAAGGGTTCCTTTTTACCATTTTGGTACGGAACCCTAAAAACGACAGTCAAAGAGATAAGCCAAAGTCAAAAATGTGACTTCACTCAGTTGCAGAAAGCTCACCATTAACACTTCATTACATAAAGCAACATTATCGCTAATGAATTCATTACTTTAATGAAGTTGCACAAACAAATTTTAGATAGCATTAGACATTTTTAATGCCACTTTAGTTAAAGAAGACTTTAAACAATATTGCCAGGAACAAATTACCATATTGAACGAAAAGAGTGAACATTTGCGTTCTGTTATTATCCGTACGTACAAGTACACCACAATTTTAGAATAAAATAAAGTAAATGTAGTTGATTTATGTGTATTCAGTGTACTCTGTGGTTTAATGTAGTTTAAATAATCTGGTTTAAGGGGGATGCGCTAAGGTAGCCCGCGAAATTCAAATTTACCAACGTTTTTTGCAATTTTTATACTTCTGATTCATATTCTAATGATTATAATTCTGTAAAGCCATATTGGTTATGGCCGCAAATCATAATTAGATCAACATACGTGTTACTGACCTGCAAATTGCAAAAAACGTAATAAAATTTGAATTTTGCGGGCTACTTTAGCGCATCCCCCTAACACTCAGTTGCAGAAACGATCTTTAAATTTTAAAGACTACATTAAACACTAATGTAGCATTAAATCATTGCACAAAACCATTTTTTATTTTATTTTAATGCTCCATTAAATTTAACTAATGAAATGTCAAACCTAATGAAACCGGCCATTTTAAACACTTTTACGTTGCACGTAACTTCATTAGCGCCCATTAGCAGGTGGTGAACTTTAAGTTTGACATTTCAGATTTTTTAATTTTAATGGGCCGAAAAGCATCCATTAAAGAGCAACATTAGTGTTTTCTACGGTACTTGAATGCATTTCTGTAATTGAAAGATGTCTTTAACCAGTCTTTCGTCATTATCTGATTCTTATTTAATAGATTTAGGTACCTCGCCGTCGAATCCCAGACCGAGTGAATTTATTTTTAAAACATGATGGAGAAGAGTTTCGTGTAAGGTATAGAATTTCCAAGGAGGCATTTCTTCAAATTTGTAACCTACTTGATTAAGATTTAGAACCAGTGACGCAAAGAAATAAATCCATTAATGACCTTACACAGCTTTTAATATTTTTGAGATTTTTCGCCACTGGATCTTTCCAGAAAGTATTGGGTGATTTAATAAACATAAATAAATCAACAGTTTGTCGGAAACTGGTGGGGTCGGGTTATTTGTCAGTTTGTTTATACAAAAAGTATCCCGTGAACTAGCAAAAGTAAGCCACCTCTATATTAAAATGCCAGACCGGACGGAACTACGTAGAAATTGATGGATTTCCACGTGTGGCAGGAGCTCTAGACTGCATACATGTTAAAATTATTAGAATAAGGGGGATGCGCTAAGGTAGCCCACGAAATTCAAATTTTATTACCTTTTATGTAATTTGCAGGTCAGTAACACATTGTATGTTGATCTAATTATGATTCGCGACCATAACCAATATGGCTTTACAGAATTAATCATTAGAATATGAATCAGAAGTATAAAATTTACAAAAAACGTTGGTAAATTTGAATTTCGCGGGCTACTTTAGCGTATACACCTTAAACCAGATTATTTAAACTAGACTAAACCACAGAGTACACTGAATACACATAAATCAACTACATTTACTATATTTTATGCTAAAATTGTGGTGTACTTGTACGTACGGATAATATCAGAACGCAAATGTTCACTCTTTTCGTTCAATATGGTAATTTGTTCCTGGCAATATTGTTTAAAGTCTTCTTTAACTAAAGTGACATTAAAAATGTCTAATGCCATCTAAAGTTTGTTTGTGCAACTTCATTAAAGTAATGAATTCATTAGCGATAATGCTGCTTTATGTAATGAAGTGTTAATGGTGAGCTTTCTGCAACTGACACTCAGTTGCAGAAAGCTCACCATTAACACTTCATTACATAAAGCAGCATTATCGCTAATGAATTCATTACTTTAATGAAGTTGCACAAACAAATTTTTGATAGCATTAGACATTTTTAATGCCACTTTAGTTAAAGAAGACTTTAAATAATATTGCCAGGAACAAATTACCATATTGAACGAAAAGAGTGAACATTTGCGTTCTGTTATTATCCGTACGTACAAGTACACCACACTTTTAGCATAAAATAAAGTAAATTTAGTTGATTTATGTGTATTCAGTGTACTCTGTGGTTTAATCTAGTTTAAATAATCTGGTTTAAGGGGATGCGCTAAGGTAGCCCGCGAAATTCAAATTTACCAACGTTTTTTGCAATTTTTATACTTCTGATTCATATTCTAATGATTATAATTCCGTAAAGCCTTAAGGGTTATGGCCGCGAATCATAATTAGATCAACATACAACGTGTTACTGACCTGCAAATTACAAAAATCGTAATAAAATTTGAATTTCGCGGGCTACCTTAGCGCATCCCCCTTATTCTAATAATTTTAACATTTGTGCAGTCTAGAGCTTCTGCCACACGTGAAAATCCATCAATTTCATAAAAACCTTCTGCAACTCTACGTAGTTCTGTCCGGTCTGGCATTTTAATATAGAGGTGGCTTAATTTTGCTAGTTCACGGGATACTTTTTGTATAAACAAACTGACAAACAACCCGACCCAACCTGTTTCCGACAAACTGTTTAAATCACTCAATAGGTACTTGCTGGAAAGATCCAGTGGAGAAAAATCTCAAACATATTAAAAGCTGTGTGAGCTGTGTCAGGCCATTAATGGATTTTTTTCTTTGCGTCACTGGTTCTAAATCTTAATCAAGTAGGTTACAAATTTGAAGAACTGCCTCCTTGGAAATTCTATACCTTACACGAAACTCTTCTCCATCATGTTTTAAAAATAAATTCACTCGGTCTGGGATTCGACGGCGAGGTAAATCTACTAAATAAGAATCAGATAATGACGAAAGACTGGTTAAAGACATCTTTCAATTACAGAAATGCATTAAAGTACCGTAGAAAACACTAATGTTGCTCTTTAATGGATGCTTTTCGGCCCATTAAAATTAAAAAATCTGAAATGTCAAACTTAAAGTTCACCACCTGCTAATGGGCGCTAATGAAGTTACGTGCAACGTAAAAGTGTTTAAAATGGCCGGTTTCATTAGGTTTGACATTTCATTAGTTAAATTATAATGGAGCATTAAAATAAAATAAAAAATGGTTTTGTGCAATGATTTAATGCTACATTAGTGTTTAATGTAGTCTTTAAAATTTAAAGATCGTTTCTGCAACTGAGTGTAAGTGTTATAATCTAATAATTTTAACATGTGTGCAGTCTAGAGCTCCGGCCACACGTGGAAATCCATCAATTTCATAAAAACCTTCTGCAACTCTACGTAGTTCCGTCCGGTCTGGCATTTTAATATAGAGGTGGCTTAATAATAATTTTGCTAGCTCACGGGATTCTTTTTGTATAAACAAACTGACAAACAACCCGACCCAACCTGTTTCCGACAAACTGTTGATTTATTTATGTTTATTAAATCACCCAATACCTACTTGCTGGAAAGATCCAGTGGCGAAAAATCTCAAACATATTAAAAGCTGTGTCAGGCCATTAATGGATTTATTTCTTTGCGTCACTGGTTCTAAATCTTAATCAAATAGGTTACAAATTTGAAGAACTGCCTCTTCGGAAATCTATACTTTACACGAAACTCTTTTCCATCATGTTTTAAAAATGAATTCACTCGGTCTGGGATTCGACGGCGAGGTAAATCTACTAAATAAGAATCAGATAATGACGAAAGACTGGTTAAAGACATCTTTCAATTACAGAAATGCATTCAAGTACCGTAGAAAACACTAATGTTGCTCTTAATGGATGCTTTTCGGCCCATTAAAATTAAAAAATCTGAAATGTCAAACTTAAAGTTCACCACCTGCTAATGGGCGCTAATGAAGTTACGTGCAACGTAAAAGTGTTTAAAATGGCCGGTTTCATTAGGTTTGACATTTCATTAGTTAAATTTAATGGAGCATTAAAATAAAATAAAAAATGGTTTTGTGCAATGATTTAATGCTACATTAGTGTTTAATGTAGTCTTTAAAATTTAAAGATCGTTTCTGCAACTGAGTGTTAAAGTCGGGTAAAGACTCAAAGTCAAAAAAGGAAACTTTGGAAGTTATAACACGGCCGATACTTTAGAGATTATCGGTTCGGAGTAGACCCCCAGGGTTATTTTATTATGATTTTACTTCGGTCATCAGGTATCTGAATACTGCGCTGCGCGATTGGTGTATCTAGTAAGCGAAAACGGCGCTTTTATAAACCAATTATTTTCTTTTCAGAATACTTCACTTACAAATCCTGCAGAACATCTTTACTGAAACAAACCAATCTATAAAGGCATACAGTGAGATACAAAAGGACATGAAGGACTCCATTAAAGAGACGGAACAGAGGATCAAACACTTTAGGAGTATTATTGATAGTGATGCATAATTTAACACACATAATTATCTATCATGCATAGTTACCTTATGTATATCCTCATCCCAATTTATTTGGGGTATGTGCTGGCAAATTAAGTTTCGTGAGGATCAAAATTAGACCTACAGTTCGAGAAACGGTTAAGTTCGACGGTTTGAGGTATGAGAAAGAGCCGTATCGTATTTTTAACAGCAAAGATGTTGCAGATATTCGTCCTCTGAAAAAAATCTACTTGTAACTAACACCTTCACTTGGTAAGTTGGTAGGAGACTCTTGTACTTATCGATAGTTTCCAGTATTGGAATTTCTCATTATATTATTCTCCCAGTGACCCTGATTTCATTTGGGTTTTTGCACAATGTGTAAGTCCTTAGTTATTGACTTGTGAACATACTATTATTTACCTGCAAAGACAGATAGGTAGAATTATTTTGTTTTTGTTACTATTCTTTCTATTATTATTCGTAATAAACGTTGCTTATTAATTATTTACCGAATGAATTTTATGTTTTCTCGTCTTCCCATTTTGCAACCCACTTCGAAATTCATTTAGGCGTAGTGCACTTTGTCACTATCGGCTGGAGGGTCTTATTACCTACTTACCTAAGATTAACATCATGTTTTTTATAGTCATGAGTTGAAGAGTCGCCCTTTACGCTTTAGGCGCCATCTCTACTGCGGAGAAAATCCCGACGATAGTCTCGCCGTACCATTAAATTCAATAGGAACTCAAACCGCCTTATTACAAAACAAGATTTATATTTGACATGGCTTAAACCATGGAGCCAGTTTTTGAAATAAGAACGTAACAGTGATTGAAATACCGTTCTTTTTACCAAACTGAAAACTTAGTTCAGTACTAAGTTGTCAGTTTTGTGTTTAGAAACTTTACCAAAGTCGGAATAAAGTTCGAAATTCAATAATGACTCCATGTTTTAAACCTGGGTCTGAAGATAAACCTTGTTTTGTAATAAGGGGGTATGAATCAATCTCCACTCGGCGATATCGTCGCAGCGGTCATTTGAAGGCAGAGCGTGACTATCGCTAGATTTTCTCTTCCGTGGAGATGGCGCCTTAAGACGGAGATATATGCCAGTGACCTTGAGTGGTTAGCTTGCGTGTTCTGTACTGAGCTCACGCAACGCGTCGTACGTTCAGCCAGTAATAGGACTCGCCCATCAAGGAGCGCTGTCCCCAATTTGACGCATTATTAATTTATTATACACATACCAAAAGGTATTTTAATAAAACGCGTATACTAAAAGATCAATAATTAAATTATCTTTAAATTGGTGAAGGTTTCAGAAAAATACGCTTGGTAGATTTTGCGCCATTCTCAGTTTTTTATCCGCGTTAGACATAACTTTACAAATTAATTTCACAAACATAATCTAAAATATTCACATATTAAGTTATTGAAAAAATGTTCTAATTTAACATATTTTTTTCAAATCATTAACACTACTCGTTTAAAAGTCGGTTATCGTCCCCTTAATAGAAAACGCTACAAGGTTCAGAACTAACGCTGCAATCTTGTTTTGTCAATACAATTTCATAAATCTGCGGGCCGAGGACGGGCGTGCCAAGACGTTTGTGACCAGACATGATAAATTATGTCTTGTCCATTTGTACTAGCATTTTAAAACAAAATGGTTTTATCGCTTAAACTGTGATAAAATGTGTGACTCAAGTCATGTCACAGTAGGCCGTGCTCGCCCCGCTGTACCAACCACGCCCTGTAGCGCCAAAATATCCTTGTATTTAGTACTCCTAGTACTTAGTGGTAGTGGCCGAGTATTGGCTTTCGCTCCTGAACGGCTCTTATATTTGCAGTCAACTCAGCCGATCACAGTCCACAGAAAATGACTTAAACATTGGAAAGGCCTGTGTCCAAGTTGTCCAACAGGCCTTTCCAATTTTTTGCCACAAGCCACATACATTTGTCCACCTTCTGCATCCAGTTTGTAAGGACCTTATTATGTTTTTAGTACAGTCAGCCCCAAAAAGATGTACACACGGACAAGGAACCATTTTATTGTCTACAACCATATTTCCTTAACATTGTATCCACCACAAATAAAAATAAAACATCCAAAAACTTAAAAAAATTGTCCCAAAACATCCCTACAGGTGAGGGATGTTTTGGGACAATTTTTTTAAGTAAGTAAGTACTATCTTTTTTTAAGTAAGTAAGTACTATCTTTTGGTAAAATAAATTGTACCTTGTACTATGTTTTGTACCTTTACGGTGGATACAGTGTTATGGGACAAAAGTTCTTGACAATATAATGGTTCCTTGTTTAAGTAACTATCTTTTTGTGGCTAACCGTACCTAGGTAAGTTGCTACCTTAAGTTTTTAAGTCAGTCGAAAACCTTATTTATAGAAATCCCACGAGCAGTAAATAAATAACGATAAAAACATGTTTACCTAACTACCTACAAATATAATTTTGAACCTAACACGTATGATTCATAAAAATATGTGGTCAGTGGCATTTTATCTCTGTATCACGCCCACAAAGAAGGAAAATACGTACTTATAAAAATTAAAATATCATAAACAAGATCACGGTTGGGAGACAATTGACTACAAAACTCGACTTGACCTAAACTAAAACAGTTGTTCAACAGAAGCTGACATTGAGAATCAGATTCTACTCGTCTTTAATTCAGTGATTCAGTCATAAGTTAGATGTAGTGGCGAGCACCCGTGCAAATGAGTGTATCAGTGATAACGCGAACGTAAATAAAATTGCAGGAACTTAATGCTTATATCATGGACATAGTGACTAAAGTCTTCAGGTAAGCTCGTGCATTTATTTATTTTTCTTAAGTTGACTATTCGGTAAGCACCTACATATTTTTTTATTATTTTAACTGTGAAGGTTAAATCTTTATGGTCACTGATAAGTACTTAAATAAACAGCGGAAATTGGTTTGCTTCCAGTTAGCTATTTGATAAACATGATTGTATGTTTATATATATAATATATGTATTGACATACCAGGCCAGTATATACATAATCATTAGGTATCATAGCCGTGAGATTAATATAAGCAACAATATACAGTACCTTTATTTTTATAAACATAACTTTAAGATAATCAATCAATCTTTGTTATTAATTTATTATAGGGAAAGAACCGGCCAAGTGCGTGTCGAACCACGCACAATGAAGGGTTCCGTAATTGTGATGAATTTATCCCAAAACAAACTTAACATTGTAGTTGAAAAACATGTTCTGCCCTATATACACCACGGTCAATTTTCCAACTGGAAATGTAAGTTTGTAATTACAAAAAAATCTTTTTTTAAGTGATATAACTACAAATGATAGATTTTCGGACTTTTTCCTTGACCTTGCTTCTTGCCAAATTTCATGATTCTATGTCAACGGGAAGTACCCTATAGGTTTTGATTTGTTTGCGATTATCAAAATATGTCGCATAAATCGCCATATTTTTTTATTGCGTTGACTAAGGCCAGTATTATAGAACTTTACTCAGTACTCAAGCATTACTTAAGACTAGATTCAAGCCATTGGATTGGTTGAATTTAGTCTTAAGTAATGCTTCAGTACTGAGTAAAGTTCTATAAATACGGGCCTTAGTCAATGCAATAAAAAAATATGGTGATTAAAGGCTTCTACATACCGGGGCGACTTGTCGCGCGACGCGACGCGACACAAAGGCACCGCTCGTCCCGCGACACGCGGGGCCTTTGTGCCGTGTCGCGTCGCGCGACAAGTCGCGCTGGTATGTAGAAGCCTTTATGCGACATATTTTGATTTTTGTAGAGCTTCAAGGGACCATAGACCCGTAGGTATATGATTCTAGTACTCGTATTTGATATTAATTTTAACTTGATACCTCCACGCGTTCCTGAGAAAAAGGGTCTTGACAGACTGACAGACGAACAACGAAGTGATCCTATAAGGGTTCCGTTTTTTCGTTTTGAGGTACGGAACCCTAAAAATTTACCTATACAAAAATAAGACACAAAAAGTTCAACAAACTAATTTAGTTCGTGTTTATAAATCTAAAACCAGCACCCTTTTTGCGTAACACACTACCAATCATAATCTGCCATAATCCATTGCTTCATATGTTCGAAAAATTTGTCTGTTCATCCTAGCCTAGCCTTTTCCCAAATATGTAGGGGTCGGCGTCTAATTTTACATGAAGCGACTACCTATCTGACCTCCACAACCCAGTTTTTTTTTTTTTTTAAACGTATCACACTAGGAATTTCACCTGTATCGTGGGTGCGTTTACAAACATTTAAACTCACATACACAAACAGCCAGACCCGGAACAACTACTCGTAGGTCATACAAATATTTGTTCCGTGCGGGAATCGAACCCGCGACACGCAGCGCAGCTGTCAATCGCTTAACCACTGCGCCAACCGTGTCGTCAGTTACGGGTAAGACTGGGTTGTCAGACTTTGGGCTTTCCTACCAATATAACGAGCAAAAAAATCACGTTTGTTGTATGGGAGCCCTCTTAAATATTTATTTTATTCTGTTTTTTTTGTATTTGTTATAGCGGCAACAGAAATACATCATCTGTGAAAATTTCAACTGTCTAACTATCACGGCTTATGAGATACAGCCTGGTGACAGACGGACAGACAGACAGACAGACGGCGGAGCCTTAGTAATAGGGTTCCCGTTTTACCCTTTGGGTACGGAACCCTAAAAAACAAATATATTGGAAACATGTTTTATTATAATTTCATTAATTAGTTTCATGTGTTCACTCAAACTCACACTCTAAAGCATTTATTTCAAATAAACCTATTACAGTCACTTTTGAATTGTCAAGGGGTCGTTCAGTCAGAGAGATGAAGCTAGTTGTCCATTCCAAAGCGTAGTAGGTTCCTATGGAGAAGAACGGGCAAGAAACTCCATGGACACTCTTTTAAATCAAAATAGTGTTACATAGTATTGGTTACATCATTAATTATACATGTGAGAACAATGTAGAAAATAAAAATATAAAAAACAATAAAATACCTTAGTTAAAATAAGCCGTGGCAGCTAAGAAATGACCAGTCCCTACTGACGGCGCCCGTTCACGATCAGCACCATTTAGCTCAACCATTTTGAAGGGAACTTAATGATCCAACACACACGCCACCATCAGCTAGACATTTGAGTGAGCATGACACTCTCAGCCGCCAGGGCACATTCAAGTCAATAAAAGACGTACTCAGAAAATGGTAGGTACATAGTGCTCACACATGTGCCTTTGCACCATGTGCACTTTGAGTAGTAGTTTGTTTTCTAGATGACACCGTGTGTGCTTTGAACACTTAGCGCATCTCTTGTATGAAAACTATCCAAGGTTACAAATTTAGAATACCAGTATCTTACGTGGAGCAACTGCCTATCTGACCTCCACATCCCAGTTACTGGGTAACACGATACCCCTTGGTAAGACTGGTTGTCAGACTTTCAGGTTTCTGGCGACCCTTAAGATTCAGATATATGCCAGTTACCTTGAGTGGTTACCTTGCGTGTTCTGTACTGAGCTCACGCAACGCGTTATACGTTCAGCCAGTAATAGGACTCACCCATCAAGGAGCGCTGTCTCCATGTTGACGCATTATTAGTTTATTATACACAAAACAAAAGGTATTTTAATAAAACGCGTAGGAATACTAAAAGGTCAATAATGAAATTATCTTATTGGTGAAGGTTTCAGAAAAATACGCTTCGTAGATTTTGCGCCATTCTCAGTTTTTTATCCGCGTTAGACAGAACTTTACAAATTAATTTCACTATGTAATATAAACAATCTATAATATTCACATTCACATTTAAGTTATTGAGAAAATGCTCTAATTGAACATATTTTTTTTTTCAAATCATTAACACTACTTGTTTCGACGTGATCTTTAGTATAAAATCATTAAAAGTCGGCTATCATCGCCTTAACAACTGTCAAAAATCTAATAACAGTCGGTACCAACGGCTTATCGTGTTTTCCGAGACACGGGAGCTCGGGGTCTTGGTGTGTAACGATGTTCACCCATCCACGGACCAACCACCGCAAGTGAAGCTTAACCTGATCGATCGACCCGTGCGACTGTTATTACTTAGCCACAAGCCCCTCAAAACATGTTCTGATCAACCCATTGCTACTGTAAGGCCCGGCGCCCATTGGAGGCACGGCATGGCAAGGTATTTTTAGGCGACGAATAAAAATATGACATAATGGTATGGAAATAAAGTTGAAATTTCAATGTTATTAGAATGTTAGCATACCGCGGTATTGTTTTTGTAGGTACTTACGACCGTTGACATAGGAATTTCAACTTTATTCCCATACCGTTAAGATATATTATGTGTTACGCAATTCTGCAGGCTAAAGAACTTTTCTCCCAATTCAATCTTATAAATATCCCACAGTATAAAAACTGACAAACTAAAGCTTAATAAGTAATATGTGTTTCTAAAGTAACGATCGAATGTCCTGGCACAGGGGAGTTCACATCAGGCGGCGGCAGAACTTGCGGAACGTGGGGTTGCGACAATCGTCGATAGGATCCGGCAATTGGGACTCGAGGTGGCATTGCACAAGTCCGAGGCCATGTGTTTTTATGGTCCTCGGAACGCGCCACTGTCGTGCGGTCCATGGCCCTTTACGGGGCACCGGTGTGGGCGCGTTCACTGAGGCTGCGACCAGCCCAGCGGTTGAACGCGTCCCAAAGGGTCATGGCCATCAGGCTGGTACGGGGTTACCGCACGGTCTCCCGTGAGGCGGCGAGCCTCCTTGCCGGACTGCCGCCATGGGATCTAGAGGCGAAAGTCCTCGCGCACATGTGGGTGTGGCGCGAAGAGGCGAAACGCCGGGGTGTAACTCCGCTGCCGCAAGAAATCGCGGCACAGCGGATGGAGCTCCGGCAGGATCTCATGGCGACATGGAAAGTGCGATTGTCGCAACCCAGTGCTGGGCACGCCACAATTGCGGCGGTAAGTCCCCTCTTTGAGGAGTGGCTAGAGAGGCGCCACGGCGTCCTCACCTTCCGCCTGACGCAGGTCCTCACCGGACACGGTTGTTTCGGGAGGTTCCTGTTCAGAATAAAGCGGGAGGAAACGCCCGGGTGTCACCACTGTGTGGATCGCCCGGAGGACACGGTGGAGCATACGGTGGAGGTCTGCCCTGCTTGGGCGGAGCACCGCCGTGTCCTCACGGAGGCGATCGGCGGCGACGATCTCTCGCGTCCGGCCCTGGTTCGGGCCATCGTTCGGAGCGAGAGTGCATGGGAGGCCGTCACCTCCTTCTGCGAAACAGTAATGCTCGCGAAGGAGGAGGCGGAACGCATGAGGGTGAGGCAGGGTGCCCGCCCTTCCGCCCTTAGTCGCCGCAGGAGACGCCCTGGGCGTCGGGAATCGCAGGCCGATTCCCGGCCACCGTAGGCGCGGGCTTGCGGACGGTGAGCGATGGGTAGCTCGCCGTCCGATAAGGACCAGGCCCGGGTCGACGGCGCGTTGTGTTCCACGCGCGCCTCAAAGAGACGTCAGCACCAATTGACGGGGTCCGAAAGGACCAATGCCTGCCAGGGTTACGAGTCTGTCCGAAAGGGATATCGTGGCCCTGGCACACAGGCATTTGAAGGAACACGGTGGGTTTTAGTCAGTAAAAGTCTGACACTCTGCCAAAAAAAAAAAAAAAAAGCTAACAAGTGCCCAATACACCATACAATTTTAAAGCATGTCCAGGAAGTAAAAATTACTCTCGTTTGATAGTTTCTTTCAATAATTCAATAGCGTCTTTTTGACGATTCGCAGCAACAGAAAGTGTTTGGTGGGTAACTGGGTAGTTATAAACTGTTTTAGTTTCCTACCTACCAGTTATTTATTTACTAATAAAAGGTCATTTGGATGGATTAAAGGGAGCAGGAGAGACAATGAAGTGATACTCTTTAGAGAGTTAAGAACTTCTGGCCCCCGACTCATGGTAGGTACTACAAGGAAGTGGGGTTTTAGTTGGTAGAAGTCCGACATAACCCTCCGTTCTTACCAGACTGAGGGTATAAACTGTTTTAGTTTCCTACCTACCAGTAATTTATTTACTATTAAAAGATCAGCTTGAAGTGATACTCTTGAGAGAGTTAAGAACTTCTTTATTTATTTACTAATAAAATATCAGCTTGAACCTTGAAGTGATACTCTTTAGAGAGTTCAGAACTTCGGGCCCCCGACTCATGGTAGGTACTAAAAGGAACAGTGGGGTTTTAGTCGGTAGGAGTCCGACATAACCCTCCGTTCTTCCCAGATGGAGGGTATCCATGAGGATTTCCCCATGGAAAAAAAAGGTAGGCTATGTATCAATTAACTGTAATCGAAGATATGAAAATCATGTAAGTATCATTTACAAGTTAGGCAAGCCTGCCTGAAGAAACCGAATAAAATATTGTAATGCTCGTCTACGAAGTAAGAAATACAATAAAAAATATAGCACATTGTGTGAAGACACTTGCTGCACAGATCGTTATTCCTATTAGTTTTAATCATGCTCAATTTGATCTTGTCTAATTTGGACGACACTAGCAGGACAGAGTCTATTGCCTAATCTTGTTTGTATGTATGCAATATGGCGACCGTGGCTTTAATGTAGAAGTTCAGAAATATTATTTAGGTAGGTACCTACTTCTCTTATTTACTCAGCCTATCAATGACTGTTGGTTTTGGACATAAGGACCTCTCAACACAATCAATCGAGTTGATTAATTTAGCACGACTACGTTTTTCATTCGGCTTAACTTTAAGGCGCTATCCCTGAAAAGTCAATTACATTAATAAGCCTTTTGCAACAAAACATCCTTAGATAGGACATAAATTAATATTTAATAAATACGAGTAAATGCTAGCTTTTTTTATCTGTAGGTACAGGGGGCCTAAAATGGACGCTTTGGCAGAATCATGCGTGCAATTCCTATATCCCGCAATTCATCTGTTTGACAGCTGTTATTTGACATTAGACTTCACTATAGCAATTCTTAATCTGTGGACCATTTTACGAAACTCCATACACAACTGTCAAACAGATGAATTGCGGGATATAAATTGTACGCAGATCATATTATGATTCTGCCAAAGCGTCCATTTTAGGCCCCGAGATCTAATTAAATAATAGGATGGACCTTGTCCAGTAATATTTATAGTACATAATCGCACTCGTGTTTACGAAAGAATAAGAATCATTCATTTGCTGAAAATATAGGTAGTCAGTAGACAATATTCTTTTAATTCCCACAGTTTATTCTCTATAACTACGAGTTTTTATGTTGCATAGATTCGATGCTTTGCTGATCAAGAATCATTTTTGTCGCGTCAATGATTGTCGCTCGTGGGCGAGCTCCCTTATGCTTTAATTTAAAGTTAACAATTCAATCAACCGGCATGCATAGGTTTTGAAACATTCTTTATAGATTATACGCGTCCGTTAACCATACCTACATTTCGTAACTTGCCCCCGATAGCACACCTGATAACATATCGGAGGTACCTACATACCTTTACTTAGTAGGTACTTTCTTACACGTGGATATAGTGCAAGGTTCATGACTGATAAGTACCTAGTATTAGGTCGACTATCAGGTACCTAATCGCCAGAGATCGGAATATAGGGTACATAAATGCAATTTTTTTCTGGATTGTTCATTGTTGATCTTAATTAATAATTAATATGTAGTGGCACCGAGTTGCCGTGTCTGGCCATACCACTGTTAAACCCACGATGGTTTGTGCGGTATGTGTAAATGTGTAAAAAAAAATCTGTCAAAACTGTATTTTAAATTTATTAAAAAATAGGTAGTATATTTACCTAAAGTTCGAGGAAGTAACATAAGAGTGGATCTATCCTCTTCTAAGATCCCGGAATAATGATAATGTCGTTTTAATCCTAGGATTTTTAAAAATCACGAATTATTTATCGTTTTTTTTTATACAGGGTAAAATTTAAATTAGCTAGCGAAACTGCAGACGTGATGGGTATCAATATCTAAACAAGATAAAATAAAAATACAAAATATGTTTTTTTTTTCTTCTAGTCGACGGCAGCTGGTAGTGTTGTTACTTAAAGTATGAGTTGTGGAAATCTGTTTTCTTTTGTTTTATCGTGTTTAGTTAGGTTTCGATACCAATCACGTCTGTAAAGTTTACACAAAAAAAAGGTTTTTTAAATTGATATTTCAAGTGACTACACTAACAGCGGTCGATCACTCCACAAAAAAAGAACATCAAAATAAATATTTGTTTTATTTTAATTTCATTATTTATTTTTAAACTAACAACATTAGTTTTTGTTTATACTAAACCCGAAAAGGGGTCATTGTACTCATCATTTTGTCCCGAAAAAAAAATCAGTTGTTCCCTACATTTGTGTTCACTTAAATCGACAAAATGTATGGAACAGCTGATTTTTATTACGCGATTGGATGAATTGATGGATCCACAAACTTTCGCGTTTATAATATTAGTAGAATATTCTGTGAATATTTCAATATCGAGCAAAAACGAGCAAAAAAATCACGTTTCTAGTATGGTAGCCCCCTTAAATATTTATTTTATTCTGTTTTTTAGTATTTGTTGTTAAAGCGGCAACCGAAATACATCATCTGTGAAAATTTCAACTGTCTAACTATCACGGTTCATGAGATACAGCCTGGTGACAGACGGACTGACAAACAGACAGACAGACGGACGGACAGCGGAGCCTTAGTAATAGGGTTCCAGTTTTACCCTTTGGGTACGGAACCCAAAAAATAAGCTCTACCTATTCCGATCTCTGCTAATCGCATTCCGTCTTCAATTCCCTTCCTCCTGGGGAATTAGACTTTCACCGACAAAAGCTCCCAAGATGTTCCGTTTTTAGCCTTAGCATAGGGTTCCGTAATCAACAAAACCCTATAGTTTCGCCCTGTCCGTCTATCTGTCTGTCCGCGGCTTAGCTGAGAGAATCGTAGTACTAGAAAGCAGTAATTTGGCATGGGTATAGGTACTACATACCGAAAACGTGGTAAAATAAAATCTCGTTTTATTTTTAGTTATTTTTCGCTCTGTAGTGTTATTTTTGGAAATCCGTTGTTTGTTTTTGCTGTTTTTTTTCTTCACTGTTTAGTTATCGTGCATATCCCACACAAATTCGAATACCACTACCTGCAGGCTTAACACGAGAACGTAGAGAAGCGTTTTGTCGACAGAAGAGTAGAAAAATGACGTTTCCGTGTAGACAGAAGAACATTTTTGGTAGAAAAGCGATTTCTGTTCTACAGTAGAGTATATAGAAATAGAAAGCGTCATGCTGAGCCTACTGATATGTAAATAACAGTGACAGGAAGTTATTATATCATCATCCACATAAACGAAGTGAAAAAAATACGTATTATTGAAGCTAACTCAAAAACCACCCTAGCAAAGTTAATAAAATGTATACGGGACAAACCATCAAGCTTGCTCTCCCAAATGAAAAAATAATTTCCAAAATCGGTCTACAATATCGATGAACAACATAAAAACCTCCATTTTGGAAGTCGGTCATCAACAAAAGACTGAGACTTACGAAAAGTTATTTTTCTCTTTGTAGTGTTTTTTAGGGTTCCGTACCCAAAGGGTAAAACGGGAACCCTATTACTAAGGCTCCGCCGTCTGTCTGTCTGTCTGTCCGTCTGTCACCAGGCTGTATCTCATGAACCGTGATAGTTAGACAGTTGACATTTTCACAGATGATGTATTTCTGTTGCCGCTATAACAACAAATACAAAAAAACAGAATAAAATAAATATTTAAGGGGGCTCCCATACAACAAACGTGATTTTTTTTCCCGTTTTTGCTCGATATTGATAACGGCAACAGGTAGACGCTTGAAATATTCACAGAATCTTTAGTTATATATTTACTTTACAAACAAATAATTAAATTACTCCCATACAACAAACGTGATTTTTTTGCTGTTTTATAGATAATGGTACGGAACCCTTCCGTGGGCAAGTCCGACTCGCACTTGGCCGGTTTTTTCTTAAATAGCATGATTGTTTACTACACTGGCACTGTATGATTCCGTCGGTCAAAAGTACAAAACTGCAGCTAATTATATCTTTGTGTGTTATCCTTGTTTTTCATTGCATTCATGTTTATGACTAACAAAGTAAAGAGAATCATGATATTGTTTGTAAATAAGTGAGCACCATGTATCTTTCACATAATTAGTTTATCTGTCGCTTCATTCTTAACTCTTTTCTCCTATTGTGGTATAGAAATTTTATTCTAGTGTATCGTTCACAAATTGTATAATTAATGTAGTAGTAGTAGAACCTACCTATAAAAAATATTGTACAACATTTTAAAAGAGTAACGATGGAGTTTCTTGCCCATTCTTCTCGATACGAAACTACCTTTTGGAAGGGGCGACTAGCATCAATTCTATTTTTTTGTAAATATTGACGTTCAAAAGTGCCTTTAAGTGCCTATTTGAAATAAACATTTTGCCTTTGACTGTATTAATGGAGCGTGGTACAGTGTTGATTGTATTTCTTGGAAGTTAGTCAGAAATCATGCTATAAGTACGTAAAAGTTATTCGTCATGTTTTCTTATTAGATTCACCTTTGCACTTTCCGTTTTGTTTGGACTTTGTCGGTCAATTAAAATACCAAGGAATTAATATCTCATAATCCTCATGTGGCGACCGCGTACCGGAATACGTAGCGTTGGAAACTTGGAAGACCTTCTACAAGGTGGACCGATGACCTAGTAAAGGCCGCAGGATTCCGCTGGATGCGGGTGCACAGAATCGGTCGAAGTTGCGGTGCTCGAGGGAGGCCTATGTCCAGCAGTGTCCAGCAGTGGACGTCTTCGGCTGAAATGGTGATGATGAATCCTCGTGTACCTAGCTATACAGTCCGAGTCATCATTTCAATACAAACATTCCTAATTTCGTGATACCCAATATAACTCACTGTTTTTCATGATGGCATGGTGCAAGTAGTGCTTTGTGGTACGAAAATACATTTTTATTTAATACTTTAAGCACATTTTCGACCAGTCAACCTTTGTCAATCTTTTTAATAGATTATTGAAATCATTATTTATTAGCTATACTTAGTAAAACCTTTATCAATAACTTCATTTAAAATATAGCCGCTGAGAATTGAATATAAACCATGTAGATTAGATATTATTTCGTTAGCAACAACGTCGAAACAAAATTTTTAGTATCAATACTGTATGTAACACCCAGTTATTATTCATGAGAAAATTAAAGCAATAATCGGAGGAAACACTTTGCCTACTGTGACGTTGAAACCGTTAGCTGATAATTCCAGATTGCCAAATCATTGTCTGATTTTACCTGAAGTGAGGTAATCAAACATCCAAACGATTCCGTAGTAGTATCTACTTAACTATTAATAAATGTACATTACTGCATTATTAACTAAGGATCCTTAGTTTGAGTAAATAAATATCATTATTAATTTACTGTGGAATATCTATACTCCATGTCTCCATTTGAAATAAGATTAGTTTAAATAAACCTTTTTTACAGTTCGTTAAACCGATTTTGACTTCTATTGCGTTGGTAGCATGACAAATGGCAGCTGTAATAAACAGTTGGACACTATAATGTAACCACGTTTTTGCTTCTAATGCCATCCTTCTGTCTACGGAATAGAATTCAAAATCGGTTGAACGGACTGTAAAAGAGGTTTATTTTAATTTCTAATCTTATTTTAAATGGAGTATAGTCTTTCCCATGAAGTCATAGACGATTCCACTACGATTATGACGCCTGGCAGATTTAAAACAATAAACAGGTTGCAGTCTACGTCATTTCTCAACGGAGCCTGTGACCGTAGCAAAAAGCTCATTAAAAGTGCTCCTAGGTCTTACCCAAACGAATGCAATACCTACAGAATAAATTTATTTGTTAATTGTTCCAAAATTACAACAAAAAACTTACGTGTAGATGTTTTATTTACTTACATACATAATCTCACGCCTTCTTCCCATGGAGGTAGGCAGAAACTATAGAACGCTACCTCCTGCTACGCTCCTTACATACTCCTTTTACTTCGTTTACGTTCTGTATATCTGTACCCCAAGTGTAAGTTTGCAAGAGAGTAAACGTAACTATTTCGTTTGCATTAAAATTTGACCGATAGATGATAATGCTAAGAGTCTATGAGTGAGAATAAAAATCTTAACGCAAACGCGCTAGTTACGTTTCCTCACTTGCAAACTTACCGACACTCGGGGTACTGGTCATACAAGCACGCCGGTTCCGAGTACTACGCACCTGATCTTTCAAAAGCACATCATCATTTCAATCGAAAGACGTCCACTGCTGGACATAGGCCTGCCCCAAAAGGGTTGCCATCATCTTCAAACCTCTTTATCAGTTTCTTTTTTCTCTTGCTACAACAAAATTTTTAGGACTTACTATTGACAATAAATTAAATTGGAAGGCACATAAAGAGACTATCAGTAAGAAAATAAGTACCTCAGCTTATGCTCTGTCCAAACTGGCAGCAGTAATTAGTGTAGATGCTTTGCTTACCGCATACTACGGCTTGGTGGAGTCCATTTTAAGATACGGTGTTATCTTTTGGGGTAATTCGACTGACCGGGAACTTACATTCAAAACTCAAAAGCGTTGCATTAGGGCGATGTTCAAACTCGAAACCACTCAGAGTTGTAAGCCTTATTTTCAAAAATACAAAATCCTGACATTACCTTCGCTTTATATATTAGAAAATGCAATGTTCTTAAGATCCAACCCTCATCTCTTTCCTCGCATGGCGGATCGATTTCCTTGTAATAGACGTGACAATAGTCAAATTTGCCTACATCAATATAGAACGGCACTTATGCGGAAAAGTGTCTTTTGCATGGCTCCAAAAATTTATAATAAACTACCTAAAAGCTGGAAGCAGTTAAGTGACGTAGCGTTCAAAAAGAAAGTCAAAAAATTTCTAGCAGATAAAGCTTATTATGATTTCAATGAGTTTTTAAATGAGAGATTTAGATTAGGATGTCTTGCTAATTTATTATTTTTAATGATCTCTTTATAATACCATGACATTTTTTAAATTAGACTTGGAATGACATTTTAATTAATTTTATTAATATTTGCATGCCATTGTTTAAGGCAAACGTGATGATCTGTTTTATTCCTGGGAGCCTAAAATGGACGCTTTGGCAGAATCATGCGTGCAATTCATACAGCCCGCAATTCATCTGTTTGACAGCTGCTATTTAACATTAGACTTCACTATATTAATTCTTAATTTGTGGACCATTTTACGAAACTCCATACACAACTGTCAAACAGATGAATTGCGGGATATGAATTATACGCAGATCATAATATGATTCTGCGAAAGCGTCCATTTTAGGCCCCCTGTACTTTACACATCTCTTGCATGCTGACAATTTGTGTTGTACTCATGTTTGTGCAAATAAATGTTTATCTTATCTTCTCTCTGTTCCAGCCAAATATCAGCGCTGCTGGGTATACAATGGGCTCCCATGGACATTCCCATGTCCCGACGGCTGCAGACCCTGGCTGCCTTCGTTTGGATCTACCTTATACTCTTCGGAGAAGCTGTCTTAATATACCTGTTCATACAACTGGTATACTCCAGATTTTGGTGGATGGGAATACTGTATGGAATCTGGTTCGTAAATGATATTGAGATTTGCAGCCGTGGAGGACGAGCGTAAGTATTTACGATCTCACCTATTATAATATTCATTCATACAAATTATTATCGTAATTCACCTACTTACTTCTTGTTACTAACATTATGGACAATTTTTATGTCTGAAATAAATGTATTTTATTTTTATTAAGATCTTAATATTAATAAACAGCTTCACATAATTACCATATTATCGTTGCCGGTGTAGGAATTTAAGTACAAGTACAATATTGAAGTTCAATTAATATAATTATTAGTTTGAAATGAAAATAGTTAATTTTTAATACAATGTCAAGTTTTCTAAATACTATTTTTTTTAATTAATTGTATATCAAAATCTAGGTATTTCCAAAGAGGCTGGTGATCTAGGGTGTTGGGATAAATCCCAACACCCTATTATGTATTAACTATTTTCATTTCAAACTAATAATTATATTAATTGAACTTCAATTGTATCTACTTGTACTTAAATTTCTACACCGGCAACGGTAATATAATTATGTGAAGCTGTTTATTAATATTAAAATCTTAATAAAAATAAAATACATTTATTTCAGATACAAAAATTGTCCATAATGTTAGTAAATTCATCTTGGTGATAGTCTAGGTCCCTACATCACCAGCCTCTTTCTTCTCTTCAAAATTATGACTTTATAACTCAATGGTTTTCGTCGATTTGATTGTTTAGCCGACAGACAAATGAGTATTTTAAACTAGTTATGTTCTTGCACTACATAATATGTACACTCGCGAGCAATAAACTGGAATCACTTCATCGTCCGCTGCTCGAAACAATTTTTTACTACTTCTATGCAATGAACTATGGATTGTGGCATACCATTTGAAAGGCAATTCTGTTAGCTTTCAACCTTTTTCAATATTATGACCAAAGATTTTTCACTTTATGTCTGGAACGTAAAACAAAAAACATCATTTTTTTTAAAACAAAACACTATTTTGTTTGGTGGTCCTGAAACCCTATAAAAACGGGGCGTTTATGAAAATTTATCATCAGTCATGCATCAGTCCAATATTCCACGTCACTGGGAATACTGAAGCTATTATAAAAGAAAATGGAAACCACACCTATATAGAACGTGTTTTTTTTTATATCCCATAACTATAGGGTATGATTGAGGCCATATCAAAGAATCAACTGGCATATGAGTTATGTTCCAATCCTTCGTTATTTTTTTTTTTCATTTTTCATACAAAATAATTCGGCAAAGTCACGATTATTAATGTAAAACACCCTTACGTGAAATATGACAACGTCGACAAGGTAGCTTTCCCTTCACTAGCTGCCGCCGGGAAGCCCCGATACCAACATACCTACATATTTTATTTTACTATTTATTTTACTACACTACTGCGAAGTTTGGCAACCTCGCAAAAGTAAAGATTCGTCATACTGGTGACAATTTTTGACCTAATTTAATTATGATTGATGATATCTCCGAAACGATGCATTTTTGGACCACCTATTCTAGGAGTTTTAGTATTATTTTTACCTACAGAATATAACCCTAGAGTTATGGGATATCAAAAAAAACAGGTTGTATATAGGTGGTGATTAGGGATATTTTAAAATAACTAATTCATAAGATTAGATAATTGATAGTTCCATATTAGGTTCAGTTAGAGAAATTAAAGTGCCCGCACTATAAATAAAAATTGTATAATTGTGTTCTGTTCCCACAGACAAACCGTGAAAACGGTTTTGCGGGGCAAAGTCCTTATGTTAAGTTTTTTTGTAAACGTAGTTAATAAATAAATAAATAATAATATATATATATTCTCATTTATTTCAGATCACACATAAAATACACATGTTCCATATAATTAGTAACGACAACTTAAAAACTATGTTAGTAAAACTTACAAACTAACCTAACAACTATTACCTACGTGGCTCAACACATGTTGGCACGTGCCTCCGCACCCAGTGCCTAATAAAGGGGCTGTCCACCTTATCACATAATGTATGACATAGTGTATAGAAGCCGCTCAATTCGTCATCCTAATCCAGGAAGGGTTGCCTCAGCGTACCTACTATCGCTCGACATCTTCATTTGAGCCAGTCTTGTGTCTCGAAGGTATACAAGAGGTTCAGGGAGACTGGAAACTTAGTCAGGAGACCAGGATCTGGACGTCAGCGATGCACTTCGGTGAGAGATGACCGATTTATTGTCATCTCTTCTCTCCGAAATCGACAACTCACCGGCGCGGGCGTGGATGTCCAGCAGCAGCTCAGAGAAGTTCGAGGGAGGGCTGTCAGCGAGTGGACAGTGAGGTGAAGACGCAAAGAAGCGAACTGGACCCCGAAAAGGCCAGCCACGGGACCTAAATTGTCTCCAGCCCACCGACAAGCCAGGCTTCAGTTTGCTCGCGATCACTTAGATTGGGATATCGAGCAATGAAGGCGAGTCCTGTTCTCGGACAAATCCAGGATGTGCCTGCATGGTAGCGACCGTCGACAGAGTCTATAGGAGACCGGGGGAGCGATTCGCACAATACTGTTTTGCGGAAACAGTGGCATACGGGGGTGGTTCCTGTATGATGTGGGCGGGGATATCTATTGAAGCAAAAACGGAGTTGATATTCGTACCTGATGGAGGTCTGGGAGGGGGGCTAACTGCAGAAAGATACATCAACGACATTCTGCTAGGTCATGTGCTCCTCTACTTTTATTGTCCAAGATTTCCTGCTAATGCACCATAATGCCCGCTGCCACACCGCTGCAGACGCTGCAATGACTATACAGAACCTTGTAGAAGTCGGGATTCCCACACTAGACTGGCCAGCCCTCAGCCCTGACTTAAATCCGATTTAACATATATGGGACGAGCTGAAAAGGTGGGTACGAGGAAGATGTCCAGCGTCAATAGAAGACCTGAAAGTGCTTTAGTCGAAGAGTGGCAGGAAATCCCACAGGATTCTATCAAGAAACTCATTCGGCCAATGAAAAACCGTTTACAGGCAGTCATTAGGACCAGCGGGGGGTAACACAAAATATTAAGGGGTAAAAAACATAAATTGTAAATAAAAAAAATATCTTTTCATATTACTTCCTATTCATTTAGACGTGCACAACTTCGACCTATTGCAATAATTCTCTAAATTTAGGTAAAAATTTAATTAATTTTAAATCTTTTTGATATCATTTGAAAGCTAACAAAATTATCTTTCAGGTGGATTGACCACAATCTACAGCTCATTGCATAGAAATTTTAAAAAAATTGTCTTGAGCAACGCGCGATGAAGTGATTCCAGTTTATTGCTCGCGAGTGTATTTCCACCAACAAAACATGGAAGTGATGAAGTTTATGGCCTATTTTTAGTAATGGGAGAGGCACTAAAAGAGGAAACATTGAAGAAAACAATATCATAAGTTTCTTACCGTAGCTTATTTAATTCCAGGTCAGAATGGGTGCGCAACTGGACATGGTGGCGTTACCTCTGCGACTACTTCCCGATCAAACTAGTGAAGACTGTCGACTTGGACCCTTCGAAAAACTATATGTTCGCTTGTTTTCCTCACGGCGTCATATCTTTGGGAGCCTTTGGAAGTTTTTGCACCAACGCTACAGACTTCCACAAACTATTTCCTGGCATGACCTGCCATTTAATCACTTTAGGAGGACATTTCTTGGTTCCATTCTTCAGAGACTTGGCTCTAGCCCTCGGAATGTGTTCCTCTTCGGAGGAGAGTCTTCTACATTTGTTGGATAACAAGAAATATGAAGGAAACTGTGCGTGTATGATCATTGGGGGTGCCGCTGAAGCGCTGGATGCTCATCCGAAGGAATATAAAGTAATTCTCAGTAGGAGGAAAGGATTCATTCGCGTTGCTATGAAGTCTGGGTAAGTTTCTTTCTCTTTATCCAGTAGCTTCCTTATTGAATCTCGGAACTTGTGATCTTTTATTGTTTATGAGACAAAAAAAAATATATATAACGTTGCCCCACACTAGGAATTTCTCCTGTATCGTGGGTACGTTTACAAACATTTAAATTCACATACACAAGAGCCAGACCCGGAACAACTTCTTGTAGGCCATACAAATATTTGTTCCGTGCGGGAATCGAACCCGCGACACGCAGCGCAGCAGCCAATCGCTTAACCACTGCGCCAACCGCGCCGTAAGAAAACGTTTGTCTGAGCTATTAGGTACCTACCTATTATCATTAGGCCCGGCCTCATTGGCGGCACGGCATGGCAACGTATTTTTAGGTGACGAATAAAAATATAACTTATTAGTATGGAAATAAAGTTGAAATTTTAATGGGCGCCGGGCCTAAGCATACCGCGGTATTGTTTTTGTACTTACGACCGTTAACATTGAAATTTCAACTCTATTTCCATACTTTTAAGTTATATTTTTATTCGTCGTCTAAAAATAACTTGTATATTCTACAACTTTGTTTATATATGTGTAATACTCGCTCTTTAGTATACCCTTATTTCGCAACTGCCCGTATGTGAAAACATGGTCCGGAGCGCAGTGACGTCACAGCACTATGTACCACTTGCACTGTGAATATTAACCGATCTGAGAATCGAACCCAGCACCCTAATTGCGTAACACACTCCAATCACAATCCAAGAGTTTTGAAGTTTTGATAGGTTTGAAAAGTTCGTCTGCTCAACAACGTTAATGACGCAATGGACGGTCAAAATGAAACCCATTGCCATCAATGGTAATTTTATGTGTGTTACGCAAGTACCCTTTTCTTTCTTTTTTTTTTCTTTCAGTAATCGCGCACGCGCCAATAAAACCAGACTACGTGGTCCTTTCACATTTATTTTACCTCTGATGCATCAGAAAGAAAGAAAAAAAGAAAGAATAACATTTATTCGGACACAGTTCATGAAACAAAATAATAAAAAGTGAAAAAATAATGTTCTAACAACAATAGTGTGTGCCTCACGGCTGTACAAACAACAAACATCATAGTGGTCTATAACGTCGTGGCAATAAGGTTGCTATTACCAAATCTGTCAAAATCACAGTGATAGTTAATTTTAATTGCAATAAAGTTGCTGCTGCCAGAGGTATTATAACTGTCTTTAAATTCTTCATTTCTTTTTTTTTTTGTTTCCAGGGCATCCTTAGTACCAGTATTCTCATTCGGTGAGACAGACCTGTTTCATCCACCGAACAACCCTAAGAACAGCTTACTGCGCCGGTTTCAGGAGCAGGTGCGCAAGTACACCGGCATCTCCCCCATGTTCCCCATGGGAAGGGGGATGTTCCAGTACTCTTATGGGGTTCTGCCTATGAGAGCGCCTGTCACTGCTGTTGGTAAGTTCAAACATTACGAAGATGATCTAGACACGCGGTAGAGTGTCAATCCAAGAAAAAGAAACTGGTGACGCAGCAGCTGTGTTATATTACACAAACTATTTGGAGCCACTTTTGTTCCTTTAATAACTCGGATCAAAATCTATTTAACTCAAATTCCTTTTTACCCCTTAGGTTAACTAGAACCCCAAATTTCATAAATACAACTCAAACAGTTATTGAGATATTAACTTCTAAAAGTCGGCATTTTTATCAATGACTGACTTAAAAATCAAACACCAAACCCACTTCCATCCAGATGCCCTAGAAAGTTGAAATATGGCGTCCAGCTGGGTAATTCTGTGTGTACAAAGGAATAAATGAGAAAACAATGAATTTTTACGGTTTGAAATATTTTCCAAGGAGTCGTTTTTTAATAACACCTATACTCCGTTTGAAATAAGATTAGACATTTAAATAAACTTGTCTACAGTCCGTTCAACCGATTTTGACTTCTATTCCGTAGTCATAAGGATGGCATTAAAAGCAAAACGTGGTTACAATACCAACTGTTTATAACAGCTGTCATTGGTCATGCCCCCAACGCAATAGAAGTCAAAACCGATTGAACGGACTGTAAAAAAGGTTTATTTAAATGTCTAATCTTATTTCAAACGGAGTATAGCTCCATTCAAAATTATAATAGCTAAAACGTTTTCTTTCGCGGGAGAATAAAATTGCAGATAAATGAATGGGCGCTTATTTCTAACGTTCAAGAAATTGTATAAAATAGCACAAAAATAAAACTATACAGCGTAAACGCTGGAAAAAAGGTTAATTTTACAGATCACTTTTCAATGATGAATAAAAAAATAAGTATATAAATAAATAAATATCCCATCACAAATATATCTACATGTGAAAATGGAAGCCAAGTTCAGTATTAAGAATATGCGTGGTTGTTGACACAAGAATTGAGATCTAATCTCTGGGAATCTCTGGGTGCCAAGTTCTGTAGATAATCCTGAAATTTATTTAAAACTATGCATAGCCTTAATATTGTACTTGGCTCCATTTTCACATTTGTTTTTGATGGGTATGTTTATGTGAGTCATGAGCCTGAAGTCAAAAGTTCGTTTTTTAATCCCAGAGAGTGAGTCTGTCCGAAATGGATATCGTGGCCCTGGCACACAGGCATTTGAAGGAACACGGTGGGTTTTAGTGAGTAAAAGTCTGACACTCCCTTCCGCTCCGCCCAGAGCGGGAGAAGTTATTTATGATTTCCCACCCAAAAAAAAAAACGTAGGAACGTTTGCTTTCTAAGCTGTCTCAATCTGTCAAAAATGCTTGACTTACCTACATTTTTGACTTCGATTGTCGCTAAGATAAAATTACGACTACATTTTGAACGTTTTTAATTATATACGGGCCTTCTGCTCAACAGATTTTTGAATATCCAGCTAGTCAGCCCAAACCCTCTAACATAGAACATTAGTAATATCATAATGCCATTAGTAGTATCGTATTACCCTGAGGAGTAGGCTTCGTCAGTTACTCGGGAGGCAACTTTGAGAGCTGTTAGCGGCTGAGCTGAGCAGCATAATATAACCGTCCAAAAAGTCGGGTACCTACTTCCAAACTTGAAACCAGACGTATTTGTTCTACGAAGGAAACTAGATTACCTACGTTAATAGTTATTTGGCTACTTGTATTAGTGTTTTTTTTTTTTTCGTCAATTTGTATTTTATTTTTGTAATGTGTGTTTTGTTTGTGCAGAATAAACAATTTTTCTTTTCTTTTCTTTTCTTATTTAGAGATTTCCTTTATTTTTGATCAGAAAAGCATATTATTCAAAACTTCAATTCATTCTTGTCCTTTTTTTATTTCCAGTTGGTGCACCAATGGAAGTAAAAAGAAACTTGGATCCAACGAACGAAGAAATAGACGCAGTACATGCAGAGTTCACGCAGCGGCTGGAGACTCTCTTCGAAACTGAGAAGGTCAAGTACTTGAAGTACCACGAGGAAGCCCGGCTAGTCATCACGTAGGCATATTAATTTATGATAGGTACCTACTGTTGCGATTAGTCTAACAGAGGCCCTAAGCACAAACGCGTGATGTAAACGTAACGTCAGTTCGAATTTCGAAAAACATACATTTTTTTGCGACACAATTATTATCACCCACCCATACATCCATCCATACCCATACAAATGAATAAAATCAAAGTAATTATTATTCGTTAAACGAGTATTTTAAATTTGTTCTAATGCTCGTCACGTTTACTCCTTGCGTTCGTGCTAAGTCCACTTGATACGTCCGTGTCGTTTGAAAATGTGGCAAAAATATTAGCTCGTACTTTTTTATAAGAAGTCGTCTACACACACGTTCATATACTCTAAGGGCCACGGGCGAAAAAATTGTGGCGATAATGTCGTCGTGCCATCAAATTCATTAGAAACTCTATGAATCAATCTCCATACGGCGTTATCGTTGCGGCGATAATTGAAGGCACAGTGTGACCATCGCCGTGTCTCTCCCGGCCGTAGAAACCGTGAAATCTTACGTGAAGTGTGAAGTGACCTGTCAATTCCTAGCGTCAGGTGGGATGACAGTTTACTTCAAACTTAATTCATCTAAGTTTTCACGGTGAGATGTTTACAGGGTATTCAGCTATGCTCTCACTTCGGTGATGCCCGCTACAAACGATTTACTCGAATTTCAACCACAGCTCCAACTAACATGCCCTCTAAACACATGAAGCAACTGCATTTTGGTCCAGACCAGCCTTTTAACTAGATATAATGTCAACTAACTCATCATAACAGACGTTGATAAAGTCTTCTGGACAGCCGGCATATCATAAAATTCTCGGATAATACGAGAATTAGAATGATATAAACAATAAAATTCAATAAAGTAATTTTAGGGTTTTCGGTATTGTAAATAAGTTTAAATTTTTCTGGTCTCTTTAATTTCTTTTTCTTTCTTCTTTTACTTTGAGAGTTCCTAATTTTTGTCGTAATAAAAGTAATAGAATGCACTTAGGCATTCCGATAGATGAGTCCTTACCTTACTAGATATTTTGATAGAAAATATGGGTGTTTTCTCGTGGACGTATTATTTTGTACTATCAGTAGGTCCACGAGAGTGTTATTTCTGTTGTTCCTATTGAAGTATTGAAACCAAAATGTACCTTCTGAGTCCTTTGAAAATAAATTAGACTAAGGAGTATGTCAGTTTCAGTCGTCATTCTGCTTTCATCATTTCAGCCGAAAGACATCCAGTGCTGGACATACGCCTCCCCCAAGCACCGCCACTTCGACCGGATCTGTGCTTCCCACATCCAGCGGAGTCCTGCGGCCTTCAAAAGTACTGCTTTCATTGAAGGCAAAAACAAGAAAGTCACAATATCACTATATTACATCTTAATAATTTATCAATTGTAGTGATTTATTTAGATAATACTTAGGTTCCGTTTTTTTCTTAATATAACGAAAAAATTACCGGGCACCATGAATTAATTGTACTTAATTGATCTTTTAGAAAGTAATTTTCCCGATCTATATCATTTTCTGGTCACCGATGTGATTAATTTTTATTACAAGCGTCGTTTTCCAGTTTAGCTAATGTGTTTAATAATCGCAAAAAAGGCACCGTTTTTTCTTCTTTATAGTATTGTTGAGTTTGGCATGCCAACTTTCAACAGTGTTACAGTGTTATTTGTTATTTCATTATACTTACTATATAAATTAGGTAAGTATATTTTAAAATATTTGAATTTAAAAAATATAAAAACATTTAATAATAAAAAAATACTTATTATTATTGTTAGTGTGTTTGGTGGCGTTCCTCGTAGCCATACACACCACTGAGATCTGTTAGGTTACCTATCCATTTGCATAAAATTTTAAGACATAATATAACATGGCACACTTTTGTTTATCCTAATTATATTTACGCATAACATTAATTACGCATACTTAACAGCTTACGCATAATAATTTAAAGCATTATTTCTCTAATCATAATAATTTATACGCATAACATTCAACGACATAAATATATTTACGCATAATGTTAATGACATTAAAACATAATTTTTATAAACTCAACTCAAACTCGAAACATTTATTTCAATTAAACCTATTACAGGCACTTTTGAATTGTCAAAGAGTCGGTCAGTTAGTCAGAAAGTTGAAGCTATTTGCCCATTCCAAAACGTAGATCTCTATGGAGAAGAATAGGCAAGAAACTCCAAGGACACTCTTTTAAAGCAAGATATTACAAAATCCTGGGTACATTATTCTTGTTGCTTCTTTAAGTGAGAACAATATAAAAAAAAAAATGTTTATTTTAAAAACAATTCAAAATATAAGATTAAAAGATTACAAATAAGCCCTGGCAGTTAAGAGAAGACCGGTCTCAACTGACGGCGCCCGTTCACGAACATGACGCGTGGATCAGCACCATCCAACTCAACCATTTTGTAGGGAACCGAATGATCCAACACACGCGCCACCATCAGCGAGCCATTTAAGTGAGCATGACATACTCTCAACTGCCACGCTTTTTTAAGTCAACATACATCTTAGCATAATAAACGGCTCCATGGTACTCACATTAACAAAAATGAAACAAAAATTGCTTCTAAATTATACAAAACTATAGCTTGCAATGTATTTCAAAAATTAATACAATTTTACTAGCAAAAGGAAAATCATTATTACCTATTAAAGTATTCAACAACTAAAACTTGATTACATTTTCTTCTTCTTATTTATTTATTATTTATGTACACACAGTAAAATACAAAGCGATATGACATAATTAAAACTTCTTCTTAGTCGTTGTCGATTACATTTTATAAAATCGATATGATTGTAATGTCAGAACATAAAAAAGGGGGGGAAGCATCCCTTCCAAATATTATAATTTTAACAAGTGAGCCCAAGTGGTTGTGGAGCAGGACCAGCATTAAGCTAAGCATTTTTATCTACGATATAATCATCCAACCTATAATATGCTTGTCTACATAGTGTGCGTTTAATGCATGTTTTAAATTTCTTCTCATTTAGTTGAAGAATATCGAGTGGTATTTTATTATAACATTTTACACAGTACCCCATAAAAGAAGTGTGTACTTTTGACAATCTGAAACGTGATTGATCTAATTTGTTCCTATTTCTAGTGTTAAAATTATGCCTATCACTTATCTTACTGAAGAGATGTAGGTTTTTTCTAACATACATAATATTTTCATAAATATATTGGCAAGGTACCGTCATGATGTTAATTTTTTTAAAGAGTTTCCTTAGAGAGTCGCGTTTGCGGAGGTTGTAGATGGCTCTGATAGCCCGCTTTTGCAGAACAAAGATAGAAACAATATCTGCAGCCCGTCCCCACAGCAAAATACCGTAAGACATGATGCTATGAAAGTAACTAAAATAGACCAGTCTCGCTGTATCCACGTCTGTTAATTGGCGGATTTTCCAAACAGCGTGGGCGGCTAAACTTAGCCGCCCTGCAAGTGATGTTAAGTGAGGACTCCACTGCAGCTTAGAGTCAAGCGTGATTCCCAGGAAAACAGTTTTGTCGACGAATTCTAGTATCTCTTTGTTCAATACAACGTGACATTCACTACTTTTAACATTCGGCAAGGCGAATCTTATGCATTTAGTTTTATTCTCATTTAAAATACCAAATTATTTACAGTAAACCAATTATGGACCATAAGCATAGCGTTATTTACGTCGTCAAGCTCCTGTGCATGTCTGCTTACTTTAAAAATTAATGATGTGTCATCAGCAAATAACACCATTTGAGGTCGGTTTTTCAGTAAATGAGGTAATCATTTATATAAACTAAAAAGAGGAACGGACCCAATATTGAGCCCTGCGGTACCCCCATTTTGGCTATTAAACCCAATGAATTCACACCGTTTATTTGAACTTGCTGCAGTCTATCATTCAAATATGATTTTACTAAGTTAAGCGCAAGTTTACCCAGTCCGTAATGCTCAAGTTTCAAGAGCAGTGTTTCGTGATTCACGCAATCAAATGCCTTGGATAGGTCACAAAAGATGCCTATTGCGTCTTGTGCCTCTTCCCATGCGTTCAAAATGTGTTTCAATAATGTGACCCGGCGTCAGTTGTACAACGTCCTTTGGTGAAACCATATTGTTGATCGTGTAAGATGTCATTACGATTGAAGTGATTGAGCATTTGATTTAACATTACTTTTTCAAACATATAGGCATGCGTAATATTATAGGCATAACAAATTACGCATAATAATTAACTCATAGAATTTTACACAATTAGACACATTTTTATACAATGTGTGTGTAATGTGGCATAATAACAGATAGTATAATATCACTTGAAATAACGTTCACATGATATAATTTTCATACGCTATAAAATCAAATAACCAAATTTCATGTGACCTAATATTATACCGACTCATATAACCTTCTTTTACTCTAATGACATTTAATATAATGTTCATTTCATATAACTTAATCTTCATTTCATAAAATTTTCATATTTACAACCTCATCTAACCCAAATGATTCACCAAGAATAGAAGGAATCTGGAGCTCGACGGCTCGCTCCGCTCGCTCGCCTTCGCGCGTTAACGGTCACTGTTCTAACCTAACCCAAATTATTCAATAACAGTAGATGGTATCTGACGCAGGTATATATAAGCAGGTAACGCAGGTATATATATGGCAGGCGTTTCAAATCTTATCGGTTTTTGCAAAAATATACAAAACAAAGTAGACATGTTAAATTATATTAAAAATTAAGTATAGATTTTGAATATTGTAGTAACTGAATATTATACTAATTGAATATTAAGTAATTCAAATGTGCATTAAAGAAAATGTTTATTAAACCATATAAAATTAGGTCAAATTAAATTATATCAATAATTCATTATATCATTTCATCGTTATATTCAAAAAAAAGTATATTAAATGAAATTAGGTCATAATATGATCATTAGAACTTATGTTATTATTTCAAACGTTACACATTCTCCAAGAGTACCCCG
Source organism: Tiliacea aurago (assembly GCA_948098905.1). Classification (NCBI taxonomy): domain Eukaryota; kingdom Metazoa; phylum Arthropoda; class Insecta; order Lepidoptera; family Noctuidae; genus Tiliacea; species Tiliacea aurago. The sequence goes on from OX402582.1 coordinate 24,077,500, forward strand.
CTGCACCTACCTAAAATTTATTTCCGTTAATAAAAGCATCGAACAACGTAGGACACTACTACTAAATCATTTGCATGAGAGCTCAAAATAAATACGTAAAAACAACTAAAATTGGTTTCCGTTATTCCCATAATTTTTTACGCCATATCACTATTATGTAAAAAGTCATTACGCCAAGTAACATTATGCGAAATAAAATTATGCCAAAACAAATTATCCAACAAAACAGTTATGCCATACATCAACTGTATGCCAAAACCAATTATGGCAAAAAATGATTATACCAAAATAAAATATGCCAAAACATTATGCAAAAAGAAGGGGTCCCGAATATCTGTTATCATCATTCTTCCACCACGTGTTTTCCATATATTTTAAAAATTTAGTTTTATTTGTATCAAAATTTATGAAACTAACGCTATCATAAAAAGATATTCAGGCCAAACCCGTACATAGACAACAATTCTTTGTATTATCTTCAATGAAAGCAATATGACGACTGAAACTGAGATAAAACATACCGCTTAGTCTAATTTCTTTATAAAGGAGGTACATTTTGGTTTTTACACTTCAGTAGGACCAACAGAAATAACATACCCTCGTGGACCTACTGTTAGGATAAATTAGTAGATCCACGAAAAACACAAATATTGCAGTGTTAATGTCATCAATGTGAGAAAAGTTTCGAACATTAAAACTAAAAAAAAAACAAAACCATACTGCCAACATGAAAATATATTTGGCCCATTACAATAATGTAGGTTATTGTTGAATTGTATAATGTTCATTTTAATCTTAACTAATATTGTAAATGCGAACGTAAAAAATGTTTTTCTTTTGTATGTTACGGTTTCACGCTAAAATTACTGAACGGATTTTGATGAAATTTGGCACATAGGTAGACCGGGTGACCGGGATTAGGACCCAGGCCATGACCTGTGTCCTAATCCCGGTCATGGTCTACCCGTGCATATCCGAAATTATTCAAATCCGTTCAGTCGTTTAACGAAAAGGATAAAAAGTATTCTATGTTAGGACCTAGAATACATTTTATCCCTGTCGTACGTTCCCGTGGGATAATTTCCGATATGCACACGGGCGAAGCCGCTGGAAAAAGCTAGTTTCAAATATTCCCAATATGCGTACAACACTTCACTTAATTTAGAAGAAATACTAATATCTTTTTATTAGACTGATTGATATTATTATGAATTAGTTATAAGTTTGTTATAAATAAGTGGGTAGATAATAAAAGTTTTTATAAGTTGTAAAAGGGCGTTTTCTTTGTGTTGTCAAATAGTTTGACGAATTGCTGGTGGTATTTTATCGTATCTTCCCCTATATGTACTGTTGGAACATGATACTATTTTATCGTATCTTCCCATATAGGTACTATTGGAACACGATGCCATTTTATCGTACCTTCCCCTATAGGTACTGTTGGAACACGATGCTATTTAATCGTATCTTCCCCTATAGGTACTATTGGAACAGGATGCTATTTTATCGTATCTTTCTCTATAGGTACTATTAGAACACGATGCTATTTTATCGTATCATCCGCTATAGGTACTGTTGGAACACGATGCTATTTTATCGTATCTTCCCCTATAGATAGAGTAGTTTCGGGTATTATGGTCTAGTCGACCAATATGGCCTGCCTTGCTTTTTCTGAAAATAACCAACACTAGCGGCGTAAGTATCTGTCGTATAGTCGCGGCTCTTCCCTCGACCCCCTCAGTCGATCCCTGCGTTGCGGCGAGTGCGCGTGTGTTCTGTGCGTGCGACGATCGAAAATTATCGAATTTGATGTTATTTTTTGGTAAGTTTTACTCATTATATTTCGTCAAATAATCGTTGTTTTTATATTAATAGTGCATAGTTTTGAAGTTAAACTTATAGTCTTATAGTGTGGTGACATTTTTGAAGCACATTATTAGTACTTTTTAGGTTAAATGTTTTATTAATCGAAAACGTGCCTGCGGCCATTATGGCTCACTAGGCACGTGGCCAATATGGACTACCAGGCCATATTGGCTTACCGTAACGTTATTTTTCTACCTACATGTTGTTTTTTTTTCTTTTAAGACAATGGCTCCACGAAAACCAATTTCGCAAAGACAACGGCAAACCTGGTGCAAGGAGTCAATGAAAAAAGCGATCGAAGATGTGCGAAGTAAGAAAATGGGCTCTTTAAAAGCTTCCAAACTGTACAAAGTACCCCGAACAACTCTAATATGTTTGGCTGCTAAAGTAGATGTACCAGCTGAGGAAGCTACTTGTGCGAAACTAGGAAGAAGACTAACATTACCACAAGAACTAGAGAAACAATTAGTAAAGTACTCAATTGCGGCCAATATGGCCTTAGACCATATTGACCTACCATGTTTAAATTTTAATGATTATTTAAGATTAAAAAAAACTTTAATTAAAGCTATGTTTCAATGTTAATTATCTTAAATTTATAATTGTTGATTATTATTAAGTTAAAAGAACTGATTTAAGCAATAAAGACTTTGATCTCATAAATCACGTCATTTATTTCAAAAAAAGCTTATGATGTGCCATAATATTCGAAGTTACTCTACTATTACAACACGATGTTATTTTATCGTATCATCCGCTATAGGTACTGTTGGAACACGATGCTATTTTATCGTATCTTCCCCTATAGGTACTGTTGGAACAGAAATGCTATTCGACATAGGATGGGTAGGTACTATTTCTAATCGAAACCTTAACTTATGTTAAGGTACACACTTTCTTTCTTCTCTTTCTCTTTTTTAAAAACGTTGCCCCACACTAGGAATTACTCCTGTATTAATGTGGATGCGTTTACAAACATTTAAATCCACATACACAAACAGCCAGACCCGGAACAACTACTTGCAGGTCGTACAAATATTTGTTCCGTGCGGGAATCGAACCAGCGACACGCAGCGCAGTAGTCAATCGCTTAACCACTGCGCCAACCGTGCCGTGCTGTGCAGACTTTGATTTTTCATACGTGTAGAAAGATTGTCGCGCTGCAAAAGAACTAAAACAAACAGGCCAACTTTGTTAGGCTGGTGTGCGCCACTTCATTGTGTTATTCTAGTGTGCGTGCATTTTGCGGCCAACATTTAATTTTGGTCGCAAATTTTTTTCGACGAGTTTACAGCTTTGATTGTCTATCTTGACATATTATATCTTTGGGTACGCACACACGGCACAGTAAATAAACAAAGGGGTTCACAAATGAATGAATAAAAACAATATAATTTTACTATTTTTATTTATTTTATATATTTACATTTTATATACAACGTTAACATTAACGAATGCGCATGTCTTAGCGCACGACTCTTTTGAGCATATTTTTATTACTCGGCTATAAACGCACAAAAATGACACGACGTGCGACTAAAATGAAGCAAAGAAAAATGCTTCCCAAAGATCTTTCAATGTTATTAGGATCATTAGGTCGATGTTATTGCCCCAGATCGGACTAGGTATGTACCAATTTTTAAGCTTCAGTAACTGGTCTTCTCAGGTACATACACATACTTACAACTTCATTACACCTATTTCTTTCCTCAACGTCCTGCTATGCTTATCCTCATTTGAGCTTCCTTATCAACGTCCATCTGTATGTCTGTTTGTCGCCACATCTGTGCGTTCATAGCCAACATGCCTCTCCCTTACGTTTCATGATGAAGGTATCATTATAATTATACACAATAATATACAATACGAGCGGGAATGATACAGAGTATATCGGGCATGTTACTACGTTACTTAGAAATAACACATTGATGATGATGCAGTACTTGAAATTAAAGATTTTGATGGTAACGCAATGGATTTTGAAGATGATACCTACATAGCATAGAATATGACAAGCGGTAGTGTCTTTGATTATGAGCAATGTGGGAGAAAATAGATGAAGAAAGAGATGATACAGCATGAACTGATAGAAAACATACATTTTTAAATCTGTGTGGAAGTTAACCACATAATCATCAAAGTTTTTATAATAATAATACAAGTATCTAACATCGATCAAACTATTTTCGCACAACAATAAAATATAAAATTAATTATGAAAGAAATAAACATAATGAAGTATCGTAGTACCATGCGGGCGTCAGTCCAGCTCCCGCCCATTGGACAGTCACTCGAAAAATATGAGCTCTAAAACAAAATCACCGACAAAACAACTATAAAACTCATTGTAACATACAATTTACAAGACAGTTTTTATAAACATGCGGCAAGATTTTACTACCGGAATATTTTTAACAACGATATTAAAAGACACATGTCCCAATTTCAATGAAAGTAAAAATGATCTCTATTGATAAGTAACATTGTTCGAGAGCTCAAAAAACTCAAACACAAACTTAACAAAGGCTCAACGAAACCTAAAAGGCTATAGGCATTAATTAACAAGAAGACATTATCGGTGAAAAATCATTGTATTTAACATGGATTGGATAATGGAAAACGGTACATCTCACACTATATTTCCATACAGATTTCTACCGAGAATACAGTCTTCACGAAACGATCGTACTTCAAAATGCCATTGAACAAGAAATGAAGGTCACCATCAAACCGATCAGTTAAAAAAACTCGTCTGTTTCAATCCAGTGTTTTCGTCGTCCACTAAAAATCTCTATAAAAGTTTGATCCCAAGAACGTAAACTTAAAGTTGATCCTTAGTCCATGTCTGAAGAAAGTTTGCATCGGTGGATCGTCAAGGACTAACTGATCATGTGTTAAAGTCGGGTGTAATCTGAGCTGTAAGGCCGATAAGGCACAATCTATATAAAGAAGACTAGAATCTTGCAAAGCTCACGCTTGCTTCGGATGCAGCGCGGGCGCGGGAGGGGTCGGCTTGAAGCACTGCATGAGGAAGGCCGTGTACATCACGAACGCTATTGATAACGCTATCAGCGCGTACATGAAGATGTTCAGCTCTGGTTGTCGGAATCTATTCTTTCGGAGCCACTCCAGAACTTCGTCTTCGGACATGAGGTCTCCTGTAAACATTAATAATATGAAAAAAACAGGTTGGCTTTAGAATTTCTAGATTTTGGATTGAGGTCTATTTAAAAAACGACCTGAAATCAATTGGAGCGTTACGTTCATAATTAAACCCAGTATTTATTTTCTAAAATCTATATACCGATATAACTACTACTTGTATTTGTATTGAAATTGTGTGCCTAATAATTAGTATGAGTCTATTGTTATTTGCTAATGAATAAATAATAATGACTGTGAGAGATTCTTTGGAACACCTGTTTCCTTTCGTGGTCTTACCTCTGTATATACTAGGGAATCTCTTCCTGAAGTACACAATGGCCGGTAGCTTGGTGACTCCCCACTTGCGAGCGTACCGCGGATCTTCCATCTTCACGAACGTTATGTCCAGGTTATCAGTTTCGCTGTCAATGTTCTCCAGTTTGTCTAGGACTGCACGACTTTCTGTAGATTTTTCGTCTAGAAACACCAAAATCAGTCAATAACTCTTACGAATTAGATTAATTATTCAGTTTCTATAACTTTTATCCTACTTACAAAAGTAAACAGCCAAGAATTCGTTCTCCTCCAACAATTTGTCCAACATCTTACGGTTAACCTCCTCAATTTCATTTTTAATTTCAAAGACGTCCTGAGATGTCAGCCATTGTAAGATCCTATCCACTTGATGGAGGTCTCCATCATATAACATCGGTATTTGTTTACGGAAGTATACCAATGAAGGTATATTCACAATGTTGTATGTAGCAGCTGCTTCATGGCTGGCAATCTTGACGAAATCAATACCAAATTGGTCGACTTCTCCGTCAATTTGTTCTAGAGATTCAAGGATTTCTTCACATTCTGCACAGTCTTCATCGTCATCTTAAACGAAAATAGAAATTTAAATACCTGTTTTTCTCATTAATAAATAACGTAATCTGTATAAAAAAAATACTTACAGAAAAAGACAACCAACAGATGTGATTCGTACAGCAATCTCTCCAACATTCTGTCGTTGACAGACTCAATTTCATCAGCCAATTCTCTGTTTTCATCATCAATGAGCCACTCTAGTATAGATTCTTCGTTTTGTAAATCACCTTCGAATAGAAGAGGGTTGCCGTTCCTAGAAACAATATTTTCTTATCACATAGTTTCATACAAAATATATATGTTATTCAAGTCGTAAGGCAAAATATTTCTTACCTGAAATATACCATAGCCGGGAAAGTTTTGATTGAATATCTCTTGGCGAGTTGGGGGTCTTGAATCTTGACCATGTGAATACCATAGACATCGCACTCATCATCAATGCCCTCGAGCCCGTCAAGAATATGGTCGCAAATATGGCAGTTTAGCTTGTCTAATGAAACAGAAAAGGTTAATATTATTAATGTCTAGTGATGACAAAAATGATACCTCATTACGAGATTGCAGACATTTTCATACTTACAGAAGTATACAGCCAAATACTGCGTTTCTTCTACCATCCTTTCCAACATCACTCTAGTAATAAGTTCGATGCGATCTTCAGTTTTTTGAGTAATCAACCACTGCAATACTTCCTCTTCTTCAACCAGAGATCCCTCATACACATTCGGTACATTATTTTCAAAGTACACCATTACCGGGAAATCTGTCACTCCATAAGATTCAGCGATTGAAAAGTCTTGAGTCTTAACAAACTTGATCTCGTGTCTATCGCAGTCATCGTCGATATTCTCCAGTTCCTCCAATATCCCGGCGCATTGCTCGCAGTCCAGACTATCTGTAACATCCCGATCTAATGCCAATTAAAGTGTAATAACAGTTTGTGAGCAAACCTCATTGGATCGACAAACTGTTTGGTCATTCGGTACTGTTGTGTGCACTATGGGTAATTTAAATTGTGCTGGCTGCTACAAAAACAAAAACCAAAATATCATTCTTTATGCGTTTGGTAAATCACAATTCAGATGCGAACGTGGGCTGAACACTTCACAGACTCGACACAAGTGGGTGTGCACAGGGAATATACTAACTAATTATAACCCGACCTTCAAGTACCTACTCTTAGTGCGGTCATGCTACATGCAACAAAGTAATAGCTAACCCTTGACAGGGTCATTAGGAAAATTTGCGATTGTAAGGGAACATATTTCGAATGGTCACGGCTCTAAGGGGATAGGAGTACCATCTGGGTCCAGTCCCTCATCCTCCTCGTGGTCTACAACTTTCTTTTTCGTTGATCTTTTCAGCAATTTCGAAGTGCACATTTCACATAACGTTTTGTTCCCTAATAAAAAGCAAGATACATTAATAAAAGATACACGAATATATGTTAGTTTTATGTACAATCTTCATCTTGTTTCATTATTTCTTCCTAAAATTTAACAATTGATTAGAGTGTAAACACTTAGCAGAGTTTAATTAAAATTTGTTATGTGATGTATGTGCAGTATAAAAGTGTATAATTCGCACACTAGCATCCAACTTACAGAAGTAAACGGCAAGTGATCCAGACTCTTCTATCAGGTCTAGAAGATCTTGACCTTCCAAGGCCTCTATGACGTCACCAGCTGGATTTTTCTGAGTTAGCAACCAACTTAGGAGTTGTTGTTCGTCATATAGATCTCCTACAAAATGAAGATTGCTATAGTCATCGTCTTGTCTCACAGTTAACAAAAGCTCTACCACAGCAAGAGGACCGTGTCATGTATATGAATCATTACCCAGGGTCAAATTAAATTAACTAGCAAAACTCCGCAGACGTTATTGGTGTCGATTTCAAAAAACGATACAAAAGAAAAGGATTTGATGTTCTTTTTTTTTGGGAGCATCGATCGCTGGCTGGTTAGTTACAAGACTTGACTTGTGAGTTGCGAAAATCTGTTTTGTTTTATCGTGTTTAAATATAGATATCCATCACGTCTTTAAAGTGAACACAAACAATAGTAGATTATTAACCAAGGGGATAAAGCAGTGTCTTCTGTAGCGAGGGATTTAAGTTCACCCAAGACTAAGACAGCTTTATCACCGAGGAAAATACTCTACTTTTCGTACCATTTGCGAAAAAATTAACACAATAATAATATGAGATAAGCATTTTAGAACATTAACTTATTTATAAAAATAAATTAAAATAAACTTAACGTTTATGTATTTGAAGAAAACAAAAACGCGGCAAATTCCTAGACTAATATTTTTTTGTCGGAAAAGCAAAGGCATCAAGCTCATACGGCCTCGTCGGTTTTCGTAATTTTATTTAATAATCTTAACTGCATAATAAATGCGTATTCCTTTTTCAAAAAGATGTGTAATGCTTTATATACAAACGCAATGGTGTAAACACAGATGTAGTTCAATATAAATTTCGGTAAGTATTCCAAATTTAAATCACCCCTAGAGGATGAATGAAATTCAGTACAATTTTCTTTCCCTGTTTTTAACAGATTAAAAATGACTATTGTTATGTTCGCTTTTTGTGGCATAGAATGTCACTTTTTTGAGCAAGTGGTACGAAAATGTATTATTTTAGACTGATATTTCAAGTGACTACACTAACAGCGGTCGAAAAAAAAGAAAAAATAAATTAATTTTATAGTTTTTTTGTGGAAACTAAATTAACTAGCGAAACTTCGCGATGAGTATTGATCCATCGAGCCGGCGGAGTATCGCTAGCTTATTTAATTTGACTCTATTACATTTAAGAACTTTTATTAAAACGCTGACAACAGGTAAACCGCTGTCACTGTCAGACTGCATACAAAAGAAAGAGAAGCGCGATGACACAACGCTTGTAATTTATTGCAAAATATGAAGCAATTATTTATTTACTCAAAAATAAGTTGAGTAATCGAAAATAAAAAACAACCAAGTTCTGCATACAAATAAGACGTTATTGTTATTAATTAAATACCAACCGTACGTTGATATTTAATACAGATATTTTGGATTGAAACTCAAAGTAAAGGGTTAGTTTACCGTTAATTTGTATCGAGTTTTTTTTTCTAAACGTGTTTTGGTAACAACCAAGTTCTGAGAAATATTTTCAAGAATAACATATATTTTTTCCGCTACCACAAACTATATAGATTTGGCAATTTTTTTGTAAAAGATAAGCCTACTTATATCATTTTCCTCTTGTCAGCGCCTTAAAGACTGATATTGCCCTTGGCAGAAGCCACAAAATCAACTTTACCAGCATAAATAACAGGATCCTTGGAACCCATCTTGAAGAATAACACAGCAGGCAGAGCGAACACTCCGAACTCTTTAGCCATCTGCCTATCATCAATCTTCACGAAGTTGATACCGGAGTCATCAGCGTCGTCATCAATGTGCTCAATCTCCGCTAGCACTTTAGGACACTGTTTGCAGTCATTACTGTCTAAAACATGTGTTATGTGCAATACAATTGGATTTGTGAGTATCAGCTTTTTTATAAGAACATTCTAGACTAATATTCATCATCATCTCTAAAACTTTATCTAAGAGGAAATATAATTAAAAAGAAAACTCACAAAAGAATACCGCTACGTAATCCGAAGTCTGTCTTATCTTCTGGAACATTTTCTTATTGACTTTCTCAATATGATCGGTCAATTCCATATTCTCAGGATTTGTCAACCAATCTAATATTTCCTCTTCATCATCAATGTCTCCATCATAGTTGATAGCTTTCGTTTTCCTAAAGTATGTGATGCCCGGTGGGTTACGGAAACCATATTTCTTCGCCATTAACCGATCGTAACATTTGACTATTTTGATTCCGTATTCAGCTGCTTCATCATCGATTAATTCCACATGGCGAAGTACTTTTGGACTATCTGGATCTTCTTCTTTATCTAAAATGGACAATTTGGTTAAAGTCTCTCCAGAACTTGGTAGAAAGTTAAGAAAGTCAGATTTATAGTCAAGATACTTACAGAAAACAACAGCCAGAAATTCTTTACTTTCGATATATTTGAATAGTTGCTCTCTATCAATTTCCTCTATACTCTCATCTTCCTTCTGCTTGACCATCCAGTCCAACACCTCAGATTCGTCCAATAGATCCCCTAAAATAGTTTCATATTATACTTCACGCTGAAAACCCTATGAACTAATCAAATTATTTAAAGAAACCACATCCATTTCATAATTTGGGAAACTCACCAGTAAATTCCAATAATTGGCATGCGCGGATACAACTACGGCAATACCATGCTGACATCATTCGTGTGTGAAATGAGTAATGACAGTTTTTGGTTTAATAGAAAAATGTATTTATTTAACAAAAAAGTTGTTTCAGCGCCGACTCAACAATTCAACGTAACAAATAAATAAATTAAACATTCATGCGAATTTTCGGCCAAACAATACAACTTACATATCGACATATTTGTCACACAACGCCAGCACTGTTCGACCGGAAAGCTTTAGACGACTCTAATCACAACATTAGTCTTCATTGGAAACAATAGTTAACAAACAGTCACCTAACTATAGCAGTGATCGATAATATAGTGACAGACGTCGTCCAATGCGGCCCGACCCCTATCCATTATTGAACAAATGATAAATGAGTAGATTTATTGCACTGTTATACGGCACTGCGATTATGAAAATGAATAATCAAGTAATTCATTAGTTTAATGTTGATACAAAATATTAAGAACTATAGTTTTTATGTCTATAAGTAGTAAAAAGTAATATTTTATCAAATGTAGCATTACAAAATAATGAGATTCCATGAAGACTAGAAAACTATATGAACATGAAATCCTTACAACAAATTATAAGTCTTTCAAGATGTCACGGCAAAATACAATGAGAAATGCCTTGCGTTGTTATTGTTACGTCTCGATTTACATTTTATTTCTAAATATTGGAATCAATTTACAATGAAAATAACGATTTATACACCTGCTAACAATCTCTAGACATCCCAATATTTAGTCCGCTCATGATCTTGAATTTACAGTAAAGCACATTTGTGGATGTATCAGTGTGGGCTGTATTCGCACCGGTCGGCAGTTGGCAGGGTGCAGTATACGACACGACGTGCGAGTACAGTCCAATGTGCAACGTGTTACAACATTCAACCCTGTTAAGTGCTTGCAGGAATCAAGGGACACGAGGTTATTGAAAAGCTAGCAATGTTAATAGCCATGACAAATAGATGCAAAGTTAGATATAGTGATCTATTAGAGCTGGGTGGGTCAGAATCTGAGGGCCAGTAACGATAACGTTCGTGTCCACTTGATGCCTAGCGTGCACGCCGCTACTTGCACTCATATCCGAGGATATCAGAGCAAGATACTTCTAACATTAATTACAGTTTACCACCACCAAATATTATTGTCAGACTCGATTAAACCTTTTTTCCCTTTGGACGGTTTGTCTGATTTGGCGAGGGCCTTGTTTTTGCCCTTGACCGGCTTCTCGGGTTTCTGCGGTGATTGCGGCTGCTTGTCGAGTTTCTTCGGCACCTTGGTCGGCGTGGCCTTCGCTACTTTTGTCGGACTCTGAACTTTAGTGGGACAGCACTGGTAGGGTTCGTAAGTCAGTTTTGGGACAGCTGGTTTCGCCCCCAATCCAATGTAGAAACAGCGATCGCCTGCAGTCAGTAAAAATCTCGTTTACAACCCGTATATACGGTAATAATAAGTAACGGTTAACTGCGTTAATACTGTGCATATTTGTAATCGTTGCGCCAACAGTTAAGCGCTATTTCTAATGATAATGTTAGTAAGTATAAGAGTTGAAAACATTTATTGGTCATTAAGCGGTCGCGAATGACTGCAGGCGATAGCTAGAGAGTGGTTCCCATGCGGGCCAGTCGACACGCGACCATGCAGATGTGATGCGAGGGGTCGCGGGGCCTACGCTACTCAATTACCTGAAAACATTCGTCTTATTCTACTGAATATACTTTCTTCATCGCTATCATCATCATCATCCTCATCATCATCATCATCATCATCATCATCATCGTCGTCGTCATCATCAACTTGCTTGCGATGACTGACTTTACCTATTTTTGAACGAGCCTCAGATTTTTCTTCTTCATCATCATCATCATCGTCGTCGTCATCGTCCTCGTCATCATCGTCGTCGTCATCATCATCGTCATCATCGTCATCTTCATCATCGTCATCGTCCTCGTCATCATCTTCATCATCGTCATCGTCCTCGTCATCATCGTCCTCGTCATCTTCACCCTCGTCATCATCATCGTCATCATCATCGTCGTCATGATAGTCATCGCCCTCATCGTTGTCATTGTCATCATCGTCATCAACCTCAGCCGAACGTTTGCCAGGAATACGAATTTTTAGGTTACCGACTTTCGTCCAACTGGCGCCGCCAGTTGGGTTTTTAGATTTTAGGATTCTTTTGATGGCCGCTAATTTTGCGTTGTCTTCTTCATCATCGTCGTCATTATCATCATCGTCATCGTCATCGTCGTCGTCATCGTCCTCGTCGTAATCATCCTCGTCGTCATCATCGTCAACGTCATCGTCGTCCTCGTCGTCGTCGTCATCATCATCCTCCTCCTTGGAACTCACTTTGGCTCGTTGACGACTTTTCATATCAACAGTTTCTGCTTTCAGCGATCCCGTAGTTTTCCATTGCGCAGATTTCATTTTCGGGGCATTTCTCTTTAATGCATCAACATTATCACCTTTCGTGAACCCCGATGATTTTTTATCACCATCTGCATTGGCCTTCGATTTAATATTAGATTTTTTATGTCGGTGGCTATCTTCACCTGCAGGCATTAGTAACTGTCATGCAAAATGACATAGCTCAAACATCCAGCATTTTAGGCGTAAAGTAGTAACACTTGTTTCATAGAAATATATCAAGAATGATGTCATGCATGTAATATTTTTGAATTCATAATATTTTAGACAAATATTTTAACATTAAACAAAATCCCTCGACCTTAAATAGATATAACATTAGAAACGTTTATTATATGGATGTGGATTCTTACTTTTTTGATCTACAAGCCACTGCAGAACCTTATTTTCGTTCTTTAAATCACCTATAAACAGGATAAAAGATGTTAGATTTCATACTTTATTCACATCATCATCACCACCAAAGTATAGTCGCCAACGCCGATATAAAGTCATAATAAGGATAATGTACACAGATAAATAAGGAACATTTACAAACAAAGGGTCGTATCACTTACCGTCATACATGATCGGAACACCTGTTTCGTAGTAAACCAGAGCTGGGAAGCTGAATATACCGATGTCAGAGGCGAGTTTGGAATCCTTGGACTTAACGAACTGAATGCCGTGCTTATCTGTGTCGTCATCAATGGTCTCAAGTTCTTCAAGGATATCGTCGCATGTGTCACAGTCTTCGCTATCTGTAAGAGGAAGATGAAATTTGTTAAGATTAGTAGCTAATCCAAATTCAAAAGTCGATTTAGCTCATTGTGATACTGTTATAACCGAAGGGGGGGGGGGGTAGAGATGAAATAACGCAACCGATACGTACAAGCAAGTTACCCACATAACACATGCTTATACTGGCACTGATTATAGATATAATTATATTTTAGAGTTTCTTATTGTAATCTATATTTTACAATAAAGATTATTATTAGGTTTACAATAAAGATTGTTCTGTTTATCTATTCTATTTCCAAGCTTTTAAATAAATAACATTTGCGATCATGTTTTGTCATCTTCATGGTCGCTTACATTGGTCATATCCTAAGATCAATAGTTATCAAGTAATTCTGGAGAAATGGACACTAATATGTGGCTTGCAGACGATTTTGTTCGCCATTACACGAATAGAAGACTTTAAAATACTTGGGAAACTGCCAGACCACTAAAATTATTTAGTATGTTTAATAATATTTTAATAACCGAATGGTTTTCCTGACATCTTTATATAAATTCATATTCACACTTACAGAAAAACACAGCTAGATGCTCTACATCATTGATGAGGTCTTTCAAGGTCTTCCTGTCTACATTTTCAATGACATCGGGCTGAGAGTCATGGAGTTCCAATACCCATTTGAGGATAGCTTCTTCGTGCGTCAGATCACCTTCGTAAATTGTCCTGAACTTATGTCTGTAGAAGGCCAGAGATGGTAAGTCTGACAGGTCATACTCCTTATCAATGCCATCGTCAGATGTCTTGACGAAATCAATGTCTTTCTCTTCACACTCGTCGTCAATGTTTTCAAGCTCGCTCAGGATTTTCTGGGACTTCTTGTCGCCTTCCTTGTCTGTAAAAGAAGATTGCAAGATTTCATAAATCAATTTTTTTTTAGTATCGTTCATGCATGTTCGGTTGACCACATTTAGTCAATTATTATCTATATATACGGTTGTACGCTTCTTACTTTTTTGTATAGAACTATGACGTCGTTATAGACGGAACTCATAAAAGTACAATAAATGGCCCTGAGAAGCACCAACAAATTATGAGTAACAAATCAGTATGGAATTAAAACCTACAATGTCGAAAGCGTTGCTAAAACCAATCAAAAATAGAATCGATCCATTTTTAGTAGCTATCAACTAATCAACCAGTCTTCAAGACAATACATAAAAAAATCATCAAAAGAATGTACTTACAGAAGAACACGACAACGTGGTCGTTTTCTTCTAATATCTTCTCCAGCATCCTAGAGTTGACCTCCTCGATCTTGCCGGGTATCTCCAGGGTGTCCTCGTCAGTCAGCCAGGCTAGGACTTCGTCTTCATCCTCAATGTCTCCTATAATTGAAACCAAGGTATATGTTAAAAACAAACTCAAACTTTTGGGCACATAGCTGTCAATAATCTTATTTTTGTGCTTTAAGCAACTAAGAAACTATTAATGAGGCATAAATTAAAGGTGTGAATGTTTGGGTGACATTTTCTATAGTGAATATATGTTCGTATGTATGTAAAGGTATAATTGAAATAAATTATTTAACTTTGAAAACTTGACTACTCACCCTTGTAAATAAGCGGGTCCCTGTTCCTAAAGAACACGAGCGTAGGGAAGGTCTTGATGCCGTATTTCTTGGCAAGCGATATATCTTCAGTAGTCACGAAGATGATGCCGGTCTCGTCGAGCTCGTCGTCAATGTTCTCGAGTTCATCCAGGATGTTGTCACATTCGTCACCTTCTTCGCAGTTGCCGCCTGGAAGGAGTTAATGTTATTTTTTTATTGGTGGTTATTGGTGTTTTGTTCTTGATCATGAGTTTATTTTGCCACTTTTTACAGCATAAAAGTAGTAATGTAGAGTGGGCGTTTCGGGGCTGCCTTTGATAGCGGTTATTCTCAGAATAATGTGTACCAAACAATTATTTTTTACAAAATAATAATTACAATAGGTTTTTGTTTCTTCTGGGTTTTATTTAACCATTTGAGAAGAGTTTTATGCTTTAATCAACATCCATGTTGATCGAAGCTGTTATAAGATAATCAATTTAGAAGAATCATTAAAAAAAAGTGATCTGTTTAAATATTGGCATCAACATTCTATCTAGTAAGAAGATACTTATGTACAGGTAATATTTATAACTAATAAGTACAGTATTAAAATAATACTTACTGAAATACACCACCACATATTCATGCTCCTCAATAAGATCAGCTAAGATCTCATCAGTGACCTCTTCAATGGTCGCACTGTTTTTCTGCTCAATCAGCCACTCCAATACTTCATCTTCATTCATCAGATCTCCTTCGTATATCGCCGGTATGTTCTCCTCAAAGTACACGAGTGTTGGTAGATGGTCGATACCATACTCCTTGGCTTCGTTCGCATTGTCCATTCGTACAATGACTATGCCTTCCTTTTCTAGCTCGTCATCAATATTTTCTAGTTCGTTTAATATTCTGATGTCTTGTTTGTCTTCTTTGTCATCTGAAATTATTGTTTTGGATTGTTATATACCTTGCTCAGAGTTAATTTTTTTTTCTTAACGTTATCAGACCTCCTACCTGATAAAATATTATGCTTAAATTAGGAGTCATTGTAACCTGATGGATTTTAACTTTACATAAGTATAGCAATCAATTCATGGTTTTCGTTCAGTGTGTTTTTTATCGAAATCTCTCGATTGTACTTTTGACTTTAAGATTTTAGGAGTACAAAACATCAACATAAAGCCATGAAATAGTTATTTGTTTTCCAAAGCTCGTTTACATTATCGAGAAATACACCCACACTCCCCAATAGCTCTATAGCTTTACGTCAGAACTTACGTGTTCAACATACATTATCATCCTAAATAATGATTATTTCAGTCTTAAACATAAATTCAATTCAACTATAATTTATACTTACAGAAGATAACGGCCAAGTAAGGGGTGCTGATAATAAGTTTGTCCATCATTTCGTCGGTGACTTCAGGGATCTCACTGTGACGCTTTTGGTGGAGTAACCAGCCCAAGAGTTCTTCTTCCTTCATCAAGTCACCTTCATACACGTGAGGAATTCCCCTTTCGAAGAACACCATCGTAGGAATATGCTCAATACCGTACTCTTTCGCCTCCTTATCATCGTCAATCTTGACGAAAGCAATATCGTTCTGGTCACATTCATCATCAATGTTCTCCAGCTCAGCCAAAATCTTCTGACTCTTCTTTTGGTCCTTGTCGTCTGTAATAAATTCGAAGAACTGTATTTCATTTATATGTCAGTTCTTGATAGTGTTCTGTACTGAATTATGAAATTCCCTATTTTTAGACGTGTTGCAATTTAAAAAGCTGGCATTGTTTCAAGCGACACAGCCAATGTTAAGGCCGCGCGTATAAAAGTTAAAAAAGTACTTACAGAACAGGACGGCGACGTACTGCATTTTGTCGATGATCAGGTCGAGCATTTCGTCGGTGATGTCTTCGATCTCGTCGCTCTCAGTCTGATGTTTGAGCCAGTCTAGAACTTTCTCCTCTTCTTCTAAATTACCTTCATAGTAGGTTGGTATACCCTTCTCAAAGTAAAGCAGCGTCGGGACTTTTTCAATACCGTATTCTTGAGCCTCGTCATCGTTATCAATCTTCACAAACGCAATACCAAGTGTGTCACACTCATCATCAATATTCTCCAGTTCGTTAAGTACCTTCTGTGATTTACGGTCGTTATTATCATCTGTAAGAGGACATTAAAACGTGGCCTTCAGTAACAAATCTCAAGGGAAGTTTATGGTCGGATTTTTGCCAAGAAATGTACTTACAAAACAACACGGCGACAGTCTTGCCGTCTTTGATGAGACGGTCTAGCATTTCATCGGTGACGTCTTCGATTTCGTCCTTCTCTAGTTGGTCAACAAGCCACTCTAGGATTTCTTCTTCATTCTCAAGGTCACCTGGCAATGGAAATCAAACGTAATTTTTGCCCTTAATAAACAAAACCTTGCAAAATTCAACACAAATTTTCAAACATACTTACCGTCATAAACGTTAGGGATCTGTTTCTCGAAGTAAACGATGGAGGGAACGTCGTCGATACCGAATTCCTTTGCCGCCTTAACGTCATCGATCTTGACGAACTGAATGCCGTGGCGATCGCAGTCATCGTCTATCTTCTCTAGTTCTGCTAAGACCGTCATTGATTCATCGTCGCCGTGGTCGTCTGGAAACGGCGAGATAAAAAACGTTGCTGAATATTGTAAGAATAATTTCAAGGAAGGCAAACCCTTGTTGAGGTTTCTTAGGGAAAATTTATGCAACCCATTGCTATTTGACATCGAGTGTCCAAGTGTTAAAAGTTAATGGATGATCTTATTAGCGAACTTCATATACTCACAGAACAGTACGACAAGGTTGTCAACATTTCCGATTAAGGTGTTCAAAGTCTTTGCTGTAACATCTTCAATGATATCCTCTTCATCACCGGTAGACTTATTAGCGATCAACCACTCCAGTACATCCTCTTCTCTGCTCAGTTCACCTGAAATACACATTGCATGATGTGTGAAGTTATCGCCCAAGTAATCTTAACTATTTCTGGATTTGAAAATAAATAGGACTAAGAAATCGTAAGCTAAAAGTATTTCTGAATTCGAATGTATACCAAAATATCAAGAACAGGCTTGCTTATAAAGTCTTGAAGCTATTACCTGTAATTTACTACCATTTCTTACAGTTCGCTATCTAACATTAGGCTAAATCTCCATTAAAATTCGAATTATATACAAAAGAAAGTGCTGAAACTTGACGTAAAACAGTATCCAACCATCGTCACTAATACCATTCGTTTCCGCGGTACGAGCGTCAGCAAACGTAAAATATGAGTCACAAACCTTCATAGATAATAGGTATCTGATGCCTGTAGTACACCAGTCTTGGCAAGTCTCCAAGATTGTACTCCTCGGCTAGTTCCTCGTCGTGGATCTTCACGAAACCGATCCCGAGTTGGTCAGCCTCGTCGTCAATGTTTTCCAGCTCTTGCAGAGCCTTTGCACATTTCTTACATTCCGGCTTGTCTGCAACACGTTACACTCTATTTCATTTTATGATTCGCCCAAATCTCTCTGTGCCTAGTTCATGCCTCGGACGTGAAGCGGTGCAGTTAAGAGCCTAATTATTGCCTATGAGTTTGGGTGTGTGTTAAAATTTAGTGTGCAATTAAAGCTTGTGTCGTGCAAAAACCTATTAGGTTCTATGTGTGTTGGTGATGCCGCTTTGCCAAAAAATCTTATATCTCTATTATTATTGTAAGCGGTATTTGTGAGTGTGCAGATAAAAGGGGATTTGCAGAAATCATCGTGTACAAACACTTTTAAATTAAATCTATGTGCCCTCAGGGTCTATACAAAATCTTGCCATTGCAGTGTTAATAATCTTAATTGTTAAGCACACTTGATGATAATTACCCTTGCTTCATTTCAAACGTTTATAAATAGAAAGGCATTGTAAACAACGTTATTTGACGGCCTGCCGTGGATACGGCACTCTTCATCACATATTTAGGTCAAGGTCACCTTATGATATTGTTTTTGGACAGATTTTCCAACGTAGGTACCCCATTATAACTTGGCGGTATTGCTTTATGATGTACGCAAATTTGTTTTTAATCGTTTTTACTGTCGTTAAGGGGGGAGAACGTTCGCCTGACGCTGTAGTCGTGACATGTCGGTCCGTCAATCCGAGCTTGCTGGCAAGACGCAAATAGCTCAGCCGAAATAGCTCGCCTCACGGCCCGATAATGCAAACGCGTTTTTGATTCTAGCTTTCCCTTAGACCAGATATACGAATAATGTCAATATAGAAACAGTAAGATTCCAGATAGGCGTTACGTTATTGCAGAGAATTAAATAATTGAAGAGTGTAAAGTAAGCGTTTGTTTGAATGTAAGTGTAAAAATGATGAAAGAATACTCGTTAGATTATGACTGTTGAATATAATTTGCTATGTGAGTCACATCATCTCAATAAGTTGTATCTGAGCCAAAATTTTAATTAGCTGTATTCATCATCGATTGTTGATTTACACAATGGGGCCTTTATGAACTACACCAATTAACAAACATTATATAAATATCGTTGCCGGTTCCAATAAAAGCGAGAAGCACGTATATGACAAAAATACTAATCTACTAAGCGAGAAGAGTTACAGCCAAGCTGACATAAGAGGCATGCCGCCAGCTAAGAATCTTACTTACTGTTTGACGGGCCGCAACTTTTGTGATCAGGACCTACGTCAAAAACACAATCAAAACACACTGCACAATATACAGACGCATGTTCTAACCTCCACTAACAATTATGATGTACACAACTGTGATGAAGATAAACTACTCGACAGGGCTACGTCGAAAGAATTTACAGTACAATTTAGATTACGATGGTTAGTTGAAAAATGTCTCGAATTTACCACAATTTAAGATATGATACAAAAACACGGAAAGTAACACTCCAATACTTACAGAAGAGAACGGCTACATAGTCTGTGTCGTCGATGATCTTGGCTAGGATCTTTTGGTTGACTTCTTCTATCCGGTCAGGAAGGTCCATTGCTTCTAAACTCGTCAAGAAATCCAGGACGCTCTCTTCGTCCATGAGATCTCCTAGAATCGTTAAGGGTTGACGACACCAATTAATAAAATGGAATATATTGTATCACTCATAGGTAAATAGCTAAGCTTGTGTGTAGAACCATGTGCCTATACCAATTATTTTAAGCCCACGTTGTCCCAGGACAAAGGCCTCCCTTTCTATTTTGCTACTCCAATTTAGCTGTTGTAAAAATAAACAAGCATAGAAACATGAAAAATTGCTATGAAGATCATTCTGAAAAGCATAGGCAGATAAAAGTGAGGACGTTGAAGAATTCAGAGAGATTAAATCACGCCTTTTTATAAATAGCCGAAATCCGGTATAAGAGCCCAGTTATAAATTTAACAATCAAGGGAAGTTGTCTTGAATCACCGTTTATATTTAGTTGTACAATAAAACTTCAGCTAATGTTCGCAGAGAGCTTTAAGCGCTCTTTTAATTTAACAATAATGTTTAACTCTAAATAATATTCTACGTCATTTTTAAGTAGGTAGATAATTTGGCTCAGACATTTATGCGATCATGTCCTGGCTATTTAATAACATACAATAATGCATCTGCTCTCGGGACCTGATTCACAATAAATTTTAGAAGCATAAGGTATGTTGAATAAAATCTGATTTGCATTTTGGGTCAAGCACTTACAGTTGTAAAATATATCTGGTATATACAGCAGAACGGTATTTATTACGAAAATGAGTGGGTTAATTCTCCGGATTCAATTTTTATTTTAGGTTCAGGTCATTAATTTGGACCACCCAGTTAGTTTCAACATCTTCGATCATGGAAACATAAATAAGTTTTCAAATTGCAGGCTACCAGTATTATTAAAAAAAGCTCTAGGTATTTGTCTGCTTGGCATGATTACTATTCTATGGAAGGTCTATATTATAGACCTACTTTTCATCAATGATCAAATCTGCTTATTCCAAGGATCAGCCTTAATTGCCTAGATTTATATTGTAGATTATATGTAAATTTATATTGTTGCTTAGATTGATATTTATCTGTATAATTTCCAAGTAGATAGTCCCATCATCCAGTTGTATGCTGCTTCTTATCAATCCTATACAATCCTCAAAAAAATAAAAACCTCTCCTTCCTGTGGTATTCTCCAAAGCTTCCACAGCTTTAGAGGTCGAAAGCTTAAGATAGTTCAAAATTAAAAAGATTAGTAATTTGGTGACGGTCTGACCTTCGTAAATGATCGGTTCCTTCTCACGGAAGTACGTGAGGGCGGGAAATTTCGTGATGCCATGCTGCTTGGCCAGCCGCTTGTCGTTGATCTTGACGAAGTCCACTCCGAATGTGTCTGTGTCATCATCTATCTTTTCCAGTTCTTCTAGTACCTTGTCACACGTTACACAGCTTCTTGCATCTGTTTAAGAAAATGTTTTATGTAGGGTACCGAAATATTCTCTCTCGTGGGAGTTTAATCTTAGGAGATAGATGAGGAGTTGTTTCCATTTTATGCCCCCAGTTTTAAGTCTAAGAAAAATATATGTAACTTAAGAGCGTTTACGACGTACGGCATTTCATACAAACTTTCAAGCCCTTGTTTTTTGAATGAAAATGTTCTTAACTTTTTAGACCTTTTTATCCTGTTTATGCGTATGAAGTTTCATTAAAATCGGTTTAGTCATTTCGAAAAATAAGGGCTTGAAAGTTTGAATGAAATGCCATACGTCATAAACGCTCTTAAACATAACATAACATCACGCCTTGTTTCCCCGAAGGGTTGGGCAAAAGTGTACCTGTAGTATACAGACATTTCGCCAGTTATGTTTAAGTCCCATGTAATATGGGGCGAACCTATTGCCATCAACCGGGCATAAATCCAGACTCCGGCTGCTACTGAGAAATTCCAGATAGAAAAACCAAATATCACTTTGCCCGACCCGGGAATCGAACCCAGGACCTCAGCTCAGCAGTAGCCCTTGCGACCACTAATATATTATATGTCTAAATTAATAAGTGGAAAGCACTAAATATTTAGTTATAATGTATACAGAAAGACATCATTATCCAAAACGTTCCACCGATGCCCAAGGTTTCCGTGAAATGGAAATACAGTTTTAAAGTTTAAAGTTAATTTTTTAATTTTTAACAGTTTTCAAGAGCATATCGATTGACAATCAATACATTAAACTTGTGGCACAATATATATCAGCTCCTGTTGTTTTAAAATTAGTGAGCCTAATACAGTCCAATACAAAAAGTTTTGGGTAAATTGTGTAGGTATATGATTTAGCTCAAATCATGAAGTCAAAAGCTTCAAAAAAATCTATATCTACTGAATTATTATCGAACGTGGAATCATTGTAACCACAATATTTAGAGATAGCAACAATATTGGTAATTTTGATAAGTATAGTGAAAGGTGCCTGAAATAAAAACATAACGTCACATCTATTTTCCCCGTAGGAACTTACTGATACCGTCCATACAGACATAACTACGTGTCGTGCAGTCTGTATCTTTGCTATTTATCTTTAGATCAAAAATACAAAATCTCGTATATTTTCCATCACAACGATTTGATAATAATTTAAAATAACATCATACCTTGTTTCCCGAAGGGTTGGGCAGAGGTGTACCTAAAGTACACACACGATTTAATATAACATAAAAATTCGTGGTTTCTACAAAACCTACTATTAGCTATATGATTTTTGACATCATTTCAGTTACCACACAGTTTCATGTCTCAATCGCGGAATCAGAATATCCCAAATACCATGTGGCAGATAAAATTTATTGCATGGGCAAAATATTTTACAAAAATAACGAGTCTTATTCTTAGACTGAGAATAATAAAGTGATGACTGATGTTACTAATCGCGTCTTGAATTTGGCTCCCATAATCAGTTATGTCGAGCTTGGTGATTTAGTTTGTGTAGCCGATAGATGACTGACATGCCCCGAACTAGACAAATGGATAAGAAACAGCTGTTACGTACATTTATGATAATTCCAAAAATATCTGAAGCTTTTAAGTTATACGTTGTCTTCAAAACAGATTTGATAGCTTACAATAAATACTACGAAGTGTTGAAATTGAATCATTTATATTGAAGTAAAATGCAAAACTTGATACCTAAGAATTCCTCCGCTGCTATATTGTCAATAACAATCCAGAAATTCAGAAATGAATTCAGTATTCACGTCATGATCATTCCCCAATGTTATTGAAACCCATTTGGACTACATTCAAGTTCTATGTTTGACAGGTATCTGTTGTTTCTTTACAGCCGTTTGCGTCCATTGTAGATTTTTACATATGTGACGCAATAAACATCATTAACCTTAGTTAAAAAATAAACTCATAAATATAGCGAATGAAGAAGTCGCGACAGCTCCTAGTTTATATTTACGATGTACTAGTGTACGCTCGAACCCACATAACGTTCAATTCGTGGTCGATGTTGCTTTTAATTTAATAGCTTTTTGCTAGTTTTATGTTACCTCAAGAGCATGAACACGGTTTACTATAACATCGTTCATATGAGCAAATTATTCATCGACTATTGAAATAATTTAACATAACGTATGATAGTAAGTTGAAGTTTGGAACCACTTAAAGACTTGGGCTTGGTTTGTTTTTATTTTTATCTAGATACAGCTGAGGATCTGGCTAGTATTATAATATAATAGTACACTGCCAAGATTTGTTTGTCAAAAGTTAATGTTAGAAGCTGTGTGCTTTGGCTCTTCCGTCTGTTGTGGAAGCATTCAAACATTGTATATCCATTACAGTTACTAATCTTAACAGTTGCTTCATTAATAGTAATGATCCGCCTTATTAAAAAACTGATGGGAACTCTCTGACTTAGACACTCAGCTCGTATTGTAAACATTCACTTATTATTGCAATTATCATATGAGTTTCATACTTATTTCATATATCCAGAATTTTAAGTATCTGCTTCCATCCGCAAGGTTACTTTTAGCTCATTCTATAAAACTCGCCAATCACCATAGGTATATCCTTCAGCTTTCACATGACGTGTTGCTTTCATTTGCTTTTGGTCTTGTAATTTTAAGGGGCGAGGTCATTGCCATGTATTAGGCACTGTTCCAACCTCGGACAGTAATGAGAAGTATTTTTATGCAGAATAAAAACCAACTACTAATAGCTACATAGCACCTTTGCACAGCTAAGGAACCCAAAATTGTAAAGTATGAGAAACATTGAAAGTTCATTTTTCACCTTTACCCATTTCAAGTCGTGTCAATCTGTTACATGATAATTCTATAGAAATATGCAAAATTTCAGTAACGAATCGCCTGAAAATCACCTTTTGTCAAAAACATCAACGAAATAACAATGAATTACCGATATAGCATCGCACTGTCTGCCTACAGCAAGTGCACTAAAAACAACAAAATATGGGCGCGGAAAATTACTAGTTGGTGGGACGACGTTGTTGGCTAGGTTCTAACGTTTCTAATTTGTTGACATGGAGACAACCGGTGAATGGACTACAGAGGAATCAAATGAGATCAATTAACTTCAGTGTATATGGGAAGCATTTATCACAATGCGAATAATATACCATAAGAAAATTTAAAGCTCCAATTTGTAATAAACACAGCTGTTCATTCGTGACCTAACACAACATTATAAATAATAAAATATTGAGTCATTATTGGTGTATGTACAATAACACTAGTGTACCTAATAATACCGCGACCGAAGCTCTGTTGCAACGCCGCGTGAGTATGCAGGACATGCAAAACAATTACAACGCCTTCACACGTGATGATGAACACGGAGTATATTTAGTTGGTAATAAAATTTAGAATAAAAGCATAGAAACTTGAGAATTACTCGCGATCATTTTCTAGAAGTTTCGAATAATGCACTGGGAAAATGCTCTAGCGTATCCAAAGCCTTACCGAAGTACATGCGTGGCATGTAAAATGTTTTGGAATTAGCCCAAAAGTACACAAATGTAGTCAGATACAGTCTAGGAAGGAGCTTTGCTTTGATTGTAGTTGCTGTATGGATTTCATTCATGAATTCAAAATTAACTTCATGATCTGGTAAAAACCAACATCTAGCTCACATTACCCAATAGAACTGGGTCATGTGAACGATTTTCAGGTACGAGTATATACTTCTGATGATATATTTCTCACCGTTCACGTTCACGTCACGTTATCAGTAGTCTTCGTTTATTTGTTTTATCTCTTACAACTATCTTAAGTCAGATCTTTTACCTAATTCAATAGTGTGGCTTCTGGCTATCAACCATTATTCTTATTAGATATTTCAATCATCATTCTACCCTTATCCTAACTGGATTGAGACATGAGAAAAATTTATTTTTCTTCCATCTGTTTTTGAATTGCAGTATGAAATATAGTACGTACCTACTTTTCTTCCATCTATGTTTTTCAGCCGTTATAAGAGCTTTGTTGATTAGTGAACGCTCAAATTACCATTTCATTTTTCGGTAACTTTATAAATGCGCTTGATATACCTACTTTAGTTTTCATAACATCTGTCATTTTCCCAATACCTACAGTTTTCAAAATTTATTTAATTCGGTGCCCACAGCTAATTTTAAGCCAACACTGAATTTTTTTACAAGCTTTATGAAACACGTTTTTATAACATATTTATCTTACTTATTAAACGTTTAACTGTCAAGATTCTATTCCATTGCTACACGAATACGTAACACACCGTCTATTTTAGGTTCTGGTAATCTAGTCTATTTAGTTCAATCTCCAGCTTTTTGTTTAATTCCCCGAACGTCTTCAACTGTTTATACACAATTTGTCTTGTTTGAAATATTTATTTTTAATTCGTTTCAGATGCACTACTTACTACTCAGTCTAAAGGTTTTGATGCTATTACTTACTTCATCATCATCATTTCAGCCGAAAGACGTCCACTGCTGGACATAGGCCTCCCCCAAAAAGAGGGGCGATTTGCCATAATCGCCACACTTGGCAGGCGGGTTGGCGATCGCAGTATTGTTTTAAAAATGCATAGAGTACGCTGCTACCCATTCTCTAGTAAGTCCTTAAGTCGGCTTATACGACACCCATGGGTAGAAATGGGATTACTTACTTAGGTACTACCTACTTACTTGGTCAGTTTACTCGTACTCGTTTTAGGGGTGCCGCAAGGAAGCACAGTTTCAGATTATGTTTGTTTCGTAAGTAGAAGTTTTCCTCGGATCCTACTCAAGTTTTGACTAAATGCATGAACATACTAGGTAAAAGAAAATATTTAAAAGATGTGTACAAAAGTTAAATGGATGATTGATTGCCTATTTGCTGTACAATCCTTTGCCTAAGATCTTTGTATTATCATAGACTGCGATCACTCGAAAAAATACAAATAGATCTAATAAATATTTGTATACGTATCGAAATATTATCTAAATGTAAACAATGTTACTTGATTTGTTACAATTTGCAATTCATACTGTTTTTTATTTATCAATCTTCCATTTCCTCAATAATTCCAGTTCCATGAAGTTAATTTCCATCATAAACAAATATGTTTCATAAATTGCGAAATATTTGAAACACAAATACTTATTTTAGGCTAATATTAGGAAACAGTACCCATTGCAGTAAAATATGGTATGTAGGAACAATAACTTAGTTTCCGCTGTATCCATCATTACCACGTGGCCTGTATATATTTGCAACACGAACGTTTACCTACGTCTTCCAGTTTCTTTCCAACCTGTATCAAAACGAGACTAACTTAAATATAACTTTTTATTTGTGAACATATATCAGAGTGACGCGAACACCGACCCCGTTCGTATATCTTCAGTTATTTCGGTGTCTTCTGATTCATATGATTGGAGAAACAAATGCGTAAGAAATTCTCAATGACGTGACAACGTTAATTGGCAGTATGTCTGTTTCGTTCAGGGTAAGATTTCTGTACAGAGCGTGTACGATTGCGTAAGGCTACATGACAATGACAATAATGTCGTGTGTCTAGTTAAAGAATGAAAAAAGATTCTGCAAAATATATAACAGAATCAGTAATAGTTTATGACAATATCACGAGATATCAGCCAGTTTTTGTGAAACAAACAATAATGTTGGTTTAACGATTACTTGTAAGTAGGTAATTGAAATGAAGCTTTTAAGAAATTCTTTACCAACTTGTGTTAACCAAAGTTTAGGTTAGGTTATGGTATAACTTTCTGACATATATTAGTTGTAATTATCAAATTTTCACCAAACGCTCATTCGTTCAATGAGCGTTTTGATTCAGCTTTTGGTTATAACCTTAATGTTCCTAATGCAAAATTCTATAACCTTTCCAATTCACGTCTTCATGATTTTCGCTATTATTTCACCTGTTGCTGGCTGGAAATCTCTGGCCCATCTCAATTTAATAATATATTTTCTCGTGTCTATAGAGTTAAAGTATTCTCGAAGAAGTTTGTCATGCAAATGCTGTAAATAAAACCATGGTTACTTTGAATGTTTGATTTCAAGAATATTTCCGATTTTATAAAGAATGAGTCTAGTCTGTCTGTCTATATCTCAATCATAGGGCGAACGTGATTTCCTACCTAAGTTTGGCGAAAAGGTATTGAGCGATATGGGAAAAGGATTTAATCCATCATAATTTTTCTTGCCCTTATCCCACTTATTTAGGGTCGGCAATATGTCTTTACCTTCCACACTTCACTATTGGTCGTCATCTCGGTAGTCACCCCCGTTTTAGCCAAATCCTCTTTCACACAGTCTATCCATCGTTTCTTAGGTCTTCCCTTTCTCTTGTAGAAATTGGTCGGGTTGACCAATCCTACTCGAACCGGGTATCGAACCCGGTATCTCAATACAGTCCTCAGGACATTTCCCTCATTCCTCCTCATCATAAGTCCATAACCGATTTCCACCCAGAAAAAGGAGGATTTAAGAAGGAGAAGGATTTAATCCAAAGTGTTTATATGATTAACGAGACGTACCTATTTTAAAGGCAAACAAGCCAGAAATCGCATACAATAAAGAAGTTTATAAAGGCGAAAGGGTTGAGCTTTACCCAGCAGTGGGACAAAAAAAGTAGACGAAATCGTTCTATCGTTACAGAACCTTGACGAAACGAATGGGATAGGTATTGAAGTCGTCAGGAAAACCATACATTCTTAAAACAATGACGGCAACCCTCCAATGCCAGAATGACGTTAACATTTGACATTTGGCAGTAACAAGACATTATTTGATAAGTTCGGAATGAGGAAGTTCGCCAATGAACCAGAACGATCAATATTACTCTCGTAGTGTGCACTGAGGGTGATGAGTAATTTTAATTGTAACAACATAATACGGTGACCACCTTTATTCGAATGGAATTCCATGAATTAAGTGACATATAAATATATTATTTGAAATACCTCCCCGACCGAATGTTCGAGATAATTGTTAATCGCTCATATGTATAAATAGCCTGTGAAGATAAAAATACGATAATATATGATTGAGTGTCTAAAAAGCCTTTGAAAAGTCTAAACAATGCACGTCTACCTCATAGAGTAGTACCCCAAGGCAATGACATGTCTGTTGCTGACATCAAATGATCCTACAAGCCACAGGCATTTAAATTCCTTTTTATATATCGTCTAACCTAACATGTTCGGGAAAGACAGAAACAGCGGACGCCACCGCCACGTGCTTGACTTTAAAAACGAGATTAGAGAATCAACATAGTGGTACAGATTTTTATGGAAATAAGGTTTACAGCATAACAACAGCGTTTAGTCACTCTATGAATAATCATAATATGAAATTAATACTACCAAGCTTTTTAACAACATTGCATTTTCAATCAGTAAATCAAAACAGAGCAGCAGCTTTGTACTTTTAGAATGATGGCCACCAATACATCAGCTCTCATTAATTTGTTAAAATTAATGTATTCTTGTACACGAATTGAAGCAATTTTCATTAATCCAGGAATTAATGCTAGCATTCTTGATTTTGGAAGTATTCCAATTGAAACAGTTGTACCAGCACATTTTCGTAATTATGTCTTTTCTGTAACACTTACTAGCCGACCAGGGCCTATTTTTGTAACACAAAAACTTTTCATGACGGCTTCAGACTTTCAAGGGGCCGCATCTATTTGATTTTATCTGATGTTCAAATTATTCTGGTAATCGTTGTTTGGAACGCTTTACGCTTTAGCTAGAGTGTTTATAGCTGCCCTGCTGTCATGATGATCAATATTTGTAAATTGTTTGAAATTATTGCCTTCTCAATCAATATTTATTTCGATTTGTCAGATCAATGATTACTTAGTATGATCAGTCACTATCACGATCATTATTCAGTAATTTATTAAAACCTCGGATAATCTTATATTATAATATATTATTACAGCTGCCCTGTCTCCTGTGATACAGTTTTATATAACTAGTACAGGATACAGGTGATCTTTTCCACTAACGTTAAGTACTGTATTGTTTTGCATAGTTTTTGCTTAACAACAACTGGTGGAAAAATAATCTGTAACACTGTTTTTGGAACAATAAAAATTATTATTATTATTATATAGTACAATTTAAAAAATTGAGCCGTCACGGGACGACTGGCCGATGTGAAACATCGCACTACACACACATTTTTACACTACCACATAAAGACTGTATAGTGGCCGATCGCCACGCGGCATGCGTCGCCCCGCCAGTAATCGGTTTTACGTGCGCCTATAGATGTTTCACATCAAAATGCACGCCCCAAATGTATGTACAAACATTTGAAATATGCAACAAGCAGAGGAGGGGCGTGCAGTTTTAAATTAAAAGATCTCTACTTGCTATTCATTCCAAAGTCATTAATTAAGATTCTACTTATTGGATGAGGTATGTTTTGTTTATGTTTTTGTTTGCACCTATCAATATCTGCAGCATCTTTCCCAACGTGGTTACTTCAATTTAAAATTCTGACTAACGTCTTTAACAAGATCCCAATAAAACCAAGAAAACGACTTTCTTAGTACGCCTACAGTTAGCTCGGAACAATTTAGTCTCTCAGCCAAGAGACAATCTTGCATCGGTGCCGGCTTCGACAGTGATTTATGTCACTTCTTGTGTCTAGACCAGCCACTGCATCTTTCGGATGAGTGAGAGATGCATTGTAGGCATGGCAACGACCACAGATATGTCATGATAATTAATGAATATCTGACGAATTAGCTTATGGCTACATTTGCTTCCAACTCACACACTCATATGCACACACGCACAGCTTGCACTTTTACGAAATGATCGAGAGGAATGTGACGTAGCAACAAACAGATCACATCGACAGTTGGCGACAAAAGAAAATAGTCGGAATGCCGATACCACGTAATGGATGTCTATTTCAGCGGCAAATGCGGCGGCACACAGTTTTAGCCGAGCTAAGAGCGTAGGCGCCTTGTGACCTTGGCGGAGCCAGCATCGGTGGAACGGTGGAAAACGAGACTCGGTACCATTTTAGGCCGCGCCGACGGCCGCAGCGGTCGGCGGCCGGGTCAAGTTTTATTGTCTCCGCGGCTCGGTTGCATAACTCGGGAATCGCTAACCGAGCCGCTCGCTTAGAAAATATCATGCGCATAGCCGAAAGCTCGGGTCCGCCGAAGCGGTCTTCCCCTCGGCCCGTCCGAAGATCATTAACTCGCCGATAACCCATTTGGACGGGCGCCGTCGCAGACGTTTCGACACGGCGAGGGCCGCCCCCGCCCTGGCCGGCCGCCAGCTTTCGAAAGCTCGCAAAATTAAACGGAGACGCGCGCCGGTCGGCGGGCGGCGGGCGAGTGCCACTTACACCAGTACACCGCGACGAAATCCTTTTCTTCCAGCACTCTCTCCAACTGTTTGGCGGTGACCTCTTCGATCTGGGGCTCGACATGTTTGCTCGGGGCGGGGGATTTACGCGCGGTCGCGGCGGCGGCGAGCAGTAGCACGGCCGCCAGAGCCTTCAGCCACCGAGCCATGGCGAAGACGCGCGCGGACTGACGCCCGGCAGCCGCCCGCCCTGCGCAAGCGCCGCCGCGCGCTCCTACCCGCGCATGCGCACGCCCGCACGACCCCGGCGCCCGCGCTGCTTCGGCTTTGTTTACAACGCGACGCAATGCCTCCGGTGTTGCGAATACCTAACCTCCAAATGCGCTTCGACGTGCACTGCGTGTACAGACCACATAATACTTACATATCTATAATCTATCGTCACGCTCCCGTCCAAGTACGTACGGGTACGTACTTACTTATCTTTCAGTAAGCATTTACGGTAGCAATATTACGGTTTTACACTGTCGAACGAATTAGCATTTACAGCAAGTAGGTACTTACAGTAAGATCAAACGAAAAATACAGTAGTAGGTACTTATATAAACAGTTTTACCCGGGTTTTTGAGTCTGATCAAGTCGCTGATTACTGAATCTCCCTCGAAATTAAAAAATACCACCAATTTTCAAACAGCGCTCACCACCGTATGCTATAAGCATGGCTGAGCTACGGCGTCACCCTTTGGGGAAATAATATCACAGATGCACCAACACCCTTCACCCTTCAAAAGAAGTTAGTAAGAATCCTAGTAAACATCGATCAAACTGACAGCTGCAAAAGTGCAAACCTCTTTGTTTTTTGTTTGTGACAAGACAAATGATAAATTGTGTTGTTTGTGACAAGACATGATAAATTATGTCATGTCAATTTGTATTAGCATTTTATGACAAAACAGTTTTATCGCTCAAACTGTGATAAAATGTGACTCAAGTCATGTCACAGTAGGCCGTGCTCGCCCCGCATTTTATGTATACGAAAAACTAGAAACCTGTAGATTTGTTCGTAAGCATCCATTGAGTTATAATATACTACGTACTACAGTACATTATAAATAACTCAACATACCTACACAGTCCCGTTATACACTCTAACATAAATCAAGATTACCTAACTAAAAATTTCAACTTCTCGGCTAAAAATACATTCTACAAGTCCCTATGTAATGTACATAAAAATATATAACAAACTACCTAAATTCATAAAAAAACAAGACAAAATTAATATATTTTTAAAAAAACAAACAGTTTTTAATAAGAAAATGCTATTATACTTAGTTTAAACGAATATTTAAACGACAAAATAAGTGCTAAACCTATTAAGTAAGTACATTAGTATCTATATTTTGTCGTTTAAGGGTTTTTTTTACATTTATAGTCTACTGACTAATAGAGTAGACTCTACTACAAATGTAAAAAAAATATGTTGTTCCGGTGGCCATCTGTGGTCTCCATCATCAATTCCATTTTCGGGAACAAATGCACGAGCTACTACAAAAAATACCCAAATGGCTTTCCCTCGATTTCCATGGGTTCCTACATCATATTCTGATTTGGTGGCAATGGGACCACCTCGGGATATTTTCAAAATCGGTCCATAATTGACGGAGATATCGGTGAACAAACATTGCCGAACATAATTATAACCTCCTCCTTTTTGGGAGTCGGTTAAAAATAAAGTCCCCCGCCGCGTTTGTCTGTTTGAACGCGTTAAACTCAAAAACTACCGAACGGATTTTCATACGGTTTTCACCAATGGACGGAGGGATTCATGAGGAAGGTTTAAGTGTATAATTAATTAAGGTTTTGTGTGAATTGATGGCTGGAATAATGATGATGATTGTTCGAAAAAAAATCATGCTGACTAGGAGCTTTACGGGTGCGCGTTTCGGTAGCACGTTTTCGTGGGATAATTTTCGACCTTCATGCGGAAGAAGCGACGGGCAAAAGGAAAAGCTAGTAAACTAGTATAATAAAAAACTATCTTTTACCTCCCAACTGTTTGAACCCCAAGAACATGTCGGCAGATCCGGCTTAGCTCGATTTTTGTAACGAGCGTGTCTGTTTTTTTCCAATTTTCTCTGAAATGATAGATCTATGTACTTTTTTTAAATTAAATGGTACAGTTTTATTCGAATATGATTGATCTTTCAGGAAATCAGATGCGATTTTCTATGTGAACCTAATAAAATATGTTTTCGAACACACGTGTGTAGGTGGACAGTGCAGGTTGTTACAATTAAGATTTTGTCCCTCTAGTGCAGGGATGCACAGACTTATGAGACCATGGGCCACTTGGGCAAATGATGAACTAATGGCGGGCCAAAACTTTAATAAAAAACAAAAAAAAAGTACTAGTTTCAAGCATGGCACTGCATTGTACTTACAATCTTTTTAACATTTGGCCCGAATTTTCTTGTATACACGTGTACTTGTGTACACGCAAAATGGCTTACAAACTTTCATTTGCAAGGCGGTTTAAATTTTTTGTTTTATTATTATTCAATACAGAAAAAGTTTCCGATTACGCATCATGCACCGCACAGCAAGCGCACTTAATAACGCGCGTGATTCTTTATATTATTTGTAAACCTCCGCTTCTTGCTGGCGGGCCACTGGCATAGAGCCGGGGGGCAGCATGTGGCGCGCGGGCCGCGGTCTGTGCATCCCTGCTCTAGTGGAAGGAAAAAGCTCTGATGTAACGTGGGTTAGTATCAGAACACAATGAAACTACCAACTGCCTCAAACAATAAATATATTTAAAAAATATAGCCTAACTTAAATTAGGTAGTTGACAATTACGGTAACCTAGGGTATGCCAGCCAGCCTCAAAGAGATGTCAGCACCAATTGACGGGGTCCGAAAGGGCCAATGCCTGCCAGAGTTATGAGCCTGTCCGAAAGGGATATCGTGGCCCTGGCACACAGGCATTTGAAGGAACACGGTGGGTTTTAGTCAATAAAAGTCTGACACGCCCTCCCGCTTCGCCGAGAGCGGGAGAAGTTATTTGATAATATCATGGGATATTAAAAAAAAAAAAAAAAGGTTATGCCAGCCAGCTTAGTTTCCAGCAAGCAAGGAATATACTACTCTCTAACGAGAGGTTTCCAGTTAACAAGAACTAGGGTCGTGGGGGATTGGTGATAAACCGAGTACTGTTCCGTGTAGTGGTATAGAATGAATCAAAATTGTAACAAGGTACTAATGACCGTTTCGACACCAACACTCGGGGTCGGGTCAGCGTCGAAAGTTTTATTAATAATTATGTATAAAACATTGTTTATTAATTAAAATAGACAAACTGATTGCAGGAGAAAATGGTGGTCACATTACAAATCAACGCACGCACACAGTCGCACAATTAGATGGGTCTAACCATTGGTCATCCATTTTCAATCCATTTTAGCTTGTTTTGACTGTACAGCGGAAGTGTGACTATAATTTAATTATTATGTATTGCGATCAAAAACTAAACCTCCTTTTTGGCTTCGCCGCAGTCGGGTAAAAAAGTCATAAACATACCTACCCTCTCCCATTTCCCTCTCCGCAAGCTTCTTGTTTGGCTTCTATTATGTAAGTAATTGTCAGAAAGTGTTAGATTCATGTTATATCAAAGCTACAATAAAATTGCCTACAATCTATCTGACTCAAGTTGTACCCAATCATTAGAAATTATAAAATTAACTATAGGTACGAATCTAAAACTGTCAAAATCACCTTATTCTAAATTATTACAAATATTTCCCTTACCGCCAAAATAAATGCGAGCAATATACAACATACTAGTATCTCTCCCAGGTGGGACGCGGACCACAGACGCGGACGACCAAAGAGTTTTACCCAATATAGGTATTACTTTCCTCTATGGTTTAAAAATAATAATATGGGAGCGGACGACACTGAACTAAAAAAGGTTTTTTATTCTCTGTGACTGTGTCTGTGTCATTTTTGAACGAACCAATGAACCTTTGATTTGAAAATCGAAAATGTCAACCGATAGTTACGATAGCTTCCACCACCGATATCGATAACTAGTAGAAAATTATTTTTCTCAACTATGGTGCTGATGTAGTTTTATTTTAGGATCATAATTGTTGTACCATACTCAAAAAGTAAAAGTAAAATGTACCATACTCAGAAATAAATGTTAAACTATTGTAAGAAAAAAATATCTTCAATGAAACGTTCCCACCACTGTAGCCATTGAGGTTCAATGTAAACTAGAGTGCAGACACCGCGAATAAAATTGTTGCGCAACACATTGCTGTCCGGGACAGCAAACTTCTTAGTCTTAAATTATGAAAACTCAACGGAACACAAATGACATGAAGATACTCAGTGACACTCCTCAAAAAGTATACTTTATGCTACTTAGAAAAAAACAAAATAACTTAGTGAGCATGACATACTCTCAACTGCCACGCTTTTTTAAGTCAACATACATCTTATCAAAATAAACGGCTCCATGGTACTCACATTTACAAAATTGAACAAAATGCTTCGAAATTATACAAAACTATAGCTTGCAATGTATTTCAAAAATTAATACAATTTTACTAGCAAAAGGAAAATCATTATTACCTATTGAAGTATTCAACAACTAAAACTTGATTACATTTTATATAATCGATATGATTGTAATGTCAGAACATAAAAAAGGGGGGAAGCATCTCTTCCAAATATTATAATTTTAACAAGTGAGCCCAAGTGGTTGTGGAGCAGGACCAGCATTAAGTCAAGCATTTTTATTTACTATATAATCATACAACCTATAATATGCTTGTCTACATTGTGTGCGTTTAATGCGTTTTAAATTTCTTCTGATTTAGTTGAAGAATATCGAGTGGAATTTTATTATAACATTTTACACAGTACCCTATAGAAAGCGAGAGGAAAGTTGTTACACATCAAAAATCCTTTTTTTTTAAATATATAACTAAGTTATACGTAGTATGTACATACATACAATAGACGTAAATGGAAATAAAAATATTGTTTTGCAATACACGTTTCAATATTATACCCTGTGTACACACAATAATTAGGCAGAATATGCTGACCAATACACACTGTGTCGCTCTTGCGCTCATAAACTGCACTATGAATTCTATGATGACCCCCTCGCATCGCGCATGTCACATTTGAAATCCGCGGGGCACATTTTTCTTTGTAATAGCTACTCTAGTTTACATTGAAGTTCATTGAACCCAATGACGTACCTTTAGATGCGTTACCCGCGCTCAATAATGGCAAAGTAAAAGCAAGGCAATTGCCTGACTTGGAATTAGTCGCGCGCCATCCAGTGACGCGGCTACACGTCACTATCACTCGCAATTCTCAGCAACTATTTGTAAAGAAAATGCCTTCCCGTGTCTATACACGATAGACAAATTACATTACTACTGTGAGTGTAAAGAAAAACGTCTCATTTCATGCGTAACCACTGTATTTTTTCATTAAAACATATTAAAATGTTTTTTGTTTTGAAATCCCTCTGACTGCTGCGACCCACGCGTACGTGCCAATGAACATGCAGCAGCTACTGACGTAACTAAATATGTATGTTCATCTCTTTGTAACAACATATATCGGTATAGGTCTTTCCTTTTCTTCACGCACTGTATGATTGTATGCAAGTATGTAGATTATGTACATTCATGAATGTAGCTACATACTTGCATACAAGCATACGCTGTTTTTGAGTACACTAATGTTCGTGTATGATGCGTCTATTTATAGTACGTCATTGATTGAACCTCAATGAATAAAGCAGTCTATAAAATTTGATTTTTCATACCTTAAATAGCATCTTGGTTTAAGGTGGAAGTTTGCATTGTGTGTGACTTTAATGATTTTGGGGACTACTAGAAATGTTACTAGAAATGTAAAATATTTAGTTTATTTCAGCGAATAATAACTATCGATATTCGCCACCGCTCATAAATGCGAGTCCCATCACTACCAAAGATGAGTCAACCAATCAGCGTTTACCTCAAACGTCATTTGTCACGTGGAGGGGAATGCCGAAGAGCGGTTTCCGAACGGAAAAGGCAGCATAACTAACTTTTTGTTTCGTCGCAGCGCAGTCTCGCGCTGCTAACAAATTCTCGTGACGGGGCTAGTTCTAATAAAATAAGTTCGACTTGTGAATGTGAAGTGTCTTGTGGAATAAACAATGGATATTATTTATTAACTGTCACAGTACTGTGTAGTGTTGTATTTATTTCTTCGCAAAGTTTCGGTAAGTTTAGTTTACTTCAAAGTTTCAGTTTTTCATACTTTGTTTTACCTGGCCGATGTATTGTTTGATTCCGTCGCAATCTTATCACGAATTTATAGCTCGATAGTAATTTTTTTGCTGTTTAGTCAGGTATCTTGAGAGAATCCAGTTAGAATGCAGGTGGGTGGAAAAAAAATACTAAGTGGTACTGATTGATAGTTTTTCTTTTTTTTAAATTTTGCTTACGGCTGACTGGCCAGCGCATTGATTGCTCACCTACGCTCTTGGCGTCACTACCTGAGCTTATAATATTTACAGTAGATAAAAATGTTACGGATAGTGGTGAAATTATTTGCTATGAAGTTTTGTTTATGAGCGGTGATAGGTAGTAATATCCTGTGTCTTTGACATCAGAAAGCCTATATTTTATTTGTTTATTACTCCAACATCCAGTCAAATAAAATAATTTTAAAAGAAGCTGTTCTATTTAGTTTTGGATGTTATAAAATGATAATAAAG
Organism: Tiliacea aurago; assembly: GCA_948098905.1. NCBI lineage: Eukaryota > Metazoa > Arthropoda > Insecta > Lepidoptera > Noctuidae > Tiliacea > Tiliacea aurago. The sequence continues at coordinate 24,115,060 of OX402582.1, forward strand.
TATTTTTATACTACAAGAACTGAGTGGCAGATGTGGATTTTATTAGAAATATATTAATGTCACCAGCATATTTTAATTATGCATGTTATTCATGCTGACGTTCCTATGATAATGTACTTTTGTTACTGTATAGTTGCAAACATATTTATAGTACTGACCTATTTTTATATTATTTATGCACTGATCAAGCATAGTCATCCTTGCTTGTTTCTCCTCTGTACGATGGGCCCTTTGCGGGTTACATTTTATGATTGGCTTACGTGTAAGTGCTAACTTAGTCTGAAAACTAAATCTTCCTGATGGCTTGGGCTATATCCGGGATCAATAAGTATTTATCCTGGATTTGGCATGAGCCATCAGGAATATCTCAAACCTCAATATCTTTATTTCAAACTACTTTCAATCCTGAATCAATAAAATACCATTATGAGGTCATTGTGCTTTACTCAAACACAAAAGAAATTAATTGTCCGTCTATAATCCAGATTACTATTTGAACAGTGTATAGTCAAGTCTAGTTTGATTTATTTGATAAGTAAACTCTTTTATTAGTTACAGATTCTGTAACTCATTATAAATCAGCTAACTATACCTAATTTTAAAACTTATAACTATATAACTATACTTTATAACTTATATTATAAATGAGAAAATGAGTTTGTTTGTTTGTTACGCTTTCACGGTAAAATGGCTGAACAGATTTGGATGAAATTTGGCACATGGGTAGACCATGACTTGTCACTACTTGTCATCCTGGATCGCAGACGAAATCGCAGCAACAGCTAGTTAGTTAATTCCTAGTGTGGGACAAAGTAAAAAAAAAAAAAGTTTATAACAAAAACTTAGCTGCTCGTAAGTAACATAATATTAAATTAAAATAGGTATTAGTACCTACTACAGCTACTACTTTCACATACTAAACATTAAAACTTCAATTTTAAATATTAAAGTAATAGGTAGGTATCTTCAATTACAATATTAAGTCAAAGTCAAATCATTTATTTAAAATAGCCACTTTTAAGGAATCATGATAGTCATACATAATATTTTTTTTTACTTCCTATTTAAAATTGGTGTATTATTCAAAATTAGCTTCATTAATTCGATAGCAAAAGGAAACAAGCCACATCTTTATCAGTATTATGTTTTTAAGATTATATCTATGATTTTATCATTTTAGAGCTGATAAGAAGTCTTTGTTCGGAACAATAAACCGCGCGGCCATTGTTTTGTGACCGACACTAAAACACAAAAAAAATTGGCACACCTGGGCCTCACACAAGGCTAGTTTTGCAATTTTGTACCAAAATTGGGGAAACTGTGTTGGAGGATTGGAGGCTCTGCTTGTGTATTTTTTTAATTTAATTTATTTATACTTAATTAACACGGTACAATACCAATTACATTAATTCATTATTCGCTACTTACTAACATGGAACAGTGGACGCCCTCGCGTATTGTTTCTCACAGAACATCATACCTACATACGCGCTTAGTTTTACTCCATTTGTCCGCAAACACATCACATTCAGGGTTGGCCATCAGGAGGGCATTGAGCATCCTTAAAGTACGATTCACAGGCGATTCAGCTCTGGCCACCGTTCTGCAAGGCAGTTGCACGACGAGATTTTATGTCGGCGACTTTGGTGGTAACCGATGTACCTATTTGTCGGGCACAAATAGTCGACAGAAAAGGTCATGAGGCTCAGGGCAGTCGATACGACCATTAGGGGTCTTACAGGCTACCGCGAGCTGATCAAGGCCTCTTCTTACCTCCGGATCGGTAGATTATTATCAGGGTTGCATTATGCCTTTATTGAAAAGTTTTCAGGTTTAATTCCGACGGAGATATTATTATATGCCAGTGACCTTGAGTAGCTTGCGTGTTCTGTACTGAGCTCACGGAACGCGTCGTACGTCAGCCAGTAATAGGTCTCGCCCATCAAGGAGCGCTGTCCCCAATTTGACGCATTATTCATTTAATAAACACAAAACAAAAGGAATTTTAATAAAACGCGTCTAAAAGATCAATAATTAAATTATCTTTAAATTAGTGAAGGTTTCAGAAAAATTCGCTTGGTAGATTTTGCGCCGTATAACAGCGTTAACTTTACAAATTAATTTCACTATGTATTATAAACATACTTAATCTAAAATATTCACATATTAAATTATTGCGAAAATGCTCTAATTTAACATACACGTATATTTTTTTCAAATCATTAACACTACTCGTTTAGACGTGATCATTAAAAGTCGGTTATGGTCGCCTTAAGTCATGAAAGAAAATAACTTATATTAGGTTCTTGTGTAAGTAGGTAAGTATTTTTCCTCTCATCATTTTCGCAACACAACAGAAAATACGAAATGTAGTTCAATGCCCTCACAAACGGAGATGGCCACAGGCCATCACCATTTTTATTCCCAATTTCCTGACTGAAAACGAAGTCACGAACGAAAGTTTTAATTAGGTACTTACAAACGTTTCTTATTTGCTGAACAGCTGCTGCTGTCTTTACAATCTGTCTGCGTGTAAGCTCAAGCTTAAATCCTCCTTTTCCGTGAATATCGGAGTCGGCGTCGCTAATTGGTAGGTCTGTATGATACCTAATATATCATCATCATCAGCCTGCAGCAGTCCACTGCTGGACCTCTCCAATCCTTAGACCAGTCTCCAATCGCACGCCATTCACCTCGATTCTCTCCCACCCAGATGTTATAATCATATCATTGACAAATTATGCTATCGGGCGGCGTGCAGCGTTTGTTGCCCGGTTTGGCTGAATCTAGGTGACTAAATTCTCACTCTAGACTCCCTGATAAGAATTGGACCTCATTCGTTATGACGATCTACGCTTGAGGCCAATTTCAGCAGCAAACATAGCTGACCGGTGTTTTATTATAAAAATATTATTATGATAGGACCATTTTTTCTGAATAGTTTTGTAAATGTCATGTCTCTATCACAAGAAAATCTTCTGATAATCCACAAACACCAACGTACGACTTATCAACAAGATAAGTATGACCAATGAGCAATATTCCAGAGGCTTCCAACCAGTATCGTTGATTAACTTAGTCTTCTTCGAAATTAGTAAAAGTCACCTAATCGATACCTAAGTGCTACAAAATACGGAGCCACCACAGACGTGGCCTTGGTGCGTAATAAGGTAGGTGCTTTTTTCCATACTTTTATTGGGTTACCAAAACTATTTAGGAGTGCAGGAGTCTACGCTTCTCAGCTACAAAAGTCATTGATTCGAATGTCAGTTCGCTTTAAAGGGATTTATGTCCGAGAACATAATTTTCAAGAGAGAAAGTCCTTATCAGTATTCTGCATTAAGCACTGACATTCCAAAACATACGTGTGATACCTGCAAGTATAAAATGCCATCATAATTATAAATCATTTATGTCGCAAGATAATAGCGCTGGTGTGATAAAGTCCAATACTCGTTCGTAGAACAGCGATAATCGCTATCAAACGTATCGTCAACCTGATATTGTAAGGACGCTTATCATAAGGAGTTTAGTGACTACGTGTCAGTACACTAGTGAACATCCAACATGGGCGAATATCGTGCGGGTAAAGCTGGCATCAACGCTGAGGCTCAGGCCAGGATCCACAGCAAATACAACGACGACATCGCTCATGAGACCCTCGAATGGATTAAGCTGCTGACCGGTGAACCAGCTAACACCGCTGGAACAGCCGAAAATTTGTACGAAGTACTTAAAGACGGTACTCTGCTATGCAAACTCGTCAACTCTCTGCAAGAGGGCTCAGTGAAGAAGGTCAACCAGTCTTCTATGGCGTTTAAGTGTATGGAGAACATCAACGCGTTCTTGGATGCCGTGAAGAAGCTAGGAGTGCCACCGCAGGAAACTTTCCAGACCATTGATTTGTGGGAGAAGCAGAACCTGTACTCCGTCGTCGTGTGCCTACAGTCTTTGGGACGTAAAGCCGGGAACTTCGGTAAGCCTTCCATTGGGCCTAAGGAGTCTGACAAGAACGTCCGTGAGTTTAGTGATGAGCAGCTGAAGGCCGGACAGAACGTCATCTCTCTCCAATATGGCACCAACAAGGGCCAGCAATCCGGCATCTCATTCGGCGGCAGACGTCAAATGTAATATGTTTAATGTAATTAATTTATAATGATTAAAATGTAATAAATATTTTGTATTTTTTTTATGTTCGAATTTCATTTGTTAAAACAAGGTGTGGTTGTTCGTCCTTAGCTAACGTAATCTCAGATTAGATAACAAAATTATTTTGCACTACTGGTAGTGGACTGAAGTGCTTGGTTGATTTGTTACTAAGAAGTTCATTCTTAATTGTTTCTTTCGTCTTAAATATTTCTTCTCCTTCTAAAATACCTTCAGACTTTATTCAGATAATGGCTGTGCATATCACAGTTGAATGACCATACTTTTTCATGTTCGGAGTATGGTATGCTGTTATACGAGTAGTTATTATCAGGTTAGTAGATATCTTCCGAATTACGACACCTTGAAATACCATTTTTATCATCTAACTTGGCGACTGTATTAGTAATAATGCAATAAGGTTTAGTATCCTCTAAAACCTAGATTATTTATCAGTTGTTTTAGATCAGAACTTGTAGAATCACCTACTTATTAAATAACTTGAAAGTGTTGTTGATGACACAATAATGTTTAGTCTGAAAGCAGATTAGACAATAGGTAGAAATATCAATAGGGTAATCACGACAGTAATTACTTCACCCTACAAGATTTTGTACATTGCAGAAGTTACTCTACCTACTGTATATTATATTAAGACACAGAACAGATAAATTTATCTGTTCTGTGTCAAATTAGACCAAATTTAGAAATGGAGGGAATGAACTGTGACCATCATAAATTATTCTGAATCAGCGGAAGCCATGCACGCTACACATAATATAAACAGAATTAATTCTATTTTTAGCTTCAGTTAAGCTCAGTAATTACACCTGATTAACCAGAACTTAATGAAGCAAGTTCCATTTAACATGAATTTTGCAGGTATTTAATTAAAAACAATACAAGGAACTGGACATGATGATAAAGATAAAATAATTAATTTAATCTTCACGTGACATTCACACGAGTAACTAAAGTGACATAATTGTTTATATTCCCAAGGCAATCAAACAATGCAGCCAGTGCTGGTGATAATCCTTGAAAATATAATAGAGAACTGGCTTATTTTACTCACTTCTTAAGTTTATTTTAATCACTCTGTTTTAAAAACGTGCTAATATTACCTCAATCTCTAACATGAAATACATTGATGAAACTAAACCGACAAAGCTATTTACAAAGATGTCAATAGCTGTTAGCTCTTGATATATACGTACACATATAGGTTACTTCGAAACAATCAGTACCAGAACTACAGACAATGAAAGAGATAAAGCTTGATGAGAAGCAGTTACTGAGATCTTATAACTCGTAAAGAGAAAAGTCAATAAACAAACGATGGCTGGATGGTGTGATAGATGATACGACTAAATAAAGATGACTACCTCAGGTCATGATGACGGCTGATATAAGTGCATCGAAGTTGACATGCTACGACTCTAAATAAAGTTGGAAAGCGCAGGGGGATGATACAGAATTAGTAATATTTTAAACTGTATAGCTCGAATATTAAGCTTTAGTTCAACGTCATGTTGAATCAGATGTTTTGATTAAACATGCTTATCTAAATTAATTGGAAAAGCTAATATCTACTATCGGTTTACTAATTCCGACCCGTTTATTGTTTACGCTTGTGATTCTTGCAAAATGTAGTCATCAACAAAAAAAAAATATTATGGCTTTGACGATAACGAAAAGTTCCATTAAAAATCTAATCTGATTTCCGACTGATTCCGCAAGGTATGATAAAAATAAACCAACAAACATAGACGGTTATAATATTTAGTAAGTCTATTAATATACAAAGTGATTGTTTCACCTTTTAGCAAAATGTCGAGGGGAAATCGCTCCCCTGTTCGTACCTTGTTATTTGATGACGTCATCTATTATTGATCTATCTTTTGCAACCACAGCCGTTGCTAAGGCTTAGCACGAACTCCCAACACCGCCCTACAAATGATAAAACTATGTTTTGGAGCACCTATTCAGAATTGAGAACGGTTTACGTAATCGTGTCGTTATATCCGCCGACTGCATAGAACAATACTAACATTTCAATTCTCAAGGAAACACTGCAATTATATGAACCAAAAACAGGCAGTAAGCAGTCTAATGACTACAGGAACAACTCCTAGATTGGTGTAGCAAAAGAATTCTAGACTCGTGCAACCGCTATCAAGGACAATCAAGCGAGTTTACCTAAATGTGGCAGTAATCGATGATTTCTAATAACTTAATGGTTATTACTGTTATTCATTGGAAATGGAAACGTCGGATCCTTTGATACGGCGTAATGTAAAGCAAGTAATGGATAATAAAAACAGTATCTTTGAAGATAATCTATTTTGAACGAGTGTTAGTTTTTATTAGACTTTGCAAGCCTACATTTGTTTTCAAGTCGCTCGTTTATACCATTGCATTGCACCACTAATATGTTTATTCGAACCTGCTAAGTAATAGTTGTCATACAATAAAGGAGAAAGCTACAAAAATCAATCATGTTGTAGTTTAGCTAGAGTTTCTAAATTAACAATCCCATCGTAAGTGTGATTCATCAGAATTATAACGAGATGTCTGGACCACAATAATACTAGCTGTAGATAGTCTTCAAAGAGCTTCTGCAATCTCCGGCACGACCGATATTTAATTTACTTTTATATTCATCTGGGGATGCTCGGATGATTTTGTCAAATAGGTAGAATGAAATGGTTTTGTGGTGGATGTGGAATGGAAATGTGGAATTGTGATTAACAAGGATGTGAGTCTTGTATTGAAAGACTTTAGTAGCTGAACATTAGAAAAAATATTTCCAAATGTAGCAATGAGTGAATACTTGCGACTATAAACCTGATGCCTATAATGCATCATCATTGAAGTAATTACGGAATTGTGTTACATTTTGCATGTTTACAACATTTTTAACATCGTTAATTCTATGAATGTTGACGTCGCAGTCATTAGCACGACTGCGACTGTCCGTCACGGTCGTGTCAGCACCCCACAACGGAAGGTCTGGTCACGCGCCGATAGTAGCGGAAATACGGATATCCGAATAGGACAACGCTAACTTGTCCCCCAGAGTAACAGAGATGGACAATCACGCACGTGGGCATTGTTTTGTACCAACAATAGCTAATAAGCATGATGTTAAAATAGGAGAAAGTATTGTTTGTCTAGTGTTAAAGCCCATTTGCATCCCAAAATTCAATTTCGAGTGGGTTTGACTTAGCCGTCGTCAATGGCCTTAAATGAGGCTACAGTCACACTGACTTAGAAACCGCTCTGTACATGTCAGAAATGATAAATTGAAACAAAGAGCTTCTATGGCTAGATAAACAGGTAACTGGTATGTTCCAGCTCATTGTAGAAATATGTACAGCATTACAATATGCGTCGTAATAATTCAGATGCAAAGCTGTACAATGGTTTGAAAGTTAAGTTTAATAAGGAGTCTATTAAAAAACTGTTTACTCATTGCTTTCCATTTCATACACACTGTATGAATATAATTTTATGATACTTATTTGTAGTGAAAGCCTCTGGAAACAACTCGTAAAGTTCTCAGTCGAGGCTATCGCAACTTCAGAACGATGATTTAGCAACATCAGCGTACAAATCTTCCATAGTAACGACTTTACTATTTAGAAAGTGTTCATTTTTAAGCAAAATTGCTGTGGAATGATCAGTTTTTGTATTTTACCTGGTTATTGCAATATCTCCAAACGATTCAGCATTCCCACGTTATACGATATCGATCGTTCTTGCAAGGCTTCTTTCTGTACGTTACGCTACAGCGATTCAGCTTGCCTTCTTGTCCGAAGGCTCTTTTACCGTTACTGTATCGGGCCCCGGCCGGTCAACCAGATTATCTGGCACTAACGGGATGATATCCGTTTTACGATCGCAAAGGCAACTCTGTAGCAAAGTTGCAATGCAACTAATTGCGCCCAACATTACTTTTATATCGAGGAAGCTCTTACTCTGAATACTGCATTTGCGTGCGATTTCACCGATAGTTGTTCCGCCTGTATTTTAGTAGTTTCCATCTCTAGGAAATGGTCTCTGTTTAGCGTGCAAAATCTTCCAATTTATCTCGAGTGTATTTTGTTTTTGTTAAATGGTGTTTCATAAATCTTAGCGGCAAAGAATTTCTTGTAGAGCAACGTTACAGTTTCCTATTTTTAAAATCACCATAGCGTGCAGAACAGCTGAGATTTGGCGTGTAATTAATTTACGTTACGTCACTAAGAATTGCAGTGTTGTACTACTTCCATTACACACCTACATACAGTTAATGTAAAGCGGATAATACGACTTTACTCCGAGTCACTCCACTCACCTAGTTTCCTTTGTTTTGGTTATTTATTAAATTATATCATGTTATGAATTTAATGTTGTTGTATCATGTTTCCGTTACATAATGTCTTCTAGTTTTTATATCTGTTGTTCCGTTTCTGTACCGTTACGTCCTATTTTAAGTAGGTATCCATGATTACAGTAACTGTTCTTTGTTAACTTTTTGATTCTTTACTTTACCGCATTTCTAAAAAGCTAACAAGGTTAACACTGCCATGAACATTAATTTTTAATTTACATTTCTTTTTCTAACAAATTTTAATAACATTTAATTTGAATGGTTTATTTAGCAATCCCAATAACATTCAATCTTTATCCTACTACAGCTAATCATTAACAAAACCAGGTCAAACGTGTTTCCCATTTCAGTATCATCATGTATCTTCCAGAAACTTCCCCCCAGTTTATTTATATTCAACTGCGACATTCAGTTTTCCGTCATCCAACCACGTCATTATAGCTAGGGGAGTCGAGTATCAATTGATATGGCCCTGTGCTCGCCCCAGGCTGATTTATTCGTTAACCTGCACTGTATTGATACAGCTTGACCTCATTGGTGGTGACATTCGTAATTGGCTATTGCCTTTGATACGTTGGTTGTTGGTTTTAATTTATGCTTGTGCTAATGACAATGTTGATCTGTATCTGATGTACTGATCATTATTAATATTGTATGTTTAGTATTTTCTTGTATTTGCGTTCTGAACCTATTGGATTGTAACAGTGTAATCCATCTTCCTCAGATCATAGTTTTTGCAGTAGAACGTGGAATGACAAGCAATCAAGACATCAGGCACATTCCAAGTTTTTCTTTGACTCCAAGATTAACGTTACAGTCATTATTTTCATATTGCAATTTAATACTAGGCACTGCGATTGCCGGTAACTGTTATTCCTCATGGGAATTACTTGCGTCTTGACAATTAGATGAAAACTCATCTTTAGTCACACTTTTTGTAACCGAGTATTGATGTTTGTCACAGTTGTGTGTCACAGCCACTGCAGAAATGTGTTTCTTTTAAAGCGCCTGTAATTTGCTTATAATTGATTTACGTCCTTAATTAACCTACAAGTCTAAGAGCTTAAACATATTTCTCTTTTGCGGATCATGTTAGACCAAAGAACCATAAAACAGCATAATTATGTAGCAAATAACGTCCACATTTATTTCTTCATCAGTCATCACTTCGAAACCGCGTAGAGTGCTTACCGTTACCTTTAATATTATTTTAATTGGAGCAATCTGTGTCATTACAATAAAATAATTTTATTTCGTAACGGGATTTCTACTAGTCTAGTGACTGCAAGTGCTTAAACTAACACTCTGTATAAATACTGCCCGTATCATGAATACAGCATGGCAACCGACTGGAACTAATCACGAAGCATTGACAAATAAGAATTTGGTTAAATTGAATATGCGTAAGAAAAAATCACTAAAACCTTGCACAGAGATTTTGTCATTACACGGGTGTTTTTCTACCGTATTGTTCATTAGAATTAACAATCAGTGTTGATTAACGGTTTCAGTAATGTAAGGAACGACATGTTAATGCTAAAATTGACGATTGTAAAGCAAATTGTTGATCTGAGTAAGATGAGTTTTGCGGTAGATATTGCAGGCCTGAGGGCATTATTGTAATGTAAAGACGAAGACGAAAAGCGGGTGATATGGCTTAGGCAGGCTTGGGAACCAAGGAGTCACAGAGTGATAGTTATTTACGATGGCCCTATATTATCTTCATCTTTCAAGTTCCCTCATCTCGTTCCTTCTAAAGTTTTATGAATATCTTCAACATCCTCAATCCTGTTTTAAATCGCACCTTAAGCTTCAGGTCCATTACATAAATTACTACTTCGCAACAGGAATGATCTCGCATTAAAAATTGCAAGCGGAAATACTAAATCCGTTCCGTGCCGCCGCTGGACTGGTTTGTTTATGTATCAGTCCACGTATCTCGAATACGTCCGCACTGTCGTAATTATGCATTTCATTTTTATTCGCAACCTGGCCCACTATTATGCACGCTATAAGCCCATTTGTTATGTTGTTCAAAACTCCCTTACCAACTTGCTAATGTATGACCAAGTCATTCATATTTAAATTCTCGTCATAACAGGATGACGTTGAAACTTTAGGAATTTCTTCATATTGAGGGGAAAATTGTGGCATGTATGAATAAGATCGATCAGCTTTTACGCAGCATAATGTGATTTATAGAACCTACTTTCCTTTATTCATCTAGGCAAATTACATTTTGCTCGTGTAGTTTGACTTTCGCCGATAGACCGATGCTGATATTCAGAATATCAGTTGTTAGTATTCTCCACACGGTCCCAGCAATTTGCATTTCAATTGACATCAGTCTGGGTTACCATTTGTGTGGGCTTTGGGTCTGCGATCAGAGGCACCGTACAAACTGCATTTTCAATCTCCAATAATATGCTTAACCGTTTTAAGTGACCGCTCAGCGGCGATTGCAATAAATGTAAGATTCTCCGAACGTTACGGTAAATGTATGCAGTGTGCTTGCTGTCGGTACAGTAGGTCCAACTCTGACCGACTTTGTGTGGAACCAGTTTCTTTTGGACGTTACCAAAACCGGCGGCGTTGGTACAACCTTGGCATTGAGGGAACTCTATGACTAATGTTTGCACGTTGCTTTTTACCTACACGTTACGTCAAGTGATGTTCGAGGCTCGAGACTTGCGTGATGGAAATTAAATTTTATTTCGTAATAGTAGTTATAGCATTAGCAATAGTTTGCGTGTAAATTTCTTTACCAAAGTTGCCTGCTTGAAACTAGTTCCATAAATCACTGTAGACCAGGTGCTAATGGATTTGCATAACGCATGTTGCTAATCGTCAACAGTTTTAAGCCAGACACCTCTATATTATTGCAGTCGACTTTGCATAGTGACGTCGTATTACGTCATATTTTTATCAAACCATGTTTTCCTATGCTTATCGTGACCAAGTTTTCATGTTTAGACCGTTTCTTTTGTATTCAATACAAAATTAATTGCGGGGTGCATTATTTCTGCTTCTACCAATTTCGTGGTTATATCTGCACTAAGCATCTGGTTTTTCTGTGGGTGTTGAATTGTTGATCGAAGTCCGGTTTGCTTGGCACAATTAAAGTCAGGTGTTCAATAATGTACTGACACCCACATATACACAATACAACTTTACGAAGTATTCACTATCGGTGCGTTCATCGTTCCAACCATGCGTGCCCGATTGTATCTTAGCGAACATGATTTTCACTGTTCCACCGCAGTCACTTAAAATGACGAAAGTTTTCTTACATTTCCTCGTACGTTATTTTGTATTGTTTATTATATAAGTTACTGTTCCAGTTGTCTATATAATTTGAAATATGTTGGTCTTTTGTCAGTCTAAACTGATTTATAGAAACTCATATCTCATTGTTCCTTATCCTTGGCAGCGATAAGATAAAAGGGTAACTAATGGTCGTCTGGTTTGTGAATTTTTCATTTGTGATGAGTGTCTTGTGTCTTGTCTTGATTTTAATAAGACACACTTTTAGGTTTCTTTTATGCATGCAGTTAAGTCGCCAATGAGTCATCCATAACTCTAACTTGAATGCATGCTGCGATGCATTCGAGTCTAATCACGCTGGAAGTCCAATCTCTATTATAATTTTTCCATATCCTTAGAACTTTATGAATTACAAAACGATAGTAGAAAAGATTGGAAGGATTTTCGCATTCGATAAATCAATGTATGCGCTGATACATTACCATGCATGATCCGGATCAGACAATATTTCCTGTGATTCTAAATAATGTAGGTAAAAGCAAAACAAATCATTGAAGACATCAATTTGCCAGAAGTAATTCAGATCAATTTTCGTCACGAGATAAGTAGCGGGCAAATCGCAACCCGACCCCGGAGGTCGGCTAATAGCAATTTAGCTCTGCACCGCTATGAGTCACGGCAGCAGCCAGTCGTGACAATTTCCACATAAATAGTATGAATTATGACGAAGCAGAAGACTCAATTCTGACAGTGCACGATATAGAAATACACTGTCATAAACTTATGATGTTGCTCTTGACTAAACGTATAGCTGTACTGTTACATATAGTCAAAAGTGCATTATATCAGTGAATCTAATAACTCGGTCAACCGGCCATGTCTGGGATTGGTGATGATATTATGCTCCCCAGTCTCTCTAAGCCATTGATCTAGTCTGACATAAATATTAAACACATCTATGAGTCTTGTCATCCGAAGCAGTACTAACATTATCAAAAGCTGTTTATTATTAGTATATTATATTTTAATCCATGTGTTCCTTTGCTTTAGCTCTTTTTTCCTTCATTCGCTTATTTACGTTCAACGTAATAGATATTATAATTATCTCTAGGGTTAGCAGCAAAATCAGTCCAAATTATTTCGAGTGTTTGGAATTTGCTTGTTACTCTAAAGAATTACAATCTGTGCAACGTTTTCCCATTTGTTTTCCTAATAAATTTGTTAAGATACATGATAATTTTTGTTTGCTGTAGAAATATCTGTAGCCAAGGCGTTATTCGTAGGTGTTGATTGTATTTGAAAACAACTGGTAAACAAACCGAATGCAATAACAGTTTGTTTTGAAAGTATTACTATAGTAATTTGTTTGCATAAAGGCTGTGATATGTATGCTATCAAAATGCAATAATTTAAATTATTAATCAGATAATTTATTTGCAAAAACTATGTAAGTAAGTATTTTCTAGACATCGAACTCTAGATCTCTCTAGGAAAAGTAAATGTCATTTAAACGTATCTAAAATCTCATCTTATCTGAAATCTACATTATGTCCAATTCACAACATCTTTCACTTTACACTGTATTATCTTCTATTACATTGCACTTAAGGTTTTCTGTTAACCGGCTTTCGTTAATATTCAGAAAATCTTCTCTAAAATTCTAGTAAACAGTTCGAACTGATTACAAAATTCCACTGCTAATACGTACGCGTCTGTTTGCTTCTTTTTGTTTGTACACCGCATTATCAACGTGCTTTGTTTCGACCAAGATTGTTGTTACGAAACCTGGTGTGCGAAACATTCAACTGCTTTAACATACTTCCGCTGTTGGAATTGCTTCACTTCTCATGGAGTTCTCAAAACAGTCTTCTTCACTCAATCATGTTTTGCCCAATTTGCCAGTCTGTTCTCAAGTCAGGTTTAGGTACTTCGGTAATCCAGGTACCATCCGTGAGATTGTCAGTAACACCAAGGCGTTGCTGGCCTTCTTTGAGGAGCTGGGGTGGATCAATCGATTTTCTTACCCGTACGCAAAATACGCGCATTCACAGGCCGTATTCCTTATTACTTACCTAAGTCAGTTTTGCAATGTAACTTGAATTTTAACTGTTTCTATAAGAAGTATTCTTTGGATTGCAAAATGAAAAAATTGCTATACCAGATAAACGACTGATGACTAAGTATTATTTTAAACATGCGATGCGAGATAATGATTCAAAGTTGCTCAAACTCCACGTGCTTGGGAGTTTTCTGCAGATGTATATTTATAGCTTTACAAAGAAAGACATTAAACCCACCCCACCCTTAACTTTTAGTACTTTGTCCCAGTTGTATCCCAGAATAGCTGTCTGTTGGACACCATTAATAGCAGCTGACATAGGAAAGTAGGAAGGTGCGGTGTACCGGATCAATTTTCTGAAAATGGCACAGTCGAAGGTTGCGAGGTCAGTACGACCAGAAATGGCACACCCATGAACTTGAAAGTTCAAGGCCTTTTGAGCTGTAACAGTACACGATAAGGTATAAGGTAAAGGATAAGGATTATAACGGCAATGGTTACTTGAAGATCTTCGAAGGTTGGTTTGGAGATCTATTGTAATGCAAATTGTCCAAAAATATGAAAGGTCATTGACATGATTGATGGTTCTGTTGGTTTTACTATATTATTGACAACACAGCTTAATACGGTGTTCGACACGATTCACGCAGCAGATATGGTTATGATAAGCGTTTTAGCAAATCTCGTCGCTTAGAATTATGCTTTGTTAGTTTGTACAAGGCTTGGGTGAACTCGTTTCTGCCTGGTTTTATGTTGAGTATGAAGAATTTTAGTGAACGGTAAATCATCCATCACATAAATCCGTTCAGGTATAAATTATTTAAATTTGAATATTTATCAGTAGTGGCCTAGCTTATGGGTGAAACCTAAAGGTTAGTTCTGCTGTTGTTAATACATGTGCGTTATAATTTAGATTCACAACCTTCTGATCTGATTCAATCTCAAGTATTCTAAGATTTCCAACGCATAATAACTGTGAGATAACAATTAGGACTTATTACGAGTTCACTTAGCTTCAATTCTTATAGGTTTAAAGTATCAAGGCTATAGCGAGATAATTATCAGTTCATGTGAACATGCAACGCAGTTGCGCTAAAGAATGCATTCGGGTCATTGTTGGGAGAACAATGTACGATTCACATCATTTTACGTCTTGTACTACAGAACGACGGGAGATTTCGGACATTATTGCTTTGGACAATACCCAATTGACAATGGGGTACACAATGTGTAACTGTATTGTCGCATTGAAATGTGTGAACTGAATGCAGGCAAAAATTTAATGGAAAAACCATACGTGTCACCGAACCGTGAACCTCAAATGAATTCTGTACAGATGAGAATTTCTGGGCAAGCTTGAAAAGATTTAATGTGTGACAAATGAGTAATGAACTAACGAAGAAAATTATTACTGAATAACAACCATGAAAAATTATTAATTGACTCGTGTGTGACGTCGAAAATAAACAGACATCGGTGAAGAAATCAAACTTATTGAACATGTTCGACCCAAACGTCTGTTCTATTGATTACAAATGTTAAAACAGATGTGTGTGTGTCTCTCTATGACTCACTACAGACAATATTAATAACGGAGACCTTGGAAACATGCAGCCACCTTTCAAGAACGATAGAAGTACAAACAAACATGGAAATCTTTAAACTTTCTATGAAGGTTATGACGTCAACGATACAATTCTAGAGTTATAACATCTTGCCGGCGATTATAAATATTATAAATTATAATACAATGATCATTGAATTGATTGCAGTCGCTTACTAGTGACAACGTATCGCTATTTCAAATATTGTTTGATATCGAATCGATAAGATTAACGAAACCTTTTGCAAAGTCGAAGAAGATTTTGACTGGGTGGCAATTTTGGTATTATAAGTGTACGAAGTTGCTGTTTTATTTCAGAGTCCGCATCATTTATTATTTTTGTTCGTGTGGTTTAGTGAGTGTTTTTCCTCACTACAGAAGTCTTCATTCATGGAAACTGAGGTTAGTAGGTTGATAAACTTTATCCTTAACAACCTTTACAATTTTATCTTTGTTTGGCTTTATCACGATATTCTATAATCAATACGTCTTAAAGGTTTAATGCTAAGACGCTAATATATAAATAATTGTATCGGCAATGTGCGTCAAAGATTCATTAGCATTGATCATTGTGTAGGCAGTTAAGTAGTTAGAGGTTCCAAAAGTTCTATGGGGCCTTCGTTCAAATCTCTCGTACCAGACCGTGGTTTGACCTCGATTCTTTCCCGTGACAGTCAAAATCACGCTTTCGTACGCTTTTCTTGTTCGTTTTATCTCGTTGGACTGCATAATTTGCATCCGTTTATTTACGCTATCGCATTGTGTTTATTCATACGTTTTGCGCTTTTCTTCTAATGGTTTGGAATAATTTTCTGAGCCTTAGTCGGAACGGCCGCGGTTTTACGAAGGGAAATTCAATGACCAAATAAAAATGTAGTTTCACTTTTCTGTGTAGTGTTTTTTTGGTTTTCATGTATTGATTTACCTATTTACTATGTAGAGGAAATATTAATAATTATCATAAAGAAGAATGTCAGGACTCCATGTAAACTGGGTGTCGCACTTAGACTTCGCGTACATTCGTAAAAATATGCTCAAAAGATAGATCTCGGTCAAACTAAGATAAAAGGTAACCACAGCATTTTTTTTTAATTTGGGTTTCACAAGGGTTATCGTATTACCCAGTTTCTGGGTTGTGGAGGTCAGATAGGTAGTTGCTCCATGTAAAATACTGGTATTTTGGGTAGCGCAAGAAAAACGTTATTTAAAGAGCAGGTGGCTCCGTTTATACAGACCTGCGGAGCGAGCACGGCCTACTGTGACATGACTTGAGTCACACATTTTATCACAGTTTGAGCAATAAAACCGTTTTGTCTTAAAATGCTGGTACAAATTGAGAAGACATAATTTACCATGTCTTGTCACAAACGTCTTGGCACGCCCGTGCTCGGCCCGCTGACAGTAAACTCAAGAGCAGCAACAAACACCTGCAACAAACAGCATATGACATTCAAATATTTCGGAAATGAATAGTTCCAGTAATGGCTAGTATGGCTACTGAAGGGACAAGTGGCACTAGAAGCTGAGTTTGTATATTAAGGGGACGATAAGATAACTGACTTTTAATGATTTTATACTGAACATCACGTCTAAACGAGTAGTGTTAATGATTTGAAAAAAATATATGATAAATTAGAGCATTTTATCAATAACTTAATTTGTGAATATTTTAGATTATGTTTATATTACATAGTGAAATTAATTTGTAAAGTTATGTCTAACGTGGATAAAAAACTGAGAATGGCGCACAATCTACCAAGCGTATTTTTCTGAAACCTACACCAATTTAAAGATAATTTAATTATTGATCTTTTAGTATACGCGTTTTATTAAAATACCTTTTGTTTTGTGTACTTATAATAAATTAATAATGCGTCAAATTGGGGACAGCGCTCCTTGATGGGCGAGTCCTATTACTGGCTGAACGTACGACGCGTTGCGTGAGCTCAGTACAGAACACGCAAGCTAACCACTCAAGGTCACTGGCATATATCTGGGTCTTAAATGTAGGTTGCAAACATTTTCGAGCTCGGTCCGCATATATCTGCGTCTTAAGAGCGTTTACGACGTACGGCATTTCATACAAACTATCAAGCCCTTGTTTTTTGAAATGACTGAACCGATTTTAATGAAACTTCATACGCATAAGCAGGATACAAAGGTCTAAAAAGTTAGTTAAGAACATTTTGGGAAACTGCAGACGTGATGGGTAACGATATCTAAACATGATGAAATAAAAATCAAAAGATTAGATGTTTTTTTTGGGGTCAGCAAATCTGTTTTCTTTTGTTTAATCATGTTTCGATATCGAGAACCATCACGTCTGTGAAATTAACACGACAAAAACTGGCCAAGTGCGTGTCGGACCACGCACAATGAAGGGTTCCGTAGTTAGAATGAAATTATCCCAAAAACCAACTTAATATTGTAGTTGAAAAACATGCTCTCCCATACTTCGATATACGTTACGGTCAATTATTCAACTGCAAATTTAAGTTTGTCGACTATTACTCGTTAACTTGTAGACCCTACTTAGCTGTGATAGTTTTCCTTTTAATTTCGTTAATTATATACTACTGCCATGAACTTTTTCACGTATCCAAAATCAACCATTTACCTGGCGGGGGACACTTGACTCTAACAAAAAATAACACTTAACGGATATCAGAATTGAAAAATGGCTTTCACAGACCCACAATATTTTTAAACGGCCTATCCAACGATACCCCACACCATGTATTAAACGAGAAAAGAAAATATCATCCCCGTTTTACGTGCAGGGGAGGTACCCTGAAAAAAATGTTTATCATGGTTTTATTTTACGACTTTCTCGGCGTGATTAATATATACACCCATGCCACATTACAGCTTTCTAGGACTAAGCGTCTCTAGCTAAGCCGGGGACAGACAGACAGAAGGACATGGCGAAACTATAACGGTTCCTTGTTTACTACGGAACCCTAAAAAGCTGGTATTTTTATACTGATACATCAAATCTTTTTTATTTCAAGTGGCTGCGATTAATGACCCCACAAAAATCATCAAATTAATTTATTTTTTGGTTCATCATGTTTAGATATGGATACCCATCACATCTGCATCTGAAATCGCATTTAACTTGATCCGCGGCTGCTCTTATTCAGCTGTTACCTTAGTGTCTTATTCTTCCAAAAATAGATCATAATTATATATTATGTATGTTTTCCGTTTGGTGCCGGACGTAAAGAATAGCACCATCCTATTTCTTCGCGTGGGTGTCGTAAAAGGCGACTTACTAGAGAATAGGCAGCAGCGTTCTCTATGCATTTTAACACCATACTGTGATCGCCAACCCGCCTACTAAGCGTGGCGATTATGGCTGGGCCTTTTGGTCCAGCAGTGGACGTATTTCGGCTGGAATGATTATGTACTCGTATGTACAGGGCTGAATGTGATAAATGGAGTCGTTCGATTACTCTCAGTAGCATGCGTGACATAAAGTATGATCGTGCAGTCGTGTACCTACAAGTTATATGAAAAAATATGTAGTATCATTCATCATCATACCCCATTGTTTACCACATGAGTTCCTCATTTCTATACGGCTTGCGTAAAACTGTTCGTTTCAAGAGTTGATAGATTGACTGTCATCTAAATCATTATTTGCACTACAATTTAGAGACCATCTGCAATGAGGATTAATTTTTGGCAATCTTTAAGGTTTCTATCTGGGGTGTGAGGTTTACAAACATCCTTCTTCTTCGTCGTTGATGCCTCGCTGCTTAGGATTTTGACCGCACATACAACGCTTCTACAAGATCCGTGTATCCACTACTTATCATCTTACATCTAAAGTAGAAAAAATCTATCTGCTACAAAAACAGTTGTGGTCCAAGTATCTCTTCTCTCCAGAAACATAAATAAGCTCACCAAGTCACCTTCGTCGTTAAACGCAACACGCCATTTTTCATAAGTGCAATCTTCCGTTAAACGACCGCATTGCAACTAAAAAGAGTTCTTAAACTCTTGCAACATAAACGCTCTTTGGTTATTCCCCTTCAGTTATGACACAAAACGTCACGGTAAGCGACGCCACCACTAACCACCAAACGTGTATCTATTTCATCATTTCCGATAAGCTGGATTAATTTTATCTGACTTTCACTATGTATTAACTGTTACTTACCTATTAAATTCCTCTCTATGTGAACCACATAAGGTTGAAAATTTGTAACTCTTCCGAAACTTAATCCAGCTAGTACTCGTCACAACAATACAATTTCGTTTTAAATCTGTTTGTTCCGAAAGATTGTGATGAATAAAAGCATGAAATTTCAAGAATATCATTTCACAGTTCGTTGCTCTACTTCTGGTATCTTTGACCGTCAAAAAGAGATCACTTTTGGTCTGGATTTGCTATCAGTGCCTTAATCTTTCACAAGCAACAGTTCCATCCCAGCTAGGTGGAATTTAATGAAGTGATGGTACGTTAATGCAGAATTTGTCAATTCATAAAATTGAGAACATTTTTATAGCAATTCCCCTAATCATCACAAGAATAGCTTCAACGTGAAAGTGAATGTTTACATTTCCTCAGAGGTAATTGAACGTTTTAAAGTAAACAAAATAATAAAAGTTTTGTGTACTTTAATTCCGTTGAACTAATCTCAAAAGTTACTCGACCGATTCGTATAATCTTTACACCGTTGTAAAGCCTGTTTCATGCCAGATCAGTGTCATCATAACTTCTGAACTATTTTCTTATCATAAAACCGTCAAACATTTCGAATCTTAAATCCCCATAACCCATGTTTCACTTCAGTCTATAGAACTTTATTCCCATTAAGTCAATCGTCACTTGCATGAGAACATTAAATCTTATTATTAATTATATTATATCAGTGCGGATAAAAGAGAAAAATAATGTATGATCACTGCACACTGTCAACAAAATTACAACAGCACTTAGGTTCTAGATGTCTCTTTAATACCTTGCACATCATCACCTTTACTTACCTCCTAATTCTGTCTTTCAGTCTTGGTATCACTGCGAATTCTGTAATCAAGCACAATTTCATCAATAACCACCTACAACATATCGGCACAGGGATCTCTTTTAGATCTTCTTTTGCTGGATAGTCCTGATAGTCCTTATTCTGTCTTTCAGTCTTGATATCATTGTGAATTCTATAATGAATGACAACTTCATCTCTTGCATCAATAACCACCTACAGCGTATCGGCACAGGGATCTTTTTTTGCTAAATATTTTCGGCGTTCTTTGATTTGGTTTTCCTTATTCTATTCTTATTATTCTTTACTGTCACAAAACCTCCAGTAAAACCTCTCATATTTAAGCCAACATTAGGTCATTCTCGGTCGTTTCACTATTCTATTTAAATATTGTGGTAGATGGAACAATTTTTTGCTTCCGGGCGCCATCCACCGGAACAGCCGCGCAACCATTGTTATTTTTTTTTACTATAAACCCAATTACGTAATACTGTATACATGAAAGTGTTACAGTATATACGCGTTGCTGGTCCGAAAGTGAGTTAATGATATTCTTAGTTTACTTTATGGTTTATGTTCAAGGAATTAAAGAAATTATGATGTACAGCATCATGTTTAGTTATGTAATTGATGTTATCACGTCTGTCTAAATGCTTCCTACTGCCAGTTATAATTAGCGCGCTAAGGGAGTGTGCTCGTGTTATGAATGCACAAGTTGCAGATGCTGAATCTTTATGTCTGGTTAATTAATATTTTATGAAGGTTTCTTTGTATGATATGCGGACTAAGGATAGTTGATAGACGTGTAGTCCTTATACAAAAATAATGGGATAAATATTGTCTTGTGATTTGAGACTGAGTCATAACTCATAAGCGATTAGATTATGTTCTAATAACGGTTGCACGTTATAATTTTGGTACGTTCAAGGAAAAAATATTATGTGTCCTTAAGGCGCTGACAAGAAGCGAATGATAAAAGAAGGCTTATCTTAAACAAAAAAATTGCCAAATCTATATAGTTGGTGGTAGCGGAAAAAATATATATCATTCTTGAACATATTTCTCAGAACTTGGTTGTTACCAAAACACGTTTAGAAAAAAAATCTCGATACAAATTAACGGTAAACTAACCCATAAGTTTGAGTTTCAATTCAAAATATCTGTATTAAATATCAACGTACGGTTGGTATTAATTAATAACAAGAACGTCTTATTTATAAATATGCAGAACTTGGTTGTTTTTTATTTACGATTATTCAACTCACTTTTTAGTAAATAAATAATTGCATCATATTTTGCAATAAATTACAAGCATTGTGTCATCGCGCTTCTCTTTCTTTTGTATGCAGTCTGACAGTTTACCTGTTATCAGCGTCTGATAACTTGATTCGGTACAGAAGATTTTTTTAAATGTTGGTATAATAGTTAAAAACGTAAGAAGCTAATAAATATTTAATCCCTTGTATCTCCTTAGTGCCTACTGGGATAAATAGGGACTGTATTATCACTGGCATATCACGTGCCACTCACCACTGATAGCAAATTATAAATAAAAGCTGAAATAATAGCTACGAGGAAAATGCTAAAAAGGTAAACGTTCATTTATTCCTTGTATGGAAAACAGCATTCAAAAACAATAGTATCCCATGCTGTAATTATGTTTACTTTTGTGTATTTTTTTTAGTGAAGCATATTATAATGCACGTAATATAGCCAGGTATTGTAGGACTCCAGAAATGATTGCTCCGTTAAATGTCACGGCTTTCTAACTGGAGGGGTGGAGACCTCTATTGCCATTTAATGAGTGATATGACTATTTTTATATCTTAAAACTGGTGGACATTGCAATTCCTCCGTATAACGTGTTTTCAACTCTGCAACGTAAAGTCCACGTCATGATTTTCATATATTACAAATCGCATCTTACATTAACATCTTCCCTTCTCCTTTCCAGTAAACAATGACGATGGATAAGCAACTAGTCTGGGTGCGGGACCCCAATGAGGGGTTCATTCTGGCCCGACTACACGAGCTCATGGGGGAGGAAGCAGACGTCTTCCCTGTGGACAACAAGTACCCCAAGAGAGTCTGCAACTTCGAAGACATATTCCCTGCTGGAGATCCTGGGAAGGATGTGGATGATAACTGTGAGTATTGCTTGTTGTTTTTTTTTGGTCCTTCAGAGCGCGCGATCTTTGCAAAGCAAAAGATTCTGGAAGCCGTAAAAGACGACTATCGTGTATTTGTCTAAATGGGCAAAGATATGGAAGAAAGACTGGTTACTTGATTCTACACGATATCTTTAAAAAATCATAGAGTCAATGATACTAACATGAGGTAGATAGACTAGCTGAAGGAAACGACAAATGTTAAGATATAAAGAAGGAGTAAAAGATAGAAATAGATGGAAATTGCAACTTGGATCAATTCTTTATTGCGTACCATAATGTATATAGTTGGTAGGGAAATAATTATATTAGACACAATTATGGACCCAGTCGGGCACAGCATAGATCAAGTAGGAGAGAGGAGGAAGAACCTTGGGTGTTTAATGTGATAAATTTTATTATTAGGTAAGTAGTTAGTAAGTTAAACTGTTTTATTCATATTAATATTCTGTTGTTGTCTGAGTGAATTCACAAAGAATGCATTGTTTGTAATTTGTTATAGGTAGGTACATTAATGTTAGTATTTAGGATAATTAAGTAAGGATAAGCGCATTTACCGCAGTGGGTTACCCTGTAATGGTAGATGTAAGACGAAAATAAATAAATAAAATAAATGAATACAGAATTGAATTTAAGAATTATAATTATTGTTTATTGGTATCAGTACACAGCACCTAAATTATGTAGGTATAGACAGACTAAAACCCGTAACAAAGGCTACGATGATAATGAGTTAATAACTGAATGACGTAGTCAAATCGCTGAACAGTGACACGAATTAGATGACTCATTGTGCAAAAGATAGCTGAAACTAAAATGCGATAACGTGTTGGATATTCTAATATATTGTATATTTATTGTACTTTAAATCCTTTTTTCCTTCCATTATTTTGTCCGATAACACAAAATTAAAGCACAAAGAGCAGTAAAGAAAAATGTTTGTACTAATACATGAAGAACAAAATGACAACATTAGATTGGCATCAAGTGAGGATAATGATCATCACTGCAATTGCCGTTTCTTAGCCATTAAATGCATTGTAGCCGCTTATTCACTTAAGCGTCACCTAAAAAATATGGTGTGGTATAAATAAATATAATTTTGAAATTGAAACAATGCGCAAGATTATTTCAAAGGAAGCTTTACATACCCAATTTCTTGAGACAGAAAATAGCAAAAATGAGAAAACATTTATTACAATAAACAAAATAATACCTAAAACATGCTGTTCTTATTGATCATAAGGGAATGTTTAGACCTGAGTAAAACAGCTAAGGTAGACTGTACGCACAAAGTGTTTCAGAAACGCTCGTTGTAAGCAATTTTGACAGGCCTGTGCAATTTATTTATTTATTTATTTAATACTTTAAGCACAGAAATGTACAGAGGCGGACTTAATGCCATAGGCATTTTCTACCAGTCAACCTTTGGGCGATGCAGACACAAACAGTGGTAGGTGCAATAGTGAGAATTGAGGAATAAAATAATATTATTTAAATTTAAAGATATACATATACCTATTAAAACTATAAATATAATATATAAACCTAATTATATATATAAATCTTTGCACAAATAAATATACATAGATATATTAAAATAATTAAGACAAACAATGGGAAAACATTACCGTTGTGATGATACTGCCAGCTTCTTGCGAATGTGCTCGCGAACTTTAACTTTAAAGGATAATCGGTTGGTTGTCATCCTGAATTCAGTGGCTTTGACGATACCCTCATTGAAAAACTGAGCAAAATTAAATAAAGCCTCATACAATAATATATTGAATTGTCATTCTTACGTTTCTTACTCATAGCCCATACAAAGCATGATAAATATATCTTTAATAATGCAACATCCGTCATCCGTCGTCGCATCTTGCTTTTTTTTACCGACAAGAATTAATTGACGTAATCATCTTACGAGTTAAAGCGATTAACTTCGATGAGGCATAGAAATCGATTCCTGTAATAGCGCTCCTGGAATAGAATCAAACCTGTTTTAAACTAGTTTAGAATTTATATTTCTCATGGTATTATAATAATCTTGTCCCTTGCTTACTAATGCCAGGTATCTGAATAATAATATCTTTACGAGATTAAATCGAGAAGGTTTGAATAGATTTGCTTTTTGAAGAGCCAGAACGAATCTGTAAATATTTGTTCCTTATTTCCGTATCTACTTGTCACTTGGACTTTAATGCAGGCTTTTGCTCAAGTTCGCCTACTGCAATGCTGCCTTTGTTTATTTCTTTCGTCTTCAATGGTTTCAATTCATTGACTATTATATCACCTGTCACGACATCGAGCCATTGGCTGGTCGGGTCACGAGGACGTGGGCTATTTTTGAGTTGATTAGGTACAAACAAACCTTGACGAGGTGAAGCTCCGATGCCCAATCAATTCTTTGATCGTTGGTTATTTGTAGTCACTTTATTCTTTCTTTTTCAACATCAACATTTTTAACACTGCAGTCCCGCAAAACGCCTGCCCTTCACCACTTCCTAATGCTTTAGCTGGGACGAAGAAGTGGCGCAACTAATTAGATTTAGTGGGCCAGGCGCCTTTGCAACTTTGAAAAGTTAGACTGGGTAATCTTCACACCGCTATTACATCGAGTTTCTTGCTTAACAAAACCTATTATTTTCAGGTGAGCTGATGTTCCTCAACGAATCCACACTACTAAACAACATTCTAACGCGATACAAGAAGAATAAGATTTACGTAAGTTATAACTATGACTCATTTCAATGCCTGAAGTTTTCACCTTGAAAATATTTTCTGCGTAGGTACTTCCGTAGAAAATTATGTAAGAGTATTGATTCCGTTGGTTTTACTTGTCCAATGACTTTTACCGGCCGTATTTACTACGACGTAGATTATTCAGTATTAGTTACTGATTATATTTTTATTACATGGGACTTAAACAGAACTGGTGAAATGTGGGAGTACTGTAGGTGGATCTCTGCCTAACCCTTTAGGGAATACAGGCCTGATGTTATGGTCAATCGGCCTAGCCTTTTCCCAACCATGTTGGGG
Source organism: Tiliacea aurago (assembly GCA_948098905.1). Lineage (NCBI taxonomy): Eukaryota > Metazoa > Arthropoda > Insecta > Lepidoptera > Noctuidae > Tiliacea > Tiliacea aurago. The sequence continues at coordinate 24,140,705 of OX402582.1, forward strand.
TCGGCTTCCAGTCCAACCGGGTACGGCAGACCAGTATTTTACATGGAGGGTACCCCTTGGTAAGACTGGTTGTCCGCAGGGACCGTACAACCCCGGTTAAGAGTTAAGCCTTTCGAAGGGGTAACCCATTCAATGGGTTACCTTTATCATGATGTAACCCATTGAAAGGGTTTTATACTAAAAACCCATTGAAAGGGTTACATGATAATTGATAACCCATTGAATGCGTTTTATACTTGAAACCCAATGAAAGGGTTACATGATAACCCATTTCAATGGGTTCTATACTTACTTGAAACATGAAAAAATCATAATGTTATGTTATTTCGATATCCGCCCAGCACGCATAGCATGACCAATTCTATCTCTATTCTACCCAGGGACCATTTTGGTTACCATTTTAGAAAACGGAATGGGTTTTCGATAGAGTTTTTCTAAGCAGTTAAACAAAACCCCATACGGTGTGGGTAATTTTGAATGGCTTAAATTAAGCCGTTCAAAAGGGTTACCCACACCGTATGGATTTTTATCGAAAAACCTTTCAATGGGTTACTAAAATTTAATTTAAGCCGTTCATAAAGGTTACCTTTATCGTAAGGGTTTTTATTTAACCGCTTAGAAAAACACTATCGAAAACCCTTTCAATGGGTCACCAAAATGGTCCCAGGTTGTCAGATTTCTGACGACCCCTTACGACTGTCAAAGATCCACGAATGACAGCTGGGACCAACGGCTTAACGTGCTTTCCGAGGCACGGAGGAGTCTCGGTGTGTAAAGATGGTCACCCATCCACGGACCAACCGTGGCAAGTGTAGCATAACCTGATGAATTGACCAGTGCGACTGTTATTACTTAATCACGAGCTCCTCCTTGATGTTATGTTATTTTTTTATTATTTTTATGCACGATGTAAGTAAATACTTAGTTGGATGACATTGGGGGTGGCCTTTGCCCAGCAGTGGGATGATGCAGGCTGACAGTAACCAGTAACTAGCAATTGCACTGAATATACGGCAGGACTAATAAAAAGAAACGTGTCTGTTTTTGTTATTAGGGTTCCGTACCTCAAAAGGAAAAAAGCGGAACCCTTATAGGATTACTCGTGTGTCTGTCTGTCTCTCTGTCCATCTGTCACATGCGATTTACTCCGTATCTACTGGACCGATTAAGTTGAGGTGAGGTAGATTCTATCGTAGAATTATTTGAAACTAGCTGCGCCCCGTGGTTTCACCCGCGTAAGTCTCGATCCCCTGGGAATATAGGGATAAAAAGTAGGCTAAATGTTAATCCAGGGTGTCAGCTACCTCGATACAAAATGTTATCAAAATTGGTCCAGCCGTTTTTACGTGAAAGAGTAACAAACATCCATCCATCCATACTTACAAACTTTCGCGTTTATAGGATAGGATTAGTAGGATAACGGAGGACGAACGACAAACGAAGGCAATAGTATTCATTGTTATTGATTCAATTTTTTTTAGAAAACACTGACAAATGAAAAACCTATTGTAAACAAACGATACACACATAATTACCACAGACTTCAAAACCAGTGACATCATAAACATTACTCATCTTTCTAAAGTAAACAAATAATAATGTAAACTTATATTCTTTACAGACATACGTAGCTAATATCCTGTTGGCTGTGAATCCTTATGAAGACATTAAGGACATGTACTCTTCTACCACCATCAAGAAGTACCAGGGCAAGTCTTTGGGAGAGCTGCCACCTCATGTTTTTGCTATCGGTAAGAGAGTTACAAATCCATACTCAGATTTATCTGGACTTCTTGGCGGGAAAGTGAAGCGTCATGTTCAGTGTTCAGCAGTTTTGTTTTATTTTCTAAAATTTGTGTTTAGCTGAATATTAATGTGTAATAATGGTGGATTATTAACCATGAAGTGTTTGTGAACGTGCATTAGTGTAGGCAAATGAAACAAAACAGTGCAACGTTGTTTCAAGTTCTCTCAAGAAGTCCGCGTGAGATCTTATTATAGTGCCACATCTATAATGAAACCGGGAAGCAGGCGGGGATTCATCATCATGCATTGAATATAAAGTTTTGTAACTAAATAATGACTTGGCTAAAAGGTCCCAGCAACCAGGTCATTAAAATAATATTTTAAAAAAAAACCATACTCGTTCTCCTGCTCTTATCCCAATTTATTTGGGGTCGGCGCATGTCCCTTTCTTCTCGATTAGCGGTGCGGTCCAATTCTCAAGCTCTTGCATAGATGATGGGGGGTGGGTGTTGATGGGGTTGCCGCGCTACTGCAGTGCTTCCGGCATGTTTGCAGAGGCGAGAATAGATGGGTTTCAGGCCGTCATGCGCAAGCGTTGCGCTTCCATCATGCGCAGGGTACGCGCCAGCCCCAACAGCATCCTGAAAACAATAGCTGATAGGTGGGACAGCCCCATACTGGGACATTGGATACCCTACATGCCACTGTGGCGTAGTAATTAATAGTTTGTGTTGTTTTTCTGGTAGATTTAAGTACTAACACTAGTTTCTAAGTCGTGGTTATACTAATCAAATGGATGTATGGGTCTGAAATAAGAGTTTTTTTTATTGTAAAATCACACAGGAAATCTTGGAGCTTCGCTGCAGTCAGGACCCCAACAAATTTTAATGTTGATACAGGACCCCCTTAGGACTAGCTAGTTAGCTATAGCTACCCCACTGAATAAAACAGTACACTATTTATTGGATTGCCATACATGGGTAATTCCGTTCCAATCCTGAGCTACCTTTTTGTATACATTCGTTTTTTGCCCAGTTTGCAAACCGAACCTTACTGCCGAGCGACTCCACATTCTACATCAGGGATGGCGAACCTGTGCCATTTTTTTCAAAATACATCATTTAATGTGGCCATGACGTGCCAACAAACAATCTTGACTTAGTGGATTCTGGAAAATAAATAAATAGTTTCCGAATAATACTCTTTATTCGCATACAGAAGTAACCTGATTATTATTCATTCATCTTAACATTTACCGGTTTATTTAAGAAAACTTATTTAGAGCACCTAAAGAAGTTTTCTTAAAAAAACCGGTAAATGTTTGTGTGAATGAATTTTGAGTGATTTTTGGTATGGAAAAAACGTATGGCGTCACCGACATGCCCACGCCGACATGCTGTAGTAGCAGTAAGTGAAGTTAAATAAAATAGTAAACGCGTTGAGCGATAATTTTTTTTTACCTTTTTTTTAATTTTTGTCTTGTCATATGTGTGTACTGTACATAAATTAACAAATTAGTGCGACTTCTGCTGTTAAAAATTAGATGCTAAATAATTTACATCAGGTTCACATTTTCCCTTTCATTTATTTACATTCGCGGCAGTACTGTGAGTCAGGTCCTAACTCTCAATCGATGCCGTGCCCAAATTATTTTATCCCGTGACACCAGAGGTACCCGTGCTATTGGTTCGCCATCCCTGTTCTACATCTATCTATACATTGTCATCAATAAAAGGTCAGCATAACAGAGTTAAAATAGACGGTGGGCTCGAGAATCATCTAATACTTGTTACCATTAGACAGCTTTCGAAATTGTAATGTTTAATTTAAAGAAAGTAGTCGCTAATGTTTTATTCAGTCTAATTTCCCTTCGTGACGAACTTAGTTCGAGGGCCATATATCTTGAATTATGTATTGCATTTAAAGACGCCAGTAATTTGTTGTTCATAAGAATCATTAAGTCACCCGTTTTCCTACAATAACAATTCTGAACGTAGTTGGGAAAATAATAAAACAATGCTATTTCTTTCGAGGGATTAACCGAATAGTAACGTTATTGGATCACGTCACTTAAGCTAAGTACTTCGGGGACCTAGCAAGTAGAGAACTTGCTGCTTAGGTACTATACACTTGATGGTGCAAAATGCAACTGCAATTTGTGCTGCAGAAATCTTAGTCGACCAGTCAGAGAATGACTCAATAAGCATAAATTCTAGACTTACTAGACAATTTTATTAGAGTGTCTCGTGACGATATTAGTTTTGACTCTGAACTTTAGTTTTTGATCCCTGTTCAAGTTCCGGATCAGTAAATCTGTTGCCACTCAAATCTCATTCCAGCTCACCCGTTTTCCTACAATAACAATTATTCTGAACGTAGTTGGGAAAATAATAAAACAATGCTGTATACACCTATTCCTTTCGAGGGATTAATCGATTAATAACATTATTGGATTACGTCACATAAGCTGACTAAGCGCAGCACTTTGGGGACCTAGCCAGTAGAGAACTTCCTGCTTAGGTACACACTTGATGGTGCAAAATGCAACTGCAATTTTTGCTGCAGAATTCACAGTAGACTAATCAGAGAATGACTCAATAAGCATACATTCTAGACTTACTAGACAATTTTATTAGAGTGTCTCGTGACAATATTAGTTTTGACTCTGAACTTTAGTTTTTGATCCCTGTTCAAGTTCCGGATCAGTAAATCTGTTGCCACTCAAATCTCATTCCAGCTCTTGTGATTTTGAAGTTGGACAGGGTTTTGAGAAATTGAAATTACCTCTGCCTAGCCAGACCACATAACATAACATACATAATCAGCCTATAATGTTCCCACAGCTGGGACACAGGCCTCCTCTCTGTGAGAGAAGTGGGCCGTAATCTACCTTGTGGCCCAGTGCGGGTTGGTCAATGTCACTATCTTCGAATTTTTGGTTCTAGGACATGCCGGTTTCCTCACGATGTTTTCCTCCGATGAAATACATAAATATTAAACATTTTATATTCCTTTACAGCCGACAAAGCCTTCCGTGACATGAAGTCCCTCAAGCAGTCTCAATCCATCATAGTCTCGGGTGAATCAGGTGCCGGAAAAACTGAGTCCACGAAGTACATACTCAAATACCTGTGTGACTTATGGGCGAAGGGCGCTGGGCCCGTTGAGCAGAAGATTTTGGATGGTAAGTTTATGAAGAATATACTTATTTTATATGCATATAACGAAATAATCGTTGGTCTAGTGGTCGAAAGCGCTACTGCTGAGCATGAGGTCCTGGGTTCGATTCCCGGGTCGGGCAAAGTGTTGATTTTTTTTTCTGGAATTTCTCACTAGCAGAGTCTGGATTTGTGTCCGGTTGATGGCAATAGGCTCGCCCCATTTTACATGGGACTTAAACATAACTGGTGAAATGTGGGTGTACTTTAGGTACACCTCCGTCCAACCTTTCGGGGAAACAAGGCGTGATGTTATGTTATAACAAAATAATCAGAATAGAAAGATTACCATAAGCACCTGATCTAAAAAATGTTGTTCCCATGCTGAAGTGTGTTTTGTTGCAGAATCTAGCTAGCTACTTAGCTAGTACACTTTTTTGCTAGCCTGTCTTTTGTGCCGCACACGGAATAGAGATATTTTTTTTTAATTTCACCGTTGGGAAAAGGTGTCTCCTCTCTCCTTTCATAACTATATCTTATTGCTACAATATCTGTTTACGACTGCTTAACAACGGATTTGTAACGTTTGAAATAATAACAAAAGTTGTAACGATCAAAACTATGACCTAATTTCATTTAATATACTTACTTTTTAGGGTTCCGTAGTAAACAAGGAACCCTTATAGTTTCGCCATGTCCGTCTGTCTGTCTGTCTGTCTGTCCGTCCGTCCGTCCGTCTGTCGCCAGCTTAGCTCAGAGACGCTTAGTCCTAGAAAGCTGTAATTTGGCATGGGTATACATATTAATCATGCTAAAAAAATGGTAAAATAAAATTATGAAAAACATTTTTTTTTAGGGTACCTCCCTTACACGTGAAATGGGGATGATATTTTTTTTTCTCGTCTATTCCATGGTGTGGGGTATCGTTGGATAGGCCGTTCAAAAATATTGTGGGTTTGGCAAAACCATTTTTCAATTAAGGGATCCGTTTGCGTAATATTAAGCTTTAAAGTGCTAGTTTTTGTTAGAGTCAAGTGTGTCCCCCCCCCCGCCAGCTAAATGGTTGGTTTTGGATATGTGAAAAAATTCATGGCAATAGTATATATAACGAAATTAAAAGGAAAACTATCACAGCTAAGTAGGCTTCACAAGTTAACGAGTAATAGTCGACCAACTTAAATTTGCAGTTGGAGAATTGACCGTAACGTATATCAATGTATGGGAGAGCATGTTTTTCAACTACAATGTTAAGTTTGTTTTTGGGATAAATTCATCCCAACTTCGGAACCCTTCATTGTGCGTGGTCCGACATGCACTTGGCCGGTTTTTTTTTAATATAACGATGAAATGATTTAGTGAATGAATTATTGATATTATTTCTTTTTACCAAAGTTTATATGGTTTAATGAACATTTTCTATACTTAATGCACATTTGAAATAATATTCAGTTACTATAATATTCAAAATCTATTATTAACGCATAATGTTATTGAATCATTTGGGTTAAGTTAGGTTGGAACAGTGACCAGTAACAGGCCCGAGCGCCAGATCCTCTCTAATGCTGGTGAATCATTTGGAATTGAACATTATATAAAAAGAGCATTATACTAGATGAAATGAACGTTATACTAAATGTCATTACAGCAAAAGAAGGTTATATGAAATATAACATTAGATCACATAAAATTAGGTTACTTATTTGTTTATACTTAGGTTAATGTGCATATGAAAATTATATCATGTGAACGTTATTTCAAGTGATATTGTAATTATTTTATTATGCCATATATTACACTCACACACACCCTTAGCAAACATATTAACCCACTGAAAAAGAATAGTATATAGTCACTCACAGACTCACACACGTTACTATTCTAGTAATATCCTAAAAAGGGGGGGAGGCTCGCATAGCGGTCATAACAACCTACGTTCAAACGCTATGTTGTCTTCTGTTAAGACGGAGATATATGCCAGTGACCTTGAGTGGTTAACTTGCGTGTTCTGTACTGAGCTCACGCAACGCGTAGTACGTTCAGCCAGTAATAGGACTCGCCCATCAAGGAGTGCTGTCCCCAATTTGACGCATTATTAATTTATTATACACAAACCAAAAGGTATTTTAATAAAACGCGTATACTAAAAGATCAATAATTAAATTATCTTTAAATTGGTGAAGGTTTCAGAAAAATACGCTCGGTAGATTTTGCGCCATTCTCAGTTTTTTATCCGCGTTAGACATAACTTTACAAATTAATTTCACTATGTTATACTCGTATAAACATAATCTAAAATATTCACATATTAAGTTATTGAGAAAATGCTCTAATTTAATTTTCAAATCATTAACACGACTTGTTTAGACGTGATCTTCAGTATACAATCATTAAAAGTCGGTTATCGTCGCCTTAAACAAAACAATAATGTGCAGAAATAGTTGCAGCTTGCAAACTAATCGCCTACGCTTCTCTGAATACATGACGTACTTGTTTCTAAGACCCGTCCCGACAACCAGCTGATGTGTTAATGTTAATACATTTCCCGCCTTATTACAAAACGGGATCTATATTTTGACATGGCTTAAACCATGCAGCCAGTTTTTGTAATAATAACGTAACAGTGATTGAAATACCGTTCTTTATACAAAACTGAAAACTTAGTTCGGTACTAAGTTGACAGTTTTGTGTTTTGAAACTTTACCATAGCCGGAATAAAGTTCGGAATTCAATAATGGCTCTATATTTTAAATCTGGGTCTGTAGATAAACCTTGTTTTGTAATAGGGGGGTTCAAGTTTATAATTAAACACCACATAATATTATTACAATGCAACGATTCTGCAATACTAATAAATTTACTATAATATCTACCAAAACTTGTATCATTGACATAAATACATAATAAATTTTGCTAGTTTTTTTTTCTAATTTGTTTCTTTGGTGGTTTCTCCGAAACTGATGTGTAGTTTTTGAAAATATTTTCTTTTTACTCAGCTATTATTCGATAAATATAGGCTATGATAATATTTAGTCCTATTTTGATGGATAAAATATTGTCGCAGGCATGATTTCTGTTCAAACCAGTCCTGGAGTAGGTACCTAGTGTTCAAATCAAGACTGTTTAGACAGACTTTAGCAGATAACAATAAATTTTGTATGTTTTAGGGTTCCGTACCTCAAAAGGAAAAAAGGAACCCTTATAGGATTACTCGTGTGTCTGTCTGTCTGTCCGTCTGTCACAGCTGATTTGCTCCGAATCTACTGGACCGATTAAGTTGAAATTTGGTAGACATATGAACTTCTGTGACCCAAACACGGGCGTGTTACGTAAATTAATTAATTTTGAATACGGAGGTCACTTTTGGGGGGCAAATTAGAAAATTAAAAACAAAGTTTTGCTGACTGTACCGTGTGACATATCAAATGAAAGGGCTTGTTTTAAGGATTTAAAAAATATTTTTTTTATAATTTTAAAATACTTACTTTTGAAATTATTTAAGAAAATAGATGAAAAATGACCGTTCCCCCCCTTATCTCCCTAAAATTTTGATAAAAATACAGAAAATAGTTCTTTACTTATGAGTAAAGAACTATTTTCTGTATTTTATTACAGGAAAACCTATAAGAAGTCTGTGGTCTTAAAATAACATGGTAAATCACTCGTGCGTACAGACTTCTTATAGGTTTTCCTGTAATAAAATACAGAAAATAGTTCTTTACTTATGAGGAAAGAACTATTTTCTGTATTTTATTACAGGAAAACCTATAAGAAGTCTGTGGTCTTAAAATAACATGGTAAATTACTCGTGCGTACAAACTTACATTCAGTTGGAATGTATGGGGATCATGTTTTTCAACTACAATATTAAGTTTGTTCTTGGGATAAATTCATCCCAACTACGAAACCTTTCATTGTGCGTGGTCCGACACGCACTTGGCCGGTTTTTTTTGTAATAGATCAGTCAGTTAATCTACTTTTGTTGCTTGTAAAGTTATGTAAATAAATGAAGATTCGGCCTTCACCGCCTTGTGTAACTGTTGCAGTGTTAAATATCGTGTTTATTAATCATAGAGCACCATTCATATCATTTTACTGTTTTTTATTGTTTTTAATGGCATAACTACAGTTAATTAAACATTAATGTATGCATCAGTAATGATGATACGTCTACTGCAATAACATTTTGGTTCGTGACTTAATTATTTCCAGTTCTGTTAATAGGTAGTTGCTTTTTATTAAACGACAGATAATTAATTATATTTCTATTCAAGAGCGCAATTAATAATGTAAAGTTGGTTTATGTAAATATGTACTTGTTTTATGAATCACGGAACTTGCTTTAAAACACGGTTGACCAGTTCGTTTTACTCAATTATATCTTAATTCCAGTCAGTTATGTCAGACTTGGAGATAACTAGCGATCCGCCCATGATTCGCACTGTTAAAGGCTCCCATAGACAGGCGCGACGCGACTCTGATGGAACAATTTCTATGAAAACTTCACGGAAATTGTTCTACCGGTGTCGCGTCGCGCCTGTCTGCACGAACCTTAATACTACATGATTAAACATCGAGCTTTCTGTTTATATGTAAGCTTAATATTAAAGTAACACAGTTTCGGAATAAATTCTCTAAAATTTAGAGAATTTATTTGTACGGACAACCCGGTAACATAACAACCCTATTACTTTGTGATTTTTCATGATACAGTTTTGAAACTTTGTACATAGATTCTTTACATAAAATACTAGACACGTGTTTCGGGTTTCGCATATACTAAACTAATATTGTATACAACATGTACCAGAATTAACGCACAACCTCTCATTCGTCTGTTGTTCATAATGATGAATACAATGACCCCTTAAGAGGTGGTGCGTTAATTCCGGGACAAGTTGTATAAGCATACACCGCCTTATTACAAAACAAGATTTATATTTTGACATGTCATAAACCATGGAGCCAGTTTTTGTAATAAGAACGTAACAATGATTGAAATACCGTTCTTTATACAAAACTGAAAACTTAATTTGGTACTAAGTTGTCAGTATCGTGTTTAGGAACTTTATCATAGTCGGAATAAAGTTCGAAATTCCATAATGGCTTCATGTTTTAAACCTGGGTCTGAAGATAAACCTTGTTTTGTAATAAGGGGGTTAGAGTCTAAATGATGGTGAGTACCGCTTCAATCAATCCGTTGCGTAGTATTATTTATTTACTAGCTGCGCCCCGCGGTATGTCCTAATCCAGGTCAGGGCCTACCCATGTACCAAATTTCTATCAAATCCGTTAAGCCGTTTTAGCGTGAAAGCGTAACAAACAAAAAACCAACTTAATTATACACTTTCGCATTTATTAGGCTTTTCAACAATAAAAAATAAAAATAAAATAAAATTCATTTAATTCAGATAACTTAATCCATACAATTACAATTTACATTAAAACACACACACCACTCAAATTACCCGCTCAATAAAGGATCTCCAACAGTCTTCAGAACTCCGTTGCAGCTGCCACGCATTCTGCAGATCAGGGATACGGTTTTCTTGCGGATGACGGCATGAAAAACGCAAACATCCCCGATGCATTACAGAAGCGAGGCAGCCCCAACATTATCCTGAAGATGTTATTATACTGGACGCGCAGGACATACAGCGATCTTTTGGTGTGACTGACCCACAAATTCCCCGTATAAAAGCTTTTACAATAAGTCTTGAACAACGATAGTTTTACTTGTTCAGAGCACCGGGAGAATCTACGGGCCAGCATGTTACCTCTACAATGAGTACATTTGTTTCTGTGCAATTTGTACATCTCCACGGGCGAGAGAATCACTGCGATAGTGTCGCCGTGCCATACAAATTCTCGCCGCGATGCTATCGCCGTGTGGAGATTGCTCCATATAGTTTCAATAGCATTTGATGTCACTTCGCACGGTGGGCTGTAAATCGACTTTCATAGACTTAGGGTATTCAATTCTATTTAGGATAAAGCGGGAGGAAACGCCCGGGTGTCACCACTGTGTGGATTGCCCGGAGCATACGATGGACGTCTGCCCGGCTTGGGCGGAGCACCGCCGTGTCCTCACGGAGGCGATCGGTGGCGGCGATCTCTCGCGTCCGGCCCTAGTTCAGGCCATGGTTCAGAGCGAGAGTACATGGGAGGCCGTCACCTGCTTCTGCGAAGCAGTAATGCTAGCGAAGAAGGAGGCGGAAAGCTTGAGGGAGAGGCAAGGTTCGCGCCCTCGCGCCCTTAGTCGCCGCAGGAGACATCCCCGGGTGGCGGGAGTGACAGGCTGATTCCCGGTCACCGTAGGCGCGGGCTTGCGGACGGTAAGCGATGGGTAGCTCGCCGTCCGCACACGGTGCGTTGTGTTCCACGCGCGCCTCAAAGAGATGTCAGCACCAACTGACGGGGTCCGTCAGGATCAATGCCTGCCAGGGTTGCGAGTTTGTCCGAAAGGGATATCGTGGCCCTGGCATACAGGCAACGGAAGGAACACGGGTGGGTTTTAGTCAGTAAAAGTCTGACACGCCCCCCCAAGTTATTTGATATATCCCAAGAAAGGGTATTCAATTTTTAAGTGTAGTTTTTTGTCGGATATTGCTTCTATTAGCTATTACTAATATACTATACACAAAAATATCATCTGAGTTAACTTTGCACAGTACCATATATACTTTCATATGCATTTATTAAAAAGCTGTTAGTTTGACATTACAAACAGACAGTTCAATTTTAGTTATTTGTATAGATTTTATAAATAAACTTACTAAACTACTATGCCAGCCCCATAATCATTACCTCTTCTTTCTCAGCCAATCCAATCCTCGAAGCATTCGGTAACGCGAAAACAACACGCAACAACAACAGTTCTCGATTCGGCAAGTTCATGGAAGTTCACTTCAACAGCAAGTACCAAGTGGTGGGGGGTCATATCTCCCACTACCTGCTGGAGAAGTCCAGGATATGCACCCAGAGTGCGGAGGAGAGGAACTACCATGTGTTCTATCTGCTATGTGCTGGCGCTCCACAGGAGTTGAGGACGGCGTTGAAGATCACCAAGCCTGATGATTATTTGGTGAGTTTTTGATTAAATATAACTTGTATAGCTAACTGCAGCTGGACAAGATGTACGTGGGTTAAGATAAGGGTTTCTGACGTGTCGAGCTACGCAGTACATAAGATTGTTTTTCAACCAGGCTGCTACCAATTATGGAGGTACTTATCGTAGTCCTCGCACATATATATAGAAAATACTTATCTCATACTATAAATATTGTTACTTTTCGAGCAACACCGAGAAAACACGTTTCTTGTATGGGGATCCTCTTTCATTTTTAACTATATTTTATTTTTATAAGTTGTTGCTATAGCGGCCATAGTAGTTACAAATTCTGTGAAAATGTCAACCTATTACGGTTAAAAAAATACAGCCTTGTGGCAGACGGACGGACGGACAGCAGAACCGCCTTAGTAATAGGGTCCGATTGGCACCCTTGGACGGGTACCTCTCTCTCTTGCCCCTACAGTAATATACGAAACGTAACTCTATCTCTCTTTCTATCTTCACTAACTTATATCTCTCTGAACTTCCGTTCGCTCACTTCAAGCGTGCGTAAAGAAGTTTTACTTCAAAAAGTAAAAAGGATAAAAAGTATCCTTTGTCCTAATCCAGGTTATCCAGGTCATGGTCTACCCGTGTACCATTTCATCCAAATCCGTTCAGCCGTTTTAGCGTGATAGCGTCATCGCGTCATCGTCATCGCGTCCGGCCCTGGTTCAGGCCATGGTTCGGAGCGAGACTGCATGGGAGGCCGTCACCTCCTTCTGCGGAGCAGTAATGCTTGCGAAGGAGGAGGCGGAACGCGTGAGGGAGAGGCAAGGTTCGCGCCCTCGCGCCTCTAGTCGCCGCAGGAGACGCCCCGGGCGTCGGGAGTCGCAGGCCGATTTCCGGCCACCGTAGGCGCGGGCTTGCGGACGGTGAGTGATGGGTAGCTCACCGTCCGATAAGGACCAGGCCCGGGTCGACGGCGCGTTGTATTCCACGCGCGCCTCAAAGAGTTGTCAGCAGCAACTGATGGGGTCCGTTAGGCCCAATTCCTGCCAGGGTTGCGAGTTTGTCCGAAAGGGATATCGTGGCCCTGGCACACAGGCAAATGAAGGAATACGTGTGGGTTTTAGTCAGTAAAAGTCTGACACGCCCTCCCGCTCCGCCCAGAGCGGGAGAAGTTATTTGATAAATTCCCACCCAAAAAAAAAAACAAAAAAAAAAGCGTAACAAATAAATAAACTCACTTTCGCATTTATAATATTAGTTAGGATGAGTGCAACAGACCATTAAAATCCTCCAAAGTCATCTTGTAGTCACCTTGCATTGCAGATAGAACAAAGTAATTTGTCAATAAAAACAACTAATTAAGGTGCAACAAAAAATTTAACAAAATGCTGTGTTCCGGCCGAAAGGGTGCTTACTGGTGTGGGGCTTGGGCTTAGGCGATGCATCGGCAAAACCTTTACGATTTACGTTGCCAGCAGGCAATTTTTTTTTCAAACATGAAGTAATGGATTAGGAATTTCTAACAAAATCTTAAGGATATAAAAAAACTACAAACGTGAAAGACAATCTTACAATACGCACTCAACATTTGATAAACAATATCATTATACCACCACCACCACCATTTTATCACCTATCCATACAATGATAATGCATCATCGTTGTTGTCCGTTTTTTTATAGTCCGTTATAGTTTTAGAGTACCTTAAAAAAAACACTTTAGTAGTAATAAACTAATTTTTTTTTTTTTTTTTGTTTTCTTATCCTGCAATCAGTTTTCAAAACTATGAGCAGATGAGTTGTAGGATGTTCTGGCAGGGAAGAGTTATTCCTCATCAGGAGCAACTCTCTTATTAGTCAAGCAGCCCTCTACAAGTTACCTAATATTTTAGAATGTTGCGTCTTTTGAGTCTGCTGACACAATCTGGTATTGTGAGTTGAGCGGGTATTATAAATACATAATAAAAAAAATAAGTTGACAGGCACAACAAATTCGGACACTCCGCATTGCCACGTTGATAAAATATAATAATATGTTAATGCATTTGCATTTTAAGTGATAGATAGGTAGAAATATGCTTGAAGGGGGATGCGCTAAGGTAGCCCGCGAAATTCAAATTTTCTTAAGTTTCGAACTGAATGATTATTTCTAAAATAATCATTCAGTAGGACTTTATGAACTTAGAGAGTTGTAATGCTCATTCTAATGATTATAATTCTGTAAAGTCATTTTTGGTATGTCCGCGAATCATTGTTAGATCAACTTACAAACTGACCTGCAAATTGCAAAAAAGTTAAGAAAATTTGAATTTCGCAGGATAACTTAGCGCAGCATATTTCTACTCATCTTCACATAAAATGCATATATCAACGTGGCAATGCGGAGTGTCCGAATTTGTTGTGCCTGTCAACAATTTTTTTTTTATTATGTTTTTATGTTACGTTTATTTTATTACTATTTTTGTTGTAAATAATAGCACTACATACATACTCAAGCTTTCTTCACATGGGGGTATGCATAAACTACAGAACATCACCTGCTAATCTCCTTACATAGGTACTCCTTTTGCTCCGTTTACGCGTTCTTACATCTAGTCATACACGCATGCCGGATCCGAGTACTACGCTCCTGAACTTTCTGAAGAACATCACCAATTAGGTCTCTACAGGGTTATTTTTAAAACGTCAATAACCTCTTGAGGGGTCATTGTACTCATCATTATGAACAACTTTTAATATGGGACAAAACCTGAAATCGCGAAATAAAATCAGCTGTTCCCTACATTTTAACGAATTATTCGAACATAAATGTAGGGAACAGCTGGTTTTTTTTTTTTTCCCGATTTCAGTTATGGTCCCATAGTAAAAGTTGTTCATAATGATGAGTAAGTTGACTCCTTAAGAGGTTGTGTGTTAATTCTGGGACATACTGTATATATTTATATAGATAAATATATTTTGTATGAGTGATGTGGATGAGTGCAATGAGAGGTTATTGACGTTTTAAAAATTACCCTGTATATGTCCTAGGTCGTCCCCTCCGGACGTTTCCACTCACATCTGCCGTGTAAATACATTTTCTTAGTCGCATATATAATAGTACTAAAAGGTACAAATTCACAAACAAAGTCATAATATTGAATAATTTTGTCAACAGTATCTGAAGAACGGCTGCACCCAATACTTCACGACTGCCAATTCAGAGAAGAAAATCGCTGCTAACTGCAAGAGTAAGCAGCAGCAAGCTAAAGGCGGTCTACGAGACCCTATACTTGATGATGTGGAGGACTTTGGAAGGCTCAATCAGGTAAAATATTGTTTTGTGATCCCCCACCATTGCCACCAACCATCCATCCATTGCGTTCCGTCCATTGTGTACCTACTTAGGAAACGGTTTGCAGGTATTTTTTATCCCGAGGATTCAAATAATTATTTCTCTTATTATGGCGTGATTTTCAGCAACAGATGAATGTTGTATTGTTTTGAGATCAGCCTAGACAGAGCAGCTAAATTTTCTTTGATGCCAAGTTTTGCGTGAATATTTGCGCGAGCATGCTCGAACACAGCTACAGGGAATCATATTTTGCAAGCTATTTTGAACCCTATTTTGGTTGTGATTTAGTTTTTAATAAAATGTTCAATGTAAAGTTATTGAGTGTGTTCGCTGACACTCGGATTACAGCAGACAAGCGACAAAATGGCATCGACGGGATACTGTTTTTTAATGTTTCCACTTGCGTGACGCAGGCGATGGTATTCATAATTTTACTTATAACACTACGCCATTATTACCAAGAAAACAATTTTTCCAGGCTCTATCCCGCGTCGGTCTCACTGAAGAAGAAAAAAAAGGAGTTTACTCCGTAGTAGGAGCCGTTTTACACCTCGGTAACGTTCAGTTTGAAGAAGACAGCGGTGCACGAGGCGGCTGTCGCGTTGCCCCTAACTCGGAGCAGGCGCTCGCTACCGCGGCCGGCCTGCTGGGCGTGGACCCGGCCGAGCTGCGCATGGCGCTCGTGTCGCGCCTCATGCAGAGCTCGCGGGGGGGGATCAAGGGAACAGCTATCATGTGAGTATTCGTTTGTTGTTTATAGATATGTTGCATTTTATGGACGAGCGTCAGTCATTGCAAATTACACCTTATTAACAGCAATCGGTATAGGTAAAGTACAGTCGCCAGCACATTCTCCAAACTCCAAATTTCTTGTAACTTGGTGTACTGGGGACTGTACAAAGAAAGTAATTTAACTGACATAGAGACAGCCCGCTTAGTGTACTTTAGCTATTTTCATAGTGCATTGTCGTACGGTATTCTGTTGTGGGGAAATGCCACCGACATCCAGACTATCTTTGTTTTGCAGAAAAGAGCTGTTCGATCAATTTATAAAAGACACTCTCTCAGAGAGAAATTTAAGGAGATTAATGTAATGACTGTGCCTTCTCAGTATATTTTTGAAATTCTATTATATGCCCATAAAAATATAAAATTATTTAAAAAATACAGTGATATCCATAATATAAATACTAGGAACAAACACAAATTTGTTGTACCTACAACAAGGCTCAAGAAAATAGGTGGCTCATTCCGATGTCAATGTATACGCTTTTAAAATAAACTTCCAAGCCACTTTCAAAATCTAAGCCTTAATAAATTCAAATGATTCATTAAACGCAAGTTGTGCCAGAAAGCCTTTTATACCGTTAAAGATTATATTAAGGACAAAAAGGCTTGGGATTGAGCTGCTCTAATTTTTTTTACATATTGAGGACTTTTATTGTTTGATGTTTTTTTTTTTTGCTAAATTTTATTATTTTTGGTGGTATGAGGAACAGGGTGTAAAGTTCACTCATCCACCATAGAAAAGGGAGGATCCTCCGACCAGACAGGTGTTGTGTCTAGTGGGCAACTGCCCGACGGTTGACGTCGGGATGTTGTATATATGCTAGTTGCGTGGTAAACTCTGCTTGTGCGATGCAGGATTTGCGTGACGTCAGTGTGACGCGTAGTTCGCATGTGGCGATGTTGATGCCGCTACATCACTCCCCTCCGGAGACCGGAGGTCGATAGTGGGCTGAGTCGTATATCTTGCGATGCTTGCCAGTGCCAGTAGACGGTTCCATTGAGTCGGAACCGGGTGCCGCATAGTTCTCGGTGAGTCGGAACTGTCTGCGGTGATTCCCCAGTGAGTCGGGGTGGCGCTGCCTTATGCTCCAGTGCGTCGGATGTAGTACAGCGCCGGGTTGTGGCTGACTGCTGGCGTCGACCAGGAGAGGCATGTTCTCTGCTTTTGGACCGGCCGAAAGTGCAGTGTGCTGTGCCAAGGTTGCTGATGAGGCTGTGGGTGATGACCAGGAATGCGCGTCCGCTGCATGCTGGTGGTCAGGATACCCGTTGAAGCCGTGGGTGCTGGCTGGCTTTGTGACTCGCCGCTCGAAAGCTTGAGGAAGTGATGATGATGACGTCACGCTGAAGTAGTTGCACGAAGGCTGCGCTGACGTTCATCACGTCGGGGTCACCAGTTTGGTGGTATGAGGAACAGGGTGTAAAGTTCACTCATTCACCATAGAAAAGGGAGGATCCTCCGACCAGACGGGTGTTGTGTCTGGTGGGCAACTGCCCGACGGTTGTTGTCGGGACGTTGTATATACCTATGCTAGTTGCGTGGTAAACTCTGCTTGTGCGATGCAGTATTTGCGTGACGTCCGTCAGTGTGACGCGTAGTTCGCATGTGGCGATGTTGATGCCGCTACAATTTTATAAAAAATGATATTTAATTATTATTTTATACACAATGACATGAATATTTATTTGTAAAGTATTCAATTATTTTAATTATTGTGAATGTGAAGACTATGTGGGTTATAGCTTTTTTTTATCATTTTCTTTTATTCTCAGTTAGTGTTAATTATGGTCTGGCACTTTGAGTCATATAAGTGGCCTACCCAAATGTCCTTTCTTTGGTATTGATCGTCGCATCGTTGAGCTCCTAATGTTCTGAGTAGAGCTGCACGATTACTGACAAATGCGTGCACTGACTGGTCAGGTCCACTCAATCTCTGTGGTTCTTTCCTCAAAAGACCATTTCAGACACCAATCTACATGGCCTTTACATGATCTGACCAAGATTATGTCTGGACTTTAAAAGAGACTGTGACCTCTGAGTTTGTTTCGGCCTTTCTTCTCAGAGTAGTCAGATACGAAACGCCGACCTCATCTAGTTTTTAAAATATGATTGACGTGTAAAAGTATTTGTACAAACCTACTTACAGAAATAAAAATCATTTATCATCATAATAACATAGAGTGGATAATACATTAGTTATCGCACTTGCAGTAACAAATTATTATTTCGAGAAATCTTATTTCGTTTTAGATTTGTATTACATAAACACATTATGTGTAATATTCGTGGAAAACAGGATTTTATAAAAAAAGTGTTTTTTTATTAAATTGTGTCTCGTAAATTGTTTTACCGATATTGCATAAAATAACAAGGTTGTTGTGAATATAATAATATTAAAAAATCTTCAGAGAGGTAATAAAACCGTTGTATTTTCTTCTTATGACAAACCCCCCTTTTTAGGCTGACCCCACATTAGGCGTGCGCGTTCCTCGGGCGTGGAGCGTCGCGTTTTGCTGCGGCGTGTGGGGGGGGCAGTGCACGCGGCGCTCGAGTCCGTTGTCTACAGTGCACGCCCAACGAACGCGCACGCAATGTGGGGGACGCCTTAAAGGACGCCTATGTCCAGCAGGACGTCTTTCGGCTGAAATTTTTATTTATTTTATTAGGTTCACCAACAATTGATTACACTGATACAATCACATAATACATTAAAAAAAATAAAATAACAGTGCATCAGTTACTTATAGGTAAACGCCACATGCATAAAACAATGGATTAGAGAAATGATGATGATTTTCTTAACAGGGTACCTCTGAAGACATACGAAGCGAACAACGCTCGCGACGCGCTCGCTAAGGCCGTGTACAGCCGCCTGTTCGACTACATCGTGCATCGCATCAACACCAGCATTCCCTTCCAAGCGTCCGCTTACTACATCGGAGTGCTGGACATCGCTGGGTTTGGTAAGTTTTCCTACCCTTTATATTTAGTAGCTGGATGAGATTTGCCGAGGATCGAGTTAAATGGCGTCCGATTGGAGAGCCTATGACCAACAGTTCAACCCGACTAGTTTCAGGGTCTAAACGAGTATTGTGCGTTGTAAAAAAGTCAGCATGAGACTGGAACAAAGTATTTCACTACCTAAATGTATGAATCGTGTTAAATAACTTCTTTTTCATTAAGCTGTATGTTACTAGTGAGTCGTTGGAGTATCTTTCAAATAAATAAATAAGGCAACATTCTAAAACACATACACACACACTCACGCCTTCTTCCCACGCTACGCTCCTTACGTGCTCGTTTTGCTTCGTTTACGTTCATACATCTGGTCATACACGCACGCCGGATGCAAGTACTACGCACCTGACCTTTCTGAAGAACATCACCAATTAGGTCACTATATGTCCTCCTAAAGCCTCCCGCGAAACCAATGATAAAAAAAAAAAATTAACCTTCATCCACAGAATACTTCCAAATGAACAGTTTCGAGCAGTTCTGCATCAACTACTGCAACGAGAAGCTACAGCAGTTCTTCAACGAGCGCATCCTGAAGAACGAACAGGAGTTGTACAAGCGAGAGGGGTTGAACGTACCGGAGATCAGATTCGTGGACAACCAGGATTGCATTGGTAAGGCTTTTTAAGAAGTGCCTCTACACAGATAAGAGAAAATGTTATGTCTGACTTTTGTCGATAAAATTACATGGTGTTTTTCCAACTAGGCAAGGGAACTAGAATCGTTTTGTCATTATTTTCCACTGATCTTTCGATTTTGTCGCGACACATTTAGAGGCTGGCCTTTTTCCTCTAGGACGGCCGAACTACCTTTCGGGCTTGTATCTAATGTTCGCCGACAGGCCACGATCTGACCGCCCATTGTGTCACCCTATGTAAAATTTCTGCATTTATATCTGTATTTTTAGGGTTCCGTACCCAAAGGGTAAAACGGGAACCCTATTACTAAGGCTTCGCCGTCTGTCTGTCCGTCTGTCACCAGGCTGTATCTCCTGAACCGTGATAGTTAGACAGTTGAAATTTTCACAGATGATGTATTTCTGTTGCCGCTATAACAACAAATAGAAAACAAACAGAATAAAATAAATATTTAAGGGGGCTCCCATACAACAAACATGTGTTTTTTGCTAGTTTTTGCCCTATAATGATAACGGCAATCGGTAGACTCTTGAAATATTCACAGAATATTTAGTTAGGATATATTCACTTTACAAATAAATAATTAAATTAAAATAAAACAAATATTTAAGGGGGGCTCCCATACAACAAACGTGATTTTTTTTGCCATTTTTATAGATAATGGTACGGAACCCTTCGTGCGCGAGTCCGACTCGCACTTGGGTGGTTTTTATGGTGTACACTGTACATAATAAAGAGTATTCTATTCTTTTCTGGTTTGACGTTTCGATGGATTCGTGTTAACAAATATAACGAGTCGTTCTGCGTACAGTCTTTAGACCAGAAACTTTTTTGCAACAATTAAATTTACCTAGATATTGAATTTTTATAACTTAGTTTAAAAAAAAAAATAGTTTTTACACCAAACTTTTGTTTGGAGGCCAGCTAGAAAAAAATAACTAATAGGTTTTAATTGGCAGAGGTAACTAGTTTTGTGATGGGAAGGTGGTCCCAGGTGCTCCATCAATCCCTACCTAGTCTTTAAGGGCCGATTCCACTGGTGGAAATCTAAAACTGAGCAATTTACTGCATTTTGAGGAGCTATTCTGCTCATCATGCCGAAGATCCTCATCAGATCTTCACCAAAATTCTATGAAACAAACTTAAAGTTACTACCTTTGAAATAAAAAAAGAACTATCGAAATCGGATCTCATACTCAAGGCGGAGATATCCAGTAGCCCCCTTTTTGCCCCTTTTTGGAGGAAGTATCAAAAGTACCAATCAAAAATCCCCGATGACAAAAAAATATACATTTAATACATGTATGTGTGTTGTGTAACATAAATGATACAGTCGTAAAACCTCTATACCAAGTTTCGTCTAGATCGATTGTAAAATACGACCTGGGGTTCTACTCGGAACATAAATCCGAAGTATCGGCCGAATGTTCGGCCGTTTCCTGACTACAGCTGCCTATGGCTGACAACGGCAAAAGAAAAACGACTATCAAAGATATAAGTCAAACATGTGACTTGAAATCGGATAAGGATTCAAAGTCAAAAAACTAAACTTTGTAAGTCAAGAAACGTCCGAACATTCGGCCGATACTTCGTATTAACGCTTCGGAGTAGACCCCGTGTAGAACACTAGCAAGAAACTGATAGAGGAAAGCACATTTTACGACTTGATGCAGAGACGCTTCGCTCAACTATACAAATGTTATTACTTCAGATTTAATCGAGAGCAAGAACCACGGTATCTTCCATTTGCTGGACGAAGAATCGAAGCTTCCAAAACCTGAGTTCGGTCACTTTACACATTCCGTACACAAACAACTGGCTGTAAATAACAACAGGTAACGTAAAACAAGAGTACTAAATGACCTGATACGTTTATTTATTCATTCAGTAGTCACCCTTACATTTTTATACATATAACATTGTCCTCTAACGTCCGGATGTACTACAGTCAACCGAACGTTCAAAGTAACAATTTGACGTTGACAGCGTATACAGGTTGTATTAGAAAGGTACGGTCAAATTTAAGAATGTGGTACAGACCATCAAACTGCACAACTTTCTCCATGGAACCAACATTGTAGTCGAGAAAAAAATATCAGCTGTCCCTGTCTCATCTACTCGACCCAAATGTATGGGATGGCAGAGGTTGGTCCTATGGAGAAAGTTGTTCAGTTTGATGGTTTGTACCACACCCTTAAATTTGACCACATCCTTCACCACTTCCTAGTGCTTTAGCTGGGAAGAAGAAGTGGCGCAACAAACTCCCCAGCAGCACAGCTGTCTGTTCAGTTAGAAATACTTGATTGTATACAATAGAATGTAAAATAATTTGCATTACGCAACACAAAACATTAAATTAAATTATTTGCTCGCGAATGTATTAGCTAGCACACGCCTTTTATCGTGTAGGTACTGGATTTTCAACGCACGGCTTAGCGCTGAGGGTTAAAAATCCAACAGAGCGCGTTTCGGACGCGCTGGGATGCGCTCTGCTGAATTCGCAATGCTCGGCTCAATACCAAGAGTTACAGTATTTTTACCAAACAAAGCGACGCGCGCTTTACTTGTGGTTACCAAGTGTACAAACACGCTGTGAATGTGTGTGTGTGCAGCAGCTCTCGGTACAGTCCGAGACAATGGCGGAGTCGGAAATGTGTGTGTGTATTATGTGTTGACGCTACTCGTCTTCAGTGTTTGTACACTTGTTTACCACAAGTCAAGCGCGCGTCGCTTCGTGCGATATAAATATTATATGCATATGACATAACAATCTTACTTTTTTCAGGTTACAAGTCCCGCGCACGTCTCGTCTGAAGGCTCACCGCACACTGCGCGATGATGAAGGGTTCTTACTGCGGCACTTTGCTGGTGCCGTCTGCTATAACACGGTAATTATTATAACAAATAACCTCTTGTCGATCATGTAACCTGCTTGGTTTTGGTTATTTGTAAACTTCAAAAGTCAATATCGCATTGTTTTATGTCCTAACTCAGGTCATGGTGTACCCATAATTATAGGCCAATATCCATACTCAAAACTAGAGAAAATTATAAACAGTACACTAGTTAACTACCTAGAAAAAGGCATAGTCTAGATATATCTAAGTATATAATCATCATTTTATTTACACACACTCTAATAATTATTTACATCTGTAAGGCGTCCTCGTAACATAATGTCCGGTTTGAAAACCAGCGTCGGGCACTAGTTGTCTGGCATTTATGCTGAACTGGGCCTATTTCGCGGAGCCGTGAGGGGCGGAACACACAGAAAAGACGTAAGACGAGGTCGCGCCACAGACGTATACGTGGCCGTGACCGCATCTCGCCCACGCCCTTTCTTTTCTGTTTATTTTGTGTCGCGATGCTTCTATACATTTTGTATGAAAATTTATTGAAGGGGCGCCGCGTCTGCGACGCGTCCTCGTCTTGCGTCTTTTCTGTTTGTCCCGCCCCTGACGCACACAATACTATTTTAAGTATTTTCTGTTTCTTGTTTTTGTGTGCTTTAACCTGGGTCAAATAAATTTAGGTTATTTATTTCTGTTCTATTAAGTCTCATCAATAAATCCACTTCCAAATATCGCTCCTGCGTCCGACTTTTGTCAACTCAAAACTAAACTACGCATTTTCCTCCACAGAACCAATTCATAGAGAAGAACAACGACGCCCTCCACGCATCTTTAGAGTTCCTCGTCCAGGAATCGAACAGCAAGCTAGTGCAGCAGCTGTTCCAGAATACCGATAATAACAACGCTAAAGGGAAACTCAACTTCATCTCTGTGGGAGCCAAGTTTCAAGCGCAACTGTCGCAGTTAATGGACAAATTAAAGGAGAACGTGAGTTATTATAACATTTTTGACAGTCCTAAAATTATTTTACATGGCACTTTTTTAAGTCGAATATTTTCACTCGTGCTCCGGATTTTCAATTTTCGGCGTCGAACCGAGCGTTGAGAATCCAACGAAGTGCATCCCTAGCGCGTTGAAAAAGTGCACAGTGGGATTTTCAACTCACGGTGCTAAGCCTAGCTAGCTTGAAAATCCAATGTGCAGCAAGAAACGTCGCGTTATAAAGAACGCCCCGTGCGAACCTAGGCTTACCGTATATTGTGTAAAGTTCACGGAGCGAGTTTTTTTTTATTGGGTGGGTTTTATCAAATAACTTTCTCCTGCTCTGGGCGGAGCAGGAGGACGCTTCAGACTTTTACTGACTAAAACCCACCCGTGTTCCTTCCGTTACCTGTGTGCCGGGGCCACGATATCCCTTTCGGACAAACTCGCAACCCTGGCATGCATTGGCCTTAACGGACCTCGTCAGTTCGTCATCACCTTGAGGCACGCGTGGAACACAACGCGCCGTCGAACCGGGCCTGGTCCTTATCGGACGGCGAGCTACCCTTCGATCACCGTCCGCAAGCCCACGCCTACGGTGGCCGAGAATCGGCCTGCGACTCCCGACACCAGGTCTTCAGGATATAATATTATAATGGTTCAAATAACACTTAATGTTTGCCTAAAAACTGTGCTCATGATAAATTGATTCCCATAGCACAAGTGAAGCCGATTCTGTACACATTTTTGTGAGCAATATAGTGTTGACAAGTTTTTGAAATGCAACAAAATATTTCAAATAAATGTTTAATTTATTT
Organism: Tiliacea aurago; assembly: GCA_948098905.1. Classification (NCBI taxonomy): domain Eukaryota; kingdom Metazoa; phylum Arthropoda; class Insecta; order Lepidoptera; family Noctuidae; genus Tiliacea; species Tiliacea aurago. The sequence goes on from OX402582.1 coordinate 24,165,096, forward strand.
TTCTATTATTATTTATCTCTTACAATGCTGGGGGGGGTTTAATAGTGCAATCCTCCAATAAAACATAGGATACTGCAATTTCTTATCGCAATCACTTTCTTTCCAGGGCACAAACTTCGTCCGCTGCATAAAACCAAACTCCCGCATGGTGGGGCGCGAGGTGGAAGGTTCCCTGGTACTGACTCAACTGGAGTGCTCGGGGACTATCGCCGTGTTAGAGCTCATGGAGCATGGCTACCCATCACGAGCGCCCTTCAATGATCTACACGAGATGTACAAGAAATATCTGCCGCAAAAGCTGCACAAACTGTCCGCTAAACTGTTCTGTGAGGTAAGTGAATGGGGAAGAGAACTGTCAAATCAGATCGGCATAGATGGCGCTAAATGTTTGTTACTTTTAGTCATCTGCCAATGGGTTTCTTTGTTAAAAATTTGCTGCGATATGGCGCAGTGTTCACTCAAACACTCAGCGCTCTCTCGTGGCAAAGCTTCCAGCGAACAGCCCCCTTAATACGCAGATATATGCCAGTGACCTTGAGTGGTTAGCTTGCAAGTCTGAAACATTATTATATTGTAGTCAGGGACCGTACAACCCCGGTTAAGAGTTAAGCCTTTCGAAGGGGTAACCCATTCAATGGGTTACCTTTATCATCATATAACCCATTGAAAGGGTTTTATATTAGAAACCCATTGAAAGGGTTACATGATAACCCATTTAATGGGTTCTATACCTACTTGAAACCCAGTAACATGAAAAAATCATAATATGTTATTTCGATATCCGCCCAGCACGCGTAGCATGACCAATTCTATCTTTATTCTACCCAGGGACCATTTTGGTTACCATTTTAGAAAAACCCATACGGTGTGGGTAATTTTTGAATGGCTTAAATTAAGCCGTTCAAAAGGGTTACCGCTGCCGTATGGGTTTTTATCGAAAACCCTCTCAATGGGTTACCAAAATTTAATTGAAGCCGTTCATAAGGGTTACTCTTATCGTATGGGTTTTTGTTTAACCGCTTAGAAAAACCCTATCGAAAACCCTTTCACTGGGTAACCAAAATGGTCCCTGATTGTAGTTCAGTGAAGTAAGGTATTCGTTTTTCACAAAGCTGAGAGTTTAAAACACCTTTTTCGGTCGATAATGCCAGTTGACTTCCTTTCAAGGCTCGCGGGCTTAGGGTTGGGTGGCTGGCCTTGCTTTAAACCTCCAATACTAACCTCACATTATCATTTTTCCAGGCCATAGTTCACAGTCTCGGCCTCTCAGACAAAGACTACAAGTTCGGCGTGACCCGCGTGTTCTTCCGGCCGGGCAAGTACTCCGAGTTCGACACTATGATGAAGTCGGACCCGGACAACTTGAAGTCCATCGTGGACGCCGTCCTGTCCTGGCTCGTCAAGTCCCGCTGGAGGAAGTCCATCTTCGCTGTCCTGTCCATTATTAAATGTGAGTAGTTTACGATTTATTCGGTGTTTGACACTATAGGGCCTTTTTAATTAATTGAAACTTCACAGACGTCATAGGCATCTCAATCTGCCTAAACGTTTCCCAACTCGGGTCGGCTACCAGACTAACCGGATGAAGCTGAATACTATTATACCGTTTAATAATGTACGCACACAATTTACCTACTTTTTCTTTTTTTATTTATAAATAAGTTTTTTTTATTTTTATTTAAACATATAATTTCTAGGTTGCTAAATATTATATTTAATGTAACTAAAAAGTCAGTTTACAAAAACTCTGTATTCGATAACAACTGCATTAGTATAATACTGTATTGTATCTGTGTTACTAGCTAGTTTTTAAATAGTTTACAGTGGTACCCAATTGATAAGGCGCGTCGTGAATCTTCGTTCGCACAGAAAACAAATTAACGAAAGTGATAGATATGCGGATATTGCGGAGGGCGAAGCCCTTGGACTTAAGAAGGAGCAAATAAGAGACGGATAGCTGGTAGCACACTGACGTTTATTTACAAGTCAAGATGACAGATTATCAATACCATAGATCAAACCTAAACTATATAACATTCCTTCCCCTAGCTTGACAAAATAAACTTAAATCAAAAACTCTAATAAAAACGCTTATAATCTACTCTAGGCACAGTTCGCAGGGTTTTCCCTTCAACCGTTTGTCTTATTGGCGGTGGAGGCTGACTTGATTCCATAGGAGCAGTCCCATGAGTTGCATCTGTTGCATCGAAGAATTCTTCATCTTTCTCTGTCGAACTTTCTCTATTTTCCTCCCCCCCAGTATCCGACGCACTTCCATCCCTCGGAGGTGCCGGGTTCGGTTCCAACTGTTTCGAAGTTATTTGTAGAGTAATATCTTCTAATTCAATAGGACATTCAGTCGGCCCGTGGAAGTTGTTTGCTGTGCCGTGGAATGCCAGTAATTGATTTTTGTGTTTTTTTACTTTCAACAAGGTATTGCAATCCTGGACAATATACACGACTTTTCCTATTTTTTTTTTATTATTATGCCTCTATTCCAAGTCCCTTGTTTATTTGTGCTGTTTTTTTTTATACAATACGCTGTCTCCTTGTTTAAAAAATTTAATTGTTTTGTCATTTTTCTCATTAGACTGCAAACACTGTTTGTTTTCGACGTTTCGGGTGAGAGTGGCAGACGCCGGTGAAATTAAATCTAACCGTGATCTCAGTTTATGACCGAATACCAACTGGGCAGGTGAACAGCCCGTTGCAGAATGAATGGAATTTCTATAATCAAATAGATATTTAAGCAAGTTATTATTTAATCCCGTAACATTACTACTACTTAGCAGGAGGTCAAAAAAGGAATCAAATCTTGTATAGATTTGATTCCTTTTTTGACCACCTTCACGTAGCTTTCCGCCTGTCCGTTACTAGCCGGATGATAGGCCGGCGACGTCACATGCGAAATACCGTTTGAAACACAAAATGTCCTAAATTCTGAGGAAGTAAACTGTGTGCCATTGTCACTAACTACAGTATGCGGTAAGCCAAATCGTGCCATGTATTCATACATTTTATGAATTACCGATAATGATGACGTACTCGTTCCCATATCGTAGGCTTCTACCCACTTCGAGTACGCATCCACAATCACAAAATAGGAACGGTTATGTATGGGGCCGAGAAAATCTATGTGAATACGATAGAATGCCTGCGGTGGATGTGGCCACAGAGCTGGCGGCGCGCGCGCAGGCAGCTGTCTCAACTGTAAACAAACCTCACAATTCGCAATCATTTTCTCTATGGCGATATCAATTCCTGGAAACCAAAATCTGCTGCGCGCTTCGGCTTTCGTTTTCACAATACCCAAATGTGACTTATGTAGCTCTAATAATAATTTTGTCCGCAGTGTCTCTGGAATAACTACTTTGTGCCCTCGCATAATACAACCACCTTCATACGACAACTGATTTTCACATAACAAATAAGGCTTAATTAATTCATCTGATACTCGCTTAGGCCAGCCTTTAACAATGTATTAAATAACTTTAATTAATACTGGATCTTTTTGAGTTTCAACACGAATTTCGCTAAGTGTAACGGGTAAACTACCATCGATAACAAAGTTGACAAACGACGCGCGATCTTCTACAGGGACTAAACTATCGTCAGCCCGGTAGCCACTCCCCCCACCAGCCACCGTTGCCTCACTGTCTGGTAGACTGGCGCGCGATAAAAAATCTGCGCTGTTGTCGGTGCTGCGAATGTATTCGATGGTGTAATTGTAACCACTCAGGAACATCGCGTAACGCTGCAACCTGTTTGCTGAGACTTCTGGAATACCCCGATATGGACCAAAAATAGATAAAAGGGGCTTGTGGTCGGTACGGAGCACAAACGGAACTGACCTTCCATATAAGTACTGGTGAAAACGACGCACTCCGAAAATAATAGCAGTAGCCTCTTTTTGTAACTGAGAATACCGCTTCTCTGCTGCATTCAGTGTGCTACCAGCTATCCGTCTCTTATTTGCTCCTTCTTAAGTCCAAGGGCTTCGCCCTCCGCAATATCCGCATATCTATCATTGGCGACGAGGACCCACGACAAGATAAAAAAAAACATGGCTCACTTCGGTATTTTGTCAAGTTTTGACCATATCAACCAGACATGGCAAAATTATTAGCAGCGGATTTTGCAATGGTACATTGCGAATGATGTCGACAATGTGAAGGACCCAATAGGTGTAAAACGACGGGCAATACTGCTGAGTGCACTCGCCGACGGCACATAAGCTTGCGGCCGATATGGCTTTGCCAAAGAATATATCGCAGGTGCCTTTCGAAGACATTCTCACTCTTCTTGACAATCACTTTACGCCAAAAAAATGTGGTTTTGGCGAGCGGTATAACTTTTATGCCGCTACTCAAGGTCTGGAAGAGACATTTTCGCAGTGGGCTGCTAGGCTTCGCGGTCTGACCACGCATTGCGGATTTCTGAATGTAGAAGAGGCGCTGCGCGACCGTTTTGTTATGGGTATGCTGCCGGGACCGGAGAAAGATAAGCTTTTCGCGCGTGACCTTCTAGAAACTACTCTGGCTAAAGCAGTGGAGTTGGCGGAGAGCGTGCATAGCGCACGCAAGGGAGCAGCAGCATCGTCGTCGGCAGCGGCACAGGCGCTACCATCGAGTGAGCCTTTGTTCAAAATCGAAACCAACTCAAAGGAATCGAGTATCCACAACGAAAAGTGTTCAGTTTGCGGCTACAAGAACCATAAAACGTCTCAGTGTCGGTTTGCAAGCTATACTTGCAAAAAATGTAACGTAAAAGGCCACCTACGTCGCATGTGTAAAAAGATAAATTTCGTAGGAACTGGCGGGTCGGACGAGAGTGGCGATGACGGTAAGATAAAAAAAATATGTTCATTTAGAGGTGAACCTATGACTGTAGTAGTTTCGATTCAAAGTATTAAGCTAAAGTTCGAAGTAGATACCGGATCGGCAGTCACAGCGATTTCAGAAAAAGTATATAAAAAATATTTTAAATTGTTGCCATTATCACAAACGACGGATCAATTGTTTACATACACGGGGTGTGTTATTCAGTGTTTAGGAATAGTGCAATTGCCTGTTACATACTTGGACAAGACACAGATTGTTAATGTAAGAGTGATTCGCGATGGTGGCCCTCAATTTTAGGGCGAGACTTTATTAGTTTGTTTGGATTACACATTTCGCAAATCAATTATTGTACAACAAATCAAATTGCTGAACAGTTCAAATTACAATTTCCATCAGTTTTCTCAGATGAATTAGGTGTATTTACAAAATATAAAGTTAAGTTACAGTTGAAAGAAAACGCAAAGCCCATTTTTTTTAAAGCTCGTCCGATAGCGTTTGCACTTAGAGATAAAAGAAACGGTGAGATTGATCGTTTGGTACGTATAGGTGTGTTAAAACCGGTTCAATTTTCAGATTACGCCTCACCAATTGTGCCTATATTAAAGCGCGATGGTTCAATCAGGTTGTGCGTTGATTATTCGGTAACTGTAAACAAACAGCTGGTCGTCGAACAGTATCCGTTACCGACTGCTCAAGAACTTTTTATAAAATTACACGAGGGTCAACAATTTAGTAAATTGGATTTAACGCAAGCTTACTCACAATTTGTGTTAGATGAGAAAAAAAAAAGAAAAAAAACTAAATAAAACTATATAACAGAAAGAATGCTTAAAACTTACAATCAACCTTAGGTCACTATTATAAGGTTCATAATACACTGGAGCTGCTAGCGTGCACTCGATCAGAAGTATGGCGGCTGACAAACATGCCACGCGGCGCGCGCTAACATGGCGGCAGCTGCCGACCAATAGCGGTACAGGAAAAAGAACCGCGGTGCGTGGAGCGTGCCGATTGGTCAATAGCATTTCCCGCACTTTTAAAATTCACTTTCTGCGCAGGTACATCGGTAAGCCATATCAATTGGGTACTACCTTTGTAATCTATGGAGAACGTAGTGGGTAGCATAATTGTAATAATGTTGTAAAAATGTTCATAAGTAATTAATATTTATGATAGATATTATGACTGTTTTTTTATTGTGCTACTGTTTGCTTTTCCATAGATGAATAAATATCGTCATAGGCAACTAATAGCAAAAAAAAACTTATAAATCACAGTAAATATTGTCTGTCCAAGATAAGGCGTTTTACGCGCGTACGAAAACCTGCGCACAGACTCGCGCGTAGCCAAGAAATTATATTCCGTTTACGTACTCGACCTTTTACGCGCTAGTCCAGATACTCGGGGCTCCTTGTATTTAGTATAAATACAAGTTATGCACGTAAAACATCTTATCTGGACAAGCTGTATGATGAATTTTCTTTATTACTCCTCAACTTTGCACAGCGGGCCTAGCACGGGCGTGTCAAGACGTTTGTGACAAGACATGATAAATTATGTCATGTCAATCAATGACGTATTATAAATAGACGCGTCATACACGAACATTACTGCCGACAAACTGTCACGCAGTTTGGCAGGTTTATAAAATGTGTACAAGTGTTTGGTCCAAAATAAATGATTTATTTATTTATTTTTAGTGCACTCAAAAACAGCGTAAGCCATTATTGTAGCTACATACTTGCATACAATCATACAGCGCGTGAAGAAAAGGAAAGACCTATACCGATATCTGTTGTTAGAAAGAGATGAACATACATATTTAGTTACGTCCCTAGCTGCTGCATGTTCATTGGCGCGTACGTAATAATAATAATTATTATTGTAAATGTCGGGCAATTGCCTGGCATTTACTTTGCCATTATTGAGCGCAGGTAACGCATCTAAAGGTAATACATCATTGATGTCAATACTGTTTATCGCTCAAACTGTCATGTCACAGTAGGCCGTGCTCGCCCCGCTGGTCTTCGTATTAAACTAATCTAAAAAAAATCTTCAACAGTAAAGAACAAGATAGTCTACCGCCGAGAATGTCTAATCCTCTTACAAAAGACGATCCGCGGTCACTTAGTCCGTCGTAAACACCGCCCGCGGTACCAAGGCATCGCCAAGATCAACGCGTTGCAACATAACCTCAAAGATATGGAGTCTGTGACGTCACAGTTGAAGAAAGAGAAGGATAGTGCGCAGAGGAATATCGAGAACCTGAGGAATTCTATTAGGAATGCTTGTGCTACTATAAAGGTAAGAATTTTGCACTTATTACTTCGTATCAGCCCGAATTATATGAGAACTAGCTTTTGTCCGCGGTTTCGTCCACGTGGAGGTCGGAAATTATTCCACAGAAACGTACTACCGTAACGCGCACACCAAACAATCAACCTCCCAATGGGCATGTTTTTTCCGATTTCATATTTCAACCAATTTACACAAAACCCTAATGAATTATACACCTTGCCCGTGAATCACTTCCTCTGTTGGTGAAAAACGTATGAAAGTCCGTTTTCATGTGTTTTTTTTTTGAGTTTATCGCGTTCAGACAGGCAGATGCGGTGAGGGAACTATGTTATATAATACTAGCTACGCCCCGCGGTTTCACCCGCGTAAGTCTCGATTCCGTGGGAAAGCCACCCTTAACACTTAGGGGTATAAAAAATAGATAGTAGCTGATTCTCAGACCTACTGAATATGCATTTAAAATTTCATAAAAATCGGTCAAGCCGTTACGGAGGAGTATGGTAACTAACATTGTGACACGAGAATTTTATATATAAGATGTAGTGATAGCACATCATCATCATTTCAGCCCGGAATTAGGAACATGAACGAACATCAAACACTTTGTTCGCATGTGCGTACCACTAACGAACATCCAAACATTGTGTTACTCAAAACTGTTCGTGGCGATCCAATTTTGTTGGTTCTGTGTGGTCGGTGTATGGTGTCCGTGTTCGCTATGATAATTTACGTCCACACGTACGAACCAAATGTTCGATGTTGTAGACCATTTTCTATTATGCTAGATAACCGGTATTTTTGACGGGCCTACACTGTCTTCTCATACCGCTGTGGTTTGAAAACATTGTAAAAGCCAATTATTTTTAAAAGAGTAACCGTGGAGTTTCTTGCCGACTCTTCTCCATAGGAAACGACCAATTGGAACCGTGCACCTACCTTCTGACGTTTCATAAGTGCCCATGTAGGCTTATGTGAAATAAAATATTTTGATTTTGATGTTCACCATGTTTTGTTCGTACGGCTTTATGTATTGATGTAGACACGGCTACACTTCAAGCTATACATTTCCAGTTTATGCTAATCTCGTATTTTAGAGGATTTCCGTACAATGTGAGGTCAGCGTATACTGGAAATGTATAGCTTGATGTGTAGCCGTGTGTACAACGGGCATAGGGTCAATCTCAAATAGTTCCGTTCTACCGCTAATAACGTTCCTGTATGTAAAACTATTCAATGTAATACTTTTATTTCCAGTCCAATGAAAAAATAACCCGCGCGGAAATCGACAAGCTATACACAAAGTTGACGAAAGACGTCGAAACACAAATGTCTACACTACAAAAGCTAATGGTTGACCAAAAGAATAGGTGAGTTAATATATAAAACCTGGCTGTGAAGTGTTCGCGGACGAATGGGAGACGATCATGTCAGCTTGTCTGGGCCTCAAGTCTGCTATTACAATAGTGTCAGAATGGTCGATCATTGATTTCATAATTGTTGCTTTTGACAAGTTTGGCAATCTACTATTATAATGGCGTCATTAAGACTTTCCAATGGTCGGCCACTGACACTACATTGAAAGAAATTGCATTTATTGGTACTCTCGTACATAATGACAAATGAATGACATTTCTACTAATGGGTTTTATAATAATGGCAATACGACAATGCCATTGTAATAACACAATTCTATTACGAGAACATTGACCGGCCAATGATCGACCATTATGAATTTAGCAGATTACGAACTTTTAGCAAAATGACAATGGCATGACTCGTGTTGGAATGACTGAATTTATAAAAATAGCAGACTTGGGCCCCTGGAGTTCTGTGAGATGAATGTATGAATTATTTTGTCCAATTAACTTTAACTAATGTAATTGGTGGATAGCTGTTTTATGTTATATTTCAAATGTTGATTGAAATTACATTATTGAGAAGATTGTGTGTGTATGACCAGATTTATGAACGTAAACGAAGCAAAAGGAGTATGTAAGGAGCGGTCTGTAGTTTCTGCCTACCCCCATGGGAAGAAGGCGTGAGTTATGCATGTATGTACACACGGCTACACATCAAGCTATAAATATCCAGTATACGCTGACCTGTCATTGTACGGAAATGTTATACAATGCAAGATCAGCTTATGCTGGAAATGGATAGCCTGATGTGTAGCCGTGTGTACACTGTACATATGTTTTTGTTATAATTGTAAGAATAGGAATGATGACTAATATTAAAAATGTTCGTACAAATAATGTTATTTCAAAGAAGGCTTCGTAATATGAGATAATTGAAAAAATCTGTAAAATCGATGGAAATATGGAGAAGCTACACGCTTTAAAAGTTTTTGGAAGGAATTATTCCCGTCCTTGTCGCGCGGTACGGATAATGTAAGGCGCTAGTATGAAGTTACATAGTTGTGACGTCACTTCTGTGATAGTGCCGTCTTTGTCTAGCAGTTATTTTAAAAGGTTTATAACTTGACAATGTTTTAAGCTTTTACACTTTTATAATATTGTATGCACTATATGCAAACAAATATTTTTGAGAGTTAAAAAAAAATACATCATCCCTATTAAATATCTCCTTCGTGTTATCGAATGTAATCAAGATTTTCAACATAAAAGAGTGAAAAACTGTATTATTACAACTAAATATTTTAACTAGGTACTTACTAAATTAAATAACTAACTACAAAATTAAATGTACTGCTAGAAGAATGTCCGATGATTCTAGATCATATTCATAAATACAGTTACAGTCTGGCCGTTGAGAGAATGCTTTCCTAACAGTTGGTTAATTTCTAGTTGTAATAAGGATCAAATTTTGACGCCACGGTTGGCGCAGTGGTTAAGCGATTGACTGCTGCGCTGCGTGTCGCGGGTTCGATTCCCGCACGGAACAAATATTTGTATGACCTACAAGTAGTTGTTCCGGGTCTGGCTGTTTGTGTATGTGAATTTAAATGTTCATAAACGCACCCGTGTGGGGCAACGTTTAAAAAAAAAATTGCTGAGCACATATTCGTTAGTATAAAACTCAGATGTCAGGAACGCATTCTCTCAACGGCTGGACTGTAGTATACGGGGGATATATCAGTGTGAGTGATAAGTAAAGATAAACTACGATAACATAGCGCCCCCTTCTAATTACTGTTTCAATGTATGTAGTCAAATCCTTACGAATAAATATAAGGTGTATCTATTCATACACGAAATCTCTTAAGCGGTCATTGTACTGATCATTATGAACAACTTTTACTATGGGGACCAAACCTGATATCGCGAAGAAAAGAATCTACTGTTCATGTACATTTTGACGAGCTATGAGAACATAAATGTCGGGAACAGCTGATTTTGTTTTTACAATTTCAGGTTTGTTCCCATCGTAAAAGTTGTTCATAACGATGAGTACAATGACCCCCTTAAGAGATTTCGTGTATGAATATATACACCTTATATATAATTGTTTTTTTTTTTGTTTGACGGTAATCTCAGTACGCACACAATGTGTTGTGAGTCTTGGTATCGCCTTGTAAATACTGTCATAAATACTTTCAAACGTTTTGAATTTCGGAGGGGCGCGCCATGTTATTGTAGTTTATCTGTAACGTGAACATTATCGTATCAAACATATTATTTATTTCAGAGACGAACAAGAAAAGTTACGGAAGATGGAAGCTGAAATGCGCGCTGCTGAAGAGGCAAAGAAACGTGAACAGGACAGGATAAAGCAAGAGGAAGAACATCGTAGACTGTGAGTACAACCCGCTTATAAAGATAAATCTTGATAATAGGTTATATGTTCCGTATGGGGATCGAATCCGTGGCTCTGAGCATAAAAAGCTAATCATAATAAAAAATAGAAAGTTATTCTTGAAAAGTATGCATCGAATGCATAACCTCCTTATTTAAAGTCGGCTAAAATGTAAATTAATGACAAACAAGGTTAGAAGTTATTTTGCTTCTGTTAGATTTGCTTGTTACTTTACATTCAAGCATAAAACTCAATGTTTTTGCTGAAATAATAAATGCTCTGTAAATTATTAAAATGATGAAAAAAATGCTTCTAAATAACCATTTTTATAGTAAAATGCAAGAAAAAAAACAAAAAGAGAATTGCGACCCTGCCAGGATTCGAACCTGGAATCTTCTGATCCGTAGTCAGACGCGTTATCCATTGCGCCACAGGGCCAGTTGATAGCGTGATAAAATAGGGCATCGAATGTTGCTGACCTATTTATTAATAAGAACTTCATACGTGCAAAAAAAACAAAATGTTTTATATTTGCTAAAAAGTTTGGAATGTTTTTTTTTTCTTTTTTTGTTGTAATAAAGTTTACCATACAATAATTTAAACATTTTGTATATTACTAGTACTTGTCCTTCATGCCTGTTGTAACAATATTCTATAAAATTTTAGCAAGTCATAGCCTATACAGAAACAACCTCGAGACCTATCGAGGTTGTTTCTGTTTTTAAATCGTATTTACATTTCGTTTACTCTGCGCGTTTGTGCTAAGACCACTGAATCACCTTTCCTTATAATACTCGCAGTAAAGCAGAAATGGAGTCCCGTCGCAAAGCCGAAGAGTTAGAAAGACTGCGGTTAGAGGAACAGGATCGGATCTCCGCACTCAAGATGCAGAAACAAATGGAAGAAGCCGCTAAAGCTGACCAGGAGAACCGAGAAAGGTATACCATTAAAATACACTACAATATAATATTTATAAAATATGGTCACAATTTTTGAATTCAGGGTCTGTTTCATCACCTCTACTTTAATTCCAGTTATCTGGCAAAGTAAACAATTGAAATATGTTTAATCAAATATGTTTAAAGGCTAACGACTATGTTCTATGTTAGCGGGTTTGGTTTCCGCACTTAGTCCTTCATGTGGACCATTGTGCGTGGGCCATGGCGGCCGTCCTTGGTTATTCCAACCAGCCCACCTCCCCCCAGAAGCTGATTAGGTCTCCTGGTCTGCTTAAGATATCTGTGAAGAATCTGAGTGACCCGAGGGTTTCTGTTCTGATCTGGGTGACGCCTGTGCAGGCTAACGACTAATATTACAGTCGCATCGGGCCGCAGTGCACCGAATTCCAAATTTCCAATAAATAAAAGCGCACGATTAAATAAAACGTGGATTAATTGTTTTCCACGGAAAACGGCGGGGGGCGGGTGCGGGGCGGGCTTTACCTGACCCCTCTTACAAAGAAGAATGATGGAAGAGGGGACAGGTAATGCTGGACACCGACTGTACTTAATCTTGGTAAGTTGTAGGTATAAAGAGATTATGTCAAGAGAATGGCCAACATAATTCCGCTGTTGAAATTATAAATCCTGCCTAGCATAGTGATTGTTCTCCCTACAAACACTACCTTTTCATAGATCAATAGACTTAATGAACACATTTCTGATGCTGATAATTAACTAGAGAGTAAACAACAACGGTATTTTCCCACTAAATTAATAGGTTAGAACAAGAGCGACGAGACCATGAAATGGCAGTGCGACTGGCTAAGGAGACGAATGGACACGTTGAAGGTTCCCCGCCTCAGTTACGCAGGTATGTCCTCAATATTTTACTATAGAATAGTTTAATCACTTCGGTCGATTGAATTTTACAGTGCGTTCACTATATCTTGGCGCGTGACGTGATTGGTAGCACAGAATTTTGCCGTCTTAGTTTCAATCAAATGAAATAAAAAATATTTTTATTTCACATAAGCCTACATGGGCACTTATGAAACGTCAGAAGCTAGGTACACGGTTTCAATTGGTCGTTTCCTATGGAGAAGAGCCGGCAAGAAACTGTTTTAAAAAAAAAATGGCTTTTACAATGTTTTCAAATTACAGTGTTAATAATATAATCTTTATAATAGGTATGAGAGGACAGCGTAGGCCCGTCAAAAGTACCAGGTACTTAATAAAATAGAAAAAGACTATTAAGCCTACAACGTCCTCACATTAAAAAAAAAAAAAAATTTGATTAAAATAATAAAAGTAAAAATGCCTTATTTAAATTAAAAATGTAGGTATAATAATGTCAAATAAGAAAAACATTATGTCACTGAAGTTTGTAAAAAAAGATAAAATTAAATTTAAAAAAACATCGTAATTTGGGAGCAGTTAATAGACATACACATACACGTTACATAGACGTTACATAGTTTTGCCGTTAATAAGGTACCAGGGAAGCCACATGTACTGAAGGAATTAATGCCAAACTTCCTTGTCTTCAACGTAGTCCTTAATCTTATGTATATGCTTTTTGATAAGGGCACGTTTGATGTAAGTACGTTTTGAATTTTCCATCACTAAATTTTTGCAATACTAATAGAGTTCAAAATGGTGACTGACAGAACCAATTACATGGCTGCAAAATTCAGTGCTACCAATCTCATCACGCGTCAAGTTATAGTGAACGCACCAGTCCTTTCACAGTTATTTTACCTCTGATTTTGCATCACTGTCAAAATCACAGTGATCTTTATTCTCCTTACAATAAGGTTGATTTTGTCAGAGGAAAAAAAATATGAAAGGACTCGAAGATTGATCTTTACTCAAATCTGACCGATTTCATAATAATCTGTAATGCTGACACTTCACTTGGCGTATTACGGCAAATATTTACGTTATTTAGTTTTTTACCAAGGGGTTAATGGGGGAATTACCCAGTACCTGGGTTGTGGAGGTCAGATAGGCAGTCGCTGCATGTAAAATACTGGTATTCAGCTGCATCCAGTTAGACTGGAAGCCGACCCCAACATAGTTGGGAAAAGGCAGGCACATTGATTGATTGATTTGCGTTTTTTCCTTAATCAAATGAACTTTATTTTTATCACGGTAGAGTTTATTATATACTAGAGACCCGCCCCTGCTGCGCATGGGTTTTATGACTTGACAAAACATCGAGCTTGAATATTAACGTATTATACACATATATTCTCAAAATGATGCTCCAAACCGCATCAAAATCCTTGGCGCAGTTTAGAAGAACAAGACGATCGCACAGAGAAACACGGAAAGCGACTTCATATCAAATCTTTTCATTTTGACTTGAATTTATTTATTTTTTAAATATGTATACCGCAACCAGCGCGGCGTGCGTATAGGACCAGATGAATGAACGTAAACGAAGCAAAAGAAGTACTTAAGATGGAGATAAATATGCAAGTAACCTTGAGTGGTTAGCTTGCTTGTTCCGTACTGAGCTCACGCAACGCGTCGTAGGTTCAGCCAGTAATAGGACTCGCCCATCAAGGAGCGCTGTCCCCAATTTGACGCATTATTAATTTATTATACACAAACCAAAAGGTATTTTAATAAAACGCGTATACTAAAAGATCAATAATTAAATTATCTTTAAATTGGTGAAGGTTTCAGAAAAATACGCTTGGTAGATATTGCGCCGTTCTCAGTTTTTTATCCGCGTTAGACATAACTTTACAAATTTATTTCACTATTTAATATAAACATAATCTAAAATATTAACATATTCAGTTATTGAGATAATGCTCTAATTTACCATATATTTTTTTAAAAAAAATATATGGTAAATTAGACGTGATCTTCAGTATAAAATCATTAAAAGTCGGTTATCGTCGCCTTAATATGTAAGGATCGTAGCTGGTGGCGTTCTATAGTGTTTGCCTACCCCTATGGTAAGTCTGTTTATGTATAAATAAAATACCCTAGTAACGGTAATATTTTGACAAATACTCGCAAGTGAAGTGGCAGCATAAGATTAGACAGATCTATGTTAAGTTTGGGTATCGTTCTCAAAAACGGCCCCTTGAATATGAAATCTTTATTTAATTTCTCGTTGGCTCATTGTAGATCAATATACTATCATTGTATTGAGCTATGATGAATCAAAGGCCACTGACCAATTATGAAAAAATTAAAGTGTAAGTAAGGCCGTGTCGTTTAAAAGCGATTGTCGCGCAAATACGCGATCGCGCTCATGTCACCTTTTGTTCGGTGAGCCTGAACGCGTGGTCGCGCCAACAGAGGGCGTCTTCCGGTTTTCCGAACAAAAGTTGACATATGAGCGCGACTATCGCGTATTCACGCGGCGATCGCTTGCGGGGTCAGAGAGTCAAGATATTAAATGGACATAATTATGTCAACATGACATATTGACATGACATAATTATGTCAACATGACATATTATGTCATTATTTGTATCTGTTATTATTTAATTTCATATTATTATTTTGAGATAATATTAACGAGTACTTTATTAAAATAAATATATTTTAAATGATTATAAACAGTATTCTCACTGTAAAATACGACATCGAGAGCACCAGGTCTGCGAAGTTTCTTCTTGTATATAGCTTTACACGACGATTTGAAATGGTGAACATGTTTTAGTAATATTTATCAACGTTTTAATTTTGTTATTTTAGAACCGAATACACCAATGATTCTCTTTGCTAGCATAGACATTTAAACTAGAAGAATAACGTTTATTTGGTCACAGTTAGCCCGCTTGTAGACGCCCGTAGTTTTCACCGAACAACGGACCGTTTATTTTGCCGGACTCGCAGTGTTGTATGGCGTGTGTACATGCACCGGACGCCGGACCGGTGTCCAACTCATACAAATATGAAAAACACGATCCGTGGTCCGATGGAAAAAACGCGCGTCTACAAGCGGCTTTACAGAGAACCACAAAATACCATAAAAAAAAGTGAAAATAATGTTTTAACATTACATTTGGGATATTGTTTTTTTTTTTCTAATAAACAAAATTGTTATAATATAAAATGCGATGTTAATATTTTTTTTGTTATAATTCTGAATAATTTCAAACGAATCATTTTTTAAATTGAAATAAATGTTACTAAACCGTGTTACCATTCCCGGATGTCCGACTTCAACTAGCGTATAAGTAATATTGTGATATGTTCGCACAGTTTCCCTACCATGGAGTCAATGAATGGCGAGAATAAATTGAACAGGTACTGAGTGAGACAGAACTAACGAATTTCTCTTTCGCACGCTCCGAATTTGGCCCTCTTTCAATTATGTATTTGGATGGTATCAAACCGCGGTCCACTAGTGTAGGTGTGTTGGTCTCTTTGATATTAATTTCTCACTCTTCGCGAATGCCGAATTCCGGACACTGTTTTTCTGAGGAACGAGCCTATTTAGGCTCCTGTAGACAGGCGCGACGCGACACTAGTAGCACAAAGTCGCACCCGCGACATCGCGCCAGTCTGAACGAGCCTTTACCATCAACCGGGTACAAATCCTGACTCCGAGCTGCTAGCTGCTGCTGCCGAGTAATTCGAAACGGAAAACTCAATCCGTCTTACTTCTTATTACAAAACAAGATTTATATTTTGACATAGCTTAAACCATGGAGCCAGTTTTTGTAATAAGAACGTAACTGTGATTGAAATACCGTTCTTTAAACAAAACTGAAAACTTAGTTCGGTACTAAGTTGTCAGTTTTGTATTAGGAACTTTACCATAGACGGAATAAAGTTCGAATTTCAATAATGGCTACATGGTTTACATTTGGGTCTGAAGATAAACCTTGTTTTGTAATAAGGCCGAATAAGTCTCCCTGACCGGGAGATTAAACGCAGGGCGCCAGCCCGCGACTAATAAACAAGGCAGTCAGTCAGTTAGAAGCGGGAAAAACATTATACGCGACGATCTCTAGTGACCGTGCTATAGAGTTTATTTTCCTGTTTTGAGACAGCTGTAAGAAGTAGGTACTTATAACGGCCACGGCCACAACCCAAGAAAGTACTAGTATATAATCATAAACACTTATAATTGAAAGAGGACCACTTCCACTGATAACGATCTAACTACTAACAACGGCTATCTGCTTTACTTGAACTTTCTGCACGCAGTCTTAGTGTTGTTAACTGTATCTTAGTGATTTGTTATATTAATTCAACTACTATTTAATGTACTACTTAGTTTATAGTCATAATTGAGCTGTGTTTCATAAACTGAAGTTTTTCTGTGAATCATGGGGAACAAAAGTAACAAAATGAGGTTTGAAGGCAACGACGATGCGCGCGTGTTGGATAATTTTTACAAAAGAATTGACAGACATTTATACGAGTCAGTATGAAAGAATATTTTACAGTTATGGAATAAAGCTTGATTTGTAAGAAGTATTATAGTGTTTTTTACCAATTTAGTGTTGACTCTTTTACAATCGTAAATACGTTTAAAGTGATGTACCGTGGGGAAAAAAAAAATACTTAACTCTTTAGCAAAACCCGAGATGAGTGCTATTTGAATAAACTAATACGATCAGAACTCAGCTAGTAAGCCTATTAGGCTTACTAGCTGAGTTCTGATCGTATTAGTCAGCCCAAGGATTCTCCATCTCAAAAGTTTCCATACACTTACATAAAGGCATGATTATGAAAGAGTCAAAGAATTGCATGCAAAATATCAATTGTAATTTAAATACCTGTAATTTATGTACCACTTTAATAATTAACTTTACGCACGTAGCATGATAAAATAGCGTGTAGTTTAACAATTTAACATGAAATCTTTTAATTTTCGACATACATTGACGTTTTGTTACGTGGACGACAGGTCTGAACGGGTAAGAATGCAGCAAGCTATGCAGGGCAAGCAAAAGTACGATCTGTCTAAATGGAAGTACTCGGAACTGCGTGATACTATCAATACATCTTGTGATATTGAACTTTTGGAGGTAAGTGAAATATACTTTAAGTATTAGTGGTGTGTTTAGCTGTTCCAATAACCATTAAACGTCAATGGTTATTTAACACTTTCACTGTCCATAAAGTAGACACAATAGTGTAATAATCAACCTGAACCATATGTGGTTCATGGGCCAGGGACGGAAAAGGGTTTATAAGCAGTTTTGCTTTTTGTCAAATGGTGTTGCGGGCGTTGGCACTGCAAATTCTGCGAAATCAGATTTATGCAAAATAAAAACTGAGGAAGGCAGTTTCATGTTATTCTGTATCATTTACTGTTTCTAGGTTCTCGATTTATTATAAATTTAATAAACCGCGTTCAATAGCTGTCAGTGTCAATATTCCACAGAAAATAATGACAGTGACAGTCCTTAAACGTGGTTTGGTGAAATTCGTCCTAAAGTAAATTATCTAACTGTCACATAGATTAATAGAACTTGTCGTTTTATGACGTGCACGTGACATTCAACCTTTGGTGTTAAAGTCATTACGAGGTCGATTATACTTATTGGACTTACTCTGTTAATGGTATCAGGCTGATTTCAACTCTTTCTGGCCCCACCAATCTATCAATACAGTGGTCGCACGGTGGACTAAAACCATCATGGGAAACCTAGTTTTTCAACCAAAAAAAATCGAAGACATTTGACATCCACCAACCGCACTAGGCCCGCGTGTTGGATGTCACACGTTTTCGATTTTTTGGTTCTAGGACATGCTGGTTTCCGCACGATGTTTTCCTTCACCGTTTGAGAGCAGTGGTGATAAAATAATTTACACAAAATAAAGCGCCTGTCTAGGTTCGAATCTACGACCTACAACTCGTAAGTCGCGGCCGGTACCACTGGGCCCCACCACTGCTCAATTAAGCATAACTAACAAAATCTTGCATGCCAGGCTTGCCGCCACGAGTTCCACCGCCGCCTGAAGGTGTACCACGCGTGGAAGGCAAAGAACGCGCGCAAGACTACCATGGCCGACCAGGAGAGGGCGCCACAGTCCATCATGGATGCTGGTGTGTTATATGCTTATCTATACAATCTTTTAATAGGTGTTGTTGGCCTTTTAACGAAGTGTCAAGTCTATTGCGGATCCATGTATTTACATTCCGACGGCAGGACACTTTAGTAAGTTTTTTAATTAGTCATTTGCGAATAGGGCAAGGCAATAGGGCCTAATGCAAGGTAAACAAGGCTGGTTTAATAAATTTTAAAGAAAAAAAGAAAGAAAAATTGTTTATTCTGCACAAACAAGACACACTTTACAAAAATACAAAATAAAATTGACAAAATACACACTATAATTATACAAAGTAGCCAATAGTACATATTTTAAGACTATTAGCTTTTAAATTATGTAAATATTATACAGAAAAAAAAATTGCCAAAAGCCTAGTATCCAAAACCTTGAAAGTTAAAGGTTAGTTGAAGGTTCGGAAAGAAGCGGGAGGAATTGGTCCAGCCAAGGAATAAAAAAGGCTGGCATAAAAAATACAGTAATTAAAAGTAAGGGTTTTTTTATAGCAGTTTTAACTGTCGATGGATTAAAATTAGATCGGCTACGAAATAGACTATGTGCTCTTGCTATTAAGTAGCTATGACTTAATGTCGCAATGTTTAAAAAGTTTTGGGCAGCTCTTATTTGAATCTTAAAATGATGCGTGTCCACCTAAGTGTCCACATAAATGTTTTGAAAGATCCTGATGAGTGTTGTCATTAAATTATTTCATATTTGTACTATTTTTGAAGTGAAAACTGTTTGGCAAAACTAATGCTAACGTGACGTGTTCCGTCAGACTGGCGACGCGCAGCGGCCTGTGTACATGTATACGCTTAAATAGATATGTTATCCAAAGCGTTTCCCCCAGCCAAGACCCCGCGCCTGCCGCAGAAGGGCGACATCCTGGGCGCGCGCCACCGCTACTTCCGCATCCCCTTCGTGCGCGCCGGCGCGCCGGGCGGCGAGCCCGAGCGGCGCGGCTGGTGGTACGCGCACTTCGACGGCCAGTACGTGGCGCGCCAGATGGAGCTGCATCCCGACAAGACGCCCGTCTTGTTGCAGTCTGGTACGGACATCAATAATCCACTGACTCTAAACCAGGGACCATCTTGGTTACCCATTGATAGGGTTTTCTATAAAGCGGTTAAACAAAAACCCATACGATATGGGTAACCCTTATAAACGGCCTAAATTAAATTTTGGTAACCCATTGAAAGGGTTTTCGATAAAAACCCATACGATGTGGGTAACCCTTTTGAACGGCTTAATTTAAACCATTCAAAATTTTATTAACTGCTTAGAAAAACCCGATTTTCGATAGAGGTTTTTTTTAAATAGTAACCAAAATGATGGTCGCCTGGGTAGAATAGAGATAGAATTGGTCATGCTACGCGTGCTGGGCGGATATTGAAATAACATAATATTATGATTTTTTCATGTTACTGGGTTTCAAGTAGGTATAGAACCCATTGAATGAGTTATCATATAACCCGTTCACTAGGTTGTCAATTATAAAACCCATTCAATAAGTTATCATGTAACTCTTTCACTGGGTTTCAAGTATAAAACCCATTCAATGGGTTATCATGTAACCCTTTCAATGGGTTTCTAATATAAAACCCTTTCAATTGGTTAAATCATGATAAAGGTAACCCATTGAATGGGTTAACCCTTCGAAAAGCTTAAACCTTAACCGGGGTTGTACGGTCCCTGCTCTAAACAGGGAAACATTTATTTAATCTACTTAGATTTATCACCAACCCCCCACGACCCTAGTTCTTATCAACTGGAATCTAAGCTGGCTGGCATACCTTATGTTACCGTTAATGTCACCTACCTAATTTAAGTTATGCTATATTTTTATAAATATATACACAAAACTGTTAAATATTATATATAAAGTTGAAACCTTCCTTTAGTGAATAATTGCGTAAGAATTTAACCTGGACCCGGTAGAACAGATAATTATGGAACATACCATACTTTATATTGTTTAGGCAGTTGGTAGTTTCCTTGTGTCCTGATATCAACCCTCCTTACCACAGAGCTTTTGTTCCTTTACCACTAGAAGGATAAAATCACAATTATAACAGTGGCTTAAAACAGTGGTTTAAAATACTTAGATTAAAATCAAAACCTTTACTGAAATTGTATTCTAAGATTCTCGCCGTTAGGTACCCACTAACCAGTGAGTGGTAATTAAATTCTAAAAATTACTCATTCTACATCCATCCAATAAAATTATATTTTTTCCTCAGGAGTGGATGACATGCAAATGTGCGAGCTAAGCCTAGAAGAGACAGGGCTAACTCGCAAGCGTGGTGCAGAGATACTGGAACATGAGTTCGAGCGCGAGTGGGCGCGACACGGAGGACCTACTTACGTCGCGCACGACGCACGCAAGCGTTAGACACGTACGTACACTATAGTCTGTTCCAAAGGTATCTGATGAAAATGTAAACAAATGAATCAGAAAACATACGCCCATTTGTCTTGCAACTTACAACTTGAGTACTTTGATTTGAATATTTGAATACTTAAACCTGAAATTCTAATTTTAATCACCGTAAAGATGTTTTTCATTTGGTAGTTGGGATTAATTTTATAACTTTCGTCGATGATTTTTCAATTACAATTTAATAATGTTATTCAAACAATCATTGTTACGAAAAGATGTGAGATATAAAGTTAAACCTTCCTTTTGTGAATAATTGCGTAAGAATTTAACCTGGACCGGGTAGAACAGATAATTATGGAACATACCATGCTTTATATCGTTTGACGATAACCAAAGATATTTATGTTCAGTAAGACCGGCTTTTCGGCGATCTACTCATAGTGCGTGGCACCATAGCATCATTGCAATAAGAGGAAGAATAGTCTGAGGACTCGCACTAAGACTATGGTGGGACGGGTGATACATCTTCTAACTGATTTCTTGTCTGTTGGATGCTTTTAGCGACTCAGAAGTAATTTTAAGAATATTGGCAAAAAGGCGAGAACTTTTCCGTATTCACCAATAAATAAATAAAATTATTACAAATTACATTATGGTGTGTTTCAACGTTCTACTGCCGGTACCAACTGTAGAAGTCCTCCGCTATGTAATTGTACTTTTTTTCTTATTTCAGATATCACATTCCAACGAGTATAGAAAAATAGAAAAAAACAAGAGAAATAGAAAATTTAGATACGTCGTCGTCGCAAAATCGCAAAGTATTCCACAAACATAGGAATTTTAATTTTAAAAATACCCTTATAAGATAGATAATTGGATAGAGGAATAACTTAGTGCTTTCAACGTGCCTTCACAGGTTCCTAGATGTATATTAGTGCAATATAATTGAAGGTCACTAAGATAATTTATTTATGGGCAAATTGACCATACTTTTATAGCAAAGTCAGACTTGCTACTACAAGTTTTACTATTTACAATATTAATGAAATAAATTAAATATTTATAAATGAATAAAAATGGATTATCTATTATGAAATTAAAACGTGATAACGTTATAAATCTGTGCCTTAAAAACATGTCTTGAATTAGTTTTATATTGTATCTGACTTTGCTGTTTCATATTCATAAGTGTAACTAGAAAATCTTGTCACTATGCCGCAATGAAAATCTTTTAAATTAGACCTATTGATATGTATGAAAACTAATATAAATAATTATCTTAAACAAGCACACACATAAAATTAATAAACAGAGCACAGTGCATCCTTTTATCGAAAAGCTGCATAGTGGTCCTCGACTTAATGGCTATAAATTAAATAGCAATGCTGGTTAACGCCACTGTAATCATGTATCTTGAAATAGCCCTTTTTCTTCCATGGTTACTCGATTGTAAGTAGTTAGTCGATTCAATCGACTATTGGCATAGTCGATATAATCGACTTTGTAGTTGACATTTAATTTTAACCGATCAGTTATTTCCATTCATATAATATTATAATGTATAACAAAACTAGGATCTATACAACCGAAATAAGTAAATAAGAAAAAGTGACATAATATATTTTTGATTTAAAATAATTTCTGTAATTATTCTGTAGCATAAAATTATATTTGATATCACTATAAAACTATTGTAATGGACTCCACATCGAAATCAGTCTATAATATATTTAAACATGAAATATTAGTATATACTTATTTTGTCAGTAAAGTGTGATTTGTAATTCAGTTATTTAAAAATTAGGTCAGTATTTAAAAAGGAGGAAATATATTTATTTAAACATTCCTGTCCTAAGACTGGTGAATGGTAGCTTTTGTATCATTTGAATAGCAATATGATTATTATTAATAAATTGTTTTCTGAACAGTATTTATGCAAACATTCCAGTATTTTTTTTACTTTGATTGCAGTAAGTGTTCAGGTTATTTTTATATGTACAAGTTTTATAAAGTACAACGTTATAAGATCGTGCAAGTGCCTTAGTGTGTTACTATGATAATACATGACCACTCCATTATTGTATATGCCTTACCAAATAAAAACATATTGAGAGTTATTGCATGTTTTATTTACTTATAGCTCGTCTATGGAACTTGTACAAAGTAAGCAACAGTACAACGGCCTTAAGGCCGGGACTCATAAGATATCGGCAATGGTACGGTAACGTTATCTTATCGGTATCTTATGGGCGTTTACACACATCTCCGCTTTGGTGGAGTCCCGGCCTAAGGCAGGATAGGTTACCCAGAAAGCACGCATGATGAGCACTCGCTAATCTGTGTGTTGTCGTAACGGTCTCGACTACGAATAAAAACTGGCTAGAGTTGCTTCCGTTCTGCAATATTCTAAAAAGGGTTATAAAGCCGCAATCAACCTAAAAACAGTTTATTCGTTTAGTAACTAGCTTTTTTCCGCGGCTTTACCCGCGTTGAGGTCAGAAAATTACTTTATTTCGAAAAGATATCCCACGATATCGAACTACCAGAATCTCAAACTCAAAGCATTTATTTCAATTAAACCATTTACTGTCAAGAAGTCGGTCAATTAGAAATATGAAGCTAGTTGCCCATTCCAAAGAGTAGTAGGTTCTTAAGGAGAAGAACGGGCAAGAAACTCCACGGACACTTTTTTAACCATTAGTGTTCGTGAACAAATTAAACAAACCAGTGCAACATCACTTCAAGGTCTCTCAAGATGTCCGCGTGAGGCTTAGAGCATTAAATGCTCTAAGGCGAGAGTTCTCACTCTCAGTAAAGTGCCACACCGTGGTGCCACATCTTTACTGAAACTCAAAGAGAGCGGGCGGGTGGGGATATCATCTATCATGCATTGTTGATACAGGGTGACTGTATCTGGACCTTTATCTGGACCCGCCATAGCAAATTCGCATAATAGAGGAGGTCATTTACTAATGATTGAACCTTACTTTCCCTATCTAAAGTTTTATAGTTTGGGAAATATGTCAATTTTTATACTTAATTGAGATGTTTTAATTAATTTCATAATTATTTATAACAAAGAAATAAAGACTTAGCTAAAAGGTCCCAGCAACCAGGCCATTAAAATTTTAATAACAAAAAAAACTGTCATTGTCACAATCACAAGTTGTCAAATAAACGTCAGTGTAAACCGTTGGAAGTTGTGGACTAATAATAACTCACGAAACTCGCGATTTTTTGTCCGTAAACGCGGAAGTTCTTGTACTAAAAATAAATTAATGCTTAGTTCTGGTCAAGAGCCATAATCATGAGTTGATGTTTTTATGAGATTCTCATGTAGCACTCGAGCGAGACAAACATGGGCAATTACGGACGCTACTTGTTGTTATTATTGTTTATTGTGGTGTTAATTACTCGTTCACAGGCATTACCGTATGATGGTAAGAAGTAACTTATTTTTTGAAAGTATCTAAGTCCTAAATTATACTAAAATGAGCATCTAAACATCATCTGCCACTGTCCCACGTTGTGTAACGTCAAGAAATGTTTGTGTTCTGTTTGTTGTATTTGTGTATACAATTGAATACATGAAGTCCTACTACTAGATTAAACATCTCGTCTTTGTTAACACTATTTAAAAATTACTCCTAACTGCTTATTCATTTGGTCCAAAATGGGGTAATGTTAGTTATTTTAGTTTAAATAACCCTAACCTTAAGGTGAGTTGTGAATAAACCTTCTAGGAGTTTCTGAATTCAATTCATTCATTTGATGTCACTGCAAACTAAAATGACAATTTCAAAGCCAAAGATTTCAATTGAAAAGAAACTAAAAAAATGTTGATGAATCTGCCATTTTTTTTAGTCCACTGGCTAGGGGGCCCCACAACAATAGAGAGAGATTTGCCGACCTCTACAAAAAGTACAGATATCTACTGCTTCACTGGGATTTCCAAGAACTTGTTTGCTATATGGCAAACAGTGAAAGTAAGTATTGAATTATACTATTTTTATCTTACGAAGTGACGCGCGCTTTACTTGTGGTCAGGGCATGAAACCGGTTGTTTTTTCTTTCTGAAGATTCAAATTATTTTTGATACAATAAAATTTATATTAGCTTCAAAGATTGCTTCATTCAGCATTGATTTTGTAACAAAATATTAAATAATTAAAGAAATATGTTTGAAAACTTTTATAATAATGGTTAAGGTTACATAGAAAATTAACCAGTGACCAAGCCCTGCATGTGGTAACCAAGTGTACAAACACGCTGTAAATGTGGTTAGCAATAACACACACACTTCCAACTTCGCTATTGTCTTGGACGTTACCGAGAACTCCTGTACTTATACACACATTCACAGCGTGTTTGTACACTTGGTAACAACAACTAAGCGCGTGTTGCTTCCTGAAATATTAAATAATTTGTATATTCGGAAATAAACATAAACCGGTTTCAAGCCCTGGTTACCAAGTGTACGAACATGCTGTGAATGTGTGCGTGAATACGAGTAGCATCAGCATCATAACATGCACACACACACACTTCCGACTTCGCAATTGTCTCGGACGTTACCGAGAGCTCCTGCACTTACACACACATTCACGGTGTGTTTGTAACAACAACTAAGTGCGTGTTGCTTCCTGAAATAAAAGAGCTATAATGTTCAATGTGAGGGTTATGTTTCTTTAAACAGAGTTACTTGTTAGTTGAACCTTTTGCTACTTAGATGTATTATTGATTGCGAGGTTTTTTAGGGTTTTGGAGCCAGATGCAAAAACAGAACCCTTATATTTTTTATTTGGATCACAAAATACTGTTATGAAAAGTTGTTGCTAGCCTTTCATCATAAATATTTAAATCCTGAGGTTAAAATTTTGCATTTCCTTTAATATTATATTAATGTACCCTAAGACAACACTATAAGTACTCTGATTTTTAATTTGATAGACTAAAATTACATTTTGGGGTTGATATAAAAATAACCTAGTAAATAATCTATAATACTTCTCACCAAGGACCACTGAATATAAATAATATAATATTTTATTAAAAAAATTATAAGGTATAAAAATGTGTACTTACAGTTTTGCTTAAATGTAAATTATATTCTTTTGAATTACGTGCCTGAACTAGGTAATCCTGTGTTTCAGGCGAAAAGTACTAATTTTAGTACTTTTCATCAGTCATAAAAAGTTAATAAATTATCTAAAAGTTGACATGGACAAATAAATTATAGCTATGTTGAGTAGCTTAAATGAATGAATCATTCTCTGTAGGAGGACCTTTACTGTTGTTGTGTAGATAATATTTAGGATGTTATATAAAAAAAAAGTTGATCGCAGCTGTCATTTTGTTTTAGCAAATAAAAAAATCAGAGTTTAAGTATTTAATATCTACATTAATATTTCAGTTCAATATAAAAATATTGAATGACCAGTTCTGTCAGTACTTTGGGGACAGTCCTGATGAGGTGTACAAGGATTACACAGAGGACAGCTATGGCTGGTCCTCTGTGGTCAATCCATTCCAGAAGAAACCACAGAAATCTGTGTCCATCAGCCTTTTCACTCCTACTTGCATGGCAGTCAACACGAAAGAGAGACACACTATTGAGTTGCAGGTCCTGAGTAAGTATTTGTTTACCCAAATTATTACTATGCTTTTTTCTGTATTATAAATGGTGTTAGATCATTTTGTAATGTCTGTTCCAAAAGTATCTGATGAAATGTAAACAAATTGATCAGAAAACATACCTGTGGATGCCAAACTGTAGTGCCACTAACGAGCTGAGTGCTTTCATTTGATTATTTGAATAATAAAACCTGAAATTCTAATTTCAAATCACCTTAAAGCCGGTTGCTGACCAAGAGCTGCAAACTATGAACTCAAGTATGTGAAATTGCCAGGGTTGTGAGTTTGTCCGAAAGGGATATCGTGTCCTTGGCACACAGGCTAATGAAGGAACACGGGTGGGTTTTAGTCAGTAAAAGTCTGACACGCCCTCCCGCTCCGCCCCAGAGCGGGAGAAGTTATTTGATAAATTCTCACCCAAAAAAAAAAAGTATGTGACTAGCTATGCTAAACTAACTTGGCTTAGCTCTTGATCTTTAACCAGCTTTAAGATGCTTTTCATTTGAAAATTGAGATGAATAATAACAATTTATTAATATTAATCAAACAATGAACATAAATCTTCTTGATAACAACCCCAATGCCATTTTTATCGCCTATCAGTGTCTCCTTACGGAACACGGGCTCCTCCCTGCTATTACTAAACCAACTAGAGGCGAAGCTTGCTTAGATCACACGTTTATTAGAACTAAAGGATCAACGCAGGGAGTAGTCTGTAAATCATCTATAACAGACCATGACCTTGTTATCTTAGGCACAAACATATTAAAAGTAAGTAACCCACCGCGCAACAGGTTTAAAATAAAAATAGATTACTCTTAAGATCACCGAGGATATTAGTAAAGTCGACTGGACCGAAGTAACATCTAGTACAGAAGTGAATGACGCGGTGCTAATGTTCAACAAAATTTTAACAGACACCATAAAGAAACACACGGAAAAAATCAAAATTAGCCGTTCTAAGTTCAATTTGAAGCCGTGGGTCACTCCCGGCTTGATTCGGTGCATGCACCACCGAGACACGCTGCATGCTAAAGTGAAAGCGCAACCATCAAACCTAGAGCTAAAGTCCGTATATACACGTTATAGAAACTTCTGTAGCGACATCCTTCATAAACGTAAGGCCGAATATGAAGGTAAAGAGTTAGAGAATCACAGCACAGCAATCAACCCAAACAACTCTGGCGAGTCATTAAGGACATTTGTGAGTTTCCTAAAAAAATTAACGACAATCAAGAACTCCTCAAGTGTGAAGAAAATAGCTCTTCATCCATTAACTACTGCAACAGTCACTTCGTCTCAGTAGGTAAGCACTTGGCACTCAACATTTTAAACTACCTCCAGACTACAGAGTGCAAACTGTGCAATGATGCCAGTCTCGTAAACCGATCCAGAGACTCCCTGTTCTTTCAGCCAACAGACAACAGTGAAATTGACAATCTCATTACTGGTATGAGAGACGACAGTGCACCTGGTTCTGACGAGATCCGTCCACTCCTCCTTAAGCACATAAAACCATTTATACTAAGCCCTTTAACGCATATTTGTAATCTGAGCATGTCAACGGGTACATTTCCTAACTGCTGGAAGGTGGCCGCTGTAACGCCGATTCATAAGAAGGGTGAAAAAGACTGTCCTGACAACTACAGGCCTATCTCTCTACTTTGTGTTCTATCAAAGATCTTAGAAAAGCTCGTTAATAACCGTCTCATCAGCTTTCTTGAAAAACACAGCCTGCTTTCCGGACGCCAGTACGGTTTTAGGCGTGGTAAGTCCACAGAGCAAGCCGTAGGGCTTTTAGCTGACATTGTCTCTTCAAAGGTTGATGAAGGGAAACGGTCAATTGGTGTCTTTCTTGACCTGGCCAAGGCATTTGACACAGTTTCCATTCAAATACTATTAAAAAAGCTAGATTGCCTTGGCGTAAGAGGCATCGCTCGGGAATGGTTTAGAAGCTACTTAATGGGTAGACAGCAGTATGTCGTGATCGGGGAAAATGTCAGCAAAAACCTTCCAGTCACTTGGTGTGCCACAGGGTAGTGTTCTAGGGCCGACATTATTTACCATGTACATGGATGACATTATGAGGTTGAATATCCCACGGTCAGATATGATTTGTTACGCAGATGACACAGCTATTATATTTCACGGTGACACATGGGTGGACGCAACAGACGCCGCAGAAAATGGCATGCGTACTGTGTCAGACTGGCTCGATAGAAATCTTTTAACCTTAAATGTCGGAAAAACAAATTTTATAACGTTTTACATCAGCCCCTCCTGTCGTCCCGTGATTGATAATATCAAAATTCACAACATCCACTGCCATGCCACAAATTGCTGCTGCAATGATATAGGCAGAGTCAATTCTACTAAATATTTAGGAGTCATAATTGACCAGAATTTGTCTTTTAAGGAACATATCTCAACACTCTCTAAAAAAATCCGTAAGTTTATTTATATATTTAAATCTCTACGTGCCAGTGCCCCGAAAGACATTTGCAGAAAAGTTTACCAAGCTCTTTGTCAATCGCTGCTGCAGTACTGTGTAGGCGTCTAGGGTAGTGCGGCCAAGTCCTATTTGCTTGAACTCGAACGTGCACAATGGGCTGTTCTTAAAGTCTTTCTTGGAAAACCGCGTCGTTATCCAACAGACGAACTATACAAAGAAGCAGGCGTCTTGCGTGTCCGACAGCTATATATCTTGAAGTCCCTTCTAAAACTTATTGCTGCGTCAGGGAGACAATTCAAATACACACAAAGAGGTAGGATAGGAGCTGATAGACTTGCAATCCCAAGAGTTAGAACGGTTTTTGCTGCACGGTTTTCGCTCTTTCTCCCTATTCGAGTCTTCAACACAGTCAATAAATCGACACTAAAGATCCCTGGAAATATACTCGAAGCCAAGATTGCTATAAATACATGGCTTCAGGACTTGACCTATGATGATCTTGTGTCCCTTGAAGTAGTGCTAGCACTCAAACGTCACTCTCACAGTCAAGATGACACTCAAATAGTCAAGACCTTTCCCGGCCCCTGTATTCAACTTTCTAACACACACACCCCCACACACACACACAAACACACACACACACACACGCTACTCTTTCACCTTTCCAATTAATAATGCCAACATGTCTCTTACAATTACGCATGTTGATATCTTCTTTGATTTTATATTGTTTTTTATTTTTATTTTATATATATTTTTTATTTATTGGTTTGTTACTATTATTTTATTTTTGATTTCTAAATGATTTGAATTCATATTTTCATAATTAATTATTACTTGTTTATTGCTGTGCTGTGTCACGCTGAGCAGTCGTTAAATCAATCTGTCTTTGCTATCTATATTGGGCCACCAAGATACAGGCTGTGCCTAGTTTGGAGCCCACGGCTATATCTACGTAAGCAGTCCTTCAATTAAAATTGTTCCTATTTATAAATGTTTCCTAACTTGTGTGTGTCAATAAATTGATTTTATTTTTATTTTATTTAATTATTGTTGAAAAAAGTGGTGACATATACCGCCTTATTATAAAACAAGATTTATATTTTGACATGGCTTAAACCATGGAACCAGTTTTTGTAATAAGAACGTAACTGTGATTGAAATACCGTTCTTTATACAAAACTGAAAACTTAGTTCGGTACTAAGTTGTCAGATTTGTGTTTAGGAACTTTACCATAGTCGGAATAAAGTTCGAAATTCAATAATAGCTCCCATGTTTTAAACCTGGGTCTGAAGATAAACCTTGTTTTGTAATAAGGGGGATAAAGTTTAAACCTTCTAAATACAAATAAATAATTTCCGTAAGTGACTGATTGCATATTAAATTGACCGGAACAGGGTTTGTTTACACTTTAAGTAGATACTTTTGGAACAGACTATAACAACTAACATTGTATGTACATACAGCAAACCTGTTAGGTATGCAGGTAGGTATACATTAAGCATAAGCTACTCAGACATGTCATTAATGTTCATTGTAAGGGTCTTTATGCAGGCCTTTATATCTCATGTTACGATCTATTTATAAATAACAGTTTACCTCTATAATTGTGTAACTGCAGATATTAATAGGCTAATATAAATAATGACAAAATTCTTTTATCTTTTCATACCTATTATGTTAAAAAGTATTGAAGTAACTACTTCTCAAAGCTGGCTGCACTGCTACTTCTATAGTATGATGGGTTTTTTCCAATCATGCAGATTTGTGTCCGCGTGCGTGTACGGGCGGTAAGGTACGCCCGGGAGTTTGTGGGTGCATCACAAGCGCTAAGCTCACGTATGCGGGTGAGGCACGCATGCGGGCGCGAACCCGCGTGATAGGAAAAATGCCCCTAACAATTTCAGGATGTAATAGAACTGTGTTGAGCTGCTCGATTACTGACAAATGCTTACACTGATTCACACGTGGACAGGTCCACTCAAATTTGTGTGGTTCTTTCCTCAAAAGACCATTTCAGACACGGATCTACATGGTCCTCACATAATCTGACCAAGATTATGTCTGGACTTTAATAGAGACTGACCCCTGAGTTTGTTTCGCCATTTCTTCTCAGGGGTAGTCAGATAGGAAATGTCGGCTACATCTAGATTATTTTTTATATGACGTGTAAAAGTGATCCTATTTACAGAATAAACGATTTCATTTCATTTCATTTGTCTGACCCATAATACTCTCTTATTTTTGTCCAGGGGTAGATTTATGGCGCGTCATATTAATGTTCGCGGGCATATTCCTGATATTCTCGTCGGGTGCCCTGTGCGCCAATCCGTTGTTCTTCTACCTTTGCGGCATATTCGTCGGCGTGTTCGCTTCTTTTATGGTGTTCGTGTTTTACGTCAGCAAGTTACTCCCCAGGGTGAGTAACCATGAAATACTTGTTTGTATTGTTGTGGCCTGACAGTACTTTGACGAGGTCTTTGCTCAGCAGTGGGACAAAACCTAAACCTACTAAATAAAATGGCCAGCAGTTTGTTAGGGTTCAAAATAATAGCTATTAACACATTATGCACATAATTAGGACATTCTATTATCTGCCTAGATGTTTACCCAAAAGATTAAAATTAAACAAGTCTAGGGTAAAATATACTTAAAAATTAAATTCTTTCAGAAAACGCTAACGTACGGCATCCTAATCGGCGGCTGGACGGTCGGAGTGTACCTATTCCAACAAATATGGGAAAACATTCGTACTCTCGTACTTACTTACCAAACATACATGTTCTGGTACACGATGATAGTCAGCTTCGCCAGTTTCGTCGTCTGCTACAGAATAGGACCGCCCAAGAATCAGAGAAGCAAGAATTTGGTCATGTGGACTTTGCAGGTGAGAGGTTGGGGTTTAAATGATTGACTTATTATGGTTTTATAATTTACGTCTTTTATTAATTGATTATTGTTTTGTTTAATTTGCTTTTAATTGATTGAAATAATATGGTTTTATGTCTTTTACTTATTGATTATTGTTTTGTTTGATTTGCTTTTAATTGATTGAAATACTTAATATGGTTTTATAATTTATGTTGGAATGGTATTTTACAATTTCTATAATATTTTCTCATTTAAATTGAGTTGCATGTTTGGTTTGTTTGAACTTTTATTTTTATATTTGTACATCTAATACTTATGTTTCATGCTGTATTATATTCAAACGCAATGTGAATTGTTACTGAATAAATTAAATTGAATTGAGGTTTAACCAATACTTAAATCAAGTGAAAAAGTTTTGTTCAATTATGCGCGTAGTGACCCTAAGTATTGTAGTACGTGATACAGTTCATACAGTATGTACTTATTTTATACTAGCTTTAGCCGGCGGCTTCGCCCGCTTCGAGTTCGGAAATAACCCTACGGGAACGTACTACCGGTATAAAAAGTAGCATTTGTCCTTCTCCAGGTCATGATCTACAAGTGTGCCAAATTTCATTCATATCCGTGCAGCCATTTTAGCGTGAAAGCGTAACAAATATACAAACTAGCTTTCGACTGTCGACGGCTTCACCGCAGTGACTCCGATGCGGGCCAACACAAGATGCACCCAAGCCGTAACACTAAGCGAGCCGAAACGAAGAGTCATTGACACATAGGCAATAATTCCTACAAAAGTTTTGATGTGAAACATCTATAGCCGCAAGTAAAAGCGATTGATGGCGGGGCGACGCATGCCGCGTGGCGACGCGTCGCTACTATACAGTCTATACGTAGTAGTGTGTAAATAATTTCGATGTTTCACATCTGCCAGGCGTCCCGTGACGGCTCAATTTTTTAATCTAATTTCTTTTTAATTACGATCCTCATATCAAATCTTCTAATTTCAGATTGTCGGCGTTCTAATGATTTTCTTTAGCAGCGAGTATCAAGAGGCGTCTGCCGCCGTCATTGTGACGTCACTAGTCGCTAAGTACTTCCCACAGTCACTTATCAACAGGATGAGAGGATATTGGTAATTTAATTTGTTTTATGTTACCTCGTTAGAAAGGCTAGTTTCCCGTTTTTAGGGTTCCGAAGTCAACCAGTTCAAGTTGGTGTCTGTCTGTCTGTCCGCAGCTTAGTTCAGAGACTCTTAGCATTTGAAAGCTGTAATTTGTCATGGGTATAATTCCAGCCGAAAGACGTCCACTGCTGGACATAGACCTTCCCCAAACCAAAACGGGGGGGGGGGGGGTTGCCATAATCGCCACGCTTGGCAGGCGGGTTGGCGATCGCAGTATGGTGTTAAAATGCATAGAGAATTAGACACTGCTGCCCATTCTTTTACGACACCCACGGGAAGAAATGGGATGATGCTATTCTTTACGTGCGGCACCACACTGAGCCATGTTTGCCATGCAATTTGTCATGGGTATACATATTAATCACGCCGACAGTGGTAAAAAAATCTTAAAATAAATATTTTTTTAGGGTGTCGCTCCTACACGTAAAGTGGGGATGTTTTTTTTTTTCTCGTCTGTCCCACTGCAACTGGTGTCGTTGTTACTAATTTTGGTTAGTGTCAAGGTTCTCCCCCCTTTTTTTTTGGGCGTGTCAGACTTTTACTGACTAAAACCCACCCGTATACCTTGAGTTGCCTGTGTGCCAGGGCCACGGTATCCCTTTCAGACAATATAAGTTCATCCAAATTACGTTGCGGAAAGGCCGCCCACCTCCGTTGTAACAGGCGAAAAAAAAAATCTGGTGTGAGTACGGCATCCATATTTGGCAGAGATCTTCTTTGACGCATATCCCATGCGTGCTCAACGGGATTCAAGACTGGCGATTGAGCATGCCATGGTAGAAGTTCATATTAGCCGCAGCAAATGTGTTTGCAACGACTCTGGCAGTGTGTAAATGTGCGTTATCATACATAAGCAGAAATGGAGCACAAAAATT
This sequence comes from Tiliacea aurago, assembly GCA_948098905.1. Lineage (NCBI taxonomy): Eukaryota > Metazoa > Arthropoda > Insecta > Lepidoptera > Noctuidae > Tiliacea > Tiliacea aurago. The sequence goes on from OX402582.1 coordinate 24,199,363, forward strand.
GGGTTCGCAAAAGAATGACAACATTTGATACAATCGTTTACGCGGAAATCTATGCATTGAGATTGCCTCTGATCTAAATCAGTTCGGTTATTCCGCCGATCCATTGCAAATACTCGCCCATATCAAAACAGTTGTGTAAATATAAATACCATAAAAACAAATGATACTATTTTAATGATTTTAATATTTTTTTTTTTTTTAGTTAGCAAAAAGCGCCTTCATCCTCTCTCCTATTAAAAATTAACTTTGATGTGCCCGACTGAGTCCATATTAGATTCAATGTTTTGACATACCTCCTAACATAGGGACCTCCTTTTAAGTAAAAGAGTTACCTGTGCTAGGAGATCCCGCTCTCCAATGACAAAATAATTAATTGGTAAAAGTGGTGTACACTATGAAAATAGAATTTAAACAACAAAAAGAAAAAAAAAACAAGTAAAATCCCAAATTAAACAAGACAAGACTGGAACTATAACTAAATAAAAAGAAAACTAAAAACTTAGAGATATATCCTAAAATAGTATGCGTGCGTTTGAATGCAATAAATTGAGTATTGAGTTCCACTACTGTATGCGTGTACTTCCTGGCATGATTTTAAACGTTCTCGACGTCCAGGGGTCCTCCAATACCGTGTACATCTAGTATCAAAAACACAAAACGCCACTCTCCTACTGCCCTATCTGTGTTCACGAGCCCATTGTAAACGGGCTCTGCGATTGCGGGGCTCAATATGTGGTACACGTAGCGGTCTTCGGGAACGGACATTGACTTCTTGCAAGCGATTTCTTATGGTTTGATAGCTTATTAACATACCTGAAGAGCAATAAAGTCTCGTAACGTAACCAACATCATCGCGGTCATTGCACGATTTCGTCGAGCAGTAATTTGTATGTAACGCTCTTGTCTTCGTGTGGTGATGACAGCTCGTCCTCTTGTCGCTCTGCCACGCTGCCAGTGATGACGTAACGTCTCCAAAGTCGACTTATACCACTCTGCGTAGTGCCCAGAGCGATTGCCATAGCACGTTGCCGAGAACCAGCCTCCAACATTGCCACGGCTCTGATCATTTCTTCTCGGCTCGAATGACGTCTTCTCTCCGTAATAAAGTTCTTTTGTATTGATTCCACTCAGAAGTATGGCAGAAATTTTACTGAATTGGCCTCAAACCTGTTGCAGGAATAAATAGGAATACGACTTGACAGAAGATTTTCATCTTTTGACCGAAATTCAAAAACTATTCTCTTTTCAAATGACGAAATTTACTAACAATTATCCATAGGAGTTACAAAAAATCGAAAAGGTGCTTGACCCTTAGACACTTGATGTGTTTGATACAAATTCAAGGGAAAAGGGTAATTGAGATGACTATGCTATTTGTTTTGAAAAAAAAAAACATTAATTAGTAAACATTCTACCAGTCTAGGTATAAAATTATTCATTTGCTCCGATACTGACAATTCCATGCCCAGATGGCGCTATAGTCCGCGCGCAAAGGTCAGCAAGTCACTGCCTGAGGTATGTGAGCGATGAGACGGGGGAGGGTGCGATTGACAAGTTTGGCAGAGTAAGTTAGCTTGGCCTTTGTCTACATCCCCCGTCTTACCGCTCACATACCTCGGGCGGTGACTAGCACTTGCGTGCGGACTATCCTCGTAAGGCCCAACGACCTAATTTTAATGAAAAAAATAAGGGGGCAGGGGTATAGTTGGCCCTTACGAGAGTTGCCTGTATACAATGCAATTTGGCCAAATGTAACAATCTCATACCAATATTAATTTTACAGGCGTCGCAAGTTCCCGCCGAAACAAAGACTTCTAACCAGCGAAGAGTACTACGAGGAAGGTGCTCGGGAAACAAAGACGTCGCTTGAAAACCTAAGGAAATACTGCTCAAGCCCTGACTGTGCACAATGGAAGGTTATGCTCAAATTGAACGACTCCAAGAGGTGAGAATCTCCATGTGTAATAAACCCATTTTTCTTTTATGTCATAATCATTATTCATAGTCATGTCATCATCATCATCATCATCATCATTAAGCCTAAAACGTCCATTTGCGGACATAGACAACTCTCATCAAAATCAAAAGTCATTTATTCAAACTAGCCTGATGAGAACCAGCACTTTTCGAAAATTAAATGACAGTCCCCCAAAACGCGGGCCCTTCACCACTTCCTAGTGCTTTAGCTGGGAAGAAGTGGCGCAACAAACTCCCCAGCAGCACAGCTGTCTGTTCAGTTAGAAAAACTTGATTCTATACAATACTAGCTGACCCATGCCCACTCCGTTGGGCGGTAAACATTTTTACTCTATGACACTCACAAATAACGTGGCTTTCTATGGGTAAAACCCATAGAATGCCACGTTATTTGTGAGTGTACCTACTCCATCTAACTAAAAAAAAAAAAAACTTCACATAAACCATCTATTAAATAGTCCGAACAAAGCCTAAACCTTTTTTTTTTTTTGATAGGTGAGCCCGTTCTTGAGTTATAAAATTACATCGAAAAGTGGCATTGATTTGTAAAGATATAGTTTAAGCAAAATTATTATTTTTGCATAACACTAAATTAAATTATTGCGCTACCAAGCATTGTCGAACGGTACTGTGTTTCACTCATCCAGTAGATCCACGCGATCTTCATTATTATGTGATAGTTTGTAAAACAGGGTGGCGATCTATGTGACAGAATATTCGCCACCCTTTGATACCTAGCCCATACGAAGCTACCTTTTGGAAGGGGCGACTAGAATCAATTCTATTTTCTTTGTAAAATTTGACGTTCAAAAGTACCTTGTGCCTATTTGAAATAAATAATTTGACTTTGACTTTGCAAACTTGGCCTTTTTTTTAGTTTTATAGCAGTGTGACCCTTTAAACTGGAATACTGAAATTCTGCTTACAGCCACTTAATAAAATGGTTGCAGTTTTTATTTGGGCGAGCTATTTACACGTAGTTTACTGTAAAACCCTTTTGAAGTCCAATACTGTACAAAGTCTATCCTCAAACGAGTACTGTCGCAGTATTCTACCGAAATATTTTGTGAAAGATTGTTAACACAGTTAGTTTGCGGGCACGAAATAAGCGGCGGCCGAGTGATGGCGGCTGCGGAGCGACGCGGTGCGGTGGCGACGGAAACAAAAGCATAGCATTCGAAGTGACGCGCGAGGCGCGGGCCGGTCGGGCGATGCACGGGCGGGAGCGGGGCGGGAGCGATGCGCAAACGACTGCAGGGCATATCTTTGAGGTTATGTTGCAACGCGTTGATCTTGGCGATGCCTTGGTACCGCGGGCGGTGTTTACGACGGACTAAGTGACCGCGGATCGTCTTTTGTAAGAGGATTAGACATTCTCGGCGGTAGACTATCTTTTTCTTTACTGTTGAAGATATTTTTTTTTAGATTAGTTTAATACGAAGAACAGCGGGGCGAGCACGGCCTACTGTGACATGACTTGAGTCACACATTTTATCACAGTTTGAGCGATAAAACTGTTTTGTCATAAAATGCTAATACAAATTGACATGACATAATCTATCATGTCTTGGCACGCCCGTGCTCGGCCCGCAGGAACAAACTTCTTTGATTTCGCCGCTCGATGACCGGTCGGTCTAGTAAACCAGTGTTGTATTTTGATGTGAAACATCTATAGCCGCACGTAAATCCGATTGCTTTCGGGGCGACGCATGCCGTGTGGCAATTCGTCTCCACTATACAGTCTATAATAGTAGTGTGTAAATAATTTCGATGTTTTACATCTGCCAGGCGTCCCGTGACGGCTCAATTTGTTTTATTTATAATTTTCCGCCAGTTTCGTGTCCACGCTAAAGGCCGCTACCGGCTCGCCCCGCCCCGCGCCGCTCCGCTGTCGCCATCGCTCGGTTGCCGCTAATATCGTGAACGCAAACTTATAGTAGCAGACTAGCAGTAGTAGTCATCATCAACATCATTTTAGCCGAAAGACGTCCACTGCTCCTCCAGGCCTCCCTCAAAGGGAGGGGAGTTGCCATAATCACCACGCTTGGCAAGCGGGTTGACGATCGCAGTATGGTGTTAAAATGCATAGAGAACGCTGCTGCCCATTCTCTGGTAATGAAAAGTGTGTAAAGTGGCAGTAGTAGTATAAATATCTTGATATTGCTACAGGCTCATCATTGATCCGACATTCGGCAATCCTGCCGAATCCCACTTCAGCTTAGCAATGTTCTGGGTGATATTGCCAATTTGTGTATAGCTCGACCGCCGTAAGCCGGTCCTCTCTATGCTCCATTCCAGAAGTATCTGATGAAGTTGTAAACAAACCCAATTTAGGTGAAATTCTTACGCAATCATTCATTGTAATTGAAAAATCATCAACGAAATTGTGGTTTTAAAATAAACCTCAATTGTCCAATTAAAAACATCGCAATTTCGGGTTTCAATTATTCAAATAAACAAATAAAAGCACTTAATTTGTAAGTAGCACTCACTATGGCTTCCACATGTACGTGTTCTAATCCATTTGCTTACATTTTCATCAGATACTTTCCAATCATTAATTCGAAATTTAGAAAACGTGTCCGAACCAAACTTACTTACGCTTAGCTACTTTTGGGGTGATATCGGTCATTCGTATATAGCCCGACCGCCGTAGGCGCGGCCTTGTCCACTTTTGCGACAGGCTTGCGCTTTCGGCGGTCGGGCTATAATAGAACATGCTTTATTTGTCCAGATTCGCAAGTTTCGTCGAAGGCAACTCCCATTTGAGTGATGACGAAGTGTTGGACTACGAATCATACGCATTCTCTCTCGAGCGGACTCGGAAACCGATGCCAATGATTAACTCGACGAGAAACATGGAGATATCTAGTGACGATGATGACGACACAGATTATGATGATGATTGACCTGGAAATATGTGACTGAGACTAGTTTTATTGATGTTAAATTGTGTTTTATTAAGGATAGGTAGGTATGTTTAATTTGTATTACAATATTTTTATCGCACGATGCGACGCGTGCTTTACTCGTGGTTACCAACAGGGCTTGGAAACCGGTTAATTTTCTATGTAACCATAACCGTTATTATAAAGGTTTTCAAACATATTTCGTTAATTATTTAATATTTTGTTACACAATCAATGCTGAACTTAATGTGATGAAGCAATCTTTGAAGCTAATATCAAGTGTATCAAAAATAATTTGTATATTCAGAAATAAAAATAAACCGGTTTCAAGCCCTGGTTACCAAATGTACAAACACACTTTGAATGTGTGCGTGAATATGAGTAGCGTCAGCACCTTAACACGCACACACACACTTCCGACTTCGCCATTATCTCGGAAGTTACTGAGAGCTCCTGCACACACACATTCACAGCGTGTTTGTACACTTGATAACCACAAGTAAAGCCCGCGTTGCTACGTGAGATAAAAATACTATAGTAGCTATTTTTTCTACCAAGAAGAATTACTCAATCATTTTGTTTTCGTATATTTCTATTTCACACCTGGCTGGCAAAATTGTCGACATTTCTTGCTTTTTAATCAAATAGAATACTGACATTATGATTGATTTTGTAACTTATATTTTTGCACTGTATCTATCTACATCTTATTATAAAACATTGGACTCGCCATAATCTCGATTAAATAAAGTCATGTTTGACATTTTTATTTTGTTTATAAATTTCTCAGCTTTTTCTAATACCATTCTCAATCTATGTATAAAGTGTTTTAATGAAAAAATTATACTTCTGTAAGCTCTTTTCATTATTTGCTTTTTGATTGTGTTATTATAAATAGTTTTACCACATCACTATTGATATTGTCAACACTAACATATTTGAGAAGCCTGGATGAAAAAAGAACTTATCAAACTTTTTATTCGTCATCCACTCACACACAAAAAATTTCATCAAAATCGGTCCAACCGTTTAGGAGGAGTTCAGTGACATACAATTATTATATGAAGATTGTTAGTTAGATGTACATAGTACAGATTACAATTCATTTTGCCCAGTGCCTGTACAGATGGCTACACACACATCAAGCCATACATTTCCAGTATAAGCTGATCTCGCATTGTATAGGATTTTCGCACAATGAGAGGTCAGCATAAACTGGAAATGTATAGCCGTGTGTACATTTAATAGTTTTTCCGTGTGAGCTTTATTGACATTTTATTTAGTACTGTCAGCAACTGTTATAGTAGCCAGATTAACATTGATACTTTTACACCTATCTAAAAATAACCAAAATTACTGGATACACTACTTTTCAGCACATCATGAAAAGCTAAGAGTTTGTATTATCTGAATTTATCAACAGTTGATTTTTTTTTGTAGTATGTAAGGAGCCTAGCAGGTGGCGTTCTATAGTTTCTGTCTGGATGCATGTTATTTTTTAATACTGTGCTCATTAATGATTTTTTTTTAACTGTAATCGACTTTTGTTGCTGACCATACTAAAAATTTAATTTTTATTATCTAAAAGATCACATTCATTAATGTTAATCTTCATCATCCCTTACTAAATTGGAGGTGTTAATATCGTAATGTTTTCTTAATAATCTCTTTGTGTGTACATAATTAGTTTTTAAATACTACTGTTTCATTTTTGAGAACTGATCTCTAGTTTGTATGAATTATGTCCAGGTTCTGAGGCAAGTATTTTTAGCCGAAGTTCGTGTATTAGAATAGTGCGTGCGTGTGTGTGAGTTTTTCTGTGACAAATAAAATTATTTTTCTTTCTTTCTATATTTTCAATATCTTGAAACTGCACGGTAATTGCGTAACACATTAAATGACAAGTTTTTTCAAAACAAGGTTTTTCTTTAGACCCAGGTTTAAACCATGAAGCCATTATTGAATTTCGAACTATATTCCGTCTATGGTAAAGTTCCTAAACACAAAACTGACAACTTAGTACCAAACTAAGTTTTCAGTTTTGTGTAAAGAACGGTATTTCAATCACTGTTACGTTCTTATTACAAAAACTGGCTCCATGGTTTAAGCCATGTCAAAATATAAATCTTGTTTTGTAATATGGCGGTATGGGTTTAATTTTGACAGTTCACTCACGTCCATTGCATTATTAACGTTGTAGAGAACAAAAAATTTAATTCCTTACAAAACTCTCCGATTGGTATTCAAAGTGTGTTAGGGTGCTTGGTATAAATTGTTTTTGTGAAATTTATTCTTTTTATTAAGGGCAAGAGGGAAGATCTATTACTATACTTACTAATATTATAATAACTATTGTCTAAAATGATTTCATGTAATTATTATTTAGTTTAGTATTAAGTCTAGTCTGAAAAACTAAACCACTCTAGAAACAACTGTATGCAATGATAATTTCTTTAAACTATTGTTAAGGTCTTTAAAGAAATGCCCGAAAACATGGGAAAATTGTAAATTAATATTTGAATATGAAAAAATAATACCCGCAGTTGACATAAAGTTATTTTCTTTAATCATAGAAGTAATTTTATAAAAAATAATAAATTTGACAATTATATTTCTGTAAAAATTCTATGCATTAAACACACATACACAAACGATGAGGATCGTCTAATTTTAATTAAACTGCACGTCTCCACTGCTTGCTTACATTCACATTTCGAGTAGATATTTGTGTACAGGACCTACAATATTTTTATGTAGAAAATAAAACGAGAAAAGTTAAACCTAAACGCGTATTTTAAATGCACTTTCTAACGACTATGTTGTATACAGCAGCGTCTCGCGATAGCGAGTATCACCTCTGAATATTTTTGTGACATCGACAAATTATTGTTTTTCAATTAATGTACCAATATTCTACAGAACTAAATTGTACAAAATAATATCTGAACATAGTCTATAATCCACCCAATAACAGATTGATTGTGTTTGATTTGTGTCTATTAAATATTACAAATACCTAATAAACTTTTGAGTAAAAGTCGTTTTTAATTTTTTGAGGTTTGAAAATGTTGCCTCTTATCAATTTATAGCAACTTTATTAAAGTGTGTTGTGAATATAATATTGCCACTCTTAATTAATCTAAAGCTGCGTCCCCACTTGATCACAACTGGATATCAGTTTGAACTGAACCGAATACCTATACATTTTTGTTTTTCCTATTTATTTGTGAGAATCCAGAAAGCTTTTCAAACTGATCTGATTTTGATTGAAATGAACGGACTACATCCAATCCACCAGGATAAGGTTCCCAATCAGATAAGATATTCAAACGGATTTTACTATCCACCAAATAACGAAATTTTCATCCCTCTCTTGTAATGTATAACACCCCCGTAATAATCATAAAATCACTATAACCTACAAACTTAAGATATTTATTACATCTAGTTTTTTTTAGATATTTGAGAAAAACTCAAAAAGGGGATTCCAAGTTCATATAATGATTTGAGGTTCGTCCGAACTAATTTTGTAAAGTTTAGGTAGTGTGTCAGCGTCGTAATTAGGTATGTTCGGCAAAACAGAATTTCTATGAGAGTTTGGAAAGAGGAAATTAATTTCACGCAGGGCCGTCTTTTGCATTCCTAGTTCCTGCCAGCGTCGTAACTACTAGATTTCAAAATCCCAGACGGGGTAGCTCCTATTTGTGTATGATATGAATGGTCAAAATCAAAATATTTTATTTGACATTTATGCCTACATGGGCACTTGTGAAACGTCAGAAGCTAGGTGCAAGGTTCCAATTGGTCGTTTCATAATTATGGAGAAGAACCGGCAAGAAACACCACGAATACTCTTTTAAAAATAATTGGCTTTTACAATGTTTCCAAGTTACCGTGTTAATAGGTATGGGAGGACAGTGTAGACCCGTCATCAAGTACTTAACAAAAATATAAAATGGTTTACAAAGCTACAGTTTATTAAGCCTACAACATATTCAAAAATTAAAAAAGAATATACAAAATATTACTAAAATAATAAAAACCTATTTAAAATAACAAGGTAGGGATTTAGTGTCAAATAATGAAAGAGATTTTGTCAAGTCAAGGTATGTAAAAAATTCACCGTCCGATAAGGACCAGGCCCGGGTCGACGGCGCGTTGTATTCCACGCGCGCCTCAAAGAGTTGTCAGCAGCAAGTGACGGGGTCCGTTAGGGCCAATGCCTGCCAGGGTTGCGATGTCCGTGACTACCGCCTCCCCACCAACGCCAATCGCTTCCATATTTGGCAAATAATTAGTGCTCAATTGGTGCTAATTAGTGCTCGAACAACAGAATTGGTGCCTTAGTAGTTTTCGAGATAATCGACTTTGAATGTGGTCCTGCGGTAGTCACGCTCCCTTCAGCAGGACCACCATGAGCGCCGAATAAGGGGGCATGCTACAGCTTTTCTAAGTATACAAATAATTAGTGCTCTTAAATGTGATTCATTTCGTAAAAAAAAAAGAACTGAAACATTTCTATTTACCGAGAAATCAACGATGATAACTTTCGCGCGCTCGTTCAGCAGGACCACGACTTTGAGTGTTGATTCCCAGTTTCAGGAGCTAGTCGCTTTCCTCAAACCTACATAGAAAATTAGTGCTCTGCGAGATAAAATTGATACCCAAAATTCAAAATTACTACTCCAGTAGTTTACGAGATATACCATACCATTGGTGGGGTGGCGGTAGTCACGGTGTTAAATGTTCATTTGATGATTTCCCTATTAAAAACTCTGTGATTTCTTCCCAAATTTATACAAAAATTAGTGCTCCTAAAGAAATTATAGTAACCGATAATTCAGATTCCCAAGTGTTGTATTTCAAGAGAAATTAGCTTTCATTACTTTTCCATACTAAATGTCCGCATATAACCCGACCAAATTAAGTTGTCAATGGTATTGAGCTGTCTATGAGATGTACACTCGTGCACATAAATTGATGGGTGTCGGAATAGTAATAACAACAGTTCAATATCTATAATTTTTATACAAACTGAGTACCTTTACTCAAATTGAAATAAGATTAGACATTTAAATAAACATTTTTTACAGCCCGTTCAGCCGATTTTGACTTCTATTGCGTTGGTGGCATGACAACTGGCAACTGTAATAAAACGTTTGGTATTGTAACCACGTTTTTGCTTTTAATGGCATCCTTATGCCTACGGAATATAGGTTAAAATTGGTTGAACGGACTGAAATTATAATTATAAATTTCTAATCTTATAACAAATGGAGTAAAGTACATATTAAGAAAACAATACCAAACGTTTTATTACAGTTGCCAGTTGTCATGCCACCAACGCAATAGAAGTCAAAATCGGCTGAACGGGCCGTAAAAAATGTTTATTTAAATGTCTAATCTTATTTCAATTTGAGTAAAGGTACTCAGTTTGTATAAAAATTATAGATATTGAACTGTTGTTATTACTATTCCGACACCCATCAATTTATGTGCACGAGTGTACATCTCATAGACAGCTCAATACCATTGACAACTTAATTTGGTCGGGTTATATGCGGACATTTAGTATGGAAAAGTAATGAAAGCTAATTTCTCTTAAAATAAAACACTTGGGAATCTGAATTATCGGTTACTATAACTTCTTTAGGAGCACTAATTTTTGTATAAATTTGGGAAGAAATCACAGAGTTTTTAATAGGAAAATCATCAAATGAACATTTAACACCGTGACTACCGCCACCCCACCAATGGTATGGTATATCTCGTAAACTACTGGAGTAGTAATTTTGAATTTTGGGTATCAATTTTATCTCGCAGAGCACTAATTTTCTATGTAGGTTTGAGGAAAGCGACTAGCTCCTGAAACTGGGAATCAACACTCAAAGTCGTGGTCCTGCTGAACGAGCGCGCGAAAGTTATCATCGTTGATTTCTCGGTAAATAGAAATGTTTCAGTTCTTTTTTTATTACGAAATGAATCACATTTAAGAGCACTAATTATTTGTATACTTAGAAAAGCTGTAGCATGCCCCCTTATTCGGCGCTCATGGTGGTCCTGCTGAGGGGAGCGTGATTACCGCAGGACCACATTCAAAGTCGATTATCTCGAAAACTACTAAGGCACCAATTCTGTTGTTCGAGTACTAATTAGCACCAATTGAGCACTAATTATTTGCCAAATATGGAAGCGATTGGCGTTGGTGGGGCGGCGGTAGTCACGGACATCAGGGTTGCGAGTTTGTCCGAAAGGGATATCGTGGCACTGGCGCACAGGCAAATGAAGGAATACGGGTGGGTTTTAGTCAGTAAAAGTCTGACACGCCCTCCCGCTCCGCCCAGAGCGGGAGAAGTTATTTGATAATTTCCCACACAAAAAAAAAAAAAAAAAATTAAGGTATGTAAAAAATAAAATAAACAAAGGTCAAAAGAAAACCTAATGTTGGCATTAGGTTTTCTTTACACCGTTCCTCATATCTCTATAGGCTCTTTCATCATTGTCCATAGGCCTCATTTTCGGTCCTAAAGTGCCGTCCTTGACTTCACGTGTTGTATTTAGTTTAAAGACTATAGGGATATGAGGAACGGTGTAAAGTTCACTGATCCTCCATAGAAAAGGGAGGATCCTCCGACCAGACGGGTGCTGTGTGTGGTGGGCTGCAACCCGACGGTTCATGTCGGGATGTTGTATACAGGGTCAAATTAAATTATCTAGCGAAACTCCGCAGACGTGATGAATATCGATATTTAAATACAACATAAAATAAAAAAAGATTCGATGAATTTTTTGTTTGGGTCAACGGCCCTCTGTTGCTGTTACTTGAAGTATGAGTTGCGAAAATCTGTTTTATTTTGTTTTATCATGTTAAGATATCGGTACCCATCACGTCTGTGAAGTATACACAAAAAAAACAGATTTTTCAAGTGACAACACTAACTGCGGTTGAAAAGCCAAAAACTCATCAAATTAATTTATTTTTTGTTTGATCTTGTTTAGATATCGATCGATACCCATCACGTCTGCGGAGTTCTAGCTAATTTAATTTGACCCTGTATATTATGCTAGCTGCGCGGTAAACTCTGCTTGCGTGATGCAGGATTTTGCATGTGTCGATGTACGTGTTGTGTATGTACAAGTGTGAAGATGACAAAAATAAATTAGTCAATAAAGGTCCTTAGGTTGCATTCACCAGTAAATAAAAAACCAGTATAGTTAGTAAATAATTTAATACGAATAGTGTATTTCATCTCTTATACATTAATACAACCACAACATACAAGTTAATAAATTAGCACCATAATTAGTGTAAAAAAATATTATTTAAATGTACATAACTAAGTGCACTTATTTACTAATTTTTATTTAACATTCTGTAGTGTAAAACAGTGTCGTTGTAAAATTATTTTGATTTATCCAACTTGGTGGCAGTTACAATCATGGTTACAAATTAAATAAAGTTTGAGATTTAATTGATCAACACGTTCGTCCGAACGTTTTCTTCCAATCCATGCTAAAACGCGCACGACAAAATGTTGCTTTATCTCGCGTTGTAACGAGGCGAGACTAGCATAATTTACAATCATATTATCTTGCTTCAGCGCGACGTAATGCGTCGCCAAAAACTTGTCGCGCTACGATCATTATATTCGATTACTTCAAAGCATCACAATTTTTTTTCAAGCATTAATAATATTATTATTTAACTGTATTATTAATAAAAATGGCACGTTAGTATAATTAGTAGTGTCAAGTTAGGCGGCTCTGCTGGCTTTCTTGCTTTTGTCGAGCGTCTGCGCGGGCGGCGGCGGCTTCGCTGACATGTGGCGGCTGTAGAGACTGAATGAGATATGAAACATTACAAATTATTCCACTTATTAGTTACTAGATGCTGCACACGGCTTCGCCTGCGTGGCTTTTTCTAAAATAAAAGCCTAAGTTATCCTTATAACATCAACTATCTGCCAGTGAAAGTCCCGTCAAAATCAGTCCAGCAGTTTCGGAGATTAGCCGGCACAGACAGCCACAGACAAAAATAAAAAAATGTTTTAAGTACCGTATATACTTTCGTATGGATTTAGTAAAAATCAATTATATTGACATAACAAACAGACACTTCAATTGTGTTTATTTGTATAGACTATAGAAGATTAGTTAGGTAGATGAATAATATTTTGTTTACCTTCATGTTTGAGAGTCAGAACAAGTAAAGGCCTCATATTTGCGAATTGACGAGCGCAATGTAAGGTTGCTACTCAAAAAATATACTTCCAACATATAGGTATTTTTTGTTTGCATTATTTGTTTGTTTGATCTTTATTCCTATGATTTTAAAAATCAATTTTCTATGCAGTAAAAAAATACTCAAGTATTTTAAACCTTGTTTTTTTTGGTAGCGTAAGGTGGACGGAACTGCCGAAGTGCACGCGCACTCTACAAGATGAATTATGTGATTATGGAGCATGTTTAGTGCGATAAGCAAACAATGAATTACCCCTTCGCCCCACCCCTCCCGCGTCCCACCGAACGACATGTTATATCGGTGATTTTTGATAAGTATGTGCAACTGGAAGATAATAATAATGTTTTCATAGTACAGATATTATTATATTATTATGTATTTAACAGTGTACGCGTCTGTACCGAAATTGTAAGGTGTATTATACTAAACATTTCAAAAGATAGCATAATGTTCTGCGATTTCGCTTTTTCGTAACCACCTAAACTTGGTCGGGTTACCTCGGTGATTCACTTCCTAATGACTTTAATCGTATTATCTCATTAATTATCCAATGTACTACGCTGAAATTTTACTGATATACAACTGAACTAAACAACTAATAATTGACATAACATTCAGTTCATATATCCAATCCAGTGGCCAAATAACACCGCGCGCATCAAGACCGTGTTCGTGAAGAACTGAATATCATCATAACTTGTTAAATACTTACAGGATACTAATGAAACACATACATTTGAAGGCATTTACAAGCTTTAAAATAACGTTTAAAGTAAGTCTTTAGACCTCTTATTGAGAGTGCTGGAACCAATTGAAGTGTTTTTCTATTTAATGAAATAACCTTTAAACTATGCATTATTTTGGTTTTTTATTGCAGAACAAATTTAAACTAATTCCTAAGAAGTCATGTACAAAATATGATAAGAATCCGCTTAACCGTTTCAAAGATGTAGCAAAACCAAAAACGTTACCCCAGCAAAATCTCGAATAACTTCGCAACCGATGAAAGAACAAATACAAAATAAGGCACAACATTTACTTCATCTAGACAACTAATTTTATAGCTAGTATTTATTTAAATATTCCCATTAGAAAGAAAAAGGTCTGGCTGGGATAACGTTACCCCAGCAGGAAATGTTTTTGTGAAATAATTAAAAAACTATAAGCGCAACAAATTTAAAAATGTGCGCAACAATTACAGAAGCCGCAAAACTAATTATCTATTAGATTCAAATGACCATTTTCGACAACATCTGGCCTGGGTAACGCACACGATTTTCGACACTCTGAGCTAAGCAGAGCGTTGGAAAGTCCAGTGCTGCGGGAAAACATGGCTTGTGCGTACCTGGGCTAATCATAAATTAAAATAGACTACACTCCATTTGAAATAAGATTAGAAATTTAAATAAACCTTTTTTACAGTCCGTTCAACCGATTTTGACTTCTATTCCGTAGGCATAAGGATGGCATTAAACGCAAAAACGGTTGAACGGACTGTAAAAAAGGTTCATTTGAATTTCTATCTTATTTCAAATGTAGTATAAGTACCTATAACTTCTCTTTATGGGACGAATTAATCGTATGTTATACTTACACTCTGTAAGTCTCGGAGCGCAGATAGTCCAGCACGTGTGAGGGTCCCAACTTCAGCTGGTCCTCAATGGGCGGCACCCAGAAGTTACCCTCCAGTCGCAACGCTGACTTATTGCCTGCCAGGTCCAGAGAACCTGTGGATTTAATAGACTATTACGAGAAGAAGAAGAATTTGGAACTTAGATATTTATTCATTTAAGAGCGTTCATCTCTTGCGAGCTGGCAACTCCGCATTTCTAGAGGGTGTTCGTGATTATTTTATTAAATTTAAATCAATGTAACAGTGGCGAAGGGTGATTTTATGAGAAAGGTAAGCGTGGAGCAAATAAAATCCTTTTTATACAAAATAAACTCGTCATGACGTCGAAGAAATTGAGCTCGGCAAGCCGGACATTATTTTGAGCACAATATTTTGTTCTTGGAATATAAAGACAAAAAATGTAATGTAGGTATTCGTTTTGTAATATTTTAATTTTACGGTGTATTTAATACCTATAGTGTGATGATATTATTTGGCATTATTAACCCATCAACATTTCGACTATGCGATTTTTCAATGACGATAGAATGGTAAGTTGTGTTCCGAATTACTGAAGGGAGATATTTACTCATAAAAATTGAAATACTTATTGACAAATTTTCTATTTGCAGTATTACGATTACATATTTTTATTCACTATAGAGTAAATGTTTAAAATAATTTGGGTTTAAAAATGCTCAATGAAGAAATGCATTTTTTTGCGGCGTTAGTTCTGATTTTGACCACGCACCAAAAGATCCTTGTACAACTATTTGTTCAACACATCCCATAAGAATCAAAAACATATCATTGTAACTTACCGATCTCAGGCGGCAGTACGACAAGCCTGTTGCCTTGTAGATGCAGTTCCCTCAGCCGAGCCAACTGACCCAGTTCACGAGGCACCTCGATGAGGTCATTTTCGCGCATCGATAGCTGGAAATAATATCATAATACGTACTAATAATAAATTACCTCAGCAACCAGTAAAAGTAATACAGCATAGCAGTGACACAGTCAAGAACAGAGAGGACCAGAGCCAACCTGGTGGCGAAGCTGTTAAAAGATGCCCCTGCCATAGATAAATATCACCCGTCTCCCCACTATTGCAATGCTTACTCTAGGATGCATATCCGGTAGGCTCAAATAATCCTACCATATCCCATGGGCACGTCTTCCCTACCATTATCGCGCCCCCCGGTCTACTCTTTGATACACAATGGTCTTTGTAGTCCCATGAAACATGAGGCTTCAGGGACTAGAGTGAATCCTTGGGTTCATTCGAGCAATCGAGTCTGGTTCAACCATGCTGGGGTCGGTGCATTTCTTTCATTCATTCATTCATAATCTCTGGAACTACCAGTAGGATTTGAAAATTATTTTTGCATTTGATAGCCCAATTCCTGAGGAAGGTTATGTTATTAGGCTGCGCAATAACATTTTTTAGGAACCAAATGGTGACATGAGGCGAGTGTGAGTGAGACAACATGCGTGGAAGCTCGGAGAAGCTATATTCTGCTAGATAAATAAGTAACACACTATCGCTAGCAATGGGTTCCAGTTTGAGAGTTAAACAACTCTGTCTCTTAAGATACAGGTAACCCTAGTTTAAGAGGCAGGGCTCACCAGTTATATTGTCTACAGATTTCTGCAGCATAGATTATTGTTTGCTCTGTAGTTACTTCCTACCACTAGCTGTTAATAAAGTACATAAGTCTGTAACCTGTTTCGGAAATAAATACATTTATTATTATTATTATTCATTGCGTTATTACGTGGTTGAGCCATTGATGTATTAAATAGGAAGATATGGTACGCGCTCCTCGATGTGGACCGCATAAATTAGGGGAAAGGACACAATCGACCTACATTACTCCCGGTTTGCGGGGAATACCCGAATCGTAGTTTGTTTGCGAGTTGTTATGGGTACGTAACAGTGACAATTATTGCGATCTCGTTCCCGCTATAGCCTGCGTAATATGTCTATCTATTTCGGTTGTCGAGCACATGACGCACGACATCGGGTCCATTTAATATTTACGTGATGTTAGAGAGTGGCCTATCTTCCTATTTAATACATCAATGGGTTGAGCAGATACATTTTTCGAACATTATGAGGCAGTGGTCTATCAATATACCTACTTCAAAATCATTTAGATTATGATTGATAGTGTGTTACACAATTAGGGTGCTGACCTGCCCTGATTATACGGCCGTATCGTCCCGTGGCTTTGTAAAAATTATAGGTAAACGTATTGTCCTTGTCTGAATGCTGATGATTAACAATTTACTTACATGTAGGCAATGATGTATTACCTTTAGATGCATTACCCGCGCTCAATAATGGAAAAGTAAAAGCAAGGCAATTGCCTGACTTGGAATTAGTTGCGCGCCATCCAGTGGCGCGGGGCTACACGTCACTATCACTCGCAATTCTCAGCAATTATTTGTAAAGAAAATGCCTTCCTGTGTCTACACACAATGTACAAAATAAACTACAACTGTGAAAAGACTAATTTCATGCGTAACTACTTACTGTATTTTTTTATTACAACATAAATATTAAAAATGTATTTTGTTTCGAAATTCTACTGACACTGCTGCAAACCACGCGCGCGCACTAATGAACATGCAGCAGCTAGTGACGTAACTAAAAATGGATGTTCATCTCTTTCTAACAACAGATATCGGTATAGGTCTTTCCTTTTCTTCACGCACTGTATGATTGTATGCAACTATGTAGCTACAATCACTGCTTACGCTGTTTTTGAGTGCACTAATGTTCGTGTATGACGCGTCTACGTCTATAACTGCGTACATATGATAAATCACTGTCTGTCGGCTTTGTAGATAACTAACTACAGCAAAACAAAATTACAGAAAATACTTTTAATTAAACATTCATCATCATTTCAGCAGAAAGACGTCCACTGCTGGATATAGGCCTCCCCCAAAAGGAGGGGGTGCTTGCCATAATCGCCACGCTTGCCAGGCGGGTTGGCGATCGCAGTATGGTGTTAAAATACATAGAGAACGCTGCTGCCCATTCTCTAGTACTTAAGTCCCTTATTCGCCTTTTACAATACCCACGGGAAGAAATAGGATGGTGCATTTACGTCCGGCACCACACGGCACTTTTAACTAAACAAAAGTTTTATTCTATTTTCCTCATTCGAACACATTAGGTGCTTGTGGTTATGAATAACAATACAATGAGTACAAGGAAAATAATGACACAATAACAATACTTACAATTTGTAAGTTCTTCAGGTTACCAATTTCACCAGGCATGTATTCAAAATCATTGTCACCGAGATATAATGCACGGAGACTGTCTGAAATTGTAATTGGTTGAATTAGTAAAGTGCACCGAGTGTAACAATAAAATTTCGCATTATGTACCTACAGCTATTCAATCTAGTTATAAAGCAAAATTAGCACTTGTTCTTAAGGGGCCGGCGTAGCATGCGTAGTTCATACAAACGTAATGCCAAAATAATTTGTAAATCAAACATATTCTTTTAAGGTAGTTTGTATTTATTTAGATTGGATTACAGAATATGTTCCCAAATATATATTTTGAAAGGACAATGATATAAAGACGAGATATGAAGAAGTAAAATTTGTATAGAAAACTTATTTTTCTCTTAACTCTTGTGTTAACGCCATCTAATGTTGAGAACTCGTTAACGCGTGGCGCCATCTAACGACGTTGATGGAAGCTCAGCGGAAGGTGAGGGAACGAGAGCGACGCAAGAGGAGCGCTGATTGGTCGGTCCCGAAGAACTCGCCAGAACATTCAAACATTCGATCCACGGGTCGACACACAAGAAAATTGATGGTAGTCGGTTCACCATCGCATATTTTTTAAGCCTTGTAAATTCGTTTGAATTAAATGCCTAATTAATCAAAGTATTAAAGAACACTCATTGAAGAAGCCTGACACTTGTTTAAATCAGTGTCCATTCAAAATATATATTTGGGAACCTAGATATTCTGTATTCCGATCGGAATAAAGACACACTACCATAAGAATATGTTCGATTTAAAAATTATTTTGGTATTACGTTTGCATGAACTACGCATCTATCGCCGGCCTCTTAACTCAATTTCCATTCTACTCTATCTAATGCTTATATTTTTATTGCCTCAATCTGCCTGCCTTTTCCAAACTTTGTTGGGGTCAGCTTCCAGCCTAACCGGATGCAGCTGAATACCTGTATTTTACATGGAGCTACTGCCTGATCTGAAGTCCACAATCCAGTTACTGGATGTGGATAACACGATGGGTACCCCTTGGTAAGACTGGTTGTCACACTTTCGGGCTTCTGACGACTGTCAAAGATCCAAGAATCCGCCGGGAACAACGGCTTCACGTGCTTTCCGAGGCACGGAGGTTCTGGTATGTAAAGATGGTCACCCATCCACGGACCGACCGCGGCGAGCGTAGTTTAACCTGATCGTTCGGCCCATGCGGCTTTTATTACTTTTTGTTGTCTATAATTTTTCTTAGGGTGAAATAAATATCGAATGTATGTAGGCATACCATAATTGGCATAATTATATAATGAAAAGTGGAGTTTGCGCTAATGCAGTATCTAATTGTTTATTTGCTTTCCACATATATTCCAATAAGTACGTCTTTCTACATTGTTCTCACATGTATAATTTCAACATAAATGATGTAACCAATACTATTTAACAATATTTTGATTTAAAAGAGTGTCCGTGGAGTTTCTTGCCCGTTCTTCTCCATAGGAACCTACTATGCTTTGGAATGGGCAACTAGCTTCATCTCTCTGACTGACCGACCCCTCGACGATTCAAAAGTGCCTGTAATAGGTTTATTTGAAATAAATGCTTTGAGTTTGAGTAATACTGAAATATACATACCCATAATAAAGAAATTCCCAGGAAGATTCTTCTCATTCAGATTGTTATATGTCAGGTCCAAAATTTCCAAAACAGGGAAAGATCCAAAGCCTCTTGGCAATCCATACAGCCTATTAAGAGAGACATTGAGGATACGGAGCTTTGGCAACGAGGATAGACTGACAGGAAGCTCTGTCACGTGGTTGTTGGCAAGATTCAGTATCTCCAAGTTAGCGAGGTTTGCGAGTGCAGCGGGAACTACTTGTATCTTGTTGTGGCTTAGAGTGAGACGGGTAATGTTGGTGAGTGTGACTGAAAGAGAAACAGTTTATGATTAAAGGGCCTGTGCACACCACGTTTTTTTAACGCGCCGTTGACGCGCGTTTGTAGCGATACAGACGCGATACGCACGCGAGTGAGTCTGCTGTAGAATAATAGCGCGCCGTCGGTCGACGCACGTTTCTAAAACACGCGTCAACGGCGCGTTTAAAAAACGTGGAGTGCACATGCCCTAAAAGTGTGCTCTTTGGCAGGCTATTGGTGGTACAAGTACAGACCCTAAAGATACAACTGAAGACCTTAGATGTAGGAAATAATAGATATCTGATTGCAGAAGTAAGTTTTAATTTGTATTCAAACATTATTAAGTCGGAAGCATTCGTTTTTAGGGTTCTGTACCTAAATGGTATCAAATGGAACCCTATTACTAAACCTCCACTGTCCGTCCGTCTGTCTGTCAGCTGGCTGTATCTCATGAACTGTAATAGGTAGACAGTTGAAATTATCACAGATTGTGTATTTCCATTGCCGCTATAACAACAAATAGTAAAACCGGGAAAGTGCGAGTCGGACTCTCGCACAAAGAGTTCCGTACCATTATCTATAAAAACGTCAAAAAAATCACGTTTGTTGTATGGGAGCCCCCCTAAAATATTTGTTTTATTTTAATTTAATTGTTTATTTTTAAAGTGAATATATAACTAAAGATTCTGTGAATATTTCAAGCATCTGCCTGTTGCCGTTATCAATATAGAGCAAAAACAAGCAAAAAAAAACACGTTTGTTTTAGGGGAGCCCCCTAAAATATTTATTTTATTCTATTTTTGAGTATTTGTTGTAATAGCGGCAACAGAAATACATCATTAGTGAAAATTTCAACCGTCTAACTATCACAGTTCATGAGACAATGTGCCTGATGACAGATGGACAGACAAACAGATAGACGGCGGAGCCTTAGTATTAGGGTTCCCGTTTTACCCTTTGGGTGCGGAACCCTAAAACTGACATAATTATAGTAAAAAATTCAAGGTTATCCCATTCAAGAAACATTTTTTTTTCTGCATTTTTTGCTAAATATTGTATGGTGGTACGCAACCATGCGTGTGCGAGTCCGACTCGCACATGGCCGGTTTTGTTTGCTTTTAGAACAAATGTTTTTTTTTTGGCAATGAAGCCAAAATTGTGGTGTGTGTTGTTTTGGTTTATATTTTGGAATAATAAACTAGTTTCAAGTTATGAATGCTATTTTTAATAAGCCCTACCATCCCACATAGATTCACAAATCTTGTTAACATTATGGAACTTATATAAAGATTTATGAATAAGGTGTAACAGGAGTATTTCAAAGAGCATACTTCTATAGGAGTTTCTGTCACAAGGCATTATTGAACCAATTAAAAACACTCACAGTGTTTTCCACAGGAAACGAAACACCTATAATATTGTATCATGATGAATTGAATGATGTCATGGTTAAAATTAACACCAGTAACTAATCTGGGTCACAAATTGAGTAATATTGAGTGAAATACTTAAAAATTTAGAGTAAAATATTGTTCTCTATTTAAATCTGCAGGAGGTCTATACGAGTATCATGCATTGTCCTTGAAATTATTAAAAACAAAACTGTACCTAATCTTTCTGTTAAACATGCAACCTTGAATAGTTTATGACCGAATAATTAGATTTTTTGAGTAATTTATAAACAGCACTACGAGAAAATAAGATGTTTATCAACATACGGTGCATAAATAAGAAGTACCGTGTGCAATACATCAAAACGAGTTCCTGTAAACAGGTTACACTACGCCCTTAGAAGGGTAAACAGGTTTAAAGCAATTAACTTACACAATCCAGGTATTTCATCGAGGCTAGAGAGCCCTTTGTCCACCAAATCTATTTCAGGATTATTGTTTTCCTTCGCTTCTTCGATTACTTTTTTAGCTTTCGACATTTTGGCTGTGTTTGGAATACAGGAAACTGGAGGTTGATGACTCATAATATCAACAGCTGTTCTCTCTCGGTCTAATCGAATCGCGGTTCAGACAGTTCAGTGTTACATTTTAAGCATGTAGTGATATTTATTTTTTTTGTTTTTTAGGTCGTGCTACTATTATTATGGTTAAAAATAATATATAAGTATGCATTTTATTCAATGTTTAGACTCAATGATTAAGCTGTTTAATCTAACTTATTTTTCGGAATTCTGGAAGAAGGTAAATTATATATAAAAACAAAAAAACTAATTATCAGAACTGGAACACAACTCTGTTGACATCTGATTGTCAATGTCAACATTATTGTATTATCAGTTTGAGTCAGCACATTGTCGACTGTTTTCCAAAGTATTAGTCGATTTCTGGAGTATTATAAGGATCGTAGCAGGTAGCGTTCTGTAGCTTCTGCCTATCCCCATAGGAAGAAGGTGGGAGTTTTATGCATGTATGTAGTCGATTTAAGGTTTGATCAAATAATTAAATTATTGTACCCAATCTCATTACGTATTACTTGTCACTGGTTTCATGAAAGGATGCGTTAGGGTTAAAAAAATCCTACTGAATGATTATTTAAAAAAAAAACATTTAGTAAGATTTTTTGAACTTAAGAGAGTTATAATGCTGATTCTAATGATTAAAATTCTGTAAAGCCATATTTGTTATGGCCGCGAATCATATTTAATTTAGATCCAATATACAACCTGTTACTGATAGTTAGAAAATTTGAATTTCGCGGGTTACCTTAGCGCACCCCCCTTTAAACAATTGATTTGTAATTATTAGCCACGAAAATTCTTCTATGCAGCATGTATCAGATAGGTATAGCAATTTTGAAGGACCAGAACATCAAATTAACCTATTAAGCCCTATGACACAAGTTTCTCCATAGGACATTGTAATAACGAAATAATAATTTGGGTCGAGTAGGTACCAGAAGTTTTATAGGGGACCGTTGATAAATTTCGCAATTACTGTGTTGGTCCCATGGAGAAAGTTGTTCATTTGCGCTTGTGTTACTGGGACAATGAAACGTCAACGACAATGAAAATGTCAACAGAAAAGTGGCAGGTACGCTTCAAATCGAATTGACTGCACTCCCGTAAATGCATAATTCGATATGTAAAGTAAAAATTAATCTATGCCGATTCCAAAACCATTTCAAGATTTTAAGCAATCGTATCGTATTTATTTTCACAAAAATCTATCTACTCGACTTTTATTTGACCTCTAAATGACGTCATAAAATAGCCTAACGGACGAACCCAATAACCTATCTATCACCAGTTTTGGCTTACTGGAGATAGAAAATATATCTATCGATGGTTTTAACGACTGGAATCTTACCGGCCCACGCAATTTACTGATGCGAGGGTGTATGGCCCCTATAACAGATATCTAATTGTATGAAAATGCCAAAGTATGCGTCCCATTATATGATTTGTTTGACCGGACAGTACTACAGATGGCAGATTGGTCTATTCCCCGAATTGCAGGGATAAACGTAAAGTAGCCAAGCTAAAATTAACTCTTTAGTACATGCAATAATGATCATATATGTTCTTTTATTTAAAGTAATACACTTGAGGAATGCACTAGGGTAGCCCGCGAAATTCAAATTATATTACGTTTTTTTCAATTTGCAGGTCAGTAACAGGTTGTATTTTGATTCGCGGCCAAAACAAATATGCCTCTACAGAATTATATCCAGTAACTTATTTAGAAGTAAGGAACAAAGAAGTTTTCTAATAAGACTAATTACACATGTTGTTTTTTAAAGTTGACGGCACGGTTGGCGCAGTGGTTAAGCGATTGACTGCTGCGCTGCATGTCGCGGGTTCGATTCCCGCACGGAACAAATATTTGTATGACCTACAAGTAGTTGTTTGTACCCACAATACAGGAGAAATTCCTAGAGTGGGGCAACGTTTAAAAAAAAAAAAAGTGAAGTTGGTTGCACGGGAGGGTGAAGTAGAGAAACCTACATCAGGGCTTGAAACCGGTTAATTTTTATTTCCGAAGATACAAATCATTTTTAATACAATTGATATTAGCTTCAAAGATTGCTTCATCACATTAAGTGCAGCATTGATTTTATAACAAAATATTAAATAATTAACAAAATATGTTCGAAAAACTTTATAATAACGGTTAAGGTTACAAAGAAAATTAACCGGTTTCCAAGCCGACCTACATAATTGTTTTCGTTAGATAGATAGCCTATACCAATGATTGTGAGACGCCATCCAAGGATAGATATAATTATATTGTCTATCATCAATAGCGATCTGTCTTTCACGGAAAATAAGTTATTGGGTTCGGCCGTAAATTAGAAAGTTTCAGTGCCTCTTGTGGCTCTTGTAATGAAATAATTAAGTTGTTGTTCACGTCAATGTCACACAATTTAGACACACCGGCAAAATTAGCGGACCATATTTTTTTTTCGAAAAACTAGTTTGTGTAACATTTCTGGCTGGTGGTTAATTCATTTTATTTTAGAAATAATTATTTCAAATTGAGAGAACAATTGAACGTCTTCATAATGCGATTAGGACAAGGCAGAAAAAGACGTACTTCGAGCAGTGATGGTCATTTCATTCGACTTCGCGTACGTAAGAACCCACGTATAACGGCCGTCCAACCCAGAAATGGGCTTGAGGAAGTTCGTGGTGTCACAGTAAGTGAGCGGTATGAAGAAAATTCAAAGCGACATTAATTTGTATTGTTTTTATTTTTTAAATTGTTTTTAATTAGCTTTTTCAACTTTTCTTGGTTATAAAGTAAATACATACATTTTTCTAAAATATTTTTCTTGCAAAATTAATTTAATGTGATCTCATTTTAATTTTAAAAGGTGTAATTTTAAATAAGAAAGGAAGACTAAATACTAGATTATACAATTAAACGGTATTTCAATATATTGGCCTTTTTATGTTCCGCATACCTGAAAAATACTTTACATACCAAATTCTTAACTGTAGAGAGGAGAGTATTAGAATACATCAGAACTTCCTTAACAGTCAGTGGCAGGGTCAATTAGTAATAGTTGACTTCGATTTTACAATTTTACAATTCCGGCACAGCACAACACTAAGACCATTTTTTTTAAAATATAATATTTAATGGCCTGGTTGCTGGGACCTTTTAGCCAAGTCTTTATTTAGTTACAAAACTTGTATGATGAAATGAATTATTATATGCATGATGATGATATCCCCGCCTACTCCCCTTGAGTTTCAGTAAAGATGTGGGATGTGGCACTTTACTGAGACCTTACGCGGATTTCTTGAGAGAACTTGAAGCGAAGTTGCACTGTTTTGTTTCATTTGCCTACACTAATGCACGTTCACAAACACTTCATGGTTAATAATCCACCATTATTACACATTAATATTCGGCTAAACACAAATTTTGGAAAATTAAACAAACTGCTGAACATGACGCTTCCTTTGTGTAGATACTCAAAGGACGCTTCACTTTCCCGCCAAGAAGTCCAACTAAGACCATTAGAGAGGTGCCTCAGAGCAGGGGTGTGCTCACTGTTTCTAACCCTACTGTTTAACAGTAGTTCTACTGTTTTTTCCATGGTATCTCTGTTTTCTGTTTTAGTCCTTTTATCAATATTTCTAATGTATTTTGTGCTTACCTGAAGCAAAATATTCTCTCAAAGTCTCAAATAATTGTTTCTTGCTTTTGGTGTCGGTAGAAACCAGCACCCCAATTGCGTAACGCACTTTTTTTTCACAATCCTTTATTATTTGTTTTGTATCAATATCCGGAATCCATCTTGAGTCAAGCACCTGTCTTTCAGCCTGTTGTCAGCATTATCTTTGCCTCTCCGCTGGTGGCGCCCTCTATACTTACCGTTGGTACTAAGTGTTTTAAGCGCGCATCGGGTGATGGCCCGATTTACCGTCATTATAGCGTCGTTTTTCGCACCGTTCAGTTGTTAGCGTTCTTTAAACTTCGCGAAAAATTTACCTAATTATTTCATACAAAAGTTCGGTAAAAGGATTTTAGATTCGTGAAATTTTTTACCTCTCCGTGGTTATTATGGAAAATGTTATAATAATTTAGAGTCGGAAAGTGTTAATGACGGCTCATTATCGCGTAAACGGGTTCGTTCTCCTACACCAAGTACAAAAGATAGTGATAGTGGTTCTTCTAAGAGTCGCTGAGAAACGCAGAGTGAGGTAGGACTCCCAAACCGTGAGTTATACACAATTTGAGTTCTTATAACAACAAGTGGCTTATTTAACAAACTTTATAAGTATTCCGACATTAAAAATACGAATTCTAGTGCTAAAAACAATAGGTACGTCCGTTAGGTACCACAAACGAGTAAACCTACGACGACCGGAATATAACAAATTTCAGATTTTGTCGGAAGTCAGTACAATGGTAAAAGGTTCGATTTACCCTCGGGAAAGAAACATTTCTTAAAATATTAACGGAACTACAGCGTTTTAAGTGTGATGATTGGTATGCCGTTCGGTTTTCGGATGCCCAAAAGAAATATTTAGTTACCTCCGGTTTTGTAATGTTAACGACGACTTAAAGCGTTTCGAATCGGATATGCTAAAAAAGGATTCAGCTCATATTTATGGAGCGATCTTTTGCTGGATTAACGATGCACACAACTCGTTATTTTGGAGTATATTTGTAAGTAGACTTTTCGAAAGAATCCGCATATAGTAAGGTTACGAATTGGCAATTTACAAATAGTGTGCGGTCGAAGAGCCAATTTAATTAATATACGTAACGAATATGCTGCGCCAGATTTCCGAAGGTTAACTTTGCGATCTATTAAATAAAATACCCCTACCTTCAAAAATTGGGGGGGGGCGGGCTAAATTAACTGTATCAACAGAATCAGTACCTCAAACTTATTCTAAAGATAATTTTTGTCTAAATCAAAACTGGCTAGTAGTACTACTACTACTACTAGTAAGCAAGCTGATGATAGATTTTTTCGTTGGAACAACTTCAACAAAAGACAAAACATGGCTCGCACGCTTCACAACAAAATACAAACATTGCAAGCAACTATCGAGCAAAACCTAGGAAAAATAATTCGCAATCGCAGGCTTCCACTAAAGACAAGTGTCGCGAATGACTGTCGGACATTTCATGGCCTTGTCTAAAGCAATTTCAGTATGCTTGGCGCAATCTAGGTGCCCCAAGCAAAATATACGGCTGTTGAACGGTGCAAGCGTAACCTTCATACTGAACGCCGCTAATATTTGCGAGTCTCATGGTTCTGAAATGTTACAAAACTAAAACATCTTCCAATATGACCATACAGATTCAAACTTTGTTAGTCAGGTGTAGTAGAACCTGCAGAACAGACGCCCAGCTACCTTTCCACGTTCTTTCTGAAACCGAAAGCAGATCAGACCTTCCGTTCTATCTTCAAGTTGAAGCAAACTGAACCAGTTTGTAGTATCTAGTCAAACCATTTCAACTATTCAGTCACTGCCGCTTTACACTTTATTTCTGATACCGAAGGCAGATCAGACCTTCCGTCCTATCTTCAATCTGAAGCAACTGAAACAGTTTGTAGTACCTAGCCAAACCATTTCACTTCCGTGTTCCAAATAGTTTGCAACAACAAGATTGGATGGCCAAACTAGATCTGAGCCAAAACCAGTCACAATCGCAGTTGAAATACGACGTCGCATTCACGACAACGATTCTGCATTTACTGGGCTGGACAATCAACTTCGAAAAGTCTGTATTGGCTCCGACACATTGCCTCGAGTTCCTCGGCACAACATGGGACACAAAACGCAACGCAAAGTCCTTGTCGGAGCCGAAGTGCCTATCGCTACGCAAAGCACTTCACCATACAGCTCCAGAGAAGCAAGTGGTCCCTCAAACAGTACAAAACTCTAATGAGGAGACTCAACTTTGCAACGTTCGTGACTCTGAGAGGTCACCTGCACTGTCGCACTCTGCAATACTACAGTCGACAGCTGTCGGTGAAACACCCGTACCGGCTGATACCTATCCCTCAACCAACTCGGTCAGAGATGGGATGGTGGTGTCAAGCTTTAGGAAAGTCGATGCTGATCCACTTGAGCTCGGTCACATACCTATTGACTACAGACGCATCAGACATCGAATGGGGGGCACAACTCGGAGATACGAATATCGTGGGAAGATGGACGAATTCACAAAGGACCTGGTTTGCTGATTGCGCAGCTATGTATACCAACAGCAACTCTGAAATCGGACAGTAGTCTCGTATATCCACAAGGAAACAAAATCCACAAAACTTCTCCAACAAACCCGACAAGTTCTTGCTGTTCTAGACAAGCAGAACATTCATCTGAAAGCACATTATTTTCCGGGCAGATTCAATGCGCAGGTGGATGCTCTTTCTCGGCAGAAGGCTGGCTCAGAGTGGCATCTCACGAGGACAGTGACGATACAAATATTTCGAATGTGGGTTACGCCGCAGATAAACCTGTTTGAATCGAGAACAGCTCACATAGTACCTAGGTACGCATCATTGCATATGGATGCTCAGGAAGCACAATACCACAACGCATTTAGTTACCAGTGGCACTACGACTTATCTTGGTTGTTTCCGCCACCAAATCGGATTCCCAGGGTTCTCAGACAACAGAACCAAGCCAGCGGTGACTACATATATTGATTGCCCCGAAGTGGAAAAAGGTATTTTGTCAGGCAAATGTTGAGCGGCGAGCGCGACAGCTCCCTTTTCTGATTCCAGATCTAGCCCGCACTCGCAATGGACACCAGAACAGAAACGCATCCGTCGCAGGTGCAACACCTACTTACTTGGAGGCATGGCTGATTTCGGGTGGCCAGATATTTTGACGGACTGGACAGATCAAGAACATAAACTCCATATTATTATGTCAAGCTTTAAAAGCTCCACAATCAATATCTACATACCAACGTGGTGCAGATGGAAGTGATGGTGTGAGTCGCATTTAATTAATTACAATCAAGCTGCTCGATATTTAGCACATTTACACTGATTTAGTAGGTCTTACATTACATTAGGACTATTTTCGTTTACATAAATCTATTATTTCGACAAATATTGCTTTGTCGTCAAATTTCTTTATAAAACAATAAATTATATTAAAAGCTATTTCTGTGGCACGAGAGAAATATTCTAAGCCACCTATTTAGAATCCTAAAGTTTTATTGCAATAGATAAATAAAACAAAATGATTATTTCAATAACTTACAAGTAGTTACATTTTTACTTTTAGGAATGTCATTTTAATCAAAACGAATGCTTGTGTTTGGACATTACACGAATACTTACAATGACCAAAATAATATATTTCATGTATCGAGACATGTGGCTACTCTTTTACTGTTAGCATCAGGCCGCAGTGTTCACGATCTTACATTGTTTCGAATTGATAGCACTAGTTAATCAATGAAGATACCTCTGTTGTTTTGTGGCCAGCATTTGGTTCTAAAACGGACAACCATAACCAAAGGCAGTCTGAATGGAGGTTTAGGAAACACCCTGATAAAAATTTAAATCAGATTTTTTGGTTGAATTGTACTAGCTGCGCCACGCGGTTACACCCGCATAGCACTCGATCCCGTGAGAATGTCTGAGTAAAGGGTGTCCTATGTCCTGATCCAGGTCATGGTCTACCCATGTGCCAATTTCATCAAAATCCGTTCGTCCGTTTTAGCGTGAAATCGTAACAAACAAACTCGCTTTGGCATTTATAATAGTTATGATTAGGATTAACTCTAAACCGTCGAGAAAATATAAATCATTATTTTGTTTATTACAACTAGAGGGGCTATAAAACTTGCGTGTAGAACAGTTGTTATTGGCGGATGGGTGAGGTCTCTCTGTTGAAAGCTAGTGGTATTGACGCCACTCCAGGAACCGTAAGATCTGCAGTAGCTTCACTCAATGCAGTAGAAAATTTTCCGACTGATCAAATCCTTGCACCCAGTAACTGCGGAAAAGGATTCATACTTTCCAAAAATTATTATCAGAGAGAATTGATAAATCAAAATGATGCGAATATTCCCAATATTCCTGTATCTTTATCTCATTATTTTGATCCCGTTCATCGAGTCTAACAATATTTTTTCGTGAGTTATTCAATTTGTTATTTTTAATGCGGCAAGCAGTATGTCATACTTGATTAATTATTGTAGTTAGACATTATAATTTCTTTATTAACCCAATATTTTTACATCTTAATACACATTATAGCGTCTTTGGGTTTAGCGCACCAGGTGATAACAAACACATCACTCAAGATGGATTCCGGATATTGATACAAAACAAATAATAGAGTTTTACATAAAATAAAACTTACCTATTATTTTTTCATCAATATCCGGAATCCAGGTAAGGTCTACCTGGTGCATCATGAGTTCCATAATGACGGTAAATCGGGCCATCACCCGATGCGCGCTTAAAACACTTAGTACCAACGGTAAGTATAGAGGGCGCCACCAGCGGAGAGGCAAAGATAATGCTGACAACAGGCTGAAAGACAGGTGCTTGACTCAAGATGGATTCCGGATATTGATGAAAAAATAATAGGTAAGTTTTATTTTATGTAAAACTCTCTATTTTTTGGATTTTAAATTAAATTTCTAATCCATTATTTTTTAAGTTTGTTATATTCGTTTGCTTGACAACGTAACTGACGCAATGAATGTTTGCGAATTGTGAAAATGAAAAGCATTGCAATTTTTTGCGTGTTACGCAATCATCCCGAAGGTTTACAGTCTACTGTTTCTGGTGTTTATTCTAAAAATATAAAAAGTACGTGCTGAAGGTATGAATTTTAGGATTTTCAAACTTTTTTATTCTTTATACTATGCGAGACAGTACAATACTGTTCCGAAATTACTATTGATTGTTAAGTGTTTTCTACTGTTTTTTGTTGATTTGCTGTTTTTTAGTTTGGTAGGGTTGGCAACACTGCGTGTGTTGTGCAGAGTGTGCTGCTCTGCTGTCATAAAAATCGTATTCATCCCTTTATACTATTGTACTTATTGTAGTCTGTGGTATTCATTGACATTAGGGTCGACGGTCGATTTCAAAGTTCAATTTATTGAGTGTTTATTTGATTACACATTACACTGGCCTTTGTTTTAATTAGTGCCTTTGTAATCTCGCATCTTTCTGCTGCTAAGCATCGTTGTTATCTCATTTACGAAATAATCCTTGTTAGAATAATCGTTATCAGTGTGTAATAACAAGATTATGAATTGTCAAAATTTATTGAGCTAAGTTCTGCAATTTTGTTAAGTTGTTAGAATTAACTGTGATAGTTTCTACCCAGCTGTATTTGGTAAGTAACAAAATAAAAACAGTGCTATTGTATGAAATATACGTGTACATTAAAACAATTTATTACTATTAAATAAATTAAGAGATTACCGGCGTTTGTTAGCATTTAATTACGTCCGCATTAATTCAGCCTGTTACTTTATCTACTTTGTGTATCTTCATCGTTCGTGCTTAAACTAATTCTGGCTCCATGTATACAAAGACAAAGTTTGTTCAGTGGGTCGTCAGAGCGGAGTTTTTTTCTTACCAGTGCTCTTAGACAGTTTCCAATCCAAAAATTAACCATACTTTCCGCCACAAATTATTATCTTTCTAACTAAGCTAGGTCAATGCAAATTTTATTGTAATTAATTATAAATTTTACTAAGGCATAAGGATGCTTAAGTGGTTGAATGCCGTAATTACAGAAACAATTAAAAAGCCATTGTGTCTCGCGTGCATCCACGTTCCGGCGCCGGCGTCACGAAGGCTTAAGGAACTGATTGCGATCAAATAAGTAATAGTGTTGAAAATAAAAATTGGTGTAGGTCTTACTCATTAATGAAAAAATCAAATACGTCATGAAATGGTTCTAAATTAGGTAGGTACTTAGCAGTTTTTATGACTTGACAAAAAATCAAGATTTCTTTACTTTGTGTTTGTTTAATATTAATAAAATTATATTATACAAGAAGGCTGCAGCGGCTGATTCTTCCTCCGCCATTATAAGGCTGTTTGTATTCGTATTTTCTATTTGTAATTTGTATTTTCCATTTCTTGTTGTATCTGGTTGTTGGCTGTCTTCTCATGAATTCGTCTTTAGTTTAAGTTACTAAGAATAGTATTTTAAGTGCAAACATGTTACTAACATTTCATGGATCATAGAGTTGTCCGAATTAAAATGATTTTATTTTATTTATTTATTATACCTACACATATTAATTTTAAACTTGCAACAACATTTAATATTAATTAGTTAAGAGCATGGGCCAAAGCTGGAAGACAGGCCTGTGGCCAGTAGACTGGTCACAATCCGCTGCTATTCCTCTTCACAAGAAAGGTTCCAACAAGAAAAAAAAAAAGAAAAAAGTATGAAATCTACAGAACCTTATCGCTCATGTCCCATGCCAGTAAAATCCTTCTGCGCATAATTAACACGAGATTATCAGCGTATGTAGACCACCAGAATTGCAGGCTTTCCACACGGAACAGGGAGTGCGTCAAGGCTGTATTCTGTCGCTAAAGCTATTCAACCTCCACGGGAGCTCATTATGAGGAGAACTCTTGATGGTTGGCACGACAAAGTCGTTGTTGGCAGTGAAAAACTCACGAACCTAAGATATGTGGTCGGCAGAGTGAGGAAGAGATGGCGGATCTGCTGAAACTTATAGAAGCAGAGAGCGCTAAACTTGCGACTCATGATCAACCATGCCAAGACCAAAGTAATGGTAGTAGACCGTGCTCATCGTCTTCCGAGCTCAAATCTACTCGACAGGTATCAGAAAGTTAGCGAGTTTGTGTATCTTGGGTCTTTGATCACGAATGAGGGCAGCTGCCTTGAGGAAATCCGCCGTCGTACTGGTATGGTCAAAAGTGCAATGACTAGTCTAGGAAAAATTTGGAGGAATCGTGGCATCCGTCGGTATGCTAAAATACGACTGATCCGTGCTCTAGTTTTTTCCATTTTTTTATATGGTACTGTTCATATTCTAGCCATGAGTGAGCGACCGCAGCCACTGAAGGCCATCAACAGGCTGTTTGAGGGGAAGGAGGCATGGCAGATAGTCACCATGACCGCATCATCAGTGCTCGCTATAGTGTGGGCACATAGCTTGTATAATGCACAAGAGAGTAAGTGGTTTATAAAATGATCTGCAGAGTATTGTGAGTTGAGTGGCCAATTGGTTGGGCTTGGGTGATTCTCCAGTCTACTCCGATAATCCGAAGTATCGGCCAAATGTTCCGCCGTTTTATAACTTCCAAAGTTTCCTTTTTTGACTCCTTTTTAAATCTTTACCCGACTTTATGTCACATTTTTAACTTTGGCTTATCTCTGAACTGTCGTTTTTTTCTTTTCTTTTGCCGTAGTCAGCCATAGTTAGCCGTAGTCAAGAATCGCTCGAACAATCGGCCGATACTTTTATTTTTACGAACATGAATATATTTTTCTTGCCTAATTAACTATAATAAAAAAATAAATTCATGGCTAAAATTCGGTGACTTCTACTGTCTTATTTAGTAACCTTGTGATTTAAAATCAAAATTCAATAATATTTTTGACGTTAATCAGGTTCAAGAATAATTGCAAAATAATAAAAAATATTTTTTACCTTCCCTCTAGCTGTAACAACTCGTCTGCGCAAAGAATTCTACAGATGGCTCCGTTCAGTGCCCATAGTGAGGCGTAAGATTGCAGAGAAGATGGCAGAAATCAACAGTGACTTCAGAAAGGATGTCACAAAGAGATTAGCAGGTGTCACGGTGAGGAGGGAACTGCCGGAGTTAGGGCTTGACCCCGAACAAGTCATTGAAGAAGTCAGAGATCATGTGGCTTTAGGTAAGTTTTGACTACTGTTGGAATATTCATGCTTGAAACATACTTGGAAGTATCTTAGATAGATAGACAGGATATGCTTTATTATACACCAGTCTTTATTGAGTTCATTTGTATAGTCGATTTCGTAATTGCTTTATCATCCTAAGATTGAATGTCCGTCATAAAACGACAAGGTCTATTTGTTTATGTAACTGTTAGATAGTTACGTGTGGTGCCGGACGTAAAGAATAGCACCATCCTAAAATATTGTTGAATGAATTAACAAGCGAGATAAGTACTTACTTAGAACATAACTAAGCACATACTACTCAAAGATTACAATTTAATTCATTACATGACATGCTTGTTATACACATGATGATCCAGCATCTTTTTGTAATTGAACGCTATGTACCATAATCACACACATTGTTCAACCACATTGTGTTTACTTCACAGACAGTGAACAAGTTAACATACCCCAAAAACATTTTGCATGTTTGTTTATAAGTCCCATGTAAAAAGGCTCGCTCCCTGTGAGCCTTCAGCCATCAACCAGGAACGAATCTGGACTACAAATTAAATTCAGATCTTCCTTATGGAAAAAGGAAAAACCCAATAACTCTACTAGCTGAACCTTCATTTGAAGCCAGCACCCCGCCCTCAGCAGTCTGCTAGACCGACTGTCTTTGCAGTCAATACTTGCCCCTTTGGTCTTGTGGTCGCACTGTGTTCTCAGTAGCCGCCCGGACTTTGGAAGTTGGTTATGATACACCCATGCCCCGGAAAACACGTTCAGCCGCCCTTCGTCCTGTGCCTGATTCTCTCCGGTCGTGCCGTCCCATAGGGCTATGAGAGTGAGGGAAGAGAGAGTAGACCTGTGTTTTCGCACGGACTTGTGCAAGGTCAAATTAAATTAGCTGGCGAAACTCCGCAGACGTAATGGGTACCTAAACACGACAAAATATTTTTTTTTTTCTTTTCCCTTTTTATCTACAATCGGCTGCTTAGCCATAATTAGATGTGGCCTGGGGTGGGGTTTTTTTTTTTTTATTGCAATTCCAATGAATAGCATCAATTACAATATGTCGGAACACTTCAGTTCCTTTGGTCGAGGTCCAGTATGTGCCATCTTTTAAGGCGTTTTATGTGGTCTTTGTCTTGAAGTAGATCTTTAGCTAATGTGTTGCTGTGGTTGTTTAGTCTTTCTTTGTACTTTTTGCTGTAGTTGTTTACTTCCTCTCTTATGGTCGGTATTTCTAGGTGTTCTTGTATCTCTTACAAACCAGTGTTTTGCTTCAAATTGCAAGTTTGCTTCTGTTCTCTTGGCTTTAATGTGGTTTGCCCATGTCAATCGTCTATCTAGGTGCAAGCCTAGGTATTTCACCGTGGTGCTGGTTGGCAGGGTTCCTCGTTCCATGCAAACAGGTGCGCAATCCCCCTCTCTGAGTGAGAATGTGACATGCGTGGACTTCCTTACGCTAGGCTTGATTCTCCATTTTTGAAGCCACACGTCGATCTTATCCAATTGTGCCTGCAGTTTTGTGGATGCTTTTACGGGGTCGGTATCACTTGCGAGACACGCAGTGTCATCTGCATACGTCGCTGAAACTACGTCAGCAGTCTCAGGCAGGTCTGCCGTATATATGGAGTAAAGAACAGGGCCCAGCACTGATCCTTGTGGTACTGAGGCTTTAATTTGATAAAGTTTTGAAAATTCTTATTCATATTTCACTTGAAACCATCTTTGTTCCAGGTAGGATTATAGAATCATGTAAAATGAGTTTGGGAGCAGAGTTTTAAGCTTGTATAGAAGTCCCTTATGCCAGACTTTGTCGAATGCTTGCTGGATGTCTATGAATACAGCAGAGCAGTACTTTTTTTCTCTAGCGATTGTCTGATTTTGTGAACTACTCTGTGCACTTGCTCGACCGTAGCATGTTTCTCCCGGAATCCAAATTGGTGATCGGGGATTATCTTGTTCTCGTCCAAAAAATGGTTTTAGTCTGAACAGCAATATTTTTTCAAATAGCTTTGATAGAACTGGGAGTAGGCTTATAGGTCTGTATGAGCTGGGTTCTGTTGGTGGTTTTCCCGGTTTGGCCATCATACATATTGTTGAAATCTTCCATAAGTTTAGATAGTGGTGCACTCTGAGGATCGCGTTGAATAACATTGTTAAAAATACTATCGCTTTCTTGGGCAGTTGCTTAAGAACTTCTCCCGTTATCAGATCAAAGCCAGGTGCTTTTTTGTTTTCTAACCTGCAGATCGTTCTTCTAAGTTCCCTGGGAGTTACGAGTGTCAAGGGTAGCGATACTTGCTGATCACTCCGGAGCATCTCGTCTACTTCATCTTCAAATTCCATCATAGATGACTCATTCGGAGTAAACACTTCACTTAGGTGCTCAGCAAACAATTCTGCTTTCTCTTTTTCACTTTTGGCCCACGGTCTTTCGGAGTTTTTTCTTATAGGTGGAATGTGGTTTTGTGGTCTTTTGAAGTCTTGTTATTTTCCATAGGGAGTAGTTATCCTTTTTATTGGTAGAGAGAGTTTGCAGCTTCTGTTGAAAAGTTTCATTTTCACTTTCCTCTATGAGTTCCTTTAGTTCTCTGGAAGCTTTATTGTATTTTGTTTTCTCTGTTTGAGCTCTGCTTGTTTGCCATTGCCTTCGTAGCCTCCTCTTCTCCGCCAACTTGTGCCTTATTTTAAGCGGGATGTTATGTTTTGGGGCTGATTTGCTGAGGGCGGGTGTAGAACGCCACGCAGCGACCTGTATTAGGTTCGTTATGTAAAAAGTAGCCTCGTCTATGTCATCTTCTGTCTTGAGTTTTACTTTTAAATCTACTTCGCTTTCCAAATAAGTTGCGAATGAATCCCAATCAGTTTTGTGATTGTATAAGGTTGATTTTGGAGTTTACCTACTACTGTGGCGCTACAAGTTGCTATTATTGGTGTGTGGTCAGAAACAGAGTCGAGTGAAGATTCTACGTCAAAGTATAAAACTAAAAAACAAAATAAAAATAAAAAAGATTTAAGTAATGATTTTTTTTTTGGTTTCCGCGACCGCTCGCGGGTAGTGTTGTTACTTGAAGCGTGAGTTAATAAAATCTGTTTTATCGTGTTGAGATATCGATACACATCACGTCTGTGAAGTTTTCACAAAAATGACGGATTTTTAAAGTGACTACGCTACCGGCGGTTGATGACAACATAAAAAAAAAAAAATTGAATCATGTTTAAGTATAGATACCCATAACATCTGCAGAGTTTCGCAAGCTAATTTAATTTGACCCTGTAATATCTGCTGCGTACTTGTCTAGTTTCTGTTGAGACTGACCGCCGTGAGCGAAATTCGGTCGGGAGGATATTATTATTACTTGCTCACAGAACATTTAATCTGTACCCAGGTGCTTACGACTGGCAGGGAGGAGCTGTATCAGGAGCAGTATACCACGTGAACCAGGAGATCATCAAGGTGGCCTGTGACGCATACAGTCTCACCGCTTATACCAACCCGTTGCATGCAGATGTGTTCCCTGGCATTAACAAGATGGAGGCTGAAGTTGTGAGGATGGCCGTCAACTTGTTCCATGGAGATGAGGATTGCTGTGGGACGGTGAGTTTGAATGTTTTCTTTGGCGATTATTGTGGGTAGAACTATAGGAAAAAGATGTTTATTGGACTTCATAATTGACGCGTAGGCGTATCATATGCCCACAGGCTGATAGAGCGTTTTTACCCGACTGCTTCAGAAGGAGGGTTATGTATGTATGTATGTCTATTTCTTTGGCACGCTCTATAGGCTAAACGACTTGATGGATTTTAACATATAAGGTATCCTTAGATTCGTTTTAATTGCGGGAGTGACATAGGCTATAAAATTTTACTATGGCATTTGCGAATCAAAAAAGAGAGATTTTTTTTTTTTTTTGACGATTTTATTAACATGGGTATCAAATAAAAGCTAGTAAATTGCCAATTCCAAATATATATATTTTATAACACTTTTAAGCTACTATTTTGTCACAAACTACAAAAAAGTACATTTCTTTAATAACAAAATCAAAGCGAAGTTAAAATTGTGCATTAAATATTTTTGAAAAACCGTAATTGGATTGAGGTCTGAGATCGTTCTAATGCCGAAAATATAGTTTTTAGAATTTCCGTCTGTTTGTCTGAATGTATGTTCCAGCATCACGCAAATTCTATTCGGATACATTCTGTTCAAATTTTGCATATTATATTCCCTATAAGTCTGGTTAACCGATAGGTCATATATTATCACGCTATTTACTATGGGGGATGAGCAATATTGCAGTGTTTGTATTCCTCTATGGTTTACAGCAAATTGTAAAAAGACGAGCCAAACAGTTAGAACATTGCAGATTGTTACAGATTTAACTGATTATCATCGATCTATATCTTTATGGGGCTAAGCAGTCAATCATCATGGCTTATGCAGGGTGGATTTTTAAGATGGAAAGTAAGAATATCTTAACCGTTGTAGCTACACAAAATCGGTCTTAGGAGAATGTCCTTAAAATTTTGAGACATTTTGATCTGCATTCACAGATTTAAAAAATAAGTTACAGTCAGTAAGAAATCGAGCAATTTTCACTTTTTTATGCCAATAGATCCTGTTTGATATGAGAGAGTAGACCAACTGAGATTTGATGCATCGGATTTGGTACACTTGCGGGAATGACATTTCTGCTAAAGACACTTGCGCGTATGACATTTCTGCTAAATACACTTGCGCGTATGACATTTCTGCTAAAGACACTTTCGAGAATGACATTTCTGTTAAATACACTTGCGCGAACCCGTTTGCG
This sequence comes from Tiliacea aurago, assembly GCA_948098905.1. Classification (NCBI taxonomy): domain Eukaryota; kingdom Metazoa; phylum Arthropoda; class Insecta; order Lepidoptera; family Noctuidae; genus Tiliacea; species Tiliacea aurago. The sequence goes on from OX402582.1 coordinate 24,237,921, forward strand.
CGAAAAGATGTCGTGATTTTGTGATGATTTTTTGTCATGGGTGTCGTGTTTATCGTTTTCGAGGTCTTTGATAACAAAACTGGGGTCAAAACAAAATTCAACATGGCGCCACCGAAAATTTGTGAATTTTTTGTCATAGGTGTCGTTTTCATGGTTTTCGAGGGTGCTGACGACGATAATGGAGTCAAAATCAAAACGCAAGATTTTGCCGAAGAAAAAACGAAACCCGTCAAGGATCACTTCGTTGTCCGTCCGTCTGTCTGTCTGTCTGTCTGTCTGTCTGTCAATACCCTTTTGGCATTGGCAAGCAATGGGGAATTGCCATTGAAGACTGCGGAGTCGACCTCAGGACTAAAACTGGTTCTCACACGGACAACTGTACGTCACTTGCTCCCGCGTTACCAGTCTTAAGTCTCTGTGTATTTTGGCTGCTGAGATCAAAACTACAAACGTAGTATACATTGCCACTAACCGGGCATAAACTCAGACTTCGGACTGTTTCTGAGAAATTTCTGATGAAAAACCCAATAACACTTTGCCTGACTCGAGAATCGAACCCAGGACGGCCTCGTTGGACTAGTGGCCGTTTTCTATAAAAATGTGGCTATTCTACTACTTCCACGCTACTTCCACGCCAAGTCGCGGGCTGTAACTAGCTTTTCTAAAACCTATCCTATCTTGCTAAGTCGTATAGCTTTTTAACTTACCAATACTTAACTAAACAATATGTTCATTAATAACACTAAAAAGCTTTAAATAAAACAAATTATTAAAAAAAAAAAATAACCCGACTGCAAAAAAAAAAATTGAAAATATGGTAACAAGATGAAAAGAAAACCAGTATCGTTTAAGTATCAAAAATAAATAAATGCAGTTGGAGGCAAATTTTAAGGCGTTCGTAAAATCCTAGATGCCTCAGACTGCATTTATTTATTTTTGATACTTAAACGATACTGGTTTTCATTTCATCTTGTTTCCGTCTTTCAGTTATTTTTTTTGCAGTCGGGTTATTTTTTTTTTAATAATTTGTTATACGATCATTTTAAATGTTTGAATCCTGTATGTTTTGATCATCCAATTTACAAAATATATTATTTATATTAAAACATTGACAGGAAAAGAGTATGCTTAGATGGTGTGGTCATGTTGAGAGGATGAGTGTAAGGCGACTAACAAAATATATTTCAAGGCAGATGTGAGTGGAAACGCTTAACAAAACATTTACTTTTTATTTGTAGGAACAAAATATATTTTCTTTAAGGTTTGACGGTAAGCCGACCTTCAGCATAAAAAGTCAACAGGTACCTTAATAAAAATAAACTTAATAACTTTGTATATAATGGACAACTGATTACCTTTGAAAGGCTTATATTAAATGAAAGTAGAAATCAATGCTAAGTTATTTTTAATTGAAATATTATTACCTTGTATTGTTAAACTTTCTAATAATCGATTTTATTTTATTGGTCGTAAACAATGGAGTAGCAAGCAAATAATCAAATAAAACTTTCAGTACACTGAGGTGTACCTATTTATTTTTCATTTGTAATCGGTTGCCATTAAACGCAAGACGCCATCATCAGGCCAATGCGAAGATGGCCGGGGCAAGCTTAACTCCTATGATAGGAGTCTGGAGTCCTATCGAAAGGACTGGCTGGCACCAAAACTGGCCGGACTTAGAGCGCCATATTAGACTATCATAGAAATATGATCAGCGATGTACGAGTCATTTTTATATGTGACGGTATTATAATATCTTCAAAATTATGATTCAAATTGTCTATGATCATAGTTAAGGGATACTATTTGACAGCAAGCGTACAAATATGATCATATCGGTCTAACCTCAAAAATAGCGTCAAAATGCAAAAATGTCGACTAGAATATCGAAACAACAAAAATATGAATAAACCTACGAGGAAAACGAGTAATAAATTATAACCATATTTATCTTTTTTTTAATGCAACTAAGAATATTGTACTCATAGCGTCGAAAAACACGGCTAAATCGTTGTCAATCTTGATTCATTATGACGTTTCTAAGATCATAAGTGTAGTATGTAAAAATGAAGAACAGCATCATTAACTATGATCATAGAATTTGACAGATATGAAATGATATTTGTGGGATAAATATATGATATTGTAATTGGGGTCCAGCAAAAGACAGAATTCTGTGGAAAAGGGAGAGTGAGGCCTTTGCCCTGCCACTATAGGCTAGTTAGATTAGTAACTGTCTAACCGGCTCGCACCTTTCGACCTCACACAACGTCAAATTTGTGAGCATTTGCCCGCTACGCCAATAAAATTAAGTACTTACCTGCCTAAATCTGAGCTCTGTACTTAAAAAATGTATCTACGCAAATATCGTTCATGGCCTTGTAAACAAATTATAATTATTCGAGACGATAACAGAGATAATTGTTCCACTAAAGGGAACTTGTTGACTCAAAGAATTAAAAATGTAAATTAGTTGTGACGTAGTCCGGTTATGAATGTCATTCTATATCACGTTAGAATGTTCAAAGTGATGATTGTGATAATAATATACCTTTTCTTTCAACAAAAAAAAACAGTGCAGAAATGAAACATTCACGCACTGTTTTTTTTTTACATATAAAGAATGATGGGCATTTTTGTATGAAGCCTGGCCTGATGACCAATAGAGTTCTAATTCATGTCAACTTATTGCTTCTAACCGGCAATTTCTGTAACAATACATTTTATCTCCAAAAGCAACGGGGTTTACAGTCAAAGACAAAAATCGTTATAGTTTTATATGACGATTCCTTTGTGAAAAGTAAATTTGTAGCTGATAGGTTTATGCTGGGCCAATGTGCTGCCCTTTTCTGCCAAAAATTATCACTTTGGAGGATCACAGAGGTTTAATATCTCCCATTAAGTTTAATATAAAATGATTCATTAGATCAAAAAGATACTGGATGAAAATAAAAATCGGCTAAATAAAACCGACTTAGTGAAAAACTTTGTTTTCATTAACTTGAGTTTTTATTTTGAGTAGGTATATTTTATCACGGTGGGTAAATTGGTAGTTGAAATTACAGTAGATTACGCACCTTGCTAAAGTGAGTAATTAATGCACTCGTGCTCAATTATTGCCCTCGCAAACACTCGTGCATTTATAATAATTTTTATAATAGTTTAAATTATTTCACCAAATTATTCAGCGGATTACACAAACTTATAGGCTAGTTACATGGAGTATATAACATGGGAGCATCTGTAGCCACACTAGGAGGAGTCCTGTAGCTCGGCATTGTACTCACTTTGCGCTCGGTGCAACAATCTACTATTATTATTAACATTAAAATGTTTATAATTATACAATAATAACATATCTAACTATTTACACCACATACTAAATGAAATGACCAACTAACTAACAACACAAACGATACAAATACATATAAAAAAAGGGCACGTACACTGCTTGTCTACCGTCACCGTCAACGGGATGGTGATAAAGATGGTCACCCATCCATGGACCAACCGTGGCAAGCGTAGCTTAACCTGATGTGTGAGCACTATGTACTTACCATTTTCTGAGTACGTCTTTTATTGACTTGAATGTGCCCTGGCGGCTGAGAGTGTCATGCTCACTCAAATGTCCAGCTGATGGTCTGGCTGATGGACCCGTGCGGCTGGTATTACTTAGCCACAAGCCCCCCTTATTTATTTTATTTTATTATTTATGTACACAGTAAAATACAAAGCGATATGACATAATAAAAAAAAAAAAAATACACACTCACATACATACATAATTAATTAATTATTTATTGAATGTAATACATAAAACTCAATTTCCAGGTAACAACAGGCGGCACAGAATCAATAATAATGGCCTGCAAAGCGTTCCGAGACCTCGCCTACAGTAAGGGCATATCGAACCCTCAAATTATAGTGCCTTCGACCGTCCACTCGGCGTTTGACAAGGCAGCTCAGTACCTCGGACTGTCTGTGAAGACTATACCTGTGAATAAAGATACGATGACTGTTGATGTTGAGAAGGTTCGGAAGGCAATTGGCAGGAGGACTTGTTTGGTAAGTTTTTTTTTGCCTTTCTAGCATATATTCTGTCCCACTGGGTGACTGGGCACATTGCCTTTTTAATATCATAATGAGCCTCTTAATGTTCGGTTTAAAGAACTTTATTCTCATTAGGACAATCGTCACTTACATGAGAACATTAAATCTTATTAATAATTATATTATATCAGTCAGTGCGGGTAGAAGAGAAACAAAAAGCAAAAAATTATGTATATCACTGCACACTGTCAACAAAATTGGAAGCGAGTTCATTGCATTCCTAAGATAAGGTTGTTAACCAACTATATGCAAACATATCACTTTCCTCTACATTACTTTTAACCAACTATCTGCAAACGCATCACTTTCCTCCACATTACTTTTAACCAACTATCCGCAAACATATCACTTTCTTCTGCATTACTTTTAACCAACCATATGCAAAAATATCACTTTCCTCTACATTACTTTTAACCAACTATCTGCAAACATATCACTTTCCTCTACATTACTTTTAACCAACTATCTGCAAACATATCACTTTCCTCTACATTACTTTTAACCAACTATCTGCAAACATATCACTTTCCTCTACATTACTTTTAACCAACTATCTGCAAACATATCACTTTCCTCTACATTACTTTTAACCAACTATCTGCAAACATATCACTTTCCTCTACATTACTTTTAACCAAGTATCTGCAAACATATCCCTTTCCTTACAGATCGTAGGCTCAGCCCCGAACTACCCGTACGGCACAATGGACGATATAATCGCCCTCTCCGACGTGGCCGTAGAGTACGACGTACCTCTGCACGTGGACGCGTGTCTCGGAGGTTTCGTGGCTGCCTTCATGACTGATGCCGGCCATCATATGCCCGTGTTTGACTTCCGACTGCCCGGAGTGGCGAGTATGTCTGCTGATACGCATAAAGTAAGTTAACGTCATCATAAAGCCCTGTATTTGAGGGAAACGTTGGAAAATGAAAACCAACACAAAAAAAAATATGCCTTGTAATTTTTTGAATAAATATTATTATTATTATTATGTACTCACGAATCGTGTCTCGAATTGAATTGACTGCACTCAAACATCTTCTTCACCATGAGCTTAGTGAGGTTGGTCTCTCCTTCCCGATAAACGAAGCCGCATCCTTCTCATAAATGCAGAATCCACCTGCTGGTCTATCCATTTCTTATGACCTTTTATCACTTTCTTGTAAATTTATGCAAGTACCAAATTATAGCCATCAGCACTAGGAAAATAGAAATCAGAATGTTATTGAACTTGATAAGGTAATCTTGTTCAGAATCACTCGTGCTATTATTTCCCCCAGAAGCGTTTTGGGCGATGATAATTTCCTTTTTTTCAGTTTTGGAGTAACTTTTCCCCATTTTGCTTACGTATAACGTCTTGTATGACACAACTACAGTCAATCACACTCGTGTTCCTATTATTCACTTCGTTAAACATTCTAACTTAGTGCACCGAGGCACACAGGAATCCGCTTCGTTTGCACTTTTGCGCCCGCTATCCGATAGCTCGCAAGCTTCGTTCTCGGAACGCGTATGGCAGGGTCGCCATGAAGCCGCGAGAAATCACGGGACAGCGGACAGAGCTCTGGCGGGATCTTATGGCGGCATGGAGAGTGCGATTGTCGCAACCCAGCGCTGGGCACGCCACAATTGTGGCCATAAGTCCCCTCTTTGAGGCGCCACGGCGTCCTCACCTTCCGCCTGACGCAGGTCCTCACCGGACATGGTTATTTCGGGAGGTTCCTGTTTAGGATAAAGCGGGAGGAAACGCCCGGATGTCATCACGGTGTGGATCGCCCGGAGGAGACGGTGGAGCATACGGTGGAGGTCTGCCCGGCTTGGGCGGAGCACCGCCGTGTCCTCACGGAGGCGATTGGCGGCGGCGATCTCTCGCGTCCGGCGCTGGTTCAGGCCATGGTCCGGAGCGAGAATGCATGGGAGGCCGTCACCTTCTTCTGCGAATTAGTAATGCTTGCGAAGGAGGAGGCGGAACGCGTGAGGGAGAGGCAAGGTTCGCACCTTCGCGCCCCTAGTCGCTGCAGGAGACGCCCCGGGCGTCGGGAGTCGTAAGCCGATTTCCGGCCACCGTAGGCGCGGGCCTGCGGACGGTGAGCGATGGGTAGCTCACCATCCGATAAGGACCAGGCCCGGGTCGACGGCGCGTCGTATTCCACGCGCGCCTCAAAGAGTTGTCAGCACCAACTGACGGGGTTGGATAGGGCCAATGCCTGCCAGGGTTGCGAGTTTGTCTGAAAGGGATATCGTGGCCCTGGCACACGGGCAAATGAAGGAATAGGGGTGGGTTTTAGTCAGTAAAAGTCTGACACGCCCTCCCGCTTCGCCCAGAGCGGGAGAAGTTATTTGATAATGTCCCACCTAAAAAAAAAGGGTCGCCATGAAGTATGGAGGTTCGAAGGAAACACGTCAGTTCAAGAAAAGCGTTTAATACCAACTACTTTAACACACTTCCATAACAATGTAGCTTACAACTAAGTACATTAATACACTTCACCGCACTGCCCGCGTCGCCCGCGCAGCTATGTGCTAATCGGGCCCACAGTTTCCGGCAGACATGTCCTGCCCAGTCCCATTTAAGTCGGGCAGCCTTTTGAGCCACGTCATCTATCTTTGTTTAGGAGCGTTGTATTCTGTTTGGAACACGATCCGTAATACACTTATCATATTATACAATGTTTTGTATAATACCCTTCCTTCCTCTTTCAGTACGGCTTCGCACCCAAGGGCACGTCAGTGGTCCTGTACAGGAAGCAGGAATACAGACATCATCAGTACACAGTCACGACAGAATGGCCCGGCGGTGTGTACGGGTCGCCCACTGTCAATGGTATGTATTTAAAAGCCTATACTACCTCAAATGGCTTAGCATGGTCCTCCGTTATGTCAAAAATACTGCAGCATTAATTTTGAAATAAATCAGCTCAGCTCAGCTTAGGCCTCGCGGACTGTAAGTACCTACATAGATAAATCGTTTATTTGGTGCACACAAAAGACAGAAGCACGATTAAATAATAACTAATTACATGAATATTAGGAAATGGCTACAAAGTGCCAATATACAAAAACTGGCCAAGTGCGAGTCGGACTCGCGCACGAAACCATTATCTATAAAAATAGCAAAAAACACGTTTTTTGTATCGGAGCCCCCCTTAAATATTTGTTTAATTTTAATTTAATGATTTATTTTTAAAGTCAATATATATCTACATATTCTGTGAATATTTCAAGCGTCTACCTGTTGCCGTTATCAATATAGAGCAAAAACGAGCAAAATAATCACGTTTGTTGTATGGGAGCACCCGTAAATATTTATTTTATTCAATTTTTTTGTATCTATTGTTATAGCGGCAACAGAAATACATCATCTGTGAAAATTTCAACTGTCTAGCTATCACGGTTCATGGGCCTGGTGACAGACGGACAGACAGACAGACGGCGGAGCCTTAGTAATATGGTTCCCGTTTTACCCTTTGGGTACGGAACCCTAAAAATTAAAAGAAAAAAAGACATATTGTAATCTAATGACACTATTGGCTTTGACACACTTGGTTAGACTGGAAGCTTACCCCAACATAATAGTTAAGAAAAGGCTAGGCAGATTGATATGGACCTTGCTTGATGCCGATGCTTGGGTGAGGCCGATATCTAGCAGAGCTCGCCTTTTGGCTAAGTGATGAAAGTGATGAGGGTTATAGGGACCTTTAGATTCTCATTTTCAGTCAGAAACAGGTGAAGGTTACATTTGGATCTGATAAGAAATCAACACGGTAAGGCACACACTGGGCCCTAAAACTGTAGGCATATAAAGCTTTTCAAAGAAAAGTATGCGCTTCGGTAATCTTCGTATTTCCGAATTAACACGATCGTCGCGCCACGGAGTACACGGAGTAGCCACAGAGGTAATGGTTGTAAGCTTAGAATTTGGCGCAGTTAGTTAAGCGATTGACTGCTGCGCTGCGTGTCGCGGGTTTGATTCCCGCACGGAACAAATATTTGTATGACCTACAAGTAGTTGTTTCGGCGGGTCTGGCTGTTTGTGTATGTGAATTTAAATGTTTGTAAACGCACCCACAATACAGGAGAAATTCCAAGTGTGGGGAAACGTTTAAAAAAAAAAAAAATTGGTTGTAAGATTTGTACAACCACGCTTTGTAGTAGTGCATTTGTATGTAGTTTTCTCTCCGTCGGGTTATCTTCTCCGGTCTCAGATAGTCATTTGTCACTCAAAAGTTTTGAAAAGTTTTTTGGAATATCATAGAGTTGCTAATCTATAATTTTGTAATACAAAATAGAAAGTATTTCTATGGGTGTAACTAATCTATATTTCGTTCGTTGACCTGGAACGGCGTGGGCCTGAAAATATATGGACAATGCCTATCTCATCTAAGATTTGCTGACGATCTTGTCTTGCTCTCCGAGGACCCAAACGAGTTGCAGTATATGCTAGAGACACTCAATGAAGAAAGCAAAAAAGTGGGACTTGAGGTGAACCAGAGTAAAACTAAAGTTATAACGAACTGCACAGAAACAATAATAAAGCTAAACTCTATAGCGCTTGAGTGGGTCAACGAATATGTCTATCTGGGTCACTTAATTTCTACCAAAGATTGCACAAAGCTGGAAATAGACAGAAGAGTAAAGAATACATGGAGTAAGTACTGGGCTATGAAAGAAATCTTCAAGAGTACACTTCCTACTAACTTAAAGACAAAAGCTATGGAGATCTGCTTGATGCCGGGCCTAACATACGCCTGCCAAACATGGCCTCTAACAAAAAAATCTCTACAAAAATTAAGAGTTTGCCAGAGAGCAATAGAGAGAAGCTATATGGGCCATAACCTAAGAGATAGAGTCATAAACAGCACAATACGACAAGAAACCAAAGCTAAAGACGTAATCAAACAGACTCTGACACAAAAATAGAAATGGGCTGGACATTTACAAAGAGTTAGCGATGACAGATGGACTCAAACCATAACAAACTGGTATCCTATCAACAAACAGCGAAAGCGCGGGAGACCCGACAAGAGATGGAGTGACGACATATCAGGCTTAATAGGAAAAACATGGAGCAGACTAGCTAGAGACAGAACAAGATGGAGACAGATGGAGGAGGCTTTTACCGCACTAGGCGGTCCTTATAATGTAATAGCAAATTAATTAATTAATACTAACAACTAACCACTATGAATTTTATTATAAGTAAATTGAAATGTATTTTTTTTTTAATGAAATTGTGTGTATTGAAATAATTGTAAGGAATCAATAAAAGCTTTTTATTATTATTTTATTTATTAACTAATCTATGGTTGTAACGGCTCTATATTAGATCTCATCATCGCTTGGTCGTATTTCCGAAGGTAGACGATCATACCCGAAGCTTATTCTTTTTTTGGAAAACTGTATTTCCGGAGCTGTTATATAGGGAGTTTCGTTTTCATTCATTTTTGTTATGTCATAGTACGAGAGCCAACAACCAAACCCATGTCTCATCGTTTTGCGGCCAAAACTGTATACAATCGTAAGTTTAGATAGTACAAAATAGAAAGTATTTCCATGGTTGTAACAGCTCTATATTAGATCTCATCATCGCTTGGTCGTATTTCCGAAGGTAGACGATCAAACCCGACTTCGTGGGCAGTACCCAGTACCGATCAGAAACGTCATAGTTTAATGGGGGCCCATTTCTGCTATGTCATCACAATATCGGCACGGCACGGTCGGCACGGTTGGCGCAGTGGTTAAGCGATTGACAGGTGCGCTGCGTGTCGCGGGTTCGATTCCCGCACGGAACAAATATTTGTATGACCTGCAAGTAGTTGTTCCGGGTCTGGCTGTTTGTGTGAGTTTAAATGTTTGTAAACGCACCCACGATACAGGAGAAATTCCTAGTGTGGGGCAACGTTTTAAAAAATAAAATAAATATGTCTGTGTTAAAGTTTCTGAAATTCGTTTGTTTGTAAAACGATGTGGCAAACATTTTGGTCTCTCATATTATTTATTTATATATACTTTATTGTACACCACAAATATACATAACAAAATCAAATCCAACGCTACTAAATATACAATGGGCGGCCTTATCGCTTATTGCGATCTCTTCCAGCCAGTCATATTTAGAAACTTGAGTGCAGCGCCACTGTCTCACTATGTCAATGTCAAAGTGTATCGGATTCTCTCAGTTATAAGCGTGCATTGTGTAAACTAACACTGCTGACATTCTGTAAAGACGTGCACTATAATTGTTGAATGAGGAAGTAAACAGATCGTAAGAAGAATAATGTAAGTTAAGGTCTAGGCACCAGAATTACCTTTTTAACAACCACCAGATAAGTTCCCGTTAAATTATCTGACAGAGATTTAGCACTTTAACTGTGCCTATAAAAGTTATTCCGCGCCTTAAGGGCCCCCTTTTCCGAAATTTACTAGATCGAGTTATTTTCAGAGAAATCACCATATATATATTCTTAAAAACATATATAGTACAGATACATGTTTGATCTAGTGACTGTTTTGGTTAAAAACACGATATTTAACATTTTGCTTAATAAAAAAAAACCAGAAGTAAAGTCGATTTTGAAAGTATTTTAAGTTGTATGAGACTTGGGGGAACGCAGTTTTTATGAAAATTTTACATTTAATTTACTAATCGGGTTTGACAGGGATATTATTGGATAGATTTATAATATGGCACTTATTTTTTTTTAATATTAAATAAATACGTGAAAACGGCTCGCGCGCACCGCGCCAGTGCTATAGTGCTATCGCGACTGCTCCTGTGAAACGTGGGCGCAAGCCGTCTCATGCCTAAACTTTCGGGAAAAGGGGCCCTTAAACTCTTCTCGATCTTAAATTGAGGCGCTTACAATGAGTTAAGCCTTCTTCAAGTTTGCTACACAGTACACTTCTAACAAATTATTTTTTAATTTGTCGCAGGCAGCCGCGCGGGTGGTTTAATAGCGGCTTGCTGGGCGACCATGATGTTTGTCGGCAAGAAGCGATACGTGCAGATGACCGACGAAGTTATCAAGACCGCTAGATATATTGAAAATGAGTAAGTATATGTTTTTTTCACATATCAACTCTTTTTGTCTCATAGATATAGGATAAAACCTACAGCGATCCCTAATTTTATTGGGTTGAGGAGTGAGGGGATTATAAGATTTCCTCACAATTATTCAACTAGTAGTTTATAGGAACGCTGATAATCAGCAGTGGATGTGAATAGCTTAAAAAATACGTGCTTCAATGATATACAATATTAAACAGATATGTTATACACTCACAAAACAACTGAAAAAAGTGTTCCGCGCTGCAGCGGCAGCACACATACCCACTTTTCATTCATTTTACATTTCACTACAAGTAAAAATGATATCAAAGTCAAAGTCAAATTGTTTATTTCAAATAGGCACATATAAGGCACTTTTGAACGTCAATATTTACAAAAAAATAGAATTTATTCTAGTCGCCCCTTCCAAAAGGTAGTTTCGTATGGAGAAGAATGGACAAGAAACTCCACCGGTACTCTTTTAAAATCTTGTACAATATTTTTATAGGTACATTAATTATATAATTATATGTGAAGACGATGCACCTAGAATAAAATTACTATACCACCATAGGTAATAAAAAGAGTTAAGATTGAAGCAATGACAGATAAATTAATTATGTGATAGATACATGGTGCTCACATATTTACAAAAATTGTTAAAAAAATATATACGATTTCCTAAAAAATAACAATATCAGTGTGAGTTAAGGTAATCACAGAATTTAAAATAAATGTTATAAAAATAATAAATTATACAATTAAAATAGCACCCTGTTTGATTTTGTCTAGACTCTAGATTGTCCTATGGAGCAGGACCAGCATGTTTCCAAGCATTCTTATCTTGTATATAATCCTCTAATTTGTAATATGCTTGTTTACAAAGTGATCTTTTAATATGAGTTTTAAACTTTCTTTCATTTAGTTGCAATGGTTGATAAAAACAACAAGAAACAAAAAAACCGGCTAAATGCGAGTCGGACTCGCGCACGAAAGGTTCTGTACCATTATCTATAAAAATGGCAAAAACATCACTTTTGTTGTATGGGAGCCCCCTTTAAATATTTGTTTTATTTTAATTTAATTATTTATTTTTAAAGTGAATATATAACTAAATATTCTGTGAATATTTCAAACGTCTACCTGTTGCCATTATCAATATAAAGCAAAAACGAGCAAAAAAATCATGTTTGTTGTATGGGAGCCTCCTTAAATATTTATTTTATTCTGTTTTTTTTTTGGTATTTGTTGTTATAGCGGCAACAGAAATACATCATCTGTGAAAATTTCAAATGTCTAACTATCACGCTTCATGAGGTACAGTCTGGTGACAGACGGACAGACAGACAGACGGTGGAGCATTGGTAATAGGGTTCCTGTTTTGCAAAAAGGCGTCGATTGGATATAGTTTATAAGATTCCCAGTTATAGAACATCTTTTGCACACCAATTTCACAATTATCTCGGTCCTAGCATTTACAACAAAGTAATTAAAGATCTAATATTAATGAATTTTGATAGGCAAACATGCAAAAAAACTACCGATAATTTTTTGAAAACACTAGACTACCACTAGACACAGCACTGAAAATCTACTATAAAAATTGGTATAAACAAGGCACATAAATAATAAAGCGCACATAATAACTGTACACATGCAGAAACATACATTAAACATAATTACATATATGCCTATACTATACTCATACCTAAACACAAAACAACAGACAATTCCAACCATGTAACTTAATTAATATAACTGTAAATGTACTGATTTTTGCTTATATAGTATGTAAATAATTCTAAACTATTGTGACTCGTAACTGGAACCTTGTGGGAATCCGTTATTCTTAGGTTGAGGAAGACTATCCGCTCGTGATACAGTTTTATACTAGTACGAGGGGATAGGGCAAATCAGTCCAAAGACAACCAATCCATTATTTTATTCCACCATTTTACATTCTCTAACTGTTCACCTGCCTAAGTTGTATTGTTAAAATAACTTTAAACGATTTTTGGCTATCTTGTGTTATTATTAAGTTACTTTGTATGGTTGTCTCATATTCATGAATAAAGAAAGATTTTACTTTTTACTTTGGGTACCTACGGAACCCTAAAAAAGAGACAGCTAGTGATGTCAATTGCGCGTGAATGTAAACAAACATTATTCTGGCCACAAATCACCGAATGTTGGCATCACAGACTAACAAATACGTCCCAATTAGGACGTTTTCGAGTCTTCACAATTGCGCGCATACAACTTATCTGTTTAATATAATATCATTTTCCGTGCATATAAAAAATACTGGCAACTACGAAACCACGGGGATTATCATACGGATTACGGTTATTGACCTTCGCATCTGGTGTAGATTTAGCGTAGGCGTTCGTCGAACATATTATTTATATGCAGCGTAGATGCGACACTTTCAGTTCAGACAGACTAATATCATACATGCGAAAGTGAGTTTGTTTGTTACGCTTTCACACTAAAACGGCTGAACGGATTTGCATGAAATTTAGCCCATGGGTAGACCATGACCTGGGTTTGGACGTATAGGATACTTTTTATCCCGATATTCTCACGGGATCGAGACTTGTGCGGGTCAAAACGCGGGGCGCAGCTAGTAATGTTATACAATATGCAAAAGTAACTATCGTCTGTCTGTTACTTTTTCACGCCTATACCACTGAGCTGATCGTAGATAGGTAGCCCGGGACTTGGAGAATCCCTAATCACGAGATCCGTAGTTTCGGCGTTTCTTACTTCGTATCACATACGGACATAAGATTAGTATGTACGGGTACCCGAACTGAGAATGAATGACAACATGATTTGACAGTTGTCCCTAATCCCGATGTATATTTACCCGTCAGAAAATAATAATTTGTCACTTGTTTTGACGGATCAGCTACTTTCGGACGGGCCCGTATCTTCTTTGACGGATTTAGAGACCTCCTGGAGAAGGACACTTTTCATCCTGGATATTAAAAAAAGATACACGCAGACAAAGTTGAGGGCACAGCTTATTTAATATTATTTAACATATAAATTGTTTATTTCCAGGGTGCGCAAGATTCCAGGTCTGTTCGTATTCGGTAAGCCGGCGACGTCAGTGGTCGCGTTTGGTTCCACACACTTTGACATATTCAAGATGGCGGAATTACTACACAAGAAGGGGTGGAGTCTAAACGCTTTGCAGTTCCCGTCTGGGTAAGTCCAAGCTATAATAGTCTTGTTATAGTCTGTTCCAAAAGTAAATCAACTTGAAATTCTAATTTTAAATCACCCTAAAGATGTTCTTCATTTAGCAATTGGGGATAATTTGATTTGTTTATTTAAACAACCCAAAGTTCTAATTTCAAATCTTTAAGATTTATTGTCATTAATAATTAATTGAGGTTAATTTGTAACCTCAAATAATTCGTAAAAAGCGACTAAGGCACTTACTAGAGAATGGGCAGCAGCGTTTTCTATGCATTTTAACACCATGCTGCGATCGCCAACCCCCCTGCCAAGCGTGGCGATTATGACAAACCTCCCCTTTGGGGGACGCCTAAGTCCTGCAGTGGACGTCTTTCGGCTGAAATGATGATGATCATGTAAGAATTTAATCTGGACAGGGTTTGTTTATACATCCATTCGATATTTTTGGAACAGACAGAAGTTAGGCATATATGAACAGAAAAAGACGATCTTTGCAAAAAGTTATCAATCTGTATACAACATTCGTTTTTGTTTATACTAAACCCGGAAAGGGTTTATTGTACTCATCATTTTGAACATTTTTTTCTATGGGACCAACCTTGAAATCGCGAAAAAAAAATCAGCTGTTCCCTATATTTGTGTTCACTTAAATCAACAAAATGTATGGAACAGCTGATTTTTATTTTACGATTTCAAGGTTGGTTCCATAGAAAAAATTGTTCAAACTGATGAGACAATGACGCCTTTTCGGGTTTAGTATAAACAAAAACTAATGTTGTATACAGGGTTATTTTTAAAACTTCAATAACCTCTTAAGGGGTTATTGTACTCATCATTATCAACAACTTTTACTATGGGACCAAAACTGAAATCGCGAAATAAAAACCAGCTGTTCCCTACATTTAAGTTCGACTAATTCGTTAAAATGTAGGGAACAGCAGATTTTTTTATCTTCCCGATTTCAGGTTTGGTCCCATAGTAAAAGTTGTTCATAATGATGAGTGCAATGACCCCTTAAGAGGTTATTGACGTTTTAAAAATAACCATGTATTTATGCAGACTGGCGCTTTACTTTGTGTAAATTAATTCATCACCACTGCTCTCAAAACGGTGAAGGAATACATCGTGAGGAAACCTGCATGTCCTAGAACTGAAAATTCGAAGACATGTGACATCTACCAACCCGTACTGGGCTCTCGTGGTAGATTACCGGCCACTCCCTCTCCAAGAGAGGAGGCCTGTGTCCCAGCAGTGGGAACATTAAAGGCTGATTATGTATATATTTTTATAGAGAGACAAAGAAGTGGAAAATTTCTACCTTCACCCAGTGGTTTAGGTTGTGCATTGTCTGTCAGTGAGTGAGTGAGGGAATGAATGAATGAATTCAAGAATTTTATTAAGTAGGTATATTTGCTGATCATATAATTTGTCTGTCTTTACTTTTGATGGGCCTACGCTGTCCTCTCATACCTATTAACACTGTAATTTGTACAAGCCAATTTTTTTTTAAAGAATAATCGTGGAGTTTCTTGCCGGCTCTTCTCTATAGGAAACGACCAATTGGAACCGTGCACCTAGCTTCTGACGTTTCATAAGTGCCCATGCAGGCTTATGTGAAATAAAAATATTTTTGATTTGATTTAGAATCCACATTTGCGTGACACACGCACACACGCAGGCGGGCGTGGCCGACCGCTTCCTGAGCGACGTGCGCGACGCTGCCAAGGCTTGCTTTAAGGACTGCAACGCACCTGTAGAGGGCAAGGTAACACATACACCTGGTTTCTGATTTGAGAATTTGAAGAACTCGTTGCGGTGATTCCTTTAATGTGGTCCGCGAAATCGAAAATTGCTTACGTTGTATGCAAAGAAATTTTGAATTTCGCGTCACCTTAAAAGGCGATGGATGCGAAGTTCATACAAACGTAATACCAAAATAATTTGTAAATCAAACATATTCTTAAGGTAGTGTGTCTTTATTCCGATTGGAATACAGAATATCTAGGTTCCCAAATATATATTTTGAATGGACACTGATTTAAACAAGAGTTATAAGAAAAATAAGTTTTCTATAGAAATTTTAAATTCCTCATATCTATCTCTCTAGATATTCTGTAATCCAATCGAAATAAATACACACTACTTTAGGAATATGTTTGATTTACAAATTATTTTGGTATTACCTTTGTATGAACTACGCATGCTACGCCGGCCCCTTAAGTAATGCCAAAGAAGAGTTTGACGTATTCTCAACTTCAAATTCTACTATAAACAGATTAACTGAGATAGTATGAGGATCCGAATCCTCACGAGATACGAATTTGAGAACGTTGTAGGCTTAATTGACTGTAGATTTGTAGACTAATTTCTATTTTGTAAGTACCTGGTACTTGTTGACAGGCACACTACCCTCCCATACCTATTAACACTATAATTTGAAAAACATTGTAAAAGCCAATTATTTTTTAAAAGAGTAACCGTGGAGTTTCTCGCTGGTTCTTCTCCATAGGAAACGACCATTTGGAACCTTGCACCTTGCTTTTGACGTTTCTTAACTGCCCATGTAGGTTTATGTGAAATAAAATATTTTGATTTTTGATTTTGAATGATTGATGAATGATTTTCACAGATGGCGATATACGGCGTAGCTCAGGAAATATCCGACAGGAGCCTGGTATCGGACATTACGAAGTACTTCATAGACTCCATGTACTACCTACCTAATGAAGAAGATCAAACGACGCGGGACAAGAGTACAGTCGCCTAATTACATGGCAACTAATGCCGCCATCTTGTTTTTCAATAAATTTCACAAATGTCAACGTAGGTATACTATCTCTTTACAAAACGAGTGCTGTAATGAGACCAAGCTTGGAAAGTCTTAAGCCTTCGAGCCTGTACAATTTTGAATTTTATTCCGACCAAAGTAAAGTTCTTAATACAAAACTAACAACTCAGACGCGATTTTAACGTCAGTTTTCGTATTAAGAACTGTCTTTGTGAGAATAAAGTTCGTAATCCAAGAACTGGTTCGAAGATGTAAACCTTGTCTAAAGATAAACCTAGTTTGGTAAATAAGGCCGATATTGTTTAATTTTTGCAGAATTTTTCAAATATAATGATGAAATGGATTTAGATTTTCTTTAAAAATTAAGGCGATTGTGAGTTAGTTACGGAATACGGGTGCAGAGTTGTGTACGGCCATATTAAATGTTATAAGGAATACTCTCTACACAAATTTTTAGTGGCGTGCTGAACGAAAGGAACGGAAAATGATTTCGTTCATTAAGTACATTTTTTAAACACACTTTTACAAGTAAATACCTTGAGTTTTTGTTGTGGCATTGGAGATTCCTATCTCATTGATTATCTCTGAGAAATAAACCAAAATTATCACAGGACAAGGTCTTTTTCAAATTGTCATTATGGTTCAGAATTATATAAGTAAGTGTAACCATTAGGTCAGAGTTAGACTTCTTTTGAGAAAAAACCATAACAGCTTAGAGTTAACCTGTTGAAAGACCCTTTAGTAATTAAATTCTTGTAAGCTGCTGTCAAAAAGAGTAGACACGTATGTATTAACATTCGTCTACAATCATTTAAAATTATTTTCGAAACTTAACTTGTAAAATACATTAAATTTTTTTTGACAAATATCAAATACAATGTACAATCTAATACTAAAATATATAAATTATTATTATGTATAAAAGAAAAATGGGAAGAGCTCTTTCGGGGTCAAAAATTCGTTCGCATTGCTGTCAGTGGGAAAAGTGCCCAAAGGCTGGCAGCATTGCCTCGTTGTATGGCGATGCTGATCTATGGCTCAAAAATAGGCCGCACTCTGGTCATGTGAAGAGTCGACTTGTGATGTTCTGTGTTTCAGCACGCCATCGTCGTAAACTTTTCTCAGTATTTAATTATATCTGGTGGCAGATTGTAAAAATATGTTATTTCTTTATTAATTAAGAAGCTGTCTGTGGTGAGAGTATTTTTTGCATAAATTTCCATCTAGTCTATGAAAATTATTGCCATTTTGAGATGAAACTGAAAACACGCTTTTTAGTCGACGATTTCTTATATTTTTTATACAAAGATTGTAATAAATTTATTTATAGAAATGAATATGAATATTTGCGAACATGCTTTAAGCATTATAATTGTGATAATGCGTATAGTAAAATAAAAATGAGAACGTTCTTAATTTCACAGTAGTCACGATAAACTCCTAAAATATTGACGAAAAACTTTCGAAAACATTAGAAAAACTTTTCAAATCTGTCATGGTTTTTCACGAATAAAAAATAAGAATATCCAAAGACGAAGCATAAGGAGGAGGTGATATCATGATATCCATAGTACATTCGATAAGTACGTACGTAAACAACGAACGAAAATTGTAATCACAATTAATATTTCGTAATGTAAGGTAAAATGTATATTGTGGAGTTTTATTATATTTGTATATTACAGATCATATATTTGGATTTGGATGTTTGTTGTATATTTTGTTTTGTTTTAATGTATTTTCATTAAATGGATACCTATTATAAAGTTATGTTATATTTAAACCAAATCCGTCGTATAGGTTTAGTGACATGTATCAGAGTGAAGGCCTATCATGCACTGTCAGGAACGAGAAAAACATTGCTTGCATACATTTTGGAAGAATATGTTCACACTAATGTCCAGTATTCAGTGTTCTAGCTAGACTCTCTTGAGCAGGGGTATTCAACCATTTTAAAATTAAGGGCCGAGAGTACCTACTTTACACAGGGGAAAGTCATTATATTCCATTTTAAACTAGATGAGTAATTAAAAAACAACATTATAGCAGTTTCTATAATACAATTTTACAAGGCTTAAAGTATAATTATAGAAAATTATATATAATATAAAGGGAATTTTAATAATATATATACAGAAAATTATACTAATAGAATTCAAACAATGAGATGTTTGACATTGTTTAATCAATATCTGCCCCAATAGTGAATGTTGCAATTCTCGAACTGTTTTTCGCGCGTTAGGCCCGTATTTTTATAGAACGTTACTCAGTACTCAAGCCAGGGCTTTATTTAAAGCCCTGGCTTGATTCGGTCGGTTCGGTATTTACCGGTAAAATTTCATAACGTTACCTTCATTTGACAGAGTTAACGGTATTATTAAAATAACGGTAATAGATTTAACGTTATTTATGCCACATTTTATCGGTAATTTATATTAACGTTACTTGTATTTTAACGTTAATTTTATCGCTACTTGTATTTTAACGGTAATTTTATCGTTACTTTTTAACGGGTAAGGTGGAAGTAGCGTCGCCCGAGGCGCGCGGTATGCCGCCCGTTGTCGCGCCGCGCTGATGTCCATGCTGTGCCGATCCCAACTTTATCTAATTCCTACGCGTGAGAAGTGCTGGTAGTATAGTGAGCTGATTTGGTCAATGATAAGACAAGTGTGATAGCTGATAATTGATTCAATATCAGGATGAGCCGCCCTACAACCCTACAGTGTACTTTTGCACCCAAAAATCAAACATGTTCATTTTATTCGCATAATCTAAAGAATTATTCAATCTTGGAGGCGTCTCGAAAAAACCAACTCACTATGGCGCGGACGGCGGCACAGCCGGCACGCGGCGGAGCGGCAACAATATATTTAAAGTAATCCAATGCTAAGCGAGCGTACAAAACGGCAACGTAGCTAAATTAACGGTAAAATTAACGTTACTTTAGTATTTTGTGTTAATGTTAATTAACGTTATATTACTGATATTGTTATCAAGTAACGTAATTTTTTTTTAACGTTAATGAGGTATCATTTCGAAATTAACGTTACTTAACGGTTATTATTTCGTTGTTTGTTAACGTTAACAAGCCCTGACTCAAGCATTACTTAAGACTAGATTCAAGCGATTGGATTCGTTGAAGTAATGCTTGAGTACTGAGTAACGTTCTATAAATACGGGCCAAAACATTTGTCTATTTTGTTTTAATTTCTAGACATTAATAATAAATAAAATAAAATTTTGCCAAGCTGTTGCCTAGGAAGCCACTGTCGGCCGCAGGCGGCCAGGGGCCTGCGGGTTGAAGACCTTTGCTCTAGACTCTAGAGCATGCTCAGACGTACATCCCGAGAGACACCCAGATAGACAATCGAGTCGAGATTCTAGTCCCCCATAATATTCTTAAAAGAAGAATCTGTTCGACTTTACAAACCTTCTTTGTCCTACGAACTCCTTTAATCACTCTTCTATCTCAGCCATAAATAATAAAGTCCAGTATTTCATAATTTCATTAACTTGTCAAAATTGTACAGACGACATGCAGAATGTAAAATGCCCAAAATTAATTGTTTATAGTGCTAAAATGCAATGCATAGCAGTCGTGTTAGCCAGTGCAATAGCGCTCGCCGCCAGTAGCTCGGTCAACTACTGCGGCTCCAGAATGTGTGCCAATACTAACGCACATACTTTCTGCCAGTTCCCCGTGAGTATATTCTTCTAATCCTTTATATTCCGTCTGCTTATCTCATTAGGTAATGGCCTAATGGGAGCAGGGCACCGTGTCTTCGCCAGTTCGCCCTGCTACGAGCATATTAATATAGACGTAGTGTATAAGCGATCGTCGGACGGAGCAGACTTGTATATAGTCGGCTATACTCCGTCCGAAGTCTGTATTCTCGTAGATGCCTTGCTATCAAACTTCTACTTCCTCAAAAGTTTCAAAATAGAGCTATTCTTCGGCGTTGGAACCGTTGCCGTCGATTATTCTATGATGTCGATAGGGACAAACCTTCCCTTATATAACAACGCCAATGATGACATCACGATACTGTGTTTAGGTACCCCACCTGTATGACTGAAGCGGATTTCATAAAATTGTAGGAGTTGTATTGTACTTATGAATGAGTCTGTCCTTGTGTGAACGTAGCATTAAATCAGGCATCAAACTAACACTTTTAAAACCACCCTAGGAAGGTCCCAGCCACCAGTGCGTGGGCTACATAAGCGCACCCCTCACTTTGGATGAGAAGGCCCGAGTAATAGCCCGACTCAATAGGCGGCGGAACGAAGCGGCTGCCGGCAAAATGAGAGGATTTCCCAGCGCTGGAGACATGCTGAAATTGGTAGGTTAATGAAATAGAATACAGCACTCAATACGACGAACCGCTGAAAACTACTGAACAAAATTCCGAAAGTGGGTAATGAATCGGTTACAATTCAGTGCCGAGTGAGTAGTTTGTGCAAAGTCTTTAGTTCCAGAAGCTGTTCGGTTTCATAAAATCCTCATGCCTCATTATCAATATGGCTCTGTGTGGTGCCGGACGTAAAGAATAGCATCATCCCCTTTCTTCCCGTGCGGGTGTCGTAAAATGCGACTAAGAGACGTACTAGAGAATGGGCAGCAGCGTTCTCTGTGCATTTTAACACCATACTGCGATCGCCAACCCGCCTGCCAAGCGTGGTGATTATGGCAACACCCCCCCCCCCCCCGGGGGGAGTCCTATGTTCAGCAGTGGACGTCTTTCGGCTGAAATTATGATTATCAATTAAGTACCTACGTCCTTTTGGGGAAGGGGGAAAAACTAAGTCCACAAATATGCCATGAGCTGTTTGGCATGTAAATGTCTTGGGATTCCAAGATCGCCTGTTAAACGCATCTTGAATCGTTTGGTTCAATACTAGGCCCTACCTTGCTGCGTACCTACTATGATATTCGGACATCAATAATGTGATAAAAGACCTTTTCTGTGACAGCGTTGGGTTGAGGAGTTGGGTCGTGAGGCGCAGCGTTGGGCAGATCAGTGCCGTCCACCGCGGAACCTTGAAGAACACGACGCCTGTCGCAATCTTTGTGAGTTTATTTAGTTGATTATTTAATATATTTTTGCAAAAGTTTTACTGTCATAGTTATAAATGTCTAGTGATAATGGTTTTGTCGTATTAATCAACCGACACGACTGACGTCGATTATCTTTGTTCACTGTAGCTTTATTAAAATACAAGCCGTGTATAGTACGCGTCAAACTTTATGGCGGCTCTGAAGTGCTTAGAGATGGGTAACTCAGGAGAGATAGATAAAAAACCGACCAAGTGCGACCACGCACAATGAAGGGTTCCGTAGTTGGGATGAATTTATCCCAAGAACAAACTTAACATTGTAGTTGAAAAACATGATCCCCATACATTCCATCTGCAAATGTAAGTTTGTACGCACAATATTGAGTGATTTACCATGTTATTTTAAGACCACAGACTTCTTATAGGTTTTCCTGTAATCTCTAAAGTAAAAAAATTATTTGAGGATCAGTAGTTTCGGAGATAAGGGGGGGGAATGCTAATTTTTCATCTTTTTTCTTCAATCTGTATCCCAACGCAAGCGCATAGCCACTGCCGCTCTACTGATTTATTGGATTGAGTTGAGCGAACCAGCGTAGCGAGCCAGCCAGCCAGAGTGTCGTGCGCGCGAGCCTGAGCTACTGATACTTATGAATATAAAGATATAAAAGAGTGATACATGTCCCAGTGATCGAAAGCTACATTTCAATCTTTTATTTTTAGTGACACATTTTGCCCATATCTAAAAGCTGTTACTCGCTATCTATCTGCTACTCGCTGCCCAGCACCGCAACCCCCACCCCCACTGACACGTAAATTTATTATTGGACTCGGACTGTACCCAACCCAATGAGATATCCATCGGATAATATGACGAACTTCCATACAAATCATTCCCTATTTAACTCAATTAGGGTCTGAATTTCAAAAATCCTTCCTAAGTGCTCGACTTCTTTATAAAAGGATTGTATGTAGGATTAATTGTTATGAAAAAAGGCATGCTTCTAAACCCAACAGTTTAGGCTGTACGTTGTCTGAAAGGATTTTTTATTAGTAGAATGTGAATAATGGCACTTTGAGATATAGAAAATGTTATCCACACATGACAGAGCTACAAAGCAACTTTACTAAACTTGATGTGCCATATTAACGGTTGCTTACTGGAAACCTGGACTTATCGCCTTCTGTAAACGTGGTGATTAATGCTCATCCCAAGGGTGGATCCAGCTTTCGAGACAGGGGGTTGGGTTTCACATAGTCGAGGATCAGTCAGGATGAGCTTCAATCAGTGGTGGACGTGTTTCGGGGGCCCAGGGCGGCAAAACAAAATGAGGCCTCCGGGGTCTTCTCAGTTTATGTAGGTATTTTTAGTAACATTTAGCAAACAATGACAAAAAACTAGTAGGTATGTCGTGCGTAATTATACGCTACCTAAACTATGGGCCTCACACCCGGCAGGATATATTTGTTTAAGTAAGTGCATTTCTTTTTTTGCTGTTTACGAAAACCAAGAATGCATGATGCAAGACCGAGCGAGGCGAGCGCGAAATTTTTTACACCCTTCTCAGACTTCTCGGTTAGGTTTCTATACAGGGTGGAAGGGACATCGACGCGAATCCGTTTACCATGGATTCAGTACATCATTCTTGACCCCCCTGCGACAAAATGTCTCGTCGGTTATTTAAACAAAAAACAGCTGTTTCCTACAGAAGTGCAATACCTACTCGGTCAAAATGTATGGAACAGAGATTTTTTTTTAATAACCGACGAAAAATTTTAACGCTAGGGGTCAAGAATGATGTACTGAATCCATGGTAAACGGATTCGCGTCGATGTCCCTTCCACCCTGTATATTGAACAATCTTACGGAAATAGGAGTTACTTTGTCGACTTATGCAGAAAGTTTGAGAATGTGCAAGAGCGAGCGGACCGAGCTCGAAAATTTTTGCAACCTACCTTTTAAGACCCAGATATATGCCAGTGACCTTGAGTGGTTAGCTTGCGTGTTCTGTACTGAGCTCACGCAACGCGTCGTACGTTCAGCCAGTAATAGGACTCGCCCATCAAGGAGTGCTGTCCCCAATTTGACGCATTATTAGTTTATTATACACAAAACAAAAAGTATTTTAATAAAACGCGTATACTAAAAGGTCAATAATTAAATTATCTTTAAATTGATGAAGGTTTCAGAAAAATACGCTTGGTAGATGTTGCGGCATTCTCAGTTGTTTATCCGCGTTAGATATAACTTTACAAATTAATTTCACTATGTAATATAAACATAATCTAAAATATATTCACATATTCAGTTATTGAGAAAATGCTCTAATTTAACATATATTTTTTTCAAATCATTAACACTACTCGTTTAGACGTGATCTTCAGTATAACATCATTAAAAGTCGGTTATCGTCGCTTTAAGTTTCCCATACGTATTTATTTGATTAAATTTATCGATAAGATTAGCTAAACTATCAGTGGTCCCCCTGGACCCAGCCCAGTTGGGGGGGGGTGATAACCCCAATGACTACCCCCTGGAATCACCTTTGGATGATGCCTTCTCTGTATGAGAACAGGCCTTTGCCTGCAGTGGGATAATACTTATTAAAGCTTGTACAGACTGGTGCGATATCGCGGGCGCAACGCGACTCTAGTAGCACATTTTCTTTGTCGGTGACTGTCGCGCCCGCGATATCTCACCAGTCTGTACGAGCCTTTAGGGCAGGTATTATTATTACTGGAACTCCTTCACCAGATTCGCTGTCAGTGGGCCAGTGCGTCGCCTCCGTGGTAGGGGAAGCACCCGGTCTTCGCGTCGAGTCCATGGTCGACATCTGGTACATGCAGAGTATGTCGTATAAAGGCAATATCACCTTCTATGTGCCGTGAGTATGACTTATTCACGTACCTGCTCCAACTCAGCCTATCGCAGTGCTGGTTATAGGTCTATCCCAAGCTGGGCTCCAACACCCTGTCCTCCGCCTGCCGCATCCAATATGTCCCAGACACCTTTTCAAGGTCGGTGGATCTAGCTGGGGGGCGCCCCACACGGTCTCGCGGACTCCACTCCAGGACTCGTCTGCTCGTACGTACCTCCTTACTTATTGTTATTTTTTGTATAGTGCAAACTAAATTATTAATTGTTATTATTAAACCTTTATGATCAGACCACAGAGATCCATAAAGTGTTAGTAAAGAAAACCTAAAATCGAATGTTACTATCCTAATCATAATCCTATGCTTAAGTCCGGAGTCGGACCTCACACTATCTACGTAGTAGGTATGTAGTACGTACTTGTGGACGTATGACGTCCCATCCAGTGACGCAGCATTGGACAATCCCACCCACGGCACATCGTGCTCAGAATGCTGTGGGAGCTGGCAAGCATTCTGCGAAGGATCGAGACACACCGGTTTCATTACACGGTCGGTGAAATGAAATGATGTATTCTGTAAATAGGATGTCGGAATCATTTACATGTAATATTAAAAAATAAGGTAGATGGAGTCGATATTTCTTATCTGACTACGTCTGAGAAGAAATGGCGAAACAAACTCGGGGGTCAAAGTCTCTTTTAAAGTCCAGACGTAATCTTGGTCAGATCATGTGACACCTAGAAGTCGGAAGGTTGAGTGGCGACCGCGTAACAGTAGACGCAGCGTTGGTAGGTCTTCTAAAAGGTAGACCAATGACCTGCTAAAGGTCACGGGAACCTGCTGAATGCGAGTAGGGATCGGTTGATGTGATGACGCTTGGGGGCAGCTTATATCCAGTTACGGCTGAAATAATGATAATAGCGCGGGGCAAAACTAGCGATATCTTATAGGTTTTCATAAAGTATTTCTTTTTACAGCCATATTACGAAGGTACTCTTTGTTGATTAGATAGCGCCTCCACACTGCTTATTTTTTTACAGACCCAGTCGTAATAGCAGTTTCTATGGTGATTTTGCGCAAATAATGTGGGCGCAAAGTTATATGGTTGGCTGTGGACGCAGTCGGTTCATGGTAAGCCTGCCAATTATTTGTACCTATTAGTATAAGAATAACAAGAAAGAAAGAAATATAAGTTTATTTATCACAGACACGCGTGCATATAAACATATAATTAACTCGAATAAGTAACATTAACAGAAAAATAAAACAAAATAAATCTACATAATTATAATCACGAGCACATATTGTCCATGTGGTGCCGGACATAAAGAATAGCACCACCCCATTTCTTCCCGTGGGTGTCGTAAAAAGCGACTAAGGGACTTACTAGAGAAAGGGCAGTAGCGTTAGAGAACGCTGCTGCCCTTTCTCTAGTAAGTCCCTTAGTCGCTTTTTAGAGACCCATTTTAACACCATACTGCGATCGCCAACCCGCCTGCCAAGCGTGGCGATTATGGCAAACCCCCATTTTGGGGAGGCCTATGTCCAGTAGTGGACGTCTTTCGGCTGAAATGATGATGTTGATGATAATCACGATCACAAAAGAGAAATAGTCGGCAGCTGCTGGCAAGTCATGACTGTTTCATGAAGACTTCCACTCAGCGTGATGCTGTGATGGGGGACCCACAGCACACCGCTGATTTTCAGTGATCACCCGTTACAACAAGGAACGTTCAAATGTTGTCTTCCAGGTAATCTTTTATTTTCAGCTTCACATTTCCTGTTCCTATAAAAGCCTGGGCCGTCATTTGAAACAAATATTCGCCAATTGATGACTGATAGACAGTCAAACCCACTTTTTTCTTCTTCCTTATATCTCTAAATATTATAAAACACACCCACACACAAACACAAACACAAGTAAACGTAACCTAAACCAAAAATAATGTACCAAATTCATGTGAATGCTCTCATTTGTGACAGTAAACCTTTTCCTTTCGTTTTTACAAATTTCGGAGGCCTTTGGATAAAGAAAGCCTTCCTAAAGCTCTCCAAAAAACTAAAATGAATGCTGTACCGAAGTCAATTAAGCTTATCGTTGTCAGATACCATGGCAAGGTCGCCTCCGAAGTGTAGAGCGCCTCGTCTGCAACATAGCGCCTCTCGGGCCCCCACCGTCGCGCCCACTCTGGACCCCCGCGGCCCCGGCTGTGTCATGTCCATCCCGCTCACAGCAAGATACGGTGATGCGAGCGCTTTGTGATTATCGTTAGTATCGGTTTGTTTTTATCTAAAGTTAGATTTGATCCCAATGAACAGAAGCAAAGTAAGTCATTTAAACTTAAAAATTTGTAATCTGTGTTGACTAAATAAAACATGAACAAGTGAAAATTAAAATCTGATAACAAGCAATATGAAATAGAACGTCTAAACCCAATTTTGAATTCTAGTGAACATGCTGTATATTTGAGTTTGTCTAAAATTATACAGATGTCATCATTTCAGAATGGAACCCGAAAGAGATAACAGTTGTCGACTCCTCGATGACATTAGAAGACCATCTACTATTAGATACGGTCTTAGAAATAGAAAACAATGAGACACTGAACTATTTAGGGAGTCTAGACGAAATTTACCTAACTAAGCTGACTATAGCAACGATGGCGAATACTATAACAACACAAGCATATTTCAATTCTATGCAAAGAAGAGATATAGTAGAAGTTATCGAGGATATAGGGCCACGATCGAATATCAGCGCAATTAATATAACCGCAGTCCCAATTGAAGTGATACCACTACCAATTACTGCACCACCACCAACACAAGTAATGACAACGATAAAAGTTACAAAAGCACTTAAAAAGAAAGTAAGTTTGATTGGAAGACCAAGATCATACAATATGGAAGATTTAACAGATTTAGATGAAAAGACAGAAAGTAAGTTGACTTTTACAAGAATAATTGAATACCTACTTCTACAAATACTTAAATGAGATCATATGTTTGCAGATAACACACCTATTGAGGAAATATCAAAGAGAGAAAAGGATTTCTACGCAGAATACGAATTCATAGAACCAGTAGATGATAATACTACATTGCCCACTATAAATATAACAAATACTACAGAAGTTCCAGGGATAGTCAATAGTGTGTATACAATTTATAAAGATATGAATTTTGAAGCTAATCATATTGTAACTGATCTTGAAATAAAACGTGTTGCAGTTTTAATCAACCAAGATGTTTTAAGAGATGTTGTGACAAGATTATATCAAAACTCAAGTATGCTGTACGGAGGACCATTACAGACCTTTATTGATAACGCTATAGCTCAGTCTGGGGTATTAAGTGCGAATGATAGTGCTGTGGATGTCGTTACCGGTAGTACACTGGTATTCGGAAATGCATCTGTCAAGGATAATATTGATGAATATCTTTCGGATCGTAAGTTATATTGACGGAGGAGATTATTTTGTGATACACTGAGGATTTATTTTAAATGTTTATAGCTTGTATGAAGTGTTTTTTATATCGGACCTCTAAAAGAGTCTGATTAATTTTATGCAAAGGTTTTGTTATTTGATGGTTATTTCCCTAAAAAGCGTTTTTATTCATGCATGTTGAATCGGATTTATGTATTTAATTTAAAAACGGTATTCTAAATAACTGATGCCCTAGAAATAGTGGGGAAATTTATATCTATAGGTAAACTGTATTGTCCACAGCTGAAACAGTTCGTGAACTACAAGAAGCTCTGGATCGCATAGAAAATGATATGGCATCAAAAGGGGGGAAGGCATGACTCTTTTTTAAAAATCTGTACCTAGTTGTTTTATATCTTTGTATGAATAATCTTGAAAACACTCCTTAGCTTTGAACTTTTCATTTCGCACTGGTATCAATAGCATGTAAAGAGAATCCTGAAGTAGATATGAGAAAGGTGTCCTTCGTCCTTTGGTAGTTACTATTATTATTACAAGCCTGTGATGGGGCAAATACCTACCTCCTCAGTTTCCACTTCTCTCTAATTAAAGCTGTCCAGGCCAAGAATTCGTAGTTATTATTTAGGAGTAGCAGTAGTGTTGTTTTTTAGTAGATGTCCAATTTCTTCCCGTGGGTGTCGTAAAAGGCGACTAAGGGACTTACTAGAGCATGGGCAGCAGTGTTCTCTATTCATTTTAACTCCATACTGCGATCGCGAATCCGCCTGCCAAGCGTGGCGATTATGGCAACCCCCTCTCCTTTTGGGGGAGGCCTATGTCCAGCAGTGGACGTCTTTTGGCTGAAATAATGATGACGATCAGGCCAAGTATTTGTCCATAAATCATTAAAATTATTAATTTCAATAGGTTCGAAGAGAATTAAGAGATCCCTCCGAAGATCCAGAATCAACCACATTTGACAAACCACTGCTCGACGCACTCCACAACGCGGAGATAGAGAGAAATAAAACACTGGAAAGAGGTCCAATGTACAACATGGTACTAAAATATATGCCTTACTTGAAACAGTACGAAGGTGGAATACTTCCAAAGTCTGATGACGCTTCTAGTTCTACTTCATCAAGTTGTGTGTCCGTCCCAACAATTATTATTGTGTTAGTTTCTACTATTTGTTTTTAATTGTTTAGGTGTATTTTAGATGTATTTATGTAACTGTTTCGATTATTTTGTTCATAATGTTTTTGATTTAGTGTTTATTTGGGTTTTATTTTTTTGAACGCGTGCTTTAAACATATTGGAGTGGCGTCACGTTAACCCCCGCATTTGGTTTCCTTGAATTGTGGCTGTAGTCTGACACGCTAATTGCAAACCACACTGGCAGGTAGACTAAAATTACCCCGAAGTATAAAATATATCCAGGCACTTTTTAAGGGGGTTTTAATCCATACGTATATGCCCATCGTACCTTATCAACTATTTAACTTTAATTAAAGTAACTAAAACCAAATATAATATAAATATATTGTATTTGAAATCGAATCACTGACTAGGCATCATCTTCACCAGGCCACAACAACCTCTTTGCAATCGCCGATCTAGGGTTTGCTAAAATGTTACGAATTAGCCCAACGTCCAAAATGTTAAATTTAAATTCTATGATCATTGATTCCTTTTATTCTTATTCTTAACACACTCCATCAACAAATGTTGCACATCTTCAATTTTGTTGCATATTTCACAATTAGGTGATGTGACCTTTCGCATTAGGAAAGCTTTTGCCGATGGATAGTGCCCAGGGGGGCTAAAATGGA
This sequence comes from Tiliacea aurago, assembly GCA_948098905.1. NCBI lineage: Eukaryota > Metazoa > Arthropoda > Insecta > Lepidoptera > Noctuidae > Tiliacea > Tiliacea aurago. The sequence continues at coordinate 24,268,264 of OX402582.1, forward strand.
TGCTTTGGCAGAATCATAATATGATATGCGTACAATTCATACATCCTGCAATTTATCTGTTTGACAGCTGCTATTTGACATTAGACTTCATTATAGCAATTCATAATTTGTGGAGCAATTTACGAAACTCCATACAAAACTGTCAAACAAAGAATTGTACGCAGATCATATTATGATTCTGCTAAAGCGTCCATTTTAGGCCCCCTGAACGCAGTCTTAATGTTAATGCTAACTAACATACCTTCTACTTAAACTTGTATCCTGAAACTAGGGCGAGTAGGCTCATTCTGAATTACTTTATACCAAATTCCTTTCACTTGAGACTTTTCATCGAAGTAGTTCCTCCATCCGTCAAAACACACAGCTTAAAGTAATCTGGAATGTATGGCTTTTCGCTACCCAATCTAGGCCCTTAATAAGTAAGTCTTGATGCGGTAAAATTCTTAAAATCATTTAACTTTCAAATCGCAACATTGAATTTAAAGAATACATTTTAAATTGAATTACTTAAAAAATTTAACACTTATATTTTTTTTAATTATATTAAACTCAATTCAGTTTAAAAACTAACCGACTTAAAATAATAATGTATAAGATAAACGCTAACAGACTTAACATAATACTATATGTAAATGTAAAAAAAAAAAAAAAAAAAGGTGGGGGATCGAATCATAGGGCATCAAAAAATTCGTCCGCATCGCTGTCAACAGGAAAGGTGCCCAGAAGGCAGGCAGCATTGCCACGTTGTATGGCGATGCTGATTCTTTGTCCGAAAAATAGACCAGCCCTCTGGTCACGTGAAGAGTCGACCAACCGCTTGGCGATATCTTGAAAAACCAAGCGGGCACTCGGACCCCATGGCCCTAGTGTTTCAACCCCAAACGGCTCGAACATATAGCTCCCAATAAGATTGGAATATTTTCGCCGTTTGAGGTTTTCTGCACCTGCAGCAGCCGCCCCAGCACAGCTTGCCGTGCTAGGAAGATGGGATGGCGCAAGGGTGTCGACACATGTTGCATCCCACACCAAAGGCCGACCTAACTTCCAAGGCATTATGGTCATTCCGTCTGGTCTCTTCCCATCGTCGCGTGCTAAGCCATTGGGATCTAAAACAGCTGGCACCCCGACGGTGACAAGAGCACGACGGATGATGTCATTAATGCTGGCGTGCCGTGCTATCCGGCCTGCGCTCTTACTGCAAGATAGGCCATGATGTCCAAGGCAGTCGACAGCTTCTCCGCACTGGCAGCGATGCGGAGCCCCGCAAGGAGCGCCCAGACGCAGACAAGTAGCGAGCCGGAAGGTGGTGTCACCCAACATAGTGCCTGTGTTGGGAGACGGTAGTGCTTGAAGCCAGAGGCCCGACTCCCACTCACCCACAGCCAGCAGGCGGGCACGCTCAGCAGTATTGGTAGACGTATTGATAAGATTATTCCGTACCAACCTGCAGAGCGGCTCATCCCACTGTCTCTGGGAAGATGGGTTTGCGGGCCGATCTGTATCCGGGCAAGCCACTTTCCAGACGTTCACCGCATCGGTCAAGCACGGCACTTCAGAGTCAATCAAGGAAGGGGCTAAAATATTCCGGGTCAACTTTTCAGTGCTGTGGACAGAGGACAGGAACGCCGGTAAGCTAATACTGGTAATTTTGCGGATGCCGAGGCCACCAAAACGAATGGGTAGTGTGGCTTGAAGCCACGCTCGGTCATCCAAGGCCACATTTAAAATGGATGTAAGTGTGCTGCGAATAATTTGGTCAATTTTGTCCAAGAGATGTGGTTGCTTCCATAAAGGGGAAGAACGTAGCAAATATATAAAATTTGGGCCAAAACAACAGTATCTAATCAGGGTGAATGCCGAATGTAAATTAATTTTGGATAGTCTGTCCGAAATTTCGTTGAAGTTTTTGATTTTTTCGCTGATGAAAGGAGAAAAGCTGTCTTCGAAAATTGGGGAACCTAGGAGGTGCAGTGAGCTTTTTTCTAAAATTTTGATTTGTGGGGCTATTGCATTAAATTTATCTAGGGTCAATTGTCTGTCGGTAATGTCAGAAAGGTAAATTTCACATTTTGAGGGGTTAAGTTCCAGGCCAATATTTTTAAAATGTTTTTTGAGGAGTTGTAGATCTTTCAAAACGGTGTCTACATGACCTCCTAGCGTTCCATCATCTAAATACCACACGTTAAATTTTGAATTTAGTTTCTGGATAATTGGATGAATAGCCAAGCTGAAAATGACTGGCCCGAGAGGGTCACCTTGTTGGCATCCAACTGCTGATTCTAAAACATTGTCCTTATATAATAATTTAGAAGGGTACCTATAACATTGCCACATAAAACCATAAATTTCGGGTAATTCCTTTTTGACTTCAGCCAACAAAGTGTCCCTGTTTACAGAGTTGAAAGCATTTTTCACGTCAACCTTGAGGATAACCTCACCTTTGTTTGAGTTTAAAAAGGTGGAAAGGGCATGGACGGCAGCCTCACAGCCCCCTTTCGAGCCAAAACCAAGCTGCAGGGGCTGAAACTTAGCTGTAAGGGATTCGCTATACAGCTTACAGCATATTTTGGCTGCCGTCCGCCTGTAGGTGCATCCAACGGCGATGGGACGAATGCCGCCATCTTTCTTGCGCAGGGCACATAAGTTGGCCCCGTACAAGACATCGACGACGGCCTCGTTCACACCGCCGGTGAGCATGAGGTTCATGAGGGCCGCAAGCTCCTTCAAAAGCGACTCACCAGCTTCCCCGGCGCCTGAACTCAATAGATCCTTTAGATGTTGTGGAGTCAGGCCGTCGAGGCCGCCGGCGGAACCACTTCGGAAGGAGCTTACAGCTGCAAACAACTGGGGGGCCGAAACGTTTAGGAAGGATGAATTTAGGTCTGGAGGGTCGGGGGGGTCGGGAAAGGTGAGACCATCCGCAGGCGCTGGGTGTTTACTCTCTAGAGCTGTTAGTGTTTCTAGAGAGTAAGGCGCCACCACATCGCTGCTGAACAGTATCCTGGCTGCTCCCCTGATGTCCCCTTCACTTAGTTTCGATTCCACATGTGAACATAAGCCTTTTTGTGACAGGTTGTTAAATGCAGGTAATTTTGAATCTAAAATTAGGGTCGAATTGTTGCAATTATCTTTAATTTGGTTCGTTAAGGTTTTTTTGGTCGCCGAATTTTTTGGGACATGCAGAATCCTATAAGGGAAAGTGAGTAATTGCTCCCAGGCACTTTGTGAGTTCTCCTGGGTCGCGAGACGGAGGTATCCTGCCAAACTCAGTGCCACAGACCGTCTCGCGCCCCGGGGAACTCTCTTTAAAACGGGGGTAGAATTTTTGAATTTAGCTAAGGTTTTCCACAAGCTTTGAACAGAAGGTGTTGAAGTTGGGGATGTGGCTGGGGGGCATAAAGGTGCACTATGAGATTTGTGGATCTTGCCATAGTGTATCTTCAGCCCCCGTTCGCCTTTAAAAAAGCGTGCCTGTGAGCAATGAGGACATCTTACCAGCTGGACATCAAGCGATGTAGCAGGTTGACTGGCACAGTTTCCGGCGTCGCTACAGCCGGCAATGATGAAATAAAGTAAAACACTTAAAATTTATAGTTAAACTTACCTAAAAAAATAATAGATATAAATAAACTATATACACACGAACTCACACTAGAAACACAAAAAATTAAATTTTTCACTATTTACAAAATGTCACATATAAAACTGTCATTGAATGACGACTGCGGCGCAGTCGCGGTTGGGGTCTGGGGCGCCGTGCATGAAGGGCGCAGGCTTCGTAACCGTTGCCTTGGCTGCAGCTGCTAGCGTCGCGTCTTCGTCGTTCTTTTTGAAGTATGAATATTGCAGAAATGTTTCCTATTGTTTGTTTGTTTCGTTTCAATTTTGGTTGATATGCAGATTTCTTTCAGAGAGAGATGGAAAGAAGAGAACATTCAATTCTTTTGTAGGGAAATTGAATACACTGTATTTTTAAGGATCTGTTGCACCAAAGACTTATTTTCAAACAATTATTACACTTCACTTTTAGTTCAATTTTCACTTTTCTGGCTAAAGTTGTCGTCCTGAAAACGATAGGACAGTTAATTGTAGGCGGTATTGTGACTTTATCATCACCTTCAGCGTCAGATATTCGCTAATACTATTTTTTTTAATAATTTTATTCACGGAGCCAAAGTTTGGGTACTGACGGCATCGCCATTTTTTTTCAAAAAAATAGAATGTCAAAAATTTAAAAAATTAAATAAAAATACACAAGTCAAATCAAAATTTCAAAGTCATTACATTTGTGGTCCCATTTCAGATAAAATCAGTCATCTTTCATTTAAATAATCATTAATTGAATAGTAACATTTTGGAACTAGGAAATCGTGCAAACTTAATTTAAAATGGTCCATTTTGTGTAGGTCTGTGATACTTTTTGGCAACTTATTGTATATTTTGGGTGCCATGCCCAAAATGTTTTTATTAAATATCGCTTTTTTATGACGTCTTACGCATATTTTATTTTTGTGTCGTCATCGAAAGTAGTCGTTCATCTAAAACATATATCTAAACATAACAATAAAGGTCAAATAATTCGAACTATACTTTGCTATCGTAATTACAGAACTATTACTATTACTATTATCGAATGTTACATCAGTCATCTATGATTGAAACTAGGACCAACAAACGAAACTTATAAATAAATTCTAGAAATCCTTTAATGATGTTCCAATAAGACTAGGTCACAGTAATATTCCACATTACTGCCTACATCACAACAAAGGATTTGGAGCATTAATGAAAACTTAATGGTAAATGAGCGTCGGTCTCGATCGTCGGTCATCGGCCGCAGTCGAGTTTGTGGTCACCTTACGAAGTGGCCGTAGTCCGTCGTAGGCGCGTAGTCGCGTAGCACGTCTACGCATTGACGTAGCGGTTTCATGTAGCTGCGTTTTTCACGCGGTGAATGTTTTTGTGGTGAATGAAAGGTATTTAGGTGTGTGTTGAATGTATTTGTAGTCGTGTTGGTATTAAAAATAGTGTTCTTTTTCCTAATTTACGTACGATTTATGTAACTAAAAATAATATTTTTGATTATTTTCCATTAAAAACTAAACTTATCTCCATTTTCAAATAACAACTGCAATATACTAAACAAAACACTATCCTAATTCTTCTACCAGCAACAAAAAGAAAACATTCGAATTTCGGGGTCCTATCGGACCTCTACGGCCTCAAACTGTTTTTCCAAAATACTATGACGAATGACACGAAGGCTGGATCGGAACCTCGTGAGTCCACAGCAAGAGGGTCATGGGCTCGAAGACCTGATGACGTCAAGTTTGAGTTCGGGTTTGGAGTACCGCTGGGGGCTATGTCTGCTCATCCTGCTTTCCATTCGGCTTGGGATCTTGGTTGGTAAGTAGTTTAAGAAGAGATTTAAAAGAAGATAATTGGTTTAAAAGAACGATCATGGTGTTTTTTGCCCATTCTTCTTCATAAGAACATATTATGCTTTGGAATGCGCAAATAGCTTCATGTTTCTGACTGAACGACTCCTTGACTATTCAAACGTGCCAGTGGTCATCATCATTTCAGCCGAAAGTCGTCCACTGCTGGACATAGGCCTCCCCCAAAAAAGGAGTGGGAGATTTGCCATAATCGCCACGGTTGGCAGGCGGGTTGGCGATCGCAGTATGGTTTTAAAATTGAATATAGAACACTGCTGCCCATTCTCTAGTATGTCCCTTAGTCGCTTTTACGATACCCACGGGAAGAAATGGGATGGTGCTATTCTTTAAGTCTGGCGGCACCAAACGGAACTATACCGTGCCTGTAAATGGTTTTAAGTAATTGAAATGTATGCATTGAGTTTCCGTTCTTTTGATAAATAATATATCACGCATTTGACTTCTATCTCACTACACCTTATTTTGAGTGATAGTACAGGCGACATTGCATCACTCTTAGAACTAACTTCGATTTGGAATATTTAATTGAAAATTAAGATTTCCATAGTTTATAAATTTCAAGCTAGGCTGCTTTTTAATTTCTCTTGTATCAAAGTCAAAGTCAAATTGTTTATTTCAAATAGGCACATATAAGGCACTTTTGAACGCCACTATTTACAAACAAAATTAATTGATTCTAGTCGCCCCTTCCAAAAGGTAGTTTCGTATGAAGAAGAATGGGAATGAAACTCCACCGTTACTCTTTTAAATTCTTGTACAATATTTTTTATAGTTACATTAATTATATAATTATATGTGAACACGATGCACCTATAATAAAATTACTATACCACAATAGGTAATAAAAAGAGTTAAGAATGAAGCAATGACAGATAAATTAATTATGTGATAGATACATGGTACTCACATATTTACAAAAATTGTAAAAAAAAAATACGTTTTCCTAAAAAATAACAATATCAGTGTGAGTTAAGGTAATCACAGAATTAAAAATAAATCTCATAAAAATAATAAATTATACAATTAAAATAGCAGCCTGTTTGATTTTGTCTAGACTCTAGATTGTCCTATGGAGCTGGACCAGCATGTTTCCAAGCATTCTTAACTTGGATATATCGTTAATGCAACATGTCGATGTGGGTATTGAACCGGCGCGGCGGTAGCGGCGGGCGCGGTGGCGACTCGTAGGGCATCAACCAATCGCTCAGCTACTATGCCAACCGTGACGTCATAATCATGGGTGTACTATGCCAAATCGAATGCCAAATAATCGAATATCAATTGATCGACCACTATAAATCGAACATCTAAATACTCGAACGTTCATAAAATCGAATGGTTAATAAATCGAACATTCAATATATCGTACACTCAATACATCGAGTGTTCAAAATATCGAATGTTTGTTTGATCGAGCGTTCAACGAATCTCATATTAATTCTATCGAAATATCAATATACTGAAAACTTTTTAATGATATTAGAATACAAGAAAAACACAAAATTTACTAATAAATCACATTTTGATCTTTAATTATTATCTTTTATACGTACATTTTAATATTTTGTGTGAATTGCAATCGCACGGAGAAACTCTAATAAATCCATGTTGTTTTTATTAGATTTTATCAATACCTGTTTATAATTATTACTTCTTTTTTTTAGACTTATAATTATATTGAAAATTAATCATAGATAAATTAAATGTATCATTTTATTAACATACATAAACTTTCGATAAAAATAAGTCTATTTCTGAACGAACAATTAGGTAAGTCATATTTATTTCAGGCTACCCTCATACATTGTAATATTGTTTTCACCTCTTAAATTAAATAAAACTATGTTCATCTGCAGAAAGCATTGTGACTAAGTACAAGTGAATTTTGTGAAAAATGTCTGTAGGGTCTTATTATAAGCCAGAATTGTCCCAAAAACGCAAATCGGTCTTAGTTTTGGATGGCTATGTAATGGCAATAAACAAGAATATTAATAACAAGTTCTACTGGCATTATTCCTACAAATATAAATACCATTGTAATAGTACTGCAACAACAAAATTGCACGGAAGTGAGGAGCATTTGTTGGAAACCTATACAATACAGCATAATCACGCACCAGATCCTGGTAAGGTAGATGAACTACGTTTTAGGAATTCCCTAAAAAGTGATGCTACCAGCTCGCTTGATAGACCGAGTCAAATTATTCAGCGAAATGAGGCCAAAATTTCGAAATCAAGTTCATGTGCTCTTCCAAACAAAAAAGCAGCATCGCAAAATATACGTCGAGCAAGAAGAAAAGAAATGCCAAAGGAACCGATTACTTTGGATGATATAAACATCCCCGATAGATTGACGAAAGTTGATGGTGAAAGATTTTTAGAGCGCCAGATTAAGATTGAAGAAAACTATGTTATGTTATTTGCAACGAAATCAAATTTAATATTATTAAATAAATCACAACTTTGGGTGATGGATGGTACATTCGCAACATGTCCTATTCTTTTCAGACAAATATATAGTATACATGGTTTGGTGGACACGGGTACAGATCGTTATTACGTACCTTTAGTATATATATGCGTTTCTAACGAATAAGACGCTAAATTGTTACTTGTATTTTTTTCAAGCACTAAAGGCATATGCTCTAGAATATGATATCGAATTGAACCCACGAGTAATAATGACGGATTTCGAGATGGCAGTCATTAATGGTGAAAAACAAGAATTTCCTGATGCGCAACATAAATGCTGTCTATTCTACTTAGGTCAAAATGTATGGCGTCAAATTCAACAAAATGGTTTGCAAAATAAATATGACCAGGATGCTGAGTTTGCTGTCAAGTTAAGACACATTATCGCACTTATTTATTTACCCCAAGAAGAGATACCAGATGCTATCGATAAATTGAGAGAAGAAGTGTTACCCGACGAGGCAAATGATATCACCAACTGGTTTGGAAAATATTATGTTTGGGGAAATATGAATTCTCGTGAGACGGGAAATAATAAATTACTTATAGCACGCTCATCGCCGATGTTTCCACCTTCACTGTGGTCTGTGTTTCAAAATAATACACTGGGTTTTCCTAGAACTCAAAACAACATTGAAGGATGGCACAGAAGATGGAACACGTTGCTTGATAAGCACAAACGGGGTCTTTATGCTACCATAGAATTTTTAGTTAAGGAGCAAGCCATAACAAATAGGACAATTGAAAAGGCAAACGCGGGATTGGGGAGACCTACTCCACAAAAAAGAGGCAAAAGGGATGATAATGCGATTGAAAAAATATTAAATAGTAAAAACAACATGGATTTATTAGAGTTTCTCCGTGCAATTGCGATCAACCGCAGTAAATGTACGCGCGCTTGACAATTTTTCACATTAATTTTCATTCGAGAAACTGGCCCTATGTCAGTCCCAAAGTTTGCATTACCGATATCGCCGATAGAATGTCACTGTGTAGGGGGCTCCTAGGGCCTCTGTTTGGTATTAATTACCAATGAAACTGGGTTATCTTATGTAAACAATGGTGGGTTTGTATCATATATTTAGATGGTACCGTGTGGTGCCGGACGTAAAGAAATCATCATCCTATTTGTTCCCGTGGGTGTCGTAAAAGGCGACTAAGGGAATTATTAGAGAATGGGCAGCAGCGTTCTTTATGCATTAACACCATACTGCGATCGCCAACCCGTCTGCCAAGCGTGGCGATTATGTCCAGCAGCGGACGTCTTTCGGCTGAAATGATGAAGATGATTTAGATGTCTTAAACAGCCAATAATGAGGGAAAGAGCTTAAAAAATAAAATAAAATGCCATTTAGTTCCAAGTACCTACAATATAAAAACTTGAACCTACAAGTTTGACTTTCAAGTTCAACACCATTAACCCCTCCAGTAATTAGCCAAACACTGCTCCTCAAAGTCATACCTACTTTAAACTTGGAATATCAATGATCAATAAATATATACTTTGTATGCATTGTCAGTTGCATTATCTTCCCACGCTTTGAACAAAGGATTTAGGTAGCAAGAGAAACCTTGGTTATAATTGCATTATCGTCTCGTTAAAGCCGTGCAACTGAGCTTAATCGTGTGATATGACGGACAGACAAGGCGACGATAGCCGACTTTTAATGATTTTATACTGAAGATCACGTCTAAACGGGTAGTGTTAATGATTTGAAAAAAATATATGTTAAATTAGAGCATTTTCTCAATAACTTAATATGTGAATATTTTAGATTAGGTTTATATTAAATAGTGAAATTAATTTGTAAAGTTATGTCTAACGCGGATAAAAAACTGAGAATGGCGCAAAATCTACCAAGCGTATTTTTCTCAAACCTTCACCAATTTAAAGATAATTTAATTATTGATCTTTTAGTATACGCGTTTTATTAAAATACGTTTTGGTTTGTGTATAATAAATTAATAATGGGTCAAATTGAGGACAGCGCTCCTTGATGGGCGAGTCCTATTACTGGCTGAACGTACGACGCGTTGCGTGAGCTCAGTACAGAACACGCAAGCTAACCTCTCAAGGTCACTGGCATATATCTCCGTCTTAAGTAGCTTCAACTGCATACAAAGAGATTACTTACTATAGAGAGGCTATGCGACGAAATGTCATAGAAAAATTGTGATGCCGTTTCTCAGTGACGCCATCTAAATAAATTGAAGTTAGGTCCAGTCGTTTTACCAGAAATAGATTTGCAATATCGTAATGCGCAACATTTCTTCGACAATATTTTACTTTTGGTGGACACGAATGCGACTTGACATGCAGGCGTGTACTACACTAGACTGAGCGACTTTTGCCCACTAGGACAAATGTATCGGATTACGATTTTGTTCGCTTGCTATTGTTAAGTAAATAATTTAATGTCTTTGACTGCATACAATGTGAGATTTTAGCTCAGATATTCTTATACATAGCGAAGTTAGGTTAAAAATACATTAGGAAATAATGCAAGTCGTTTTTAACTCGTTAATGTTTACTGCTAATAATAAAATGATTGACATAATGTTTGCACCTACCTGCTGCCTTCCTGCGGCTGCAATATCTATACAGGGTGTTAAAGTAACTGCGTGCCATAGCTTAAGGGTAGGTTCGGTATCGATAAATAAACCCAGAAAAAAAAAACCGGTCAAGAGCGAGTCGGACTCGCGCCGAGGGTTCCGTAAGTATATATGATGTTGATAATTTCTGAAAAACTGTGCTATTTAGAGACATCGTTTTATTTTTCCTGTAATCTTTACATAAACTTCTATCACATAGAATAATTTCAGATTTTTATCTAAGCAAACTTCGGAGATAAGGGGTACGGTATTTTTTTTTACATTTTTAATCAAAAGTCGGGACGAATGCTACCTAAAAAAAAATTAAAAAGTGTTTGAGAATGTCACACACGCCACACCACACGCCCTAGTAGCTCCACATAAAAATTTTAAGACCCCCTTTCGGTCCCTTTTGCAAAAAATATATTTTTTTTTTAGTTTCTTTCTTGTTTGAAAAATAGTTGGGCAAACGTCATCTAAAACTATTCTTAATTTTAAGTTGATAGCATTAGTAGTTCTTGAGATATCCAGGTGTGACAGACAGACAGACAGACTTAGTCTCACCATAACCTCGGTTAATTTTTACCATTTTGGTACAAAACCCTAAAAACAAAAAATATAAAACTAAAATAAAAACACAAAAAAATATTGCAAGATCAACCTAATTTAGTACCTACTAACTTAAAATATCAATCGTTTAGAATTACAATTATTTTATTTCACGGAAGATGTTTATTTTTTTTTATGTTTTTTTTTTGTCTCCTGGGTTCCTTTGTCGATACTGAACCTGCCCCTAAGCTATGGCACGCAGTTACTTCAACACCCTGTATAGAAGAAGGATTCTGCAAGCGACTGCTATATCAGTTTTTACATTGTACAAAAATAATGGCTGCCGAGAAATGGTAGGAGTAGTGGAAACAGCCAGATGGGTAAATAACATTCAGAAGATTGCGGGTAAGACCTGATTATGACTGGCACAGACCAGGTAAGCATGGCACATCAGGGACGAGGCCTATACTCTTTAGTGGGTGGAAAAAGGCTGCCAATGATGATGATGATGATGATGATGTGAAAGCAACAAAGAGACTTAAACTGTCAGGGTAGTACTCGTACTACAGTTTTTTGAAGTCTACGCTAGACGCTGCCGTACGGTGCCGGACGTAAAGAATAGCACCATCCTACTTCTTCCCATGGGTGTCGTACAAGGCGACTTTTGGAATACAGCAAAATATATCCAGCCCACTTAAGTAATTTGAGAGTATTTCTATTTATACATATTTACATTGTGCATAACTTATTAAAGTTTAGACGCCAGTGTTCCGTCTGGACTAAGCGATAGCACGCACACACCTCTCCTGCCAAATAAACTCAATAATGAAATCATTGAAATTATAACTGTGTCTTTTATTGGTTCTCAAAACCCAACAGTTAAGAGACTTACTAAAGAATGGGTAGCAGCGTTCTCAACACCATACTGCGATCGCCAACCCGCTTCTGCCAAGCGTGGCGATTATGGCAAACTCCCCTTCAGCCGAGGCCTATGTCCAGCAGTGGCCGTCTTTGGGCTGAAATGGTGATGATTAGCTAAATACCATATCATAATTTCAGCACAAAGATGACCTCGACGCAAGGGGGTTTGCCATAATCACTACGCTTGGCAGACGGGTTACCGATCGTCGTATGGTGTTAAAACGCATAGAGAACGCGACTACATATTAGGTACTTACTCGATCGTTTTTCAGAATATCGTCGATTATGGTCTCTTTGTTTTTAAATTCTTTAGCCAGTAGCCAGTACTATTATTCAACACCCTTTCCTAGCATTGCCCATTATTATGCCACACACTCACACACATTCAGCAATCGTTTTTAGGGTTCCGTACCCGAAGGGTGACAAACAGAACCCTAGTACTAAGCCTGCGCTGTCTGTCCGTCGGTCTGTTTGTCAGCGGGCTGTATCTCATGAACCGTAATAGGTAGACAGTTGAAATTATCACAGATTGTGTATTTCTATTGTCGCTCTAACAACAAATAATAAAAAAAAGGAAAGTTAAAAATTATAGGGGGTCCCCATACAAGAAACGTGTTTTTTTTCGGCGTTTTTTCCTATACTAGTATTGTACGGTGGTACGGAACCCTTCGTGTGCAAGTCCGACTCGCACTTGGCCGGTTTTTTATTTAAGTATAATTACTGTAGAGTCCACCCAGTGACCTCATTTGAGTGCGGCCTGATCTTGCTTGCGATAAAGACACCAACTATTACTGGCTTTCTTATGTATGGTTCGTGCGAGACAGGGCTTTGTAGAAAAATACACGAATAATAATGAGTGTTAGCTTTATATAAAACTAGCTTTTGCCCGCGGCTTCGCTCGCGTTAATTTAGAATTTGATAATCAATTCGGGTTGTACACTGCTTGTGGTTTGGTGTTAGGCGGCAAAAACTCTTAACACACTATTAAAGTTTCTATAATAATATAAAATTCAATGAGGATTCGAAAGACACGTGGCGCCATCTATTACCATAAGAACGTTAAAGTTGTTTTCCTCGGGAACAGTACTTTTTTTCGGGATGGAAGGTCCGTTTCTGTACACCTGACAACATTATATGCAATATTTCAGGATGATCGGTTCAGTGGTTTAGGCGTGAAAAGGTAACAAACAAACAAACAAACTTACTTTCGCATTTATAATATTAGTTAGGAAGTTAGGATTACTGTATTTCTGTCTGTAACTCTGAAGGTGCATGGGTAAGTATTTGTAAGTACGTCTTGGTTGGTTCTTCCCATGCGATCCCCATCATTTAAAATTTTACTAAAATGTATCGCTTAATGTTCACATTGCTCTTGTTTTCATAGAAATGGTGAAATAAATAATATTTATTATTTTTATTTTATTTATTTGGGACAAAAACAGTTATACATTACAGAATTTACAAAAAGTCGTTTTATTAACACCACTAACAACTTTAAGTTGACTAAAAAGTGAAAATCACTCGACATAAATGTCAGGTTATACAAACTGTAATGTAGCACATTTTTTCCTTATTAGACAGTTACTCGTACGAGCATAACAAATAATTTACATTTAGGTACGCAAAATTTAAATTTCTCGTTTTTTTATTATTGCCCGTAATTTTTAAAAACAGCAAAGTTTTTTTTTTTATGTAACTATTATGACTTGTCCTATCACCCGATTCCGGCTTGACGTCGACTTCTAGCACATCCTGTATATGTAATGTCAATATTTAGATGTCATAATAAATATAAAAAATAAGTTGCTTTTATTCCATCATTTCATTCCATATTACACTCAAAATATTAATTGATGGAATACAATCATCTGTCACACAACCAGTTATATAGCTGTCTATAAAATTCTAAATCTTTTGCACTTCTTAATTCTTCAGCTAAGTGGTTCTATATTTTCACCCTTATGGTATAACAATTTTATAATCATTAAAATCATTCATATATCTCTCTAAGATTTCTCTTTAGATTTGTTCCATAAGAACTTTTGCATAAGAGATTTGTTCTTATGGAACAAAATCTAAGAGAGATGCATTATTACCTGCAAATTGCATTAAACCTAAGAAAATTTTAATTTCGCGGGCTACCACTGCGGCCACCTTAAGCGGAAATCGCTTTTATATCTTGCATAAGTGTAAAGTATTTATGACGAGACTATACCTATGGCACCAGTCCCACCCGGACGAGGAAGCGACCAGCTATCAACGATTTTCTCACTCAAGAAACGTACAAAAGATTGTAGGTCCCGTGTAAGTAAAAGAAATACATATAATATATTAATAGTTGATAGCTGACTGTTTACACCACCGGCGAGTACACGTTTGTCGCAGTGAAATAGCTATCAAAGAGATTACTCGCTCAGCGACGCTCGCTTGGCGGGTAGAACACTACCTGGGAGACTCACGCTTGGTACACACAGCTACACATCAAGCTATATTTTCCAGTATACGCTGACCTCTCATTGTACGGAAATCCTATACAATTCGAGATCAGCTTATACTGGAAAAGTATAGCTTGATGTGTAGCCGTCTGTACATACGAGTACCAGCGAGTAATCGCTCGTCGCCGCCGCGTACTCGCTGCTCGTTGTTCGCCAACTAATTTTTAGTTGCTAGCTGTAGAGCTAGCAACTAAACTCGGTGCGAGGAGCGAATATTCGCTCCTCACCTATTAATCAGTCAGTACAACAATAAAGAAATAAACATCAGATTATCTTCAGCCATAACTCATTCCTCTGCCATTATTACACGAAAACTAAGAAAGTACTGAAAAGTATTTCGGTCTCAAGGTGAACCTCGTTTTTAGGCAGTTGTTCTGTTATTAATTCACACGAGATTGTACTCCATGATAAATGAGGGTCGAGGGCTAAGGTGACGTGTGGCGAGGCTATAAAGTTAAGGAGGAAGTTAGGGTGCCTGTCCAGGAAAGGATGCCGAATCGGATTAAACTGAAGGCTGAAGTCTAGGATGGTTAGATGAAGGAAACTTAAGATATTCCTTTTGTATTCACTATGTTGTTCTTTGATATCGTTAGATCTTGAATTTATTTGTAGTAATTTAAGGGACCATCCCTCATCATCAACATCATTTCAGCCGAAAGACGTCCACTGCTGGACATAGGCCTCCCCTAAGCACCCGCCACCACCATGGCCGATGAGCAATGTGCCCTGCCCACTGCCACTTAAGCTTGGCAATTCTTCAGGCTATGTCGGTTACCTTGGTTCTCCTGCGGACCATCCCTAAATTACTACAAATAATACCCACCCCGCCACGGATCACCTCGCCACGGATCACCATGGCCACGTTTGTGAGCACGGCTACATGCATTTTTTTTCTAATACATATTTACTGTGAGTTTCTTCACTTATAAGAAAATATATAATCTTAGGTTCTGCGACCATCTGTGGTTATAGTTAAAAGGATTTTGCCAGGATGTAAAAAGCAGCATCATAGCGAATCTGTCTGCCGAGTTTGATGCTCGTAGCGATATCTTCTATGTCCGATCTTTTGGAAGCCTATGTTTCCTATGAGTCATGAAAATGTCGTAGCTTTAGCTTAGCTAAGCTGCGTTTGTGGTGGAACTCCACTCTAATCGGAATGGTCAACCTGTCAGATTGCATGAGTAATGTCTTAACTTCTACCTACATATAGTAACATATGCAGACTAATGGAAGAGCTGATGTCTAGACCGATAGCTTTTGCCATGGACAGGGAGGGTACCTACGTGTTAAGTAATTAAATATTCCTGTAATTGTGTGCGATAGCTTGTCGTTATTAGTTATGTACTTTTTTATAATGAATGGTGTTGCCTTTTGTTTTCTGTATGCGTTGGCTGACCATTCTCTCTATGTAAGCTCTGTGGTTACCTCTGAGAAGCAAAATATGGAAAGATATTATGCTATGAATATTTTAGCAATGTTGTTATGGACCTGGCTGATGAAAACGTGTATCAATATTAAGCTGTTAATAAAATATTAAGCAAAGACGTATTATAAATAGACGCGTCATACACGAACATTAGTGCACTCAAAAACAGCGTAAGCCATGATTGTAGCTACATACTTGCATACAATCATACAGCGCGTGAAGAAAAGGAAAGACCTATACTGATATTTGTTGTTAGAAAGAGATGAACATACATATTTAGTTACGTCACTAGCTGCTGCATGTTCTTTGGCGCGTACGTAATAATAATAATTATTATTGTAAATGTCAGGCAATTGCCTGGCATTTACTTTGCCATTATTGAGCGCAGGTAACGCATCTAAAGGTCATCATTAATTTCTACCTAGTGATTATGCCACCTTACAAAAGCGTAGAAGTCGATGAACTTTTGCATAATTTAGGTACAGGGAAGATGTTTCACATTTAGGAAAAAAAAACCCTGCCTAGATAGATAAAGAATAATAACGTATAGTTTCCCAAGTTGCTTATCGCACATAATTAATTACACAAATTAGTTTCGTCAGGCAATGAAAAGTAGTTCTTAGAAGATGTTTCGCAGTCTAAAAATATCCTTATTTCATCAATTAGGTACTTCAACACTCAACCAGGTGACTCATAAGTCATAACGTAGTATCACTGAAAATTACTCGTATGTAATTTTCACCCCCACACCTTACAGTTGTAAAATATTTAATTAAGAGATACAAGAGCACTTATAGTATCATTTTCACGCAAACTTTGTCAATGTAAACGACCATAACCTAAATTAAAACGTACTTCATTTAACATTAAAGTTTAATGGCCCATCCATTCGTCATTCTGCACACTCTTCGGGAAAACCCACGCACACCTAAAGTTCGCATTACATCTGAAAAGTTATCATGCAAATATAGATTGAATCCTGGACCCATACAGCTGATATTGGTGTAGCAGTATAATGAAGGATGTTACAACTTGTGATGCTCAGTAAATTGTTGCGTAGGTGCCATTTTGTGTTTAAATTATTGAGTTTATTATCCAATTGCTCTTGACACTCGTTAAGTGATACGTCTCTGTTATAATCAAATTCAGGATTTGCTTGTTTATTCATTTGTTATGGACTTGGTCTGAAATAAAGGTTTTATTATTATTATTTTCATTTATTACTTAAACATACATTATTGATTATATTTTTAAATATTTTTTATAAAAAACATTAAAAAAAAAAACATTTAAAAATACAAAAAACAGTAGTCCATCGGCATCAGGAACATGGTCCAAGCTGCCGGTGGTTAGGGCTCTAGAGAGAGGAACCTCCTCACTATGCGTGCCGTGTCGAGGAGTACTGCTTTCTGAATCAAGCCCTTGACCCAGCCGCGTAATGAGAGCCTCCTGAGGTGTTGGTCGAGGCTCTTCGCTATTAGGCCATTGACCGTAATGATTATCGGTACAATGATTGCAGAGTCCACATCCCACATGTCGACAACCTCGTGTGCTAAGTCAAGATACTTTATCTTTTTATCATTCTCAGCTTTCACGAGATTCTCGTCATGAGGGACAGCGATATCAACAATCATTGCACGGCGCTTATTATTATTATTATTTGGGTATTCTGTTACGAGGATACAAGGACTTTGAGTGGTGATGTATTGTCATATTGTAAGTAATTTCTACCTACATAATAGAAATTGGGTTGAGACTCAAGAGCGATGACGAAAGATCTTAGACCATTTCCGCCTTACTACAAAAATAGATTTATATTTTGACATGGCTTAAACTATGGAGCTAGTTTTTGTAATAAGAACGTAACTGTGATTGAAATACCGTTCTTTATACAGAACTGAAAACTTAGTTCGGTACTAAGTTGTCAGTTTTGTGTTTAGGAACTTTACTATAGTCGGAATAAAGTTCGAAACTGAATAATGGCTCCATGTTTTAAACCTGGGTCCGAAGATAAACCTTGTTTTGGAATAAGGGGGAAGTTTAGGATAAATAGTTAAGATGCTAAAAATAAGAAAAATGGAGGATAGAAAAATTGTTTGACTTTTCAATAATCCTGCGCTCTGTCTGTACCCCTAAACATGCAGCCAAAGTGACACTGCGCTGCCACCGATAACGCTGTGGTAGTGGCGAAGTTTTGGGCCAAATAAATTTGAATAACTGTCGTACCAGCGACACGAAGAAGTGTAATATACAGGTTCAAATTAAATTAGCTAGTGCAACTTCGCAGACGTGATGGGTATCGATGATTAAACATAATAAAACAAAAAATAAATGAATTAGATGATTTTTTTTTTGGGTCATCTCCCGTCTGTAGTGTAGTCACTTGAAATATCAGTTTTTTTTTGTGTAAATTTCGCCTAAAAGGATATATACTGTGTCCCTATGTTTTTCTTTTTTTATTAATAGTTGGCAAATTTGTACAATAGCCTTCTGTTGTCAGCGGTCTAAACAGGCAATTTTGAGCATTTTCAGAGGGTTCCAGCTCTTATAAAGATAATGTATCATCAAAAAGGAAAACATAGGGACACAGTATATCCTTCTTATTCAGTATAAGAAATGTCTTTTAAATTGGTCCAATATTGGAGGAGGAAATAGGCGAGAGCCGAACCTCGATTTATGACTTTTTACTCTAAAAGTCTCTCCGCCCGCATTTCCTCTTAAGCCGTTGGTCCCAGCTGTCATTCGTGGATGTTTGACAGTCGTTAGGGGTCGTCAGAAGCCCGAAAGTCTGACAACCAGTCTTACCAAGGGATATAGTGTTACCCAGTAACTGGGTAGTGGAGGTCAGATAGGCAGTCGCTCCATGTAAAATACTGGTATTCAGTCGCATCCGGCTAGACTGGAAGCCAACCACAACAAATTTGGGAAAGGGGTATTCATCATAATCATCATAATCAGCCTATAATGTTCCCACTGCTGGGACACAGGCCTCCTCTCTTAGAGAAGGAGTGGGCTGTAATCCACCACGCGCGCCCAGTGCGGGTTGGTAGATGACACATGTCTTCGAATGTTTGGTTCTAGGACATGCCGGTTTCCTCACGATGTTTTCCTTCACCGTGTTGAGAGCAGTGGTGATGAAATAATTTACATAAAGTAAAGCGCCTGCCTGATTTGAATCCACGACCTACAACACGTAAGTCGGGGACATTACCACTGGGCCACCACTGCTATTGATAATACATTAATATAACACTGACCTATAATAGAGAATGCTGATATTTTGCAAAGTCGTAAAAATCTTGCGAAGCAGGAGCAGGGGGCCTAAAATTGACGCTTTGGCAGAATCATAATATGATCTGCGTACAATTCATATCCCGCAATTTTTCTTATTGACAGTTTTGAATGGAGTTTCGTAAAATGGTCCGCAAATAATTATGAATTGCTATAATGAAGTCTAATGTCAAATAGCAGCTGTCAAACAGATGAATTGCGAGATTTATGAATTGTACGCATATCATATTATGGTTCTGTCAAAGCGTCAATTTTAGGCCCCAAGGGCCCCAAGTCTGCTATTTTTATAAATTCAGTCATTCCAACACGATCCCATTGTCATTTTGCTAAAAGTTCATAATCTGCTAAATTCATAATGGTCGGTCAATGTTCATTTCTCGTAATAGAATTGTGTTACTTATAATGGCATTGCTGTATTGCCATTATTATAAAACCAGTAGAAATGTCATTAATTTGTCATTATGTACGAGATTACCAATAAATGTAGTGTCAGTGGCCGACCATTGAAAAGTCATAATGACGCCATTATAATAGTAGATTACCAAACATGTCAAAATCAACAATTATGAAATCAATGATCGACCATTCTGACACTATTGTAATAGCAGACTTGAGGCCCAGGTCGCTAGTATGAATAAAACCATACAAAATTATCGTATAGGACTGAAACAAAACTGCCGAATTAAGGGTGTAATACGTACCTCTGCCTACCCCTTCGAGGAAAACAGGCTATGTTATACATATCCGATGTCCTCAATCACAAGTCCCCGATACGTCTTCACATCGATTGCATCGATTTACTCCTAATGACTTCGGCCGGTGGTTGACCCCTCCACTGTCTAGTCAACGAACTTTGGCATACATTTAGTACCGAGCTGTCAAGTTTACCCTGGGGTAAACAGTAAGGTCAGTTACCTTGCAACGTTGCAACATTGTAGGCAGGTTAGATAGAATATAGGCTTTGAAGTGGCGCTCGAAATTGGCTTTTCGTGTTGGGTAGGGCACTTGATTTTGTTCATGGCTTGCATTAGGGAAGTACTTATTGCACTCTTGCTTATAAAATGTGGGCGTCCAAGCAAAAAGGGTCCAAGTTTTTTTATTTAACCATTTTTGTACACACATACGAGTTTATATAAATATACAAGAAGAAAGGAACAGAAAAATCCGTACAAAGGTGATGCTTATTTCTAAAAAATCTCTTCCAGCATATATCTGCGATAGGAAAGTCGATAAAGAGATGTAGACAACGTGTGTAAGAGTAGAAAAGAAAATAGAATAGGTACCGTAGAAGTAACCCCGTTACTTTGAGAGCTGGGGTAACTTTGATAGTTATCATCAAAGTTACCCCACCAACCAACTTGGTATGTTTTTTCGGATTTAATGCGTGATACTGAATTCAGCCATAATGTTGCTTGTTCTGTTGGCCAGACTAATCAGCCATATTTTGCCGAAGCATCGACGAGTAGTTGTTGTCTGAACTAAATAAAACTATTTGTTAAAGTTTAGTGTAAAAAAGGTTTAAAAATATTGTTTAAATAACTTCAGTGGCACAAGCGTAAGTATTGTTGTTTGGTTTGTAGTATTTCACTGTTTTAATTAAACGTTTCTTTAAGATTTAGAACATATTTGCATTTTTTGTTTACATTTTATTTTGCATGAACATTTTAGTTAACTGGGGCTACATTAATAGGATATACGAGGCGACTTTGATAGTTATCAATTTCACCCCAATGGTTGTTGTGCCGAATAATATACAAATTATCTATTTAACCCCTACCTACTTGTTACTTTTGTTTTTATTGCCCAATAAAAAAAAATGTGCCAGAGTTTGGATATTTTTTTAATCCTTATTATTAATTGACTATTCTAGATACTGAATCTAGTCTTAACTCAATACCCCACTACTGGACCCTTTTTGCTTGGACGGCACATTATGTTTATGTTAGGAGTGGCTTTTTACCTACGTCAATTGTCCAATAAGAACAAACTATCTGCCGTTTCTTATGTATGTTCCAACTCTCTGTTCGCACCTACAAAAAGACCGCTGGTAGCAGCAATTATAAAAAATATACAGAGGAGGCAATGGAAGAAGCAATAGAGAAAATCACTAACAACGAATTTCAATTAAAAAGTCCTTTTGGGAATAAATATAAAGAATTACACGGAAGAACGCCTGGTGCCCAACCTGTTTTCATGCATCATGAGGAAATAGCAATCTTACGTGCTGAATGACTTGAGCTACTCTTAAATAAAAAAATAAAAATATTTGGTTTTCGTTTGTTAAAATTGTAACACCCACCATCAAATTCACCCCTTGACTCAAAGTAGCCCCAAAAATATTCAACACACATATTACCTAAACTATAGTTTGTAAATATTTTTTTCTTTTTGATTTTTGTATTATAACGGGGCGTCTTTTAGATCGGATAATAAAAGAGTGGACAACCAAAGTAGCATTATAAATAAATCTTTGATAAAAAGGTTAAAAAAAAAAATACAAATTCATAACTTTTTGTGGTAATAATTAATTAACGTAATGAGTCTACACTACATTTTTTTTTTACATTTTTATCGTTGTAATTGCTAGCGTGGCATCAAGTTGAAGTTTAAAACTTATCAATGTCACCCCGTTTTACGGTACATAAAATCAAAAACAATGCACGAATTAAAATACAACAATGAATATGAGTATTTACTAATATACATAGGTACTTAAATACATAGGTACAGACGCCAGCAGGTCAAGCTACCCGAAACTGTCAAATTTCCCAAATCAACCTTTAACCTTATGCTGTAGGGATAAAGTTGAAAATCCATTAAAGAAACACAGATTGTAGTAGCTTGATGTGCTGGCGTCTGTACATACTTCTAAAATAAAATAAATATCACTAGAATATTTATAATTCATCATTTCAGCCGAAAGACGTCCACTGCTGGACAAAGGCCTCCCCCAAAAAGGGGGGGAATTTGCCATAATCGCCACGCTTGGCAGGCGGGTTGGCGATCGCAGTATGGTTATAACAATGCATGGAGAACGCTGTTGCCCATTCTCTAGTAAGTCCCTTAGTCGCCTTTTATGACACCCACGGGAAGAAATGGGATGGTGCTATTCTGTACGTCCGGCACCAAACGAAACGGTAATAATTATAATTCAATTAAAATAATAAATACATACTCAAAATTTGACGAAGTACCTACGCAGTTTTGTAAAGTTGGGTTAAAAAATTGCATTTCGCGATTTTTAAATTGATTATTAATTAATGCTCAATTATCTTCATATAGTTTTTCTCAAATTATGCTTTTTCAGTGTTTCAACTTCAGTCTGATATGATTTTTTGAATTCTTATCAATTGACTATTCTAGATACTGAATCTAGTCTTAACTCAATACCCCACTACTGGACCCTTTTTGCTTGGACGGCACATTATGTTTATGTTAGGAGTGGCTTTTTACCTACGTCAATTGTCCAATAAGAACAAACTACCTGCCGTTTCTTATGTACGTTCCAACTCTCTGAAAGCTTTGTTATCCCTCTGCAACTGAGGTGACTTTATTGTTAACATTTGACTGACGTGTTGTCTATCAGATGTCAGCTATACTAGCCTTATTTGCCTATATTTAGACGATTTATTATATATATGCACATTATAAATGTTGTAATGGCTCTTAAACTTTCAAAATAAATAAATATCAATATTAATAAAACAATGCGTTTCCTAATACGAATCACTTTTGATGAGATCAACATTTTACACATTTGGTGACATACGGGTACAAAATATTATTAAAAAAAAAACTTAATGCTTATTCTATCTTTGAGCAAACATAATTATTTTTAACATTAAAATTAAAAGGTATGAAAAAAAAATCAACAATATCCTATGATAGGTTTAGGTACAAATCAGTCTCAAAGTCAACCCTAATTTTATTACCTAGAACTTAATCTTCACAAATTTGAGCCGACCATTGCAAGCACAGCAGTTGAATCTTGTCTGCCTTTTCAATCTGCTGGGGCATATGCTACATAGTCTTCTTGCTGATGGTCCAGGTTGTGGAGGAGGTTGAGGAGGGGGAGGCAAATCCTTACCTAAAACCCTTCTGATTGGCAATCGAAGCTCTCTGGGCAGTCTGTAATTATAGACGCGCTCTTTCACGCTGGGAAGTACTAACTCTCTTGCTGAGGATAGTAAGAAGTATCTCCCCTCCGCAATTTGGCACCAGGACAAGCTTGGTACAAGACAAAAGCATTCACACCAGCTAGATCCAACATCCTATAAAATATTGCCATTGGCCAGCGACGTGTCTTTCGAGTGCTTGAATAGATAGAACATTTCTTGTCGATATCATCGACTGCGGTCTTTTGGTTGTAATCAAATCAATCGCTTCATCAGTGTTTGGTGCGAAGTGTGAAGAAGACACCAAAATCACAGCCTTATTTGATAGTCCTTGGTGAACCCATACAAAGCGCTTCCCAGGTCTCTTCTTCTATTGGTCTTTATATTATGTTAGTATATTTTTTAGTCTTCCATTAAAACTTATTTTGGAAGGTCTGCTATCTATGTTGCCTGGGTTCGACATCTAAAAGTAAAAAATATAATTGAAGAATAAATATGATTACAAGAAAAATAATAAACTGAGGTTACGTAGGAGAGACACTATGGCAGTTTACATATTTTTACTGAGGTTACGAATGTTGGACACTATGGAACTACAGTCGATCTTTATGAGGTAACGTCTATCAGAATCAGATCTTATTGCTGTACTTACGTCTGAGAGACACCAAATGCTCGTAGCACCAAACGTGTAGACCGCAGGACCGCTTAGAGGTGAGGCATAAATATTGGATTAGGTATGTGGATTAGGTATTTTTCGATGCGAGTCCGTACCTAATCCAAAGCGTCGAGGATTAGGTATGGCACAAAATACTCGTACACAGTCTACACAAAAGATATTTCGTACCTTAAAATGTGGGGGTTAAGTTTCAAGTTTAATTAGCACTGCCGCCAGCACCATCTATGTAGAATACTTGTACCACTGGACTATTTGTGCAGCCGCAGTCTTGCGATATGGTAGCCCGCGAAATTCAAATTTTCTTACGTTTTTTGCAATTTGCAGGTAAGTAATAGGTTTTATGTTGATCTAAATATGCTCCGCGGACGTATCATATTTAGATTAACCTAGCAACCTGACACATACCTGCAAAAATCAAAGAACGTAAGAAAATTTGAATTTCGCGGGCTACCTTACCACATGAAGGGTAATTTGGATCACTTTAATAGACGTTAAAAACAAAAGTGAATCACGTTAACTTTATGTACCGTTTGCCCATAAAAAACGAAATATAATCCACCGTTCCACAATATATTAGAAACGGAACGTCCATACTCCATGCCAAATACATATTTCTTACCTAATCCACATACGATACATAATATCGGTAACAGGCCAGCGGCTGTATTGAATAAATATTCGGATTAGGTAAATGGATTAGGTATTTTTAAATACTAGGATTAGGTGGATTAGGTATCGTTTTTACCTAATCCGACCCATGTCTAGGACCGCTCACGCCACACTGCCCGATGCCGCGGACCAATACAGGAAGGTACTGAGCGAGACAGAGCTACATCACGTGATATTGTGAAATGGCAACGAATTTTATGATTGACGGTGTCTGACATACTACCACCTCAGTTGCAGAGGGTTATACAAAAAATCACCCAGTGCGAGATCAAAATCGTCTTAGCTCAACCATTACACAAATGAAGAGAAGTTTAAAATATATCAGGAAAAGCCATGCGAACCAAATCTCCTTTTTAACCTTTCCCCGGGTCATGAGTAGCTTATATTTATCTTGTTTCGACTGCCCCGTTCGTCTCGTGATTACAAGCGCGACTGCTGATCGTGTGCTCCTGGGTTTAATTCCCGGGTCGGGCAAAGTGTTATTGGATTTTTCCATTAGGAATTTGTTAGGAAAAGCCAGGAGTTTGGAAGTTGGCGGTGTGATAGCCCCTGTGTTTCAGAACGCATGTTAAGCGTTGGTCCGGCGCCTGATCTCTCTCCGGTCGTGTCGGATTTTCGATACATCGGACTATGAGAGTGAGAGAGAAGATAGTGCACCTGCGTCTGCGCACACACTTGTGCACTATAATATCCCCCGCAAGGCTGGTCTCTGCTGAGATTGGTCGCCATGGCCGAAATTCGGTCTACAAACAAATATAAAATAGTCAATGATATTAAAACAACCGAAAAAAGTGTTTCGCGCAGCAGCGCCACCGCCAGCACACATACCCACTTTTCATTAATTTTACATTTCACTACAAGTAAAAATGATAGAAAAGAGATGGCTTGATAAAAACAACAAGAAAAAAAGAGTCAGCTAGTGTTTTCAATTGCGCGTGAATGTAAACAAACATTATTCTTGCCAATCATCGAAGGTTGGCATCACAGACTAACAAATTGTGAATGGAGTGAATGCGTCCTTGTCGTCCTCACGACAAAAAAAAAATCAATTTCTTTCTTTTTTCTAGCCTCCAAATATGAGAATTTTAGGAAAATAATTGAAATATATTAATAAATCGAAGTATATTGCGTACTTACATGTGATATGAGATCCCTTGTGTTTTATTAACTTTGGGATCATAATTGGTACACTTTCTAAATATACACGATAGCATTTTTTTTATTTTTTTGCTGCTTCAACTAAGCGTATTACTCGTCGCCATGCGTGTCGCAGACTAAAGTCAATACGTCCCAATTGGGCCGTTTTCGAATCTTCACGTATATTAAAAAGATATTTTGTGTGCTCGCAACGCTCACAACATATCTGTTTAATATAATATCATTGAAAATAGTTCTATTTTATTTTTGTTTTAAAAATCACAAAATCAGCAAATAACATGCGTGATTATAGTCTGTGGTACTGGCATTCATCTTCAGTTGCTTTCAGCAACCCGTACCTACTCTCAACCCCGTCCTTCCTATATTACTCGACGTTTCTACCCTTTCATTCCAACCAACACATTAAGCACAAAGTTCAATAAAGCCACCACGAGTCACCCCCACCACCCATTATATTCAGGTAATTATAGTGCCTACACTTTTGTGGTCATTACTAACACAAAGATTAAACGAGGTTCACCAAAAGTAGACCAGTCAAGGACCTCAAACAAACACAAAATTGTCATTATAAAAAAGGAATTTCTGTGCCTTTGAATTCTTTATCTACACGACGTAGGGGTCAATTTCCTTGAAACATAATTTTCGAGGGCGGCAAAGTCAAGTTTGTGTGTTGTACGCATCGAATCTTGCGGTCAACTATGGTTTCCGCAAACGGTTGCTATGGCAACAGTCCAATAACAAACCTGTCAAATAGCACACGATTTTCCAACAAGCCGGTTCACCACAAGTAATGACACATTTTTTCAACTATTATACCCGTGAAAATTATGTTTTCGTGACCTCAGAGTGACCTCAATGTTGCTTTGAATATTCTTACTTATGTACTTAGCAAAATATGCCCTAAGATCTTTGAGAAGAAAAATGGATTTCGGATTCGGTGACTTCTTGGTTCCAAATGTTGGGGGCCTGCGACAGTACTTTCAAACGGATCCATTTGGGTACGTTATATTGGGTATTGTTACGGTTTGTTTTATGTTTTTAGGTTAGCTCGTTCTAGATTAAACCATGTAGGTAGGTCGAGAACGTAGAGTACAACAGAGTATGATTTCATCATTTGAATATTCTTGATAAAGTTCAAGTAGGTTTGAGAACAATCTACAGTATCTTAACTACATCAGAAATGGAGTCCATCTCGAAGACATCGGGCATGTAGCGACTGACACTTAGATAATAGGAATAAACAATAAAGCCTGATTTACACGGTGAGATTTAATTGACTAAATTAAATCGCATCGTGTAATCAGGCTTTGCAATTAGTTGAAGCGACAAGGAAAGTTAAAAGTCTTAACTGTGCTAGACCAAATACATTATATTATTTACATAACAATACGGGAAATAGCGAACAAAATCGTAATCCGATACATTTGTCCTAGTGGGCAAAAGTCACTCAGTCTAGTGTGGTACGCCAGCATATCAAGTCGCATTCGTGTTCACCAAAAGAAAATTATTTTCGAAGTATATGCCTAATTATGAAATATGGTATTACAAATCTCGTAGTGATAAAACGACTAGGCTTTTGCACGGTTTATTTTCGTTAATATTTTGTCATTTACCCAGAATTTAGATAAAATAAATAATTTCTTAGATGTTTCAAACTATTTGACGGTTCGTAATCAAAGGTTGGTTGGTGTCAGTAAAAGTGTAACGTGTCAAACTTAGCTTTTATAACATTTTGCTATATTACGCTAGATGGCGTCACTGAGACATGGGATCACAATTTTTCTATGACATTACTTCTAATAGCCTCTTTAAAGTATCTATCTTAAATCTCTTTGGTTTAGACTATGCGAGTCAGTTATTGTATACCACAGGCAACTTGCATCGTGTATGTGGGGCTTAGTCTAGTGTCTAATTTATTTATTTATTCTCCCCCTTACCGCGATTACACCAACGGAGCAAAACAATACTTCATGTGCCGCTTTCCATCCATCCTATGTGCGGTGGACATTAAACGGGTGGCGATGGATAACGCACGCTCACGCGATGATGTTAAACAAGTGCATACGTCTCCACGTCCTGGCACCCGAGGGTCCGTTTAGGGTGGCCAAGCGAATAAGGGTACCCTGAAGAAGCGTCCTTTTGTAAACGAAGCTCAACCAATTTTTGCAGAGCAAGTAAGAGCTTCTCTGCCGCATACTCAAGGCTAAATACGGGCTACAATAAAATAAAAAAAATATGAATAAACACTAGCCATAAACATTAGCCACGTAACGTTGATTTATAACTTACGCGATAACTATTTAACCCAAGCAACGTGCTTTAGTAAATTGTTATAAAATCAGGTCGACGTTGTCTTGTAGCGCCTACGAAGATTTTGTTTTATGGCAGGGATTGCATGGAGAAACATTCAGAATTACTTTTCCATTACGACGGTTTCAAAGAGTAATTGATTGTCAAATTTTCATTACACAACATTCTGACCAAGCGGATTCTTCACTGTTTCTACCAACACGTCTGGCTGTCAATTTTTATTAGTTATGCTCATCGTGTGGGCCTAAATCAAGTTTTTCTATTGGCCGTTGATATGCATTGGGTAGACCATTAACCACAGACATCAAACTGACTTGGTTTGAGTAATTTTAAATAGATTGCAATTGCCGTGGTATTGAGAAGCTATTGCCTCATTCACGACGAAATTCAAGACAATAGTTGTCATGTTTGCCAAAGCGAACTAGTATCCTCCCTAATCATTTGCTAAATTACGACCTACGGGTAAGAAAATAATCGTAAAAAACCTTAATGTCCTGAAACCGCGAACACGCAGTGACCAGGCATGGTAATTAATACTCGTTCCGCTTCTGCATGAAAACAGGTCATTGCCCTGCAGTGGGCGATTACGGGCTCATAATGAAAAAAATCTTAACGGGCATACAAAAAACTACAGGATAAAGGCTCCCGAAGACAGGCGCGTCGCGATAGTGCAACGTGACAGGGCGACAGGTAAACAAAAAAAAATATCAGTGTGTGAGCTAAGGCAATCACAGAATGTAAAATAAATATCATAAAAATAATAAATTATACAATTAAAATAGCAACCAGTTTGATTTTGTCTAGACGCTAGATTGTCCTCTGGAGCTGGACCAGCATGTTTCCAAGCATTCTTATCTTGGATATCCTCTAATTTGTAATAATATTGCTTGTTTACAAAGTGTACTTTTAATATGAGTTTTAAATATTCTTTCTTTTAATTGCAATAAATCATAAGGTATTTTGTTGTAACATTTAACACAGTACCCCATGAATGTATGTACTTTTGATAATCTGAAACATGATTGATTCTTAGCATTATATAGTAAGTATTATTTTTTTTGCGGTGTGATGTTCTAAAAATCTATGACCAAGGGCGAGATATTTCATTGCGTTTACAACTGCACGCAAGTCATGTGATGTTGGCCTTAGCGTCAATTGACGATCAGCTCAATGTCACAATCATTTAATCAATTTCCAGTGTCAGGTTTATTTTTATCCCAGTGTCGTCTTAAATCATTTTAAGGCATTGTTTTAATTTATAGTGTGGTTATGTTGGAACTGGTACCTACTGTGATTCTGAAGGTCACGCTGGAAGGTTATTGAATCCAAATGTTGACCATTTTCCTAGTGTTCTTACAGCCTCGGATACAAGGTCCTAGCCTAGGGGCCCAGCCAGCCTAGGGGCCCCACCCACCCAGCTACCGCAACCAGGTAACTTGCCTACCGGCAGGCGGACAAGGCCGGGTTAACCACGTTGCAGGTGTAGCAAGTGGTACAGACCACGCGTTCATATCATGGTACCTATACCACCCGTAGGTCCAATGGAATATTATCAGTCGATGGTCAAAAGAAATGCAAAATATTTTCGACCTCCCTTCGTTCGCGCATCTAAGTTACTCTTAATTCTTCAACTTTCTTGCGTAAGTCGACATAGTAACTCCTATTACTGTATGAATAGTCAAACGAAACCTAACTACGAGGTGTTTAATTTTGCTTTTGGATGGGGGGGGGGGTTCAAATGACAAGTGCCTAGGGGCCCTGGGTATTAAGTGCGGGCCTGTGTAATGGTTTTTTTTTTCCTTAAACAATACATTATTGGGAAAAAATGATCAATTTCCAAGAATCTGATGCAGTTTCTGTATCACTAATCTATGATGGTAAAGACCAGGTAGGCAGACTCAGTTCTTCTACAGGGTCAAATATAAATGAGCTTGCGAAACTCCGCAGACGTGATGGGTATCGATATTTAAAAATAATAAAGAAAAAAAAAATATTTTGTGTTTTTTTTTGGGGTCAACGACCTCTGGCATTTTCGTTACTTGAAGTATGAGTTGAGAAAATCAGTTTTTTTTTTTGGTTTATCGTATTGTGATTACGATACTCACCAAGTCTGTTAAGTTTACACAAAAATAAACTGATATTTCAATGAAGATAAAAAGACCTACCGTCGTTGACCCAAAAAAATATATCACCACATATTTCTTTTTTGCTGTATTATATTTGTTGGTGCTAAAGAGAGATTTTGGTAGTTTAGGAATAATTTATGCAATATTAGCAATTGGATTTTTAGGACATATTGTTTTTGAGCTCATCATAATAATATATTAACTTGGATTTTAAAATCCTTCTAATCTGGTGGGTGCCTTTATTGTATTGCTTTTGCCCAATTATAAATGTTGTCATGGTCTGCCAGTTGATGTAACCTGGACCTTTGACGGCATGGTTGGCGCAGTGGTTAAGCGATTGACTGCTGCGCTGCGTGTCGTGGGTTGGATTCCCGCACTGAACAAATATTTGTATAACCTACAAGTAGTTGTTCCGGGTCTGGTTGTTTGTGTATGTGAGTTTAAATATTTGTAAACGCACCCACAATACAGGGTAAATTCCTAGTGTCCCCGCAACGTTTTTTTTTTTTAAAAAAGCTAATATATTATATTGTAATCTGTATCATATTATTTTCTTTTGCAGTCCGTCATCCGGCTTCCACCAAATGGCCAGGATGATGGATCGGATGATGGTCGAAAGCCTCCAACCATTTGGGTACGCGCGAATGTCAACAAGTGGTAGTCAGAGCGGGGGTAAAAAGGACGATACAGATCCCCCTGTACCTCGCGATGGACTAAGAACAGAGCAAAGCGAAACGAGGAGAGAACGAGCTAAGGGCCATCCCACCGACACCCACGCCGCCACGGGGACACGGCATCCACCCACACAGAGTGAGCATTCAGTTCTTAAATGGGTATGGGTTTCGTTAGAATGAGTTAGATCATTGAGCTGCACGTTGATAGTTGAACTGCATTACTGACAAATGCTTGCACTGATTGGACAGGTCCATTCAAATTTGTGTGGGTCTTTCCTCAAAAGACCATTTCAGACACGGATCTAAATACAAATATTTTTATTTGTTGAACATAGGTAGGTTAGGTACAGATGTAATTTTTAAAGAACGCTATGTCTAGCCGTCATTGGCGTACAAATATTATTTTAGTACTAACAAACTGATTATAACAAATTATCAAACGATTATCACACATGATTAAATAATTCATCGATACAATAAAAACATTCCAATATAATATAATAATAATTAGTTCTAGTAAAAATTGTCAAATCAATCAATAATAAATTATACTAATAAAAATAAAAAAAGTTAATTATAATGTGTCAGTTAAGTATTCGTTCACCGTATAATATGTTTTGTCATAAAATATTTTCTGTAAAGCCTTTTTAAATACGTTTAAGTTGTTTATGTCTTTAATTCGTCTAGGGATCTTATTATAGATCCTAGGTGCGATTCCTAAAAAACTTTTTGTGTATAGAGCAGTGCTATGTGGCTTAGCGCATATCTCTCTGTTGCGTCGTTTAGATCTCAATGTTTCAAACAGATGGAAGTTGGATTTTTGAAATATGGAATACAATTTTCTGTTGGTTTAAGTTTAAACACAGCACGGACACATTTTTTTTGGGCCTTAAACGCAATTTCTTTGTCAGTGGAATTTCCCCAATATATTATTCCAAAACGTAAAGTAGATGTGACATACGCCTTGTAAGAAATTAGAACAACAGACTCATTTACTATTTTCGGATCTACATGGTACTCACATGATCTGACCAAGATTATGTCTGGACTTTAAAAGAGACTTTGACCCCTGAGTTTGTTTCGCCATTACTTCTCAGGGGTAGTCAGATAGGAAATGTCAACTACATCTAGCTTATTTTTATTATGACGTGTAAAAGTGATTCTGATATCTATCCTATTTAAAGAATAAACGATTTCATTTCATTTCAGTTTTATGTAGATAAAACAGCATCAACATCTTTGTTTATTTCTGAATGAGGGGAAAACGTTGTATTGTCATAATTATAATTTTCCCAATACTCACAGTACTTCATACACTTCTATCCTTACTTTCTTTGGCTTCAGAAACCCCATTCCCTGTGTTAATATCCACTAAAAGGTAATCGAAAAGCCTCAAATAGAAAATAAAGGATAATTTTGGGCATAGAATCTAATTTACATCTATTAACAAAAATCTTGTTGCAGTTGTCAAACCATCACAGGTACTGCACACGACTGATAAGCCTCCCGATCAACAGAAGAACCCAGACCCAACCACAGAGAAATGGGCGGGCACATTACGGCGTCGTGAGACCATATTACCAGCAATAGGCAGGAAGGCTTCACTGGGCAGTGGAAAAATGCAGGTCACTAGGTCTGTCGAAAGACTCTCTAGAACGGGAAAGACTCGACCCCTTATTCCTATAAAATCACGACTCAAAAGGAAAGATGTGCCCAACGAAGGTGGTGATGTCACGATATTTGAAAAGGATGAAAAGGTGTTCGATGGGACAGGATACGAATTGCATTTGGTGGAGACTTTGGAAAGAGATATTTTGCAGAGGAACCCTGATGTTCGCTGGAAGGATGTCATAGGACTTGAGGATGCGAAGTCCGTTCTGCAGGAGGCGATGGTTCTGCCGCTGGTAATGCCTGATTACTTTAAGGTAAGAAGCATCTTATTATAATCGGCGAAAACGGTTTTGTATATTGTGGTATGTATTGTAGATGAAATGAAAGAAAGAAAGAAAAACGTGCATACATAAACATATTATCTAATAAACAAAAAAAAACAACTTTACAAAGTAAAGCGCAGCGCTTTTTTTATTGGTTATTAATTGTTTAATAACCGTTATTAACCACGGAAAACAATACTCTAGTACTTATAAAGGTAAAACATAATCTTAAATCTGTAGTTTAAACTGGGCTACTAATAACAGATGTTGAACAATGGTCATAAGGCAATAGTAAAAGTAATCGTTTTACAAATTGTCTTTTACAGTAAGAAACGATATTCAGTCAGAATATATTTATTCAGGGGTATTCTAAATTGGCTAGGTAAACTTCGCAAAGGTGATGGGTATCAATATCTAAACACGAAAAACTAAAATAAAAAATGTTAACTTTCGGAGGTCAACGACCGCTATTAGTGTAACTTGAAGTATAAGTTGAGAAAAACTAACTTTTATTAGGTTTATATATCGATAACCATCGCGTCTGTGAAGTTTAAAAAAAAAAAACCAGATTTTTTAAACTGATATTTCACGTGACATCAATAAACTGCGGTCGATGACTCAAAATTTTTATTTTTCAAGCATTACTGCTTCGCAGAAGGAGGTGACGGCCTCCCATGCACTCTCGCTCCGAACCATGGCCTGAACCAGGGCCGGACGCGAGAGATCGCCGCCGCCGATCGCCTCCGTGAGGACACGGCGGTGCTCCACCCAAGCTGGGCAGACCTCCACCGTGTGCTCCACCGTGTCCTCCGGGCGATCTACACAGTGGTGACACCCGGGCGTTTCCTCCCGCTTTATCCTGAACAGGAACCTCCCGAAACAACCATGTCCGGTGAGGACCTGCGTCAGGTGGAAGGTGAGGACGCCGTGGCGCCTCTCTAGCCACTCCTCAAAGAGGGGACTTATCGCCACAATTGTGGCGTGCCCAGCGCTGGGTTGCGACAATCGCACTCTCCATGCCGCCATAAGATCCCGCCGGAGCTCTGTCCGCTGTGCCGTGATTTCTCGCGGCAGCGGAGTTTCACCCCAGCGTTTCGCCTCCTCGCGCCACTCCCAGACGTGCGCGAGGACTTTTGCCTCCAGATCCCATGGCGGTAGTCCGGCAAGGAGGCTCGCCGCCTCACGGGAGACCGTGCGGTATCCTCGGACCAGCCTGATGGCCATGACCCTTTGGGACGCGTTCAACCGCTGGGCTGGTCGCAGCCTTATAGAACGCGCCCACACCGGTGCCCCGTAAAGGGCCATGGACCGCACGACCCCCGCGTAGAGCCTCCGGCAGGAGGCGTTTGAACCCCCTAGATTGGGCAGGAGCCGCTTTAAGGCAGCCCCGGCCCGCTCCAGTCTGGGAGCCAAACGTCGAAAATGCTCCACGAAGTTCCACCGGCTGTCGAGGACGAGTCCCAGGTACTTCATCGTCGACTCGACGCCGATCTGAACCCCTCCTGCCGTTATTTGGGAACCCGACAGTGGCGCGTTCCGAGGACCATAAAAACACATGGCCTCGGACTTGTGCAAGGCCACCTCGAGTCCCAATTGCCGGATCCTATTGACGATTGTCGCAACCCCGCGTGCCGCCAGTTCAGCCGCCGCCTGATGCGACCTCCTCTGTGCCAGGACCAGCGTGTCGTCAGCGTAGCAGACTACGCTGACGCCGCTAGGGAGGTCGGCGCGCAGCACCCAGTCGTAACCGATGTCCCACAGATGCGGCCCCAGGACCGATCCCTGTGGGACACCGCACGACATCTCTCGCCGGTTCCACTCTCCGTGGTGACCGGGGTAGATGACGGAGGTAGCTGACACCCTGGATTAACATATAGGCTACTTTTTATCCCTATATTCCCACGGGATCGAGACTTACGCGGGTGAAACCGTGGGGTGCAGCTAGTTTAATATAATTCAGAATTAGGACATTTTGTTAGACTTTTTTTTGTTGGACTTTTGTTACCGATATGTAAATCACCTAAGGTAATCTTGGTGTAGCCTAGTTTAAATTGACGATTTGCGTGAGGCGGCTAACGGTCAGTGCTCATTTGTTTACCCGTTCTTGCTAAAGTTTGTTCTTTAGCTTCGTGTCGGGTAATCGAATTATCGTTGACTGTAAAATGTGAAGAGAAATGGTTTGTAAAAATATTAATAAAATTCAGTGCGGTTGTATGTTGTCATTTATTATATTTATACAGGGTGGAGTTTTGAGATGGGGCAGTAAGGGCAGCTACCTTAGCCGTTGTAGCTACGGGAAAATGGTCTTAAGAGACTGTCCTTAACTTTTTGAGAAATCAATTTTCATCAATTTTTAACCGACTTCACAAAAAGGAGGAGGTTCTCAAGTCGTCTGTATTTTTTTTTTTTTTTTTTAATGTTTGTTACCTCAGAACTCCGTCGTTTATGAACCGATTTGGAAAATTATTTTTTTAATTGAAAGGATATACTTCCAGATTGGTCCCATTTTTTTCAAAATCCAGTTCTGATGTTGGGATCCATGAGTAATTGAGGGACCTCCTCAAATATTATAGGCATGCCTATAGCAATTTTTATATTTTCATCAACAAGTCAATCATTTGCATTCAGAAAGTATAATTTGGTGAAGTGGAACAGATGAAGAAGGCCACAGATGGCCACCGGAACTTCTCAGTGATACGTAATTCACGGGTGGCGATGAGATATCTGGATTAAGATAGTTAAGCGAAGCAAATTTAAATAAATAGTTCTAATCAAAATAGTACCATCAAACTGATCTGATGATGAAGCCGGATGATAGGCACTGGAACTAAAAACAATGTATCCTACCCGTGTTTGGTCTTATTGGAATTCGGTATGTAAAGTAAAAATTTACCTAAGCCGATTCCAAAACCATTTCGAGATTTTAAGCTTCTAAGACTTATTTTTCTATTAATAGGTCTTAAAATTATAAGATCGTATTTATTTTCACAAAAATACTTAAAATCACTTGACTTTTATTTGACCTCTAATTGACGTCACAAAGCAGCCTGAATTGGAAATTTCAGTGCCTCTTGTAATTAAATATTGTTCTTTATGTGTCAAGTGTCATGCCAACGTCAAATTTACATGAAGCACTTATTATTATTCTATTCAGATAGGTAAATATGTAAATAGTGTAGTTTTTCACCAGCGGCGGACAGTACAAGTCAAATCACATCGATGTATCGCCTCAGGAAAACTTAACTTACGTTAAAATGATCTTCACAATAAAACAGTCGCCGCCCAGACTTGTGCTAAACATTTACTTCCTCGCACCATTTCCTTTTTAGGGTTTCTTTTACTAACAATCAATTTGTGTCGGCTATTTGTTGTGGTGTTTATACTTGACAGTATGAAGAACTTAGCAGGAGTAGTCTTTGAATCCATTCATTTTATTAATATGCCATAACTTTAAACTAAAGTACGGAAATCGCTAAAGTATGAAATGTAAACAAATTAATTGTCAAATTTGACAGTTTGACTTTACTGAATTTTGGTTTTAAATAAGTGTTAAACGTGGCAAAGATCCTAAGCTATTCAGCTACTAGTGACGTCAGTACGAACAATACTTAAAAAAAATATATAAAAATAACTACAGCTTGTAAAAACAAAAAGATGAAATTATGTGTTTCAAATACTCTTATCATTAAAATAAAAATATAAAAAACATACCTGAAAAATACTTTACATACCTAATTGTCATGAGATGCACTCTGGTTATAAATGATTTTTAACCGACTACAAAAAAGGAGGAGGTTGTCAATATAATTATATATATCTAGCCATATGTACATATAAAAGGAAACCGTGACTGATTGGTCTATCAACACAGCTCAAACCACTGAACAGATTGGCCTGAAATTTGGCACGTTGACATCCGCTAAGAAGGGGTTTTTGGAAATTTGACCTTTAAGGGTGGAAAACGGGGGGTTTTGTTTGCATGAAAAATCTTATTCCTAGGGTTAATAAACTTGAAACTTGGACGAATACTTACGTAAGTAAATTATAAAATTTATATTTTTTTTGTTAACTTAACTTCAACGGATGGGATGTCAAAGCTTGTATAGAAGAATTTTAACGCGCGGTCCGATCAACTACTAAGACCAAAAATGAAGAATAACTTGTATCAGGGTTTTTCGAAAATCTACCCATAACGGGGTGAAAAGGGGTAGTCAATTTTACAAGAGAGGATTTTACTACGTGGCTTGATTAACTCGAAAATTGGTATAACCTCTATGTCAAATAATGGAAAAGTCGCAAACCACTTTAAAAATTAACCTCTTTGGGGGTGTAAAGGGGAATGGATACAGTTTGTATGAAAAAAATCTTCTTTCGTTGATCTATTAACTTGAAACTTAGCCTGAATACTTCATCATCAGTCTCTTGCCCTAATCCCAATTAATTTGGGGTCGTCGTAACATGTCGAATTACACTATAGATTTAATACATTCAAAAGGAAACAGTGACTGACTTACTGACTGATCTATCAACACAAAGCTCAAATCACTGAATTGATTGGGCTATTTGGTACACATATAGTTATTATGACGTAGGTAACCGCTAAAAACAGATTTTTGAAGATTTAACCCCTTAAGGGGTGTAAAATAAAACTTCCTGTCTCTGTTGTTTTCATAGCAAGTAGTAGTATACGAATTGGTGTGGGTTTTTTAAAAGTTTTTTATTTTTCACTTTTTAGTGGTACCTACACCACTAAAAAGTGAAAAATAAAAAACTTTTTTACAAAAAAAACAACCGACTTCCAACAAAAACACTAAAAAGTGAAAAATAACTTTAATTTCGGAAGCACATAACATAACATCACGCCTTGTTTCCTCGAAGGGTAGGGCAGAGGTGTACCTGTAATACACCCACATTTAATATTATATTTAATTAAATTTCGGAAGTCGGTGGATAAACGAAAATACAAAACCAAAGACACCGACTTCCGAAATTTAATTAAATATAATATTAAATGTGGGTGTATTACAGGTACACCTCTGCCCTACCCTTCGAGGAAACAAGGCGTGATGTTATGTTATGTGCTTCCGAAATTAAAGTTATTTTTCACTTTTTAGTGTTTTTGTTGGAAGTCGGTTGTTTTTTTTTGTAAAAAAGTGTTTTTCTTAAATAACTTCAAAAGTATTTAAGAAAATTGATGAAAACTGATTTTTCCTACTAAAAGTACTGAGCCTAAAATTGAGAAAAAAAAATACAGAAATTAGTTATCTACTTATAGATTACAGTTAAATCAATATAAGAAGTCTATGGTCTTAAAATAACATGGTAAAACACGCAATATTCTGCGTACAAACTTAAATTTACAGTTGGAATGTATGAGGGAACATTTCTAACAACTACAATGTTAAGTTTGTTCTTGGGATAAATTCATCCCAACTACGGAACCCTTCATTGTGCGTGGTCCGACATGCACTTGGCCGGTTTTTGGGAATGGATTTTTATCAAATCGCAGTTATTTCAGTTACTTCTTACTTCAGATTGAATTCAAAACTCTACTTTAGTTCGTCTGTTTTAACAAAAACAAACCCAAGCTTTAATAGTTGCGTAAATAGGTCCTATTATAAAGGTTCTCGTAGACAGACGCGATGCGACACTAATAACACAATTTCTATGAAAACTTTATGGAAAGTGTGGCGCTGCGCGTCGCGCTGCTGGTCTCGCCTGCGATATCGTGCCTGTCTGCACGAGCTTTAACACTGCGGCTCGCGACGTACCCCCCTTTTGCGTGACTTCGCGCGTACAACGTCGCGCATAATATCAATAATACAGTCTGTACTCTACGCTGGTTCAGGCCTTGAACCACTCCAACGGCAATGGAGCATGCCATTGCCGTTGGAGTGGTTCAAGGCCAGTCCAGCTGCATATCTAGGCTAGAAATTCGGCCTGGATTCTTGAAGGTGTTTTAAATAATGTTGATTAAAGAGTTTGTTTGTTGGGTTAATCAAGGAAAAAAGAGGATACTTTTGTTACGATTCTGCCACACAAACAGGTTTTCAAAGTTTATTTCTACAGTAGGTATTATGTGCTAGAATGACATTTTATACAAACTTTCAAGCCCTTGGTTTTAAAAGTGACTAAACCGATTTTA
Organism: Tiliacea aurago; assembly: GCA_948098905.1. Taxonomy (NCBI): domain Eukaryota; kingdom Metazoa; phylum Arthropoda; class Insecta; order Lepidoptera; family Noctuidae; genus Tiliacea; species Tiliacea aurago. Next base: position 24,307,276 of record OX402582.1, read on the forward strand.
ATAAAACTTCATACGCATAAGCATGATAATGTCTTATTTAAAAACAGATAACTGGAAATCTATGTTTCTATGGATTTAAAGTCACTCTAATTTGGCTGTAACACTATTTTTCGAAAATGTTCTTAACTAACTTTTTAGACCTTTGAATCCTGCTTATGCGTATGAAGTTTTATTAAAATAACCGATTTTAGTCATTTCGAAAAACAAGGGCTTGAAAGTTTGTATGAAATAAATGATAAATGATTTATTTTCTGTAAGTAGGTTTGTACAAACACTTTTACACGTCAAACATATTAAAAAAAAACAAAAAAAAACTAGATGAGGTCGGCGTTTCGTAACTGACTACTCTGAGAAGAAAGGCCGAAACAAACTCAGAGGTCACAGTCTCTTTTAAAGTCCAGACATAATATTGGTCAAATCATGTAAAGACCATGTAGATTGGTGCCTGAAATGATCTTTTGATGAAAGAATCACACAGATTGAGGGGACCTGTCCAGTCAGTGCACGCATTTGTCAGTAGTCGTGCAGCTCAACTCAGAACTTGAGGAGCTCAACGATTCAACAAACAATACCAAAGAAAGAACATTCGGGTAGGCCGCATAAATTACTCAAACTGACAGACAATGATGAAAACTAACAGAGTAAAAACAAAAATAAACAATAACCCACATAGTCTTCACATTTACAATACTTAATTAAAACAATATAATACTAATAAAATACGGATATAATCTTGGTCAGATCATTTGAGGACCATGTAGATTGGTGTCTGAAATGGTCTTTTGAGGAAAGAACCACACAGATTTGAGTGGATCTGTCCAGTCAGTGCACGCATTTGTCAGTTATCGTGCAGCTCAACTCAAAACTTAAGGAGCTCAATGATTCGACGAACAATACCAAATAAAGGACATTTGGTTAGGCCGCATAAAGTACTCAAACTACCAGACCATCATTAAAACTAAGAGAAAAATAAAACAAAAACAATGACCTACATAGTCCTCACATTCATAATAATGAAAATAATATCATACTTTACGAAATGCCGTACGTCGTAAACGCTCTTAAATTAGAATTGAGCATTATTTGTGCAGACAACCAGAGTTGATTGAACCTCATTTTGACAGGTGAGTATGTTTGAAAGTCTAATCATACAATGCAATCCACAATGCAGGCCGAATTCAATGACGTATTTGTTACCAATTTTGGGGTACTGGAGATAGAAAAACCTATCTCTGATTTTCACGTCCCAATAATCTACCAGAGATTAAGGAATCTTACCGGCCATCGCTATGTTTCATAAAAGTGTCAATTACCTTTAATTCCACCAACATTTCATATTTTCAAGATGCTTATATTATTATGTTAAATTAAATTACATCTAAAAAAAAGACACCCGCTTTTTTTCCAGTTTATTTTTAAATTCTAAAACAACTTTGAAATTAGTTCTTTTCTAAGTTGATGTAAACGCCAAAATGTATGAAACCCTTAAGGAACATACAACATTGAACATGGAACATTCTTCAACTTTATAAGTATCACATAAAAAAATTGCTTACGAGCCTTTAAGGCTAGATTGTAATTAATTATTAAGAACCTGGGGGTTTACTCCGAAGCGTTAATCCGAAGTATCGGCCGAATGTTCGGCCGTTTTATAACTTCCATAGTTTCCTTTTTTGACTTTGAATCCTTACCCGACTTAAAGTCACATTTGTCCAACAAAATATGATTTTGTTTTGTTTTGTTTTGATTGTTCTTATCATTTTATTTGTTGTGTTTTACTAACATAGGTCTTAAGCGTAGTGTGGGACGCCCCCCAGCTAGATAGACCGACGACCTTAAGAAGATGGCTGGGTCAGACTGGATGCGGAAGGCGGAGGACAGGGTGTTGTGGCGTAGCCTGGGAGAAGCCTATGTCCAGCAGTGGACTGCGATAGGCTGAGTTGATTGATTGTTGATTGAGGTCATAAGCATTTACTAATGCAATTATGGATGTGTTTTTGTCTGAAATAAACTGATTATATATATTTTTGACTTTGGCTTATTTTTTGCCGTAGTCAGCCATAGTTAGCCGTAGTCAAGCAACGGCCGAACATCCACCCGATACTTCAGATTTATGTTCGGAATAGTCGTCCTGGTTTTTTTTGATAAAGCACAAAAAAAATGGAATATTCTGATGTCATATCTTATTACTATACATAGTGTGAGTCTGTTATAATGTTTTTAAAAGCGTTTTACTGAAACCATCGCAAGCTTTTCGTTTTTTTTATCATTATTTTTACTCAGAAACGAATGGGTAAAAAAGTAAAATGGTAGGTATACAGTATGTACCAAAAACCCTGTTGTTCCTTTTAGGGACATATACATTTACCTACAAGCACAACATTGGTGGTATTATAATTAAAAAAAATTAAATATTGGCTAGTCGAGAAGTCAAAATCAAAGAATGAAAGAGGTTAGAAATCAGTTAGACATTACAAATATTAATAAATATATATTTATTTTAATTATTTTTGTTGAACAGTTTTTATAAATGCCTTGCTTTATTATGTGTTACCGATTTTTAAAACGTAGGTAGAGGGAACAACAGGGTTTTTGTTACATATTGTATAATAATATCTTCTTTTTAGCGTGTTGATTGCAATTTAAATAGAGTCGGCCCAAAATTTGGCTACAAGATAGGCACCTTCAGTAGCGTCCATCAGCTCCTGTAACGTGCAGGCAACAGGACACGCAGAAAATATACACATTCAACTTATACCACTCATCAGGGCATCCGTCGACCTTGGAAGGGTGTGCTCCTCACGGGTCCCCCAGGCACCGGCAAGACGTTGCTGGCTCGGGCTGTCGCAACCGAGTGCCGCACTACGTTCTTCAACGTCTCGTCTGCTACCCTCACGTCCAAGTACAGAGGAGACTCCGAGAAACTCGTGCGTCTGTTGTTCGATATGGTGAGTAGCCAAACAATGTTTTATTCAAATTATACAGGGTGTCCCAGAAATCAACGTCAAGCCAGAAACGGGTGATTGGCCAAGTCTTGACAGTTATCAGAAAAATATATTAAAAATCTTGGTCATGTAGTTTTCAAATTATAAGTATCAAACAATGTATCGGAAAAACTGACACCCTGTGATGATCTTTCCAAGTCCTGTGACTACAAATATAAACTTTCCTATTATATAGCAAACCATTAAAAAAAAATAAAAATCAAACAATAGTCTTCAGCTATCCTTGAAATCAAAATATTATTTTACACACATAACACAACATCACGCCTGTAAACCCCGAAAGGTTAGGCAGATGTGTACCTATAAGTACACCCACGTTTCAAATTTTATTTTATGTTACTATAATAAGTACCTTCATTACGGGTCTATACTACCTCAGTGCCATCTCACTCTTTATCTCGCTCGCACAAGAGGCTGGCGGTCACGCGAGCAAGCGATACAAGGTAGCAGGGAGAAGACTCCAAGGCATCGATATTCCAGTTTATTTCTTTTTACGGTGAAAATACTGGTAATTATAAAAAAAAATAACATAAGACCTGCTTTATAGTTAGTTCAGTTAATATGTAAAGTTTCATTATCTAATTTAAAGTATTTTTTTAATACCAGCGGTTTATTGTTCGGTTTGGAAGTTATTTTATGGAATCGTGTTTTCGCCAAACATAGTACTTAAAGTTAATCCTCAAATTTACCATATATTTATTTCAAAATTAATGCTGCAGTATTTTTGATTATGTCAAAAATACTGCAGCATTAATTTTGGAGGATCATGCTAAGCCATTTGAGGTAGTATAGGCTCTTAAGACGCAGATATATGCCAGTGACCTTGAGTGGTTAACTTGCGTGTTCTGTACTGAGCTCACGCAACGCGTCGTACGTTCAGCCAGTAATAGGACTCGCCCACCAAGGAGCGCTGTCCCCAATTTGACGCATTATTAATTTATTATACAAAAAACAAAAGGTATTTTAATAAAACGCGTATACTAAAAGATCAATAATTAAATTATCTTTAAATTGGTGAAGGTTTCAGAAAAATACGCTTGGTAGATTTTGCGCCATTCTCAGTTTTTTATCCGCGTTAGACATAACTTACAAATTAATTTCACTATGTAATATAAATATAATCTAAAATATTCACATATCAAGTTATTGAGAAAATGCTTTCATTTATCATATATTTTTTCAAATCATTAACACTACTCGTTTAGACGTGATATTCAGTATAAAATCATTAAAAGTCGGTTATCGTCCCCTTAAGAACCTAAATCATTGGGCGCAAAAGTGATGAAACTATTAATAGGTACTGTACCTGACACGAATGTTTTAGCGCCACACATATGTACTTTTATAGTCACACAGACTTAATGTTAAAATTTTGAGGTAACCATTATGAGAACATAAAAACGAATATAAGGATATGATGCATGACTACGAGAGAATGGCATTTTCTAATCTTTAGTTTCACCCTAGAGAGATCTTTACCCAATGACCATCTCTTAAACGTACTCCAGGTGATTCCTTCAATGTGGATTACATTGAAGAAATCATCTTAATGCTCTCAATTAAATTGCAGGCAGCATTCTACGCCCCGAGCACGATATTCATAGACGAGGTGGACTCTCTGTGTGCTGTCCGTGGCGCCGACTCTGAACACGAGGCCTCCCGCAGATTCAAGGCGGAGCTGCTCATTCAGATGGACGGACTAGGTGCTCCTTTGTAAGTCTTATTGGTTGGGGAACATGCTAATGGCTTATCAGATGAAAGAGCGCTGTAGCACCAACTGTAGGAACAAGAGAAAGCATCGTGTTGTCGTTTGTCAGCTTCACTTGATAGCATTGCTACTAGGTGACAGAAATAAAATGTCTTCCCCGAACTAACGTTTTATAAGCAAATAAACGAAGGAAAGTACTTAAACCACGTAAGAAAAATAAGCTAATTATCTTCAGAAGATCTTCTTCAAACGCATAAAAATGTTCCAATCCTGCTTCTTTATTACAAACATTATTGTACCTAGTTACTAAATCAAGTGCGTATTTTACTGCCTAACATAATATATTGGGCGTTCGCTCCTTGTGGAGTGGCGAGACCGGTAATATGGATGAATCAAATAGATTTAGATTTGAATTTGATCTAAACAGATATTCCTTACAAGGTATCTACAATTACGTCTTATTTTCAAAGAAATGGTAAATTAAATCCATGATGAGGATGATATTCTTTTGTTTCAGCCATCGAGATAAAATCATAATGGTACTAGCGGCGACCAATCACCCGTGGGACATCGATGAGGCTTTCAGAAGACGATTCGAAAAGAGGATCTACGTCGGTCTACCTGATGGTAAGGACAACTGAAAATAAACTGTCAAAATGTTCATTCATTGTGTTATTTACGCTATTGAGCTGGCGAATTTTTGAAACATGAAGTTTGTAGTTAGTTTAGACAGATCAATCAGTCTATTACTTTGTTTCTCTGGCTGTTACATCTTCATAACAGAATTTTGTCATTCCTTTGTTCCTAAATTTTCGTAATTACACCTACGACTGTTTGATGCCAGCGAAAAGTGGATCATGTATACAGGGTGTTAAAGTAACTGCGTGCCATAGTTTAGGGGTAGGTTCAGTATCGATAAAGGAAAAACCCCAAAAAAAAACAAATAAAAAATTTAATTAAACATAAAAAGTAAATAAAAATAAGTCTCTTCGTACTTTAACAGGCTTAGGACCGTCAAATAAAATAATTTTGATTCTAAACGATTGCTATTTTAAGTTAGTAGGTACTAAATTAGGTTGATCTTGTAAAAATTTTTTTTTGTTTTAATTTTTGTTTTTATTTATTTTTTATTTTTTCTGGGTTCCTTTATCGATTTTGAACCTATCCTTAAGCTATGGCACGCAGTTCTTTACTTTAACACCCTGTATATTTGTGAGCTTGAAGTATTAAATTAATACATAGACTCGATGATATTATAAGTAAGTGAACATAACATAATCATTATTTATATAAAAAAACACATATAAGGATTATGTTATGTTCACTTACTTACTTAAGTGAAGACTCGAAAACGTCCTAATTGGGACGTTTTTGCTAGTCTGTGATGCCAACAATCGGTGATTGGTGGCCAGAATGATGTTTGTCTACATTCACGCGCAATTGAAAACACTAGCTGTCTCTTTTTTTCTGGTTGTTTTTATCAATCCATCATTTTTACTTGTAGTAAAATGTAAAATGAATGAAAAGTGGATATGGTGCTGCCGCTGCTGCGCGGAACACTTTTTTCGGTTGTTATGTGAGTGTATAAAATATCTGTTTAATAAAATATCATTGCATAGACTGTTAATTTCTCAGAGACAACACGAATGAGCCTCTTGCAGCTGTGTCTACGAGATGTTGCGCTGGCTGACAGCGTTGAACTAAAGGAAGTAGCAGCACAACTGGCAGGGTACAGCGGCTCGGATATCAGTAATCTTTGTCGGTAAGATAAAGACATGTGTTTACGTAAGGTAGGACGCCCTCAGACTAGGTGGAGCGACGATCTTCGCAGGGTGGCTGGTGGCAGCTGGATGAGAGTTGCCGAGAATCGAGCTGAATGGCGTGCAATTGGATAGGCCTATGTCCAGCAGTGGACTGCTATGGGGTGATGATGATGATGATGATGTTTTATTTATTATGGATGTATAAACATGTTTCCTCTGACTTTCTGTGGTTCTGTGGCATTGATTTCGTGAAAATGGACGGAAGTGTGTAACAGGAAGTGTCAGGTTGATCATGGAATAAGTATTCTGTCATGGAATTGGTTAGGTTAGGTATAGGTGGTCCAAAAATGCATCGTTTCGGAGATATCATCAATCATACTTAAATTAGGTCAAAAATTGTCACCAGTATGACGAATCTTTACTTTTGCGAGGTTGCCAAACTTCGCAGTAGTGTAGTAAAAGAAATAGTAAAATAAAATATGTAGGTATGTTGGTATCGGGGCTTCCCGTCGGCAGCTAGTGAAGGGAAAGCTACCTTGGCAACGTTGTCATATTTCACGTAAGGGTGTTTTACATTAATAATCGTGACTTTGCCGAACTATTTTGTATGAAAAATGAAAAAAAAAAATAACGAAGGATTGGAACATAACTCATATGCCAGTTGATTCTTTGATATGGCCTCAATCATACCCTAGAGTTATGGGATATCAAAAAAAACACGTTGTATAACCCTGTCTCTTAGACCAGGACAGCCTGTATTCTAAGAGACAGTGTTCGGCCAAATAATTATCTAACCATGATTTTATACAAGAAATTAATGGTGTTGATGTTATTAAGCTTTTGTAACTTTGTTATGTGTAGTGTAATGTAATGTATAGTGTAAATGAAATAAAGTTAAATGAGATTTCGTGTCGCCCCAATAATAAAATGTATGTAAATACACGTTTGAGTTTATTTTAAGGGAATATAAGTGCTTAATTGTGTGCATTTTTAATGTAAAAGCTCTAAGACTACTATTGCCTACTGTGTTGGGTTACTATGTAATTAATGTGAGCAAAGACTCCGTGTAGGCATAGTTCTTTTGTAATAGCCACTCTGTTACTACGGATTTAACTTTGTATGTGTTTAAGTTTAAAATATTGAATAGCGAATGAATTTTTTGGTATATGTGTGTACCTAATATGTAGAATTGGTGTTTTACGATGGTGTTTTTGTGTTCTTGGAAGGAGATTTACTCGCTTATTTGGGTTCGGCGGAGACAGACCAACATGTGTTCTAAGAATAGATCGGAGCACAAAGAGTTGCCGTACTGTAAGAACTTTACAGTCAGAGTACAGTTCCGTGGTTGGATACCTGTAGGGTTTTTTAGACGTTACTTTGAGTACGGCTCTCTGCGCTCTTTCCACTCCCAAAGAACTGGGTTTACTTGCACCACCCCATGCAGTTATGCAATACCCACGAACTGACTGGCACAGAGCATGATACACCATGCTCAGTATGTCAGGACTAGCCGAGTCTCTAAGGCACTTATAGATCATCCCAATGTCCCATCTTAGTCCGCTATCAATATGATCAAGATACTTTACGCTGTCCGCGTTGAGTACTGGACAGTCACAGGGTCCGAGTAAATTTGAGCACGAGTGAGCAATTACAGAGAAAGTATGAGAAGGTGCAGTGTTATGTCGGATTGCGAATGGTATGTAAAATGTTTTGTTCAAGTTATCTTTCAGGAGGTTTAAATTGAGCCATTTCATTATTTTGCACAAAACTTCTTCTGCTGTAGCTTTGACCACATCCCAAGTAGGTCCATGAAGAGGATCGTGGTATCATCAGCATACGCGTAAATGTTTCAGTTAGTAAGGCACATCCTGCACAGGTCGTTCACGTAAATTTGGAAGAGTGTAGGCCCAAGTGTACTTCCTTGAGGGACGCCATAAAGTACTGGTTCCTTGTCCCTGTAGTACGAGCCAATTTTGACCAGTTGCGTTCAGTTTTTGAGATAATCCTTAAACATCTCAAGTGGTAAGCCACGTACACCGATGAGTTCCAATTTGGCAATAAGTTTGGGAACAGAAACTGTGTCAAATGCTTTAGCAAGATCTAGGAAGATAGCCAGACACTTGGTCCAGCCAAAAAAATATCCAGCTACTTTTTGCGTAGGATCCAAAACGGCATCCTCAGTCGACACTCCTTGTCGGAATTCGTACTGATTCTCAGCAATTATTTTATGACGTTTATTTAAAATCCTTTCAAGAACTTTGGAAAGGGCTGGCAATACTGATATTGGCCTGTAATTGTGAACACAGCTTCTGTCCTCTCCCTTATGAATAGGGTGTATAATTGCCTTCTTAAGAGCATCCGGGAATACATCTGTTTGGAAACAACGGTTAAAGAGGTAAGTCAATGGTGGGAAAAATATACGGCAATCTGCCAATCACTATTAGCTAACGATGAAATAAATGTGAAGTGTGGCGATAAATGTAGAATGGAGATCGTAAGATAGATGAAAATTTTAATAACTGGGTTAGTATTAGACGGTGTGTGTTATCATTAATAAGATGCTAAATTCACTTGTGTTCAAATCTTTGGAAGAAAGAGTTTTGAAGGATGGCTTTCTGAAGTGCCTTTTAATGGCATAATGGAAATAAATGATTTTAATAAATAAATCCATTTATTTTCAGTCAACACAGGCTCATAGATACATGCCTTAAACTAAACATAATATTTTTATTGTAAACAAAACAAAAATTGTGTAAATAAAAAGACATAAGACTCTGTAAGTAGAACTTCAGTTTGCACTAGCTTGACTATGTGCTGTCAAAAGTCTTCTTCCATGACGAGGGGCAAATAACAATTAGGCACGTGCGCCATAAACGCCTTAAAGTTGACGTTGCGGCGCGATTTAACTTTGCGTGATTAATCTGTCCAGCAGGCTTAGCACGAGAAGCCTCTCTACGCGTTTTGTCGACGGAAGAATAGACAAAAATGACGTTTCAGTGTAGACAACAGAAAGTTTTCTACTGTCTGTAGCACGGCGATTACAAAGTCAAATGTGAAGAGACTTGTCTTCTCTACCCTAGACAACTGTCTACAACGTCGAGCACGACGTACAATCTTTCTCCGATGTTGACAGCTTGGTATAGAAACCTTTCTTCCGAAATAGTCTACATATAAAATGACCTAGACAACGATTCGTTAGTTGTTTTTACATTAATTCGAGTAATTTTAGGCGGTGCTTTTTTACTTTTATCTTAAATTAAGCTGAAATTAACATGTTGGGTTCAAATTGCGCTTTTTATTTAAGTTTTTTTATAGAAAAACTTAAATAAAAGTTTTCAGCGAAGATGGGAAAGAAATACTATTAGAGAGCTTGCTTTGCTTGTTTGGGAGCCTTTGATCTCACGGGAAGTGAGTTCTGTGAATTATAAAATAAGCAAGGAGATAGTGCAATCAATGTTTATGCGAAGAACTCGGCTAGGACCTGTCGCCCAAAATAAATAATAGATTTTTGGAATTAACAATAAAATAAGAACAACATTAAAGGTATCCTACAGTTTTTACACTATGTTGTCCCTTAACTTTGATTTATTAGATACCTACATTCACAGGAAATATAAAACATCTGATTATGAGCCAACATCTCCTCATTGAACACTAAATTATTTATTTATTAAGTACTAGCTGCCGCCCGTGGCCTCGCCCGCGTTGCATTAAGGCTTCTACATACTGGCGCGACACAAAGGCCCCGCGTGTCGCGTGACGAGCGGTGCCTTTGTGTCGCGTCGCGAGTCGCGCTGGTCTGTAGAAGCCTTTACTATGTAGTGATTATTATTTTCATTTACTAAATCTTACACACTCAGTTTTAAATGGAGCATTTACCTACTAATAAATAAAATATCGATAAACAACAACACAATAACAATGTAAGTACCTAGTAAAAACAAGGGCTCCTGCAGACAGGCGCGACGTGATAGCGCGACCCGCCAGTCTGCAGTACCCTTAAAGGAGACTTCTTGCGTGACGCCATCAAAATAGTATAATTATGGCTCTTTATTTAAATAATGCCTGTACATTATATTATGCAATTACCAATATTATAAAGTGACGCCACAAAACTTAGTGGCGCCACAGCCAATGATGTATTACCTATAATACGTCATTGGCTACAGGCATTTAACAATATTTTTAAAAGGTAGATGCGCTAAGGTAGCCCGTGAAATTCAAATTGTATTACCTTTTTTGCAATTTGCAGGTCAGTAACACGTTATAGGTTGATTTAAATATGATTCGCGGCCGTAAAAAATATTGCTTTACAGAATTATAATCATTAGAATCGGCAAAACAACTAACTCTCTTCAAAAAATCCTTAGAATTCAAAAAACGTTCAAAAATTTGAATTTCGCGGACTACTCAGCGCATCCCCCTTGACCATTTGCGTTTTGTAATTGAAGAAATATTCGTTAAAAACACTTTGCTTCATAGATTTGTTTGAGAACGAAACGCAAAAGTACGGTAAAATTGGGTAGTAATACACCACTAGCGAATACCTCGTTGCTATGGACAAGTCACTGTCTACGAAGAAACCCGAGTCTAGGTGTGTCCTCGTGCTCGCGAAGAAGAGATAACGAGAAGTGTAGACAAGCGATGTCTATTCTATAGTAGAGTAGAGATCGAAAACGCCATGCTAGGCCTGCAGGAAATCCTGGACAGATTCTAAGCAAAGTCAAATCATTTGCGGTGTTTTAACATAATTATAATTCTGATTATATGAAAATACTGAATATTTATGTTGTTGAGCAGTACAATTTTTATAACATATAAAGCAATGGATTAGCAATATACTTAAAAATCATTCAGATTGTGATAGATCGTGAGTTACGCAATTAGAGTGCTGGCGAGTTGTGGCCAAATGGTTGATTATGGGCACCGTGACACTTCTTTAGCCATAAAACTAGATCAATTACCAAGTATTTTTTTATTTTATATTCAGGGACGCAGCAATGATGACGATGCGTCGCAAAGTAGCTGGAAAAACTCCTGACGAAATACGAAAGCTGAACCGATCCGAATTGGAGGCTCCTGTTTCGAACGAAGACTTGAAACTTGCTATGGAGAAGACCAGGTACACGAGAAGAATAATGCTGTAGAATTTTCAACTTTCGGTGCTAATCCGAGGGTTGAACATTCAACGACGGGCTTTTATTTAGGGATTCATTTTGTGTGTCACTTAGTGTTAGTGAAAATGGACATAAAACCAGCTAAACTAAAAAAAAATCAGCTGTTCCCTAACTTTTGTCGAGTTATTCGAACATACATGTAGGGAACAGCTGATTTTTTTTCGCGGTTTCAGATTTGGTCCTATAGTAAAAGTTGTTTATAATGATGAGTACAATGACCCCTTAAGAGGTTGTGCGTTAACTCTGGGGCATGTTGTATACTTCAAAACAAAGAGATTTAAGATAGATACTATATAGAGGCTATCAAAAGTAATGTCATAGAAAAATTGTGATGCCATGTCTCAGTGACGACATCTAGCGTATTAGAGCAAAATTAGATAATAGCTAAGTTTGACACGTTAGACTTTTACCGACACCAACCGTTGAATACGTCAGATAGTTTGAACCATCTAAGAAAATTATTTACTTTATCTAAATATTGAGTAAATGACAAAATACTAACGAAAATAAACCGCGGCGTTTTATCACTACGTGATTTGCAATACCATAATGCACAATTCAGTATATATGTATAATTTATGTATAGGTACTTCGAAAATAATTTTCTTTTGGTGGACACGAATACTTGACATGCAGGCGTACCACATTAGACTGAGCGACTTTTGCCCACTAGGACAAATGTATGGGACTACGATTATGTTCGCTATGTCTTTGCTTAAAAATCATTCAGATTGTGATTGATAGTGTGTTACGCAATTAGTTTGCTGTTGAACGTCGTTGTAGGAATACGAAACGCTTTGAAAGCGATTGTCATTTGTCCTTGTTTGTCTTGGCCCTCGAGATGTATAGAAAAATATGACCTGTTTTAGGGATTCCAGATTCTTGGATAAATTTTTGTCGAATCTCTTACCTCTTAACCCGTGATTACACCTAGATATAGAACATGTATTCTGCATGTTGCGTTTACTGTTTTCGTTTATAGTTTACACCTCAAATAAGTAGTAATGACTAGTTTTATGGAAAATTTGTCAATAATGTCAAAAAGGTGAACAAAATTTTTAACAAAATATGACTGCAACGGTCATCTATGATTCAAGTCTCGTGCAGACTCGTGCGATATCGCGGACGCGACGCGACACTAGTAGAACAATTTCTTTATCAGTGCTTGTCTTCATGCTTTATACGCGACATGTTTTTGACGAGAGATTTGTTGAAAACAAGTGTCAGAATTTATATATATAATATTAGTTTTTGTTTATACTAAACCCGAAAAGGGGTTATTGTACTCATAATTTTAAATATTTTTCTCTATGGGACCAACCTTGAAATCGCGAAATAAAAATCAGCTGTTCCATACATTTTGTCGATTTAAGTGAACACTAAATGCAGGGAACAGCTGATTTTTTTTTCGCGATTTCAAGGTTGGTTCCATAGAAAAAATTGTTCAAAATGATGTGTACAATGACCCCTTTTCGGGTTTAGTATAAACAAAAACTAATGTTGTGTATGGGTGTAAACGCGGGGTTAGCAATCATAATCCGATCCAGCCTGTCTCTTGCTCTCCTGGCCCAGCGACGCCCTAAGCCGAGTTCCATACCCCTTAGCATGTAGTCGCTTAGTTTATAAATCTATGCCTTGGCTGGAGGCCTTAATTTATCCAAAGGAAACTCCGGTTAAGCAGACGATAACCTCCTAGGTTGACATGCGAGATGCCATTTATAAAAAAAATAAAAAAGGGGTTAGCAACAATTTAGTTGTGGTTTACAGTTAAACTTTTGAGGCTTCAACCCTGACCTTTGGTTCCAGACGGACAGTATCAGATCAAGACGTGACCCGTTACAACACCTGGATGACCAAACACGGATCCTCCTAGCGCCGCGCCTGGGCTCTCCGAGCCCTGCTGCAGAAACTGTGCAAAGACTAAACACATCTGCACAGTGACGTAGGCTGCTTCTGTGAAGCCCCGATTCCACGATGCAAGTTTATTACCTGTGGCGTACAATATAATTGTAGCAACTGGAAATCTGAATCGTATATAAACACCGTTTAGGCGGTGAAGATTCTATTGTTGCTTCAACTTATGGTATGCTACAGGCAATTAAATCGCACTGTGTAATCAGGGTTTAGGCTGACGACTTTAAAAGGACTTCTTTGGAATCCGCAGATCACTACCCGTTTTGATGTGGACACCTTGTGTCCCTATTTTTAGGATTGTGTTCAAACTTAATATCCGTTTTACTAGGTTTCCCATTGCCAATGCTCTTTTCTGGGACTTTTGTCACCAGTGAGACTGTAGGATTCTCAATCGTCTGATAACTTTTATCTGGGGAAATTTGACAGCTTTTAGTACCTATAGAAGATATGTCAAACCGCCATATTTGTTCCTCAGATATAACTTAACAGATGATTGAAAAATCGGGCATTATTCTTTACTTTATCCTTCAGTTACTCACACAAGACAAAAATGTTTGGCTTTAGTTTTTTACACTTCGGTATTTTTTATACGAAAATATAGCAACGTGTAGTATTTTTCAATTTCACAAAAATCTTGGTAACCCTGCAGCTACGCGAAATAACCTAGTGCGAAGAGTGAGTTAACCATTTTCACGATATATTGAAATGATTTTATTAACCGCATTTTATTATTTCATTGGATACCTAAGACTACAACTGAGTCATATTTTATTTAGTGTAAGATGTCACTACATTTTCAAAACGGGTACGATTTTCGTCTGTGTAAAGGGAAAAGCATCAGCCTAATTCAGATGCGATACGTCACTTGCGAAGATATCGATGCAATATTTTGGACTGAATTGAGTGGACTTTAAAATTTTTGAAGTGTAAATTATAATATGGTGGTCGAGTCATGATTTAACTCGCATGAAACTTTAAAGCTTTTGTGGTTTTGATCAATGTGGACATTGAATAATATTGTCTGCGTTGTTTTTTAATTAGTGTCGGGTAAAGAGGATGGTATAAAAGTTCGGAGGAAGTTACAAATGGCATCTGATGATCTAAAACAATTGAACGCTCCATTTGTTTTCTACTCCGAGTTTGATGATAATTTTGATGAATTAATATGGCTTTTATATCATACAGCAACACACATAATCACATTAACGTCACGCAAAATTGTGCATCTCGCAAGCAAAGTTTACCGCGGGCCGATTCAAGACGTCACTGGCGTAAAAAATATAGCCATGTTAATTCAACAGAATGAAGTTTACATAATTATAGAGATTTTAATATTTCTACATAAGATGCACTTTAAACGAATAGTGTTAAAAAAATGTAAAGGAATCAATAAATGTCTACACGATGTAGAAATTATGTTACCTATTGATTATAGCCAATCAAAGATTTTATGTATTTATTTTCTCGATGGCTACTCAATGTAATGTATTTTCAATACTATTTACAATAAACTATTTACTTTTTAATTTATTGTTTTAAATTGTATTATATCATAGTATAATTATGTAACAAAACATTTAATTAATCGGTCGCTTTCGTCAATCGATTTGTTTATTATAATTTGCGAACGAAAATTTAAGAGGGTTCATCCCGCGCGAGGTAGCAACGTCGCATTTCGAGAGTGATTTCGTGATTATTTTATTAAATTTAAATCAAAGTAATGATAACCTAATCTAAATACTACGTGTATTTAGATTAGATTATCATCATCATCCCAATCATCAATCATCTGCCTAGCTTTTGTCCAACTATGTTGGGGTCGGCTGCCATATATCTAACCTGATACAGCTGAATACCAGTATTTTACATGGAGCGACTGCCCATCTGACCTCCACAACCCAGTTACTGAGTAATACGACACCCCTTGGTAAGACTGGTTGTAAACCAAGTCGCCAAGATCGTTGTATTTTATAATTCTTTTTAATATTTATGTAAATAAAAATAATCAATCTTAATACGTCAAATAGATGAAAAAATATGCATCATCATCAAGATCATTTCAGCTGAAAGACGTCCAATGCTGGACATAGGCCCCCAAGCACCGTCAATTCGACCGGTTCTGTGCTTTTCGCATCTAGCTAATTCCTACGGCCTTCACAAGGCCTTCAAAATATTATTATTATTAAAATACTATTTGAGTAAATACCAAAATACCTGTAAAAAAATAGCATACATACTTATAAGCGCCATGCACTTATAAATGCCAACGATCTAAAACTTGGCTGAAAAAAAAATGTACTTTGATTTATTTTTATAAAATAATCGCGACAACCCTCTAGGAACGCGACGTTGCCAGCTCGCAAGGGATGAACCCTCTTAACTTTCGTTAGAATTTTAGTAGATTTAGATTATCTTTCATGGCGTTTATTTTTGATTTTTGTTTGAGATTTTTCGCAAGGAATTATTTAGGGTGTTTTGTAATAAAAGAACAAGAATGGTCAAAATCTGTTTATTGAGGAATGGCGTAAAAATTGTGTAGGTTTTAAATTTGTCTGTCTGCGTAAATATTTCAGTGTATAATGTAGCTGTACCGTGCCGTTGGTTTACGTGTAGATAAAGGATATTAATAAAGCTCTTATACGAAGTTTGATACAGTAGAGTTTGATTTCACTCATTTCTTGATATGTCTCATAATATGTTAAGGCCACAAATTGGTCCGTTAAAGTTAGTAACAAAATAATAAAAAATAACTAACAAGAAAAATATAATATTCAACTATAATAATATTATGATTATTAAAATAAATATTTTGGTGTTACATTAATCAATTCTTGACTTTCAATGAAAGTCAGATTGTTTAATGTTAATTATTTAAAAAATATATTCGAAATAAGATCAGATTTTACTCTGAATCTTTAACAAAGTGACTAATTTAGAGATGCACCAACTAGATTCGTTTCTTGATATGGATTAATTTGATTAATCAGGCAGTTGTACACATCTCCACTAAAAAATATTAAAATATCACTATCCATGCGATTGTTTTACTAAAAATTACAAAGATGGAACATCCCTTATAATATTTAAAGAGTGAATACTTAATAGTTCGCTAGTTTTGAAGGCACTATAATAATATTTACACGAGAAAAGATTGCTCAACAAACATGCGATATAATTTAAAAAGAAAACGTATCTTTGGCTAAAAATAAAGATATAATTGTCGTTTACACGCGCTCACACCGTGGTCTAACGTGTCATCTATTTTGGACTAACGTTTGAGACACTTACGATACTCTTTTGCCTTGAACTACAATTTTTTTCTGTAGATGTTGAGCTATTTTTCTTTAATTCGCGGAATGCGATGGATTAAATTTATTTTATCTTGAAGCTGAATTTTAAAAGTTGTTAAGACACTAGTTGGGATTTAATTTGTTTATCACAGAGGGAGTGCGTGTAATCCGGTCCAATAAATTCACTTAAAACAAACAAAAATATATCTTTTCGCTTAATCTAAAGTTAAATATTAAAAGAACATTGTATTGTGATTCTAAAAATAATGTGAATACTATCACAAAGAATTGCGTTCATGCCATACGTCACATGACTCATTAATCGATGTCTTTTGTTCCGATTTTGTACTAAAAGACTCCGAAACTAGGTAATTTCGGGCATGCCAGTGATTTCATTCATTTGTACAGTTACACGACTGCATTTAAGACAATATTATGTCGATGATATTATTTATAAAGTGTGTGGATCCCTTAATGTGATCCTTAATGTCGTGTTACTATGTCATAAGGATCCAATTTAGCGTAAATAATTATAATTTTGTAATATTGTCGTCAAATACAGGATGTTCTCATTACTTTCTGTCATTAATTTATAAAATTTCACCTACTCTACTTACAATTTCTGAAAAATCTAGCAACAAATTCAGAAGACTACAAAATTCTAATTTCTAGGTAATCTAAAAATTTCGTTTGTACGTAAAGGATATCCGAGAACTAATTTTAGCCTGAAAATAGACGTTGATGCCAGTCGCGTTGAAAGATACTAAACATTTCATTGAGTCGAGTAACGCTCTATAATTTCCTTTAAATAGCCCATACATCCATAGTTTTAAAAATATCTTTAGTTCAAACTCACTTGTGTCGGTACTAAGGCACTGATTTGATTCATACTTTGTTAAAGCCAGCATTTCTAAAACTATCATCTGAAAAAATCCGGCAATCTATAAATCAGAAAAACATTATAAAATAGATGTTGAAACTGACATAATTATTTTAAGGTTGGAACAATGATATCAACAACTTTTATAGCTGCACAAGGATCTTTTGGCACGTGGCGGAAGTAACGTCGCCATTTTGTTTTTGAATACAGTGGGGAAGCCCGGTAAAAGCTATTTGTAGATGGCGAGCTAGGCCTATAATAAAATTGACATTTCGTCCATTCAATTATTTCGTTATTTTCAGTGGTTTTAATAGTTTAAATTAATATATATTTACGAGATGGAAAGTATCAGAATTTAAAAACCTTAATTATTGATTTTACCCTCGTAATCACTTTCTTCAAAATGTTTACAAGATAACCTCAAACTATGTTTAATTATTTTTTTTATCTACGAGTAGCTTTATGCTACAATCTTCTAATTTTAAAGTCTTTCAGAAAATGGTGGACTCCAATTTCAGAGCATTTAGGAACTCAACAATTAATATTTTTGTTAAAATCAAAATAAAACCACCACACGCCTTGTATTACTACCTTGTTTTGGGAACTAGCTACGAAAACGCCATTTTAATAGTTGCCTTTCCCATTTCTGAGATAATTTCTCAAATGTTTACCAATAGCGCCTCCCTGATAATGTAATTCAGGCGCTAAAAGATCCTTGTAGCACTCTACTTCAACCGATTGACATTCCATTACACTTGTCCATACAATATTTCAAGACACACTTTAGGTCCTACGCGACTGACATTCCACCTAATTCCAGCATCACCAGCATAGCCGAACACCTTCGCAGGTGGTATGTTTGGCTACTTATCCTAATTAGTCTTGTGGTCACTCGGGCGGGCCACCGTTGCTTTCTGCTGCTGCCTTGCGCTCATCGTCTTCGTTCTCAAGGATGTCCGTGAAGCAGAATGGGGCGAAGGCATAACCTTGACCGTCGTAGAACTTGCTCATGAATTCCACCCTGTAATGATAAATATAGGGTTTAGTGATGAGGTTTTCTCAAATCTTTCTGGACGAGAAATTAGTCCAGAAATAATTTTCTCCAGAAAAAGCTATAAGCAGCAGGGTGTTGCCAGTATCTTATCAAAATGGCTATAATTTTCACCTTTAGGCACATGAGTAGAAAAGAGGGACAATTCCCGTATTTTTAGAATATTCGCCTACGATATTCGCATTCTAATCTCAGAGTCAATCTGTCGAAAATCCTACATTTTTAGATATTCGACTGTCGTTAAGATGAGATCGCGACTAGATTTTGAACTATTTTAATACGGGTATTGGCCCTCAGATAAAAAAAACTGACAGTCGAGGACTGCACGTCAGAAGTGAAAACTAAGTAACTTGTGAATTGTATCGAAGCGTTCGGTCCTACTTTAAACAAATGTACTCTGTGCGTTCGGTGACGATGACGCGAATTCCATGATTTTTGTTCAACCAACTCAACTCACTCAAGCTCAACGCATAAAGATGTTTTCACTTCTTAAAACAATTAACGAATTAATGGACTCTTGTCAATTAATAGCCTCTTGGCTAACAGGCCTAGTTAACAAGGTTCACATAACATTGTATTGCTTATTTTCTCGTTTACAGGGAAATGAAATCGTTTATTCTGTAAATAGGATATTAGAATCACTTTTACACGTCATATAAAAAATTAAAATTAAAAAAATAATCTAGATGTGGCCGACATTTCCTATCTGACTATCCCTGACAAGAAATGGCGAAACAAACTCAGAGGTCAAAGTCTCTTTTAAAGTCCAGACATAATCTTGGTCAGATCAGATCATGTGCGGACCATCTAGATCCGTGTCTGAAATGGTCTTTTGAGGAAAGAACCACACAAATTTGAGTGGACCTGTCCAATCAGTGCAAGCATTAGTCAGTAATCGTGCAGCTCAACTCAAGACTTAAGGAGCTCAACGACTCGACGAACAATACCAAAGAAAGAACATTTGGGTAGGCCGCATAAAGCGCTCAAAATGCCAGACCATCATTAAAACTAACTGAGAAAAAGAATTAAAAAGGAAAATATTTAAAGAAAAACACAAATAAAGAAAAAGAAAATCACAATAAATTAAGCAGTAAATATAATACTTTTCAAATTTTATATAATATTCTGCACTGGGTCTGACCGACTGAGCTGGGTGCCATTGATTAGAAGCAATATGATAATGAAGAGCAATACGTATAATATCTCAGATTGTTAGAAAATGTACGTACCAATGCAACCGCAACGTATGCAAGAAAGCAGACAGGCCCTCCATGAGTACCAGGATGGCCAGCGTGAAGAATGCCCACACGGCAAATATGATGTACAACTTGATGGAGTTCACGCCTGGGCTTCCCATGCCCATGATGAGGACGCGCTGCCAGAGTACCGCTGACAGCTCTGATGGTGGAGAAAGAACAGTGTTGTTACTTATGTGTTTTTAGTATTATATTTTGCTTTGTGATATGATTTTGGTGGGCGTCTCTCAAGGCGAAGGGTATTAAGGCGACAATAACCGACTTTTAATGATTTTATACTGAAGATCACGCCTAAACGAGTAGTTAATGATTGGAAAAAAAAATATGTTAAATTAGAGCATTTTTTCAATAACTTAATATGTGAATATTTTAGATTATGTTTATATTACATAGTGAAATTAATTTGTAAAGTTATGTCTAACGCGGATAAAAAACTGAGAATGGCGCAAAATATACCAAGCGTATTTTTCTGAAACCTTCGCCAATTTAAAGATAATTTAATTATTGATCTTTTTGTGTGTTTGTGTATAAAAAAATAATAATGCGTCAAGTTGGGGACAGCGCTCCTTGATTGGCGAGTCCTATTACTGGCTGAACGTACGACGCGTTGCGTGAGCTCAGTACAGAACACGCAAGCTAACCATTTAAGGTCACTGGCATCTATCTCCGTCTTAAGAAGATGGGCAATAGTCTGTGGTCCATCTTCTCGCCGTTTGCCAATAGTGATCATACCGATATTGTAATGAATTAATATTGTTACCGAAAGGTAAACAATATTATAATAACGGCTTCAGCGGTCTTCAATTAGATGGTGTATATTTAACAGTGGATGATTGTGGATGAAGCGGGGATTTAAGTGACCTTCACTCACAAAAATACTAATGGCAGCGTACCCTTAAAAACGCGGGTGTCCTACATTGATGTATTAAATAGGAAGATAGGTCACTCTCTAACATCACGTAAATATTAAATGGACCCGTTGTCGTGCGTCATGTGCTTGACAACCGAAATAGACAGACATTTTACGCGGGCTATAGCGGGAACGAGATAGCAATAATTGTCACTGTTACGTACCCACAACAACTCGGAAACAAACTACGATTCGGGTATTCCCCGCAAACCGAGAGTAATGTAGGTCAATTGTGTTCTTTCCCCTAATTTATGCGGTTCACGTCGAGGAGCGCGTACCATATCTTCCTATTTAAAACATCAATGGTGTCCTATCATTGATTTTAAGCTTCTCTGACGCATCTTTCCAAAGAACTGGTTTGAATTAAGAGACGATTTTCACTTTTTAATAGTAAATCCATTAATTAATCAACTCTATCCATCGCAAACTATTAAAAAAAATCAAAACTTATACTTAAAAAAGCAGGATAAAAGATAGGGAAACTCACGCGCATGGGCGAGGGACAGCGCCCACAGTCGCAAGTACGAGGCGGTGTGCGAGACCGCTCCCAGCACGTACTCGATGGTGTGGATACATTGAGTGATCAGCTCCTCGGCCATGCCACCATCGTGACCTTCCTTCTCTTCCACGTCGCCGCTTTCTACTCCTTGTTCGTATTGCTGGAAGGGAAAAAACGATTTCAAGGCGTAAAGACAAAATCGAATAAACACAAAAATAACAAAACAGTCTGTTTATTCCTTTCTAGTTCTTTGACGAGAAATAAAAGTAATGGTTAAATAATTGTAATGGAATTTTTCATAGATTTAGGAATTTCTTAAGTGCAGAAAGTGATAATATAGGCTTGGTTGCGGAAAAGAGGTTGGGGGGTTTGTTCACGGGGTGGAAAATCCTTATGGATGTCCTCCGCCCTGGGGTGGGCGGAGGGGTCTGTCAGACTCATACTGACTAAAAACCACCCCAGTGTTCCCCTCCCACACTTGCACCGGGGTTCTTGGGATCTATTATTACTTCCGCAATCCCCGGCCCAATTTAGGGGGGCCGGAAGAGGGCGTTATCAGCCCTCTGCCGACGCCCAGTGCGCTTGCTGCGGGCCGGTTGAGCGGACGAGATCTCCCGCACCCTTTCCGCAGCCTTGTCTTGCCTTACCTAAACAGTCGTGTCGCAGAAGGACACCACCGCGTCCCAGGACTCCTCACTGCCGACCATCGACTCAACCACGGCCGGCAGCGATAGGTCACTGGAGTCAACCTAACCTACCCCAATGTCATTGGGCACAGCATCATAGTCTTACCTTCCGTTTCCTAGCCACCGCCATCTTATACAATGGCTTCCCGAACAGCATGATAGGTATACACAAGAAGCCGAGCGCTAGGAACGTCTTCTGTACTTGATCCTGACCAGCATACATCATTGCACGGCATGGCGGCTTATCCTCAGAACTCTTCATAAGCATCATGTTTATGAAGATGATTAGGACCGAGGGGGCGCAGGATGTGCCTAGGGCAGGATCTGAAAGAGGAATTGTGGTTAGTGTATTTTTATAACGATTGTTAAGATAGCTCTAGTGTATGAAGAAGAAGCTTCAAGACCAATGGAGTTTTAAAAAAAATCGTAATATGACCAACATAAATAACGTTTAATAGCTCGTTGTATAAAATAGTTTCTGGTATTTAAAATCCACCAAGTCACTAATAATGTCTCATTGTGTTCAATCGTTCCGTTGATATGAATAATATATTGTTAAAATAGTCTTTGAATATACTTGGGTGGTGCCGGACGTAAAGTATAGCACCGCTCTATTTCTTCCCGTGCGTGTCGTATGAGACGACTAAGGGACTTACTAGAGAATGAGCAGCAGCGTTCTCTATGCAATTTTAACACAATACTGCGATCGCCAATCCGCCTGCCAAACGTGGCGATTATGGCAAACCCCCCCTTTAGGGGAGGGCTATGTCCAGCAGTGGACGTCTTTCGGCTGAAATGATGATAATGATACTTGGGTACACTTATAGCTTCAATCTTATTCTTCTTAGCGTATTGATGGCAAATATTGTGTGGAACGAAGTATTTGTTTTGGGTCAGTCTTCAGCATCGCTAACACCACTCACCGAAGCAGACAGGTACTCACTGTACAATCGACAGGGCAAGCTTCATTATTAGACTATTATTTAAGAGGGCGTACAACGGCACACTACCATGCCTAACATATGGCTGTCAGACATGGTCATTGAGAAAGGAAGACGAGGAAAGGCTAGCTGTATGTCAGACGAGAATGGAGAGAAGCTTACTGGGTTTGAAAATCTCGGACAAAGTAAACAATAAGGTAATAAGGAATAGGACAAAAATACCAGATGTAAAGAGAAGAATAAGGACGTTAAAATGGAGTTGGGCTGGACACATTTGCAGACTGGAAAATGTTAGGTGGGCAAAAAGGGTTACAGAATGGATACCACTTGAATGTAAGAGGAAGAAAGGGAGACCCAGAATGAGATGGAGAGACATTTTCACCCAGCAATGCGGACCAGACTGGATGAGGAAGGCGCGTGAGAGGGACAAGTGGAAAGATTTAGGGGAGGCCTACGCCACAGAGGCGACAACTACATAAATATAGTTTTGTAAATATATGTAAATAAGTAAAAGGTGTATAATAGGTTTATAAAGTGATAGTGTCATAAGACAGGCATCTAACCTACTTATGTGTTAGGGTAGCTGAAAATAAAGGCTTTTTATTTTATTTTATTTTACAACGGCACACTAGCGCCACTTCTTCACACACTACACTACACCACACACCTCATCACACAGCACACGAAAACACCTGCCTCACTACAATCCACATTACATCATACACTATACGTACCACACCATACCATATACACACCACATCACAACATATATACCCATATCGTTTAATAACAATAAGTGTACCCCGGTACACTATTTTTTGTAACTCATAGTTAGTCTATTTATACTGCAATGTTATGGAAGCGCGGAGTCTTCTAATACAGGCAATGTTTTGCTTAAAAGAAGGCTCCAAACACGTTCAAATGTAATAATATGCTAATTATGACAATAAAACTATTTTGTTTTTTTTTTGTTCTTTAATAAAATATTATCTCGATTATTGAGACACGAAGCAACAAAATACGATCTAGATAGATCGTATTTTGTTGTTTGTGTCTCAATATTAAACTATATAAAAGGTATTAGAAAATTCATTGATTGGAACTTATTGAGTGTTATTCATCATTCTTTCTCAGTCACGAGATAATATTTTATTAAAGAAGTGGCGCTAGTGTACCGTTGTACGCCCCCTTAAGTAAATATTATAAGACACCAATTACCTGTTGCCACAGCCGAATACATAATCCACTTCAGAAACATCAGCAAACATAGATACCAAAATAGGAGCAACAGAAACAGAATCTGCGGTAGATACTGAAATAATATCATCTCCCGCTTGTTGAAGAAGCTGTGGAACAAAAACAACGTTAATTATAACGTTATCACTTTTAATTGGAAACGCACTAAACATTCTAGTTTCTATGAATACAGTAATTACTTGAAGTTTACCACACTCATAGTTACACCGAACGCCATATGTATCACGCCGAATATTATCGACAGTTTCATCTTGAACGAGTTTAGGAATATTATGTTGTTTGAGGCGAACTGGAAATAAGAAAAATTACGGTTAGTTGAAATTAAATTGGAATCTCTTTTCATTAACCCATTTATAAAACTTTTTACGTGGTTTACGGATTTCCTTACGATTGTAAGCTGAAGGCTTGGATGGAGATGAAGGAATCGCAGGGCTATTATTTTGTAGTATTGAAGAACATTAAGTTAAAGATAATATTTAAGTAGGAATATAAAATTGGTCTCACCTGCCAAGCAGGGTCCATTCCAAACGGATAAGGCGTCTGTATGTACGCTGTTTTCGGATCCAATTCTAACACAGTATGATTCTGTAGAAAACCATCTTCATACACATTCCGCCAACTAGATCCAAATATATTTAGAGATTTTGAAAACATGTCGTTGTATATCAAACCAGTGTATATCGAAAATATTCCCATGAGGAGTATAATGTATCGTCCGCCAAAGAAAATGTTCCATATTTCGTTGTCTGTCTTAGTTTTGGCGAATCTCTTCTCGTAAATGACTAGGATTGCTGCGAAGGCCGTCATGAGGATTCCATGGCCGACGTCCCCGAACATCACGGCGAAGAGGAACGGGAATGTTATGATCGTATATAGTGCTGAAACGATTAACAGGTTTGTTAATTTGTGAACGACGTTTGATTTTAGAACAGTACAACCTACAGAATCATTGCCAGCCAGAAATAAGCATATATAATTTTGAAAGCCTTGAAATATAATATTCAAGGCTGACGCAGATTTGCGCGAACCGCATCGCATTGCGAAGATTGTCCTACATAATTTTTTGTCCACTTCGGCCTGCTGCGGCTATAATGTGCTTAAATCTTGCTTTTGTTGCAACACGAGTTGCAAGATCAGCTTCTGAATTTTATGCATACGATTCCTGGAAGTTTCAGCTCAACAGCAGTTCAAATTTGGAATATTATCATAATATGGCTGTTTGATGTTTACCTGGATTGACTTCTCTGTAGCTGGCGATTCCATAGGAATCAATGAGGTTCTGGAAACCCCTTGTAAACTTGTTGGTTTTGTTGAATGTCGGAGGGATCTCGTTTGTTGGTACGTAGTGTAAGATCGAGGGAATCGGGCTGCCACTTGCTTTCTGTAAAAGAGATAGACCGTTTAATATAATTTGTTTATGTCCTCAGACCATTTAACCTATTGTGTCCCATAAACTCCTATGCCATAACAGACGTTAAAGATTTTGTTTCTACCACGATTAGCCTTGTCCGGACTAAGTTAAAGGGAGGATTAAATATATCACAGTGCGGACAAGGCTGCATAATGTTGGCGTATACAGGGTGGATTTTTGAGATGGGGCAGTAAGGGCAGCTACCTTAACCGCTGTAGCTACAGGAATACGGTAGTAAGAGACTGTCCTTATCTTTTTGAGAAATTTTGATCTGCATTCACAGATTTTGATAAAAATTTACAGTCAGCAGGAAAAAAGGAAATTTTCACTAAAACTTTTTTATGCCAATCGATCCTCTTTAGGATTTCTTCCTCTTAAGGATCAAAAACCTCTATTGGACCAATTGAGGTTTGAGTACTAGAAAAGTCATAAATCGCAAAAAAACTTTTCCCATACATTTCGTAGGAAATGAGACTTGAACTTGCATTTTTTACCATCGATAAACTGGCCGCTACGAAAAAGACTGATCGATAAACAAAAAAAAAACAATAACTTCTACTTTGGGTATTATTTCACCTTAAAATTAAAAACTTGAAACTTTACATTTGACGACACGGTTGACGCAGTGGTTAAGCGATTGACTGCTGCGCTGCGTGTCGCGGGTTCGATTCCCGCACGGAACAAAATATTTGTATGACCTACAAGTACTTGTTCCGGGTCTGGCTGTTTGTGTATGTGAGTTTAAATGTTTGTAAGTTTGTAAACGCACCCACAATACAGAGGAAATTCCTAATGTGGGGGCAACATTAAAAAAAAAAAAAAAAAACCGACTACAACAACTCACTAGAATGAGTGGTGAAAGCAAAGCGTGGCAAAAAAAGAAAATGAAATCATAGTTAAATTAAACTAAATTAAATAATTCATGAAAAAAATATTTTTCGTTATTTAATGTCCACGTGTATCAAACGACGTTTTTCAATACACTTTTGAAGAAATAAAATAAAATAACGAAAAATATTTTTTTCATGAATTGTTTAATTTAATTTAATTTAACTATGATTTAATTTTCTTTTTTTCCCACGCATTGCTTTCACCAGGTTGAAGGAGAAGCAAAGGTATAAAGCCGATAAACAGCCTAATATGAAAAATAGAAAATTCTAATCTTTTTGAGTTAAGAACACAAATAAATGTTAATTTGTTCATTAACGTTTTATTTAAATATTAACGCGCGCCGTAAAGACGCAACTTTGCCGAGATTAAAAAAAAAACACGTCCGAATAGAGGACCGTCTCTGGCGCGAGACGGTGTGAATAGATGCATTGAACCAATTTGGACTAAGTATAGGTATAAGTTATCTGTGGCAATTTTTATTCCCGCACACGTGTTGGAAAATAAAAAATCGCACGCGTGTGAAATATATTGCATTTCCAAACTAATCGTAGTGCGATATGAACCTGTTTTCGAGGGAGTGTATTGAAAATACTTTTGTGCTCTAAGTTACGAGGTATTCAAAATGGTAGCCCTTTTGAAGTAGGCATAGGTTTATTCTCTTTACTACAGAGCGGGTAGGTAGTAGCTAATTCCATAAAGAATCGTGGTAAGTAAATCTTTGAGTTCCTGAACACTGTCGTATTTCTTTTTATAAAGTTCAAAATTTTGGCCACATAAAAAGTGTAGAGGCGTGAGATCAGGACTGCGAGGTGGTCACGGTATAGGACCATAATTATGTTTGTCTCCACTGCTTTGCGAATTGCCGGAATTCGATTGATGCGATTTAGAAATTCGAAGTTTAATTTTTGTTAGTTTGTTTTTGGCCAATCTTCATTGTTGCGGTCCATCTATTCATCTTATAAAACTAAGTTGGAGTATCATTTCTTATGAAATGTATGGGAATTTTTTTTTGTGAGATACGACTTTTCTAGCACTCAATCACGCGATCAATAACCTCTATTGAACCAACTGAGGGCAGTTGGTCCAATAGAGGTCTTTGATCCTTTTAAGAAACAGGATCTAATGGCATTAAAAAAAGATTTTGTGAAAATATCCTGCTGACTGTATTTTTTTTTCTAAATCTGTGAATGTGGATCCAAATTTCTCAAAAAGTTAAGGACAGTCTCTTATGACCGTTTTCCTGTAGATATACAACGGCTAGGGTAGCTGCCCTTACTGCCCCATCTCAAAAATCTACCCTGTATATTGTTTTACAATAATATTAAGACATACCTAACATGAAGGCAGACTGGCAGACCCTAACAAAGCTGGCCTTTTTTTACAAATAATGTTTTTTTATTTCAATTTTTGTTTTTGTAAACTTTTATTTTTATTTTTCTATGTTTGTGTTTTAATATTTAGTCTGTGTTCTTTATGTGCGTGTCCCGATTGCTTTAGTTATTATTCTAGGGTCCCGATAAATACTTTTTATTTATTTATTTCTATTTTATTCTAATAACCAGACAAAATCATTCGAAGTTCTGTAAAAGACAACATAATAGTACACTTGTACAAGCTCCACACAAAAACAATTGAGCATCTATTCTTACCACTCCATTCTCCAGCGCCTTTTGAACCGCAGTGAGGTCTATCCTCGGCACCCAGCACTCTGCAATGAGGCACTTCTTGACGATGTCCATACTGAACATGTTCAGAGTGTGGTAGATGGCCTTCTCCTTGCGTACAGCCACCATCCAGGTGCTGATGTCGCGGGCTATGTTGGTGAGGACCAGGCGACGGTGGTTCTCTGTCTGTTCTAATACCTGAAAGAACGAACAGAGAATAGGAATAAGTAAAGTTACTCGTATTTCATATCAACTGGAAAAAAAATACATTTAATAAGGCTTATACGAGTAAGCAAGGTGGCTTAAACCGTCTAGCACCTATATTTTAACTGACTATAATCCTGGTCTGCTTATCGTTTCCAATTTGAAAGTTGGTTATTTTGCCATCTTATTCTCGGCATAGAGAGCGCTACTTGTTGCAGTCATTGCAACAAGTAGCACTTAGTAGCAGTAGTGGGAGTGCTGCTGGTTAGAGGAGGATCCTGATGTCTGATGCAGTCAAGTCTATATTAGATTTCCATAAAACTCATTATTACTAAGGCATTCTAGATACATGTTAACAAAATTGAACTCTTCCACTGTTCTGCTTACCAGCTACTGTATTACTCCCAATAACATTTCCACCCTTTAAACTTTCAAAAAATATATACCATTTCTAAATCTTTGATCCTGGTGCCCACTCCAGCCAGCATGTCCAGCTGGTCCTTGTACGTCGGAGGGCATGGGTACAGCGTGGCCTTGAACCCAAAGCAGACCTTTTTCACGCGCAGCTTGATCTGCTCGCCGTGGAAGAATACCACGAACACTGTCTTCTGAAGCTCGTGACCCTGCAAAGGGTGAGAAGGGTTTTAAGATACAGAATACTAAAGAGAAGAATTGAAGAGTTTAGGAAAGTAGTGTTTTCAAACTGTGACTCAATATCTGCCTATTTCTTACTTTCCTCATCATAGGCTATTTAAAATGATGAACTGCTTGCAATTCACTCTGGAAAATACCTATATCAACGCAATGAGCAGTCAGAAATAAGCTTTTTCAAGAATTCTTTTTCTTTTGTGTCCATTATGAAAATAGCCAATATATTTTTATTCAGCAACGATGGTATAGTGATGGACTGCCCAAAGTGCCCAAGAGTGTGCCATACATCATCATCATCATTTCAGCCGGAAGACGTCCACTGCTGGACATAGACCTCCCCCAAAAGGCGGGGAGTTGCCATAATCGCCACGCTTGGCAGGCGGGTTGGCGATCGCAGTATGGTGTTAAAAACCATAGATAACGCTGCTGCCAGACATGCTTATGTATAATTAGTAATTCTTGAATTAAGAAAGTGCTCTTGGCATTTGAGCCTGATCATTTATCAAGTCAAACTTGAAGCATCAAACCAATTACAGGCACTTTTGAACTGTCAAGGCATCGAATTCCAAAGCGTAGTTTCTCAACGTGACGCTGGCAGAATAGTCGACACCGGCTCAATTGCCAAAGAGGAAAAAAAAAAAAAAAAAAAGGTTCTTATTAAACTCCACGGACACTCTTTATTGTTACAACATATTGCAACTTACAAAGCAGAAGACAGGTTGGCTGCAGAAATGAAGCGATTAAGAAACATATTTGTGTTTTCTTTAATATTCCTGTCAGTGTAGTAGAAGCATTATTTACATTTACAATCATAGCTTCCGGTACAAGCAAATGTTTTATGATTATTTTGTATCTAGAAAAATGTTAAATGTCTGTGAAATTTATAGCTTGAGTAGTAGCGGAAGTATTAATGGCGTAGATTTCATCTGTTTCAACAACTATATTTTTTTTGAGCGTTGTAATGAGACTGAATGTTCACATATCAATCATCATTACTTAGTTGAGTGTTTTGCTATAATCATCATTGTTATTTTGCTAATTATAGTTTTTAATCATTGTGATTTTGACAGTGATGCATAATCAGAGGTAAAATTACTGAGAAAGGGTTTTAGGTATTGCTCTACCGCCACTGTGGCTGTTAGTGCTCTATTTATCTAACTGTATAAAGACAGTCATCAGTTAACCTTTAAGCTATCATTTTTAGGGTTCCGTAGCCAAATGGCAAAAAACGGAACCCTTATGGATTCGTCATGTCTGTCTGTCCGTCCGTATGTCACAGCCACTTTTTTCCGAAAGTATAAGAACTATACTGTAACTTGGTAAGTAGATGTATTCTGTGAACTGCATTAAGATTTTGACACAAAAATAGAAAAAAAAAAAATTGGGGTTTCCCCATACTTAGAACTGAAACTCGAAAAAAATCATCAAACCCATACGTGTGGGGTATCTATGGATAGGTCTTCAAAAATGATATTGAGGTTTCTAATATCATTTTTTTGTAAACTGAACAGTTTGCGCGAGAGACACTTCCAAAGTGGTAAAATGTGTCCCCCCCTCCTGTAACTTCTAAAATAAGAGAATGATAAAACAAAAAAAATATATGATGTACATTACCATGTAAACTTCCAACTTCTAATAAGTAGTTTTTTTATACGTAAGAACTTTAATATTATGTTACTTGCTGCTACGGAACCCTTCATGGGCGAGTCCGACTCGCACTTGGCCGCTTTTATTTAAAGGTTTGTGTAGAAAAGTCTTTGTTATAACTCGTAGTTACATTATGCCCGATAATACGTAAATGCCGTAAGGCCTGCCATTATTATCTGACCTAAATGTCGAAATATGGGTGAACGGAAGTACTACGTCCTTCGTACTACGGCGAATGTATGAGGATTGTAATCGGGACAGTTTTGTTATGTTGACCTTGGTCTTGTTATAACGTATATGCTCGTTTTATCATGACCAAGTAAAACCAGCCCTTTAGCCCTTTGAATTGCGTGAGTTTCTACTATAATTTTCAACCTTTTTAGGGTTCGAACGTTTAAAGTAGCTCCCTTGGGAGTGGGCTGAGTTATTTTTCCTAGGCTTTATTTTTGTTTCGAGAGGCTTTGAATAATAGAAGCCGTCCCTTACACATTTCTTATTAAATGGCAGGCCCTTTGTAAGGGGGTACATGAAAAGGATGGACAGCAGTTTTCCCTTGTTTCTTAATAACAACAAATTTATATTTATCAATCAATCTCTACCAAGCCCTATACTATCCATTTGAGCAACCATGGGGGTGGTTCTATGATCGTTAAAATTAACATGTTCAGGGATGAACATTTACCGCCTGATACTACGATGTTAATCTATCCCATCAGACAGGTCGCTTTCGATCATACTTAAAAGGCCGACTATTTTCTACGCAACAGTACCTAAACATCCACAATAGTAAACTTAAACAAAGAGATTTAAGTCAAAACAATTCCAAAAAGCTATAAATAGTTCAGTTTCCCAAACTTTTCATCAGACAAGGTCACTGCTCCATTTCGTGAATGACAGAGATTTATACCTAACGACGTTTTGACGCGTTCCATATTCTAGCGTTTTCCCAGAACGCTTATAAAAGCTTTGTAATGGGTACCAGCGTCTAGAAAAATCAATATGAACCAGGGGTTAACGACCGGCCACTTGTGGGCTCCCATATAAAATACTGTGGCGTTTTATTGCAGACTACGTCTAGATTTATAGGTAAATTAGAGTAGATACTCGCAGAAAAGATCTTCCTACTATTCTGCAGGCAAAGCTTAATGTTGTTAAACACTCGTCACGCGTGCAGTCTGTCAATCTGTTTAACCAATAACCCGCAGAATTAAAGAATATTCAGAATGTGATCATGTTTTAAAATAAACTCAGGGCTTTGTTATTAATAAAGCCGATTACAGCATTGACGATTTTTGTAATGACAAAAATCTTAAAACTAGTATTTTAATAAACTTAAAATAAATATGTGTAATCATTGCTCTTTGACTTTATAAATGTTGTTTTTTTATTCTTAATATTTTGACGTTTGTAGAATTTTGCTAGGGACTTTGTTCTGTATGCACAAGAATATTAATGTTTGTATAGTTAGTATTTAGTATTTGGATAGACGTTCTAACTTTGATGAACGGTGAGGAACGAGGTTACATATTATATTATAATTCGTTATGTTGCTTCTTTTGTGTAACTACTGTGCAAATATTTCGACACAAATGTATTTTTGTTATGAAATAAATAACTTAAACTTGAACTTAGGTTTAAAGACTTCTACATACCAGCGCGACAAGTCGCCTCGGTATGTAGAAGCCTTTAGGCCTCGTAATTAGGCTGTTAAGTTGTTACAGTTACGAGAAAGAGTTGGAATTTGAATCTAACGCATTGATTTGCTTCTGTATAATGCGCTGTGTGTTTTTGGAAATCGCGGATAAGAAAAAGTTTCATTAACCAGCATTGTTTATCAAGCACTGGAAATCATCATGTATCTAGCCTTTTCCTAACTATGTTGGGCTTTCAGTCTCCCAGATGCAGCTAAGCTCTGGAAATGATAAACACAATGAATGCATCTATCGATTCAGATAGTAATCTAATGCTGGGTTTCGAAAAAGGACAAACCTAGAACGATCTATCGACATCACTCTTAGTTAAGGAAAGTTTATCTGTGTGCATTTTGAACATCTAAGGAACTTTCTTCGCCCGTGGCATAGGTACTAGCCGTTCACTGAGTACCTAGGTGTGTAAATTGTAGACAACTTATATCAGAATATTATTATATTTATTTATTATTCAAAGTCAAAGTCAAATTATTTATTTCAAATAGGCACATAAATGGCACTTTTGAACGTCAAAATTTACAAATAAAGTAGAATTGATCCTAGTCGCCCCTTCCAAACGGTAGCTTCTTTTTTTTTTTTTTTTTCGTATGGAGAAGAATGGGCAAGAAACTCCACCGTTACTCTTTTAAAATGTTTTACAATATTTTGTATAGGTACATCAATTATATAATTATATGTGAAGACGATGCACCTAGAATAAAATTACTATACCACAATAGGTAAAAAGAATTAATAATGAAGCAATGACAGATAAATTAATTATGTGGTAGATACATGGTGCTCACATATTTACAAACATTGTAAAATACAAAAAATAAAAACGTTTCCTAAAAAAATATATATATCAGTGTGTGAGTTATAGTGAGTATATTATTGTAAAAATATCACTTGATTAAAAAACGGTGAAGGGAAACATCGTGAGGAAACGTGGAAACATGAGGATGCCTGAGAGATATTTATGGATAGCATGTGAACCCAAGTCAGAGGCCCATGGGCGGCATAAAAACTCTGACACCATGTTAGTCACTAACGATACGAAAAAGCGAAAGATAAGAATATTCCAAATATTTCCAAGTGGACTTTTCCAACACCATGTAGTCACATAAAAAAATCACACATATCTTTTTAAAAACAGTGATTAAGCTTTTCCTAATGATTACTTTCCATCGCCCAAATTATGTTATAGGTACCTACTGAAAATTATCCTCTGTAACATGTGGTTTGCGTGTTCAGCTCACGTGAGGCCAGCGAACTTTTTATGAAGCCTTCATACGTGTTATTAAATGAATACTTTTGATTTAGATAGGTCAACGCCATTATGGCCGGAGGTTTTTAGGTTTACATCCACGTGTGGTGATCAGGAGTTCTTTGGTCGGTAATTGATAGGCGCTTTCATATAAATATTTTTTTCGATGATTTAATTGGGTTCTGGAGGTCAGATAGGCAGTCAACCATGTATAATACTGGTATTCCGCTGCATCCGGATAGTTTGGAAGCCGACCCCATCATAATTGTGATGATGATGATATTTTTTCGATGAATCGCATACATGGGAGAGAGATTTGGGCATGCTATGTTTCTCAGAATAAACGAGGTAAAGCCGGTAGTATGTCAACGATACTCGGGTGTTCTGACACAATTTGGAAGTAGCATAGGCATGTCATACGTATGTCTAGACTCCGGACTACTACTGAAAACTTCCCTAATATCTATAAGAACCCTATTATCTATAGGAACCCTAATACTTATAAGAACTCTAATATCAATAAGAGCCCTAATTTATATAAGAGCCCTAATTTCTATAAGAACTAATACTTATAAGAACCCTAATATCAATAAGAGCCCTAATATCTATAAGAACCCTACTTTCTATAAGAACCCTAATATCTATAAGAAACACTTTGCCCGATCTGGGGATTGAACCTAGGAATACATGCTCAACAGTTACACTGGCTACCACTAGACCAACGACATTAATCTGGTGTCAGTAGGTATTTCACCGTAAAATGCAGTCAATGAGAGATACGGCTATAGATTAGCCTACAGGGCGCGACAGGGTCATTTATTCAATCCTCTACCAATGTCAACTGCCAAAAATATATATGGAACACCCCACACACTTTCCAATCCCGCAGCAACAATGCCCATTATTTATTACATTAATGAACACTATAACAAAAGATAAAACGTAAGATTTACTTGCTATCCGTGCCATAATGTTTCCGAGGTATCGGAGCGGACCGTTATAGACAGAAATAGATAATTTGCTATTTTATTCCAACGATATTGGCAGGCAATATATTTTGTTAACGGCGTCTCTATACATTTTGGCAGTTTTGCCTTCGATTCTGTGATATTATTTAGTCTTTGTGCTATCACTTTTGGTTACTAGATATAGTAATAAAAAGATAAAAAACAGCCAAGTACGTATTCCGTATCTATAAACACGGCAAAAAAATCATGTCTGTTGTATGGGAGCCCCCTTAATTATTTATTTTATTCTGTTTTTTAGTACCTATTTGTTGTTATAGCGGCAATAGACATACCTACATCATCTGTGAAAATTTCAACTGTGTTAGACAGTTGAAATTTTCGGTTCCGTAGATACAGCCTGGTGACAGGCGGACGGACAGCGGAGTCTTAGTAATAGGGTCCCGTTTTACCCTTTGGGTACGGAATCCTAAAAACTGCCTCGTTGGTCTAGTCATAGCAAACGTTACTGCTGAGCACGAGGTCCCGGGTTCAATTCCCAGGTCGGGCAAAGTGATATTGGATTTTTCCATTTGGAATTTCTCAGTAGCAGCTCGAAGTCTGGATTTGTGCCCGGTTGATGGCAATAGGCTCACCCCCTTTTACATGGGACTTAAACATAACTGGCGAAATGTGGGTGTACTTTAGGTACACCTCTGCCTAATCCTTTGGGGATTACAGACTCCTTTGGGGGTTGTAAATATACTGCTGTAGTATTGTTCTACAGTTGCCTAAAAATCTCCTCACATACATAGAATTTTCTTTGATGCGACAGAGGATGCCGCCTCTCCCACGCAGCTTACTTTCGAACGGATCAATAACTGTGCTTGCTCATTTGAAGATAGTTAACGTCTGGTCAGTGGTGTCCAATGTTAAAACACAGATATATGCCAGTGACCTTGAGTGGTTAGCGTGCGTGCTCTGTATTGAGCTCACGCAACGCGTCGTACGTTCAGCCAGTAATATGACTCGCCCATCAAGGAGCGCTGTCCCCAATTTGACGCAATATTAATTTGTTATAAACAAAAAAAAGGTATTTTAATAAAACACGTATACTAAAAGATCAATAATAAAATTAAATTATCTTTAAATTGGTGAAGGTTTCAGAAAAATACGCTTTGTAGATTTTGTGGCATTAAGTTTTTTATCCGCGTTAGACATAACTTTACAAATTAATTTCAGTATGTAATATAAACATAATCTGAAATATTCACATATTAAGTTATTGAGAAAATGCTCTAATTGTACATATATTTTTTTCAAATCATTAGCACTACTCGTTTATCTCATGGCGGCATGGAGAGTGCGATTGTCGCAACCTAGCGCTGGGCACGCTACAATTGTGGCGATAAGTCCCCTCTTTGAGGAGTGGCTGGAGAGGCGCCACGGCGTCCTCACCTTCCGCCTGACGCAGGTCCTCACCGGACACGGTTGTTTCGGGAGGTTCCTGTTCAGGATAAAGCGGGAGGAAACGCCCGGGTGTCACCACTGTGTGGATCGCCCGGAGGACACGGTGGAGCATACGGTGGAGATCTGCCCGGCTTGGGCGGAGCACCGCCGTGTCCTCACGGAGGCGATCGGCGGCGACGATCTCTCGCGTCCAGCACTGGTTCAGGCCATGGTTCGGAGCGAGAGTGCATGGGAGGCCGTCACCTCCTTCTGCGAAGCAGTAATGCTCGCGAAGGAGGAGGCGGAACGCGTGAGGGAGAGGCAAGGTTCGCGCCCTCGCGCCTCTAGTCGCCGCAGGAGACGCCCCGGGCGTCGGGAGTTGCAAGCCGATTTCCGGCCACCGTAGGCGCGGGCTTGCGGACGGCGAGCGATGGGTAGCTCGCCGTCCGATAAGGACCAGGCCCGGGTCGACGGCGCGTTGTGTTCCACGCGCGCCTCAAAGAGATGTCAGCACCAACTGACGGGGTCCGTCAGGACCAATGCCTGCCAGGGTTGCGAGTTTGTCCGAAAGGGATATCGTGGCCCTGGCACACAGGCAAATGAAGGAACACGGGTGGGTTTTAGTCAGTAAGAGTCTGACACGCCCTCCCGCTCTGCCCAGAGCGGGAGAAGTTATTTGATAATTTCCCACCCAAAAAAAAAAAAAAAAAAAGCACTACTCGTTTAGACGTGATCTTCAGTATAAAGTCGGTTATCGTCGCTTTAATAGAATAGGTCCAATTCAATTCAGTTCAGATAATAACCTCACGGGTCTTCGATCGTGGATGGGTATCTAATACAATCTTTACATACCAAGACCCTTCCGTGCCTCGGAAAGCATGTTAAGCCGTTGGTTCCAGCTGTTATTTGTAGATCTTTGACAGTTGTTACGGGTCGTCAGAAGTACGAAAATCTGACAACCAGTCTTACCAAGGGGTATCGTGTTACCCAGTAACTGGGTTGTGGAGGTCAGATAGACGCTCGATGTAAAATACTGGTGTTCTACTGCATCCGGTTAGTCTGGAAGCCGACCGCGACGTAGATGGAGAAAAGCTAGGCAGAAGGTGATATATGTTTAACTTAATAAAACACGATATTATTATACAACTACCTCAAAATACGTCATGATTATAAAATAGCTCAACTAACAGCCTATTGTTTCATTTGTACCTGTAACGTCACTGAAATAAATATATAACGTGCCTAGCTACGGGACAGACAATTATGTAACCTATCTACCTACTCGTAGGTATCATTATTATAATTCGAGGGGTGAAAGGCTATTTGGTTTAAGCGACATTTTTGCAACTTTACAGGAGAGCCATTTAAAGTTTAAAATTTCCGAAAAAAAATCATAACAAAAAAACTTCTTCAGCTATTGGAATGGAGTAAACTTAATTTAAATTAATTTGAAAACGTCAAGGTGTTGATGCTTATACCATATGAAACGGACCTTTAATTAAGAAGATAAATGTCGCTTAATACGAATTGCCTTAAGCCAATATTTTACAGGGAACGGAAAAGAGATTTAAGTGACTTCATAACTACAATTGGCTACAGGAAAAAATACTAAGCGACTCTGCAGTATATTTTCAGAATAAGCCAAACAGCATGAAGTGACGCAGCCCAAAATTAACTGTAGCAAGCTATTTATCTCACCTGCCAATTGAGATTAAATTGACTGACTGGCTAATTCACATAAGTAAAATGATTTAAGCGACATCGCGACATGTAAATCGTGGATATCAAAATGATTTAAGTCACGTGTTAATAAAAAATAGAAACAAGAAAAACGCTTTAACCGATATTGAATCTTTTTTCTGAGAAAGGCCTACTGATTTATGTCTCGGTTCTTTAAATCATTGTATAGTTCAAGTACACTAGTAATAAATTAATGCAAAAACGACGTCAGATAATACACTGCCACTTTGGAAACAACCCAAAAATAGAGTTGTTTGAAGCGCCAAAACAGTGCTCAGATTTAAATGAATCCGGCATCATCCGACGGAGAAAAAATTGCTGATTCCGAATATGTATATAACTCAATATCGCCCAAGATGTCGCTTAAACCAAATAGCCTTTCACCCTCATGGAAAGGGTTACGGATGTCATAGCCGCTAAGCTAAATATACATCTAAATGCGTGGGCTTGCCACAAAGTTCGAGGGTTAGCCGTGAACTTGATTTGAACTGCCGACCTTTTCAAAGCACGTCAAATCCGAAAAGAATCAATACAGCTATTAGTTTATCATGTCTGAAAAGAATGTTTGGTATGTAGAAGGAAACGTAGAACTTACTAAATAACTTTGCAACATGGATCTAATACCCAAATAAAAGAGATAGAGGATCAACTAACACACTCACAACTAGGTAGTGACAATTTAGCCTGAATTAGCAATTTATAACAGCAACCCCGGAAAGTATAAAGGCCTTTAAAATAGCACGATTGTCGATAAAATGTTCATCCAGGGCAACTAGGGCAGTGACAACAGATTATTTTATACCTATAGTTTTTTTTAATACCTTACCGTAATAGGATCCTTCAAAGGCTCATCAATCTGCGCTTGCTTGAAGAAGATGTTCCCATGTGATATTCTCCACAGCATCTTCTCGAATGCTGGTATCCTGGCCGTCGTCACCACTCCAGCGATGAACCCAAGATGTCCCAACACCGCATCATTGTTATATATCTGTACTGACGCCGATATCTTTCGCTGTGCGCTGTGGTCTTGGAAGAAAGTCTGCATTTTTTCTATCAATGTCTTCAGCTCTATTAAGGAAAGGTAATCGCTCTTCAGGTTTCGTGCGTTGCGTGTTATCTCTTGGATTTCTCCTTCGATGAAGTCGATCCTTTCCTAGAACATACAAATTGGCTGGTAAGAATCTGTTTTGCTGTTCGGGAAAATGTTGAAAAACAGAGTACAGGGGGACAGTACTGGACCTTCGAATGCAATGAGATTTTCATGGGATCTTTCCTGATATTTGCCTATCAAACAGAAAAATGACGATCGCAACGTAATGTCATGAAGGCACGGGTTCTATTGCCAAATTACACACAATTTCAAATGCGACTCCTAAGATTTCCAGAAGGAAATATGGAATATTATTAATGGAAATCTGAATGTTTCCATATGCTTTCAGAATGAGTTGTAAAACAAAATGGTTCCGTGGAATATGATGCTGATAACTGTTGGCACATTTGTAGAGGCCATTAAATAGTAATGGTCACACGAATGAATTTCATGGAACTCGTAACAAATAGTAAAAGCTTGGTATTAATGACCACTTTAAGTTATTGCAACGCATTGATCGATGTAGGAATTTCCATACGACATATTGTAATTTATGCAGATGTGGCCCTCTGTCAATTACAATAGCATTATTTTGTTCATCATGTTTTGACGCATGGAAAATGTAGCTCAGCTGTGTTAAATCCATTTGAAACATTTTCTATTGAATTTCCATTTTTAATAAGCCACAGATTTCAGAGAATTTATTTGGACAGATATTAAAAAGGAATTAACTATCAGTTTCCTTAAATTTGTTTTTCTTTACTAGCCTACGCTGCCCTACTCCTGGGCAAACTCCTTCCATCTTTCGCGAGCCCGCGCGTCCTCCTTCCAGTTTTGACGGAACCGACAGAAGAAAAAGAATAATGTAATATTAAGCAAGAAGCTTAATATTACATTATTCTCTTCCTTCAATTTACTAGTTAACTTTTGAGATTCGGTAAAAAATTGTGAATGCATTACTGAGTCAGAAACAAATTTTTGACATAAGTAATTGCACAACGGAAATCACAACGGAATTTATCCCACTGGAAAATAAATGTAACACAATATAATTATAAGGGTGTGTGTAAATAGTCGGAATATTTTAGGCAATTGGAATTACAGTTACCTAAAATATTTTACACTTGCCTAATAATTATATTGTGCCACATTTAGTTGCCAGTGTGATACAATCCGTTGTGATTTCCGTTGTGCAAATACGTCTATAATAATCTAACTAATACTCGTACCATGGTCTAAAAACTACAACCAAATCCACTACGAGTGACTACCAACCCATTTTAACACCTCTACACACAGTATAAAGTCATTACCACACGGTCGGATCCTGCCATCCATTCATCCATCCATCCTTAACCGCTTATTACGACATCCTCAAACAAGTATAACATGATGTCATGGTAACTCATAAATTACAATAACTCGGTCCTGCGATCCCCGCTACAAATATATCCTGCGCCTGCGCTGGAGGAGGGATCTAATTGGTGTAACCTTGCCGCTAATAATTGTTTCACAGATGTGTGTGGATTAATAGAGTTATTTATGAGAGATGAGACTAAAGATTCTGTTATGTTTAGTAGGTAACTACGGAGTAAATAGTTTTTCTTTCAATTACGTAATAATGTTATCATTAATCACTACAAAACCGCTCACTAAGCACGTATTTTTTTACTTAGAATCAAAATAGTGCAGAAATGAGATTTCAAGAATCAGAGTTCATACAACAATTCTGGACTGTTTTTATTTTTTATGTAGATATAAATTTACCACAGAGGCTTAATGTCTCCCATTAAGTTTAATATAAAATGTATGCATTAGATCAAAAAGCTGTAAATAAAAATCGGCTGAATAAAACCGACTTGGTGATAAACTTTGTTTTCATTAACTTGAGTTTTTATTTTGAGTACTGATATTTGATCACGGTAGGTAGAATGGTAGTTGAAAGAAAAGTACATTACGCACCTTGTTAAAGTGAGTAATTAATGCACTCGTGTTAATTTAGTACCAACATACGAGTAATACTCGTGCATTAATAACTCACTTTGCGCTCGGTGCAACAATCTACTATAAATCTACAAAAAATCTCCATACTTGCATTCATCCATCCATGCTCAAATAAATTCAAAATTAATAACTTACTCAGCTAACTCACATTTTTGTTTCATGGGTAGAATTAGCATCGACACTCGAAACCTAAGGTCCAACATTTACAATAATTCAGCTTGGTCGAATCACTGTCTCCTAAGATACAGGCCATCCCTAGTTTAGGGGACAGGATTTAATTTTTGTTATTATAGACAATTTTTTTTTTTCACTTATATGTCGTATACTAGTTAAATGTTAAGTCAACCAACAATGTACACACATTGTTGGTTGACTTAACATTTAACTAGTATACGACCCGTGTCTATGTATATTTTGGAATCAATAAACTTATTATTATTAATGGGTGTGAATGGACCATGCAGTCCGGTTCTACGGGAAATGGCATAACGTAATAGAAGTTACTGAAGACACGATTTGATGACAATTCTTTTAAACCTGTTTCGTTTATTGATAAAAATATTTCATCCCAACGATTTTGGGGTCGGCTTCCAGTCTAACTGGATTCAGCTATCCAGAATACCAGTATTTCACATAGAGCGATTGCCTATCTGACCTCCACAACCCAGTAACTGGGTAATACGATACCCCTTGGTAACACTGGTTGTCAGACTTTCAGGCTTCTGACGATCCGTAAAATTGAACACATTTATACCCCAACTGCAACTTTGCCTTGCGTTCATTGTGGGAATCGAACCCATGACCCATAAACACAGCAGCCACTTGCCCAACCGCTGCATTGATTCCACAAACCCATTATATCTTAGTGTTTTGTTTCACAATACTAAATCTTTCAACATCTCACCTCTGTACTAAATTTCATGAGAATCTGTTCAGCCGTTACGGCGCTATTGAGTAACAAACATACATCGGAACATCGTATTTATAGTAGTAGTATTATAGTGTCTGGTCTGGCAATAATTATTAAACAGATGCTGGTGTGCGTAAGCTGAATTAATAGTGTTGTTCTTACGTCGTACATCACTATTAATCTTACTCTTAATGACACTGGCATGTTTTTTTTCAGTAGTTATTTAGTATTCTTCTCTGAGAAGCTATCAACAATCCTTCTTCGTATGTCTGCCGTCGTCTTAATTTATTAATGGCGGATCGTATGGGTTAATAGTAACGAACTAACTCTATTTTACATAGCATAAGCAAAGAATATTTAGCCTATAATGTTCCCACTGCTGGGACACAGGACTCCTCTCTGTGAGAGGGAGTGGGCTGTAATCCACCACTTGGGCCCAGTGTGGGTTGGTAGATGTCACATGTCTTCGAATTTTTATTTCTAGGACATGCTGGTTTCCTCATAATATGTTCCATCATCAAAAAATGTACACAAAGTAAAGCGCCTATAGCACCGTACTCACATACGGTTTTACTCGATTGGGCAGATATGTCGATAAAAAATCACGGCACGGGCTTTCGTCCATACATTCAGCATTTACATAAAGAGCGACGCGCGACGTTCAGTTAGGTATTCACCGAACCGTTCGAGCCAAAAGATGTCAGTGAGCTGAATAAAGGGAGACAGTGGCTGCATTTAGCAAGGCTTGAAATTCTCAATGGTAAAATAACTATATGAAGAATTACTTTCTATGATTGCCCCATTAATAAAAAAAAACCGGTCAAGAGCGAGTCGGACTTATAAATGACGTTGATGATTTCTGAAAAACTGTGCTATTTAGAGGCAATGTTTTATTTTTCCTGTAATCTTTACATAAACTTCTAACACATAGAATAATTTCAGATTTTTATTTATGCAAACTTCGGAGAGCGGACTCCGGGGGGAATGGTTTT
This sequence comes from Tiliacea aurago, assembly GCA_948098905.1. Classification (NCBI taxonomy): domain Eukaryota; kingdom Metazoa; phylum Arthropoda; class Insecta; order Lepidoptera; family Noctuidae; genus Tiliacea; species Tiliacea aurago. The sequence continues at coordinate 24,350,165 of OX402582.1, forward strand.
TTTTAAATTTTTCTTTAAAAGTCGGAAACCATGCTGCCTAAAAAAAAAATGTTTGAGAACGTGCAACAGTGTTATTTCATAATATGATATTCCTTTTGCAAAAAAAGGTATATCTTTTTTTATTTATTTCTTGTTTGCAAAATTGTTGGGCAAACGTCATCTAAAACTATTCTAAATTTCAAGTTGATAGCATTAGTAGTTCTTGAGATATCCAGGTGTAACAGACAGATAGACAGACAGACAGACTTAGTAAAGTAAAGTAAAGTAAAATTTTATTTGTTTCAACATGGTGTACATTACATTATTATCTTACATTGCATGCAAGATAATATGAAATACAGAAAGTTCTAACATGTTCAGCCGCATATCGTGGCGTACAAATTGGTAGGAAGAGATGGTGAACAAACCGTGATAATATTCATCAAAATTAAATTATAGAAATTATAAAATCATCATTATTAATTAAAGATTAAGTATCATTACAATTCAGCAAGCATATTTTTTAGATAAAAACTTTAACTTGAACTTTTTAGGGTTCCGAACCAAAATGGTAAAACGGAACCCTTATGGTGAGACTAAGTCTGTCTGTCTGTCACACCTGGATATCTCAAGAACTACTAATGCTATCAACTTAAAATTTAGAATAGTTTTAGATGACGTTTGCCCAACCATTTTGCAAACAAGAAATAAATTTATAAAAATATATCTTTTTTGCAAAAGGGACTGAAAAGGGATCTTAAAAATTTGAAGTGGGGCTACTAGGGCATTTGGGGTATCATATGAAAGAACGCTGTTTGCACATTCTTAAACATATTTTTTTTTTAGACGGTATAGTTTCCGACTAAAAATGTGAAAAAAAATACCGTCTCACCCCCGTTATGTCCGAAGTTTGCAGAGATAAAAATCTGAAATGATTCTATATGATAGAAGCTTATGTAAAGATTACAGGAAAAATAAAACGATGTCTCTAAATAGCACAGTTTTTCAGAAAGCATCAACATCATTCGTACGGAACCCTCGGTGGCGAGCCTGACTCGCTCTTGACCGGGTTTTTTTTTTCGCTATAGTCAGGCATTGTTAGACGTAGTCAAGCAACGGCCGAACGTTCGGCCGATACTTTAGATTTATGTTCGGAGTAGACCCCCTGAGTACGGAGCTTATCAGGGTTCGAACCTACGGCCTTCAACTTGTAATTCGCGGTCATTACCACTGGGCCACCACTGCTCTCTCTCTCATTTTACATACACTTATAATTTTCCTACTGCTGGGGCTAAGGCCTGCTCTCTGCAAAAATGAGAGGGCCGTGATCGACCACGCGGGCCCAGTGCGGTTTAAATACAGTGAATGTCACCATTTCTATTCATAACTATTTATTAATATCATGTCTTCAAAATAATTATTGTCCCTTATTTATTTGTGTCAGTTATTTTAAGACGACACACATCGTTATTCTGGGGAAGTCCGCAAGAAAAACGAATAGTTCTAGCATGAGTCATAAACGTTATATGTGGGAAATAGTTAAATACCATTAGTTACTATAATAGTCCCTAAATTATTATGATGCTACTACAAACTCTACTGGACTTGATCTATGTAAAAATTCTTTGATCTACGGAAATGGAAATGCAGATCGTTAATCTTTTATTTTTCTTGTTGTGCTATTTATGAACTGTGAAGAATCAAGACAAGTACAGTAAGATTCACGAAAGATGACCACGGCGCAGAAGGCATATTTAGGTCCCTTTGGAGGTGCGAGGTGAGGCGCGGGCGGAATGCGTCAAGACCGGAGCGACGCCATTGGTGCGCAACCAACCTTAAAATATTATTTTGTCTTAAGTCTTTTCTTCATGAGTGTAACGAGCGCAGACGGCCGCCATTTGTGGTCATCTTTCGTGAATCGTACTGTATAGCTGCTGTAACATTGAATAAATACGTTCTACGTAAATTAATTCACATAGATGTTTGTTTGATGATGATGATAAAACCGGAGCCTGTATCCAAATGTTGGAAAAGGCACTGTAACTTCTGAATAGTTAGTTACGTCATATATTGTATAATGTAACCATTTTTTTATATTTGAATTATATAACAACTAGTTAAAGAGTAAGTAAAAGTAAAAATGGTTATAGATACACTATATGACGTAACTAACTATTTACACTAGGTACTAAATTAAATGACTAACTAACTAAATATACAAATAAATACAAAAAACCAAAGGTCACTTAGGCGTCGAACTACTCGTCCGCATCGTTGTCATTCGGAAACGTGTCCAGAAGGCAATGCTAACTAATTGGCCAAAGAACGAGCCAGCCCTCTGGTCACGTGAAGTGTCGACCAGCCAGCAGGAAATTTCCGTAAAAAGGAGATGCTCACTGTGGCCCCATTACCCGAGCGTTTCGACCCCAAACGGCTCAAAACTGTAGTAACCCACAAGGTTTGCGTCGCTGGAGGGTCTCAACAGCCGCAGCAGCGCCGCCTGCACGGCCCATCGTGCTTGGAACATGAGATGGCATAAGGGTGTTGACACAGGTTGCGTCCCACACCACACCACATCAGATATATCAGATCAGAAGTTATCTTCTTCTAGGGGGTGGCGAAATAGGTCATAAGATAGATGGTCAAGAAGATAGGTCGTTAGACCTTCCTTAGTCACCTTACCACTATATTTCGCTTCAGCGCAAGACCTTGTTCAGTTACTGATATTTGACGACTCATGGAATGAGCACCTACCTCTAATATGTTGATCTCCCTGGGACTCAAACTGCAGCGGTCTGGTTTCGGTGGGGGAGGCGGTTCAGGCAGCTCACCGGCTACCCATCGAAGCTTGCGTTCCATTTCACTGCAGCGCCTGACCTCACTGACATAGCGACGCTGGAAGTCGTTGACGTGGGGGTTTAACTGTGGGAGAAAGAAAAATAAAGTTTAAATAAGATATGAGTTTTTAGAGGCATGAGGAACAGGGTGTAAAGTTCACTCATCCTCCATAGAAAAGGGAGGATCCTTCGACCAGACGGGTGTTGTGTCTGGTGGGCAACTGCGCAACGGTTGATGTTGACGGTAGACGTTGTTTAAATGCTAGTCGCGCGGTAAACTCTGATTGCGTGATGCAGGATTTTATGTGACGTCAGTGTGACGCGTAGTTCGCATGTGGCGATGTTGATGCCGCTACAAGTTTGTTTATAAAAGAAATAAATTATGCCATTATACTCCACATTTTTTGTCAGATCCCTAGACAATTATTTGTCAGATTTTTTGTGAGATACAGAATGTGCGAATAAAAAAATTGTGAGGAAACAGACATGACATACAACCAAAAATATGAAGACATCTGATTCATCAACCCGTACTGGGCCTATAGAGAGAGAAGGACTGTGTCCTAGCACTGGAAATATTAGAATAACAACTACGGTGATCATGTTATTTGAAATTTCATATATTCCAGCTTCTGCCCGCGAATTCGTCTGCATGGAATTGATTGTTCCCCGATCCACCGCATCTTCGTGTTCGCCTGTTCTTTTATTTTTTTTTCTCATTGCTCGGCTACTAAAGTTTATAGCGTGATGTTAAATAACCTTTAACCTTCCTCAACATTTGGGCTATAAAAAAACAAAAAAAAAAATGTCCTACTTTTAGTTTCAGAGATTAGCGCGTTCAAACAAACCAACAAACTCTTCAGCTTTATAGTATAGATTCAAAACTTAATCCAACTCTGTGACGAAGATGCAAAAAGCACTAGAACATTTCGTAGTGGTAAATATGCAAATATATACGCACAAATTAAAAAAAAACTGCAGCCTGTCCCTTTCAAGCCCCTTTACAACATGTAAATTTCAAGGTGTTACTATCATTAGAAGTTATTAGTTCCCACTTATGCTTGCTTAACAAAGCACTCTTCAATTAGTTTTAACGACGGTCTAGTTACTTTATATTGGTAGTGTCATTTTATTTGCGACTAGCTTATGCCCGCGACTATGTCCGCGTGAAATTATTTATTTTAAAGTGTAGTATCCCGAATCCCATCAGTGAAAAAAAAAACGGAATCAGTACTTCCGAAGATTACCCGCTACATACAAACTCACTTTTACCTCTTTATAGAGTATAGAAGTGCCAATTTATTCGCAGGGTATATACAGGGTCAAAGTAAATAAGCTAGTGAAACTCCGCAGACATGATGGGTATCGATATATTAACACGACAAAATAAAATAAAAAAGATTTGATGATTTTATTTTGGGGTCAACGGACCTCTGGTAGCGTTGTTACTTGAAGTATGAGCTGTGAAAATAGGTTTTCTTTTGTTTTATCTTGTTTAGATATCATACCCATCACGTCTGTGAAGTATACAGAAAAAATAATGGAGTGACTACATGCGGTTGAAGAACCCAAAAAAACTCATCAAATATTTTTTTTTTTGTTTGATAATGTTTAGATATCGATACCCACCATGCCTGCAGAGTTTCTTTAGCTAATTTAATTTGACCCTGTAAATGTAGAGACTGCTTTATTGAAATGTCGCTACAAGGATTGTGTTTGTTATTTAATTGACAGGAATAGCATACCATGAACACAGACTCCACCGACATGTGAACGTCGAGGCAATTCAGCTGTTAGACAACATAAATATAGTGCGAAGACTAGAACGAATAAAACCATTTGAGTTAGTGTAGTGTAAAAAGTGTAGAAATAATGGTGACAATGACACTCATATAACACATGAACAAAGTGTTTTTATTATAATATCAGGCTAAGAAAGTGGAACGGACTTGTGTAAAGTGCAATAAACACTATTCTAAGTTTTAAAATAATTAGGTATCACATAAAAAATTAGGTTAGATTAAAACTGCTTATTAGTCAGTTGTTACTGAAACTTTTTTTTATCTCGAATCACAGTAATTTTTTAGTATTGTTACCTTGATGCATATAGTAAACATGGAAAAATACCAAAAAAAAACTGAGTTTTCAGGAAAGCTCGGAAAATGCGGATCGTTTTAACGATCAGTAGTAATAGGCAGGTAGGTTAACGCTCATATAACTACCACTTTATCGATTGTATCCTATTTTAAATTAAAGAAACAGTTATAATTATGAAAAAGGCTTTATTATCTAAATATAAAACGTTAATTAACAACAAATTTGTCATTTCCAGTAGTTATCTGAGCGTTGTCACAACAGTGGAGGTGAGTCATGATAAATGTGAATCTATCCCTTGACATGGCGTTATATATAATACTAAAATCAGTGTCTGATGATTTCTCCCAGTACATGTATCTTCGGGGAACTTCGATATATCCACTGTAAAGAAGTATAGCAAGGAAACACTTCATTTCACTCGTTGTCACATTGCCCACTTTGTTCTTTTGAATCGCGTAAATATTTGTATATTTGACCAATAATTCGATAACAGAGTCATCAAACATACAGTCAAAGTAATACATGGGTGTTTGAAGGTATCTTGGCCCATGGTTTTCTTGCCATTGTGGTCGGTCGCGAGGATTATGGCGATTTCTCCAAGTATATGTTTGATTTTTTGGTACGGTTGGATCAACAAAAGAAATGGCTGACGTGCTGCTAATAACTGGAGCTGAATTAGATGTAGATGGCTCAAGTTGCCGACCTTCCACAATTAGGGGTTCTTCGGTGGTTCGACTTCTTTTTGCTAAAGAAGACAAGGGTTCACTGTCCTCATCACTTTCGGAACACATGTATTCTATCTCAGCAGGAGCTCTTAGCTGAGAACCTAGATAGAAAAAAATATATATAACAACTGTCATGAGAAAATAACGTAAGGATTTATATGACATCTATATCAAACCTGGAAGATTATTCAGAGTTACAAACTCCTCATCACCAGAATCTTCATCTGTAACATCAGAATTCGCGTTATCTGGTGGTAAAATAGTTATATTTCTTGGAAATGGGGCATCATCATCTAATTGTTCCAATTCGTCAACGATTTCATTGAGAGACAATGGTTTATCGGTATTCCTGGGTCTGAAAGTCAAAAATACACCCCCAAATTACGACCGATCGTTAAAACGATAATCAAATATAATATCATTTGTTTTTTATAAAAGATATAACAAGATCAAATTTTAATTCACAGTTTTGTTAGACAGGTTATAAATTTATAAAAAAACGTGCATAAAATAAATTTCAATCACAAGCTAATTTGTAAACTTACCGTTTTGACGACATAGTGAAAGTTAATTACGCCAATACGGACTAAAATACAAACGCACTTCAAAATTATGATCATAAGATAATTTTCTATGCACCGAAACACTGTCAAACGATCACTGCAGCGATTGGTATATATACAATAAGCAAAAGTTATCCGCTCGTTATTATTTTTAAATTGAGGGTATTCCCCAGTATTTTTTTTGATCTTTATAACGATCGGTCGTTTGGCTAGATTGTAATTAATTATTATTAAGAACTTGGTTCTTTTTAATAAAGCACAAAAAAAAAACATTCTCAAAATTTTTTTTTAGGCAGCGTAGTTTCCGACTTTTGATGAAAAATTTAAAAAAAAGTACCGTACTCCTTATCTCCGAAGTTTGCATAGATAAAAATCTGAAATTTTTCTATGTGATAGAAGTTTATGTAAAGATTACAGGAAAAATAAAACGATGTCTCTAAATAGCACAGTTTTTCAGAAATCATCTACATCATATATACGTACGGAACCCTCAGTGCGCGAGACCGACTCGCTCTTGACTGTTTTTTTATGCTACTTTTTACTTTTCGTATTTGCAGTGGGTATCCCAAATAAAATAATATGTTTCTTTCTTTAAAGCCAAGCGGAGATAACAGACGCAACACAACGCATTTTTCTTTAAAGCCAAGCGCAGATAACAGCCACAACACAACGCATTTTTCTTTAAAGCCAAGCGCAGATAACAGCCGCAACACAACGCATTTTTCTTTAAAGCCAAGCGCAGATAACAGCCGCAACACAACGCATTTTTCTTTAAAGCCAAGCGCAGATAACAGCCGCAACACAACGCATTTTTCTTTAAAGCCAAGCGCAGATAACAGCCGCAACACAACGTATTTTTTTTTAAAGCTAAGCGCAGATAACAGCCGCAACACAACGCATTTTCATTAAAAAATGTGCGGTGCAGCCCGTCAGCAGTTTGCGTTGGTTCATAGAAAATTTAGGAAAGTGATGAAGGAAGAGTTTTGCAATGCGGTGCGGCCTGTCCTAGGCTGCGTCAACCTTGAGGGACCACGATAACAAGACAGCTATAAATTAGGTATGAGTTAACAATAACCGCCCTAACGTCAAGGTTCCCGAACATCGCACTATAACCGAATATCGCCGATCAATTACAATTTATCTGCATTTTATTGGAGGCCGCGCCTTCACGAATAACGTGGACGTAAACGTTATGGTTGGCTCCTAATGTTTTATAGCTTTGTTCTTTATATCGGTATCATATGCTGGTTAATATGGGCCGAAGAGGCTTTATTATAAATAAAAAAGATCTTTTAGAGTTTACGATCTTTAACATTTTTCCTGACGCGTTCTGTGGGAGAGATTTAGTGAAAAGGAACAGAAGTGTGTAATAGCAAGTGACAGCGAGAGCATGGAATAAGTAAGTACTTTTTAATAGCAAATTGGGATATGGAAGGGTAATTAGAGCCGTACCGGATAAGCTATAAACTATTATTTTTTTCAGTTAGAAATTCGCTTAAACTGTAGTATGCTTTGTCCGCTAAAAAGCTAAGTATTGCTATAAAAGTTTCTTATCAATGGTAGGTAATTATTTGTAATTTAGTAACAGATTAACCGTCTCGTTGGTTAAGCGCTACTGCTGCGCATGAGGTCCGGGGTTCGATTCCTATGTCGGGCCAAGTGATATTGAGGTTTCCCGACAGGGATTTTTCAGTAGCTGCTCGGAGTTTGGATTTGAGCCCGGTTGATGGCAATAGGCTCGGCCCCCATTACTTGGGACTTAAACTTAAACATAACTGGTGAACTGTGTGCGTACTATAAGCATACCTCTGCCGAACCTTTTGGGGAAAACAGGCGTAACACTACGCCTGTTTTCCCCAAAAGGTTCGGCAGAGGGCCTTAGGTACTCAAAACATTTATTTCAATTAAACCTATTAAGTACCTACAGGTACTTTTGAATTGTCCTATATGTTATGTAACTTCGTCAAGGCCACATTCAACAAAGGTAATGTTTAAAGTTGGAATGACTTTAAACATTACCTTTGTTGAATGTGGCCAAGTTTAATTATAACACAGGTACTCGTATTGTTTCCTAAGTGGGCCCCTGTTGTCATAATAGAAGACATGACTATATTAAGCACCATTTTGTTCTTATCACGATGATGTAATTATAAAGCCAACGTTGTTAAAATGTTAGTAATAAACTTTCTCCGGAGCGTAAACTTTATAATTGATTATAATCTCGCGTTTTAAACTGATTTTATGTACCTACACAACTGATGAATCAAGAAAGTGAGATGATACAGTAGAATGTCTGGTGAAAAACGAAACTACATGATGTATATCGTCTAGCTTGAATTTCAACTGAAAGCGGTGCTCAATGCAGGCAGGGCCTCAAGTCTTCTACTACAATAGTGTCAGAATGGTCGATCATTGATTTCATAATTGTTGATTTTGACAAGTTTGGTAATCTACTATTATAATGGCTATTATAATGGTTTCTTAATTTATATAAATGACCTCCCAAATTTCACTGAACAAAAAATGGTACTCTTTGCAGACGATAGCACAGCTATTATTGAATGTAATAATCCAAACAATTATCAAAATGACATTAATAATTCTCTATATAAAATAATAAATTGGCTTAATGATAATAATCTTGTAATTAATTTAAATAAAACTAAAGTTATGCACTTTCACCAACGGCTTGAGAAACCAATAGTTAATGTTGCGTATAATTATACTGAAATAGAAGAAGCAAGTACTGTAAAGTTCTTAGGTATAACTATAGATGATAAACTGACTTGGAAACCTCATTTAGAGGAAATCTGTAAGCGATTAAGCAAATCAGCATATTTGTTACATCAACTTTCGAAAAAAGTAAATACTGATACACTGTTAACAGCCTATCATGGACTAGTCGCCTCAGTTCTGCGGTATGGTGTTATTTTTTGGGGACAGCCAACAAACAGAGAAATTGTTTTCAGGATACAGAAAAGATGTTTACGTTCTATGTGTGGTTTAAAAACAACAGATAGTTGCATTCTGTATTTTAAAAAGTTAAAAATATTACCCCTACCAGCTCTATACATTCTGGAAACTGCATTATTTGTGAAAGCAAATCCACATTTATTTAAAAAACTATGTGCAGTAAAGAAAAGCCGATACGTGCTCAATATATTAACGAATTATGTCTTGTGAAATGTAAAACTTCTCTAATGAAGAAAAGTTTATTTGGTGTTGCTCCACAATTACCTATATAATAAAATACCCGATGAAATAAAATGTATGCCACTGCAAAAGTTTAAAAAAACACTTAACGGGTTACTACTTGAAAGATGCTATTATACTCTAGATGAGTTTCTTAATGACGAATCTATATAATTATAATGCTGACATAAATTTTGATAATGTACATTAATACTAATCTTTTGAATTTAATTGACTGAAATGTTTGACATGAAATGAAATTGACTCAGAATAAATTGTAATAAAATTTAATTTGCATGAATGTGTTAATAAAATTAGGTAATGAAATACTGTATTGTAATACATTTATCATTGTAATTGAATAATACTCACTTTGATTGTTTTTACTCATCAAATATTTGTATGTCAATATTGGCAAAACATAGCGCACTTCCTAATTTTTAAGATCTTTGTCTGTAATTACCTATGTTTAACAAATAAATTATTCTTATTCTTCTTATTCTTAATGGCGTCATTATGACTTTTCAATGGTCGGCCACTGACACTACATTGAAAGAAATTTCATTTATTGGTAATCTCGTACATAATGACAAATGAATCACATTTCTAATAATGGCAATACGACCACGCCATTATAATAACACAATTAAAAAGAGAACATTGACCGACCAATGATCGACCATTATGAATTTAGCAGATTACGAACTTTTAGCAAAATGACAATGGCATGGCAATGGGATCGTGTTGGAATGACTGAATTTATAAAAATAGCAGACTTGGGCCCCAGGTCAGCATTACAGCTCCGATAATATAATATTTGCGTGATTGTATACTCGCCAGATGAGAGCAGTAGTGGCCCAGGGGTAACGGCCACGACTTACGATTTCTGGGTCATTGGTTTGAGCCCTGACAAGCGCTTCACTTTGTATAAATTATTTAATTACCACTGCTCTTAAAACGATGAAGGAAAACATCGTGAGGAAACCGGCATGTCCAAGAACAAAAAATTCGAAGACATGTGACATCTACCAACCCGCATTGGGCCTGCGTGCTGGATTACAGCCCGTTACCTCTCATCAAGAGGTGGTTTGAGACCCAGCATGGGAACATTTATAGGCTTACTAGCTTTTGCCCGCGGCTTCGCTCGCGTTAATTTAGAATTTGGCAATCAATTCGGGTTGTAGTCTGCTTGTAATAATATAATTCAATCATGATTCGAAAGACAGTTGGCCATCTATTATCATAATAACGTTATTGTAGTTTTCCTCGGGAACAGTACTTTTTTTCGGGATGAAAGGTATCCTAAGCCCGTTTCTGTGCACCGGACTATATATGCAAAATTTCAGGATGATCGGTTCAGTGGTTTAGGCGTGAAAAGGTAAGAAACAAACAAACTTACTTTCACATTTATAATATTAGTTAGGAAGTTAGGATTATGCTATACTCGCCAGATACCTATTAAGTAGAGCCATGGGCCATAGGGAATGGATAAAAGGGTAACCAAGACACTTATCTCTGCACTAGTAAATTGTCAGGGTAATTATTAAAAAAATATTTAAAAATCCGGCCAAGTGCATGTCTGAAATGGTCTTTGGAGGATAGAACTACACAAAGAATGGGTCTGTTCAGTCATTGCAAGCATTAGTCCGTAATCTTGTAGCTCAACTCAGGACTTAAGGAGGTCAACTTGATTTTTTGCACTAGCACTGGAGGTGACGAAAACGTGGGGAAAATACGAATATAATATGGCTATCATCTTCAAGAAGGACCTACAGCAATTATCCAACATTTATAAATAATCTTTCAAGAACACAACTGTCATATTTATTGCATAAATTCTAATTAATTCATCAGATGATGGTATGTTATGCACATCGTATGAATTTAATATAGTCAACAAGGTGTCTGTTGATAACACTTTACAATGTGCGATGTAAAATTGCAATAGTCATTGTCGTTTCAATTAAAAACAATAATTATTTATATAAGTGGACACAATTGGACGGGTCAGGAGATTGTGAGACTGGATCTTAAGTGGGATTATGTCTTTAAAGATAGCTTACACATCTACGAGTTAGGTCCTGAATCACTGACTCGTCGCCCAGCCCAAACACTTGAATCAAGAAAGCAGAAAAATGAGAATGTTTACTTATATTGTAGAAAAGGAATAAGGCTGGGTTTTACATACATAAAAATGAGAATGTTTACCTATATTGTAGACAAAGAAAAAGGCTGGGTTTTACTCACAGAAAAATGAGAATGTTTACCTATAATGTAGACAAGGAATACGGCTCGGTTTTACGAAATTCCAACGAGATAGGGAATATAGGGTGTCCATAGGGACATACATTTCCTATTCCTAAAGTTATTGGCAAAAAAACTGTGGAGCACCAGCCATGCGTGGATGACCTACAAAGAACCGTAGGTAAGACTAGGGTCTCCTGGGGTGTTGAGAGTCAGGTCTGGGCGATTCTCAGGCAGCATAACACAAAAGGGCGGAAGCCATTATTAGGCAGTAGATGGAAAAAAGCTACTAATGATGATGATAGTGAGCCCTAACGCCAGAACTATTCGAGGGAGCTGTGTGAGGAGGCAAGATGAGAAGATGTTGAGTTATACCTATTATGATTAATATGGATTATGTAAATGTATGTATGTAAACAAGACGTCTCTCTGCGTATCTGATTAGTGCATTTATAACTCGGGAACCACATAGAACTACGTGATTTGGTTTTTAAATTAATAGGTATATGGTAACTTTCTCTGGTTTGGTTATGATTTGTTATGTTCAGTATGGTAAGGTAACATATTGCTCAGCAGCTAGTTGTTAATAAAGGACCTATGAATATACATACATAACCCCATGGGGGTAGGCAAAAACTACAGAACGAAACCAAAACTTATGAAGATGATGCACACAATACTAGTAATAACTCTTATCAGCATCCACGTATTGAGTATTATCTCAACCGGTGACCCGCGTGTTATGTTTGACCCTTTAATTACGATACTATAGTTGATAAGGAAAAAAACATACAGTAAAATGTTAACCCAACTTACATTTCTCTTTCTATTTATTACAGTAGATTACTTTTATGGATAGATTAGCGAAAACGTTACTTTTATAAACGCATATTCGTGTAATTTTAATGTAAATGAAGTGAGACCAATAGAAGATTATTTTATTTTATGATCAGAGCCGGTCTACTTACTTAGGTAAAAATATTTGGTGAAAATATTGGCATCATTCAACCTGATACTAGAGATTGATAATATTGACATCATTTAATCTGATGCCAGAGATTGACAATATTGACATCATTGAACCTGATGCTAGAGATTGACAATATTGACATCATTCAACCTAATGCTAGAGATTGACGTTATTGATATCATTCAACCTTATGCTCGATATTGTCAATATTGACATTATTGAACCTGATGCTAGAGATTGAGAATATTCACATCATTCAACCTGATGCTAGAGATTGACAATATTGACATCATTGAACCTGTACCCTAATTGCGTAACACAGTTTGAATCGGAATCGGAATGATTTTGAAGTATATTGCTAATCCATTGCTTCTTATGGTAGAAAAAAATGCTGTTGAACTGTCAAATTGAAACCGATTCCTACTGATTGTGTGTTACGCAATTTGCCCTCTGATGTTAAAGATTGACAATATTGACATCATTCCACCTGATGCTAGAGATTGACAATATTGACATAATTGAACCTACGTTACGGTGACATTTTTACAGAATAGATCGACTGTTGATTTTATGATTAATTGTATAAGAGTTAAAGTTAAAATTGATACGACATATCATAAAATATTTACTTCAGAGCTGTGAGTTCTATAAATAAATGTTGAATCCAATAATTGATACTGTGAAGAACTAATTACGCTCAAACAGAGTATAAATAAGGGAAGTAGGTTTTAAAAAAAGGTACTTTTAATAATAACATTTCTGTATAAATCGCCACTTTATCAGTTTTTCCTCACACGTAAAAGTACATACATATCACGAGAGCCAATTCACCAGATACTTGAGAAGAATGACGTGAACCCACGAGACGTAAGAACAAGACTATACACTAGTGGCTGATAAAATGTAGTGCATTCTTTTAAGAACTGTACCTACAACTTGTCGTTGGTCCTGGCATTTAAGGCGACGATAACCGACTTTTAATGATTTTATACCGAATAGCACGTCTAAACGAGTAGTGTTAATGATTTGAAAAAAATATATGTTAAATTAGAGCATTTCCTCAATAACTTAATATGTGAATATTTTAGTTTATGTTTATATTACATAGTGAAATTAATTTGTAAAGTTATGTCTAACGCGGATAAAAAACTGAGAATGGCGCAAAAGCTAACAAGCGTATTTTTCTGAAACCTTCACCAATTTAAAGATAATTTAATTATTGATCTTTTAGTATACGCGTTTTATTAAAATCCTTTTGTGTTGTGTATAATAAACTAATAATGCGTCAAATTGGGGACAGCGCTCCTTGATGGGCGAGTCCTATTACTGGCTGAACGTACGACGCGTTGCGTGAGCTCAGTACAGAACACGCAAGCTAACCACTCAAGGTCACTGACTTATATCTGAGTCTTAAAACACCACTAGGCATTGGTACATAATCTCCACTTTATCTTAGGACATAAAGTTGGCAACCCTAGGTACAGCCACCAAGCAACATTATTGTTACCGGTAAGAAGGATATAAAGTCCATTTCACGAAAGAAGTCCCGCAGACGTGGCGCTGCAGGCATGGGTTATTTTAGGAATGTTGCTAACTTAGCGTATAATAATAATTAGTTCCACTTATTTCCGCGGGACTTCTTTCGTGAAATGGACTTTACGTAGGTTTCGGCGTCACTACGGGGACATGAGGACTTTGTTGCGCCACTTCTTCTTCCCAGCTAAATGACTAGGAAGTAGTGAAGGGCGGGCGTTTTGGGAAACTGACAAATATAATTTTGACGTTAAAAAAGTGCTGATTATCAGCATAGTTTGGATATTCTACTTTTGATTTTAATTTTTTTACATTAAAAGGTCGGTAATTTATCAACAACTAGTTGTTGGCCGCGACTTCGTCTGCGATCCATGATAAAAAGTAGCCTATCTCCTTCCCCAGGTCATGGTCTACTCATGTGCCAAATTTCATTCAAATCCGTTCAGCCGTTTTAGCGTGAATGCGTAACAAACAAACTTACTTTCGCATTTATAATATTATAGATTAGTTGAGATTTCCTTGATGTTGCAATATCCATAGATGGTTGTACCAACAGTTACCACTTGATAAATGTTTCCACCGCCATCAATATTTTCATTATTTTTATCGATAAAGGGTGTGTTATTTTGATATGAGAGTGCGTTCACTGTGGGGTTTTGCCGCTGTCAAAACTGTACACTTGTACAGTGCTATCTTGAAATAATAGTGGTTTAAATATGAAATTGCCGTTTTAATGTACTGGCCACTTTGATTTAAAATTAAAACTGCATGCTGTGAGATTTCAGAGTGAAACTTTTTTCACACGATATTTGAAAAATGTACAACGTTCGATTGTTTGACTTTCAATTGTTTTTATTCAGGTTTTAAAGTAAAGATGGATACCATGATGGATACATTGAATATTTGAGTAATTATTATTATTATTTATTAACTACGTTTACAAAAAACTTAACATAAGGACTTTGCCCCGCAAAACCGACGTAGAACTAATTAATGCAGCAGAAACAGCTCGCGATATCAATGCTGTATTTGGAGACGATATGGCTTTTTTTTTTGGGTGGGAAATTATCAAAAAACTTCTCCCGCTCTGGGCGGAGCGGGAGGGCGTGTCAGACTTTTCCTGACTAAAACCCACCCATGTTCCTTCCGGTGCCTGTGTGCCAGGGCCACGATATCCCTTTCAGACAAACTCGCAACCCTGGCAGGCATTGGCCCAGATGGATCCCGTCAATTCATGCTAACATCTCTTCAAGGCGCGGCTAATGAACGGATCATGCATTTTTGGTGTAATCGTTTTTTTAGTGGAAATTTGGACTTGAAGAATGAACCCAGAGGAAGACCAGCTACTAAAATAAGGATGAATTAAATGAGACGGTTTAAGCCGATACGTATCAAACTACCAAGGAATTAGCGGCATGGTTTCATGTTAGCATACCCACAATATTGACCCATTTGCATCAAATCAGTAAGATAAAAATGCTAGGAAAATCGGTGCCCCATGACTTGACTGATCTGCAGAGAGAAGCGCGCGTTGAAGCTTGCCTTTCCTTGTTGAACCAGCACATAAATTACAGGATTTTGGAGCGAATTGTGACGTGTGATGAAAAATAGATTCTTTACTATAATCGCAAGCGAACAACGCAATAGCTGACTCCAGGTCAAACGGCCCACCCAACAATACCCCAAAGCGAAGTATATCCATAGAAAAGTGATGTTAACTATTTGTTGGTTACTGCATGGTGTAATTCACTACAGCTTCCTCAGATCCGGTCAAGCAATAAAAGCAGATGTTTACTGTACTGAACTCGCCCCGACTCGTCAACCGATCTTCACCACTATTGCTGCATGATAACGCAAGACTTCACACTGCTCGAGAATCCGTCTTTACACAATAGAACCTACACTTAGAAACCTTCCGTCATCCTCCGTACTCAACCGATTACCATTTTTGCCGCGGTTTGGACTTCGAACTATGCTTGGAGTCTCTCTGAGGGATCAAATCCGGAACGAGGTGATCCAGCAGAGAACCAAAGTTGTCGACATAGCCCACAGAATAAGCAAGCTAAAGTGGCAATGGGCCGGCCATATTAGCCGTAGAATCGATGACGGTTGGGGTAGACGTGTTCTTGAGTGGAGACCGCGAATCGGCAAACGTAAGGTGGAGCGCGATCTTCGCAGGGTGGCTGGTGGCAGCTGGATGAGAGTTGCCGAGAATCGAGCTGAATGGCGTGCAATTTGAGAGGCCTATGTCCAACAGTGGACTGCTATGGGCTGATGATGATGATCATATCTGTCCTTCAAGATACAGGATTTTCCTAGTTTGAAGGGCTTACTCAGTAGTAATAGCCATACCCATCCCTTATTCATACAAACCTGATGTTACCTAGGCTAAGTTTTTTTTTTTAAAATAAATGAAAAAATAAAAATTATTACAGGATAAGAAAGCTTGGAAACATGCTGGTCCAGCTCCATAGGATAATCTAGAGTCTAGACAAAATCAAACAGGCTGCTATTGTATAATTTATTATTTGTATGACATTGATTTTACATTCTGTGATTACCTTCACTCACACACAGCCTTATCATTTTTTTTTTTTAGGAAAACATACTTTTACGATGTTTGTAAATATATTATGTGAGCACCACCAGTATCTATCTCATAATTAAATTATGAGATCATTGCTTAATTTTTTTTTTATCTTTTGTTGTATAGTAATTTTATTCTAGATGCATCGTTTTCACATATCACCAATCAAACACAATCTTAAACAAAATATTGTAAAACTTCTTTAAAAGAGTAACGGTGGAGTTTCTTGCCTATTCTTCTCCATACGAAACTACCTTTTGGAAGGGGCGACTAGAATCAATTTAATTTTTTTGTAAATTTTGACGTTCAAAAGTGCCTCAGTGCCTATTAGAAATAAATAATTTAACTTTGACTTTGATGATGAAAAATTGTCTTCCCAGGAAGCAATACAAAATGCTCACACAGTTTGTTGAATCCCACGTCAACATCAAAATCAAAATGGTAAGAATTTTTTAATTTCGCGGGCTGCCTTTGCAGATCCATCTTATTTCTATGCGTTATATTGGCTTTTGTGAGTTTAAGGACAAGACGTTGAATAATAAAGGTCACCAAATCAAAATTAATTACTTAAAAGACCTTCTAGCTAGACCTCCACCTGAGTGAAACGATCAATCGTTAATAAGCTAGCCTTCACGAAAGCCATTTATAAATCAGTAGGAATGTCTGTCTGAATTAAACACAAGCCGAGCCGGGTGCAATCGATAGTTTGATGACGAACATAAAATAGACAGAAGTTCCATTGCTAATAAGAAGGAAATGAATAACTGTGGGCGAAAATTAAAGGATCTTGAATCACTGCAGCAGCAGATTCTGGGCTGTTTATAAGAATCATTCATCAATGATAGTTATATTAATCATAATTCATAATTTCAGCCGAAAGATGTCCACTGCTGGACGTAGGCCTCCCCCAAAAGGTTGCAATAATCGCCACGCTTGGCAGACGGGTTGGCGATCGTAGTATGGTGTTAAAATGGATAGAGAATGCTGCTGCTTATTCTCTAGTACGAGTAAGTCCCTTAGTAGCCTTTTACGACACCCACGGGAAGAAATAGGATGGTGCTATTCTTTACGTCCGGCACCAAACGGAACAATTAGATTAATACGTGAAGCGAAAACTTTGCAACCCTTTTTATGAAAATTACGCGGATGAAGGAGTATGAAATTTGGCACAGTTAAAGTTTATATGGAGGAGTGCAGAAAGCTAATATTTTTATCTAATATGCATTAGAAATAAATTAAATTAATATAAAAAAAACATTACACATACTACCATACGTTTGATACACACATAGTACCAGGGCCTGATGACTTGACGATAGGTGACAGAAGAGACAGCTTGAGCATGGAATAATTAAGTACTTTTTAATAGAAGCGAGCGTTTTTTTTTAATTTATAACAAAATACTTATTGACATTCTGAGCACTAAGGAACTTCCAGTATTTAAAAATAAATTACGAAACTTTTCAATTGTTAAAGCATACTACACAATCCAAGATTTCTTGAATTATTGATTGATTTGTTGACCATGTATTAATTTCACTGTTTTTTGATATTTTGACATTTATGATAACTAATTTGACATGTAAAATAATTATAATGCCAATACATAATTATTGTATGGCTATTAGACAGGACATATTGGAACTTTAATTTATTGTTAAGACCTTGTAACAAACATATGCCCACAATAAAGATATTTTGAATTTGAATTTCAATAGCATGGATTTAGTAAGTACTTTATAATAGCATGGAATAAGTGTACTCATGCAATTAGTAAGTACTATATAGATTGTAAGAAGTGGGGGTCGAATTTCGACCAGTGGGCGATCACTAATAAGAATAATTTATCTGTTCAAAAATATACAGACATTTAAATTATATGGTGATACACTATAATAATAGTCTTTATTCCATGATCAGATACTGAACATCTGTGTCTGAACTAGATATAAACTATCTGTATTTCAGAACATAGAATAGAATAGAATAGAATACTCTTTATTATGTACACCATCAAAGTTACAGATATAAATATTGAACATCATCGCTCTTCCCCTGTTGCAGGCGACAATTAGAAATTAACTTTGTTTGATCTCTATACACATCTTTATCACAACCAATCACAGAGATATAAATAAAATAATTTTAAAATAAAAAGAAGTCAAAATAAGGAGAACAATCTTAAATTTGTTGTATAGTGAGATAGAGAATTTGTTCAGTATAGAACGGTAAGAACAGCCTCTTTAATTAGAATGCTAGTCCATGCAATTGGAACTTGAAGAATAATATACCCAGGATTTTGTAATATCTTGATTTAAAAGAGTGTCCTTGAAGTTTCTTGCCTGTTCTTCTCCATAGAGATCCACGTTTTGAAATGCGCAAATAGCTTCATCTTTCTGATGAATTTAATTGAAATAAATGCTTTCCCCCTTATTACAAAACAAGGTTTATCTTCAGACCCAGGTTTAAAACATGGAGCCATTATTAAATTTAGAACTTTATTCCGATTATGGTAACGTTCCTAAACACAAAACTGTCAACTTAGTACCGAACTAAGTTTTCAGTTTTGTATAAAGAGCGGTATTTCAATCACTGTTACGTTCTTATTACAAAAACTGACTCCATGGTTTAAGCCATGTCAAAATATAAATCTTGTTTTGTAATATGGGGGTTTGAGTTTTGGGTTTGAGTTTGGAATAAGCATGCTACTACACACACGGGTGGCTTTGAAAGGATTTTATTGTGGCAAGTTCAAGTCAGATCCTATCTTCTGTTGACCGTCAGAGAACCTTTAGTATGAAGTACAAGCTGTGTTATATGACTGTCCTTCATTCTGCTCCTCTTTCATCCTCCATTTTTCAACGTACCTACTGCTTTCACTCTTTGCGCAATTCTTTCTTTTTTTCGAGCCAATCTGTTTCAAAGGCAGTTGAAATTTTAACATGAACTCATTAAATAATTTCAGCATATTAAACGAAACAAACTATTTAGGCCTTCTTAACAATCTGTCACACGACACAGGTCACGAAAAACACAGACACTCCCTCGAATCGTGCATAATAGTCGACGTGGCACGCGAAATCAGGGGTGGACATGTCGGCCCAAATATTATCCAGGTTTGAAGCGACGGAAGTATCTGCTGTCCTTCTCTATGTTATAGGTACATGGTGACCTAAAATAACGAATATTAATTCGTTTTCGTGACGTCTAAACCACGAGGTGAAACGGGGAAGCGGAACGGAAAGAAAATAATTTGGGAAAGTGGCTTGAGGTGTCCCTGAATGAGTTTAGTTTTTATATGTAAATAAATAAAAGAGGCAATTTTGCCAAATTCCTTATGGCTGACCGATCGTTATTGGTTAATGGTGGGATTCTTGTATCTTTGCCAATAATAAACTTCAACGTGGTTTTGAAGAGGGATTGGTATTTCGTCTAAACTGTGTGGAAGTTTTAATTTAAACGAATTCCACAAAGTGTTATTGGGTTTTTCGGTCGGGAACTTCTCAGTAGCAGTCCAGAGTCAGGATTTGTGCCCGGTTGATGACAATAGGCTCGCCCTCTATTACATGGGACTTAAATATAACTGGCAAAATGTGGGTGAGCTATAGGTACACGTCTGCCCTACCCTGCGGGGAAACAAGGCGTGATGTTAATTAGGTTTTTATTGTTTTTTATTACGTCTTTGAAAACAGGATTTAAGAATGCTGTAAAATGCATGTGTCTTGTGCCTTGCATTAGTTTGAAAATGCTAAGTATGATCATATTGACTGTTTCTATCTCTTCCAAGATTTTAAGAGTCCGTAATACCTCAGCGCAACCTCACTCTTTATCTCGCTTGCACACCTGCTCACGGTCACGCGAGCAACCGAGCCAAGGCGGCAGGGAGTAGGCTCCAAGGCTTCTTTTCCGGTGAAAATAATGGTAATTAAAAAAAACACAGTATCTGCTTTATATTTAGTTCAGTTATTATGCAAAGTTTCATGATCTAATTTGAAGTATTTTTTAATACTAGCGGTTTATTTTTCGTTTTGGAGTAAACATAGTACTTAACACTGTTCACTTACTCACTACTGAACACAGTTACTTAACGGGTGACCACTGAAAATCAGCGCTATGCTGTGGGTCCCCCATAGCACAGCATCATGCTGAGTGCAAGCGTTCTTGTCACAGTCATGACGTGCAGTTTCCGACTATTTGTTTGTTTGTAATAGTACTTAGATCTGTTTTGTGTAACCTTTGAGTTTATTACATATTATGTTTTCGTACGCACGTTTTTTCTGTGACAAATAAAAATATTTTTCTTTCTTTTCTTTTTTTCTAACATTAATCGTCAACTTTACCATAATATTATATATTTATTTCAAAATTAAGGCTGCAGTATTTTCGATATAACGGAGGATGCATGCTAAGCAATTTAAGGTATTGTAGACTCTTAAGTTTAAGAACATTTTTTTCGCTGCGGAGAAGAATTGTGACAAACATCTTCCTAATATTTTAACATTTCACAAGGGGAGTGAGTTCATGTCAATACTTCATCAGTTTTCAATTTGAACTCGTGACCTTTGAAATGGCGTTTCGTATTCATACGCAAGTCTTGCATAAACCCTGATCATTTGTTCCTAAATATAGACCTAATAATACGTCAGAGTGAATGAGAATATGTGAATGAATGAGTGAAGCCAGAACTATGATATTATCACAGCTAATGGAGGAAGTAGCGGGTAGACCTGATAGGTACAATCCCTTAATCGTTTACGTCAATCATAGACGAAGGTGCAGCTATTCTTGTTTCAATCGATTTAGGTCTCAACTATGGATAATGCAGTGCATGTCTAGAAGCTCCTACATATCTTGGAAATTGAACAGTCTTACTTGACAGGCCTGTCAAAAATGAACAGAATTATGATTGTGGTACTGCTTTTTCTTATTCTTGACGTCATAATTCTCTTATTTTGCTTTTCAGTTATTTTAGAGTTCTCATTTTAGTTTAACTCTTAAGGCGACGATAACCGACTTTTAATGATTTTATACTGAAGATCACGTCTAAAAGAGTAGTGTTAAAATAAAAAAATATATGTTAAATTAGAGCATTTTCTCAATAACTTAATATGTGAATATTTTAGATTATGTTTATATTACATAATGAAATTAATTTGTAAAGTTATGTCTAACGCGGATAAAAAATTGAGAATGGCGCAAAATCTACCAAGCATATTTTTCTGAAACCTTCAACAATTTAAAGATAATTTAATTATTGATCTTTAAGTATACGCGTTTTATTAAAATACGCTTTGTTTTGTGTATAATAAATTAATAATGCGTCAAATTGGAGACACTATCACTGCCTGAACGTACGACGCGTTGCGTGAGCTCAGTACAGAACACGCAAGCTAACCACTCAAGGTCACTGGCATATATCTGCGTCTTAAAGAAGCCTTTCCGGATTTATCATCTATTTTTGCATCTTAAAATATACAAAGTTTGACCATGGATATCTTTAGTTTGGATGCTGAATTTCTCTCAGTAATTAATAAATAACATTTATGGCTTATTCATTTTTACAATGATAAACACGAAACTTCTTAAAAATTATCAGACATCGACCTATGAACCGAGGATACGATCAAAACCTCTCCGAAAAATTCCGAAGATATCTCACAAAACAGTCTTACCAAAGGGTATCGTATTACCCAGTAACACGGTTGTGGAGGTCAGACGGGCAATCGCTCCATGTAAAATACTGGTCATCAGCTGCATCCGGTTAGCCTGGAAGCCGACCCCAACAAAGTTGAGAAAAGGCGGGCAGATGATAAGATAAGATTAGATAATATTTACTTGCATAAACATGTGTCATACATACAATTAAAGACATGCATGCAAGATGGTAACAATAACAAGTACAGACATATTTGCCACATGATGTGACGTGCAAATGTCAACAAATATTTTTAGTTACAACATTCTCATAGGTCATAACAATAAATTTAGTAATTAAAGAATCAATAATAATAGTAATATTGTAATAAATCTAAAATAACAAATAAGTCAAAACAGTACATAAAAACAAAAATAAATTATTAATACTAACCCAATCAAAATACAAATCTTTGCCCCTAGGAACTCGTGAATGTTGTAGTATGCTTTATTTACTAAATATGTCTTAAGTTTTCTTTTCTGATGATGTCACAAAACATGATCGATGATATTGTTTGTTTATTAATTTTGTAGGACAAACTACTCCATACAAGTTTCGAGCCCGGTATTGATATATTGATAATAATGGCTAATGGGCGATAAGGGCGGTTGATCTCAACGGGAAAGCAATTACTATAATTATATTGAATGAAGATGTAAACACAGAACTCTTTAACATACAGCAGAAGATATCAAGCGCACACGTTGATTGAGACGAAAAGCTGCGTGCAATGGCGAATAGGTCAATTTAGGTAGACAACTATCAACAGCTGCACTGTCTTGAACTGTCATTCCAAACGTTTGTTTGAAATCGTTGCTCTTCGTTTGAAATCGAAAGCAAGGTTACAATGCATTTCTGTGTTCTTTCTTATTGACATTGTGTGATGATTTAGATACACAAAGAACTGGTATATGGAACATGAAGGTACTGGCGTTATTTTGTACCCCTACCCCATAGAGTGAGATTAACACGTTAGCTGTTATCACATCATAATCAGCCTATAAAGGAGTGGTAGAATGGAGGAGTAGGTTGTAATCCACCACGCGGGCCCAGTGCGGGTTGGTACATGTCACATGTCTTCGAATTTTTGATTCTAGGACATGCCGGTTTCTTCACGATGTTTTCCTTCACCGTTTTGAGAGCAGTGGTGATAAAATTATTTACAAAAAGTAAAGCGCCTGTCTGGGTTCGAACCCACGACCTACAACACTCATGTCGGGGCCGTTACCACTGGGCCATCACTGCTCCTGCTGTTGTCACACAACTTGGCTGAATTAAAAAGGTGCAGTTTCATTCTCAGATTTGAAGAATTAAACTTACTTCTAGTTGACAGTCTTTTTGGTCACAGTACTTTCGAAATTGTTGAGATTTCAGTTAGAAGCTTCTGTAATAATTTATTGGTGGTCCGTTCCCGGATCTGTGCGTAGGAATAAAGTATAAACAAGCATATTAAACAATACCCCACACAAAGACTAGGGGTGACTTATAATTTACTGAAGCCCACTCACGATGTAAAAACTACACGCATTAGCAGCTTTTAATAACACCTACGAGAATTAGCTTGATGACAAGCTAAACTCAGGTCTTACTATAATAGTCCTTTCAGGGTGATATTGATCGAGTGACATTATATTGCTCAACTTTTTATCCCGGTAGTTATTATTCAGTGATAATTTCCGACCTCTACGTGGGCTAAGCCACTGGCAAAAGCTAGTACTTATTTAATAAAACCGACTAGCAATATTTTACAGGCGACAATCCGATTTTTTTTTGTCATAGTTAAATGTGTAAATTTTGTAATTGTTGACATTTATACATATCACAGAATTAACGCAAAACCTCTTAAGGGGTCATTGTGCTCATCATTATGAAGAACTTTTACTATGGGACCAAACCTGCTATCGCGAAAAAAAATCAGCTGTTCCCTACATCTTGACAAGTTATTCGAACGTAAATGTAGGCAGCAGCTGATTTTTTTGTCGCGATTTCAGATGAGTACAATGACCCCTTAAGAGCTTGTGCGTTAATTTTGGGACATGTCGTATATCGCATTGCCAGTTCTAATAAATAGGCCCCAAATAGAATGTCGTCACAATTAAGTACCTATCTAATACACTTTTCAGATTATAGCGCTGACAACAGGCAAATGATAAAACTGGCTTGTCTTAAACAAAAAAATAGCCAAATCTATATACTTTGTGGTAGCGGAAAAAATACATGTTATTCTTGAACATATTTTTCAGAACTTGGTTGTTACCAAAACACGTTTAGAAAAAAAATCTCGATACAAATTGACGGTAAACTAACCCTTTCTTTGAGTTTCAATCCAAAATATCTGTATTAAATATCAACGTACGGTTGGTATTAATTAATAACAAGAACGTCTTATTTGTATACAGAACTTGGTTGTTTTTTATTTTCGATTACTCAATTCATTTTTGAATGAATAAATAATTGCTACATAATTTGCAATAAATTACAAGCGTTGTGTCATCGCGCTTCTCTTTCTTTTGTATGCAGTCTGACAGTGACAGCGGTTTACCTGTTGTCAGCGTCTTAAGTGAATATCACTACTGCTTTTCTGGACGTTATGCCTCTTTACGAGATTCACTCATAGAACTCTATTTTTTTTAAACCACAAGGCCTTTGACGCGTATTTGTGTTGATAATAAAACATACATTCATTGTATTCCATCTATTTCAGTTAATCTCTACTAGGCAGCAGATATTATGTGTTACTGTAAACATCTTTAGATACTTTTAGATCCACAAGCAGTGTTTAGTGAAAAGGGTGAAGGACGGTTGCGGAAGAAATAATAAAACATGTAAGGTAATTGCAGTGTGGCCGGCAGAGAATCGATTTCACATTTAACTGTGAGTTTCGAAGACATACAAGGCACCAATCTACATGGTCTCAAATATTCACATGATCTGACCAAGATTATGTCTGGACTTTAAAAGAGACTGTGACCTCTGAGTTTGTTTCGGCCATTCTTCTCAGAGTTATCAGATAGGAAACGCCGACCTCATCTGGTTTTTAAAATATGATTGACGTGTAAAAGTGTTTGTACAAAACTGCTTACAGAAATAAATAATATATCATATATATCATAAAGGACAATCCTTTATGATATATATGATATATTATTTATTTGATTGGGCAGGATTGAACAAAAAAGTAAGGGTCCAATATGCATCTATTAAAGACTTTTTACAAAAAAAACAACCGACTTCACTTTTTAGTGGGTCAGTTAGTGATTTATCTAAGTTACAATTTACAATAGCCGAATTTCAACTGCTCAACACAATTTTTTTTTCAAATTGTTTTCTTTTACAAAATGTTACTTTTCCTGATGCAGGGACGTTAATTGTTGAGGAGTTCTCCTGGTAAGAATCATCAGCTTCACTTCACCATATGCATTGTGACGAGCATAAATTGCTTAGAAACCATATTAAAGTACCTTCCTAATCGAATCGCAACCCGTGAAATACTTATTATTAAGTAGTTCCGGTGGCCATCTGTGGTCTTCATCATCAGTTTTAATTTACCAAAAGGTGCTTCAAGAGCAAATGCACGAGTTACTATAAAAAAATTACCCAAATCGCTATAGCAAATATCGCAAATATCGATCTCAAATTTTATAGGCACAGCCTATAAAATTTGAGATCATAATCGGTTCACAAGACGGACAAATCGGTAAATAAATACAAAAAAAAACAAACACAGATGAACATAATAACCTCCTCCATTTAGGAAGTCGATTAAAAAAACATAAATATCAGTTCCGACTGAGAAGAAGAACTCGCCATGTAAGAGTACTTAGCCAAAAAGAGGGGATTTTTATTTGTTGTGGTCTATGGATCAATAACGATACAGTTTTGATATTTGTGTGTTTTTTGATACCTCATCTTTCATCAGATTTTGATGCTCCTTTGCACAAGGGTATAAATGAGGTATCCCTCCCTGCACAAATATGAAAACCGCATCGCTATTGGTACGGAGACCACTTCTCATACAAATTCGGCCAGTGTCCTTTAAATTATCTGAGAATGTATAGTTTCAACAATTAAGAAATTTCTCACGTCATCAGTTAAATTGAAGATTAAACTTCATCAGACGAGCAGGTGTGCACTGCAAAAAGAAAGTTGTCAAATTGCAGATCAGACCTTGGAACTGTGCCAGGAAAATGTAGACAAAGAATTATACGTATTTTATTTATTTAAATTAAACGTCGATTTTTCAACAAGCAATTTGTGTTTAAGACTCTGACATTGCCTTCAAAATATTAAGATTGTGTGATTGATTTATGTTAAGCAACTTTTGTATGTGCACTGTGCAGTATCTTATTTTCTGACATTTGGTTAGATTTCGTTTTCAGATACATAATATTTAAAAAATAAAATAAATTAAAGTTAACTTTCTTATGGTGTGCGTGTGTTCTTTTATAAGTATCTTGGTTAGCAAAAATGTATAATTCTGACCATACATCTTGTCGGTTCTACCTGGTTTTCCCTACAGGCTTTTACAAGGACCTTTGATAATGTAGCAATAGGTTGAGACACGGAATATTTACTCCGTGTATACCTCAAATGCGGTATACCACATTAGTTTTTGTTTATACAAAACCCGAAAAAGGGCCATTGTTCTCATCATTCGGCATAGTTATCATGTTGCTGTCTCGTCCATCTACTCGGTAGTCGGTACGTGTGAACAAGGTTTAAGTAACATACTAATTAAGGACATAGGACATGAAGATGATGATGATGATAAGGACATAGGACATGAAGATGATGATGATGATAAGGACATAGGACATGAAGATGATGATGATGATAAGGACATAGGACATGAAGATGATGATGATGATAAGGACATAGGACATGAAGATGATGATGATGATAAGGACATAGGACATGAAGATGATGATGATGATAAGGACATAGGACATGAAGATGATGATGATGATAAATCAAGACTTACATCTCTAAACTGTGCTATCCCGGCCTCACCCAGCTCGTACATGGATACGTATGCTGCCTCAGGCTGCACGAACAGCTGGCATAGCACCATTTCCTCGCTCCTGAACATCGACCCCATAGTGACCGGTTATCTGAGGAAGAAGAAACAGTTGAATTGCGGAAAAGAATAGGCAGGAAAATGAGTTCATTGAGGTTTTTTCATAAAAATTTATAGCTTGGTTTTTCTGATTGGTGTTATCTTGTTTAAGGGGTATCCGAAACGATCAATCACAATTGATCAATTGCCAACTATTTCTATTGTACTAATATTGTCAATCGCTTCAATTACACTTGGTAGACGACCAATTTGCGCATCAATGTGTATCGATCGCGTAAACATTTACAATTGCAATTGGTCCTTTCGGGGACCCTTTATTCAGATAAATGTTCCTATTGTAATATTTGGTTTTTATTACCATAGGGGTTCATTGTTTTTGGTAAGTGTATCTATACCTACATGGTCCGCAAAAAAAAAAAATGCGATTACAAATTGGCAGATACCTATCATTAGTTATATATTATATTGATAAATGAAACGAATAGGAACTGCAGTAATGATAAGAGGTCGTTCTTCCTTAAGACCCCCCCTCTCGGTAGATCGTTTCGGGGACAAGGGTCCCCGATACGATCTAATGCAATGAATTGAAATTGTAGTAATATTGTCAATCGCTTCAATTGGTAAACGATCAATTTGCGCATCAATGTGTATCAATCACGTAAAAAATGACCAATGTAATTGATCGTTTCGGGGACCCTTTAATAGTTCTCATTTCAACAGTATTTGCTTATACAGTTACAAAAACAACATTATTTTCAGAAGATAGGTACCTGTGTCACCTCATAGAATACCAATTCACTAACTAATAAAAACATGTTCAATTTGCGTAATAGCAACTATTACAATGATGGCCATCAGTGCCCCTCTTGACCTAGCAACGGATAACTTCCCGCCCATTACATTGCCTCTAATTTGCCTGGCTACACGACCAACCTTCTGACCTGCGTCTTCATACTTGCACACTTCCACGAGGAGCCAACTTTAAATAGTCGTCTCATAAGGCTAGTATTTTGATTTGACGGATGCAGGATACTGTAATCATACATTCATACATGACCTGAGTCTGTGCTGGTTTACGTCTTGATATTCAAGGATTATTTGATTTGTTAACACCTTCTTCTTCTCTCATATTGGGCACGAACTATATGAGAATTGATGCCATGGTAAAAACATTAGGCAGTTAGCATATGATAGCGGTATATACTGACTGCCGAGGGTAAACGCAAAACGTACAGACGCCAGCACATCAAGCTACTACGATCCGTCAAATCGCTTTATAATGCTCTAGTTAGAAGTAATCCTGGAAACGAGTGCTGGAATCCAGTTGAAACGAAATACTGTCTTATGGTAGAAAAATGCAAAATAAATTTACCCGGTTCCTATATATGAAGCAATTTGGCGTTTACCCATTTTATCCACTTATGTATCCAACCCTCTTTGTAATAGAGATGGTTGGTTACTATAATTTGGAGTTAAGGCGCAATTTCATTGGTTAAATATGTTTTTATGGTTTTTTGTGGTATGTTGAATATTCCGAAAATACTTGAATCTTTGGGATTGCTCGTTCCAAACAGTAGGCTGCGGCAAGGGCCGAGAGAGAGGCTGTTTAAAGTCCCGGTGGCCCGTACAAACTTGTTAAGGTTTGCACCGGTGGGGCGGGCAATAAAGATACTCAACAGCGTCTCTCTGCGATTGGATATATTTACTTGTTCTTTGGCGGAATTCCAGAGGGTGACACTGACACATATTGTCTTCTGAGTGACTTGTGCCGTACTCATTGCAGAGTCGCTACTTGGGACTTAGTTAGCCATCCACGATAATCGGCAGGTATAAATTTGAACCCCTTGTCATTCTGAATAATAGGACAGTTTAATAATAGTTCATTTTTGTTGGTGGTGGTGTCTGATTGGTTTTTGGGTGACGGCTCTGAGTGTGGAAATTATGACTACATTGTTGCATTGGGTATCTGTAAAAACAAATGTAAGTGGTAATGCTATTATAAATAAATAAATTTCTTTAATAGATTTTCAAATCCCTACAGCATAAGGTTCAAGGTTGATTGGGAAAATTTGATAGTTTCGGGTAGCTGTCCTGCTGGCGTCTGTACATAATAGTTGTTGCCACACATCATCACCATCTGCCCGCCTTTTCCCAACTATCTTGGGGTCAGCTTCCAATCGACCCGGGTGCAGCTGAATACCAGTATTTTACATTGAGCGACTGCCTATCTGACCTCTATAACCCCGTTACTGGGTACTACGATACCCCTTGGTGTAGTTGTTGCCAGTCTTGATGCATTTTTTATTTTTCTAATACTCCTTTATTTACTCCTTCTTTCTATTTGTGATGTGAAGGTCAGGTGGCAATCATTCCTTTTTAAATATTGATGGTAACTGGTTGATTCATACATAATGGTTTGACGTTTCATGGTCAGTCTTTTGTAAACAGAACGTTTAAAAAGTTTTAAGGATAGTTTTGGCTCATTTATAAAAATAAATAAAATAAAATATATTTAATTCAGACTAAGTTTGGTCTTTTTTATTCTTATCTATATCTATAAAAATCAATGCCACTTTTCGTTGTAATTTTATAACTCAAGAACGGGCTCACCTATCCAAACCAAATGTTTAGGCTTTGTTCGGACTATTTAGTAGATGGTTTATGTGAAGTTTTTTTTTTTAGGGTAGGTAGGTAGGGTACCTACCCTACCTACCTACCCTAAAAAAAAAAACTTCGTACCTACCTAGGTAGGGTAGGTAGGTAGGGTAAGTAGGTAGCGTAGGTAGGTAGGTAGGGTAGGTAGGTAGGTAGAGTAGGTAGGTAGGTAGGGTAGGTAGGTAGGTAGGGTAGGTAGGTAGGTAGGGTAGGTAGGTAGGGTAAGCAGGTAGGGTAGGTATTATTATACCCATAGAAAGCCACGTTATTTGTGAGTGTCATAGAGTAAAAATGTTTACCGCCCAACGGAGTGGGCACGGGTCAGCTAGTATTCATATATTTATAAAAGCTGAGTTATTTTTTGTGTAACATTTTTCCTGTCTCTTTCTGTGAGCGTGATTTCGTGAAAAGGGACGGAAGCGTGTAACAGTAAGTGACAGCTTGAGCTTGGAATAAGTAAGTACTAATAGCACGGAATTAGTGAACTCATGGAATTAGTAAGTACTATACATAGATTTTAAGTAGAGAGGGTCGAATTTTAAGTGGAGAGGGTCGAATTTTAAGTGGAGAGGGTCGAATTTTAAGTGTATAGGTCGAATTTCGACCAGTGGGCGACCACTAGCAATGAATAATTATTCGAATAAATATGTCAGTATTTGGCTTTTTTAAATTTTAAGGTTAATTTCTGTCGCTGCTCAGTTGCTTATTGCCAAGGTGAGATGTCAGATGTTACACATCATAAGCGACTACTGTAAGGCTGACTCTTTTTTTTTTTTATGAAATAGGCTTGCTGTTGGACTCGATCTCGCCTGATACAAAGCGATGGATGAGGTCTACGATGGAACGAGCGTGCCCAGAAGTTGCCTGTTCACACTTGACATTTGACGATGTGATGTGTGTGTGATAATGTTGTTGAGTTGTTGGAATCAGTGGTAGTAGATTCGGATCCTTCACAGAGTAATAAATTGTAAACCCTAAAGTTAATTGATTGAAATGTATTGTGCATGTCAGATTGTGTTTGTAAACAAAACCAGCTTAGCCTAATTAAGTTGATTTGTTGATGTAACATTAATACTGTAGGTATGTGGGTGGACTTAATACATTAATATGTCCTGCCAGTAAGCCTTAAGTAGGCACAGATATTTATCACTCAAAGGTTTCCTTACAAAATAGATTCTCTATTCTTAGTTAATTACGCAAAACAATACAAACTTACTTAGTCATAGTCTTGGTTTATATTTAAATGAGTTCCTACCTACCATGAATTAAAATAGACCTTTTCTGACATATTAAGGGATAGAATATTCTAGGCTAAGCCTGAAGGTCGAGGTAAACGGTACAAATGACCGTCGTTTAACTAATTTAATCATTGAAAAATAAGAGCTACACTTACATGGGAAACGGCTATGTCATTGTTTATTGAACAGAATATTGAACTTGATCTATTGAGTGTTATTGATCGATTTATTCAATTGTTCATCAAAAGTTGCCGCTTCAAACTTGCGGACATGAAAGAAAAACGACAAATGAAGTTGTGTTTGTGAAACAGATTTGTATTATTGGTCATTTTCTGTTTCCATTCCATTTACATGAAAGACCATAGCATTAACATGATCATCCTATAATAATCCCACAACTGGGATAAAAGGGCACATGCTTCCTCTCTGCTAGTGGGAGCGGGCCGAAATCCACCACGGGGGCCTAGTGATGGGGGATTAGGTATAATTTATTTATTTAACATTAAACGGCCATGGCCTATTACATTAGTTAAAGACAAATACAAGATAAAGTATACAGGGTTATTTTTAAAACGTCAATAACCTCTTAAGGGGTCATTGTAGGTACTCATCATTATGAACAACTTTTACTATCGGACCAAAACAGAAATCGCGAAAAAAAACCCAGCTGTTCCCTACATTTATGTTCGAATAATTCGTTAAAGTGTAGGGAACAACTGATTTCTTTTCGCGATTTCAGGTTTGGTCCCATAGTAAAAATTGTTCATATTGATGAGTACAATGACCCCTTAAGAGGTTATTGACGTTTTAAAAATAACCCTGTATACCCATTTGACAGTCGTACGTTCATCTCTATCTCAATCTACCACGCGAGCCCAGTGCGGGTTTGTGGCCCAGTGCGTGTTGGTCGTCACATCTCTCATAATCTCTCGTTGCATCTTACAATACTCCAGACATACTGACAAGATCTGCCATTCGTCTGCAAACACATTACAGTCAGGCTTAGCGTCCAAGATCGTGGATGTCATATGTCTTCAGATTTTTGGTTCCAGGGGTCTGCTCCGAACATAAATCCGAAGTATCGGCCGAATGGTCGGCTGTTTCTTGACTATGGCTAACTATGGCTGACAAGGGCGAAAAAAAAAAACCAGCCAAGTGCGTGTCGGACCACGCACAATGAAGGGTTCCGTAGTTGGGATGAATTTATCCCAAAAACAAACTTAGCATTGTAGTTGAAAAACATGATCCCCATACATTTCAACTGCAAATGTAAGTTTGTACGCACAATATTGAGTGATTTACCATGTAATTTTAAGACCACAGACTTCTTATAGGTTTTCCTGTAATCTATGAGTAAATAACTATTTTCTGTATTTATATCAAAATTTTAGGCTCAGTAGTTCGGAGATAAGGGGGGGCGGAATGGTCATATTTCATCTATTCTCTTAAATAATTTCAAAAGTACCTATGTATTTTAAAATTATAAAAAAAATATTTTTATAATCCTTAAAACTAGCCCTTTCATTTGATATATCACACGGTACAGTCAGCAAAACTTTATTTTTTAATTTTCTAATTCGCCCCCCAAAACTGACCCTCATATTCAAAATTAATTTATTTACGTAACACGTCCGTGTTTGGGTTATAGAAGTTCATATGTGTACCAAATTTCAACTTAATCGGTCCAGTAGATTCGGAGCAAATCAGCTGTGACAGACGGACAGACAGACAGACACACCAGTGATCCTATAAGGGTTCCTTTTTTCCTTTTGAGGTACGGAACCCCAAAAACGACAGTCAAAGAGATAAGCCAAAGTCAAAAATGTAACTTGAAGTCGGGTCAGGATTCAAAGTCAAATAAGGAAACTGTGGAAGTCGTGTAGTGGCCTGTGTACTGTGAAGTGGAGAGTAGGCCCCCTGGCATGCTAACGACATTTGCCTTCACTGTCGATGTTGTAGGCATTATTACTCACATACGTCAATAACTTGTTCAGTTTTCATCAAAGAAACATAAATCTTCATGATCATAGATTGTAATAGCCTTACGTCTGAAGTTCAACCGGTGCGTACTTGTAAAAATAGTCTTTTAGAAGCCATGCAAAGATACATAAATGGAAAAGAAATCTTATTTGTGAGCGAGGTGACAAGGTCTTCTGGCTGTAATAGAAGAAAGAAAATACATTTATTAAGCACAGACTAAAAGGCACACAATCTAATATACAGTAGATCAAAAAATAAAGAAAAAAAAATTATCAAGTAAAAAGTGTAAAAATACGATGTAAGAAATTAGCAGTAAAGTGTGCCTCACGGCTGCGCCAAAAAGACCCAGTTCAGCAAAAAATGCCAGACAACTAGTGCCTGACGCTAGTTTTCAACTGAACCTGAAAGTGTGAAGTGACTGATGTAAATCAGAATTAACGCACAAACTCTTAAGGGGTCATTGTACTCATCATTATGAACAACTTTTACTATTGGACGAAACCTGCAAAAAAACTTGAAAAAAATAAGGGCCTGTTTCATAGTAGGTCAGTCACCTACACAGGGTTATGTTTAAAACGTCAATAACCTCTTAAGGGGTCATTGTACTCATCATTATGAACCAATTTTACTATGGGACCAAAACTAAAATCGCAAAAAAAAACCAGCTGTTCCCTACATTTATGTTCGAATAAAGGCTTCTACATACAAGCGCGACTAGTCGCGCGACGCGACACGGCACAAAGGCCCCGCGTGTCGCGGGACGAGCGGTGGCTTTGTGTCGCGTCGCGTCGCGCGACAAGTCGCCCCGGTATGTAGAAGCCTTAACTCGTCAAAATGTACCGCTGATTTTTTTTTCGCGATTTCAGATTCTGTCCCATAGTAAAAGTTGTTCATAATAATGAGTACAATTACCCCTTAAGAGGTTATGCGTTATTTATGTTACACCTTGTATAGAAGATTATTACGTAACGTCACTTCCCACTACTGATGAGGTCCTGGGTTCGATTCCCGGGTCTGACAAAGCGTTATTGGGTTTTTCCATCTGGAATTACTCAATGTCGGTTGATGGCAATAGGCTCGCCCCGTATTAAATGGGACTTAAAACATAATTGGCGAAATGTGGGTGTAATATAGGTACATCTCTGCCTATCCCTTCGGGGATTGCAGGCGTGATGTTATATTATATTTGTTGCACAATTTAGAAAATGGCGGATCCTGTTGACTGTAAAATAATAACAAAACGAGGTCTTCATTAGTGAAGTCCTGATCTTCAATTGACTCCTATCACTTGTTGAGAATTATGTTGTTTGTTTGAATTAATTTTTTTGCGTTCCCAGATGTCCCATCAAATTAAAAGACAAAGACAATTGAGGGTAACAATTATAACGACACTAGTGATAATTTTCTCTCATACATCTTGGTTCTTTATTACATTAATTAATTGTGCACATTTTCTAACTAGTTCCACTGTTGGAAAGGCTTCATCACTTCTTCCAGAATTATGCAAAGCACCATTGATGTATTAAAAGCGGTAGATACGGGATTTAACTAGGTGATGTGGTCCTATCAAACTAGGTGATGCCCGTAGTGGCACTGTCTTTGTCAGAGCGAGATAGATATTACAAACATGCGTGAGAGACACGATACGCACATAATGCGCGAGTTCCCAGACAGACTGCGCCGAGCCCAGGTTTACTGATTGCGCTATCAATGCATAACACTATTTGAATAAGTAAGTGCACTTTTTAAGTGCAATGTGCTGTAATCTTAAGTCATGTTAACTTTGCAATTGGATTTTTAATAAAGTAGATCTTGTCACTGATCCTAACGCTTAACCATATTATAAGGAAACCAGCAGGGTAATTGCATATACATTAACAATGGCTTTTGTTTTTTTTTTGTTGTCGGGTAGACAAACTTTTCTAACCTAGATAAGATAAGATAATAATTTATTTGCAGGAATAAGAAGCGCTAATAAAGAAGACCTAAGAAGCAATAATATGTGTTATGTATGAATTTTTTGTATACAAGGTGTACACCTTGTATATGTAAACGGTACACCACAGACTAGCTGCAGTATTGTCTGTCCTTCCCCCTAAATCCATCCTAATGTTGTCTTTAAAAGAACCGCCCATCGTGGCACCCTATGTATAATTTCAACATTTATATCTGTAATTTTTATGGTGCACATAATAATGAGTATTCTATTCAATGTATTAGCAATTTCCTTTAAAATCCGACAGATTG
Source organism: Tiliacea aurago (assembly GCA_948098905.1). Taxonomy (NCBI): domain Eukaryota; kingdom Metazoa; phylum Arthropoda; class Insecta; order Lepidoptera; family Noctuidae; genus Tiliacea; species Tiliacea aurago. Next base: position 24,385,784 of record OX402582.1, read on the forward strand.
TGATTGAAAGTGTATTTATGCACTTTTTTTTTTTTGCGTGGGAAATTATCAAATAACTTCTCACGCTCTGGGCGGAGCGGGTGCGTCAGACTTTTACTGACTAAAACCTACCCGTGTTCCTTCCGTTGCCTGTGAGCCAGGGACACGATATCCCTTTCGGAAAAACTCGCAACCCTGGCAGGCATTGGCCCTAATGGACCCCGTCAATTCGTGCTGACATCTCATTGAGGGGCGCGTGGAACACAACGCGTAGTCACCCCGGGCTTGATCCTTATCGGACGGCGAGCTACCCATCGCTCATCGCCCGCAGGCCCGCGCCTACGGTGGCCGGAAATCGGCTTGCGAGTCCCGACGCCCGGGGCGTCTCCTGCAGCGACTAGGGGCGTGAGAGCGCGAACCCTGGCTTTCCCTCACGCGTTACTGCTTCGCAGAAGGAGGTGACGGCCTCCCATGCACTCTCGCTCCGAACCATGACCTGAACCAGGGCCGGACGCGAGAGATCGCCACCACCAATCGCCTCCGTGAGGACACGGTGGTACTCCGCCCAAGCCGGGCAGACCTCCACCGTATGCTCCTCCGTGTCCTACATGAAGTGGGCTGCCGTTGTAAGACGCTTAAAATGCCACGATTTAACATATTGACTGAAACAAAGCTGGCGAAAATGTGGGTGCACTATAATAGGAACACATTTGCCTAACCCTTCGGGGTTATAATTAACCCCGGGGTAGGGTAGGATGCTCAACGCCCTCCTGACAACCAATCCTGAATGTGATCTGTTTGCTGATGAATGGAGTAGAATTATGCGTGTATGTCTGATGTTTTGTGAAAGAAAATAGGCTAGAGTGTCCTCCATTATTTTTTAGTATTTAAAATATTTTTTGTTTACTATACTTACCTGTTTCAATCTCTATGTTAATAAATGTAATTGGTGTTACCGTTTTAATTAACAATAAATAAATAATTATAATAATAAAAAAATAATAAAAAAAACTGGCCAAGTGCGAGTCGGACTCGCGCACGAAAGGTTCCGTACCATTATCTATAAAAATGGCAAAAAAATCACGTTTTTTGTATGGGAGCCCCCCTTAAATATTTGTTTTAACTATTTATTTTTAAAGTGAATATACCTACAACTAAATATTCTGTGAATATTTCAAGCGTCTACCTGTTGCTATTATCAATATAGAGCAAAACCGAGCAAAAAAATCACGTTTGTTGTATGGGAGCCCCCTTAAATATTTATTTTATTCTGTTTTTTTGAATTTGTTGTTATAGCGGCAACCGAAATACATCATATTCTGTGAAAATTTCAACTGTCTAACTATCACGGTTCATGAGATACAGCTTGGTGACAGACGGACAGACAGACAGACAGATGGCGGAGCCTTAGTAATAGGGTTCCCGTTTTACCCTTTGGGTACGGAACCCTAAAAACAGGTGTGATGTTATATTATCATATCTGTGGCGGTCCTTAGCGTTTTAACACACGTCGGTATAGAGTTTCAGCGTGCATCTAGTTGATGTTCGTTACCGACTAGACTGCGGCCCACGCACTCGGATGCCGACACTCCGACATCCAGACATAATGCAGTGCTGGCCTTGCGACATCTTTATTATTATAGCTCGCAGAGTCCAATGTACTTTTCTCAGAAATTTGAATTTTTTACTTCAGATGTCACGTTTTTGTGGTTGTGTTTACAATCCTGTGTTACAATCAGTTAGCATCCTGAGATGTACTTAATTAAGGGGGATGCGCTAAGGTAGCCCGCGAATTTAAAATATCCTTAAGTTTTTTGAAATTTGCAGGTCTGTGTCAGGTTGTATGTTCTCTGGGTTCGAACCCTCGACCTACTACTAATCGTAAGTCGCCAATGCTGATTCTAATGATTATTCTGTAAAACCATATTTGTTACGGCTGCGAATCATATTTTAATCCCCATACAACCTGACACAGACCCTGTATACTTACAGACAAGAAGAAAGGAACGGAAAAATACGTACAAAGGTGATGCTTATTTCTAAAGAATTCTCTTCCAGCATACTATGTTTATAGTTTCATGAATCTAACGGTATATAATATCTGTCACCTTATGATTATGAACATCGTTAGTCTAATAACTATCTAGTGAGATTATAAACTATCGAAAAATGTCATAATCTTATTCATTTATTTGCGTTCCACACGGTAAAAAAGATGTTATCAAAAGGCTTACATCTAAGATCCGTTGTAGACCCTGTCAGGGCACAGCAAAAATTATATAGTTAAAATCAAAATATAATTAAAAAATCAAAATAAAATAAAGAAATCAACATAAAATAAAAAAATTAAAATATATAAAAATTAAAAAAAATCTACATTTGTGAACTGCAAAAAACCATTTACAATTTTAACGCATTATTTTTCGATAATTTTAAATCTATCAATGGGAGACCGACAAATTGTGAACTGGTATCAGAGTTGGATGCGACGATCTATCTGAATAGCCAAGTAACTGCGACCAATTTGGAAGAAGCGCTCGCAAGCCCCTGCCGCGGTTGGTCACAGTTCTAACCCGTTCCTGGGGCGCCCTGGGGCGGGCAGAGGGGCTGTCAGACTCTTACTGACTAAACGAGTCAGAGTCGCGCACCGAGGGTTCCGTACGAATATATGATGTTGATGATTTCTGAAAAACTGTGCTACTTAGAGACATTGTTTTATTTTTCCTGTAATCTTTACGAGTACTTAGGCTTCTATCATATAGAATAATTTCAGATTTTTATCTCTGCAAACTTCGGAGATAAGGGGGGGGGGGAGGAACGGTATTTTTTTTACATTTTTCATCACAAGTCGGAGACTATGCTGCCAAAAAAAAAATATGTTTGAGAATGTGCAAACAACGTCCTTTCATATGATACCCCACATGCCCTAGTAGCCCTACTTAAAATTTTTAAGACCCCCTTTCAGTCCCTTTTGCAAAAAAGGTATATTTTTTTAGTTTTTTTCTTGCTTGCCTTTTCTTAATAGTTGGGCAAACGTCTCTAAATTTCAAGTTGATCGCATTTTTTTTTTTTTTTTTTACGTTGCCCCACACTAGGAATTTCTCCTGTATTGTGGGTGCGTTTACAAACATTTAAATTCACATACACAAACAGCCAGACCCGGAACAACTATTTGTAGGTCATACAAATATTTGTTCCGTGCGGGAATCGAACCAGCGACACGCAGCGCAGCAGTCAATGGCTTAACTAACTGCGCCAACCGTGCCGTCAATCATTAGTAGTTCTTGAGATATCCAGGTGTGACAGACAGACTTAGTCTCACCATAAGGGTTCCTTTTTACCATTTTGGTACGGAACCCTAAAACCACCCCGGTGTTTCCTTCCCACGCTTACACCGGGGATTATGGGATCATGTGCGACTTCCGCGATCCCCAGCTGGTGCCAGTCTGGGTGAGGTGTTTGACCCCCCCCCCCGCGACGTCTAACCTAACCTGACCCATTTGGTCGGGGTGCCCTGGCTTAGTTACTGCGACCAATTCGGCTACCGCCAAGACCTACCAATCAGGGACGATAGTACAATTTAAGGGGCCGGCGTAGCATGCGTAGTTCATACAAAGGTAATACCAAAATAATTTGTAAATCAAACATATTCTTAAAATAGTGTGTATTTATTTCGATTGCTTTACAGAATATCTATGTTCTCAAATATATATTTTGAAAGGCCTATGATATAAAGACGAGATATGAGGAATTTAAAATTTCTATAGAAAATTTATTTTTCTCATAACTCTTGTTTAAATCAGTGTCCATTCAAAATATATATTTGGGAACCTAGATATTCTGTATTCCAATCGGAATAAAGGCACATTACCTTAAGAATAAATTTGATTTACAAATTATTTTGGTATTACGTTTGTATGAACTTGTTTTGGGCTAAATTCAACTTCATATTTTACGTGTTTTCTGTTTTTAAATCTTCATCCTACCTTAGTTAGTGGCTCTAATCGATTCTATTCGTTGACTACACGTATGCGTGCTCCAGCTAGCATTAGAATGAATGCCAAAGTACCACTTGAAATCACGTTTGGTCTAAATATTCCACAACACATTTAAAGTACTTGAATTATTTCAGCTTCGATTCTAAAGACTCATGGTTTCTAAATGTAGATGTTTTAATTTCAAGGCCGCGTTTAATTAACGTTTAAAATCTACCCTTACCTTGGCACGTATATTATGTGACTGTTGTAATGAAGTTAGCAACAAGTCAAGGGTGGATTTCGATTATGGACAAACATTTATTGTCTGCTTATATGCGTTGAATGTTAGCCTAACATTTTCAACGCGTGTTAACAGAATCATCAACTTTATACAGGGTCATATATTAAATTCATATTTAATATTAACTCCGCAAACGTGCTGGTACCGATATTAAAACATGATAAAATAAAAAAAGGAACAAAATTTGATTAGTGTAGTCACTAGAAAGAAATATCAGTTTATAAAATAAGCTTGTTTTTGGTATCTAAACACGATAAAACAAAATAAAACGAATCATTCCAGTTTGCCCCACCGAGCCGCCCCACTGGTGGGGCAAAGTGGAATGCCTAAAATTTTGCAGTGGAATCTGCCCCAGTACTTCGATTTAGTGGGGCAGATTCTACTCTAAAGTCTTGTTGGATTCTGCCCCACTAGGGTTGGTACCTAAGAATAAAAGTACATAAATACTAAAATTGTTTGGAATCTTTTATTTCCTACTAGCTGCCCGCCCCGGCTTCGCATAGGTGTGAAGAAAATGAGATCAAATCTTTCCTTTACAGTACAATCATGTAATCAAATAACATGAAATTTAAATAATTTCACAACTTAAAAAAAAGAAACCTTTTATTCGAAGGTGCCAACCCTAGTCAAGTGGGGCAGATTCCACTGCAAAATTTTAGGCATTACACTTTGCCCCACCAGTGGAGCGGCTCGGTGGGGCAAAGTGGAATGATTCAATAAAGCAGATTTTCTCAACTCATCCTTCAAGTAACAACACCAAAAGTGGTCGATGACCCCCCCAAAAAAAAGCAATCTTGTTTTTTTGATTTTATCGTGTTTAAATATCGATACATCCCCATCACATCTGCTGAGTTTATCTAGCTCATCTAATTTGACCCTGTATAATGACGCACGGAACCGTGGCGTTGAGATGGCAGAAAGCAAAGGAGGTGTATAGCAGAGGAAGTGGATAGTTGCTGAAATGATGTGTTGAACGATTAATTTATACCCATCAGCATGTAGCCGACTATAACCAGCGTTGTTAATAAATACCACTGTTAATGATATCATCATAACCACATCATTAAGCTAGCCCTTTTAGAGTTTGTTTTGTTGGTTGTCTATCAAGAGGGTCCATGAAAACCTAAAAACGCTTTGGAATGGGCAACTAGCTTCATCTTTCTGCCTGCCCTCTTCCTTGACAAATCAAAAGTGCCTGTAAATGGGTTAATTGAAATAAATGTTTTGAGTTTCAGTTTGATTTTGGATATCAGTAGTAAGTACCTATTAGGTACATTAATAACTAGGAGACAATTTACGTTGAAGGTTACGCTGGGAGATGGTCGGAGTGGATTAAAAAGTCGTTCAGAATACATGGAAGACTTTTCTCCTGTACTGAAAATATAAAGGAGGCTTATTGGTCGATTCGCACGAATTTACTCGCCGGAAACGGGCAAATCGATACTTTTAAATGATACCTATATTTTTTCTGTAAGTGATTCGCACGAAGTTAATTTATTTGTGTGCGATTAGACATCTAATACTACAAAAACAACTACAACAAATTTTTATTAAGTAGTTTAGTTTTATTGTTGAATGTTTGTTTATGGATAGGTATTTTATAAGGATAAATAGTGTAATGGGTTCATGGGTTGATATAACATCGTGTTGGATATACTGTAAGATGTTGTATTTACTGGTGTGAAATACATAAATAATAAATAAACTCTAGAAATACATGCTTATTATACAATTCGTTCGCGTTTCGGGCGAGTACATTCGTGCGAATCAACCAATAAGCCATAAATGAAGTTAAAACAAATCCTTCCTTTCTTCTTGTTTTACAGGTAAAGGATTCAATCGAACAAACACAAACAAACAACAACTGTTTACAGATACCGCATGGCAATTACCAATGCTTGCACCAACTGTAGCACTTGCATCAAGAAATTAATGGTCCAGTAAAAATAACGGATCGTTGCCGTGTGAACTGGCCGTATGTGTATTGAATCCACAGCATTCACGTGTGTGATCGTGGGCAAATGTTTTACAGAAATAGTACCTACGTCTACGATATGTGACGTCGTCTTACGATTGGTTACGTTCTACGTGGCGTTGAATCGGATGGAGATACTCGTAGGTATTATTTTTATGACTATAGATGTGTGTAATGTGTGTATCTAGGTATTGTGGTTGAATAAGAATAGATTTTATAATCTCTTCCGTTTCGTGTTTGAGATAATAATTTAATAGCAACAGAGCTTCTAGAGAATAAGGTTGTTAATTTGGGTCACAGGTGGGATAATTATTTGGTCTACAGTTATCTGGGTGTTTGTACGTGAGAGATTTATATCTGTAAACGCACCCAATGTTTAGAAGAAATTCTGGTGTGTAGCGAAGTTTAACAGAAAACAGGAAAAATAAGTTCTGCCAAAAGAAAGCTAGAATTATCCAAAGGTTATCGTTTGTTTAAGTTATTCTGGCTACGAAACGCGAGCATTAAATTTTTCATAGTATTTTATTTTCTTACTTTGACTTTGTAGAAAATGTTATGTTAATCAGGTACCGAGCTTGTGCATGCAATGACCCGAGGCCAGGGTGATGACATTAGTTAATTGAATAGGCGACATAACTCAATCAATTAACGAGTGATGTGGCAAAAGGATGGAACGAAGTCAACAAAAAACGATCGTTTGAAAATTTGTTGTTTAGAGAACTAGAAACTATTCCTTAAAACTTTTTAGGTAAATACTAGAAGAATCTAAAACAATTGGGAAGACAACTGTCGAAATGGCGCTGTCATAGCTAATTCCCAACACAAGCTAATACGCAAATCAAAAGTGTCTAAGGCCGCTATTGAGGATTATTATTTTACAATTAAATTTTTTTGGATCGTTATTGATTCTTTTTAGTGAATTTCGCTATTTGAATAAAGAATTTTCTTTAAATTTTGTGTGTAATAACGTTTTTACAAAACCATTAGGATTTCTGCATCGGAACTGAAAAAATCGCATCGATATGGGGCGACGACATCATTTGACACGAGAAAAGATGATGAGTGCCGTCGGAAAGTTGCATGGCAAGCTGGTTCCAGGCAACGTACTGTAGCTGTGGCTCTTGGCACTACACAGAGCGTCATAAGCCGCCTCTGGACACGCTATCGTATCACGGGCAGCGTGGCCGACCGACATGGAGGACGATCTCGTATCACCACTCAAAGACGGACCGATACATCCAAAATACTAATCGACGGAATCGTACCATGACCACCATTATGTTGGCTACGAGGCGCCACAGCTCTTCAGGCTTGCTGATAAGCGACCAAACCATACGAAATCGTTTACGTGAAGTGGGTCTGCGTTCCCGAAGGCCGCTGAGAGTACCACCTATAGCACCCCGCAATCGTAGGGCCCGTTTACAATGGGCTCGCGAACGGAAGAAGACTGGCGTTGTGTTTGCTTTTCCGATGAATCTCGTTTCGGTATATGAGGCCGGATACAGGCGTACTCGAGTTTGGAGGGCCTCTGGACATCAAGAACGTTTGAAATTTTGACAGGAAGTTCATTCGAATGGAGGGGGAACAATAATGGTTTGGGGCGGTATTTAGATCGGTGGAAGAACCGATCTCATTTGAATCAGGGGCAACCTCAATGCTCAGATTTATGCGAAGAGGATTGTATCAGACGTGATAATCCCTTTGAGAAGCCGGTTGGGTGATTCGCTTCGACTAATGCGCGACAATGCACGTCCACACACGGCTAGAGTCGTAACCCGCACTTTTGCCGATGCTCTCATCAACGTTCTGCTGTGGCCTGTTCAATCGCCAGACTTTAACCCAATTGAGCACGCCTGGGATATGCTCCAAAGAAGAGCTCTGCCGAGTATGGATGCCGCGTATTTTTGACTTGTTATAAAAACGTGGGCGGCCATTCCTCGAAGTGATTTTGATGAACTGATTTTAGGCATGCCAAATCGTTGCGATTGTGTGATTCGTGTCAATGGTGGAAACACAGATTATATATTTTTTTATCTTTTAAAAAAATTCTAATTTTTGCCTTTTTTAGGGTTCCGTACCAAAATGGTAAAAAGGGACCCTTATGATGAGACTAAGTCTGTCTGTCTGTCACACCTGGATATCTCAAGAACTACTAATGCTATGAACTTTAAATTTAGAACAGTTTTAGATAACGTTTGCCCAACTATTTCGCAAATAAGAAAGAAAGAAAAAAAAATATCTTTTTTGCAAAAGGGACTGAAAGGGGGTCTTAAAAATTTGAAGTAGAGTTACTAGGGCATGTGGGATATCATATGAAAGAACGCTGTTTGCACAATCTCAAACTTTTTTTGGTTTTTTTAGGGAGCATAGTTTTCGACTTTTGATGAAAAACGTTAAAAAATACCGCCCCCCCCCCTTATCTCCAAAGTTCATTGTTGTGGTCCTTAAATGCTCCGAAATTGGAGTCCACCATTTTCCGAAAGACTTTAAAATTAGAGGATTGTGGCTTAAAACTTTTTGTAAAGAAAAAAATTGTAATTAAACAGACATTGCGGATATGTTGTACACACGGCTACACATCAAGTTATACATTTCCTATACAATCCTACCTAAAAAACCTATACAATGCGAGATCAGCTTATACTGGAAAAGTATAGCTTGATTTGTAGCCGTGTGTCATCATCATTCATCATTACAGCCGAAAGACGTCCACTGCTGAACATAGGCCTCCTCCAAAGGGAGGGTTTGCCATAATCGCCACACTTGGCAGGCGGGTTGGCGATCGCAGTATGGTGTTAAAATGCATAGAGAAGGCTAATGCCCATTCTATAGTAAGTCCCTTAATTGCCGTTTTGAAGAAAATTATTACAAGGAAATAAACAATAATTAAGATTTTACATCCTGACATTTTCCATGTCGAATATATGTATATTGGTTAAAAGTATTACTATCATTAAAAGTAACGAAAAAGTGAAGTAAAATAAACTCGTGAATGAACAAAGAAATGTGGAGCCTTTTCACAACTGTATTGGGGTCGGCTTTCAGACTAACCGCATACAGCTGAATACCAGTACCTATTTTACATGGAGCGACTGTCTATCTGACCTCCACAACCCAGTTACTGGGTAATACGATACCCCTTGGTAAGACTGGTTGTCAGACTTTCGGGCTTCTGACGACCCGTAACGACTGTCAAAGATCCACGAATGACAGCCGGGACCAACGTCTTTACGTGCTATCCGAGGCACGGAGGAGTCTTGGTATGTAAAGATGGTCACCCGTCCACGGAGCAACCCCGGTAAGCGTAGCTTAACCTGATGGATCGACACTTGTGGCTGTTACTACTGAGCCACGAGCTCCTCGAATTGAGAACCCAAAAAGAAAAAAACAATTAAAGCAGAATGAAAGGCTGCAAAAACATTTGCTACTGAAAAATTACATGGTACAATTTCGTTCCTAAGCGGAATGGCATACGTTGCTCACATAGCTAATAAATATTAAAGAAGACTTATTAATATTATGTTACGTTTTAATTTTTCTGAAGAAATGATTAAACTGTACAAAGATTGATAAATGATTTTTATTTCTTTATGTGGGTTTGTACAACAAACACTTTTACACGTCAATCATATTTTTAAAACTAGATGAGGTCGGCGTTTCCTATCTGCGATTTGTTTCTGGTTATAATTAAAAAGATAATTGATTCATATTTATGTTTTTATTCTGTACCTAAAACCATTTTTTTTAATACAACATACAAGCTAAATTAAATTATAATTGTCACATTTCAGAGCAGTATTATGTCGAACGTATGTTCCGTCGAAATAGAGATTGCCGAACAAGTGCATATCGAAGAAGGGTTCTGTCGAACTGATTTGATTTGTCGAAGTACTGTTTTTCGAAAGTGTGTGTTGTTGAAGTATGTTCTGTCGGACTAATGCTAGTCGAATATATATTACTAGCTGCTGCCCGCGGCTTCGCCCGCATGGCATTTTCTAAACATATAAACCTTCCTCTTGAATCACTCTATCTATTAAAAAAAGACCGGCCAAGTGCGAGTCGGACTCTCGCGCGAAAGATTCCGTACCACTGTCTATAAAAACGGCCAAAAAATCACGTTTGTTGTATGGGAGCCCCCCTTAAATATTTGTTTTATTTTAATATAAGTATTTATTTTTAAGTTAATATATAACGCTTTTTAAGGCATTCTGCCAATCGTTCTACTCGAGTGGCCTGTGGGTGAAACATACGCAGCGAAGCTACGGAGCCCTGCGCTCCCAGTATAATAACGCTTTTAGGATGCTGTTGGGGCTGCCGTGGCGCTGCAGCGCGTCTGGTATGTTTGCTGAAGCGCGTACGAATGGCTTTCAAGCTATCATGCGGAAGAAAGCAAACTCCTTGCTGCATCGTCTACGAAGCAGCAGCAACAGCATCCTAATTGCTATTGCTGCCCGTTTTGACTGTCCCTTCCAAAATCAGTGGATAAGGACGGCCATGGGCCTCAGTTAGGTATAGGTATTAACAATACTAACATAATTTTAGATACAATGTTTTATTACTAACACACTAATAGTTTTATGATTGTGTTGTTGTGTGATTTTAAATATGTTAACTTATATGGAGATTCTCTGAAATAAAAATTATATTATTATTATTCCTTTATTTCATTAAATATACATATAAATTATATTTTTAAATATTAGAATATAAACAAAATATAAAAACATTTAAAAATATAAAAAATAGTAGCCCACCGGTATCGGGAAAAAAAGAAATTATTATTATTATTATAACTAAAAATTCTGTGAATATTTCAAGCGTCTACCTGTTGCCGTTATCAATATCGAGCAAAAACGAGCAAAAAAATCACGTTTGTTGTATCGAAGCCCCCTTAAATATTTATTTCATTCTGTTTTTTAGTATTTGTTGTTATAGCGGCAACAGAAATACATCATCTGTGAAAATATCAACTGTCTAACTATCCCGGTTCATGAGATACAGCCTGGTGACAGACGGACAGACAGACAGACGGTGGAGTCTTAGTAATAGGGTTCCCGTTTGCGTAGTTTTAAAGATCTAAGCATACATAGGGACAGACAGACAGCGGGAAGAGACTTTGTTTTATACTATGTAGTGATGTTCCGTCGAAGCAATGAGTACAAACTATTGTTTTTCGAAGTTGGGACCGTGTCGAAACAATTAACTATCAAAATGCAGTATGACACTCCTCGCAGATGTATATAAAAATATGACTACCAAAACAAGTTGATGATTTTGTTTACATACAAGTGTAGGTAACTAGACCATCGATGATCATGAAGAATAATAAATTACAAGCAATTTGTCAACTGTCTTTCATTGAGATTAATGTTTGGCACTAAAAGTATCGAAGTCGCATGATTAGCTATGTCGATGACATGCTAAAGGTATCCATTGAAGTAATTTATTAGTCTCTTTTAAATGCAGTGCAAAAGGTTAAGGAGTTGAAGCAAAATTCAGTAGTAGCTTAGCTTTGAAACGACATCTTTAAGACTTTCATTAGAAGGGTTTTGTTGCTGCTTCAGGGCAGAGGGCAGCACGGTGACTGTTCATGATCATCATCATCATTTCAGCCGAAAGACGTCCACTGCTGGACATAGGCCTCCCCCAAAGGAGGTTTGCCATAATAGTCACGCTTGGCAGGCGGGTTGGCGATCGCAGTATGATGTTAAAATGCATAGTCTCTATGCATTTTAACAAAACGCATAGAACGAACGAACGCTGCTAGGTCTCTAGTAAGTTCCTTAATAATTGCGTAACACTATGAGTAGCGATGGGTTTGACAGTTCATTATTGAACTGTCAAAATCATTGTAATACCGTTGTTGAACAGACAAATTTTTCGAACGTAAGAAGCAATTTGTTTCCAATATACTTTCTTTTTACTTATTAGCCTCATCATTGTAAAACAACCACTAAAGGTAAGAGTGAGACAGCTCCGACACAAGTAGGTACTTTTGTAACTTACTGGGGTGCCTCAATTTATGTATGACATAATGTTTAAGTTGAAATAAATATTTTTGTAATGGATTAGCAATAGAGTTCAAAATCATTCAGATTGTGATTAAAACTGTGTTTCGCTATTAGGGTGCTGGTTTAATTTTAGGATATTCGTTTTACCCAGCGATTGCGTCGTTGGTAGTGATAAGCGTAGCACTTACTTCGAGTCAAGCTGGTTTTCAGATGCATATGCATGCGGATATGGGAAACCAACTTGAATATAACAAGTAAAAGACACTAGATGATTAGGCCAAATATCCACTAACGAGCTGCATTAGGATCACCTAATTCAGCTCGTTAGTAGATATTCGGCCTTATTTTCCGTATGGTGCCGGGCGTAAAGAATAGCACCTTCCCATTTCTTCCCGTGGGTGTCGTAAAAGGCGACTAAGGGACTTACTAGAGAATTGGCAGCAGCGTTCTCTATGCATTTTTACACCATACTGCGATCGCGAACCCGCATGCCGAACGTGGCGATTGTAGCCCCCTTATTGGGGGAGGCCTATGTCCAGCAGTGGACGTCTTTCGGCTGAAATGATGAGTAGCAACAGAAGACAGAATCAATATCATAAATAACTATGTTAGTAAACATGCAGGTTGGACAAATAAACGACGATCGGGCAATCAAATTTTCCCACAATGACATTAAGGAGACTGTTCGAGATGCCCCGGACCCTCTGCAGCAGCAACGCGGCACGCTTATGTCTGATCGCTGCGAAGTCATCAGTGTGCACATCAGGAAACATTCCCGACGCACAGCAGAAGCAGCATCCTGAATGCATTGTTGTATTGAACTCGAAGAACATTGGTGGCTTTCTGCGTACAATTTGTCCAGAGGCTGCACGTGTAAAATATCTGACAATAGGCTTTAAAAAGCGTCACTTTCACTTCATACGTGCAACGAGCAAACCTACGGACAAGCATGTTACATCGAACCGCCAATGCTCTTCGTTCCCTTTCTACATCCAGATCATCTTTGATGCCCGCGGTGACAATATGGCCGAGATATTATTATTTAAATCGTTGAATATGATTTAAGATATTACCTGCTAGTTTAATGGGGGGAAGACTTTCTGAGGACTTTGCTCTAAAATTAAGAACTTCACTCTTTTTACCCGACTGCGGCGAAGCCAAAAAAAGGAGGGTTATGTGTTTGACCTGTATGTATGTATGTATGTCTGTCCCTATGTTCCCTCGTAACTACTAAACGGCTGAACCGATTTTGATGAATTCTATGTCGTTAGATTCGTCTTTATTGCGCAAGTGTCATAGGGTATATTAAAATGATTGAAAATAAAAATGGCGGGTTTTTGGCGCCAAAAGGTATGTATTAAAAAAAAAGTGGGTATCAAAATGAAGGGTTTTAAAAGGTGATTACAAAAATATATAGTTATTATATGTTTAAAAGTAATTTAAATGAGAAATGATATAAAAAATATCCCGAACTTTTGGAGTGAGTGAGTAAGAGGTCGTTATCAAGTGAGTATATAACCTAATTTAGAGGCAATAGGTCGTTAGAGGCCTCCGACTGCTTGAGATTGTTTATAGTATTAATTTATATTAATCATGTTTCCATCTGTTTTAAATTCACTTTTGACGCAGTCGGGTATTTGATTTTTTTAATTAACTTTTTTGGCATTGTTTCTTGAACTATAAAGAGCGAAAAAAAAAACACTGGCAAAAATTACAACATCAACGTAATTATTACGACAGCCGCAACCACGATTATGAATTACACGTAATCTGAAACCTGCGCAAAGTGACGTCACATGATAAAGATAAAATGCAGTTTTTTAAATTAACTTTTTTATTGGCCGTGTCAGTTGTATTGTGTTCGTTGTAGCTGACGGTGCATGAAACTTGTATTTTGCTTACAATTCATGCTACTGATGTTGCAAATAACCGAAGAGATGTTACATAGCGTATTATGTAGGTATTGGGTATTCTCCTGCCTTTTAAGAAAACTGATATTGACCTGACTATGAGTGTTAAGAAAGGATCTTATGCTTAGGTGATCATAAGGAACTTAGGTTAGGCAGAGGTGTACTATGTAGATACCAGGGACCATTTTGGTTACCCATTGAAAGGGTTTTCGATATGGTGTTTCTAAGCGGTTAAACAACAACCCATACGATATGGGTAACCCTTATGAACGGCTTAAATTAAGCCATTCAAAATTACCCACACCGTATGGGTTTTTGATTAACTGCTTAGAAAAACCTTATCGAAAACCCTTTGCATTGAAAGGGTTTTCGATAGGGGTTTTCTAAAACGGTCCCTGGGTAGAATAGAGATAGAATTGGTCATGCTACGCGTGTTGGGCGGATATCGAATTAACATAATATTATGATTTTTTCATGTCACTGGGTTTCAAGTAGGTATAGAACCCATTGAATGGGTTTCAAGTATAAAGCCCATTCAATGGGTTATCATGTAACCCCTTCAAAGGGTATCTAGTATAAAACCCTTTCAATGGGTTACATCATGGTAAAGGTAACCCATTGAATGGGTTACCCCTTCGAAAGGCTTAACCGTTAACCGGGGTTGTACGGTCCCTGGTAGATTCACATTGTACACCCACATTTCGCCAGATATGTATAAGTTCTATGTAAAAGGTGGCGAACCTATAGCCATTAAGAGCGGCCAACCCGTCATACTTTTCTTACAAACGCTCGTACGTGATTATGGCGTTGTATAACTCATCTGTTTTTAAATTGAATAAACTTTTTTTCAGCAAAAAAAAAACGTGATAAGGTTCACAAATAACAATTTTTCAAGTAAAAAATTAACATTACAGAAGAAAGTGTATCGTTGGTGTCTGTACTAATGAAAAATCATTGTATCACAGACACCAGCGCCGTCCAAACTTGGTTACATAAAAATACAATAAAAGTTCGAACGTCCATAGTGAACTCAGAAAAACAGTAAAACTTAAAAATATCAATAATTATTAAAAAAAACAGTAGTTCAATAAAATAATTTGTATCTTGTACACTATATCGCTGGATGAGGGAAGCACAGGACCGTTGCAAGAGGCGGTTCTTGGGGGAGGCCTATGTCCAGCAGTGGACGTCTGTCGGCTGAAATTATGATGATGATGATGACACTATACCTTGTTTTCTATGAACGCATAAAATTAAAATTTGGAGAAACAAATTCAGTATAAGCCTGCAAAACTCTGCTTTTTTGCACAAATTTCACTTGAACTTTGGCCGTTCATTATGTACTCATTATTTTTAAAAGTAAAGAAAACCTCGTACATGTTATGGAGATTCTATTTGACAAACATTTATTTCACACACTTGTACTTACTCAAAAACACGTATTTCCTGGAACAAGTTTGATGAAATTTCCGCAATTTTTCGTTCAAAGTTATCGCGTTCCCACTTGCTTGTTAGTAATTCTAACTGGGGCTGGATGATATAACAAGTTTTTCGACCATGCTCGCGTTGACGATAGACGGACCGGAAAGGGCCCTCTTAACCATGCAAACGATAAATTCCTGATGGAAATACCCAAAAACTCTTTGCCCGACTTGGGAATCGAAAGTAGCAATTGCGACCAGGAGACCAACGAGGCAGTCAAGACCTTAATATAACATTAGCCATAGAATAGAATAGAGTAGAATACTCTTTAACACCATATGGATATAATAACAACAATAACATTACTAATTTGTAAGTAACTATTATATCCATAATGGACGGATATGGCCCCTGTAACACAGAATTATACTATCACGGGGGTCATTGATCATTTGTTTTGTACCAGGGTATTTCCATGCTTAAATTAAGTGTCTCCCTGACATTTAAGGCCAATGCCTACCAGGGTTGCGAGTTTGTCCGAAAGGGATATCGTGGCCCTGGCACACAGGCAAATGAAGGAATACGGGTGGGTTTTAGTCAGTAAAAGACTGACACGCCCTCCCGCTCCGCCCAGAGCGAGAGAAGTTATTTGATAATTTCCCACCCAAAAAGAAAAAAAAATCCCCTTGTGTACTTTTATGTCAAACTAGCTGCGCAGAATATCGGGATAAAAAGTAGCCGATACATATTTTAATCCAGGGTGTCAGCTACCTACATACAAAATTTTATCAAAATTGGCCCAGCCGTTTGAGTGTGAAGTAACAAACACACACACACACACACACACTCACAAACTTTCGCCTATACAGCGTGTTACGGAAAGGGTATAGCCATACAAACGGAGTGAAGAGTGCATCTGGTTTAGAAGCTCTGTACAAAATTTCAGCTCAAAAGTAATAACTTTGAAAATGCTTAATATTTTGTTTTTTCCATAGATATTTTAAATTTAAATCATAACAAACGTGTCACCGCACTACGAGGGTCAATAGTACACACGTACACACACTTGCGCACAGCTCTGTAACACACACAGCTCTGCACCGCACGCGACGCGGCGCGGGCGGCGGGATCAAACGAACTCAGTAGGTACCTATCTCTTCGGAAAATCTGTGCGCCTGGTACACGCATGCCACAGTTCTGACCGCTTTTTGTGTAGGTATGAAACATAAATTAAACTTTGTCGTGATAGGTACAGCAACGTAGACGAATTTCTTAAATTAAATTACACCTAAATCACCATCATACAATCACTGAAGAAAATAAAGGCTTCTACATACCAGCGCGACGCGACACGGCACAAAGACCCCGCGTGTCGCGGGACGAGCGGTGCCTTTGTGTCGGGTCGCGTCGCGCGACAAGTCGCCCCGGTATGTAGAAGCCTTTATACGTTTTTCGTAAAAACGGCGGCTTTCCCTTGATCTGCGAATCGTAAGAAGCTGACGCGCCGCCGCGCCCCGATTGTGGCGCGGCGCCTTTACCTACGATTTTAAGGAAAACGTAATAATTACGTAAAATTTAAGAAGAATAAGTTTGAAGGCTTTTACATACCAGGGCGACTTGTCGCGCGACGCGACGCGACACAAAGGCACCGCTCGTCCCGCGACACGCGGGGCCTTTGTGCCGTGTCGCGTCGCGCGACAAGTCGCGCTGGTATGTAGAAGCCTTGATAAACAAGGTTCACAGCGCCGAGCACTAATCTAGCTCGCCTTGTGCTAGTGCGTGGAGTACGTTCAAAATATTCTAGCACAGCGTTTTCAAATCCCTCCTGCTTGGCCGACCTTCCGATGCAGGCTCATGGAATGAACCCCAGGATAGAGTACAGAAGTTGTACCATCCGGTTGAAACGTGCCCTCGGCAGCGGCCGCCCAGCAACTGTTCTTCCGTCGATGAATCGCTGACGATACAGCTCTCGGGCAGCTCGCAGATCCGATCCTCCAACACACATAACACAACATCACCTCATAGTATTCGCTATTACGGCGCGTGACGACATTTTCACGACAATTCCACAACGATCACTGAAATATCTGATACACAACTTCGCACCGATACGGACAGAGAGCGACTAAAAACACACGCAAAAAGTCTGTTATCCTAGCCTACTGTCCTAGTACTAGGGTAACTGTCCTAATTATTGCTTTCGTAATTTTTTTCTTTAAAATTAAGTAAATTTACCGACTTTACGATGCCAAACACGTCATATGAAGCATATTTAATGCATTACACGAAATTGATAAATCCATTTGAAAATTAATTAGTTTATTTTGAGATGAATATGTTCAGTCTTAGTTGCTAAAATTTGCTTAGGTACTTGGAAATTGGGGTTAATCAGGAAATAAACAAAAAAAATGAGCATAAAACATAAGCACTTTGTTTAGGCCGGATATCAAAACAAAAAAATAATTTAATAAAAATCAGAAAAATAAGCGAAGTGCCGAGAATTGCCTCATAGACCCTAAACATCAATGTGTGGGTAACCTTTGTTATCCTACATGATTGTAAAAGTACAGAAATTAGGGTTGCGTATTATTAATGTACAATAATTTCCGTTACTCATGAAGTCCTAGTACTAACTAATAACTTCTCTTGCATATTTGAGACATTCGCTGATTACGGAAAATTTTATCATCGACGGACGGACATCGGGACAACTGTAAACAAACTAAACAAAGTGACGTGTTTGGATTCATTTCTTTTTTATGTTATTTTATTTACACCGCTAGTAAATTTTCATTGAATAAGCAGGTAATCAATGAACATTACTAAAACAAAATTAAGTACTGAACCCTCTGGCATTATTTGTACCAGGACAAACATAAGTTACGTAAGAAAGTTTTCTAGGGTTCATTTTCAAATAAATGAAACCTTTTTATTTGTATTGAGTACTTTTGTAGTTTCCTATTATTGCAATTCGCAGTTTTGTCAGCCATTTAGTTACAGTGTCAAAAACACAAAAACTGAACTTGGATAACTGTTGAGTGTAGTCATTTAATTCATAGAAAATTTAGGCTATAGCGTTTTAATAGTGCCTATTATCTGATATTTAAAGTATGATTTGATGATACTCCTACTGTACTATTAGTTACATACTCGGCGGTACGTTTTTTTACTAAAAAACAAACACAATTTCCTAAGTTACAATAAGGTTTTTGTAGTACTAAACTCATTTGTGTTTAAGTGTTTGATATTTTGTGGAATAAAACTAACATGCGGAACCCATTTTGCAAATAGTACCAGGAGACACAAATCTTTTACAGACTTGTTTCGTTGTGTGTAGTTTATTGACACCGATCAGCTGACTTGGTCTAGTGATGTGTAGAATTCAATTGGAAACATTTGATTTAAATTAGTTAAATGTTTCTAACTTTATAATTATGTAGGTATAGGTATACAAAAAATGTTGCCATGTAGTTTGTTATCACCAAAAGAATCCGTGCCTTTGATATGTATATACCCTTTCCGTAACACGCTGTATAGGTAATATTAGTGTGATAAAAATGTAATAATATTACATGTCCGTGTGGTGCCGGATGTAAAGAATAGCACCATCCCATTTCTTCCCATGGGTGTCGTAAAAGGCGACTAAGGGACTTACTAGAGAATGGGCAGCAGCGTTGTCTATGCATTTCAACACCATACTACGATCGCCAACCGTGGCCGTGCCAAGCGTGGCGATTATGGCAACCCCCCCCGTTTGGGGGACGGCTATGTCCAGCAGTGGACGTCTTTCGGCTGAAATGATGAACTTCCAAGGCTTCCTCTCTGTGAAAGGGAAAGGGCCGTAATCCAGAAAACACGGGTGACCCAGTGCACGTGGGTGGATGTCACGTGTCTTCCAATTTTTGGTCTACGCTCTACGACATGCTTTTCCTTGATCGTTTGAGAGCAGTGGTCATGAAATAAATTACATAAAGTGTAAAGGCCACGGCTTAAAATAATGTACCTAATCTTGGACACCAGTTTCTGACGGTCAAGGAAAATATCGAGGATAGGTCCGAAATCGTCTATCAACATTGAGCAAGCGTGGTGTTCATTTATCATCATCATCATTCCAGCCGAAAGACGTCCACTGCTGGACATAGGCCTCCCCCAAAATGGGAGGGGGGGTTGCCATAATCGCCACGCTTGGCAGGCGGGTTGGCGATCGCAGTATGGTGTTAAAAATGCATAAAGAACGCTGCTGCCCATTCTCTAGTACCTAAGTCCCTTAGTCGCCTTTTACGACACCCACTGGAAGAAATTGGATGATGCTATTCTTTACGTCCGGCACCACACGGAGCAATTGGGTGTTCATTATTATGTTCCAAATGAAAGTAATTATTATGAACTGCAGTGAAACAGTAATTACAGGGTACTATGGCTTTTTGTTTGTAGTGAGTGTGTAATCGGGTTAGTAGGTCGCACACAAAAAATCGCCAAGATTGATTTTTTTTTGCCAGTCGCTTAATTTAAAATATTTCTTGTAGTAGTAATTTTGCAACATGTAAGTTCGTATGAAATATTTTATAATTTATTGTAACTAAGCATTCTGTTTATTTTGTTTTCTGGTTCTCTGCAACAGGGGCCGTCTTTCTATTTGGTACTGATGTCGTAAAAACTCCGGATACTATCAAGAGAACAGTATTGTTCTCAGGTCTCGTGATAAGCTTGGTGATAACAACAATTTTCCGAAATTATTATTCTTCTAGTCAGTTAGTTTTACTACCACCGAGCTGAGTGGTTAATATTTGTGCTGTTAAGCACTACGAAAGGAGTAACAATAGTAGTAAATGATTGGAATGTGCTTTTTGCTGCTAAATTTATAGCATACTAAATAGCGTCGTTATGGTAGGTTCCTAATTAGTTGAGCCACCGACCGACAGTCATTTGTTTAAATATTCAAGGTTCAAAGTTGATAATATGTTGCGTTATCAATTGTTTTTATCAATAGTTTGTAGCAGTAGCGAGATAATAAATTGATTGGTCCATTGTTTCTCTATTCACATAACATTCTCGTCCATTTATTTATGAATAGTTATTTAGTTATTTATGCCTTTGCGTCAATACGCTTACGGCAATACGTTTTTCCAACGTTTACAGAAATGGAATTAACCAATAAATCTTTTCATAGGTTTTTCCTACATAAAAAATAAACATTATTATTCTATAGCTAAATAAAGCAAGACTTTTCACGTAGCAATTCATTGAATTAAGCAAAAATAAATTAAAGAAATAAATTTAAAAAATTCCCACGAAGAAACAAACATACTTTTGCAACAATTTTTATTATTATCTCCAACTGTTCAAGATTTGAAGCAATTCAAATTATTATTCAGTATTTCTTAGAGGTATGAGGAACAGGGTATAAAGTTCACTCATCCTCTACATAAAAGGAAAGATCCTCCGAACAGACGGGTGTTGTGTCTGGTGGGCAAATGCCCGACGGTTGATGTCGGGATGCTGTAGGTATATATGCCAGTCGCGCGGTAAACTCTGCTTGCGCGATGCAGGATTTGTGTGACGTCAGGTTTTTGATGCGAAGTTCGCATGTGGCGTTGTAGCTGCTGCCACAACTCTAACAATATAACCGAAGCTAGTTCTTCTGTAATCCAGTTATAGACAGACTTCTAATTGAGCCAGCTGTTTGCCAAAACAATCGCTTATGCGAACCGATGCGACTCCAAGCGTAAGGTGTAGTACCTATCTTTGAGTTTGGCAGCGATCAGGCCATACATTACTGAGAATGATCCGCTGCCGTGATCTTGGACCAATCGGCTCTGTAGTTGTTTGCGATATTATATAGTTTGAATATCCACTTGTATGATTTGTATGACGCCCAATATAATGGGTTTGTAACTATCCATTCAGGGTATCAATTATTGAATCCAATAATTGATACTGTGAAGAACTAATTACGCTCAAACAGTGTACTGTACTTTTAATAATAAAATTTCTGTATAAATCGCCACTTTATCAGTTTATCCTCACACGTAAAAGTACATACATATAACGAGAGCCAATTCACCAGATACTTGAGAAGAATGACGTGAACCCACGAGAAGTAAGAACAAGACTATACAGTAGTGGCTGATAAAATGTAGTGCATTCTTTTAAGAACTGTACCTACAACTTGTCGTTGGTCCTGGCGTTTTAAGGCGACGATAACCGACTTTTAATGATTTTATACTGAAAATCACGTCTAAACGAGTGGTGTGAATGATTTGAAAAAAATATACGTTAAATTAGAGCATTTTCTCAATAATTTAATATGTGAATATTTTAGATTATCTTTATATTACTTAGTGAAATTAATTTGTAAAGTTATGTCTAACGCGGATAAAAAACTGAGAATGGCGCAAAATCTACCAAGCGTATTTTTCTGAAACCTTCATCAATTTAAAGATAATTTAACTATTGATATTTTAGTATACCTACGCGTTTTATTAAAACACCTTTTGTTTTGTGTATACTAAATTAACAATGCGTCAAATTGGGGACAGCGCTCCTTGATGGGCGAGTCCTATTACTGGCTAAACGTACGATGCGTTGCGTGAGCTCAGTACAGAACACGCAAGCTAACTACTCAAGGTCACTGGCATATATCTGCGTCTTAACGTAGCTTAATTCAAATAAAAATAAACAATAAAGCTTAAACATAACTGGTGAAATATGTGTACGGTTGTGTGAGTATAGGTTCACCTCTGCCTTACCCTTCGGGGAATAAGAGCGTGATGTTATGTTAAGTATGTTAATTCAAATAAGGAAAAAAGTAAACATTTTGTTAAAAATAGATCCGTTTGCAATGCCAGCTAAAAACGATTAAAAAGGCTATTAATTAAACTAATTAACTGATTCGTAAATGGAATTCCAAAGATTCCATTTGGGTTGTTTGTCATTTGTTTTTAAATATTTTCATACAAGCTGCCTTTGACGAAGGCAGGGACTTTTTTTATTACCTATTGCAGTTTAAATAACCTGCTAAATAAATTCCGTAGATCAAAACAAAATACTTACACGACAAACCAAACAAGTGACTAACAAAACTATTTTAGCGCGTTCTAACTTCTAAAGTGTCATCTCATATCGTGTCTGCGGACGGCGATAGATCAGCACTCGTACAGTTGTCACGGCGGTCGTCCCCGGATGGAAGAATTAGCTCAGGCAGTCAGGCCCAATTCCCAGGCAGACTTGCAACGAGACGTTAGGCATTGTATTTTTACATTTGGACTACATCCAAATAGTACTCCCGAGTTATCAAAAACTCTAATTCCCATTGATACGAACGCATACCGTTAAACACTAACTAATAAGGAGGTCTCGATTTTAGTTAAAGTTATTTTAACTTCTATTAATTGTATTGCCCTATTAAATAAATCAACACTAAAGTTTCGAAAGGTCATCGCGTCTGTTTATAGTGTTATTGATAAAATAATATCGTTAGCAGAAATAAGTATTTCGTTTAATAAATAAAAATGTCACCTCTAGTGATGGGACTTACCGGAGACGGTTAATCACTAAACTGTATTTTTTGTCACTTTAGTTCACTTGGGGTGTTATTTTTTATTATATTGTTGTGTGTTCGTATATAGTTCGGTACATCACGTAACTTGGCGCGTTGCCGGCCGGACGAGCGGTGCGCTCGGTCGTGTCGCGACTACTGCAGCGTTTGATAGTATAACTACCTTTGTAAGGCTGGGAAATAGACGGTTTTGTCGGATATCTATTTTTTTTTTATTATTGTATATTATAGGCCATGTTGCAGCGACACTTTTTTATATTGACCAGCTTTTTTTTGTAAACCTGTAGCAACAGTAAATATTATTTATTCTATTCTGTTTTGTTTATTTCAGAATTTAAATTTCTGGGATAGTAGTTGAGTGTTATGACACGTTTATCTTATAAAACTTAATACCAACAACGCCACAAATGTAATCAAACATAAAGTATGTTATTCCATTTCATTACATCAGAGCAGCTTTACGGGTAGTCAGAAGCCCGAAAGTCTGACAACCAGTCTTACTAAGGGTAAGAGGATAAGGTAAGGCTAAGGGTGTCGTGTTGCCCAGTAACTGCATTGTTGTGGAGGTCAGACAGGCAGTCACTACAGGTAAGATACTGGTATTCAGCTGCATCCGGTTAGACTGGAAGCTGACCCCAACATGGTTGGTAAAAGGCAGGCAGATGATGAAGATATATCAGAGCAGCTGAACTCTGTTATGTACTTTGTCACATTTGTGGAGTTGTTTAAATTAAGTGATGATAAAACTGACATAAGTAACACTATTAAATCACATTTTAATTGTTAGTTTAAGTGCCACGTCGTCTTTATGCAATAGATACCTACTTTACTGCGTTATCGCGCTTAGGAAAATCATAATAATAATAATTATATATTATTTAGTCAGATTTTTTTGCAACATGACACCACAATTAATTGATCTCAAATGATCCTATCCCCCCTTTTTTATACATTTACATATTATTATTTTAATACCGTTAGCTTCTCTGTTTTCTGTGAGGTGCTGGACGTAAAGAATAGCACCACAATAGTTCTTCCCGTAGGTGTCGTAAAAGGCGACTAAGGGAAATACTAGAGAATGGGCAGCAGCGGTCTCTATGCATTTTTAACACCATACTGCGATCGCCAACCCGCCCGCCAAGCGTGGCGATTATGACAAACCTAGGCCTATGTCCAGCAGTGGACGTCTTTCGGCTGAAATGATGACTGTTACCTTAAAAGTTGTGTAAATATCTTGTTTGAATATAAATATAATTAATTTAAAAATCGTATTTTTTTATCCGTAATCACAATGACTATGTCACATCCCTACGCCCGTCAGTTCCACCGAGCAAGTGGCGACCGTGTGCCGTCAATTTAACTAATATAAAATAGGAGAATGTGCGTCCGGTGATCTCATGAAACTCATTATCATCCGTTGATGACCTATTTCGAGATGTTACTGGCAAAATAAATGAATTTAACAAAAAAACGTGGAGCTTTTCCCAGAAAAAGAACAGTCGTTAAATTGTAGTCGGGCTGAAAAGAATGACATAAGATACGGTCAAGTTCAAGTGCAATTTGCGCTGTTATTAAGTTCTTTGTTAACTTCTGACAGCAGCGACATAATAGCAACCTTATTGCAACATAAATAAAGATCAAATTGATTTTAGCAGACTTGTCAGTGGCAGCAACCTAACAGCAATGTAATCATCATCATTTCAGCCGAAAGACGTCTACTGCTGGACATAGGCCTCCCCCAAACACCGCCACTTCAACCGGTTCTGTGCTTCCCGCATCCAGCGGATTCCTGCGGCCTTCACAAGGTCATCGGTCCACCTTGTGGGAGCCCTTCCAACGCTACGTCTTCCGGTGCGCGGTCGCCACTCCAGAACCTTTCGGCCCCATCGGCCATCTGTTCTGCGAGCAATGGGCGCTGCCCACTGTCACTTAAGTTTGGCAATTCTTCGGGCTTGCTTCGGGCGGGCTTCGGGCGGTTACATAGTGGTTCACCTGCAGATCTCTTCATTTCAGATTTGATCACGTAGGGAAACTCCAAGCAATGCCCTCGCTCTCCTTTCTGCCCTTTGGGTGGCTTTCAGCCTTCCAATAAGGCCCATTGTGAGTGACCACGTTTCAGTGCCATATGTCATCACTGGCAACACGCGCTGGTCACAACAATGCAATGTAACGACAATATTAAAGATAAAATACCTATGAAAGGACTCAGGAATTATCTTATCTCATTGTCTTCGACTTCAAGAGAGAGGCAAAAGTTTCTGTTTTGCCAGAATCGGGCGTATAATGTTACCTATATACTTTATCATGTTGGTAAGGTCAGCAACAGAAGTAGGTTAACAATTTTACTCTTATTCTTATAATAAACTGGCTGCGCCCCGCGGTTTCACCCGCATAAGTCTCGATCCTGTAAGAATATCGAGATAAAAAGTATTCTATGTCCTAACCCAGGTCATGGTCTATCTATGTGCTAAATTTCATCCAAATCCGTTCAGCCCTTTTAGCGTAACTAATAAATAAACAATGAAACCAATTTTCGCATTTAGAATATTAGTTAGGATAATATAATTTGAAAGATACAGTAACAATCAGTAATAATTATTCTATTCTATTGATTTGAACTATATTGTTTTTTTGTAAAAATGACACATGATACACAATTGGTTGTATTGTAATGTAATTTTGTTTTGTTTTGCAGTGCCCTTACATAGCATGTTTGAAACTTATAATCTTATTCCATTAACTGTACAACATGTTTGCAGTATACTGATTTGATTTGATTTGATAAACATTTGTGTGTCCGTATGGGTTGAGGAGCCATTCTGTATCACATCTCTCTCGTTTGTTGCACGTACCAGTGACAAGAACCATCTATACAAAACTCGTACAGATTAGGCGAGCCGTGTACACAATTAGACTGCCAGGAAGTTTGGCCAGGAAGGAAGTTGAAATCGATAGATTTATGACAATTTAGGATAATCCACTTTTAGTTTATTTTTCTTCTTTTTTTTTTGTTTGTGTTCATTATTGTACTGATTGGTTTAGAATCATTCACGTGTAAATAAAACTCTGTTAATGATCATAGTTTGAATTATTTATGGTCACCAAATTCACAAAATTGTAAAGGAATGTTTAAATTATTAATATCTTTTGAAATACTGAGTGTGTAGGATGTTTGATGGTGCCAATATTTAGTAGAAATTTCTACTAAATATTGGTGCTATTTTTATCCGATTTGATTAACTGCTTTAGTAGCTACGAACATATATTATTTATAGACCGTCAGGATTGAGGAGCCACATAAAATGTGTTGTATCACCGAAATTGTATAATCTTTCCATTTTATTTTTATACTACAAATTAGAACTCATTTACTACTAAATTATACTAAAAATACGTTTTAATTGGTTGATGAGTTTCCGAGAAACAGCGTGGTGAAATTTATGGATTTTTAAGAAAAATCAAAGCATTGTAGCTATCTCAAATTCAGCCGTACAAAACCCATTTTTTTTTGTACGGATTACGCATAAACACTACTAAATCCTACAAAATTTTCAGAAACATCTATTGGCTAGTTTTCGAGTTCTAAGGTGGCCTCAATCCAGATGTCTGGATTGAGGAGCCACCTTAAACGTCCTATAACTTTTTAACGGTTTTACTACAAATTCCAGGATCGGGCCTACAAAATCAGCTAATTTACTACTAAATATTGGTAGTACCCTCGTTTAAATATGAGACATGGCTCCTCAATCCATACGGACACACATTTGTGATCTAAATAGACCAAAAATTATATGATACAACACCGTTAGCTTTTAATGAAATGGCTAAGAGTTTGTAGTATTTTAATTTAAAAACTGTTTAATTATTTTTTATTAAAAAAGTTTTAATCGACTTTTATTGCTGACTGTAATTCACCTTTTTAATGTTAACATGGTTATTTGTGTTTTCTTTTAGGCTGAATGGTGGGAGTACCTTGTAATCAGTGAATTATAGTAGAGTAACAACAAACCAATAACTTTGCCCCACACTAGGAATTTCTCCTGTATCGTGGGTGCGTTTACAAACATTTAAACTTAAATACACAAACAGCCAGACCCGGAACAACTACTTTTAGATCATACAAATATTTGTTCCGTGCGGGAATCGAACCCGCGACACGCAACGCAACAGTCAATCGCTTAACCACTGCGCCAACCGTTCCGTCAAGTAGTCAGTCAGTCGTCAGTAGAAGATCCTCCAGATTGATATCTAACGGAGATGTGAACTTTCGAAATGTTGCCACTATATAAAGCGTAAAACGTTTAAGGAGGATGATATTCTCATAGCATGTATGTCTATTTTTATTAATATTTCTGTTTAGTTTATTCTACCACTTATTTTTATTATTATATTATTTTTCTTTATCTATGATCCTATTAATTGTTTGCTGCACCGTACGACGTCATACGTCGGCGCCGGCTGTCGCTGAAAACCAGCGCTGGGGCTCTGTCTTGCATAGGGTCGCAGTATAAAGGCTTCTACATACCAGCGCGACTTGTCGCGCGACGCGACACGGCACAAAGGCCCCGCGTGTCGCGGGACGAGCGGTGCCTTTGTGTCACGTCGCGCCGCGCGACAAGTTGCCCCGGTATGTAGAAGCCTTAATGCTGAGCGATAGCCGTTTTGCGTGGATGTGACGCATGTTTCCCCCAACCTTTTCTTATTTTTGTGTTTATGTTCTTTGTTGCGTCATGTTTACCGCAAATAAACGTATTTTCTTTCTTTTCTTTCTTTCTTTTTTCTGTATACGAGTTGATGAACTAAAGAAGGGACTGCAGAGGACTGCAGACGAACTAATTAAACAAAATATCGAACTGAAATTTCTCAAAGCCAGCAAGCAGAAATAGATGGAGGAGTAAAAAAAAAATTCAATTCTTTTTCTGAGATAGTTATGGACTTCAATACGGATTCGTTATTCTAATTAACATAAGTAAGTAATGGACCGTGTGGTGCCGGACGTAAAGAATAGCACCAGCCTATTTCTACCCGTGGGTGTCGTAAAAGGGGACTAAGGGACTTACTAATGGGCAGCAGCGTTCTCTATGCATTTTAACACCATACTGCGATCGTCAACCCGCCTGCCAAGCGTGGTGATTATGGCAAACCCCGCCTTTAGGAGGCCTATGTCCAACAGTGGACGTCTTTCGGCTGAAATTATGAATCAAATTGAAGTAAGTAATTATTACTGACATCGGTGAAGAAAAACATGACGTGACGAAACCTGGACGTATAGTTAATGTTATTCTGGAATTGCCAACCCGTCTGGAGCAAGCGTGGTGATCAATGCTCGTGCCTTCTGTGTATGAGAAGAGGCCTTTGCCCAGCAGTGGGACAATAATAGGCTAGGATTATATACTTATTACTAGCCGGCTAGCCCCCAGACTATGCGTCGCGTTGCATCGCTCACCCGTTATATTACTTCGTTTTCAGTAAGCTTTCTTTCTGACTTTTTTTCTTTTTGCTCGGTTCCTTAGGGTCGTATCGTGATGTTAATAGCCTTCTTTAAAAATTGGGCTATGAAATGCATGCAAAATTGTTCAGATTCGACATATTGATCCTACATCTGACCTAGATTATGTTTCACCATTTCTTCTCAGGGGTAGTCAGATAGGAAATGACGTCTCCATCTAGCTTAATTATAAAAAAAAATGACGTGTAGAATTGAATACCGAGATCAGAATATACAATTTCATTTCATTTCTATTCATCTCAATCATCTCATTTTATCATAAAAAGTAAAATTTGTTTGTAAGTTTGTAACTACATATCGCTGGCGATCAGAGTGGGGACACTGATTGCCCACCGAGCGATTTCAGGGAATATGGTGGCACTGTGATCACTTGCTGCCGTGCATAGCGAGGCTCAGGGGAGACCTCTTTATAGTCTCCCCAGAGATGTGCCCTAACAGGCGGTGCACTAAGGGGGTTCCGGGTGTGTCTATTAAGAGGTAACGGAAACCCCATCCCCACCATGTGCTGATGGTGATCACCGGAGAGGTTTTAGTGAGGTAAGAATCCCACACTACCTGGTCTTTTTCCCCAAAGTCCAGAAGGTTTCCCCCAGAAATAAAAAAAGGGCCAAAAACTACATAAAAACTTACAAACAAATAAACTTTACCCCTTTATAATATTAGTTTATATAGTTTGTTCGTTTGCTCGATCAAGATGCGTATCTTAAGGCGACGATAACCAACTTTTAATGATGTTATACTGAAGATCACGTCTAAACGAGTAGTGTTAATAATTTGAAAAAAATATATGTTAAATTAGAGCATTTTCTCAATAACTTAATATGTGAATATTTTAGATTATGTTTATATTTCATAGTGAAAATAATTTGTAAAGTTATGTCTAATGCGGATAAAAAACTGAGAATGGCGCAAAATCTACCAAGCGTATTTTTCTGACACCTTCACTAATTTAAAGATAATTTAATTATTGATCTTTTAGTGTACGCGTTTTATTAAAATACCTTTTGTTTTGTGTATAATAAATTAATAATGCGTCAAATTGGGGACAGCGCTCCTTGAAGGGCGAGTCCTATTACTGGCTGAACGTACGACGCGTTGCGTGAGCTCAGTACAGAACACGCAAGCTAACCACTCAAGGTCACTGGCATATATCTGCGTCTTAAGAACCACGCTATGGTGTCTACGACGCAGGTCCTACGACTTATAACAATAGGTCACTTAGTATGCAAATTGCAAAGGGATTCAATAGCGATAATAGCAGGTCAAAAGTGTACCTCCAAACATCCTTATAGCCCTAATACGTCCTTGTTGAAGGAGAGGTGTCGTAAAACGCTTACTTAGGGACTTACTAGAGAATGGGCAGCAGCGTTCTCTATGCATTTTAACACCATACTGCGATCGTCAATCCACCTGCCAAGCGTGGCAATTATAGCAACCTCCAACCCCCTTTGCGGGAGGCCTATGTCCAGCAGTGGACGTCTTTCGGCTGGAATAATGATGAGATAAATAATATCTTGAAGAAACGATGTGCATGTCCTAGCACAAAAATATCAAAGACATGTGACATCTACCAACCCGCACTGGGCCCGCGTGGTGGATTACGGCCCAATGGGAAAATTATAGGCTGATTATGTACTAACCGCACGAATCGATTGCCGCGGTTGGTCCGTGGATGGCTGACCATCTTTACATACCAAGACCCCTCCTCGTGCCTCGAAAGGCACATTAAGCCGTTGGCCCGGCTGTCATTCATGGGTCTTTGACAGTCGTTACGTGTCGTCAGAAGCCCGAAAGTCTAACAACCAGTCTTACCAAGGGTATCGTATTACCCAGTGGTAACTGAGTTGTGGAGGTCAGGATAGGTAGTCGCTCCGTTTAAAATACTGGTATTCAGCTGCATCTGGTGAGACTGGAAGCTGACCCCAACACAGTTAGGAAAAGGCTGGGCAGATGATGATGACGTCCAGGGGCTCAAGTCTGCTATTACAATAGTGTCAGAATGGTCGATCATTGATATCGTAATTGTTGATTTTGACAAGTTTGATAATCTACTATTATAATGGCGTCGGCTACTGACACTACATTAAAAGACATTACATTTATTGCTAATCTCGTACATAATGACAAATGTATGACATTTCTACTAATGGGTTTTATAATAATGGCAATACGACAATGCCAATATAATAACACAATTCTATTACGAGAACATTGAGCGACCAATGATCGACTATTATGAATTTAGCAGATTACGAACTTTTAGCAAAATGGCAATGGCTTGACAATGGGATCGTGTTGGAATGGCTGAATTTATAAAAATAGCAGACTTGGGCCCCTGGTTGAAGGTGGGGGACTCCACGTCTAACCCGAGGATGTGCAGGATCATATTGAGAGCAAGCAATCAAGCTTAACCTACTCACTGTCTTTTCAACTCTGCTTCGCTCTCCTTTACAAAAGTAAACTGAACTGGACGACAATACAAATGCATAAGCGTGGTTTTGGGTTCGTCCATAAAGTGTTATCTCCATCTGTCAGTTTTACTGGCACCAAGGAGGTCATGAAAATCCTTGAGTCATCTTGCTCACCCTCCATTTTCTGCTTGGTTGGAAGCACCATCAAATCCCCACTTGGATATCAGCTAAAACTCATTTTGTGTAGATAAATATCTAGCTCAAACATAGTTGTCTACGTGTGGGTGCACTATAATATAAACTTCTGTCGGAGATATAGGGGTGATGCTATTTTATGTAACGTGTTGTTAAAAGTCTGTGTTCTTCAACATAAACACTAAAAGGAATCGTTTCTTATGTAAAAATAAATAAAAATACTTTAAAGATTAAAAAAAAATGGCATAATATTTTTCGGCAAATCGGCGACAAAAAAATCATAAATAATTAGCACTATAATCTAATCACCTGTAAGGATATTTGTATTTAACTTTCCGTTTAAGAGATAATTCGATTTTTCATACCAGCTTCATACAAATTTTTCGTCAAAAAATTATAATTCCTTTGTTTTCGAACAGAATTAACTCGGGTGTCATTTTTGTATATAGAGATAAAGATATATTTATTTGTAAACATGTGTAACATTATACATATAGTAATGACTAATAGAAGCTATATCCGCCAAAAAATCCGGCACTTGCAACTTGAAATCCATAATTCTATGAAAGCCGATTTTCAGCCAACCGTGCATCGGCGCCGTCATCTCGTTCTCGTTGACGTGGCGGTGGACAAACAGCCTTAGAGTGCAGGGTGTGTATTTTTTGTACTGAGTTTATAAAAAAAAACGATCATCATCATTAACATCAAAAGATATGTAAGGTAATACAAGTTAACAATCTTTAGGGCTTCTGATATTTATTTTTACAGGGAACTAGCTTAAGCCCGCGGCTCCACCCGCGTGGTCGTTAGGAATTATCCCACGGGAACATACTACTAAATGAAATGAAATGAAATGAAATTGTTTATTCTGTAAATAGGATGTCGGAATCCCTTTTACACGACATATTATTAAAAAAAAGAAGCTAGATCTGCCTACCTCTGAGAAGAAATGGCGAAACAAACTCAGGGGTCAAAGTCTCTTTTAAAGTCCAGACATAATCTTGGTCAGATCATGTGAGGTGTGAGGACCATGTAGGTCCGTGTCTGAAATAGTCTTTTGAGGAAATAACCACACAAATTTGAGTGGACCTGCTGTCCAATACCGTGATATAAAGTATATTGTATACAAATTCCAAACCCAGGTCATGGCCTTCCTGTGTGACAAATTTCATCAAAATCTGTTAAGCCACTACGCCGACCACTACTCCAAAATCCGGTGTACTTATGTAAAGATTTACTAGCCTGACCGCCCTCAGCTTCAGGGCCGGATTTAGAGGTGTGGAGGCCCTGGGGCAACTAAGAAGTGGAGGTCCCAAAAATATATTTAAAACAGACAAAAAAAAAACAAATTAAAAAGGTACCTTGTGAATGTGAACATTTTTTTCTTTGTTATACAATAAATCTGCCAGCCTTTTCCCAACTGTGTTGGGGTCAGCTTCCAGTCTAACTGGATGCAGCTGAATACCAGTATTTACATGGAGCGACCGCCTATCTGACCCCCACAATACGATACCCCTTAGTAAGGGTTGGTTTGGGATTTTTTTTCTTTGATACACAAAGGAGACTCGTTGAACGTCCCAGCGTTGAAGAAAAACAATTTAATGAATGAACTGTTTACGATACATGTTAACTCGTTGACGAATTTAACTAGTTGATCGACTAGTTGACGAATGTAAATCAACGTTGACGTTTCGTTAACGGAAAAACCGTCAACGACCCATCCCTACAAAGGATGTATTTTCTTTCTTATAACTGAAATCTAATTGTGGAGGCCCCTTCTTTGTGGAGGCCCAGGGCTAGAGCCCCTGTTGCCCTGCCCTAAATCCGGCCCTGCTCAGCTTAACTTTAGATACAAAAATACCTATTCACGCAGTTTTTACGTAATAAAAACGAATACAATAATTTATGGCCATGCCAGCCGCTTGCATGACCATAAATTATTATATTCGTCCAAAAAAGCATAACAAGATTGTTTATCGATATGCTAATGGAGCATAATCGCGAATCGCAATCTGAAAGTCAAGGTAAATGGTCGTTGAGGGCGGGGATACCCCTGAAATGACCCGCATTGTGTTACAAGTACCAAAAAAATATATCTTTTTTTTCTCGATAGGTACTGATTTATCTGCTTATCAGTACTCGTTGATAAGGGCTTTGATTATTTTTGAGTAGATATTATATTTAGTTGCGTGCTTGTTGCGTGATCCTAACTAATATTATAAATGCGAAAGTGAGTTTGTTAGTTTCTTTGTTACGCTTTCACGACTGAACGGATTTGGATGAAATTTGGCACATGGGTATACCATGACCTGGGTTAGGACATATGATAATTGTCATGCTGGATCGCAGACGAAGTCGTGAGCAACACCTAGTCCTAAATATATGCATGTTAGGTTGAGTTAGGCTTTTCCGTCTCACCCCTCCTTGGGAGCTCGAGGCGTGGGTGCTGACCAGAGTGTACGAATGGACGGCGCGGCGTAAGGCGCTCGGGGAGCCCCCCGCCGCAGAATAGCGGGAGGCCGTGCGGCAAGAGGCGAGGGACGCAATCGTCCATCACTGGACGGAGGACCTCGCCACTGCCGTTTTCGGCCGCCGAACTCTGGACGCGCTCGGGCCATTCCTGAAGGATTGGCTCGAGCGGTCCCACGGTTTCCTCTCTTTCCGTCTGGTGCAGGTGTTGTCCAGCCATGGGTGTTTCGGATCGTACCTGCACCGGATCCAAAGGGAGGAGACCCCGTCGTGCCACGACTGTGGCGCGGCGGAGGACACGGCTCAGCACACCCTTGAGGTGTGCCCAGCCTGGTCCGAGCTGCGCCGCGGTCTGAGCGCAGCGGTCGGGCAGGACCTCTCGCTTCCCAGCGTCGTCAACTCGATGCTGGAGAGCGAGGGGGCCTGGACAGCGGTTGCCTCCTTCTGCGAGGACGTAATGTCGCAGAAAGAGGACGCGGAGCGCGCGCGGGAGGACGACCCTCTCGCAGCGCCGTTCCGCAGGCGAAGACGGGGCATGAGAAGGCGATTGTACGATCGTCGTCTTATGCCCCCTGGTGGTGAACAGCGGGAGACGGGTGCGGGGGCGCCTTCTCCTGCATTGCACAGTTCACCATCCACGTCGGGCGGGAATGACAGAGCGCTCGCGGTCATTCCTGGGCCCCTACCCGACGGGGGGGGCGTGTCGGGCCCACCTGCAAGGCGGGCAGTCGTCAGCGGGGGACTGGATGTTATGGCTCTGCCGGATTCCCAGTCCTCCTCCTTGCAGACGAGGTAGGAGCGCCGCTGGGTCGTTTAGTGGGTATACCGGATTTTCCGGGGAGTCCCACATACCCCTCCCATCACCCGATGGGGGGGCATGCGTAATGCATTTTTCCCAGCGTCAAAAAAAAAAAAAAAAAGGCTTTTCCGTCTGGTGCAGGTGCTGTCCGGACACGGTTGTTTCGGAGCGTACCTGCACCGAATCGGACGGGAGGAGACACCGTCGTGCCACCACTGTGGCGCGGCGGAGGACACGGCGCAGCACACCCTCGAGGTGTGCCCGTCGTGGTCCGAGCCACGCCACAGTCTGAACGCGGTGATCGGACCGGACCTCTCACTCCCCGGCTTGATTAACGCCATGCTGAGGGATGAAGGGTCCTGGGCAGCAGTCGCCTCCTTCTGCGAACACGTCATGTCGCAGAAGGAGGAGGCGGAGCGCGTGCGGGAGGATGACCCTGCCGCTGCGCCGCTCCGAAGGCGGAGGAGGGGTCGAAGAAGACGTCACTTTAAACGTCATCTCCGACTCCTCCCAGGTGGAGGCCAGCAGGCAACGGGTGCGGGGTAACCCTTACCTGTATTGCACAGGCCTCCACCAGTGTCGGACGGGAATGGCCAGGTATTCCCGGCCATTCCCGTAGCCCCCCAGTAACGGGGGGGCATGCGGGGCCCGCCAGCTAGGCGGGCATGCGCCGGGAGGGTCGTGGAAGAAAAGGTTCAACCGTTATCCCATGGCCCTCCCAACACGGCGATGCGGGAACACCGCTGAGTTTTAGTGGGTATACTGTCGTCATTACCGACAGGGAGTCCCACATACCCCGTCTCGTCCCCCACGAGCGGGCATGCGTAATTGCAATTCTCAGCGAAAAAAAAAAAAAAAAAAGGCTTTGGGTTGTCGATCGCAAAATATTTTAGTTAGGTATAGCAATGAGAATTTGGTGGTATGAGGAATAGGGTGTAAAGTTCACTCATCCACCATAGAAAAGGGAGGATCCTCCGACCAGACGGGTGTTGTGTCTGGTGGGCAACTGGCCGACGGTTGATGTCGGGACGTTGTAACATATATACGCTAGTTGCGTGGTAAACTCTGCTTGCGCGATGCAGGATTCGCGTGACGTCAGTGTGACGCGTAGTTCGTATGTGGCGATGTTGATGCCGCTACATCACTCCCCTCCGGAGACCGAAGGTCGATAGTGGGCTGAGTCGTGTATCTTGCGATGCTTGCCAGTGCCAGTCGAGGGGTTCCAGTGTGTTGGAACCGGGTACCGCATAGTTCTCGGTGAGTCGGAACTGTCTGCGGTGATTCCCCAGTGAGTCGGGGTGGCGCTGCGTTATTCTCCAGTGCGTCGGATGTAGTACAGCGCCGGGTTGTGGCTGACTGCTAGCGTCGACCAGGAGAGGTATCATGTTCTCTGCTTGTGGACCAGCCGAAAGTGCAGTGTGCTATGCCAAGGTTGCTGATGAGGCTGTGGGTGATGACCAGAAATGCGCGTCCGCTGCATGCTGGTGGTCAGGATACCCGTTGAAGCCGTGGGTGCTGGCTGGCTGTGTGACTCGCCGCTCGAAAGCTTGAGGAAGTGATGATGATGATGATGATGATGACGTCACGCTGAAGTAGTTGCACGAAGACTGCGCTGACGTTCATACTCGGGGTCACCAGTTTGGTGGCATGAGGAACAGGGTGTAAAGTTCACTCATCCACCATAGAAAAGGGAGGATCCTCCGACCAGACGGGTGTCGTGTCTGGTGGGCAACCTCCCGACGGTTGATGTCGGGACGTTGTATATATGCTAGTTGCGTGGTAAACTCTGCTTGCGCAATGCAGGATTCGCGTGACGTCAGTGTGACGCGTAGTTCGTATGTGGCGATGTTGATGCCGCTACAAGAATAATAAAGCATTAAGAAAGAAGACTCAATTCATAGATGCTCTGCAAAACGCTCAAGCACTGAATTAAGCTGGGGAGAGTACATCTGTCAAATAAATTCCAGATGGCCCTCTAGCGCGTTGAGAAGACGACATATTGACTCTTAGAACAACCGCTTGGAAAAGCCCAAAAGGGAAAAGAGAAGAAGAGGCAGACCCAGAACGTTAGCAAGACGAGAAAGACGAACTGGTTGGCAAATAATGGCTTGAGAAAGCAAAAAACTAAAAAAATCTTAAAAATGTGAAAATTACTGGAGCAGGCCCATAATACTTGTCGAGGGGGTAAATATTTGCACACCATATAAAATGGTAGAATGTAAAGGACCATTATAGTTTTTAAGATCGTACATGATTGTAAACCTACATTCCGGCAATTAAATGGATTTGATTTGATTTCTGCTAAGTAACATTAATTCATTAATTCAAATGAATGAATTTATGTTACTTACTTAGTAGAATTAAGATTCCATAATATAATAACTCAGCGGCACCTCACTCTTTATCTAGCTTGCATATTAATATGACGTGTAAAAATGATTCCGATAACATAATTACAGAATAAACAATTTAATTTAATTTGTATGTGAAAATAATGGTAATGAAAAAAAGAACAACCCATCTGGCTTATATTTAGATAAGCAGTTTCAATTTGAAGTATTTTTTTAACACTAGCGGTTTATTAAAAAGGTAAATAAAAAATAAATATATAAAAAAAATAGGAAATATTGTTCGGTTTGGAGGAAACTTTGTAATTTTTTTCTGTCGAGAAAATTTAATGGAATCGAGTTTTCGTCAAACATAAAATTTACATAACATGAATCCTCAACTTTACCATAGGTATATTTATTTCAAAATTAATGCTGCAGTATTTGTTTTTTGTATTGACAAAACCTCAAATTACTTAGCATGATCCTTATTATCATTGCTTTAAATAAAAAATAAGCCTTTTTATTCCTTAATTACAAAAAATATAAAACAATTATTTAAGAGTCTACAATACCGTATTGTAGTTTCTTAAGTACTTACTTGTTTTTATTTTTTATTTATAGCAATGAGAATAAATGGTGAATGAAAGAAAATATCTTAAGAAGATCCGAGGCTTCCGGGGATTCTGCGAAGATAATAATAATAATAAAATGTTTTTATTGATATTAATTAAGGAGTTACATTTTTTGAAGCCCTGACTCCTGAGCTAGGTGGTACCTGTGTTACAGGAGTCAGTGTCTTCCCCTGTTTTTGGAACAATAACAATAGTATGCAAAAACAAAAATTAAATTAACGTAAAATTAAAATTATAAATTAATGAATTTAGTGCATGCATGCTCTTGAGTAGTTTGTGTGCGCGTGTGTGTGTATTTTTGTTGTGTTTTGTGTGTATGTGTGAGTGTGTGGTATTGTGTTAGTGTGTTTGTACTTGGTGGGTTATAATATCTGAGAGTTAATTTGCTACATTACTAATTATATTATTATTATCATAATAAAATTATCACGAGTATTGTTCTTTAATTAAGTTTTCTGTCTGTGGGTAATCCAGTGTTTGAAGCCATGTATCTAGTTTAATCTTAGTTTTATTTTTTGTAAGTGGGTTGATGTTGAGAATTTTGTTTACTTTATTATAAATATAAGTAGCTAGGTAAAGGCGTTGCCGTCGAGCGGATGCTGTCTTACATTTGACTGAGCGACATACAGTAGTGATAGTTCTCTTATGTTTGGTTGCGTGATTTACCGGTGTGATTTCATGCTGTTTCAATATGAGATTGAGAAGGTATAGTTGTCTCACTGTAAGTACTTGACAAGCCTCATAAAGGGCTTTTGTAGGGAACCGGTACGGTTTGAAGGTCACTGAAGGGGACTTTTAACAAAGATCTTTGGGCTCTCTCGAGGTGTATCATATAAGTTTTACAAGCACCTCCCCATGCCGTAATACAGTAACTGACGATTGACTGTGCTAGTGCTAGATACACCGTACGGAGAATTTTAAAGTCAGCCACTGGCCGCAGACTCTTAAACGCCCATATAAGTTTTCTAACACGGGATGCAGTCTGTTCAATGTGGGGACGCCAGTTAAGTCCCTCATCCAGAATCACACCCAAGTACTTCATTGTCTTTTGTTGAGTTGAAGAGACGCTGAGATGCTATTATTATGTAATCACATATTTTCAGCGGTTGCCGCTTTAAAACTACACCTAGACTGCTTGCCCAATGCCCATTTCTAATGTCTGAATGTTGAATTTATAATTGTCTTACAAAATGTGACATGTCAGAAAATAA
The DNA here is from genome assembly GCA_948098905.1 of Tiliacea aurago. Taxonomy (NCBI): domain Eukaryota; kingdom Metazoa; phylum Arthropoda; class Insecta; order Lepidoptera; family Noctuidae; genus Tiliacea; species Tiliacea aurago. The sequence goes on from OX402582.1 coordinate 24,424,473, forward strand.
ATAATGTCAATGTGTAGACAATAGTAGTGTACCATTTGACAAGCTACAGTAAATGTACAATTCCTTCATTACTTAAAGTGAAGTGTATACCCGATACGACTGTTGAGTAATAACTATCTTATCTAAGTTAAGCCCTAACACATACTTAATCACGTTCGTAGATAACAGGTGAATGGTCTGTTGCATTCTGCTACTGCAATTGCAGAAACAATAGTTATTATCAATTATTACGTTAATGAATAATGTGGATACATGCACATCTTCGATTCAGAGTCAGACCACTAATGAAATTAGGTATCTTTATAGATAAATAAATAGAATATGCATGTATGAGTATCGTGGAAAGTACAGGTACTCAATATATTTATTGCTTCCATATGTGAACTTCGATGGACTTCAATGTTGTTTCTGCCGGATCGGTATTATGCAATAAAACGTTGAGCCTGCAAAATTGTTTTAGATATCGTTTGCAATTTTGTCTACGACATGCGACATGGCGTACGATGTGGCTACGACAAGGCCTACCGCGTGGCCTACGACGTAGCCTGCGGAGTGGCCGACGACGTAGCCTACGATGTGGCTACGGCGAGGCCTACGATGTGGCAGGTGGCTACGATGAGGCCTACGATCTGGCCTACGACGTGGCTACAATGTATACTAGTCAGCTTAGCATCAATCCTCGAGCTATTTTCCTAAGTATTCCCTTACTCTGGTTATCAAACACCGGTCATCAAGGTTACCAACCGCAACCATCAGACCGTTGCGTCTTGTGGCACATCCATTGTGTAACAATCATATAAAAATAAATATGAAATCCAAACATGGACCGTAGTTTGCGGTCGCGTCAGGAATAAACCAGAATACGACAGACGTCACCCAACAAAACCAACACACCCTGACCTCTACTATTAAACTAAATTTCTCTTAATACTCCCTTTTAGTTAAAGACTGGGGGACGTAGGGAAGGTCTAATTAGAGTGGTATCGTGGAAAGAATATGGGTCGGGTCAGCGATGCCAATGACTGTTCTGTTGTGCTTTATAATTAGTTTAACCGCCTCACTGTGACACTTTAACAGATTGCGGTGAACTCGAAAGGGGGAAATCGAATCCTTTATCTAATTTAGGTAAATGCTCAAACTGTACCTAAATTAGGAGTGTATTTCCTGATCCAGTCACTGTGTTAAATATTTTGGTGAAGTTGATTGGTTAACTAATAATAATTTTCTCAAACATAAATTTGAGCATTATTTTGACAACCTTCTTCGAGATAAATCGAAATTGCTGTACTGGCTAAATACATGCGAGCAGCGGCCACCAAAAGTTGTATGAAAATCCATATCAGTCATGGTTTAGCGGCTAAATAAGTTACCTAATAAACTCATATCTATCGTGTAATTTAAAAATGGAACGATCTTTTACTCCGAAACATGGCAACCAAGGAGGTAACTTATCAAAGGTTTTATTTAAAGGAGACGTTTCATTTTTGTATAGTACTCCGGCCATAACATGTACGCTTTAGAAAACCTGGGAAACGATCCCCTGAATACAACAAAGAATGTCTTTTTTCGTAATAACTAATATTTTTTAGGCACTAAATAAAAACTGAAAATGTTTGACGTTTGTCATGTTGTTACGAACATCGACAGCCAGCCATTTTTCGTACAGAAATACCTACAAATCTGCAATCTACAAAAATAGAATATATTTTTTTATCGATCAGTTTCTAATAATTAGCCAAAAAAGTTGTCTAAAACAGCTATCTTATTATCTTATCTATAAAGCACAGAAATTCATGCCTTTTATATTTATATAAATAACGTCAACGTGTTATTGTTACGTTTTAATGTAACATGATTTCTGGACGAAAGCAGAATGCAAGTAAGACGACGCCATGATCATATGGCAATAATATGAAAAACTGGCCAAGTACGTGTCGGACCACGCACAATGAAGGGTTCCGTAGTTAGGATGAATTCATGCCAAAAACAAACTTAACATTGTAGTTGAAAAACATGCTCTCCCATACATCTATATACGTTACGGTCAATTCTTCAACTGCAAATTTAAGTTGGTCGACGATTACTCGTTAACTTGTAAACCTGTGTACTTAGCTGTGATAGTTTTCCTTTTAATTTCATTATATATACTACTGCCATGATTTTTTTCACATATCCAAAACCAACCATTTAGCTGGCAGGGGGGGACGACACTTGACTCTAACAAAAAATAGCACTTTAAAGCTTAATATTACGCAAACGGATCTCAGAATTTAAAAATGGCTTTGACAGACCCACAATTTTTTTGAACGGAATATCCAACGATACCCCACACTATGTATTAGATCAGAAAAAAAAAATCATCCCCGTTTTACGTGCAAGGGAGGTACCCTAAAAAAAAATGTTTTTCATGGTTTTATTTCACGACTTTTTCGACGTGATTAATATGTACACCCATGCCAAATTACAGCCTTCTAGGACTTAGCGTCTCTGAGCTAAGCCGGGGGGACAGACGGACGGACGGACAGACAGACAGACAGACAGACAGACAGACAGACAGATAGACAGACAGACAGACAGACAGACGGACATGGCGAAACTATAAGGGTTCCTTGTTTACTACGGAACCCTAAAAACGATTATTTTTTGTGCCCAAGTAATCTAGAAAATATTCAGGAAAGTATATTTTTCCTGAATTCATGGATTTATTTCCCTCTTTTTTCATTACCGTGCACCTACGGCCGAAAATGAAACATCTCCTTTCGAACTGGCTTGCAAATAGAACGCTGTTTATTGAAAAAAAAATTGATGAAATTATTGGCGCGTGTAAAATGATCGTTGTTCGCCATTGAATCTGGAATTTATAAATAATTTACTTAGTTTGAATTACCGCGCATTATTTGAGAAAAACAGGATACAAGCCTTGGCCGCAACCAGGCATTGATGGACTCACGTATGTGTGTGCCTCTGTCCACATTTACACTTTCGTCCATCAATACCTCTTTTGCTGGCCGCTGCAGTAATGTACTATAAGATGATTGTTGTCATGTTCTTGAGCTAAGCTTCATAGGGTGGTAAAAAAAAAACAAAGTCAATTATTCAAACTAGGCTGATAATCAGCACTTTTCGAAGTCAAAATTACATAAGACAGTCCCTCAAAACGCCCGCCTTCCACCACTTCCTAGTGCTTTAGCTGGGAAGAAGAAGTGGCGCAACAAACTCTCCCTAAGATATGTAGCACATCTAAGTAGGTAGATGAATGAGAGGAGCAAAGGATCGGGTTCATTAGCATGCAATTGGAGAGGCATATGTCCAGGTGGACAGTTATAAGCTGACCGTTGATTCAACACTATCACACTCAAAGTTTGACATCATTTGTTTTTATCTTCACCCAATTTATCATTCTAGCCTGATATCAACACCGGGATCTCTCAATGACAGTGTTCATTGTGAAATCCTGGTATCAATCATATTAGTGTAGTGTGTATTTAAGTGTAGCGACACAATAAACGATAAATGGAGAATGCGATTATCACGACTCTTGGCAGTCCAGGGTAATAGATTTATGATCAGGATCACCAGTCTGTGGTTCACGTTCATAAAAAGTCGGTTTATGTATGACAATACTAATTTATTATGAACTGTTTATCGGTATGCAGGTATTACAATCACTGTGCCGATCTTACACAGTCGCAATGATGAACTTGAAACGGATACAATTATTACTGCCATCTTGTTGTAGAAAATAGAACTGTTTATGTTAGGAGTTGCAGCAGCAGTGTAAATTGTTTTTACATTTACCAATAGATGTCGCTGTTTTCAATTCTTTTTCGTTCTTTCTAATAAACGATGTACAGACACATTAAATGCCAGTTTGAGTGGTTAGCTTGGGTGTTCTGTACTGAGCTTACGCAACGCGTCGTACGTTCAGCCAGTAATGGGACTCGCCCATCAAGGAGCGCTGTCACCAATTTGACGCATTATTAATATATTATACAAAACAAAAGGTATTTTAATAAAACGCTTATACTAAAATATCAATAATTAAATTAAGTATCTTTAAATTGGTGAAGGTTTCAGAAAAATACGCTTGGTAGATTTTGCGCCATTCTCAGTTTTTTATCCACGTTAGACATAACTTTACAAATTAATTTCACTATGTAATATAAACATAATCTAAAATATTCACATATTAATTTATTGAGAATATGCTCTAATTTAATTTTTTTTTTTAAATCATTAACACTACTCGTTTAGACGTGATCTTCAGTATAAAATCATTAAAAGTCGTTATCGTCGCCCTATGATCATGTTTGACTAAGTAAATAGAATTAACAGAAACGTGGACACAAATATTGTTCTAACATTAGCACACATTGCCAGTGATATAATTAGCCGAAGACAGATTAGCAAATAACTTTAAAGTGGGTAGGTGACAAAATTGTCTGAGACATGCGAAAATCAATGATTTTTGAAGGAGAGCCATTTAAAACCAAAAAAAAACTAGGTAGGTAGGTATAAGTATATTTAGGTATATAAATACTTTGTTTTAGTATTATACTCCGGCCGATGAGAGAATGTGTTTATGACACCTGTCAGCTGAGTACAAAAGAAACGTGTTTTACGCAATTAAACTCAATCCCCCTTATTACAAAACAAGGTTTATCTTCAGACCCAAGTTTACCCATGGAGCCATTATTGAATTTCGAACTAAATCCGTCTACGGTAAAGTTCGTAATGCAAAACTGACAGCTTAGTACCGAACTAAGTATTCAGTTTGGTCTGTGTTTTGGAATAAAGAATGGTATTTCAATCAGAGTTACGTTCTCATTACAAAAAACTAGCTCCATGGTTTAAGTCATATCAAAATATAAATCTTGTTTTGTATTATGACGGATACCGCCCTATTAGTTCCTAATCTTGTACACACGGCTACACATCAAGCTATACTTTTCCAGAATACGTTGAGTCGCTGATCTCTCATTGTACAGAAATCCTATAAAATGCGAGATAAGCTTATATTGGAAACGTATAGCTTGATGTGTAGCCGTGTGTACCTTTTCGAGCTCTTCTATTATCGGGTAATAGGTATGCGCCCGGTACCGTGTTAAGGCTTCTACATACCAGCGCGGCTTGTCGCGCGACGCGACACGGCACAAAGGCCCCGCGTGGCGCGGGACGAGCGGTGCCTTTGTGTCGCGTCGCGTCGCGCAACAAGTCGCCCCGGTATGTAGAAGCCTTTATGGCTGGCGGCATTATGTTACTGCTACATTGTCGCGATAACGTGAACTAAACTTCGTGCGCTCTCTCTCGCACACCCTTCGACGTCTCGCTGACAACAGAGAGCGCGCGAAGTATAGTTCGCGTTATCGCGACAACGTAGCCGTAGCTTATACAATGTGGAACAATACGACAATAAATGAAAACACTGGCAATACCAATGCAGAAGAGTATTTGGAACAATCAAATAAATTGTAGCATCGAAATTAAAAAAGAGATTTTTTCAAACATACTAAATAGCAGTGGTGTGCCGACTAAGGGTTTTGCCAATCTTTGACGAGCTGTAGCAACTAAACTATAGGATGTATTTAATTGAAATTTGGTGTGCAGACTGCGAACGTATAAGCAGTTGAATTTATTGTCATATTGTCGTCTCCACGTTGTATATTGGGTAGTAAGAAGCTAGCGAAACCCCGCAGCCGTGATGGGACGGACGATATATAAACGCGAAAAAAATAAAAATTAAGATCTTTGATGACTTTTTTTTGGGGTCTACGACCACTGGTGGTTTTGTATGAGTTAAGAAAATCTGTTTTATGTTTACTTACTAACTCTCACGTGAAGTTTATTTTGGATAATAGTAAGTTTAGCAGCGGTTTATGCCCACTTTACTCACATATTTAAGTCTGTGGTTATGTTTTTTTTTACTGCCTGGTGACACCTCTTGTTTTTCTCTTGTTTTCCCAATAGAAGAAGTTTATTTAAAACTGTTTGTTTCAAGAAATATTACTTATTTATTAATTTAGTACACTCTAATGCCGATGTCCTAAAAATGTAGAAAAAAAAAATACCAGATTTTTTAATTAATAATTATTTCAAGTGACTACACTAACTGCGGTCGATGACCCCACAAAAAGGCATCAAATTAACAAAGACATTATATTATTTACTTTAGTAAGTATCTTTAATCTCTTTGCAAATTAATTACGATTTTGTGTTATCAAGTTTAGATATCAAATTAGCTAGCGAAACTCCACAGGCGTGATGGTGTCGAATTGTCGATACCTAAACACGACAAAATAAAAATTTATAGCTTCATATGTTCGAAAAATTTGTCTGTTCAACAACTTATGTAACTAACGCAATGAAGGATGTTGAACTGTCAAAATGGAATGGATTGACATAATTATGAGCTTTTCGGTAGTTTAAGTCAATTCAATGAATTTATACTTTTGCATCATCGTTATCGCTTATAAAAAATGTTACTTTGTCTAGGCCCTGTAGGTACCACCGCGAACGTTCCCTGTCGACCACTTTTCACCCTTATGCCCATAGTAATAAGGTTGAAAAGTGGTCGACCGGGAACTTTCGCGGTGGTACATACAGCGCATCCTCGACAAACATGTAGGTACAACTAACCTTGCCGAGGCTCCCGCAGACAGGCGCGACGTGACTCTAGTTGAACCATTTCTATGAAAAACTTCGTGGAAATGTTCTACCAGAACCGCGTCGCGTCGTCGCGTCGCGGCTGTCTGCGCGAGTCTAATCTTCATTCCATGATAGGTATTGTTGTATAGATTTGACTATAGACATATACAGGGTAATATTTGACTATACAGGGTGTTAAAGTAACTGCATGCCTTTCTTAGGGGTAGGTTCAGTATCGATAAAGAAACCCAGTAAAAAAAAACAATCAAAAAATTCAATTAAACATAAAAAATTATAAAAATAAGTCTCTTCGTACTTTACTCTCTTCGGGCTTAGGACCATCAAATAAAATAATTTTAATTCTAAACGATTGCTATTTTAAGTAAGTAGGTACTAAATTAGGTTGATCTTGCAATATTTTTTTTGTGTTTTCATTTTATTTTATTGATTTATTTTATTATTTTTCCTGGGTTCCTTTATCGATATTGAACCTACCCTTAAGCTATGGCACGCAGTTACTTTAACACCCTGTATACATATACAGGGTGTTAAAGTAAATTAAATTAGCTGACGAAACTCCGCCATCGTGATGGGTATCGATATCTAACAACGAAAAAATAAAAACGAAAAATTCGATGACTTTTTTTTTGGGGTCAACGGCTCCTGGTGGTGTATACTGGAAGTATGAGTTGAGAAAATCTGTTAATTTTTATTTTATCGTTTTAAGTTATCGATGCCCAACACTTTTGTAAAGTATTTACAAGAGAAACTGATTTTTTTAAGTGATATTGGTAGTGACTACAATACGATAACTTGATGACCTAAAAATATGCATCAAAATAATTTATTTTTTGTTTTATCATGTGTAGAAATCGATACCCATTACGAATACGGAGTTTTGCTAGCTTATTTAATTTGACCCTGTATAACAGAAGACTAGGGCCTCCTGTGTACGGCCGGACGGTGTAAGCCGGGCTTATAGCACCGGTACGTGTGAAAGCTTTCACACTTTACTAGCAGATACCCGCCAGCCGGCTGGAGGAAAGGCTCTTAGACTTGCAAAAGCACTTTAGCTCTTGCCGCCGTAATTAATGTATGGAATACCTCAGAGGCAACCAGGTCATGCCAAGCAAAGCTGACAAATAGCAAAGTCATTATACTTTATCTGAGTTTCATTTGTAAGATGCAGGAAGAAGGTCCTTTTTATACAACGTTATTATTAATTAATAATAAGAAAATGATTTATTCAATCAATCAAATAACAATGTTAACATTAAATAGGTTAACATTAATCTCTAGTTACACTTGACTTTAAGCTAATTAACAAAACAGGTAGGTGTTGCAACCAGCACCCTTACTAGAAAAGAAAAACCGGTCAAGCGCGAGTCGGACTTGCACACCGAGGGTTCCGTACGTATATATATTGCTTACCGTATTGTTGATGATTTCCGAAAAACTGTGCTATTTAGAGACATCGTTTTAGGTTTCCTGTAATCTTTACATACACTTCTATCACATAGAATAGTTTCAGATTTTTATCTATGAAAACTTCGGAGATAAGGGGGGGGAACTTTTTTTTGTCAAAAGTCGGAAACTATGCTGCAAAAAAAAAAGAAAAAAGTGTTTGAAAATGTGCGAACAGCGTTCTTTCATATGATATTCCACATGCTCTAGTAGCCCCACTTCAATTTTTTAAGACCCCCTTTCAGTCCCTTTTGCAAAAAAGATATATTTTTTTAATTTCTTTCTTATTTGCAAAATAGTTGGGCAAACGTCATCTAAAACTATTCTAAAGTTCAAGTTGACAGCATTAGTAGTTCTTGAGATATCCAGGTGTGACAGACAGACAGACAGACAGACTTAGTCTCACCAGGGTTCCTTTTTACCATTTTGGTACGGAACCCTAACAAAAACAAATATTCAGTTCAGTTATTAACCACTTACTTATTATGCAAAGTCTAATCTAATTTGAAGTAGTTTTTTTAACACTAGCGGTTTATTGTCCGGTCCGGTTTGGAGGTAACTTAGTACTTTTTTTTCTGTTGATAATTTATTATGGAATCGTTTTTCGTCCAACTTTACCAAATATTAATTTCAAAATTATTGCTGCAGTATTTTCCATATAACGGAAGATCATGCTAAGCAATTACGCCCCGCGGTTTCACCCGCGTACGGTTTGATCTCGTAGGAATATCGGGATAAAAAGATGCCTATAAGTTAATCCAGAATGTCAGCTACCTCTATACAAAATTTAATCAAAATTGGTCCAGCCGTTTGAGCGTGAAGAAGTAACAAACACACACACTCACAAACTTTCGCATTTATAATATTAGTTCAATTTATTTTTCATTTCTCCTTTCGCAGGTCTGCTGGAAGAAATTTCTTAAGAAATAAGCAGTACCTTTGTACTTAAATTTTAATTATGTCATATCTTTTTGTATTTTACTGTGTGTACATAAATAATAAAATTAATAAATAATTGTAATGTGATAGTAAGAAAAAATAATCCATTGGCAATTGTTTTCATTAATACAAACTGAAACTAGTTGGCATATTTTTAGTTTCAATACCTATGAACAAAAGAAATCCCTTCTATTATAGACCATAATCAGCCTATAATGTTCCCACTGCTGGGACTCAGGCCTCCTCTTTTAGACGGAGTGGGCTATAAATCCACCACGCGGACCCAGTGCGGATTGGTAGATGTCACATGTCTTAAAATTGTTGGTTCTAGGACCATGCTGGTTTCCTCACGATGTTTTCCTTTACCGTTTTGAGAGCATTATTATAAACTGATACTGTAATTACTACTTTCAGAAACTAGTTGTTTTTGTGTATTTCCATCAGGAATTTCGCAGTAGATAGCAGCTCGGAGTCCGGATTTGTGCCCATCATCATTATCATCATTCCAGCCGAAAGATGCCCGCTGCTGGGCCTAGGCCTCCCCAAATAGAGGGCCCCGGGGTTGCCATAATCACCACGCTTGGCAGGCGGGCTAGCGATCGCAGTATTAAAATGAATAGAGAACGCTACACATTGTCTAGTCCCCTTAATCACCTTTTACGACACCCACGGGAAGAAATAGGATGGTGCTATTCTTTACGTCCGGTACTACACGGAACCCGGAGGTTTTGTGCCCGGTTGATGGCAATAGGTTGAGTTGATTTTTTTAAATTATTTTTTTTATCTTTTTATTACGGACGCTTCTGACGTTTTGCATCCTTCTCACATGTATAATTTCAATATGAATGATGTAACCAATACTTTGTATCAATATTTTAATTTAAGAGAGCTTGTCCGTGGAGTTTCTTGCCCGTTCTTCTCCATAGGAACCTACTATTTGGAATGGGCAACTAGCTTCATATTTGTAACTGACCGACTTCATGACAATTCAAAAGTGCCTGTAAATGGTTTAATTGAAATAAATGCTTTGAGTTTGAGTTTGTTCGCCCCATAATATATGGGACTTAAACATACCTGGCAAAATGTGGGTGTATACTATAGGTACAGTCATGAACACTAATATATAAACGCTTAGCAGAATATTCTTAACCGATTTTCTCGTGGAATAACAATTGCAACCTAGAGAAAGATCTATTTCATAATAGTTTGGGTCCCAAAATACTATGTTCGTAGTAAAATAAATTTTCAATCAATATACAAAAGGAAATCACTTTTAAAAGTTGCTTAGTGTATACATATTGGTGCTCGTGACTGTACACCTCTGCGTAACCCTTCGGGAATTACAGCCGTGATGTTATGTGTTACTTTCAGAAACTACGAGATTCAATTATCTTACCATAATAGGTGTTAATTAATTGCAACTGTCTAGCAGCTTGCGGCTGTCAGCGTCTTCACACGCGTTGAACGATTACACTATACACTATCGCAGTACATTTACTATATAAGTATAATCAATGTTGTTATTGTATGTTCCTTAGCCGGGCTCTTCACGTTGGCCAACATTGTGGCGAATGTTGTGGCGAATAGCCATTGGCCATCATGTAGAGCGGGTGTTTGTGCTTACTTGGTTTGTATTGGAATGCTGGCCGACAAGTTGGCGCGAGATCCGTGTGGTGTCGGTTTTTAGCAAAAGATCAGAGGGTTGCGGCAAATTTATGACCGCCGCGTCCACACGTTGGGCAAGCGTTTAGTTTGCTACGAGCTCCCAGAATCTAATTTAATTTTTTGATTCACGCGTCGTAACTAACTATTGTCAACTGTCAACAAAATGTCAGTAACAATGACCAATAAATAAATGAGCGGCAGCAGCAGTTAGCGCCTCAATATCCATTTTAATAAATTCGTCCGCACATTGGCCTGAACCGAAGCAAACTGAACGACCTGGCAACGTATGGACGCTATCACGAACTGTTGGCTAATATCTTTGCCACAACATTCGCCACAATGTTGGCCAACGCGAAGAGCCGGAGTTATTGCGTATCACACAGTAGCAATGGGTTTAATTTTGATAGTTCAACAACATTCATTGCATTATTTGGCTGATCTTTGCGTTAAGCTTGTAAACGGGTGCTGCTTGTGGTGACTGGTCGTCTTACTGATCATGGTTTTGTTATTGTTATGAATAATTTATTTATTTTACTTCGATGGTGCTAGTTTATCATTTGTGACTTCCAGTTACAGCTATAGGTCTTAGTTCATAATCCCACTGAAAGACTATTTCATGAAATAGGTAGTCATAGGATTTTACGAAGAGAGTTAGTTGTATTGCTGATTCTAATGATTATTTCTATTATAAAATATTTGTTACGGTCGCGAATAATATTTCAATCAACATACAGCCTGACACAGACCAGCAAATTGCAAATATTATAGAAAGGATATTTTAAGGGGCATCCCCTTAAAATATCCTTTCTATAATATGCATTAATTGCTGGGTTTATTCCTCGTCTGTTTTGCGTTTTCAACAGCCATCCCCAGACGCGACGACGCTTGGATCAGAATATTTTCTACAACTTATACAGAGTCAAATTAAATTAGCTAGCAAAACTCCGCGGGCGTGTTGGGTATTGATATCTAAATACGATAAAACGAAAAAAAAAAATATCATTGTATTTTTTTTGGGGTCAATGACTAGGTACTTGAAATATGAGTTTCAAAATCAGTTTTTTTTCTGTGTACACTTCACAGATGTGATGGGTATCGATAACTAAATACGATAAAACAAAAACTTAACTACTTCAAGTAACTTCACTGCCAGTGGTCATTGACACCAGAAAAAAAAACATCAAATCTTTATTTTTTTCGTGTTATCGTATTTAATATAGATATCGATACCCAACACATCCACGGAGTTTCGCTAGCTAATTAAATTTGACCCTGTATTAATCATAAAGGGCTAATACATAATATTAAAAAAAAACTGAGGTTTTTGTTTGTGTCAGGGGTTTTTAAAATGTTTAATTTAACTATTATTTTCTGCTTTTTAATCTTCTTAAATTACTAGTAGACACACGCTACGATCGACACGTACCTCGCTAAAATCTGCGCAGCTGTACGTATTTTTTCCACAGTGAAGATTGTTATTTTATCCTCATTTCTCTTTTCTCTCCATCATCAGACCCTGATCACAATCTATCTATAACCTATTCATTAAGACCATTCCAATTCCAACTCATCAAACCTGACTTGGGTTCCGTACGTATTTTTCGGGTGACCACTGAAAATCAGTGCTGTGCTGTGGGTCCTCCATAGCACAGCATCATGCTGAGTGCCAGCCTTATTGTTGTGACAAGAAGGCTGGCACTCAGCATGATGTCATGACGTGCAGCTTCCGACTACTTGTTTGTTTGTGATCGTAATTATAATATGTACTTAGATCTGTTTTGTGTAATGTTTACGAGTACCTTCCAGTTTTAACATATTATTTTTTCCAACATTGTACTTGCACGTTTTTCTGTGACAAATAAAATTATTTTTCTTTCTTTCTTTTTTCAATGGGCCCAAACACGATACATTTTTAAGTTAGTGAGGGAGTTGGGGTACTCTGCTAATTCTAGGTGATGCTGCAGCATCAGTTCCAGGTTCCCACGTTCTTCTAATATCTTTGAAGTAACCGAATACCAAATTTCGACTCGATCAGAGGAAGATCATCATCATCATTTCAGCCGAAAGACGTCCACTGTTAGACACAGGCCTCCCCAAAGGGAGGGGGGGGGGGTTGCGCTGCTGCCCATTTTCTAGTAAGTCCCTTAGTCGCCTTTTACAACACCCACGGGAAGAAATAGGGCGGTGCTATTCTTTACGTCCAGCACCACACGGAGTCTGAGGAAGATGCTCACATCCATTTATCAACTAGAAAAGATCTGGTAATCTTGAAACGGCTGAACAGATTTTCTTTAATCATAGTTAAGAATACGATCAAGTCACCTTTCAGACAAAACAAAATCGGTTCAGCCGTTTGGGAGCTACGATGCCGCAGACAGACACACAGGTACACAAATATGCACACGTTAAACTAGCACCCCTCTGTTATCGTCGGGGGTTAAAAGCAACGAACATCAACTATATATCAGCAAATAAAGGAATTTAAAATCATCCCCAGAAAAAAAAAACAATACTAAACACATTAATTCCGATGTAATACTGCGACAAATCCTGACAAAATTACGGCCAGAAGTGTTGAAGATCGAGACGGAATATTACGAGCAAAACAGTCTATTTAACAAAAACCGTTTACAATAACTCCAAAGGGAACCTTAACGAGCAATTCGAAAGCTCGGAATGTTAATGAGAGTCCTGACTCGCGGGAAACAGCATCAATTTGTGGGAACGCAAAACTGACGGTTGATTACATTATGAGTAGGAGCACTGCGCGTTGTGTGATTTTCCGGACGGTCTTGATTGTGTGTTGTTTGTTATACAGCGCAGTTGTATGTTAATGTATTGTATGCTTCTTCTTTTTCTCTTATCAGTGTAATGTAAGAATAGCTCATACTATTGTAATACATTATATTAGGTACTTAACCGTTCCGTTTGGTGCCGGATGAAAAGAACAGCACCATCCCATTTCTTCCCGTGGGTGTCGTAAAAGGCGAATAAGGGACTTACTAGAGACTACTACTTGCGGTCGCCAACCCGCCTGCCAAGCGTGGCGATTATGGCAAATCCCCCCCTTTTTGGGGGAGGCTTATGTCGAGCAGTGGACGTCTTTCGGCTGAAATAATGATGATAAGTACTTAACAAAGCGGTAGCGGTGCTTAACTGTCAGGTTGCCCCGGACTTAAGTAGATTATAGATATTCTTTGAGCCTACTTTTATTTATTGTTAGAACTGTGAGTATTTGATTAACTTAACATTTGTTTTCTTTAAAAAGTAATAATAATGAATCTATTTATTTTCAGGCAATACAGGGCCGTAGATAAATGGTTCTCTGTCCATTTGCATAACATTTTAAGGCATAATAAAATATGGTATAATTTTGTTTATCCAAATTGTATTTACGCAACATTATTTACGCATCACAGCTTACGCATAATTATTTAAATCATAATAATTTAAATAATTTCTCTTTAATTTATTAATAATAAAAAAACTTTTTTACAAAAAAACAACCGATTTCCAACAAAAATACTAAAAAGTGAAAAATAACTTTAATTTCGGAAGCACATAACATAACATCACGCCTTGTTTCTTCGAAGGGTAGGGCAGAGGTGTACCTGTAATACACCCACATTTAATATTATATTTAATTGCTCTTGTAAAATTGACTACCCCTTTTCACCCCGTTATGGGTAGATTTTCGAAAAACCCTGATACAAGTTATTCTTCATTTTTGGTCTTAAGTATAAATACTGAGTCTCGAGTTGATCGGACCGCGCGTTAAAATTCTTCTATACAAGCTTTGACATCCCATCCGTTGAAGTTAAGTTAACAAAAAAATATAAATTTTATAATTTACTTACGTAAGTATTCGTCCAAGTTTCAAGTTTATTAACCCTAGTAATAAGATTTTTCATGCAAACAAAACACCCCGTTTTCCACCCTTAAAGGTCAAATTTCCAAAAATCCCTTCTTAGCGGATGTCTACGTGCCAAATTTCACGCCAATCTGTTCAGTGGTTTGAGCTGTGTTGATAGACCAATCAGTCACGGTTTCCTTTTATCATATGGCTAGATATATATAATTATATTGACAACCTCCTCCTTTTTTGTAGTCGGTTAAAAATCATTTATAGCCAGAGTGCATCTCATGACAATTAGGTATGTAAAGTATTTGAAACACATAATTTCATCTTTTTGTTTTTACAAGCTGTAGTTATTTTTATATATTTTTTTAAAGTATTGTTCGTACTGACGTCACTAGTAGCTGAATAGCTTAGGATCTTTGCCACGTTTAACACTTATTTAAAACCAAAATTCAGTAAAGTCAAACTGTCAAATTTGACAATTAATTTGTTTACATTTCATACTTTAGCGATTTCCGTACTTTAGTTTAAAGTTATGGCATATTAATAAAATGAATGGATTCAAAGACTACTCCTGCTAAGTTCTTCATACTGTCAAGTATAAACACCACAACAAATAGCCGACACAAATTGATTGTTAGTAAAAGAAACCCTAAAAAGGAAATGGTGCGAGGAAGTAAATGTTTAGCACAAGTCTGGGCGGCGACCGTTTTATTGTGAAGACCATTTTAACGTAAGTTAAGTTTTCCTGAGGCGATACATCGATGTGATTTGACTTGTACTGTCCGCCGCTGGTGAAAAACTACACTATTTACATATTTACCTATCTGAATAGAATAATAATAAGTGCTTCATGTAAATTTGACGTTGGCATGACACTTGACACATAAAGAACAATATTTAATTACAAGAGGCACTGAAATTTCCAATTCAGGCTGCTTTGTGACGTCAATTAGAGGTAAAATAAAAGTCAAGTGATTTTAAGTATTTTTGTGAAAATAAATACGATCTTATAATTTTAAGACCTATTAATAGAAAAATAAGTCTTAGAAGCTTAAAATCTCGAAATGGTTTTGGAATCGGCATAGGTAAATTTTTACTTTACATACCGAATTCCAATAAGACCAAACACGGGTAGGATACATTGTTTTTTAACGGAGTTCCAGTGCCTACCATCCGGCTTCATCATCAGATCAGTTTGATGGTACCATTTTGATCAGCACTATTTATTTAAATTTGCTTCGCTTAACTATCTTAATCCAGATATCTCATCGCCACCCGTGAATTACGTATCACTGAGAAGTTCCGGTGGCCATCTGTGGCCTTCTTCATCTGTTCCACTTCACCAAATTATACTTTCTGAATGCAAATGATTGACTTGTTGATGAAAATATAAAAATTGCTATAGGTATGCCTATAATATTTGAGGAGTTCCCTCAATTACTCATAGATCCCAACGTCAGAACTAGATTTTGAAAAAAATGGGATCAATCTGGAAGTATATCCTTTCAATTAAAAAAATAATTTTTCAAATCGGTTCATAAACGACGGAGTTCTGAAGTAACAAACATTAAAAAAAAAAAAAAAAAATACAGACGACTTGAGAACCTCCTCCTTTTTGTGAAGTCGGTTAAAAAATATAATAAATCACTTAGGTGAGCTTGACTATGTGCTGTCACCACGGCCTGCAGCCAAAAGTCTTCTTCCATGACGAGGGGAAGATAACAATTCTGTACTCGCACCTCGAACGCCATAATGTTGACGCTGGGGAACTGCTCCAGTAACGACATAAAAGACGATTTGTCACTTAGATGACAAGAGACACGTAGTAGACAGTATACTTTTAACTGGGTTCTGCCCGTGACTTCATTCGCGTGGCAGTCATAAGACATCGCAATAAATTCACAACACATTTTTTTTGTTTATTACGTTTGTAGCTTTGGTCTCAGCAGCCAAAATATAAAGAGAGTCAGGACTGGTGACGTGGGACCAAGGGACGTACAGTTAGTTGTCCGTGTGAGAAGCAGCTCGTCCTGAGTCGACACCCGCAACCTTCTGTGGCAAATTTCCATTACTTGCCAAATTTTTCGTTTTCGGTAAATTAATGAACGCCTGCGTTCCTTGTCCTTCATAATGGCATAACACTGATACTCTGACTGATGCATTCTAACAGATTATTCCTGATGAACAGTTATCACTAAAAGTTAAATTAAAAATTTATTAAATCCCCGACGCGACCAAAAACAAATTATTCCACTTTGCCCCACCATGCCACCCCACTAGTGGGGCAAAGTGGAATGCATACAATTTTGCACTGAAATCTGCCCCATTCGATTTGGTGGGGCAGATTCCTCTAGTCTAAGATCTTGGAAGATTCTGACCCACTTGGATTAGCAATTGGCATCTAAGAATGTATGTGGCTATGCTCGTGATATTATTTTTTCCAGTACTCAAAGCTCTATCGTACCAACGTACGATAGAGCTTTTTGATCCTAATAAGAAACATCAAAACATTTTTTTGTGAAAATTGCCCATTTTCTTGCTAACTGCTATTTTTTTTCAAAAAATTTAACGGAGATCAAAATGCGTGTGCGGCGTGAGGCAGGGGGGGTTATCATCTCCAAGGCTCTTCAGCCTGTATGTAAACGATCTCATAGTGGAACTCAGCAGCATGCGTGTCGGATGCCGGGTGGGTGGTATTAGTGTTAATAATATCAGCTACGCGGACGACATGGTGCTGCTGAGTCCCACTGTGGGGGCGCTCGGGCAGATGCTGAAAGTTTGTGAAGCCTATGCCGAGTCACACGGACTTATTTACAATGTAAATAAAAGTCAGTACATGATCTTTAAGGCCGCTGGTAGGTGCCCTGAAACTGTTCCACCCATTACTTTAAATGGTATTAACTTAGATAGGGTGTCGCAGTTTAAGTATCTTGGACATTACCTTGCCGACGACCTTAATGATGATTCTGACATAGAGAGGGAGCGCAGGGCGCTGTCAGTGCGTGGCAACATGCTGACCCGTAGATTCGCCCGCTGTACGGACCAAGTCAAGATCACGCTATTCAAAGCGTATTGTCAGGGTCTGTACACGGGGGGTCTATGGGTTAGTTATAGCAAAAAATCCCTGGACACACTGCGCGTCCAATACAATAACATTTTCAGGATGATGTTGGGACTTCCTCGTTTCTGCAGTGCCTCCGAGATGTTCGCGCAGGCTCATACTGACGATTTTCATGCCGTCATGCGGAAAAAAGTCGTGTCACTTATGAGGAGGGTGCGGGGGAGTCACAACAGCATCCTGAAAACGATAGCTGAAGATGTACGTGCGCCTGTGTTGAGACATTTCGTTCGTCTGGTATCTGTTAGGGAGGTGTCTCCCTATGGGTTATCTTGACGGGGCGGGGTGTCTCAGCACAGGGGCATTTGCATTTGTATATAGAATTACTTGTTTAAATATGAGGAGTGCTGTCCTTTTTAATTGTTTTTATGTACTAACAATAGTTGTCTAAGTTTTTGTATACTAACATTTGGATCGAGTTGTTCCAAAAATAAATAAATTTGAATTTGAATTTGAAAATGTTTTAAAAGTAAAGGAAATTCTCCTAAGACCGTTATCTTGTAGTGACAACAGCTTTTAAGGTACCTGCGCTTAATGCCCCTTCCCAAAAATCCAACCAGTATACGACATGATTGACTGCTTAGCTCCATAAAGGTATAGCATGATAATAATCATACAAGGTTAAATCTGTAACTTACGTCGGTTTACAATTTGCGGTAGAAGAATATGAACGTAGTGTACTATTGTTCAACCCCCAATCCCCATAGGAAATAACCTGATATTTTTTAAATAAAGTCTTTGGATTTACCAGACCTAGGAATATCTATATATAAAGCAAAATTTAAACAAAATCTTTCGGGCAGTATTTGCGTGATGCTGGAACATACATTCAGAAAAACAACAAAAATAAAAATTAACTATATTTTACAGTTTGTACTTTGCTACGATTTTATTATTATGAATAGATAGATTTTGTCTGTACAATGATTGAATGTTATTTCACTGTCATATGAAAAACATGTTCTTAAATTGTAGGATGATGGTGATAATGATTTTGTATTCGAAAGAGGTGACCTTGATTGCTAGGAGTAACTTATTTAAAAAACAAAGTAAGTCATGGAGACTGCCGACAGAAAAGAAAACTTATCTCTCAACGCGCTTAAAGAAGTTTTCACTCCAATAAAATAATGATTATCCATAACACAATTTAAACAATGCACAGTATACACAAATTAAACTTTTCACGTGGTCAATTTAACTTCACTTATTGCTACTACAGCATGTCGGTGACGCTAACCGCGCTGTAAGAAGTTTTCACTTCAAAACTCAGCAATACATTTATTCAATCTTGGAGTCGAACCGTACACCCTAAATTCGGCACAGCACTTGACAAAACAAATGAATGAAATGATGCAGCCAGAACAACAAGAAACAAAACTAACCGAACTCCAACATACAAATCAACCTTACTTAAGACGCAGATATATGCCAGTGACCTTGAGTGGTTAGCTTGCGTGTTCTGTACTGAGCTCACGCAACGCTTCGTACGTTCAGCCAGTAATAGGACTCGCCCATCAAGGAGCGCTGTCCCCAATTTGATGCATTATTTATATATTATACACAAAAAAAAGGTATTTTAATAAAACGCGTATACTAAAAGATCAATGTTTAAATTATCTTTAAATTGGTAAAGGTTTCAAAAAGATACGCTTGGTAGATTTTGCGCCACTCTCAGTTTTTTATTCGCGTTAGACATAATTTTACAAATTCATTTCACTATGTAATATAAACATAAACTAAAATATTCACCTATTAAATTATTAAAAAAATGCTCTAATTTAACATATATTTTTTTCAAATAATTAACACTACTCGTTTAGACGTGATCTTCACTATAAAATCATTAAAAGTCGGTTATCGTCCCCTTAACAAAACTCTCAACACAATGGTCATGGTCACCCTACACATAAGGGCAAATATCTGCCCCAAGCCCCATCCCGCAAGGAGGCTGGGCGGGCCCGCAGTCTCGGTGCGACCACCGTAGCGTCACCACGCGTGTGTCACTTCGAACCAGCCTTCCCGCCTTACGAAACGTCGCCATGGACGGATTGACGACCAATTAAACCGACACAATGGAATATACGTCACAGCTAGGTAAAGGATAATTTTTTTATTCAACAATTGTTCTGTTGCAAGATGGTCGTTTGATGTGTGTTGTAAACAAAATTCGGAGATGGTGAGTGAGATTTTCTTTGATTAATTTAAGGGTCTTACGGCTTGATCTAGATGAATGTGTGTTTGTTAGTTGACGGATAATTTAAAAAAATACTTGATCAGTAAGACGATTTTAATTTTCTAATCGCTTTGTTTTTTTAACATCTCCAATATCTTATTGTAATCATCTTTAACGTTTTGTGTAACGTATTTTATGTAGTAAATGTTTTCTTTATTGGCCATAATAACTTCCCTGTTTTCCAAATATCCTGTCACATTTTTTAGCTAGTTTTTAAAACTCATAATTTTCCCTTCTTTTATTTATAGATTTCATAATCTGTTGCATGTTAGTACAGATTGTGTATTTTTATATACATTCACGGTTGTAACATTGACACTGATTTATGTGACTTTTTTATTGGACATACAAAGCAATGGGAGTTATAGAAATAGAAGAAAAACGCGGTAAAATAGACTTCAAACAACAGTATTTACTAACAATGTATATCTTGCATGATTATCTATCTATACATTATACAATTACTTGTACTGACTGACTGATTTATCAACGCAGATCCGAAACTACTGGGACACAAAACGTGAAATTTTGCACACCTTTCGTTTTTATAATGTTGAATTTCCAGAAAACCCTTCTAAGAGCTCCCCACTAGAAGGGGTTTCTGGAAATTCAACCTTTAAGGGGGTGAAAACAGGGATTTTGTGTGTATGAAAAATCTTATTCCGTTAGTTAATAAACTTGAAACTTCGTAGGAATACTTACCTAAGTAAATTATGAAGTTTGCCATTTGTTGTTTTTCTAAACTACCCCCTAAATAGGGATTGGGGAGTGTCAAAGTTTGTATGGAAGAATTTTATCGCGCGGAAAATAAAGAATATCACGTGAATCAGGGTTTTTTGAAAATCTACCCCTTAAAGGGGTGAAAAGGAGTAGTTAATTTTACAGGGGAGGGTTTTTCTACGTGGCTTGGTTAATTCAAAAATTGGTATAAATAATCTTTAATTGGTTTATTTGCAGGCACTTTTGAACTGTCAATTGGTCGGTCGGTTAGTCAGAGAGTTGAAGCTAGTTGCTCATTCCAAAACGTAGATCTCTAAAGAGACCAACGGGCAAGAAACTCCTAGGATATTCTTTTAAATCAAGATATACAAAGTCCTGAGTGTAACATACTATAAATGTCGAAGGTGTTAAAACTGTATGTTAGTTATTCAATCACTCATAAACGGTTGAACGGATTTGGTTAAACAACACAGAAAAGATCATGTTCTGTATAAGAATATAGGCCGAGTACCTACATGAAGTATGTTCCCTCGGATACGACTGAAACCGCGGGTATGAGCTAGTTTATTCCATTGCGGATTCTGACACCTTGTTAATGTCTACAGCCATCGGCCTTCTACATACCTTCATTTTTATACGAAAATATTCTCAAGGGAGTAATATTTTATACTAGCTGCTGCCCGTGGCTTTTCCCGCGTGGCTTTTTTTTACATAAAAGTAGCCTAATTTACTCCGTGACTTTGTCTAAAATAAAAATAGCTTAAGTTACATAATCCATAAAACATCACCCAGTGAAAGTCGCGTCAAAATCCAGCCGTTTCGGAGATTAGCCGGAACAAACAGACAATAAAAAAAAACATTGTAAGCATTTTTAGTAAAAAAACTGTTATTTTGAAATTACAAACAGAAACTTCAATTTCATTTATTTGTATAGATTATTTCGAGAATTTTAATGCAATTGCTCCCTTAGCTGTTAAAGAAAACATTCAAATACATGATGGTCTCTAAATATCGTTTTATCCGATGATATTATGTTTACTTTAAATAATTTGTTGGTGTTTTATGACTTTTATCACTGTATTTTTCTAGCTACATAATTTTATTTATGTTTACAAAATTGCATCTACCTTGTAGATGCAATTATGTTTAAAGATTTGTATAAGGAAAACGTACCTACTGCTTTTGTCTAGCATTTATGTATTTTTAATAACTATTATACTCACGGAACACAAACACTAAATGCGAGATTTTACATTAAACACCAACTCTTTTGAGGGAAAACTGTGGAAAAATATTAGGAGCAAGTTAAGTAAATCCTTGACTAGGCTACATATTTATATGAACAACTATGAGACCAACCTTGAAATCACGAAAGAAAAAATCAGCTGTTATATACATTTTGTCGATTTAAGTTGGACCCATAAAAAAGTTGTTCATAATGATGAGTACAATGACCCCGCTTTTTGGGTTTAGGGTAAACAAAAACTAATGTTGTATTAGACATATAAGTCCATTTATGGCATACGTCATGTAAAGTAACTATAATGGAATTAGTATGTACTATCTTGGTATCTAATAAATTACCAGCAAAAATGAAAGAAGAGCAAAAATTTTATGCATTCATAATTAATCAGCCTATAATGTTCTCCCTGCCGGGACACAGGCGTCCTCAATCCTCCCTGTGAAAGGGAGCGGGCCGTAATCTACCACGCGGGCCTAGTGCGGGTTGGTTAGTTGTCTTAAGTCTTCGAATTTTTTGTTCTAGGACATGCCGGTTTCCTCACGATGTTTTCCTCCACCGTTTTTGAGTTTTTTATATATTCATAAATAAATTAAAACAATTTCTATTATCTAAATGCTAAATATCAATGAACTTATATAAGACAAATTTTAAATTAAACTTTAAACCGTCCATGTGGTGCCGGACGTAAAGAAAAGAACTAACCCATTTCTTCCCTTGGGTCGTAAAAGGCGACTAAGGGACTAATTACTAGAGAATGGGCAGCAGCGTTCTCTATGCATTTTAACACCATACTGCGATTTTCAACCCGCCTGCCAAGCGTGGCGATTATGGCAAACCCCACTTTGGGGGAGGCCTATGTCCAGCAGTGGACGTCTTTCGGCTGAAATGATGATGATGATAAAATTTAAATTACATGTTTTATAAAATAACTATATTATAACAACTAAGTAGTCAAATTAAAGCCCTATTCGTTTCTCCTACTTTTACAATGCCTCACAATGATCATATTTCTGTAAAACCTACCACGAGTTAAGTTCATGTGAAAGCAATAAATATAGTGAGTATTGAGTATGTAAAAACTTATACATACTTTATTTATAAACGCTGCTTAAAGTTAAGTAATGATTAGCGACTGTTTAACAATACATTTTTGACGTTTAATTAAACGTCTCGTCTCGTTTATAAATAAACCCCTATAGATTTTTGACAGTCGTTACGGGTTGTCACAAGCCCGAAACTCTGGCAACCTGTTTTACCAAGGGATATCGTGTAAGAGTAAGGTTGTGGAGGTCAGATAGCCAGTCGCTCCATGTAAAATACTGGTATTCAACTGTATCCGGTCAGATTGGAAGCCGATCCCAACATAGTTGGTTAACGCTCCACAGCTTGATTTATAAACATGGTCAAATTAAATTAGCTAGCAAAACTCCAAAGACGTGATGGATATCGATGATCTAAACATGATCAAAACAAAAAAAAAAAATTTGACGAGTTTTTTTTTGGGTCATCAATGGTAGTGTACTCACTTGAAATATAAGTAAAAAAAAAAAAACATTTTCTGGAAACTTCACAGACGTGATGGGCTTAATTAATTCGATACCTGAATACGATAAAACAAAAAAAAAACAGATTTTCTCAACTCATACTTCAAGTAACATCACTAGAAAGGGTCGTTGACCACAAAAAACTCATCATTTTTTTAATTTTTTTATTTTGTCGTGTTAAAATATCGATACCCATCATATTTGTGGAGTTTCGCTAGCTAATTTAATTTAACCTTATATAAAATTTCACGATAATCATTAAATAACCACCCCTTTTAAAGTCGGTTAATATTAAAACAGTCCTACAACATTCCATGATACGTCTCGAGTTGTTTTTTTATCACCAAGTAAGTTTGACAGTTTATAGTTAGCTCGCAACGCAATACAACTTTCTACATTTAGTTTGACACAATGCAATTTTCCCACAGTTCTCGCACCTGCGTTTGTATACCATTTTTAACCGACTTCACAAAAAGGAGGAGGTTCTCAAGTCGTCTGTATTTTTTTTTTTTTTTTTAATGTTTGTTACTTCAGAACTCCGTCGTTTATAAACCGATTTGAAAAATTATTTTTGTAATTGAAAGGATATACTTCCAGATTGGTCCCATTTTTTTCAAAATCCAGTTCTGATGTTGGGATCCATGAGTAATTGAGGGAACTCCTCAAATATTATAGGCATACCTATAGCAATTTTTATATTTTCATCAACAAGTCAATCATTTGCATTCAGAAAGTATAATTTGGTGAAGTGGAACAGATGAAGAAGGCCACAGATGGCCACCGGAACTTCTCAGTGATACGTAATTCACGGGTGGCGATGAGATATCTGGATTAAGATAGTTAAGCGAAGCAAATTTAAATAAATAGTGCTGATCAAAATGGTACCATCAAACTGATCTGATGATGAAGCCGGATGGTAGGCACTGGAACTCCGTTAAAAAACAATGTATCCTACCCGTGTTTGGTCTTATTGGAATTCGGTATGTAAAGTAAAAATTTACCTATGCCGATTCCAAAACCATTTCGAGATTTTAAGCTTCTAAGACTTATTTTTCTATTAATAGGTCTTAAAATTATAAGATCGTATTTATTTTCACAAAAATACTTAAAATCACTTGACTTTTATTTGACCTCTAATTGACGTCACAAAGCAGCCTGAATTGGAAATTTCAGTGCCTCTTGTAATTAAATATTGTTCTTTATGTGTCAAGTGTCATGCCAACGTCAAATTTACATGAAGCACTTATTATTATTCTATTCAGATAGGTAAATATGTAAATAGTGTAGTTTTTCACCAGCGGCGGACAGTACAAGTCAAATCACATCGATGTATCGCCTCAGGAAAACTTAACTTACGTTAAAATGATCTTCACAATAAAACGGTCGCCGCCCAGACTTGTGCTAAACATTTACTTCCTCGCACCATTTCCTTTTTAGGGTTTCTTTTACTAACAATCAATTTGTGTCGGCTATTTGTTGTGGTGTTTATACTTGACAGTATGAAGAACTTAGCAGGAGTAGTCTTTGAATCCATTCATTTTATTAATATGCCATAACTTTAAACTAAAGTACGGAAATCGCTAAAGTATGAAATGTAAACAAATTAATTGTCAAATTTGACAGTTTGACTTTACTGAATTTTGGTTTTAAATAAGTGTTAAACGTGGCAAAGATCCTAAGCTATTCAGCTACTAGTGACGTCAGTACGAACAATACTTTAAAAAAATATATAAAAATAACTACAGCTTGTAAAAACAAAAAGATGAAATTATGTGTTTCAAATACTTTACATACCTAATTGTCATGAGATGCACTCTGGCTATAAATGATTTTTAACCGACTACAAAAAAGGAGGAGGTTGTCAATATAATTATATATATCTAGCCATATGATAAAAGGAAACCGTGACTGATTGGTCTATCAACACAGCTCAAACCACTGAACAGATTGGCCTGAAATTTGGCACGTAGACATCCGCTAAGAAGGGATTTTTGGAAATTTGACCTTTAAGGGTGGAAAACGGGGTGTTTTGTTTGCATGAAAAATCTTATTACTAGGGTTAATAAACTTGAAACTTGGACGAATACTTACGTAAGTAAATTATAAAATTTATATTTTTTTGTTAACTTAACTTCAACGGATGGGATGTCAAAGCTTGTATAGAAGAATTTTAACGCGCGGTCCGATCAACTCGAGACTCAGTATTTATACTTAAGACCAAAAATGAAGAATAACTTGTATCAGGGTTTTTCGAAAATCTACCCATAACGGGGTGAAAAGGGGTAGGCAATTTTACAAGAGAGGATTTTACTACGTGGCTTGATTAACTCGAAAATTGGTATAACCTCTATGTCAAATAATGGAAAAGTCGCAAACCACTTTAAAAATTAACCTCTTTGGGGGTGTAAAGGGGGATGGATACAGTTTGTATGAAAAAAATCTTCTTTCGTTGATCTATTAACTTGAAACTTAGCCTGAATACTTCATCATCAGTCTCCTGCCCTAATCCCAATTAATTTGGGGTCGTCGTAACATGTCGAATTACACTATAGATTTCATACATTCAAAAGGAAAGTTTGTGACTGACTTACTGGCTGATCTATCAACATAAAGCTCAAATCACTGAATTGATGGGGCTATTTGGCACACAGATAGTTATTATGACGTAGGTAACCGCTAAAAACAGATTTTTGAAGATTTAACCCCTTAAGGGGTGTAAAATAAAACTTCCTGTCTCTGTTGTTTTCATAGCAAGTAGTAGTATACGAATTGGTGTGGGGTAGGTACCACTAAAAAGTGAAAAATAAAAAACTTTTTTACAAAAAAAACAACCGACTTCCAACAAAAACACTAAAAAGTGAAAAATAACTTTAATTTCGGAAGCACATAACATAACATCACGCCTTGTTTCCTCGAAGGGTAGAGCAGAGGTGTGGTGGGTGAGGCACGTTTACTCTTTTAAAAACAAATTGGCTTTTACAATGTTTTCAAATTACAGTGTTATAAGGTATGAGAGGATAGCGTAGGCCAGTCAAAAGTACCAGGTACTTAACAAAATAGAAAATGGTCAACAGATCTACAGTCTATTAAAAGCCTACAACGTCCTCACATTGACAAAAAAAAACAATATAAAATATGATTCAAATAATAAAAGTTACAACCTTGTTGAAATTTAAATTGTAGGTATAATAATGTCAAATAAGAAAAACATTATGTCAGTGAAGTTTGTAAAAAAAGATAAAATTAAATTTAACAAAAAACATCGTAATTTGGGAGCAGTTAATAGACATTTACGTAGTTTTGCCGTTAATGAGGTACCAGGGAAGCCACATGTACAGAAGGAATTAATGCCAAACTTCCTTGTCTTCAACGTAGTCCTTAATCTTATAATATGCTTTTTTGATAAGGGCACGCTTAATGTGCGTTTTGAATTTTCCATCACTAAATTCTGTAACCGATTTTGGCAACTTGTTATAAAAGCGGATACTGTTTACAAGAAATTACTTAATTACTTGTTTTAGTTAATCTAAATTTGGGTATCACAATTTCATGTTTACTACGTGTATTTATAATAAGGAAATCGATTCTATCTTCTATCTTCGATATCTACCTAGTTCTAAAAACAAGAGCGAGCCTTACAGTAGCCACATATGATGTGTACATCTGACATGTATCTCACCTTGGTAATAAGCAACTGAGCAGCAACAGAAATTAAACTCAAAATCTATAAAGCTAATTACTTAAACATTTATTCGAATAATTATTCATTACTAGTGGTCGAAATTCGACTTACAATCTCTTACTAATTCTATGAGTGCACTAATTTCATCGTAAAAGGCGACTAAGGGACTTACTAGAAAATGGGCAGCAGCGTTCTCTATGCATTTTAACACCATACTGCGATCGCCAATCCGTCTGCCAAGCGTGATGTGCTCCGGAGGACACGGTGCAGCATACGGTGGAGGTCTGCCCAGCTTGCGTGGAGCACCGCCGCGCCGTGTCCTCATCGAGGCGATCGGCGGCGGCGATCGCTCGCGTCCGGCCCTGGTTCAGGCCATGGCTCGGAGCGAGAGTGCACGGCAGGCCGTCACCTCCTTCTGCAAAGCAGTAATACTCGCGAAGGAGGAGGCGGAACGCGTGAGGGAGAGGCAGACTTTGCGCCCTCGCGCCCCTAGTTGCCGCAGGAGACGCCCCGGGCGTCGGGAGTCGCAGGTCGTTTTCGGGTACCGTAGGCGCGGGCTTGCGGACGGTGAGCCATGCATGGATAGCTCGTCGTCCGGTAAGGACCAGGCCCGGGTTGACGGCGCGTTGTGTTTCACGCGCGCCTCAAAGAGATGTCAGCAGCAACTGACGGGGTCCGAAAGGGCCAATGTCTGCCAGGGTTGCGAGTTTGTCCGAAAGGGATATCGTGGCCCTGGCACACAGGCAACGGAAGGAACACGGGTGGGTTTTAGTCGGTAAAAGTCTGACACGCACGCCTCCCGCTCCGCCCAAAGCGGGAGAAGTTATTTGATAATTCCCAACCAAAAAAAAAGTGATGTGCCTACTACAAAACGTTTACGTACCTAAATATTTTCTTTTATTATATTAATTATACTTACATAAAGTTAATCATACATTAAATATAATTGTACAAGCAGTAGTCAAAAGCAGTCGGTTTGTTGAGCAGCTGGTTCCTGAATTAAGGAAACGATGTTCCTCTCTCTCATTGATTAAGACAACTTAAATCTAATCAGCTTATCAACTTCACAACTGTCATTCTTTGACAGTTATATAAAATGGTTATAACATGGCAAATTGACGCAGTGTTTCAACATGATAAACCATAAAATTAAAATCAAAAGTCATTTATTCAAACTAGGCTGAGAATCAGCACTTTTCGAACGTCAAAAATTACATGAGACAGTCCCCCAAAAACGCCCACCCTTCACTTTCATAAATTTTCTTAACTGTAACAAAGGATAAACAGTAAGGACAAGGAATAATGTAATTTTCTGGTAGGCAGAAAAATGTGTACCCTTTTCTAAACTATTACTTATTTGATAAGGGTCAGGTTAACCCTAAACTTTTTCGGGGCGAATACATTAAACTAACTTTGTTGCTGTATTATGTGTGCAATTTTATACATAAAAATATAACTACAGCGACATTATTATAATAATATCATGTCCCTAAAGGATATAAATGATAGAGCTATTATAATTATGCTAGATTCAAACAGAACATCACGTCCGAATTCCCAGAAGGGTTAAGTAGAGGTAAATATATATATTATAATATATAAAGTACGCCCACAGTTCGCCTGTTATATTTTTAAGTCCCATGTAACAAGGGGGCGAGCTTATTGCCATCAACCGGCCAAAAATCCAGACTCCGGGCTGCTACTAAGAAAATCCAGAAAGAAAAACCCAACAACACTTTGCCCGACCTGAGAATCGAACCGAGGACCTCATGCTCAGCTTTGGCGCTTGCCACCACTCGGCGAACGAGGCAGTCTATGAAATAAGTCTCTATACATTTTGGTTTAGATTGTAGCAACGCAACTTAGCTCTTGAACTACAGTCAATTTAGATGTCAACGTAGCGAGCTTTACAAACCAAGGGCACGTCACAACAGTGCCTACGACAACAAAGTTTAAAAGAACAGCTTAAGCTTCTACCCCTCTGTCAGGAAAGTTTGACAGTTTGTGGTGAAGCTTATTCCCAAATTTAGCTCGCGGTTTTAAAATGTACGCTTTGTTTTGTTTCGCGTACCTACGTATTGTTTTGTTATTGACTGTCATGTTTGATGTCGGCGTGGAGAGCCTTACAAACCAAGGGTACATCACTTTGTACAATAATCTTTAAGCATTCATAAGAACTGCTTAGCCTCCAACCCTCTGTCAGGAAACTTTGACAGTTTGCGGTGAAGCTTAAGCCCAAGTTTTGCCAACGGTTATAAAATGTAACGTTTTGTTTAGCTCACATCTTGTTTCGTTTTATTATGTTTATCGTCTGTTGTTTCATTGATTGTCATTATTGAAAACGACGTGGGTGGGAACAGGGGGGAGCCTTACAAACCAAGGGCACGTCACTTTGTACAATTCTACAGGCATTCGGAACAGTGCCTACGTTACTTATCTAAGTTTATAAAAACAACGTAAGCCTCCATCCCTCTGACGGGAAAGTTTGGCAGTTTGCGGTGAAACTTAAGTTGAACAATCTTCTACTTCGTGTTTGTTTTCTTTTATTACGTTTATCGTACTATCGTTTTATTGACTATCATGTTTGATGTCGGCGTGGGGAGCCTTACAAACCAAGGGCACGTCACTTTGTGTTCTTCAGGCATTCGCAACCGCGCCTTAGTTATTAAAGTTTATAAGAACTGCTTAAGCCTCCATCCCTAGATCAGGAAAGTTTGATAGTTTGCGTTGAAGCTTATTCCCAAGTTTTCCCTGCGGTAGTAAATTGTAACGGTTTGTTTTGTTTAGCGTGCGTCTTGTTTTCTTTCATTGTGATTATCGTTCCGTTTTTTTATTATATTAACTACTACTATCGTTTTATTAACTATCATTTTTAGGGTTCCGTAGTGAACACGGAACCCTTATAGTTTCACCATGTCCGTCTGTCTATCTGGCCCCGGCTTAGCTCAAATACTCTTAGTACTAGAAAGCTGTAATTTGGTACGGGAATAGATAATAATCACGCCGGCAAAGTGGTAAAATAAAACCTTGAAAAAAAGAATTGTGGGGTACCTCTCTTGTACGTAAAGTGGGGATGTTATTTTTTTTTCTTTTCTATCCTATAGCGTAGGGTAGTGGGGGCGTTGGATAGGCCGTAAAAATTTTGGAGGGTTGTTAAAACCATTTTTCGATTCAGGGATCCGTTTGCGTAATATTAAGCTTTATATATATAGGTTCCGTTTGGTGCCGGACGTAAAGAATAGCACCATCCCATTTCTTCCCGTGGGTGTCGTAAAAGGCGACTAAGGGATTTACTAGAGAATGGGCAACAGCGTTCTCTATGCAGTTTTTAAAACCATACTGCGATCGCCAACCCGCCTGCCAAGCGTGGCGATTATGGCAAATCCCCCGCTTTTTGGGGAGGCTTATGTCCAGCAGTGGACGTCTTTCGTCTGAAATGATGATGATGAAGCTTTAAAGTGCAATTTTTTGTTAGAGTTAAGTGCCCCCCCCTGCCACTTAAATGGTTGTTTATGGATATGTAAAAAAAATCATGGCATTAGTATGCATGTCCCAGAATTAACGCACAATCTCTTAAGGGGTCTTTGTAACGAAATTAAAAAGAAAACTATCACAGCTAAGTAGACTATAAATTAACGAATAATAGTGGACCAACTTACATTTGCAGTTGGTAAATTTGCCGTGTATATCGATGTATGTACATGTTTTTCAACTACAATGTTAAGTTTGTTTTTGGGATAAATTCATCCCAACTATGGACCCTTCATTGTGCGTGGTCCGACTCACACTTGGCCGGTTTTTATGTTGTCGTGGGGAGCCGTACAAACCAACGGCACGTCTCAGTACAATCAGGCATTCGCAACAGCGCCTACGACATGCCTTCCGTCAGGAAAGTTTGACAGTTTGCGTTGAGGCTTATGCCCAAGTTTTGCCCGTGGTTTTAAAATGTACAGTCAAGAGTACTAAAAATGTATTCAATGAGCAACTTTTACAAGTGATTTTCTCCTACTGTATGGATTGAAATTTTATGTTCTTACCAAAATAGTATTTTGGAACCCATGCTAATATGAAATAGGTTTTATCTTTAAAGTGAAGGATAACCAACCTTTAATGATTTTATACTGAAGATCACGTCTAAACGAGTAGTGGTAATGATTTGAAAAAAATATATGATAAATTAGAGTACTTAATCAATAACTTAATTTGTGAATATTTTAGATTATATTTATACTACATAGTGAAATTAATTTGTAAAGTTATGTCTAACGCGGATAAAAAACTGAGAATGGCGCAAAATCTAACAAGCGTATTTTTCTGAAACCTTCACCAATTTAAAGATAATATAATTGTTGATCTTTGAGTATACGTGTTTTATTAAAATACCTTTAGTTTTTTTTTTTTAAACGTTGCCCCACACTAGGAATTTTTGCTGTATCGTGGGTGCGTTTACAAACATTAAACTCACATACACAAACAGCCAGACTCGGAACAACTACTTGTAGGTCATACAAATATTTGTTCCGTGCGGGAATCGAACCCGCGACACGCAGCGCAGCAGTCAATCGCTTAACCACTGCGCCAACCGTGCCGTCCTTTTTTTATAATAAATTAATAATGCGTCAAATTGGGAACAGCGCTCCTTGATGGGCGAGTCCTATTACTGGCTGAACGTACGACGCGTTGCGGGAGCTCAGTACAGAACACGCAAGCTAACCACTCAAGGTCACTGGCATATATCTGCATCTTAAGTCGAAATCATTATTGCACGGTTTTAAATTGTGCTAAGTGCGGTAGTAAATTGTTTATTTAACAATAGACGGGACGTAGCGAATAAAATCGTAATCCGATACATTTGTCCTAGTGGGCAAAAGTCGCTCAGTCTAGTGTGGTAGACCTGTATGTAAAGTCGCAATTCGCATTCATGATAATAAAAGCTAATACACAGAAAATTATTTTGGATGTATAATGCCTAATTGTGCGATGTGGGATTGCAAATCTCGTAGTGATCAAGGTGCTATTATTGATCGAAGTGATCAGATGACTAGACAGTAGACACTAGACGACTTAACCACGGTTTATTCTCGCTGAGACATGGATCACAAATCTATGACATTACTTCTAATAGCCTCTCTATGGTATCTATAGCGACGCGACGCGACACAAAGGCACCGCTCGTCCCGCGACGCGCGGGGCCTTTGTGCCGTGTCGCGTCGCGCGACAAGTCGCGCTGGTATGTAGAAGCCTTTAATCTCTTTGCATAGGTATTAGAGCTCGTGACCGTACCATTCAAACTCAAACTCAAAACATTTATTTCAATTAAACCTATTACAGGCACTTTTGGATTGTCAAAGAGTCGGTCAGTTAGTCAGAAAGTTGAAGCTATTTGCCCATTCCAAAACGTAGATCTCTATGGAGAAAAACAGGCAAGAAACTCCAAGGATACTCTTTTAAATGAAGATGTTACAAAATCCTGGGTACATTATTCTTGTTTCATCTATTGTATCATTTGTTTTGTTTAGCGTACATCTTGTTTTTTTTTATAATGTTTATCATACTTAATATTGTTTTATTGACTGCAGTTTATTCCAGTTTACGTAATGGGTACCGCAAAATGTAGCAGCTGGTAAGTAGTTCTCTAGTGTATTATAAAATGTCGAGTAGGGTAGGGGTAGTAACTAGTGTAAAAGGGTTTTAGAAAGCCACCTGTCGATACAGATGCAATTTTTAACAATATTCTTCAAACCAGCAACCTACAAAATTGCTACGCAATGTATCAATATTGTAGTTTATGACCGGTTCTTATCATTAAAACCGATATAATTTATTTAATACAATTCAAGCTGGGTTCCGTTTGGTGCCGGACGTAAAGAATAGCAGCATCCTATTTCTTCCCGTTGGTGTCGTAAAAGGCGATTATGGGACTTCTCTATGCATTTTTAAAACCATACTGCGATCGTCAGGTGGGTGCCTGCCAAGTGTGGCGATTATGGCAAATCCCCCCTTTTTTGGAGGAGGCCTATATCCAACAGTGGATGTCTTTCGGCTGAAATTAATACAATTCAAGCTGACTTTAGAATCAATTATTCGGTAATATTGAAATTCATATACCCTCGTATTGTTTAAAATACATATACTATTCAATAACGATGCCAAAATGTGTTCAACCCATCAATAAAATCCATTCTCCATTAAAAACATTATTTTATAATATGTACCCCAATATGTCTGCCGTATTATCGGGCCATACACACTATCACAAAAAACGTACGTTTCAATTCAACCCTCTGTGTGCAACGGCCGTTTTTGTTGCCCATAGAGATGTACCTACCCTTTGTTACAATCACGTTTGAGTAACAATAGGGATGGGAATGAAGGGGATGCACCCCTGCGAACTGTGTATTAGCTTTATTCAGGGTTTATCTTATCGATGCCTAATATATGGGCGACGTTTTATCGTATCTGCTTATTAGAGTAAGTAGAAAATTGGAATGACGCATTTTAAGTTTGTTTTTTTGTTATGGGTAGGTCGTTGGGCGGATGGTTTAAAAGCAACATGTGGATTGTTGCATCTTTATCATTTTCGATCTAAAACTGTCTATGTGATGGGCATCTTAAAATAAATGAATTGCAATAATACATTATTCCCCAACTAACCAAGCTAACCAAGATTGACTGTAAGCTTTTATTATTCTGCTTAGAAAAAAACCGGCCAACTGCGTGTCGTCACGCAAAATGAAGAGTTCCGTAGTTGCAAAGAATTTATCCCAAAAACAAACTTAACATTATAGTTGAAAAACATGTTCTCATGTTCCGTTTATACGCCACGGTCAATTTTTCAACTGCAAATGTACGTTTGTAATCGCAAAATATGAGTTTTTTAAGTGATAAAACTACAAATTAACAATTTTCGGACTTTTTCCTATACTTGTGCAGTGAGACCCTGCTTCTTGCCAAATTTCATGATTCTAGATCAACGGGAAGTACCCTATAGGTTTTGATTTATTTGCGAGTATCAAAACATGCCACATAAATCGACGTATATTTTGATTGCGTTGATTTAGAAGCTTGATTTTTTTAGAGCTCCAAGGGACCATAAACCTACCTACTTGTATTTGATATTAATTTCAACAGGATACCTCCACGCATTCTTGAGAAAAAGGGTCTTGACACACTGACAGACAGACGGACAGACAGATAGACGGACAACGAAGTGATCCTATAAACAGCTTGAATATATATAATTGTATAATATTTATTCTTTAGGCAACTCTAAATAATCCATGCCCATATTATAAAATGTATATGAAAACCCAAAACAAATTTTTCCATCAACACTTTGGCATATAAACAAGGATAAGCCTACCCATTATTTCCAAAGACCTTGCTTAAATTATCACTGATCTGTATTCAAACCACTTTGGTACGCCTTCGCCTAATCCTTGGAGGATCACAAGGTCTTATTTTGTTTGTATCTCCCGAACATTTAACAAAAACAACGGAATATCGATGAAGCGTTGTATCTAAGATGGATCTCGTGTCAAGGTGAGATCATTATGATTCCATCCCTAGTGTAGTGTTGGGCAATTGCCTGAATATAAGAACATTCATTTTGGAAGCTTTCAAATATGTTTTTTATTTATTTATATCTGTAACGATTTTCACATTGTATCGAAATTTAACACAAAATTATAACAATTAAAAGAATTAAAATATAAATCATTATTATAACAGTAACCAAAAAACATTTGCAGTTCCCTGTTTATTATGTTCAACGTCAAAAAATAAATCTAAAAATAATATCAAAACACATATAGGTAATTTACATTATTTTTAGTATGCGACACCTGAATATAGTTTGTTCAGAATAAGGAAGTAAATCGATTTCAATATTTTTAGGGTTCCGTACCTCAAGAGGAAAAAACGGAACCCTTATAGGATCACTTCGTTGTCCGTCAGTCTGTCTGTCTGTCAGTCTGTCAAGACCATTTTTCTCAGGAACGCGTGTAGGTATCAAGTTGAAATTAATATCAAATACGTAAGTCTTAGGCGATTAACACACGGCACCGCGCACCGCCGCGGTTTCATATGGTGAGAGCACCGCTCAACCGCGCGGTCGGGCGGTGTACGTGTGTTAGGCATCAACGGATTTATTAGAGGCCAAAGCGACGTTGAGATCCGCTTCACCGCCTACCGCGGCGGTGCGCGGTGCCGTGTGTTAATCGCCTTATAGTCCCTTGGAGCTCTAAAAAAATCAAGCTTCTAAGTCAACGCAATAAAAAAATACAGGGATTTAAGCGAAATTATTGCGACATATTTCGATACTCGCAAATAAATCAAAACCTACAGGGTATTTCCCGTTGACCTAGAATCATGAAATTTGGCAAGAAGCAAGGTCTTACAGCACAAGTATTGGAAAAAGTCCTAAAATTGTAAATTTGTAGTTTAATCACATGAAAAAATTGTTTTTGCGATTACAAACTTATATTTGCAGTTGGAGAATTGACTGTGACGTATATCGATGTATGGGAGAACATGTTTTTCAACTACAATGTTAAGTTTGTTTTTTGGATATTTTCATCCCAACTACGGAACCCTTCATTGTGCGCGGTCCGACATGCACTTGGCCGGTTTTTTTTACACCATGTTATATTGGCCCAAAAATATTTAACTGTGATGGAAAATGTTATCACCATTTAATTACTTACAATACAATCGCCGTACGGTTAGGTACCTACTGCCAAATTATTATCAATGAGCGCAAGACGACCCTGGAGGCGTGAGGGCGCCGCGCGCCGTTAGCATGTTTTTGTACGGACAACTCGGTAACATAACAACCTTATTACTTTGTGATTTTTCATGATACAGTTTTGAAATTTTGTACATAGATTCTGTACATAAAAATACTAGACACGTGTTTCGGGTTTCGCATATACTAAAACTAATATTGTATAATTTCTAACGTGGCAATATTATGGCGTCATGGCGATGACGTGACGTGAACGATATTCACGTCACATCATCGCCATAACACAGGTAAGTAAGTAAAATGTATGGAAATATACAGGGTCAAATCAAATGAGCTAGCGAAACTCCGCTGACGAGTTGGATATCGATATCTATACATGATAAAACAAAAAATAAATTAAGTTGATGATTTTTTTTTGTGGCGTCATCGACCGCAGTTAGTCACTTAAAATCTCTGTTTAGAAAATCCGTTTTTTTGTGTATACTTCAGAGACGTGATTGGTATCGATACTAAAACACGATAAAACAAAAGAAAACAGATTTACTCAACTCATACTTCAATCAAAAAAACTACCAGCTGTCGTTAACTCCCAAAAAAAAAAACTTCAAATCTTTTAATTTTTTATATAATCGCGTTTAGATATCGATTTCTATCATAATATTTAAAAAATCGTCCACGGAACTTTGCAATAACCAATGGAACAAAACGTTTGATTTCCCATCTCTACCCACACTACCCTTGGGATCAAGAGTGAAATATTCCTCTTTGTAACATCTCTATGGATCAATAGTTCTGAATATCATTCAATCATTCATTTGAATATCACGCTAGAGATAGACTAAAAGATATACCGGTGTTATTTTCATACAATTTCTGCGAATTTGATTCTCAGTAATAGTCCCTTTTGGGAAATACAAAGATAGTTTCTCGACAAAAAACAATTGCCTTCCGGGTTTTATAAGCCTAAGGGAACTCGGGTTTTAAATACGATTGATGTTATTTCATTTATAAAATAAATGTTGGTTGTTCAAGATATAAATTCGCAGTAATGCATATACGTAAGCCGCTTGGGGTTAAAAAAAGAGTTCTTTATTCTTGCCAGGAACCATGTTGGTTATTTTGAGGATATAAATATTTTAGTTACATCAATAGGTAGATAAGACCATTCATAATCAGCCTATAATGTTCCCACTGCTGGCACACAGGCCTCCTCTCTGTGAGAGGGAGTGGGCTGTATTCCACCACGCGGGCCCAGTGCGGGTTGGTAGATGTCACACAATGTCTTCGAATTTTTCGTTCTGGAAAATGCCGGTTTCTTCACGATGTTTTCCTTCCTCGTTTTGAGAACAGTGGCGATGAAATTATTTACGCAATGAAAAGAGCCTGCCTGGGTTTGAACCCAGTTGAATTGCAATTGGCAATTGGATCTACAACTCGTGAGTCGGGGCCGTTACCGCTGGGTCGCTATTGACTCAGATCATGTTAAGACCATGATCAATATTCAATGGTTTTCTGTCATAGTTCATCTCGACGTCATAGTTCATCACGACGTCATAGTTCATCACGACGTCATAGTTCATCACGACGTCATAGTTCATCACGACATAGTTCACCACGACATCAAACATAGTTGCCTTTTACGACATCCACGGGAAGAAATGGGATGGTGCTATTCTTTACGTCCGGCACCAAACGGACAGCATTCATCATCATTCCAGCCAAAAGACGTCCACTGCTGGCCAAAGGCCTCCCCCAAAAAGGGGGGGTTGAAATCATCGCCTCGCTTGGCAGGCGGGTTGGCGATCGAAGTATGGTGTTAAATTGCATAGAGAACACTGCTGCCCATTCTCTAGTAAGCCCCCTTAGTCGCCTTTTAAGACACCCATGGGAAGAAATGGGATGATGCTATTCTTTACGTCCGTCACCACATGGAGCCTGTCATAGTTACTTCATATCTTTTCAGTTCTAATAACGCATTCCTCTCAGTAAATTTTTTAGTACCAATGCAAAGGAAGTTTCGTAGTTATGTTTAAAATAAATCAATCAATGAAATACGTTTTATTTTATTGGTCGGATGTTATTCTTATGGTGTTTGTATGTGTGTTTATAAGAAGCCAATGTAGCGAGTGAGTCATTGGCTAAGGTCAGAACATAATGAAATTTCTGTACTAGGTATATTTGTGTATCTGCACGTAGTATTACGTAGCACTGTGCCCTCATTTAAATCCGGTTTTAATAATAATATAATTATTCCCATTTATCTTACTGTGATTGGTATTAGATACGCACTCAGATTTTTTAACTTTGACCCTTTGATCAAAGTTAGGTGTCGATTTAGAATTCTGGTAGAAAGAAAGAATGAGCCAGCCCTTTGGCTGGCTCGTTCTTTGGCCAACAATTTAGCATAGCCATTCAACGTGGCAATGCGTTTCCGGATGACAGCGATGTGAATGAGAATTACTCATCCACATCCCTGTCGCTCGCATCGCTCATCCGGAAACGCGGCCGGCCCTTTTGTTTTTGTGTATTTATGTAGTTAGTGTTCCGTGTGGTGCCGGACGGAAAGAGCAGCACCATCCCTTTTCTTTCCGTGGGTGTCGTAAAAGGCGACGAAGGGACTTACTAGGGAATGGGCAGCAGCGTTCTCTATGCATTTTAACAACTTACTGCGGTAGCCAACCCGCCTGCCAAGCGTGGCGATTATGGCAACCCCCTCCTCTTGGGGGAGGCCTATGTCCAGCAGTGCAGCAGCAAATGATGATGTAGTTAGTTGGTCTATTGGTCGCAAGCACTATTGCTGAGCATGAGGTCCTGGGTTCGATTCCCAGGTCGGGCAGTGTTATTGGGATTTCTCAGTAGCAGCCCGGAGTATGGATTTGTGCCCGGTTGATGGCAATAGGCTCGCCCCTATTACATGGGACTTGAACGTAACTGGCGAAATGTGGGTACTATAGGTACACCTCTGCCTAACCCTTCAGGGATTACAAGCGTGGTGTTATGTTACAAGTTAGTTAATTTTATCATTTAAGTTGCTTTTTGTTATCCTAACTAATATTATAAATGCGAAAGTAATTTTGTTTGTTTCTATGTTACCTTTTAACGCCTAAACCACTGCACTGATCATCCTAAACCACTGCACTGATCATCCTGAAATTTTGCATATATGTTGGCAGGTGTACAGAAACGGACATAAGATACCTTAAATCCCGAAAAAAAAAGTACTGTTCCCGAGGAAAACAACAATTACGTTCTTATGAGAATAGATGGCGCCACGTGTCTTTCGAATCATCATTGAATTATATTATTATAGGAACTTTAGTAGTGTGTTAAGAGTTTTTTGCCACCAAACGCCAAACAACAAGTAGAGTACAACCCAAATTGATTGTCAAATTATAAATTAACGCGAGTGAAGCCGCGGGCAAAAGCTAGTTTTATAATAAATTAAACTTTGAGTTGCGTTTGTGAATTCGAAGATTTAAATATCTATGGATGTGTGTCAGAAGAGACGTTTTCTAGTTACTTAAGACTTGGGTTGTCTGCCTTGTTTTATCCTGACCTGAATCCAAGCTTGTGCTTTAATTTCTGTAAATAATTTCATCACCACTGCTCTCAAAATGTCTTAGAATCAAAAATTCGAAGACATGTGACATCTATCAACCCGCACTGGGCCCGCGTGGTGGATTACATCCCACTCCTTCTCGAAGAGAGGAGGTTTGTGTCCCAGCAGTGGGAACATTATAGGCTGATTTATGATGATGATATGATGAATAAAAAAGACTCTCGCATTGGTATTCAAATACGAAAATGAAATCCATTAAGACCTAATTTCACATTCAAAATAACCTAAAGCTAACCTAAATGTGCCAATTCATAAATATTCCATAACTCCAATATATCCTCTGAAGGTGACTCCACAGGTTGTCTCCGATCTATCCCCGCTAGTCATTTGCGATTCAATGAGTTGTCTGGCACTCTGTCCTCTGGCCTGGACAGTGGACACCAATTGACAAGGTTGCTGTTTTGCATAAGCTCGGATGTTGCGTCCGGTTTTATTTATTAAAGATGCTGGGAATTGAATTTGTTTTTGTGACTTTATTATTTGCTCCGTGTGGTAAAAGAATAGCATCATCCCATTTCTTCCCGTGGGTGCCGTAAAAGGCGACTAAGGGACTTACTAGAGAATGGGCAGCAGCGTTCTCTATGTATTTTAACACCATACTGCGATTGCCAACCCGCCTGCCAAGCGAGGCGATGATTTCAACCCCCCCTTTTTGGGGGAGGCCTATGGCCAGCAGTGGACGTCTTTCCGCTGAAATGATAATGATGATGAACAAGTCACCGTGCTGCCCTGTGCCCTGAAGCAGCAACAAAACCCTTCTAATGAAAGTCTTAAAGATGTCGTTTCAAAGCTAAGCTACTACTGAATTTTACTTCAAGTCCTTAACCTTTTGCACTGCATTTAAAAGAGACTAATAAATTAATAAAAATAAAAACTTGCTAGAGAATGGGCAGCAACGTTCTCTATGCATTTTAACACCATACTCCGATTGCCAACCCGCCTGCCAAGCGTGGCGATTATGGCAACCCCTCCTTTTGGGGGAGGCCTATGTCCAGCAGTGGACGTCTTTCGGTTGGAATGATGATGATGATGATGATTTATGATTTATTTGATTATTTATTATTTCCTTTTTGATTTATGATGATTTATTATTTCTTAAAGAGTCCAACAGTAGTCCGCCTCTGTACATTTGTGTATTAAAGTATTAAATAAATACTGTTCTTTTTGGTTATGTCCTTCAAAAAGGTCTGGGGTGTAGTATTCGCAAACGGCACGTGCTTAAACATTTATGAAGCAAATTTATTATGTATAGTATAGATCGTAGGTAGCGTGAGGCTTCTCTCATGGATAAAGACAAGTTTATCTAACGTATGTCCAAAGATCCAGTACCAGTATTTTCCATTCAAATTAGCTTATAATGACCACATTAGTATCCGTGTCATGCTAGACGTAAAGATTAGCACTATCCTAGTTTTTCCCGTGGATGTCATAAAAGGTGACTAAGGGACTTACTAGAGAATGGGCAGCAGCGTTCTCTATGCATTTTAACACCATACTGCGATCGCCAACCCACCTGCCAAGCGTGGCGATTGTGACAATGACAACCCCCCTCCCCCCTATTGGGGGAGGCCTATGTCCAGTGGATGTCTTTCGGTTGAAATGATGATATATTTATACGACTTTCATTCGACTTTAAGTTGAAAAAACCGTCGTTTTCTTGACTTTTTGCTAAGTGGGTGAATAAATAAAAAATATATTACAAAGCGACATTTATTATTTACATACAAGTATTATTGAATCAATCATAATAATATACTGACCAAATTTATTAGTTCTGTATATTTTGTAGGGTAATTCTACCCATTCCCCAAGGAATATATGTCTAATTATAAAAAAAAATTGGGAGAAGCGCTCGCCGGTTGCTACCGCGGCACCGCTCGCTTCGACCGCTCGGCTCACGCGCGGTGCTCTGGCTTTCTTCACTATTTTGTCTACATCAATAACTGTATTTCGCGCTTCAGAACCGTGCGTTATTGGCGTTCAAATGGAGACTGCTTTGGTGGCATTGTAAGGTCTACATACTGTAACGAATCTACTATAATATTAAAAATAAGGGAAAGTAGACAAGTCAATTATAATTATATTTTAGGAGAATTTAAAAAATACAGAAAAATAATTAAAAAAGATAACTAACCTACCTAGCACTCTCAGAAAGAAAAAGGGTCAGGCCTCGTCAGCTCTGAAGCATCCAGATCCGCTTCCCAGTTATTTTGGTAAGTTCAACAGGCAGTGTAGAAGACGTCAGGCCTCGTTAGCTTAGAGGCCTGAAGATCCGCTTCCCAGTATCACTGGCAGTCCAGTCCAGGTCTCTTAAGTAGTGGATGGTCCTCTTGGCAAGTACGTAGTTCCGAGAAGACTGAGTATGTTGCAAGACTTTTGTAGAGGAGATGATTCCTTGAGCGCTTCCAGATCAGATCTCCCAGGAATGTGTCAGAAGTCCCTTTTATATCCGAGTCTGAGGTGTTCTTTTTTACATCATCTG
Source organism: Tiliacea aurago (assembly GCA_948098905.1). Lineage (NCBI taxonomy): Eukaryota > Metazoa > Arthropoda > Insecta > Lepidoptera > Noctuidae > Tiliacea > Tiliacea aurago. Next base: position 24,466,435 of record OX402582.1, read on the forward strand.
TTTTTTCTGTTCTTTACAGAATTTAATTTCAAATTCAGTGTTCGAAAAGGCCAGACATATTCGTACCAAAAACCTCTTTGATGAATTCTGAGAGCGTTTCAATTATTATTATAAATGTAAGTTAGGATACAAATAATATACAGTAAACAATTATAATTGTCTATAAAATACAATATTTGAGCTAAACATATTGATAAAAATAATTTAAATCAAAAGTAACCTTCATGGACTAAGCCAGTAAGAAAACTATGAGAAAAATTAGAAGAAAAAATAATGACAGCTTGACAGCCTGACGTAAGTGTCATAACATTGAAAAATTAGAAAATTAAAGAAAACTAATCGTTTTAGAAGGACTTCTTGGCGGGAAAGTGAAGCGTCATGTTCAGCAGTTTGTTTAATTTTCCAAAATTAGTGTTTAGCCGAATATTAATGTGTAATAATGGTGGATTATTAACCATTAAGTGATTGTGAACGTGCATTAGTGTAGGCAAATGAAACAAAACTTCGCTTCAAGTTCTCTCAAGAAGTCCGCGTGAGGACTCAGTAAAGTGCCACATCTTTACTGAAACTCAAGGGGAGTAGGCGGGGATATCATCATCATGCATTTATAATTCATTTCATCAATATTATACAAGAACTAACTTGACATTGGCTAAATGCACAAACCGTGCGAAGCCAGAAGGAACAAAAAAAAAAAAAATCGTTTTAGAACGATTCGCAAAATAATAATGCAAAACCGATAAAAAAGTATAATACATAATATTAATGAATGCAAAGCGTAAGTATATGATGTAGTGTCTGTAGTATGTAGATACTATAATACCCGTGCACGTCTCAGGACGGCACTGTCGCTTACTGTACCCCAAGTGTAAGTTTGCAAGAGAGTAAACGTACGTTAAAATTTGACCGATAGATCATAATGCTAAGAGTATAAGAGTGAGAATAAAAATCTTAACGCAAACGCGCTAGTTACGTATCCTCACTTGCTAACTTACACTCTGGGTACTGGACACGGAAAAGACAATATGCAATCGGGTTGGCGACTTTCTATTGATCTACAGTTTGCTTAGGCTCTTGATAATTATGTTTTGGTGGTCTCTGTATGCAAAGTGACTTGTGATTGACATTTTTGGACGATAGCAATACGCATTAACCAGAACTTAAGTGTTCGATGTGGTTTTTGTAAAAAGGCAAAACAGTCCCAGGCAAAATAGACCGGACGGATAGGAAGAGGTTTAAAAAGAAAAAAAATGCTCATTAGGTGATAATAGAGCTGCCAGGGTTGCGAGTTTGTCCGAAAGGTACAGGCAAATGAAGGAATACGGGTGCGTTTTAGTCAGTAAAAGTCTGACACGCCCTCCCGCTCCGCCCAGAGCAGGAGAAGTTATTTGATAATTTCCCACCACAAAAAAAAAGATAACAGAGAAATAAAAACTTCTAAGGAAGGGAAAAAAAGAAAAAGAGTGATAAAACATATTAAAAAAAGGATAATTATAGATTAACGGACGATGAAAACTTGTTTTCAGAATCAAATGGGGGGGATAGGTTCCAAATCAAGTGGGGGATAAGTGCAATGTCTAGATTTTCGTTTATTAATGTGGGTACATTGTGCTTGCCTAGTTGGTGTAGAAGATGATGATGAGGTAGTGTTTCTCTGTGAACAAAATATTCTGACAGCCTTTTTATAAGCTCCGCATTACTATAGCAACCATATTACTGTATAAAATGTCCTAAATACAACAAATTGCCAATTATTATTCATCTTTCACCATTATGAGCCAAAGGTTATCGCCCAGTCCTATGCCGTTACGATCTAGAATTATAACACATAATATAGGGGACTATAACGATCTAGCTTAACAACGTACAATAAAAAGGAGGCCATATGTTATATTCCTAGATAGTGGGCTAATAAAGCCTAGGCGATAATAGCTAGATAAAAATGAAATAAGTAAATGTGGGGTCAGCCATAATCGGTTAGTTCTCGGTGAAGGTGAACGGGGTAAGCCTACGTACGCACGGGCGCTCTTTTAAACGCTACTTGCTGCGCACTGGATTTTCAACATTCGGCTTAGTACCGTGAGTTGGAAATACAACTGTGCAATTTTTCAACGCGCTAGGCATGCATTATGATGGATTCTCAACGCTCAGTCCGACGCCGAGAGTTCAAAATCCAGAGTACGGTGACGGTGGTAAAAAAGCACCCGTGCGAATGTGGGCTAAAGGTGCGCAGCATTGAGAATATATCGTATGAATGGTTAAAAAGAATTCTTTACCGTATTTGTGGCTTTTCAAGGCCAAGATTTGCATAAAATTTAGTGTCTTTTCAAGGCCAGGCAAAAGGCAAGAGCTTTCAGTATCAGTTTCATCTAGTATTTTGTTGTTCTCCTTCCAGTATTGTATGCAAACGAGTGTCAGAGTAATAACCTATACTCTTTTTAAATCTAGCAATGCACCATAATAATTATATAATTATCAAGAAGATAGGCAGTAACGTGACTGTGTCTACAGTAATATTATAAGGAGGTAAAACTTGTGAGTTTGTATGTAGGGGGATAATCTTCGGCACTAATTATTTGATTCCGAAAATTCTTTCAGTAATGGGAAGCTACATTATCCCCGAGAGTCATAGGCATTCAAAAAAATCAAAATCAAAAATATTTTTATTTCACATACGTGCCCATGTAGGCTACATGGGCACTTATGAAACGTCAGAAGCTAGGTGCACGGTTCCAATTGGTCGTTTCCTATGGAAAAAAGCCGGCAAGAAACTCCACGGTCACTCTTTAAAAAAAAAAATGGCTTTTACAATGTTTTCAAATTACAGTGTTAATAGGTACGGGAGGACAGCGTAGGCCCGTCAAAAGTACCAGGTGCTTAACAAAATAGAAAATGGTCTACAGATCTACAGTCTATTAGGCCTACAACGTCCTCACATTGACAAAAAAAAAACAATATCAAATATGATTAAAAAAATAAAAGTTAGAACCTTGTTGAAATTTAAATTGTAGGTATAATAATGTCAAATAGGAAAAACATTATGTCAGTGAAGTTTGTAAAAAAAAGATAAAATAAAATAAAATTAAAAAATAACGTTGTAATTTGGGATCAGTTGATAGACATTTACATAGTTTTGCTGTTTTTATATTTCTTTGGTCATAGGCATTAAATATATTAAAAAAATATATAAATATATGAGAAAGTCTGCTTTACACGCGGACAAAGCTGCGGGCGAGCGCGCTAGTTTATTATCTATACATAAAAATAAATCAAATTGATGTTACTGTTTGAATTTGAGTTCAACTTTGTACCAAATGCATCTATACGGTAATGATAACCAAAAAAAAAATTGTCTCACTGTTTGTTCCGGCTAATCTCCGAAACGGGTGGAACGATTTTGACGGGACTTTCACTGGCAGATAGCTGATGTTATAAAGACTAACTTAGGCTACTTTTATTTTAGAAACAGTCACGCGGGCGAAGTCGCGGGCAGCAGCTAATAATTCATAAATTATTAATCCTAACTTAAATATTTGCATTACGCCGATCTGAACTAGTCCTAACATATAATTTATAATGTGTCACTTGAATGATCAAATACTGGATGTTAGTGCTGGTTCAATATTTTCTTTTCCCATACATGTTATTGAGAGATGATGTTTGAGTAGATAATCTTTGATATTGTCACATGGCGCAATTTGATGGAATATTCTATTTGCGATTGTTTTAACCTTGGACTATGGGGAGGTGATAAAGAGGTTACTTATACATGTTGTATCGGTTTGGTCCCAGAATTAACGCACAACCTCTTAAGGGGTTATTGTACTCATAATTATAAACAACTTTTAATATGGGACCAAACTTAAAGTCGCGAAAAAAATCAGCTGTTCCCTACATTTTGACGACATAATTATGAGCTCTAGTGGCACTTCTTGCCTAATCTTAATTTTGTTAACATGCGGATAATGTAGTGGGCTGCAATATTGTTAATACTACTTATGAGCCTATATTATTGTTATTTGTAAACATTTTATATTGTAGCTGTTTATTGTCCCATAATAAATAAATAAATAAATAAATGTAGGGAACAGCTGATTATTTTTTCGCGTCCATTTTTGCGCTAGGTATATGCTCAAAGTTCGTTTGCGTTGGATATTCCATTGGATATTCGCGTAAGTCCTTTAAAGCTTGTCGTAGTTACAGCTGGTTTTTCCTAGAAATAATGATTTCCGAGAAAAATAATTTCGTGAAATGTAAGGTTATTTTTCATTTCCACCGGGTATTAAATCAATTTCAAAGAAAAACCAATCTAAGAATTTAATTAAAAAAACTGCCGATGTGTGTATTCGTCATCTTTCTTAATATCCTGGCAACGGAAGTAATTCTCAGCGCGTGCCATAAAAAGGAAGACTTAATTAAAATAAAATACCTACTAGTGATGAAAAGAATTATTCTTCAGAAAGTAAGTAGCTCACGAGTTTTATATGGAGTCAAGAATTTTTTTGCTTTTCAAAAGTATTTAATTAAGCTACTTTTTGCACGGTGGCAAAATGACACAATATTTGGAGCTGTGTGAGTAGGTGAGTAGTACTGTAGAGGATTTAAATGTTATGGCTTTCTTATCCACCCTCCACGAATATCATAAATTATTCACAAGTTAATAGCATAATTATATTAAGAGAATAACTGCTGCCCGCGGGTTTACCCGCGTGGCTTTTTCTAAAATAAAAACCTTAGTTAGTCCTTATAATATCAGCTATATGCCAATGAAAGTCTCGTCAAAACCGGTCCAGCCGTTTCGGAGATTAGCCGGAACAAACAGACAGATTTATAAAATTCGTAAAACATATGCGCTTATTCTAAAAGCTTAGTGAGTTCTAAACTAGTCGGGCAAACTAAATTATCAAACCGGCAGGCTAATTCCCGTATTTAAAAACGTGTAAAATCTACTCGCAATCTTAATTATCTCGGGAGCAGTCAATGCCAAATACTTGTCAAAAATTTCGGCAAATTCCATTCACCACTAAATCCATGACTGCAGACTTAGTATGACGTTTTCTATTTCTACTCTTTTGTGGAATAGAAATTTGCTTGTCTACCGAAAATGTTCTACTGTCTACACGGAAACGGATTTTTTGTCTACTCTCCCGCTTCTACGGTTCTCATGCCGAGCCTGCTGATGGTGTCACGGGGAATGACAGAAATCACTATTCCCCGTGACACCACCGAAGTGATGTCCCGCTCGACTGCTATTTATTTAAGGGTCAGATAATCGCCGTCGACCTTGGCCATACAAATGCGCGTCGCGCTCACGCCGCGCCACCATTAAATTTCATAGGGAATATTTATTTTTAGTAACGAAAATATGAATATTTGAAAAATAATACAGATAGAATTATGGATATTAAAACAGTATATTCAAACAAAAAAATATCTTAAGTAGTTTGAAAGTAATATCGTTTTTTATGCTTTGGGTAGACATTACTTCCTGAATTTATTTCATAAAGTATTTTTCTACAATACTTAAATATTCACATATAGAATTGATGTGTATGCGTTCTAGTTTAACCGTAACCCTGTAAAGTAAATAAATTCATGAACATGTAACGTAAATAAATTCATTTAGAATAGGGTGTTCACTTTTAGGGAATATTTGAAAATTAAAATAAAAGTTTTGCAATCTGTGCCTTGTGACATATTAAATAAAAGAACTTATTATGAGGATTTTTTCCCGTTTCCCGTGGGTGTCGTAAAGGCGACTAAGGGACTTACTAGAGAATGGGCAGCAGCGTTCTCTACGCATTTAAACTGCGATCGCAAACCCGCCTGACAAGCGTGGCGATTATGGCAACCCCCCCCCCCTGTTGGGGGAAGCCTGTGTCCAAAAGTGGACGACTTTCGGCTGAAATGATGATGATGATAGTTTTAAACTTATTAAATAAAACAGATGAAAATTTTGAAAAAAATATAGAGTATAGTTCTATACTTATAGATTACAAGAAAACATATAAAAAGTCTAAATATTGTGTGATAAGCGATGTTTTTTCAACTACAATGTTGTTTGTCCTTAGGATAAATTCATCCCAAATACGTAACTCTTCATTGTGCGTGGTCCGACACGCACTTGCCCGGTTTTGTACTTTAGAAATCCTTAAACTTCTTTGTTTTATGGAGACTTCTTTGTTTTAAGAAAAGTGTGTTCAATATGTGTATATTAATTTACAATACCTTACCAGACGAATTTAAATCGCTGCAGGGTAGTGTTTTTAAAACAAAATTGTCAGAGTGGCTACATAGAAAGTGTTCTACAGCTTAAAATAATTTTTAGAACATAAAAATATCTGTTAGAGTAATTAGTTAGGGAATTTATTTTAGTTTATAGGACATTTGTATGAAATAATAATGCATGTTAATAATGTGATAATAATGTAATAATAATAATAATGTACTAGGTATTAATAGAATCTGCATGATAATTGTGACTTAAAATCATGAATAATTTGCACGCTTGTTCGCAGGCAGAATACAATGACCTTATGGCTGTAAGATCTTCCCTTGTAAACCTTGTATTTTCTTGCAAATAAACAATTTGAATTTGACCGAATAAAAACAACAGAGTTGCCCCTCAGATACTTACTTAACTTCCTTTGTTTTGGGAACCGCCCGAAAATTCTCATTCCTACATAATGAAATACCACAAACAAACTGCTATCTTAAAACCAACTACCCGTATTCTCTTGCTTCCATCCATTTGGCCAAACAAACACACATAGCCAAGCTTTCTAGGCCAGTCCAGTCCTTTGACACAAAATCCCGCTTTCTTCAGTATATTCAGACTGTATTCAAGCTTTAGATTGTACAAAGGCCTCACAGCTACATGCTCATTAAGTTTTCAGTGGGGGAAGCTCGTACGTGCTTTAGGAGATTACTTGGTACTGTGAGCAAAGAAGATAAGTATGCGGGCCAACTTTGTATGCTTCCAGTAGAGTGCGTGTGGTGAATGACTCAACCTGTTTTTTAGGGTTCTGTAGTTAACAAGGAACCCTTATAGTATATCCCTTCCCTTGACTCACATTTTTCAGTTATGTTTAACAAAAGGAATATTTCCTAAATTGCTTAAAAAAGCCGTAGTCACCCCTGTGTTTAAAGTTGGAGACAAAAGTTGTTTAAATAACTACAGGCCAATTTCAATTTTAACAGGTCTCTCAAAGATTTTGGAAAAAATTATAAACAGTAGATTAGTAAACTATCTTGAAAGTAGTAAATTACTCTCTGAGCATCAATTTGGTTTTAGGCCTAAAAGATCAACAAGCCAAGCTGTTCACCATCTGACAAATTTTATAAGCACAAACTTGGATAACGGCATGCATACCATAGGGATATTTTTAGACCTTGCCAAGGCTTTTGACACAATTTCTTGTAATTTGCTCTTATACAAGCTGGAAATGCTGGGAATACGGGGAATACAATTGCAACTATTATCTGATTACCTCACCTCAGTGTGTAAAAATAGGTCAATACATGAGTTCTGAACTTAAAAATAGCTGTTATGGAATCCCACAAGGCAGTATTTTGGGTCCTACATTGTTTTTAGTCTATATAAATGACCTTTGCAATTTGACACTCCAAAAGGGTGTAATTATGTCATATGCGGATGACACTGCGCTACTGTTCACAGCTAAATCAATGGCCGAGGTCTTTGAGGTAGCACAGAATGGTTTTAATACTGTGTCTAGTTGGCTTCATAAAAATCTCTTAACTTTAAATACAGATAAAACCAACTACCTAATATTTGCAATGAGAAACACTAATCCAACGCTTACTAATCTAAACATTCAAGCGCATAACAATTGTAATTTACATTATGCTGACATTGCATGCACTTGTCCCACTTTAGCTAAAACCGATCATATCAAATATCTAGGCGTCACGATTGACACAAACCTGAATTTCCGCAAACACATCGATTTGTTATGCACCAGAGTGCGTAAACTAATATACATTTTTAAAAATTTACGTAACATTGCCGACTTTAAATTAATTAGACAGGTTTATTTGGCGTTATGTCAATCTATTATCACCTACTGCATAACGTCCTGGGGTGGTGCCGCTAAATCAATTTTACTGCACCTAGAACGCGCCCAAAGAGCAGTTTTAAAGGTTGCTACTTTTCGTCCATTTAGATTTCCTACAGACCAGCTTTATATGGCATGTAAGGTGCTAACAGTACGTCAATTATTTGTTTTTAATGTGGTTTTATACCAACACACTGAACTCTACTTTAACCCAGTACCTTCAGATAGGAGAAGAAAAGATTTGGTATGTGCTAACTCTCAGACTAAACATGCTTTTACTAATCGATTTTATTTATTTTTAGGGCCCTACTTGTATAACAAGTTTAACAGAGTGCTTAAGATTTATAGTTTAAGTTATAATAGGTGTAACTTACTAGTACAGGAATATTTGTCAAAATTGAATTACGGAAAAACTACTAGAAATTTTAAAATAATAGCTCTCTCGACCTACTCTAATATAAGTCTATTCCTTTAGCTAATTAATAATAGTGTCTACTTTATCTACTTTAATATTATTTGTTAATTTATTTAAACATAATATTATCTTACATAATCTAGTTTTAAAAATAATATACCCAAAGAGTTACTCTTTAAGTCATTGAAAATATTATGTCTCCTTTTTAATTTAACTTAGTAATAAACCTATTGTTGTCTTCATTTTAAATGTTTGATGTAAATCGATGGCCTGAAACACAGGTTTTTCATAAACCTAGTTCAGGCAGGTCTACATTATAGTTAGAATTACATTTTTCCCTGGTTGTAATTCATCTAAATTATAATTTTACTTTACTTTATACTTGAATATATATATTTTTTTTTTTTTTTTTTTTTTATAGTTTCGCTTTCTCCGTCTGTCTGTCCCCAGCTTAGCTCAAAGACTCTTAGTACTAGAAAGCTGTAATTTGGCACGGCTGTACATATTAATTACGGGGACAAGAGGGTAAAACAAAAACATGAATAAAATTTTTTTTTTTGCCCTACTTTACGTGCAAGGGCACGCACGTAAAGTGTGGCTGATATTATTTTTCTCGTCTATCTCATGGCGTGGGGTGTCGTTGGATAGGCCGTTCAAAAATATAGCGGGTCTGTGAAAACCATTTTTCGATTCAGATATCCATTTGCGTAATATTAAGCTTTAAAGTGCTATTTTTTGTTAGAGTCAACCGTCTCCCCTGCCAGCTAAATGGTTGTTTCTGGATATCTGAAAAAAATCATGGCAGTAGTATTTAAGTATAACGAAAGTAAAAGGAAATCTAAAAAAAGGAAGGAAGTCAAAATCGGTTGAATGGAGTGTAAAAGGTTTATTTAAATTTCAAACGGAGTATACGGTGACGATCATTGTCTGTGTGGTGCTGGACGTTAAGAATAGCACTTCCCTATTTCTACCCGTGCGTGTCGCAAAAGGCGACTAAGGGACTTACTAGAGAATGGGCAGCAGCGTTCTCTATGCATTTTAATATCATACTGCGATCGCCAAGCCGCCTGCCAAGCGTGGCGATTATGTCAACCCCCCCCCCCCAGCAGTGGACTTTGTACACTTTAGTGAGTTTTGCAGGGCATGTATTCAATCGAATATCTATTAATTCCCATTTTGCGTTCCTAAAATTATTTCAGTAATATTTTTAGGAACGCACTTTAATATTATAACAATTGCGCTTCTTTTTGTGAACCTCAAATAAGTCCTATTTTTGGGTCCTAAAATACTAGCCAAGTAACTGTGACCAACTTGGATGTACCTATATAGGTATGAGGAACAGGGTGTAAAGTTCACTCATCTGCCCGACGGTTGATGTATATACGTATAAGCTAGTTGCGCGGTAAACTCTGCTTGCGGGATGCAGGACTTTGCGTGACGTCGGTGTCATGCGTAGTTCGCATGTGGCGATTTAGATGCCGCCATGTACCACTCACCGTGAGTTAGCCGCGACATTGCTCGCTTCGCTCGCTCGGCTTGCGCGTGGTTGGTCACAGTTCCAACCTAACCCTAGCTTAGATATTGTGACCAACTGTGAGAAATCAGCATCATTAGAAGCGCAAAAAGTTTTTAGAGATTCATTAACAGGCCAGACTGTCCTATACAACGGCACTGGGTGGAAGTAGCTATAGGTACGCGTAGATAAGTTAGTTCATCACATTACGTCCCCTGTGATTCCCGCTGTACCTATGGTGCTACCTACCACACTGAGCCTCGAGGGCGGGCGCAGGCAATTTAGCTGTGTTTGTGTCCCTACTAACAATACTAATATAGATTATAAGTACTTTCTGATACTAACTCATCACTAAACAATCTATGGACTGTTCATGTACCTATATGTGTTAATGTCTGAAATAAAGATTTATTTTTTATTTTTTATTAAATAAAAAAGTGTCCATCAATAATCAGAAGGAGGAAGAAGAAAAAGGTAGAAGCTATGATTGGTACAGACATGCAGTAAGTTCATGTTTAATGTAGTCTAATGGATATTGTAAACAGAATATTCTGTATACTCGTATACCGTTATAATATACTTACATAGCTTTTCTTTTCCATTAGCATCAATATATCGCAATTGATGGATCACCGCTAAATTGATATTATGATGGAAAACGGTCGGGAAATGTGGTGTCGCCCATTACCAGTTAATTTTATAAACCATGAGTTAAAAGCAAACTGCATAAATTTCCGTTTTGTTCATGGAACAGCACCCTAATTGCTTAACATACTATCAATCACAATATGAATAATTTTGAAGTATGTAGCTAATGCATTGCTTCTTAAGGCGACGATAACAGACTTTTAATGATTTTATACTGAAGATCAAACGAGTAGTGTTAATGATTTGAAAAAAATACATGTTAAATTAGAGCATTTTCCCAATAACTTAATATGTGAATATTTTAGATTATGTTTATATTACATAGTGAAATTAATTTGTAAAGTTATGTCTACCGCGGATAAAAAACTGAGAATGGCACAAAATCTACCAAGCGAATTTTTCTGGAACCTTCACCAATTTAAAGATAATTTAATTATTGATCTTTTAGTATACGCGTTTTATTAAAATACCTTTTAGTTTGTGTATAATAAATTAATAATGCGTCAAATTGAGTCCTATTACTGACTGAACGTACGACGCGTTGCGTGAGCTCAGTACAGAACACGCAAGCTAACCACTCAAGGTCACTGGCATATATCTCCGTCTTAAGTTCGAAAAATTTGTCTGCTCAACAACGTAATTAATGCAATGAATGAACTGTCAAAATGCCATTGCTACTGATAGTGTGTTGTCTGTTTGGTGCTATTCTTTATCTAAACTAGGGTGTTTCACAATTCTTCTTGGGATGGATAGATTAAGTTTCTCTTGATGGTTTATCGTTGAATGTCGACTTTAAACGACGTATGCAAGAAAAGTTTAATTCCGTGTGGTACCGGACGTAGACACCACTATCCGATTCCTTCCTGTGGTTGTCGTAAAAGGTGACTAAGGGACTTACTAGAGAATGGGCAGCAGCGTTCTCTATGCATTTTAACGATCGCCAACCCGCCTGCCAAGCGTGGCTATATTATGGCAACCCCCCTCTCCTTTTGGAGGAGGCCTCTGTCCAGCAATGGATGTCTTTCGGCTGAAATGATGATGCAAGAAAAATGTTTGTTGCCCCGACTCCAAATAAATTGGGATAGGGGCAATAGAATGATGATGATATCGATTTTATAAATGATACAGTTTATACAACATTATTTTTAGTATATGCGAAACCTGAATATAGTTTGTTCAGAATAAGGAACTGAATCGATTTCAATAATTTTTACACCATGTTATATTTTATCCCAAAAATATTTAACTGTGATGGAAAATGTTATCACCATTTAATTACTTACAATACAATCGCCGTACGGTTAGGTACTTACTGCCAAATTATTATCAATGAGCGCAAGACGACCCTGGAGGCGCGGGGGCGCCGTTAGCATGTTTTTGTACGGACAACCCGGTAAAATAACAACCTTATAGTTTTGTGATTTTTCATGATACAGTTTTGAATTTTTTTACATAAATTCTTTACCTAAAAATACTAGACACGTGTTTCGAGTTTCGCATACACTAAAACTAATATTGTATATCAATAGGAGTCGTAACGGAAGGGCTCTTTTGTTAATAAGAAGCTGCCATCATCTGCCTAGCATTTTCCCAACCATGTTGGGATCGGCTTCCAGTCTAACCGGACGCAGTTGAATACCAGTATTTTACATGGAGCGACTGCCTATCTGACCTTCACAACCCAGTAACTGGGTAACACGATACCACTTGGTAAGACTGGTTGTCAGACTTTCGGGGTTCTGACGACCCGTAACAACTGTCAAAGATCTACAAATAACAGCCGGGACCAACGGCTTAATGTGCTTTCCGAGGCACGGAGAGGAGCGGTCTTCTTCGGTGTGTAAAGATGGTCACCCATCCACGGACCACCGCGGCAAGTGTAGCTTAACCTATAGCTAGACCTATGCGGCTGTTATTTTTAAAAAACCTTTCTCATTCTTATCAAAACGACGCTTTATACATCCCAAACCCCAACGCTATTCAACTAACTTAAATGAATAAAATTATTACTTCAGTTAAAACTCGTTGAGTTAAAACTTTCAGTTAAACTTTAACCCGTTGCTTCAATCCTGGGATCTGTTAGTTTCATCACGACGGTATTAAGTTGCATCTATGCGACGCTGGTAGGGTTATCTTGGGTGTATGGTTGATGGCACAAGTGGAGAGCGGTTTCGAAGTGGAAGACGATGATTTTGATAAATTAGAGAGACAAATAGAGAGAGTACTTAGACCGAAGCAATCTTATGCGACCTGGGCCTCAAGTCTGCTATTACAATAGTGTCAGAATGGTTGATCATTGATTTCATAATTGTTGATTTTGACAAGTTTGGTAATCTACTATTATAATGGCGTCATTATGACTTTCCAATGGTCGGCCACTGATACTACATTGAAAGAAATTGCATTTATTGGTAATCTCGTACATAATGACAAATGAATGACATTTCTACTAATGGGTTTTATAATAATGGCAATACGACAATGCCATTATAATAACACAATTCTATTACGAGAACATTGACCGACCAATGATCGACCATTATGAATTTAGCAGATTACGAACTTTTAGCAAAATGCCAATGGGATCGTGTTGGAATGACTGAATTTATAAAAATAGCAGACTTGGGGCCCTGGTCTTGTTGTAGTTTTTTAAACGATTACTTCTCTGGTTACTGTGATTGTTTGGAACTATTTGTAAAGCATGGTTTCTTTATCGTAACTTCATAACCTTTTATTATTATTCAGATAATCTAAAAAAAAAACTAATATGAGGTTTCAGTACCTGTTGGGTTGGGGCTACAGTCCGGATTATAAGATAAGATAGATATGATATTTATTTTTTGTAAAAACATGAGTACGTATACAATAGAATTGCATGGTCTTAAAATAAAATTCGGGAACAGGATCTACGTTTTGCCATTTATGGCGTACACATTTTTATTTTTGGTCAAGTTATGGCTTCTACATACTGGCGCGACACGCGACGCGACACAAAGGCCCCGCGTGTCGCGCGACGAGTGGTGCCTTTGTGTCGCGTCGCGAGTCTCGCTGGTCTGTAGAAGCCTTTAAAGATTTGAATTTATACATAACAAAATAAACAACGTAATTTAACCTACTGTCGCGCTGTTCGGCTAAAAACATAATATATAAAAAAATTAAAACTAAAAAGTGTTTGAGATCGAAGAACGGTCACTAAGTATAGTATAGTTAAGTATATAAGGACAACTAGTTGCGCCCCGCGGTTTTACCCGCACAAGTCTCGATCCCGTATGAACATCGAGATCAGCCGTTTATTTGATCCATTCAGCCGCCGTTTAAGCGTGAAAGCGTAACAAACAAAAAAATTCACTTTCGCATTTATGATATTAGTTAGGATGTCAACTTAATTATACTACACTCTACTCCAACACTTTTAAAAATGATAACAAGTTTCTGTTTTTCATGTTTTGTTGGCGTTGATTCGAATTTCTTTAAACACTAAATTAATTATACTCAAAAAGTCGCACTCAATTTTTCTTGCACCACACAACAAGTTTATACTGATTACTTGTACAGATTTCAATCAGGGCCCGAACAATGTTGATTGTGTGTGGCTGGAAATGAGGGCGCCCGATTGAGCCGCTTCTTCATTTTACGACCGCTTAGTGTGACTAGTATGAGTCCCCCTTTATAATCTCATTGATGTGTAAAACCATTTTAGTTATGAGTAGCCTATGAGTTTCAGTGTTCCAGTTACTTGATATTCTTTTGTTGTTTGAAAGAACCGATTGACATTACAAAGAGAAACTGAGACGACTGTCTCAGATTCTCTTTGTAATGTCAATCGGTAGAGTTTAATTCCTCGATGTAGTTGGCGAACCACTGGCACTTATCAACGCTAACCTCAGTGGCAACTCCATATGCCAACACTGTTTTATTGAGTTATCGATACGAGAAGTAGAAGAAGGAGGAGACGAATCGTCAAACAAAAGTTGACATTAAGATGAGAAAGTCTCTTCATCCCACTAGACTTGAAACTTTGAGAATATGAGCAATTTTTAGGGTTCCATACCAAAATGGTAAAAAAGAACCCTTATGGTGACACTAGATCTGTCTGTCTGTCAAAGTCAAAGTCAAAGTATTTATTGTGTGATTTTTGGTGATACAGTATGTGTTAGGTTAATGTTAGGTTATCGTAACTCAAAAAACTACCCATTAGGGCATACACTATTTAAACAATACAAGAATTTAAAATCGAAATTACATACAATTATTTAACAACAAATTTTTTTTTTATATAATCAATTTTTATAATAAATATTCAGAACACAATTATTAACACATTAATTTCAAGAAGAGTCACACCTGGATATCTCAAGAAATACTAATGCTATCAAGATTGGTGGTGGTTTTAGATTACGTTTGCCCAACTATTTTGAAAGACAAAAAAAAAAAAAACTTTTTTGCAAAAGGGACTGAAAGAGGGTCTTAAAAATTTGAAATGGGGCATGTGGTATCATATAAAAGAACGCTGTTTGCATATTCTCAAAATTTTTTTTTTTATCAGCATAGTTTCCGACTTTTGATGAAAAATGTAAAAAAAATACCCTTCCCCCCCTCTTATCTTCGAAGTTTGCATAGATCAAAATCTGAAATTATTCTATGTGATAGAAGTGTATGTAGATTACAGGAAAAATAAAACGATGTCTCTAACTGGCACAGTTTTTCAGAAATCATCAACATCATATATACATACGGAACCCTCGGGGCGCGAGTCCGACTCGCTCTTGACCGGTTTTTTTTTAGATAATGTACCTAATGGTAAATGGCAATGTATGTAGAAAACTGGTATATCTACTTCAATTTGTAACGTTCCTTTCGATTTGCTAACCGCTTTTGATAGAAAATTAATGGGCGTGACAAGTCAGTCTACTTGCAATGAGTATCTCTTGGAGCAACGAAATCATTGGCCAACTTGCTTTTGTCAATTTTAACGAGATATTCGATTATTCATATAAATCTGCTGTAAAACGATTGTTAATGTTATGCCTTAGAGTTAAAGAAAGACCTGTGTCAATTATCATGAATTATGATTATTTATTATACTTCAATGCTGATGTATAATTTTGATATGCCAATTCATTTTGAACGAAAACCAGAAGGACCGGCTCTTGATTGTTTAGCAACCGTTGAAATGATTAATGAAGTGTCAAAATTTACGAGTAGAGAGGGGTGTGAAACCCTAATCCTGTTATTTATTCTGGCTTTAGTTGTGAATAGGAGAATTATAAAGAAATCCGTTTTCTAAACTGCGGAGGTTTGAAATGATAAGTACATGCTTGGTCAACTAAGATTATTCGGTCGTATACCAGTAATCTATTGTAATGTTTAACCGACTTTGAAATATGTATTGTGTACCAGATATTCAGTATAATTTCTTATTTTATTTAATATGTGCCTCCCTAAATATTCAAAGTCAAATAATTTATTTCCATTAGACAATTTGAAGGTATGCTTGACTATCAAAATGTAGAAGGAAATGGAGTTTCTGGCCCATTCTTTTCTTTACGGTTTTCGTATGGAGAAGAATGAACAAGAAACTCTATAGACTCTCGTCACACAATTATTGTCAAGTGTCGAGACACGTGTTCAAGTCTCTTTTAAAATGTTTTACAATATTTTGTATACTGTAATTATATGTGAAGACGATGTATAATCGACCTCATAAATGATTATCATCTAGTAGTTTCACATAGTATTAAATACCCGTATTATTTCTAACTTACTTTCTCTCAGTGAGATCTTGAACAGCTCTTCATAGATCAATCGTGTTGACTAGACGTGCTCTATCTTAATCTAGAGAACATGGCATGTTGTCATCGCTTGCTTCTACAGCTCTTTACAAAATTGTCATTTTATCCGCGTATTTACTTTAGTGGTATGGGTTCCCTTTACCCGTATTTATTTTAGTTTAAGGGGCTCCTTTTACTGTGAAGAAGGGTTTTATAAGATTTTTATTAATTTCACCAGTCTATAGAACAATATACTCAATATATTTATATAGAATTTTAAAATTTTATATTTTCTTTTCTATTTGTATGCGTCTCTGGCTTTAATTAATGTAATTGGTTTAACCGTGTTTATTAAAAATAAATAAATATTTATTGCTTCCACATGTGAACTTAGGTGGTAGGTTTTACAAAATATGATCATCGTGGACCCTGTCGGGCACAGCAAAAGTAAGAGAGAGGAAGAGGGCTTTTATTTGACTACTTAGATGTTATATTAAATATTGTAATTATTTTATATGAATTTATGTAATTTAAAATTTGTCATTTAAATATTAAACTAATGTAATATATTTATTCAATAACTCAGTAATAAAATATTTACATCATATAAAAACTAACCGACTTAAAATAATAATATATAAGATATACGCTAATAGACTTAACATAATAGTATATGTACATGTATAAAAAAAAGGTGTGGGACAGAATCATAGGGCATCAAAAAATTCGTCCGCATCGTTGTCAACAGGAAAGGTGCCCAGAAGGCTGGCAGCATTGCCACGTTGTATGGCGATGCTGATTCTTTGTCCGAAAAATAGACCAGCCCTCTGGTCACGTGAAGAGTCGACCAACCGCTTGGCGATATCTTGAAAACCCAAGCGGGCACTCGGACCCCATGGCCCTAGTGTTTCAACCCCAAACGGCTCGAACATATGGCTCCCAATAAGATTGGAATATTTTCGCCGTTTGAGGTTTTCTGCACCTGCAGCAGCCGCCCCAGCACAGCTTGCCGTGCTAGGAAGATGGGATGGCGCAAGGGTGTCGACACATGTTGCATCCCACACCAAAGGCCGACCTAACTTCCAAGAGGAATTATAATAAAAATATTAATTTTTATTATAATAGCATTTATTTATTAGAAATAGTTTTCATTTATTTGTGAATATATTAAATTTTTGTCCTTCTTTAATTATTTCTGGTAATTTATTATATATTTTAATTGACATGACTAGTGTTCTTGAATTCCTGATATTAGATCACTGTATTGAATATTTTGAAAAACATAATGCTGCTAATGAGTTTTCTATAGAAATAATATTTATTTGCAAAGAGCATACATGTTTTGCTTTTATCATAGCATGCAAATATTATTGGTTAGGTACATTACAAAATGTTTCCCGTCAGTAAATTCTTTCATGCTGTAACAGTTATTGTTGTTCAACTATTTGAGTAATATTTTTTTTAAACAATCTAAAATCTAAAGTTTTTAAATCACTTGGGATTTTATTATAAATTCGAACACACATTTTGAAAATATTTGTCAGTAGTTTTTCTTCAGTTCAAAAGTAAGGAGTTGTCGATGTTCCAGTCCGAATAGAAAGCGAACGTCGTGTCGTGCGCGTCTTCAATTGTCGCGATCAATTTGTACGGCGAAACCCAACGCGTCAAAGAGCGACGGGGTGCCTTCTGGGGGCCCGGGCCCGAATAGATAATCCAAAGTATCAGCCGAATGTTCGGCAGTTTCTTGACTTCCAACGTTTGCTTATTTGACTTTGAATCCTTACCCGACTTCAAGTCTTGTTTTTGTCTTTTACTTATCGCTCTGACCGTTTTTTCTTTTGCCGTAGTCAGCCATAGTCGGCCGTAGTCAGAACACGGCCGATACTTCGGTATTATCTTCGGAGTAGACCTGGTGTTCCAAGCAAATGAATGCGACGATCGCGTAAACAATAAGTAACGCACGTTGATTAATGCACATTATGAAAGTAGTTTGTTCAGAATTGTTTACTGAATCGATTTCTGTCATTTATAGGGTTCCGTACACAAAGGGTAAAACGGGAACCCTATTACTAAGGCTCCGCCGCCGCGCCGTCTGTCTGTCTGTCCGTCTGTCACCAGGCTGTATCTCATGAACCGTGATAGTTAGACAGTTGAAATTTTCACAGATGATGTATTTCTGTTGCCGCTATAACAACAAATACTAAAAAACAGAATAAAATAAATATTTAAGGGGGCTCTCATACAACAAAGGTGATTTTTTTGCTCTATATTGATAATAGCAAAAGCGTCTAACCGTTTGAAATATTCACAGAATATTTAGTTGATATTCACTTTAAAAATAAATAATTAAATTAAAATAAAACAAATATTTAAGGGGGGCTCCCATACAAAAAACGTGATTTGTTTGCCATTTTTATAGATAATGGTACGGAACCCTTCGTGCGCGAGTCCGACTCGCACTTGGCCAGTTTTTAAGATACGTAATTTTTTATCCCGAAAATAATGAACACATCGGATATTCGGATGCATAATTACCTAAAGTACGTTTTTTTCCCGGCAAAGGATGCAAAGTATGGAAACGGCTTCTTAAAATATTATCTTGTTCCGTGATCGCGGGGTTTCATTAATAACAGTGTGTAGGTATACAATTTTGTGTTCCTAAGTATAACAAATATTTCTTATCTATTTAGAACTAGGCAAGAATTTTGTGGAAAATATAACACGTTTAAAAAACACTATTAATATTTCTTCAAAACCTTTCATTCTAAAATTAAATATATTTATTCGGGGATACACAGTACAAAAGAGTAGTTCTTAAAAACTTGTCAGTCCTGGAAACCGACACTTTTTCCTGTACCGAAGCGCACTCCATACTATCAACTCTCAAACATTAGGTGAATATGCATCCGAATATCCGATCTCTAACATAGGCATAGGAGTACCTATAGTACACCCACGTTTCGCCAGTTATGTTAAGTCCCATGTAATAGGGGGCGAGCCTATTGCCATCAACCGGGCACAAATCCAGACTCCGGGCTGCTACTGAGAAATCCCTGGTGGAAAAACCCAATAACACTTTGCCCGACTTGGGAATTGAACCTCGGACCTCGTTCTCAGCAGTAGCGCTTGCGACCACTAGACCAACAAGGCAGTAAAAATAATTAAAATTACGTAAATTGCTGTCATACTTCCGTTGTACAATCAAAACAAACCAAAATTGACGTCCCTACCAGAGTTCAGCATCAGCATCAGCATCAGCATCCGCGGAACTTCAGCATCATTTTCAACATCAGCATCAGCATCAGCATCCGCATTCATCGATGCTGATTATTAATGCTGAAGTTCGAGTCGAGACATGACCGTAAATGGGGCGGGGCTTATAGCACGTGTTGTTTTCGTTTGCGAGTTTTTACCAATAATGCAATGGACTTGGTCTTTGGAAGTTTTTCATTCATTTAACATTGTCTCGTATTTCCCGGCAATAACATCACATTGCCCGGAAATACAGAAAACCTGCGCAAGGAACAACTTTTAGGTATAAATTCACTCAATATAATGGTCACTACTTTTTCCCTGCTTTTTTAAGAAAATAATTAAAATCAGCATCAGCATCAGCATCCGCTGATTGATGTCAATGATAGAGAAACCAGCATCAGCATCAGCATCCGCGGATGTGAAAAAAATATGCATCAGCAACAAAACAACCTTGGTCCCTACTACGCTAGACCCTTATACGTGTGCGACTTTGTGCGTGCGTAGATTTGTAATTTGACTACAATTTTCTCCTACAATCAGTATAACTAATTTTATAAATAAACAATGCTATGTACTTAATAATAACAAATCTGAGTATGTATTATGATTATAGCCCCACAAAATGGTTGAGCTGGATGGTGCTGACCCACGCGTCATGTTCGTGAACGGGCGCCGCGCCGCCGTCAGTGAGACTGGTCATCTCTTAGGGCGGTGACAAGAGGCAAATGATTAGGGTTCTCTTAAACAATAAAAAATCCAAATCTTTATAGTCTTTGGTAGCGGAAAAAATAGGTATATGTTATTCTTGAACATAATTATTTCTCAGAACTTGGTTGTTACCAAAATACGTTGAGAAAAAAAAACTCGATACAAATTAACGGTAAACTAAGAAGATACTAACTACGAAAAAAAAAATTTACAAAATACTAACAAACTAATAATAACAAAAATAAAAAAGACACTGAAGCGTCGAAGTACTCGTCCGCATCGCTGTCATCCGGAAACGTGCCCAGAAGACTGGCAGCATTGCCACGTTGAATGGCAATGCTAATTCTTTGGCCGAAGAACGAGCCAGCCCTCTGGTCACGTGAAGTGTCGATCAGTTGGCGAGAAATTTCCTTAAAAAGGAGACGCGCACTCGGGCCCCATGACCCGAGCGTTTCGACCTCAAACGGCTCAAAACTGTAGTTACCCATAAGATTACAGTATTTGCGCCGCTTGAGGGTCTCAGCAGCCGCAGCAGCGGAGCCAGCACAGCCAGCCGTGCTTGGAATATGAGATGGCGCAAGGGTGTCGACACAGGTTGCGTCCCACACCAGAGGCCTACCCACCTTCCAAGGCAATAACGTCATGCCGTCTGGTCTCTTCCCATCGTCACGTACCAATCCGTTTGGTTCTAATACCGCTGGTACGCCGGCGGTGACAAGAGCTCGACGAATAATATCGTTGATGCTGGCGTGCCGAGCTATGCGACCTGCGCTAATTCAACAGGACAGGCCATGGTGTCCGAGACCGTCGACGGCTAAACTAAAAAAACTAAAACTAAACTAACCCTTTACTTTGAGTTTCAATCCAAAATATCTGTATTAAATATCAACGACGGATGGTGTTTCATTAAATAACAAGAACGTCTTATTTGTATGCGGAACTTGGTTGTTTATTATTTTCGATTACTCAACTCATTTTTGAGTAAATAAATAATTGCTTCATATTTTGAAATAAATTACAAGCGCTGTGTCATCGCGCTTCTCTTTCTTTTGTATGCAGTCTGACAGTGTCAGCGGTTTACCTGTTGTCAGCGTCTTAACTGATTTAACTTATTTGTAATCTTTTAATCTTATATTTTGTATTGTTTTTAAATATATATTTTTTTTACATTGTTCTCACCCAAAGAAGCGACAAGAATAATGTACCCTAAATTTTGTAATAACTTGATTTAAAACAGTGTCCTTGGAGTTTCTTGCCTGTTCTTCTCCATATAGATCTACGTTTTGGAATGGGCAAATAGCTTCAACTTTCTGACTAACTGACCGACTCTTTGACAATTCAAAAGTGCCTGTGATTGGTTTAATTGAAATAAATGCTTTGAGTTTATAACATAATATTTTAATTGGGGTATTTTAATGGGGTGGTGTGTGTTAATTCCGGGACATATTGCGACACAGCCACATCTATATGTGGCTGTGTCGCAATATGTCTCTCTCATCAAACAAAGTCAAAGTCAAATTGTTTATTTCAAATAGGCACATATTTAAAGGCACTTTTGAACGTCAATATTTACAAAAAAATTGAATTGATTCTAGTCGCCCCTTCCAAAAGGTAGTTTCGTATGGAGAAGAATGGGCAAGAAACTCCACCGTTACTCTTTTAAAATCTTGTACAATATTTTTTATAGGTACATTAATTATATATTTATATGTGAAGACCATGCACCTAGTATAAAATTACTATACCACAATAGGTAATAAAAAGACTTAAGAAAGAAGCAATGACAGATAAATTAATTACGTGGTATATACACGGTTCTCACATATTTACAAAAATTGTATAATAAAAGAAAGAATACTTTTTCCTAAAAAATACTATTGTTTCTGATGTACCCATTCTGACCCACTTCAATGAACAAACCGTTGCCCTTTGAATACTAAATTACATATAGCATAAGGACGTTGGACATATTAAATTTATGTCATCAGATTATAAATTAGTGTTTATAAATGTAGCCTTACCTATTCATAGCACATTATTATGCATTAAGGAGTGGTGCTGGTTATTGAACAGTTATGGAACAGAAGATCCAACCATTCGTAGAGTATTTAATCTTAATCATACTTACATAAGGCGACGATAACCGACTTTTAATGATTTTATACTGAAGATCACGTCTAAACGAGTAGTGTTAATGATTTGAAAAAAATATATGTTAGATTAGTTAGAAAAATATATGAGAGATTGAGAAAATGCTCTAAGCATTTTCTCAATAACTTAATATGTGAATATTTTAGATTATGTTTATATTACATAAAACACGGATAAAAAACTGAGAATTGCGCAAAATCTACCAAGCGTATTTTTCTGAAACCTTCACCAATTTAAAGATAATTTAATTATTGATCTTTTAGTATACGCGTTTTATTAAAATACCTTTTGGTTTGTGTATAATAAATTAATAATGCGTCAAATTGGGGAGAGCGCTCCTTGATGGGCGAGTCCTATTACTGGCTGAACGTACGACGCGTTGCGTGAGCTCAGTACGTACAGAACACGCAAGCTAACCACTCAACGTCACTGGCATATATCTCCGTCTTAAATAAACTATCATCCTTACATACTCCTTTTGCTTACGTTCATAAATCTGGTCTTAATCGCACGTTGATTGCGAGTACTACGTACCTGACCTTTCTGAAGAACATCACCAATTAGGTCACTATATATTATGTCCTCCTAGGGCAATATAACTTTTCAGTCTCTTTCCAAAACCCATGAACCCTATTATCATTACAAACGGCCCCCACCCACTTCTTGACGCATCTGTAAATATTTCCAAATCATATTTTGAGTACCTATGCTGTACTTTAGTGGAAACTATTGATAATCTCACACAAAAATCAACACTATAGGTCTAGTTTAAAATCTGGGTGAATGATAATCTTTTTATCATAATTGCCTTTCCTTTTAACTAAACCATGTTATATAAGGTGTTCTAATAGTTTTGTGTAAAGCCAACCTTTATTTACTTGCCGGGAATGTGGCAGTCAATGTTCCTATTAACTGAGCAAGGTTTCTAAACTACAACTGTTTTTTCAAATATTTTTCAAAGGATTTTTGAATAGATATTTTTTTGTATCTCAAGCAAAACCTAAGAATTGACAGGACTGTGATGGTCTAATTATACTTTGATAACAAAACCAAGACTCATTTTGAAATAGCAATTGCTTCATTAACATTTTTCAAACATGTTATACATAATAATATAATCAAAACCAAGAGGTCATCAAGGTATTGTACTGAAATGAAATGAAATGAAATCGTTTATTCTGTAAATAGGATATTAAAATCACTTTTACACGTCATATAAAAAATAATCTAGATGTAGCCGACATTTCCTATCTGACTACCCCTGAGAAGAAATGGCGAAACCAACTCAGGGGTCAAAGTCTCTTTTAAAGTCCAGACATAATCTTGGTCAGATCATGTGAGGACCATGTAGATCCGTGTCTGAAATGGTCTTTTGAGGAAAGAACCACACAAATTTGAGTGTAAGCATTTGTCAGTAATCGTGCAGCTCAACTCAAAACTTAAGGAGCTCAACGACTCGACGAACAATACCAAAGAAAGGACATTTGGGTAGGCCACATAAAGCGCTCAAAATGCCAGACTCTATTTCAAAATTAGAGCATTTGCTCAATAATTTAATATGTGAATATTTTAGATTATGTTTATATTACATAATGAAATTAATTTGTAAAGTTATGTCTAACGCGTATAAAAAACTGAGAATCGCGCAAAATCTAACAAACGAATTTTTCTGAAACCTTCACCAATTTAAAGATAATTTAATTATTGATCTTTTAGTA
This sequence comes from Tiliacea aurago, assembly GCA_948098905.1. Classification (NCBI taxonomy): domain Eukaryota; kingdom Metazoa; phylum Arthropoda; class Insecta; order Lepidoptera; family Noctuidae; genus Tiliacea; species Tiliacea aurago. Next base: position 24,490,689 of record OX402582.1, read on the forward strand.
TACGCGTTTTATTAAAATACCTTTTGTTTTGTGTATAAAAAATTAATAATGCGTCAAATTGGGGACAGCGCTCCTTGAAGGGCGAGTCCTATTACTGGCTGAACGTACGACGCGTTGCGTGAGTTCAGTACAGAATACGCAAGCTAACCACTCAAGGCCACTGGCATATATCGGAGTCTTAAATGTGTAACCACCACTCTCATAATCTTAGAGAACGCATAAGGTGCAGAACAGAAGCCATATGGGAGTGCATTAAATTCGTATAATTAATCATACTAAAACCGTAAATTATACTTCCTGTGAGTTGTATTAATAACATAAAATCACGCCTTGTTTCCCTGAAGGGTTAGGCAGAGGTGTAACTGGCAAAATGTGGGTGTACTGCTGGATTAATATTTACCCATTTTAAATCACAAAATTCTCCTGGAAAAACTAGAGTTACTGCAGTTCTGTTATCTTTCATTTTTAAATGGCTTGTGTTAACTTTGTTCTTAACAAAGTTAACACAAGCCAATGCAAGCCAGGCTTTTTTTTTTAAGGGTGGGATGTTATCAAATAACTTCTCCCGCTCTGGATGGAGCTAGGGCGTGTCAGACTTTTACTGACTAAAACCCACCCGTGTTCCTTCCGTTGCCTGTGTGCCAGGGCCACGATATCCCTTTCGGACAAACTCGCAACCCTGGCAGGCATTGGCCCTATCGGACCCCGTCAGTTGGTGCTGACATCTCTTTGAGGCGCGCGTGGAATACAACGTGCCGTTAAGAGGCTTAAGGTTTAGACTAGATCTTTATTTATCATGCGGTGTTAGATTCAAAAACACTTTCCCCCTTATTACAAAACAAGGTTTATCTTCAGACCCAGGTTTAAAACATGGCGCCATTATTGAATTTCGAACTTTATTCCGACTATGGTAAAGTTCCTAACCACAAAACTGACAACTGAGTACCGAACTAAGTTTTCAGTTTTGTATAAAGAACGGTATTTCGATCACTGTTAAGTTCATATTACAAAAACTGGCTCCATGGTTTAAGCCATGTCAAAATATAAATCTTGTTTTGTAATAAAGCGGTTTAAGTATATATGAATTGGTCCTTGCATGCAAGAAGAAATTGCACTTAATGCCAGAAAATAATTAATCGCTGTATGCATATTAGAATTCTTTCAAATATAATTTTGCAATGACTGTTGAGATAGTGACTGATAAGGTGTGTAAGTCAAAGGTATTAAGTATCTATTGGCATTATTCAATATTGAAACATCGTCACAGATCCTTTGCCTACAAGGTAAGAAACTATTTAATCTTCCAGCATGACTAACCTCATGTCGAGCACGAGTCTTGTCCTGTGGTGGTGGAGCTTTGGGCTTTCTCACAACGTGCTGTGGCTGGTACTGGTTGTATTGTTTTGCTGGTTGATATTTCCTTTCTTGATATGAGGACTGTGGTTTCTTATGTTTTGGCCTCGGATTTGTCCTCTGTTGGTTGTAAAAGGTGGACCACTTAAGTTTCTCTGACGGGTTGTGGTAAAAATAGTTGGATACTTTTTAGATTTGTGGCGGCATCTTCATAGCCACATGCGAACTATGCATCATTAAGTGTTAATGTCACGCAAAATCCTGTATCGCGCAAGCAGAGTTTACCACGTGACTGGCATATATGCCTGTTCTTTGGCAAGCTTGTAAGACTTTTATCTTTTCGGTTGTAAAAGGTAATCATCTATTTCTACTTCTTTGGATATCTAAGAATGTTTTGTCCATGACAGGGAAAATAAGGTTTTTTCGAAATTTTGTTTGTGTGAAGTGTAAGTCTGTTAAAATCCTTCCAGCGTCACTGAGCTGGCAGATCAGTTGGAGTCTATCAATATTATTTTTGTTGATTAACATCGTTAACGCATCACCTAAAATGGTGAGTCAAAAACCTAACTGGTTCTGTTCTGATTCTATCTTCTTTTTATCAAGGTTATTTAATGTTTCGTTCACTGAAGCAATAATTACTGGTTTGAGCATAGGTGCTTTAAGCAGACAACAGTTTTCTGGTACATTTTTCTCCAGTTTCAGCATATTTACCTAGTAATTTTCCCTTAGGAGTCCGTTCTTCAAAATGGAATTTCATATACGGACTAAGTCTTTGTTTAATGCTGAAAAATGCATAATGAAATCCAATATAACCCAAATATGAACCATATTTGAGTTTTTCATGCATCAAATATCCTAATGCCTAGCTACTTCTAAAGAATCTACTTCTACATATAAATACTCATAAAAATAACTCTGTATTGTAAAAAAGTTTTTCTGTATTCCTTGTTATATATTCGAATGTGCTGTGCGAGTTCACTAAAAACTTTAAATAAGCAAGTTGACTTCTGCCAACTTGTCCCGTTTAAAAAGTTAGGCAAGTGCGACTTTTAACAAGTTCAAACTGCCTCCAGCAGTAATCTATTAAACTTGTTAGATACCAGGTTAAATAGATTTCTTAAAGTTGTTGAGCCTCAATTTAAATACTTATTCGCTGACGGCGTTTTACGGCCTAGATATATGAACTTACGAAAACTCCTAAGGAAATCAATAGCTATTCATCATTTCAGCCGAAAGACGGCTACTGCTGGACATAGCCCCCCCCCCCCCCCCCCTAAGGGGGAGGTTTGCCATAATCGCAGGCGGGTTGGCGATCGTAGTATGGTGTTAAAATGCATAGAGAACGCTGCTGCCCATTCTCTAGTAAGTCGCCTTTTACGACACCTACGGGAAGAAATGGGGCGGTGCTATTCTTTACGTCCGGCACCACACGGAACAAAGTATGTGTACCGATTTACCGAAAAAACGAAATCCTTATAAAGTAAAGTATAAAGTATTTATTTATTTCTAGATGTTTTGCAAATTAAACCTAGGCTAGTTTTGAGTACAAATGAGTTAAGCATCTGTAGCCAAACTAGGCAAACCAATTTCGGCTATCAGCGCCAATCCCCTCGAACAATTTTAAATTTATCATAGCCAATTAATGAATTTTTACAAAATAATTGAACAGTAGTGTTATTTTATTATAATAATTATGTAGAGTATGAATGCGTGTCCTCTCATAGTGTGGAATGAAGTGTGAGTGTGTGAATTGATAGAGGGTGTGTGGTGTGTGTAAGTGTGTGTAGTCCACTGTCTATGAGAAGCTAAACATTTGGAAGTATATACATGTGATCTGTGTGAGTTTTGTAAGTTTCAATCAAACAAGTTAATGCTAACGTGATCATTGTGCTACGAGTATAAGCACTTCAGTCTTTTCATAATTTAGCTTTTGTGAATATTCACACCTTTTTTGCATTGAATTTTTGTTAGTGGGTATATATTGTATCGCCCTGTTGTTATAGGATCACTCGTGTGTCTGTCCGTCTGTCACCGCCGATTTACTCCAAATTTACTGGACCGATAAGTTGAAACTTGGTACAAATACTAATTTCTGTGACCCAAACACGGACGTGTAACTAAAATAAATGAATTTTGAATATGGGGGTCACTTTTAGGGGGCAAATTAGAAAAAAAATGGTATAATGTGACATATCAAATGAAAGGGCATAATGTAAGAATTTCAAATATATTTTTTTAATAATTTTATATTAAATAAATTTAAAGTTATTTAATAAAATCGATGAAAATTTACCATTCCCCCTTATCTCCGAAACTACTGAGCATAATATAAAAAAAAAATACAAGAAATAGTTCTTTACTTATAGATTACAGAAAAACCTATAAGAAATCTGTGATCTTAAAATAACATAGTAAATCACTCAATATTGTGCGTACAAACTTACTTTTGTAGTTGGAATGTATTAGGGGACATGTTGCTGTCAATGTTGTGTTTACCTGTAATTGGCATATATATTAGAATATTACCGTATGATTAAGTATATGTATGTGCTGTGGGTGAACCTTAAGTAAATAAATAAGTCTTTCAACTACAATGTTAAGATTCATCCCAACTATGAAATTCTTCATTGTGAGTGGTCTGACACGCACTTGGCCAGTATTTTTTTACCAGAATTACAAGAAGAAAAATATTATGAAAAGCCAAGTAGTGTCTTCCAAGGATCTTTTGGCGTTTAAATGAGATTGACAGGGGGCGTTGTTAGTAAACATTTGCGTGAAATTGTATTGGGATAGCAAGTTCGCGGCGTTGGTTCTAATTTTTGCACTGCCATTGCACAAAAAAGTAAAAAATTATAGGTTAAATAATATAATGCCATGCGCCAGTAGATTGTTGTACACAATAAAGTAAAAACATATAGGTAAATAATATAACAAATTGCCAGTAACATGAGTTTCGATATGATAGGCTTGCGTTCAACAACTATCTCACTTCATAATTAACGATGATGCAGATGGTGCACGTTTGACTATAAGTAACCTATTCACTCGATACGTGATCGCTCTAAGTTTAAAGAAGTCACAGACTCTCACAAGGACTTCAGATGATAAACATAAGCTGCCAATAGTTTGTCTCATTCATACTCACTCTATTACTACGCTATACGCTACTAACATAGTATACAGCAGTATACCTACTAGTGTCGCTGCAAATTGGTTAGGATCCTCAACAATGTACAGACCTTTGTGGGCTTGGCGAGTCAATTGACAACGTGAACATAATTTTGATCTCTGAGCAGAAGACCACGTTAATGTCAAACACGTGTCACTGCATTGTAGATACGCAGGCATTATATTCATTGATAGGCAGGAAAATGCAACTTTTTATAAGTGTCAGTAACTCAGGATGTAGTTGTAAACCGGTGGTCATAGGTACATGCATAATAAGTTCACTGATCGATACTCATAAACAATTTCTTTACGATATCGATTGTGCCTTCGTGTAGAATGACGTTTAGAAAGGGCGGTAGACATATAATAAGCCAACAAGATATATTGTGTCGAACAATATGCTAAGCATTGTGGAAGCTCGGCACCATTTTCAAATTAACAACTTTAATTTGACTGTAAAAATACGTTTATGCCTCTCCCTGATCATCTGCCTGTAGGCCTAGGTAAACAACTACACTCGGTAACAAGCGGTTTAGTTCTGAAACAAACAAACCGACATTTTGATGAGTTTGTTTTCGTCGAAATTGCTTTTAGCCGCGCTCTCCGCAAACATTCGTTGGAGTTGCGTGCGGCTGTTCTGTGGCTCCATATCAATGGTCCAATTTAAAGTTTTGTAATACTTTTTGTTTGCATTATTTTATTTGGTTTTGCATGTTGTTTATTTTTATGCAATTCCTGGCGTGATATATGATGAGTATCTGTGTTAAAATCTTAGAAAGAACAAGAATAAATATATAAATAATAAATAAGTCATGAGTTTGATGTTAGGAATCTCACAATGTATCATTGCTTCTTGTTTGTCAATTATCATCCTAAACTTTTGTTTAGGATGATAATTGGTTTTCCAGATTCTTTATAAAACCCCTCATTACATTTTCAATACTTCGTCTCCTGATTTAATGTCGTAAAACGTATAAACTTTTGTTTTATTGAACCAAATAACGAAGTCTTATTTATTACAGGTCGAGTAAACGGTGACGTTATGACCCAAGCCCATGAGCCTCTCAACATAATGGACGGCACACTAGCTGACTACTCTACCAAGACCAAGCGCGGTGTCTACCTCTCCAAGTGTCTCGCCTTCATCATTCTCGTAATCTTCGTGCTAGGCCTCGTCACAGCATCCCTCCTAGTCTACAACTACGCAGCCTGCCCAAAAATAGATCAATTAGAGAACGTCACGAAATACGAACTTTGTCATTGTGACCAATCAAAACTCTTAGTGTTACCGTTGACGACAGAAAGCAGTAGATCAGTTATACCTTTAGAAACTACGACTCAGTCCTCAGTCCCAAATGTGACGAACCTCTGGCTGCCAAGTCAAGTGAAACCAGAAAGATACTTTCTCAATATTACGCCATACATATATGAAGGGAACTTCACTTTTGATGGAGAAGTCACTATATTTCTAGCAGTGCATGAAGAAACGAAAGAAATTACCTTCCATGGTGTTGAACTTACGATACACGATGTTAAAATACATGAGAAAGACGATGAACATTTGATATACATTGTCAGAAAGCTGGAAGATGCACCGAGAAATTTCCACATTATAACTTTAGGGTCCACATTATTAGTTGGAAAACAGTATATTCTGTCTATCAAATACACTGGGTCGTTGAACGATAATCTACATGGATTCTACAGAAGTTCCTATGAAGAGAAAGGCGTAAAAAAGTAAGTACTTACTGACCCGTTTGAATTCATATTTAACCAATATTATTGTGTTGTTCAATACATTACATTTTCCTATAATGACAAATCAATATTACACAAACATAAGAGTATCCAATATAATATCACATAACACATTCACATAGTAGCAAAAATATTGATGTTTTTAATAATGTTTTCGGTCTGTTCTTTGAACCAAATGGAACAAGCGAAGAATATAAATAATAATTATTATTAGCGCACAAGGTTACTAAAGGTATTTATTTGAATTGGCAATATGCCTGGCAACGGTGATGGATATATTTTTATACGTAGGTGCTTGGTACCTTATATTTATGTCCCTTCCAGTTGATTGAATTATGATACGAATATAATGTAGGCATATATGTGCATATGTATCTAACGTTTTTATGGATGGTTACTCCGTGTGTGGCAATTTTGCAGAAAGCTTTCAATTCAAACGATACCACAATTTATTGCCTGAAATATCGACACTATCTAAATAATGCTTAATTATCTTCTAATAACTAAGGAAGCTTCGTCGAGTCTTCTCGTCGCGTATTCCACAGAGCCTAAAGACGAAGGTCTTCAATCAGTGCGTCCTACCTGTTATGACTTACTGAGCCGCTGGTCCATAAATTCAAGGTTCGAATCCGGAACGAGGTGATCCGGCAGAGAACCAAAGTTGTCGACATAGCCCACAGAATAAGCAAGCTGAAGTGGCAATGGGCCGGCCATATTAGCCGTAGAACCGATGACCGTTGGGGTAGACGTGTTCTTGAGTGGAGACCGCGAATCGGCAAACGTAAGGTAGGACGCTCTCAGGCTAGATGGAGCGACGATCTTCGCAGGGTGGCTGGTGGCAGCTGGATAAGCGTTGCCGAGAATCGAGCTGAATGGCGTGCAATTGGAGAGGCCTATGTCCAGCAGTAGACTGCTGATGGGCTGATGATGAACTAAGAATACTTGAAGAATACCAAATAAACGTATTTTTTAATTGTAAAAGTTACTATGCGCGTTAAGCAATTTTTGGTAGAGCAAAAACTTATGAGTTCACATCACCGACCTGCTCGTAGTAGCAGTAAGTGAAGTTTAATTGACCACGTGAAAAGTTTAATATGTGTATGCTGTGCATTGTTTAGGTAACTTGTATTTTAGATAATCATTATTTTATTGAAGTGAAAACTTGTTAGGGCGTGTTTTTTTTTAAACATAGGCAGTCCAGACTGCCTATATCCTTTTATTCCCCTATGCTTACATAGGGGATGAAATGCACCGACCCCAGCATGGTTAAACCAGACTCGATCACTCTAATGAACCCAAGGATTCGTAGTAGCCTCTGGAGCCTCATGTTTCATGGGACCACAGCGATCATTGCATATCAAAGAGTAGACCGGGCGGCGCGATAATGGTAGGGAAGACGTGCCCTTGGGATAAGGATGGATTATTAGAGCCGTACCGGATATGCATCCTAGAGTAAGCATTGGAATAAGATCGAAACGGTAAATTCTTCAAAGGCTTACCTTTGAAGTATTTACCGTTTCGATTTTATTGGTGTACAATCGAAAAATGAAAGCAGGAACGACTAATACACAGTACAGAACAGCAGTACAGTACAGTATTTTTTTTATTTGTGCATAAACTTTTAATAAATACATATACATATACATCACGCCTGCAATCCCCAAAGGGTTAGGCAGAGGTGTACCTATAGTTCACCCACATTCCGCCAGTTTTGTTTCATCATCATCAGCATTTCAGCCGAAAGATGTCCACTGCTAGATATAGGCCTCCCCCAAGCATCGCCACTTCGACTGTGCTTCTCGCATCCAGCGGATACCTGCAGCCTTCACAAGGTCATCGGTCCACCTTGTAGGAGGCCTTCGAACACTACGGCTTCCAGTACGCGGTCGCCACTCCAAAATCTTTCGCCCCATCGGCCATCAGTTCTGCGAGCAATGTGCCTTGCCCACTGCCACTTAAGCTCGGCAATTCTTCGGGCTATGTCGGTTACCTTGGTTCACCTGCGGATCTAGTTTTGTTTAAGTCCCATGTAATAGGGGGCGAGCCTATTGCCATCAACCGGGCAAAAATCCAGACTCCGGGCTGAGAAATTCCTAATTCAAAATCCCAATAACACTTTGCCCGATCTGGGAATCGAACCCAGGACCAAAAAAGAAACAAATAATAAATAAATAATAGTATGTTTTATTATTTTTAATCCAGTTTTGTAAGTCAGTTTTCTTTGCCTTGGTATAGATATGGTAATTTATTTGCGTATGGCATGGCATATGACTAGTTATTAAAGCTGTTGTAGGTCCAACTGTCAAGTTCAGTCCTACAACCACTTTGGAAAACAAGTTAGGTAGGTATATACTCTAGTTAATCAGATTCAGATTCATTTATTTGCAAAAACATGTGTAGATAATATACATGGTATGATGCTTATTAAAGGTGTTACAAGGTATTTTTTGGCTCAACATGTTTGACCATGGCTGGCGTACAAATTTGGTCGAAAGACAAAAGATTTTCAAAATTATGATACAATGAACAATAATATAAATAAATCAACAATTAACAATAATATTAAATTAAATAGGTCAATAATCATGCAATTCAAAATAAATAGAATAGATGTCAGTATCTCCAGAGCGATTTATCATTTAAAAATTCATTAACATTATAATTAGGCTTTTACTGTGAGTATTTTTTTTAAATGTTTTCTTAAACTGGTCTGTATTTGAGATAAATGCTTGATAATTATTATAATGACTTGCACTTGCTAAGAGTGATAAGCAATTTTCGTTTATCGGTAGATGGCTAGACATTAAAGAATCCTAAGATAAAAATATTTAATCATGCGTTGTACCTAATACCTATCTCAATAATAGTCTAAATTAAATGTTGCCTAGAAAATACCTAAAATATGAATACTGATACTAAAAGTAAATAAATTTAAGATAGATACTACTACTAGAGAGAGGCTATCAAAAGTACCTAATGTCATAGAAAAATTGTGATCCCATGTCTCAGTGACGACATCTAGCGTAATATAGCAAAATTACATATTAGCTAAGTTTGACACGTTGCACTTTTACCGACACCAACCTTTGATACGAACTAGTTTTAATACGAACCAACCTTTAATACGAAATAGTTTGAATCAACCTTTAATACGAAATAGTTTGAAACATCTAATAAAATATTATTGTCCGTTTAGTGCTGGACGTAAAGACTAGCACCATCCCATTTCTTACCCTGGGAGTCGTAAAAGGCGACTAAGGGACTTACTAGGGAATGGGCAGCAGCGTTCTCTATGCATTTTAACACCATACTGCGATCGCCAACCCACCTGCCAAGCGCGGCGATTATAGCAAACCCCCTTTAGGGGAGGCCTATGTCCAGCAGTGGACGTCTTTCGGCTGAAAATGAAGAAAATTATAATTTTTTTCTAAATTCAGGGTAAATTACAAAATATTAACGAAAATAAACCGAAGTACCAAGTAGTTACGAAGTCTAAAAGTAACGTAAAGTTCTTTTTTTTAAAGTCGTTTTGTCACTACGAGATTTGCAATTCCATATTGCATATTAGGCATATACTTCGAAAATATATTTTTTTTGACACGATTGCGAATTGGACATGCAGGCATACCACACTAGACCACAGAACATAATTATACAATATTAGTTTTAGTATATATGTGAAACCCGAAACTCGTGTCTTAGTAAAGAATCTATGTACAAAATTTCAAAATTGTATCATGAAAAATCACAAAGTTATAAGGTTGTTATGTTACCAGGTTGTCCGTACAAAAACATGCTAACGGCGGCGGCACCCCCGCGCCTCCAGGGTCGTCTTGCGCTCATTGATAATAATTTGGCAGTAGGTTGTGACGGATAAAGTTTACGTGGTGGGACAAAGAAATAAGACCACGTTAAGTTGTCAACATAAATATAATAATTTCATAAAAAGAGAAGGAGGTAGGTAAGTTTATGGTCACAAAGATTTCCTTAATTTCCCTTGGGAGTAGCAGTCTCTTGGCTCAGCCTGGTGTGACGATGACCGCGGCGGGTGTGCCACGCTGCAGACGCCAGGGATATGGTGACGGTCGGCGGATGTTCTCGCCAGACCCGAAGCTGAGCTCGACGTGCCGCGCGGGTAAAATATGTACCGGCGCGGAGCTGGAGGATTGCCGGAATATCCGGCAGGTGTTGACTCGGTAAGAGATGGCCGGATGCCACCGATAATTACCGATGGTAATTAGGTAAACCGGAGTTGTTAGCCGGAACTTCGCACGGTAGCCGGAGATGTTAACCGGCACTTTGGACGGTAGCTGGAGATGTTAGCCGGAACTTTGGATGGTAGCCGGAACTAAAGGTGTTAAGCCGGAACTTTGGACCCTTGAACATAACGTCCAGCGTGTCACAAGATGACCTATATTGGTCACCTCCGCAGATTGCGACACCAAGCATAAGCAAAGCGAGATGCACTAGTGTGCTAATGAAGGTGGTGTGTGGATGACGCAATCAGTACGGAGTTAACAAAATGGTTGTGAGAAGCACGACATGATGAAGCACATTTTGAGTGAGATAAAATATTCAAAATATCAAAATGCACAGAACAATAGGCAAATAGGTTGCATGGTAAATATGAAATGCGGAAGGCGTAATGAGCTAGACAAAGGTAGCAAATAGGTACATGCCCTAAGTTAACCTAAATAGGTAGGTACACACAATATAAAAGCGACATTATTCAACACTTACCCAATATGGAGATTACACTGAGTTTAACGACTCATGACTATAATTATGTAAAGACTTGACAAAACGAGAACCGTGGCTAAGGGACGAGTGCACGCATATGAATGTCGCGGTGTGAATGCGTGCGCCCTTCAAGTCAGCGGAGGACGGTCTCATTGTCACCGGCGGCGTATGTGACACCAGGGCTCCACTCCAGCCTGGCGGGGATCCGCGAGGAGAGAGAGGGGAGAGGGGGTCGCTTACCGGGCTAGTTGTCATGTGTAAACCAAGGTCACGCGCAATGCGTTAAATATTCGCGTTGGCAATTTGGTTTTTATAAAAGTAAACAAATAAAATGCTTAAAAGAAGCTTACTGTTATGTTAAAATCGTTATTTTCTGTATTTATAATTAAATTCAAAGAAACGGGAACGTTACAACGTTACAAGGTACCTATAATAGCCGTATGGCGATTGTAATTTTATATCACACTTAAATATTTTTGGGACAAAATATAACATGGTGTAAAAATGATTGAAATTGATTCTGTTCCATATTCTGAACAAACTATATTCAGGTTTCGCATATTATTATACAAAAAATAATGTTGTATATTCAAGAGCACTAGACTGAGCGACTTTTGCCCACTAGGACAAATGTATCGGATTACGATTTTGTTCGCTATGTCCCGTTTATTGTTAAGCAAATAATTTAATGTCTTTGACTAAATGTCATGATTTTCTGGCAGCCACCAAAGAAATTACTTACTTCTAATCTTATGTGATAATGTCATATGTGACAACATCATTAATAAAAATAAAAATAAAAATAAAATCTTTTTATTTCAGACATTTACCGTCTTATTACAAAACAAGATTTATATTTTGACATGGCTTAAACCATGGAACCAGTTTTTGTAATAAGAACGTAACAGTGATTAAAATACCGTTCTTTATATAAAACTGAAAACTTAGTTCGGTACTAAGTTGTCAGTTTTGTGTTTAGGAACTTTACCATAGTCGGAATAAAGTTCGAAATTCAATAATGGCTCCATGTTTTAAACCTGGGTCTGAAGATAAACCTTGTTTTGTAATAAGGGGGATTTGGTCCATAATATTGTAGGTACTAAAACAAACTAAATCGAATTAAATTAAATTAAATTAAATAAATCATACTCAATTAAATAAAACTAAATCAAAAATTAATTTAAATATTTGCCGCCCTCTGGGCCCCCGGGCACACGCACTTGTGCTTGAACCCAGTGCCCCAGAAGGGCGCTGTCCAGCTTGTGGCTGAGCCACAAAACCCAAGCAAAACGGGTCCAGTTGTGAGGTATTGAGTTAAGACTAGATTCGGTATCTAGAATAGTCAATTGATAATACGGATTAAAAAAATATTCAAAAACTAGCACATTTTTTTTTATCAGGCATTTGAAGTTGAAACTCTGAAAAAGCTTGATTTGTGAAAAACTATATGAACTTCTAGATAATTGAGTATTAATTATTAATAATCAATTAAAATCGCGAAATGTAATTTTTTCACCCAACTTTACAAAATTGCGTTTATCTCGGAAACTAAATGCAGGAAACTGGATCCTTTTTGCTCACATATATTTCTAGTTGGAGCAATTAACGGGAATACTAGCAATATGCAAGAGTGCAATAAGTACCTATAGTAGTGTTGGGTAGGGCACTTGCATTAGGGTTCTCAAATGCAAGCAAAGCCATGAACAAAATTTAATGCCTTACCCAAAACGAAAAGCCAATTTCGAGCGCCACTTCTGAGCCTATATATTATCTACTCTAACCTGTCTACAATGTTGAAACGTTGCAAGGTAACTGACCTTACTGTTTATCCCGGGATAAGCTGCTTTGAACTAAATGCACGAGAACTGGACCCTTTTTGCTTGGACGCCCACATATCACTCAATTATAACAACATCTGCGGAATAATTGCGTAACATAACACACTTACTTACCATTCATTTTGTAAGTTCAACATCATTCATTACGTTATTAACGTTGTGGAGCAGACGCATTTTTCTAACAAATGATTAGGAATTTCCTTCAAAATCCTTCGGATTGTGATTGAAAGTTATTACGCAATTGCGGTGCTGGATGAGTTTTTTAAATTGATCTGGAAAGTAAATCTAAAGTATATCTCGACACACCATGAAGTTAAAATGATTACAAGAAACCTCCCATAAATTGCTCTAAAAATATTCCTTCAGACAAAATAATATCCTATAATGTAAAACAGTTGTCTATTAAGCAGGAGGCACGTTCTCCGAGACAGCTCGTCACATGAATACACGCGCCGTATTGAATACGAACGGTAGATTAGCAGCTATAAAAATATACTTTAATACGTTCCTCTGGTACAATGGAGGTCCTAATTGCTTTCCTTGCGTATTGTTAGCGAATTTTGAATGGCATGGTCATTGATGTTTATTGCGGAATGATTATTCGACGAGTTTAATCGACGAATCGACTTTCGAGGGCCGTATTTTTCGTGTGAGGATGAAAATCTATTTATCTCATAATGAAAGCTAACTTACTTGGTCATTGAAGAGTTGATTTTTTTTTCATGAATTTTAATAGTTACTTATAACAACATTTTGTGTCGGTGTCGTAACTTCGTAAGTGGAATGGTTTTGGTGCCGTTCGCTCAAGTGCGGTTGAAAACGGTGCTCTAAGTGGAATCTCTCAAACTGACAGACCGAATTTAATGATTTTTGACAGAAAACAAATTCTATTCTTAATAAAAAGACAGCGTAATTTTTCATTCCGGAAAATTATAACGTTCCGCTATGGAAGAGTGACTGAATTTAGAAGAGTGGGTTTGAGGAGGATATCACGTATCCTAAATATGAGATAAATTCCCTTCCGCTCGTGGCTGGTAATATTAGACAGTCAATGTCCCAGGGGTATTCCGGATCAGTAGATTCAAGGTGAAGGAAATGTACCTCTATTTTCGTGCGACGAATAATGTACTTAAGTGATATTTCAAGTGTAGATAATTACAGTCTTAGTTTGGCAATTAATGTAGATACCTAGGTATTGTATAATATTTTTGCCAAGCATAGGTATATAGTATTTCTGGTAGCGTTTTCTGCCATATCTCTTGTGTATAATAATACTGTTTATTGTGAAAAGTTAGTATTGGTTTGATAATTAGTAGGTTATTATCTAAACAATACTATCTTGTCATCACAACAATTTCATGCCAGTCATTCTCTATACTTTAGACTTTTAGAACCATCAATTCCAAACATTCCCAAGTGCTTACAAATAGTCTGTATGAGTAAAAGCCTCTTTGATTGGTTGATCGCCAGATGGATAGCAGTCACCCAGTTCCAGGCTATGGACGCCCGCCGTGCGTTCCCCTGCTGGGACGAACCAGCCTTGAAGGCGAAGTTCACCATCAGCATCGCAAGACCGAACAACATGACGTCTCTTTCTAACATGAACATTGTTAGCAAGAGTAAACAGTAAGTACCGATCAAAGATTTCAAAACAACAAACTTCCACGAGCAACACGCTCAAGCGATCCGCGTCTTGGGACAGCGACTACGGAGAAAACAAATGAAAGAAGTTGTTTAGAACATGCCACGAGTCACCGCGACGCCGATTGCGGAGCAATGGGCGGAAACAGTTCACGCGCGCGCGTGTTGCTTGATGCAAGTTGCATCGCTTGAGGCCGTGACCGGGCTTTAAATGGCCCAAGTACTGATCTCGTGAATGTACTTTAAAATCATTACGTTGTTTCTTTACAGCGAAACTCTCCAAGACTACACATGGGATCACTATGCAGAGTCCCTGCCGATGTCAACATACTTAGTGGCATTCACGGTAACAGACTTCAAGAACATGACGAACGACAAATTCTCGGTCTGGGCGAGAAGTGAGGCTGTCAAGTCAGCTGCATTCGCTCTAGAGATAGGTCCAAAGATACTGAAGTATTTGGAGGAGTATTATAAGATAAAGTTTCCGTTGCCGAAGATAGATATGATCGCGTTACCTGATTTCAAGAATGGCGCAATGGAGAACTGGGGATTGCTAACTTTTCGGTAAGAAATCTATTTAAAGTGGTTCTATAATTGCAAGCTTTGATGTAACGTTAATTGGCAATTAGTAAGAAGCCTATTTTGAAAGTTGTTATGGAACTTCCACTAATATTTGTCTGATATTTTTCTGTTTGCCAATAATTAAAGCCATTAAGGTACAATTAATTCGTTTGATGTTTTTCCGTGTGCCAATTAGTACAATACACAGACTTAACAACATTACGATAATTTTGTAAAAAAATAACAAACTGAAGTTAGTTGTTATATATATATATATATAGTTGATGCTTTATCGTACATCAAATATAATGTTACTGTCATAACCAAATCGATAGATCGAAAAGACCCGCTTCCCAATAACAATAATGAAACTAAACCCGAACCGGTAAATAACATCAGCTCCGTTAAATTTGGTACAGGGGTGAGTCTTTTGATGGATGAATGAATCGCAACACTTCATTATCGGCTAGGGACCGACCATCTATCATCCCTTTGATTTGGGGAGAGGGTCACAGGGCGTTCGCACATATTGTGTTGGCGACCAAAAATTTTAGCACATTACTGGTTTTGAGTGTTGGCGAATTTGTTTCCTTTTATTCTTGTTAAATGAATGGACTAATTTGGGGACAGTTTTGTGGTAAAATAATGAAACATGAATGTTTATTCAATTGCGTGGGATGATTTACAAATTTTGCGTATTTTTGTAAAGTATTTTGTTATAAATAAGAAATAGGGGATAATTAATAATAATAATAACAAGATTAGGGTGCAAATTAGTACAAGTTTACCCAAAACGGCGCTTTTACTTCTATTTTGGTTTGAACTGTCATTACATACAATTTTGTCGATCAAATAATTGGACACACAAACCTCTTAACAGATTTAGGAGTAGCTGTTCTATGAATTGTAGTATCAGTTGACATTATTCATCTATCAAATAATTTTTTTACATCTAAAACTTAATTATTTCAGAGAAATATCAATGCTGTACGAAGAAGGTGTATCAGCCAGCACTGACAAGGTCCACGTAGCAACTGTAGTGGCTCATGAGATTGCTCATCAATGGTTCGGCAACCTGGTGACTCCAATCTGGTGGAGGGATCTGTGGCTCAATGAGGGCTTCGCTACGTATGTGGAGTATGTTGCCGTTAATGCTGTGAGTATAGCGAGTTATAAAGTATCGGATTCAAGGCTCGCTTTAAAAGGACAATATTTGATGATTATGGGACGATTCCGTTTCCGAAGCCGGTCTTGCAAATTCCTCAGCAACAAGCACGACGGTCAGTCCGCCATGATTAATTGGCCGATAGAATTTATCTGTAATAATTTTATTAAATAATTTTTTTTTTAAATTATTTTTAATAATTTTCATTTGAACTGCTCTTAATCTTGATGTCGTCCTGGATGATAATATTTTGCTTTGATAATAATTTGCGATTTGCGATAAGCAATTTTGCTTCTTTTTTTTTGTATTCTATTATTTCCATCGATTCATTCAAAAATATTATCTATTCAAGGTGGAGAAATCCTGGAACATAACTGAACTGTGTGTTCTGGATATAGTCCACAACGTGTTCCAGCTTGATGCGCTCAACTCCTCTCATCAGCTGTCTGTTGAAGTGAGCGCCTCTGAAGAAGCTGACGCTATATTCGACAAGATTTCTTACGGAAAAGGTAAAGGAAGTTTCTTTTAGCACAATAAATATCGAAAAAAAAAACATAATTATGCGGCAACAGGTTTACACGCTCGAATCTTTCTAATTTACAAAGCCAGCAAGATGTGTGCTCGCTTATAATACGAAAAGGCAAAGAAGATTTGTATTGGCTGTTACAATGTGATGAGGTATATGGTATTTATAACTGAGCAGAATTTGCCGACATTACTCGAAAATATTACAATGACCCTCTAGTTAGTTTACGGACATAACACAGTAATTATCACCAGCAGCACAACAGTGATAGCCTAGTAGTGTGACCGTCGGACTACCAAGTCATAGGTCTCGAGTTCGCACCCAAGGCACCTCTGACTTTTTGGATTCATGTGCGTATTGTATAATTATCAGTTGAAAAACATGGGAAACCTAACATTAGTTTACACATTTTCAACCCAGGATCAGCCCTCCTCCGCATGCTTAACCACGTCCTAAAAAGCGATGTCTTCAACGATGGAGTAACGGACTACCTGAACTCCAAAATGTACGGCAATGCCGAACAAAAGGACCTATGGAGTGCCCTAACCAGTGCAGCTAGGAAGAAAGGAGACTTCAATGCTGATGTGGCAGTGGTCATGGACTCCTGGACCTTGCAGACTGGGTTTCCAGTCCTGACTGTTACGAGGAATTATGAAAATGGGACGGTGTACTTTAAACAGGTTTGTTGATTTTATGCATCTACCTTAATTCCATTCATTCACTAACGCACAACGCGCAAGAATTCCCTACATAACGAACGTGAGCGCTAAGAAAGAATTTTTGGTAGGTTCATAATGTTCGAATTTCAGATCAGGGGGCCTAAAATGGACGCTTTGGCAGAATCATAATTATGATCTGCGTACAATTCATATCCCGCAATTCATCTGTTTGACAGTTTTGTATGGAGTTTCGTAAAATGGTCCACAAATTAATAATTGATAGACTGAAATCTAATGTCAAATAGCAGCTGTCAAATAGATGAATTGCGGGATGTATGAATTGTACGCAGATCATATTATGATTCTGCCAAAGCGTCCATTTTAGGCCCCCTGAGCTTTTAAAATCAAAAATTATAAGCTACGTAAATACTATTAGTTTTGAATCTAGGGTAATAAACACTGAATAATGTCTGCACCAAAATGAAGCTCCACTAACGCCATCTAGTAACGATTCACGAATTTTAATACATCATAAGAGGCAACTTTGATAACACAACGTTCGATAGATGTCATTAGTATGAAGATCTATTGATATTGAGATTTACTGATATGAATGCCACGCGACATTATGATATAAAACGATTATATTTATTGTCGTCAAGCATGTTTAACGATAATTTTTATTAATCGATAATCATAAACGAATTTAACGATCGCGATACTGCTAAATACTGATATGTTACAGACTGAATAATATAATCTCGCTCACCAACTGGAACTATCTTTTCATAAGGATCATTAGACGCTAATCTACGATTTGGTTTATTAATTCCTAATAAATACTGAGTAGTGTACTTATGGAGGTATACAATTTTTGTTATGCAATACATCAAAATACTTTTGAATTTAATCTTGATGATAGATTCACGTTTTTGTACTTGAAATATTGGAATTATACCTACTAGGAATAATTATTAACCTTTTGATAATTACGTGAAAGATAGGTTTGTTAGAAAAGTGGCTAGGTAATAGATATGTTCACTGTCTGACTGAAGAATTTGGTTTAAATTCCTAATTAATAAAAGTGGCGATAAATCCAGCGTAACACATTCTAGCGCTGCACATAAGTCATTCTCCTTGTTTATAAATACAATATTTTTTTACACGCCTTTCTCTTTATTTATTCTTAATATTAATGGTTGAACAAACGGCTACACATCAAGCTTTACATTTCCAATATAAGCTGATCTCGCATTGTATAGAATTTCCGTACAATAAAAGGTCAGCGTATACTGGAAATGTATAGCTTGATGTGTAGCCATATGTACAATTAATCGATGGTTTGATTTCGAACTAAACCTAAATTTGTTACATGTTTCATTATTCAAAGAAACATCCATGAATAATATAATTTATAATTTTATCAGGTCAATTATTTACATAACATAACATCACGCCTGTGATTTCCGAAGGGCTAGGCAGAGGTGTACCACACATTTCGTCAGTTATGTCTATATCCCATGTAATAAAAAAAATAAAAAAGCAATTCGTGTCAATTATTTAGGTCATTAGTTTTATCTTTAATGTAAATGCCTATTGACAATCATGATTTAGTAATCAAATAATCGATCTAATACTGACGTCACGTTGACAATGACTTTCAAAGATAGATAAAAGATAAAGATAAATAAAGATAATTTTATTTTGCAAATATGGGTACAGAGGATAATACAAATTAATACAAGATCTGCCATATTTTACCATGTAGGCATGCAAAAGGTACACAAAAACATACTAACTTAAAAAATCTTTTTCACCAAGGAACTCACTTAATTTATAGTACCCCTTTCACCACTGAAAAGCTTCGAAGTCTTTTTTTAAATAAAGCAAGCGGCAGCTCTTTCCAACTCTTCGGTATTTTGTTAAAAATTATTGGAGCCATGCAGTAGACACTTTTGCCCATAATTTATTAATTACGCTTTACATAATAATATGCAAGCGTCATTCCAGTAATCCTAGATGAGGATAGCAAATGCATAAATTACGTTTCAAATCAGCTGAGATTGTTACTCATCTTTGTGAACAGAATTAACATTATTCTTTCGCTTAACCTTATACGACCTTAATCATTTTTAAGACTTAGCCTTTTAAGGCTTTTGATGAAACAGTGTATTTTTATTTGGATATTTATATATCCCGATTTTCTATGAAAAATAAACCTAAAAATATTTATAAAAGTCCAAAAAAAACTAAGTTCAGCATTTTATACTTGCAGGAACGCTTCGTCTTAATCAACGATACGTTTGAAACTCAGAAGTCGCCAATATGGTGGATCCCAGTGTCGTATACGACGGCTTCGGAGAAAGACTTCGAGACTACCCAACCGAAGTTATGGCTTAAAGGGGAGAAGTCTTTAACTGTTAGCAATATTACTATGAAACCTGATGAATGGTTCATTGCTAATGTTCAACAGACAGGTATTGATTTTAACATAGTTTATTTAGAGATCATAAAGTAAGAAGTGTGAAAGTTTGGGATCTCATAACTAACGTGGCGACTTTAGATATGAGATCTTGGGAATTAGCAAAAAGTAGCCCAGGATTCTACCTTGTGGAAAGAATGGAGGCATGACTTTGTCCAGCTGTAGACAACATTCGTACAGGTAATCGCATAGTTAAGCTATTAATTACAACTACATGAAGTGGGTTCAGGTTATCAATAAGCCAAAAACAACAATAAATTCCCAACTACGATAAGCTTTATCGTAATCACCAAGAACTAACATTCTTACTAATTTTTTCAGGGTTCTACCGTGTCAACTACGATTCACAAAACTGGAAGCTCCTTATCAAAGTCCTCAAGGACCCTTCCCGTTTCCAAGAGATCCACATCATCAACAGAGCACAGATGGTTGACGATGCTATGAATCTGGCCCTCACTGGTCGGCTGGACTATAGAACTGCTTTGGATGTCACAAGCTACCTCTCTCATGAGAGAAGCTATGTACCATGGAAAGCTGGGTTGTCGGCTTTAGGGTATATTGACACGATGCTGTCGAAAGGAGCGCATTATTTGGAATATGGGGTGAGCATTAAAAATAACACTAAATGATTATTAATTCTGAATAATCTGATATTTAAACTTCGAAAGGTCCCTGAACGCAAGGTTACATACTCAAAGTAGTCAAAAAGCTTGAAATGTAACATTTTCTACATTTACAGTGATTGGATTATAATTTCGCATGTAAAATAATAGATGGCGTTAGCAGTTGATAAATTCAACAGCAACTTAAAACACAACAAGTTTTTCAACAGGTCACATGGTGCTAGCAATCATTAAGAGGTCTTATATAATTATAAATCTAAATTGGTTTGTTAGTTAAGCATGTAACTCTCTTTTGTTACAAACTAAAATATATGTACAAGTAGTTTAAAGTTCTCGGTCAGGTTGGTGCCTCCTTTTTAGTTATCCATAGGCGATCTCATTAGTCCTTTTGTAGATATTTGTCAGGATAAACTTGGTTAAGCCATTTTGAACCATCTACCAGATCTTAAGCTCAAGCTTAACATCAGTGCAACTTTACTTCGACTTCTTTTATCTACTTACGTCAACGACCAAATCCCATGATAACGTTATGAAATGAGAATTAGATTATTATCTATCTGTTACAAGAAAACTGTATAGTTGTAATGTGTTTATTTAGAGATTGTAATAATGACATTAGGTCATATTAGTTATTGATATGGATAACACGGTTAGATTACAATGCTGATGGAAGATATCCTGATAATTATAGTAGTAGGTTAATAATAATATATGTTAATGATGATTAGGTTTTAGGTTATAATAGATAAACAATACTTTGTAAACATCATCCTTCTGCTCTCGTCTGAATTTATCAAGCAAGTCTTCTCAGCAGTCACCCCTTTTTAACCATCCATCGATAAGAAAAGACGATTCTTTCAAGCAATCTATCCATCATTTCATTGTTCTTTCTGTATTTTTAATGCCATTCAAATTAATGCTCAAAACTTTTCTTGTGAAAAGTGTTATGACTTTTCACAAGAAAAGTTTTGAGCATTATAATTATAACGTATTTTCCTTATTTATTTAAGTTGGAACCCACAGGGCCACAGTAGATACGGCCGTGGTTTCTTCTAATACACTAATAGATTAGCTGGATTTACCTTTTTTCGGGTTTGTTCTTTTATTAATCGGATTTGTTTCTTTTATATTCAGTTTACAACTTTTTAGTTTACCTTATTTTAATCGTTTACTTCAAACGAGACGTATTTTTTTAATAATTTATCGTTCAAGAGATGGCGCTAGTAGTACGTAATTCGAAAGTGCCCCTTATTCCACACAAATACACACCAACACGCACATTCACACATACACACATGTATTTACCTTAAAATTAAAATTATTTTATTTTCACGTTTAATAAAACGTATCTTAATTTTTTTTGTCCATCTCTATACTCCAAAATTGTAACATTAACATCAGAAGCACTATGTAACCTTTAAGTTATTATACCTTAGGGGACCGGACTGCTTCTCCTTAACACAGGTTTTCATAACCTAGCTAGGAGAGCAGTGCTCACCCACACGTTTGTAGATATATTATAGTACTTATTTTGTAAAACTGTATTTTTAACGTGTACAAAAATCCTTTGTTTTTGAGTAAAATAAACATTATATTATATAAACATATAATAAACATATTATTCATACGTACAGTGTAACATCAAAAGTTTTCCTTTATAACAACTCTATCTAAAACCCTGTATAAATTGGATTAAGATAAATCCAAGAATAAATCAATGGTTAATATCGGTTCAATAGTTGTTAAATATCTTGAGCAGTTATAGTCTATTCAAGGAAACAAACTAAATCACAAACATACGAACGTAGCCATAGAACTTCAAAACCCTTTCTCTCTCGGTAGAGATTTTTACCATACTTCGGTAAGTCTGGTAAAAATCTAAAAATTACGATGTTGATCCTGTATTAAACCTGTCGCCATCAGCCTGAGGAATTCACCAGCTTGACCTTATGCTGTGATGGCGATTATATCTCTTGATTGAATAGGGAAATACCCTACAAAATATAGTGACACAATATTATATCATACGTATAGTCTGTTGCCCATGCATAAAATTATCTTTAAAAAAAACTAGTTCATAAAAGAATTAGGGCCATAATAATTGTAACGGCTTGTTTATGCGTTTTTACTTGTTATCATGTTTTTATTATTATGTAGGTATTAGTATACATTTGGCAAATTCCGATGATTATCGATTATCGGTTTTTTATCGGAACTATGGAAATAATATGAGTCACGTGGTGCACATAAATTAATTGATCGAAACTTACGCTGAGTTTGTACCGATGAACACAAAATATGAAGGTATAGTTATCCCACAGTTTACCACATCAGTGGTAAAACTTGCACTATGAACATCGCCGTTATTGCTACGACATAAAGGCGCTGTCAATGTCAAATTGTTACCATTGATGTGCGATTGACTGTACCTAATTACACAAACATTCGCTATAACAGAGAGGAGACCTCCCAGCAGTGGCAAAGTTATAAGCTGATTAAATTCAGTTATTTTTAAAAGAGTAACTGTGGGATTTCCTGCGGCTCTTCTATAGAGAAAACGACCAATTGGAACCTTGCACCTAGCTTCCGACGTTTCATAAGTACCCATGGTGGTTTATGTGAAATAAAATATTTTGATTATGCTTATGCTTATTCTAGCTATAAAATAAAATAAAATTTCACAATACTGCCACAGAATAGATCAGAATATAATTTCAATGCTATTAAAATAAACAAATGATTAGGTACAATTTAAAAAGGGAATACAAATAAAATGTCAATGCAAATAAAATAAATGAATGAGTAGGTACAAATTAAAAAGGCCACAGAATAAAATAAAAAATAAAATAAAATGCAGTTACATTAAACGATCATTAGAAGATACAAATTGTCAGGGTCACAGAATTCAAAACGAAATTGAAATTAAAAACATGTTGAAGAAAAACATGTAGGTAAAGGATTCTATGAAATAAGGCAAGACAATGGTATCGTTAAAGAACGATAAAGCAACAAGGAATATTTTGCGCAATGCACACGGAAAAATGGGACAGACTGGATGCAAAAAGTGGAGGACAGGGTGTTATGGCGCAGCCTGGGAGAGGCCTATGTCCAGCAGTGCTATAGAAAAAATATTGTGTGAACGTCAAGTCGCCAAATTGATTTGTTGCGATATTCTGACCTCCCTCACGTCTGAGTTTAAAGCACGTACCTAATATAGGCACACATGCCAGTAACTTGCATTTACCTAGTTATAGTAATAGGTACTACCTACTCTTGTACAAGTTACATACTTTTGTGCAAAAGTTACATTATAGGCCGCGACTGTTTACTAAAAAAGCTAAAAACAGTAAATATTAGTAAAGGACCTGGCCCGGATGGCATTCCACCTGTTTTTATTTGTAACTGTGCCACAGCTCTAGTGTCTCCTTTGCTAATAATATATAATGCATCGCTAGCAACTGGAACTTTTCCATCAGAATGGAAAAAGGCCAAGGTAGTCCCAGTACATAAGTCAGATAAAAAAGATACCGTAAGCAACTACAGGCCAATTTCGGTTTTGTCCACATTCGCAAAGATTTTTGAATCTATTATAAGTCCGCATATTCAGCAACATTTGAGATTGTATCTTAATGACAATCAACACGGTTTTGTGGCATCTAGGTCTACAGCCACCAATTTAGTGTCATTCACGGAGTCACTGATACAGGCTGTAGATGGAGGCAAGCAATTTGACGTAGTATATACCGACTTCAGTAAGGCATTTGATAAAATGCCCCATTCTATACTGATTTATAAACTAGCAGCCTATGGCATAACAGGGCCTTTATTAGATTGGTTCAAGTCTTATCTTACTGAACGCGAATTCTTTGTCGTTGTAAACGGTTTTCGATCGGCTGCACACAAAATAACATCGGGAGCCCCCCAAGGATCTCACTTAGCTCCAATACTATTTATTTTGTTCATTAATGATCTTCCTGAGTGTTTTCGTTTTTCCGAACCTTTTCTGTTTGCTGATGACTTAAAATTAGCGCGAGTAATAGAGTCAAAAAGAGACTGCGAACTTCTGCAGGACGATCTTAACCAAGCTATAAAATGGTGCCACAATAATAAAATGCAACTTAATCCGAAGAAATATTACCATGTTAAGTATACGCGAAAAATTAACTGTATTGAGACAGAATACTTCATAGACCAGGATCGAGTCCAAGAAGTCGATACAATAAGGGATCTAGGAGTACAATTTGACAAAAAGGTCACTTTTGTGCCTCATATAGAAAACATTATTAAAAAGTCGTCAAAAATGTTAGGGTTCCTGCTTCGTAACACCAAAGGCTTTCGTAAAAGTAGCACTAAGATAATGTTATATAACAGTTTCGTACGCAGTGTTATGGAATATTGTAGTGTTGTGTGGAGACCTCACTATGCCACTCACATGTTGTGTCTAGAAAAGGTACAGAAACGTTTTGCGTGGCATTTAGCCTTTAGTGAGGGAAAATCTAAGCGCCTGCCTTCTTACAGAGTCCGTTTGTACCATTTCAGGATGCAATCGTTGTCTATTCGTAGAGAAAATAACCGATGCTCTGTTCCTTTACAAACTATTACGCAATAAGATCGACTGCCCTGGTTTATTGAAGCTTATTAGATTCCAAGCGCCTTCTAGATATCCTAGGAATAAGATAACACCCCTGTGTCCGACACTTCGAAAGTCTGTACTTGGTGCAAATTCTCCAATACCTAGATTGTGTAGAATCCTTAATGGCCGCAGTGACTTAGTAGATGTGCACCACCACTTAGTAAATTTCTACGAGTTTTTGTAAACAATCCAACAGCGATTTAATATTATTCTAATTTTAATTATTTTAATTTTATACCCGTTATCATTTTTATTTTTTCAATGTATTCTATTAATTCTTTTTATTTTGTTCTTTTAATTTCATTTTCATATCAATTTATGGTCAGTATCTTTATTTATAATTCAATTAATAATTAATCTTAATGTTTTTATTTTTTAATTAATTTTTATATGTTGTAAACAGCATTGAATGTTATGATAATTTTTCTTTATTTTTGTTTTGAATTACTTATTCATTATATGTAAAATTTCTGATATATAAGATTTCTAATTTCAATATTTTTTTAATAATATGTTATGTAAAGCCGTTTTCTGTGCATGTGGTGTTAACCTGTAATTAATTGTTACACTTGCAAATGTTACTATAGTCATTAAATCAGAAATGTATATAGTGTAAACAATTGTTGGTTAACCTAAAAATAAATAAAAAATAGGCAATGACGTATGATAAATAGACGCGTCATACACGAACATTAGTGCACTCAAAAACAGCGTTAGCCATGATTGTAGCTACATACTTGCATACAATCATACAGCGCGTGAAGAAAAGGAAAGACCTATACCGAAATTTGTTATTAGAAAGACATGAACATACATTTATTTAGTTACGTCAGTAGCTGCTGTATTGTCGTTGGCGCGTACGTAATAATAATTAGGTATTATTATTGTAAATGTCAGGCAATTGCCTGGCATTTACTTTGCCATTATTGAACGCAGGTAACGCATCTAAAGGTAATCATCATTGATTATAGGTATATGCGTATTTGCAGCTTAATGATGTGTGTTGATAGATAAGAGTACGGGGCACCGATCATTCACGATACAGATTAATATGAAATCATGCAAGAAAAGTTATGTTGATGTATCAAAAAACAAGAAAGAGGTGTGCACACGTATTTCACTAGTTATCTATAGTCCCATGTAATAGTGGTTGAGCCTAACCTATTATAGCCATCAACCGGGCACAAACCTAGACCCTGGGCTTCTATTACTGATCATGATGTAGATGTCACTGATTGCAAAATTAATTTTATCGAAGCGTTATCATTTGCGCATTTTCATTTATTAAAGTATTAAAAAGCTTAATCATTATTATACGTACGTAGTTAAATCTGATCTTAATGCTCATTAACTCTGATACACCGTTCAAGTATTTTAATTAAATAGATAACATTTGATTAATACGTTTTTTAATTATTTTGATTGTAAAATTGTGCGCAAAGAAACACGTGTTTTTATTATAGCATTTATTTGTGTAATCACAAAAATCCTTTGGGAAAACTTTTAACGTAACTATGTTTGCTGTGTCCTGATGTTTTTATGCCAGTGTATAATCAAGAATATTATATTTCTTATGGTATCAATGCCTTAATAGTCACAAGGTATTTTGATCAGCTCGGATCTCCTTTCGCTATTAGCAATAAGACCACCAACCAGTATCTTACCCCGCGTTTATACAAGTTATGATACATTTTTTAAACAAGTCTTCTAAAACAGTTGTTAAAATCATGTCGTGTATAAAACATGTATTGATGTTGTTTCATTTTTGTCAACTATTTGGTTCACTTTATTGACATGTTTTCTATGAGTTTTTACAACTCGACTTTACAACTTTTTTATTGGTGGAAATAATAAACGAAAACAGTGGACACAACAGGTTTTATATGTGCCTTGTTGTAAACGCGGGGTTAGAATGATCGATATTATTTATGACGTGACAATTTTGGTGTACGCATAGTATATTATATCTATCTCCACAGTTAAAATGATTGCACCAAATTGTACTATATACCAATACTTGAAAGTTTGTGCTGGGTATTTGCTTCCAACAATAAATTATGACCCACAGCCTCAGACCAAATACAAAAGGTAGACGGAGCGTACGCCAACAATAGCGTTCAAATAAGTGAAGCCTCGTTTTTAAGGTTATGATGTCTAGTGCGTTCGGTGTCGTGTGTCGCTCTGAAATACGGTCGGCTTCCTATTTCAAATTTGACTTCCTTTACCCTGCTTCACTCTGAGATCGCCGCGCTCCGTCAGCCTTTTTTATTTGGTCTGAGCCCACAGCAGAAACAAATGCTTTTTGCTGTGAAGTTGATCACGTCATAGCACTTATTAACTCGTCTGAACATTATTGTCTCATCGCAATCTACCCAAAAAAGTGCTTGTAGATAAATCTTTTTAATTGTGAAATTGAAACTTTTTCAAATGGGGCGCAAACACACCAATGAAGGTTTTAATCAAAATTCACGCCACCAGTTGGCGCCACTTTGACAAGAGGTCTTCCGTTTCGACAATTTTATTAATATTAAATATTATATTCATATTTTCTCATTATTCAGTCGCAATTAATAAAAATTTTGGTGCATTGACACTTTTGACAGGTACCCGGACCTGACATCTTAGTGCTGCCACCTAGTGAACGATATTTCAGAAAACCCTCGCTTAAAAAGTTTCAATTTGTTTTTTTTTCCATTACGAAGTTCTCGTAGTTCTGATAGTCGGAAGAAAATTTAAACAGTTTAAATGATAAATTAATCAAGTCATTCTACCTGTAAAGTTAAAAAAAGCTTGAGCGATACAGTCACTTTGATTTATAATTGGGTTTTCTAGTACCCAACACTGCAACAAAACTGAATATTGAGTTAAATTAATTTAATATACCTTAATTATGTTATTTTTGGAATAAAACATATTAATAAGAATAAAAATTACATAAGTTCCATTAAAATATCTATAATGGCTTTATCTTTATTAGTGTAACAATGCCTTCGCTCAATAGATGTCGCTGGTTGTTACGCAAATGTATACATTCTTCATGGATGACTAGTGCGATTAGTATCACCTTTAAAAGTTGATAATAGTTTAATCAGATTTTGATTATAACAAAAATGTAATGAGTCAGGCGAAGATTGTAATCGGACGTTCAAAGGTTAATGTTTAAGGTGTCGGTTAATGGTTAGGTTAGTTAGTACTTCACTATCTCTTGATCTGAACTTGTTTGGTTCAGGCAGCTAACTACTAATGTTCAACTTAATGGAATAGAGTTGGACCCTGTTGAGTCGACAGTTTTTCTTGGAATAACTATTGACGGTAAATTACAATGGGGCCCACACGTAGAAAAATTGTCAGGAAGGCTTAGTTCGGCCGCCTATGCTGTTAAAAAAATTAGACAGATTACTGATGTAGATACTGCCAGAATTGTTTATTTTAGTTATTTTCATAGTCTTATGTCGTATGGGATCCTTCTCTGGGGAACATGTGCGGACATGAATAATATCTTTATTTTACAGAAAAGGGCTGTTCGAGCCATTTACAATCTAGGTCCAAGAGATTCACTTCGTGAAATATTCAAAGAAATAGATATTCTGACTGTAGCCTCTCAATATATACTTGAAAATCTATTATATGTACACACAAATAAATCAAATTTTAAGAAAATGTCCGATATTCATAGTTTAAATACCAGGAATAAACACAATCTTGCTGTACATCGCAATCGCCTCCACAGAGTAGGCAACTCGTTCATGGGTCAATGTATACGCTTTTACAACCAACTTCCTACTGACATTCGGAACTTACCCATTAAACTATTTAAAATCTGTATTAAAACTAAACTTTGTAAAAAAGGGTACTATAAGATTTCTGATTATTTAGAGGACAAAAAAGCTTGGGATTGAGCTGCTCGCTCTGCTAGCCTTGTGATAAAACTTGACATTTTAATTATTATGCATGATTTTATATACATATTGACATTGCAGAATATTGTATACAATTTTACATGAATGTTTACTTTGAAAAGTATAATATTTACTGCTTTAATTTATTGTGAATGTGAGCACTATGTGGGTAATTTTTTTTTTTCTTTAAATGTTTTCCTTTCTTTTCTCAGTTAAGCTTTAATGATGGTCTGACATTTTGAGCGCTTTATGCGGCCTACCCAAATGTCCTTTTTTTGGTACTGTTCGTCGAGTCGTTGAGCTCCTTAAGTTTTGAGTTGAGCTGCACGATTACTGACAAATGCTTACACTGATTGGACAGGTCCGCACAAATTTGCGTGGTTCTTTCCTCAAAAGACCATTTCAGACACGGATCTACATGGTCCTCACATGATCTGACCAAGATTATGTCTGGACTTTAAAAGAGACTTTGACCCCTGGGTTTGTTTCGCCATTTCTTCTCAGGGGTAGTCAGATAGGAAATGTCGGC
Organism: Tiliacea aurago; assembly: GCA_948098905.1. NCBI lineage: Eukaryota > Metazoa > Arthropoda > Insecta > Lepidoptera > Noctuidae > Tiliacea > Tiliacea aurago. Next base: position 24,520,264 of record OX402582.1, read on the forward strand.
TACATCTAGATTTTTTTTTTTTTTATATGACGTGTAAAAGTGATTTTAATATCCTATTTACAGAATAAACGATTTCATTTCATTTCACTAAGAATTTCTGCAGGGAAAAGTGGTAAGGCCTAAGAAAATGTATTTGTATGGCAACACTGAGGTCCTTGTATATGTTTGAGGCTCTCTGTTATTATGTAATGTTTTGGTGTTTACCAAAGATGAAATAATGTTGAGAAATGCTTCATAAGAAGGTCAATAAAAAAAAAGATCAATATTTATATGTGCATCTTGGCCCTACGACACCCACGGGAAGAAAGAGAAGAAAGCTTTTTACTTTTTTTTACTTCATGACTTTATGTCCTCTAGAGGGCGCCATATTCAATTTAATGTGACGTCACATAGCTTATAACTAGCGGACAATCAAGACACTTCCAACGATATCTCATTTGTCAAATTATGATAAGTAGTTTAGAAGCTAAGAGGGAACAGATGAACATAGATACATACATACCGGTCAAAATCTTAAACCTCCTGTTTGCTTCACCGTAGTTGGGTAAAAATGAAATAAAAGTCAAATTAAAAGAATACTAACTCTAAAGTTTTATATAAAATGCTGAAATGCAATTGTATCGAATAATTTTGTGTCAGTTTAGATGTGTAACAGATAGTTACTTTGCCCGGGAGACAATACACAGAACTGCGTGGACCGAGCTTTACGGAGTTTTTCTTCTTCCAGCATTACGTCCTCCGTCTTCTAAACGATGCTGTAAAGGAAGTCGGATGGACGGTGTCTTCGAATGAAAGCGTCATCACGTCGCAGTACCGAGTAGACCTGCTAGCTTCAGCCTGTCACTTCGAACACCCTGATTGCCTTGAGAATGCTGTCAGGATGTACACCAACTGGATGCTGGCGCCGAACCCTGATGCGAGCAATGAGTACGTATGAATTGAAGTCGGGAGCGTAAATTAGACTATTCGAAACTGTGACATGTAGGTAGATGATTTGATAAGTATATCGTGGATATGACTGACAGGAAAACAGGAAAGTGGAGAAAGAACATGGAACAAAACGTACCCTCCTTGTAGCAAATTAAGACTAGTATCATTCAAAAGGTCTTTAAAAATAATATTTTGTATGGCGACAACTCTGTAGCTCACGGGAGAAAAAAGTTATTCGACGTTGAAATATGCTCAAAACCCTTTGTGAATTCACCCTACGCGCCATTCGACGACACGGTTGGCGCAGTGGTTAAGCGATTGACTGCTGCGCTGTGTCGCGGGGTCGATTCCCGCACGGAACAAATATTTGTATGACCAACAAGTAGTTGTTCCGGGTCTGGCTGTTTGTGTATGTGAGTTTATATGTTTGTAAACGCTCCCACAATACAAGAGAAATTCCTAGTGTGGGGCAACGTTAAAAAAAAGAAAAAAAAAATTCAACGATCGCGTTTTCACTATTTTTCACCGAACTACTATGCGCTTGAGACACGGGTAAGCAATAATAAGTAAAGACACAATCCTGGGGGCCTAAAATGGACGCTTTCGCAGAATCATATTATGATCTGCGTACAATTCATATCCCGCAATTCATCTGTTTGACAGTTGTGTATGGAGTTTCGTAAAATGGTCCACAAATTAAGAATTAATATAGTGAAGTCTAATGTTAAATAGCAGCTGTCAAACAGATGAATTGCGGGATGTATGAATTGCAAGCATGATTCTGCCAAAGCGTCCATTTTAGGCCCCCTGTGCTCATGCTGTTGGCATTGTATGGTACTTAAGTTTTGGCACGCACCTAGATAACTTCGTAGGTACGGCAAATGCTTGGGATGAAATAACCATCGAGAGCAACAATACCATTTAGAAATTATGTTTTTTTTGTGTACCTTAAATATAAGCAAACTGTACATAATTGAATTGATGGCTTTTTAATTAATATTTTTCGTAGCAAAAAGCAAACCTTAGGAAGCTGGGCCAGAAATGCTTGGGATGAAATATCCATCGACAGCAACAATACCATTTAGAAATTATGTTTTTTTTGTGTACCTTAAAAATAAGCAAACTGTACATAATTGAATTGATGGCTTTTTAATTAATATTTTTCGTAGCAAAAAGAAAACCATAGGAAGCTGGGCCAGTCTCTCTCTACAAAACAGAACGACTGGTTATTCATTCCAATTCAAATAATTTATTGTGGATCATAGGTTCATAAGATGTTGTGTTAGTTACAGGTAAGTCTGCTATGTCCCGCCATTTAGGCATACAAAATTCATATCATAAGTTCGGTACATAGATCAAATACAATACATCAAATTATCATGCAATACATTAAGATTAAATTGGGCATTGGGCCTGTAAAATAATTATTATAACACTATATAGATAGATGATTGAAAATGCAAAATAAAAGTGATCATAACTTCGGTATCCTTTTCATTCGTTCATTCATTTTTGAGTTGTTCACATATTCCTCTTCTATATGACACCTAGTTTAAAATGCTATAAGGTGGGTACGGGTTCCAAACAAAATTACCCATTGGCCTTTGGGCTTATCAATATAAGTCAGATATCCCAAACCTTGAGCAAGCGTAGTGATCAATGCTCGTGCCTTTTGTGTATGAGAAGATGCCTTTGCCCAGCAGTGGGACAATAATAGGCTGGTATTATTATTATTACGGAATATGCACGTAATTCCAAACGTATCCATTATTTTAATATAGATACATTGTGTAGGAGTCAAGAAACAAATTCCTATTTTTTTGACATTTATTAATGCATTACAAAAGGTAAACAAGCAAGGCAAGGCTAGGCATTTATAAAGCAGAGGTGAGTGGAAACGCCGGGAGGGGACGCCCTAGAAGGACATATAGTGACCAAATTGGTGATGTTCTTCAAAAAGGTCAGGTGCGTAGTACGCGCAACCGGCGTGCATGTATGACTAGATGTATGAACGTAGGCGAAGCAAAAGGAGTATGTAAGGAGCGTAGCAAGTGGCGTTCTATAGTTTCTGCCTACCCCCATGGGAAGAAGGCGTGAGTTTATGTATGTATGTGTATATAATGCATTACATATTTCACAATTAATTAATTTATTTGGAATGGAACGCGAACTCGAAACGCGTCCTCTTCGAAAATGACGAAGTGACCAGAAATACTATGTGAATAAAATCTATTTATTGCTAAGTGCTTGAAATCTCACTAAGGTAAATAAGTAAGTACGATTTTTGCTTGAATGAAGCATAAACAATAATGATTTGGGGCTAAAACAGATGTAAACAAAGCAGTTTCGTGGATAATGACGTCACATCGTGACCGCAACAGAAACGGACGTTTGAACTGCAGTAGAAAATTGTTTGAGTTTCATATTTTTTTTGAGCAACAAGCAGTAGTTCAATTTAACTCTTAATACTTTTGTTTATATTACTGTCTATTACCTATTGATTTAGAGAATAAAAAAATTACATGCATATTCCCATACGATACCCGTACGAGATTAAAACTATAATATTGTATTTGTGAGCTACATCTGCCAACAAACTGCTTAGCAGTTTGGCAGAAGTAAACATTTTTGTAAAACGTGGGTGTAACTACGAATAAACGCTTTTATATTTTTTTATACGCTAGCGTCGGTTGATCAAAGTACTGACGCCAATCGCATCAGCAGATAGATCCCCTTTGTAAAAGGTCTACTTCACACTGAGGTGGCGGCATAATTATGCAACTTGTAGGCCTTAAATATACCTACTAATTGGAGAAGAGCCTTTAGCTAAACAAGAAAAGTTTGTTACGCGATGTTACTGATTGGTAAGTCTGTAATGTCGAGGTTTTTTTATTGCACAATCCTAATAATAACAGTACTCTCTCTGGCCAGAGTAAAACTTATTAGCACCTATTAAAACCAGAATTTTATTAAGACTTCCATCGTTTCAGAATTCATGTAGACCTTCGCGGCATAGTTTACTGTGTGGGAGTGCGAGCTGGCGGCGTCAGGGAATGGACCTTCGCATGGGAGAGGTTCAGAGTGGCAACAGCGCCTTCTGAACGACACCGACTGCTTTCTGTGCTCGGATGTACCAGATCACCCTCATTGCTGCATAGGTAGGTCCATTACTTATATTTATTTATTTATGAAATAGTAAATTTTGTACAAACCAATCCTAACCTATTTAAGAAACTAACAGACGTCTCTATTAGTAATCGACGGGATAATAATAAATTATGCGTACCAAGATCAACCACGGCATTCATGCGTAAAAGTATTTTTTGTTCAGCACCAATCATTTATAATTAAATCCCAAAACCTATTAGACAAATGCCTATTGCTCTGTTTAAAATACATTTAAAAAATATCTCATAGCCAAATGCCCTATCAGAATTTATAAATGACCGCAATTAATTTAAATAGATTCCTTTAAATACGACATTTTCACAATTTGACCTTCAAATTGTAAAACCAATACTTTTTTTACTTAAGTTATTAATTTCATAGTTATTTTTTTGTGTAGACTCAAATCTTTTATGGTTTATTCTAAACCAAAAATATTTTATTTTGTACGCCAGAAATGGCAAAACATGCAAATCTACCTGTTATTTTAAGACCTTGCATATATTATTTGATGTATACTCATGTTTGACAGTAAATATATTCTATTCTATTCTATTCTATTCTACATAATTATGTACTTACGGCTTAATTGATTAGCCAAATGTCGAGTGCGAGGTTTTTGTATGAATTCTCACTTCTATCAACCTTAATAAATTATTCTGTTAGGCAAATTGCTGTAGCTAGGATTTTTGATTTGACCTAAAAGGTTATCTTGGTACCGAAGCGGAGCGTAGTCCGCATAAGTCATTCGAGACCATTGTTATTTTCGTGGCCTTCGTTCTACTTTGGTACACTGAAAAATTTCATGTTAGAAGAACAATGAGCAGTAAGTCAAGTTAAATCCATCCAAAGGTTGTCTGTAAAAGATCACTGACATAATGTTTTTCTTATTTGACATTATTATACCTACAATTTAAATTTCAACAAGGTTCTAACTTTTATTATTTTAATCATATTTTATATTGTTTTTTTTTTGTCAATGTGAGGACGTTGTAGGCTTATTAGACTGTAGATCTGTAGACCATTTTCTATTTTGTTAAGTACCTGGTACTTTTGATGGGCCTACGCTGTCCTATCATACCTATAACACTGTAATTTGAAAACATTGTAAAAGCCAATTATATATTTTTTTTTCAAAAGAGTGACCGTGGAGTTTCTTGCCGGCTCTTCTCCATAGGAAACGACCAATTGGAACCGTGCACCTAGCTTCTGACGTTTCATAAGTGCCCATGTAGGCTTATGTGAAATAAAAATATTTTTGATTTTGATTCTATTGATTTTGATCGTTTTTAGCGATAAGACCGCCCATTGTGTCCCCATATGTAAAATTTCAACATTTATATCTGTAATTTTTATAGTGTACATCATCATCATCATTTCAGCCGAAAGACATCCACTGCTGGACTGCCATAATCGCCATGCTTGGCAGGCGGGTTGGCGATCGCAGTATGGTTTTAAAAATGCATATACTCTAGTAAAACCCTTAGTCGTACAACACCCACGGGAAGAAATGGGATGGTGCTATTCTTTACGTCTGGCACCAAACGGGCTGGTGTACATGTCGGGATAGGTCAGATATCAGAAGTAAAACACAAGCATAGGGATGGTTAAAATTAAATTGTTTTACTAATTTAAACCTTATTATTTACTTAATAAATAAGCCGACACTAAATCAGCAATAATTTTACAGTACACACAATTAATATCAACTGAGATTAAACAGTAAATCAAGATTTTACACAAACCAAATAGTAAGAATATCGACTAATGGTAGTGAGGGAGGCAGAGACTCGCACTGAGACAGCAGTCCGTGCACCGCGACGCATCCGTTAGAAATGCGTGCCGATTTTTTTTTTTTTTGTGTATGGCATCTCGTAGGTGGCCTTGAGGGGCCGTGGCTACTTAACCGAGCTTTCCTGTGTCTGCCTTAGGTGTGAGCTTAAAGCCTCCAGCCAGGGCGTAAAATATCTATTATAACTAAACGACTGCGCACTAAGGGCACCCCCTGTGGGGTACGGAACTCGGCTTAGGGCGTCGTTGGGGGATCACAAATTGGGGACGGGCTGGAATGTGTCGATACAACGAAGCGGCCCTTTTTATACTCTCTAAGCGTAGAGAGAGCAGTAGTGGCCCAGTGGTAACGGCCTTACGAGTTGTAGGTCGTAGGTTCGAACCCAGGCAAGCACTTAACTTTGTGTAAATAATTTCATCACCAAAGCTCTCAGCATGGTAAACGAAAACATCATGAAGAAACCGGCATCTCCTAGAAACAAAAATTGGAAGATGTAATATGACATTTACCATCCCGCACTGGGTCCGCGTGGTAGATATAGATTACACTCCCTATCGAAGAGAGGAGCCCGGCACTATAGACTGCTAATGATTATGCTATACTCTTCAGGTACTTAGAGATGTCACTGCGCAACGACAGCGGCATCAGAAAGCAGGACATCGTACGAGTGTTCTCTGCAGTAGCTGGGACTGCAATAGGACAGCCAATCGCGTTCAATTTCATCAGGGCCAACTGGCAGAGGCTTCGATCATTGTAAGTAGATTGCCACAAGAATGTTTTGGGACTCGAATTACTGACAACTCGGACCCCTGTCCCGGTTGGTAAGCATTTACGAATGTTATTAACTGATTTAAAAAAAATGAGGAGGTTCTCAGTTCGTCGGAATCTTTTCTTTTTGTATGTATGTTCCCTGAATACTCGAAGACAGCTGGACCGATGTGGAAAATTCTTTTTTGTTTGTTTACTAGGTGGTCTTATAATTTTTATTAACTTTGCTATAATACGTTTTTTTTTCCACTTTGTCTATGTGGATGATGTTATAATAACTTTCTGTCATTGTTTTAATACAATGATTTACATAGCAGGTAGTGGTGTTCGAATTTGTGTGGGGTAGGTAGGTACCATAACAAAAAACTGAAAAGTATGTATATACATTTTTACAAAAAAAAAAACACTACAAAGTGAAAAATAACTTCAATTTCGGGATGTCGGTGGCAAAAATCGACTTCCGAAATTAAAGTGTTTTGTTTATTAGTATGTAGAATTAAAATAATATGTACATAAATAACAACTTATACCTAATTAATTTATTTACAAAGTTATATCCTAACTTAACTAAAATATGGCCTCGAAACATTCCTCCACATCATTGTCGACTGGTAATGTACCCAAGAGACTGGCGGCATTGCGACGTTGTATGGCAATGCTTACCCTCTCGCCAAGGTAAAAGCCAGCCCTTGGGTCACAAACATTAAACTCACATACACAAACAGCCAGACCCGGAACAACTACTTGTAGGTCATACAAATATTTATTCCGTGCGGGAATTGAGCCATCTTTATTAGGTTTTTTTCAAAATATTCTACAAACAAAGAAACAACGACTTTCAAAAAACAAACTACAAATTGAAAAATAACTTTATTCTTTTGAATCGACGGCACGGTTGGCGCAGTGGTTAAGCGATTGACTGCTGCGCTGCGAGTCGCGTCGCAGCGCAGCAGTCAATCGCTTAACCACTTGAAAATAACCTAATAAAGATGGCCGCGTAAGTCCTCGATTTGGCCACGCACTGAAAAAAGATCCTTGTGCAGCTATATTGAACTTGGAAGGCCTGTAGCCTCAGCAGCCTTTGGTGCAGCTGCATTCAGAATTCTAAAGGCGTCATCATAATTAGCAAGGTGACTGTAGTCATAGTCACCTTGCTAATTAACAGGGGTGACGATCAATGCATGCTCCTGTAATGTATAGTCAGGGAAAATAATTGTTGATTACTTTATGTGGCCTTTCTAAATGTCCTTTCTTTGTTATTGTTCTTTGAGTCGTTGACTTCTTTAATTTTTGACTTGAGCTTACTGACAAATGTATGCACTGACTGAAACAGTCCACTAAAATCTGTGTGGTTCTGTGTGGTCCTTAAAGGACCATTTCAAACACAAATCTATGATTGGTCCTCACATAATCTGACCACGATAATATCTGGACCTTAAAAGAGACTCCTGAAGTCCTGACTTCTGACTTTCTGAGATTTAGGGCCGTATTACAGAACCTTATTCAAGACTCAAGCATTACTCAAACTAGTTTCAACCAATCAAATGGCTTTAAACGAGTTTTAAGTAATGCTCGAGTTTTGAGTGAGGTTCTGTAATACGGGCCTTACTTCCGGTGTTTCTTTTCATAGTGGTCGGATGGCAAAAATCTCATCTCGTTTTTCAAATATTATTGACAAAATAATGTAAAAGTGTTTGTTACTATTTACTTACAGAAATAAATAAAAATCATTTATCATTTAGCAGCTACGTAGGTTTAATTAAAAAAATGCTGCTATTTGAGGTTTCATACGCATCATTACCGGGTTCTTTGCTTTCTGCGTCCAAGCCTATTTAGGTCGTTGGTGCAAGCTGGGTATGGGCCGGTTGGAGCAAGCTGCCTGTCCCCTGGAGCGGAGAAGAGAGGAGAGGAGCGGAGCGGAGCTGTGCCAATATTAATCAATATAATGTTTTTCATTAATGCGGAGCGGAGCGGAGTTTAGATTCCATTGGTAAGGCCCGGTTTCCACCAAAGCGGAGAGTAGAGGAGATGTTTGTAAACGACCAATAAGATACCGTTACCGTACCATCGCATCGAATTAACGATATCTTATTGGTCGTTTACAAACATCTCTACTCTCCGCTTTGGTGGAAACCGGGCCTTAAAATTGGTACAGCTCCGCTCCTCTCCTCTATTCTCCACTCCAGTGGATAGGCAGCCTTATAGGCGGTGTAATGTTGTGTAGGGCCTACATACATTTACTATACATTGATGTAACAGGACCTAAAACTTTTATAAATTACTAGCTTTTGCCCGCGGCTTCGCTCGCGTTAATTTAGAATTTGACAATCAATTCGGCTTGTACACTGCTTGTTGTTTGGCGTTTGGTGGCAAAAAACTCTTAACACACTATTAAAGTTTTTATAATAATGTTGCGCGCACAACTAAAAAGTCTACTACTAGCGCCATCTAGTATGAGGTAGCGGAACTAGTAGAGTCAAGATGCTTCGAGAAAGTTCGATTCTAGAACTATCGACACCCGGTCAGTCGGGGCCGGTATGTACTCGAATATTCTAGATGTTTCGGGAACTATCCGAGGCCCTATATAAGGCCGGAATGGGCCGCGACGGGGTTAGTTTACTTTGGAAAACGAGACAAGCGAAAACAACTGAACGATATTTGAGAGTGACATTAAGTGATTGTGTTTTTAATTGTGTTTAAAGTAGTAGTGTGTTTAAATTGGTGTTCTTAATTAAAGTGTCTAGTTTTTTAGTTATTAAATCGGCAGTTTTTATTGTCATAAACCCCAAGCTCGTAACAATTGGTGTCAGAAGCTAGGATTAAAATCATGCCGATTTTACCTAAAGACGACACGGAGGGTATCCGTACCCGGAGTCAACGCCAACAGGAGACGGACCGGAGACGTTTTGGTGGAGCTACGCCACAGAGGTCGGAGGGCCAGCTACCAACCACGGAGGCCGACCCGTCCGCAGCAGCTCCAGCATCAGCAGCACCAGACTTTGCTGCCCTGGAATGATGCTGCAGGAACAGTGCCGCCGTCAGGAGGAACAGGCTCGTCGGCTGGAAGAACAGCTCCAGCGCGATAAGGAGGAGCAATCCCGCCGTCAGGAGGAACAATCCCGCCGTCAGGAGGAACAGGCTCGTCGGCTGGAAGAACAGCTCCAGCGCGATAAGGAGGAGCAGTCCCGCCGCCAGGAAGAGCAGATGCTCCTCATAAAGGACCTTCACGCAACCTTCAGGAAAGACGTGAAGGAGGTGAAGGAGAAGGTTGCCCAGCATGACAACCGCCTGTCAGAAGCTGAAACTCAGATCAGCAAGTTTAACAACGTCATTGCTGATGTGAAGCGGGAGTTGGGTAACCTTAAACTTGGGGATGGAATCGCAGCTCCCGTAGCTACAACACCTTCGCTACGTGGATTCAAAGTGCCACCGTTCGACGGTACTTCTTCCTGGTCAGCCTACAAAATCCAGTTTGAGGCTGTCATGAAGGCGAACGGGTGGAATAACAGTCAGGCCATGACTGCCCTCACCCTAGGCCTGCGCGACCAGGCCTTAACTGTCCTGGAAGCTCTTCGTAAGGAAGTGACTTACGAGCAACTCCTTGAGGCATTAGAGGCTCGGTATGGCGATGCTCACCTGGAACACGTGTTTCGTGCGCAGCTCAAGGATCGTGTGCAACGCAGTAACGAAAACCTGCAGCAGTGGGCTCTTGAAGTGGAGAAGCTGGTTCGTAAAGCTTACCAGTCCGTACCTGCGCTTATTGATGGGAACCTGGTGCAGGCATTCATCGACGACATCCGCGACCTTGAAGTTAGAGCTGCTGTGAGGCTCGGTCACCACGGGACGCTTAAGGACGTCTTGGCCCATGCACTGGAGGTGGAAGCTGTGCGGCAGGATCATCGTTCCCATCGCGTCAGGGAGGTTGCAGCGTCTACAGTTCGCGATCGTAAAAGGTGCTACGGCTGTGGGGAAAGGGGCCACCTTCGATCTAGTTGCCCTAAGCGAACTACAGAAAAGGAAGATGGCCGGTCCCCAGAACAGCACCACCCACCAGCAGCAGGGAAACGAGTAATAGCCAGGACTGCGGGGCGGGTGCTGGCTGATGTTCAAAGAGCCCCAAGGAAATCTCATGGCAACGCGGATGCATTGTCAAGAAGACCTTGTCCTGAAGACTGCAAGCATTGTACAAGGCAAGAGGGTAAGGAAGTGGTACCTGTGAGAATGCTCAGGACAGACCTCAGCAACGAGTGGAAGGAAAGCCTACAACGTACACAGCAGGAAGATTCGGACATCAAGCCGATTCTTGAGTGGATAAAGGCCAGAGCTCCCAAGCCCAGGTGGAGCGACGTCTCAGCGATGACTTCGATCACAAAAAGCTATTGGGCCCAATGGGACAGCTTGGCGATTCAGGATGGAGTCCTGTGCCGTAAATGGGAAAATGCTCGGGGAGACAGCTGTCATTTGCAAATGGTTGTCCCCAAAGCTCAAATACCGGACGTTCTACAGCTGTACCATAATGGTTGTTCAGGAGGTCATCTGGGAGTAAAACGGACTCTACTGAAGATACGGGAGCAGTTTTACTGGGTCCACTGTCGGGACGATGTCGAGGACTGGTGTCGCAAATGTACAAGTTGTGCAGCTGTAAAGGGATCTCAGGTTCGTAGTAGAGGTGCATTGAAATTGTACAATGTTGGTGCACCATGGGAAAGGATAGCCCTTGACGTTGCGGGGCCATTTCCGGAGAGTGAAAGTGGTAACAAGTATTTCATGGTTGTGATGGATTACTTCACTAAGTGGCCGGAAGTCTTCGCCATTCCAAACCAAGAAGCTTCAACAGTTGCAGATAAACTGGTTCATGAAGTCTTCTGTCGTTTTGGAGTACCCTTGGAAATTCACAGTGATCAGGGAAGGAATTTTGAGTCCCAAATATTTCAGGAAACTTGCCGAGTAATGGGTACTCATAAAACGAGAACAACTTCTTACCACCCACAATCGGATGGAATGGTGGAGCGATTTATTCAGACATTGGAGCGATACCTGGCAATAGTTGTGGAAAACCGGCAACGAGATTGGGACAAACACATACAACCGTTTTTGTTGTCATATCGAAGTGCTATTCACGAAAGTACATAGGTGACACCAGCTTTCGCAAATTTTGGAAGGGAATTACGGCTGCCAGCAGACCTGATCACCGGAATACCACCTGATGCCCCACGCAGTATTACCGATTATGCGAATGCCTTGCGGAACAAAATGAATGACATCTATGAGCACGTCAGACAATCAGGCCAGCAAATGTCTGAAAAGATGAAAACCCGTTATGACCGCAAAATGAACAATAAAGGGTTCGACGAAGGTTCACTAGTGTGGTTGCACAACCCGGTCCGCAGCAAAGGGAAATCTCCTAAGCTTCAAGCTAAATGGGACGGACCGTACCGGATTGTGACAAAGATCAATGACGTAACCTACCGGATACAGAAAGGGGCAAGAGGTACTCCTAAGATCGTCCATGTGGATCGACTGGCGCGTTATCATGAGGCCGATAATGCTCGGGACGAGCATGTCTTAGGAGGGGGCAGTGTTGCGCGCACAACTAAAAAGCCTACTACTAGCGCCATCTAGTATGAGGTAGCGGAACTAGTAGAGTCAAGATGCTTCGAGAAAGTTCGATTCTAGAACTATCGACACCCGGTCAGTCGGGGCCGGTATGTACTCGAATATTCTAGATGTTTCGGGAACTATCCGAGGCCCTATATAAGGCCGGAATGGGCCGCGACGGGGTTAGTTTACTTTGGAAAACGAGACAAGCGAAAACAACTGAACGATATTTGAGAGTGACATTAAATGATTGTGTTTTTAATTGTGTTTAATGTAGTAGTGTGTTTAAATTGGTGTTCTTAATTAAAGTGTAGTTTTTTAGTTATTAAATCGGCAGTTTTTATTGTCATGAACCCCAAGCTCGTAACAATAATATAATTCAATCATGATTCGAATAACACGTGGCGCCATCTATTATCATAAGAACATTATTGTTGTTTTCGTCGGGAACAGTACTTTTTTTCGGGATGAAAGGTACCCTACGTCCGTTTCTGTACACCTGACAACATATATGCTAAATTTCAGGATGATCGGTTCAGTGGTTTAGGCGTGAAAAGGTAACAAACAAACAAACAAACTTACTTTCGCATTAAATTTATAATATTAGTTAGGTAGGATATTCAAAAAGGTTTTAAAAAACACGTAGATTCTGTTTTTAATCTTTGTAATTTTTTTCAGTGTTGGGTCACTATCTACTATCAACTTGATTGTCAAGCTCGTGACCAGACGATTGAATCAGGAGCATGAATATGATGAGGTAAGTTATACCAAATATCACCCTCCTTTTACTAGCTTTTAAATAAATAAAATAAATACATTCATTTATTTCAGGTAAATAACACCCATTGCCAAACATAATAGTTATTTATGATATTAGGGCGGTAAGTTGGTCTTTACAAACGAGTAGACGAATGTAAGCCCGAGACGAAGTCGAGGGCTTACCATAGTCACGAGTTTGTAAATACCAATTTCCGCGCGTGTGTCATACAACGTTTTTCAACACTTTTGCGAGAAAACAATACTAATCCATCAAAACATTCTAAGAGAATGATTGAGTATTTCTTCGAGTCTTCCATGATATAAAATTATTGTAAATCATTAAGTAGACTCACGATTTTGGCGGCCCATTCAAGTTATCAGGTGCAGTAGATTCCATATATTAATATCGGATTCCTCGCTTGAACAAATATTATTATTTTGTAAATATCAGTCAGAAAGTCGCAACAATCTTTGACATTTCTAATAAGAAAATGGCGCGAATTTGCAAAAGGCACCACGTGCACATGATGAAAATTAGTACTACATCTTTCGTCTCATTTTCTCTTTAATAATAAAGTGAGATTAACGTATTGAGCAAAAGCGCTGCCAAGAAGGTTCGATCATTATCTTATTTATTCTCGTAATTTGAAACTCCTTGGTGGAATTCTTATATAATTTTTATGGTAATTAAAAAAAAACCGTAAAGGATACGCACGGCGCTATACAACGAAGGGGGCGGTAAAACATGTACTTAGGTGAGAGTACCTATTTTACCGCCCGTTCCGTTGTATGGTGCGTAATTTTTAACTTTCGAACAATGTATACAAGCTTCGTAAATGCATTTTTTGAGCAAATGTGTTGAAAAATAATAGAAACAAACCATAGCCCACACTTACACACCCAAATCACAAACAACAGTTTATCACAACCAAAAAAAAAAAATTGTGACTAAATTAACTTTAAAAATTATAATTAATTAATGAACAATTGCAAAAATAAAATATAAAATGTCAGAATCAACAAAAATTTAAATGTCAAAATAAAAAAATAGTAAAAGTCAAACTGTAAAAACGTCAAAAAATATCAAGCTTTTAATAATTAAATTAAATTATTATGTGTGACTTACATTTTTATGTCTAATTTTCTATAAATAAATAAATAGCCGTTTATTTGCTTCGAAAGTAGGTTCATAAAATAAAGGTGTTTATAAAATTATTGTGATCTCTGTACAATCTACCTTAAATTAGGCATGCAAACATTAAAAAGGTTTTGTTATTAAAAACAAAAAACACGTCAGTCAAATTCAAATAAGAAATAAAAAAAGGAAATACACAATGTCAAATAATAAATCTAAAGAGTAGTGTCATTAAAAATCATTAATTTAATAATTAATGATTATTTTGATGACACTTTGTCTTGTAAATATATTGCAATCAGCGTTATAATTGTGGTTCTTTCCTCAAAAGGCCATTTCAGACACCAATCTACATGGCCTTCACATGATTTGACCAAGATTATGTCTGAACTATAAAAGAGACTGTGACCTCTGAGTTTGTTTCAGCCTTTATTCTAAGAGTAGTCTCATAGGAAACGCCGACCCCATCTAGTTTTAAAAATATGATTGACGTGTAAAACTGTTTGTACAAACCTACTTACAGAAATAAAAATTATTTATCATTTAGCGGGCCATAGGTCAGAGGTAACAAAAACGGTATAAGCTGGTCTTTTATTCTAATGAAACTTAGTACTACACTAGGCCAGCTCAAGGTCAAAGCGCTACTACTTACCTGCGACCTACAGTACAGGTAAGCTTATTCTTTCAATATTCATTTGTCCTGGAATCATTCTTATGCATTTATATTAGTGTTGAGTAACTCAGCACATGTGCTAGCACAGTTGTAGCTACTCACTTCGATAAAAAGAGTCGCTCACTCTTTTTATTTTGATATGCTAGCACACACCACAGGGCACAGATTAGTTACACAGAACATTTTTAACCATTCTTATTTCT
Source organism: Tiliacea aurago (assembly GCA_948098905.1). Lineage (NCBI taxonomy): Eukaryota > Metazoa > Arthropoda > Insecta > Lepidoptera > Noctuidae > Tiliacea > Tiliacea aurago. The sequence goes on from OX402582.1 coordinate 24,535,287, forward strand.
CTTTCCCTCATCATCACTCGTGCGAGCTGTGTGACGCGCTTAACCGACTACGACTAGTCACCGCGTGTGCCTACTCGACTGAGTATGTGTACCGTGTCGCGGTGTCGTCACTACACACCACACTTGCGACTCATCAGTGTGGTTGTGTAGTGACGACAACGCGACACGGCTCACTGTCACACTAGCACAGTCTAGTGATGGATTAATTAGCATTCGCATTCATTGTTAGCGTGTGAATGATCATTTAGCAGTTAGCAAATTAAATGTAGTCGCGAAATTCTGTGAGATGCGAAGCGATGTACTTTTCTAAATAGTCAGAGCGTCGAGCAATCGCGCATGCGCGTGCAGCGCGGTAGCGTGGTGTGCTATAAATATATTTAACTATCGGCGAGTCGGCAAGTAAACTAAACGCGGACGCGATTTTTAATTCATTTGATAACAAAATTGACATACTTCATTATTATCAATTATAGTCATTAGCAAATATCATAGCAATAGCAATTAACACGCTAAGACTCAAGAGTTCACACGCTAATGAAATTAATTCGAAATCGCATTAATTGCCATTACTAGCACAGTCACAGCACGTAAAGTGCTCATAGGCCACCGCAGCCGCGCCTTATTCGTGGTAGTACAGTGTGCTACCACACTTTGTAAAAAGAGTGCCTCGCTCATTCCTCATTTTAAAAGAGTGTGCTACCCATCTCTAGTTTATATGCCTTTGCTAGACTTTGTTTAATTTCTAGTGTTCAAAATAACTTATAAAATAACATAACATCACGCCTGTAATCCCCGAAGGGTTAGGCAGAGGTGTACCTATAGTACACCCACATTTCGCCAGTTGTTTCAGTCCCATGTAATAGGGGGCGAGCCTATTGCCATCAACCGGGCACAAATCCAGACTCTGGGCTGCTACTGGGAAATTCCTAATGGAAAATCCCGATAAAACTTTGCCCGACCTGGGAATCGAACCCAGGATCTTGTGTTCAGCAGTAGCGCTAGCGACCACTAGACGTACGACTTATAAGATACATTAAATAAAAAAGCCTTTATTGTTCTCCTTTTACAATTGTAACATACAGATGATATATAACAGTCTGGCTCACGCCTCTAAGCAGGAGTCGGCTCTTTGGCTTAGGCCTCTCCCATTTAATTCCACTGAATCCTGTCCTTAACTTAAGTCATCCATCCTGGTCCTCCCTTCTTCCAAATTATATCTTCCCACCTTTTCCTTGGCCGACCATAATAACTTACTGTGTTAATGAACAGGATCTCAAGTATCAGGTACCAAATTTATCATTATGAAACAATTCGATGAGAACTTGTTTTAACAGAGATAACTTTCACTGTTCCGGTAACTTACGAGTGATTCATTTGTTTTATCATGTTTTACAAATCACGTCAAAAAGCTTATTTTGGATCAGTGGAATAAAATTCATCGTAATATGATCGATGTGTCATGCAAATCACAATAAAATTTATAAGCAGGGTTTGTATATACCCATCCGTATTGCAAAAGTGTGTCATCCAATTGAGATATGACTTGTTTGTAGGTGAAATATTCTGTGGCGTTTCAACAAATACTACCCGCTTAAGACGTGTACCTAAGCGTGAAACAAACAAAGTCATTTTCGCATATGGCGTATAGGAACATACGTAGCGTTCACGTATGGTCACAATACAGTGTGAGTCTTCATAATGTGCACATATCGAAATGAGGGAAACTTAGCTTAATTTTATCGACGGAAAAAATAGTTTAAAAAAATCTAAAAATTTAATTTAATTTTTATAGCATTTTTTTAATTTTGTTCGCTGCTGTGACCCCTGTGTAAACAAATCGGTATAACTTTTAAACTAAACGATCTGTCACGATGAAACAAACTCAGTAATGACTGGAAATAATAGGGCGTCTTCATAAAATAAAAACTAACGAAAAACTCGCCCTCAATTAAGTATTAGGGTGATTTTATAACAAACATCTGATATTTTTTCATAATTTTTTATAATAATTGTAAAATTTCTCAGTAAAAGTCCTGATTACCTACCCTTTTTTATTACTTTAAATTATTTTCCATCGTATCAGCTTTCCAAAAGTATAAATACCATGTTTATAACTCAATCACAACGTTTCCTATCAACTGTTAAAGAAAGGCCTTGCACTCGACTACGTACTTTACTTTAGCAGGTAGAGACCCTTTTTTGTAAAAAAAAAATTGTTTAATATTTTTTTTAATTTTTTTTCCGTCGATAAAATTAAGCTTAGTTTCACTCTTTTCGATATGTGCACATTATGAAGACTCACACTGTATGTACTTTGTATGTTTACAAGCCGATTCAAATCTAGGTATAATAATTCTGTTGACAGACGAACCTATGTTTAATAAAAATGTATTTTTTGTCTGTGCAGTGCCCAGATAATTTTTTCGTTATATCAACCTCCTTTGTTGACTAAAAATAATATTTCATTCTCCCCACAGCTGAAAAGATTCGTCACAGAATCCTGCAGTGACTTGGGCAGGCCAGTTCAGCAAGTTTTGGAGACCATCTCTTCCAACGTGCAATGGAGGGATCGAAACTATCACACCATTGTCGACTGGTTGAGGGCGGCAGACCAAACTGCTAGTTAAAGTAGACTAAGAATATTCTAGATCGAGGTAGTCAATATCATGACATGAGTAATGTACAGTAATATGCCCGATTCCTAATGATTTACAGCGGCTGGTTGGGGGCAAATTAACTTGCATTTTCGCCATTTTCATAGTTTGGCTATTGAAACCTTTCATATTAGCTTAGGCGTTTAAAAGTGGCCTCCAGCGGGCCGAGCACGGCCTACTGTGACATGACTTGAATCACACATTTTATCACAGTTTGAGCGATAAAACTGTTTTGTCATAAAATGCTGGTTCAAATTGATATGACATAATTTATCATGTCCTGTCACAAACGTCTTGGGCAGTTGTCCTCGGCCCGCAGAATCTCTTTTTAAGGTTACGATTGGTAAGCAAAACGAATCGTTATCCGATTTAGGAATCGGGCATTAGAGTACAGGAACATTATTTATTAATGGCACTAAGGTCAGAGGAAGGTCTCTTTCTAACGCTGTATGCTTTATCTCTCTCTGACATCTGCGAAACAGGATTAGAATGCCGTCTCTAAATATTTGTTCCGTACATTTTGTTAAGGATAGTCAAATCAATGTACCTAATTATAGTATTGTGTTCAAGTCAACTGGTTTTTTTTGTATAATTTTACATTTGTTCTAAAGAGGAAAATGCATTGCTTAAAACCCGCATTTGCAACGAAACGTTGTTTTCTATTTACTAACCAGTGGCAATATCATCTTATGCAAAACTGACACATGAAAATCTTGTGTTTTGAAGCCAAATTCGAATAAAGTCAATATTATTTTAAAATATTTATTTTAAGGTATTTATAAGACAAAAAGATGCAATATATCTGATCTGCGTTTATTTAGTTCCGAGAGACAGTCGGATATAAAATTAGTGTCTGCGACATTCGGTCCTAGAATGTTTCTAAAATCTTAAGCTATTGGAATGGTCTCTTGGGTTGTCAGAATTGTTAATTGAATTACTTACTTTATAATTTTGCAAAGCAATGACTTAAGTACAACATTGACACACAACGTCCAGCTGCTGACTGTTAGTGGCCAATGAGCATGTTGTACGCTCAGTGATCTGGGAGGTACGGAAGAAGGTCGAGCCCCAGATCTCAATCAAATAATTTAATTAAGTGAGCGGCCAAAATGATGTTCTTTCTTCTTGTATTATTGTTGTGTTGCATTCATGTTTCATTGCAAGCTCATCTAGAGATGAACTTGAGTTATCTTAATTAGGCTCTGTTCATTGATTTTTCTAACGTCACGTGCCGAGAGTTTTTAGGGTTACCTTTTACACAAAAATAAATGCTTTCCAAAAAAAAAAAACTCTTTTCACAAAGACGTCAGATGATGCTAATTACAAGATTTATATTGACTTGCTTCGTTTGCATGTGTTTTTTATATTGAAAACTGACAAAAATGTTCTCCATTTGCATATTTTTTTTTTACTTTACCTGATCTTTGTTAAATTAATCAGTATTAAAGCTGATTGAGATCTCAAATCAGCTTAGTTCTGTTGCTGATCACAATTTAATCTGAAAGCTGCATTCATTACTTTTATCAATCGCTTCGTTTTTGTTTTTGTCGACTGATAACTCTTCTTAAGATTTTCAAGGAAAAATTGAAACTGCATAGCACTTGTACGCGTTTTCACTAGGGCGCTGTTGGATTATCAACTTTCGGTGCTCGGCCGAGCTTTGAAAATTCAATAGAGCGTTTTTATTTTGGCATTTGTTTCAATGTTGCCTAGTGATAGGAAAACCTCTAGCTCCGTTTTTAAAAATAATCATCGGTTCTCTTGCATGTTCAAACATCTATCCACACCGTCAAGTGCAGAACTTTCATAACATTTCTATTATAGCAGCTTATCAGAGATAAGGTTCCGGGATAGATACCTACTAAACATATATTATTTTATTTATCGTACCATTATCACTATACACGAAAAGTACACAAGAATATTATAATAAACAGTTTTTCTATTTTGGCCTCATATAAAATACACCTATTTACCTAATATTAGAATTCACTTAGAAAAAAAACAGGCCAAGACTTATTCAATTGAGTGTTATTTTTGAATGCTAAGAGCAATCTTCTTCTGCTTGCTTTTCTTCTGAAATTGAAATTATTTACGAAATTTTATGTTTATTTGCCAATAATCAGAGCACTGTTAAAAAAAATACAAACTTAATTTTTTCTCCCGACAGCTTTTAAAATAATTAATAATCTAAATTAATATTTAAAAGAAAACTATTGTATTAACTTATCTAAGATAGATAATTGTATGTAAATAAAACCTAAACTTTGTACTATTTAGCTCTATTTCTTATAATAACTTTCGTAAATTAAAGTTTATAAAAATATGTGGTTTACAAAAATTGTGTTTTATTTTTCTTATTTTATTTATTTATTTTTTATTTAAAGTTTAATTCAGAACATAAATTCCATATAAAATTGTCAGTAAAGCTTAAAACTATGTTAGTACTTAAACCTACTTGTTTAATTAAATCAATCTATTTTTATTCTATTTATTTAACATTAAAAAGGACACCACCAGAGCTGTGTACCTTATTCCAGTGCCCCACAATAGGACACTCAACCCTTTCCGTTATCGTGTTTAGAAGGTTGTTGGAGCTGGCCCGCACACGACGCATCAAGGAGGCCACTCTTTTACGCACTATTGCTCTAAAGCAGTCGGTGTTGGCCTCCGCAAACATCCCTGATGCACTACAGTGTCGCGGCAACCCCATCAACATCCTAAACCCATGTAGAGCAGTGGCGAAGGGTGGTTTTATGAGAGAGTTAAGCCGGAGCAAAAAAAAACTTTTCTGTAAAAAAAAACTAGTCATGACGTCGATTTTGATTAGAAATTGAACTCACTGGGTTATTTTAGAGCAAAATGTTTTGTTTTTGGAATATAAAGACAAAAAATTGTATGTAGGTGTTTTGTAATATTTTAATTGTATGGTGTATTAAATACCTAAAATGTGATTATTCTATTATTTTGCATTACTAAACACTACTGACTGTGTGCCATTTTTAAATAACGATAGAGTGGTTGTGTTCCGAATTTCCGAAGGGAAGTCGGTAGGAATCGTGTTATACGGTACTTTCGCCACTGCTGTAGAGGATCCGTAGGGAGGTATTTTACAGTAACATCAAAATTATTGATAATCGTTACATTTATTATAATTCTGGTATTGATGCATTACAGTAATCAATCTGCTTATCCTTTTCCCGACTATGTTGGGGTCAGCTTCCAGTCTTACCGGGTGCTCAATACCAGAATTTTACATGGAGCGACTGCCTATCTAACCTCCACAACCCAGTAACTGGGTAATAAAGAATGAAAGAAAAAGCATTTATTGGGACTAGCATAGCTATAATAAAATACACTCGTCACTACATAGTATAACACAAAGTCGCTTCCCGCTTCCTGTCTGTCCCTATGTATGCTTAGATCTTTAAAACTAAGGAACGGATTTTGATGCGGATTTTTTTAATAGATAAAGTGATTCAAGAGGAAGGTTTATATGTTTAGAACAAGCCACGCGGGCAGCAGCTAGTAGAAATATAAAAAAAAGTAAAACAAAGTACAAATGAAGTCTTATACGAGGCCAAAAGGCAAATGTAACTCAGCATTATGCTGCGGCAATTAAAAATAAGTGTTGCAGCGCTGGTATTCTGATAGAGCCCGCTGTGATGTCACGGATAGATACAGAAAAAAAAAAAAAATAGATTTAATACGATACCCCTTAGAAGCCCGAATGTTTGACAACCAGTCTTACTGGTTGTCAAACATTCGGGCTTCTGAAGACCCGTGACGACTACCAAAGATCTACAAATTGGCATTGATATACAGCGTGTATCAGAAGTGTGTGGAATATATAAGGGTGTAGTGTAATCAGCTACCCCATACATTTGGGTCGTGTAGGTATTGCAGTTTTGCATGGGATAGCTGATAATTTTTTCGCGGTTATGATGTTGGTCCCATGGTTGGTATCGTATTATCCAGTAACTGGGCCGTCTGGCCTACTGGACTGTCAACCGGGCACAAATCCAGACTCGGGGCTGCTCAAATTAAGGACCTCATGCTCAGCAACGAGAACTTTGACAAACAATTGGATTTTCTGGATAAATTAAATAACACTGGTGATATACAACATATCCCGGAATTAACGCACAACCCCTTAAGGGGTCATTGTACTCATATGAACAACTTTTACTATGGGACCAAACCTGAAATCGCAAAAAAAAAAATCTGCAGGTCCCTACATTTTGACCAGTTATTCGAACATAAATGTAGGGAACATTTGATTTTTTTTCGCGATTTCAGGTTTGGTCTCATAATAACAGTTGTTCATAATGATGATTACAATGACCCCTTAATAGGTTGTGCGTTAATTCTGGGACATGTTGTAGAAACGAACACTAATTTAGCAAGTGTCGCAATAACTGCGTTGTAGTTAGTGCCGACACCTTTTATCCTGGAACACAGCAACACTGATTGGTGTCAGAAATAGGGATGGTGGAAGTAATTCCCCGGGCTGACTTGGAAGGTCGACCAAGGGTAGGCACACCTTAACAGCTGGGTACTATTGGAGCAGCTTAGGAGAGGCCGATGTACAGCCTCCTGCGAAACAGTCGTGTCGCAGAAGGAGGCTGCGGAAAGGGAGCGGGAGATCTCGTCCACTCACCCAGCCCGCAGCAGGCGCATTGGGCGTCGGCAGAGGGCCGAAAACGCCCTCTTCCGGCCCCCCTAAATAGGTCCAGGGACGGCGGACTTGGGGACGTCCGCCGCCCCCTATTACACTGGACCCGACGTGGCGGCGCGTAGTGTTCCACGCGTGCCCCTATCAGACATCGCGGGGGGGTCAGACACCTCACCTCCCCCAGACTTGAGGTGGCCCGCAGAGGCGGGCCGGCACTAGCCGGGGATTGCGGAAGTAATAATAGATCCCAAGATCCCCGGTGCAAGTGTGAGAGGGGAACACTGGGGTGGATTTTAGTCAGTAAGAGTCTGACAGACCGGCCCTCCACCCACCCCAGGGCGGAGGACATCCATGAGAATTTTCCACCCCATGAACTAAAAAAAGGCCGATGTACAGCAGTGGACTGCGATAGGCTTAGTTGATTTATTGACACTTTAACAGAGTGAGCATCAAGATCCGATACTTTAACAGGGTAGGCAACAAGATCGAACACTTTAACAGGGTGGTCAATAAGATCCGACACTTTAACAAGGTGGGCAGCAAGATCTTCTTGCTTCCTTCTTAAAACAACATCACAATAAAAACAAATCCGCTAAACAAGACAAGTAGTATTGGTACCAAAAGAGTTCAAACCCATTATTACTTTCAGATGAACCATTAGATAACAGTTTGGTTCCGACCCTATCACATTTGAACACTAAAACAATTAAACAACAAAACATTTTTTTAACAAGCCAATTTAAATAAGTTGGTAAGTCCGTTTGGTGCCGGACGTAAAGAATAGCACCATCCCATTTCTTCCCATGGGTGTTGTAAAAGGCCACTAAGGGACTTACTAGGGAATGGGCAGCAGCGTTCTCTATGCATTTTAACAACACCATACTGCGATCGCCAACCCGCCTGCCAAGCGTGGCGATTATGGCAAACCCCCCTTTTAGGGGAGGCCTATGTCCAGCAGTGGACGTCTTTCGGCTGAAATGATGATGAAGATTTAAATAATTATTTATTTAAAAATGACGCTAAACCGATATTAAATTATCTTTAAGTACAATTTATCAGTTAGTCAGTCATACTTATCTCGACGAAATTATAACAAGTCAGCCAAATAATAACAATTTAGGCAATTTTGATCATTTTAATGCCATACAAGTCATGAGCTTTTTTGCGAGTGCAAGTTACAAGACAGATTTTACCCGGTTTTGGAAAAGCTAATCAACACATCTATTAGATAACCCATTTCAAGTGACTAAATGTAACATTACACAAACTAACGTTTTAAACTAACTACGACGACACAACGTGCCACGGCAAGGCAAATTGTACCAAATTGTACGTGCAAACGTGCATCGTTGTACGACGCGACGTCGTAACGTGTTTATGTGTTTGAGCCCTAACGTTATACTGCTAACGTTAACTCAGGTAGCTATCAGCTGTAGCGCGAAGGTGAACGACCGCGCGCCGTCCCGTGCACTGTCGGCCGTTCGCGCTGTATCACTATTGGTTCTAGGTCGCTTTCGAGTTTTGTTTTTCACAATTGTAAATCTGCCATTTATTAATATTTTACTTTAACTTTTTTATAAATTGATTGTACTACCAAAACCAAATCATATCGCTGCGGGAAAACAACTATTAAAATTTCAGCTTGTATACACGTGCACTCACTAACATACGTATAACATACATACACTCCCTTACCACACCAACACAACTGACTCAAATCACACCACTATACATACACTCTTTTTATAACTATTTTGTTTTTATTCTTTTTTTAAATTAATTCTTAATTTTATGGATAAAATTATGATCGGAACGAAGGAGCCTGGATCTCACAACACAGGGAATCCTAGTGTGAGGTCTAGGAATTGAACCACCTTGAATGTAAACTTTGTAGAAATAAATTTATCTTATCTTATTTATCTTATCTTATCTTACAAAGATCGATCCTTGGCAGCTCTGGACAGAGAGAGGTGAAGGGTTGTAGGGAGGCCTTTACCCAGCAGGGAGACAATAGGGTACATACAATAATATATGACATTAGCCAATCACAACAGCTATTTAAAAACCGGGTTCTGACACTTAATTTTTGAATAACTGCTGTGGTTTTCTGGATATTGCTATTAGCAAATTTTGTACCGGCCTTTGTACCCATTTACGCCATTACCGTAGAATTAGCAATATTTTAAAAGAGCTGTGTTACAATTTTGGTGTACAATAAAGTACATTATATTTATCTACTGGCTGGGTCTTAGAATCATCATCAGCCTAGAGCAGTCTACTGCTGGACATAGGCCTTACCATTTGCACCCCATTCAACTTTCATCCAGCTGATACCAGCCACTTGCGATGTTCGTCGCTCCACGCCCAAAACGTCCTACCACTCCACTCAAGAACAAGACTACCCCAACGGTCTTCGGTTCTATGGCTAATATGGCAGCTTGCTTATTCTGCGAGCTATTTCAACACCTTTGGTTCTCTGGCAGATCACCTAGTTCTGGGTTGGATCCCTGAGAGAGACTCCAAGCATAGCCCGTTACATAATTCGCTGAGTAAACTTGAATTGGACCAGCCGTACCTTGAGTGTCCACGTTTCCGCTCCGTAAGGTCTTAGAATCATCATCATCATTTCCTCCGCCAGGTTCCATGCCTCCCGCATCCGGCGGATTTCTGCGGCTTTCAGATCAGGTCTTAAAATACATAAATATTATCCTTCAGTGTCCGCAACTATGCAGCTCCTGCCAGGGTTGCGGGTTTGTTTGAAAGGGATAACGTGGCCCTGGCACACAGGCAACTGAAGGAACATGGGTGGGTTTTAGTCAGTAAAAGTCTTACACGCCCTAGCTCCGCCCAGAGCGGGAGAAGTTATTTGATAATTCCCCACCAAAAAAAATAAAAAACGAGTGTGCTACTATACCACACGACTGAAAAACAGAAATCACCGTTCGAGTAACGCTATCAAAAGAAGTTGACTTCAAATCTCCCTCTCAACTTCCGTTCGCCTCGATCGATCACACTTTTCGTAATGCATCCACCAGCTTACACCCCAAGTCAAGCGTCCGTAAAGAACTTTTACTTAAAAAAAATAACTATTCAGCTGGAAATTTTACTGAACTGAGCTGAGCACTAAGGTATCGGGTTTTGCTATACTAAAAATGACTATCAGGCTAGCTAGACTGATAAGTCTCCATTAGGTCATAAATTGTGATAAAAAATGTAATGTCATCATAGAGTTTTTTCCTGTTAATTATCATTGATATCGATAAAATAACGTAAGCAATTAGTTCATTATTTCAATAACAGATGGCGCTGGTAGTTTCTCGTTTGCCAGTAACGTTAATCATAATTATTGATAACGATTTCAGTTACTTAGCGGACTAGCCACTGATAATTTGCGAATGCTATCTTCAATGTCACTTTGGTGGAAGCCCATATTTTTTTTTTCAGAACAATTTTTTAAAAGTTTTCATTATTTAAAGTTTATAGCGTATTCATGTTTTTTTTTGCATTCTTTAGTGTTTATGAGATGTGATACACATAAAAGCTTATAGCTAAGTACATTGTGGACCCCGTTAGGGCACAGCAACATAGGTTAGAAAATAAAAAAAAGAGAGAAGAAAAAGTTATTTAAGAAAACGCAAACCGGGTGCATTCAACGGTATAGGGGTCGTGGGGGGGGTCAAGTTAGATTATACCATTCAAAACTCGATTTCGTCAAAAAACGTCGGAAAAAGTTGGAGCTTTGACCTTCAATATCTCCCTAGCTAGAAGGTTTCCAGGTATGTCTAATATAAAAAAAATACACAATGACGGGAAGAACAAGTAACTGTCGGCTTCATTAAGCGTCTTTTTACACCCATTACTACAGAAATAAAAGCACAGCTAATCGACAGAGAGAATTGACATATTCTGCCTCGCCGTCTGCCAATGTGCTGGTCTTAATACATCCACATTTCACCAGTTATATTTAAGTCATATGCTATGGGAGGCGAGCCTATTGCCATCAACAGGGCACAAATCCAGAATCAGGTGTTTTGAGAATTAGTCCATGAAAGACTCAGTTGCCATTTTGAGAATTGGGCATTCTGCGCCTAAATCGCGCGTTAGTATAACGCATCGTCAAGAGCGTATCTCATCAGTGAAGAAAACTTATTTTATGTAGAATGATTTTAGGGTTCCTTACCAAAATGGTAAAAAGGAATGGTGAGACTAAGTTTGTCTGTCTGTCTGTCTGTCACACCTGGATATCTCAAGAACTACTAATGCTATCAACTTGAAATTTAGAATAGTTTTAGATGACGATTGTCCAACTATTTAGCAAACAAGAAAGATATTTAAAAAATATATCTTTCTTGCATAAGGGACTGAAAGGAAAAGGGTCTTAAAAATTTGAATTGGGGCTACTAGGGCATGTGTGGTATCATATGAAAGAGCGCTGTTTGCACATTCTCAAACATTTTTTTTTTTAGGCAGCATAGTTTCCGACTTTTGATGAAAAATTAAAAAAAAAAACCGTTCCCTTATATCCGAAGTTTGCATAGATAAAAAGCTGAAATTATTCTGTGTGATAGGAGTTTATGTAAAGACTAGCTTTCGCCCGCGGCTTCGCCCGCGTGGATGTCGAAAATAAAACAGCTTCAATATCAGCAGTATTCCCCCAAAACATGATACCATTTACCTTAGTTGGAACCAACGTAAGCGTGGTAAGCAGATAGGAGTGCAGTTTGATTTACAACTTTACGGAGGATAATAATATAGATAGCATATACATACCAATATAAAAAAAATATAAAAGGTGCATTAGGGCTATGTTCGGTTTAAAAAAAAACGGAGAGTTGCAAACCGTATTTCATTAAATATAATATTATAAATCTGCCTTCCTTGTTTTTTTTGAAGTGGCTAATTTCGTACAAACCAATCCCAAACTCCAGACAAATGCCCACAACGCTATTTAAACCACATCTAAAAAAATACCTGATAACCAAATGTTATTATAGCCTAACAGAATTTTTGAATGATCGTACTTAGTTGTAGTTGTAGTAGTACATTATGACATTTCTTCGATCTCAAAACACTTTTTAGTTTTAAACTTTTTATAGATTATGTTTTTAACCGTACTGCGTAACAGTATGTTAAATTATGTTGTTTATTTTGTTATGTATAAATTCAACAAAAATAAAAATTGTGTACGCTATATATGGCAAAAAATGTAGATCCTGTTCCCAAATATTATTTTAACACCATGCGATTCTATTGTATATGTACTCATGTTTTTACAAAAAATAAGTATCTCATCTTATCTTACCAACTTCGTTTTGTACATACTTGTTCAATATACGTGTCCTCCATTTCATTTGTTTATTTTTTCTACTGGTTTTGTTCATAAATAATAATTGATGTATACCAACTTTTAAGTTATTCAAGGTACGCAGTAAAATTCTCCCGAAAACTTATTTACCCGATTATTTTTTATTTATTATTTTATAAGTTAAAACCAAATTATTTACCGTAAACCAATCTTGGACCTGAAGAATAGAATTATTCACGTCGTCAAGGTTTTGTGACCGTCGGTCTATTTTAAAGATCAATGACGTGTCATATGCAAATAACACCATCTCCGGTTGATTTTGAAGTAATTGGGGTAAATCGTTAATGTAAACTAAAAAGAGGAATGGACCCAATATCGAACCTTGAGGAACGCCCATTGCTTTTTCAGACCCCAAAGAGTTCACGCCGTTTACTTGAACTCTAACCTTTCTATCTTTCAGGTATGATCTAAGTAAATCAAGAGCTGTATTCCTAATCCCACAGTGTTCTAGTTTCAGCAGAAGTGTCTCATGGTTAACGCAATCGAAAGCCTTAGAGAGGTCACAAAAAAATCCAATGGCATCTTGTGCTTCCTCCCATGCGTTAGAAATGTTCTTTATTAGGGTGACACCGGCGTCAGTGGTACCACGACCTTTAGTGAAACTGTACTGTTTTTCATGAAAGATGGATTTTTTATTGAAGTGACGTAACATTTGACTGAGCATCAACTTTTCAAACACCTTACTGAGAACTGGCAGAATTGACACGGCCTATAATATTGTTGGGTTCTTTACTATCTCCGGATTTGAACAAAGGAACTACTTTAGCGTGTTTCATGAGATTCGGAAAGACTCCTTGGTCCACACTGGTGTTAAATACGAAAGCTAAATAGGGCGCAATGGTTTCGATGACAGATCTACAGACTTTTAAAGACATGCCCCATAGATCTTCTGTTGATTTAATTTTAAGATCTTTAAGTTTTTATAACAGCCTGGGGGTTTGTATGCTGAAACCTTAACTCCAAAGGGCATATCTTTACATTCTTTCTAAATAAGGCAGCAGAAAGCGCGGGTGAGGAACTTAAAGTTTCAGTAGTTTTAAGGGGAATATTAGCAAAAAAGTTTTTAAATTCCTGAGCTATTTCTACCTCTGAAGTGATGGGTCCATGTGCAGTCTCTAAATTAAATTCAATATTACGCTGTTTTTTGCTACCTAATTCATTATTTATTATTTGCCAGGTAGTTTTTATTTTATCATCAGCTGATTTTATTTTATTGCTAATATTAAGAGGCTTAGCTATTTTGCACACACTTTTAAAAGTTTTAGAATATTTTGCAACATATGGATGAAAGCTTGTATTATTCATATGTTGCTTTAGGCCATAAAGTTCAAAAATATTTTCCCAGCTTTTAAGAATACCTGGAGTCACCCAATCACTAAATACGAACTTTGAGTAAATCCTTTTAGTCTTCAGTGGTAAAGTGTCATTAAATTGCGTGTTTAATAGTGAAAAGATCGGCGTAGAACTCATGGGTCACAAATATTATTAAATTAACTTAGAATTTATTAGATTAACTAATTAATAAAAATTAATCCATCACCGGATGCAGTTGGGCATTTGCAATTTTATGGTATACTTATAATTATGATTATAACTGTTAACGAAGGTATAAACTGGAATAAACAAGGCTTTCAAAATAATTAAGAGTTGTCTTTGAAGAATTTTTGAAGTAATAAATTATGTTTAGAGTTCCATCGCCTTATGCACAAAAGACTTGAAAATATCATACTGTTTTTGTTTTGAAAAAATATTTACGGTTTACGAGATACACTACTTTAAAAACCACATTTTTGACCATTTTTAGAAATCTCTGCCTTAAAGAGTAGTTTAAAAAAAAACCGGTCAAGAGCGAGTCGGACTCGCGCACCGAAAGTTCCGTACGTATATATGTGATGTTGATGATTTCTGAAAAACTGTGCTATTTAGAGACATGGTATTATTTTTCCTGTAATCTTTACATAAACTTCTATCACATAGAATAATTTCAGATTTTTATCTATGCAATCTTTGTAGATAAGGGGCGGGGGAGGGAACGGTATTTTTTTTACATTTTTCATCAAAAGTCGGAAACTATGCTGCCTAAAAAAGAAAAAAAAATGTTTGAGAACGTGCAAATAGTGCTCTTTTGTATGATACCCCACATGCCCTAGTAGCCCCACTTCAAATATTTAAGACCCCGTTTCAGTCCCTTTTGCAAAAAAGAGATTTTTATTTAAATTCTTTCTTGTTTGCAAAATAGTTGGGCAAACGTCATCTAAAACTATTCTAAATTTCAAGTTGATAGCATTGAGATATCCAGGTGTGACAGACAGACTTAGTCTCACCATGGGTTCTTTTTTACCATTTTGGTACGGTACCCTAAAAACAAAAAATGTCATACTTAATAATTTACTAAGATTATTATTCTTGCCAAGTTTCAGGTTTATTAACTCAAGAAATAACATTTATTCCCCTTTTTCACCCCTTAAAGGTTGATTTTCGAAATTTCTTAGCGGATGCCTAGTTGGATGGATAGTTTCCAACCATAAGCCGAAATATTAGTGATTTTAACTTAAAAAAAACTTTCATTAAAAATAAAATTTTATCCCCTTTTTCACCCCTTAAGGGTTGAAATTCTAACAAAACCGTTGCATTAGCTTCTAACCATAACCCTAGATAATATATTTAGTGTTTTTTACTTCGAAAGTTAAGGACTTTGATACACAACTTAATCCCCCTATTTAACCCTTCGGGGGTGGAATTATCAAAAACGCTGAGACACGTATAAATTAATTTTCAATCGTCAGCCTATACACCAAATTTGAAGATCCTAACTTCAAACCTGACGGACTTTCATATAAATTTCCGTCCCCTATTTCACCCGCTTAGGGGTGGAATTTCGAAAAACCCTTTCTTAGTGGATACCTGCTCTTTACAAAGAACACACCTTCCAAATTTCAGTTCTCTAGGACCAGCGGTTTAGGCTGTGCGTTGATATATCAGTCAGTCAGTCAGTCAGTCAGTCAGTCAGTCAGGACTTTGAATTTTATATATATAGATAGATTACAGGGAAAGTAAAACTATGTCTCTAAATAGCAAGGTTTTGCAGAAATCATCAACATCAGCAGCAGCAGCAGCATCAGCAGGAATCCTCGGTGCGCGAGTCCGACTCGCTCTTGACCGTTTTTTTTTCTATAAATGGTAAGCAAACGAATGGGCCACCTGCTGGTAAGTTTTCACTGAAGTCTTTGAACATTTCCTATACAGGATAGATTTTTGAGACGGGGCAGTAATTTATATAGGATAGGTATCTCAACCGTTGTAGTTACAGAAAAACGAATCTAAGAGATTGTCCTTATTTTTTGAGAAAGTTTGATCGCCATTTGCAGATTTTGAAAAAAAACTTACAGTCAGCAAGAAAATGGGGAATTTCCACAAAAAACTTTTTTTGATGACAATCGATCCTTTCTATCTAATCTAATCGATTTATTTTATGGATCAAAAAACTCGATTGGATCAACTGGAGTAGTGGAGGTTTGAGTAATAGAAAAGTCAGAAATCGCGAAAAACTTTTCCAAAACTATCGTAAGAAATAAGACCCCCAACTAACTTTTTAAATACAGGTCAAAATATTTAAAAAAGTTAAGGAGTCTCTTATGACCATTTTCCTGTAGCTACAAAAGTAAAAAATAAAGAAAGAAAAATATTGTATTTGGGACACGCACATGAAATACAAAAAGTAGCGTTTAAAACTAACAATATACAAAAAAACAACAATCAAGACTTGTGCAACCGTTAAGGTACTTTACTGTTTCATCTCAAACATTCGGGAAATATTAAACTGAACCTCTAAAAACTTATTGACTTTCTAATGATGCACGCTTTTTTAAGTGAATGAGATTCTTTTTAATTTTTTGACCTTTTCTCACAGTTGATCGCAGTAACTAAGCAAGGATACTCCGACTAAATGGTAAGGTTATGAGTTCGGTCTCATGACTGCGTCCACTGTCGGGAGGACACGGCGTGGCATACGCTTGCAGAGTGTGCAGTTTGGGAAGAGCCGTGCCGTGCCCTCATTTCGGAAGTGGCAAGCGATCTGTCGCTGCCGGCTGTGATTCGTTCTATGGTCGGCGGTGCAGCGTCGTGGGACGCGGTGATCTCCTTCTGCAAAAATGTCATGTCGCAGAAAGAGGCAGCGGAAAGGGAGAGGGAGATTTCGAGTGCTCTACCGGCCCGCAGCTGGCGCACTGGGCGTCGGCAGAGGACAGATAATACCCTCTTCCAAAGGGATCCATGAGGGTTTCCAACACGTTACAAGAAAGAAAAAAAAAAGTTTAGAACTGTGACCAATAACCGAGCTAGCGAAGCAAGCGGTATCGATGTTACTTGGCTATTTAGTATCTTTAGACCTCAAATAGGAATTATTAGAGGTTCACAAAAAGAGGCGCAATTATTATATTAGAGTGTTTAAAGTGTTATTAAAGCTTTAAAATGAGATATTCTTCAATATTCTGCTAAAAATAACGACATATCTTCATGGTTATATGCATGCCTACCACCACAGCGCTTGTACGATACGATATTTATACAAAAATAACGTATGCGGTCCGATCGTCGTCAGGAACGATGTTCCTTACACGATACATGCACGCGCAAACACACTCGTATATAATAGAAAGAGACAGAGAGAGAGAAATAATGTCCTATGGAGGGGGCATAACGCTTTTTCTTTACGTGACGAATTCTACCAGTCAACTTCTAGAAATTTGTTCCAAAAAAGCCATAGTTCGCTCGTGATGTTCTGATTGTGAAACTCACAAAAACGGGACAACAAACCCACAAAGACGATTCTCATGTGATGCAGAGGAAAGAGGATATTGTCGTGGGGAAACTTTTGAGTATGAATTGGGATGGCTATAAGAGTAGAGGAAGGCCAAAGAAACGATGGAAGGACTGTGTAAAAGATAATATGACTAGAAAGGGAGTTAAGAATAGAATAGAGAGGTATAGAAAAGAAAAACATCATGCGCTGACCTTAAATAAATTGGGATAAGGGTAAAGAGAATGATGGGACCCACAAAAAAATCTTCCCCATTACATGCTGGAATGTATATGGCATATGAAATTATAGATAACGTGAATGAAATATGTACTTCAAAAATTTGAGTAATAGTTTCATTAATATACCGGATTTACATTGGCACTAATCAACTCACAGAAAAGATATGGCGATAATTGTCGAAAACATATCTCCGTATTATGATATTGTTGATTATTCTTGATACTATATCGTTGGTGATTACGCATTGATGTGTATATTTCAATAATTTGATTACAATAATCCAGTTGCGGGTTTAGTTCCCGCTTCAGTGGTCGCTGGTATCCAAGGTAAGTTAAATTTTTGGGTATATTATAGCAAAGTGAAATATACTAACATTACGTCTATAGTACTTAGATAATTGAGGGAAAGGGCTATTTTTGCTTGCATATTTGTATTAGTTGGTCTAGAATGAAAATAGACACGATAATGGTAAGGTCAAAGATAACACACACATTATAAATGATAATAATTTATGGTTCAAGCCCGTGAATTGATGAGCTAGATTGTGGGTTAGTGTGACAATATAGTTTTATGCAATAACCAGTTTCAAATAATTCAAACATTTATTCAAATCGTTTACTTACCTGTCACTTATCCGTGGTGTGTTTAGTGTTAAGTAAAGCTGGAAATCTATCAAAAAACAAGCCACGAAGTAGGTAGTCTGATTCTTGTAATTTGTTTGATATAGTTGCTTCAGTCCAATAGTTCAAAGCGGCCCATTATTTGAGCACTATGTGAATTAATCTACTGCCAATAACTTTTCTAACTCTCCCAAGAATTTGAATTGGTGGCGTATCAGTAAATCATTAAGAAAAGTATTCGTGAAATAGTTTATTTAAAATTTTTGTTGGTTGTAATTTTTGATGACGTAATTTTTTCACAAGATAGGTTGCCTACTGAAACTAACTTAGCAAAGCGAATCATAATTAGTTTTATTCACGAGTAGGTTTTAATGGCAATTTATCCAAAAAAAATTGTAGATACTGGTTTCTGCATACGTGATACATAAAACTTTAGGCATCATACATATCAATTATCTATGTCTAGAATTTATCAAATTGCTTTAAGACAAACCTAAGCATGAAATTTAACGTTCCATTTATTTCGTTCAGATAAAGGTATTTTGATAACGATTATTTTATAATGATTAATAACCATTATCAGTTTAAAAAAATAGGATAAGAAAGAGTGAAGGAAGATAAAAAATATAGGAATCATCAAGATAAATATTTTTTTGTCGGTTGACCTTCAATATTGCTGTTAATTAATGGGTCTGTCCGTTATTTCAATGTCAAGCTACCAACCATACTAATATTGTAATTGAAAAAGCTCTGTCGATACATAAGTTTTTAACTCTCACTTCAGAAATACTCTTATACTAACATTTAAATTTTCAGATGGTGGCGATAAAACTTGTAGTTTTATCCTTGGCTTGCGTCTGTGCAACTGCAATAGCTGATATTGCACCAGTGACGGTGACGAGAAATACCATCTTCAGAGATGAACGCTTCGAAGGCGAGGTGTTTGAGAATGTCGATGCCTTCAATGACATCGAGCTGAGTATAGACTCTATTTCACCGTACAGACTACCCACCACCACCGCTCCCTCGAACTACAGAGTACATTGGAACATCGACCTCTCAGCACTTCGTTATTCTGGTTCAGTTGCAATAACTCTTCATGCAACACAAGCTAACGTTAACGAGATCGTCATCCACAGTAACCATACTAGAATAACCAATTTAGTCCTGACTCAGGGAACTACACTCGTTCCTGTAACTCACTCCTATCAGAGCGAATACCATTTCTTAAGGGTCGCGGTTACCGATGGCGTCCTGCAGTACAATGCAGCGAACCCTATTAACTACATATTAACTATCGAATTTGACGCGAATATGCGCGATGATATGTACGGTATTTATCACAGTTGGTACAGGAACCTTGGAACTGATACAGCAATAAGGTAAACAGTTAGATACTTAAACAAAGTTTAAATGCTATATTTTCAAAGATCATTTTATTTTAAAACGAATCTAGAATGTAATTAATTTATTGTTGCTCAGATGGTATAAGTTCATAAGTATTTGATTTGCAGATGGATGGCCTCTACACAGTTCCAAGCTACCGCTGCTCGCTATGCATTCCCTTGCTATGATGAACCCAGCTTTAAGGCTTCCTTCGATGTGACCATCAGACGTGCCTCGGACTACAAGAGTTGGTTTTGCACTAGGATTCTGAGCAGCGAAGCCTCCACAGACCCAAACTTCGTGTAAGTAAACATATTAATAAGGTTTTATTTTGATTTTAAGTCTGCAATTATCAACATTCGTTTACACTGACATTTTATTTGTTTTGCAGTGGTTACTATGACGATACTTACCGTACTACCCCAGTAATGTCCACCTATCTGCTCGCATTAATCGTCGCTGATTATGATGCTGTTCAGTCACCTGCAACCGGTGATGTGATGCACGAAGTTATTGCAAGACCTGGTGCAATCTCCGCTGGTCAAGGAGACTATGCCCATAGAGTCGGACAGGAGCTTTTGGCTTGGATGAACGATCACACTCAATATAATTTCTATACACAAAGCGCCAACCTTAAGATGACTCAAGCCGCTATCCCCGATTTTGGAGCCGGCGCTATGGAGAACTGGGGATTGCTAACTTATAGGTGGGTTACCCTACCTTCGCTTGCGAAAGGAAGAATGCTTACAAGATTAGATCTGGTTGACAAATTCGGTTTTATTATTATAAATTTTTCTTTTTTTCAGGGAAGCTTATCTATTGTATGATGAAAATTATACCAACAGCAATTTCAAGCAGATCATCGCTTACATTCTTTCCCACGAGATTGCACATATGTGGTTCGGTAACCTTGTCACCAACGACTGGTGGGATGTGCTCTGGCTGAACGAAGGCTTTGCCAGATACTACCAGTACTTCTTGACTGACGCGGTACGTGATGTGTTTATACCTTTAACAAATTAAATGTATTCATAAGTTCTTTGTTAAAACACGTCGCGATTTAACACAAAATACTTAGCTTCAGGAGTTCTAGGAGGCTTTAGGAGTATGTAAGGGCGTAGCAAGTGGCGTTCTATAGTTTCTGCCTACCCCATGGGAAGAAGGCGTGAGTTTATGTATGTGTATTTAGCTTCAGGTTGTTCTATTTGATTTTCTGTTACAAAAAATTGGCATATACGACAGTTCTGAATGTTGTATGGGTTTTTGTGTTTCAGGTTGAGACAGAAATGGGTCTTGGTACTCGTTTCATCACCGAGCAAGTGCACACATCACTGCTTAGTGACTCGTCCAACAACCCTCACCCTCTGACTAATCCTGGTGTTGGCAGCCCTGCCTCTGTCAGCGCCATGTTCTCGACCCTCACTTACAACAAGGGAGCTGCTGTCATCAGAATGACAGAGCATCTTCTTAGCTCCAATGTTCATAGATTAGGACTCAGGAATTATCTGAGAGACAAGTAAGGTTTTGGTTTGATTGTTTTAACTGAAATATTATAGATGTTTTATAACATAGTAATATTTGTTATGGCTATGAATAATTATTAAAATAAATTTGAGTTTTAAAACAGAACTAAGAGTTGGTAAAAATATTCGCAGGAATTTCGGTACAGCCAAACCCATTGACCTGTTCAATGCCCTGGATCTAGCAGGTCGAACGGCCGGTGCTTTCAATGCTTATGGAGCCGACTTCAATTTTGTGGACTATTACAATAGTTGGACAGAACAGCCTGGACACCCCGTGCTCCATGTCCAAATAAACCACAGCACTGGACAAATGACCATCTACCAGGTACAGATTCTTCAATAGTAGTATTTATCATTATATTTTTTTATAAAAGAGATAAGTTTTAGTACTAATCTCAAATAATTATTGCAGCGTCGTTTTAACATCAATACCGGGTATTCTTCCGCAAACACGAAATACGTCATCCCCATCACCTTTACTTCTGCACCTTCAGTCGATTTCACGAACACGAAGCCGTCTCATATCCTCACTGAGTCGGTGACCGTCATTGACCGCGACGCATATGGTGACCACTGGACTATCTTCAACATTCAACAAACTGGTAAGTAATAATTTGTTCATTTTGTTAAGTACCTTTTTTTTGGGTGGGTAATTATCAAATAACTTCTTCCACTCTGGGCGGTGTGGGAGGGCGTGTCCGACTTTTACTGACTAAAACCCACCCATGTTCCTTCAGATGTATGTGTGCCAGGGCCACGATATCCCTTTAGGACAAACTCGCAATCCTGTTAAGTTGTCGACAGGCCTACATTGTCCTCCCATACATATTGGTAGCTATTAGTAATAAGTTTAATTTTGTTAACAAAACTGAGTGGCAAACCTCCGTTGAGGATATGTGGTTATGTATAAGTGCTGGTGGCGTCTGTATGAATATTTGTGTCGTTTATTTACCGTCTTATATACCTTGCCATATTTTTGTACAATTCTTGGCTAGGGCTGAAGAAATTTGCTTGCGTTATATGGATTGCACCACTTTGATTCTTGGTGATTTTAATCTACCTAATGTGAAATGGCCTCAGTCTAATGACCCCTTTCTAGGAATTAGTGACCCTAAGTCTTTAGCGTTGAGGGACTTTCTCAACATCACCGGCTATGTTCAAATGAATAATGTCTGCAATGAAAATGATAATATCCTAGACCTTATCTTGGTGGATGAGAACTCCAGTCTCTCTGTTTGTTCAGCGCCTCCCATTAGTAAACCTGATATACATCATCCGCCATTAGAATTAGCCCTTACTAAAACTTCAATTTCTAATTTAAATTATAATACTTTACAGTCTAAATATATTTTCATTAAAACTGACTATGAGGCATGTGTTCGTGATCTGTGTAAAGAAATTGGGAGGATTATTGTCATTTGAGTTGTAATGATTACGTTCTGACATTCTATAATATACTATGGGAAAATATAGATAAATATACTCCGAAGGGTAAACCTAAGAATAACTCTTATCCAGTTTGGTTCTCAGCTTCGTTGATTAAGCTTCTTAAAGAAAAGCATAAATACAGAGCTCGGTTCAAACGATACAAAAACCCTCGTGACTATGATACTTTTGTTTCCCTACGGATGCGAGCTGGGGGAGCTATGGATAACTGTTTTAAAGATTACATAGAAAGAATTGAGAGTGAATTAAAAACAAATGTAAAAGCTTTTTGGCGTTATACTAAGTCTAAAAGATCTTTCAGAGGCGTCCCTGACCAAGTATCGTGGGGTGATCGTGTTGGTGAGGGTGGTAGTGGTGTGGCTGATCTATTTGCAGACTATTTTGCATCTGTGTACGGTGTTAATCAACAGCCTGGTTACTTGTCTCCAGGTAACTCCTCGTCTAATTATAGTATGTCTTCCATTGGCATTACTGAAAATGACGTTAGAGATAGCATCAAAAAGTTAGATCTTAATAAAGGAGCTGGTCCGGATGGACTTCCTCCTATTTTTATTCGTCTCTGCATTGATGCCCTTATTATACCTCTGCAGATAATATACAATAAATCCCTTAAGGAAGGTACATTTCCCGATTTATGGAAAATCTCACACATTATCCCCATACATAAGTCTGGTAGTATGAATGACGTAACTAACTATAGACCAATCTCTATTATATCACAATTTGCAAAGATGTTTGAGGGACTCATATACAATGTAGTGTATTCCCACCTCCGTCATGTAGTTAGTTTGAAGCAACATGGTTTTGTGTCTAACCGTTCTACTATGTCTAACTTACTTATTTACACTACTTTTATTAGTAACACCTTTGAAGCTAGGGGTCAGGTTGATGCTGTTTACACAGATTTTGCAAAAGCCTTCGATCGCGTTGATCACTCAATTCTTTCTATGAAATTGAATTGCGCTGGTATTCATGGCTCTCTGTTGCGGTGGTTCGAGAGTTATTTATTTAATCGTTCTCAAATAGTTGCCTTGGCGGGTTATGAATCTGTACCTTTTTCTCCTGGCTCTGGTGTTCCTCAGGGCTCTAAGTTGGGCCCTTTGCTTTTTTTGGTATTTTTGAATGATCTTTTAGATTTAATAAATTGCAATTGTTTGGCCTACGCTGATGATTTAAAAATATACTGTAGCATATCGGACCTGAGTGATTGTGCGAAGCTTAAAAGGATCTTGATGTCCTTCAACAATGGTGTTTGAACAACAGAATGACGCTCAATGTTAAAAAATGCCAGACTATTACATTCACAAATAAAGTGAATTATATTAAATTTGATTATCATATTGATGGATCAGTGCTGAGCAGAGTGTCAGTCATCCGTGACCTTGGGGTACTTTTTGATACATCTCTATCTTTCCGTGAACATATAGATAGCACGGTGACTAAGGCTAAAAGAATGCTTGGCTTTATAATCCGTATGTCGAAACCTTTTCGTAATTATAGTAGCATTATTTTACTTTACAACGCACTAGTAAGGAGCTCCTTGGAATATTGTTCCACTATTTGGTCTCCTTATTATTCAACTTATACTAATAATGTAGAATCTGTTCAGGCCCGTTTTGTTAGGCATTTATGTATGAAGAATGGGATCCGAAAAGCTATACCTGATTATAGCGACAGGTTAAGGCACTTTAAAATGATTAGCTTAAAAGAAAGACGTAACCATTCTGACTTACTAATACTCCATAAAATTATAAACGGTACAATAGACGCACAATTAGTAAACTATTTTAAATTTAGGTCTAGCCAACGTAGTAAGCGTCATCATCGTATTTTTGAATTGCCTACATCCACATTAAATACCACATTTAATAGCCCCCTAACACGTATGGCAAGGCAATATAATGAAAGGTCCAACTTGACAGATTACCCTATTGATATTTTCTCCATGAGTTTCGTTTCATACAGGCGTTCCCTATTCAAACAGTGCGAAGAGTGCACGTCTGTGTAGCTCAAATTGGTTTGTTTTGTCGTGTTCTGGATTTGGGTCTCTGGACACACTTTTAATTTTTTACACTTTTAATTTTTTCTCTTTTGTCTCTAATATTCATATGTTGAATGTCATGCATACCTGTTATTTGCATGGTTACTAAAGTGCCAATTTTATATGTTATTTATTTTTTAATTGTAAGTGACTATGCTGTTGGTGTGCTTATTATAAATAAATAAATAAATATTAAACACTGTAATTTGAAAATATTGTAAATTATTGCCAATTATTTAAAAAAAAAATAATCGTGGAGTTTCTTGCGGGCTCTTCCCCATAGGAAACGACCAATTGGAACTGTGCACCTAGCTTCTGGCGTTTCAATAATGCCCATGTAGGTTTAAGTGAATGTTTATCTCGATGAAAACAATAAAATCAGAATTCAATTATGAGTTTTAGAAAATGAGAGACCAATGAAAGCCTCCAAAGAATCAGATGTTGGTCGAGGCGTTTCTTGTTATTATACATACATACATTATTATCAATATAACTCGTAATGAAGATGTTATTGTCATTGGTTACAGGTTTTTACAGAGTTAACTACGATGACTACTCCTGGGACTTAATCATTAGGGCCCTAAGAGGCAATGACAGGGCCTACATCCATGAATACAACAAAGCCCAGGTAAAAAAATCCAAACAAGTTTGAAGCATTTTGTTTACAACAATTTATTTGATGCTTCAATTGTTATTGTTTTTCCATTTGGCGGTAACTGCTGTATGATTTTGATTACAATCCATCGCATCTCGCAATTACGATCGGATCAATATGGGTAAATGTACTAGTTTACATACTTTATTTATATTGAATGTTTTCAGATTGTCAACGATGTTTTCCAATTCGCTCGCTCCGGCATCATGAGCTATGAACGAGCCATGAACATACTCTCTTTCCTTGAGTTTGAGACTGAGTACGCTCCATGGGTTGCTGCCATTACCGGTTTCAACTGGATCAGGAACAGACTTACTGGAACTGATTACCTGACTCCACTTAACGTAAGTATTTTGAACAGAATAAGATTGTCTTATCAAAATTATTTTGTCCTGTTTCACTACGAGTTTGACGATAGACTGAAATAATTTTGAAAGTTTTCGTCTCTAGTTTTTAATTATGTTTAGTTGTGACTAGTTTTTTTTAAATCGTTTCTTCTTCAACAGAATATAATTATTCAATGGTCATCGCTCGTAATAAACCAGCTCACTTATAATCCTCGCCCTACTGACACTTTCATGGATTCGTACTTGCGTTTCCAACTAGCACCGATGATGTGTAACCTCGGCGTGCAAGCTTGCCTAGATTCTGCCTACGCACAGTTTGATCAACTGCGATCCGATGGAGTACCGTGAGTATAAACTTACCGTATCTATTTAAAAAAATTACGAAAAATAATCTAATAATTACATACACAACAGTTAAGTACACACATAGTAAACTAAGCAGAACCGGAAACCTGTCAAAAAAAATAGTCATTTCTTTTTTGTTTTTTCCTGTTTAAGCTCAGGCCACACCGCCAGCTAGCGGGCGGGCGGGCTAGGCGGGCGAACATCATTTCACCTCTTTACATACTTCGGTTCACACCGCGAGCTACCGACTAACCATGTAAAGAGGTGAAACGATGTTCGCCCGCCTAGCCCGCCCGCCCGCTAGCTGGCGGTGTGGCCTGCGCTTTAGTTATTATGGATACCCATCGCATCTATGTAGTTTTACTAGCTAATTTATTGTGACCTTGTATAGTAACAATTGAACAATATAAAGCATAACAGTCCCTACAATGTTGATGCATGCTTCATGCAGTTCTATGTTTGTCAACGCATTGTATTTCTTTTTGGAAATAGTTTTCTACCCGTGAAAACAAATAAACTTTTTCGGCACAAATTATAAATTGTGTAAATGTGAAGTCTAATAAAGTCTTTGTTCAGCAATAATTCCAATTAAATAACAATGCATCTATGTTCTTCATGTATCTTAAGTTTATTTCAGTATAATTAAATCAACTCAGCCTATCGTAGTCCACTGCTGGACATAGGTTTCCCCCAGGCTGCGCCACAACATTCTGTCCGCCTTCCGCATCCAGTCTGTCCCAGCCACATTCTTAAGGTCGTCGGTCCATCTAGCTGGGGGGGTCCCACACTACGCTTGCCGATACGCGGTCTCCACTCCAGGACTCGTCTGCTCCATCGGCCATCGGTCCTTCGACAAACATGGCCGGTCCACTGCCACTTCAGTTTGCTTATTCTGCAAGCTATGTCCTTTTCCGGATAATTTTATTCCTGATTTTATCTTTCAAAGAGACTCCAAGCATAGCCCGCTCCATAGCACGTTAGGCGACCTTGAATTTGTGAGCCAGGCTGACTGTCAGTGTCCACGTTTCGGCACCGTATGACATGACGGGCAGGACGCACTGGTCTACAGTATTATTAGTGATATTGAAACAGAACTGAACTTTGAGTATTGGCTTTAAAGTTACTTTTCCAAAATCACATAAAAATTGTTAAACAGGGTGCCAGTTGACAGCCGCAACTGGGTATACTGCAACGCTCTACGAAGAGGCAACGCGGAAGACTTCGATTTCTTATGGAACAGGTTCCTGACTCACAACGTCTACACAGAAAAGATCTTGCTCCTGCAAACTCTTGGCTGCACCAGTCATGACGCCTCTCTTAGAACGTAAGTCCACGAATCATCTTAATTTTTTTGTCATACGAATTTTCTTTATTTTCGTGTCCACAAATCATCTTTATTTTCTTTTTCCTTTAGTTTATTAAGCATTATACGAATCGTGAGAAAGAAAAAAGTACGAAAGCATCCAAAAATCACGCAATATTTTATACAAATTAGTATTAGTATCTGTGTCCGGTTGATGACAATAGGCTCGCCCCCTATTAGATGGGACTTAAAAATAACTGGCGAAATGTGGTTGTACTACACCTCTGCTTATTCCTTCGGGGATTACAGGCATCATGTTATGTTATTGTTTTAATTTGAACCAGTTTGGCTTTCGTATCCTATACACAGTAATTTGTTTTCAGGTTCTTGGATGCCATTATCCTACCTAACAACATAATCCGTCGCCAAGACTACACCACCGCTTTCAACACTGCTGTTGCAGGCAATGAGGAAAATACCCAGAAGGTTTTCACTTACATCCAGCAGAATCTGGCCGCTGTTACCCTTGCGTAAGTAAAACAAAGAAAGAAAATACATTTATTTTGCACAAACTAAAAGGCACACAACCATTTATGTATTAAATAGGAAGATAGGCCACTCTCTAACATCACGTAAATATTAAATGGACCCGATGTCGTGCGCCATGTGCTCGACAACCGAAATAGAGATACATATTACGCAGGCTATAGCGGGAACGAGATAGCAATAATTGTCACTGTTACGTACCCATAACAACTCGGAAACAAACTACGATTCGTGTATTCCCCGCAAACCGAGAGTAATGTAGGTCGATTGTGTTCTTTCCCCTAATTTATGCGGTCCAAGTCGAGCAGCACGTACTATATTTTCCTATTTAATACATCAATGCACACAATACAACATATTATACTATATAACACGTAAACACATATTATGGGTACACTCTATTTTAAAAATTCGAGAAACTTGCTAGAGAATGGGCAGCAGCGTTCTCTATGCATTTTAACACCATACTGCGATCGCCAACTCGCCGGCTAAGCATGGCGATTATGGCAACCCCCTCCCCCCTTTAGAGGAGGCCTATGTCCAACAGTGGACGTCTTTCGGCTGAAATGATGATGAAGAGGAAGGTCAGTTTGGTGGCATGAGGAACAGGGTGTAAAGTACACTCAACCACCATAGAAAAGGGACCAGTCGGGTGTCGTGTCTGGTGGGCAACTGAACGACGGTTGATGCCGGGACGTTGTATATAGGTATGCTAATTGCGTGGTAAACTCTGCTTGCGCGATGCAGGATTCGCGTGACGTCAGTGTGACGCGAAGTTCGTATGTGGCGATGTTGATGCCGCTACAGTCAGCAACAGAAGTAGGTTAACAATGTTACTCTTTGATTAGCTCTTTTATTAGAGATTAGCACAAAATGCACACGTTTCCCAGTCACACACACACACACTCACATAACGCAAGCAAAACACACGATTCCCAGTCACACATACAAAATTAACCACACAGTCATTTTACTTGTTAATGTTGATCTTAATTTAACTTTTTTCTTTTATTTTTTAATTTATATCTTAAAATCACTACGTAATAATATATATTATTTTTGTATAATATCAGCTTACTAGCTCTTAATTTCCATATGGGTATATATAGTGTCTAAGTGGCAGTAGAACACTGACTCCTAAGTCACAGGTATTTCTAGTTTAGGATTCAGAGTTTCAACTTTTGTGCGCCTTTAATTATTGTGAACTTTAGCTAGATATTAATTAAGCATATCGTAAGGACTTGTATCAATAAAATATAGGTATATTATTATATTAGATTACGTCTTAATTAAAAACATACAAACAACTTTACCTCATTATAATCTAAGTTTATAATGATTGATGGATGGATTGATATGGATTTATTCATGTTTTTTTTTTCATTTCTAGCTTTGGAACCCCAGTGACTCCACTGTCTTACGTCTCATCTAGGCTGAGGAATGAAGCTGAAGTTCTTACTGTAAGATACTTTACCAATATTTTTGAAATCAGTGTTTTTTTCGTCTTCCTCGTGGTCCCAGTGTTCCCAATACAGCTGCTGGGTTCGATACCCAGTTCAGACAAATTGTTTTCCAAATTTTTCATCAGGAATTTCTCAGTTATCTGGATATATGCCCGTTTAATGAGAACAGGCTCGCCACCAGTTACATGGGATTTAGACGTTTTTTTGAAAAATCTGGGTAATCTGTCTGCTTTTCTTTTCGAAAGTAAAGGCGTGATCTAGTGTTATATTATGGTTGATTTCACTCGGGCCTTGCGTTATACATATATTTTCTTTGTTCCCACAGTTCCAAACATGGGCAAACGAAACACAAACTCAATTGAGTGCTTCCTACAACTCCGTATACTTGAATGCTGCGGCCACTCTTGAGAGCATCAGATACGCCACCACTATCGTTGACGACTTGAACAATTACTTCGAGAACGGGAACCAGGAACTTACCAGCCCCAGTACTGCGGCCCCCACGGTTGCACCGACAACCGTTACTGCACCAGGCTTGATCGAGCCAACTACTCCTGCACTCCCTGATTCTGCAGTCACCACTTTTGTGTCTCTCTTCATGTTAGCGCTTGCTGCTTTCGCTCACATTATTCTGTAAGCACTAATCTCTAAAGCCTGATTTACAGGGTGTGATTTAATTGCCTGTGTACCATAAGTTGAAGCAACAATAAAAGTTGCGCACGATGCAAGTGATTTGTTGCTTAAATTTTATGGTATGCCTCAGGAAAGACACTCGCATCGTGTAAATGGGGCTTAAGCTTTTAGTAATCAAGGGTTTATTTGTAGAATCCCGAGCATAGACAATAAGTTTTGAACATTTGACAAAATCGTTTGAATTTCGTTCGATTTTAAGTGCAAAAGAACTGCTTAAAGAAATGTTACTTAAAGTAAGAATGTTTTAAATACATATTTGTGATAAATTCAAATGTTTTATTTTATTTTTATAAATATGGATTTAGCTTATGTAGGTAATTGTTAAAGCCTTATAATTTTTCGTCTGAATTGTAAATAGGCTTTTGTAATTTATTAAAAAATATTTTATACATTTTTATGTGAATTTTATTTTTATCTCAATAATTCCTATAGCAGGAAAATGAGAAACAAAAGATAAGGATGTTTATTTAAGAATTTTGGATTATAGCTTACCAATACTATAATGATAATATTATATTACTGATTACTCCGCCACACTTGTGATAAGATATTAATTTATACTTTTAATCTGAAAATAAATGCATCCAAGTTAATTATTTTATACATAATAAGTATTTAACTAACATACATTTTTCTGTTATCAGTACCTACTGGTTATTAAATATGAGTATTTTCTTTTTGTTAGATTATACTATCATTATCCCTGAAAGGTTTCTTTAACACTTTAAAGTGCTAAATTGAATTACCTACCTATTGTAGCCAAATAAAAATAAAAAATTCACCAGTTTAACACATAAAAAAATATTATTATTCAATGAAAATTCACCACTTTAAAGGCTTCTACATACCGGCGCGACTTGTCGCGCGACGCGACGCGGCACAAAGGCCCCGCGTGTCGCAGGACGAGCGGTGCCTTTGTGTCGCGTCGCGTCGCGCGACAAGTCGCCCCGGTATGTAGAAGCCTTAACACGTATAGTAATTTATTCTGAATTAAAAAAAGAATCGCATCAAAACATATAAAAAGCTATTGAATATCAATAAAAATAGTCGCGGAATTTGGCCTAAATGAAAAGAGATTACGAGAAAACTTAAGGTACATCGGATCGTAAATCTTTGTTACGCATTTGGTTGTTCGTGAGCACTAAATAACGTAAACTTGCGAATGAATAACTATTATCTTATGAAGATGAACCAAAGTTATTCCGATAGAAACAGTCCCGGTTATAGATCAACCGGTATTAAAATATTAACCCTGGAAATACTAATAACTACAATAATCAAGTGTGATGGTTTAAATAACAAGACGATCCTGATGAACTGCAACCTCTGGGCATAGCCCGCCTCGACCGTGGTAAAAGCAGACCAAAGCAAGCAAGCCTAGTGAATAGTCCAGTACCCGGAAAAGGCTGGCAGCGGTCCTTTTCAACTGGTTCTACACCCATGACAAATAAAATAGAGTATTACACCAGAGAAAATGAAAAAAAATCTAAAAACCCGACTGCGTAAAAAGTCAACTTAAAAAAAAATGGAAACAAGAATAATATAAATTAATTCTATAAACAATCTAATGCAGTCGGAGGCATCTTCTTAACAATAAATACCCGACTGCGTAAAAAGTGAACTTAAAAAAAAAAGGAAACAAAAATAATATAAATTAATACTATAAACAATCTCAATAGTTCTTTATTGTTAAGAAGATGCCTCTGACTGAATTAGATTGTTTATAGAACTTATTTATATTATTCTTGTTTCCATCTTTTTTAAGTTCACTTTTTACGCAGTCAGGTTTTTTGTTTTTTTTTTTTTTTCAAGGCGCTCTATACATACACCCTTACGCCGCGAGAAGTGTCCGAAGTATTTGAGGATGCGGGTTTAGAGCAGAACAGACAGACCCTTTTTAATGCCGAGTTCTTGGCGTATAGGGGCGTTAAGGGCTAGGATGATTTTAAAGTATCGTGGTCTGACCATTCACTAGACCTAACGTTCGCAATCTTACCCGTCTCAATCTGTAAAATAACGTTTTATTTAATCACCTACATTTCTATGGCATTGATTTTCGCTGAGATTAGTTTACGACAAGAATTTGCGTTTTTTAGGTATGAGAATTGCGGGTTCTGAACCTTTTATTGCAAAATATGTAACTGATTCCACATTAATGTAAAACTTTGCATATTGTTTACAGGTTTTAGATAAGAAAAACGGTATAAGTAAAAAGGTAGACGTGTATTTAGGCAAAATTGAGATTAAAAAAACAAATAATTAAAAAAATTAAAAAGCACGTCTGCCATATCAAAAAGTGAACTAAAAAATTAAAAACAAGTTACATGATTTTAGTGTTGAATGGGCACAAGGTAGGTACTAAATAGATTATAATATTTACTGTGCAATTAAAACGCCATTGTGCCCAAAAGTGGAAAACTGAAAATCAATGTTTTCATGGAAGACGGGGGATGGATCCTTAGAATAGTTCTTTACAGGTCCCCAGACTTCCATGAAAACATTGCTTTTGGATGACCCCCATAGCACCATTTACCAAGCCGTGTCCAATGTTAATATTTTTCCGCAACATTACTCTGGAACCGATACCAACTTTTAAAAATGGAACAATACCTCCTGTTTTATTGGGATCAGAAGGTATAAATTTTTGTGTTTTGGCCGCTGTCCGTAGGATTTGGCTTCTACGGATGTATCTGATGCCGCCACGTCATACATCCGGTAAGTTTTGGCGAGTTCGTTGGTCATCGTTTGGTTGTAATCATCCACCTGTCTTGTCGTGGGAAATATTCGCACGCACTCGCCATCTGCGAATGGTCCAGTGAGTGGTACTCTACGACGATCCAGGATTTCTAGTTGCTACATAGTGAGTTGACTAACCCGCAGACTAAGACTATTCAATATATCCACAAATGTGGTGTCGTCTGCTTGCCTCATATTCTGTGGCAGTTCGCAGAAGCTAAATAACACCCATAAGTCCACTTCAGCACTTAAATGTGGTGGTTGTTTAAAGCAGTATGCCCCGCCGGCAGATTTAGCTACTGGTGGAAGCTGCATCAGGTCTCCAAACAGCAAAACGTTGACACCACCAAAATAAGCATCACTCACTTTCATTTGTAGGGCACCATAGAAATCTCATCTATTATAAGTCATTTTATACTATTCCACTTTTGCCTTTCTCTCTGAAGGCGGTTTTCGGACAAGAGACGCATGGTCTCTATCTTGGGTCGTTCAACTACAGACGCGGGCGTGGAATTACTGAAGAGCATATTCGAGGCCTGGGAGGAGTCGCGGGATGCTCTTGGCATTTTCTGCGACTTGTCTAAGGCCTTCGATTGCGTTTATCATGATACACTCATCAGAAAACTGCACCATTATGGTTTGAGGGACAGTGCTCTCGACCTTCTGACTTCTTATCTGAACAACAGAATTCAGAGGGTTGATGTTAATGGCAAGAGATCTGCAGGATCTGCGGTCACTATGGGCGTTCCGCAGGGTTCAATTCTAGGTCCATTCTTGTTTCTAATTTATATAAATGACTTACCTTTTCACATAAGGGATAATCACAAGATTGTATTATTCGCAGATGACACTTCACTCATTTTTAAAATCAAACGTCAGCTAGTCAATTTTGAACATGTTAACGATGCACTCTCTAAAGTTGTCCATTGGTTTAATGTAAATAATCTTCTCCTGAACGAGAAAAAGACTAAACTCATTAAATTTTCAATGCCAAATGTCAGGCAGCTAACTACTAATGTTCAACTTAATGGAATAGAGTTGGACCCTGTTGAGTCGACAGTTTTTCTTGGAATAACTATTGACGGTAAATTACAATGGGGCCCACACGTAGAAAAATTGTCAGGAAGGCTTAGTTCGGCCGCCTATGCTGTTAAAAAAATTAGACAGATTACTGATGTAGATACTGCCAGAATTGTTTATTTTAGTTATTTTCATAGTCTTATGTCGTATGGGATCCTTCTCTGGGGAACATGTGCGGACATTAATAATATCTTTATTTTACAGAAAAGGGCTGTTCGAGCCATTTACAATCTAGGTCCAAGAGATTCACTTCGTGAAATATTCAAAGAAATAGATATTCTGACTGTAGCCTCTCAATATATACTTGAAAATCTATTATATGTACACACAAATAAATCAAATTTTAAGAAAATGACCGATATTCATAGTTTAAATACCAGGAATAAACACAATCTTGCTGTACATCGCACTCGCCTCCACAGAGTAGGCAACTCGTTCATGGGTCAATGTATACGCTTTTACAACCAACTTCCTACTGACATTCGGAACTTACCCATTAAACGATTTAAAATCTGTGTTAAAACTAAACTTTGTAAAAAAGGGTACTATAAGATTTCTGATTATTTAGAGGACAAAAAAGCTTGGGATTGAGCTGCTCGCTCTGCTAGCCTTGTGATAAAACTTGACATTTTAATTATTATGCATGATTTTATATACATATTGACATTGCAGAATATTGTATACAATTTTACATGAATGTTTACTTTGAAAAGTATTATATTTACTACTTTAATTTGTTGTGAATGTGAGCACTATGTGGGTCATTTTTTTTTTTCTTTAAATGTTTTCCTTTCTTTTCTCAGTTAAGTTTTAATGATGGTCTGACATTTTGAGCGCTTTATGCGGCCTACCCAAATGTCCTTTTTTTGGTACTGTTCGTCGAGTCGTTGAGCTCCTTAAGTTTTGAGTTGAGCTGCACGATTACTGACAAATGCTTACACTGATTGGTCAGGTCCGCTCAAATTTGCGTGGTTCTTTCCTCAAAAGACCATTTCAGACACGGATCTACATGGTCCTCACATGATCTGACCAAGATTATGTCTGGACTTTAAAAGAGACTTTGACCCCTGAGTTTGTTTCGCCATTTCTTCTCAGGGGTAGTCAGATAGGAAATGTCGGCTACATCTAGATTTTTTTTAATTTTTTATATGACGTGTAAAAGTGATTTTAATATCCTATTTACAGAATAAACGATTTCATTTCATTTCATTTCTTGCCCTTGTCAATAGACAGGGCAAAAGTTGAATGTAAGGTAGCGCCTCCAATAAGCCTCGCAGCTACGCCAGTTGGCGCTGCCAACACAATGACTTTGCCGTTGGGAGTATGGATAAGGCGACACGACGTGGAAATGGATAAGACAATTTTTTTCTATGGGATATTGAATACTACCGTTATATTTTTTTCAATACACTTACTCGAAAGCTGGTTCATATCGCACTACGATTAGGTTCACAATGCAATGTATTTCACACGCGTGCGATTTTTTATTTTCCAACACGTGTGCGGGAATAAAAATTGCCACAGATAACTATACTTAAACAGATACCTATACTTAGTCCAAATTGGTTCAATGCATCTATTCACACCGTCTCGCGCCAGAGACGGTCCTGTCTATTCGAAGATGATTTTTTTTTAATCGCGGCAAAGGTCTTTACGGCGTTAACATTTTTGGAATATTTAAATAATGTTTATAATATACTCGTAATACCATGATTATTAAAGATAACGTTTATGAACAAATTAACATTTATTTGTGTTCTAAACTCAAAAATATTTGAATATTCTATTTTTTATGTTAGGCTGTTTATCGGCTTACGTATACCTTTGCTTCTCCTTCAACCTGGCAAAAGCAAAGCGCGAAAAAAAAAAGAAAATTAAATCAGTTTCCTAATAATTCATGACAAAAATATTTTTCGTTATTTTATTTTATTTCTGCAAAAGTGTATTGAAAAGCGTTGACACACGTACAGTTTGTCACTCGTGTGAGTAAAGTATGGCATGTCGTAAAGCAACCTAGGAGGTTGTCGTCTGCTTAACCGAACTTTTCTGTGGATGCCTCAATAAATTAAGGCCTCCAGCCAGGGCATAACACTGAAAAACTAAGCGACTACACGCTAAGGTCACACCCCTGTGGGGTACGGACCTTGGCTTAGGGCATCGTTGGGGGAGGACAGCAAAGGTCAGGCTGGATCGGATTAATATTATTATTAAGGGACTAATTTAAAGCTATAGGCCCAGCGGCGCGGGCTGGCTCGAGCAAGCGTCGGCGCGGGGATGGACGGCGGTCGGAATCTGTATTTGTGTGCTACAGTGCTGGTGGCCCTACTACTCTCCTGGAGGAGGGTTGTGGCGTTTTCGGGAATGGAGTGAGTATGCCTCAGTTGGCGAAACCTACCTATGCGGGAAGGAGTGTATCGGGTGACCGCTGCGCTGCAATCAAGGGGAGTAGGGTGGTTAATAGCAGAATCGAAGAAACGCTTTGAGAGGCGTTTCATGAACTGCTGGATGTTGGACATTTTGAGATCTAAGTGTGGATTTAAGTAGCGAACATAGAAGTTCCCATGACCTTTCTAAGGAAACTGTTCTGGAGGGCCTGCGATCTATGGAGATGGTGTGACTTAGCGTGTGCGACGATGACGCATGGGTTATTATGGGACTGATTACATGCACTTGAGCGACAGTTTGCTGCGTGCGGTCAATATAAAATGGAGTCTGTCGAGAGCGAAAGAGGCGTGCGTACGAGCCGTCCTTATGTGCTCACTGAAAGTAAGGTGATGGTCAAGGATCACACCTAGGTATTTGGCTCGCTTCTCCTAAGGGATCGGCTTGCCATACATAGAGTAACCATGGAGTTTCTTGCCGGCTCTTCTCCATAGGAAACGACCAATTGGAACCGTGCACCTAGCTTCTGACGTTTCATAAGTGCCCATGTAGGCTTTTGTGAAATAAAAAATATTTTGATTTGATTTGTGTACGAAGGCTGGTCGTTATAGCATAATTTGTGTACGAAGTAAAGCTAAGTAGGTACTTACGTATTTTTTTTTTCATAATCTCAGCCAACCCATCCCCTGGGACTCGAGGTGGCCTTGCACAAGTCCGAGGCCATGTGTTTTTATGGTCCTCGGAACCCGCCACTGTCGGGTTCCCAGATAACGGCGGGAGGAGTTCACATCGGTGTCGAGTCGACGATGAAGTACTTGGGACTCGTCCTCGACAGCCGCTGGAACTTCGTGGAGCACTTCCGACGTTTGGCTCCCAGACTGGAGAGGGCCGGGGCTGCTTTGAAGCGGCTTCTGCCCAATCTAGGGGGTCCAAACGCCTCCTGCCGGAGGCTCTACGCAGGGATCGTGCGGTCCATGGCCCTTTATGGGGCACCGGTGTGGGCGCGTTCACTGAGGCTGCGACCAGCCCAGCGGTTGAACGCGTCCCAAAGGGTCATGGCCATCAGGCTGGTACGGGGCTACCGCACGGTCTCCCGTGAGGCGGCGAGCCTCCTTGCCGGACTGCCGCCGTGGGATCTGGAGGCAAAAGTCCTCGCGCACATTTGGGAGTGGCGCGAGGAGGTGAAACGCCGGGGTGAAACTCCGCTGCCGCGAGAAATCGTGGCACAGCGGACGGAGCTCCGGCGGGATCTCATGGCGGCATGGAGAGTGCGATTGTCGCAACCCAGCGCTGGGCACGCCACAATTGTGGCGATAAGTCCCCTCTTTGAGGAGTGGCTAGAGAGGTGCCACGGCGTCCTCACCTTCCGCCTGACGCAGGTCCTCACCGGACACGGTTGTTTCGGGAGGTTCCTGTTCAGGATAAAGCGGGAGGAAACGCCCGGGTGTCACCACTGTGTGGGTCGCCCGTAGGACACGGTGGAGCATACGGTGGAGGTCTGCCCGGCTTGGGCGGAGCACCGCCGTGTCCTCACGGAGGCGATCGGCGGCGGCGATCTCTCGCGTCCAGCCCTGGTTCAGGCCATGGTTCGGAGCGAGAGTGCATGGGAGGCCGTCACCTCCTTCTGCGAAGCAGTAATGCTCGCGAAGGAGGAGGCGGAACGCGTGAGGGTGAGGCAGGGTTCGCGCCCTCACGCTCTTAGCCGCCGCAGGAGACGGCCCGGGCGTCGGGAGTCGCAAGCCGATTTCCGGCCACGGAACCGCGGGCCTGCGGACGGTGAGCGATAGGTAGCTCGCCGTCCGATAAGGACCAGGCCCGGGTCGACGGCGCGTTGTGTTTCACGCGCGCCTCAAAGAGATGTCAGCACCAACTGACGGGGTCCGTTAGGGCCAATGCCTGCCAGGGTTGCGAGTTTGTCCGAAAGGGATATCGTGGCCCTGGCACACAGGCAACGGAAGGAACACGGGTGGGTTTTAGTGAGTAAAAGTCTGACACGCCCTCCCGCTCAGCCCAGAGCGGGAGAAGTTATTTGATAATTTCCCACCCAGAAAAAAAAAAAGCCAACCCATCCCCGAAGAAATCGGTAACTAAACATCGATAGAATATTTTTTACAATTTTTCTACGACACTTTTTCGTATCAGAAAATGATGATGTTGATTATGATGATGTATTTATTAGCCTACTTAAAAAAAAGAAGGATGTTATGCATTCGGCGAGTTTTTTGTGATGTTAAAGAGTATAAATTATTATCTTTAATATAAAATCGGATCTATATCTACGCGATCAGTTGCACGATATGAAAATGTGTGTTTGTCTCTATTTCAATGAATAAAATTGCTGTAGCTAGCTTCCCAAGCAGGCTGACCTCTCCCACGCACCGCCACATTGACAAAAGTCAAAGTCAAATTATTTATTTCAAATAGGCACATAAATGGCACTTTTGAACGTCAAAAATTACAAATAAAATAGAATTGATTCTAGTCGCCCCTTCCAAAAGGTAGCTACGTATGGAGAAGAATGGGCAAGAAACTCCACCGTTACTCTTTTAAAAATGTTTTACAATATTTTGTATAGGTACATCAATTATATAATCAGACACAACAAGGTTCTCTATTCCTCGCATCCAGCGGATTCCTGCAGTCTTCACAAGGTCATCGGTCCACCTTGTGGGAGGCCTTCCATCGCTACGTCTTCCGGTACGTGGTCACCACTCCAGAAACATTCAGACCCACCGGCCATTTGTTCTGCGAGCAATGTGCGCCCACTGCCACTTAAGATTGGCAATTTTTAGGGCTATATTGGTTACCTGTATTACCAGCTTATAATTGATGGAAAAAGGGAAGGAATGACAATCCTTATAGCTTTTATTGTGATGTACTTTTAGATCTAATTTAAGTGTCATTGTAATTCATTATCACAAAAAAAGTTTTTGTTTTTTGTTTATCTTTGCTGGACTTTGTCATGTGCTATGAATCAGATATAAATCGAAACTATAATCTACATGTCATGCAAATCTCCATGGACCTGGGTTTGATTCCTAGGTCGAGCAATATTCCACCATTAGGCCTTTTTCAGTTTCAGTTCCGTTTGGTGCCGGACGTAAAGAATAGCACCATCCCATTTCTTCCCGTGGGTGTCGTAAAAGGCGACTAAGGGACTTACTAGAGAATGGGCAGCAGCGTTCTCTATGCGTTTTTAAAACCATACTGCGATCGCCAACCCGCCCGCCAAGCCTGGCGATTATGGCAAATCCCCCACCTTTTTGGAGGGGGGGGGGGGGGCTATGTGCAGCAGTGGATGTCTTTCGGCGGGAAATGATGATCATGATGAGGCCTTTTTCAGTAGCAGCTGGAAGTTTGGATTTGTGCCTAAAAGATGGCCAGGATCGAAGGCGGTCGCATAGGTACACTGAAGAAAAAGAGTGTTTGCTTTAACAAACATCTTGTTTAATGTGATCACGCATCTTGACTCCATACGAGCCTAACAAGATCTTGACTTCTGAAACTAGGAGAACTTTGTTAAATTATCATAGTTCCGTCAACTAAGTAATTAGTTAGTTTAATTACGGGTAGTTATTTAATTTAAACTCAAATGTTGGTCTGTTTAAGAATGATGTAATGCTAACAAGTTGCTTGTTACCATCAACTAAAATTATTATTTGATTTAAAAAAGTGAAGAAGTAAAATCAAACAAAGCATGTATGATGTAACAAAGACCGGTGATTATTCTGTACATGTCACTTTGTCGATATAAATAAAATGAATTTGTTCTGGCAAATATGCTATCTTGTTTATAGTAAATAAATAAATAGTGTTTTTTTTTTCAAAACGTTGCCCCACACTAAGAATTTCTCCTGTATTGTGGATGCGTTTACAAACATTTAAATTCACATACACAAACAGCCAGACCCGGAACACCTACTTGTAGGTCATACAAATATTGGTTCCGCGCGGGAATCGAACCCGCGACACGCAGCGCAGCAGTCAATCGCTTAATTAACTGCGCCAACCGTGCCGTCCGATTCCAAACATTTCAATGCCAACTAAGAGAGTTGATTCCAAACATTTTAATGCCAACTAAGAGAAAATGTATCTTAGTTAGCTCGCATTTTTTTCAGTGTACTAACCGGTGCAAAATAGATGTAAATTAATAGAAATTACTTCAAAAGATTATGTAACTAATGCATTCTAATCGCTACAAAATCAATCTGCATAGCCTTACTACTACATCTGTCGAGGTTGGCTTCCAGTCTTACCCGATGCAGCTCAATACCAGTATTTAACACGGAGTGACCTCCACGCGATACCCCTTGGTAAGACTGGTTGTTAGTCTTACACGTCTGACTACCCGTAACGTCTGACAAAGATCTACGAATGACAGCCGGGATCAACGGCTTAAGACGCTGACAACAGCTAAACCGCGGTCGCTGTCAGAGTGCATACAGGAAAGAGAAGCGCGAGGAGACAATGCTTGTAATTTATTGCAAAATATGAAGCAATTATCTATTGACTCAAAAATGAGTTGAGTCATCGAAAATAAAAAACAACCCAGTTCTGCATACAAATAAAGGCGTTGTAGACGCCTTTATTTGTATGCAGAACCAGCACGACACGCGACGCGACACAAAGGCCCTGTGTGTCGCGCGACGAGCGGCGCCTTTGTGTCACGTCGCGATGCCTCCAGAGATTTGTATGACTTACAAGTAGTTGTTCCGGGTATGGCTGTTTGTGTATGTGAGTTTGAATGTTTGTATATGTACCCACGATACAGGAGAAATTCCTAGTGTGGGGTAACGTTTATTTTTAAAAGAAAGTAAAGGGTTAGTTTATCTTTAATTTGTATCGTTTTTTTTTTCTAAACGTGTTTTCGTAACAGCCAGGTTCTGAGAAATATGTTCAAGAATAACATACCTATATTTTTTCCACTACCACAAACTATATAGATTTGGCAATTTATTTTGTTTAAGACAAGCCTACTTTTATCATTTGCGTCTTGTCAGCGCCTTAACGTACTTTCCGAGCCATGGAGGGATCAGGATAGTTAATAAATGGTTCACTAACCAACCGCGGCTAACGTAGTTTAACCTTAAACTTTGATCAACCCGTGTGGCTATTATATTTTTGCCACGATTCCCTCAATCTGTACAATGTAAATGCTAATAAATGTAAATAATATATTTTTTCCGAAAAAAAAAAAACGGTATTTTTTATGTAGTTGTTCTCAGATAAGACCCTTTCACGGTCTTTTGCGATTCTGTCTAGCCATGCCAGCCAGTTCAAGATTAGATTATATGAAAAACAAGGTTTAGAATGGTTACCAATCCATGGAATGGTCGCAGCACGAGTAGCATGACCTCGCAGAACGATACGATCAGTTGTTATTTTTGACATAAGTCCGTCCGGTAGGCATAATAATCAGTCTTCCTCTGTGAAAAGGACTGGGCCATAATCTACCCCGCGGGTCCAGTGCGGGTTGGTAGATTTCACATAATTATCTCCGATGTAGGTACATATTTTGACATGAGTCCGTACGATAAGCATAATAATCACTCTTCCTCTGTGAAAGGGACTGGGCCATAATCTACCACGCGGGTCCACTGCGGATTGGTAGATTTCACATAATTATCTCCGATGGACATATTTTGACATGAGTCCGTCCAATAAGCATAATAATCAGTCTTCCTCTGTGAAAAGGACTGGGCCATAATCTACCACGCGTTTCCAGTGCGGGTTGGTAGATTTCACATAATTATCTCCGATGTACATATTTTGACATAAGTCCGTCCGATAAGCATAATAATCACTCTTCCTCTGTGAAAGGGACTGGGCCATAATCTACCACGCGGGTCCACTGCGGATTGGTAGATTTCACATAATTATCTCCGATGGACATATTTTGACATGAGTCCGTCCAATAAGCATAATAATCAGTCTTCCTCTGTGAAAAGGACAGGGCCATAATCTACCCCGCGGGTCCAGTGCGGGTTGGTAGATTTCACATAATTATCTCCGATGTACGTATTTTGGTTCTAGGACATGCCAGTTTCCTTACGATGTTTTCATTCCCCGATATGAGAGCAGCGGTGATGAAATAAATTAATGAAAAGTCGTGGTTTTGAACCCAGACTTTATGCCTGCCTGGGTTCAAAACCAGGACCCATCAGTCAGGGTCGTTACCATTGGGCCACGTTTCCTCTTCGATCAACTATTAAAAATCAGTAAACAATTGGAACAGTGATCATGAAGTTTCAAGTTCCAGAAGACAACAGGGTGTTAAGAAAAGGAACAGACATTGCAGGACTTGCAGCGTACTTTCCGAGTTTACATACATACATAAACTCACGCCTTCTTCCCATGGGGGACAACAGACACTATAGAACGCCACCTGCTGCGCTCATTATATAACTACTCCTTTTGCTTCGTTTACATTCATACATCTGGCTATACACGCACGCCGGTTGCGAGTACTACGTACCTGACCTTTCTGAAGAACATCTCTAATCATATCTCTATGATGACGGATGGTTTTTCCTATAATATTGATGTTAAAATACATAGAGAACGCTGCTGTCCATTTTCTAGAAAGTCCCTTAGTCGCCTTTTACGACACCCACGGGACGAAATAGGGTGGAGCTATTCTTTACGTCCGGCACCACACGGAACACGACGATGTTAATATGAGGTAATTAATTGTTCTACTAATTATATGAGTAATAAAAATAATCGAACATGTATGATATCATCAACCGTACCTATCGATAAAATTCTTAAAAACATTATTATGACGCACCAAATCGTTCAGCTTTTTTAAAACATATAGGTACAAAATGTTCGCTATCTAAATATCTAATATCAGGTGATTAAGTTAATTGTAATTTGGATAAGATATACCCGTTTATAAAGAGATAGATAAATTATTATTGGCGACGGTTATTCCTGTTTCGAACCAGCGCGACAATGGTATGTCTTTTTTTAAATTTATTATCAAATTAAAAGACAAAAAAAAGTTTAAATATTTTGAGATATATTTTCAATAGTGATAATATAATTATTCTACAAAACTAAGGATGTTAGAATCATTTACAAAGGAAGTATTGTAGTTAGATTTAATTGTTACGCAATCGTTTTGATAAAAGTGTTTTTCGGGTTCCGTAGTTAAACAAGGAACCCATAAAGTGTCGTCATGTCCGTCGGTCTGGCTTAGCCCACAGACTCTTAGTACGGGAAACGCTAAAAAAATTTTTTTAGTGTTCCTTCCTTATACGTAAAGTTGAGATGATATTTTTTTTCTCGTATCGATATCGTTGGATGGCCTTTTAAAAATATTAAGGGTCTGTGAAGACCATTTTTCGTTTCAGAGATCCGTTTGCGTAATATTAAGCTTTAAATGCAAATTTTAGTTAGAGTCAAGAGCGCCCCTGCCAGCTAAATGATTGTTTTTGAACATGTGAAAAAATTCATGGCAGTAGAACATTATAATGAAATTAAAAGGAAAACTATCACAGCTAAGTAGGCTTTACAAGTACAGCAGTTACGAGACGCAGATATATGCCAGTGACCTTGAGTGGTTAGCTGGCGTGTTCTGTACTGAGCTCACGCAACGCGTCGTACGTTCAGCCAGTAATAGGACTCGCCCATCAAGGAGCGCTGTCGCCAATTTGATGCATTTTTTTTTTTATACACAAAACAAAAGATATTTTAATAAAACGCGTATACTAAAAGATCAATAATTAAATTATCTTTAAATTGGTGAAGGTTTCAGAAAAATACGCTTGGTAGATTTTGCGCCATTCTCAGTTTTTTATCCGCGTTAGAAATAACTCATATTCACATATTAAGTTATTGAAAAAATGCTTAATTTAACATATTATTATACTTTTTTCAAATCATTAACACTACACGTGATCTTAAGTATAAAATCATTAAAAGTCAGTTATCGTCGCCTTAATATTACGCAAACGGATCCCTGATTCAAAAAATGGTCTTGACAGACCCTCAATATTTTTGAATGGCCTGACCACATCATGATAGACTTGAAAAAAAATACCATTCCCACTTTAAGGCTTCTACATACCAGCGCGACTTGTCGCGCGACGAGACACGGCACAAAGGCCCCGCGTGTCGCGGGACGAGCGGTGCC
Source organism: Tiliacea aurago (assembly GCA_948098905.1). NCBI lineage: Eukaryota > Metazoa > Arthropoda > Insecta > Lepidoptera > Noctuidae > Tiliacea > Tiliacea aurago. Next base: position 24,579,728 of record OX402582.1, read on the forward strand.
TTTGTGTCGCGTCGCGTCGCGAGACAATTCACCCCGGTATGTAGAAGCCTTAAAGTGGGAATGGTATTTTTTTTCAAGTCTATCATGATGTGGTCAGGCCATTCAAAAATATTGAGGGTCTGTCAAGACCATTTTTTGAATCAGGGATCCGTTTGCGTAATATTAAGGCGACGATAACTGACTTTTAATGATTTTATACTTAAGATCACGTGTAGTGTTAATGATAATGTTAGCCTTTACGTGTAAGGGAGATTTTTGTTTTTTTTTTTTGTCGGCGTGATTAATATGTATGTATACCCATGCCAAAATACATTTTTATAGTCCTAAGAGTCTCTGAGCTAAGCTGGGGACAGACAGACAGACGGACATGGCGAAACTATAAGGGTTCTTGGTTGTCTACGGAACCTTGAAAAGTGTTCATGTACTTTATGTGTAGTTATTGAAAGTTAGTATTAGTTACTAAACCGCATTTCTGTCATGCGCCTAATTATTTTGGACACGAAGTAACATTCTTCATCTAATATTTTTGTTTAGAACTCTCGAATGTCTAAATTTGTAGTTTTACCTAAGCCTTATCATATTTATTAATTTTTATAGGCGAGTCGCTGGTTAAACCTCCTTCTGGGGGTAGCCCTACTGCAGGGCGCTTTATCCTTTGGTCCCATCAACGAGACGGACGAAGAATGGATCGAATACAGAAACTTGCTGAGGAATGTCGATTACCGTCTTTCTCGAAACACACGCCCTGTACACTACCAAGTTCACCTGACACCACACTTAGCGCCTGGCGACAATCAATTTACGTTCGACGGCACTGTGGCCATCACGATTGCGCCACAAGTAGCCAACCTGAACCAAATTGAACTTCACTGCAATGATTTAACCATCGATACTGTGACCGTCGCGCTTTCCACTACCCCTGCTACTAACATAGTTACACCGGGTCAGACCTTCACATGCAATGAATTCAGCATTTTCCGAATTAATACTACCCCGCTTTTGCTAGTGGGCCAACAATACATCGTCACCATTGCATTCAGAGGCAACCTGCAAACAACCATGAGAGGTTTTTACAGGAGTTGGTATATTGACGCTGCTGGTACTAGAAGGTAAGCGGCCAATCTTTTTAGTTTAAATATATTTAATTTCTATTTCATGTACCGGGTCTAAAACATTGCTACGTACTATAAATGCAGGTTATATAAGGTGTAAAAATGCTTTTGTTGCCCATGGTACTACCAGTATTACTACCAGTAGTACCACGGGTAAAAAAAAATCCCGTCGAACTACCAAGCGATCCAGTAGTACCACGGGAACTTTTTTTTTACCCGTGGTACACTCTTTAATCGACATTTAATTTTCATAGTTTAACCTTGTAACTTTGACATCTGTCCCTTTGACACTACTCTCTTTGACTTTTGCTAATTAGAAATTTCCCTACCTTAACACTGGTGTGAAAGCTCAAAGTGAAGGTGGGTCAACCATGATCATTTTAATAATAAATTTAGGTATTTTAAGTACATACATGTTTTATTTATAATAATATCATAGAAGTCGAAGTAAAACAATTAAAATAATTAAATTCGTAGAATAGGACTTTAAATATTTGCAACCTAAAGAAATAAACTTCCTGGCCTTTTTTGACCATCGATAAACAAAAATAAATGCCGCTAATACAAATATTATTTATTTCCTTTTGTTACACAAAAAATATTAACTTAGTCCTAGGAATGAGAGAGAAAGTACACGTTAATGTATGTGTTTATTATAACGCACTTTTTTATGTGCATAACCAACTGTTATTTCTCCCGATAAAAGTTGTAATAAAATGTGCCATAAATTGTCATTATTTATGATATAATATTTTCGTCTTTTGTTTTTTTTTTGCTAAAAGACCTAAATTTATTATTAAAAATGTTCATGGTTGACCCACTTCACTCTGAGCTTTCACACCAGTGGGTAGGAAAATTTTGAATTACCAAAAGTCAAAGAGAGTAGTGTCAAAGGGATAGGTGTCAAAGTGACAATGTCAAACTATGAAATGTCGATTATGAGTGTAACACGGGTAAAAAAAAACCTTCCCGTGGTACTACTGGATCGCTTGGTAGTTCTACGGGATTTTATTTTACCCGTGGTACTACTGGTAGTAAACCACAGGCAACAAACGTAAAAATGTAATATAACATCAATGTAGTTGCTAATTCTTCAACATTAATAAATTAAAAAGCTCTCGTGAGTTTGATTATAGGTAGGTATTATATTATAAGTATGAATTTACAGAAAGGAAAAATTTTATGAACAATCAATATGGTATTAAAATAGTAATGTGAATTTTTCGTTAGTTAATCATTAACAAAATTGTTTAAGTCTCGTCCAACGGAGCGAATTACAGTGGCTAATTAGAAGCTTCAATCGGCTTATTTTCAAAAACAATATTATTTTCTCCTTTTAACAAAAAAAGGTAAAATGTAAATATTTTTTTTAGATGGATGGCTACCACCCAGTTCCAGCCCGGTCATGCTCGGCAAGCCTTCCCATGCTACGACGAACCTTGGTACAAGGCCACCTTCGATATATCTATAACCAGAGACATTGAAGGTTTCAACCCCACCATATCAAACATGCCGATCGCAAGCTCCGATGCCACGTAAGCATAACAAGTACACATAATATTTGTCATCACAAAAAAAAAAAACAAAAAAATGCCTACACCTATCCACTTCTTTATTTGCGTTGACAAAATAATGAGAACTTTCATTTCCAATTCACAAGTGAAACAACCGAAATTCTTTTCAGAGTCGGAAACGGAAAAATAAGAGAGAATTTCCATAGAACACCTAGTACTTCTACGTACTTGCTGGCTTTCATCGTATCCGGCTACGTACAAGTAGCTACAAACAACAATGACTTTAGACCTTTCCACATTTACGCTCGGGAGAATATTGGTAATACCGGAGCATACTCCTTGGCTATTGGAGTGCCTCTTCTGGATGTTATGGAGCGGTATACCAATTTTCCTTACTACTCAATGGCTCCAAACATGAACATGAAGCAAGCTGCAATCCCAGATTTCTCAGCGGGTGCTATGGAAAACTGGGGTCTTTTGACCTACAGGTAAAGTTTATCTATATCATAATATTTTTACCAAACAAAACTTGATTAACTAATAAACTAATCACTGTTTAGTTTGATAGCCCTTTACCGAATTCCTGTGCTAACAATTCCATTTTATTATTTCCCGCAGGGAGGCTCTCATTCTCTACGACCCTGAAAATAGCAACAATTTCTACAAACAACGTATAGCCAATATTATTTCTCACGAAATTGCTCACATGTGGTTTGGAAACCTCGTCACTTGTGACTGGTGGGATAACCTCTGGCTAAACGAAGGATTCGCTAGATTCTACCAGTTCTACTTGACTGCCATAGTAAGATATATATTATTAGAGCTCCTTACTTAAAAGGAAAATGGAATCTTTATTTATAATTCATTGGTAAAAACCTACAAAGACCCTAGAAATATTTATTATTATTCCCATGGTAATATTATAAAAGATCCAAGTCTTGCTTATCCTCCACACATTCTATATATATTAATCGAATACTTTGTACTTGTATAAAATAAGAGGTGCATGAATGCATACGAGTATCAACATTTTAAATTCTTTCTATTTATGTATTTTATTTTTAGTTTAAATATTTTAAAATCTAATTACCAGGTCTCACCAGAAATGGGTTTTGAAACTCGTTTCATCACCGAGCAGGTGCAAGTATCCTTGCTCTCGGACGCCGCTAGCTTTGCTCATCCACTCACTGACCCCACCGTGTCCGACCCAGTAGCGGTCAGTGCTCACTTTTCACAAATCACCTACGGGAAAGGAGCCAGCGTCCTCAGGATGACACAGCACTTGCTGGGCAACGACACATATGTGACCGGTCTTAGGAACTATTTGAACACCAAGTAATAATAAACATTTACTGACATTTTTATTTTTTTGATGCCATACGACTTTTATCAATTGCTATTGAGATTTCAAACATATAGTTACAAACGTTTATATTTATTTTTATTTCTCCAGTCAATTTTCTACCGCTGAGCCTTCACATTTGTTCCTTGCTTTGGACGCTGCTGCCACCGCAAGCAGTGCTCTGGTTAATTATGGTGGTATCACCATCAACGAGTACTTCAGTTCCTGGAGCTTGAAAGCTGGACATCCTGTGTTGACTGTCACCGTAAATCACGTTACTGGAATCATGACTCTTCAACAAGTAGGTTTAATGAGACTCGCCGATTCCCAAGAGAGCCACTATTAATAATTTATTTTAACTTTATGCAATGAACAAGTACACATGACTTAGTGTCTTTCGCTTCTTTCTCTACCAGTCAACCAAGGGTAGCATATGGAAATTGTACATATCTCATTAGTAAAGAATTTCTGGAAAGAAAATCAACGATGCGTCAAAATTAAACGCAAGTCAGTTAAATTCAGTCAACCAATCACAGTAGTTGACGCGCGCTTGACAGTTAGTTTCCTTATTTTTGTGTTGATTTTCATCCGAAAAACCGGGCTTATCTATCGGGTTTCTGGAAATTGTATTGGTTTCATTTCTAAACTGCTTACACAATAAATTTTACTTTTTAGTCCCGTTTCTTCCGCGATGCTGGTCAGCCCGCGAGCACAGATCTATGGGACATTCCTATTACTTGGACTAGAGGCGGAAATCCTGACTTCGAAGACACTAAGCCTTCTCAGATCATGAGAACTGGAGAATTGACCATCAACAGAGGAAGCCTTGGAATGGAATGGGTTATTTTCAACAAACAACAGTCTGGTAATTTATTTTTAAACAAGCAGTATTAATTCTTATTTTTTTATTAATAGAATATATTATGAGACTAAATGAAAACTTCTCAATTATTTAAAAGTTCTGTTTTTAAACTGGTGAATATTTTTAGGTTTCTACAGGGTGAACTACGATGATACCACTTGGGCTCTTATCACTCAGGCTCTTAGGGGTAGCGATAGGCTGGCAATACACGAATACAATCGCGCCCAGGTATGTACTAATCACCCCTTATAAGTACCATTATACGAGTAAGGGCCGATTTTTCCAACGTCAGATGACTTATCTGGGAAATAAAATTGACGCCTAACAAAACTGTAAAACGTTCAAATTGTTCCTCGTATCATTCATCATCATTTCAGCCGAAAGACGTCCGTCCACTGCTGAACATAGGCCTCCTCTAAAGGCATGGTTTGCCATAATCGCCACGCTTGGCAGGCGGGTTGGCGATCGCAGTATGGTGTTAAAATACATAAAGAACAATAATGCTGCCCATTCTCTAGTAAGTCCCTTACTCGCCTTTTACGACACCCACGGGAAGAAATAGGGTGGTGCTATTCTTTACGTCCGGCACCACGCAGACATATGAAGATTCGTCGTGTAAAGATATTTAATAATAATACCAGCCAATTATTGTCATATTGCAGGGAAAAGGCCTCATCTCATATAGAGAAGGCACGGGCAAAGATCACCACGCTTACCTCCAGACGGGTTGGCGAATTCAGACTTATATTAACTATAAGTCCAGGTTTCCTAAGGATCCCATCCCATCCTGAGGAAACCCATATTTATAGTTGGACCTTGACCGATGTCAGTAATGTCCAAGATAAAAGCAGAAAATACAAATATTAATTCAAAAGTCACATTGGTACTTGACGTGTGTCCGTGTGGTGCCGGAATCAAAGAATAGCACTGACCCATTTCTTCCCGTGGGTCGTAAAGGGCGACTAAGGGACTAATTTCTAGAGAATGGACAGCAGCGTTCTCTATGCATTTTAACACCATACTGCGATCGCCAACCCGTCTGCAAAGCGTGGCGATTATGGCAAACCCCCCCATTGTGCCCCCTATGTCCAGCAGTGGACGTCTTTCGGCTGAAATGATGAATGAGGATGATTGGTACTTGCCCAGATTTCATCCGTACATGAGAGGCGAAGCCTTAACTACTGGGCCATCACGACATAAATATATTTGGCGTTGCAAAATTCAACCTTAAAGATAGAGAATTTATCAGTAGCAGACCGGATTGGTTATTATAATATTAAGAGTAGGATAGGATCTTTAGAGGGGATCTAAGGGCCCGGACACGTGTTGACGACGATAAATTTTTCGAAATGTGTTTTAAAATTGATACGGGTTTATGCATATTCTTTTATTTCTAGATCGTCGATGACGTATTCCTGCTCGCCAGATCTAGCAGGATGACCTACAACAGAGCGTTTAGCATCCTTTCCTTCCTGAGATTCGAAGACCAGTACGCTCCTTGGGATGCTGCCATAACTGGATTCAACTTCGCTCTTAGAAGATTGGCTCACGACAATTTTGCCCTAAGCAGACTGAGGGTAAGCTCATTTTAATTAAGACGTAGGAAAGTACAAAATTCTTCTACGATTTTTAAATGTAGCTTGTTATCATTGATATTTTACGAATTGATGAATATAATATGTATTAATAATCTCCTTTTAGAATGAAATCATTGACTTGAGTACGGCGATTGTAGCCCGCCTGGGCTACAACGAGCCAGAAAATGGCGGTACTTTCATGGATGATCTCCTCCGCATGCATGTGATGACTTTCCTCTGCAACGTTGGACACCAGGGTTGCATCACTGCAGCCAGAGCAAGCTTCCAGACCTGGAGGAATGGTGGACGGTAAGTGCGACAGGTTTTTTCCACAATGAAACGGAGATATCACGAAGAAGTACCTACAGTCCGAGACAAAAGCCAATTAACAATTCAAATTCAGTTTGTAACATTATAATTATTAAGCTAATTATTATTAAAAGAACTCTAGCTATTTTATGAAATGCTGTAAAATAATGTTAAAAAAAAAGTGTTAATTTAGATGATGTGTAAAAGCAGTGGTAAACGACTTTCATCGCTGACCATACCTAAAAATAATAATATACTTGATATGCGATATATCTTGATACCTAATGTCCTCTGTCTTTTTTTACAATAGCATTCCACCTAACATGCGTCCATGGGTATACTGCAACGGTCTCCGCTACGGAACTTCTGAAGATTTCGACTTCTTCTGGAACCAATACCTCGGAACAAACTTGGCTAACGAGCAGGTCGTGATGATTGCAGCAGCAGGCTGCACTCAAGACCAGCCCAGCTTGAACAGATTCCTCGCTAATATTGCTATTGGATCAGATGATAACACTATTGTTAGAGCTCAAGACTATAGCACCGCTATTAATTCAGCTGTTACTAGCAACGAATACAACACTATGAGAGTTTTCCAATGGCTGCAGGGTAATCTCCAGAGAGTCAGTGACACGTAAGTAAAATGCTGTATTACTACTTTTTAATTTAACTGGTATTATCTGGTATAATTTACTTTTGTCTCTTCTAGGAAGTGGTTAGATTTGAAAAAAGAAGATTGCCTCTAAATCTGCACTCACCTTTTCTTCTTCCAATATTTGGTTATACCAGTTATTATAAACTTACTGAAGCGCAGCTAGATACGCTAGAGCAAATGTTTTTTTATGTAATGACCATGTTTCGAAATTTTGCATTAAGCTCTAGTGGTTTTGTTTGGTAGATATAACCGTCTACTACAATAGCGTGACTGTCTTTCATATACTGCAAATTAATAACAAAATATTGTATTTATTTTAAAACCAGCACATGGTTTGAGCCACGTAGAATAAATTCTCTATTCAATGGGACGCAAACTTGAGACACATAGCGACGGACAAGTTGAATGCAATAATTCAACGAATTTTAAAGATACAAATGGGGTATCCGATTTCTAATCGCAGCACACAATACCAGTGCCAACATCTGGTTACCATAGGTTGGGCCCAAGCTATTCAAACGAACCCTTGAAACAATTGAGAAATGGTATAAAAAGGCAGCAATAAAAATATTCTGCGTATACCTTTAGTATGGGGAAAAAACTGATTGATGCAAGAAGTCAGGACAGTTTGCTTGAGACGAGGGAAGAATGCGGTCGAATTAAGATTCCCTAGGAGTGTTAGAATTCAGTTGATAGCAATGAGACTATGTCTCTGTGGTGAGATCGTTTTAGTGAGAGTGTTATTATATACAATAACACGTTAAATAATAAGTGAAGTGTTTGACTGCACTGTTTTAAGACTGTTTTAGACTAGTATTAATGTAAGTAGTCTGTAAGGCATGTGAGTGTGTTTGTGAACGTTTAAGTGAGTGTGTTTGTGAACGTTTAAGTGAGTGTTTACTACTTTATGCCTCTTTATTCCTTTCTATGGCATGATCGTGGTATACTACACCTGCGTTTGGTTCTGGGGACTCGGAGAAAGCTTTCTATTGGGAATGACACTTGCAAAGAGGCTAAACGACTACTCTGCCAACAGACTATAGACAACCACAACTAAGAAATGACATTTAAGGCAGTCACACCGCTTAAGGAAGGCTGAACCGAATCAATACTCCAAACTCGTTAGGGCTAATTTGAGCTATAATGCTACTTTGTATTGTTTACAAGTACAAATCAACCAAACGTTAGTGATGTTTACCTACTTGCTATGGACCAACTGTCTGCAGGTTGCTTTAGATTGCACTTGATGTACGTACATTTCCCGGGATGGGTAGGCTTCACTAAATATCCCAAACTGATAGCCGTTCTAAGGAACAATAGGAATCATGTCTCGTTAAATGACACTCCGCCCCCGTAGGCCACTTATTGATAGAAAAAAAAAAAATCTTTAGCGAGATACGCAAATTTTGAACACCAAGATAGAAACGCCCCGTTCCCGTCCCTTAGTCTAAGACGGTCGCACGGCTGCCGATTACACTGCAAGCATTGTCTAAACGGGGTAGATTAAGGAAGTATAAAGTGACGATTTACGATGCGGTATGCTTGTGCTAGATTTGTATTGTTTTAGTAAAGGGTAAGTAGGCCATTATAAAAGGTTATTTACTACAGTACGCGTCCAGTACTTCTGGAAACGTGTCTCGCTCAATGGCAAAGGAACTTTGCAGTCCTCTGCCTTAGAATTGAGTAAGACATGCTAGAGTTTAGGGAACGTAGCCTCCTGGAACCGCAGCATGTCCTCTCTAGGTTAAGACTGGTGGTACACGTACAACGTATCAGCTGTTGTAAAGGGTGGGTTTCCAGATTATTGTTAGGAAATTCCTTAACGTAACTCAAAGTAATGTATTCTTCAACGCAAGCATTACGTGTCCCTCCTTGTCCTAGCTCTCTGATTCAAGACATAGTTCATGATAGTTCATTACAATCGGTGGGAGGGTGACCAGTCTGGGACGAGCCCTACAGAACTGTGAAACCGACCTAAACTCTAATAATAACAGAATTAGGAAAAACGAAAATTGTATCAGCATGGGGTAATTTAGGAACAGTTACAATACGTATTGTACCTTATAAAAGTGTCGAGTCTATGTAAATTCAAGGAAAGTTTATTTGTTGAGTAGCTAATACGAACAAATTAGGTAATAATAGAATTATTTATTGTAATAATTATTTACATTTTGGATCGTACAATTTATTATTGAAATGCACTGTTTAATGTTGGCAGATTCTGATGTACTCGTAATACCTATTTATATTCACCACTTAATTATTTTTATTTTTAAATTACGGCGCTGTGGTAGTGAAACGCGTGTGCATGACAATGTTCTTTTTTTGAAGTTCATAAAGATACCACGAAATTAGTGAGAATGTGGCCGTTTGATGAGTAAGGAAAGGATCGAAAAAGCAAAGGAGTTGCTTAATGAAATTTAGTACAATATTATAACAGTCGTTTGGACGATATTATGGTTAATAAGACACCGGTTGATTTAATGTTGGCAATAAGCTAACTGTTTCAGAAACTTTTATAGAGGATTTATAGCATAGGTGTAGATAAAGCATATTCTATCATTGACGTTGACATTTATCTTCATTATAATTATTAAATATTATTCATTTTCATTCATTCATCATCATTATGCTTATTGATTGCAATTATTTTGTATTACAGAACCGGCGTTCTCAATCTTATGCTGACCTCGATCACAAACCGTCTATTGACTGATGCAGACATTAATGCGGTAAAGTTTTTTGCTACTACATGTGAATTCTTAGATATATATTATTTTTATTATAGATTTTTATGTTGACCTGTAAATAACTCCTCAACTATTTTTTAAGACCTACGTTTCTTACAATATCTAGAAAAAAAAATTAACTTTCCTTAACTTCTTCTCCTTAATTTCTAGGTGCGTGGTTGGCTGACTACAAACCAAGCAACAATCGGTGATTCAGCTTTCAATGCCGGTACAGCTGGTGTCACGAATTCAGTTAGTAACCTCAACTTTTATAGACAAAGGGTGAACGAATTCAATGTTTACTTCGATACGGGATTCGAGGATGAATTAAATCCCACTACGACTACACCTGCGCCTGCACCAACAGTGGCTGATACAACTACAACGACGGAGCCTACAACGACAACAACAACTGAGCCTACGACAACAGTAGAGACCACTACCCCTACAACTGAAGCCCCTACCACTACTACAACAGTTGCTCCGACAACAGAAGAGCCAACAACGACTCCCGTACCTGATTCAGCGAACATTGCTACTCTTAGCTTCGTCACCTTAATAGTGACACTTGTCATTAATATGACCTAAGTTTATAACTATTTTTAATAATATGAGTAATATAGACTATTTTTGTAAGAATATTTGTTAAATGAAGATAATATTTTTATATGTTTTAATAAAGCTATTTATTTGAGTCGATTGTATGGTGTTTGATTATTCAAAAACCTGGATTATACATCTTGAAAACAAAACTTAAATTTCGTGTTGGACAAACAAGCCTGGGACGGATAACAAATTCGATGGGAAGATTACGAATGACGTCATTATATTTAATTGATTAACAATGATAGGAACAGAAGTGTTTAGAAGTAAACCTACCAGTATCTACTTAGAGCCAATGACGAACCAAAATAAGATAGATTAGCGTATCAATATGAAGACGATTAAGATAATATAATTAGGGAATTATACCTTCATGATAATGTGCACACAGTTACGGTGGTCTAACTGATTGTCAGATTTGGATTATTATCTTCTTAAGCAGTTTGTGCTTGTTTTGTTATTATTGATAGGACCTACCTATGTTATTTGAGTATAACTCATCAACTAAGGGAGAATTCGACAACAATTTAATACCATAAAGGTCTAATCATGCGGATTTTTTTTGAATTTTTGGTTTTTCTTACACAAATTGTCAGATGTCAATGCTCACTATATTTTTAGTAACAACTTTATTGTACAATACCTACATTCTATGCGAGTAAATGATTTGATTTTTTTGTTTCATGGATAAAAGATATCGGACATTGGTAAAATGATCCCTAAGTTGTATTAACCGCCTTTATTTATGAACATTGTTTAAAGCTAAGATAAATTTTAACGTCAATAAACGTATGGTGACATTACCTTAACTTTAAGCAACTTATAAATAAATCCATTCAAATGAATCCACTAAGTCACCGCAGCCTTTTTTTTGTATAAATTTATTGGCAGAGATTCCCGTATCCACTACTAAATCTCTAAGCTCATCCTACCTACTGCTGCAGAGTCTTTACATAAAGAAAACGTTCCAGTTTGTGATTCCGAATTTAATTTCTCTTAATTCACCTGTAAAGATGTTATACAATCTTTCACACGTTATATGTTAAAAAGACCGCAGATCTATGAGATGATTCTGTGGACGTTGCTAAGTCGATTATAAACATTGTAGCACCTACTTTACCTTTTGTATATTTTTAATAATTTTGTTGACCGTGGTGAGTTTCCTGATCTTATAAAAAAACACTAAAATAATACCGTTGTTTACATCGGTAGTACATCGGACCCTACTAATTATAGACCAATTTCAGTGCTAACTAACTACCTTTAGTATTTTTTTTGAAAAACGTATTTTTAGATCAAATGCAAAGATTTTTTAATAAACATTACACAACATAACACGCCTTGTTTCTCCGAAGGGTTGGGCAGAGGTATACCTGTAGTAGGTACACCCACATTTTGCCAGTTATGTTTTAAGTCCCTTGTAATAGGGGGCGAGCTTATTGCCATCATTCGGGCACAAATCCAGACTCCGGGCTGCTACTGAGAAATTCCAGATAGAAAAACCCAATATCACTTTGCCCGATCCGAGAATTGAACCCAAGACCTCATGCTAAGCAGTAGCGCTTGCGACCACTAGATCAACGAGGCAGTCAATAAACATAAATTACTGCATAACAAATAGTTTCGTTTTACAAGGGGTCGTTCGACTACTGATGGTGTCGAACTTTTAGGACATGCCGATAATGCTTGGGAGGATAAATGCGATGCTTTTGACATCATTTAGGATTTGTCCAAGGCATTCGATTGCGTTTTTCTTATAACATTAATCAGAAAACTCCACCACTACGGAATCCGAAACGCCTCTCTTGATCTTCTTACTTCATTTTTATGTGATAGAATTCATAAATTTGAATTTAAGGGGAAAAGATTACCTGGATCTGTACTAAGAATGGAGTCCCCAGGGCTCAACTCTTGGCCCATTTTTGTTTCTTATGTAATTATATAAAAATAATAATCCATTTATTTCAGGCGAATTTTTATTATAATAACATCAAATTATTGTACACGAAGTGAAGATGCTGTCGGCGTCGTATTGCGCTGCGTGGTGTCGCGTAACCTTCCAAGAAAATGTCGGAATGCCTCAACGCCACACCTTTCGGCCAAAACCCTTATTTCAAGAAGGTTAATAGGTACTGAGTTGGAACCCGCACTACAAACTACTTGACTTTTATGTTATGGCGTGACTCCAACTTCTCTTCTCTCAAGGTTCACTTGGTTTTGATTCTGATATTGGCCGTGGCTGCCTTGAAGCGGCTCCTGCCCAATCTAGTGGGTCAAAACGCCTCCTGCCGGAGGCTTTACGCGGGGTTCGTGCGGTCCATGGCCCTTTACGGGGCACTGGTGTGGGCGCGTTCTTTGAGGCTACAACCAGCCCACCGGTTGAACGCGTTCAAAAAGGTCATGGCCATCAGGCTGGTCCGGGAATACCGCACGGTTTCCAACGAGGCGGCGAGCCTCTTTGCTGGACTACCGCCATGGGATCTGGAGGCAAAACACGTCGTGCATATTTTGGAGTGGCGCGAGGAGGCGAAACGCCGGGGCGTAACTCCGCTGCCGCAAGAAATCACGGCTCAGCGGACGAAGCTCCGGTGGGATCTCATGGCGACATGGAGAGTGCAATTGTCGCAACCCAGCGCTGGGCACGCTACAATTGTGGCGATAAGTCCCGTCTTTGAGGAGTGGCTAGAGAGGCACCACGGCGTCCTCACCTTCTGCCCGACGCAGGTCCTCACCGGACACGGTTGTTTCGGGAGGTTCTTGTTTAGGATAAAGCGGGAATAAACGCTCAGGTGTTATTATTGCGTGGATCACCCGAAGCAAACGGTGGAGCATACGGTGGAGGTTTTCCCGGCTTGGGCGGAACACCACCGTGTCCTCGCACAGGCGATTGGCGGCGGCGTTCTTTCGCCTCCGGCCCTGGTTCAGGCCATGGTTCGGAGCGAGAGTGCATTGGAGGCCGTCACCTCTTTCTGCGAAGCAGTAATGCTTGCAAAGGAGGAGGAGGAACGCATGAGGGAGAGACAAAATTCGCGCCCTTATGCCCCTAGTTGCCGCAGGTGACGCCCCCGTTGGAAGTCACTGGCTGATTCCCAGCCACTGTAGGCGCAGGCTTGCGGACGGTGAGTGATGGGTAGCTCGCCGTCCGATAAGGACCAGACCCGGGTCGACGGCATGTTATGTTCCACGCGCGCCCCAAAGACATGACAACACAAACTGACGGGGCCCGTAAGGCCAATGCCTGCCAGGGTTGCGAGTTTGTCCGAAAGGGATGTATTTGAAGGAACGAGGGTGGGTTTTAGTCAGTAAAAGTGTGACACGCCCTCCCGCTCCGCTCAGAGTGGGACAAGTTATTTGATAATTTCCCACCCAAACAAAAAAGGCTAGACTTAGCTACGATTTTCGAAGGGTTGCTAGTAGTAGTTGGATGAGAATTACCAAGGAACGAGTTAAACAGCGTAAGATTAAGGTACGAGTTAAAAAGCGTAAGATTGAGCAGCAATGGCAAGATATTTATGCGAAAAGGAAAAAGGAAAGGTAAATTGCAAAAATTTCGAAAGCACCAAATGAATCATTAAGCACTACTATCAAATGAGTCTTACTTAAAATGTTAATATTCACTTAATATGTATAAATGCCAAATATAAGACTTGCACCTTTAGTTGATAGCAAATATGAATATGATATGAATAAATCAAAGCTTATACAGATAAAGAATACACGTAAAAACATGAGGGTTCCGTGTGATGAATATTTTATCTACCATTTTTTTTGTACTAATATATTTTATCCCAAGAACAAACTTAAAATTATAGTTAAAAAATATGTTCTTTCATACATTCCAAATGCAAATGTAAGTTTGTACGCACAATATTCAGAGATTAACCCTGTTATTTTAAGTTATATTGCAAGCATAATTGGTTTACGGTAAATAATGTGGTATTAAATTAGAAGAAAACTAAATACATAAGATTTGACGCGTTACCGAATGTTAGAAGTAGTGAAGGTCACGTTAATCACGCTTGACTCAAAGCTGCAGTGGAGTCCTTACTTAACATCAATCCGCCGCCAATTAACAGCCAATTAACAGACGTGGACACCGCAAGACTGGTCTATTTCAGTTACTTTCATAGCATCATGTCTTTCGGTATTTTTCTGTTGGGACGGGCTGAAAATATTGTTTCTATCTTTATTCTGCAAAAGAGGGCTTCCAGAGCCATCTACAATCTCCACAGACGCGAATCTCTAAGGGAACTAATTGAAAAAATTAACACCATGACGGTACCTTACCAATATAATATGAAAATATAATGTTTGTTAGAAAAATCCTAAATTTTTTTTTTGTGAGATCTGTGCCACGCATAATTTAACACTAGAAATAGGAACAAATTAAATTGTCCAAAGTACACAATTCTTTTATGGGGTACTGGGTAAAATTTTATAATAAAATACCACTCGATATTGTTCAACTAAATGAGAAGACATTTAATACGGATCTGACGCAGAACGGCCCATTCGCACAATATCCTTTTCGCACAATGTCCCATTCGCACAAAGTCCCATTCGCACAATGTCCCATTCGCACATACATGCCCTAAACGCACACTATGTAGACAAGCATATTATAAGATGGATGATTAAATTGTAGATAAAAATGCTTGGCTTAATGCCTGCTCCACAACCACGTGGGCTCACTTGTCAAAATTTTTATATTTGGAAAACATGCTTCTTCCCTTTTTAGGGTTCCGTAGTAAACAAGGAACCCTAATAGTTTCGTCATGACCGTCTGTCTGTCTGTCCGTCCGTCCGTCCGTCCGTCCGTCTGTCCCCGGCTTAGCTCAGAGACGCTTAGTCCTAGAAAGCTGTAATTTGGCATGGGTGTACAAATTAATCACGCCAAGAAAATCGTAAAATAAAACCATGAAAAACATTTTTTTTTAGGGTACCTTCCTTGCACGTAAAACGGAGATGATATTTTTTTTTCTCGTCTAATACATAGTGTGGGGTATCGTTGGATAGGCCGTTCAAAAATATTGTGGGTCTATGAAAAACATTTTTCAATTCTGAGATCCGCTTGCGTAATATTAAGCTTTAAAGTGCAATTTTTTGTTAGAGTCAAGTGTCCCCCCCCCCTGCCAGCTAAATGGTTGGTTTTGGATACGTGAAAAAATTCACGGCAGTAGTAAATATAACGAAATTAAAAGAAAAACTATCTCAGCTAAGTAGGGTTTACAAGTTCGAGTAATCGTCGACCAACTTAAGTTTGCAGTTGAAGAATTGACCGTAACGTATATAGATGTATGGGAGAGCATGCTTTTCAACTACAATGTTAAGTTTGTTTTTGGGATAAATTCATTCTAACTACGGGACCCTTCATTGTGCGTGGTCCGACACGCACTTGGCTGGTTTTTTGTTATCACATTACAATCTCGTTTGTTTTTATTTAATCAAGTTTTAGTTGTTGAATACTACAATAGGTAATAATGTTTTTTTTTCCCTTTGCTAGTAAAATTTAATTAATGTTTCAAATACATTGCAAACTATAGTTTTGTATAATTTAAAAGTATTTTTTTGAATTTTGTAAATGTGTACCATGGAGCCGTTTATTAAGTATGTTGACTTGAAATGAATGACTATGAAATATGTTGACTTTTTGTTTTTTTTTTGGGTGGCAAATTATCAAATAATTAAATAAATGACGTTTACTGACTAAACCCCACCCGTGTTCCTTCCGTTGCCTGTGTGCCAGAGTTTGACCGAACGGGATATCGTGGATATCCCGTTCGGTCAAACTCGCAACCCTGGCAGGCATTGGCACTAATGGACCCCGTCAATTTGTGCTGACATCTCTTTGAGGCACGCGTGGAACACATCGCACCGTCATTCCGGGCCTGGTCCTTATCAGGCGGCGAGCTACCCATCGCTTACCGTCCGCAGGCCCGCGCCTACGGTGGCCGGAAATCGGCTTGCGACTCCCGATTCCCGGGGCGTCTCTCGATTTCCGAAACGTCTCCTACGGTGACTAGGGGAGTCAGGGCGCGAACCCTGCCTCTCCCTCACGCAACAAGATTGATGTGCCCTGGATTTTTTAATATCTTGATTTAAAACAGTGTACTTGGAGTTTCTTGTCCGTTCTTCTCCATAGAGATCTACGTTTTGGAATGGCTATTTGCAGCTTCAACTTTCTGACTAACTGACCGACTTTATGAGAGTTAAAAAATGCCTGTAATTAATTGGTTTACTTGAAATAAATGCTTTGAGTTTGAGTTTGACCATAGCCTTCATATAGGCTGAGTAGTTTTGGAGATAAGCGGAATGGTTAATTTTCATAAATTTTCTTCAATCAACTCAGCCTATCGCAGTCCACTGCTGGACATAGGCCTCTTTCAGGCTGCGCCACAACTCCCTGTCCTCCGCCTTCCGCATCCAGTCTGACCCAGCCATCTTCTTAAGGTCATCGGTCCATCTAGCAGGGGGGCGTCCCACACTACGCTTGCCGATACGCGGTCTCCACTGCAGGACTCGTCTGCTCCATCGGCCATCGATCCTTCGAAAAACAAGGCCGGCCCACTGCCACTTCAGTTTGCTTACTCTGCAAGCTATGTCGGTAACTCCAGTTCTTTTCCGGATAATTTCATTCCTCATTTTATCCTTCAAAGAGACTCCAAGCATAGCCCGCTCCATAGCGCGCTGGGCGACCTTGAATTTGTGGACCAGCCCGACTGTCAGTGTTCACGTTTCGGCACCGTATGTCGTGACGGGCAGGACGCACTGGTTAAAGACCTTAGTCTTCAAACATTGCGGGATAGGCGACGAGAAGACTTGACGCAGTTTTCCAAATGCCACCTAACCCAACTGGATCCTTCTGTCAGCTTCTTTCTCAAAGTTGTGTCTACTGAGCTGGATGACTTGTCCTAGGTAGACATACTCCTTCACAACTTCGAGAAGCGACCCTTCGATGTGTATTGGACTCGGCAAGACATGCGTATTGTACATGACTTTTGTCTTGTCCAAATTCATGCCAAGGTCAACCCGCCGAGAGCCTCCATTTAGGCTGTGCAGCATCCGGTCTAACTGTTCTAGCGTCTCTGCGATTATGACGATGTCATCAGCAAAGCGAAGGTGTGAGATGTACTCGCCGTTAACGTTGATACCCTGTCCAGTCCATTCCAGCGTCTTGAAGACGTCCTCCAACGCATTGGTGTACTGTTTTGGAGATATCACATCCCCCTGTCTCACCCCTCTGAGCAGTTGAATGGGGCTGGTTTTCTGATCTTGGATCTGGACAGTCATCGTGGCAGCGTCATACAAACATCTCAACACTTCTATGTAGCGCCTTATTTCGCTAATAACTAAACCTAAAAAAAAAAAATAACTGCCCATATTTCGATGGAGTCGAAGGCTTTCTCGTAGTCCACAAATGCCATACACAGCGGCTGGTTGTACCTCGGTCTTCTGTACAATTTGCAGAACAGTATGGATGTAGTCTACGGTACTGAAGCTTTTTCAAAAACCGGCTTGTTCTGGCGGCTGAAATTTTCTTAAATAACTTTAAAAGTATTTATTTTTTAATTACGAAAAAAAAATGACACCCTCACAACAAGCCCTATTTATTTGATAAGTCACACAGTAGTGTTTGCAAAACCTTTTTTAACATTTTCGATTTCCTCCCCTAAAGTAACTCCATATTAAAAGTTAATTTATTTACATTACATGTACCTTATATGTGTACCAAATTTCAACTTAATCGTTCTTGTAGATTCGGAGCAAATTGGCTGTGACAGACGGACAGACAGACATATTCACGAGCGATCCTATAAGGCTTCTGTTTTTTTATTCCGACGTACGGAACTCTAAAAATTATAACTTTGTACCAGGCGGAGCATGAGTATACAGCCGTCACGGTAAACCCACACTTGGCGAAGATTCTGGTAATTCTTTTGGAACAGCAATCGTTGTCACGATGCTTAGGAATATGGAAAATGGAATATGTGTCATTGAAGCTTCACGGTAAGGCAACCGAAGATGTGTATTTTGTCCTAAGTTCGTTCAGTAAGAGACTGCTTGTAGGACATCTACATATTTGTTGTAGGACATCATCATGCTTTTTCAACTGTGTTAAAAAGTTTAAAGGTCACTTGTTTGTTTTTGCAGATACAGAAGGATGCCGATGTTTTTTTCTCGAGAGACTAGTCCCCGAAAATATGGAAATTATGAGGTCTGATTGAAAATAGGATGAGAATTTGTCTTAGTTCAATTATAAGCTAATAGCCAGCCTGTAACGAATGGTGATGGTAAGTTGAGTTGAAATGTATATTGGTTTCCGAAAGCACATTATCTTGCTTACGAATATTGCTTTCATAAAAATACAATTCAACTCCTCAAATGAGTAACCAGCAGTGAATAATTACATATCAGGGTTATACACGAAAAACAAAAAGTATCTTATCTCTTGATTACGCGATAACTGTGGATTTCAGACATGCTTTTGATTAAACTCTGTACACCGAAAATATTAATGGTAGGTACATAAGATAAGTAAATAATTATTGATAAATATATAATATTTTAACTATGTTTCTCTAGTCGTTCGTTTGGTACCGTCCGGGGCAGCTATGGGTAAGTCGTATTTTAATACAATAATTGATAAAGTAAAGTAGCCCAGCCATACTGATTAATCATGATACGCAAATCAATTGCGATGCATCGAGGTGATAAAATATGTTTTTTTTTTCCTTAAGTACCCAATTTGCAATTAGGTATATCATCGTTGAAGGATTTAAATGCATTTTTATTTTACATCATTATGAGCATAAAAACAACAAAAAACCGGCCAAGTGCAAGTCGGACCACGCACAATGAAGGGTTCCGTAGTTTGGACGAATTTATCCCAAAAACAAACTTAACATTGTAGTTGAAAAACATGCTCTCCCATAAATCGATATACGTTACGGTCAATTCTCCAACTGCAAATTTAAGTTGGTCGACTATTACTCGTTAACTCGTGAAGCCTACTTAGCTGTGATAGTTTTTCTTTTAATTTCGTTATATATACTACTGCCATGAATTTTTTCACATCCAATCAACCATTGAGCTGGCAGTGGGGAGAGGGACACTTGACTCTAACAAAAAATAGCACTTTAAAGCTTAATATTACGCAAACGGATCCCTTAATTGAAAAATGATTCTGACAAACCCACAATATTTTTGAACGGCCTATCCAACGATACCCCACACCATGGAATAGACAAGAAAAAAAAATATCATCCCCATGTCACGTGTAAGGCCCTACCCTAAAAAAAATTGTTTTTCATGGTTTTATGTGACGCCTTTTTTGGCATGATTAATATGTATACCCATGACAAATTACAGCTTTCTAGTACTAAGTGTCTCCGAGCTATGCCGGGGACGGACGGACGGACAGACAGACAGATAGACAGACAGACAGATAGGCGGACATGGTGAAACTATAAGGGTTCCTTGTTGACTACGGAACCCTAAAAGCTTCAAAGATTTTGTCCTTGAACTTTGAACCTATAGATTTAACACTAAAATCAACCTACATTAAAATATTAAGTATCACAAACAAGGGACACTTTCTATAGTCTTTCTTTTAAAATTAACCTTTATCTTTACCTGATTCTCGACCAGCCATTCATATGTTTTTTTTCCGTAGGTATCAACATGTTGCTTCCGACCGTCCTCTGTTTTCTCCTGGGGTCGGTCACCGCCATCCCTCAGGAGGACTTCAGGTCTAACTTGGAGTTTCTTGACACCGACGCCGAGATATACCTAGAAAGGTACCGCCTGACTGACGTTGTGCAACCTACAGAGATTGATGTCGACCTTGACGTGAACCTGAACACGGCTCTATTCACTGGAATTGTTCAGATGAACGTTTATGTAAGTATATTTTGAATTATATAGTATGCTTGGTTTGTCTTCTGCTAGATTAACTTGTACCTACAATGGTAGGAATCCTATCTTCCGCAAAACTTGTCCAATTTGGACCCACTGTGGGGCTTTAATTCGTAGAGAGATAGGAATCAGTGGAATTTGTTATAAAAGAAAGGAGGCCTTTGCAAAGAAGCACTCTGAACTGAGATTCTATACATTAAGTAAACTACTACTGGAAAAAAAATACCACAACGTTAATTGTTTTCCAGAATTATAGGGTTATATTGTTATTATTGACTGCCTGGTTGCTCTAATGGTCGCAAACGCTACTGTTGGGCATGAGGTCCTGGGCTCGATTCCCGGGTCGGGAAAAGTGATATTTTATCTGGAATTTCTCAGTAGCAGCCCAGCCCGGAGTCTAGATTTGTGCCCGATTGATGGCAATAGGCTCGCTCCTATTACATGGGACTTAAACATAGCTGGCAAAATGTAGGTGTGTTACTGGTATATATACTTCTGCCCAACCCTTCCGGGAAACAAGGCATGATGTTATTTATATTATATTGTTACTATTATACTAATCACCCCCCCTGCTACCCTCGCATACTAACGGACTTTGATTGTTTAGGAAAGAACTAGACTAGAACTTTCGATCAGGTTAAGCAACACTTGCCGCGGTTGGTCCGTGAATGGGTGACCAGCTTTACATACCAAGACCCCTCCGTGCCTCAGAAAGCACTTTATGCTGTTGATCACGGCTGTCATTCACGGATCTTTGACAATCGTTACGGGTCGTCAGAAGCTCGAAAGTCTGACTACCAGTCTTGCCAAGGGGTATCGTATTACCCGGTAACTGGATTATGGAGGTCAGATAAGCAGTCGCTCCTTGTATTAATAGTGGTATTCAGCTGCGTCCGGACTATAGATATGATGTAGATGATGACTTTGTACGTGTGTACCTATGTGAGTACTATGTACAATAGAGCTACCATTTACCGGGTAATTATGTCTTTCATTGACTTAAATGTGCCCTGGCGGCTGAGAGTATGTCATGCTCACTCAGATGTCTCGCTGATGGTGGCGTGTGTGTTTTCAAAATGGTTGAGCTGAATGGTGCTGATCCATGCATCATGTTCGTGAACGGGCGCTGTCAGTTGGGACTGGTCATCTCTTAGCTGCCACGGCTTATTTTTAATTATTTTAGTTTTGAATTATATTTTTATCCCGGACGCTTCTGACGTATTGCATCGTTCTCACATGTTTAACTTCAATATGAATGATGTAACCAATATTTTGTATCAATATTTTAATTTATAAGAGTCTCTGTGGAGTTTCTTGCTCGTTCTTCTCCATAAGAACCTACTATTTGGAATGGGCAACTAGCTTCATATTTGTAACTGACCGACTTCTTGACAATTCAAAAGTGCCTGTCAATGGTTTAATTGAAATAAATGCTTTGAGTTTGACGACGCTTGTGGCTTATGTCCAACAGTGGATTTCTATTATAAAGATGATCATGAAGAACTATAATGAAAATAATAGTAATTGCCTTTTTAGTCTTTAGTCACTAGCGACCTTAGGAACTGACTCAAGACAGTGCATGGTGTTCTGAGTTAATTGATTCCTGTACCGAGCAACGTGTCAATTGTGTGTGGGTTCTTCAATAAGGGGGGATATTGATTAACATGCCCGAAATTTAGTTTTACAATATGTGGTATTTTTATGAGATTATTACGTAACTGGTGAAATGTGGATATAAGTAACACAAGCTAACCTTTGCAGGGAATAACGGCATGATGTTATGTTTGTTATTAATATATAAACTTTTAACTAGTTTTTTTGGTGTCTCCCAAGTCCTCCTAGGAGGTTGTCGGCTGCTTAACCAGCCTTGTCTGTGGGTGCCTCAATAAATGAAGGCCTCCAGCAAGGGCATACAACTTAAAAACTAAGCGACTACATGCTAAGTGCAGTCCAAAAATTTGCTTAATGTTTTTACTCAGTGAAATGTAATTAAGATTTATGAATATATTTAAACGTGTTATAGTTTTTTCTAACAGTTGATTATGAAAAAGAATAGAATAGAATACTCTTTATTATGTACACCATAAAAGTTACAGATATAAATGTTGAAATTTGACATAGGGTGACACAATGGGCGATCTTATCGCTAAAAGCGATCAAAGACAAAGTTTTACGTTGAACCTCTATCAAGATTATAAAAACGCGTCACGTTGTCATCTATCTAAATTTACTGGAACTAAATGTAATATTTCCTTATGGATCTAAAAAAATATTTCAATATATTTTTTATCGAATTTTTACAACGCTATGCCGATTATTGTTATCCGATGATAAATGAGTCCCATCGTAATTATCGATTATTATCGTATATTGAAACTAGCACTGACACAAATTATTCGTGACTAAGTAATATTTTTTATAACTTATGATGGCGTTTATATCTAAATCCGTGTTGCATTAGTATTTAATCATTTAATTGATTAATTATATTGGAATTTTGTAGGTACCTGAAACCTAATGTACCTAAACTATATTTTTAAACTCAAACTCCAACTCAAAACATTTATTTTAATTAAACCTATTACAGGCACTTTTGAATTGTCAAAGAGTCGGTCAGTTAGTCAGAAAGTTGAAGCTATTTCCCCATTCCAAAGCGTAGATCTCTATGGTGAAGAACAGGCAAGAAACTCCAAGGACACTCTTTTAAATCAAGATATAAAAAAATCCAGGGTACATTATTCTTGTTGCTTCTATGTGAAAACAATGTAAACAAAAAGAGAAGACCAGTCTCAACTGACGGCGCCCGTTCACAAACATGACGCATGGATCAGCACCATCCAACTCAACCATTTTGTAGAGAACCGAATGATCCAACACACGCGCCACCATCAGCGAGACATTTAAATGAGCATGACATACTCTCAACTGCCACGCATTTTTAAGTCCACATACATCTTATCATAATAAACGGCTGCATGGTACTCACATTAACAAAAATGAAAAGTAATTGCTTCTAAATTATACAAAACTATAGTTTGCAATGTATTTCAAAAATTAATAAAATTTTACTAGCAAAAGGAAAATCATTATTACCTCTTGAAGTATTCAACAACTAAAACTTGATTACATTTTATATAATCGATATGATTGTAATGTCAGAACATAAAAAAAGGAGGAAGCAGCTCTTCCAAATATTATAATTTTAACAAGTGAGCCTAAGTGGTTGTGTTAATTGTTAGATATTTAGTCCCCATAATATTCATCATCACATCTTCCTGTGAGAAAATAATAGATAGTATAGATTAAATACATCAATAGAGTCAGAAAAACACAAAACTGAAGAAGGCTTCGCCGTATCAACACACAACACAAATCCAACGCTAGATAAACGAATTTATATAAAGTCCAAGAAAGTAAAAGTGTGTTAGTAAATGATTTTTTTAAAACATATTTTCACTCTGAACTGTAGAAAACGTAGGTCACTATGCACGAAGAAAAAATCAGCTAGCCTATCCATTTGGTCAATGTATGTGAACACAAAAGTCTGGGACAGCCAACTTTGTTTCTCAATTTTAGGGTTGATCTCTTATTTAAAGTCAATCATAATTTTGAGTAGCCCATAAGAATTTTTGGGTTCACACACTAAGGTTATATACGCTCGTTCCATCTGAGACCTCATACATTGTTTTCCACCTGTCGAAGCCAAGGTCAAGAGCTGTTTATATAAACTATAACTAAATTGATTAATTCAGATTTTTTTTTGTCTCCAGGTACAGGAAGACAACCTCCAGCAGATTGTTTTCCACCAAAATGTGGTTTCAATCACAGGTGTAAATGTTATCAACAACGCCAACAATCAGCACGTGAACCTTCAAGTCCCAGATCCTTTCACCACCGACTCCTACTTAGAGCTCATACATATCAACTTGGCTGCACCCATTAATAGGGGCAACTACACCATCACCGTCCGCTACAATGGAAGGATTAACACCAATCCGCTTGACCGAGGCTTCTACAGGGGTTACTACTACCATAACAATCAGTTGAGGTGAGATTTGAATTTATATTTAAATTTTACGGACCAAGTCATCATTCTCTTGCCCTTATCTATCATATTATTTGGGGTCGACTCACTATGTTTTCTGCTTCCATAATACCGAGCAATTGTCCTGCATTAAGTTATCTGTTCAACAAAATTCATGACTCACTCACTAAATCCCTCATTGAGTCATTAACGCTCAGCCCGAACCCTTGGACCTCGAAAGCTGAAATTTTGCACAGAGTTTCACGGACTTTTCGAGATTGTTACAGTATAGGAAGTTCACGGACGGATTAAGTCGCTGGCAAACTGTTAGTTGTTGATATATGTACAAAAATGTCTTATGAATCTCGAATTTTGTAATAGAAGAGAAACACATGCATAAATAAACTCATGCCTTCTTCCCATGGTGATTTTGAAATGGAAGAGAAAGCAGCTACGAATAATACTTCTACACCATATTGACTGATTGACTGACTTCATTTATGAATTTTTTTGCAGGCTGTACGCCACTACTCAGTTCCAGCCGTACCATGCCAGGAAAGCTTTCCCGTGCTTCGATGAGCCTCAATTTAAGTCCCGCTTCACAATCTCTATCACCCGTGACCGCGCCCTAGGCCAGTCGTACTCCAATATGGACCGCAGTAGCGTCCAAGAGTAAGTGTGGCAATTCTGTACTTCGTAGTTTTATTTTAATTGTAAGTGACTCACTCAAATCTTGTTGGATGATATATTGGTATGTTATGTTAATTAATAATTTATGATGCAATATGTAACACCTTTATGTAAATTGAAACGTTTTCCATTTGAAGCTGAATAGAGTAGGTAACTGTTGATAGTAGAGTAATAAAAAATCAAATAATATATAGCTCTCGTGGACACGAATGGTATAAAGTTATAAATGAGTTCAAGATTACACCATATTCATGAAAATTTTACCTATTAATATTTTGCAGCTAATATATTTTTTTTTATCTTGATATGGAAAGCAGAACTATGTTATTATTAATATGCACCAGTTAACAAAAAAACTTACAAAGGTGGACTTAATCCCTAAGGCATTCCTACCAGGTAGATTTTGTTTATTTGAAGTAACATCACACGCAACTTAATTGTGTATTATAATTATTTTCAATAAAATTCTGTTTGATA
The DNA here is from genome assembly GCA_948098905.1 of Tiliacea aurago. NCBI lineage: Eukaryota > Metazoa > Arthropoda > Insecta > Lepidoptera > Noctuidae > Tiliacea > Tiliacea aurago. Next base: position 24,605,537 of record OX402582.1, read on the forward strand.
TTGTGGCATTTTTTAAATCTGATTTTATAAACTTCAACAGACTAGGCGACCGTGTTCGTGAAACTTTCTTCCCTACTCCAATCATCTCTGCTTACCTGGTCGCTTTCCACGTAAGTGACTTCGTCGCTACTGAATTAACCAGCACCTCTGCCAAACCCTTCAAGATCATCTCCCGTCAAGGAGTCACCTCCCAGCACCAATACGCTGCTGAAATCGGTCTCCAGATCACCAACGAATTGGACGATTACTTAGGTATCCAGTTTCACGAGATGGGACAGGGTAACTTGATGAAGAACGATCATATCGCTCTTCCTGACTTCCCCTCCGGTGCTATGGAAAACTGGGGAATGGTTAACTACAGGTATGTTTAAGGCAAATTATACCACGGTTTAATTGCAACGTGTCAAAGGTAATTTTAAGTTGAATGCTCACTCTAGACACTATGATATAAATGTTTACTTATTTATCTCTTTTCGCACTACAAAATGACTATCGTCGTTTCATTTTAGGGAGGCGTACCTCTTGTATGACCCTGAAAACACTAATTTGAACAACAAGATCTTCATTGCTACTATCATGGCCCATGAGCTGGGACACAAATGGTTCGGAAACCTAGTCACTTGCTTCTGGTGGAGTAACCTGTGGCTTAATGAGTCCTTCGCTAGTTTCTTTGAATATTTCGGTGCTCACTGGGTAAGTTTTAAAATTGTTTTGTATATTTCTATCATCTTTAGATAATTAAATGTCACATAGAATAACTTTTGGGTAGGCAATTCAATTTAATTATTTTGTATTGTTCTTGACTTTCAAAAGCTTGACTATTTGTGTTTGGCTTGATTATTAATGATCTCATTAAAAATCTTTTCATGATTAGGCTTTGACACACTTTATTTGATTACAGGCTGATCCCAGCTTAGAATTAGATGACCAATTCGTGGTTGACTACGTACACAGCGCGCTCAACCATGACGCTGGTGCGGGTGCTCAGCCTATGAACTGGATCGGAGTCTCCAGCAACCCCACCATCAGTTCCCACTTCAGTGTTACCAGCTATGCCAAGGGAGCTTCCGTCCTTAAAATGTTGGAGCACTTCGTCGGCCCTAGGACCTTCAGGAATGCACTCAGATATTACTTGAGAGACAAGTAAGTTCAAGTACTTAAAATCTACGACACCGTATACATAAAGAAGCAAATGTGCCTCAGTTTTGTCTGGCCAGTGACGTCGAAATTCATCTAATCAGTCAAATTATGATTTATTAGTGCCACAGATTTTTAGAGTTAAAATACTGTGTACAGATAACCTCTATTAATCTTTTTAAACGTTAATTTTCCTTTTCACCATCATAAATTAGTGCATAAAAAGGTGAACGTTACGTTATCGAACGTTGTTATTGATACTTACGACCAATAATAATGTTCAATAATTTAGTTTCTCTAATTTACTCCAGTGCTTACGGCCTTGGTACACCTGAACTCATGTATGAAGCCTTCAAACTGGCAGTTGCTGAAGATTTCACGTACAGTCGTGATTTCCCTAACATCGATATCGAAGCATTGTTCGACAGCTGGGTCCAGAACCCGGGCTCCCCTGTCGTGTCCGTCAACAGAAACGCCGAAACCGGTGCTATGACCGTCACTCAGGTTAGTTTTATTTAGAGGTTTAAATTGTTAAACCTTTTTTGTTTTTTTAAATGGTGTTTTTTATTGTGCTCTTTTTAGGGTAAGATACAGATATAAAATTTTGTGAAAACTTACCCTTCAATGTGACAAGACAGTGCAGGCGTGATTTTGAGTCTCTGTATTTTGCCCTTCACTTAAGAGAAAGCTAAGGGTCTTAATTCAATAATAAATAATATTTTAATAAGTCTTTATTGTTATTCTACCTATAAAAAAATTAAATCAAAAGTACTAATTTTGTTCGATCATTAATTCTATTATTGTTCTGGTTACAGAGCCGTTATCTGCTCTCTGGTACTCCGGCCGCCCAGACGTGGCAGATTCCTCTTACTTGGACTCAAGAGGGTCAGCTTGACTTCAACAGCACCAGACCTAGACATGTCCTCACTACACAATCTGCCACCCTAACCAGCACTGAAGGAAACAACTTTGTTATTTTCAACAATGCTCAATCTGGTACGTATAAAACCTAAACACCTTATTATTAATATTGCTTGCTACGTCTTGAAAGTTAGAAGAAAATTAATTTAACACAGCAAAGGCATGCATTTTAATAAAATTAAAAACTAACATGAAACACGATAATTATGAGTAGAGAGACTTTTGCCTCATGAAAAAAAGAAATTTGAACCAAACACAATGTGATACTCGTAGTATTGTTGAATTTTATAATACATAATTATATCGGCACGTGGAACCGTTAGCGTAGATATTGTATAACATTATTTTTAGTATATGCGAAAACTGAAACACGTGTCTAGTATTTTTAAGTAAAGAATATATGTACAAAATTTAAAAACTGTATCATAAAAAATCACAAAGTTATAAGGTTGTTATGCTGCTGATACTAACGGCATCCCCGCGCCTGCAGGGTCGTCTTGCGCTCATTGATAATAATTTGGCAGTAGGTACTAACCGTACGGCGATTGTATTGTAAGTAATTAAATTGTGATAACATTTTCCATCACACTAAATATTTTTGGGACAAAATATAACATGGTGTAAAAATTATTGAAATCGATTCAGTTCCATATTTTGAACAAACTATATTCAGGTTTCGCATATACTAAAAATAATATTGTATATACGATTAACATGAAAATTATTTTTATTCTAGGTTTGTACCGTGTCAATTACGACATCAACAACTGGGAGCTAATTTCAACTTATCTGAAGAGTAACAACAGGCAGAACATTCACAAGCTGAACAGAGCTCAGGTATTTGTCTTTACAATCTGTAAAACATTCGTCTCTTACTGTTGTAATCGGGTAAAAATAATAACCGCAGTACTTCACAGGCAAACATATTCATCTTTACACTACATTGCCAATATTAATTTTAATTGTGTTCGTTGTAAATTTTTAAGCTAAGGTACAACATACTTAAAGAGTGATGTAAAGAAATGACTACTCAGCATACTCACAAAATTGTTTAAAAATAGTTACAAGCTACCTGCGTGTAGGTATACCAAAAAGCTTGTTCGACTAAGTATAAACTTCTGTTTATCCTTGCATGACTTCTAAAATATGTTTTTTATTTGTTACTAGATCGTCAACGATGTCTTGTACTTCGTGCGTTCCAACTCCCTCAATAGGACCATCGCATTTGACGTACTTGACTTCCTAAGGAGCGAGACTGACTACTACGTATGGAACGGCGCTCTTACCCAGCTCGACTGGATCCTGCGCCGCCTTGAACACATGCCTAGAGCTCACGAAGCCTTCTCTGTATGTATCACAGTGTTAATATGTTTTACCGCACAAATAAGTTTTTAAATATTTTTTGGGAGCACGTGTGCTGGCGTATAGTAATGCATAACTATTTGTCACAAAACACTTGCACGGAAATGTTAGTTCAACAAGCTAACTTTGTCATTTTCAACCACAGATTTCATATTTCCACAGCGTGATATAATACAGCTACATTTTTTTTTTAATAGTTTTACAAGGGTTTTTCAAATAAATTAGATTCTCAGCGCTTTTGTCAAAGCCCAGTTTCGGACTTGGACAGGCAACGCTAGTACGAGTCCGCGTATCACTGGTCAGTTTCCCTCAGTCGTCAGTTTATTTAATTCGCCAGTTTAGTTGATCAGTCAGTTTCACTGGCTAGCGCTAGTGGATAATAATAATAACATAATATTAAAACTGTCTGTACTACAACCTGTGGTAATAGATCAACCGCTATACCGCCACATACAAACAATGCATGTCATCTGATGTCACACAAAGCCTTCATCGCGCAAGCAAAATTTCCGCGAAATCAGCATAATGTAGGCAATAGTCCGACAACCGCCATCGCAGGCAGTAGACCAAGAGCCACAACACTTATCGTTGGAGAATCCTTGCTTTTCAATGGAGGAAGAAGATCATTTCAACCTGTTTCTCATGCCTCTAAAATCCAATAGCCCGTGCCTGAAACGCCAAGAATATATGCAAACAAAAACTATTTTAAATGTTCGCTTCTCGTTTTGCAGAGTTACATGCGTGGACTTCTCGATAACGTCATCAATGACCTCGGGTACGATGAACGCGCTTCCGACTCCACCTCCACAATTCTCAACAGAATGCAGATCATGAACGTCGCCTGCAACCTCGGCCACAGTGGCTGTGTTGACGACAGCTTGGCGAAATGGACAGCGCTCAGGCAGGAAACACCTGTTGAGTAAGTGATAGTGTTCTCTTTCCATTTGAAGGCGACACTCCACAGCAGCCCACGGTTTAGCTACATATGTTTACTTAGCTTCGCTGGGTATGAAAATGTAGGCGGGATCGTCCACTTTGCCCCACGGCCATGCTATACAAGAAGTGGTGCTCAGAAACCAAAACCAATAACATTGGAATAGAACGCGTCGCTGATTACTAATCCCGTGGATAAAAAAGTGACCAAAAAGTGAAACCAGAAAACTATTAAATATACCATAACATATTAAAAAATCTAGCGAAAACTGGGACGGTTTCTGAATTCATACAAACGACTGATATATTTTTTGTCGCGTCGAATTATGTGATGTGACATAATAATTATTGACAAATATGCACAAGAGTATTTAATTAACATATAAAGAAAAAAAAAATTCGTTGGTGTTCAACGGATGACCGTATTAGCGTCTGGAAAAAATAGGGTAAAAAAAAGGGCGGAGAACTAAGCCTAGAAATTTTCTTTCCATAAAATATTTTTTTTTTATATAAAGTGATCTTTAAATAAAACTTCTAATTTGGGGTAAATAATCAATTCCATGCTATTATAAATTACTTACTAACTCCATGCTCAAGCTGTCACTTCCTGTTACGCACGTCCCTTTTCACGAAATCTCTCTCACAGAAAGCGAGAGGAAAGATTTTACACATAAAATAAAATACGATATTTCTGGCGCCCATTTTTGTATGTGTGTGTGTTTGTTTGTTTTATTAATATACTTGTCAAATCAAGGCATTAATAATTTATGATCTTTTCCAGGGTCCTAGTTAATCTCCGTCGTCACGTTTACTGCGTGGGACTTCGTGAGGGCAACGCCACCGATTACGAATTCTTGTTCGCAAGGTACAACGCGTCGGAGAACACCGCTGATATGGTGGTCATGCTCCGCGCTCTCGCTTGCACCAGAGATCAGGCTTCTCTTCAGCAGTAAGTTTAATGATTGCTAATTATTAGTTAATGATGTGACTGTATTGAAACTTCAATTTAACGGGGAATTATTTAACTACGGGTCAAAACAAATTTCGTGGTCGCCATCTTGGATTTTCATTTCGATCCTGACTCCATCGTCATGTCTAAATAAAATGTTTTTTTTTTTTTAAGGAATTGCTCGTTATTTATTATCTTCATGGATCAAAATAAATTTTAAAGGTTTACGTAGTATATTCGTATATCCAGTGCACCAAAATATGTTTTAAGTTTAGCATATTCCATCAAATTGCAGATCGTTTTTGATCTTTTATTTTTTTGATGCACAAGTCAATTAAACAGTTGATCAAAAGTGATTGAAATAAAGATGATTTTGGATTTAGTTGACGTTATCTAAAAGAATAATTCGAATCTCAGATAATTTACATTAATTCATACTTACTCACTACTTACTTTTATGAGTCTAAGCAGATTTTTAGTGACCATTTGTAATAAAAAGGGCTTTCATTTTTTTTGGTTGCAATGTAATTTTAACTTTGTGACAATTATCGGTGATTCTAATTCCATTTTACGTAGAACAGCAATTGTTAATAATGTTTGTATTACTCATTACAGCTACCTGCAGCAGAGCATGCACAATGACAGAATCCGTATCCACGACCGTACCAATGCATTCTCCTATGCCTTGCAAGGCAACCCAGAGAACATACCAATCGTCCTTAGCTTCCTCAGTACTAACTTCCAAGAGCTTATGTCCACGTAAGTATTGTTTTTTTTTAAGTAACTATTTTTAGGGTTCCGTACCCAAGGGTAAAATGGGAACCCTATTACTAAGGCTCCGCCGTCTGTCTGTCTGTCCGTCTGTCACCAGGCTGTATCTCATGAACCGTGATAGTTAGACAGTTGAAATTTTCACAGTTGATGTATTTCTGTTGCCGCTGTAACAACAAATACTAAAAACAGAATAAAATAAATATTTAAGGGGGCTTACATACAACAAACTTGATTTTTTTTGCTCGTTTTTGCTCTATATTGATAACGGCAACAGGTAGACGCTTAAAATATTCACAGAGTATGTAAATATATATTGACTTTAAAAATTAAAATAAAACAAATATTTAAGGGGGGCTCCCATACAACAAACGTGTTTTTTTGCCATTTTTGGCCGGTTTTTTTATTACGTGTTTTTTGGGGCTCGGGTGCCATTGTTACAATAACATTCTTAAACACTAGAGGTACTAGTGTTTATGTGCGGATTTTACCAACGGAACTGAACTCGTTCAGCACATTTAGACCGCGTTTAAAAGCTGTCTGTAATGATAACACAGACAGCTATTGGGCGCGTCTTAGATGTGCTGAACGCGATCAGGTTCATTGGTGAAAATCTTCCTAAAAGTTAAAGTTAAATAGCATGTGTTAAGAGATTTACATTATGTCATTATTTTTGACAGATATGGTGGAGCAGATCGCCTCACCATTAGCATCAGCGCCCTCGCTACATTTTTGACTGACTTCGAGAATATCGCTACGGTAAGTGATGTTTCCCTCTCACCGAGAAGAGGCCTGTATCCCAGCAGTGCAGTGGGATCATTATAGGCTTATTACATATATATTACATTATGTAACTTAAATAACGCACAACCTCTTAATGGGTCATTGTACTCATCATTATGAACAACTTCTATGGGACCAAATCTGAAATCGCGAAAAAAAATCTGCTGATTCATACATTTATGCTCTCATAACTCGTCAAAATGTAGGGAACAGCTGCTTTTTTTTACAACTTGTATATACAACATTAGTTTTTGTTTATACTAAACCCGAAAAGGGGTCTTTGTACTCATCATTTTGAAAAAAAAAATCTATAGGACCAACCTTGAAATCGCGAAATAAAAATTAGCTGTTCCATACATTTCGTCGATTTATAAACAAAAACTAATGTTGTATATTATGTAATTGTTGTTTATTAGGTCTGCTTTCGTTCGTAATGTTTCACATTTAACACAGAGACAAGGAAAATAACATTGTTTGTATGAAAATATCGTTTCTTTAGTAGCTTCATTAAAATAAAAATGTATTATCCTAACTACTACTACTACTAACTAACTAAAACTATTAAAAAATCAAAATGTGGTATCGAAAAATTCCTCCGCATAGCTGTTGACTGACAATGTACCCACGAGACTAGTGTAACTTCATAGTTGTCAGTTTTTAAGTTTTTGCTATATTTTTTTTTTCTATTTTCAGTTCCGCTCGTGGTTGTATGGGGCCCAAGCGCAATTGCCAAGTTCTTCTTTCGCTGCTGGTCAGGCAGTGGTCGACGCAGCCGTGAATAACTTGAACTGGGGTAACGACGCAGGTCTTGAAATCTTCAACTTCGTTGTAACCAGGGGTGCTTCCTCCACCATTCTTGCTTCTTCAGTCCTCCTCATAGCAGCGATGCTTCTACAAATGTTCCGTTAATTTATTCAATTAAATTAGAAATTAAATAATATTTAACCTTATTTAAATTTAAGAAAGTTGTGTCTTGAAGTACAATCTAGAAAATAGTTTTCAACAATTTGTGTTAAGGATTGTAATAAAATTATATACATATATACAAATATATTTTTGTAAATAAAAATATTTAGATTTTCAGTTATTTATTCTTAGGTACCAATAAACCTAATACAGAGAAAACAATAAATGTTTTAATTGTGGGAACAATCTATAATTAATAATTTGACTAGCTTGGTTGAAGATAATGTTCTGATGGCTTACAATAATAATAAAATAATTCATTACCACGCAAAACAAACTGATACAAGAAGTGGATCACATTATCATTACGTATTCTGAAACACTTTGTGTTCTGGAACTATGTTCCTACCGTTGCTGGCCAAATCACAATTACAATGCAAAGCCACTCGCTATTGTGCATTGATAACAATATTATTATTGAAACACTGAAGGGTTCGTTGTCTTGTTGAGCAGTCAGTAACACACTTTTAATAACTAATAACTCTGAGCTTTAAGCGACTATCTTTAATGACATGTGGAAAAAAAATATACGTATAACCAGCTGTTGTAGAAAAATTTCTTTCAAAAAACATTACCGATATTATGTTTTAGAGCTTTGACACACGGGCTTGAATTCCGATTTATAATTCATTTATTGCAGATAACAAAGATCTATTGGGTTAGTAACAATAAATAGTCTTAACCTGTGTTAGTACTTAACTAATAACACAGACAGTGTACAGGTGACAAGCGACCTCACCAACGGGCTGTCATGTCTCCCGGCTATAGCGCGTAGAATGCTGTTGGGGCTGCCACGGAGTCTGTTTAGCAACGAGGCCGCTCTCTTGCACCGTACAGCATTGAAGCAGTCGGTACGTGCCTCAGTGAACATCGATGATGCGCTACAGAACCGAGGCAAACGCAACAGCACTCTAAAAGCGTTGTTATACTGGATCCGCAGAGCATTGTAGGCCTTTTGGGTGTAGCTGAACCACAGGCTCCCCGAGTATTTAATTAAATAAAAAAACATTATACAGGCCCAGGCACAAGGCATATTATAATAAAAGAGCTGTAAATTAAAACTGACACCACAAATGGCAATGTGTCCGGCGCACCGTACGCATTTCCGCGCCCACTACGCTAACTGGCTATGTTTACCATCGAATACATAAGAATAGAAAAACAATGAAATTTGATAGAATGAGTAGGTATTTATGGCAGAAACAACTATTAGGCGAAGTTAAGATTAGCAACAGAATTTGCAGAAGTTGACTTCTGCAAGCAATTCTTACTGTTGCAATACTTAAAAACTGACTACTGAGGACTGCTGCAGTGTGGAACAGCTTGCTCTTGAACTGCTTGTCCCTGTCGGTAGTGATGCTATGGGGGCAACCGAAACGAGACACCCATCCGGGGATAAAGGTGCGGGCGCATATCTCAGCAGTGATGCAATGAGACGTGCCTCCTTACTTGCGAAAGTGAGCTTGCCACGATTATACGAGTATATACGACCAGAATTGCTCGCGGAACTCAATTTCTGAAAGTTTTGTTGCTAATCTAAACTTCACTTTAAATAATAAGCTGATGACGTTGACTTGGTATCCATAAATTACAATTTCAAGGTTGATTGAAACAAGTTATATGAATTGTTAGATCAAATGCGCATAATATAATTACTTTGGTAATAAGTAACGTGTATACGATTAGGCTGGTCAGAAGCAAGATAAAAATGATACAACGGACCAATATGTGGCAAGGACTATTGTCCATTTCTATTCAAATGCAAATAGTATATTTTATTTCACATTAAGCTACATGGGCACTTATGAAACGTCAGAAACAAGGTGCACGGTTCCAATGGAAAAGAGCCGGAAAGAAACTCCACGGTTACTTTTTTTTTTAATAATTAGCCTTAGGTACACAATTTTTTAAATTACAGTGTTAAATAGATATAGGGAGGACAGTGTAGGCCTTTCAACAAGTTCAGGATACTTAAAGAAGTAGAAAATGGTCAACAAATCGAACCATCTACAAGGCCTTCAAGGTTCTCACGATCACAAATGAGAAAATAATCTTTAAGATAAATATGATAATGTCATTCATGTTAGTCCAATCAATCAATCAATCTGCCCGCCTTTTCCCAACCATGTTGGGGTCAGCGTCCAGTCTTACCGGGTGCAGCTGAATACCAGTATTTTACATGGAGTGACTGCCTCTCTGACCCCCACAACCCAGCAACTGGGTAATACGATACCCCTTGGTAAGACTGGTTGTCAGACTTCCGGGCTTCTGACGACCCGTAACCACTGTCAAAGATCCATGAGTGACAGCCGGAATCAACAGCTTAACGTACTTTCCGAGGCACGGAGGAGTCTTGGTATGTAAAGATGATCACCCATCCACGGACAAACCCCGGCAATTGTAGCTTAACCTGATGGATCAATCGTGCGGCTCTGTTACTATGTAGCCACGAGTTCCTCTCATTGATGCTAGTCCATCACATCTAAATAAATGACGCAATGCACATACAGCCGACTGGACCTGTATCCCGTTCTTACACTTGGATACATCCCTTATCTATAATCTATACAAATTATAAATCCGAGTATATGTGATAGCTCAGTACACACAGCGTCAGTATGTGCTAACCCCTCAAGCTTTAAAATGTCAAGTTTTTAATCCGCTGATTGTGGTGGCCGCCTGATATATTCCCCAACCAAATAAGTAAGATTTGCCGACTGAGACATACCCTCTCCATTCCCGACACCACAATCCTCATCCAGGAGAATAGTAGGGCCACCAGCACTGTAGCACACAAACACAGAATCCAACCGCCGTCCTTCCGTCCTCACCGCCAAAGCCCGACGCGACGTCCCCATCCATCCTCGCCCCGACCAGCTGCTCTTGGTCGAACCAGCCTGCGCCGCTGAGCCTGTAGCATTAAATTCTTGTCCTAATAATATTAATCCGATCCAGCCCGTCTCTTGGTGGCCTCCCCCAATGACGGGGTGCTCTTAGTGTGTAGTCGCTTAGTTCAAAAGTTAATGCCCTGGCTGGAGGCCTTAATTTATTGAGGCACCCTGGCGAAAGGCAATCTGTGTGACCGCTTAATTCTCCTAAAATACACAATGGATTTTGATGCAGCATTTCACCATCATTTTTAAAAGAACTTATTCCGTTAGGTTTATGTGTTTACGTGTCGTGTGGCAATACGTGTGTATATAATGTTGTATTCAACTTGATATAGTAATTTCGATGGTTTGATATTGTATTGCCACATCAGTAGCTTGAACCCCTGCGAACCATGGGCGGATTACTAGTAGAATAGAATAGAATAGAATACTCTTTAGTATGTACACCATAAAAGTAGTAGGAGGTAGTAGTAGTAGGTATAATATGAAAAAAATGTGATTAAGATAAACCAAGTGTTTATCAGAAAAATACAACACACCAATATGGGTTTTGATTGTTATATCCACGTCACAGCGATAATACGTTAACAACTTTATTTCAAATAAAAAAGGCAAAGTGTAATTTATCAAATAATTGTGATTAGGAAGAATTCTTTATTTCATTACATTATAACCATGAAGCACAATCTTGCAAAATGGGGGATTATAGATAGCCAGTGCGAATGCGGTGTGTCGACCAAACCATCTACCATTATTATGTTAGTCAGGGACCATTTTGGTTACCCATTGAGTTGGGTTTTCGATAGGGTTTTTCTAAACGGTTAAACAAAAACGCATACGATATGGGTTACCTTATGAACTGCTGAAAATTAAATTTTGGTAATCCATTGAAAGGGTTTTCGATAAAAACCCATACGGTGTGGGTAACCCTTTTGAACGGCTTAATTTAAGCCATTCAATATAAACCCACACCATAATGGGTTTTTCTAAAATGGTAACCAAAATGGTCCCTGGGTAGAATAGATATAGAATTGGTCATGCTACGCGTGTTGGGCGGATATCGAAATAACATAATATTATGATTTTTTCATGTTACTGGGTTTTAAGTAGGTATAGAACCCATTGAATGGGTTATCATGTAACCCTTTCACTGGGGTTCAAGTATAAAACCCATTCAATGGGTTACATCATGATAAAGGTAACCCATTGAATGGGTTACCTCTTCGAAAGGCTTAACTCTTAACCGGGGTTGTACGGTCCCTGGTTAGAGTATCCAAGTGTCCATACACCTGCACTTCTGAGGACCTAAAACACGCCACTGCGATGACGCGATTGGCGTGCCCACCCACTGGGCCCAAGTCATTTAACAAAATTCATATACGTATTTATCATCGACTCGAAAAGACTCGACGAAGAAAAGGTCGCTCGGGAAAACTCAACATTTACTAAATTCTAACTAGATTATAGTTCAAACCATACAAAGGTCTTCAACCCACGGCCCCTGGGCCGCCTGCAGCCCATGATGGGTTCCATATTCTACTACCCGGCGCCGTGTGGTACCGGGTAGTAGAATATAACCAACCCATCTCATCCCATGGGTGTCGTAAAGGCGACTAACGGAACAGCTGGAGGATTCTATTCTTTTCCTCTGTGTGGTACATACATAAACACACGCCTTCTTTCCATGGGTAGAGGCAGAAACAAAAGAACGCCACCTGTTAGATCCTTACACACTCCATTTGCTTAGTTTACGTTCAAACATACCATTATTTTGCAGAGTGTAGGACAAATTCATTGCAATATTCTGCTAGTGCTGCTAATACTACGAGCTATCAAGAAGAATTTATTGTAGGGCTTAGATATGACAAAAATTTTACCAACTTATCAACCTGCAATGTACCGATATGCGGATTATATCATTATCAGTGACTGATGATTTATCATTAACTCTTTTATTGATTTCATCGGGTTCGACTCGGTTCGTTTCAACCAGTTAATCGCTATTGCCGTTGTATAAAGGACATTTTTGTTATCAGGTTAGTTTGAAAATATTTTGTTTTCATATTCCATTTTTAAATTTTTATTTTTTCTTAGTTTTATTGAGGAGTCATCTGCTGCGTACTGCAGCAGTAGATTCATTGATTTATGGCCAGTGATACCCATTCTTACATTTTTGATTTAGGTAATCCTGTTACTCATTTCAGAAATGTCCAAAATATCATTAGTAGCCTTGAGCCTAGCGCTTTTGGCGTTCGCGACAGGTGATCACCCTATATCCTGGTACAAGGAATTCCAGGACTTTGCCAATGATGATGTTCCCGTGACGAGGGATGTCAATGCAGAACAACTTTACAGATTACCCACAAACGTGGTCCCTGTGGATTACGATATTTATCTCGATCTCTACTTCGATGAGAATATTGAAAGGCCGTTCAGTTATGATGGCAGGGTTAACATTATTATTCAGGTACGTGAAAACTGATAAGATCTACATACGAATTAGTGCAGGCACATAAGTCTAACAATTTGATATTGACAGCGTTTGTAGCCTTTATGTCATAGTCATAAGAACGATTTTTGTAGTGCAAGTGTTACCACTGATGTGCGGTTGACTGTACTTACTGATTTGTAGGTTCCTCATAGTGACCTCATATTATCGTACATAGCCATATATCTTTTAATAAAATAAAATATCATTCTTTGACAATAAAAAAAAAATCAAGAAATAAACGACTTGCTTACTCGTAAATGTTGGTTCTATTCAATCAAAATAACACGAAATTACACCAAGTATTTTTTATTCAATTCTGTTTGTCTACTTCCAGGCTACAGAAAACAATGTACAACAAATAGTCCTCCACTCGAATGTAGATGAAATAAAGTCAGTTACTGTGGTAGATGGAACAGGGGCTTTAGTTTCGTTAGATACCGAGAACCCATATGAAACTGAAGATTTGTACCATTTCTTGAGAGTCAATCTTGTGGACCCATTGACAGCTAGTGTTAATTATACTCTAAATATCGAATACTCGAGCACCATGAATGAAGGTCCCATGAAGAGAGGCATTTGGCGAGGGTGGTACACCGACGATGATGGTAACGACAGGTACATTCTTTTTTGAAACTATGTAATTAGAAATCATTGTGGTTGGTTTAATAATAATAATTATTATCAATGTGAAGGGGTTGTTATGACCAACTTATTTGTTTATTTACATTTGAAAGACCAACTTTCGTTATGTTATATAAGCGTTTTATAAATTATAGCACACATATTTTTTAAACGCTAAACAATTCTCTCGCTTTTTGTTAATAATCATAGTCGTAGTGCATAGTACATTAATCTACCACAAACTATTTTTTTAAATTTAATCTAGACACTAATGCTTTTACATTGTTTACAGGATCTACGCCACTACCCACTTCCAACCTTACAATGCCAGACAAGCGTTCCCCTGCTGGGACGAGCCCCTCTTCAAGGCCGTTTTTAAACTGCACATAAGCAAGCCAGCTGCGTACACTGGAACATTCTCAAACACTGTCGTTGAATTCAACGGACTGTATGTATTCTCTTGTTGTTGTCTATGTGAAAGAACCTCTATTGTATGGGTCTGTTTAACTGTATTCATATACGATCCAGTTCAATTAGTTAACAGATAATTTCAAACAAGTACTGTATCATTTTTTTTATTATTTTTCGGAATATGTCAATTCCAAGGTCGTCTAACACTGTTTAATTCGTTTCTTTTTAATGCCTCCTTATTTTTCAGGTTGGTCAACAATCGCATTCGCACTGACTTTGCTGCTACCCCCAAAATGTCTTCATACCTCGTAACGTTCCTTGTCAGTGAGACATTCACAGTGCTTGCTCAAGACACGACCTTCAACCCTCCGATCAGGATCATCGGAAGATCCAACACGGCTGGTCTTGCCGACCACGCTTTGGAACTCACGGTCAAGATGACAGAGTTCTTCGACAATTACTTCGGAATTCCCTACGAGACTTTGCACCCTAATTTGATGAATGATCATATTTCGTCTCCTGACTGGGCTTCGGCTGGTACTGAGAATTGGGGCATGGTTAGCTACAGGTCAGCAAATAACTTTTATTTATTCTGATGTTCAGACCTACTTAGTATATTTTTATAAACAGTAATCAGGTTAAACCAATGTATAGTAGAAACACAATAAGAATGAAGGTGCAACTAGTAGGTTTTCAATTTATCTTGTTTTCTCCGATCCCTATGTTACAAAATATATATTTTTTCTCTATTTATATAGATAGGGCAATGATTGCTGATACTATCCCTTGAGTTTAAGAAGAAAGCGGTTAGGAGGAGCGGGGGTTACCGTACACTTAAGGTAGATCTCTTATTACTCAATAATTAAAAGCCTTATTTGGTTTATCTTAAGCATAATCTGTAGGGAAAATATTTGACTACTAAATGCTCGAACGAAAAATAAAACCAGATAAATTCAAATGTTAGATTTATTAAGTTTAAATAAAATACAAAAGTACGGAATCATCCGACACCTTCGGATGATTGCGTACAGTGTTGGTTTACCTATTTAGCATGACAAAATCCACAAATATAACCATCTGGCACATCTTTATCGCTGCACAATGCATGAACCCATTGCCCCCACACTATACATCGATAGCTCTCGATCTTTTCCAAATTCACCACAAATTAGACAAAGCTCATTTGTAACAGCTGTTTCTCCTTCTGCATAAAAGACGTTGTCGTTGTCATCACTTTCGCCTAGCATCAAAGACTCATCATCAGAGCTCGAGCTGTTTAAAATTTTTCTCTTGTGCGACTGCTTTCCATCTGCTTTCTTTTTCTCTACTTTTGATGTTTTCGTTTTCTTTAGATTTGTTTTTCTTTTCAGTTTATCTTTAGCTTTTTCTGTCTTGATAGTTTTTAGAGTCTTTTTCATTTCTAAGGCTTCATTGATAGGAGTTGAAGTAAGAATTTCAGAATGCTGCTTTCTTCCTTTTCCTTGGCCTTTTCCTTTCCCTTTCCCTTTTTCCAAATTTGTATCTCTCTCAGAGCCTTTTTTCTGCGGCAGAGCCATTGAACATTCACCAAAAGAAACATGGACATCCTCTTTGTCTTTTCCGAGATCATCTAATTCTGTTTCTTCCTGCGTTGTTTGCTTTGAGGTTCCAGTAGTTGAGGGTATTGGCTCAATATCTTCTCTGCTAGTTATTTCTGATACGAACTGATCGGTGTGAAGAATCTCTATAGGTGCAGGGCACTGATCAGTGTGAAGAATCTCTATAGGTGCAGCGCACTGATCCGTGTGAAGAATCTCTATAGGTGCAGCGTACTGATCAGAGAATTTGTCAGGATTCACAGGCCAAATCCCAGCTACTGCAAATCCATTGACTGCTTTTTCTGGAGTGGCAGCCTTCAAATATGCCTTGTTGAAAAGAGGCGCAATGTCATAAGGTGTCAGCTTCTCATAGTTATTAGTTTTCATGTGCATATCACATTCTTTGTGATATTGGAGCTTTAGAGGTCCAAAAAATGTAAGGTCAAGTGGTTGAGTACGGTGTGATGTATGAGGCGGTAGTGAAAGCATCAACACGCCATTTTGACGACAAAATTCGTAAATATCTAATGATATGTGGCTCACATGATTGTCTAGAATCAGGAGCACGACATCCTCCAAAGTTGGCTTGGTGTGTTCAACGAAGTGCTTCAGCCAATCCAAGAACTGTTCCTCAATCATCCATCCTGATTTTGAGCACCTGTATATTGAACCTGGAGGACCACCTCTTTCTAATGCTGGTGTCATTCGAATGCGCGGGAAAATGAATAACGGTGGAATGAATTGGCCTGTGGCGCTCATGCAACAACAGACTGTGATGTTCTTCCCCCTTTCCCAACTTGTAGCAGCACCGACTTGTTTTTGACCCTTTGGTGCAAGTATTTTTCCTGGCTTATGCACAGTTGTTACACCTGATTCGTCGACATTAATCATTCTATGTGGAAGTATGGTATGATTTTCAAGTAAGTGAATTAAGTTCTTGAAAAATAACTCCATTTCCGTTTGATTGAAAGCAGTGATCCTGCTTACGGGATCCAGCTTCAGGTACTCGGACGCTGATTTCTGGGTTGCGTTTTAGGAAACCATAAAACCAATCCTTTCCGGCTTCTTCCTTTTCTCTGTTAAATGGGTGCTTAATTTTATTTCTTTCAGCATACTGATAAACACCTCTTCGTAATGCTTGCGGTGTTAACCCATAAAACATTCTAGACAACTTGATCAGCTCATCCCGGATCTCTACTTCTTGCTCGGTAGTAAAAACAGGCTTGCCCCCTAGTCTGGGTTTATATTCAGGACCTTTTTTTACGTGATCGTGGAGGGTCATTACTGGTACTCCAAATTTCTCTGCTGTTTTACGTAATTCGGAGCCCGCGTTTACCTCTTCTATAGCGAGTCTCATTTTGCGGAGAGACCAGGTAAGCTTATTTCCTCGAGGCATCTGAAAATAAAGATAGAACAGTAAATAACTAAATCGAATCAAGACCTGCGGGTGATACAGTACTTGCGGGTGATACCGTACAAAAATGTACGAACCCACCCGAAGCCGCCATTTTGGGAGAAATGTTTTAACAAACGAAAATTATTCGTGATTTCAATGAAAAATTACAATCAATCGAATCCTAAATCAATATCGTACAACTTACATAAACAAATAACACAATTCAATAAAAAATATAGTACTTACAGCGTAAATCTTTCATGGCAATTTTTATAAAAATTGGCGCGAAAACGTGACACATGCTTTACACGCGGAACCTGACGAGTCACTGGAGCGGGCGGGAGGGGAGAACGCAGCAGTGCCGTGTTGCGACCGTTAGACAAGGATAGACCTAATTTCTCATGATTCGGTCCCTGTCAAATACAATGTACGGTATCGTCCGCTGTACGGAATGTCCCGCCGCTTCCCTAAAAGAGTAGACGATGATTTACAAACTTTTTGTAAAACTGAATGAGCACTTACCTACACTTACCACCTAAATAATTCAAATACTGTTTTTGTTTTCTTTTTAGAGAGCTTTACCTGATCATAAATAAAAATGAGACGATCATGTCCATCGAGCACTACGCGGCAACCCTAGTTTCTCACGAGCTAGCTCACAAGTGGTTCGGCAACCTGATAACCTGCTACTGGTGGAGTAACACGTGGATCAATGAAGGTTATGCCAGCTACTTTGGTTATATTGCAACTGATGCGGTAAGCTATTGGTTT
Source organism: Tiliacea aurago (assembly GCA_948098905.1). NCBI lineage: Eukaryota > Metazoa > Arthropoda > Insecta > Lepidoptera > Noctuidae > Tiliacea > Tiliacea aurago. The sequence continues at coordinate 24,623,517 of OX402582.1, forward strand.
GTCCTTTATTGTAAAAACGTTTAACTTCTTTTTCTAAGGATCTACAAAACTTGAACAACATATAAACTTTAGTTCAGAATCTTAGATTCATCAGGAAATGGTGGAAACCTTCATTTTGTAGAATCACGTAACTAATAAAATATAAAAAAAACTATGAATTTTGCTGACCCCCTCACTTTTCTTTTCTTCTAGATGTTCCCTGAGTACGAATTTCCCGACCACTTCAACAGTCGCTACCTACAGACGTCCTTAGCTTTCGACTCTGCTGCTAGCACAGTTCCTATGAACCACGACGTCAACACCCCACTTCAAGTTACTGGCCACTTTGGAACTATTAGCTATTCGAAAGCCGCTTCATTCCTCAGAATGACTGCTGACATTATTGGATTGGACACCTTCCAAAAGTCTTGTAGATATTTCCTTATGAATAAGTAAGTATGATTTATCATACGTAACTTCCAAAATGAGATCAACAACCTCTTAAGTTAATTTGCGAGATGCCAATCCCGGAGCTGTTTTTTTGTAAAATAGCTAGCGGTTATGTAAAACAGCGGATTTGACAAGACATAAACACGGCGTAAGGGAGATTTCATATTTTCTCATTTATATACTTACAGGTTGTAAAAGACGATGGTGGGTCTAGAATCATGTACTGATTTCATGGTAATAGTATGAATTACAACCTGTATATTGTAAATAAATTATTAAAAATATAAAATCTCAAATATAATAACATATGAGAGACCGGTATTGCGCATACGTTTTATTGTTTTTGATAGTAATTAATTTCTAATTTACCTTTAAAGTACGTGTCAAAAAGTACTAATAATCTTCTTATACGAGTATAAAAAATTCTCGTGTCACAATGTTAGTTACCATACTCCTCCGAAACGGCCAGACCGATTTTTATGAAATTTTATATGCATATTCAGTAGGTCTGAGAATCGGCTACTATCTATTTTTTATACCCCTAAGTGTTAAGGGTGGCTTTCCCACGGGATCGAGACTTACGCGGGTGAAACCGCGGGGCGCAGCTAGTAATATATATAATTCTTTATTCTCAGACCAAGATCCACAATATAATAGCAAATTAAGTTGGTACTTACTGACTAAAACAAATCTATCTCACATATCTGACCACGGTCTGTGTGCCGCCATCCAGTGGCCTAATGCTATGTCATTAGGCCATCCACCCTGCCTGCTACAGTAGCCACGAGGATGTTGGGGCTGCCGCGCATCCGACGCACCAGTCAGTGATGCGATTCGCAGACGCAGCAGCGAGCCGAAATCGGGAACGCGTGCGTCCGCGAACATCCCCGACGCGCTACCGAAGCGCGGCAGCCCCATCATTATCCGGAACGCGTTATTGTACTGGACTCGTAGAGCATTGTACGAGCCCTGCGTATAACTGACCCACAGTGCGCACGTGTACAACGACTGGCAATAGGTCCTAAACAGTGTTATCTTAACCTTTGGTGTACACTACAGCCAATGCCCTACGTTCCCTCTCTAAATCGGCGTCATCCGACAGCCTATCGGTGACCCAGAGCCAGGTACTTAAAACGAGTGACTCTTTTCAGCGGAACTCCGCCCAATGTAACCGGTGGAACAACGTCACATATTTTATTACGCGCCCTAACTAATGTCTCGATGTTTTTGCAGTCTCTACGAACCTACCGATCAATACGACTTATTGGAAGCCATGAATAAAGCTATTGAAGAAGACGGAAGCTTGGCTGATTACCCTGATTTTAGTTTTGCGGAATACTACAATGTTTGGGTCAATGAACCAGGATATCCTGTTTTAGGTGTTTTCATCCATCATTCTCTTGGAATAATGACGCTTACGCAGGTTTGTGCTCAGCAACATTTGGCTACGACAAAAAAAAAAAAAAAAATTTAATAACAAGCCGTGTGCTTTTTAAGATTCCCACCAGTAAAAAAAACCGGCTAAGTGCGTTTCGGACCACGCACAATGAAGAGGTCCGTAGTTGGGATGAATTTATCCGAAAATATTTTTTTTTATGTGATAAAACTATTCATTTACGGTTTTTGGACTTTTTCCTTTACTTGTGCTGTGAGATCTTTACAGTCAAAAAATTACAGTCAGCAGAAAAATGGGCAATTTTCCCAATAAGTTTATTTTATGCCAACCGATCCTCTTTCTTATAAGGATCATAAACCTCTATTGAACCAATTGAGGTTTGAGTAGGTACTAGAAAAGTCATAAATCGCAAAAAAACTTAAACAACTCAACTTTAACTTTTTTTTTACTTTTTGTTGACCGTAGTCACCGTCGGGTATTTGATAGACTCCCTTCATTGTGCGTGCTTCGACATGCATTTGGCCGGTTTTATTAATTAGATGGTAATATTTTTACGGCATTATTTAATACCGTCCAATAAGAAATACGAACCTAAATTCGAACGACTTTTAAATTAATACTTGTTTCGCCTAAAATATTAATTACTTAATTTTAACACTATTCATGTACAACATGTCCCGGAATTAACGCACAACCTCTTAAGGGGGCATTGTACTCATCATCATGAACAACTTTTACTAGGTATGGGACCAAACTTGAAATAGCGAAAAAAAATTTGTTGTTCCCTACATATTTATGTTCGCTTAACTCGTCAAAATGTAGGGAAAATTTTCGCGATTTCCGGTTTGGTCCCATATTAAAAATTCTTCGTAATGATGAGTACAATGACCCCTTACGAGGTTGTGCGTTAATTCCGGGACATGTTGTATATGGCGGGTACCTACTAATAAAATTGTGCTTGCCGCAATAAACTAAAATGTTAAACATTATAAAGGATAGTGTTGTTTATTCGATTAAAATTCATTTGAATTTATACTACGTTTACGTCGCACGTTCATGCTAGAGGCTAAGATGTACATACAAGCTGTTTTTTTGACTGAAACGGTTCTTCTGATTATGTCTATAATTTTTAGGGACGTTTCTCCCTGAACCCCAACAGCGCAGCCAGTTCAACATTATACCCCATCCCCATTACGTTCTCTACGAGGAGTAATCCTAACTTTACCAATTTGAAACCCGTTCATATGATGACTCAGCAAAGTATGACAGTTACAATGAATCCCGGAGAAGAGTGGGTGATATTCAACAACCAACAGCATGGTATGTGGTTTATAAGTATTTATTAGTACTTACTTAGAATTTTTTGTGAAGGAATCTTCTGGCGAAGTACTTCAACCATACAGGTAAACCAGAAAAGGTGTGTGTTTTGGTATTTTTTTTTTTCGGGTTTAGTACGTACGTCGCACCACAGAGTAAGACCCTGGAGAGGCCTCTGTAGGCACCATCGTATAGTACAAAATAGTTAAGTACTTCCAGAGGTTGTAACAGCTCTATATTGGATCTCATAATCGTGTGTAGTATTTCCGAAGATAGACGATGATTGCCAAAGCGCTTAGTTATGCTGGGACATCTACATATAAGTACTTCTGGCGCCAAGCAGAGTTTGACACATGAGACACTCCAGCTTGGGCATGCATTTACAATGCCTCTGATACTGATATTGGCATACAATTTCTTTAAACCTCAATAACAATGAGGGATTTCTGAAATTCCGTTCACTAGGTGGCAGCACTGAGAGGTCCGGTCCAGGTACCTGTCAAAAGTGTCATTAAAGTTCTTATACATATTTATATAGAAACGAATGATGGGCGTCATCGTATATTTCATACTCATCGTCGAAATGGAAGACCTCATGTCAAAGTGGCGCCAACTGGTAGCGTGATTTTTTATGAAAACCCTCACTGTATACTTTAAAAAATGACCAAAATCTAGTTAGGATCTGAGTTCAATGTCAAAAATTACGATTTTGATAGTAGATCTTGATCATTTAGATTGGCTTTCAGGTTGAATCAAATTATTCTAACTTCTTTATATTCACCCAATAGCGCACAACAGGGTATTTGACTGCTATCAAAAATATTCATGAACGAATACTTACTTAAAAAGGTGTTACTAAAAAAATACGATTTGTGAAAATATAAATTAATTCGGTGGAAAAATGGAAAAGTTACACGCTTTTGAAATTATTATACTACCTATCCTTGTCACACAAAACGATCATTGTACTGAATGGCTCGAAGTTACTATGGCGTTCCTGTGTTGTGACGTCAGATCCCAATAGTGATGTCTCTGTCTACCATAGACTTTAAAAGGCATACAACTTCAGCATTTTTTGAGATATTCCATTTTTTTTTGTTCGTTTAGAAAGTCTAAAAAGGGTATCATGTTACTGGGTAGCACAATACCCTTTTGTAAGACTGGTTGTCAAACTTTTGGGCTTCTGACTTCCCGTAACGACTGTCAAAGATCTACGAATGCCAGCCGGGACCAACAGCTTATCATGCTTACCGAGGTAAGGAGGGAAATCTCGATCTGTAATGGATGGTCACCCATCCGCAAATCGACTGCGGCAAGCGTAGCTTAACCTTCAAAAAACTAACTAACTTAACCTTTAAAAATTATAATTTGTTTCAGGGCACTACAGAGTAAATTACGATCGTTTAAGTTGGACCTTGATCAGTGAAGCCCTGCACAATGATCCCGAATCTATTCACCACTTAAACAGAGCACAGGTATGTACCTACCTACTGCTGAATTTATTTTGACATTTCTTATTAATATTGGCATCAACATCGGCCCAGCCTTTTCCCAACTATGTTGGGGTCGGCTTCCAGTCTTACCGGATACAGGTCAATACCAGTATTTTACATGGAGCGACTGCCTGATCTGACCTCAACAACCCAGTTACGGGGTCAGTGGATACAAAACGGGGCACTATGAAAAAATGGCAGAAATTTCACCAAAAAACCATCGCCTAATCAAGCCTTCGGGACCCGGTGCGATGTGGGAGTAGAAGGGTGGGGGAACACCATGGGACACCTTTAGTGGCATTGACCTTGACCTCAGTGTCATTGATCTTGAGGTCAACGTTAAAATTCAGAAAGTCAAAATCCGGCCTTCTATTTCTGAATGGCTATAATAAGGCCTAATCGACGGAGCCCCACTTTGCGGGGCTCCTACTTATGGGTGGTTACAAAAAAAAATAACCACTAAGAAAACCCTTCTTATCTAACCTGTCTGAGTCGGGGTGCTCCAAGTCCCGAGCTCATTTCGCTAGCTCTTGCATCGTAAATTCTCCTAGTACAGTAATATTGCATTTTGTACCGATCCCTTCGACATCATTTTTACGACAAACGGCTGATCGGAGACAAAAAACACCAAGACGCTTTTAGCCTTATATTTAGGTATTATACAAAATGTCCCAGAATTAACACACAACTCAGAGACTCAAAAAAAAATCAGCTGTCACACAGTCTGTCAGCTGGCAATCACATTTATGTTTGAATAACTCGTCAAAATGTAGGGAATAGTTGGTTTTTTTTCGCGATTTCAGGTGTGGTGCCATAGTAAAAGTTGTTCATTATGAACAACTGTCACACAGCAGCTGTCACACAGACTGTCGGCTGACAGACTGTGTGACAGCTGATTTTTTTTTGAGACTGATCCCTTAAGAGGTTGTGCGTTAATTCTGGGACATGTTGTATGTACGATAGAATCACAAAACCAACGATTTGCGAAAATAATTCTTTTTTCCTCAGTGCCTCATAACGTACGCACCAACCAGTTACTGGGTAACACGATACCCCTTGGTAAGACTGGTTGTCAGACTTTTGGGCTTTTACAATTTTACTACGAAACAAAAAAACAAAGTATATTCGAACTCAGCATAGAAAAATCTGGATATGGTATTTTTTTCTAACTTATAAATTACGAATGTTGTCCAATGGTTGTAGGTCGTCGACGATGTGTTCGCTCTCATGAGGTCTGAATTAATGGATTTGGACTTCGGATTCAACATCCTGAGGTTCCTAGCCAAAGAGACTAATTTCCACGTGTGGGACCCAGCTATCAGTGGCTTCACTTGGTACAGAAACAGACTGAGGCATTTGCCTGAGCACCAAGCTGAGTTTGATGTAAGTGACACTTTAAAACCACATTTTTCAGCCAATTGGTTACAAAGTCGGGAAAGTTAATTGTGTGTTGTGTAATTTGAATTTATTTATTTATTACCACATACATTTGCTTTTACAGATAGGAACCCAATGCAACAATGTAGTCATAATCTCCACACTCAGAGATGTCGCCCAAAAAAACAATTAGACACCACCACCAACAAAAAGGAACTCTTTTTAAACTGTCCTATTTTGACAACAGGGTCCAAATTTATACCTGTCGATTATCGTGGATGGTTAACTAACGAGTCCCAAATAACGACTCGGTCGGTCGAAATTGACCGTATAGGTATTCAAGCCACAATACTGTCATTCTTTGGCAGTTGTATGAAATTGCTAAATCACGGCAAATTGACGGAGTGTGTCAACTTGATAAACAACTAATTTCCCTGACTGTATATTTACTCATTTTCATGCTTCTTTTTTCTGATATTAGCACAACTTATTCAAGAATAGACGATGCCGTAGTAAAAAAAAATTGCCAGTCAACAAGATCTATTACTTCCAAACTGAAGTTGACTGCATTCATATTTTATTGTTACACTAAACACTGCAGCTGTACCTACATGCTTGGGTCATAATTATGTTTGCGTAAACGATGCATAAGACTTGAATGCCCATTTTCACAAGAATAAGTCCCATTTTTACTGACACTAGGAGACACCTAAATGTAATGCCAAAATGCACACTGTCGGATTTTTTGTGCTGAGAATTGAAAATCAAACAGTGCAATAATATTTATGCATTATATTTAAGTTTCTCCTAGTTTTAGTGAAAATTGACAGTTTATTTATTATTATTTTAAGTAACATTTAATGTAATCATTTAATTATTATTAACTCCTTTATTACCTACCACTCTAGTTTCTTTTCCAAAAACCAACTTTTCAAAAATACTCTTGATTCCAGGAAATCATCCTTGGTTTGATGGAGCACGCCATCACTACCCTAGGTTTCGAGCCTACTGCTGATGAGACCCCTACCACTAGCATGGCCAGACAGGCCATTCTTCACTTCGCCTGTAATCTTGGCCATAAGGAGTGTAACCAGGATTCCTGGGACCGCTTCGTTAACTTGAGAGATAATCAAGTGCCGTGAGTGTTATAGTCAGTTGGCCGTGTGGTGCCGGACGTGAAGAATAGCACCATCTTATTTCTTCAAGTGGGTGTCGTAAAAGGCAACTAAGGGACTTACTAGAGAATGGGCAGCAGCGTTCGATCGCCAACCCGCCTGCCAAGCGTGGCGAATTTAGCAAACCTGCCTTCTTTGGGGGACCAAAGGGGAGGTTTGCTTCGTTAACTTGAGAGATAATCAAGTGCCGTGAGTGTTATAGTCAGTTGGCCGTGTGGTGCCGGACGTGAAGAATAGCACCATCTTATTTCCTCAAGTGGGTGTCGTAAAAGGCAACTAAGGGACTTACTAGAGAATGGGCAGCAGCGTTCGATCGCCAACCCGCCTGCCAAGCGTGGCGAATTTAGCAAACCTGCCCTCTTTGGGGGACCAAAGGGGAGGTTTGCTATAATCGTCATGTCCAGCAATGGACGTCTTTCGGCTTAAATTTTTGATTTTCACGCGTTTCTATTTGTACGTAAAATATTTTATATTCACGAAACGGTTGGATGAATTTTAAGAGCGTTTACGACGTACGGCATTTCATACAAACTTTCAAGCCCTGGTTTTTCGAAATGACTGAACCGATTTAATGAAACTTCATACACATATGCAGGATACAAAGGTCTAAAAAGTTAGTTAAGAACATTTTAGAAAACTAGTGTTACAGCCAAATTAGACCGATCTTAAATTTTTCCATAGAAACAGAAATTTCCAGTTATCTGTTTTTAAATAAGACATTTTGAAAATGTTCTTGTTTAACTTTTTAGACCTTTGTATCCTGCTTATGCGTATGGAGTTTCGTTAAAATCGGTTCAGTCATTTAGAAAAACAAGGGCTTGAAAGTTTGTATGAAATGCCGTACGTCGTAAACGCTCTTAATACATGAGGTATCCTTCGACTTTTGTTTTTATAAAACCAAAATAACTGATTTTAGACGTCAAGTAGAAATGTCATGAAAATATGTGCCTATGTATAATGTATAATATAATATCAAAATAAAGGGCTTGAGGAAACGATTCTAGAAAAAAGCAAGTCTAGCAATTTCAACAACTCTAATTATTACAGGGTCAATGCCCGCGTGCGTCGCAACGTCTACGTAACAGCTATGAGAGAGGGTGACGTGAATGACTTTGAATATTTACTCAACCGATTCAGGGAGTCGAACTACGCCAATGATCAACTTGAAATGTTACGTGGAATGGGCGCTACAAAAGATCCAGTATTGTTGACCAGGTAACATTTATGGGCCATATTTTTCACAAACTGGATCCTTATGACGTCACAATATTATTATTTCGTGTTAAAAAATCCTCCATGTCGGCTGTCGACTGGCGTCAAGTTCGAAATGTATGAAAAAAAACAACGTCGGCCGTCGACTGACTGTCCTTTGTTTATCAAAAATTCTTACCAACTATAACGTTTGGTGTTAATGCGGCCTTATAATTGTATAAGTAAATTTTCCCTTGAAAAATGGTTACTGGATACTGTTAACAATATCCCACAACTGGGCTAACGTCTTTTCAGAGGACTTCTAGCTCTTTTAAAATGAATATTAATAAACAAAAATCTGCTTCTAATTAACATTGCGTAATATTTTATTTCAGATACTTGCAGCTGAGTCTTACAAAAGAAGTGAGGTCGCACGACAAACTCAACGCTTTCAACTATGCTCTGGTCGGCAACCAAGACAACGTTAAAACCGTACTGGAATTTGTTAAAAGCCACATCGATGAAATCAGAGAAGAGTTAGTATTCAAGGAATTACCGTTCTGAAATCAGGCAGCAATATACCAATTTGTCATTTAAAACTAAATTAGGAAAAAATAAACTAAAACCACTGATTATTCGATGTTAGAAGTAGCATGTCTCGCCATAACTGGGAAAATTGCTTATTGAGAAAACGCCATTGAACACAGAACGATTTGCAAAAAGAATATTCAAAATCTTGGAACCAGTATCCATATTGGAATACAAAATATCTAGGTTCCCAAATATATATTTTGAATGGACACTGATTTAAACACGAGATATTAGAAAAATAAGTTTTCTATAGAAATTTTAAATTCCTTATATCTCGTCTTTAAATCATTGTCCTTTCAAAATATATATTTGGGAACACAGATATTCTGTATTTCAATCGAAATAAATACACACTACCTTAAGAATATGTTTGATTTACAAATTATTTTGGTATTACGTTTGTATGAACTACGCATCCATCGCGACGCCTCTTAACATTCATATCCGAATACTGGTTGGTATTCGAAATAGATATGTGTATTATGGTGGTTATTTGATTTTTCTTCATATGGAATTTTCCACACAGTAGTTACACATACGGTTGACTGCAACAGGCTAGCCTCTAATCTATCGATAAATAAAAATGAAATGATGTTCGTTAGTAAGCCCATCACTTGAGAACGACCCGACCGATTTGGCATTTTTTCATTTGAAAGTATTTGCAATAGGCCGAATTAGGTTTTATGGAAAAAAAAATTGTAAAATTTGCCGGGAGAAGCGGAAAATTCGGAATAAACTGAAAGATCAAAATTCCATACAAAAAAATCGATGGGATTTTTGTATGACCTTGACCATATTGAACTTTTGATATGACAATGACTGTTGGTTCAGCTAGTTATAAAAAAAAGTACCTAGGCTTAAGTCTACTGACAGAAAGTGGGTGAACATCCTTCTTCATCATTTCATCATTCTCCGAATGGGGCAGAGATGCACCCTATAAGGGTGCATCTCTGCCCCATTCGGAGAATATAGGCGTGATAGTATGTAACGTGTTGACTCCCATCTCTTGTTCTAAATGTTATTTTTACTTTTAATTCAGGTACATTGAAGACTCCCCTCCCCGACCAGTACACAGCGCACTGTCTAACGTAGCTTCGTACTTGGACGAGCCTGGATTGGTTGAAGTAAGTGTTATTGTTAATCTTCTTTATGTTCACATCATCATTGTCATTTCAGCCGTAAGACATCCACAGTTTATTTATTATAGTATTACCACATACATTTGGTTTTACAGATAGAAACCCAATGCAACAATGTAGTCATAATCTCCACACTCAGAGCCGTCACCCAAAAAAGACGACACCACCACCAAAAATTAACTCTTTTTAAACTGTCCTATTTTGACTGACAGGGTCCAAATTGGGCGTAGGCCTCTCTCAAGCGCATGTGGGTCCCTTCTTTATGTATAGAATGTTAAGAAAGAAAGAAAAATATTTAATTTGGGACACGCATAGGAAATACAAACAGTAAAACAGGAGCATTTAATATAAACATATCATAAACTCACGACTTCTTCCCATGGGGGTACGCAGAAACTATAGAACGCCACCTGCTATGCTCCCTACATCATACTCCTTTTGCTTCGTTTACGTTCATACATCTGGTCATACACTCAAGCCGGTTGCGAGTACTACGCACCTGACCTTTCTGAAGAACATCACCAATTAGGTCACTATATGTCCTTCTAGGGCGTCCCGGCGTTTCCCATTTAAAATAACAAAATTTACATTAAAAACAAAATAATAAAAAATACCTGTGCAAGGCCGAAAAGGTTCCTAACTCAGCATAATGCTGCGATATTTAAAAATGAAATACCGCTGCGCTGGCATTCTGAATCGCAGACAAGACTACGGCTTATTTGATGGTAAGAGGTTACTGCCATCTATATTTATGAACATCCTATAAACAGCCAGCGAGAATTTAAAAAAAAAACCCTATTAAAAGCGGGACGGCCCGCAGCGGTGACGTGGTGTGTTCCATGTTTGAAATTTAAAAAAAGACTATATACTCGTAAATTAGCGGGATACTAACAAACGGGAAATCGTGAAAAAAAAATCTGGTTCTTCCCTACATTTTGACGAGTTATTCGAACATAAATGTTGATATTGCTGATATTTTTTTGCGATTTTAGGTTTTGTCCCATAGTAAAAGTTGTATGAGTACAATGAGATTAGAGATTGTGCGTTAATTCTGGGACATGTTGTATACAGGATGTATGGAAGCTTGGTGCAAAGCTTTAACACATTCCCTGTGGCAGCGCAGCATTGGACATGTAACGCACAGAAAGCAAGTTGGTTTCTACCAACTTGCTTTCTGTGCGTTACATGTCAAATGCTTCCCGTATCAAGAATTCCAGCTATGCGTTACGACTTCTATTTTCCCGTACCTGGTCCTCACTTCAAAGGTTCTTATAGATACGGAAACTCATCGGATTCGGTTTTTTTTTTTTTAACTAAATGATCCATCGTTGGGTCCTATACACAGTTACGGTAGCACGGGGTTCTGTTGGTTAAATATTTTATAATTTACTTTATAAAAAAATCCTTTAGTATTATAATAAAAAAAAACATATTTTTTCTTGTTGCAAAATATAATAATTAGTTAAGAATTTGTTTTTTTTCTCTTTATTAATGATTTATTTTAGTCAATCAACAAAAAAAAAAAAAAAATTGCGATATAATGATATTATACAATATGGAACAAAAACCTTGTTGTTCCTTTTAGGGACGTATACATTTACCTACAAGCACAACATTGGTGGAATTATAATTTCTCAAAGAGTTGTCTCGGCATGGGTCCAAAGATTTTCAACAAACTACCAAAAACTTTAAAAAGCTTGACCAACATAAATCATTTTAAATTGCAACTTAAAAAAATATTGATTGAAAAGGCAATCTCTATCAATGAGTTTTTGGATGATAGAAGCATAAAATAAGAAATTTCCGATTCACTTGTTAATCTTGTTTACGACGTTACTTGTTTGAAACAGTTTTATTTAGTTTGTAGTTTATTTTTTTACACCTAATTTGTACACCTTGCAAGGCAAAACATAGTGATACAACGAAAAATTTTATACCATGTACCATATATTACCTATGTTAAACTAATAAAATACTTTGACTTTGACTATGACTTTGAAAAAAATTAAGTATTGGCTAGTTGAGAAGTCAAAATCAAAGAATGAAAGAGGTTAGAAATCAGTTAAACATTATAAATATTAATAATTCAATATTTATTTTAATTATTTTTGTTGAACAGTTTTTATAAATGACTTGCTTTAGTACGTATGTATACCGATTCTTAAAACGTAGGTAGGAGGAACAACAGGGTTATTGTTACATATTGTATGTTTTTAAACCATTTTTGACGTAAAAACCGTTACCCATAACCGTTTTTGTTGTTTTTATTTTTTATATAATATGGTTTTTGCATGGTGTGTCTATCGCTTAATATTGTGCACTTGGCTTGTATGTTGGCTTGTGTTAATTGATTGAACAGTGTAACGATTGTAGATAGACCAATAAATAAATAAATAAAATAAAATAAATAAAAACAGCTGCCTAAAACGCCGCGCGCGCGCACGTTCGGTGCGGTACGGGGTTGATTACGGCCAAATAGTTCCAGAAAGGCCCTAGAGCCACAAAATATCGTTTAAAAACAAAAATACTTCCCGTACATTTTTCAACTATACCTATTACAATCTGATACGCACTTATCCGGTTTATTTAATTTGATTTAGCGATCTCGTGACATGTACTTACTAACTGTCTCCAGATGCACGTATGGTGACACATCTAGTTATAAATTTCGTGTATTCCCGTTGTCCCCGTACGCCGTGTCCCCGTCCTACGGGGACAGCGGTACTTCAATGAAATATTTAAAAATACTTCCCGTTGTCCCCGTGGTTTGGTTTTACATTCAAAAATATGTTTCTGGCACTCGCCGGCCGCTGCCGCAGCACCGCTCGCTTCGCTCGCTCGGCTCGTGCGTTGTGTGGTCACAGTTCTAATCTAACCTAACCTAGCTGTTTCGATTTAAAAAAGGTTTATTTCGTACGATAAGGGGACAACGGGAAATAAATTTAATCACGTCCCGCTGTCCCCGTGACGGGGATATGGCAAACGGGGACAACGGGAATACACTTTAAATTTCCAGTAAAAGCTGACCACTCATTCTACGGGAGCCTGTACAATGCGATGGCTGTTTAAACTGGAAATGTACCTATCTTGATGGTCATCGTGTAGATTATTCATACAAATACTTTGGATACAATTCTCAACGGATAAATTATGATTATCCATTGATAATCTATAGATAATGCTTTTATTATCTTCAAGAGTACCTACATTTATATCATCAGTATCCACCTGTTGTATCCTTATTTACAGGCAATCAGGATATTACTGAATTATCATAGATCCGTAAGCTTATGAGTATTAATGACTCAATATTATGAGTCTCCTTAAATACTTATTTGTTCTAACAGATTTATAAGAGGGATCCGCATCCTACAATCCTACTTCCTATCCTATCCTACTTTCTACTATCCCACTAATATTATACTTAAACGCGAAAGTTTGTAAGTATGGATGGATAGATGGATGTTTGTTACTCTTTCACGTAAAAACGGCTGGACCAATTTTGACAAAATTTTGTGTCGAGGTAGTTGACACCCTGGATTAAATTATAGGCTACTTTTTAACCCTATATTCCCACGGGATCGTGACTTACGCGGGTGAAACCGCGGGGCACAACTAGTAATTTATACATCTCTCTAAGTTAGATATGTTCCCCAATGTCATGCTTGCATGAAAAAGTCATTCAATGGAAGAAATCTAACTTAGAGAGATGTATCATCATCATCATTTCAGCCGAAAGACTTCCACTGCTGGACATAGGCCTCCCCCAAAGGGGGGATTTGCCATAATCAAATTTGCCGTTCAAATGCATAGAGAACGCTGCTGCCCATTCTCTAGTAAGTCCCTTAGTGGCCTTTTACGACACCTATAGGAAGAAATAGGGGAGTGCTATTCTTTACGTCCGGCACCACACAGACGAGAGATATATGAATGATTCTAATGATTATAATTCTGTAAAAACATATCTGTTAAAGTCGCGAATCATATTTTGATCAAGATACAACCTGGCACTAACCTGCAAAAAAAAAACCGTAAAAAAAATATATTTCGTGGGCTACCATTGCGGATGTACCAAATTCCGAACTATTCAACTTTTATGTCGTAAAACTAAAAATAAGCTGTTGAATGAAAGAATAAAGTCTAGGTCAAAACATTTGACAAGTAAATTAGGACCTAAACATTTATTTCCATTATACTTTTGATCACACAAAACATCTGCATTCTAAACTGGATTCTTATGAAGAAGAACGAGAAAGGAATATTTTACCTAAAGGCTGCTGCTAAGCGTGAGGTCCTGGGTTCAATTCCCAGGTCGGGCAAGGTATTATCGGGAATTTCTTATACTAGTCCGGAGTTTGCATTTGTGCCCAGTTGATGGCAATACCATCATTCATTTCAGCCGAAAAACGTTACCCGGTTGGACATAGCCCCCCCAAAGGGGGGGGTTGCCATAATCGCTACGTTTGGCAGGCGGGTTGGCCATTCTCTAGTAAGTCGCCTTTTACGAAACCCACGGGAAGAAATAGGATGGCAATATGCTCGCCCTCTACTACACGGGACTTAAATATAACTGGGTGTACTTTAATCATGTAAAACTCTGTCTAACCCTTCGGAGAAACAAACATTATGTTATGTTGTTGTTTTTCAAGAACTATGGCCCTTTGTACACACACGTTTTTCTTACTGTGAAGAACTACAGTTTATTAGCCGTGTGTACGAGTATGCACGGTCATCAGTTTTTGTGTGGATCACTATGGAAGCTTGTTGACAGACACGTTTTATCTACGACGCGGTTTAAACCTGCCTTGTACAAAGGGTTTGGTTTTGGTTGGGAAATTATTAAATAACTTCTCCCGCTCTGGGCCACCCGTGTTCCTTCCGTTGCCTGTGTGCGAGGGCCACGATATCCCTTTCGGACAAACGCACAACCTTGGCAGGCATTGGTCCTAACGGACCCCGTCAGTTGGCGCTGACATCTCTTTGGGGCGCGCGTGGAACACAACGCGCCGTCGACCCTGGCCTGGTCCTTATCGGACGGCGAGCTACCCATCGCTCACCGGCCGCAAGCCCGCGTCTATGGTTGCCGGAAGTCGGCTTGCGACTCCCGACGCCCGGGGCGTCTCCTGCGGCGACTAGGGCGCGAGGGCGCGAACCTTGCCTCTCCCTCACGCGTGCCGCCTCCTCCTTCGCAAGCATTACTGCTTCACAGAAGGAGGTGACGGCCTCCCATGCACTCTCGCTCCGAACCATAGCCTGAACCAGGGCCGAAAGCGAGAGATTGCCGCCGCCAATAGCCTCCGTGAGGTGTACAAAGGGCCTGTGTTTTAACTTCTTGTCATTTCTCCTTGTCATTGAATATTTTTTTATACAGTGTTCATGTTTGTGGCTGAATGCCACAGTATTCAGTTTGTGTAATAAATACTTTTTTTTTTCTTTCTTACAGTACGAAGATTGGCTACGCTCATCACAATCGGACATACCTCAATACTCTTCTGCACTCAGCGCTATCACCTCTGCTCGTACTAACATGGCTTGGGGTACGGCAAATTCCGAACTCATCATTGAAGCAGCCAGGGGAAGCGCGACCGTGGCAGTGACTTCGTTTACCATGATGATAACTATGGCTCTCATCTTACTATTTGTTTAATTGTTATAGATTTTAGCTATGTTGTTAATGTATTTATTGTATAAATAAAAATTATACGATGTTTTTATCATTGTTTTTTTTTAAACATACAATTTTTCCGGATAAGTTAAAAATGAACATTCACCCCGTGTAGCTCAATTTTAGTTACCTTAATTTCAGCCGAAAGACGTCCACTGTATACGCCTCCTCAAAGCACCGCCACTTCGACCGGTTCCGTGCTTCCCGCACTCAGCGGATTCCTGCGGCCTGCACAAGGTCATCAGTTCATCTTGTAGAAGGCCTTCCAACGCTAAGTCTTCCGGTACGCGGTCGATTGACGATCAGCTAAACCATTCTACCATCGATTGATGCCGTCGATTGACGATCGATCGATTGGTGTGGTAACACCCTTAGTCGGTATTGGAAAAACCTATCACAAAAATGAATTGATAAACGATTTTTCTACTAATGCAGTCCGAGATGATATATTAGAACTTGAATTTTTGCTTTTAGGGCGTAGCATGCGTAGTTTATACAAACGTAATACCAAAATAATTTGTAAATCAAACATTTTCTCAAGGTAGTGTTTATTTATTTCGATAGGATTAAGAATATCTATGTTCCCAAATACATATTTTGAAAGGACAATGATATAAAGAAAAAATTCTATAAAAAACTTATTTTTCTCATAACTCTTGTTTAAATCAGTGTCCTTTCAAAATATATATTTGGGAACCTAGATATTCTGTATTCCAATCGGAATAAAGACACAATACCTTAAGAATATGTTTCATTTACAAATTATTTTGGTATTACGTTTGTATGAACTACGCATTCATCGCCGGTCTCTTAAGCTGTACAAATCTGCTTTTAGATGATTTTTATAAGTAAAAAAAACATTTTTTTTTTATTTTTTTCTTTGACAACACAATAATCTAATGTAGTAAATATTTGAACCATTTTCTTTGATCATCATCATTGGCAGCCTTCTTCCACCTACTGCCAAGTATAGGGCTCTTCCCTTTTGTGCCATACCTCCTTATTTATCTTCCATGTGAAAGCTTTGTTATGTAGGTACCTATGCACTTTCCGTTATCGGAAAAACTTGTATAGGCAATAGTGATTTCATTGTTTTTATTTTTTTGTGAGTGATAGGGATTTATGATAAGAATTTCCAAGAACAATGACTGTGTGTTTTTAGAACAAGTTCCTTATCGTACGTTATGGCTTTGCACACTTGGCGAATGAGAGGTAAACGGAAAAAAGTGTAACATTTTGACCGTCATGACACTTTTGCTATAGTTTGTGTTTTTTTTTACATTTTTAGGGTTCCGTACTTCAAATGAAAAACGGAACCCTTATAGGATCACTCATGGGTCTGCCTGAATGTCTGTTAGTCCGTCTGTCACAGCCGATTTTCCCCGAATCTATTAGACCGATTAAGTTGAAATAGTACAAATATGAACTTCGTAACACGGACGTGTTACGTAAATAAATGAATTGTCATTAAGGGGTCACTTCAGGGGTACATATTAGAAAAAAAAAGGACTTTTCTAAAGTGTTTGAATGCAGTTTTACATACTTTTGAAATAAATCCAATGTCTAATTTGAGTAAAAAATTGTGACATCCATATTTAGGGTACCTTCTTCCCTTTCGGGGCCCGCCTCAACTATTTACCCCGTAGGTATATCAAGATCATTATTTTGTGAATTTGCAATCATTTTCAAAATATTCTCACATACTTCATAATGAAGATTGAAATGTTTCTTGAATTTCGTCTCAAATCGTCGTCGAAAGTCTCATGAATTTTAACATAGACAAGCATTGGCCTCATTACTAAGCTGTACAAATATTTAATAGACTTCCAGCGGATTTGAAAATGTTGTTACCTACTAGCTCTTTTAAGGCTGAGCTCAAAGCATTTCTTTTAGACAAAAACTTGTAGTCAATGGACGAACTGTTTGTGTATTTAATTGTTGTTTTTTGTAAGCATGCTTTTTTATGTTTTATTTTTATTTTTATTATTGCTGCATGATACTTTTAGAATTTATTTATACTATTAATTAAGATGTATGTAATCAAACACAAAATATAAATAAATAAATGTAGATTGAAATGTCTATTTTAAAAGTAATACAGATTAATTTGCGCAAGTCTACACCCCAGGGGACTTAGGTGGCTTCTCCACCAGAGAAGTGCTATGCTGTACATACACATACGTACGTATGCTATACGTTGCTATGGATGCGTATGATATCCACCAATCATATTCATTGGTCCACATAACATAGCATTGGTGGAAATGGGTTCAACTAAGCTATGTTTTTTATATGGAAGGATGTGCCCTAGCCTATCAAGTGGAGTATCAAAATGAAGAGTTTTGAAAGGTGATTACAAAAATATATACACATGTTTAAACATGTTTACCCGGTTTAAATGTAATTTAAATGAAAAATGATAAAAACACTATCCCGAACTTTTTGAGTGAGTGAGTAAGAGGCCGCACCCAATTATAAGTGAGTAAATAACCTAATTTACCGTCTAATCCTAACTAAAAAGTGCAAAATAAAAAAAATAAAAACCTGACTGCATAAAAAGTGAACTTAAATAAAGATGGAAACAAGATTTATATAACTTTTTTAGTTCACTTTTTAAGCAGTCGGGTTTTTTAATTTATTTTTAATAATGGTCTGGCAGTTTGAGTAATTTATGCGGCCTTCCCAAATGTCCTTTCTTTGATACTGTTCGTCGCATCGTTGAGCTCCATTGATGTGCACGATTATACTGAGAAATGCGTGCACTGACTGGACAGGTCCACACATCTGTGTGTTTGTTTCGTCAAAAGACCATTTCAGATACCAATCTACATGGCCTTCACATGATCTGACCAAGATTTTGTCTGGGGTCGGTGTAATACGTTTTATTCTTCCATTCTCTCCTGTCAGCTGTCACTTTCTTCTCTTTCATATGATTCCTCACATAATCCATCCCTCTTTCATTTGACCTTTCTCTCCTTGTCCACCAATCAAAGGAAACTCCCCTTAAAATAAGGGAAGTAAGGTTTTGTATAAACACATTGTATATATCCGCAATCAAAAGCATAATCAATTACCAACCCCTAACCGAACCTGAAATTCAAATGCCTGTTATTACACACTCGAAATACAGCAAAGCTGCTTGGCAGCAGGATAGGGGCTATTTTTTTTTTTTTACATAAAATCTTATTGGATGATAATTAAGCCGACGCTGACGGCTCACCTGATGTTAAGCAGTCACTGCCGCTTATAGACTTCTGCAATACCAAACGCAACATTGCAAAACATTTGCAGGTTACCTACCTATGTTTATGCTTTGTTTTGTTTTATGGCATAATTATATTTTTCTTTTATAAATTTAATATAATTATGCCAAGAAACTAAACATGGTAGCTAAATATTATAGCGTAAAAAAAAACTTGGACTAGTATCCCCAACCAAGGACAAAACACAGGAATTCGTTAAGGAATGAACGCCAATGAACACGTGACCACGTTTCTTCTTTTTGTTTCAATATAGCAGGATCAATCAACTCAGCCTATCGCAGTCCATTACTGGACATAGGCCTCTCCCCGGCTGCGCCACAACACTATGTCCTTAGCCTACCGCATCCAGTCTGTCCCAGCCACATTTTTAAGGTCATCGGTCTATCTAGCTGGGGGGCGTCCCACACTACGCTTGCCGATATGTGGTCTCCACTCCAAGACTCGTCTGCTCCACTGGTCATCGGCCCTTTGACAAACATGGCCAGCCCACTGCCACTTCAGCTACCTTACTCTTGAACTATGTCGGTGACTCCATTCCTTCATTGCACAATGCACAGGTCTCTATATGAAAACAAAACAAAAGTCCCGAATTCTTTGCTCGACGTCATTAAGCCTATGAGTAAGATATAGATAAGATCATGATAAAATCTTTATTAATGCATCAATTAATATAGCACTAGGATATAGTACTCGCGAAAGTTTTTCCATCTAAATACTTGCTATAATATAACAACTTCGCACTAAGCCCTCGCATGATCATTGTTTTGGTCTTATTTTTTTGCTAGTCAATAGTGCCTACTTGCTGTAAGTTACCATAGGTAACTGAAATAAACAAACATTGAAGTACATAACTGCTCGGCTAAGTCCCAGGCCACAATATCTGATGTACCTACCAAATGACTTCCAAAAAGCTGGAGGTTATTATGGTCGTATGAATGTTTTTTTTTATGTATATTCACCGATTTCTCCGTCAATTGTGGACAGATTAAGAAACTTATTTCTTTGAATGAATAATGGAAGAAATGGGAATTCATTGTCACCAAGTCAGAACCTGGTGAGGGAAATATTCAAATTTGATCCATAGAAATTGCAGACCTATAGCAATTTGCGTATTTTTTTAAGTAACTCGTGATTTTGCTCTCGGAAAACTCCATTTTGTGAAGTGAAACTGATGATGAAGATCACAGATGGCCACTGGAACTAATTAATAATAACGATTTCACGGTTTGCAATTAGATTAGGTACTTTAATATGGTTGCTAAGCAGTTTATGGTCATCTCAATGCATATGGTAAGGTCACTATCAGCTCCAATTCTCCTGGTTCTTACCAGGAGAACTCTTTAACAATTTACCTCCCTGCATCGGGAAAAGTAATATTTTGTTAAAGGTGATGATCAGTTGACATTAGGCTATTGTAAATTAGATAAATAAAATTAGAAACTGACCGAAAAAAAATTAAAAATGAAAACCTTTTCCAAAAATGAATTGGTGTGTTTGGATCTGTATTTTAGTTTTTGCTACCGACTTCCGAAATTAAAGTTATTTTTCACTTTGTATTTTTTTTTGTCGGTTGTTTTTTTTTGTCGGATATGTACCTACGGTTTGAGGTGTTTTTTATGGAATTATCTGTACCAGCATTACGTCATTTATTTATTTTTATTTTTAAAGGCTTTCAAACAAATCGTGAGAGCTAAGCTTTTAGTCGTTTTGCTATAGTTTTATCTAATTATTTATCGAAAGATACGTAAAACGTTTTTGGATAATAATTGTTTATCAAGCCTTGCGACTGATATTGGTACCATAATCCTGATAAAAACAATATAAATAATATAATATATCTGATTATGACCACCAAAAATTACCGACTTTGAATTTATTTCGCATGGTGTAACTGTTGAGCAGGTACGTTTTCACGAGAATTTGATTCTGCCATTTTTTATACCGAACAAAATTAAGTAATTTAAATACTAGACATACGAAGTGTTCAGATGGGAACGAAAAATAATTATTTGCCAAACGAATTAAAAAATTATATAAATTTTATACAATTTTATGATGTGCCACGTATAGTTAACCGAAATGGAGGTGGCAAAACAGGCCATTGATATCATTTGATTTCTTTCATCTTCTGTAGTTTTGAATGAGGCCCTAATAGCATCGAGACATTGTGAGTTAGATGTTACATAACTACGTTTGTCCTTGTAATTTTATCAAACAAAATAATTGAGAAACTTCATGCATACATTTTTCTAGACGTTAATTGTTTTCGTTTATTCTTTATTAATTATTATTAACCAACCATTCAATTTCAGCACCATGCGTTACATTACCGTCATACTCCTGGCGCTTGTCGCTGCCATTAAGGCTGACATTCCTTTACCATTGGATGTGGATGTCGAAGAAGCACAGTCCCGTAACACTGCATCTGATGCCTACCGACTCCCTGAAGACCTGGACCCCATACACTATGACATAGAAATCACACCTTACTTCACAGCTACTGCTACCAATCAAGTTTTTACTTTTGATGGTATTGTCAAAATTACTGTTGAGGTTAGTAAACGTTTAATAAGAATCTACCACTTCTCAACGATTAAAAAAAATTTCGACCGATAGGGTAGAGTAGATACCTAAATTTTTTACTAAAGTTTTTATTTATATAAAGTTATTATTATTACCAAGACTATAGCAAAATAATATACTAATATTTCTAAAGTCATGCCAAGCTTTAAGATTGAACCTGTGGTCATTAGTATCAAAATTAATATTACATAATTTATTTCACAGGTAAAGACAGCTGACCTCAATGCTCTCATCATCCACGAAAACGTTATAAGCATTGTAGAGGTAACTTTAACGAACGCAGCTGGCCAAAATGTTCCACTACATGCCACAATTCCATTCGAACGCATTACAGAGTACCACTTCCTAAAAGTCAACTTACCTGATGGAGTAACCTTGGTTAATGGGGCTCAGTACATACTGACTGTGAACTATGTCGGTAACATCAATGAGACACCTCTTTCCAGAGGTGTGTTCCGAGGAAACTACGTGGACGATAGCGGTCAACTGCGGTGAGGAAAATATTTTGTTCTTGGTCTCACTGCATGTATCAGAGCCCCCTTAAGTATTTATTTTATTCTGTTTTTTAGTATTTTTTGTTATAGCGGCAACAGAAATACATCATCTGTGAAAATTTCAACTGTCTAACTATCAGGGTTCATGAGATACAGCCTGGTGACAGACGGACAGACAGACTGACAGACAGACGGCGGAGCGTTAGTAATAGGGTTCCCGTTTTACCCTTTGGGTACGGAACCCAAAAAAAATGGCTAGTTCCTGTTTCACCACTTTTTCGATTCTTCGCTTCGCACTTTCGAAAAGTGGTCGACCGGGAACGTTCGCGGTGGTACATAAACATAAACATACCTACAACACTTTTCTTTAGGTACGTATTTTGTTATAGTGGTGAGGTGACTCGCGAAAGTGGTAACTAGGGATGTACTCGTAGCAAAAAAAAAAACTGCTGAAAGTTTATTCGTTTGTTGTTCTTTTTTGAGAGTCACATGAATGCGATGCAGTGATGAACTAAAATTAGTGTCATAAAGTTGCCAATTATTTGCCATCATATTTGAGTTTTTATCAAGATTACATGATTTTTTATTATTGTTATTTTTCCAGCTGGTACGCAGCCACTCATCTGCAGCCCACTAACTCGAGGCAGGCATTCCCTAGCTTTGATGAGCCTGGCTTCAAGTCAACCTTCAGAATCATCATCAACAGACCAGCGACCTTCACTGAAACTTACTCTAACATGCCATTGTCTGAGAGCATTCCGTGAGTATTGTTTTTACATTACATAATTTGTATTAATAAAGTTGTCAAAAAATAACAGGCCCGTTTGGACATTTAACTTGAATCAATTTATCGTGAGTATCGAGTTGTATGGTTACTTCAGTAGTTACTAGTGAAGTAACCATGTCCAACCAGTAAATGTCAAAACTGGCCTATTATTTTATGAAAAATATAGAATGGATATTAATTCATACTAATAATACAAATTCGAAAGTAACTCTGACTGTCGGTATCGTGTTTAGTTCAAATAAAGGTGAAGCTAAGGGTACTCGTACATGACAGCCGTTTTGCAACGATAGTCCATACAAATTGTCCGAAAGTGATGTAGTGGAATAATGGCAATACGGCGCAGCCCGCCCAAATGTGCGTCAGCCAGGTAGCTTTTAAAACAACAAACGTTTTGTTTAACGCCCTTGTTCTCAGAATTGCTTCCAAGGTATTAGCAATCAATAGATTAATCTCTGGGTAGGATAATGATCCATGGCCGGGACTTTCCGAATATCAGATTAAAAAATAATAATCAAAAGATAATGAAAGTGGTAAACAATGTGGAAGATAAAAGATAAGAATAATTTATTGTAAAAAACTTCGACACACAAGACCTAATAATAAATCATCTCAGAAAAATAAAACACTATCAACTAAACTAGGTAATAATTAAATAAATACGTCTACAGAAATAAAAATGACAATTATTATTTCAGTACCGATACCGGTCGCTACAAGGAGACCTTCCAGGTAACCCCGAGAATGTCAGCTTACTTAGTCACCTTCCACATAAGCGAAGGCTTCGAAGTGATTGCTGATAACAACGATGCACTAAAGCCATACAGAATTCTGGCCAGACCCAACGCACGTGGTCAAGGAGCCTATGCGTTACAAGTCGGACCTCCTCTAACAGACTGGCTTAGTGAGTACTTCGGCATCGAGTACTATGAGATGGAGGTGAATATCAAGAACGATCAGATCGCGTCACCTTACTGGGCCTCCGGTGCCACTGAGAACTGGGGATTAGTAACATACAGGTATTTTTTTATTTTAGTCTTTTTTATCTACCTAAAGAATAAAAAAAAATATTTTAAAGCAATTGGTGAACTGTGTTTCAGTCTTTTGTTAGCTTTCGTGAAGTTACATGTATTACTACTAGATGGCGCTATTCCAAATTATAGTAATGAAACCGTTTCAAGCTTTTTTTTCTATTCAAGTGATGTTTGGTTTAAACCCTAAAGTAACATAAAATATAACATCCCACGTGTTTTCTCCGAAGGGTTTGGCAGAAGTGTAACAATAGTACACCCACGTTTTACCAGTTAAACCTTAAAGTAGTACTTATAAATTTTGTTTCATTTTAGGGAGCTCCGTCTCTTGTATCAAGAGGGTGAAACCAATGCTGTGGACAAGTTATACATTGGTACGATAACTGCTCACGAGCTCGCTCACAAGTGGTTCGGTAACCTGATCACTTGCAGATGGTGGGACAATGTCTGGATCAACGAGGGTTTTGCTAGTTACTTCGAATATTTCGCTATGGATGGTGTAAGTAAATTTTAATTAAATAATAAAATAATAATATAAATTTTAATAATTAATTTTCGCCATGACTATTGTAAGGAAAGTTTTCCTAAAAAATCAAACAGGTTGCTATTTGGATTGTATAATTTATTATTTTTATGACATTTATTTTAAATTCTGTGATTACCTTAACTCACACTGATATTATTATTTTTTAGGAAAACTTTTTTTTTTTTTTGTAATTATGTGAGCACCATCTTTGACATAGTTAATTTATCTGTCATTGCTTCATTCTTAACTCTTTTTACGTATTTTGGTATAGTAATTTTATTCTAGGTGCATCGTCTTCACATATAATTGTATTTATTAATGTACTTATAAAACATATTGTACAACATTTTAAAAGAATAACGGTGGAGTTTCTTGCCCATTCTTCTCCATACGAAACTAAATTTTGGAAGGGGCGACTAGAATCAATTATATTTTTTTGTAAATATTGACGTTCAAAAGTGCCTTATAGGTGCTTATTTGAAATAAACAATTTGACTTTGACTTTGAAAGTATTTTGAAAATAAAAGCGCACTAAGTTTTTTAAATAATCGCCTATATGGGGAAAAAAAATCTTTATAGGTATTTTACTGTCTGATGCTAATCGTTTATTCTATTTATTCCCAGGTGTACCCAGAATTAGAATTGGCAGATCAGTTCAATATTATGTACCTGCAGAGTGCCTTATCTGCTGACTCTGGAACGAACACCAGAGCTCTTCAGCACCCTGTCAACAGCCCCGCCGAAGTCACTGGACACTTCTCTGGCATCAGCTATTCCAAGGGAGCTTCGCTACTTCTCATGCTGAAGCATTTCCTCACTGAAAATACTTTTAAGAAGGCTTTGAACTACTTCTTAAAGGAAAAGTAATTAATTTTCTTAATTTTAATAAGCTGAAATTGTTTTTGACCAGATATAAATTTATTAAAATAAAAACAAACAGTGTTCAAATATTTTAAATTAAGCAGAGTTACAGAATTAAGCAGACTTGTATTTGGAAGAAGTGGCACAAAATAAGTTTAAAATTAACATATTCATTAAAACTTGTATAAGCTCGCTCAAAAAAAGAATATTTATGGTAAATATCCGTTTTATGAGTGAGCTAATAAAAGTGACCATGTCAATAAAAATATATTTTGAGCTACAAATTGTGAAATTCCCGAATAAACTGTAATTATTAAAAATAACAATTTATATTTTCAGTTCTTACCAGCATGCATTCCCAGCAGACCTCTACAGAGCCTTTGCCACAGCAGTGTCGGAAGATGGAGTACCTTCCACCACCTTCGATATTACCAACTTCATGCAATACTGGGTAGAAGAGCAAGGATATCCAGTTCTCAAAGTTACCGTCAACTCGGAAACTGGTCGTATCGACCTTGAACAGGTAATTATTTGGTTCAGGAGTTCAGTCAGCAACGGACATTCAGTTCAGTTTAAAAAATAATAAGTGAACAGAAAAAAAATATTGGAACAGACAAATAACAAAATCTTGACTTGAAAAGCAGTGCAGTATTGTATTTTTATACTTAAGCATAATTATATTGCTTTCTTTAAAATAGGAAACAAATTGTATACTGTATAGAGGCTTGAAATTCAGAAGTGCTTAAACATGCGTATTTACTTCACGTTCTTTTACCATCAGAACCGATTCTTCATCAGCGCAACTGCCACACCGACCGAGCAAGTTTGGCCTCTGCCCCTGACCTACACAACTCAAAGTAACCCTAACTGGCAGAACCTACTGCCTTCCAAAGTGATGACCACGAAGACCGACTTCATCGATAACGCAGCAGGAAATGGATGGGTTATATTCAACGTTCAACAGAAAGGTAAGAACGTATATAGTAATAGTCAGATTGCCGTCAATTCGGACTACGTCAATGGGGCATGAGAGAATGCACCTGTATCTGCTCACAAACTGGTGCAGTATAACATTTCCTGGGTTGATAATTCGTCTCCGCTGAGATTGGCTGACGAAAACTGTCAGGAGGACATTTTTTATTTATTTAAAGACCAAATACAGAGGGGTTACTTAATTCTAAACTCGTCAAACTTTTACGTTTGATGGCGAGCGGAGCTCTTTTTTCCCGACTGCGGCGAAGCCAAGAAAGGAGGGTTATGTGTTTGACCTGTATGTACAATGTTCATGTATCTTCTTAACAATAACGACATATTGCCTCCGACTGCATGAGATTGTTTATATACATCTTGTTTCCATCTTTTCTTATTTATGTTCACTTTTTACGCAGTCGGGTTTTTAGATTTTTTTAAGTTACTTTTTTTTCTTCATAATAATGAACCACCGTGCTATCCATGATTGTTATTATAATGTGGCCATTATAATAACAATCATGGATAGCACGGTGGTTCAAACAAACAAATTGAGTATGTGCGATAAACTTTTATAAGGAGTCATTTGACGATCCTGAGCTCGATCGATCGAGTGAACTGTAATTGGTATTACCATCAGAACATTCTCATTAGCGGCCGGGAGAGTTAGTGGTAATAGGCTCGCCTTGCATTACATGAGACTAAGAACATAACTGGCGGAATGTGGGTATAGTGGGAATACATCTCTGCCTCTCCTTTCGGAAAATATTGAGGTGATATCGTATTAACTGGTGTTTATTTTTCTAGGTATCTATCGTGTGAATTACGATGAAAATAACTGGCGACTGATCGCGGATGCTCTTAATACGGATCATAACTCCATCCATCATTTGAACAGAGCACAGGTATAAAACGACATATTTTTTATAGATTTGATAAACTTGGTTGAATGGTTACTTACAGTTTCGGAAGTGCACATATTATACTAAATAAAAACCAAACAAATTATTATTTTGATTGTAGATTGTCGACGACGTGTTCGCGCTCATGCGTTCTGGACAGATGACGTATGCACTCGGATTCCGTGTTCTTGAATTCTTGAAGAAGGACACAAGCTACTACTCCTGGTACCCAGCCATAAGTGGGTTCAACTGGCTCAGGAACAGATTCCTGCACCTTCCTCAAATATTAGCTGAATTTGATGTAAGTAGACTATTGAGTCATCATCATCTGCCTAGTCTAACGGATACGGCTGAATCACCAGTATTTCACGTGGAGCGACTGCTTAACTGACCTCCACAATCCAGTTACTGGGTAACACGATAGGTACCACTTAGTAAGTTCATCCTTCTGAAAACCCTTAAAAACTGTCAAAGATCTACAAATTACAGACGGGATCAACGGCTTAAAGTGTTTTCCAAGGCACGGAGGGGTCTTGGTATGTAAAGTTGGTCATCCGACCACGGACCAACCGCGTGATTGGAAAAAATGTGTATGATAAGTACGAGTTACATTATGTAGGTAAAGTCAGCGTAGTTGTTTTTTCAGCAAATTGGCTACCATCTTAAATTGTCCGCATATTCAAATCCAAACTGCCATTCTTTGACAGTTTTTATGCAATGGCTGTAGTAAC
Organism: Tiliacea aurago; assembly: GCA_948098905.1. Taxonomy (NCBI): domain Eukaryota; kingdom Metazoa; phylum Arthropoda; class Insecta; order Lepidoptera; family Noctuidae; genus Tiliacea; species Tiliacea aurago. The sequence continues at coordinate 24,651,434 of OX402582.1, forward strand.
ACGGCAAGTTGATTTAGGTCAACGGTCGACGGTCAATTTATGCAACTATTAATTTCCCTGACTGTACATAGTATAGATAAGATATTAATTTCCCGTTCTATTTTCATGCTGATTTGAAAACTCAGGAATATGCATTAGGTACGTCTCGATCACAATGATCTTAGTATGAATTTGAAGTTCTATTCTAATCTTCTTATATATAAAATTCTCGTGTCACAATGTTAGTTACCATACTCCTCCGAAACGGCCAGACCGATTTTTATGAAATTTTATATGTATATTCAGTAAGTCTGAGAATCGGCTACTATCTATTTTTTATACCCTTATGTGTTAAGGGTAGCTTCCCCACGGGATCTAGACCTGCGCGGGTGAAACCGCGGGGCGCAGCTAGTAATTTATAATTTTATAATCGCCACAAGGCCAGTTTTACCTGATGAGCCATATTGATCACGTTTGGGAAACCGATCGGTGACCGAGATAAGAAGAAGATTTGAAATAATCTTCTTGATGTTTTGGAAGTCATAATTTAAATCATGGATACCAAGATTAAAATAAAAAAAAACATCGGTCATACGCCCACTACACAGTCTGTTGTTTTAATTTTTTTATTTATTTTCTAGGTAGTGCTCTACGAATACCTTGAGGCTGTGATCGCTGACGTTGGTTACGACGTGGTTGACAATGAGGATCTCACTAGGACCTTGAACAGATTCTACCTACTTTCCTTCGCTTGCAATATCGGATACAGAGGATGTGTGGACAATGCCGTAGCAAAGTTCCAAGCTTTTATCACCAATAGCGCCAATACGTAAGGATACATTTTAGGATCATTTTTAAACATTAACATAAGCATTAGCGTTTTAGACTTTAGAGTATTGATGGTTTTGTTTTTATGGGTGGTTGAGACAAGGCTGCCTAATGATGATGATGATGATTAGGATTCCATCAAAATAATGTTTATCTCAAAAACTTTGAGACATCCCAAAGGTTTTGGGAAAGACTCATACAAACATAGTAGATTATTAAACTTTATTTTATTACAACATTCATTGCAGTTAAAGAAAGGTAAGCTAATCAATTAAGATTTTTGCAAATGGATAGCCTAATATAGAAGACGATAAAACATATATTACCGAGTATATATTGCGTGACTGACTGCTATTTAATAATATACCTAAGTCTAATCATGTAAAGTAACGGCTTAATAAACTCGAGGAAATTGGCCCGGCCCACAACGAACATCAATTTGTTGAATAAGTTTTATAAATCTTAAAGTAAAATCTCACCGTGTTTCATACAGGGTTCATGTATGTAGGCCTATATTTCAAGAGTTTTACTTTTTCTTAACAATTACAAAAAGGTCTTTTTACGCCTTTTCATATATCATACAAAAAATAAACTGTTTAAAGCTTTGTTAATTTCGTTCCCAACCAATAATTTTAGAGTTCTTGGCTCAGGGGCGGCCAAGAACTCTGAGTTATTACTGTTGTTTTCTTTATGAGTGATTCGTTTTGGGTGACTATGAAATTAACAGCATTGTATTTATACCAGCCTATATTTTTTATCACTACATAGTATAAAACAAAGTCGCTTCGCGCTATCTGTCTGTCCCTATGTATACGTAAGCTTAGATCTTTAAAACGGCGCAACGGATTTTGATGCGGGTTTTTTTAACAGATAGAGTGATTCAAGAGGATTTATATGTGTAATACATGCATCACATATTATAGAAACACTGATAATTTTAGAGGTTTTTAATGTGATGTCGTAAATAAACACTTTTTTACGCTTACATTGCAAACGCTGGCTGAATCCTACAGTATTTTACACTTCAAAAAAGTCTACAAAAAAGTCCGCGATGGTATGTGTCTATCTCTCAGGGATAACCCACATTTAGATTTGAGCGTTGAGTATTTTACACATGGCCAATAAAACTATATGTCGCTCTTTCAAGAGTAACCTCTAAAGATGAATAAAAATGTTTGTATTGTCAAAAAAGCTGAAGAGATTCTGTAGTATATTAAGTATCAGCATTGTATCCGTGCAAAGCCGGGGCGGGTTGCTAGTACTTAATATAGTTCTACAATTACTTATAGAATCTGTAGTAATAACTCGATGGTTTTTACCATTAATCTCTTTTGCTTATCTACTTTGTATTTCATCTTGCAGCGTAACACAACATAATCTAGTAACTTATAAGTATCTTCCGAATTTCACTACATATATTTTCTGTCATTCGCGGAATTTGTACTTTAATTAATATTTGTCCTTTTTTCAGCGTCAACCCCAACTTGAGACGTCACGTATTCTGCGAAGGTCTCCGTGCCGGTGGTCTTACAGAATGGACCTTCCTTAACAATCGTCGTCAGGGTTCCAACAATCAGGCAGATGAGGTTGCTATGCTCAGAGCCTTGGGATGCACCACCAACGATGCAGCTAGGCAACAGTGAGTGTCCTCTGTGTGATTTCGACATAATTATAGCGCTACAAAGGTCTTTTGGCGCGTAGCTAAAACGCCACCATTTTGTTTTTTGAATGCATTTCAAATGACATTTCACAAAATCAATGCACAAAATGTTTATCAACGGCGCCCTTCTGTCAACGTCATTCCAGCGCCAAAATATCTTTGTAGCTGCAGTGATGATGACCTTATTGGAATCTAAAAAGATCTTCCGGTTTAAAAGGCAAGAAAATGAGAAGAAGTCTTTGAATACACGATGGAAAGGCAAACTTTAAAAAAATGATTTTGGACCCCCCCGCTTAGAAAATTTTCGTCGGTTATTATAAAAACAAACAGTGCAGTTGTTCCATATACAAGGTTATTTTTAAAACGTCAATAACCTCTTAAGGGCTCATTGTACTCATCATTATGAACAACTTTTACTATGGGACCAAACCTGAAATCGCGAAAAAAAAATCACCTGTTCCCTGCATTTTAACGATTTATTCGAACATAAATGTAGGGAACAGCTGATTTTTTTTTCGCGATGTGAAAACGTGTATAAGTGCAATACCTACTCAGTCAAAATGGAGGTATAGTTTATACAGACATTTAATTTATAAAAGCGCTAAAACCTCATGAACCTAAGGGTCAGATGGGATCGTCTGCAAACGCTTGACGGTAGTCGATGTTTTCTTGAACTGTCAATTAGTACTTCATAAATTCGTCTATTAATCTTCTTCTTTATGATATCAGGTACCTGCAAAACATCTTGAATAACGACTTCGTGAAGGCTCAAGATCGAGTGAACGCGTTCACCTTATTCTACATGGGCGACCGATCCAACGCTAGGTTCGCTCTGCCATTCCTCAGGGATAACATTGACGCCATCAGAACTGCGTAAGACACTTTCATTTTTATAATTATTAATTAAATAAACCACACTGTGCTCCAAAACACAAATTGCAGACGTTGCTCGAGAAGCAGCTACGCTAAAATGGGACCGAGCTGACGATGTCTGCCGTAAACCTAATGAGCTGTGGGTCTTTTAAAGGGGCATTTTAAAAGAGTAACGGTGGAGTTTCTTGCCCATTCTCCTTCATACGAAGCTACCTTTTGGAAGGGGCTACTACAATCAATTCAATTTTTTTGTAAATTTTGACGTTAAATTAGTGCCATATAAGTGCCTATTTGAAATAAATAATTTGACTTTGACTTGGCCAAAGTCACTATGAGCCAAACAAACGACCACTGGTCCACATTAGCACTGGATGGGAAGAGCTGGAAGTCATGGGTTTGCCTAGGCCTTTGCCCAACAGTGGGATGATGCAAGCTAACAGTAATAGTAAAATATTGCTTAATTATACCTAGGGATATGATGATACCTACTTATCGCAATCAGCGGGGTAATTGTTTAACATACTTACAGTAGCAATGGCTTTCATTATGATAGTTCAACAACATTCATTGCGTTATATTGTTACACGTTGTTGTGGAGACAAATTTTTCGAATATATGAAGCAATGGCTTAGCAATATCCTTCCAAATCAGTCATATTGTGATTGAGAGAGTATGTTATCCAAAATGTTCCAAGACAATATTTGACTATCACGTAATTAGTACCTACGTAAGATTGAATCGAATCTGACTTAATCCTGCACCCAATTAGGGATTTTGGATTTAAAAATATACTACACTAAGTTACATATTCACTTGCTCTGAATGGAGTACAGATTATACTTTAATGCACGCACCTAAATCGTAGTGCAATTTATCGTTTTCTTATAGTAAAATCTTAGAGTAAGAAAACTATAAAGGTTCGCATAACGTGGCCCAATGAGACCACATATTATATACATCATTTTCCATAAATGTATATAGGACCCAATGATACCATAAACCTAACCCTTTACCCTGGGTTAAAACAAAAACAAATCAGCAAATTGATGATTATATGATGTCGAAAAGTGCCAATATAAACTTCACAATTTCACAAAATCGCCATGAAAGTACAGCTACATATGTCGCTGACCTTGAAAAAACTGACACGCACTGAGAGACTGAAATAGTATAGCTTTGTCCTTTTCTTTTATTATAATAACTTAATACTATATCCCTTTCTTGTGAGAATGAAACGGAGCTACCCGCCGTCTATACATTTCTTTGTCTAAGAGTACTAGACAACAACATGCTAGATACTATTTTAGATTTTTAATTATATGCTTGAAGGAGTTCTTAAGACTTGAGTGTTTTTACTTAAATATTTTTTGTAAAAACACTCAAGTCATATGACGTTTTATTGACTATAAAGATCTTTTTGATTTTTGCAGTGTCGTACTCCCAACGTGGTTCAACACCGTTATCTCCAACACAGCCGCTTATTTGGATGCAGATGGCCTAACGGAAGTAAGTAAACAAATATTTTGGTATACGAATAATCACGAAAACTAGTAAAGCAAACTCTCTTCCTACGAAACGAACATACATACGTCTGTTAATAGGAGAAGATTGCATTAAAATATCATAAATGCCATTATTGTTATTGGTGAAGAAAAAATCGTGAGAAAACATGAACTTAATTATAATAAAATAAATAAGTCTGACTTCGCCTTGAGCAAGCGTGGTGGGCCAGTGGTAACAACCGTGACGTACGAGTTTTAAGTCATAGGTTCGAACCGTGACAGGTGTTTTACTTTGCGTAAATTATTTAATCACCACTGTTCTCAAAGCGGTGAAAGAAAACATCGTGAAGAAACTAGCATATCCTAGAACCTAAAATTCGAAGTCATGTGACATCTACCATCCCGCACTGGGCCCGCGTGGTGGGTTACGGCCCACTCCGTCTCACAGAGCGGAGGCCAATGTCCCAGCAGTGGGAACATTATCGGCTGATTATGCTAAGCGTGGTGATCAGTGCTTATGCTTACTCTGTAGTGAGACAGCGCGACAAATCTAAGAGGATTGGTGCCTGCCGATGATTAAATAGTGTAGCAAGTCTATGTTTATATATTATTATATATTCTTTATTTCGGACTAAACATACAAGTACACACAATCCATATAGTATTAGTAACAATGACTTACAAACTATGTTAGTAAATTACAAAAAAAAAAAAAACGAAAACAACTAATAACTACGTGGCCCAACACACGTTGGCACGTCCACTTCGTCAAATAATGTTTTAGGATGCCGTTTATACTTGCTTAGTTGCTTTTGCGTCAACTGTCAGACATGCAGAGATTTTCTTGCATTTAGAATTGCCAATTTAGAATTTAAATGCCCCACAAATCAAAACTAAGATTTAAAGTAATCAATGTAAGTAAGACAATGTAATTTTCCGTATGTACTTTAAAATTTAATTTATTTACAAAAAGTATTAACAAAAGATCGTCTCCGTTCCTAGATGGAGTCATGGCTGAACGCTAACCAGAACTCTATTCCTGAATACTCGGTCGCTATCAGTGCTATACAAGCGTCCAGGGCTTCTATGCAGTGGGGTACCGATAATGCTGATCTGATCATAACGGCCATTGATGATGAGGATGAAGTTACAACAGAACCTACTACAGAATCTACTACAGAATTGACTTCAGAATCCAGCTCAGAATCAGAAGTGACTACAGAAGTATCTACTACAGAAGATCCTAATTCAGCAGCAATCTACCTGCCAACAACCATGCTTTTGCTGTGGACAGCTCTCGCTATGCTGTTGAAATAATGTGATTAGTAGATTAATAAATGTACTGTAATAAAGTGACCTGGGTAGTCAAAACAGTGCGTAATGTACAGTCGGTATTTATTCGGGAACTCTGTTGCCGCTTTGGCATAAACTATTTACAGTAATGTTGTTTAGAGATAAGTAAAATGTTAATGAATTTTGTATATATGAGTAAAAATTAATAAATGACATTTCGGCTAAGTTGTTATTGGTTTAGTTTTAAAATCTTCAAAGTACTTTCTGCTATTGGAATGAAAATAATATAAAGAATGCATACAATCGGTTGTGGAAAATCAATTGACGGCACGGTTGGCGCACCTTGACCTACAAGTAGTTGGTCCGGGTCTGGCTGTTTGTGCATGTGAATTTGAATGTTTGTAAACGCACTTCACAATACAGGATAAATTCCTAGTGTGGGGGGCAAGTGCGAGTCAGACTCGCGCACGAATGGTTCCGTACCATTATCTATAAAAAAGGCAAAAAAAAACACGTTTGTTGTATGGGAGCCCCCCTTAAATTTTTGTTTTATTTTAATTTAATTATTTATTTTTAAAGTCAATATATATCTACATATTCTGTGAATATTTCAAGCGTCTACCTGTTGCCGTTATCAATATAGAGCAAAAACGAGTAAATAAAATCGCGTTTGTTGTATGGGAGCCCCCTTAAATATTTATTTTATTCTATTTTTTAGTATTTGTTGTTATAGCGGCAACAAAAATTTATCATCTGTGAAAATTTCAACTCTCTAGCTATCACGGTTCATGAGATACAGCCTGGTGACAGACGGATTGACAGACGGACAGACAGACAGACGGCGCGGCGGAGCCTTAGTAATAGGGTTTCCGTTTTACCCTTTGGGTACGGAACCCTAATAAAAATATTGCGAGATAAATTTAAACCTTCACCTATTTTGGATAGTTTTCAATATCTACTCTCGGTAGATAGATATCCACCGTTAGATAATACCAATATTAAATGCTTTGTGTACTATGTCACTAATCTTATGTCAAAATCATACTGTCGGTCAGAGAGAGAGAGAGAGTAATGGTCTATTTATAGTGTACATTTTCGTAATGTTTGTTCGTCATCCTATAACGTCCATCATTCGTTGAATATAATTTGTACAGACGGCTACACATCGAGCTATAAATTTCCAGTATAAGCTGATCTCGCATTGTGTAGGATTTCCGCACAATGAGAGGTCAGCGTATACTGGAAATGTATAGCTTGATGTGTAGCCGTGTGTGCGTAAAGGAACAAAATGGAGATATTTGGGTTACGTTATTGATTTACTAGCATCCTGATACATTATTACATACATCATTCTACACTGATAATATTCGTTATAATTTTAGAAAAACATGGAATAATCCTGTAGATTGGCTACAAAAAATAAACAGCTATTTCACCGGCCGAAATATGACAAAAATATCAGGATAAGAGAAATTAACAGTTTGCACTCGCATCTTTAGAACGGGACTTATCACTGAAAAAGGTAAATATTATAAATAATAGTATTATGACTACTCATACTATATTTTTTTTATTATTTACACTTCTTATTTTAACAGTAAAATCTATAAAACATGACTAGTACAAAAGACGAGTGGTGCACTATCATGAATGATAACACGACACTTAAGATGACGCTTATCAGTGGCGGAGTAACGACTCACAAACATTTGATGCTATAGTTACATTCTACACAGTTTCCACAGTAGTTGATACTAGTGAACACATCAGGTTAGTTAATTTTATTTATAATTATATTTTACACATTTTTTGTAATTAATAAGATTATGATTATAAACTTATAAGAGTAGAAAAGGACCAAAGAAACGATGGGCGAATTGTGTGAAACATGATAATGGCTATAAAGGAGGTGACTACAGAGATGATGGTTAAGCGAGATGTATGGAAGAATTAGACATGCTGCCTCGACCACAAATATATTGGGATTTAGGCAAGACGGTTTTAAACTTATTATAATTACATGAGCATATATTGTCCCATAGCAAAACAAAGACCTTTTTCATTCAGAAAAGGTTCAAGAGTTGTTTGTCACGACTTTCCACAGAGTGATTTAATTAATTCCATTGAATCCTAGTCAGTCGTTTCTTGAGTCACTTTCCGTTCTTTAAGAGTGATTATTACTTCTATTTTTATTTTTAACTCTACCCAAGTACTAAAGTAGGTGACCGGTTTAACAGTTAACGGTAGACGTTTAAAATATTAATGACTTCATAAGTATAGTGGCCACAAGCATGTAAAGTCTTGAAAAAGAGATCTAGGTTAGACAAACTGTCATTGGGTTTTCATACACATACATAACTTGTGAAATGTAGGTAGGAATATGAATGAAAGAATGAATCTTATGAGTCACTATTCACCTATTCTGTACTTCAACGTGGTACACAGGTGTGATATTATGTTCTTGCCTCTATCTTCAAGAAGAAATACTATTGTTACTCCTGCATTACATAATCAGCCTATCACGTTCCCACTGCTGGGAGTGGGGCTGTAATCCACCAAGCGAGCCCAGTGCGGATTGGTAGATGTCACTCCTGCATTGCTGATCTTAAATTAAATCACCACAAATATTTGTTTTGCAGAGATGTTTCAAAATCTGCTAGTTTTAGCAGTAACTTGCTTAAGTTTATCAAATGATGCCTTCGCTACTGACACCAACTATCGACTGAATACGCCAATAGTACCATCAGAATACCAGATATTAATAACTCCATACTTTGACACTGGTGACGCTAACCAGTTCACATTTGATGGAACTGTCAGCATAGAGTTTACGACTACTGCTAGCACAAATCAGATCAAACTTCACTCCCAAGATCTTAGCTTCAGTACTGATAATATAGCAGTTGCCGTCTACAATACAGGGATGACTATAGCACTCAATGCTACAAATGGTCTAGAATTTAACACAAACTACACGTTTGCGTATATCAATTTAGTAAGCAATTTGGACACCGGCGTGGAGTATGTCTTGCAGATCAGGTATAAAGGAGCGATTAGAACTGATCTGAATGGATTCTACAGGAATCACTATTTCCAAAATGGAGTCAAAAAGTAAGTACTATTTTTACACTACATTCATTTATTTTACGCCTGAACCTTTTAAATGACGCTAATGAAGAAAGTTTTATAGTTCCAGAACCAAACAAAACGTTTTTTTTTTTTGCTTACGTCTAGAGTAAAGGCTTCTACATACTGGCGCGACTTGTCGCGCGACATTGTTAGAACAATTTTCTTAAAATTTTGTTCTACCGGTGTCGCGCGAGTATGTAGAAGCCTTTAAAGATAAAATGTTTATTTTATATAACGATACGTAAATATATCAACCACATACCATAACCAACAATTTTACATTGAAAACTTTAATCTTTTTCGGGGAATTACATACTTGACAGCGCTTTAGAAGTGAGTTATACATAGTAAATATTCAATAATCATAATTATATTACAAAGTAAATACTAAATAATCTTTTGAATCTACTTAGAAGTACCTACTTGGCATACTTGGCTCGTGCAGGTGCAGTTCCATTGTAAAACACTTAAACATTATCATGAGGACAATAATTTCATTTGGCTTTGTTGACCAGTTGAATTAATATCGAATAGACTAAGAGCGTTTGCGCACTGCATCCGATTTGAATCCGAGTTCCAGATCCGAGTTCCGTCCGAGTTGCAAATGTACTAAATTCGGACGGATGGAATTTGGATCTAGTAGTATCTAGTCTCTTGATACAAATGGTACTACGGGCACTTCGGACCATCATTTCTCAGATTCGAATCGGATGTAGTGCGCAAACGCACTAAGGGCGATCGTTCAAAACGCTTCTCAAAAATTGAAAACAAACCAATGATTAGTCAGAAGGTCAAATCCTAGTTCAAAGTTCTCCAACCCGCGGCCCCAGGGCCGCCTGCGACCCGCGGTGGCTTCCTTGGTGGCCAGACCATAGGTTGGCAAAGTTACATTTATTTATTACTTCATAGGAATAGACATTAAACCAGCGCTGGGGCTATGTCTCACATGGGGTCGCAGCAATATGCTGAGCGGTGGCTGTTTTGCGTGGATGTGACGCATATTTTCCTCCAGCTTGTTCTTTTTAGGGTTCCGTACCTCAAAAGGAAAAAAAACGGAATCCTTATAGACTGACAGACGGACAACGAAGTGATCCCACTTCGTTGTCCGTCGGTCAGTCTGCCAAGACCCTTTTTCTCAAGAATGCTTGAAGGTATCAAGTTAAAATTAATTTCAAATACGTAGTGCTACGGTCCCTTGGTGCTCTAAAAAAAAATCAAGCTTCTATGTTAACGCAATAAAAAGTACGGCGACAAAGGACATATTTTGATACTCGCAAATAAATCAAACCCTTTAAGGTTACTTCCTAGTTGACCTAGAATCATTAAATTTGGCAAGAAGCAAGGCCTCACAGCACAAGTGAAGGAAAAAGTCCGAAAACCAAAAATTTGTAGTTCTATCAATATTTTTTTTTTGTGCAATTATAAGCTTACATTGGAAAATTCACCGTGGCGTAAATCGATGTATGGGAGTACATGTTTTTCATTTACAATGTTAAGTTTGTTTTTGGGATAAATTCATCTCAACTACGGAACCCTTCATTATGCGTAGTCCGACACGCAATTGGCCTGTTTTTTTTTTTGTATTTGTGTTCTTTCTTTGCGTCATGTTTACCGCAATTAAAGGTATTTTCTTTCTTTCATTAACTAAAAACAATAACTTTCAATTTTATATTTTTTTCTTAGTTATGGTTAAGTCATAATGAATCTTATCAGACAAGATAAAGCCTCAGTCTTAGTTTGGGTTTATAAAAAAATATCACCAACTCTGTTCATCCTAACCTAATACTTTAAATGCGAAACTGAGTTTGTTCGTTTGTTACGCTTTCACGCTAAAACGACTGAATAAATTTGGCACATGGGTAGACCATGACCTGGAGAGCCGGACCATAAACAGGAATGGGCATATCCTCCAGGTGGTACGAGGAACTAAAACACGTTAGATGACGATAGTGGACTGTATTTTAATGCTTACAATAGGTTAACAAACGGATATCAAGACTTGACTGGCGAGAAAAATCTATTAAGGCTTCTACATACCAGCGCGACTTGTCGCGCGACGCGACACGGCACAAAGGCCCCGCGTGTGGCGGGACGAGCGGTGCCTTTGTGTCGTGTCGCGTCGCGCGACAAGTCGCCCCGGTATGTAGAAGCCTTTAACGTAAAACACTCAGTATCACGGACGCTGACGTACTGCTGGGCCGGCCGCTGCGCGCCCGCTGGTCAAACCCCCCTCCGTGACCGCTGTTCCCCGCCCTGCACGTAGTGATGTTCTCGGCAAAGACATAGGCTACTTTTCATCCTGAATCGCAGACGAAGTCACGGGCAACAGCTAATTTTACAATAAAAACAGAAGTAAGAAAAAATAGCTCAGTAGGTAACATTACCTCATCTTTGCAAAAGCAAACATTTGATAATGGTAAGATCTCTTATCAGAATAACCATCTTCTGCAAAGATAGGCAGTTACAGTGACGATAAACATAAGCTGGTATTAAACGTCTGAAGATAAAGGTTTATATTAAACATATTTACTTTTGCAGAATGTATTAGATTAGAAAATTGATGCATTTTATTTCACTGTCACATTGTATGTTTCATTTTATTATGTAAATGAAAATGACTGCCTCATTGGGCTAATTAGTAGTAGTTACAAGTATAACTGTGCCTGTTGTGGGTTCGATTCCCGGGTCAGGCAGGGGTTTTCTATTAGAAAATTCGCACGTCTTATACCTCGTAGTCGGGATTTGCGTCTAAAGGCTCTCGCCCATTGTCGTTAACCAATATCGCAAACTACGTTAAGACCCATTTATAGTACAGTAATTGGGTATAATTATTCTTACATTAATAAAATAAGTTTAAAAACTAAAACCCGACTACTGAAAAATCACGCTCTAAAAAGTATGAAATAAGAAAATATTCTCATCTGTAATTATTATGTACAAACTATTCAATATTTATCGTCTATTAAATAAACAACTTACACGTAATATATTTAATGTATTTAATACATATTCATAGTGATGATCAGAAGACAGCCGTGGTCGTAATTTAAGGGAGTGTTCTACCCATCAATATAAACAACTTTTACTATGGAACCAAATTAGGATTCGCAAAATTATTCCCATCGTCGCGTGCGAAGCCATTGGGTTCTAAAACAGCTGGCACCCCGGAGGTGACAAGAGCCCGTCGGATGATGTCGTTAATGCTAGCATGCCGTGCCATCCGACAAGCGCTCTTGATGCAGGATAGGCTATGGTGTCTGAGGCAGTGGACTCCTTCACCGCATTGACAGCGATTTGGAGCCCCGCCAGGAGTGCCCAGACGCAAACACGTAGCGAGCCGGAATGTGGTGTTACCCAGCATGGTGCCTTTGTTGGGTGACGATAGACGGACGCCTGAAGCCAGAGGCCCGCCTTCCATTCACCCACAGCCAGCAGGCGTGCACGCTCGTATTATATCAACCTGCAGAGCGGCTCATTCCACTGTCTCTAGGAAGACGGGTTCTCGGGCTGAACCGTTTACGGGCAAGCCACTTTCCAGGCGTTCACAGCATCGGTCAAACACGGCACTTCAGAGTCAACCTGAGAAGAGGCTAAAAATCTTTTGATTAACTATTCGGCGCTGTGGACCGAGGAGAGGAACACCGGTAGGCTTACAATAGAAATTTTGCGGACGCCGAGGCCCCCCAATACGAATGGGTAGTGTGGCTTGCAGCCACGCTCGGTCTTCTAATGCCACATTTAAAATGGATGTTAGAGTACTTCGAATAATATGATCGATTTTGTCTAAAAGGTGGGCTGCTTCCATAAAAAGGAAGAGCGGAGATAATACATAAAAGGACCGAAACAGCAATATCTGATAAGGATGAATGCCTTTCGTAAATGTATTCTAGAAAGTCTTTCTAAATTAGCGTTAAATTAAAATAACGAAATTCTTTGTTTTTATTTTATTTCGTTACAAAAAATTCCTCAACAAATCTAAATATTCCTAAATGTGCCTATATAAAGAAAGTTGGTAAATTGTTAAAGTTCACACACGTCCTAATATTCCAGATGGCTTGGTGCAACTCAAATGGAACCGACACACGCAAGAAAGGTGTTCCCTTGCTTCGACGAGCCTGAACTGAAAGCGACGTTCGTAATTGGAATCGATCGACCTGCTACCTATCAGCCATCGTTATCCAATACTGAAATGGAACGAAGAGAAACTTTGTAAGTTCCTATGTAAATTTACTTCCTTCCCTCTGTTCCTTCTTTATTAGTTCCTTTATTCCTTATTAATGAAGAATGAACAGAGGGTGCTCTGTTAGGTACGTTAGGTAGAGCTACCATTTACTGGGTAATATGTCTTTCATTCCCTGGTGGCTGAGAGTATGTTATGCTCACTCAGATGTCTCGCTGATGGTGGCGCGTGTGTTGTATAATTTAGCTCCCTTCAAAATGGTTGAGCTAAATGGTGCTGATCAATGCGTCATGTTCGTGAATGGGCGGTGTCAGTTTGGACTGGTCATCTCTTAGCTGCCACGGTTTTTGTTTTGTATCTATTTGCTGTATTATGGACCCGTTTTTTTTGTTATATCGTCCTCACATTTAGTTTTAAATTCAACAGTAAAGATGTTACAATATGTTTGTAACATTATAATTTAAAAGAGTGTCGATGGAGTTTCTTGCTCGTTCTTCTCCATATGTACCTACTACGCTTTGGAATGGGCAACTAGTTTCATATTTCTAACTTACCGACTCCTTGACAATTCAAAAGTGCCTGTAAATGCTTTGAGTTTGAGTTCATTCTTTATTACAAAGCATTTATGTCCTGGGATGGATATTGCATGGCTGACATTTGCAATTTTGGTCAGTGTCGAGTATGCCCAATGAAATTATCGTCAATACTAATATTACAACTGTTATTACAGTAAACGTATTTGCTTTGGTCTGTTATTTACAACAAACTACGGATGGTTATTTTTCTTAATTAATTTAATTTATTAATTAGGGGCCAAAAACAGTTACATGCTATAGTCGCCGGCACGTAACTTGGCAAGAATCGTTAGATGTTTCTCTCCTTTCTTTAACTTTCTTCTAAACAGACACGTTTAAAAATAAAAATTCTGGCAATAACCATAGAATAATGACAAGCAATAAAAGTGATATTTTTTTCGTTGCACTAATTATACATTCGTAAACTTACTCACACTACGACAAAAACCTTGCCAAGTTACGTGTCGGCGACTATACCACGCACAGTGGTCCACATGAAGAACTAAGTGTGGAAACCAAACCATCTAACATTACAGTTACATGCTAAAGAAAATACAAAAAAAAATACCTTTTTGTTTAAGCTGGAGACAGTTTCAGGAGACCCCGAAGAAGAAACTGTTAATTTTACAAAGGAATGACGGTATATAGATTTTAAATGTTATTATTATTCTAGAGCTAATGGCTACATCAGAGAGATCTTCTTCCGAACGCCGAGAATGGCAACCTACCTAGTTGCATTCCTGGTCTCGGAGTTCGAAGCTGCAGCCTCCAGCCAAAACGGGACCAAAGAGTTTGGTGTCTACACGCGACCAGACGCGAAGAATCAGAGTGAATATGCCTTCGAATTTGGCAAGAAGGTTGTAGATGCTCTAGGCACATACTTTGGTATCAACTACTACTCGACTAACAGCCATTTGAGGTTGGATCATGTCGCATTACCTGATTTTAGAGCCGGAGCTATGGAGAACTGGGGCCTTATTAAATACAGGTACGAAAAGTTATCTACAGCATTGCTGAGTCATTATGAACTTAAAAGTAACTAGTCTTTGTGATTTCATCTCGTTGTAAAGACGTTCTAAGAGAAAAAATAATTACGTAGGTACACATATAATAATAAGTGCTTTCATTTGTAATCAAATCTAAAATTCAAGTCTGATGCGCTTTACGGCAGAAATTACGCTCGCGCTTAAAATGATGGGCGTAACCGATACTGTATGACTTCTTAGTAACCATTTAGCCAAGAATAGTATTGCTCTATTATAAATGCGAAAGTAAGTTTGTTTGTTTGTTACCTTTTCACTCCTAAACCAGTGATTCGAGAATCCTGAAATTTTGCATAGACGTTGTCAGGTGTATAGAAACGGACATAGGGTACCTACATTTTTTCCCAAAAAAAGTACAGTTCCCGAGGAAAACAACAATAATATTCTTATAATAATAGATGGCGCCACGTATCGTTTGAATCATGATTGAATTTTAATATTATTATAGAAATTTTAGTGTGTTAAGAGCATTTTTTTCCCGAGCTCCACGCGGGCGAAGCCGCGGGCAAAAGTTAGTTTTGTTATAAGTACAAATATGTTTCATTCAAAAATCTTGCAGGGAGGCTTTATTGCTGTACGTTCCTGAGGAGTCCACGCCTTACTTCAAATACAGGGTCGCACAGATTGTGGCCCATGAGACCACGCACATGTGGTTTGGAAACCTGGTGACCTGCCATTGGTGGAGCAACACCTGGTTGAATGAAGGCTTTGCGAACTACTTCCAGGATTACATCACTGCCTTTGTACGTTAAGTGTCTTTGGTTCTTTGTTTTATTTTCTGACTTGTGACTAATTCAGAATTATAATCATTGAATAGTGGAGTAGTCCTTCCATTTCTACGTATCTTCTTGACTATAATTTTTGTTATCTTTAAGTGGTATGATTGGTGTCAGTTGGTCTACTAAAACAAATTAATCACATTTTGTACATCATGAATTAAAATAATGATTAACTTGTTTTCTACGCTTCGTCGATAACGAAACCAAAATAAGAAAAAAATCTGTCTTATTCACTCAAACATGTCATTAACCGCAGCAATTATGTACAACAGGTGGATCCAGAAGTGGGTTCATTCAACCAGTTGGTTATTGGATCAGTATACAGTGCCTACGACGCCGACAATGCTCCAACTTCGCCGCCAATCACGAACAACAACGTCAACTCTCCTGCCGAAATTAGCGGCCATTTTGGAACCATCACCTATCAGAAAGCTGGTTCCGTGATCAGAATGATACATCATTTGATTCAGGATGACGCGTTCAAATATGGATTGAACTTCTACTTAACGAATAAGTAAGTTGCATGACTATTTTGGATATGGTTAATATTATTATAATGGTCTTTAACCACAAGTAAATAATGGGTTTGGTTAGGTTAGGTTAGGTGTGTGTCAAAGCAGGTTTAATTCAGTTTAACATTCTAAATGGTTGAGATAGGTAAAAATGTAGTCTTTTCTTACTGTAAATGTTTGCTTCTGATAATAAGTGGAAGGTTAGTAAAGGATGTCCCAAAATTTACGCAAGATTTGTATTAAATAGAAAACACAGTTTTTTTTATTTTAATTTCAATTATATTATTGAATCATATAGAACATAGGGTGATGTATGGAATAGTACATCGGGCAAATGGCCTTCATGGCTTAGCTCCATGGCGCACTCTTTTGTCGAATTTTCCGAGACATGTTTGCATAAAGCCCTGTCATTACCGATTCGGCAATGTCTACGCACGTGCAAAACTAGGGCTTGAGTAGTTAGATGTGGCTGAATTTCGTTGATGCAGCGTTGAATCACCTCCTTCAATGCACCGGTGGTTGTCAGAATAAAAAAATCAAAAATATTTTTATTTCACATAAGCTTACATGGGCACTTATGAAATGTCAGAAGCTAGGTGCACGGTTCGTTTAGGAACGCATTTCCACAGCATTTATTCTACTTTCATGCTTCTTTTGCCACACCCAACATTCATTCCATACATAAGCGTAGGCACCAGCACACCATTATTAACAGCCAGTCGAGTCTTTTTGAGCATCGACTGTATTTCTGTTGCAGCCTGTACTTACAATGTTTGCAATAAAGACGCTGGGATGGACTCCATGATTAGGAATCGTGCTTGTGATGACCGCTGATCGAACCAGGCAGTCTTTAAATATATGTCATTTTCAAGAAATTCTTTCATTGCTCATATAAATACTATAAATGTTTGGCGTTACCGATGCCTGTATGTGACCTATGAACTATACGTAATATATTTAAATTTTAGATTCATTTCATTATATATATTATGCATTCACGTCCGTCTGTTCAGGTGACCTTTTCGTATTATAAACTTTAAATTAAATACTTTAGTTGATAAAAGGAAAAACTTAACTTTTTGATGTAGGTATTTTGAGCAAAAACGTACATTTTCTTTTTTGAAAGAATGTTATCAGAAATGCTCATAATTTTTTTCTCAACTGGTTCGGCAGAGATGTCTTACTCATGTGGCCTCTTCTAACTGGTTGACTCACAACTGGTACCAAAGTTAAAAACCTTAGTCTCTTTAAGCATGATGACTGGTTTTTGACAACAGTTTCTGATACTTTCCGTGAACTTCAGCCAAACGCTTTATGGGTTGTCAGTAATTATCTGTGGTGACTTTAACATTGTCATTTTAGAAAATAATTCAAATACCCGTAGATTGTTAAATTTTGTTTAAATAATTGAATTAGTCTAATGTGTTTTTTTTTCACTATTTATTTCGTAATTGCGTTGCAGTGTTTTTTTACTAATTACTTTCATAATCTTTCACAGTTCATTCAGTTCCGGCTACCCAAAAAAACTGTACCAAGGTCTTAACGAAGGAGTCCGCGCTCACAACTCACTCTCATCCTACCCTTATTCTACTATCGATGACGTCATGGGCTCATGGATTTCCCAGGCTGGCCATCCTGTATTGACAGTGTACATTGATTATGATACTGATGTTGTTACTTTGACACAGGTAAGCACTATTCTAATCTAGTTCAACAATAGTGTATTTTTGTTCAACATCAGAAGGTCTAGACTCTGAAGCGTTAATTCGAAGTATCGGCGGAATGTTCGGCCGTTTTATAACTTCCATAGTTTCCTTTTTTTACTATGAATCCTTAACCGACTTAAAGTCACATTTTTGACTTTGGCTTATCTCTTTTACAGCAGTTTTTTTTTATTTAACCGTAGTCAAGCAACGGTCGATTATTCGGCCGATACTTTGGATTTATGTTCGGAGTAGACCCACAGATCTTTTTGAAGAAATCTCCAATAAAAGCAGAATCACACTAGACTACTATTTATGTTATTTTATTTTTATGTGGTAAAAAGGCATGCACACTATTCTTACGTAGGTAATGCAACTACACCACACGTAAGTCTAGTGTGAATCTGCCTTAAAAAACCGGCCATGTGCGTGTTGGACCACGCACAATGAAGGGTTCCGTAGTTAGGATGAATTTATCCTAAAAACAAACTTAACATTGTAGTTGAAAAACATGTTCTCCCATACATGGATATACGTCACAGTCAATTCTCCAACTGCAAATATAAGTTTGTAATCGCAATAAACAATTTTGTATGTGATTAAACTACAAATTTACAATTTTAGGACTTTTTCCTATACTTGTGCTGTAAGACATTGCTTCTTGCCAAATTTCATGATTCTAGGTCAACGGGAAGTACCCTGTAGGTTTTGATTTATTTGCGAGTATCGAAATATGTCGCAATAATGTCGCTTAAATCGCCGTATTTTTTATTGCGTTGACTTAGAAGCTTGATTTTTGTAGAGCCCCAAGGACCATAGATTAACGTATTTGATATTTTCAACTTGATACCTACACGCGTTCCTGAGAAAAAGGGTCTTGACAGACTGACAGACAGACAGACAGACGGACAACGAAGAGATCCTATGAGGGTTCCGTTTTTTCCTCTTGAGGAACGGAACCCTAAAAATCAATAGGTATTTAATTTTTTACTTATCTTAGTTCTTCGTCTTCTCTTCGTATAACTGTATAAATGTTACACAGGTAAGTGGTAGCGTATTAATGTAGGTTATTGTTGAAAAAAAACAACAAACTGAAACCACGAGGGAGAGCTAATGCTGCGGGCAGAGCACGGACGTGTCAAGACGTTTGTGACAACACATGATAAATTATGTCATGTCAATTTGTACTAGCATTTTATGACAAAACAATATTATCGCTCAAACTGTGATAAAATGTGTGACTCAAGTCATGTCACAGTAGGCCGTGCTCGCCCCGCTGCGAAGTCTCCCTCATAGTTTACCGATCCCACTATCATCATCATCATCTGCCTAGCCAGTTCCCAACTATGTTAGAAAGAAAGAAAAGAAAAGAAAGAAAAATAGTTTATTCTGCACAAACAAAACGCACATTTCAACAAATCTACACAATTATAAATATTATAATACACACATACAAAGTAGCCAAAACCCTCGTATCCAATATGTTGGGGACGGCTTACCGATCCCACTGCATTAGCAAAAACAATGTTTTTTTTTTCAGAAACGCTACTACGTAAATGGGTCTCTCTCATCAAATGAAACATACAAGATACCGATAACGTATACCACGCAAGCGTCCCCAGACTTTGAGAACACCAAGCCAGTTTTCATCATGGATGAAAAAGTATTTCAATTCAAAATCGCTAATATCAGTCAAGATCATAGCTGGGCCATTTTCAACGTACAGGAAACAGGTGAGTTTCCAAATGGCAATGATTATGATGCTGGAAAAAGACGGAGAGACGCTAGAATATTTAAATATTCTAGTTATACCGAACTTAAAATTTGCTTAACTTTTTTTTGTTAAGTTGCTTTCTTGAAACCTTAATATTTTTGACTTTATGTATATAGTTTTCCTAATTAATAACGTGGTCTTTCTACAATTTATTGATTTTCATCATATTCATTATGTTATTTTTTAACAGGCTTATACAGAGTGAACTATGATGACCACTTATGGACTATCATTATATCAGCTCTGAAAGGAAACGACAGTAAAGTCATTCATCCTTTGAATCGTGCCAAGGTATTTGTATAAGAACTGTACTATAGAAAATATAATAGCTGTTTATAGTAAATATGTGGGGCATAGGCAAATTGCTTTGCGAACGTCGCATGGTTATGATAGAATCGATGTTCTGTAATATCTTGCCCCTTATTAATAAACGCGAAGTTTTATGGCAAAGTTACATCTCGAAAAATGTTTAGTTAATCTGAATAGGTTATACCTTTACTTCGAATTTATTAATAAAGGGGTTACTAAACTGAAGATATGGCCTAAGATTCTTATATCCCTAGAGAGACCCAGAAATTGATCCAGTCGCTAGACTTGAGTGTTATGTATTGAAAAATTAAACTACTGCTAATTATTTAGATATGTTATTGCTTAACTACGATTTACTTCTTGAAAACGCTTCGATGTGCTTTGAGAACACAACAATCTATCTGCTAAGAACGCCTACCGCCATATATTGACTACATTTTCCAAGAATTCAACAGAACGCGTTCATAAGCCGATCGACTCTCGTTCTCTGCGAACCCCACGAGGCGGAACGCGTGAGGGAGAGGCAAGGTTCGCGGCCTCGCACCCCTAGTCGCCGCAGGAGACGCCCCGGGCGTCGGGAGTCGCAAGCCGATTTCCGGCCACCGTAGGCGCGGGCTTGCGGACGGTGAGCGATAGGTAGCTCACCGTCCGATAAAGACCAGGCCCGGGTCGATGGCGCGTTGTATTCCACGCGCGCCTCAAAAAGTTGTCAGCACCAACTGACGGGTCCGTTAGGACCCATGCCTGCCAAGGTTGCGAGTTTGTCCAAAAGGGATATCGTGGCCCTGGCACGCAGGCAAATGAAGGAATACGGGTGGGTTTTAGTCAGTAAAAGTTTGACACGCCCTCCCGCTCCGCCTAGAGCGGGAGAAGTTATTTGATAATAACCCACCCAAAAAAAAAAAACTCCACGTTAATTCGTAACATACTAAAGTTTAAAGCTTTAATTGGCATTTTATTGGTAAAAATAAAAACGAATAAACTACTTTTCTTTTCAGATTATAAACGATCTCTTTGCATTCGTGTACTCTGATGAAGTGCCGTTCGCCACTCTGTACAACGCTTTAGACTCCCTTCAAGGAGAGACTGAGTACTCTGTGTGGTACGCAGCATTACGGGGCTTCAGTAAACTGTGGCACTTTTATCTCGGAGATACCGAAGCATTGGCTTCCGTTGAGGTAAGTTTCTTTTAAAGTTAAATAGTGTTTGTTTATCAGCTGTCTGTGTAGTGCTGGACGTAAAGAATAGCACTCCCCTATTTCTTTCCGTGGGTGTCGTAAAAGGCGAGTAAGGGACTTACTGGAGAATGGGCAGCAGCGTTGTCTATGCATTTTAACACCATACTGCAATCGCCAACCCGCCTGCCAAGCGTGGCGATTATGGCAAACCCCCCCTTTGGGGGAGGCCTATGTCCAGCAGTGGACGTCTTTCGGCTGAAATGATGATGAGTTAGATAGAACTTAACATCTTTGAATTCAGTTTCTCGAGTTTTTCAGTTCGAGTTTTTCAAATCGACAACATATCATCATCGCCCAAATTTCGCCAGCTATTTTTAGGTTCCATATAATTGGGGCAATATGGTTCCTAAGAACAAATATCTCTATCTCTAATAGTTTCAGATTCGACCATACTGACCCATCTGAACTGATCAACCTGTATGTAATAAACATACTGATATTATCATTTTAGGACTTTATCTTACATCACTTAGACCATGGAATATCAAGTCTGGGATATGAAGTAAGAGCCACAGACAGTTTCGAAGATTTGAGGAACCGCATGCAGCTTTTGGAGTTCGCGTGTAAATTGGAACACAGTGGATGCGTCGAGAAGACTGTTGCCTTATTTAAAGCTTTGAGACAGAATGGCGCGGAGTGAGTAAAAATTTAAAGTAGATATTCATGTCATGTCATGATAATAACATTAGTGTTTGAGTTGTAGAAACTTTGCCAGTGATGAGCACTATCATATAACCAATATAATTATGTTGTGAGCGCGCAATCATGAAGAGTCGAAAACGTCCTAATTGGGACGTATTTGTTAGTCTGTGATGCCAACATTCGGTGATTGGTGGCTAGAATAATGTTTGTTTACATTCATGCGCTATTGACAACACTAGCAATCTCTTTTTTTCTTGTTGTTTTTATCAAGCCATCATTTTTACTTGTAGTGAAATGTAAAATGAATGAAAAGTGGGTATGTGTGCTGCCGCTGCTGCGCGGAACACTTTGTTCGGTTGTTTTGTGAGTATATAACCTATCTGTTTAATATAATATCATTGCATGTAACTAAATGATAGATCAGGCGGATTTGAGTCAGAAAAGACTTGTAATGTAAGGTATTAATGGTCCCGTGAAAATGGCGCTGACGACCCATCGTTAATCCATGTACGTATAGGGCCAGTAACACGTAGTACAGAAGGCAATCGGCCAGCACCTGCGCCAACTATGCTATCAATGGTTGGCAATTTACTTCGGTTTTCATCATCGTGGGTGAAACACATTACAATCATAATCATTAGCTTAACATCCCTGCAACACTTGTCTATTAGGTACCTATTTTTTGTTTTGTTTTAATAATTTTCTATATTTATTAAATGTATTTTTGATTATGTAATGTGACTGAGTGTATATATTATAAATATTTAAGATATGAGTCTATGATACTCGAAATAAAATGATTATTATTTCCTTTATTTGATTAATGTACATATAAATTATATATTTAAATATAAAAGAATATAATATATATAAAAATATAAAAAATTGTAGCCCACCGGTATCGGGAACATGGTCTAAGCTACCGGCGCGGCGGTCAGGGCTCTAGAAAGAGGAACCTCCTTACAATGCGAGCCGTGTCCAGAAGTACCTTCCTTTATCATTATTTTCATTTATTACTTAAACATACATATTGATCATATTTTTAAATATTTTTTATAAAAAACATTAAAAAAGAAAAACATTTAAAAATACAAAAAACAGTAGTCCATCGGCATCAGGAACAAGGTCCAAGCTGCCGGTGGTTAGGGCTCTAGAGAGAGGAACCTCCTCACTATGCGTGCCGTGTCGAGGAGTACTGCTTTCTGAATCAAGCCCTTGACCCAGCCGCGTAATGAGAGCCTCCTGAGGTGTTGGTCGAGGCTCTTCGCTATTAGGCCATTGACCGTAATGATTATCGGTACAATGATTGCAGAGTCCACATCCCACATGTCGACAACCTCGTGTGCTAAGTCAAGATACTTTATCTTTTTATCATTCTCAGCTTTCACGAGATTCTCGTCATGAGGGACAGCGATATCAACAATCATTGTACGGCGCTCTCGTCGATCTATCACCACAATATCAGGTTTATTGGCTACAATAGTCCTGTCAGTGATGATAGATCGATCCCAGTACAATGTGGCATGCCCATTCTCGAGAACTGGGTCGGGCACATACCTGTAGTATGGTACTTCGATTTCCACAAGGTTGTACTGCAAGGCAAGTTGCTGGTGGATAATCCTAGCCACTAGATTGTGTCTGTGCAAGTACTCGCCGTTAGCAAGACGAGAACAACCGGAAACAATATGTCGGATTGATTCACCGGGACGGTGGCATGCCCGACAGATGTCAACCGTACCGTCCTTAACAATGTATTTCCGATAATTATTCGTCATAATAACTTCATCCATAATTGCACAGACAAAACCTTCGGTTTCCCCGAAGAGGTCGCCGAAACGTAGCCAGGATACAGACGCCAAAAAGTCTACATCAGGCCCATGGAGGGCCCGGAAAAAGCGTCCGTGAAGCTCTTTGCCTTGCCATACTGCCTGACGATCGTTGGTATCAAGTACTGCAGGTTTGCGCCAGTTCTCTTTCGCCAAGGAGAGTGGGGTAAGGCCCTTGTCCACTGCGACCACATCTCGATGCATCTCCACGTCAGTTTGAAGAAAATATTCTCTGAGACTGCAAATCTCGCGGTTGTGGAGGGTTTTAGCATTTAAGAAGCCGCGACCCCCACACTTCCGCGAGAGGTACAGTCTCATTACTGACGACCGTGGGTGATGCATCCGATATGCCGTCAGCAATGTACGGACCTTCCTATCCAGAGCGTCAAGTTCCGTCTGAGTCCATTTGAGTATGCCGAAAGAATACATTAAAACCGGCATGACCCAACCGTTGAAGGCACGCACCTTGTTTCCGCCTGATAAAAGACTATTTAACACTTTATTCAGGCGGCCAAAGAAGCGCTCCCTCAACGATTGCTTCATATCGGCAGTATTGATGCCTAATGCTTCCGACATACCCAAATACTTGTAGGTTTCGGTTGAAGAGAGGGATCTAAGGTGTATGGAATCCGAGAGTTGGATTCCCACGGATTCCGTAATCCCCCCTCTCTTTACATGCATGACCGCACATTTGTCCACACCAAATTCCATCCTGATAGCGCTACTGAACGTTTCTGTTACTCTCAGTAGCTCCATCAGTCGCAAATTGTTGGGGGCAAAGAGTTTCAAGTCATCCATGTAAAGGAGGTGAGATATCACCTGACCACCTCTTTTCAACCGATAGCCTAGACCTGAATCCTCCAGCAATGTGCTAAGAGGATTCAAGGCTAAGCAAAACCAAAGTGGACTCAAACTATCGCCCTGAAATATTCCCCGCTCAATCCTGATCGGTTCATCGGTCCCCTGGATCCGTCGACATCCTGGATAGAGAAGGACCGTCCTCCATTGCCCCATACACGACATCAAGAAGGTGCGTAGAGTTGCGTCTATCTTGTACAACTCCAGCACCCTAATGAGCCATGTATGTGGCACCGAGTCATAGGCCTTCTTATAATCTATCCAACATGTCGACAAATCCTTACGGGATCTACGAACCTGTTGGCTTATGGCCATGTCTATAAGGAGTAGCTCCTTAGTACCACGGGACCTATTCTTACATCCATTCTGAGACACAGACATAATTGAGTTACAATCAATGTGATGTGCAATTTTAGCTCTAAGAATGGATGTAAGGACTTTATAGACCGTTGGCAAACACGTGATTGGTCTATAGTTTTTAGGTTCCGCAGTACTACCTGATTTATGGAGCAGGTGGGTAACTCCTGTCGTAAAGAACAGTGGAAGCGACCCAGTCTCTAAAGATGATTGGAATTGCGAGGCTAAACAGGCGTGTGACATTTGTAGCCATTTAATCCAAAAATTGTGCAGTCCGTCCGGTCCTGGAGATTTCCAGTTAGGCAACGGACGGACTGCACGGGCCACATCCAGAGGACTAATTGTAATAGCGTATTATCATTATTATTATTATCATCTCTGATATTTCCGATAAAAACAAAAGACTTGTTTCAAAAGTGCTTGGCTTCTTTACCAGGGTGACACCAAGCTTGCGACCTGTGGTGTACTGCACTGGACTGCGTCATGGCAATGAGGATGACTACGACTTCTTATGGAACCGTATGCTACAGACCAACGTGGCCAACGAAGTCTGGGTCATTGAAGATGCCTTGGGTTGCACTTCGAATGAGCAGTTACTCAAGAGGTATTTGTGTAGACATCATACTTTTAAATTATCTTGGTAACTTCAAAATTGAATGGAAGTAAAAAAGCAGTTTGTTAATTATTAGGGCCAATTTTAAAAATCAAAAAAATTCAATATAAAATCAGGCAATCTCGTATGTGGCAAAACAAATTAAGTGTGATTATGAAAATATTATGCTCAAACAAAAGCCTTTTCAATTTGTGATTGCTACTTAAGTGATGTATCTATGTAATTAGTTTGGTTTTGTTAGCTTACAAAGTTTTGAGTAACAATCTCAAAAAGGAAAAAAACTCATGGTAATTTCATATTGTTTCAACGATTTTGTTTTATTTTTAATTAAGGTTTAAAAGCAGATCATCACAGTTCTTCACGTACCTATGTTTCAGATATCTGGCATCAGTTGCAATGCCCGACACTCCGATCAGGACCCAGGACTTGACTGTACCTTTAACAAGTGTCCTGAGGACATATGGCAATCTACATTTAGTAAAGGATGCCCTAAAATCGAATTACACACTATGGAGTACTATGTGAGTATTATTTTTTAACAATAATTGTTATGCCTAATAGTTAGTATGAGTCTATTGTTACTTGATAATGAATAAATAATAATAATAATAAAAAAAAAAAACTACTAGAGAATGAAAACTTACTAAATCTAATCTTACCTTCCTCTCTAATCTCTAACCTCTCGAATCTAAACTTACTAGAGAATGGGCAGCAGCGTTCTCTATGCATTTTTAACCGACTTCCAAAAAGGAGGAGGTTCTCAATTCGGCTGTATGTTTTTTTTTTTTTTGTATGTTTGTTACGCGATTACTCCGTCAATTATGAACCGATTTTGAAAATTCTTTTTTTGTTCGAAAGGGTCATACTCCCGAGGTGGTCCCATTGCCACTAAATCAGAATCTGATGAGGGGATCCCAAGGAAATCGAGGGAAACCCTCAAATTTTATATGCAAACGCGATTTGGGTATTTTTTATAGTAACTCGTGCAGTTGCTCTCTGAAAGCACCATTTGGTGAAGTGGAACTGATGATGGAGACCACAGATGGCCACCGGAACAATAAAATAATGAGTACCTATTTAACTGGTTGCGATTAAGCAATTTATGCTCGTCACTATGCATATGGTCAGTGGCAGTTCTCCTGGTACATACCAGGAGAACTCCTTAACAATCAACGTCCCAGCATCGGGAAAAGCAATATTTTGTAATAGGTGATTAGCAGTTAACATTAGGCTATTGTAACTTAGATAAATTCAAAACTGACCCACTAAAAAGTGAAAAATAAAAAACTTTTTACAAAAAAATAATAACCGACTACCAAAAATAACACTACTACTAATTTCGGATGTCGGTGGCAAAAAACTCAAATACAGATCCAAAGACACCGACTTCCGAAATTAAAGTTATTTTTCACTTTGTAGTGTTATTTTTGGTAGTCGGTTATTATTTTTTTGTAAAAAGTTTTTTTTTAAACCATACTGCGATCGCCAACCCGCCTGCCAAGTGTGTCGATTATGGCAAATCCCCCTCCCCCCTTTTTGGGGGAGGCCTATGTCCAGCAGTGGACGTCTTTCGGCTGAAATGATGAATAAAATATTCATGGGGCGAATAAGGAATATCTTCTGTGGGGTGAACCTTGTACGGTGAATGCGGAACAAAACGAAATAGAACGTTGATAAAAAAACAATGGAATACAGAAACTCGTTTTTGAATTCAGAATTCGCCATGAAACAAAAGAACGCGGTTAGCCAAACACGCTGGGCCTTATTACAAAACAAGGTTTATTTCATACCCAAGTTTAAACTATGGAGCCATTATTGAATTTCGAACTTTATTCCGACAATGGTAAAGTTCCTAAACACAAAACTGACAACTTAGTACCGAACTAAGTTTTCAATTTTGTATAAAGAACGGTATTTTAATCACTGTTACGTTCTTATTACAAAAACTAGCTCCATGGTTTAAGCCATGTCAAAATATAAATCTTATTTTGTAATAAGGCGGTGAGTGTTTTATGAGTGTTGCAATCAATGCTTGCACATATACGGCCCGGTGTAGTTTGACAGACATCAATCAAACTAATCGATGTTCCATTTTTACTGTTGAAACAGTTGAAATCTTAGCTAGTTATTTTTACTATTTTGTTATGATTATAATAATTGGTAGCACTCTTTTGCCGTTCTTCACTGTTTTCATCGAAGTATTTTCATTCCGCAGATACCCATCAATGGATACCATTTTAAGCACAGTCGCATCAGTTCTTCACACAGAAAGTGAATTCACTGAGGTAACTATATTTCAAATTAATTAATGGAGTAACTACTTCTCAAAAATTCTTCTCATTTTGATTTTAATGACACCATTCAACTTGACAGAACACAGGATGAACCCTTTTGCAATTATTTTAATAATACGCTATATACAACGAGTAAAGTATCTAATAACAACAAACCAACAAAAAAAACAAATTTACCTAAATGTAATGAATTAAAATTGAATGCATTACATTTAGGTAAATTTCAATGTATTCTGGCTTACCCTGCAAGCAATAAAGCTAAGCTTATTTATACGTTTATATTTAATAGTCTTAAGAAAATTTTGAATGTAACTTGCTTAAGGAATTGATGGGGCTGACATGACTTGTTGTAGGTTCCAAGTCTCTAATAAATAAAGAGAAAAAAAAACAACAAACTGTTATCAATATAACTGTTTAGTAAACAGTGCAATTGTGAAGGCTCGTAGTTCGATTTCTAGGTCACGTTAGGTAGGACGGATATTGCCGGGAGGACACGGCGCGGCATACGCTGGCAGAGTGTGCCGCTTGGGAGGAGCCACGCCGTGCCCTCATCTCAGGAGTAGGCAGTGACCTATCGCTGCCGGCCGTGGTCGAGTCGATGGCCGGCGGTGAGGAGTCCTGGGACGCGGTGGTGTCCTTCTGCGAAACAGTCGTGTCGCAGATGGAGGCTGCGGAAAGGGAGCGGGAGATCTCGTCCGCTCACCCGGCCCGCTTCAGGCGCACCGGGCGTCGGCGGAGGGCCGATAACGCCCTCTTCCAGCAGCTCCCATAAATGGGTCCAGGGACGGCGGATTGGGGACGTCCGCCGCCGACCCGAGGTGGCGGCGCGTAGTGTTCCACGCGCGCCCCAATCAGACGTCGCGGGGGGGGTCAGACACCTCACCCCCCCCGAGACTTGAGGTGGCCCGCAGATGCGGGCCGGTACTAGCCGGGGATTGCGGAAGTAATAACAGATCCCAAGATCCCCGGTGCAAGTGTGGGAGGGGAACACTGGGGTGGTTTTTAGTCAGTAAGAGTCTGACAGACCCCTCCGCCCGCCCCAGGGCGGAGGACATCCATAAGGTTTTCCACCCCGTGAACAAAAAAAAAAAATATCTACTGTTATCCTACGAATATTTTCACAGCAAAGCGTAGCACGAAATCATCTATTACACTGAGTTAAAACGTCAGGCGATAATATAAGAGGATTCTAGAAACATTGATTCATTGTATTTTATATTTCTAAATAATTTTGTTTTTATAACTTACAACATTTGTTAGAGGATTTTACTGAATAATTTAAGTAGGTAAGTACCAGTAAATCTGATCCCATGTAACCTGCAAAAATATTCCGCAAGCTCCTAATCACCGAATCGCTTTGAAATGTAAACACAAGACTAACCTTTTAGTCTGTCCATCCCTAATTGAGGGCCCGGTGACCCAAATTACTGTTTATCAAACACTACATTGGAGGGCTATACACACTCATTACCTGACGCCGCTTTAATGTTGGCAGAGGGATGTGTCAATTTCACTCAATTGGTACTCGCTAATGATCGTTTGCGTTCACTAAATTGTCCTGAACGTTTCGGTGGTGTTGTTTCTTTCTGAGAATTTGCAATAACCTGTGGGTGTTGGGTTTCTTTTTTGTAAAGAGAATCAACTTGTAGGTGTCGTAAAAAGAGAACAGCAAGTAGCGTCCTCATGTCTGCTACTTAAAACAAAAAACGATCACCAAATAATATACAATATCTTCCATGGAGGGTGACTGATTCTTTGATCACCGATCATTGTTCAGACGTTTATTTTTCTTAGATTCTTTCTTACTCCGGCTTTACACCCCTATATGTTGTAACTGTGTACTTGTTTTTAAAAACATGTTGACATTTTTTCACTTCTTTAGTTAGGTATTGTTTTGTTAACCTTTTTGAAATTTTTGATACGTTTTCTACAACTTTTGAATAAGTATAGCTAGTCTTTACATTTTTTTTTAGGTGTAAACTATGAAAAAATACAGTAGACACAACATGTAAAATACATGTTTTATACCTTGGTCATCTTTTTCAAAACATCGAAAGCTTACAATTCCTTTTCGTGATATTTTTTTAACGAAATCAATAATTCCATAGCACTTAATGCGTTTGCATTAAGGATTTCGTATGTATCTATACAAAATGCTTTACATCCGTTCAAATCCGTACAATGAATATCAGTCACAAGTCACAATTCATTGTAATGGGTTTCCCATTATAAATGAATGTTCTGACCTATATACGATATCTTTCCGATGGATGGATTGTGAGTGAAAGTCTTCATGTTCATCCCATTGAGTTTGGCAGTCAGCCAAGGAGGAAACACTAAGATTCTTGATGACGTAATATCGCGATTTTATAATCACCTGCTTTAAAAATATAAGATCAGCTGCTGCGCTAGAAATGGCTTCATTCAAAAGCTTTCGTCGGCTTCTTATACATCTACGCTAGTCGTTTTAGTCATTGATGGTAGGTAACGTATATTATGCCAAATGATTAAATTAAAGAAATTTACTGTTTGGTATATGTGATAACGGCGAGTACATCTCACACCTTCGCTTTGCTTGACATCGTCATAATCGCAGAGACGCTGGAACAGTTAGATCGGATGCTGCACAGCCTAAATGGAGCCTCTCGGCGGGTTAGCCTCGGCATGAATTTGGACAAGACAAAAGTCATGTACAATACGCATGTCTTGCCGAGTCTAATCCACATCGAAGGATCGCTTCTCGAAGTTGTGAAGGAGTATGTCTACCTAGGACAAGTCATCCAGCTCGGTAGACACAACTTTGAGAAAGAAGCCGACAGAAGGAGCCAGTTGGGTTGAGCGGCATTTGGAAAACTGCGTCAAGTCTTCTCGTCGCCTATCCCGCAATGTTTGAAGACTCAGGTTTTTAACCAGTGCGTCCTGCCCGTCATGACATACGGTGCCGAAACGTAGACACTGACAGTGGGGCTGATCCACAAATTCAAAGTCACCCAGCGTGCTTTGGAGCTATGCTTGGAGTTTCATTGAAGGATAAAATCGGAATGAAATTATCAGGAAAAGAACCGGAGTTACCGACATAGCTTGCAGAGTAAGCAAACTGAAGTGGCAGTGGGCTGGCCATGTTTGTCGAAGGACCGACGATTCAGAGGAGTCCTGGAGTGGAGACCGCGTATAGGCAATCGTAGTGTGGGACGCCCCCCAGCTAGATGGACCGACGACCTTATGAAGATGGCTGGGTCAGACTGGATGCGGAAGGCGGAGGACAGGGTGTTGTGGCGTAGCCTGGGAGAGGCCTATGTCCAGCAGTGGACTACGATAGGCTGAGTTGATTGATATGTGATAGCAGAGTTACCACAACTATGCTGTACCATGGTGACAGTTCTATTTTAAGACGCTGACAACAGGTAAACCGCTGTCAATGTCAGACTGCATACAAAAGAAAAAGAAGCGCGATGACACAATGCTTGTAATTTATTGCAAAATATGAAGCAATTATTTATTTATTCAAAAATGAGTTAAGTAATCGAAAATAAAAAACAACCAACTTCTGCATAAAAATAAGACGTTCTTGTTAATAATTAAATACCAACCGTACGTTGATATTTAATACAGATATTTTGGATTGAAACTCAAAGTAAAGGGTTAGTTTACCGTTAATTTGTATCGAGATTTTTTTATAAACGTGTTTTTTAACAACCAAGGTCTGAGAAATATGTTCAAGAATAACATTTATTTTTTCCGCTACCACAAACGATATCGATTTAGCAATTTTTTTGTTTAAGACAAGCCTACTTTTATCATTTGCCTCTTGTCAGCACCTTAATCACAGGTACATACTGCTGGCTAAGTAATAACACGGGGCGATCCATCAGGTTAAGCAACGCTTGCCAGGGTTGGTTCGTGGATGGGTGACCATCTCTACGTACCGAGACCCCTCCGTGTCTCGGAAAGCACGATAAGCCGTTGTTCCCGGCTGTCATTCGTGGGTCTTTGACAGTCGTTAGGGGTCATCAGAAGCCCAAAAGTCTGATAACCAGTATTACTTAGGAGCATTGTATTACCTGGTTACTGGGTTGTTGAGTCAGATCGGCAGTCGCTCCATGTGTTGAGAAAAGGCTAGTAAGATTGATTGACTTAAAAGCCTTGTATTTGATATCAACTATCAGTAACATAGATATAACTGATATACCTAATTATATTAACTGATGCACCATCTAATTAAAACGTGGAATTAGTTTTGTAGTAAATATGATTAACAATATTAAATTTTATGACTGCAATTAGACTTCATTTCGTTGTTTTAGCACAAGATAATTGGTTCAACCTTGCTAATTTAACTGACATAACACAATGTTTGGATAAACATCACGATTATGCGCCAGATAGCATGTATTCATGTTTAAACATCGTATACAATTATATCTAGACTAACATTTTCCTTCACCCATCGACATATGAGTTTTGGCTTCCCTGACAAATCATGAAGAAAAGTTATTTTTCGTACCACTTGCTCAAAAAAGTGACATTCTATGGCTCAAAAAGCGAACATAACAATAGTCATTTTTAATCTGTTAAAAACAGGAAAAGAAAATTGTACTGAATTTCATTCATCCTCTAGGGGGAGAATGTGATTTAAATTTGGAATACTTACCGAAATTTATATTGAACTATATCTGTGTTTACACCATTGAGTTTGTATATAAAGCTCTATACATCTTTTTGAAAAAGGAATACGCATTTATTATGCAGTATGAGCTTGATGCCTTTGCTTTTCCGACAAAAAAATATTAGTCTAAGAATTTGCCGCGTTTTTGTTTTCTTCAAATACATAAACGTTAAGTTTTTTTTTTTTTTTATAAATAAGTTAATGTTCTAAAATGCTTATCTCATAATATTATTATTGTGTTAATTTTTTCGCAAATGTTACGAAAAGTAGAGTATTTTCCTCGGTGATAAAGCTGTCTTAGTCTTGGGTGAACTTAAATCCCTCGCTACACTCAGCAATCGTCTTAAATCCCTCGCTTCGCTCGTGATTTAAGTTTTTAACACCCTCGCGTCGCTCGGGAGTAAACCTCGAGTCCTTCGTTACGCTCGCGATTTAAATCGTCATCCACGACAGAAGACACTGCTTTATCCCCTTGGTTAATAATCTACAATTTTTTTTAACATACTTTGGTTGGTTCCCATCTGTTTATAAAAGTATAGTATACTATCGAGTCATAATTTGTCCCTTCAAATTTCGTATAAAGAAAGAAGAAAGAAAGAAAAATAGGTTTATTTGTGACAAAAAAACGTGCATACACAAAAATAATTAACTCGAGTAGGTAAACAGAAAAATAATACAACATAGATCTACATTAACGCGAGCACAAATATAGAAATAGTCGGTAAATGGAGTTTTTTGCTTATTTTTGACCAGAGGAGTCCTTGCGGTCCTTTGACCTACCATTAACCACCAACTAAGTTTTACCCGATTATTGAAAAGTTTAAAATAGTATGATTCAAGTTAACGCTCTAACTTTTTCTTCAGTTTGAATCGTTCCTGTCATCCTGCACGGAGTGCACCGAGGCTTCGAAGACTGCAGCCAGGAGTTCGCTGGTACAATCCAGAGCCTCCACATCATGGGCTAATAGCCACAAGGCTGATATCCTGAAGTCTATCAAGACTTCAGGTTCATATTCCGATATAACCTTACCATCTATTATCATGATTATGCTTGGATACGCTGTTCTGCTTCTTACTGAGTACTGATTTTGTGGATATTTTTATATTTAATGCAGTATTATTTTTGTAAACAACTGATATAGTTAGTTAAGTAATAATAACCTACGTGTTATTTTTAGTTACTCTATTTTTAATCTTTTTAATTTTCGAATATGTAAGTGACTTGTTGTAAAGAAGTTTATTTTCAGTACTTAATATATTTAGAATAATAGTGAATTGTTCAGTATTTTGTAAGTGTACTTAGTTTAATTAGTTTTAAGTTCAAAGAAGAGATTCTTCTCCACTAAAACGTATAATAAAATATATAATTATTAATTGTGGAAATAAGTAGGTACTTAGCTGTAGAATTATATGTACATACTTTGCAAAATAATGTTAAAATAATAATACACCTTTATCAAATATTTTAATTTGTTTTCTGTTTAGTATTTTTTTTTAACATCTGATGGTAAGGGACTTGTGGCTAAGTAATAGTAGCCACATGGGTCGATCGATCAGGTTAAAATACGCTTGCCACGGTTGGTTCGTGGATAGGTAACCATCTCTACATACCAAGACCCTTCCGTGTCTCGGAAAGCTCGTTCCCGGCTGTCATTCGTGTATCTTTGACAGTCATTACGGGTCGTCGGAAGCCCGAAAGTCTGGCAACCAGGCTTACCATGGGGTATCGTATTACCCAGTAACTGGGTTGTGGAGGTCAGATAGGCCGTCGCTCCATGCAAAATACTGGTATTCAGCTTCATCCGGTTAAACTGGAAGCCGACCCCAACATGATGAGCTTAATCATGATGAACAGAGGCAGATGATGACCTGATGGTAAGTGATGATAAAATATTATGATCAACGATTGTGCAACTGCTCATACAGAGACTTCGTTTGGGTATTCTAAGTAACACACAAAGATGTCGAAGATAATGTTCACGAAGGTTTTTTATGTATTTTTAGGGTTCCGTACACCAAAAGGAAAAAACGGAAACCTTATAGGATCACTTTGTTATCCGTCTGTCTGTCTTGTCTGTCAGTCTGTCACGACCAGTGATGTATTACCATTAGATGCGTTACCTGCGCTCAATAATGCCAGGCAATTGCCTGACATTTACAATAATTATTATTACGTACACGCCAATGAACATGCAGCAGCCAGTGACGTAACTAAATATAAATAATAATAATAATATAAAATATAATACTGTTCATCTCTTTCTAACAACAGATATCGGTATAGGTCTTTCCTTTTCTTCACGCGCTGTATGATTGTATGCAAGTATGTAGCTACAATCATGGCTTACGCTGTTTTTGAGTGCACTAATGTTCGTGTATGACGCGTCTATTTATAATACGTCATTGGTCAAGACACCTTTTCTCAGGAACGCGTGGAGTCACGTTGAAATGAATATCTAATACGAAGGTCTACGGTCCCTTGGTGCTCTAAAAAATCAAGCTTCTATGTCAACGCAATAAAAAATACGGCGATTTATGCGACATATTTTGATACTCGCAAATAAAGTTTATTTTTTGGGATAAATCATCCCAATTACGGAACCCTTCATTGTGCGTAGTCCAACACGCACTTGGCCGGTTTTTTTGTATATTTAATGTCTTTATACAGGGTCAAGTTAAATTAGCTAGCAAAACTCTGCAGACGTGATGGGTATCGATATCTAAACACGATAAAATTACAAGGATTGATGGATGTTTTGGGGGGGGGTCAACGACTGCTGTTAGTGTTGTTACTTGAAGTATAACTTGATAAAGTCTGTTTTCTTTTATTAACAAAAAAAAACTGATACCTTTTTCAAGTGACTACACAAACTGCAGTCCATGACCCCACAAAAAAAAATCATTAAATTAATTTATTTTTTGTTTTATCATGTTAAGATATCGATATCCATATCGTCTGCGGAGTTTCGCTAGCTATTTCAATTTGACCCTATAGTTTCAACGGTTTTGTAGTAAATTATGTTCTACCGTAATCTATTTTAAGAATGATTCGAAGACATGTAACATCCTCCAACCCGCACTAGACCCGCGTGGTATTACAGCCCGCTCCAGCTCACAAGGAGGAGGCCTGTGTCCTAGCCGTGGGAACATTATAGGCTAATTATCATCATCATCAGCCCATAGCAGTCCACTGCTGGGCATAGGCCTCTGCAATTGCACGCCATTCAGCTCGATTCTCGGCAACTCTCATCCAGCTGCCACCAGCCACCCTGCGAAGATCGTCGCTCTACCTAGCCTGAGGGCGTCCTACCTTACTTTTGCCGATTCGCGGTCTTCACTCAAAAACACGTCTACCCCAACGGTCATGGGTTTTTCGGCTAATATGGCCGGCCCATTGCCACTTCAGCTCCAAGTAATCTAATCTTTAATTGAAAAAAATAATCTCGACTCTCTGGATGAATCTTGAATTGATTGTTTTGATTTCCTATCTTTGATTGATTGATTGTTTAATTGAAATAAAAATGAAATGAAAATTAATTAAAATGAAAAATTGATTTGAAATTTCTAGTGGAAAACCCCAGTAGGGTTTTCCACTAGAAATTTCTCAGTAGCAGCCCGGAGTTTGGATTTGTGCCCGGTTGAAGGCAATAGGCTCGCCCCTATTACATGGGACTTAAACATAACTGGCGAAATATCGGTGTACTATAAGTACATCTCTGCCTAACCCTTCGGGGATTACAAGCGTGATGTTATGGTATGATAATCTATAATTATATGCTAACTGTGCTCACATGCCATCATCATCATCATTTCAGCCGAAAGACGTCCACTGCTGGAGATAGGCCTCCCCCAAAAAAAGGGGGGGGGGGTTGCCATAATCACCACGCTTGGGAGGCGGGTTGGCGATCGCAGTATGGTGTTGAAATGCATAGAGAACGCTGCTGCCCATTCTCTAGTAGGTCCCTTAGTCGCCTTTTACGACACCAACGGGAAGAAATAGGGCGGTGCTATTCTGTACGTCCAGCACCACACGGAACACGGCTCACTTGCCACAAGAACCAAAACTACTCAGTTATTTTTGCTAGTCGCTATAATGCTCAAAGTCTCAAAATCCACGTCAACAAGATTGTAGATGGGCCACATTAACTGCTCAAGTTATTTCTTCTAACCAAAATTAGCTTGTATTTAATCCTTAATAGATTTAGAAGTGGTCAGGGAATGTCAGGCAATAAATCTTAAATCGTGACCTTCTTACGTAACTTTTGTGACTAAATATAGTATTAGTGATGGGCGTATGTAGCTGAGATTATAAAATGGGATTTGAATAAAAAGATCTTGAAATAAAGACTGTATTTTATCCATTGATGTATTTTTAATAAATCAATGACTTTATCACATTTTTTTTAATTAAAATCTTATATTACGAGGTGATTGGTGCAGCGGGATGCGCTTAGTTTACTGCAATATAATTAAAAAAAAAAATCTAGAAAAATATTTGTAAGAATAAGATAGTTGTTCAGAGATAATACCTAATGGGAGGGCCCTCCTAGACGGTCAAAATTGCTTGGCAAGTACATAGGATTAATGAAATACTTACAACTTTTGTTTAAAAAAAGGAGATTATTAGATAGCCATCAATTCTTATTCGACCAGTCAGAAAATAATTGAGGTGTCAAGTGTTTGAGGGCTCAAACAAAAGTTGTACTTTCTTAATCCTATGAGGGGACATAGGATTAATGATGTACAACTTTTGTTTTAAAGTAAAGAGATTATGAATTAGATTGGCATCATTATCTGATCAGCTGAAAAATAATGAATGAAAGAAAATACATTTATTTAGCACAGACTAACACTCAGTTGCAGAAACGATCTTTAAATTTTAAAGACTACATTAAACACTAATGTAGCATTAAATCATTGCACAAAACCATTTTTTATTTTATTTTAATGCTCCATTAAATTTAACTAATGAAATGTCAAACCTAATGAAACCGGCCATTTTAAACACTTTTACGTTGCACGTAACTTCATTAGCGCCCATTAGCAAGTGGTGAACTTTAAGTTTGACATTTCAGATTTTTTAATTTTAATGGGCCGAAAAGCATCCATTAGAGCAACATTAGTGTTTTCTACGGTACTTGAATGCATTTCTGTAATTGAAAGATGTGTTTAACCAGTCTTTCATCATTATCTGATTCTTATTTAGTAGATTTACCTCGCCGTCGAATCCCAGACCGAGTGAATTCATTTTTAAAACATGATGGAAAAGAGTTTCGTGTAAGGTATAGAATTTCCAAGGAGGCAGTTCTTCAAATTTGTAACGTATTTGATTAAGATTTAGAACCAGTGACGCAAAGAAATAAATCCATTAATGGCCTGACACAGCTTATAATATGTTTGAGATTTTTCGCCACTGGATCTTACCAGCAAGTAGGTATTGGGTGATTTAATAAACATAAATAAATCAAAAGTTTGTCGGAAACAGGTTGGGTCGGGTTGTTTGTCAGTTTGTTTATACAAAAAGTATCCCGTGAGCTAGCAAAATTAAGCCACCTCTATATTAAAATGCCAGACCGGACGGAACTACGTAGAGTTGCAGAAGGTTTTTATGAAATTGATGGATTTCCACGTGTGGCAGGAGCTCTAGACTGCACACATGTTAAAATTATTAGATTAAGGGGGATGCGCTAAGGTAGCCCGCAAAATTCAAATTTTATTACGGTTTTTGCAATTTGCAGGTCAGTAA
Source organism: Tiliacea aurago (assembly GCA_948098905.1). NCBI lineage: Eukaryota > Metazoa > Arthropoda > Insecta > Lepidoptera > Noctuidae > Tiliacea > Tiliacea aurago. The sequence continues at coordinate 24,689,813 of OX402582.1, forward strand.
CACGTATGTTGCTCTAATTATGATTCACGGCCATAACCAATATGACTTTACAGAATTATAATCATTAGCATATGAATCAGAAGTATAAAAATTGCAAAAAACGTTGGTAAAATTGAATTTCGCGGGCTACCTTACCGCATCCCCCTTAAACCAGATTATTTAAACTACACTAAACCACAGAGTACACTGAATACACATAAATCAACTACATTTACTATAATTTATGCTAAAATTGTGGTGTACTTGTACGTACGGATAATAACAGAACGCAAATGTTCACTCTTTTCGTTCAATATGGTAATTTGTTCCTGGCAATATTGTTTAAAGTCTTCCTTAACTAAAGTGGCATTAAAAATGTCTAATGCTATCTAAAATTTGTTTGTGCAACTTCATTAAAGTAATGAATTCATTAGCGATAATGTTGCTTTATGTAATGAAGTGTTAATGGTGAGCTTTCTGCAACTGAGTGTAAAAGGCACACATTTTAACATACAGCAGATAAAAATAAAAAAACAAGTAAATACTACTCACGACTGCGCCAAAAAGGCCCAGTTCAGCAAAAATTCTAGACAACTACGTGCCTGACGCTGGTTTTCAACTAGACCTGAAAACAGAAAACACTTTAAGAAAAAACTTTTTTAAGTTCAGATTGTTGAAAAAGACACCACCTCAGCATCACTGTTCTCAACCAAACTACTTTTTTTCTAACGACACGGCATTAGTTGTCGTAACACATCGAAGTAACCGTGGGACGTTAATCTGTATAGAATAGTTGCTAAGTGCGCCGCCCACGTGTCGCTTCCAGTCTTCCAGATCAATTGTCTCGTGTTACCGTTAGACCATTGTTAGGTGTTGCATGAATTGGGACGTCGTGGGTAGTGTACATCGGGATACGGGATTTTGATTTATTTCGAAATGTGTTGCTTGGTAAATTGGATGTTGATTTATGAGGACACTCTTTGGTACGGAGATTCGTTCCGGCGCGATGTACTTTTCAAATATAATTAATTATGAATTTCCTTCAAAATCCGACAAGTGTGTTACGCCAATAGGGGGCTGGATAAAATTATAGTCATGACTGAAGAGGTCACTTCTAGAGATGCGGGCATACTCGTCAACCGCAACAGGGATAGTGTACTTTGTAAAAAGTAATAAATACTTAGGTTAATATCTAAGATATAACACGTAAGTACTTATATCAAAGTAATTTGTGTTGTACATGACTCTTTTTACACGAGTATCAAATTTGCAAAGTAAACAATGTTATCATACTCCAAAAATACTTATACTTCAATGAAACTGTACCGAATTAACGCTAGAAGGTGAGGCATATGCACAAACAAAAATATAATGCAGTCCAATAAAACATGGTCTGTGACATTATATTAAAGTCCCCTCACAGGTGTAGGTGATAGAAGAAACTCAGGGGACGCGGAAGCTCAAGTCTTGCTGGTTTGGCAAGACTGGCGCCAAGTTTCGATCTATGGAGAGGAACAACACTACAAGCATTTACGCGCGCGTCGCGTTCAGACGTATTGGAACGCTCTCTTTGGCGAGAAATTCGAAAAACGAACGATGAAATTGTGGCTAAATTAAATAAACAAACTGAGTTGTAATGCAAGATTAGGCTGAAAGTATTTGATGCCGTTGCCAAAAAAAGTAAAATGACGGGTGCAAAAATATTTGGCGCGTTTTTCATTTTCTGTTTGTTTTCGTTGACAAAAGGAAATATTGTGGTGGACGAAGAATGTTTGAATTACACAGTGTATCCAGTGCAGTACGAGCTGAATATTTATCCCTATGTGCACGCGGACCGTTCTTATTATGACTGTGAATTAACAATAACTGTAATAGCGAACGCGCCTAATGTGAATGTGATAAGCTTGGACGCAAAAGATTTGGAATTGGAAAGCGGTTCAATCAAAGTTTTCGATGGACCCCGGGATATTATAAATACTGCCAGGCCGTTTGAATTTAATGGTTTAACAAGTAAATTAAATATTTATTTGAAGGAGCCATTGAAGATGTACAATGCGCATAATAGACAGTTTTATTTTGTCAAAATTTCGTTCAGAAGATATGTGAAAGAAAACAGTACGGGTGTGTTTTTGGTGAAATATTACGATGAACAGAGTAAAAGTTATAAGTAAGTAGACCTTGAAGTAGATTCGTAAAATAATATTAATTAAATAAAAATAATAATACAAACAAAACAGATAACGATACAAACTTTTCTAAACACGATAATAATATAATATTGAATACTTACTTATTTATGTTGTGTTTTTATAATAAACACATAAAAAGTTATTATTTCAGTAGCAAATAAGAGAAAACTGCTAAGTCCTTCACATCAGAGTTTATTTTATTACATAGGATTTTTTATTAGCTAATAACCAAAACGTTGGATTTAAATAACGCCTGATAAAGCTACCTACAATGTTGCTCGGGTCTTGTCCTTAATGATAGACGAGATTTTTAAATTTTGCATTAGGCGCCTTGTTTTAAATGATTGGCATTATTGGGTTAAAGCGTGAAATTGACAACGATCTTGTGGTCGTGTGTTCAACTTCTGCCTCGTTAAACTATTGAGATGAACCCACATCTAGTAGCTGTTCCTAATATTAGCATCTTTATTTTTTCATACTGGGAGGTTGGACGGTCATTTTGTACAAACTCTTTGGATTCTGGAATCCTGACAATGTTGTGAAACAATTTCGTTGTATGGAGCCAGCTGTACAATTTTGTTTTTCTTTATTATGCAACCCGAATTGTGCCACAAAACAAAACACAATCGCAACGTTATGTCGTCGCTTTATCTCGCGCCTAAATATTACTTATGGTGCATAAACATATAGTAATTTATGGCAAAACGTAGTTTTTCCGAGCAGAAATACCTGCAACCCACGCAAAAAAATACTATGATCCAGATCAGCACTGGGTTGTCCATGAAATGTCAAAAATATTTTAATTTAAGATGACTTTAAAAAGCTTCTAAGAAAATGAATTTACGTTGTTTTTTGCTTTTTGTGATGATCATGTAAAAGTTAAAATAATTAGGTATTAGTGTCTTTTTCTTATTCATGATCAAGAAGCCCCGAATCTTAAGCAGGAATTCAGTCTATTTTCAAAAAAATACTACGTATGACAAGAAAATAGAGCGTGTTTAATGTTTAGCCTACTCCTTAAATAGTGTTCTGACCTTTTAAACTATTGTCTGTGTAACGCCTTGTTAGACTCGAATATCATTTACTGATGTGCTAATACGATGATGCTAAACAAATTGTATGCTATTTTGCGCTGTTGCTATGCAAAAAAATGCTAATGACTTCGGTATCATTCTGGCAGACTGACTGAAATTGCATATTTTTTGCGTTTGAATTTAGTTTATTTCCCTTTTCATGGTTGAAAAATTAGCGTTGTAAGAAGTCTATTATTTTGTTTAATGGGACGTAAAGTTACCTTCAAAACCACTCTGGGTTACAAAGGTGACCGGTGTTTGTAAAAAATGTTCTCATTCATAATCACTGTATTTTTGCATCACCGTTCTATATCGGGAAAGATGCAGAGTACAGTCGATTTGCAAAAAGCTTTCATTTCTTTCTTTTCTTTACTGCATAGAAAACTCTACTTAATCACTGCAAACAAACATCAAAATAACATACAATTTTGACCAATGACTAGTTGACATAAACCAAAAACTCTTTGGACTCGCCTTTTTATGAATTATAAATCAAATCGTTTTATTGTATTGTCAGTGTCACATTTTTAATTATTTGACATTATGACAATACATAAAGTAATTCAGTAAGTAAAGCAGATGCTATCGTGCAAGAAGCAAAGAAAAATAGACCTTATGGTGACGAACGTGTTTTACTATGACTGTACCTAAAACAATTTTTAATAATCTTCTTCGCCTGCGGTGGCGCCAACTTTGAGAAAAACACTTTTTATAATGATGTCAAAGTCAAAGTCAAATAATTTATTTCAAATAGGCACATAAATGGCACTTTTGAACGTCAAAATTTACAAATAAAATAGAATTGATTCTAGTCGCCCCTTCCAAAAGGTAGCTTCGTATGGAGAAGAATGGGCAAGAAACTCCACAATGACACAGATGCTACCTAGCAATTATTATAATAAGCTATATAATTTATAAACAGATCTCTCTATAAGACAGATTGCTTAACATTAAATTATTGTTCATGTATTATGTTCTTGAAACTTTAGGTCAGGTCAATGGCGAATGAAAATAGCGTTCTTAGTTCTTGAAATACGACTATGAGTAATTAGTGAGTTAGTCACAGAATAGACTTGAATAGTAAACTGTTTGTTCCAATGTTTATCTACGTGTGTATGGAATTTGTTTGTTTTTCCTTGTTTATTTTGTCTGTTTCTTGTACCGGTTTTCTTTACGAATATAATGAAATACTGAAAATCCACTTTTCATAAATTGCCACATAGATACCGACTATTTTAGCTGAATATAGTATTATCACTTTAAAACTTTCAATACCTATTGCTAATGAACCTTTTCGGTTACTGCAGGGCTTACCTAGTTAAAGCTCACTGGACTGTTAACGTTTTTAAACTGACGTTTTATCAATAGTACCTACCGTGACAAAATCGTTGAGTGACTGAAATTGGGCAAGACTAGCAGCAAACGAAAAAATAAATGCAGTGTTTTTTTAACCACTACGATGAAGCTCTTGGCCTTCGTCTCACCTAATGGTAAGTGATGATCAGGGTGAAGGTGGAAGCGAGCTTCACCTGGAATCCTCAACGACTGAGAAACTGCCTATCTTAACATCTAACTCAATCAGTCAATCAACTCAGTCCACTGCTGGACATAGGCCTCACCCACGTTGCGCCACAACACCCTGTCCTCCGCCTTCCGCATCCAGTCTGTCCCAGCCACCTTTTTAAGGTCGTCGGTCCATCTAGCTGTGGGGCGTCCCACACTACGCTTGTCGATACGCGGTCTCCACTCCAGGACTCGTCTGCTCCACCGGTCATCGGTCCTTTAACTGCCGAAACACAACAATAATCATAACATTGATGTCATGGTGACAGACTTAGATAAAATGGTGGTAGCTAGCCAGGCTAGCCAGACGGAGTTATAACAAGCCCTAACACCAACCAAACCGAGCAGAAAATTGTTCCCCCGCTGGGAATCGAATCCTCTGTGTCTGAGGCAGGTGGTCTTACCATTAGACCACAGAGGCGGTTTTATCTAGCCTATCTAGGAAAACCTTGTCTCGACTCTACTGTAGGTGTCATCATCATCATTTCAGCCGAAAAACGTACACTGCTGAACATAGTCCTCCCCCAGAGGGGGGAGGGTTGCCATAATCACCACGCTTTGCAGGCGGGTTGGCGATCGCAGTATGGTGTTAAAATGCATAGAGAACGTTACGCTGCTGCCCATTCTCTAGTAAGTCCCTTAGTCGTCTTTTATGACACCCACGGGAAGAATTAGCACGGTGCTATTCTGTACGTCCGTACTGTACGTGTACCTACCTACTGCATGTTTCTCTGAAATCTTTTTCTGACTGCAACGGCTTAGCAGAATTCAAACAAAAAAGCTCACTATTCCTGACATGAAACATATCTACGAGTAGTATCAATACATTTTTCCAAGTATTTCGCGTATATTTTCAAGAGCACATTCTCAATGACGTAATTTCAGTCATTGCTAATTTTATTTCGCTCAACCATGGATGCATTGAATCAGTCCATTCAATTAAATTGAACTAAAGGTAATTATTAAATTATGTCATCGACAGAACGATGTCGCCGGTTTACGGAGTGTATCGTATTGTTATCATACTTTAATTGACTTAAATACATAATAATTGAGTAGGTAACGATTACAATAATTATAATTGTAGTATGTATTGCATTTGTTCTTGATATAGAGATTAAGAGTTTCTTAGTCACTAGTGTGATGATTTTGTAAAAGAATAATTAAGAATAAGACTTTTTTAATTTTAACAATAATGTTTTATTAATTACTAGCGCCCCGTGGATTCACCCGCGTTAGTCTCGATCCCGTGGGAAAATCGGGATAAAAATTTGCCTATGTCTTAATCTAAGGTGTCAGCTATCTCCATACAAAATTTTATCAAAATTGGTCCAGCCATTTGAGCGTGAAGAAGTAACAAACATACACACACACACTCACAAACTTTTGCCTTTATAATATTAGTGTGACTAGATTCTGCCCGCATCTCTGTCCGCGTGAAATTTCTTGTTTCCCACTGCGTTGCATTGCATCGCCCGCCCGCATTATTACTTCGTTTTCGCTTAGCGTTCTTTCTGACTTTTTGCTCGGCTCCTAATGGTTATAGCGTGATGTTAAATAGCATATAACCTTCCTTAAAATTGGACTATCAAATGCAAAAAAAAAATCCAAATCCGGCTGGCAGTTACTGAGATTACCCTCTACTTACAAACAAATTTTACCTCTTTATAATATTAGTATGGATACAAAACCAATAATTATACTTTAATACCGATATTCTACAAATGAATACCTAAAACGGATGTTTAAAATTCGTGCAACCACTAGCGCCATCTGTCGCTTGTGGAAAAAAGTTTTATTCTTAATTATTCTCTTACAAAGCTCACTAGCTCAGTTCACTAGCGAAGTTTATTTTAACTTATCAATTGTGATGTAATTAAGTTCATCCACGGGGATCTTATCAACTCTCGGCTACTCTGATACCTACAGCAACTCACCTTGTAAATATCGTCGCTCCACCTAGCCTGAGGGCGTCCTACATTACGTTTGCCGATTCCCGCGGGCCCTATATTTCATCATTAGGAAAAATACGCCCTTTCACCTATAACGGTTGGTTAGAGTATGTTGGGGTAAATTCGGCCCTGGGGTAATCCCGTACGAATAAAATATCTGGCTTTTTTTAATCCTGACAACATTTTTTGGGGCAAAATCAAATGACACTGAATTTGATTCATATGCATACGTTCTTACCCCATCATACCCTTTATAATTATAGGAATTGGGCATAACAGACTGATAAACTGGACCCAATAGATCTCACTATAAAAGTCAGTCATGGCTCATACTTTACATTCATATTAATTGTGTCGATTGTGTACCTAAACAAATAATACAATCACACTGCTATTTGTTAATCCTGCATCACTGAGGGCGCCGACTCACACCGCATCATCCTGCGCACCCCGCTGTGTACACCATCCATCACGTCGGGGTCACTAGTTTAGAGGTATGAGGAACAGGGTGTAAAGTTTACTCATCCTCTATTGAAAAGGGAGGATCCTCCAACCAGACGGATGTTGTGTCTAGTGGGCAACTGCCCGACGCGACGCGGCGACTGTTGATGTCGGGATGTTGTATATATTTTAGTTGTGCGGTAAACTCTGCTTGCGCGATGCAGGATTTTGCGTGACGTCAGTGTGACGCGTAATTCGCATGTGGTTTTACTCCCATCAATGCTCTATTGGTTGAAAGCGTTTATGATAATGGGCTCACAATTGGACCGTGATTATTATAAGGTTAATCCTAAAAGACTTGGATTGTTCAATTATTTTAAACATAGGAAAAAAAGACAACGCTTTATGTGTCATGCATTGTGTACATATCTTTTGTTGGAGATCCTAAATAAATAAGTGTTAATACAATAAACAAATAATAATAATAATTATTATGATTTCTAACACATAACGAATTTATATGACATCTACCAACCCGCACTGGGTCTGCGTTGTGGATTACGGCCCGCTCCCTCTCACATAGAGGAGGCGTGTTCCAGTAGTGGGAACATTATGGGCTGATTATAAATAAATAATAATAAATAAATAATAAAAAGTTTTATTGATTCATAAACAAGTGTTACAATTTGGATATGACACTGGATCCCGCACTAGAATACCCTGTGTCGCAGGATACAGTCTCTTTCGACAGATTACATGAAATACAAAAGATAGGTTAGCAAATGCACCGGTTTCAGTATAATTAATGAAACTTAGGACTTAAAGGTGACGAAATATATGTGTGTATGTGATGAGTGTAAGTATGTAAGTGATGAGTGTGAATGTGATGAGTGTAAGTATGTAAGTGATGAGTGTATGTATGCATGTGATGAGTGTTAGTGTGATGAATACTATAACAATTGAAAGATAAAAGATTTTCCGTTTCAGCATAATTAAGCCCAAGAAGCCAGTCCCGAACCTGATTTCTGCAGCCAAACCTTGTCAAGGGGAAGAATTTAAGCTTTTTGTTAACTTTTTCATACAGGTATGGTCCAATACGAGAGAAAGCCTTATTGCCAAATTTAAGTTTGCAGCACACTGTGTTCCACTTAGGATTTCAATTATGTATGTATTAACATAACATCACACCTGTAATCCCCAAAGGGTAAGGCAGAGGTGTACCTACAGTACATCCACATTTTGCCAGTTATGTTTAAGTCTCATATAATAGGGAGGCGAACTTATTGACATCAACTGGGCAGGGGCACACATCCAGACTCGGGCGGCTACTGAGAAATTCTAGATGGAAAAACACGATCATCATTTCAGCCGAAAGACGTCCACTGCTGGACTTAGGCCTCCTCCAAAAAGGGGGGGATTTGCCATAATCACCACGCTTGGCAAGCGGGTTGAAGATCGCAATATGGTTTTAAAAATGCATAGAGAAAGCTTTTTTTTATTTGGGTGGGAAATTATCAAATAACTTCTCCCGCTCTGGGCGGAGCGGGAGGGAGTGTCAGACTTTTACTGACTAAAACCCACCGCGTTCCTTCAAATGCCTGTGTGCTAGGGCCACGATATCCCTTTCAAACAGACTCGTAACCCTGGCAGGGCATAGAGAACGCTACTGTTCATTCTCAAGTAAGTCCCTTTAGTCGCCTTTTACGACATCCATGGGAAGAAATGGGATAGTGCTATTCTTTACGTCCGGCACCGAACGGAACCACACGACAATTATTATGATTTCTAAATGTATCTTTAACTCCTATTTGTAAGATTACTAGTAATAATCAAACTAGATAATGTCCACCTACGTGAATACTTGTCCAGCATCTATTAGCAAGTTACTAGTTTTTATTCAAACTCAACATTGCTTTAAGGCCGAGAACCATATACGCTCGACCTTCTATCCCACGTGCAGTCTGGATCATGTATCAATGATTATGGTAAAAAACCATAAATATTAAGTGTTTTTATTGTCTGTTAGTCTAGCGTTTAGAATTTTGTCTATAGAGTTTTAATTTCTGAATGGATTTTCGTGCTTGCAGGAAATTAGTGTTGGTGTGTAAAATAATTAATGATTAACGTATTGAGGATTGTGTGATCATTTGGGCGGATCTGCAAATAAGATTTCACTTTCAAGCTTAAATTAAACATTATAATAACCTGTAATCGCCAAAAGGTTCATAGGCTTTTTTTTTTTCATTATTATCCTGCTACTTGCAATTTGTTTCCTTGAAACAATAATCTAATTATGTTGCCAGATTTTCATCGCTAGATATATCTTCGGCTGAGTTGTGCACCCATTGATGCCATTCTCATCTTCTGTCTGCGAATCTTCTTGCTAGATCAAATCAAAACAAATCAAATCATTTATTTGCTTAATACAGGTGCATGCATAAACAGATGTTACAAATAAATATAAAGTACACTGTGTCATTACCTAACCCTTTGGCGTTTACCTAACCCTGTGCAAATATTTCGTATCATTAAATAATTATTAAAATAACATCACAAAATTATTATACTCAAGAAGAAAAAAAAAAAAAAACAAATAAAAGAAATAAAACAAGAAAACAAGAAATAGATCTGGTATACTTTTTCTCTTGAGGCGAGAGTAACTTAGACCATCTACACCTTGCAGTTCACGAGCTAACTGTTAGTGTTGGTCTAGTCTGGCTTAATTAAAATGGGTTATTGTACATTCGCCACAAAGTAAATTCGTGACACTTTTTGTACACTCCATACATTGAAAGTGTATTTGCCAGATGTAAATCTTATTTGAGTTAATCTTCTTTTCTAAGCCTTTAAGCCTTAAAATTATACTATGAGTAGGTAGGTACCTCATTTCCATATTTTACGACAAAAAAGACGCCTCCCACTTATCTGGACAAATTCCCGTTTCTTCTTTATTAGTCACTTCATCATTCAAAATCAATGAACAAATAAATAAATTAATCCGTATGTTCCACTTAAAACCATATGTAAACAGTTTTGTCGTAAATAAATCGTCTGCTCAACCGTCTCGCTTCGTTAGTCATACCAAATGGGACATTACACTGTGTTGCTGGCAGTGTCGAAACACACGACCATTGCTAAAAGGTCTGCTTGAAAGCCGACGCTGCGTGAATGCTAAATGTTTTGACGTTAGCGTTAACAGTTGATCGTATGCGGTGATTGATTGAGTGTTTTATCGGTCTTTAAGGAATACTAGTGATCAAAACGTTGAAAAGGAATTGCATGGTATTTTTTCCTTAAAGGTTTTCAGAGTAATATAGGCATACAAATCATGAAGGGCATTTGCATGTGTAGTGCAATTTGAACCAATGTAATTCGCTAAGTTATCAACCCTTAGAGGAGATTAAAAATACATTTATTTTAGATGATTTTGCTTAGTATTTTTTTTTAACACTAACATCTTGATAAAAATAACGTCTTAAAAACTTTGAACAGTGTAACAATTACTTAAATGTAAACACCACATGAACTAAAATTATGCTAATTTGTAAGCCTAGGTACACGTACAGTTTACAAGCCAACTTAAAACTATAGAAAAAATATGTAGCTGTAGCGGCATCAACATCACCACATGCGAACGACGCGTCACACTGACGTCACGCAAAATTCTGCATCGCGCAAGCAGAGTTTACCGCGCAACTAGCATATACATATTATTATACAACACGTCCCGACACCAACCGTCGGGCAGTTGCCCACCAGACACAACACTCGTCTGGTCGGTGGATCCTCCCTTTTCTATAGAGTATAAGTGAACCTTACACCCTGTTCCTCATACCTCTAAATAGCCTAAATAAAGACTTAGTTTTCAATGTGATTGCTAAAGTTATGTAAGTAACAAAATAATGAATGCTTTACAACACCTCTGATAAACAACTCAAGATTTTAGTTTTCTGCTCAGTCAGAGAATCAAAGTGGAAATCGAATTAGTAGTTAGAGTCATCTAAATTAAAAACCAAGAATATGTCAACAAAAAATAAAATAATCGTTTTTTTTTTCGTAATTGCTCCCAAACTTAAAAAAAAACATGAAGTAGGTACGTAATACGAGAGAGATCACCTGCCATGAGTTAATTATCTGTTTCAAGCTTAACAAAAGTAGATCTTTTATTTTTTGCCGTATTTTCAATACACACTACAGCGTACCTACACAGACACTTCCGGATCAGACACGACCTTGGTTCATATCTTGAGCAAGTTAGTTTCTTGCATGGTTTGTTTGTTAGGTAAGTACTGAGATGATAAACTGTGACATAAAAGGAGACAACATCTTTTTAATGTGGGAAAACTACCTGGGGGCCTAAAATGGACGCTTTGGCTGAATCATATTATAATTATGATCTGCGTACAATTCACATCCCGCAATTTATCTGTTTGACAGTTGTTTATGGAGTTTCGTAAAATGGTCCACAAATTTATGAATTGCTTTATTGAAGTCTAATGTCAAATAGCAGCTGTCAAACAGATGAATTGCGGGATGTATGAATTGTACGCAGATCATATTAAGATTCTGCCAAAGCGTCCATTTTAGGCCCCTGGATTATGCAAATGCATATTGTTATATAAGGCGGTCCATGTCAATGGTGATAACTGCTAAACATACATACTAGTAAAATTACTCTTAAAAAAACGGTGCGATTTTTGTGGACTTCGTTTAAGTACAAGAATAGAATTTACTTCGTGATACATACATTTAGTATTTACTACTTTCAACATAAAGGCTTCTACATACCAGGGCGACTTGTCGCGCGACGCGAAGCGGCACCGCCCGTCCCGCGACACGCGGGGCCTTTGTGCCGTGTCACGTCGCGCGACAAGTCGCGCTGGTATGTAGAAGCCTTAATTCTGAAGAGAAAAACAAAACTGGTCAAGAGCGAGTCAGACTCGCGCACCGAGGGTTCTGTAAGTATATATGTTGTTGATGATTTCTGAAAAACTGTGCTATTTAGAGACATAGTTTTACTTTTCCTGTAATCTTTACATAAACTTCTATCACATAGAATAATTTCAGATGTTTATCTATGCAAACTTCGGAGATAAGGAGAGGGATTTTTTTTTAAATTTTTCATCCAAAGTCGGAAACTATAGGTACTGCCAAAAAAAAATGTTTGAGAATGTGCAAACAGCGCTCTTTCAAATGATACCCCACATGCCCTAGTAGCCCCACTTAAATTTTTTAAGACCCCCCTTTCAGTCCTTTTTGCAAAAAATATATATATTATTTTTTTCTTTCTTGTTTGCAAAATAGTTGGGCAAACGTCATCTAAAACTATTCTAAATTTCAAGTTGATAACATTAGTAGTTCTTGATATATACAAGTGTGACAGACAGACAGACAGACTTAGTCTCACCATAAGGGTTCCTTTTTACCATTTTGGTACGGAACCCTAAAAACAGCATTCTATTCCACCATAATTGGTAATCACGGTTTGATATGGTGGGTGTTGCTAACTACATATTTTCCTATTTTAATGTGTTTATGTACAGATGCCAGCACATCAAGCTACTACAATCTGTCAAATTTCTTTAATAGATTTTCAACTTTATCGCTTTAGCTTAAGGTTCAAGGTTGATTGGGAAAATTTTACAGTTTCGGGTAGCTTGACCTGCTGGCGTCTGTACGTGAGACCTCACAACACCACCCACTAAAAATAATAAAGTTAATCTGTAGACCACCCAACTTATTACATTACATAACATTACGCCTGTTTTCCCCGAAGGTGTAGATAGTGGTGTTTTAGTACATCCACATTTCACAAGTTATTTTTAAGTCCCTTATTGTAATAAAGGGGCGAGATTATAGCCATCAATCCCAAATTCCTGATGGAAAAAACCAAAAACACTTTGCACGACCTGGGAATCTAACTTATGACCTCATGCTCAACAGTAGCGCTTACCACCACTAGACCAATGAGGCAGTCCAAAACTATAATGAAAAAAACAATATCTCTCTCCTTAAACATTTAAATCTTTTTTGGTTTTTACTCTTGTTTCATGATAATTATTGAATATATTTATAATAATACTAGCTGACCGCGGCGAACTTCGTACCGCCTTATACTGACAGCAGCGCCTCCTACCGGGTCCAATTGTATTTTCAAACCATCTAGGAACCCATTGATATATAAATACAAAATTTCAACCAAATCGGTGCAGCCGTTTACGAGGAGTTAGGAGACAAACACACGCTCAGAAGAATTATATACAACATTAGTTTTGGTTTATACTAAACCTCTTAAGGGGTCATTGTATTCATCATTATGAACAACTTCTAAATCTCGAAAAAAAAATCAGCTGTTCCCTACATTTAAGTTCGCTGAACTCGTCAAAATGTAGGGAACAGCTGATATTTTTTTCGCGATTTCAAGGTTGGTCCCATAGTAAAAGTTGTTCATAATGATGAGTACAATGACCCCTTGAGAGGTTTAGTATAAACAAAAACTAATGTTGTATATTAAGAAGATAGGTAAGTTTAATATGTTCTATGTATGTATGTATTTATTGTTTAAACAGACTACCTGCAGTATTGTCTCTCCTTCCCCCTTATTCCATCCAAAGGTTGTCTGTAAAAGATCGCTTTTAGCGATTGTGTCACCCTATGTAAAATGTCTACATTTATATTATCTGTAATTTTTATGGTGTACATAATATTTTTTTTACAATTTTAAAGAAAGCTTACAAACTACACGTAAATGGTAACAAAATAGTAACAACTGACAAATTGCTAATTACACGCTTCCAAAGAAAAAAAGTATTCTATTTAAAGAGTATTAAAGAGTATTCTATTTATCTTCTATCTATATATAATGAGTCAAAATCTTGTTAAGAATGGGAATGGGTCAGGGGGCTATGTTTGCGTAGGTAGCAAACAAAAAAAATACCTCCTAGCAAGAATGGGTCAAGGGGTTATGTTTTTCCGCTGGTAATGTAGGTACACAGGAAAATCCAATAACGTTGGATATTGAACTCATGCTTTCTAGGTAAATATTGACCTTTTTAACGTTGTTAGAGGTGACTAGCCTAGGTAGTAAATGGATTTTAACCGTATGAAAAGTTTTTTTTTATACAATATTACATGAATATTTACTTTGAAAGTATTATATTACTGCTTTAATTTATTGTGAATGTGAGCACTATGTGGGTCATTTGTTTTTTTACCTTAAATATTTTCCTTTTTTTTTCTTTTTCTCAGTTTTAATGATGGTCTGGCATTTTAAGGGGCTTTTTACCCAAATCTCCTTTCTTTGGTATTGTTCGTCGAGTCCTTGAGCTCCTTAAGTCTTGAGTTGAGCTGCACGATTACTGACAAATGCTTACACTGATTGGACAGGTCCACTCAAATTTGTGTGGTTCTTTCCTCAAAAGACCATTTCAGACACGGATCTACATGGTCCTAACATGATCTGACCAAGATTATGTCTGGACTTTAAAAGAGACTTTGACCCCTGAGTTTCTTTCGCCATTTCTTCTCAGTGGTAGTCAGATAGGAAATATCGACTACATCTAGCTTATTTTTTTTATTTTTGATATGACATCTAAAAGTGATTCTAATATCCTATTTACAGAATAGGTAAACGATTTCGTTTCTTTTGAAAAAAAAAAGTCATAAAGAAAGAACGCAAAATAGGTTTTTTTGTCATAGAAATACGTGCATATAAAAAAAGATTTATATTTCTCCCTTATAATCATTACCCAATGCGATACCGATAGTAGATAGGTAAGTTAATAATATTAGCACGTTTTATTAAATATTTTATCGAGTAACGAAGCCTGTAAACAGCTCTATAGTGATGAAATGAGATCTGACTAAAAAAGTACAAGTTTTAGTAAAATGATAATTAACAAGAGAGGCTTTACACTTTAAATTAAGGCGATAAAACAAGTAATGCCTTTGATGTATCAGTTAAGAGCATTTACACTTTAGAGCATTTCATACAAACTTTCAAGCCCTTGTTTTTCGACATGACTGAACCGATTTTAATGAAATTTCATACGTATAAGCAGGATACAAAGGTTTACAAAGTTAGTGAAGAACAATTTCTAAAAATAGTGGTACTTATAGCCAAATTAGACCGACTTTAAATTGTCCATAGAAACAGAGATTTCCAGTTATCTGTTTTTGAATAAGACATTTCGAAAATGTTCTTTACTAACTTTTTAGACTTTTGTATCTTGCTTCTGCGTATGAAGTTTCATTAAAATTGGTTCAGTCATTTCGACAAACAAGGGGTGTAAACGCTCTTAACTATTTTCCATCAGTTTGTCGGTGCAAACCTCATCAAAGGACACGAATCTCATTTGTATTCATCACAATAATCTTCATCTTCTTTCTGTTACAGTTACCTGTTCACAACGCGATTATCTCCAAACAGAGCGAAGTACTTCTTCCCGTGTTTCGAGAACCCGAGGTTTGAAGCTGTGTTCAAGTTCAAAGTGTACATCCTGAAGCATCTGAAGGACCTGCAGTACACTAATACCAGTCTTGTCATCGCTGAAGAACAGAGGAGAGATAGGTAAGGGGTACGACAATGGAGATTCCAGTAATTTATAAGTGTTTACTTGCATATTACTGAAATACGTAATTTATGTGAAGCGTATATATGTAGCGCTGAGGCTCAGCGCAGACAGAACGGAGTGCAGCGGAGAGGATTTTATTAACGCACTTGAAAATAAATTTTAAAATTATTACAATAAAGTGAATAAATGTTTGAACCTGAAAAAAAATGCTCGCGCGTCCTCGAAGCCCGAAGTCCCCGAAATAACCGAAATGCCCGAGACCGCGCGGGGATTATTCCTCTCTGTCTGCGCTGAGCTTATGGCGTAAATATGTTGTACCTACTGGTACAACGGACTCTTGTTGAAGATTTTCGGTCTATAGTCGTTACTACAGAACGAAAATCTTCAACAAGAGTCCGTTGTCTGGCAAAAACATTTTTGGGAATACTTACGCAAATTATTTTCTGTGCATCTAAATCACGACGATTATAAACCCCAATATGGTCACCCCACTGCTTACTAGCCATATCCGTTCTTCACAATGTTTTTATAGACACTAGACTCTCCAGGATCTAGAAAACCTGCGTTTACCAATACTAGATTATCATTAAGTCTCATATGGACCAGAAAATTGTCAGTACGGCCTTACGTAATAATCTCCGGATTTGGGGACCGAGGTTTGACCTTAAGTCCAGATGGTGGCATCAAAGATTGATGACATCACAATACCAGTAGGTACAAAATTTTGACCCTAACAATCTTGTGACGACTTTTGGGAGTTACATTTGGGTGAGTTGAGAAAGGTATGTACTTAGAAGTAACACCGTTATCAATTAAAAATTCATTTTTCAATACACTTCCTCGAAAACTGGTTCATATCGCACTACGATTAGGTTCACATTGCAATGTATTTCACACGCGTGCGATTTTTTATTTTCCAACACGTGTGCGGGAATAAAAATTGCCACAGATAAGTTATATCCTATATTTAGTCCAAATTTGTTCAATGCCGCTATTCACACCGTCTCGCGCCAGCGACAGTCCTCTCTATTCGGAGGTGTTTTTTTTTTTTAATCTCGGCAAAGATGCGTCTTTACGGCGTTAATATTTTTGGAATTTTTAAATAATGTTTATAAATAGAATACCATGATTATTACAAAAAAAAAACGTTTATGACAAATTAACATTTTAATTGGGTTCTAAACTCAAAAATATTTGAATTTTCTCATTTTAATATATTAGGCTGTTTATCGGCTATACCTTTGCTTCTCCTTCAACCTGGCGAAAGCAAAACGCGGGAAAAAAAGAAAATTAAATCATAGTTTCCATAGTTTCCTAATAATTCATGACAAAAATATTTTTCGTTATTTTATTTTATTTCTTCAAAAGTGTATTGAAAAACGTCGTTTGATACACGTGGGCATTTGTTATTGCTATTTGTTAAAAACAACCTCGCCTACGTGTTAACTCCGCCTCGAATGCAATAACAAACATTCTCCACTTGTATCAAAATGTACTATGGTATGATGTTGATTGAAAGATTTTTGGAAAATTTCGTTGACTCTAAACACAAGGAAGCAGGTGTCGTATTCATCATCATCGTCGGAATTTCAGCCAAAAGACGTCCTTGACTGCTGGACATAGGCCTCCCCCAAGTTCCGCCACTTCAACCGGTGGTTCTGTGCTTCTCGCATCCAGCGGATTTCTGCGGCCTTCACAAGGTCACCGGTTTGCGGTCGCCACTCCAGAACATTTCGGCCCCATCGGCCATCTGTTCTGCAAGCAATGTACCCACTGCCACTTAAGCTTGGCAATTCTTTGGGCTATGTCGGTTACCTTGGTTCACCTGCGGATCTCTTCATTTCTGAATCGATCACGTAGGGAAACTCCTAGTATAGCCGTCTACTGTTATGATGTTTTAATGCCATCATGATCTGAGTACGACAGAATGACGGAGCCATCACCATTTCATTTTGGACTGGCATATTTTGGGATGGGACATTAGTCACGAAAGCTTAGGTAATTTGAAACTTCCATGTGGCAGTCGGCTTTTTTGTTTTCCGCAACAAAATTTCTTCTAGTTAAACGAAAAGACCTGGGTTATCGCAATTGCCTCCGACTTAAATATATGTTTTACTTAAAGAATAGTTATCTAGTTTTCCAAAACATTATCATGATTTCTCTTCACTTCCAACTTGGGTGGTGGCTAATCGGAAATAGAAAATATTTTCAACTTTCCACTTTTTGCCGGGTGATTGAGCTTTAAACCTATAAAGACAGTTCTTACTGCAAGCGATCTTAGGTTCTTATAAAATGGGCTCGATATTAACACGGTTAGGATTTGACGGCATGGTTGGTGCAGTGGTTAAGCGATTGACTGCTGCGCTGCGTGTCGCGGGTTCGATTCCCGCACGGAACAAAGATTTTTATGACCTACAAGTAGTTGTTTCGGGTCTGGCTGTTTGTGTATGTGAGTTTAAATGTTTGTAAACGCACCCACGATACAGGAGAAATCCTAGTTTTATCCTGTGGGGCAACGTTTTAAAAAAAAAAAAAAAAGAAGAAAAGAAAAAGAGCATTGCCATTCAACGTGGCAATGCTGCCAGCCTTTTGGGCACTTTTCCTGTTGAGATCGTTGAGAACGAATTTTTTTATGCCCTTACCCTCTTTTATACATGTACATTATATATCATTTTAAGACTATTAGTTAAAATAATTGTGTATTAATTCATAAATAGAATTCAAGGACATATTAAAACATTGTACATAAAACCGATTCAAGATTTTTGGTAATAAAACCTATCATGGAGTCCAAAAATATTCCATATCAGAACCTTTATGTGCTATATTTTTGGGATCCAAAATATTTTATTGCCGTTATTGGGAAGAGTCAAAAAATATGGACACCGCAAAAACTAACTTACATATTTGAACAAGTAATCTACGGTCAATACTAAATCTTAACCCGCTCTCAGTAACACCGTGGGTGCCGAGGCGTTTTACCCTATATGGCGATCGCTTCAACTCAAGTCACTGAGAATTGTGTCAATTATTGTGGTCGAGACGTGCGTCGTGCCCAGTAGTAACGTGTGTGCGCACACGTATAATTAAGAAAAACAATTTTGACGTACCTGCATATGGGTAGGTTGACGATACCAATGTGCTCGTACCTTATAATAGATATATTCAAAATTGGGTGGACCCTTAATTGTTCTTAACTTAACTGCCTTTTTTGAACCACTTTGTTTTCATTAAAAATCGCAAATGAATGAGTATTTATACAACATTAGTTTTTGTTTATACTAAACCCGAAAAGGGGTCATAGTACTCATAATTTTTAACAATTTTTTCTATGGTACCAACCGTGAAATCGCTAAAAAAAATCAGCTGTTCCCTAAATTTGTGTTCACTTAAATCGACAAAATGTATGGAACAGCTGATTTTTATTTCGCGATTTCAAGGTTGGTCCCATAGAAAAAAAAATCTAAATGATGAGTACAATGACCCCTTTTCGGGTTTAGTACTCGTATAAACAAAAACTAATATTGTATAGTATGTGATGAGTAGGTCCGTCAGTTGGTGTAGCCCAAAATATCTCTACATTTGCGCAAGAATTTTTCTAAGCATTTCTTAGCTTACTGCCTGTAAGTTTGGGTTTAAAAAAATATGGATAGCTTTTGCAGGCCGCTTCGCTCACTCGTGTAAACTTTGAAATGTCAAAATACTGTAGATCTAGATATTCTTACACTTTATCCAGTCTAGATATATGAAGGTACTACTAGGGTAGCAGCACCCACACAGAGATCACCTAGTTCTCAAGACTTCCAGACAGTCTTTAGACGATAATGGAGCAATTTATCATCCAATCGCGTATACCCACGTTAAAACTCATCACGCACGCGACGCTCCCATTGTTTCAAAGTAATCAGTTCCGTTTTGAATGAATAAATAAATGTATTATACTTTTTATGAATGAGGAGTCTTAATTTGATATTGATATTAATATTATAACTAAGTATTAAGTTGGGGACTTCTTGGCGGGAAAGTGAAGCGTTATGTTCAGCAGTTTGTTTAATTTTCCAAAATTAGTGTTTAGCCGAATATTAATGTGTAATAATGGTGGATTATTAACCATTAAGTGTTTGTGAACGTGCATTAGTGTAGGCAAATGAAACAAAACGGTGCAACTTCGCTTCAAGTTCTCTCAAGAAGTCCGCGTGAGGACTCAGTAAAGTGCCACATCTTTACTGAAACTCAAGAGGAGTGGGCGGGGATATCATCATCATGCATTTATAATTCATTTCATCAATATTTAAACAAGAACTAAAACTTGACATTGGCTAAATGCACAAACCGTGCAAAGCCAGAAGGAAAAAAAAAAAAAAAAAAAAAGTACTAAGTTGGATTAGATCAATCTTAGTCAAAGAATATAAACTATTACTTATGTCTTAGTTTAGAGTTGGCTGTTGCAATGAGGTGTGCGTGCGTGTGTGCAAACATTACACAGTAATATAATTGAGGATTTCTTTTGCAAAGGTCAGACTTTTTTTAGTGAGACAGAGTACAAAAAATCACAGCATCAATACGATGACATTTTCAAAGCTAGTTATTGTGTATAGACAACAAATTAATTACTATAGGTATCATTATCAGCTTATAATGTTCCCACTGCTAGGACACAGGCCTCCTCTCTTTGAAAGGAAGTGGCCTGTAATCCACCACGCGGGCCCAGTGCGGGTTGGTAGATGTGGCAACATGTCTTCAATTTTTTGTTTCTAGGACATGCATGGTTTCCTGAAAATGTTTTCCTTCACCGTTTTGTGTGCAGTGGTGATACAATTATTAAAATATACTCTATATGTACTTAGTTCAAATTCTATGAAATAAAATCTTAACTTAAGGTTTCAAAAAACCTATGCTTTACGACGATGTTACTTTAGGTAGGTAAATTCCTTAGTCACTGCCTAAGGGCGAGGATCAGGTGGCCGATTCCAGTAAGGGAATAACATGTGCTACTCCTTAAGTTGACATAGACTCATTATTCTCTTTAAATTACATCACCGCATTGTTTATACATACCTACAGCACAAAAATATCCATGTTTTTATAGCCGTTTGTTGTTTTTGACTCGTCAGTAAATACTATTCAAGCATTGTATTTTGCTTGAAAAAAGCCTTGGTAGACGTATTTTGGCTGATATTATAATGCTAACTCTTGGCTAAATAAAAATAATAGTAGGCAGTCACCATACAAACATCATTATGGTTTAACGGTTCTAGCTACTGATGGTCAGTGCTCAAGAGAGACAGCCGAATCAAACGCTTTACGCATTTAACAGAATTTCAATGTTAATATGTACTTATAATTATATATTTTTTTCAGTGTTCACAGGGACTACATAGTAGTAGAATACATGCCTTCACCACAAGTCGGCCTCCATCAAGTTGGGTTCCACTACTCGAAATTCGCGAGCAACCGTGCGCAAGCCCAGCATACAAACGACACACTAATCCTATGGGCACCTATCGACGAGTTACATGACTACAAATTCATTCATTACTATGGAATAACTATTATAAATCTAATACATGAATATTCAAAGGATAATCGGCCGTTGGTACAAGGTCCGATCAACTTGATAGCAGTGCCAGCTATAATCAGTGGTTATGAAGTTGGAAGTTGGAATCTACTCACTAATGGGTAAGTGATTCAGAGGATAAGAATCTTAAATGGTGCTAATTTTGTAGACTATATACTAATAACATTGCCTTAGTTAATGATCATTAAGGAAAAATGAGCTTCCGGGAAATTCTGTACTAAAATACATCTAATTTAAGTAGTGTAGAACTTTATGTTATTTGTTTGAATAACATCTAAAATGTTTGACTCATGTTTAAAGATGTTTTTATTATGTGAACGATACACGAGATTTTCAAAATTCAATATACCTACCTAGAAATTTTTTGAAGATTAGATTTAGCTGTTTTTTGTGATTTCGTCGTCGTAGTTCTGAAAACCCTAAACCAAGCAGATATCTCTAACAATATTATCGGTATACTCCAGCATACCGACCGCGAGATTGTCACAACATTTACAAAACAGACGACCTTAATGGACAAACACACACGGAAAATCGTTTGACGTCGACGTTTCAAAGAATCTGTCTCTCTTCCTGTACTCACGACGGTATATCTAGCACATTTCCAGTATAAACTGACCTCGCATACGTATATAGGCTTTCCGTACAGTAAGATATCAGTTTATACTGGAAATGCTCGATATATCGCCGTGCGTACAAGAAATAGTCGCAAAACTTGACCCATATTCTAAAGTTAGGATCTGAGTATATTCTCCAAGGTCAGCTGTTGAATATGAGCGAATTATATCAGCTGTTATAACGATGTACCGTCTGTTCTGTTCCTCTGTTATTGCTGCTTTAATATTTATGAGAATATTGGAATTCGCATCATTGGTAATTTTGGATCACTTTGTAATTTTATGTGGCTCTGAAGGATTTCATATTTATATGAATTGATTTTAGATTGGCAAGTCAGTAATACGT
Organism: Tiliacea aurago; assembly: GCA_948098905.1. Lineage (NCBI taxonomy): Eukaryota > Metazoa > Arthropoda > Insecta > Lepidoptera > Noctuidae > Tiliacea > Tiliacea aurago. The sequence continues at coordinate 24,712,124 of OX402582.1, forward strand.
CTAGATATTTTATGAGGAAATTATTATACTATATATATATATATCTTTATTTAAATTGGCAACTAGAGATATATATATATATATATCCCAATATAGTGTATATAGTTGCCAATTTAAATATACAAAAGTGAGATGCTTGAATTTTTGTGAGTCATGGTTGTCATAACATATGAAGAGACGTGTTGACTCAGGCAAAAATAGGAAGAGCATTTTTAGTTTGGTGTTTTTTTGCCGATCTACTTATAAAAATTATTGGCAAAAACGTTTAGAAAGAAAAAATAATAATTATTTGCTGCAATATTCCTACTTTTCTCTATTCGTAACCAAACAGAACTGCACTTCAAGATTCAACACTGTATTTTAAATCAATTAGGAATTTAAAGGAAAAATATCACACCTACATATTTTACATGATCAATCGCAAATACTTTAAATAATTAATTTAAATAACTGCTATTATCGACGCTACTACTACTTTCTACAAAAAAACAAGTCGAATATTATTTATAAATATTGAAAGTATAATTTCCATTGATTATTTCTAACCAATCGTCCCAAAACTTACAGAGCCTACCGAATAGTGAACATAGACCAATTCACGAGCATCAGGCAAATAGAATACATGACCTTCGAATTAGCACAGCAGCTCAGCAGGATATGGCTTGGCAACCCAGGGGAGATCGTGAGGACGAGGTGGAAGGAGGAGTGGTTCAAAGAAGGCATGGCTACCTACTTGGCTTATTACTTCTTGACCCAGGTGAGTTATGAAGACGAAGTTGTTTAAATTTTAGGCAGAAATTTCGCCTTGGTCCACATAAGGTTCAGGGAGATTTGTCACCTTTGCGAACTGTAAGTATATCAGTAAAGTGTATACTCAGGCTTACTAGTTATTGTCTGTCTGCATCTACTGTTCAGCGAAGACCTTCCCTCATGAATCCATCTATTTCAGTACAGAGCTAATGTTGGCATTGCCTGTTGTTATTGTCCAGCTCACCCCACTATCTTCTACGTGGTCTACCGCGACGCTTTACGGCTATATCAGGGTTCCCACCTGTGTTCATTTAGCACTCAGACTTATCTTAAAAATAAGAAGAGCACCTGTTACCTTGAAATTGTATATTTCTATGAAAATATATAGCCCAGAACTCTGCCCTTGGTAAATACTTATAGCTCGCAATAATATTATGACATACTTTTCATACAAATAATACGTTAATTTATTATCTGTTTTCGATATCTACCACACAAGCAGAAGTTCTTAGATGTATTCTGGATAATTTTATCAAAATAAACATCAACTCACTAGGTTCTGACTGAATACAAGCCATCTACAATGAATTAATGCACATTATAAAAGTAGATTGTTCAGAATAGTTTACTGAACCAATTTCTGTCATTGTTAAAACGGGTAAGTTTTTTTCCTAAACTTATATAGAACCATATAAATTATAGTCGCATTTCCGCGGTTCAGTCAAAATGGACGAAGCACCTACTTCGCTAGACCCTTAAACGTGTGCGACTGTGTACGTACGTACACATTTGTAATGTGACCACAATTTTCTGCCATGATCAGTACAACTAATTTAATAAATAAACTAAGTTTTTTACATAATAGTAAAAATTCTGTGTATTATGATTATAACATAATATTCTAATTAGGGTGTTTGGTGGTGTGTTAATTCCGGGTCATGTTGTATGTTCTAATATGACACGTACCACTATCTTTTGCCATCTTGTACCAATCTGTATAACAATAGCTGCCTATACTTTTAACACACCGTAGAGCAAAAGGTTCTTTTATACAAGGAACGAATAAGTTTTCGTACTTTTCAATGGTTTCACAAATATACAACATGTCCCGGAATTAATAATTCTGCTGTTCCATACATTTTGACGAGTTATTCGAACGTAAATGTAGGGAAGAGCAGTTTTTTTTGCGAATTCAGGTTTGGTCCCGTAGTAAAAGTTGTTCATAATAATGAGTACAGTGACTCCTTAAGAGGTTGTGCGTTAATTCCGGGACATGTTGTATATAACCTATTAGCTGCGCCTTGTGGTTTCTTCCGTATAAGTCGCGATTCCGTGGAAATATTGGAATAAAAGTATTCTATATCCTCATTCAGGTCATGGTTTACCCATGTGTCAAATTTCATACAAATCCGTTCAGCTGTTTTGCGTGAAAGCATAACAAACAAACAAATAAAAAAACTCACTTTCGTAATAGAAAATTATAAACCAACCCATTTTCAACCACTTCCAGTACAATTACGGCATTCAATCACCGCACAGACGTCATATAGCCGGTTATGGTCTCCGTATGAAGCATAAAGCAATGGAGGTAGACTGGCATAGAACTACCCCTGCATTGGAAACCTTCAACTCTTCGCTGACCATAGAGATACCGCCAAGGTATAAGGAGCTGGTGACCATGAAGACTGGGGCTATACTATGGATGTTGGAGAACTGGGTGGATTCTGAAAAATTTCATCAATCGTTGGTGCATTATATTAAGTCCAGGTGAGTTGTATCCACTGGTCTAATAAAAAACCTCCTAGTTTTTTTTTTATTATTTTTATTTATTTGTATTACGTTTTAATTATTATTGACAGCGGATACCTGCGGCCTTCACAAGGTCATCGGTCCACCTTGTAGGAGGCCTTCCAACGCTACGTCTTCCGGTACGCGGTTGCCACTCCAGAACCTTTCGGACCCATCGGCCATTAGTTCTGCGAGCAATATGTGCCTGCCCACTGCCACTTAAACTTAGCAATTCTTCGCTGGATGCGGGAAGCACAGAACCGATCGAAGTGGCGGTGCTTGGGGGAGGCCTATATCCAGCAGTGGACGTCTTTCGGCTGAAATGATGATGATGATGATTATTGACACTAAACGCCTCTTAGAGGAGCCAACATTGGTTTATACCTTGATAGTTATAGTAAATTATTCATCCATCGTTGATTTGAGAAAAACAGCTCGTTCCACAATACATTTATTTTAAAGACCCATGTACTAGAGGGCGAGCCTGTTGCCATTAATCGGGCACAAATCCAAACTCCGGGCTACTGAGAAATTCCTAATAGAAAAATCCAATAATACTGCCCGACCTGGGAATCCAGAACCTCGAGCTTAACAGAAGCGCTTGCAACCACTAGACCAAAGAGGAAGTCTTAAACATAACGTGCGAACTGTGTCCTATAGGAACTCCCGTGCCTAACCCTTCGGGGAAACATGCGTAATGTTATGTTATGTGTGTATTTCTTTAAAAATTCCAGGAGAGGGAAATACATATCCTTACAAGACTTCACGACGACACTAGACCAGGATACGATCGAGTGCCTCCACCAGTTCTTCAACGGTTCCACTGCATCTAGGATCCTTGGCTCCTGGTTCAGACGGCGAGGGTATCCCGTGATCAGCGTCCAGGTGTTGAGAGATCGGGTGCCTAATGCTGTTCAGTTGAAGCAGGTTCGTGAAAAAACAAAAAAATATATTGAGAAACAACTGACAGCCGACTTTTAAAAAATCGTTCGAAAAAGCCACAATAAATAAAACATTACAGTAAAATGACGAAATATCTGTAGGTATACGCATATAAAACAAGGAGCTTGTGGCTAGGTAATAAGAACTGCACAGGTTGATTGATCAGGCTAAGCTACGCTAGCCGCGGTGGGTTCGTGGATGGGTGACCATCTTTACATACCAAGACCCCTCCGTGTCTCGGAAAGCACGTTAAGCCGTTGGTCGCAGTTGTTATTTGTAGATCTTTGAGAGTTATTACGGGTCGTCAGAAGCCCGAAAGTCTGACAACCAGTCTTACCAAGGGGTATCGTATTACCCAGTAGCTGGGTTGTGGAGGTCAGATAGGCAGTCGCTCTATGCAAAATACTGGTATTCAGCTGTGTCCGGTTAGACTGGAAGCCAACCTTAACATAGTTGGGAAAAAGGCAGGCATATGATGATACGCATAGAAAACATTCTCGGTCAAAACTTTTTTTAACTTAAGACGGAGATATATGCCAGTGACCTTGAGTGGTTAGCTTGCTTGTTCTGTACTGAGCTCACGCAACGCGTCGTACGTTCAGCCAGTAATAGGACTCGCCCATCAAGGAGCGCTGTCCCCAATTTGACGCATTATTAATTTATTATACACAAAACAAAAGGTATTTTAATAAAATGCGTATACTAAAAGATCAATGATTAAATTATCTTTAAATTGGTGAAGGTTTCAGAAAAACACGCTTGGTAGATTTTGCACCATTCTCAGTTTTTTATCCGCGTTAGACATAACTTTACAAATTAATTTCACTATGTAATATAAACATAATCTAAAATATTCACATAATAAGTTATTGAAAAAATGCTCTGATTTAACATATATTTTTTTCAAATCATAAACACTACTCGTTTAGACGTGATACGGAAGTAAAATCATTAAAAGTCGGTTATCGTCGCCTTAAGTATTCCAAGAGAGTTACCATATTCTACAAGAGATTTAATATGAATATTATATTCAGGCACGAGTATGAGCAAACCGTTTACGTTTAACAGTCAGAATATAAAGAGATCCAAGAGATCCGCATCCGGTTAGACTGGAAACCGACCCCAAAATTGTTGTGAAAATGCTATGCAGATTGTTGATATTTTCCAATTATTCCCTCATTCTCTTCCAGAGGCAGTTCAGCTTCACCCGCGATAACCGACTAGTCACCGACTACCTGATCCCTATATCGTACATGGTTCAGAAGAACCAGAACTGTTACAACTGCTACCATCCGCGGTTCACCATCGGAGAACAGACGTACACCTTCGCGGAAAACTTGAATTATGGATGGATTATACTCAATAGGAAGGGTTCAGGTAAGTAGATAAACACTGCATGGATCAAATCAAATCAAAAGTCATTCTCATTTCGCTGCATCAGTTGACGCCATCACGTCAATTTCGGCGGTTGCTGAAAACCAGCGCGGGGACTCTTATCTCGCAAGGGTGGCAGCATTATCAAAATCAAAAATCAAAAGTCATTTATTCAAACTAGGCTGAGAATCAGCAGTTTTCGAACGTCAAAATTACATGAGACAGTCCCCCAAAAACGCCCACCCTTCACCACTTCCTAGTGCTTTAGCTGGGAAGACGAAGTGGCGCAACAAACTGCCCAGCAGTACAGCTGTCTGTTCATATATATATGCTGAGCATTGGCCGTTTTGCGTGGATGTGACACATATTTTCCCCCAACTTGTTCTTTTGTGTGTGTTTTTTCTTTACGTTATGTTTACCGCAAATAAAAGTATTTCCTTTCTTTCTTTCTTTTTCGTATTAATTCAAATTGAGATTCTTCTTCAAATGCTATTATTTCTATCCAACCAAGTACGGCCAAGCGCAGCTTACGCCTCATACATCAGTATTATACGCCGGACACTTCTTATTTACTTATTTATAAACACAATCACGTAGTTATAACTATACACATTATTTTTTTGTAAGAGGACACTTCGTTTCCTTTGACATAATTATTATTTATATTGATGTATCAAAGGGAAAATGCGACATCGATCATTTTGATCCGGAAAATAGCAAAGGGACGCGTTGTATAAATCAGAAGAACAAACTTCAAATATTTTTATTTCATAGCAATTATTTAAAAAATATCTATAATTTGTCCCAGTTAGGGATAAAGCTAAACAGTACAAAAAAATATTACATGCCGTTCTGTTAGTACAGAAGAGACAGACAGGAATATACCCATAGAAATCGAAAATGTTGTCTCTGAAAAACTACCCATTGGCATTACAGCAAAAATAAATACACCTTAAAACTATAAATAACAGGAAATACTGATTATAATGAATAAAATTATTTTTCTTTCTTTCTTTTCTTCTTTCTTTCATACGCTAGAATAACCGAAACTGTCAAATTTTCCCAATCAACCTTGAACCTTAAGCTGTAGCGATAGAGTTGAAAATCTGTTAAAGAAATTTGACAGATTGTAGTAGCTTGATCTGCTGGGTCTGTACCTTAGAATAATAACATTTCCTTGTTCTTAGGTCTGTACTCAAAACGTGACATTAGCATATCGGTGACGCGGTTAGCATGTCGGTGTCGCGAAATCATAAGTTTTGCCCTTACCAAAAATCAGTCACGTCGTCACGTCGCGCGGCTAAAGGAGTTTTCATTTCTAACATTCTTTGGTTCACCATAATCCGTAAAAATATCTTAACTCTTCATACGAAACTATCCATAAAATACCACTAAATGCGAACCATTAATTGAGCTGCAATGGCTATTACTAATAATAAAACGGCTAAACTTGACAAGTCCTTGGCTTAGCAATGAATCTATTTCTGTCATACCCACGCTCGTAAAACTATGCTGATTTATTCACGATATAATGCATTTTGTAGACGAGGTAATGCATAATTTTTAAGACGTCAGTAACTCCGGATATCGTATGTAGTCAGGCGGAGTTAATGTCGTTGAAGATTGAATGTCAAAACCAATGATATTATATTAAACAGATATGTTACACACTCACAAAACAACCGAAAAAAGTGTTCCGCGCAGCAGCGGCAGCACACACACCCGCTTTTCATTCATTTTACATTTCACTACATGTAAAAATGATGGCTTGTTAAAACCAACAAGAAAAAAACCGGCCAAGTGCCTGTCGGACCACGCACAATGAAGGGGTCCGTAGTTAGGATGCATTTATCCTAAAAACAAACTTAACATTGTAGTTGAAAAACATGTTCTCCCGTACATCGATATACGTCACCGTCAATTCTCCAACTGCAAATATAAGTTTGTAATTGAAAAAGAAATTTTTTTAAAGTGATAAAACTACAAATTTACAATTTTAGGTCTTTTTCCTATACTTGTGCTGTGAGACCTTGCATCTTGCTAAATTTCATAACTCTAGATCAACGGGAAGTACCCTATAGGTTTTGATTTATTTGCGAGTATCGAAATATGTCGCATAAATTGCCGTATTTTTATTGCGTTAACTTAGAAGCTGGATTTTTTTAGAGCTCCAAGGGACCGTAGACGTGGCGTATTAGGTATATTTCAACTTGATACCTACACGCGTTCTTGAGAAAAAGGGTCTTGACAGACTGACATACAGACAGACAGACGGACAACGAAGTGATTCTATAAGGGTACCGTTTTTTCCTCTTGAGGTACGGAACCCTAAAAAGAGAGCTAGTGTTGTCAATTGCGCGTGAATGTAAACAAACATTATTCTGGCCACCAATCACTGAATGTTGGCATCACAGACTAATAAATACGTCCCAATTAGGACGTTTTGGAGTCTTCAAGAATGCGCGCTCGCTTTTTTTTTTTTAAAACGTTGCCCCACACTAGGAATTTCTCCTGTATTGTGGGTGCGTTTACAAACATTTAAATTCACATACACAAACAGCCAGACCCGAAACAACTGCTTGTAGGTCATACAAATATTTGTTCCGTGCGGGAATCGAACCCGCGACACGCAGCGCAGCAGTCAATCGCTTAACTAACTGCGCCAACCGTGCCGTCAAAAAACATATCTCACAACATATATTTTATAATTGGTCAAAACGATATTTTTTGATGTAGATACTTTTAAAGTAAGAGACCAGTGGTAGCCCAGTGGTAACGGCCGCGACTTACGAGTTTAAAGCGTAGGTTCAAACCCAGACATGCGCTTTAGTTTGTGTAAATTATTTCGTCACCACTGGTCTCAAAACGGTGAAGGAAAACATCGTGAGGAAACACTTCTGCGGAACGGAAATGTCCTAGAACCAAAAATTCGAAGATATGATTGTGACATGTACACACGGCTACACATCAAGCTAGAATTTCCAGTATAAGCTGATCTCGTATTGTGTAGGATTTCCGTACAGTGAGAGGTCAGCGTAAACTGGATTTGTATAGCTTGATGTGTAGCCGTGTGTACCAATCCGCAGTCTACTCCCTGTCACTGAGAGGAGTCCTGTGTCCCAGCAGTGGGAACGTTATAAGCTGATTATGCTATGACTTTAAAAAACCGGCCAAGTGCGTGTCGGACCACGCACAATGAAGGGTTCCATAGTTGGGATGGATTTATCCAAACAAACTTAACATTGTAGTTGAAAAACATGATCCCCATACATTCCAACTGCAAATGTAAGTTTGTAAGCACAATATTGAGTGATTATGTTATTTTAAGATCAGACTTCATATAGGTTTTCCTGAAATCTATAAGTAAAGAACTATTTCCTGTATTTTTATCAAAATTTTAGGCTGAGTAGTTTCGGAGATAAGGGGGGGGGGAATGGTAACTTTTCATATATTTTCTTAAATAATTTCAAAAGTATGTATTTTAAAATTATAAATATCTATATATATAAAATTCAAAGTCCTGACTGACTGACTGACTGACTGATATATCAACGCACAGCCTAAACCGCTGGTCCTAGAGACATGAAATTTGGAGGGTGTGTTCTTTGTGAAGAGTAGGTATCCACTAAGAAAGGGTTTTTCGAAATTCTACCCCTAAGAGGGTGAAATAGGGGATGGAAGTTTATATGAAAGTCCGTCATTTTTGAAGTTAGAATGTTCAAATTTTGTGTTTAGGCTGACGATGAAAATGAATTCATACATGTCTCAGCATTTTTGATAATTCCACCCCCGAAGGGTTAAAAAGGGGGATGATGTTGTGTATAGAAAGTCCTTAATTTTCGAAGTAAAATCACTAAATTTACTATCTAGGCTTATGGTTGGAAGCTAACGCAACGGTGTTGTTAGAATTTAAACCCATAAGGGGTGAAAAAGGGGATAAAATTTTATTTTTAATGAAATTTCTTTTTAAGTTAAAATCACTAATATTTCGGCTTATTGTTGGAAACTATAGGCATCCGCTAAGAAGGGGTTTTTCGAAATTCAAAATTTAAGGGGTGAACAAGGGGGATAAGTCTTATTCCTTGAGTTAATAAACCTGAAACTTGGCACGAATACTAACCTAAGTAAATTATAAAGTGTGACATTTTTGTTTTTTATTAAACTACTCCATATTGGGGGATTTGCGGATGACGAAGTTTGTATGGAAGAATTTTAACGCGCGGTCCGATTAACTCAAAACTCAGTATTTATACTGCAAACCAAAATAAATAAAATAATTTATCAGTTTTTCAAAAATTGTCCGGAACTTCTCCCGTTCTGGGCGGAGCGGGAGGGCGTGTCAGATTTTTACTGACTAAAACCCACCCGTGTTCCTTCCGTTGCCTGTGTGCCAGGGCCATGATATCCCTTTCGGACAAACATGGCAGGCCCTAACGGACCCCGTCAGTTGGTGCTGACATCTCTTTGAGGCGCGCGTGGAACACAACGCGCAGTCGAACCGGGCCTGGTCCTTATCGGATGGCGAGCTACCCATCGCTTACCGTCCGCAAGCCCGCGCCTACGGTGGCCGGAAGCCGGCTTGCTACTCCCGACGCCCGGGGCGTCTCCTGCGGCGACTAGAGGCGCGAGGGCGTGAACCATGCCTCTCCCTCACGCGTTCTGCCTCCTCATTCGCGAGCATTACTGTTTCACAGAAGGAGGTAACGGCCTCCCATGCACTCCGAACCATAGCCTGCACCAGGGCTGGACGCGAGAGATCGCCGCCGCTGATAGCCTCCGTGAGGACACAGCGGTGCTCCGCCCAAGCCGGGCAGACCTCCACCGTATGCTCCACCGTGTCCTCCGGGCGATCCATACAGTGGTGACACCCGGGCGTTTCCTCCCGCTTTATCCTGAACAGGACCCTCCCGAAACAACCGTGTCCGGTGAGGACGCCGTGGCGCCTCTCTAGCCACTCCTAAAAGAGGGGACTTATCGCCACAATTGTGGCGTGCCCAGCGCTAGATTGCGACAATCGCACTCTCCATGCCACCATGAGATCCCGCCGGAGCTCCGTCCGCTGTGCCGTGATTTCTCGCGGCAGCGGAGTTTCGACCCTGCGTTTCACCTCCTCGCGCCACTCCCAGATGTGCGTGAGGACTTTTGCCTCCAGATCCCACGGCGGCAGTCCGGCAAGGAGGCTCGCCGCCTCACGGGAGACCGTGCGGTAATGACCCTTAACAGGGTGAAAAGGGGTAGTCAATTTTACAAGAGATGATTCTACTGTGTGGCTTGATTAACCCCAAATTATGACGTGGGCATCAGGGGTTTTTGGAAATTCAACCTTTAAGGGGGTGAAAAGGGGGATTTTGTTTGTATGAAAAATCTTGTTCCTTGAGTTAATAAACCTGAAACTTGGCACGAATACTAACCTAAGTAAAATATAAAGTTTGTCATTTTTTGTTTTTTTAAACTAACCCCTAAAGGGGGATTGGGGGATATCAAATTTTTTATTGAATAATTTTAACGCGCGGTCTGATTAACTTGAAACTCAGGATTTATACTGAAAACAAAAAATAAAGAATAACTTTTATCCGGTTTTTATTAAATCTGCCCCTTATAATGGGGTGGAAAGGGATAGTTAATTTACAAGGGAGGATTCTACTGTGTGGCTTGATTAACTTGAAAATTGGTATAAATATAATGGATATTGGATTATACCTATAAATCCAATAATAGAAACGTCAAAAACGATGTTTCAACAATTTACCCCTTTGAGTGCGTAACAAGGGGCGATATAGTTTGTATGAACAGAATCTTATTACTTTTGATACACAACGTGTTTTTTTTGATATCCCATAACTCTAGGGTATGATTGAGGCCATATCAAAGAATCAACTAGCATATGAGTTATGTTCCAATCCTTCGTTATTTTTTTTTTTCATACAAAATAATTCGGCAAAGTCACGATTATTAATGTAAAACACCCTTACGTGAAATATGACAACGTCGACAAGGTAGCTTTCCCTTCACTAGCTGCCGCCGGGAAGCCCCGATACCAAAATACCTACATATTTTATTTTACTATTTATTTTACTACACTACTGCGAAGTTTGGCAACCTCGCAAAAGTAAAGATTCGTCATACTGGTGACAATTTTTGACCTAATTTAATTATGATTGATGATATCTCCGAAACGATGCATTTTTGGACCACCTATTCTAGGAGTCTTAGTATTATTTTTACCTACAGAATATAACCATAGAGTTATGGGATATAAAAAAAAACAGGTTGTATAAACTTGAAATTTGGCCCGAGTACTTATTTACATCAAGCCTGCAATCCCCAAAGGGTTAGGTAGAGGTGTATCTTTAGTACACCCACATTTCGACAGTTTTATTTAAGTCCCATGTAATAGGGGGCGAGCCTATTGCCATCAACCGGGCATAAATCCAGACTTCGGGCTGCTACTAAGAAATTCCTAATGGAAAATCCAATAACACTTTGCCCGACCTGGGAATCAAACCCACCCCTCATGCTCAGCAGCCGCGCCTGTGACCACTAGACTAATGAGGCAGTCATTACATATACGAGAACAAAGTTTGTCATAACTTTTGCGTTTTTCAAAACTACCCCTCAAAAGGATTTTAGGGAGTGTTATGGTTTGTATTTAAAGAATCTTAACGCGCGGTCCGATTAACTCGAAACTCAAACCTCATATTGAGTTTTCGAGAATCGGAAAAAGGAGTCCATAGTTTTCGGGAGAATTTTACTGCGTACCTTGAATAACTCAAAAGTTGGTACATCAATTATTATTTAAGAACAAAAACGTAGACAAAATAAACAATACAAAATTTCTTACAAATAGACTTAGGCATGAAATGGAGGAGGACACGTAGGTATATTTTTTTTTTTTTTTTTTACTTTAACATAAAACGGCCAAAGGCCAATTACATTAGTTAAAGACACAACACACTATATTAGTACATAAAAAAAAAAACAAAAGAATACAGCTACTCGACAGTCATACGCTCATCTCACAATACTCCAGACATGTTGACAAGATCTTCTTCCATTCATCCGCGAACACATCACAGTGAGGCTTAGCGTCCAAGAGAGCGTTGAGCGCAGAGAGCGTGCGAGGGACAGGAGACTGGGCTCGAGCGACGGTTCGACTCCAAGGCACGGCGAACAATCTGTGCCTCCTGCTACGGTTATAGTTCATCGGAGCAAAAAGATGGGACAGTTCGTCATGCAATTCAGGAGCATCTGTTTTTCCTTGAAGGATCTTACACATGTTAATAATTTGGTCATTTTTTCTTCTAACCTCGAGAGAGTTATAACCTAAACAGCCTAAAAGAAAGTTCGAGGGATACATAAAAGGATAATATCCATTTAAACGTTTATATAGATACCTAAGATAAGCCTTTTGTACCTTTTCTAAGAGTAAAGTGTACTTCTTTTCGTGCGGGTTCCAGACGCATGCACTGGACTCCAGTTTGGTACGAACCAGTACATTAAAAATAGATTTAATAGCGCTGGTGTTGCTAAAATCTTTAGCATTGCGCAGAACGAAACCTAATCGCCTAAATGAATCATTTGCTACCGTTGCCATGTGATCATGAAACGTTAGCTTATTGTCAAATGTGACACCTAGATCCTTCATTCCAGATGTTCTATTAATAGCGCTACCATTCATTTTATAAGTAAAGGTGATAGGGTTTCGTGCTCGAGTAAAACTCATGACGAAGCATTTGGAAGAATAAAATTCCATTTTGTTCTTCACACCCCACTCCAATATCGCCTCAATATCACGCTGCAGTGCCAGACTATCGACTTCAGAATTAATTTCGGAAAAGATATTGGATATGGATAAATATTGAACAACTATGTACAAAACGAAGTTTGTATTTATATGGTATATATATCCTTCGTAAAGTTGTAAATCAAACTGCACTCCTATCTGGTTACCACGCTTACGTTGGTTCCAACTAAGATATGGTACTTATAATGTTTTGGGGGAATGCTGCTGATAGACAAGCTGCTTTTTTTTCGACATCCACGCGGGCGAAGCCGCGGGCGAAAGCTAGTATATATATAAAATCCTTAAAACAAGCCCTTTCATTTGATATGTCACACGGTACAGTCAGCAAAACTATTTTTTTTAATTTTCTAATTTGCCCCCAAAAGTGACTCCATATTAAAAAAAAAAATTTTAACGTAACACGTCCGTGTTTGGGTCACAAAAGTTCATATGTGTACCAAATTTCAACTTAATCGGACCAGTAGATTCAGAGCAAATCATCTGTGACAGACGGACAGACAGACAGACGGACAGACAGACAGATGACAGACAGACACACGAGTGATCCTATAAGGGTTCCTTTTTTCTTTTTGAGGTACGGAACCCTAAAACTGTTTAGTGCTTATTTTATCTGGAGTGCTCTTTCATATTTGACATTAACACAACATTGGACAATCAAAATCAAATTATGAATAAGAATTTTGGTATAGTTCCGATCAAAGAATCTTTTAAATTTTCAGGATATTATCGAGTCAACTACGATCCAGTTACTTGGAGGCTGATAGCACAGACTTTGAAGGAGAACATGACAGCAATAGATGAATTAAACAGAGCGCAAGTAAGTTCCAGTTCAAGAGGGTACTTAAACTCTTCAATCTGAAACTTTCTCATTTAAAAATACTATAGATGCATATTAAAGTTAGGGAAATTATTATAATATTAAGCAAATTGACTCCCAACTTAAATTGTCCGTATATTCAAATCAAAACTGACATTCCTTGACAGTTGTATGAAATGTCTGTAACGCGGCAAATTAATGAAAGGTGAAAATTTGTTTACCAATTAATTTCCCGATTAACTTTGAACTTTAACTTTAAATTTGAACTTTGTTGTAAAGTTAAGACACAATCTCGTATAGGAGACGGGTTTGAAATTGCGATAAGACAGCTTTGTACACTGTTTCTTAAATTTGTCCTAACGTGTACAATAATTTTTTAAATAAATACATTAATCAACATTGATACACAAAAAATCCGTTTATCAATGTGAATAAGAGAGGTTTGTATAAACAAGGCAAATTAATATTAGCCAGAAAGTATCATTTTTACGAATTAAATTTCTGCAAAATTCTACATTTGGTTTTTTATTATCTGTTCCTTGACACATTTCTAATTATACACTTTGTTGTACTATTTCATATTTGTCCTAAAGTGTACTTGCAATAAAGTTTTAAATAAATACATTAATAAGCATACCGCTTTTTCGCTTTTTTAATACTTGTTGTAGACCTTGACATAATTCTAACTATACACTTTGATGTATTCCAGATCGTAAACGATGTATTTGCTCTGTACGTGGCGGGTGACCTAGACATTCAGCTTGCTATGGAAATACTGGACTATTTAGACAAAGAACGCAATCCTATAGTATGGGAGTCGGCCATGTCTGGATATGAAATGCTGATCACTGAAGGAGCTAATTGTAATATGACCAGACATCTGTATTGGGAATGGGAGGTAAGATTATAAATCACTTTATAAATCTGTATGAACGCCAGTATACAGTGAATTATGGTTGGTAAAGAAGCGTAAGAAGCCCGAAAGATTGACAATTAGTCTTACCAAGGAGTATCGTATTACCCAGTAACTGGGTTGTGATGGGAATTTCCGTTTAATATACTTAAGAGCGTTTACGACTTACATACGGCATTTCATCAAAACTTTCAAACCCTTGTTTTTCGAAATGAGTGAACCAATTGTAATGAAACTTTATACGCATAAGCAGGATATAAAGTTAGTTATGAACATTTTCGAAAAATAGTGTAACAGCCAAATTAGACTGATTTTCCATAGAAACAGAGATTTCCAGTTATCTGTTTTTTAATAGTTCATTAAAATTGGTTTAGTCATTTTGAAAAACAAGGGCTTGAAAGTTTGTATGAAATGCCGTAAGTCGTAAACGCTCCTAATGTAGACCATAATATAAAAAGTTAAGGACTGTCTCCTAAGACCATTGTCTTGTAGCGACAACGGTAAAAGTAGCAGCCCTTACTGCGCCGTCTCAAAACTCCAACCCGTAGTGCTATTATTGATCGAAGTGCATGTAGGTAAAATACATACTGAAGATTATAAAACAAATAAGCATCATCATTCTCTTACACTTATCCCTATCTATTTGGAGGCCGCTCAGCATCTTCTTCCTCCATAATTCTCTATTTCATCTCGGTAGTCACTCCCTTTCTAGCCATATCATCTTCCATACAGTCCATCCATCGTTAAATTGGTCTTCCCCTACTCTTATAACCACCACATTCATACTCAAAACTTTTCCCACGACATTTTCCTCATTCCAAAACAAATGTTAAACAGAATTCGGTATGTAAAGTAAAAATTAACCTATGCCGATTCCAAAACCATTTCGAGATTTTAAGCTTCTAAGACTTATGGCCGTTTTCACCATCGTTCCCTCAACCCCCTCCTTACTAAGGGTCTCTTAACCTAAGAGACTCCTTAAATCAGCCCCTTACCTAATTTTGTTTTCACCAGATTAAAGGGGTCCTACGTAAGGACCACTTACATAAGTGACAGTTTTTTTTTAAATCTGTGAGTCCGACGTTGATTAATGTAAAATAGTACGATTTTCTGAGTTTTTTTACTTCACCTCATGGTTTTCGACTAGAGCAACAATTTCTTACCAGAAAAGATTTTCATGCGACCTACCATTTTGGAAATATATATCGTTTTATATAAAATAAAATAAAAAATGTAAGGCCCATATCTCGGAAACGGTGTGTCGTAGGGCCATGCGACTCGGAACCTTAATGGTTTCTATGGTCAAGGTTGACCCGATACTGCAATAAAATTGGTAGAATTTTGAAAAAAAAAAAACGAAAAGTTTCTAAGTCCTCGCGCCATAGCGCCCCTAAAGGCTACACTCCAACCCATATCGGAGGTACTGCCTTAGCAAATATTAAATACATAAAAATTTGGTATTGCGAGTCCGTAATACTAATAATCACCAGTGTATTATGTAAATGTGTGTTTAAAACACATTTGAAAAACAAATGGAAGTAAACAAGTAAATACTTTGTAGGTAGATATTAGGTAGCTAAAAAAATAATCTGTCATCTGTGTATTCTAAATAGTGTTCTATTTTTTCTAACAAAAATAATTGGCCCTGCACTGGCCTTGGATAGCCTAAAACTTTTGAAGAAGTCCTCACTGTCATTTTTCGTGAAAAAATCCGGTCTTTCGCGATAAATATGTGGCCGTCTGAATAAACTTTGATTCGTAACTAAATCCACAGTTTCGATAGCTTCTAAACTGTCAATAAAATCTTCCATTTCGTCTCAACTATTCTCGTTTAACAACAAATAAACTGTCACTTAGCGCTAAGATGCCAAGTATCGGGCCCCTATTTTTAAGGGACCCCTTAGGACCATAGGTGTCCCTTATGTGATGGTGAAAACGAAACTAACACTTAATATTTCTTAGGTGCCTCCCTAAATTTAAGGAACGATGGTGAAAACGGCCATTATTTTTCTATTAATAGGTCTTAAAATGATAAGATCGTATTTATTTTCACAAAAATACTTAAAATCACTTGACTTTTATTTGACCTCTAAATTACGTCACAAAGCAGCCTGAATTGGAAACTTTCAGTGCCTCTTGTATTTAAGCTGTTCTTTATGTGTCAAGTGTCTTGCCAATGTCAAATTTACATGAAGCACATATTATTATTCTATTCAGATAAGTAACTTATGTAAATAGTGTAGTTTTTCACCAGCGGCGGGCAGTACAAGTCGAATAACATCGATGTATCGCCTCAGGAAAACTTAACTAACGTTAAAATGATCTTCACAATAAAACAGTCGCCGCCCAGACTTGTACTAAACATTTACTTCCTCGCACCATTTCCTTTTTAAGGTTTCTTTTACTAAAAATCAATTTGTGTCGGCTATTTGTTGTGGTGTTTATACTTGACGATATGAAGAACTTAGCAGAAGTAGTCTTTGAATCCATTCATTTTATTAATATGCCATAACTTTAAACTAAAATACGGAAATCGCTAAAGTATGAAATGTAAACAAATTACTTGTCAAATTTGACAGTTTGACTTTACTGAATTTTGGTTTTAAATAAGTGCTAAACGTGGCAAAGATCCTAAGCTATTCAGCTACTAATGACGTCAGGACGAACAATACTTTAAAAAAATATATAAAAATAACTACAGCTTGTAAAAACAAAAAGATGAAATTATGTGTTTCAAATACTCTTATCATTAAAATAAAAATATAAAAAAGATACCTGAAAAATACTTTACATACCTAATTGGAATTAACAAAAAATCTTCAACAATTCCAGAACTATATGATCAAGAAGATATCCCCGATCTACTCGCAGCTGGCGAAGAGTAAGGACAGCCAGCATCTAACGCGACTGTTTAGAAGTAACATAGTGCAGCTGGCGTGCGAGCTGCACTCCGAGTCGGCGCAGGCGCACGTGAGGCGGATGTATGTGGAAGATAGGAGGGGGAAGCATACGTGAGTAGCATAAACAATCGTCACATTCTTTTTAGAGTTCCGTACCTCAAGAAGAAATACGGAGCCCTTATACGATCACTCGTGTATCCGTCTGTCTGTCCGTCTGTCACAGCCGATATGCTCTGAATTTACTGGACCGATTAAGTTGAAATTTGGTATATATGTGAATTTCTGTGACCCAAACACGAACGTGTAAGGTAAATTAAATAATTTTGAATATGACGTGGGTCTCTTTTGGGGGCAAATAATTTTTTTTTTACAAACAACCCTGTGAATCAAATGAAATGGCTTGATACAAGGATTTCAGATATATATTTTTTATAATTTAATAAATACTTTTAAAGTTATCTAAGAAAATACATGAAAATTGACCATTGAGGCCTATCTAAAATTTTGAAAAAAATACACAGAATAGTTATAGACAGATTACAGGATAACCTATAAGAAGTCTATGGTCTTCAAATAACGTGGTAAATCACTCAATATTGTGCGTACAAACTTATGACAAGTGCTTTGGCGCTAGATGGAGTCCAGGGTCTAATAATGGAGTTGGAAGGTGGCTTTAGTTCAATAATCTCATATTTAAAAGCTTATTTTCATGTCAAAATGGCGTGCAATTTTATTGTACGTGCTGTTTACACCAATACCAAAAAAGAGAATTGCCCGTATCGTGCAACAATTGTACGTGTTCTATGTTAGCGGGTTTGGTTTGCGGACTTAGTCCTTCATGTGGACCATTGTACGTGGGTCATGGCAGCCGTCATTTGTTATTCCAACCAGCCAAATTCCCTCAAGAAGCTAATAAGGTCTCCTGGTCTATTTAGGATATCTGTGAAGTACCTGTGTGACCCGAAGGTTTCTGTTCTGATCTGGGTGACACCTGTGCATTCAAAAAGCACATGTGCAATGATTTCTTCAGCCTCCATACATGCCCTGCACAGAGGACTGTCCATTATGCCTATTGTGTAAAAGTGTTTGTTTAGTGAGCAGTGTCCCGTGATGGTCCCCGTCACCAGGGGCAGGCCGTTCCTGTCCAGGCGTAGCAAACGCCTGGTTAGCCTGCTATCTAAGGATGGCATAGCTTCCCTGGAATGCCTGCAGCCCAGTGTCGAGGTGCACCAGTTCTCCGCTTGTGTATGGATGAACTCCTGTAGCCACCTGCGTAGTTGGTTGAAGGGGATGGGTACAATAGGTTCGGGTCCACAGACTGACGCTCTGACTTCTCCTGGCTAGTTCGTCAGCTGCACCGTCACCTAGTGATCCGCTGTGTCCTTTTATCCATTGCAGTGTCACTATGTTACGGTTGCACACCGTTCCAGTGCATTGTGACATTCTGGTGTTAGTCTCGAGGTAATATATTTTATTCCTAAGGTTTGTAGAACTGAGCTGCTATCGGGGAGTATACGTGTATGAGTGTCCGTAAGTCTCGTGGTTTCTATGGCGTAAGCCATTTGTACAATGCCCATGCATTCCGCCTGGTAGACAGTGTTTAACATTCCCAGCGGGTTGGGTATTTATGTTGAAACCGTGTGACAAAACTCCGGCTCCGGTTACGGAGTCGGTCTTTGATCCGTCGGTGTATACTCTCATCTCTTTCGGGCCCGAGTAGTTGTATGTACCTGTTATGTAGACAGGGGCAATTGTTGCTTTAATTTTATGGTATGCCACAGACAATAAACTTGCACCGTGTAAATGGGGCTTACTGCTTTGTTCAAAGTCTAAAGTTTATCAAGCTTCATCATGTGGATGACCCATTTATCATGTAGACCAGCTTGAGCAAAGCTTCTAATTTGGTATTAAATAATAAAAGCTCCATTTCTTACTTTTATTTCTATATTAACTTTTTCTTTTCATACCAAGACTCCTCCATGCCTCGGAAAGCACGTTAAGCCGTTGGTCCCGGCTGTCAACCCTGGATCTTTGACAGTCGTTACGGGCCGTCAGAAGCCAGAAAGTCTGACAACCAGTCTTACCAAGGGGTATCGTATTACCCAGTTACTGGGTTGTGGAGGTCAGATAGAAAGTAGCTCCATGTAAAAGCCAACCCCAACACAGTGGGGACTAGGCAGATTGATTAACGTTTTCTTTGCCTCTTATTTTAGGTTGAATGTATAGCTTCTACAATAACTCCAACTGAATCTCTTTTTGTATGTGCTCAAATGTTATCTTGTTCATTCCAGCCTGTTCCCCGACTGTCGCATGTCGTACTTCTTCGTGTTGGCCAACGAGACGTTCAGCAACACGTACTCGCGCAAACTGAATCCCATCGAACAGGACGACAAATGGATCGCTGATCAGAAAATGTAAGTCAAGTTTATTAGTTTATAAGGCCTATTTTTAACGCGACTTCCAAAAAGGAGGTGGTTATATGATCGTCCGTATGTTTTTATGTATGTTCACCGAATTCTCCGTCACCATGGAAATCGAGAGTGTCCACTCGATAAATCCAAAAGTGCAATTTAGAATCAACGTCACTTAAATAAAGGGCCTATTTTTAACCGACTTCCAAAAAGGAGGTGGTTATTTGATCGCCCGTATGTTTTTATGTAACTATGTTCACCAAATTCTCCGTCACCATGGAAATCGAGAGTGTCCACTCGATAAATCCAAAAGTGCAATTTAGAATCAACGTCACTTAAATAAAGACCCTATTTTTAACCGACTTCCAAAAATGAGGTGGTTATATGAGCGCCCGTATGTTTGTATGTATGTTCACTGAATTCTCCGTCACCATGAAAATCGAGAGTGTCCACCCGATAAATCCAAAAGTGCAATTTAGAATCCACGTCACTTAAATAAAGGGCCTATTTTTAACCGAATTCCAAAAAGGAGGTGGTTATTTGATCGCCCGAACTATGTTCACCGGATTCTCCGTCACCATGGAAATCGAGTGTCCACTCGATAAATCTAAAAGTGCAATTTAGAATCAACGTCACTTAAATAAAGGGCCTATTTTTAACCAACTTCCAAAAATATGATCGCCCGTTTGTTTGTATGTATGTTCACTGAATTTTCCGTCACCATGGAAATCGAGTGTCCACTTGAGAAATCCAACAGTGCAATTTAGAATCCACGTCACTTAAATAAAGGGCCTATTTTTAACCGACTTCCAAAAAGGAGGTGGTTATTTGATCGCCCGTATGTTTTTATGTAACCATGTTCACCGGATTCTCCGTCACCATGGAAATCGAGAGTGTCCACTCGATAAATCCAAAAGTGCAATTTAGAATCAACGTCACTTAAATAAAGGGCCTATTTTTAACCGACTTCCAAAAAGGAGGTGGTTATATGATCGCCCGTTTGTTTGTATGTATGTTCACTGAATTTTCCGTCACCATGGAAATCGAGTGTCCACTTGATAAATCCAACAGTGCAATTTAGAATCAACGTCACTGCGCACTCAGAGAGAGCTCCGGTATATTTTTTTAAACATTTAACTAACCAAATGTGAAACCGACCACTTAAACCAATTAGAGCAGCTACTTGACACCTGTTCGCATTAAAAAAATCTCAAGGTTTAGTTTGTTCACAAATTCGCCTTTAAACCACAACTACTGTCACTGAATGTATTACACGTTGCTGAAAGCGGCTGTTCTCTGATCTGTAGATAGTTTGTAATAGACATTCCTGTTTAAGTTATTAATTCTTTGACTTAACTCTATTTCAGACGCGCGAAAAACAGATTTTTCGGCAAAATACTATTAGGAGAACCGAGACCAATGCCCATAGTGATGTCTACTACGGAAAAGGTAAGACTAGTACTATTTATAATCTATTTTTTGTTGGATTTATGCTGGAGTTTATAAAATAATTTTGATGTATAGGGCAGGTAGATGATGTTAGATTTATGCTAGAAGTCGGCATTAGAACTTTCTGTTAAATATGCTGTAAGAATCTTTTGGTCCCTAAATGACATTGACAGACACTTTTTTTTTAATGGGCTGGTAGCTGGGACCTTTTATCAAAATCTTTATTAAGTTACATAGTTTGTTTAAATAATGATGAAATGAATTATTATATTCAATGCTTTATTTGTGGAAACATGAGTACACATACAGAGCATGCAAGTTATTAAATACATTGTAGTTTAAGACCAGTTTTAGATAAAGACGGGATTGCAAATGGCGAGGTCTATGACCCGCAGTGGTCTGCAATTTGCCGATAAGGTTCACGTTTTTCTGAAAATTGTAGCGAAATAGTACACTCAATATCTTTATCTATTATTATTTTTTTATTCTTTATTATCTTTTTTTTCTTTCTTTTTGTTTTTTTTTATGTATGAACGTAGGCGAAGCAAAAGGAGTATGTAATGAGCGTAGCATCTATCGATGATATCCCCGCCCGCTCCCCTTGAGTTTCAGTAAAGAGACACTTTACTTAGACCTCACGCGGACTTCTTGAAAGAACTTGAAGTGATGTTGCACTGTTTTATTTCATATGCATACACTAATGCACGTTTACAAACACTTATTGGTTAATAATCCACCATTATTACACATTAATGTTTGGCTAAACACAAAATTTAGAAAATAAAACAAAACTGCTAAACATGACGCCTCACTTTCCCGCCAAGAACGTTCGTAAACATTTGTGCGATTTTCACAGATATAGAACAATACAAGATGGCGACGTTCGCTCAGATTTTTGCGCGCGCCAAAAGATCTGGGATCTTTAGTTAAGAACGTCGTAATAGTTCAAAGTGACAGAAATATTTTATTCTGTTTTTTATGTGGTTTTTTACAGACAACTGAAGGTGTCACCGAAAGGCTGCAGGAAAAAAAGGATGGAGCATCGTCAGCAGAATATTCAATTATGATTATATTTATTGCAATTTTTATCAACATCTTCACGAGGTAAATCATTGAAATCTTAATAGTAAGGGAAATAATAAAAGTAAATACTTAATTCTACCAGTTTAAAAAAAATGAGATAACATTTATTTGTATTGAATTAATTTTTTATTAGTTATTTATTTAATAGACTAATTATTTAAGATTGTTAAATACTTTTTTAAATTATGTTTTCGAAGACTGTTCCCGCCTTATATGATCCTGCTTTTGGATGATTTCTGAACTTTCAAACTGATTTCTACAAAATAATTTTAAATTGTTTAGTGACTTTGAACTTTCTCAATGTATTCATTTGAATTTCAACAAGAAAATTGTAGTCAAAAACTAAATACCTACTTAACTTAACATTCAATGTGATCCAACTATTTTATTTGTCCTAAAAACTAAAATGGTGCTTACCTGAGGCATATCGCTTTTGATCAAACGTGAAAAAATAAGGGGAAGTCTATTTTGTAGTCACATTCCTTCATTTTATTTTATGATTTGGCCATCACGATGTCCAGACTAGTAGGTGCAAAGTACAAAACTAGACATGAAGCACCCAGAAATAATATTTTTTGTAAAATAAAATAAATTTTGAATAATACAAATTTTACAGTTTATTAATTCTAGTCATAAAAAAAGTTGATTGAAGTTGGGTTGAAGTTGATTTAAAAAATCAAAATGCATTTCAATCAATTTATTTAAGCTATTATAATTATGATTATCCAATTTGTAAATATTATTATAATATTGTAATAAAATTTAAATGTGCCTCTGTCAAAAAATCCTAAAGTACTCTAATAAAATAAGAATATTCAAATAATTTAATTAATATAAATAATATTAATTATATGTTTTGTATCTTTAAGTTATGTTGTTTTATTTTTGTTCTTTTCTACCATTAACAAAAACTAACATGATTTTAAGTCATTGAAGAATTCTACTTTAATTTTATACAAGGTATAGATAGATAGGAGAAATACGATGAAATAAAATGAAAATTAAAACTTGAATATATTAATTATTTTTAATAAAAACTTGACATAAATTGATACAATATAGTCTTTAAACTGTAAAAAATTATAAAATTCTTTGGATGACTAAAGGAGCAACAATCCCCAGTATGACACGAATCCAAAAAACATTATAAATCTTATTTTTTTTACTTTTATTTTACACCACCACCTTTTATGACTCAGAATACCTTAACGCACAGCACTAAAGTACATTTTCGGCTATCCATTTGTATACATAGTTCTTCCAGGTCGCATCCCAGAGTAAATGCTGAGAAACTTTGTCAAGAGCTCGCTCAGCCGCTATTTGAGAGTCGTCTAAACCACTGTTCATACTTTGTACCCACGTTGAGAACTGTGGAGAGAAATAAAACGTGTAGAGAGTAATAGCTAAACGGATAAAGCGCGGACTGAGGCCACTTCATTGACGTCCGCGACGGACGATCCGCGTGGGGATCAAATTCTGTAAAAAACAAAGACAGGGTGCGGCCCGTCCGCGAAACAAGTTGAATAAAGTCGCGCCTTGAATTTCTTCTTTCCTTGAAATAACCTAGTATTTTTTATCGTCCAAACTCATTATAGCTTAGTTGGAGGTACACAAGATTAAGGCCGGGACTCCACTAAAGCGGAGATGTGCGGAGATGTGTGTAAAGGATCAATAAGATATCGCCAATGGTACAGTAACGTTATCTTATCGGTATCTTATTGGTCGTTTACCCACATCTCCGCACATCTCCGCTTTGGTGGAGTCCCGGCCTAAACCTTGTGGATTGAAAATTACTATATTATAATATATTTTTTCTATTATTATTATTTATTCCTGTGTATGTTTCAATTTAGTTTTACTTTTTATATTTAATTTTAACCATTGTGGGTAATTTATATCGCACGCCGTTCGTGTTTGTTTAACTTTTTTTTATATTATGTGTAAAATGTTGCTGGCTATACATTTATACTCTTATCTGAGATTTAAGTTCTATACCATAACATTGTAATGTGTAACCGTTTATTTTCCCAAATAAAAAAAGATAAAACAAAAAAATTAAATGTATAGTAATTATCAATCCATAAGGTTTAATTTGTTTTTTAAATATATTTTTCAAGAATTATTAATCGGATGTCAAAATTACAATGTCGATCATCAAATAAGAAAGATCTTATTAAGGGATTTACTTCTTAATTTTTTTTTCTTCTTGATATAAGCGGAAAAAAGTGGTGGTTGTAAAAAATAATGTCGTATATTCAAATATACATAAAAAAAAAAAAATATATATAATTTTAGTTTCGATACTTACAAGGTGACTTTGGTATTCGTCAGCCATATTATCAGCAAGAATGAAAATCACCTCTTCAAGTTTCTCAGGGCCACCATACCTGAAATAAAAATTCCATTTTTAGCTATAATTATGATCTCCTAGATTGAGCTTGGGCAAACTAACTACCACCATGGTGTTTTTAGTGTTCCGTACCCAAAGGGTAAAACGGGAACCCTATTACTAAAAATGTAGTGCATTGTAGCTACCGTAGTATTACTGGAACGCAAGTTTTAGTAGGTGACCGAATCAGCTGTTGCTGTTTAATGGATACGAAAATACACGTACATTTTCCTGATTTGTGAAGTTCTCATTCTCATGAAGTTGAGCGCTAAGTTTGCATTCGCATAACTGCTTCCTGCCACTGCAGCGAAGATCTTCACTCGTTCCTCAACACCGTAAGGGCTATCTGCTGCAATAGTTTGGTCGAGTAACCTGTAAAAGATACGAGTAATAGTCCCATTTGCATATTGGCAAAAAACAAAAGTCATACCGCCTTATTACAAAATAAGATTTATATTTTGATATGGCTTAAACCATGGAGCCAGTTTTTGTAATAAGAACGTAACAGTGATTGAAATACCGTTCTTTATACAAAACTGAAAACTTAGTTCGGTACTAAGTTGTCAGTTTTGTGTTTAGGAACTTTACCATAGTCGGAATAAAGTTCGAAATTCAATAATGGCTCCATGTTTTAAATCTGGGTCTGAAGATAAACCTTGTTTTGTAATAAGGGGGATAAAGTCTACCTTCAAAGTACGTTAACAAAGCCTTAAAGCTTCGGCCAAACCTGAGCGACCACAACTCGGGAGGCGGGAAGCGAAGTGGGAGCGACTACCGCGCGGCGGATGCTGCTCATTTTATTATATTGTGCCTTGCACACTTACGCGACCGCGACGCGACGCGGGGACACCGCGTACGGAAAGCGGGAAGCACGCGTCTAGTGATCAGACGTGTGTACGTATCGTTACATTATTACGGACGTCTCATTATTTTAACTCCACGATGAAAACTAGGATTTTATAAAAATATTTTGTTTCAATCCTTTGCTTTTGAATTCACTTTGAATCTGCTTCTGAAGTATTTTTATGGTATGTTTTTTTGATCAGAAACAGACGTTAGTTATTAAACTATTCTGTGTTCAGAGTACATGTAAATACTAACCAGCCTCATAAAATCTATACTAAAGTATACCTCCGCCGTACTCTAGGCAATCAACCCTGCATACTGACTAGGTATGAGTAGTTTCCTAGGTTATTTTTTTATCCATGACGGGGTAGCTCTTGGCTATCATCTGACCACGGTAAGTGATGATAAGGCCGAAAATGGAAGTGGGAATCCTCAACCTCAGAGGAACTGGCTATCTTACCTTTAACCGCCAAAACACAACAAATATTGTTAAAGCTTCGGCCTAACCTGAGCGACCACATGGCGGGAAGCGAAGCGGGAGCGACTACCGCGCGGCGGACGCTGCTCATGTTATTATATTGCGCCTTGCACACCTATGCAACCGCGACGCGGGAACACCGCGTACGGAAAGTGGAAGTGAGCGGGAAGCACACGTCTAGTGGTCAGACGTGTGTACGGATCGTTACATTATCACGGAATTACGGACGTCTCATTATTTTAACTCCACGATGACGGACGATCATTAATACAGAGATGTTTATCGAAAAAGTAAGAGAACATACTCTTCTATACGATCTGAAAAATCATGGATACAAAAATATACGTAAAAAGTGACTATTCACTAAACAAAATGATGTTTGCTGTTCGCGTTTATTCGCGAAGGTGTGCACGGTACTACGCGTTGTTGACGCTCCCGCTTCCCGCGTTGTATTCGCTCAGGTTTGGCCGAAGCTTTAAGGTGTCCTTAAATGAAGTGAAACCAACGATAAAATTGACTTCGATTATTATTATGATTGTGCCTAAGATGGTTCCTAGCGGCACGCCAAACTCATTTTTCAGTGCACTTTACTTTTTGTAACTGCTGTTTTTTGCTGAAGAACAATTACCTATATATAAATAATTATATTTAAAAAAAACTGTGTAACGACTAAGAAATTCTACACAAGTTAACAAGTACCTAACTTACCCATTTATAAAGGCTTCGTCTGACGAGCACGCCAAGGACTCTAAAATGACGAGTCTCTGATAAAGGGTTCGTTCCATCTCCAGTCTTGCATTCAATGCTTCTATGATTTTGTTGTCGCCTTCCCTTGCCATCGTACAGTACACAGCTGGTCTGATCTCATGAGGGATATTGGGATTACTGGAACCAAAAGGTACCTACATTATTATTTAAAGTTCTGAACCATTAAATGATACAAATGAAAGTCTAGTGGTTTTCTTGGTAGCGTTTGATTCGATATGACCACTTCATTCTAAATAAATTCTGATGTTTAAAAAAAAAGTGGTTTTCAGAAGAAAAAGTCAATAAAATGCCTTTAGATTTTGCAGATTTCTATGGGTTTTAGTAGTTCTTTCATCGCAGCTGTGAAATATTTGTTTCGTGCACTTTTAGTGCTCTATGCAAAAACTTATAAGCCCTGTTTTTTTTAAAATAAGAAACTCACACTTCTCCATTGTTCTTAGGATCGTAGAACCACTTCTTCGCAGCAGCTATGCAAGGCTGGTAGTTGGCTCTGCAAGCGTGGTCCATCACTAAGCCTCGAGTCAACGTTTGCATCGCTGGCTCAAACGTAAACACACCAGGGTAGAATCCTATGTTTTCTTCAAAAGCCCGTATTGTTTTTTTAACCATTCTCTGCAGCGATAAGATATTGTTATTTATATGAAAGAAAAAGAAAGAAAGAAAGAAAATACGTTTATTTGCGGTAAACATGACGCAACAAAGAACATAAACACAAAAATAAGAAAAAAAAATATATATCAAATCTTAGTAGTTTAAATGATATATTATGGTAACTTTTACCGCCTTCTGTGGACTTCTGCAATATCAGAGCCAGCTCAGACGCGTTACCATCATAGAAACAAAGCTACTTCTATTGCATTTTTTTTTTAATCTCGTCGCAAGAAAGGTGGGAATTTCACCTTACCCATAAAAAAAAATCTTTCTTACCAAATAAATATCTTGATCTAAATTTTCATCGGCATCAACATAGGCTACCAAGCGTTTCCTCAAGAAGTCCATGTTCCTTACAAAGGCTTTCCACGGCGCGTATTCGGTTTCATGTTCCATGGTTAGAACCAATCTGAATGCGGTACCATAGTACATTTGTGATGTTCTAGCTATGTTAAGAGAATCGTCTACGAGCTGTGAATAAAATGAAATGAAATGAAATTGTTTATTCTGTAAATAGAATAACGTAATCACATTTACAAGTCATATTGAAAAAAAAAAAATAAAAAAATAAGCTACGTCAGCATTAAGAGACCTTAAGAGACGAAATTTCCTATCTGATTACCCCTGAGAAGAAATGGTTAAGGAAACTCAGGGGTCAAAGTTTGTTTTAAAGTCCAAACATAATCTTGGTCAGATAATGTTAGGACCACATTAGATTAAAGTCTGAAATGGTCTTGTGAGGAAAGAACTACACAGATTTGAGCGGACCTATCCAGTCAGCGCAAGCATTTGTCAGTAATCGTGTAGCTCAATTCAGAACATAAGGAGCTCCAAAACTCGACGAAAAGTGATCATTATAATATTTGAATGATTCACAAACATTTATCTTTATTTTGCAATAAAATAATACGCTCCCAAGTCGTAAAAATGCAGTTGACATTATAAATACATTATCAATCCTTTTTTTTCTTGTTTTTTTTTTTTCTGTGTGGGAAATTATCAAATAACTTCTCCCGCTCTGGGCGGAGCGGAAGGGCGTGTCAGACTTTTACTGACTAAAACCCACCCGTGTTCCTTCATTTGCCTGTCTGCCAGGGCCACGATATCCCTTTCGGACAAACTCGCAACCCTAGCAGGCATTGGTCCTAACGGACCCCGTCAGTTGGTGCTGACATCTCTTTGAGGCGCGCGTGGAACATAACGCGCCGTCGACCCGGGCCTGGTCCTTATCGGACGGCGAGCTACCCATCGCTCACCGTCCGCAAGCCCGCGCCTACGGTGGCCGGAAATCGGCTTGCGACTCCCGACGCCCGGGGCGTCTCCTGCGCCGACTAGGGGCGCGAGGGCGCAAACCTTGCCTCTCCCTCACGCGTTCCGCCTCCTCCTTCGCAAGCATTACTGCTTCGCAGAAGGAGGTGTTATCAATCCTACATCTGAATCACAAAATATGTAAAATTCTTTTCCACCCATTTTGTCGTCTTAGAAAGCTTTGTACGGCAGCAAAGAATGTTTGTACAGTTGGGTACATCCATTTTTCGTACTAACATAATTATTAGCCCTCGGTCAGAAAACAAGGCATATTTTGTTACTTACCGTTGCACGATTAAGTGGATGAATTTGTGCCCTCGTACTTGGTTCTTCAAGAGCTGTAATAATTCTATCCCAAATTTTAAGCTCGTAGTTGACGCGATAGTATCCTGATAATAGCAAAGATTAGTTAAGTCATAAGTTATTTATTCATGAACATCTGAAACTACATGGTATACATTCTTTTCATTAATTAGATACCGAAAAACATAGCATAAATACAACATGTATAAGAATTTCGTTATAGATCTTCAACAGCATAAAGACACTTATTGAACAGGAAACTTTTAAGTTTGATTTTTAAAAGAGCTTGAGTGGATAGCGTTTTTTATATCTAGAGGCAACTTATTAAATAATATAACCGATTGATACCAGATATCAATCGGTTATATTATTTAATAAGTTGCCTCTGTGCTTCACAATATCCAAATTAGGCTGTACCTTGTTACGTTTAAGACGCAGATATATGCCAGTGACCTTGAGTGGTTAGCTTGCGTGTTCTGAACTGAGCTCACGCAACGCATCGTACGTTCAGCCAGTAATAGGACTCGCCCATCAAAGAGCGCTGTCCCCAATTTGACGCATTTTTAATTTATTATACAAAAAACAAAAGGTATTTTAATAAAACACGTATATTTAAAGATCAATAATTAAATTATCTTTAAATTGGTGAAGGTTTTAGAAAAATACGCTTGGTAGATTTTGCGCCATTCTCAGTTTTTTATCCGCGTTAGACATAACTTTACAAATTAATTTCACCATGTAATATAAACATAATCTAAAATATTTACATATTAAGTGATCTTCAGTATAAAATCATTAAAAGTCGGTTATCGTCCCCTTAATGTCTAGTCTACGTGTGCCTTCTCTAATCTGTCGTTCTTCTGTGGTCTCATATTCATGTATATAAGGTGTATCTATTCATACACGATATCTCTTAAGGGGTCATTGTAATCGTCATTATGAACAACTTTCAGTATGGGACAAAAGTTGAAATCGCGAAAAATAATCTCAGCTGTTCCCTACATTTTGACGAGTTATGCGAACATAAATGTAGGGAACAGCTGATTTTTTTTTCGTGATATCAGGTTTGGTCCCATAGTAAAAGTTGTTCATAATGATGAGTATAATGACCCGTTAAGAGATTTCGTGTATGAATAGATACACCTTATATATTTGGCCATGTTACTTAGAAGTACAAATACATAAATACTCGGCACTGTAAGTATATTCAGATTTATAAAATGTTCACGGCAATTCTCTCTTTTAACAGTCTATTATGGGTATAAAAGAGAATTATTTTTGTTTGTGCGCGCGTGCGCAACTCTTTGCAATACTAGAGAATGGGTAGCAGCGTTCTCTATGCATTTTAACACAATACTGCGATCGCCAACCCGCGTGTCAAGCGTGGCGATTTTAGCACCCCCCTTTTGGGGGAGGCCTATGTCCAGCAGTGGACGTCTTTCGGCTGGAACGACGACACGGGCAATTTAAGGAAATAGATAGATTTTATAGAAATTGCCAAAAATTGCTCGTGTAAGCGCACTATTATTATTTAAATATATTTTTCGCAACAGAACAATAATGACGGTAATTCATTTTTTTTTATCTTACCTTGACCCTGAATATTGAAAAGGATCCAATCTTCATCGAGACGAATTGGCAACAAAATTACACCTGACGTGTCTAACATCATTTCAGGATATATTTTTTCTGCACCAAAGTTACGTTCCCTGCGCGTAGTGTAAGTAAGTGGCACTTGGTATCTCACGTTACTAGGGAAAACGAAAGACTCCTACAAAAGAATATTAAATGTAAAAAAAAACCGGCCAAGTGCGTGTCGGACCACGCACAATAAAGGGTTCCGAAGTTGGGATGAATTACCCCAAAAGCAATCTTAACATTGGATAATCGTCACGGTCAATAAATTCTCCAACTGCAAATGTAAGTTTATTTCTATAGAAAACAATAATGAAATAAGAAAATAAAATAAAAACATTTATTTTCGAGCATCATGCACCAATAGCATTAGTAATTTAATTATTTTTCGTAGACTAGTGACAGAAGTGGCCATGCTACGCGGGCATGCTGGTTGTGTTGGTCTTTGCTTAAGCGCAACCACAGAGTGCAAGGACTCTTTGGTTCTTTAGTTTTGTTGTATAAGAAGACATTAAATTACAAATGATATCAATTTACCTGGAAAACTAACACTAAATTGCTGTTTATCTGTATTACATGTAGTAATGGGTATCCATTCGTCTTAATCCATGGTTCCAAGAACTGGTCGAAGTCACTAAGCATACCGTTATTGTTAGCTAGCCATTCGCTATTAACAGCATCTATGAACCTTACCGAATTCACTGTTTCTACCGATCTGGAGAAGAAGACATGGTTTAAGGAGTTAGTCGGGTAAAAGCTGGACTATTGACGTTATTATTATTGCTTCTAGATATATTCTGTTTCAAATTTTGTGTGATTCGTCATCAAATTAATTTCAAAAGTGTTTCAAACTGTGATGTTCTCTGGATTCCTAATCACTTTTCTTAAATCATACTTGCATTAATAAAAAACCATACACATAGTTTGAATGATTTTATTTTGTTTTTTACTTATCTCTTTTTGGAACCCTAGTTGATGTATTTAACCGGCTGTAGCAATTTATTTCAATGAGACAATGAAAGATGTCAAAAACACCTAGAGTATCAAATAGATCTTTTAGGACTTACCTTGCATTCACAAGTGTCCTCGCTGCCAACTGGATGAAGTCAGTACGTGCATCACCAAGCACAATCCTCATCATCCTCATTAACGCTGGAGCCTTATACTTCAGCATTCCATTCACACCGATATGGTCTCTAATTGCATCTTCATCGAACAGATCTTCTTCTGGCTCTAGTACTCCTGACCTCCAGTATGAATCACGGAGTAAGCTCTCTTGTATCACATCAGTAACGAATAAGGTATTGACGTCTAGCTGACTTCTGAGAAAGCCCACGCCGTGGAACTGAGAAAAGAGTTAAACGTGTAACCTGTTTCAAGCAAACAACAAATAAATTATCTTATATCCCAACTATTTAATTATGAGAACCTACCATCCTCATTACTTCCCAGCCTGCATACGAAGCAAGGCCAGACACAACCCATTCATACCGCCAGTTTTCTGGGTAGATCACATACCCAAACCATTGCTTGGCCATTGCTACTGCTAGTTTCGGTAGCGCTATACTCCTTTGCTTCACTGCGTGGTTTCGTTCCATGAACACGTAGGGTTCCCTGATTACACAATGTGACCAATTTTGAGTAATATTTCTTTTCTATTCGAGGTTTATCAACGATTACACATTGAAGTAAGTATTTAGGTACCTACACATAATTTAAAAATAATCTGAAATTGCTGCCAATCCATACCCAATATATAATTTCATAGATAATAATTGGCAAATATATTGAGGTTAGGAGCAGGCTCATTAGGCAATAAAAAAATTGATAATAAGTATATTTCGGAAAACCAAAATCAAAATATTTTATTTCACATAAACCTAATATGGGCACTTATGAAACGTCAAACGCTAGGTGCACGGTTCCAATTGGTCGTTTCGTATGGAGGAGAACCGACAGAAAACTCCACGGTTACTCTTTTAAAAATAATGGACTTTTACAATGTTTTCAAGTTACAGTGATAATAGGTATGGGAGGACAGTGTAGGCCCGTCAAAAAGTACCTAACAAAAATAGAAACTGATTTACAAAGCCACAGTATAAAAAAGCTATGCTAACAAAGCTAGTTATTAAGCCAACAACGTTCACACATTCGCAAATTAAAAAAGAATCTATATAAAATATTATTAAAATAATAAAAATAAAAACCAAATAACAAGATTGCCATTACAACTGTAACAAATCTGATTTAATATTCTGTCTACAAGTCACTAATAAATATTTTAAATTCAATTGTAGGTATTTAGTGTTAAATAATGAAGAGATTATGTCAAAGTATATAAAAAAAAAACGTTTTTTTACATAGTTTAAAATTTACATAGTTATGCCGTTAATAAGGTACCAGGGAAGCAACATGTGCAGAAGGAATTATTGCCAAACTTCCTTGTCTTTAACGTAGTCCTTAATCTTATAATATGCTTTTTTGATTAGGACACGTTTGATGTGGGTTTTGAACTTTCCATCGCTAAGTCCATAACCGATTTTGACAACTTGTTATAAAAGCGGATACTGTTTATAAGAAATGACTTGCTTGTTTTAGTTAATCTAAATTTGGGTATCACAATTTCATGTTTACTACGTGTATTTATATTATGGAAGATAAACTTTGACAATACTGGCAATGCTAATGCCTGCCACATCATTCATAGTATATGTGTAGGTATTAACTACTAAGACTTACCAAATACCAACTGTGGAAAGAGCATTCCAATCTGTTGATACGTCTGGAAGCGCCACAATATGCATTCTACCATCTTGATTCAGAACGATTTCTGTGTATTGTTTGTTAGTCCATTCATTCAGGTTTGTATAGAATGAGTTAATAGCTAGTGAAGCTTGAGCATCCTGATTAGAGATGCCTGCTCTTCCGTATAGTAAAACGTTTGTAATTGGTATGTTGATGTTGACAAAGTTGTGAGCTATCATTCCCCAAAGATGTGGCGGCCCTATCAATGGACGAAATTGATTCCTGAAATAATAAGTTAATAAAATAATATAGTTGGAACCAGATTCATACATGCTCAATGGTATGTGATACGGAGGATTCAAGGTCATGATGTAATCAACATTTTTATAGCTATTGGAAGATATGAAGACTAAAGAAACAAAAGATTCATGAAAGATGATCATTATAACAATATTAGGTTTACTACAACCCTAGCAAAAAACTTTAATAATAATGGAGAATAAAATAACGTTTACTGCAATTTTAAAATAAGCCAGATAGATAGACAAAACTCGTTCGTCTAGTGGCGCTACTGCTGAGCATGAGGTCCTAGGTTCGATTCCCAGGTCAGGTAAAGTGTTATTGGGATTTTCCATTAGGAATTTCTCAGTAGCAGCCAGGAATATGGATCTCTGCTCGGTTGATGGCAATAGGCTCGCCCCCTATTACATGGGACTTGAACGTAACTGGCGAAATGTGGGTATACTATAGGTACACCTCTGCCTAACCGTTCGGGGATTACAAGCGTGGTGTTATGTTATGTTATGCTAAAGACAAAAAACATTTTTTTCACTACTCTTGCTCAGAAAGTTCGTAATTTTAGCGTACCAGAGCTAAAATAGCATATCTTCCTCTAGGGGAAAAAGTCAAAGCCTACAAAAACGAAAAAGTCATTATTCTTATCCGCAGATTAGATTTTAATGATTATAATTATGTAAATACATATCTGTTATACTTAGTCGCGACTCGACCTGCAAATAGCAAAAAACGTAACAAAATTTTAATTTCGCGGGCTACAGCTTCGGATTCACCTTAAGTAAAATAATCATGAATAAGGCTCGACTTATTACTGTTTCATAGAAAAAGAAGAACATTTTATTTTTGAAAATGGAACTAAAATACCAACGACCAATACCAAAAAAAGCGGTGATCTCTTCGGTAGAATGCGTGCATTGCAATGCGGCCTCGTATGTGAGTATAAATTTTCCTTGGTTACGACTACAGAAGAAATTAAAAATAGGGCATTGGCGCGAAATCTTTAGTTTTTTTTTCTCTAATTACAAATTGAATTGGTGACCGTAATTTATTTAACAACAGTGAAAATGTCATCATCTAGTGTGAATGGAGACCCGTATTTGCAAATGGAAGAGAAAGGAAACGAAATATGTAATTTTCAATCTGTTGCCGTCAAGGTGTATTTGGGTTGACCTCACCAAGGGGCACCAATATCACCTTGACGGCAACAGATTGAAAATTATTTAATAGTATTTTATTTTCGCGCAATCGCGAATCGTACTGAAAAGTATAGTGCAGTGGCGAAAGCACCGTATAACACGATTCCTACCGGCTTCCCTTCGGAAATTCGGAACACAACCACTCTATAGTTATTTAAAAATTTCACACAGTCAGTAGTGTTTAATAATGACAAATAATATAATAATCACATTGTCGGTTTAATACACCATACTATTAAAACATTACAAAACGCCTACATTACATTTTTTGACTTTATATCCCAACAACAAAACATTATGCTCTAAAATAACTCAGTGAGTTCTATTTCTATACAAAATCGACGTCATGACGAGTTCATGTTGTATGGAAAAGATATTTTTTGCTCCGGCTTAACTCTCTTATAAAATCACCCTTCGCCACTGGTATAGTGTAACACATGGCGCTAAAACCCCATTATAACTCGGTTTCTATTTACTCCCTCGCTAAAGCTCGGGAGTAAAACTACCTCGTATATAATGGGTAATTTTAGCCCCTCGTATATCAATCTACTATTTTGCGATTCTAAACAAAATTCGCGCTGCGGAAGTTTTGTACATATAATTATTATGACTGGCTTAACCCACTGTCTGGGAAGGTCAACTATTGTGTTCAAACCCCCCCCCCTCCCCTTCTCTGCTTATTGTAATTGTTTTGAAGTACTTACTCGTTGCCGTTCTTCACCAAAGAATTTGACACTATATGATTGTAACCCAGGTTGTTGAACTTGAAACTCATTATCGATGTCTCTGTAGGCTCGTCCATACAGGGGAATACGCGTCTTGCAGACGTCGGATGAAGATTCATTGCCACATACGTGCTACAAAAACAACGAATTTAGGTAACGTGATTATTAATATTTTTAATTAACAAAACGGTTATTGCGGTCGATTTTTCAATCATAATTTTTTTTTGAAGAATAAATATGGCGGTTTGAAATATATTTTCTATACAAAAAAAAAATGTTCAGCCGTCATATTTAATACGCAGATGAAAGAAATGAGTTTCATACGATAAAAAAATAGGCCGCAAATTCAATTGCAATATATTAGTTAAAAAAAATTACCCTTCACTGTATCGTCCCAAGTGGAGCCCAAGTCCACCGTTCGATAGTTGACCACTATACTCTATAATTACTATATAGATTGAAGCTACAATCGCTGGGGAGATATGTAGTACTTGATCATCAATATTGAAGTCAGCGTCAAAGGCATTTGCAGCTGAAAACACTCCTGTTTTCACAGATTTGATATCTAGGCCATCAACGTGTAGGACTATATCATCTTCCCGCGTCTCCGGAGTTAAGAGAATATCAAGAACAGCACGCCCATCGAATGAATCCCCGTTGACTGTTATTTCTAATACATAATTCCGTACGTATTGACCGGGTCTTATAGTTCGGCTGACGAAAACATCATGAGTTGCATTCACTGCTTCTTCTACAGCAGTCAGTTTATGTTCTTCTATTAGTTTGTTTACAACGAGGGTTTCCGAGTTTTTAGAGTCGGTTTCGATGGTCGGTAACGATTTCGCGACCACGTTAAATAGGATTACGGATGAAAAGAAGATGCACTTCAACTTGAACCCAGTTTGAACCATTTTTATTAATTGGTGGATTACTTCACTCCTACACTCCCATGCGTCGTTTCGCTGTCTTGTCTTCGAATAATTAGGAATCGTCTCGGTAGATGTAATTTATATTTAGTTCACGAATTTCATATCGTCAATGATAATGATAATATTTATGATCAACATAATATGTAATTAATTAGACAAATTTCAATATGCGATAAATAATTACGTGAGTCATTTTGTGATCATAAAAATTCTTATTAATGCGAAAGTGTTTTTGTTGGTTTGTCCTTCGTTCACGCCGCAACGATAAATCGAATTGATGTGATTTTTTCTTCGTTATAGCTTATGGGCCGGCGACCGGGCTAAATTAATATTACTACTAACTAGAAGCGATAAAGATTAACAAATAATACTACCTACCTTAGGGCTACAATACAATAATTATGCAGCAAGTGACTTTTCAATTTACTTACTTATTAATTTAGGGAAAAAGCAATGGATTTGTGCCTTGCGATGTTTGCAAAGTGACGTTATGCCTTATTAGAATTAATTTCGAGACCTAAATTTTTCCTCA
The DNA here is from genome assembly GCA_948098905.1 of Tiliacea aurago. Lineage (NCBI taxonomy): Eukaryota > Metazoa > Arthropoda > Insecta > Lepidoptera > Noctuidae > Tiliacea > Tiliacea aurago. The sequence goes on from OX402582.1 coordinate 24,749,157, forward strand.
TATTTATTTATTTATTAGATAAATATTGAAGCGTTATATTATAATCGTCATTGTTTTACCAAATGCCATCCATTACCACACGGAATAAAACTTGTATATCTACTAACGCTAGTTTTTAAGATCATTGTTACTAACACTATGGGCGTTGCCTGAAATAAATGATATATATATATTACTGGTTGCAGCTTTTCCCAAGCATCGCCGCTACGACTATGGTAGGAGTTGAATGGTACAAATCGTCACGTAAGGAAAAAGCATTAAGGCTCGTGCAAACTGGCGCGATATCGCAGGCGCGACAGGCAGAGAAAGAAAGAAAAAATATTTGCCACAGAAAAACGTGCAGGTAGGTACAAGGTTGAAAAAACATAAGGAACCTTGTCGCGCCCACATTATCGCACGAACTTTTATGCGATTGCCCCCCCATGCGATTTTCTCCCTCTCTCTCTATCGTCTCTTCCTATTACGAGTATCACATAACAAACTTCTTTCCTGACGGGTCCCGCAACCGCACCTTTTTTTTTGTTTGTTTCTTTTACTGACCGATATCTATTTTTAGGCGTGCCATAAACAGATAAAAAGAAAAATGTAATGCTATGACTGTGTGATTTTGACAGATTTATCCAGTTGATTGTGGCTAATTATTTTGTTTTTAATCTTTATCAGCAACTTTATCAGAACAACGATAGACACGGTATCCGGTATTTGTTTCAGGTAGGTATGCGTTGTTTCCAATGTGGGCTTTTATCATCTTATCATCGCCAACATGCAGGGACCGTACAACCCCGGTTAAAGGTTAAGCCTTTCGAAGGGGTAACCCATCCAATGGGTTACCTTTATCATGATGTAACCCATTGAATGGGTTTTATACTAGAAACCCATTGAAAGGGTTCCATGATAACCCATTGAATGGGTTTTATACTTGAAACCCAGTGAAAGGTTACATGATAACCCATTTCAATGGGTTCTATACATAATTGAAACCCAGTAACATGAAAAAATCATAATATTTTGTTATTTTGATATCCGCCCAGCACCAATAGCATGACCACCTCTATCTCTATTCTACCCAGGGACCATTTTAGTTACCATTTTAGAAAAACCCTATTGAAAACCCTTTCAATGGAAAGGGTTTTCGATAGGGTTTTTCTAAGCAGTTAATCAAAAACCCATACGGTATGGGTAATTTGGAAAGGCTTAAATTAAGCCGTTCAAAAGGGTTACCCACACCGTATGGGTTTTTATCGAAAACCCTTTCAATGGGTTACCAACAATTTTAATTTAAGCCGTTCATAAGGGTTACCCTTATCGTATGGGTTTTTGTTTAACCGCTTAGAAAAACCCTATCAAAAACCCTTTCAATGGGTAACCAAAATGGTCCCTGCTAACATGACGATATTATCGTGAAAAAATGTATAGAAATAGTGCACGTTATAACTTTATCGTGAACGGTTAATAGTGTCTTCATATATATTCATACATTTTAGTTCTCTGTAATATCGTGATCCCGTGACTTGGACGTGGACGTCTACGAAAATATCGTCATGCTAGAAATTATAAAAGTGCACATTGTTTGTGGTCAATATTGGACTCAAACTCAAACTCAAAACATTTATTTCAATTTAAGCTATTAAAGGCACTTTTGAAATGTCAGAGTCGGTCAATTAGTCAGAAAGTTGAAGCTATTTGCCAATTCCAAAACGTAGATCTCTATGGAGAAGAACAGACAAGAAACTCCAAGGACACCCTTTTAAATCAAGATATTACAAAATCCTGGGGACAACTTACTACATTCGTTTAGTTGCGTTTTATAATAACTACGGAAAACTGGACTTATACCTGCTATAATTATTGGCAATTCTTGACGAAATAATTACTGTAAAATTGTACGGTAGAACTTGTTGCAAATAAAAGCTTGCGTACGAGCAATTTCTTATAATAATATTAAACAGTCGCGTTAGTCTGTTTAAAGGCTTCTACATACTGGCGCGACGCGACTGGCAGTCGCGCCGGTATGTAGAAGCCTTTAGTCATATTAATGGCGTTATGAAGACTGAAAAATAAACAACTGTTTCGATCTTAACCAATTTATTCAAGCTTTTATACTATATTTTTTGCAATATGTACATATTACAAACAATAGTATTATAAGGTTTTTGAAATTGCATGTGTATAGGTTATATATTCGACACAATGTAAATTGTTTGGTGAATAAATAAATGAATGAATGAATTAATGAAATAAAAACTAATGTTTAATATGCCTAAGTCTAATGCTATTAAAAATATTTAAAGTCATAATCATTAAGTTTTGTTTATTCAATTTACGTTATTTGATTAATTTATTTTTATACCTAACATTAAATTTGAGGCAAGAGGACGCGCTTGCCTCAGATTTAAATTGTTTTAACTAAATATTATCTTACAAACTATACCATAAAAATATGAGTGAAAATGCAGTAAAAAAAATATTACCTTACCCGTATTAATTAACATTAAATACTAATAAAATATAAATAAAGAAGTAATAATATACAGTACCTCCTTCAAAAAAAACTGAATTAAACTATTTATTTGAAAATTAGCTAAACAAGACAAACAAACTTAGGAAGGGAATGCATAGAAATAAAATAACGTGTTTGTCTCCAGCAGGGATTTAACACGGTACGTGGTTCAGATGCTTTTATGAACGAGATGTCAAATAAAATGAGCTGAAACTCTTCTTTAAGAAATGGTTCAAAAGACATTAATCGTTCCTTGGCGGGCCACTATTATCTAACGTTAAAAAAAGTAGGGATATTATTATGTAATTCTGATTACAGAATTTTTTATGATTAGGTATTATAAACTTTATTCTAAACGATTACATATTGTTTACTTCTACTCTTAAACTAAGTCACTTTGTGCAATTCTGGTATAACTAAACTTAAATTAAATTACTAAGAAATTAATTTGATTAACGGTCATACATTCTTATTACAAAATATGTAGCAAGATGTGATCTTTCATTAGGGCTTTTTCGAATTCAAACTTCAATAATATAATAATACAATCGCATTAAATAATAGTAAGATGTAGTTTTAAAATCATTAAAGCAATAAGTCATTTATTATATTCTTTAAGTCATTTAGAAACTGCGACTAATATCAGTTATGATATTATTGAGTTCCTTTCTCGATCACCATAGCATTCAATTATTATAATAAAATTTACCATTTTTCAAACATAACATTATTATAAATTATTTTCTAACTTATTTAGAATTAAAATATTTGTATAACTTATTTTAGCTTGTATTGTAGAGTTTTTTATTTATTTATTATTCTATCACCTACCTATTAATCATATTACCCATAATTTTAATAAATTTGATTACAATAATGTCTATAAACTACAATTAATACCATAGAGGCATACCTTCGAATATAAATCGACGAATTAGTAATAATAACAGTATCTTACATTATTTTTTGAAGATCAACAATCTGTTTCTGGGCTTAATTTAGACGCTTGCCACACGTTTTTCCAATTGGACTATATTAAAAAATCAGTAGCATACATAATTATATCTCTTAGTTTTCAATCCACTACTGCGTCTTGATAATCATGTTATACAAACTCAATTGAAAGAATTGAGTTTGTCTTTGTTTTTATTTCCCTATAAAAATCACAAATTAACAAAAACAATATAAATTATTCAATTCAAAAACAGATCCTCGATCTTTGAACTTCTTTTTTTTAATGATTTAACACTGCTACCATTATGGAAACGCAGAATGCCATAACAGACACCACCAAGGTTGGTGCATGGTTCTCGTCTATCCATTCATATACATAGTCCCTGTCCCTTGCATCCCAGACTATATTCTCATAAATTTGTCGAACAGCTCGGTCAGCGGCCATTTGGGAGTCTTCTAAATTGTTGTTCTGTGCTTCTGCCCATATTGCGAACTGTGGAAAGATATACATTTACGTTTAGAATTAGTTATAGCTCAACAAATAAAACACGGGCTGGCGCGTAGGCGTCTCGAATTCAATATCATTGCGTTGCACTACTTTAATATTCCTTCTAAACGCATTTAAGCTTAGTTGCTGTGGTTTACGGGAACCAAAGTGCAAACAACATTTTGAACAAATCATATTCTATGCTGTTTTTAACCGACTTCTCTATTCGGATGTTTGTATTTTTTTTTTTATGTTTGTTCGCGCAAAACTCGCGTGTCAACCGATTTGAAAAATTCTTTTTTGGTTGGAAAGGTCATACTTCCCAAATGGTCCCATGAAAATTTTATCGAAATCGCTCAAGCGGTTTTTGAAACATCAACAAAAATCTAAAAATGTATTGTCTACAAAAGATCTTTTTGTTTACTCTGCATTGCGTTTTTTGTTCGCGCATAACTCCCGTCATTTACGAACCGATTTGGAAAATTCTTTTTCGGCACTAAAAAGTGAAAAATAAAAAACTTTTTACAATAAAAAAATAACCGACTTCCAAAAAAACACTACAATGAGAAAAATAACTTTAATTTCGGAAGTCGGTGGCATACAACTAAAATACTGATCCAAAGACACCGACTTGTAGTGTTTTTTTGGAAGTCGGTTATTTTTTTTCGTAAAAAGTTTTTAATCAAGGACGTAATCATTGATTGTTGAATACGAATGTCTAGCATGTCTGAGTGAATTTACTTTAATGTTTCGCCTCTTGACATCTATTAATAATGGAGTCGCTTATTTTCTATAATTATTAATATTGTGATTTCAATATCGAAACTCACTTGTTCACTTAGGTCTGCATCAGCCATATTATCAGCAAGGATGAAAAACACCTCCTCTAGTTTCTCGGGACCACCGTACCTGAAAAATATGTTTCGAAGTAAGTACATTGGAGATGCCTAAGTAAGCATTGGGCAGCTGAAAGACCCTTGCCCCCTTATTACAAACAAGGTTTATCTTCAGACCCAGGTTTAAAACAACCATGGAGCCATTATTGAATTTCGAACTTTATTCCGACTATGGTAAAGTTCCTAAACACAAAACTGACAACTTAGTACCGAACTAAGTTTTCGGTTTTGTATATAGAACGGTATTCCAATCACTGTTACGTTCTTATTACAAAAACTGGCTCCATGGTTTAAGCCATGTCAATATATAAATCTTGTTTTGTAATAAGGCGGTTGGAGATGAAAAGACACGTACATGTTCCTGACTTCTGAAGTTCTCATTCTCAAGAAGGCGCGAGCTAAGTTTGCATTCGCGAAACTGCTTTCTGCTACTGCAGCAAAGATCTTCACTCGTTCCTCAACATGGTAAGGGCTATCTGCTGCTATAGTTTGATCTAGTAACCTGTAAGAAATAATAGTTTCATTTAAATACATATTTTTATTATAATGTATGAGATTTTTATTTGAATAATATTATACGCGAATCAGATCGTCTCCAGTACAACAATAAAAATGTAAAACAGGTTTTGAAAAAAACTTAGTTTAGGCACCAGTCTTCCACAAATTAATTGTAAAATTGTGTCTGTAGACTTTGTACTAACATTCTCTGTAATTTGTGGTAAGAAAAAAATAAATAAATTATTATAATACAGGTGAATTACAAAAAAAAAATGTCTTTATTAAATATAGTACGGAAGGAAACTCTTGAAGATAGTCAAATTAATGGTGTTCGACTTCAACTAAATGGTTGTACCTAAGATCATTCCTAGCAACACGCCAAACTCATTAACTCGAAGCGCTTTACTCTATTGGTCTCTAAAGATCAATAAACCACACCGTCGGAAGAAAAAGCTGGTTAACGACTAAGAAATCTTTCACTAATACAATATATAAATATATATACAAGGTGGGTTTTCGAGCAGTAAGGGTAGATACTATAATAGTTATACCTACAGTAAAACGGTCGTATGAGACTGTCCTTAAGTTTTTGAGAAACTTTGTTCTGCATTCACAGATTTTTAAAAAAATAGTTAGTCAGCATGAAAATTTTCACAATAAAAATTGTTTTATGGCTATCGATCCTATTTCTTTTATGGATCAAAAATGTCTATGGGATCAACTGAGGTTTAAGTACTAGAAAAGTTGTTAGTAGAAAAGTTGTTGTCTGTATTTTTTTTTTTAATCTGTGAATGACGATTAAAAATTTCAAAAGTTAAGGCCAGTCTTCTAAGACTTTTTTCCTGTAGCAGCAACGGATAAGGTACCTGGCCTTACTGCCCCATCTCAAAAGTCCCGCCTGTATATAGGTACTTACCCATTTATAAAGGCTTCATCTCGCGAACAAGCTAAGGACTCTAAAATGACGAGCCTCTCGTAGTGGGTCGGTTCGATCTCCAGTCTTGCATTCAATGCTTCTATGACTTCTTCGTCACCTTCCCTCACCATCGTACAGTATACCGCTGGTCTGATCTCATGGGGGATGATGGGATTACTGAAACAAAAAAAAATAACTTATACATATCGTTTGACTCGGTACTTTATGTATGTATGTATGACTGATTGCCTGATTTATGTTTAAATTCTGAAGTTTTTTTTCTGCATTATTAATTTCAGTTAATTAATATCTAATGATGAAAGGCTTGTTCATATTGTGTCTTTAAGAGCGGTTTTGTAGTTTTATTTTTCTTTAAGTATTTTTTATAATCTATTTACAGACACTTTGAATTGTCAAGAAAACTTCATGCTTTATGCAAAATCTACTTACAAGCAAAGCTTAATTATTTTTTTAAATTTCTTATTTATAAATTATGAAATTTATTTAATTAGCATAAGTAGTAAAAATATTTTCAAGTACATGTATCAAACAACTGCTTCAAAATACTCACACTACTCCGTTATTGTTAGGATCGTAGAACCAGTCTACGGCAGCAGCTATGCAAGGCTGGTAGTTGGCTCTGCAAGCGTGGTCCATCACGAGGCCTCGGGTCAATGTTTGCATAGTTGGCTCAGTCGTAGTCAAATCAGGATAGAATCCTATTTGATTTTCAAAAGCATGTATTGTTCTTCGGACCATTCTCTGAAGAAAAAATAATAATACTTAGGCACATTGTACACGACGCTACTCAAAAGTAACGTGTTACAAACTCAAATCATCATAGCCTAGGCAGAACTTGCTACATTCGGGTAATTACGAAACAGCAGTGGTACGGAAAAATATTATGACACTGGGACCTGTCATTTATAATAAAATACCTTATAGTTTTAAGGATTGTTCTGTAAACATTTTTAAATCTAAGCTAACTGCACTACTTTTAGGCAAATGTTATTAGCATTACTCAGTGAAAGACTTTCTAATTGATATGAGTTTATCCAGATTATGACTGTTATAATTAATTACAAATTTCACACTATAATAATATTATTGATTGACGTCACTTTAATTTCTGTTTTGTTTTGTTGACATTATTTTGTTTGTATTAATATTTAAATTTATGTAATAATTTGCACGCCGTAAGGTAGACTGTAGCCGATCTCATTAATTTATGTACAACATCTTATACCCGTACCTACATTCATAGCAAATAAAGTTCTGATTCCGATTCTGAATATCACAGCACTAGTTTTTCAATGGTGGGCCTGCACACGCTAGTTTTGTGATTGATTCAATGATGTTTTAACACGTTACTTTAGAGTAGCGTGGTGGATGATGGGCCTTAGTGTATTTTTTTAAATTAAACCTTTTGTCGTCTCCACGACATATAATCACCATAAATATTTTTATATTCCGTCAAGATTTAGCCCTACTCACTTACCAAATAAATGTCTGGATCTAAACCATCGTCCTCATCATCAACATAGGCTACCAAGCGTTTCCTCAAGAAGTCCATGTTTCTTACAAAAGCTTTCCACGGCGCATATTCGGTTTCATGTTCCATGGTTAAAATCAACCTGAATGCGAAATCGTAGTCTAATCTTCCTGCCCTAGCTAGGTTAAGAGCATCGTCTACTAGCTGTGAACAAAAAGAATAATTAGAACAGAGTATCAATACGTTGTTTGTTTAGACAGTAACGGGTTATTTTCTTTACTTAAGACGGAGATATGTGCCAGTAACCTTGAGTGGTTAGCATGCGTGTTCTGTACTGAGCTCACGCAACGCGTCGTACGTTCAGCCAGTAATAGGACTCGCCAATCAAGGAGCGCTGTCCCCAATTTGACGCATTAATAATTTATTATACACAAACCAAAAGGTATTTTAATAAAACGCGTATACTAAAAGATCAATAATTTAATTATCTTTAAATCGGTGGAGGTTTCAGAACAAATACGCTTGGTAAATTTTGCGCCATTCTCAGTTTTTTATCCGCGTTAGACATAACTTTACAAATTAATTTCACTATGTAATATAAACATAATCTAAAATATTCACATATTAAGTTATTGAAAAAATGCTCTAATTTAACATGATTTTTTTTCAAATCATTACCACTACTCGTTTAGACGTGGTCTCCAGTATAAAATCATCAATCTGTTATGGTCGTCTTAAGTATTGGCATCATTGAAAAGTTCTGTATTTTTATTAACCGACTTTACAAAAAGGAGGAGGTTCTCAAGTAGTCTGTATTTTTTTTTTTTTTATGTTTGTTACTACAGAACTCCGTCGTTTATGAACCGATTTAGAAAATTCTTTTTTTAATTGAAAGGTTATACTTCCAGATTGGTCCCATTTTTTAAAAAAATTCAGTTTTGATGTTGGGATCCATGAGTAATTGAGGGAACTCCTCAAATATTATAGGCATACATATAGCGATTTTTATATTTTCATCAACAAGTCAATCATTTGCATTCAGAAAGTATAATTTGGTGAAGGGGAACTGATGAAGAAGGCCACAGATGGCCACCGGATCTTCTCAATGATACGTATTTCACGGGTGGCGATGAGTTATCTGGATTAAGATAGTTAAGCGAAGCAAACTTAAATAAATAGTACTGATCAAAATGGTACCATCAAACTGATCTGATGATGAAGCCGGAAAGTAGGCACTGGAACTCCGTTATAAAACAATGTATCTTACACGTGTTTGGTCTTATTGGAATTGTTATGAGATGCACTCTGGCTATAAATTATTTTTAACCGACTTAAAAAAAGAGGAGGTTCTCAACTGATCTGATGATGAAGTCGGAAGGTAGGCACTGGAACTCCGTTATAAAATAAAGTATCCTACCCGTGTTTGGTCTTATTGAAATTGTAATTTAAAAAAATGTATGATTACAATTTGTGTGGGGTAGGTACCACTACTAAAAAGCTAAAAATAAAAACTTTTTTACAAAAAAAAAAACAACCGACTTCCAAAAAATAACACTAAAAAGTGAAAAATAACTAAAATTTCGGAAGTGTCATTGGTTCTGTAATTTCGTTTTTTGCCAGGGAAACAAGGCGTGATGTTATGTTATGTGCTTTCGAAAATTAAAGTTATTTTTCACTTTTTTAGTGTTATTTTTTGGAAGTCGGTTGTTTTTTTTTTGTAAAAAAGTTTTTAAGAAAGTAAGAATGCTTGCTAAAAATAGATTGAAATAAAAAGAACTGCAATTAGGGTTATATATTTCTTTAAGATTTTTCCAGAGCCAGAGAAAAAGTTGTATTTTCAGTACTTACAGTAGCACGATTGAGTGGATGGATTTGTTCCCTCGTCTCTGGTTCTTCAAGGGCTAAGATGATTAAGTCCCAAAGGTCAGGCTCGTAGGTCACGCGATAGTACCCTGAAAACAGCAAAGAGAAACAGTCATCACTACTGTAATTTCATAGTTATTTTACATCTGACAGCAGCATCAGCAACTCAACAGCAACCTTCAGCATCATCATTCTCCTGCCCCTATCCCAATTTATTTGGGGTTGGCGCAACATGACTTTTTCTTCATTATATATTTTTTTCTTTTACATCTGACAGCTGCAACCTTATTTTAATGATAGTAAAGATGACTGATTTTGACGACAATGCAAAATCAGAGGTTAATAATTACCTGTGACAAACATAATTATAATAGCATATAATGTTCCCACACAGGCCTCCTCTCACTGACAACTGTGAAAGGATTATCAATAATTGTGTGTTATGAAAACAGAAAATTCAAGTTTTCTTAGAAGAGTTCTTGACATTGTTAATTTGTTTTTGTTTGTCATTTGAAGTCAAAAATAAATAAATAAAATAAAATTCATTTAATTCAGGTACCACATAACCCATATTTTAAACATCTTTAAATTAATTATAAAAGTAAAAAAAGTAAAATAAAAGTATAAAGAGCAGTGGTGGCCCAGTGGTAACGGCTTCGACTTACGAGTAGTAGGTCGTAGGTTCGAACCCAGACAGGCGCTTTACTTTGTGTAAATTATTTCATCACCACTGCTCTCAAAACGGTGAAGGATAACATCGTGAGGAAACCGGCATGTCCTAGAACTAAAAATTCGAAGACATGTGACATCCACCAACCCGCACTGGGCCCACGTGGTGGATTACGGCCCACTCCCTCCCACAGAGAGGAGGCCTGTGTCCCAGCAGTGAGAACATTATAGGCTGATTATGTATGTTATGTAAAAGTATAAAAGTAAAGCAAAAAGTATAAAATAATTTATTATACTCAATACTTTATTGCATTTCACAATGTATATGCTTTGGTGGTAAACATTGGCTTGAGAACAACCGTGGCCTCTGTTGGGCACAGCAAAAAATCATTAAAAAAAACTAGGAGCCAGGAAGTATAGATAAGTATAAGCAGTATTCCAGTGCGACAGTGAGATAAATCCAGGATAAGTTGAGTCATTATGAGTTGTACAAATAAAGATCGTCAGAACGAATAGCACCATACCATTTTCGCAACTGAACTAACGGCTTTAACACTTAAAAATACTATCCCAGTTATGTCAAATATTGAATTTTGAAGCTTACCTTGGCCCTGAATATTGAAGAGAACCCAGTCTTCGTCACCGAGAGCAAAGACCAAATTTTGAGATTGGTCGAACATATCGACTGGATATATTTTTTCTATATCAAAATTTTGCTCTATGCTGGTGGTGTAAGTGATTGGCACTCGTATCGGGATGAATGGCTTATTGGAGAAACCGAAACGCTCCTAAAAAAAAAATATATGTTGATCAGTTTAGTCTTAATCACTGCTAAAGGAAATGCAATCTGCCTGCCTGCACTGGTAGCATGATCACTTCTGTCTATATTACGAAGACAAAGTGACATTTCATTCTCAATTATTGAAATCACGCCGTGGAAATATTTATACAATCTGTATTGTCTTTCGTTTTTCCATTTATACGGTGATCATGCTGATCTTACTAGTATTTGCGAGCGTGACTGTAGAATTTTGTTACCTGAGCTAATACCAATTTATTTACCTGAGTAAGCAATACTCCAGAGCCTCGTACACGTGTAACTCTTATCAGTGGGTATCCATTGTTTTTAATCCACGGTTCCAAATACTCGTCGAAGTCGCCAACCATACCGTTATTGCTTGATCCGAGCCATTCGCTGTTCACAGCATCTATGAAGGTTAACGAGTTCACCCATTGTAGCGTTCTGGGAAAGAAGACATGATTTGTGAAATTTGCCGGGTAAAGTTCGACCAGCCAGGAATCAGCAAGCGTAGGGTAAGAAGCCCGCAAGCTATAGAGTAAACAGGCATTTTCTGGGTAAGCTCACTCCATCGTAGACTTTGTCTCTGTCACCTCTGCCGTAGACTAAGGTCATGAGCAAACCTATACTAAATAAAAAAAAAATAAAAAAAAAGCTATGTAGAAAGGCGGACTTCTCAGGGTGGCTGGACGGAGACAGATATGGGAAGTCGAGAATCAAGATAAATGGCGTGTAATTCGCGAGGCCTGTGCATAACCGTGCGTTTTGAGTTGAGTTAGACCAGGAAATAGGTTCTGTTACAATGCACAACTTCTCTGTCTATCCTTAAAGTTTTACAAGGATATGTAAAAAACACACAATTTTAGTTTTCACATATTGAACATTTTCATATTCGATGATCGATAAGGCTATGATAACGTTATGATGAATCTGACACGCAGAATCCATTATCGGTTGACAGATGGTAAATGATAACAATATGCAATGGGATTCGTCTTTATTTGATGTTAAATAAATATTTGTTGAAATTATATTTATATAGATAGAAGTAGCTTAAAAAGTAAAACTGATTATATTTTGAATGTTATTATCATGTTTTATTCTCTCTATAGAATAATGTAACTCGATAGTTTGACTGGAATCGCTGTTCCGCGTCTCAGGAATGCGCTTCAGGCCATGGTTTGGAGCGAGAGTGCATGGGAGGCCGCCACCTCCTTCTGCGAAGCAGTAATGCTCGTGAAGGAGGAGGCGGAACGCGTGAGGGAGAGGCAAAATTCGCGCCCCTAGTCGCCGCGGGAGATGCCCCGGGCGTCGGGAGTCGCAAGCCGATTCCCGGCCACCGTAGGCGCGGGTTTGCGGACGGTGAGCGATGGGTAGCTTGCCGTTCGATAAGGACTGGGCCCGGGTCGACGGCACGCTGTGAACCACGCGCGCCTCAAAGAGATGTTGGCACCAATTGACGGGGTCCGGTAGGACCAATGCCTGCTAGGGTTGCGAGTTTGTCCGAAAGGGATATCGTGGCCCTGGCACACAGGCAACTGAAGGAACATGGGTGGGTTTTAGTCAGTAAAAGTCTGACATGCCCCTCCGCCCAGAGCGGGAGAAGTTATTTGATAACTTCCCAAAATAAAAAAAAAAGGCAGGGAGCAAGGGGCCGCGAGCGTTGACGAATGAGCCTGCACTGGGGCCCCCGTCTCGCCAGTTTTGGTCAAACTATAAGTTAAACATTGATCCTTTCAATAACACAATGAAAATTACTTTTGAAAATAAATAACTCAGAAAATATAATAATGCCAAAACATTGATCAAAAAACGCCATAAGTGTGAATTAGTTATTGTAAGACTTACACTCCATTCACAAGTGCACTCGCTGCCAACTGAATGTAGTCAGTATCTGCATTACCAAGCACAATCCTCATCATCCTCATTAACGCTGGAGCCTTATACTTCAGAATGCCATTCACACCAATATGGTCTCTAATTGCATCTTCCTCGAACAGATCATCATCTGGCTCTAATACTCCTGAAGTTAGATAGGAATCGCGGAGTAAACTCTCTTGTATCACTTCAGTCACGAATAAGGTATTGACGTCGAGCATTGTGACGTCTGTTCCCATGCCGTCACCTTGGAACTGTAAGAAAGAATTATATTAACAAATTATATTTCCTATTGTGGTATTGTAATGTTATACTACGTCTTCACATATAATTATATAACTAATATACAAATTAAACAAAATATTACAAAACATTACAAAACATTTTTTAAAGAGTAACGGTGGAGTTTCTTGCCCATTCTTCTCCATAAGAAAGTTCCTTTTGAAAGGGGCAACTAGAATTAATTCTATTTTTTTGTGAATTTTGACGTTCAGGAGTGCCTTTTATGTGCCCATTTGAAACAGATAAGTAGACATTGACTTTAAAAAAAAATGTTCTTCATTAAATTGGTGGCATTTTAGACACTTAATAGTAATCCAAATTTTCTGAGACACGGATGCCAAAAGGAACCCTATTATTAAGCCGTCTGTCAGCGGACTGTATCTCATGAACCGTAATAGGTAGACAATTAAAATGTTCACATATTGTGTATTTCTATTGCCGCTATACACCTATAATAAAAAATTATAAGGTTAATAATAATTAAAGGCGGTCCCCATACAAGGAACGTGTTTTTTTCGGCGTTTTTTGCTCGATTTTAATACGGTACGGAACCCTTCGTGTGCGAATCTGACTCGCATTTGGCTGATTTTTTATAAATCTCGATGATCTCTCTAGTAATGTAAAACGAAGCTGCGTTGTGAAGTTACCTATATAGTTATCGGTTTCAATCAAGTGCTACTAAACTTAAGTAGAGATTAATGAACGTTAATTAATAATGTTGGCTTAGATATCTTCCCTTCTCTATAGGTACTGCCTCAATTTGCCTACAGCCTTTTCCCAACCATGTTGGGGTTAGCTTCCAGTCTAACTGGATATAGCTGACTACTGGTATTTTACATAGAGCGACTGCTTATCTGACCTCCACAACCCAGTAACTGGGTAATACGATACCCCTTGGTAAGACTGGTTGTCAGACTTTCGGAGTTCTAACGACCCGTAATGGCTGTCAAAGATCCACGAATGACAGCCGAGAACAACGGCTTATCGTGCTTTCCGAGGCACGGAGGGGTCGCGATATGTGAAGATAGTCACCCATCCACAGACCAACCCCGGCAAGCATAGCTTAACCTGATGGATCGACCAATGCTGCTATTACTTAGTCACGAGCCCCTCAGTAGTGCTTACTCCAAGCACGTGCTCTGCTAAGTAACGTTTATTGATCTAGAAATGTTCAAAACTTACCATTCTCAGCATTTCCCAGCCTGCATATGACGCGAGGCCTGACACGACCCATTCGTACCGCCAGTTCTGCGGGAAGATCACGAATCCAAACCATTGCTTGGCCATGGCTTCTGCTATCTTCGGTAGCGCTATACTCCTCTGCTTCACGGAGTTGACCGTTTCCATGAACACGTAGGGCTCCCTGAGAACATCCATATTCATACATAAGTCGCGGACTGACGCTAGTATTTTTATAAAGGTACGTGTAGATGGTGCGAGGCATGACCTTCGAATGGTAAATACGCTTGCAGACCTATAAAAAACTAATTTACAGCGCGTATCTCGCACTGTCTGGATGCACCTCAGTATATGCAAATATGAAAATTAACTCCTTTCTAGTTCCAGTTTCTTAAGTGTATAATAATAATACTATTATGAGTAATTCTATCCACAAAGTTCAGGGTTACGGTTTATCAGGATCAGACTCTGTGTATACCTACGTCAGGGCATGCTCCGGCGGACTGAGAGCCAGGACATGCGTGAATATAAGCAATATTTTTCCCGGCATTGACGGAACACTGTACCTGACATAATTATGGATTCACTCGAATGACAGATTAGAAAAAGCAAATTTGAATGCCAACCATAAAATTATTAGTAACTAGCGATAGCGGTGCAATCTATTGTTGTTGTGACATATATTGTCAAAACATCAAGATATGTGCTATGTCTAAGTTAATTAAATATAATTCATCATCAACATCATTCCAGCCGAAAGACGTCTACTGCTGGAGACCTCCCCCAAAAGGAGGGGGGGTTGCCATAATCGCCACGCTTGGCAGGCGGGTTTTGGTTTTGGTTTTGACTTGCAGAGCGTGTATAACCTATCTATCTCTTTTTGATTAAAATATCATTGCAAGTGGCACGTCAGAATTTGGTTAATTATAAAATTAGCCAAATTCTGACGTGCCACTTGCAGATCGTGTATAACCTATCTACCTCTTTTTACTTAGAATATCATTGGATAAAGATAAATGTAAAACTGCAAAGACTTACCAAATGCCGACCGTAGAAAGAGCGTGCCAATCTGTTGACACGTCTGGTAGCGCTACGATATTCATTCTACCGTCTTGATGCAGAACGATTTCTGTGTATAGCTTGTTAGTCCATTCATTCAAATTTGTGTAGAATGAGTTAATAGCTAGTGAAGCTATAGCATCTTGATTGGAGATGCCTGCTCTTCCGTATAGTAAAACGTTTGTAATTGGTATGTTGATGTTGACGAAGTTGTGAGCTACCATTCCCCAAAGATGTGACGGCCCTATCAATGAGCGGAATTGAGTCCTGGAAAATGATACAATTTTTTTCAAAACATTGCCGTTTCATTATTGCACATATGTAAAAAGTAGGTATTACAAAATGTGCAATGGGGTATCTCTGTGTCCTTCCTCAATAAGTGACTTGGGAAATTTTATTTGGATACAGTTCGTGAAACATTAAATACAAACAAAAAAAAAACAGTGAAAATAATGTTTTAACAACAATAATTTGTGCCTCACGACTGCGCCAAAAAGGTTCATTTCAGCATTAATGCAAACATGCTGTCTGATGCTGATTTTCTAATGTTATACAAATATTATTATGAAATAAAGTAAAGATATTTTATAAGTAACGATGTGCTCTGGAGAAAGATGGGTGACAGGGGTATACCCGCGGAAATATGTGGGCTGTTCCAGTATTGGTACAGTAACCAAGTCAATCGGGTGAAATGGGATGATACAGTCTCTGAGCCGTTTGGGTTGGAGTGCGGGGTGAGACAGGGTGGTCTGACGTCTCCCAGGCTCTTCAATCTATACGTGGATGACCTGATAGTCGCACTCAGCAGCATGCGTGTCGGATGCAGTGTTGATGGGTTTAGAATTAACAACATCAGCTATGCAGATGACATGGTGCTGCTGGGTCCGTCAGCGGGAGCAATCATGGAAATGCTTAGAACGTGTGAGACCTACGCTGCCGCACATGGATTAAAATATAACGAAAAGAAATGTGAATACATGGTCTTTGAGGTCAGCGGCAAACGCCGTGGAGAGGGACCCGAGTTGCTTATTAACGGGTCACCAATTAATAGGGTGTCAACTTTTAAATACCTAGGGCATTGTCTTGCCGCTGACCTCAGGGACGATGTAGACATTGAGAGGGAGCGCAGGGCTCCAGCGGTCCGGAGTAATATGTTGTCCCTAAGATTTGCGCGGTGTACAGACCAAGTTAAAGTAACACTTTTTAAGGCTTACTGCCAAAGTTTGTACACGGGCAATCTATGGGTCAATTATACTAAGAGATCACTGGATGCCCTGCGCGTCCAATATAACAATGCTTTCAGGATGTTGTTGAGGCTGCCTCGATACTGTAACGCGTCGAATATGTTTGCACAAGCCCGCACCGACGGCTTCTATGCTATTGTACGCAAAAAAACTGCGTCGCTTCTGAGGAGAGTGAGGGGCAGTGAAAATAGCATCCTGAAAACTGTAGCCGAGAGCTTCGGCTCTCCGACTATACAGCAGTTTGTGCGGAGGTTGATTGTTACTAACAATAGGCAATAAGTTATATTTTGTATGTTACTAACACCATATGGATAATTGTGTCCGAAATAAAGCGATTCTATTCTATTCTATTTAACAAAGTTAAGAAAAGAATATAAGAAACCATATTTAGTTAAATAGTAATTTTATTGAATACCTTGTGTGAATAGTTAGTTGTACAATAAACAGATACCTAATTATTTAAATTATAAAACTAAAAGAAACCCTAAGCCTCTTGTGACGGGGTTCATGATGAAGTAGGACATTCAAGTTTTGAATAAGATAAAGGATCTCACGGAAAGGCGCGATGCGATGTTGAGACGCGATTCTGATGAACAATTTCCATGAGGTTTTAATAAAAACTGGTCTACTAGAGTCGCTTCGCACTGCCGCGTCACGCCTGTCTGCTGGAGCTTTAAGTAGGTAGTACTTACGCGCTGTTTTCCTCTAGCTGAGAATTCGCTACTAAATGTGTGTAATCCAGGTTGTTGAAAGTGAAGCTCACTATCGACGCTTCTGTAGGCTCGTCCATACAGGGGAACACGCGTCTTGCATACGTCGGATGCAGATTCATGGCCAGGTATGTGCTAAAAATAAAAACGAGTTAAGGCAAAGTGAAGTATAATATGGTTCATCTCACAAAATGTCTTTTTTTAATTTATTGATGTTACATTGTTATTGGAATTTCTAATTTATGTGCCATGTGTAAATAAGTGACGCGGGACTGGTCCTACACTCGTTTCTTATAAGAGAATACTCGTTAAAAGATGGTGTTTTGATTTATTTTCATTGCAAAAACTTTATAAAAAAAAAAAAAACAACAGACTTCTAAAACTTAGCTTGGTTTAGCTTTAATTTCGGAAGTCAGTGTCTTTGGTTTTGTCTTTTAGTTTTTTGCCACGACTTTTTGTAGGGTATTTTTACCGCTACCTCCTATGTTAATAACAGTGACAGGAAGTTATTCATCATCCACATAGACTGGGCGAAAAATACGTATTATTAAAACCACCTCAAAAACTTTCCAAGCAAAGTAAATAACTATTATATGGAACTACACCACGCTGGCTTCCTCTACCGAGCGAAAAAAGAATTTCCAAGATCGGTCCACGATTGATGAAAATATTGATGAATCCTCCATTTGGAAGTCAGTTAAAAATAAATTTACAACAATAAGTCTAAGGGCCTGTGCACACCACGTTTTTTAAACGCGTCGTTGACGCGCGTTTTAGAAACGTGCGTCGACGGTGCGCTTTTATCCTACAGAACAGACCGACTTGCGTGCGTATCGCGTCTGTATCGCTGCAAACGCGCGGCAACTGCGCGTTTAAAAAACGTGGTGTACACAGGCCCTAAGGGCCAGGTTTTTAAATCTTCAGATATTTATCTCAGGAATCATTAAAACAGTTTGATAACTGTAAGTAATAAAACATAACATCCTGCTTGTTTTCCCCAAGAGGTTAGTCAGAGGTGCACAGCCCATGACGGAGCACGAAGAGACCTCGGTGACGGTGGCCGCGGCTAGAGACGGTATTTTCAAAATATACCAACCGTGTCAGTGAGCGTTGCCGCTTAATCATAGACACTGACGACCCTTGACAATTCTAACAATGCCCGTGACAGTTAGTTGCGCTCATTTGCGTCAAATTAGGACACTAATATTATTTGTAAAGGCGTCTCTAGTCGTATCTCTAGTCTCTATGTACACCTACATTTTGTCAGTTATATTTAAGTACCATGTAATAAGGGACGAGCCTCTTGCCATCCATCAACAGGACACATAATATATCTAGAATCTGGATGGCTGCCAAGAAATTTCTGATGAGACACATTTATTCTTGAGATAAACGTTATCAGGCGATTGGAAATCGGTCTTAAATGAAATAAATATAATAGTATATTAATAAGTTATTACTCTTGATTGTATCGTCCCAAGTGGAGCCCAAGTCCACCGATCGCTAGTTGCCCAGTATACTCTATAACGACAAAATATGATGAAGCCAAAGACGATGGGAAAATGAGCAGTTCCTGTTCGTCGATATCAAAGTCAGCGTCTACGGCGTTTGCAGCTGAAAACACTCCTGCTCTCACTGATCTGATATCTAGGCCATCAATATGTAGGACTATAGGATCTTCCCTAGTTTCCGCGGTTAAGAGAACATCAAGAACAGCACGCCCGTCGAAAGAATCCCCGTTCACTGTTATTTCCAATGCATAACTCCGTACTGATTGACCAGGTCTGATATTTTGTCTGAACATAACGTCACGAGTTGCATTCACTGGCACTGCCACAAAAGTCACATTTTTGTTTTCAGCTGTTATTTCACTATGAGTTACGGCGAACCCTTCAATAGGTTCGATCACAACGGCAACGGGAGTTTCTGAATTTCTAAAACTGGCGTCTGTGTTAGTTAGGGAGTATATTTGCGGGTTTATTGGTAACGATTTTGTGAACACGTTAAAAAGTATTATCGATGAAAAGAAGATACACTTCCACTTGCACCTAGTCCGAACCATTTTTAATGGATTTTTAATGGCCGGTCACTTCACTCCCCACACTCCCATGCGTCGTGTCGCTGTACAGTCTTGGAAGAAATGGAACGGTGAGAAAGACACGAAAAAATTTAATCGTAAAACGTCTCTAGAGATATGAGATGATGCCGATAATGTCTCAACTAGGTTTAAAAAGATAAAATTGAAGATGGAATTTCAGTTTTGTTGGAAATTTCTATACTTATCGTTAAAATTGAGATAGTGCACACTGCCAGTGCGCAGAAAACTGCTTGTGATAGAATATTATTTATTAGACTCTCATTAGTCACCACAAAACACAAACTATGTAAAATCGGAATTGAATTTGAGAGAATATATTGTAATAAATTTAAACGTCTTAAGTAACTTATTTGTGTGTTTTCTTTATCTATCTATCAATGACGTGATTTTTCTTCCTAAATATTAAAAAAAAACACTTATAGATAGAGAATTTAATCACCAATATTAATTCATTCAAAATACTTCAAATTGTGAAACCCAAATACAACTGAGTATGGGCAAAATCCAAAGAATGGTCACGTATTTTAAAAACCACGATTGATCGATGACGTGGTTTAAATCCGCCGTCAAGATTACCGATTTTTACCTGCATCTTTCCTGATAGACGAGCGAACCAAACAGTTGGTTAAAGGTTAAATACTTTGAGAGGCGCATTGTGATTTTTAAAACAACGCCGATGAGCCACGGGCCGAGCCTGCCAGCTCACAATTACCCGATTTACGCAGATATTTCACGACGAGACCGCGGTAAAGCTCGCAGACTAGCCGATCTATTCTGTTGGAATCTCACTATGAAAACTTAAGTCAAGTGAGCTTGAAGTGTCAACCCCTAGCATCAGGTAAAATGGCAGCTTTTGGTAAAATGGCTAACTTTTCATGGTAATATTTTTACACATTATACCGGCTGAAGTGCGTCAGTTTTTTTTTCCCAAAGTTCACTTGTCCGATGAATGTTTGCCGAATGATCGTTTGACCGTTAGAACGAATGCCAGATGAAATATAGAGCAAAAAATAGGCTTACATTTATGAGGTCAGAACTTTTTGGGATAAAATAGTCACACACTGAATTGGCATGATTTTTTTAATTGGATGATTATTTTCTTAAGTTTGATTCTTTTAAACACTCCTGAGCCAGGCCTATTTGGTAGTTAGGCGTAGAAGACAAACTCCCAAATAAAGATTAGTAATAAAAAAAAAAAACATTTATTAGCAGGCATCGTAGGCCCATAAGCTTGTTAGTTTACAAGTAACTTAAAATAAATGTAATGCAGTGTGTAATGCAGCTAAGCCGTAACTGTTATTGTGGTAGATAACTCCATAGAATAAAAAATATAAAATAATACATACAATATATTTCTAATATCAGGATATTATAAAAGTAGTAGCCAGGGCTACTAAACTTATGATATGATGAAGCAGAAAAGGTTATAAAATATTTTTTTGCGCAGATGTACCGCTCTCACGTTCTGTCTCACACAGACATATGCTCGCTTAAACACCTTCAAAGGCACCATCACATGACCACACTCATTCATATAATAGCGTTTATTCTAGTTTTATTATTATTTTCTCTTATTTTCACGTTATTTGTTCTGTTATATTTTTTTTTTTACTCTTACATTTTTTTTAGTTTTTTTTGTATTGTGAATAACCCCATTTTTACTTTTTACAGAACATGTTTTTGAAATAATTGATTAAATGGTAAACCCTCCATATTGGTGGCCATGATACAGGCTTGCCTTATTTAGGACTAATGTAAAGCTCTTGTAATATTTTTAGCAATTAGGTTTTTTTTTCTAATAGATACCTAACAAGATTCACTAGTACCTAAAGTTTTGAACAACGATACGTTTCTAGTAATGACGAGAACATCCCTACAAACAATATTGCCCCGACATTCATACTCTAACCCTTTACCATTTCAAGATATAAGTCATTATACATTTTAGATTAGTTGTTCATTTTAGATTTACTTATTGTGAAAGTACGATGGGCAGTTATTCCGGTCAGTGCCTTTAAAAGTCGCTGCATACTTTCATTATATATAATTTAAGAACATATCCCTACCAGCAAACGAAGTGGTTGATAGTCATAATCATTCAGCCGCCTGCCATTCTGCATAAAGCGTACTGGACATAAGCTTCCCCCAAACATAACCAGAACGACCGCTCCTGTGCTGCCCGCATCCAGCAAATGCGGCCAGGTCATTGATCTATCTTGGGGGCCATCCACGCTGCGATGTCACGGTGTTTGACAACCAAAATAAACCGTAGTATGAATTAATCATTACAGTCTAAACTCTATATTATTTTGTTCGTCAGTAACTGCTTTATACTATAACGAAAAATGAAGAATAAATACTTTATATAAAATAACCACCGTCTAAATACACCTAAGTACGCTCTACTATACATGAAAATTAATTAAATAAATAAAAAATACTCACTTGTCCCCATAATGTCCTGCGTATAACCCTTTGCCAGCCACTGCCAGAGATCCCGTATATTCAATTATAAACGTGTAAGATGTGGCAAGGAATCCAGGGTCTATCTCTATAAGACCTTCGTCTTCATCAACATTGTAATTAGCTACATGGAGATTGGATCCTCCAAGTATGGAGAACATTACAGAGCTTACATCCAAATCAGCCATGTAGAACATGACTGGATCTTCTCTTGTTGTGGCATCAGTTATAGACACCGAGATTATTGCTTTTCCACTAAATGTGTCTCCATCAACATCAGCGTCAATTTCTACAGCATATGAAATAATAGAAATCCCAGGACGAATTTGATTCAGGAAAACTCCATCATTTCTGAATTGCTCAGTTAAATTAACCACTTTTATGTTTTCTGCTACTGCTATTTCTGTAGCATATGCAGAAATTTCTTCAGTTTTCACATGATTAATATCAACAGGCTTACTTAAAACTAACACTATTGTGATTAGAAACACGAAACTAAATAAACCCATTTTGGCTACACTTTAGATGGTAATTTTTCATCGAATTTACGCAAATGCGTTTACTTCGATGACCTATAAATAACTGATCAGATTTTTCTTAAACTAGAATTGTGTAAAATTGATTCTTACGTTGTAAGGGCATTGAAAACCCGAAGATAAAATATTTACAGTGCGTTGCAAAATTAGTAACCTACTTGAATAGTGAGCGTCAATTTTTTTCCACAGATTTTTTTGTTAACTCACTTGACTATAAAAAGGTAAGTTGATTATTTTATGTTACTGTATAAAATGTTCACTTCACGACTGTTACATTTTAGGCTATACTTATCTCTGGGACCGAAGAAATACCGAAAAATACTCCACATCGATTATAGCTTAATTTACGTTCAGCGCTTTTAACGTTATTTTACACTGATTATTTGGAGATAATAATATTGTAGTACTAATAAAGCTTTTTCCCACTTAGTTATATAGTCTCTTAGTACAGTCAGCCTCAAAAAGATGTATTCATCGACAAGTATTCATTTGATTGTCTACAATAATACTGTATCAATGTGTAGCTATAATTACGTAGGTACCACTGTGTAATATATTTTGTGACTACACATTGATATAGAATTAAAGAAATAAAATGAAAAAAAATAATATCATTGTTACGATAATTTGCGCCTCAACTGTACAGACGTCATATCATCGTGTCTATCCATTTTGGATTATCTTTCTTGAGCAATGTAGTTTTAGATTACAGAGCTC
This sequence comes from Tiliacea aurago, assembly GCA_948098905.1. Classification (NCBI taxonomy): domain Eukaryota; kingdom Metazoa; phylum Arthropoda; class Insecta; order Lepidoptera; family Noctuidae; genus Tiliacea; species Tiliacea aurago. The sequence continues at coordinate 24,772,397 of OX402582.1, forward strand.
CAAGATGATTCCTGACTCATCTTGGAGCTCTGTAATCTAAACTGCCGTTGGAAGTTTTCAAGTGCTTGGATAGATTGGACTTACCTATGATGCATTATGTTTGAGGAGGGTCTGATGTATGATGCATTTGTGAATGAGCAATCGATCCACATCTTTTGTTTAGAGCCGAGAGTGATTGATCCTATATTATTAAGCTTATATGTGTTAGCTGTTATACCCGTACCGACTTTAAAAATCGGATAACTATGAAAATACTTGGTGTTGGAATAAAAAAAAACAACTTTACAAAATAATTTTTATTGTAACAAACATTGATGTCAATAGCGTAAAAAAACTTTAAGAACTAGTATGTCAGTATAAAATATCTAATAGTAGATATACCTATTTAGTTTTAAAAAACACTTATTTTAATTACAACCTTGGTTTCATCTATATCAGCTCGAGCAAATATCAATCGGTTAAGTAAATTCAAAATTTTACTAGCACAAAATAGTTTTGTCTTCTAAAGGTTTTAATTTTATACTTACAGGCCCTGAGTACTCTCAATAAGAGTCACTGGGTCAAGTACCCGCGAATTGACCGCTTAAACTATAAGTTTACATTCAACATGTTTAAAAAAATGTGTTTATCATAATTATTTGATTCTAAAAAAATTACTAGTGTGAATTCTTTATAAAAGTTAAGCAAAATAACAAAAATTAAGTTCAGTTCAAGCCTAAATACTAACAGTCACAAGCAGCCATTATCTCTACACAAAGGGCAATGGTTTTTTAACATAAATAAATAATAAAACTGGTAAAAATATTGATCTAGTAATTTTCAACAAAGAAATCTCCGAAAATAAAGAAGTCAAACACAAAGTAGATGGCAAAGATAAACTTATTAATAATTGGAATTTGTGACTACAATGGACATTAGAACAATGAGGCCAGATACTAGGGCTGGAGCACTGCTTGTTCCATAGTTGGTTAGAAGCCAAGATTCCACAATCGCGGCATTTTGAGTACTCCATGTAATGGAGGCTGCGATGTTCTCTCTGATGCCACTGATTGAAGCCAACTCACCAGCCGTCAATATGTTTTGGTGACGGTCAAACAATTCGTCGATCTGTGGAAAAGTAAAAGAAAAATTCAAGTATACGTAAAATAGATACTTGAGTGACGACAGATTACATAAGATTTTATTTAAAGAAACAACTATAGCTCCCACCCGCATTTATATTTATTTGGATACGAATCTGAAGACTGGCTTTTTCTGCTATCCATCTTCTTCCCCATCGTCGTGTTGATGAATAATCTAGCTTTATCATCATCATCTCAGTGTATGGATCTCGTATTGACGCATTCCAGTTTTTCATCATAAAATCTTCCACACAACCCATTCAACTTTTCACATTGACATTCATTCTTAGCCCGTTAGCTGCCACTGACGCTTGTAGAGACAGTTAATACTTTTCCATTAATTACTAATACGGCCTTGATTTTTTTAACTACCTTAAAAACTTCAAAAAACACCATCAATCCAAGTTATCCATTTGTGTAATACCTATGAATCTACGTGATCATTCTTCATTTCAGTCCAAAGACGTCCACTGCTGGACATAGGCCTACCCCAAAGGGTGCGGTTTGTCGTAATCGCCACGCTTGGCAGGTGGGTTGGCGATCGCAGTACGATGTTAAAATGCATAGAGAACGCTGCTGCCTATTGTCTAGTAAGAATCTTAGTCACTTTTTACGACACCCATGGGAAAACATAGGATGATGCTATTCTTTACGTCGGGCCCCTCACGGTACTACTGTTGTATCGTACGTACCTTTTCGTAATGTGCTTGGCTTGTAAGTCTCCTGGAGAAAGCATTCAAGATGTTGGTTGTTCCAGTCAGACCTTGCACTCTGTAAAAAAGATATAAGTTTAATCTGATGATTCTGATGATGATCTACACTTCTTTAGAAGTAATTGATATGATATTTTATAACCTAAGTTTCTCGAACACTGAATTGTATTTTATCATTTAATTAAATAAAGCGTGTACATGAATAGGTAAAATATTGTCAAATACCTCTTAGGACACTTCTTAAAATGTTTTAAACGGTTGAGCACTATAGTATGTCTATAATTACTCTGTCAGCAATGCCTAAAGGTAAAATTTGGTGTAGTAGAAGTGCTTCCTCGAATAAATTTTTCAACTTTATAATTTGTAACATATATACGTTTTTACCTTGGTTGGATTTCAGCAAAGTGTTCAATGGCAAAGTCTAGGGCTGCCTCCGTACTGCTGGGGCCTGCGTTGGTGACTGAAACCAAGATGGTATGTCTGTCCTGCTCTCTCACTGGAGATTGGTCGCTTATAACCTGGTTCAAGTAGCTGATGGACAGAAAAAAACAATTATTAGATCAATCAATAGGCTGGAACTGTCTATCGGACTGTGTACACAATGTTCCAAAATATGCGTAAAATAGACAATTTATGATTCCTAAAAAGCATTTATTTTTATTTATTTACTAGCGACCCGCTCCTGCTTCGCATGGTTTTTAAAACTTGGCAAAACATCGAGATTTGTTTATCATAACGAATGTAAGTATAATTAGAAAGAAAAGAAAGAAAGAATTTATTTAGCACAGACTAAAAGGCACACAATTAGACAGATTCTCATTGTTCGTCAGATAATCGAAAAGGCACGATAATTCAACAAGCCACCCTTCATATGCTTTGTTGTTTTCTCAAAAGCATTCGACTCCGTGAACAACCTTACCGTGCCAACCTTGTGGAAGACGCAATTGGAAATGGGCACATCAAAACACCTTTTGCACCTTTTTAGAGAACCCTGCAAAGGAGGAACAGCATCAGGACGAACAGACGACCACATTTCGGATAGCTTACATCCCAGTGCAGGTGTCCATCAGGGATGTATTTTATCGCCACTCCTATTCAACATCTACACGGAGCTCACTATGCGCATCACCCTCGACGACTGGACAGATGGTGGTGCAATTTGTGGCTACAAAATTGTTAACCTACGCTATGCTGATGACCTTGTTTGCGACTAGCGTTGAACACATGAAAGAACTACTCCCTTAAGATGGAGCGTGTGAGTCTTACGATTAGATTGAGGATTAATCACAGTAAGACCAAGATGATGTTTGTGGACCGTAGCAATAACAACTCGCCAGACATGATACATATGCGCAATGCATACTGCGACGAAGTTCAATCCTACCTATCCTTCCTACCTGCCCTATCCAATTCTATCTTGGCTGTGATCGCAAATAATGGAAGCTGGTTGAAGTGAAACGGCGTTTGGCTGTGGCTAGAAGGACAATGGATAAGCTATAAAAAAGGAGGAATCGCAACATAACTAAAGCCACTAACATCAGGCTCGTTCGTACACACAAATTCTCCATATTTATGTTACGCAGCTAAGACGTGGAAATTACGAGAACTAGAAAAGAAAAACATGCTATAGAAATGTGGTGCTGAAGAAGAATGCTTGGGGTATCATGGACAGTATTTAGCATAAACGTGTCCATAATCCAAGAACTCGGCATCATACAGCATCTATCAGTACTAGTACAGTCTCGAATACTGAAGTTCTTGGGTCATGTTTCCAGTCGGAATAATGACTCCATAGAGCATCTAGTAGTGCAGGGCAGAGTCGAAGGTAATAGGCCACGCAGGAGGCCACCGATGAGGTGGACCGATCATATTAAATCCATTGTTGGAGGCCTTGTAAGTGAATGTGCCAGACTGTCATCTAACAGAACCAGATGGAGTGAGATCGCAAGGCGGGTAACGACTACACCTTCGATTGTACACAGTTTATCGTGACCAAGTCCACGAGAAGAAGAAGATGATTATACACATACACTTTCCGGAATAAAATCTCTAAATGATGTTGAAAGCCGCATCAAAATCCGTTGCGTAGCTTAGAAGAAGAACGCGGTTACATAGGCAGACACGAAAAACGACTTTCATTTATAATAAAATATGTATAGACATAGACAGATTTAATAAGGATCTCCCAAAAACATAAATATTCATTTAATTAGCAACGAAGCGGTACCTCCTTTAATCTGTGACTCATGTAAAATATTGGTATCCAGCTACATCCGGTTAGACTGGCAGCCGAAATGATAAGGCAGATGATGAAATGAAATATTTATCTCCGTAAGTAAATCATATTGACACTTTTACACACGTTAATTTCTGTTCACTGAAGTTTAAAAGTGCCGACGCCACTTTCTATTCTTCTGAATTAAATTAAATTAAGTAGACTTGTCAATAATTTCGAAACATTCGATTCTATTGTATCGGTATACGAAACACTTTAATCTTAACTGCATTATCAGATTTCCTTTAAAGATAAGCTCGAGTATTGCTTAACTTTATGCTACCGATGGTAAAGTTTTCGATGTATCTTATGTGCAAACTGCCTTATCTAGTGTTGGTCATAATCTTTTAGTATCTGCATGATAAACTGTTAGATATCGTTTTCGGTTTTTTCTGTGATATAGGTATCTTTAGCTTTATTTCATTTGACCATTCGTTAGTTTAGATTAGTTTTAGAGTAGTTATATTGGTACATGGAATAGCCCAAGAGCATGTAAAACTATCTGTACCTTCAATAAAAAAACTAATGTGTAATGAGGATCGCGATGTCATTATTCATCTCCACAGTTTCACACGACAAACTACCAACCCAAACCTTAATGTAGACTAGTCATACTCGTATGTATATACAACATTAGTTTTAGTATATGCGAAACCCGAAACACGTGCCTAGTATATTTATGTAAAAAATCTATGTTCAAAATTGTAAAACTGTATCATGAAAAATTATAATATATATTTTGTTAGCCTGCGCTGGCCCATTCTTGGGCAAGGGCCTCCTTCCACTCCTTCCATTATTCACGAGCCCACGCGTCCTCCTTCCAGTTTTGGCGAGATCTGCCCAGTTCATCCCGTGATGTACGTGGCCTGTTGCCTCACTGTCCCAAGCAACAGTTATGTGCTATCTAGGCCCACAATGGGCCCACACTACATCAGTCATGCGGCAGATATGTCCTCTGAGTAGGACATATCTGCCGCATGACTGATGTAGTGTACCATTTAAGTCGGGCAGCGTTTTGAGCCACGTCAGCTATCTTTGTTTTGGAGTGCAGTATTCTGTTTCGAACACAATCCGTTAATACAACACCTAGTTTATTGCGCTCCATTGCTCGTTGGCAGACCTTGAGACCTTGGACGTTTGGATAGTAGTCATAGACCAAGTCTGTGCAGCATAAGATATAAACTCATATTACTAAAATTAAAGTTTATGCCCTTGGCGTATTTGCTTTAATATTTGCGTTACTTGATCAAAACAAAATATACCCTATGCGTCAGTAATAAAGTAAATTTTGTATTCATGAAATAACACGAGAATTCGCACAAATACGCGAAATGCAGTGCCAACATTACAAAGTAAAAAGCCACTTACAAAGCACGCCTCTCTTCATTAGAAGTGCATCCAAGAGCGTTCAGCAAGATGGATTGTTCACTGGAGTCTTGGCTGGCCAGGTATAAGTCCCAGAGGAAGTTGAAGTTCTCCACGCTACCTCCTCGGAGACCGGAGCAGTAGACCAGGGTTTGGATGTCAGGGTTAAGACGCACAGCTGGATAGGAATTTAAAGATGATTAGACAAGTTTTTGAATTAAAAGAGTGTCCGTGAAGGTTCTTGCCCGTTGAACCTCATTATGGTCTGGAATGGGCAACTAGGTTCGCTTTTCTGTCTGACCGACTTCTTTGACAATTCGAAAGTGCCTGTATATGCATACATGCATGCATAATTAGCCTATAATGTTCCTACTGCTGGGACACAGACCTGGCTGACCAGGCTGAAATCTATCACGTGGGCCCAGTGCAGGTTGTTAGATGTCACATCTTCGAATTTTTGGTTTTAGGACATGCCGATATCCTTACGATGTTTTCCTTCCCCGTTTTGAGAGCAGCGGTGATGAAATTATTTAAACAAATTAAAAGGCCTGGCTGGGTTCGCACTCATCATCTACAACTCGTAAGTCGGGGCCGTTACCCCTAGGCCACCACTGCTCCTGCCTGTATATGGTTTAATTGATATTAATGCTTTGAGTCTGAGTTTGACTTTAGGTCGTAATAATAATTTTAAAGGGCAAGTTTAAGGACTTTGTGGGTTTTATAGTCATTTAAAAAAATCCTACGATTAAGATGCTCGTGTTCAACAAATGTGGAAGATTTTCGAGTTTCTTGAATATAATTTAGGTAATTTAACCCTAGTATTTGAAAAGAAATTGCAAAACCAACTGCTACCAAAACTTTAACATATTTATTGTAGTCTTAATATTTTGAAGACGCATTCAACTACATCTCAACCTCAGATAGGTATTAAAGTAATTAAGAGACTGGTTCTAAGAAAGTAATAGGAATGGATGATAGAGTGACGGCTAACAAGCGAGGATGGAGCAAAAAACATGTTGTGCCGACCCTAACTAACATGGGACAAGAGCAGGAAGATGATATGAGACTAGAACTGCGAGGGGTTTCATTTTGACAGATCAATGACATTCATTCCGTTATTTACGTTGTTGAGCAGATAAATTTTTCGAACTTAAGAGAAGCAATGGATTATCAATAAACTTCAAAATCATTCAGATTGTGATTGATAGTGTATTGCCCTCTTTGTTTCGTACAAATACTCACTCGGGTTATTTCTGAAACTTTCAAGTCTCTCTTGAGCCTTTTCGATGCAGTCAGGATTGCCGTGACGGCAGTTCAGATCTAGAATGATGTTCCTGTGATAAGGAGTCACGTATTCCTCACCAGCTGTTACATCGAAGCCAAGTTCTTCGTATAGAGACGAAGAGAGGTGTAGTACGTATTGCTGAAAAGCGAAAAAAGATTTAAGATTTACCGAAAGGTGTGTTCAATAGAATTATATCTTCATACAAAATATATAAAACTCGTTAGTCTAGTGATGGCGAGCTAGCCCATTGAGATTTGGGTCAGAAATTTAAGATTCATAGCCTGGGCAAAGTTTAATTGAGTTTTTCCAATAGAACATTTTTTGTAACTGCTCGCAGCCAAAATTTGTGCTCGGTTAATAGAAATAAGCTCAAGCCCTATTACATTGGACAATATAATTGACAAATGGTGACTCTACTTGACACCTCTAACTTTACTAGAGTACTTTACTTTACAAACTTGTGTTTCCCAGAAGGGTGGGTCCTTCTGGGAAACACAAGTTTGTAAAGTACTCAAGAAAAAATCTTTTTTTATTGTCATAGTCTTCTGTGTCTATGGAAATTTAAATAGACTCGGCCCAGAATTCGGGTACGTTTTTGATGCCATCAGTAGTGTCCATCAGTTTCTGTAACGTGCTGATGACAAGACTCGCAGGATACGATATTAAGTGTTCCATCGTTTGTTTGTTCATATTGTTACACCCTTACGGGTTTTGTATATATGAATGATATAAAAAAGTAACTGCCTTTTACCTGGAATAGGTCGTACACAGAAGAAGCACTGAGTACGGAATCGAGGTATGTAAACGCAGGGTTGATGGCTCCCCAGGGAATGTAGTCCTTCTCCTTGTCCAGGTAGCTTGACACGCGGAAGGCATACTCGTAGTTCTGTTAATAGAAATATAATTTATTAATCATAACGATAAGTCAAATGGTCATTCAAATAAACGATCATACTAAACCTTACAACTGCGCAAAAAAAAAACTTACAAATTTGAGAAAAGACCTGTTTCATAGCGAATGGTTTCGAGAATATCATGTTCCATACACTATAAAACTTATATCAACACTTTAAGAGAACATTGCTTTTAAATCTTGCGTATGTGTAACGTACCTATTAATGTCTGTGAATGTACAAACAGCTTCAGCTCCGAAGTTACATTTTGATTCAATCGATATTAAAAAAAAAAAAAAAACTATAAAACAGCTTAATATTTTCGACTTCAATTTAAATATGCTGCAACACTAGGTACTAGTAATTCAAACTCATTAGTGCTTTTACGTTCCTGTTTATCTTACACTATGACGAATAGGCAGTAATAAGCAGAAACGATGCTTCATGAACTTCTTATTATGTACCAACTTAGTACTTATGCTGTGAATATCTACTTATACCTACCTTGATTTCTATCATTACCTCTATCCGTGTATGCATTAAGACTCGATTCAAAAGGCAGTATCAATAAAAAAGCTTTGTTCTCTCTTTTCATTTCAATTCCATCCGATGTTCTAACAAAACACCGAAATACGTTACAGACTTGTAGATTCATTTGTATTAACAAAATGCCTTCGTTCATCTAAAGTGTAATTCGGATCCTCAAAGCTCCGTATATTGAATATCTCAGTGCATCTTGTATTTACATAGAAGCATCTATTGGGAATATGCTACGATTCCTTCGGTCCGTTAATCGAAATCTGTATGGATGTTGGATATTTGCGTTATGGATGGAAAATCTCGGATTTTTCGAATTGTCTGCTTACTAAAGATTCCGTTTCGGATTCGGAAAGAATAAAGGGGATTGTGTGATGCAAAATACATTAGTCATCACATAAAAAAGAACTGCTTGGCTATAGACAAATAAAAACTCAAACTAAAACATTAAATATCTTATGACTTTACCTTAATGCCTTTGCCCTGCAGTGCTATTATTATTTTTAAATACTTACAAGCGATCCATCTATGAAGGCATAAACAAAACAAAAAAGAATTTAGATGAGAATCGTAAAGATGATTCTTAAATTAATTACCTATCTACACATTATAAAACTTCACTAGTTACGTTATGAGTCAAGAATATTTAAAGACCTCTGCTCCAACTTTGAGACAAGAACAAAACCCACAGCGAAGGCATAGTTTCTCATAAAAACTTGGTCAATGCTCTCAGACTCGTTCAATTTGTATAGCATAAGTTGCAGCGGGCTGAAGCAGTATCTCGTTACTATTCTGTTCAGACCAGCAGTTAATATTGCAAGCCTCAATCCTGTTTTATTCCACTCCAATTATCGCGGCGAATTGAAATACCTTTTGTGTGCACTCGAGATAAAGTTTAAAAGGAGAATGCAATTTTTAAAGAACTTTTTTCATATTCGCTGTGGTTTATTAAAATTGGGTCATAGTTTTAAGGCTCATGCAGATTGGTGCGACAGGCAGCGCGACGCGTATCACGCCAGTCTGCATTACCCTTTATACATCATACACGAATTAATTATTCTAAAAGTACAGATGCATTTACTAATTGCGTGTAGGTATACAAGCATGCCAAGCTTACCTTAGCTTAGGTTGGGGTAATCGATAATTAGAGACGTCAGTACCAACATAGTAAAGGTTCTATTTACTGACGAATTATACTCTATAAAGTAGTTTTTGTGTACTAATAACACAAAAATACAACATCGACGTGCAAACCGTAACAATTCAGCACATGATTCCAGACGTTTACTAATCAAGGTTGCAAGCATGGTTGTGATGCTGTACGGTATATGCAATGAAAATTTTAATTGTACTGAGCTCTCGAATAGTGTTACGTAGTACTTAGAACTGTTATTCGGCGGGAGGTGCGCGCACCTCAACTATTTTACACTGCACGATGTAGAACGAAGGCTGGGGTGCGAGCCCCTCTCCGCCGACTTTAAGAAACCTAACACACATTTCATTGATTTTGACAATCTAACTTCAAAAAATGGTTTCACAATCTCTTGCAAGTCGCCTATAAGACGGATGCTCTTGTCATTCGCTTCTTTAAATTCGTAGGTTTTTCTTCTAAATTATGTAAAAAAAAAAAAATGGTTTAAACATGCGTTCGTTTTCATACACCGATATCACTTCGTGGACAATAGTGTGAGTTATACGTTTAGTCGACTGTAATAAAACGACTTTTTGTAAATGCTGTAATGTTTATCTGTTTTTTGTCCCAAAAAATAAAATAAAATATATGATTCTAGAGCCAAAAAAAAAAATATAAAAAAAATGGTACGTATAAAGTTTTCGTCGGTTATCAAAAAAATAAATTGCTGTTTCATAGAAAAGTTAAATACATACGTGGTTAAAACGTATGCAACAGCATTTTTTTTAATATCGAAGATTTCATGTCAAGGGGGTTTAGAATCACGTCCTGAATCCATGGTAACAGATTGCACGTCGATATCCCAGCCATTCTGTATAGTGTCTAAAATTATTTTTAAAAAGAAAGGAATCCTCTCTGTCTCCTTAATAAATCTGGTCTTACCAAACGTCCATTCCTGGCCAAGTTGAAGGCATCGTCCAAGATCTGTGCACGGTTCAGTACGTGGATAACCTCGTGGGTGTTGTTGAGGACATTGGCTAAGGCGGCCCAGTTTTGGGTGTCGTAGTTAACTCTGTAGTAACCTGAGGAAGAAGAATAAATGTTATAATTATACTTAATAATAATTAAATTCTTTATTGAGAGTAACTCATGAGACTCATATAGTGTTAGTAACAATAAAATAAACTAACAACTATGTTATGATACAATTACAAAAACACACACAACAATATAATCACTGCTTCAGCATTCCAGCTGAAATACTGGAGCAACGACTTACAATAGAGCAGTCCAGCCTGTCAGCAATAACTTCCAGGATGCTGTTCAAACTGGTTCTTACCCATAATAGATACTTACTCTTACGTCCGCGTGCAAGTGCTAGTCACCGCCTGAGGTATGCAAGCGGTGAGACTGGGAAGGGCGTGATTGACAAGATTGGCAAACTAATGGCCATTTTAACCATCGTTCCTTAAATTTAGGGAGGCACCTAAGAAATTTAAAGTGTTAGTTTCGTTTTCACCATCACATAAGGGACACACACCTATGGTCCTAAGGGGTCCCTTAAAAATAGGGGCCCGATACTTGGCATCTTAGCGCTAAGTGACACTTTATTTGTTGTTGAATGAGAATAGTTGAGACGAAATGGAAGATTTTATTGACAGTTTAGAAGCTATCGAAACTGTAGATTTAGTAACGAATCAAAGTTTATTCAAACGGCCATATATTTATCGCGAAGGACTGGATTTTTTCACGAAATATGACAACGAGGACTTCTTCAAAATATTTAGGTTATCCAAGGCCAGTGTGTTATTTTTGTTAGAAAAAATAGAACACTATTTAGAATATACAGATGACAGATGTTTTTTTTTTAGCTCTAATATTTACCTACAAAGTATTTTACTTGTTTACTACTATTTGTTTTAAAATGTTGTGTTTCAAACACACTACTTACATAATACACTGATGATATTACGACTCGCAATACCAATTTTTTATGTATTTAATATTTGCAGGAATAAGTCAGTACAATATGAGTTGGATTTGACTTAAAAAACAATAGTTTTTTTTTTCAAAATTCTATTAATTTTATTGCGAAACCATTTAGGTTCCTAGACGCATGGCCCTACGACGCACCGTTTCCGAGATATGGGCCTTACATTTTTTATTTTATATAAAACGATCTATATTTCGAAAATGGTAGCTCACATGAAAATCTTTTCTGGAAATAAATTGTTGCTCTAGTCGAAAACCATGAGGTGGTGTAAAAAAAACCCAGCAAAATCGTACAATTTTACATTAATCTACATCGGACTCCCGAATTAAAAAAAAAACTGTCTCTTATGTACCGTGTGTCCATACGTAGGACCCCTTTTATCTGGTGAAAACTAAATTAGGTAAGGGGCTGATTTAAGGAGTCTCTTAGATTAAGAGACCCTTAGTAAGGAGGGGTTTGAGGGAACGATGGTGAAAACGGCCATAAGGCCGGTATTACAGAACGTCACTCAATACTCAAGCATTACTTAAAACTAGATTCAAGCCATTTGATTGGTTGAAACTAGTTTTAAGTAATGCTTGAATATTGAGTGACGTTCTGTAATATGGGCCAAAGTTAGCTTGGACTTTGTCTACCTCCCCCGTCTACCGCTTACATACCTCAGGCGGTGACTGGCACGTGCGGGCGGACCATATACGGAACACGATAAGAGACTGCTTTATAAAAACTTGCAATATCATTAATATTATGCTGTGTCATAGTACGCCATTTTTATCATCTTTCAGTTTGTTACGAGTCGATTGGTAAAAAGAAAAAGTTTATTGCGTACATATTTTGCTCTAATAATAAGCTTACCTGACTATGTTATTTCCTGTTAGCCACCGCTTAATCATGCCCAATCTCATAGTTTTCGACTTGTTTGATATATTTGTTTCTTTTTATGTATATTTAATAATAATAAATATGTTTTTTATTCACAAAACATAAACTTTGACAATAACACAGAAGGGTAAACAGACTTGAGTAAAATTACACAATTATTGGATGCAAAAGGTAGGTAGTGACTGCAATGAGGTCGAAAGTCCAATAAGAATAGGTACCCTGGCCCCCAAACTAGGAAAATCCGGCTTCGACATTCCGCTTTAGTTCCAAAATTTTTGTCATTTACACAGTTTTCATAATAGGTACAGTCAGCAACAACACAATTCGTTTCATACGTCTTAACTTTTAAGCAATAAATATTAATTTGAAATCGGAAAAGTAAAGAAGTAGGAAAGAATATTCTTAGTTAGGTACCTAATAGATTAAATGCTAAAAAGCAGATAATTGAATCATACATACATAAACTCACGCTTTCTTTCCATGCGGGTAGGCAGAAACTATAGAATCATTTTGTCAATTTAGATGGTGAGTAAAAATAGCAGTATTAATCGACTTTTAATGCTGACCGTGCCTTATCTGAATTATTTACTGTGACTTACCAGTTTGCTGTTTATTGATAATGTACCAATTAGCGGCCGACAATCCGGGAATATCGTAGGACCTGGCTGGGAAGTTTGGAGGCACCCAAGCTTGAGGTCTGGTGTCTGAGAAGTCAGGGTCGGTAGACAGCACCACGTTGACGGGCACGTGCCAACGGTCGTTGGATCGCAGAGTATTGTCTGTGAGGTAGCGGACCTGAGGACAAAAATAGAAGTTGAGGATTGGTTAAAAAAAATTGCTCTTAAAGCGTAGTCATGTTCTTCAGAGCTCTTTTATTTCCAAAAATTTCCGAAACCCAAATTTAAATCCACGATGAAAGATTTAAAAACAAAAATAAAATGTTTTAATATCAGTCAACCACAATGTGAAAGGCAAAAACTTAGAATTAACTCTAGTCTACCTAGAGGTTAACGAATGTAGCTAAAAACTGATTTACACGGTGCGATTTAAGACGGAAATATATGCCAGTGACCTTGCGTGTTCTGTACTGAGACTAGACGCAACGCGTCGTACGTTCAGCCAGTAATAGGACTCGCCCATCAAGGAGCGCTGTCCCCAATTTGACGCATTATTAATTTATTATACACAAAACAAAAGGCATATTAATAAAATGCGTATACTAAAAGATCAATGGTTAAATTATCTTTAAATTGGTGAAGGTTTCAGAAAAATACGCTTGGTAGATTTTGCACCATTCTCAGTTTTTTATCCGCGTTAGACATAACTTTACAAATTAATTTCACTATGTAATATAAACATAATATAAAATATTCACATATTAAGTTATTGAGAAAATGCTCTAATGTATCATATATTTTTTTCAAAATATTAACACTACTCGTTTAGACGTGATCTTCAGTATAAAATCATGAAAAGTTATAATTTAATATAATACGCCCCTTAATACATATAATAAGAACGGCTCTGAAATTGCATCCGTTGCGGAGCGGCGGCACCTTTATTTCCATAACTTTATTCAACAAGTTTTCAAGGTGTGATTTCATAAAGTAGTATTCCTTGTTCTGAAGTTATTAATACGTTTGCAACTAGTTGAAATTCTCCTTAACTTATAAAGGAGCATTACGCTAACTTAGACTACGAATAGTTCTCCTGATCAACAGAAAATACTGCATAGCTATTCATAACCATTCGTCAGATTGACGAACCGAAAATGATACATTTTCAATTACTAATTGGCTGTGCCCCCGACAGCGGAAGAATGGCTGTCATCTTCTCGATTTATGGCTGATTTTTCAATAATCAGATAACTCCTAACTGAAGAATCAATATTTCAATTTGGCAGCTTTTATAGAAAATATGTATCTTAATTTATTCTTCTGACTATTGAAAAATCAGCCCTAAGCTTGACAAAAATGTTGGATTTTGATTTGTGACCAGCCTTTCGTGGACTCTTTTTATAACGATAGCGGTGCGCGTCTCTGGTGCGCAGAGTGCGGGGCAGCGCCAATACCATACTGGTGATGATCGCCAACAGACTGGATTGCCTTTATATCCGGCAATGCTGTAGCAGACATATTGTTACCTTGTGGGGCGTTTTTGTTTGTGCTTGTTATTTTGTCTGTGCTTGTTATCTTGTCTGTGCTTGTTATCCTGTCTGTATCCTTTTTATGTATCTAATTGTATATGAGTCTTGTTACTTGAAATAAACTTTATTTTTATTTTTTATAACATTGATTGATGTTCGATACGCTTTCATGTGAATACTTTTTCACAAAAATTGTTAGTGTACGACATATGGAACAAATTCTAAAACAAATAAGTTTTTTTTTCGAGGCTTGATTTTATCGAACCTGCACAAAAACGAAACAGAAACGATGTTTCTCCTTCAAATAATTTGAAATCTTGAATCTGTGCGGAAACTACTGCAATGGCACATAACTCGTTATCCGTAATAAGCTCGGATAAAACAAAGCCTGCATAATCAGCTCCGCACAGATCCTCCCTCGCCTCTCCAGAGAACATTGTTACTTATGCATTATTACGAATAAGTACGAGTACTGCATGCCTAGGAATCTGTTCTAGAATTACTTATTTCTTAGCAAAAGGCTTGTCATATATAGAAAGTCGCAGGGAATTGAATAATTGTAAGCTTCCAAGCAAAAGGGTCCAACTCTCGCCATTTAGTTTCCGAGATGTACGCAGTTTTTAAAGTTGGGTGAAAAGGTTGCATTTAGCGATTTTAATTGATTATTAATTAATGCTCAATTATGTACAAGTTCTTACCATAGTATACTATAGTAAATTATGATTTGTTTCTAGGTACTTACCAGAAGAGAAAAGTTAAGTAAAAAGGTACCAGTAGTAGCGGCAAATCAAATTTGAAAATGCTTTTTCTCAAATGAAGCTTTTTCAAAGTTTCAACTTCAAATGTCTAATAAAAAAAAATGTGCCAGTTTTTGAATATTTTTTTAATCCTTATTATCAATTTACTATTCTAGACACCGAATCTAGTCTTAACTCAATACCCCTCAACAGGACCATTTTTGCTTTGACGCCCACAATTGTATTTAGGAAAAAAATATTGAGTAAAATACAGTAACTACCGCTTTCAGAAAAACATCACAAAAAACCCAGAATCAGAACTTATAATAGCTTCTGTGATTGAAAAACAATAGGCAGTTAAATTTCTTGACATGAGTTCGACAGTCTGTTAACTTTTTTGTGTTTATTTTCTTTTCAGAAACCGATGTAAAACTCTTCATTTGAATGATAAAATGAACTCCTAAAATTTACATGTGATCCACAGACCCAAATGAACAACTACAAATGCACACACATTTTTCCATAGACCCGTATGCAAAAACTATATACGTATAATTATACGTATGCCACCTACAACGATTCTTAAATACTCCTTTTGCTTCGTTTACGTTAATATATTACATCTGGTCATACAAGCACCTGACCTTTTTGAAGAAAGTCACAAGCACACACCTTTGCCTACAAATACTTCTTAACACGTTACAATCTACGACACATTAATATAAATGCAAAGTAATTGCGTGCCATAGCTTAGGGGTGGATTCAGTATCGGAAACCAGGAGGAACCCAGGAAAAAAATATATAAACAAAAAAAATTTACATAAAAAAAACCATAAAAATAAGTCTCTTCGTACTTTAACGGTCCGTCAAATAAAATAATTTTAATTCTAAACGATTGCTATTTTAAGTTAGTAGGTACTAAATTAGGTTGATCTTGCAATTTTTTTTTCCTGGGTTCCTTTATCGATACTGAACCTACCCCTAAGCTATGACACGCAGTCTCTTTAACACCCTGTATTAATACGTGAAGCGAAAACTTTGCACCCCTTTTTACAAAAATTACACGGGTATAGGAGTATGAAATTTGGCACAGTTTTTAAAGTTTATATGGAGGAGGAGTGCAGAAAACTAATATTTTTGTATATTAAGCGTTAAAAAATCATAAAAAAACATTACACACACTACCATGCGTTTGACACACAACAGTCACAGACACGTCAAGGCCTCATGACTTGAAGGTAGATAGGTGACTGAAGTGACAGCTTGAGAATGGAATAAGTAAGTACTTTTTAATAGCATTAAATTAGCGAACTCATGGAATTAGTAAGTACTATACAGGGTGTTAATGTAACTGCGTGCCATAGCTTAAGGGTAGGTTCAGTATCGATAAAGAAACCCAGAAAAAATAAACAAAAATTAAAACACAAAAAAAATATTGCAAGATCAACCTAATTTAGTACCTGCTAACTTAAAATAGCAATCGTTTAGAATTAAAAATATTTTGTTTGACGGTCCTAAGCCTGTTAAAGTACGAAGAGACTTACTTTTTATGCTTAATTAATTTTTTTGTATATATTTTTTTTTTCTGGGTTCCTTTATCGATACTAAACCTACCCCTAAGCTACGGAACGCAGTTACTTTAACATCCTGTATAGATTGTAAGTAGAGGGGGTCGAATTTTGACCAGTGGGCGACCACTAGTATATTTAAATGGCTAAGATATTCACATTTTTCTTCCTCTTGTAAAAACCGTGAAACTCACATACCCGGTATTTATAAACTGCTCTTACGCAGGCTTGCACACAACACAACTATAGCTACATCCTTACCTGTTCAATAACAATGGACTGGGCAGCAGCGGCGCTCCTGGTAGCAGTGAGGACTGGGAAACCACCCTGGTCGGCCCAACGTTGCATCACAGTGTTCAAGGGGTAAGGGATGGTGTGGTCAGACGCGTCCAAAGCCTCCTGGAGAGCAGCATACAGGTCGAGGGGAGATGCTGCGTCACGGGAGCTGAAAGTAGAATAGATTGGTAATTCCATTTTGGTTTTTGGTTGATTGGTTTTTAGTTTTGGAACAAAAAAGATGCCAAGACAAATTTTAAATTTGTTTGCATCTAAATAAAAATAGACTATTTTAAGCCCAAAGCACCAGCATTGCCATCCAACGTGGCAATGCTGCCAGCCTTTTGGACACTTTTCCCATTGACAGCGATGCGGACGAATTTATGATGCCCAATGAGAACTTCCCCCTTTTTTATTTTTGTATTATATACTTGTACATACTATACATATTTTAGGGTTAGCTTGTGTATTTTAATTAAGGATCAATTGTTGTAAATAATTTAAAAAAAGTTTAATAAAAATTGGGTAAGTATTTTTATAACCAATGGTCACTCAATAAATCAACTTAATTATTATTTAAAGAATACAAAATTAAATGTTCATTTTTATTAACATTAAAATAAAATATAATATCTTGATCTAGCTAAAACTATTAACAAACTAAAATATGGCGTCGAAAAATTACCCCGCATCGCTGTCGACTGGTAATGTACCCAAGAGATTGGCGGCATTGCCACGTTGTATGGCCACCTCTGGCCAAGGTAAAAGCCAACCCTTGGGTCACTGGAAGTGACCATCAACTTAGATTACATAGTAATCAACTATAGCGTTATGTATTCTAAGTTCTAGAGAGTAGCTGAGACCCATGTCTACCAGAAGACTGCTGTAGACTGGTGATGAGTTCGACATTCGACTGATGTTGTTAATAACTATGGCCAATCGGGACTTTATGTATACGGATACCTAGAGTATTTGGTGATCAATCGGAACAGTAACAAATCGGGCATAACTCTTTGAAATTATGACTATCAAGAAGTGTTTAGGCTTCTACATACTGGCGCGATATATCGCGTGACGCTGCACTGGTGTAACAGTTTCCTTGAATTTTTCATAGAAATTGTGCTACCGGTAGGTCGCGCCAGTATGTAGAAGCCTTTAGGATGTCTGTGTTGTGTCCATAGTAATATTACTTACTTGTTTCTAATATAGATGACCAACCCTTGACGGAATACTTCTGGAGTTAGGAAGTGTTGCATCATACGGATCACGGAACCAGCTGCAGGACAAAAGATACAAATTATTTATTAGAGCGAAAGAGACAGTGTATCAAGTGAATTCGCATTTTAAGGTCACCAAGGCTCTTTTGTTTATTTGGTGGTAAATTTTCTTTACCAATCTGAGATAAGGATTGTTGACGTCTCTCACGTGCCTGTTCTATGTTAGAGGGATTGGTTTCCGCACTTAGTCCTTCATGTGGACCATTGTGCGTGGGCCATAGCGGCCGTCAGTTGTTTATTCCAACCAGCCCACCTCCCTCCAGAAGCTGATTAGGTCTCCTGGTCTGCATAGGATATCTGTGAAGGATCTGGGTGACCCGAGGGTTTCTGTTCTAATCTGGGTGACGCCAGTGCAGTCAAAGAGCACAAGCGCAACGGTTTCTGCAGCCTCCATGCAAGCCCTGCACAGAGGGCTGTCCGTTATGCCTAATGTGTGGAAGTGTCTGATGTGCCCGTTTCGGGGACCAGTTTCATAGTAACCCGTTGTCGTGAGTTCAACGAAGAACCCTGAGGGTGGACAGGTTTTTTGGGATAGAATACATAACATAACATCACGCCTGTAATTTCCGAAGGGCAGAGGTGTACCTATAGTACACCCACATTTCACCAGTTATGTTTCAGTCCCATGTAATAGGGGGCGAGCCTATTGCTATCAACCGGGCATAAATCCAGACTTCGGGCTGCTACTGAGAAATTCTTGATGGAAAACCCAATAACACTTCCATGATATGGGAATCGAACCCAGGACCTCATGCTCTTAGTCACTTGAAATATTAGTTTAAAAAAACAGATTTTTTTGTTGTGTATACTTCACAGAAGTGATGGGTAACGATATCTAAACATGATTTAAACAAATAAAATCATATTTTCTCAACTCATACCTCAAAGTCAAAGTCAAATTGTTTATTTCAAATAGGCATTAAAGGCACTTTCGAACGTCAATATTTACAAAAAAATAGAATTGATTCTAGTCGCCCCTTCCAAAAGGTAGTTTCGTATGGAGAAGAATGGGCAAGAAACTACACCGGTACTCTTTTAAAATCTTGTACAATATTTTTATTTAGGTACATTAATTATATAATTACGAGTATATGTGAAGACGATGCACCTAGAATAAAATTACTATACCACAATAGGTAATAAAAAGAGTTAAGAATGAAGCAATGACAGATAAATTAATTATGTGATAGATACATGGTACTCACATATTTACAAAAATTGTAAAAAATATATACGATTTCCTAAAAGATAACAATATCAGTGTGAGTTAAGGTAATCACAGAATTTAAAATAAATGTCATAAAAATAATAAATTATACAATTAAAATAGCAACCTGTTTGATTTTGTCTAGACTCTAGATTGTCCTATGGAGCAGGACCAGCATGTTTCCAAGCATTCTTATCTTATATATAATCCTCTAATTTGTAATATGCTTGTTTACAAAGTGTTCTTTTAATATGAGTTTTAAATTTTCCATGTCCATGGTCCCTTGAAGCTCTAAAAAAATCAAGCTTCTAAGTCAACGCAATAAAAAAATATGGCGATTTATGCGACATTATTGCGACATATTTCGATACTCGCAAATAAATCAAAACCTACAGGATACTTCCCGTTGACCTAGAATCATGAAATTTGGCAAGAAGCAAGGTCTCACAGCAAAAGTATAGGAAAAAGTCCTAAAATTGTAAATTTGTAGTTTTATCACACAATAAAAATGTTTTTTGCGATTACAAACTTATATTTGCAGTTGGAGAATTGACTGTGACGTATATCGATGTATGGGAGAACATGTTTTTCAACTACAATGTTTAGTTTGTTTTTTGGATAAATTCATCCTAACTACGGAACCCTTCATTGTGCGTGGTCCGCCGGTTTTTTTTATTCTAAAATATGTGGAACCATTTATTGAACCGACCATATTTGGTGTGTTCAATCCACAGATTTTGCTAACTTACAGCATGAAAAAAAAACCTTAAATTTAAAAACACTTATTCCTAAGTGAGCTCATTTGATCAAAAAATACCTCAAAATTTAATTACCATTATTACTACTGATATCTACTTTAATGTTTCTGAATGGCCAATCTATGAACATCTACATTACCAACGGCATCACATAGATCGTGGAGTCAAAAATAAATTGTCTCTTATGTCCCTATTATTAAATCGACACCTACAAAGTGAAACACACCGATGGTTCTTGGTGGTAGAAACGCATTAATATAATGGTAACATTTCCCCGGACGAGCTGCTTTCGAGAATTCTTACCTCACTGCCATCAAACAAGTAGACTTTTTTAATATTATCGAGCTGCCTTGGCATCTCATTTCGCGAACGTCATCGGTATGTTGACATATCCAACATCAAACATGCCAACAAGATTATTTCGACGAGATGATTGCCGCAAGGTTCCCAATAACGCTTTGTGATTCAAAATGGCGTCGGTAAATAAATATACCCCAATAAATATTATTGTACTCACACGCGTTTCATGATTGTGTTTTTTTTGCTTATGAATTTTATTCAGAGTGACCCCGTATATTATTACCGGATACATATTTACCGGAATTAAAAATGAAACTGAATTTCTATAATAATGATCTGCAAATAATGTAGTGTATGTAGTATGTAGTGTAATGCTCATGCAGACTGGCGTAATATCGCGGGCGCCACAGGCAGCGCGACACTTTCCATGAAGTTTTCATAGAAATTGTAGTACTATATAGTGTCACGTCGCGTTGTCGCGTCGTGCCTATCTGTCGGAGCCTTACATATTTCTAAGATCATAAACAAAACAATTTAAATTAGGTATCCGATTATCAGTTGCCGACAGTTTTTTTTTTTTAACAACCATTGGGAAGCTCTTGACCTTCGTCTCATCTGATGGTAAGTGATGATACGCCGAAGGAGGAAGCGAGTTTTACCCGGAATCCTCAACCACGGAGGGGAACTGGCTATCTCATCTCTAACTGCTGAAACACAACTAATGCTGTTAACATTGCTGTTATGGCGACAGACTTAAATAAGATGGTGGTAGCTAGCCAGGCGGACTTAGTTACTAGGACTTAGGACTTAGGACTTACTTACTTAACAGGCCCTCAATCAACTCAGCCTATAGCAGTCTACTGCTGGATACAGGCCTCTTCCAGGCTGCGCCACGATACCTTTTTAAGGCGTTGCTGGCCTTCCTTGAGGAGCTGGGGTGGATCGAATAATCGATTTTCCCACCCGTACGCAAAATACGCGCATTGACGTGGAGTTGCGGACACCAGCCCGTATTACCTATTAAGGTCGTCGGTCCATCTAGCTGGGGGTCGTCCCATACTACGCTTGCCGAAACGCGGTCTCCACTCCAGAAGTCGTCTGTTCCACCAGCCATCGGTCCTTCGACAAACATGGCCAGCAGACTACCACTTCAGTTTGATTACTCTGCAGGCAATGTCGGTAACTCCGGTTCCCTTTCGGATAACTTCATTTCTGATGTTATCCTTCAAAGAAACTCCGAGAATAACCCACTCCATATCGCGCTGAATTTGTGGTCCAGCCCGATTGTCAGTTATCACGTTTCGGCACCGTATGCCATAACGAGCAGGACGCATTGGTTGAAGTCCTTAGTCTTCAAACACTGCGGGTTTGGCGACGAGAAGACTTGACGAAGTTCTATAAACGCTGCCCAACCCAACCGGATCCTTCTGTCCGCTTCTTTCTCAAAGTTGTGCCTACCGAGCTGGATGACTTGCCCTAGGTAGACGTACTCCTTCACAACTTCGAGAAGCGACCCTTCGATGTGGATTGAACTCGGCAAGACGTGCGAATTGTACATGAGTTTCGTCTTGTCAAATTCATACCGAGGTCAACCCGCCGAAAGGCTCCATGTAGGCTGTAAAGCATCTGGTCTAACTGTTCTAGAGTCTCTGCCATTATAACAATGTCATCGGCAAAACAAGGGTGTGGAGATGTACTCGCCGTTTACATTGATACCCTGTCCAGTCCAGTCTGTAGCGGCATCAACATGCCACATGCTAACTACGCGTCACACTGACGTCACGCAAATCCTGCATCGCGCAAGCAGAGTTCACCACGCAACTAGCATATATACAACGTCCCGACATCAACCGTCGGGCAGTTGCCCACCAGACACAACACCCGTCTGGTCGGAGGATCCTCCCTTTTCTATAGAGGACTAGTGAACTTTACACCCTGACCCGGACCTCTAAAAGTCCAGCGTCTTAAAGACGTCCGTCGAACGTCGAACAAACCCTACCACCAACCGAACCAAGCAGTTTTTTTTTGCCCCGGCTGGGAATTGAACTTGGGGTCTGGGACAGGTGGTCTTACTACTAGACTACATAGGCGATTGCATTTCACGAAGACGTCTGAATTTCTTTATTTTCTACTTTTTCTTATGCAATATTAGGGATTAATGACACACAAGTCGACTGGGTGACTTATCTCCTGTATCGAAGTGTTCAGTCGATCGAAAAACAGGTTACTGTTACAAAGATCGTAATCTTTGTTCCAATTCCTTGCTCGACTCTTCGGACCATGCTATTAATATGTGATGCATTGTTATAAAATTGTATCATAAAGTAAAATAAGCTGGGCTTTGGGTCTATCCATGCTTTGGGTATGTCCATACAATATATCAAGGTCAAGTCCTACTTCTTCGGGCTCGGCGAAAAGACTGGTAAAAATATTTCTATGATTTTTTCCATACATACCTGAACTTCAGACATTCGAACATTGATCTGTATTTATAGAGCTTTCATGGATACTGATTGGATAATTTAGAATTTTTCAGCTTTTGTCTGAAATAGACTTTATGACGTCACAGTCATGCGTTCTATTTCTTCTATGACACGTTTCCTCCGACATTCTCCTATGATAAAAATATCAACAATACTCAATACTAGATCAAATAGTATTATACCAAATAACCAGCTGTTACAAAAGTCGTTTCACATGTCAGTCGGTGAGATAACTAGTTGCTGATAGTGGTGATAAGAACTGTATCAACAGTTTCTGAATTCTGATAACAAGAAAACGTTTTGCGAAAATATATCATGTTGGGGCCATGCAGTGAGCGTTGTGCGGATGCGACGCTTTAGTAAGATTTCGATTGAGCTGTTTGAAAAATAACAGCAACCAAAACCCCTGAAAGCTGTATTGTAGTTTTTATAATGTAATGCTGTGTATTTCTTGTATTATTCTTTCTTGTTGGAAGGTATATAACATGAACACTAAAAAATGCTGCTCGTGACTTCATGCAGGACTATTTTAGAAAAATCCAAATGCTGAAATGACCACTAACGATTTTATGGCATCTACCAAAAGCATTTAATGATTTTTCTACCCTTCACAAGAATGTCACGTGTCGTCGTAAACCAACGTTTCGTGGCCCCAGCCATTCCAATACGAATCGAAACAAAATTCTATGTCACTCGAGATTTGACACATGATTTATCTCGCACTTCGATAAAACAGGAAAGATAAATTCTACTTTCTAGAAGGCATTGAAACAAAAACAAAATGCCGTTGTGCGACGCCTGGCAGATGTGAACCATCGACTCTATTTTGTATAAGAAATATGCATGAAAAGTGGTTTATTAAACGAAATAAATATGGCACTATCGAAAAATAAAATATTTCGATTTAAAAAAATTATTATTTATTTTAATTTCGTTTGGATGTTAGTTGTTGGCTGTTGGCGTGGCGACGCGCCAACAGCCGGTCTGACCCGCCGCATTAGATGTTCCACATCAAAAGTGAAGTAAGTTTATAAGTATCATAATAAAAATAATATGTAAAATAATATGAACATAATACTCCACTTAATTTCAGTATCGTGTAGTTTAGAACGCCGTCTAGTCATAAACTTTGTGACGTCATTATAGCAAATAAAAAGGAATACAAAGTTATCTAAATGGATACTTAGGTATTTATCATTCAGTCAATATAATGATAGTTCAATTTATATAAGTCTGAAAGCTATAACATAATATTGGTCAATGTATTTTTTATACAGTTCCCATTTTGGGGAAAGATATACATAGGCCCGTATTTATAGAACGTTGCTCAAATGACTCAAGCATTACTTAAGACTTAATTCAACCAATCCAATGCATGGCTTGAATCTAGTCTTAAGTAATGCTTGAGTACTGAGTAACGTTATATAAATACGGGCCTTAGTATTAAACATCTGCTTCTGGTACAAAGATAAGAGCCTGTTTCATAGTATGCAAATATCTATCTACATTAAAACCTCACTATTACTTCTGTATTGATAGCTATAAGCAACCCAAACACAATAAAATTTAAATAAAACAAAATAGACATTGAGGCAGGCCCAGCCTGAGATGACGGGATGAGCTGAACTTCTTTAACAAAGATCAGAAATGGTATGTGGCAGCTCTGAACGGAGAGAGGAGGAAGGAGGAAGGAGAGTAGGGAGGCTTTTGCCCAGCAGTGGGAAAATACGGACAAGTAACAAAAAATGCGTTCTGTAGGTTCTGCCTCACCTACGGAAAAATGGGATGGTTTATGTATACAATATGCATGCTGCTATATTATCCAGTTAACATATTATGTTAACTGAATAATATAATCAGTTTGTTCCCGTTGAGTTACACCATTTTGTGTTACACTGTTACCCATTGGAAAAAAAATTACCGATTAGTAACACTGTAACTCAAAGCCACATTTTTTTCCCCTTTGAGTGACAATTGAATTGAAATTGTTGAAATACATCTTGACTTAATTTATTATGACAAGGTTATTTATGGAACTAGTTAGAGTAGGTTAATTATTTAAAAAAAATGGTTAGGTTAGGTTAAAACTGTGACCTCCTACGCACGAGCCGAGCGAGCGAGCGAGCGGTGCCGCGGCAGCGGTACCAGAAACCAGAGTGCCAGAAACGACTAGATTATATATTATTATAATTACGTACTCCTAGGTTGCAGTTAGCAAAACGGCTTGGAGTTACAGTGTTACTAATCGATAATTTTTTTTCCAATGGGTAACAGTGTAACACAAAATTGTGTAACTCAACGGGAACAAAGGATATAATCTCCATATTTATTTTTTTGAGGAAACCAACAGGATCAACAACACAACTTACATTTCTGATAAGCCACTGCATTGAAAGTTCCGAGGATCTCGGAAGGCGTGTACACTTCGTGGGTCATGGGGTTCACACTGAGGACCGCATCCGATTGGAACACGTTCTGAAGAGCCAGCACGAACTGGTCCATCATACGCCATTCTGGGAGAACCTGGAATTTAGAATAATACATGAATGCATGATTAAAAGCTTACCAAGGATAGGTGAGCAGTGATGGCCCAGTGGTAACGGCCTCGATTTACGATTAGTAGGTCGTGGGTTCGAACTCAGATAAGCGGTTTACTTTGTATAAATTATGAGATCACCACTGCTCTCAAAACGGTGAAGGAAAACATCGTGAGGAAACCAATGACGTATTATAAATAGACGCGTCATACACGAACATTAGTGCACTCAAAAACATCGTAAGCCATGATTGTAGCTACATACTTGCATACAATCATACAGCGCGTGAAGAAAAGTAAAGATCTATACCGATATCTGTAGTTAGAAAGAGATGAACATACACATTTAGTTACGTCACTATCTCCTGCATGTTTATTGGCGCGTACGGAATACTAATTATTATTATTGTAAATGTCAGACAATTGCCTGGCATTTACTTTGCCATTATTGAGCGCAGGTAACGCATCTAAAGGTAATAACATCATTGGAGGAAACCGGCATGTCATGAACTAAAAATTCGAAGACATATGACATCCACCAAAACCCCCGGATTACGGCCCACTCCCTCTCTCAAAACGAGAAAGACTGTGGAAGCATTATAAGCTGACTATGTGTTATGTAATATTGGAGAGTGTAATGCTATCCTGGCTTGTCCTATAACGGAACAAGCTAGGATACTGTACAAACTGGCATTTTTGTTTTAAAGTATTAATGTTAGAATGATAAAGTGTTTTTTAGGTTAAGTTGTTTGTGCTGATGTTACAGGGTGACGTTATCGCTCAGCGATAAAGCCCTTAAAATAAAGAAAAAAAAATGTGTTATGTAAGGGATAGGTGAAACTGCGTGAGCGTTTTTCCTACACTCGCCCTAGCGATTCACCGTGTATACCACACCTTAGATCCCTCCTTAAATCTCATCCTCATAAAACTAGCTACTATTCTTATTCTTTCTCTGTCCAGATATGAAGACACTTACCAAATCAGTAGCGAAATTCTCGAAGAAGTTGGCGAAACCCTCGTTCAACCAGGTGTAAGTCCAGGAGAGAGGTCCCACTTCGTTACCAAACCACTGGTGAACGTTCTCGTGACAGATGATCCTGCCTACATTCTGCTTGGTTGCTGTTGTTGTCACTCCTTCTGTAACCAGGAGAGCCACTTCTCTGGAAGCAAAGAGATTCATGTTAATTGGTTGTTTTTTTTTTAATTATTTGAATCCTATCTTATATTGTTTTTTTGTCAATGTAGGCTGTAGAACGTTGTACGCTTAAGAGGGCTATTACAATTGTTCTTGAATTTGCGCGTTTTACTCGAGTTTTGATGTGTGATTATGGTTTAGATATAGCCATAAAATAAAAAATAAAATATGCCCAAGCAAGTTTAATTATTTATCTTGGGAGCGCTTTAAATAAATATTTCAATTTATTTACATAAATCAATAAAAACCTTGTCTCTGCAAGGGATGTTTCATAAAATTTTACTTTTGGGTATCTTTTGATGCTTTTTTACACTGAAGATAACGTAATTTAAGAGATTATAAAAATATCCATGGTACTACTGTATTTTATACTTGGGAGCGCTTTAATCAATTTATTATATTTCGTACAGAGTAATTCACCAAAAATAATTCTGTAAAACAGAGAGTTACTGACCATTTTCATCCAAAGTTTTATTTTTTATCTACGAATATAAAATCCAAATTCAAACAAAAACTATTTAATAACTAAGTTAACTATGTTACCTTGCTCGAAAAAAAATAAAATAGTCTATTTAAAAGTAAAATAACGGCGTAAATCAACGGCGAAATAAGCTATATTTTCGAGAGCGCAAAAGTGATGAAACTATTAACGGGTGCTGAGACTGACACGAATGGTTTATCACTACGAAAACTGTACTTTTATAGTTACACAGACTTATTGTTTCGATTATTTCACGCTTTCTCACAATAAGATACGAAATTGACGACAACTTTTTTTTTTGTGATAGCACCCTTAATAGACTGTAGATCTGTAGACCGTTTTCTATTTTGTTATGTACCTGGTAGTTTATACGGGCCTACGCTATCCTCTCATACCTATTAACACTAATTTGTAGAAGGCAATTTTTTTTTTTTTTGATCGCCATGGAGAGAGTAACCATGGAGTTTCTTGCCGGCTCTTCTCCATAGGAAACGACCAATTGGAACCGTGCACCTAGGTTCTGACGTTTTATAAGTGCCCTTATAGTCGTAGGCATAATGTGAAATAAAAATATTTTTGATTTTGATTCTGGTTCTTTGCAAAAAATATATTGTTGCATTAAAAGTGGCGCGTAGCTAACACATTACTAACCAGCAAGTAGGGAAGGACCAAAAAGCGATGGATGGACTAGGTGAAGGATTACAAGGAAGGTGAAACAAAAAGTATATGACTACTGAGATGAAGACGAATAGAGATTTACGGAAGAAGAAGACTCTGCAGCGAGCCTCTGACCCTAAATAAATTGAAACAACAGCAGGAGAATGAAGGTGCGCCGTAATGAGAGAAGTAAAGGCAAATAAATTCACTTTTGATCTACTCGTGTGTCAATTCAAAGACAGACGTTAATGATTGTTTACGGTTTAATGGTTTTCAAAAAAGACAAACAACGATGACATGAGAACAATGCTTAATATAAATTATAAATAATAATATAAAGATCGTCACAGACGTCACGGTAGCAATTATGATACACCCATCCAATGCAATCAGCTTTTAGGAAGGGTGTTTTTTGTGATTAAATATTCAGTTAATTGAGTTTTGAATGCATTGAATGAGTGTAATTAATACATGAGGATATTTTGTTGTATAATTGTGCTCCTTCAAAAGGTTTTTTGTTGTGAAACATCTATAGCCGCACGGAAAACCGATGCTGGCGTGGCAACGCATGCCGTGGCGACGCGTCGCCACGCCATATGAAAAATAATTTCGATGTTTCACATCTGCCAGGCGTTCTGTGACGACACATTTTTTTTTTTTAGCCAAATCTTATTTTCGTCGTCGCGCGTCGGTAAATCAGAATACTAGCTCGGCGAGAGCTACGTTGGGTTACTTAATTATTCTGTATACTTTTGTTAAGTGTCTTACGAATGAAAATACATGTACCTATTGTAAATATATAACTTTCTATTGTTCATGACTTTGGTTTCTTCATAAATTTTGCATGTTGATGTTAAGTCTCGGCACGGTTTGCGCAGTTAGTTAAGCGATTGACTGCTGCGCTGCGTGTCGCGGGTTCAATTCCCGCACGGAACAAATATTTGTATTACCTACAAGTAGTTGTTCCGGGTCTGGCTGTTTGTGTATGTGAATTTAAATGTTTGTAAACGCACCCACAATACAGGATAAGTTCCTAGTGTGAGGCAACGTTTAAAAACAAATTAAAATTACGAGTAGTTAAAAATATTTATTATTATTTGGTTTTGTGCAAGTTGGAGACTTGCTAGCTTAGGTTTTAATCTCGTGATCATAGCTGATCACAGGCCTTTTAGTCATTACAAACTTTTATTTTTAGGCAAACCTAACCCAGGTTTCCCGCAGGATTTTAAACTCACACTCGCATTTATTTCAATTATTAAACCAATTACAGACACTTTTGAATGGCCCAGGAGTCGGTCAGTCAGAAAAATCAAGCTAGTTACCCATTTCAAAGTGTAGTAGGTTCCCATGGAGAACAACGGGCAAGAAACTCCATAGACTTCGACTCATTAACTGTATTATTAGGAATATTATTGTATGTTCAACCTTTCTATCAAAATGTATTGCTATTATCCTGATGTAAAAAGCTCCCTTGGCAGTTACCAAGCGCAATAGTTTATGCAACATCATAATTTAATACAATTCACATCTGCCTTGCAGATTTGTTCAATGAGCGGCTTAAGGAACACTTCACTGGATCGCTACTCTGTATTTATGGAATAAGTAACTTTATTGCCTGTTTATTACTTGTTTCGTCTCAAGTTAGTGGGTATTACAAGGGTATTAGAATCGTTTTAAATGTCAACGCTTTGAGAGTGGCGGGAAGTTGTTCAGCAGAAGTGTTTAATTATATCAATCAAGATAAGCAGATTCAAACGGTAATTTAGGAAAAACTTTATCAGTTTTAAGTTTGTTTGAAAAAAAATATTTGTCAAATTCAATGTTAAGATTATATTTGATAGTTTTAGGTATATTTAGTATTTAGAATAATTTTAGTAATGCGTGGTATGGTTTACCTAAAGAATTTTTTTTCTATATTTTAAGTGAGGTGCCACTGACGCGTGCACTCTGCGCTCTCAATCTTATAGCTAGTGACACGGACCTATTCTGTTGTTCTCTGAGTGAGTCCATAATAAATGCATTGTTTTTAATAAGTTACAAAATTGAATTATAATAATAAGTTAGGATATGAGTTTAAATAAGTACGCTATCACAATAGGTTACCCTGTAAAGATGTTATTATACGTATGTAGTTAAAGGACAGGGGATTCTGAGCTTTAACGCCATTTTTTTTTTTTAATATTTTAGTGCAATGTGCATAACTTTCTTTATCAATACACTTATCTAATTTAAATGGAGATACACAAAGACATAAAATAAAGGCCTTCAATTTATTTTGATTCTGATAAACGTCATTTTTCAACTCAACGCTACTTGTAACAACAGGCACATTTTATGACGTTTTATGACGACTATTGACATACGATAAGGAGCCATAAATTGCAGTATTTATGGCTTATAATAAAACATTTCTCTTCTGCTTCATAAGTATACATTAACACTTATTTTATTGCCGTTTTTACGGAACTCATGAATTACTCAAATGAATATAAACTGTCAGTGCTTTGTATTATAGTTCAGAATAGATTGTTTGGATAATTTGATCAAATTAATTTCGTATAACGTTATAAAAATATAAGAACAATAAATAAGTAATAAAATTTTTTAATATCCTGGTCCTGAGAGTTCTTTCTGAAGAAGGCTTGAAGAAATTATTAGCAACATGAAGCTAAATAAATTGTTATGTGGGGTTGTGTAGTGGTGCCGGTATCCGGTATCCGCGTATCCGGGATACCGACACCAGTAACAGCCTGGAATTCCGTGTGTTAGATCATGGAAATAATAACAATGTTATTTATTGTAGGCCCTTTTACGATCATGGTTTTCGCGGTTATATTTATTGTCGTTTCGGGTGTATTTTTAATACGAACAGTTGCTGGTTCACAAGTCATTTGTCCGGTTGTAACTGTTTTAGTTTATTCGTCTCATGAAATTCGACACATTTTTGGTTGCAAGCAGGCAAAAGAATATCTGAGAAACCACCATATTGAGTAGACGTTACAATACGATATAATCCAGTTGATATCAAGCCAAAGTCGACTCTAGTGTTCGCAAATACGACTGCTAAGCAAGGGTCCAGAGTTTAATCCCAAGTCAGCCCAAGTGATATTGGGCATTTTAAGAGCATGTCAAACCACGCACAGAAGGATTCCGTAGTTAGGATGAATTTATACCAAGAATAAACGTAACATTGTAGTTGAAAACATGTTCTCCAATACATTCCAACTGCAAATTATGTAATTTGTACGCACAATATTGGGAGATTTACCATGTTATTTTAAGACCAGACTCATAGATTTTCCTGTAATCCATAAGTATAGAACTATGTTCTGTATTTGTTTCAAAAATTTTAGGCTCTGTAGTCTCGGAGATAATGGCGGGGATAGTCAAATTTCATCTATTTTCGTAAGTAAATTTAAAACAATTTATTTAATAAAAAAATACGAGTGTGCTCTAGACCACACGACTGAAGTAAAACTTAGAAATAGTAATACTAATTATACTTCTGTAATGCTCTCGTCACTTCCGTAACGCTCTCGTCGCTTACTCCCCAAGTCAAGCGTGCATAAAGAAGTTTTACATCAATATTAAAATCATATAACTGAGACCCTGACAGTGTGCCCTTTTGTTTGATATGTCACAAAGTACAGTGTGCTAAACATTGTTTTTAAATTTCTTTTCATCATGTCTCCAAAGCGACCCAAGATAATCAATATTCATTTATTTACGAAACACTTCCGTGTTTGGGTCACAGAAATTGATATTCGGACCAAATTTTAACTTAATCAGTCCATTATATTCAATTCAATTCAATTTATTCGTTAACAATTTACATTGTGTTTGAAATATAATTCTAGATAATAAAAAATACACGTAACACATTGGTCATATAAAAATTAACAACATAACACATCAAAAAAATATAATTCAATGTCAACTCAAAATCATTTAAAAATTAAATACGAATAAAAAAGTAAAAGTCAACTCAAATAAATAATAGAAGGAATCATAATACATTAGTAATTTAAAAATAGTGTCCATAGCATACAGTAAACAATAATTTCAGTCGTTTTAATACTCACAAGTTGACAGGAGAAAAACGCATGGTCATAATAATAGTATTACATTTCGTCAACGGAGTAGACACTTATCTAGTAGGAATGCTTGAAGCTTTGTTTTAAATGCAGATGTATAAATCAAAATTTTTAAGTGTAGTGGTAACTTGTTAAATATTTGCACTGCTTGATATTGTGAACTATGCCTCACAATGTTGAAGTGAGGACTTATCTTATTTTTCAAATCCTTCCTACGTGTACTCTCCCTAACCAGTCTTTCCTCATCTGTCTCATATTCATGTATGTACTTCTTAAGATTAGTCAGAAGTACTAGAACGTAGAGACTGGGTACTGTAAGGATATTTAAAACTAAGAAATGTGGGCGACAGCTCTCTCTTTGTGAAATACGGATAATAGTACGTATAGCTCTTTTCTGAAGGACAAAAGCTCTCTGGCAGTTATAATTATAGCTGTTCCCACAAAATTGTATGCTATATCTTAATTTAGACTCAATTAGCGCGTAGTATACCATTTTTAATTGTTTTATGTCAATATCGTCTCGAAGGGTTCTTAACGCATAACACGCAGATGATATAGATGCATCTATGGCGGCTAGTTCCTTTTTCCAATTGAATGAGTCATCTATATGTACTCCCAAAACTTTAGCTTCTCTCACGAGTTCAATTTTGTCCTCATTTAGTCTTATTTCCATGGTGTCTTTATTACGAGAAGTTGTTTTGAATAACATTATTTTGGTCTTTGCACCAATATATATAATATAAATTTTTAGCTTATTTACAGAAAACCATGAATAAATATAACTTAGAGCTGCATTAACTTTTGCCGTAAGTTCTTTTGAGTCATTTGCCCCAATAATGGCATTCGTGTCATCTGCAAAAACCACAAGTTCTATGTCGGGTAGAATTTTGTTTATATAATTTATTACGGAGCATGGGCTGTGGCAGACGGATAGATAGACACACTATGAGGGTTCCGGTTTTTCATTCGGTCATACGCCCCCTACAATTGACCCTTTAATACATAGGACTGAAAACTTGTCAAGCGAAATGTTAGTTTCACCCCTACTCCTGTGTTATTTGCATAATTTATATCATAAATTTACTGACAGACAACACACAATCTAAACCATTGGGTTCAGAAACATGAAACTTTGCACAAGAGTTCCATACACAACGTACCGCTACAATTGCGACATTAATTTAACAAACGGTCAATCACGTCGAATCATACAAAATATAATAAGATAAAATAATTCATACATTGAAAAATTTAAATGTTCAAACTAACTATAAAGCTCTCTCTTTCCTTCAATTCGCTTACTCTGCACGTTATTTGTTTTCATTTCATTGATGCGATCCGATCAGGTACAGGTTGCTCCAAAATGCTATTTTAGAAAATTGATAATAATTAAATAAATAATACCGTTTAATAAAATTAAAAAATCTTCATAAAAAGACAACGCGAAACCGTATAGATGTATTAAATTAATATCACCAGTAAAGCGACACCCTGTATAACGAGGCGAGCAGTAAAAAAGGTTTTTTTTTATTCAGTGTAGAGTTTAAATGGGGATGAGTGTGGGGGTGTGTAGAGAGCATTGTCATTTTTGCCAATGGGAAGTCCTTTCGGGCACACGGCTTGTTAAGACATAAAAATCACATACCTGTAAATAACCAATCCCCAGTTCTCCATAGCACCAGCAGCGAAGTCAGGAACAGCAGCCTTATCCAACTTTGGGAACTCGTATTCAAACTCAGTGTATTTCTCTAATTCTGCCATATTTCTCTGCCCAAATTCCAGGGCAAACCATGCCGTGTTCTGGGTACCAGGTCTAGAATATACCTTAAAGGGTATGCGATACAGGTCCTTGTAATCAGATTCCATTTGGTTGTCGATGTGTGCCAAGTTGGATACCAGGTACGCCAGAAGATATGTGGACATCACTAAAGTGTCTTGAAACTCGTGCTTGGTGTAGCCGTTTACTTCTGGTCTATAAAAATAAGGAATTGTTAGAAGTATGCCTTGTCGGTCTAGTGGTTGCTAGCGCTTGAGCATGAGGTTCTGGTTTCGATTCCCGAGTCGGGCAAATAGTTATTGTGTTTTTCCATTAGGAATTTCTCAGTAAACAGCTATAAGTCGGGATTTATGCCTGGTGGACTTGATGGTGACGGTGGACTTAAACATAACTGATAAAATGTGGGTGTACTACTAGGTACACCTCTGCCAAACCCTTCGGGAAAACAAGCGTGATGTTATGTTGTTGTTAGAGTTTGTATTTTTGTCCCTACTCCTCTAATTATTTATTTTCGCATCGTTGCAGTTTTCGATGAAAAAATAGTTTTTTTTTTGCAATCCGGGCTAATAGAACGTTGTTGACATGGATTGGCATGGGTATCCAATAAAATAATTGGGGCCTGAAGTAACATGCTGAATTTTTATAGAGTAACGTAACTATTTTCTTTTTAAGGCACAGATATATGATTTTAGTGACTTTTGAATCTGTTATTACGCCTTCAAATAATGCAAGTAAGTTATGCAAAAACTGTATGTTAAACTAGCACGCCTACAAATCAATTATGTATAATAATATAATTATTATGTGTGTAGTAAAATACTTTATGAAATAAATTCAGGAAGTAAGGTCTACCTAAAGCATATAAAACGATATTACTTTCAAACTACTTAAGATATTTTGATGTTTTTTTTTATATAAACAGACTGTTTTATTTTCTATAATTATATCAATTGTTTTTTCAAAAAAAAACATATTTTCGTTACTAAAAATATATATACCCTATGAAACCGAACGGAAGCGCGGCGTGAGCGCGACGCCGTATGGCCAAGTAATGTTCTCTCACGTATGGCCAAGGTAAACGTCGTTTACCTAACCCTTAAATATATAAAATTAGACTTGTTACACACTTATTTGGGTTGCCAGTATTTGATTTTGACGCCCAGCTGAGCTGATGCGGGTTTAGTGTTCGGTAGGGATTACCCTACCGAACACTAATGCGACCACAACCCGCATCTTGTAAAATAATATAGATCTCGACCGCATACTATCAATTCTTTGCCCTTGTTTTCAAATCTTACTTAAAACACCAGCCCGTTACTGGCCTACTGCTGGGCAAAGGCGTCTTCTCATACAGAGAAGGCACGAGCATTAATCACCACGCTTGGTCCAGACTGGTTCAAACTTATATTAACTATAGAGAAAATCTTACTTACTTGAGCGAATCTGTCCTTTTAGGCATGTTACTCTCGACCACACTGTACGCTGGTGGGGAGTAAATGGTGGTCCTGAAGATGGCCTTGAGTGAGGGTTCGTCATAGCAGGGGAACGCGCGGCGAGCGAAGGTCGGCTGCAGTTGAGATGTTATGAGTTTGCTGAAAAGTGATGGATTGATGATAAACTTCTAGAAATATTTTCGTTTCGTATTTTTCAACACATTTGCTCAAAAATGCATTTATGAAGCCTGTATACATTGTTCGAAAGTTGAAAAATTACGCACCATACAACGGAACGGGCGGTAAAATAGGTACTGTCACCTAAGTACATATTTTACCGCCCTCTTCGTTGTATAGCGCCGTGCGTATCCTTTACGGTTTTTTTTTAATTACCATAAAAATTATATAAGAATTCCACCAAGGAGTTTCAAATTACGAGAACAAATAAGATGAATGATCGAACCTCCTTGGAAGCGCTTTTGCTCAATACGTTTATCTCACTTTATTATTAAAGAGAAAATGAGACGAAAGATGTAGTACTAATTTTCATCATGTGCACGTGGTGCCATTTGCAAATTCGCGCCATTTTCTTATTAGAAATGTCAAAGATTGTTGCGACTTTCCGACTGATATTTACAAAATAATAATATTTGTTCAAGCGAGGAATCCGATATTAATATATGGAATCTACTGCACCTGATATCTTTAATGAGCCGCCAAAATCGTGAGTGCTATTTAATGATTTACAAAAATTTTATATCATGGAAAACTCGAAGAAATACTCAATCATTCTCTTAAAATGTTTTGATGGCTTATTTTATTTCCTATGGTATTGTTTTCTCGCAAATGTGTTGAAAAACGTTATAGGACACACGCGCGGAAATTGGTATTTACAAACTCGTGACTATGGTAAGCCCTCAACTTCGTCTCGGGCTTACATTCGTCTACTCGTTTGTAAAGACCAACTTACCGCCATATTATCATAAATAACTATTATCTACTCTTATACCGTAAAGTTTTTATTATGGCATTGAAAATAGTACCTTAATGTCAGACTTTATTCACGTGCAACTCTAATAAAATTAAAAATAGACGGAAACTACAGAACGACTTACCATCCTTACTCCTTTTGCTTCATTTACGTTCATAAGAGTACATACAAAACGTAGTCATACACGCACGCTGGTTGCGAGTACTACGAACCTTATCTTTCTGAAGAACATCACCAATAATGTCCTTCTAGGGCGTCAATCGGCATTTCCACTCACATCTGCCTTGTAAATACCTTTTGTTAGTCGCCTTACATTCACTGTCTCAACATGACCAAACCACCTAAGCATACTCTTTTAATTTTTTTTCATTAGGTATTTTTTTTTAAACCGCACCGTTGCCTGATCACATCATTCACACATCAACGCATTTCCACAGCATTTATTCAACTTTCATGCCTCTTTTTCCACATCCAAATTTCACTTCCATACATAAGCGTAGGCACCAGCACACCAATGAGAAACAGCCAGTCGAGCCTTTTTGGACATCGACTGGTTGGTCACAAGCGCATGTAAAGCATCATTCGGTTTATTTCCCGCATTCACTATCCTTTCCACATCTTCATCAATCTTTCCATGTCTTCTAACCCGAATTCCCAATTATACAGATTGATTCACTTATTCCACACTCCTATAACATTTATTTTCACATCACACACCAAAACATGCTCTTCTCTTATAGACACCATGACCCATGATGATATATAAAGTTTTAATAACCTCCGATAAATGTATCAGTTTATTAAACTACTATTTTTAAACTCTTTCCGCCTTATTACAAAACAAGATTTATGTTTTGACATGGCTTAAACCATGCAGCCAGTTTTTGTAATAAGAACGTAACAGTGATTGAAATACCGTTCTTTATACAAAACTGAAAACTTATTTCGGTACTAAGTCAGTTTTGTGTTTAGGAACTTCACCATAGTCGGAATAAAGTTCGAAATTAAAAAATGGCTCCATGTTTTAAACCTGGGTCTGAAGATAAACCTTGTTTTGTAATAAGGGGGTTTGATTTTGAACTATAGTCACTAGTTCTAGTAAGTACTCAAGGTGTACGTTATGACTTTTTCAGCCACATCTACCAATATGTACTGGGATGCTAGTAAAGATTCATGGTATTAACTAAAAAAGGTCCAACGTTTTCAATGTTCATGTTCAAACATTGTTGTGAACATAATTCTAGTATGATAGAAATGTCTGCTAAGCCCAATAGTATTTGCAGAACCAGAGACTTTGAAGTAATGTGAATAATACATTATGTATGAGCGGTCGCCTGATACAAACTTCTATAATATTTTCCTAGCGTTGACTTTTGAGAATCCTTAAAACTGTTGGCTGGAAAAGTTACTTTTTGGTCAATTGACTTTTCTTAACACTAGGATTTGACTTAACCACATATAACCTGGATATAAGTATTATTTCTTTCTTTAAGAACCGACTGGACAGATTCAATATATCCAAGATAATAGAAACACACGCATGAGATAATTAGCTGCTAGTGTGTCTTTAAATGGTGTTTCGTTTCCTTTACTTATAGAGTCTAACGGGCCTCTGCTAGTTGGCTTCGGACCCTCGCATGTCTACCAAAGGTCCAGGACCTTAAGGTCCCGTAATATGAGAAAAGCTTAAAAATATAATAAATTATACAGCCAAAATCTCCAAGATCTAAAACCACTTCCTTTGTATTTCTAGGTAGGTAATACAAATATGTATTTATTCTGTGCAGTAATCGAGGCTCCTTAAATTCAAATCAAATTTGTGTTTTCAAAATGACGTACCGTATTTTATGTATTATGATATACTTAACATTTTTCAGAGAAATCATATAGTGAAGATGTATTCGTATCATATAATAACAAATTAGCAGCCTAAATTCTCATAATATTCAGCCATACCGAGTTTAAAGTGCAATATTTTTTTTTTAAATATTGAATTTTATTTAATTTTTATTAGAATATTTACGGCTACCAATCAAAATATTTTCAGACGACCCACTGACCAAAATTACTCCTTATAAAAATACTTACTGTGTTGTCCCGTCACTCGCGTACGTTGACACATAAATGCCGAACATATTCTCAGCGTAATGCCCAACATAATGCTTGATTCTAATAGTGTGCGGCTGCAGTATGGTCATCGTTTGTCTCAACGTAATCCTGAACATATGAGTATCGTCAGAGGCCAATGTATGGCTTTCGTACAAGTTAACTGTTGGTTCTCGTTCGCTGAAGACTTCGATGTCTTCGGCATTGATTTCCATTTCCATAGCATGGAGTACTATTTGGTTGGTGGTGACTAGCGGTATGATCCTAATGTCGACAGCTCCGGTGAAGTATTCTTCATTATCTGGGTTGAGTGTGAGTCTGACATCATAGAATGTTGGGATGGTATCTCTGGGGAGAACGTATGCAGCTGACCGTTCCTGCGCAGTCAGAACGGATAAGAGCTCAGTTGACGGCTCAGTTATAGGTACGGCAAATGCCGCCCCGATGACTGTTAGTAGTGCTAGTAAATACATTTCTGGAAAAGAAGAAACAATGGAATTAGATAGTTATTACAAGAATAATGGAATACTAGATCAACTTTCATCAAATATCCTTTGACTTTCTAAATGAGTACCTAATATGATTCTAATGCAGAGAGTTTTGTAATGCCTAACTCATAATCAGCCTATACTGTTTCTCGTTTCTGGAACACAGGCTTCCTCTCTGTGAGAGGGAGTGGGCCTCCCCCCCACGCAGGCCCAGTGCGGGTTGGCGGATGTTACTTTTCTTCAAATTTTTGGTTTGCCGGTTTCCTCACGATATTTTCTTTCACAGTTTTGAGAGCAGTGGTGATGTAATATTTTATACAAAGTAAGTTACACAGGTGCCTGCTTGTGTTCGAACCCATGACCTACAAACTCGTAAGTCACAGCCGTTATCACTGGGCTACCACTGCTCTTGCATCAATTCCTAACTAGTGCTTTGAAAAGATACATTAATACCTCTTTTGAAAAAGAGGTAATAATGTATCTTCTTCTGTATAGCTTCGTTTTAGTAAACCTTATGGTTTTTTTTTTATAATAACGAAGATAAAGTGTTAGTTCGTCATAATCTGTAGCCCCACTTTACCCTCTGCTGGACATATGCCTTTCATTGCTTGTGCCAATCTGTACATCCCCCCTTAACAAACGTCACGTAAGGCCGCAATACTGGTAAGGACATTACATGAAAATATAATATATGATAAGTTAAAGGAATCTACAAAGACCTACAAGCCTAACAGTCCCTACGATTCTAAGCCCTACAATCTCTACAGCCCTAACCTATCATATACTTAGTATGTAGTAGTAATATATAAATAAATTCAGAATGCACCATGCGACCTAAGGGTACAGACGGATAGTAGACATCAGTTCCAGGTTTGGGAAGGGTACACTCACTGCCAGTCCCACAGACTCACGAGACTGATCTGAGATGGCTAAAGGTGTCTTGGCCACAGTGAGGGGTAATGAGGCAAGAATATAAAATTCAAATCTGATCTATTTACAATATGGTACAGCTTATATACTACTTCTTCTTAACACACACTATTATATAACATCTTTGTGTCCTATGCGTGTAAGATGCAACCAAATCAATATTTTTAACTGGGCCACGCGTTAGCCGGGCCGAGTGCTGAGTCAATGTCCAACGGTAACATTGAACACCTCACGCTCTAGTGCCAGTGTTACGTATGAACAATTTAAAGTGGCAAACCATAAGAATCAGTTTAGGTACACCCCGATTCAAACTTTATGCAGCTAGTAGCGCACTTCAGAGCCGCCATAAAGTTTGAATCGAGTTGTAGATACAACCGTAATAATATAACTAATACATACATATTTCAGTAGCGTTTTGTTCATAACTAAATTGTTATGATATAAAAGAACTGTGTTAATGACGTGTATTTTATAATCACTTGAAATATTTAGGTAAGATTAGCTATCAGTTATGATAATAGCGCAATACATGCAGCACGCGACTAATTAGTATGCTATAAGTACCTACATAACATAACGCCTGCATTCCTCGAAGGGAGAGACAGAGATGAGACGGACAGAGATGAGACGGACAGAGATGAGACGGACAGAGATGAGACGGACAGAGATGTACCTATTAAAGTTGTCAAAAAAGAATAGGCCCGTTTCACTACTTACGTCACGATGGTCAATCGCGACGTACCTAACTAGTGAAGGAAATATCAATAATGTCAAGAGGATGGACATTAGCATCCCCATAAAAGGTAGGATTTCAGTATCTTTTTGCTATTAGATACTCATAATTGAAGAAGAAAATATGGATTTCTTTTTTATAGAAATCTATATTTCATACAATAATAATTATATTTCTAGTTTCCAAGACAGACAAGAAACTTTTTGATGTAGGTATATTCGCTTAGTACCTACTCGTACTTCTTTGAAAGTAAGTAAAAACCCTATCCAAAATCTATCAGGTACTTTATTACCTGATGTTGTGATGCGGGTTTTCCACCACCATAATTTAGATAATTTCTTGAGAAAGGTTGAATACTAAAGAATATACAAATGTTTAATCTTCATTATGCTTTTTGTGGATAAATGATTTTCATTTAGATTTGTTACAATGGTAATGGCAATCATGTAATTTGTTTTTTTTTATTACTCTGTTTACAAAAAAAAAAAACAAAAATATTTATTGTTACAATGGTAATGGCAATCATGTCATTTGTTTTTTTTATTACTCTGTTTACAAAAAAAAAAAACAAAAATATTTATTGTTACAATGGTAATGGCAATCATGTCATTTGTTTTTTTTTTATTACTTTGTTTATCTTTTGTATACAGTATGTAACAAAAACCCTGTTGTTCCTTTTAGGGACGTATACATTTACCTACAAGCACAACATTGGTGGAATCATAATTTAAAAAAAGTAAGTATTGGCTAGTTGAGAAGTCAAAATCAAAAAATGAAAGAGGTTAGAAATCAAACATTACAACAAATATTAATAAAAAAAATATTTATTTTAATTATTTTTGTTGAACAGTTTTTATAAATGACTTGCTTTATTACGTATTTACACCGATTCTTAAAACGTAGGTAGAAGGAACAACAGGGTTTTTGTTACATATTGTAGATGATTTTGTTTATTGTGAATGTGAAAACTTTACCGGCCTTGTAGACGTGTTGACCATTTTTTTTTTTTAAGTACCTGATACTTGTTGACAGGCCTACACTGTCCTCCCATATCTATCAACACTGTAATTTGAACATATTATAAAAGTAATTGTATTTAAAAGAGTATATAACCGTGAGAAGAGACTGCAAGAAACCCTTGCCGACTCTTCTCCATAGGAACCGTGCACTTGCTTCTGACGTAAAA
This sequence comes from Tiliacea aurago, assembly GCA_948098905.1. Taxonomy (NCBI): domain Eukaryota; kingdom Metazoa; phylum Arthropoda; class Insecta; order Lepidoptera; family Noctuidae; genus Tiliacea; species Tiliacea aurago. The sequence goes on from OX402582.1 coordinate 24,813,952, forward strand.
GTATGGCATAAAGAAGTGTCCAGAAAGCACGTCCACCTAAATCAGCAACGTATTATTATTTCAAAAGTGTGTTTGTGAGTTAGTAACGCAGTCACGTCCCTAGGGAAGGAATGCACCGCTCCGAATTTGCATATATGATGCTCCCATCCTCTCTTCAAGTTGTTAGTGCTCCCAGAATGTAGAACTGAACCACGTGACTTGAAGTTTGTGCAACTTTAGTACCTAGGTAATAGATGTCACTAAGGAAGTGCAGACAGAAGGGCAAAGGAAGAGCTAGATATGTATAACATCTTTATTTTATCATCATCATTTCAGCCGAAAGACGTCTGTCTGTTCATCACTGCTGGACTTAGGCCTCACCCAAGGTGAGGTTTGCCATAATAGCCACGCTTGGCAGGCGGGTTTTCGATCGCAGTATGGTGTTAAAATGCATAGAGAACGCTGCTGCCCATGCACTAATAAGTCCCTTAGTCGCCTTTCACGACACCCGCGGGAAGTCATAGGATGGTGCTATTCTTTACGTCCGGCACTACACGGCACACATCTATATTTATTCTATATATATTATAAATTAAACAGGGGCTAAATAGGGGGCTAAATAGGGTGCTAAATAGGGGGCTAAATAAGGTGCTAAATGGGGGGCTACATAGGGGGCTAAATATGGGGATAATTAGGGGCAAAATAGGGGGCTAACTATGGGATAATTAGGGGGCTAAATATGGGAATAACTAGGGGGCTAAATACGTTCTTTGCTAAATAATAACAGCCGCACGGGTCGATCAAAGGTTAAACTGCGCTTGCCGCGGTTGGTTCGTGGATGGGTGACCATCTATTGTGTATCGAGACCCCTCCATGCCTCAGAAAGCACGTTATGTCATTGATCCCGTCTGTCATTCGTAGATCTTTAACAGTCGTTACGGGTACCTATAGTTGTCAAGAAATACTAGGCCCATTTAATTAGTCGTATGGTTACTTCACTAGTTACTTCACGATGGTCAATCGCGACGTAACTAGTGAAGTAACCATATGACTTGGTACTCGATACTCACGATAAATCGATTCAAGTTAAATGTCAAAACGGGGGTATTTTTTGACAACTTTAGTCAGAAGCTCAAAAAATCTCGTCGACTATTCTGCCAATGTCTAAAGTGAGTTGGGAAAACAAGTGTGCATGGTAAAAAAACGATGTAATAAAATCCTTCGATTGATACAGGTTTATGAAGTATTAATAGATTTTGAACTAAAATAATTTATAATGAACTAGCTGCCACCCGTGGCTTCGCTCGTGTGGCTATAAAAGTAGTGTGTGATTTATGTTACTCCATATAACATCAGTTATCTTCCAGTGAAAGTCCCTTCAAAATCGGTTTACCGATTTCGGAGATTAGCCGGAACAAATAAATAGACAGACAAAAATTTTAAATCTTTTTTTTTTTTATAAGTACCTTATATTCTAAGCTATTCTATTGTATTTTTAATATATGGCAAGCAAAGCCGTTGTCGACTATTCTGCCAATGTCTAAATTGTGTTGGGAAAACAAGTGTGCATGGTAAAAAAAAACCATCGAATAAAATCCTTCGATTGATACAGGTATAAACAAACAGATACTTAATTATATATAATCAGTTTATTTCAGACAATAAGACATCCATAATTGTGTTAGTAAATGCTTAAGACCTATGTTAGTAAAACACAACAAATAAAATTATAAGAACAATCAAACAAAATAAAACAAAATCATATTTTGTGATAACCACACATGGAGTGCAATCCAGTGCCCAAGAAAAGGACTGTCTAGTCGGCCCGCTATTACCTTTAGAATGCTATTGGAGCTTGCTCAAATTACTTAAATTTTATTCATTTGTATTAGATTTACAAACATCACGGAACTGAAATTGCGTAAAGTTTAGATAATTACTATTGATATAATAATCTTTTAACGCTATTAGAATTAAGTTGATTGAAGGCATTAGTTTATCGTATAACACGTACTTAATGATAATAATCTTATTAATGCTAATATTATCATCATCATATTATTAGCATTAATTATTATCGTTATGTACGTGATATGAATATTTAATTATTAATGCTAATAATTAACGTGGGAATACTTTAGGTACACCTCTGCCTATCCCTTTGGGGATTGCAAGCGTTATGTTATGGGTATGTTATAATTAATTATTTTATGGTAATCATGTCATTTTGTTTAAATAAGTTTTTATTTTTATTATGTTATTAATATTTTATAAAGAAAGAAAGAAAGAAAAATGCGTTTATTGGCATTACAGCAAAAAAATACACCTTAAAAACTATGAATAACACAGAAAACAATTAATTATAATGCCAAAAGGGCTTCAGCTCAGCATAATGTCACATTTGTCCTATGTGTGTATGTCATATAATTATGTTCTCACAAGAACGCTGTAGGGTTTATAGACTGTAGATTTGTAGACCATTTTCTATTTTGTTAAGTACCTGGTACTTGTTGATATTCCTACACTGTCCTCCCATATCTATTAACACTGTAATTTGAAAACATTGTAAAAGCCAATTATCCTTAGAAGAGTAACCGTGAAGTTTCTTGCCGGCTCTTCTCCATAGGAAACGACAAATTGGAACCGTGCACCTAGCTTCTGACGTTTCATAAGTGCCCATGTAGATGAATATGTGTTTTTAAATTTCTTGATAATTATGAATCCACTCTAATGGGAATAATTAAATAATAATTATATTTTCAAAACAAATCAAAAGTCATTTATTCAAGCTACGGCTGTTAAATGAGCACTTTTCGAACGTCAAACACAGTATTACAGTGGTCAGTATAGCGAAAACCTTTTTACCCGATAGTCAAAAGAGGGTTATGTTTTTCACGCGTAGGTATAGTCACGTAACTTGGCAAGAATTCTTAGATGTTTCTCTCCTTTTTTAACTCTCTTCTGAACAGACACGTTTGAAAATAAATTCCGACAATAAATATAGGATAACGCAAACAATAAACGTGATAATTTTTTCGTTGCACTAATAATTGTACATGCGTGAACTTACTTTCCCTACACCAAAACCGTGCCAAGTTAGGTGCCAGCCACTGTATCTATGTATCTTTGTATGTGTGATTCTTTATACTCTCGAAGCATGCTGACAGCTGGATGGATTTTAATACATAGGTGGCTGTCGGCTCGTCTATGTAGTGTTCCTTACACACACGTATTAAAATCGCATTTTTATAAATGGAATATATATATTTTTTAAGTTGGATTATAATCTCAGCGTTGGCAAGTAGCAACACAGAAACTTCACTTAATTTAGAGATCCTTAAGTAAGGGACAAGCTCTGTTTTCTGTACAAAGTATACTTAAATTCACTAGGGTTTCCTGAAAGGATAAGTGAATTAGGTAGACTGATTATTGCAGCGTTGGGGTTGTTAGCTAGTGGCGGGTGGGTGATTATATTTCAGATATAAAATATTTATAAAATCAAAATGGCGGATTTTACACGTCGAATTAATATAACACACTAAAAGCTTTGAAAAACAAATATAGCACTAAATTAACTGCCACCAACTGCATCAGAATGCTTGAAAAACAACCGACTTCTAAAAAGCACTACAAAGTGAAAAATAACTTTAATTTCGGAAGTCGGTGTCATTGGATCTGTATTTAAGTTTATTGCCACCGACTTCCGAAATTAAAGTTATTTTTCACTTTGTAGTGTTTTTTTGTTAAAAGTTTTTTATTTTGCACTTTTATAGCCTGATGTCAACTGCTCATCACCTTTTACAAAATATTTTCTTTCCCGATTCAGGGACGTTAATTGTTGAGGAGTTCTCCTGGAAAGAACGAGACGAACGTAGTGCGTATATCTTGACTTTTGTTCCACAATCCACACCTGAGATTTAAAGAAATATGAGGCCGAGTATATAATTTATTATGATATAATTTATTTGCTGCCCTATTGCTTGGTATTCTGCCACAAATAAAATTTAGATTCGTTTAGATTTAGTTACTTAATTAAACGGAAATAGAGTTTGATATGGGTCTAGACCAATTCTAACTGATTGCCATTTTAACTGTATAATTTATTATTTTTATGAAATGTATTTTACATTCTGTGATTACCTTAAACTCACACATTGATATTATATTTATTTTTTTAGGGAAACGATTTTGGTTTTTGTTATTTTTACAATGTTTGTAAATATGTATGTAAGCACCATGTATCTATCACATAATTAATTTATCTGTCATTGCTTCATTATTAATTCTTTTTACCTATTGTGGTATAGTAATTTTATTCTAGGTGCATCGTCTTCACATATAATTATATAATTGATGTACCTATACTAAATATTGTAAAACATTTTAAAAGAGTAATGGTGGAGTTTCTTGCCAATTCTTCTCCATACGAAGCTACCTTTTGGAAGGGGCGACTAGAATCAATTCTATTTATTTGTACATTTTGACGTTCAAAAGTGCCTTTTATGTGCCTATTTGAAATAAATAGTTTGACTTTTGACTTTGAAATCCTTATGAAATAAATACTCCATCTTTTATTCTTCAAAACAAACATTTTCAGTCGATTTTTCGTTTATCAATCAACTTCATGCGTAGGCACTTTTCTCAGAGATTATTTTGATATGCGGATAGACGGCGCATACCTACATTGATAACGAACACTTATCTATAACATTGATAAGATTGTTTAACAATCCACTTGACATGGCCAAAAACGGAGTTACCCAATCGTTTGAAGAATTTAGTCTCAATATTTTGGAGAGTTTTCTGATAGGTACAGTATTCACGTCCTTCCACACGTAGGTACGATCAAGGAGCGATAATGTTAAGCAATTTTCAATCAAATTCCTTTTCCACATAGCTGACGCATGTCACATTTTTCTTTGTCAACTGTCATCTTCATTCAAAATGTTGGCAATGACGTAGTTGGAAAAATTAAAAGTTACACGTAAGATTTAATTATAAGGTGCTTAGTACTCGTATATTATTTAACCCTTGACTTTACGTTCATAAGGGATTTTCATGACTTGTTTCAAACTTATTTGGAGCCTTTGGTCATGATGTTAATTACACCGACAATAGTTAATTGGTTATGATTCCTTTACGATGTTATGCCTGTGAATATCATCATCATTTCAGACCGGAATGACCCTTTAGAGGCATGAAGAACAGGGTGTAAAGTTCACTTATCCTCCATAGAAAAGGGAGGATCCTCCGACTAGACGGGTGTTGTGTCTGGTGGGCAACTGCCGGTTGATGTCGGGATGTTGTATTTATGCCATTCGCGCAGTAAACTCTGCTTGGACGATGCAGGATTTATCTGGCGTCAGGTCTTTGATGCGTAGTTCACATGTGACGTTGTAGATGCCGCCACAAGCCATTGCTGGGTATAGCCCTCCTTTCTTCTTTTCAGCAAAGAATAGATCATTCTTTTTCCAGCATGCATCATATTGATGTCAACGATGAACAAAAAGAATTTAGTCAGGGTCGACATTCAAGGTTAAGCAACACTTGCCTAGGTCTGTGGATGAGTGACCATCCATTAACCATCGTTTTTGCAGCGCATCGACTATTTTTGCTGAGGCGCACACTGATTGCTTTTATGCTATCATCCGTAAGCGAAGCGCTTCGCTGCTCAGACGCGTGCGTGGCACTGCAAACGGTATCCTGGACACGTTGGCAAACAGGTGGGATTCTCCACTGTTGAAGCAGTGGATGAGTGCTCATGCGATGGGCGCTCAGCCCGGCGCATGCTTAAATTAAATACCTAGCAAGAATAAACGGTACTAACATTAGGCTAAGTTTATTTTTACTAACACCTATGGATATCTTTTGAATCCGAAATAAGTATATTTGATTTGATTTGATTAAATATCTAGATCCCTCCGTGCCTCGGAAAGCAAGTAAAGACTTTGGTCCCGGCTATGATTCGTAGACCTTTGATAGTCGTTACGAGTAGTCAGAAATTCAGAAGTCAGATTACCAGGGGTATCGTGTTACCCAGTAACTAGGTCGTGGAGGTCAGATAGGCAGTCGCTCCATATAAAATACTAGTAGTCAGCTTTTTTTTTTTGGGCGGGAAATTATCAAATAACTTCTCCCGCTCTGGTCGGAGCGTGAGGGCGTGTCAGACTTTTACTGACTAAACCCACCCATGTTCCTTCCGTTGCCTGTGTGCCAGGGCCACGATATCCCTTTCGGACTCGCAACCCTGGCAGGTATTGGTCTAACGGACCCCATCAGTTGGTGCTGACATCTCTTTGAGGCGCGCGTGGAACACAACGCGCCGTAGACCCGGGCCTGGTCCTTATCGGACGGTGAGCTACCCATCGCTCACCGTCCGCAAGCCCGCGCCTACACTAGTAGTCAGATGCATTCGGTTAGACTGCAAGCTGACCCCAAAATTGTTGGAAAAAAGCGGGCAGATGATGAGGTATTTCAAAGTAAATATTTTTCAGCGAATATATAATATGTTTACCACTCGCACCCTCGCACCCTCTTGTTGCATGCTGTCCTATCAATCAGATAACATCTTGTCATCAAATTGAGACAAAACTCAAACTCGTTAAAGAACCAGTTCGTACTTATAGTAGATAATTTCTGAAAAAGTCTAAGGGTGTATTCACGTAGAAAGCTGGTAACCTGGTGGAGTTTCTTGCCCATTCTTCTCCATATGTAACTACCTTTTGGAAGGGGCAACTAGAATCAATTATATTTTTTTGTAAATATTGACTTTCAAAAGTGCCTTATATTATGCCTATTTGAAATAAACAATTTGACTTTGTCTTTGAACCACCGCTGATATGCCAGCGTGTATCGGCGCTGACAAGGGCTGATCGTCCACGCTGGTCAGCCACTTTTCATATTTTTTACCAAATCAGCGAGAACCAGTGAGAATCAGCGCCGACTAATACAGATAGGAACTTGTCCGCGCTGATTTGGCAACCGACCAGTGCAGCACTGACAACTAGCGCATGTCAGCGCTGACAAACGCTGGCATATCAGCGTCAGTTACCAGCTTTCTACGTGAATACACCCTATCAGTACATATAAGATAAGTAATGCCATCTATTGATGTTGGAGTGAACCAAAAATATAAATATGTCGAGATAGACCTAGACAGTCAAAGCTGTGATCTCGTCGAAAAAAATGCACGCAGACTAGAATAACACAATGACAGCACAGTGACGTGGCGAGTTTAAAGGCTATGTAGACATTTATCCTAATCCTAACTTCCTAACTAATATTATAAATGCGAAATTAAGTTTGTTTGTTTGTTACCTTTTCACGCTTAAACCTCTGACCGAACATCCTGAAATGTTGCTTAGACAATGTCAGGTGTACAGAAACGGACATAGAGTACCTTTCATCCCGAAAAAAAGCACTGTTCCCGAGGAAAACAACAATAACGTTCATAAGATAATAGATGGCACCACGCGTCTTTCGAATCATGATTTCATTGATACTATTGCTATTACTATTGTTTTTTTTTTTTTAATATATTATTATTATATAAATTTTAGTAGTGTGTTAGGAATTTTTAATTTTATTTAATTACCTAATACATTTTGTGAGTCTAGAATCTCGATAGACCGGTTTTTCATCCTTCTAACTATAATACTATAATGCGACAGTGATCAGTTTGTTTGTTACGCTTTCACGCTAAAACGGCTGCACAGATTTTTATAAAATTTGACACATGGATAGACCATGACCTGAAAAAGAACATAGGCTACTTTTCATCTTGGATCGCAGACGAAGTCGCGGGCAACAGCTAGTAAATAATAATCAAAGGAGTGAACTAGGTATTAACTTCCTATGTTGCAAATGACATATTGTTACTCCACCGTGTACCAGACCCAATAACAAGATGTGATATTTAATGTCGTGCAAAAACATATACCATACAATAATTATTATTATTTTCTTGTATCATTTTTTTTTCCCGTTTGTGTCTTTTTTGACTAGTTTTTTATACAAGTGGTGTAAACGTAGGGTTACCAATCCTTACGTTCTTAAGTTTGCAGCCCACGTGTGTTCTGAAGCCAAGTCTCATACTCGAAAAACGATCAAATTGAAGTCGCAATCTATCTCAACGACAATCAATTCCAAGAAATTGATAAAAATCAGGATAAACTAGAAGTATTTTTGACAAATTGAGATTTGAATTCGAACGTTCATAAAAGTACGGGAATTCCATCTGGTATCTTACTAAACATTCGGGTAACAGAACAGAATAGTGCTATTTCCATAACAATCAACAGAATATGATTTCTATGTGAGCTTTCAAGGCCACTCAAATAATAAATTGTAAGAATATTGCAAATAATTCACACTTTTTTACTAATATCGAATAAATGTTTATGGCTTAGCATACATAAATGACCTGATATACTTCAAAAGAAGTTTTATTTTAAGCCCTTAAATAAACCAATTAGGCACAACTTTAAACTATGAATGGAATTTAAACACCAGTTAGGCATAACTTTAACCTACGAATGGTACTAATATAAAACGGGCCGTTTATAAAATCTTATCAACGTCCACAACTGTAATACATACAAATTTAAGATGACGTACATAAATGAAACTTGTAGGTAATTTTTTTTCTTTATCAACATTCCATATCCTAATTTACGTTAATAAAGATTACAAAGAAGTTATCTGATAAGACTCGATATATTTTAATTAGTGCACTGTATATATTTATTGCGACTTAATTAGGCATATCTATTCCAAGAACGGAACTTACATCCCCTTTATCCCCTTCCATCCACTTCTCCCTAACGATAAGAATAAAATTGTCAAAGGAGGGCCACTATAGTATTTCTGAATGCTAGTATTAATACTAAATCTTTTAATCTTATATTTTGTATTGTTTTTTTTAGTAAGTAATTTATTTGTTTTACATTGTTCTCACTTATAGAAGCAACAAGAATAATGTACCCAGATTTTGAAATGAAGAGTGTCCGTGAAGTTTCTTGCGTGTTCTTCTCCATAGAGATCTACGTTTTGGAATGGGTAAATAGCTTCAACTTTCTGACTAACTGACCGACTCTTTGACAATTCAAAAGTGCCTGTAATAGGTTTAATTAAAATAAATGTTTTGAGTTTGAGTTTGAAATATGTCTCATGACATTTCTCGGGACCCTGGGGTCCCAAACCTTTGGAAGGCGTACGAGGCGCCGAAGCCAACTCGCCCAGGCCCGTTAGACGTTTGTAATTAAATGAAACACCAACCGACGATTATCCCTGTTCGCATGACTATGCAAGTGCACTCAAGGACAACCCGCGGTTGGTGTACTCTACGGACTATTGCAAGATATGGAAATAAAGATATTGGATTATGGGTTTGGGTGGCTAAAGTGAACTGGTTAACTAGAACTATGGAAAGACTATGGCCCCTGTCTGATCAATTTTTTATATAAAACTAGCTCCGCCCCGCAGTTTCACCCGCGTAAGTCTCGATGCCGTAGGAATATTGGGATAAAAAGTAGCTTATGTGGTAATCCAGGGTGTTAACTACGTCTTTACAAAATTTTATCAATATTTGTCTAGCCGTTTAAGCGTGAAAAAGTGACAAACACACAAACTTTCGCCTTTATAATTAGTGTGATACACAGATAAAATGGCTGTGTCCTAGCAGTGGGAACATTATAGGATGATATGCAAGATAGAACATAAGTTCTTAAATGTTTAACTGAATCTCTTAGCTTACCTAGACAATAGAAATAACATTAGTGACAGACATTGACTAGCATGTATTTCTGTTTAAAATATTGTTTCTTACTAAACATAACCTCAAAATCTGGGGGTAACTTGCACACTAAATAATGTTCCCCGGAAACTGTCGCTAGCACTTAATGACGTGGCAACAAGGGGGCAAGATATCCTGAAGTGCTTTAGGACTGGAGAGGTATTCCACGGCTATCAGAACAATCCCAGAGCCCGGAAGATGGTCAAAATCGCTACTAGCACTTACTGGCAGGGACCGTACAACCCCGGTTAAGAGTTAAGCTTTTCGAAGGGGTAACTCATTCAATGGGTTACCTTTATCATGATGTAACACATTGAAATGGTTTTATACTAGAAACCCATTGAAAGGGTTACATGATAACCCATTGAATGGGTTCTATACCAACTTGAAACCCAGTAACATGAAAAAAATTATAATAAATTATGTTATTTCGATATCCGCCCAGCACGCGTAGCATGACCAATTCTGTCTCTATTCTACCCAGGGACAATTTTGGTTACCATTTTAGAAAAACCCTATCGAAAACCCTTTCAATGGAAAGGGTTTTCGATAGGGTTTTTTAAGCAGTTAATCAAAAACCCATACGGTGTGGGTAATTTTGAATGGCGTAAAGTAAGTCGTTCAAAAGGGTTACCCACACCGTATGGGTTTTTATCGAAAACCCTTTCAATGGGTTACCAAAATTTAATTTAAGCCGTTCATAAGGGTTACCCTTATCGTATGGGTTTTTGTTTAACCGCTTAGAAAAACCCTATCGAAAACCCTTTCAGTGGGTAACCAAAATGGTCCCTGCTTACTGGGACTTAATATTATTACTAGCAATTAGAAATAATAAAGCATAGTGTGTAGTATGTAGTATAGTAATTAAAGTACCTAATTAATTATTATAATTGTAATTTTTTTTTTTTTTTATATACTTTTTAGTTCTGTTATTAACAGGCTTTATATGTGTGCACATAGTTATGGAAGAGGGAGTTCTTCTGTCACAGGTATCTATATACTTAAAAGAAGGCCTCTACGACTTATTGGTTAACCTGTTGAATAAGAAATAAAAACTTATTATTTTTATTATAGTGGCCGGTGAACAGTCTGCGATCATCTATTCACCGGCTATGAGTGATGAGATCATTCATCATCACCATCTGCCTAGTCTTTTTCTAAGTATGTTGGGGTCAGCTTTCAGTCTAACCGGATCCAGACCAGTATTTTACATGGAGCGACTGCCTATCTGATATCTTAATGATGACGATCATTATGATATTCATTGGGATGCATATATTCAGCTCATGTTCACAGACTGATTTCATGATGCTATAGTTAAAGATAAACTAGAACTACTTGATGATTCAGATCAGTTCAAGCATCAGAAATTTAATGATTACCTAATAAAAGATTTAGAGACAACGGCATTGGTCATCGTTCTGAGGAATGGAAGGTTTTGAGTGGAAATATCACCCGATACAGTATGGGCGTAAGCCCACTAATTACATGTTAAGCACATTTAGCTTGATTAGAAGATTATTAGAAACCTCTTAAAAATAAACTACAAAAATATGTTCTTTTCACATATGGGTTAGCCGTCCTTTACGCTGGTAGCACATCTCCGCCGCGAAACCATAGCAACGAAACCGCAGTGGTTCAATTATACTGGTTTGCGTCATGATCCGCTACTCGCATCCGATTCGAGTAGCGGAACATGACGCGAACCAGTACAGTTGAACAATATCAGCGTCTGTCGTTATCATAATACCAGATCGGTATGCAAATATTTCTAAGTTGTGCTTGTACTTATATAACACAACAAATTAAAAAAAACAGACTTACCTATGTATTTACATGAACACTACTATAATGAAACTAAATAAATGACCCACACTATCTATGGAACGTGACACAATCATTATCATTACAATTGATTAATAAAAATAATCTGCCACGATTATAATAAGTCTATAATTTGATACTTGTTGTATGCCATGGTTATGCTTCAATTACATTCGTATTTTTTTTTTATTTTCTTTTCATATGTCGCATAATCAGATAACCTGACCGCTGAAACACAGGCCTCTTTTCTGTTGGGAGGGAGTCACCCGTAGTCCGTAATCCACCACTCGGGCCCAATGCCCAAACAAACTTTATCGCCCGGAGGACACGGTGGAGGTCTGCCCAGCTTGGGCGGAGAACCGCCGTGTCTTGAGAACACGGCGGAGGCGATCGGCGGCGGCGATCTCTCGCGTCCGACCCTGGTTTAGGCCATGGTTCGGAGCGAGAGTGCATGGGAGGCCGTCACCTTGTTCTGTGAAGCAGTAATGCTCGCGAACGAGGAGGCGGAACGCGTGAGGGAGAGGCAGGATTCGCGCCCTCACGCCCCTAGTCACCACAAGAGACGCCCCGGGCGTAGGGGGTAGCAAGCCGATTTCCGGCCACCGTAGGCCTGCGGACGGTGAGCGATGGGTTGCTCGCCGTGCGATAAGGACCAGGCCCGGGTCGACGGCTCGTTGTGTTCCATGCGCGCCTCAAAGAGATGTCAGCACGAAATGACCATTAGGGCCAATGCCTGCCAGAGTTGCGAGTCTTTCTGAAAGGGACATCGTGGCCCTGGCACACAGGCAAATGAAGGAACACGGGTGGGTTTTAGTCAGTAAAAGTCTGACTGAGAAGTTATTTGATAATTTTCCACTCAAAAAAAAAAAAAGAAAAGCTATTAACGCCCACCTCCGGGAGGGATACAACAGCGTTCCAGATTCCAGAGATGAAAATACAGTAGGGATTAAAAATGAACAATAACAATATTTAAAAAAAAAATAGTTAAAAATTAAAATAAGGTAAATACGGGTAAATGTAGCTACGGGGTAAGTGTAACTGCCCTTTGTATCACGAAAACTAATTAAGCTTATGATGCAAGCGTCATCTGTTGGTATGAGTAAAAAACGTATTGATTTACTTATTTCTATTCTAGATGTCGTAGTCAAGCACTTTTATAGTTGTCGCCATTTTTAAACATATGACATTTTTTAATACGTGACGCAATGTGCAAGGGGTAATTCATGAATGAAAATCTCGGTGATCTCGTCAAATCCGTGGATTTTGCTTATGTAAGTTCTTTTTATATATGTTAAACTTTATGTTATTCTAACAATTTTATTTGTATTGTTGAAAATAAAAGTTTTACGTAAGTTTCAAATATAAAACCCAAAAATCCTGAGCCTGGGAAAGTGTGTCTACTTTACTTGAGGCAAGTGTGTCTATATGTCACACTTGCCTCAAGTCAGGAGTCTCAAACATTTATTTATGACTAATTATTATTACCTAGGTACTAGAGGTTGCCTACCTACCTGAACTTTTCTTAGTTGAGATAAATTATAGAACTACTCTAGAACTACTGAATTGAATTGTTGACGATTTGTTGCTGAAGGTTAGTGGGGTGTACTGGGTCTTTGTTAGATTGTGTTTATTGTAGGTAATTATTATTTTATTTTTTAATTTAGACTTTAAAGATGGTTAGTAATTACGTTCGCAAAGAAACAATCCCTCACTGGACTAAAATAAAATTAGACGAACCTGTGGAGGAGGTGAAATGTGGCAGATTGTCCGGTTATGTAGCTTTTTTAGATAATATATTTTGTGCTAAGCACCAATATGTATTTTGCTTCCAATAACAACAATTATAAAAAAAAAATGTTTAAAGCTAAGTAGTAAGACACACTTACCCCTTATCATTTTTATTTAAAAATAACCATAAGAAGCGATGTAAGTAGTATAGGTAAGATATTAAGGTTGATATGCATAGTTAGCACGGAATTAGCAGTTTTATTTAAAAAAAAAAATGAAGGTTTATTATGTAGTCACACTTGCCTCGTTTTGCTGGGGAAGTGTGTCTGACGTAGTACTTTTATTTTGTGCCTTATAAACCAACACATTATGATTCAAATTGTACAAACCACATTGTTTTCTGGCCATTATGAACCTTATTACATTTTGCTTTAGGAGATAGTTGTAAATTCAACCTTAAACGTTTTGATTTTTAAGTTCAAAGTTAACTTTGTGAAAAGTATGTCACACTTACCCGTATTGACCTTAGTTCAAAAACATTATAGTAAAAATTTAAATAGGTAAGTGCTTAATGTTGTGCATGAGGGAGTGTTGTATGTGAGTGTAGTGCGTGTCTGTGGGGTGTAAGTGTAGAGTGTGCTTGTGGAACCTCCCCACGAGCACACTCAACGCTACGTGTATTTGGTGTGCATGGCTTCGGAAAAAAGATCTTATCTACAACTAACTATTATATAACCGCGGCAGAAGAGAACCAGGCATAGGGGTATCTAATGGTGATCTGTTGCTGCAAACAGACAAACATCCTAACAATACACGCTGAGCTCAGGAATACTCATTCCTACAATAATGCCAAGTTCTAATGAACCTCGACTTGACGAACCAAAAGACGATACATACCATATTTTTATTATTGACAAAATAATTAGGATTACAGTTCGGTGTAATCCTGATCTTAGTTATTCTGATTATGATATTTATTTCTTTATTATAATATCGATAAGCGATATTAATATTGGACTGCATATTATGAGTCTACGTTATAAACACAAATGTACCTATACAATATTAGTTTTAGTGTATGCGAAACCCGAAACACGTGTCTAGTATTTTTATGTAAAGAATCTATGTATAAAATTTCAAAACTGTATCATGAAAAACACAAAGTTATAAGGTTGTTATGTTACCGGGTTGTCCGTACAAAAACATGCTAACGGCGCGGGCGCCCCGGCGCCTCCAGGGTCATCTTGCGCTCATTGATAATAATTTGACAGTAGGTACCTAACCGTATTCGAGCAATCGGGGAATAAACATTAAAAAAAGGTTCCGACAAACTGAGAACCATCTCCTTTCTTTGATGTCGGTTAAAACATAATAATTGGCACAATATCCAAAACCTTGGTTCCTGGGAAATTGGAGCCGAATAGGGAAATGGACAGCGGCTGTATCCAAAACCCGTATTTCATGAAAGTAATGAAGGCTCCATCTATAATTTATTATACATTCTAGCAAAATAATAAATATAATGTATAATTAAAGTGGGATGATGTTTTCATCACCAGATTTCATATATTCGGCTATACATATATTATGTCAAAGTTTGTTGATTTTGTATTGAAAAACTCTCAATATTTTTTTTCCTGTAAAGTTAGCAGGTGAATGAAAAATCAGCCATAATAGTCATTGCCGTGGCGTCTACAGCCATAGTATCGGCTGGTCTCCTTTCAAAATTCTCCGTTGTATCGCCCCATTTAAATTCATATAATTCAAAGCAGTCTTACAATTTTCAGGAGAGCACTTCATTTCCTCGTCGCGCTTCACTGAGACAAGTAAACAGTACACAAACTGCACAAACAGCCTCCACGATGGATTATTTTATGTATTTTCAACAACGAATTCGTTATTCGATTAAGTTACGTTTTTGATTGTTAATTTTAGTCCTAAATTAATAATCAGACTAAAGTCTTTAAAAAACCAGCCAAGTGCTACTCGGACTCCACCGTACGATATTTTATTTAAAAAAAACACATCGCTTGTATGGGGACCCCTTTAATTTTTAACTTTATTTTATTTTTATTATTTGTTGTTGTAGCGGCAATAGAAATACACAATTTGTGCAATTTTCAAGTGTCTACCTGTTCATGAGATACAGCCCGCTGAGATACAGACGGACGGACAGCGGAAGCTTAGTAATAGGGTCCCGTTTGGCACCCTTCGGGGCATAACCCTAGAAATGTTGGAAAAAAATTGGTATTTCTCATTTATTGTGGGTAAAATTATAAACCAAAATTTGTATAACACAAACACTAGACCCTGCAATGAACCCGCAACACGTAATGCAGCAGGCAATTTCTCTCAACCTTACCGGTATAAAAAATACCGGTACAAAATAATTTGATTGCGCCCTTACTGTAGGTATCCTACGATCCCTAGATGTGTGGATTGTATGAGAAATTATATTAAACAGAAGGAAGTGAATGATAGCGTAATGCAACTAGAAAACGTGTAGCGCCGACCCTAAGGAACATGGAACAAGGCCAGGAAGGTGCAGGAAGGATATATAAATTCAATCTCTTAGTAATAATACCGGTTGAGTTTTTTTACCGTCTCGAAAAAATGGCTTTAATAGGTGAACGGAGCAGAAGCTTATGGCATACCTAGTTTTTTTTTTCTTTTTCCACTATTTAGAAAAAAATTGATCCGTCATCAAAAAACGCCACAAACAAGTAAACTTTCATATTAGAACAAAGAAATCGAAATTTTGAAAAAAAAAATTAAGTTGATAAAAAATATCGCGTAGGATTTAAATTTCGAATTATTTTGATTTTTTTTTTCGCAAACTTAAAAAAAAAAAACTCAGTACCTATGCCATTTGGTTTTACTCCGTTCACCTATTATACCCATTTTTTTTCGAACCGGTAAAAAAGTCATCCAGTATTGCCTAACACATGTGTGAGTACTATTTACTTACTATAAACTACCATTTACTGGGTACGTCTTTCATTGACTTGAATTTGCCCTGGCGGCTGAGAGTATGTCATGCTCACTGTAATGTCTCGCTAATGGTGGCGTGTGTGTTGGACCATTTAATTCCTTTCAAAATGGTTGAGCTGAATGGTGCTAATCCATGCGTCCTGTTCGTAAACGGGCGCCATCAGTAGGGACTGGTCATCTCTTACCGGCTATGGCTTATTTTAATTTAATTTAATTTTTGAATTGTTTTTATTACGGACGTTTTTGACGTTTTGCATCGTTCTCACATGTGTAATTTAAACATGAATGATGTAGCCAATAATTTTGTAACCATAATGTTAATTTAAAAGAGTGTCCGTGGAGATTCTTGCCCGTTCTTCTCCATAGGTACCTACTAAGCCTTGGAATGGGCAACTAGCTTCATCTTTATGACTGACCGACCCCTTGACAATTCAGAAGTGCCTGTAATTGGTTTATTTAAAATAAATGCTTTGATTTTGAATTTGGATGACTTACTGTAGCCTGTGTTTCTAACAACATTCAGGCACTCACCAATACTTAAATCTTCCAAGAATGTCACATCACTGAACAAAATTAAAACAAAAGAAAATCAAATAGACGTTGGTTTTCAGAAATTAATAGATACAGACTGCAGAATGAAGGTAAAGTACCTTCGAAGTTATAATTACAAAATTGCAATCTCGTCTCACGTTTTTAAAACAATATGATAATTAATAATATGTATGGCTGTTTACTTTTACAGCAGATATAAAATTGTGTAGTTATTACTTTTCAAACAGAACACACGCTTGTCTATATTGTAATTTGAACCTATTGTTTATGTCCACAAACGTCACTTTAACGTGATTTGCAACAGTTATTTTATGTAGTAACTACTTATAATCTTTAAATACTAGTAACATTGTAGTCGATGCCTTACATATATTTGTCGTATTTACATAAAATACGGACTTCTTTGTAGCAGCAAAATATTGCTGTTTCCCTAGTCCCTGATTATTTTTTACATGATACTAATATGGGATTTGTCAAGAGAGATGGCAGGGATATCACGTGATCGTTGAGACGCAACGAGTGGAAGGGGGAGGCGACACAGTGTTAGAGGGGCGCTCACGCACCTCAGTCACTTTTGCTCGAGAGCTCGGAAGTGATGGACGAGTATTAGAAACTGTAGATTAAAATTATTTCGGTGTCTAATGGTTTCACGTTATTGTGATTTGTTTTCTATTCTGTTTTTATTTTTTTTATAAATACTTCTAGGTAGATTTGCTATTCTTAAAAAAAAATTGCTCCGATTCATAAGAATATATTATTATTTTATTATAGTGTTATTTTAGAGTTGCACCAATAGCCCAAATTATATCGATCCTTATTCGATATCGTTCAATATTGATCTACTAATTTCGTGGGTGAATTTTATAGAAAAGCGTACAGGCATAGAAGTAATAGGCTTAGAACCGCAGTACTCGTATGCAAAGTGAAGCCATTTAATGTTAGCTTTTAAAGGCTACCTGGGACTTTCGCACGTCAGTTATCAAGACCAAGTATTACAATAGAGAGCTCGCGCAATTTTACAAAAAAATACGTACTGTGTAGTGAATGGGTGCCACAACTCATCACTTAATCACGAAAAAAATTTAAAGATTCCATTACACCGGTAAGTACTGCCTAGAATCTTATATTTTTTGTATAAAACAGAATAATAAATCGTAAATTTGACAGATGATTTTCCATTACATTGAAAATGTTGCTAGGCAAAGGAAAATATTTTACACCATTTATTGTTATTATAATTATGTAGGTAGGTACTGTCTATAATACCTATTCACATAAAAGTATTTTTTTTGATTTTGATTTGCCAAATATTATAAGGGCTCCGCACGTGTCATGAAAAAAAATGTGTTGATTTTATTTTGTTTTGATGAAGGAACAGTTCCATTTTCCTCACTTTTTCGGGAAAATGTAATTTTCTTGCAACATTACAGTTTGTTTGTGTGCGTGCCGGCGAACGTTGTTGCTTCAATTTTGAACGGAATTTTGAATGAAACTATCACTCTAAGTCTAATTACTCTAAGCGTAAAGATATTTTACTAGTCGTATTATAAGAGTCATATCTGAAGGTATTTTACAAGAAAAAACCACACAGCCACAATCAAAAGTGCTCATACTCCAAACCACAAGCACAAACATATCAAGCCAGTCTGCATTCCTCTAAAGTTAACGAGCCCATTTACTTCCTATCATGCCATAGTTGATATTCAAGTCGCGGTCCATCTGATATTATTCGTATTGCGATCACAAGACGAGGGTCGACATCGCACCAAGATTCATGTTCAACGTTCAGGTGGGACACCACTTTCATGTTATTACCTTTCACAGTTAACTCAGTGTCTACACAATGCTGAGAAATGGGATCATTTGTCTTAAGTCTTACTTTTCCTGTAGGAGACCCCATGGGCACGTTTGAGAGAAGTGGGTAAGTAAGATGCCTATCCTTGTGTACCCCATAGTGTATTATAATAATATACCATTGTTTACTAACAAAAAGAAGGAAAGATATGATATTAAATATCCCTAGGACAAGGACTTTACTTGCCAGTATGCAATTTAATAAACGATCTGCTGCGCTATATAATAAAATCAATAAATACATCGACATTTACCCAAAAAACTATTATGACAGTAAAAATAAAATAATGGAATGGATACAAGCGCTTACCTACAATGAAACCGAAACACTTCTGAAACCTTGAAACATACACACCCTCACACTCACGTACTCACTCACACCTACAGGCTACACTTTCACTTACATATCTCACTCACACACATACTTACACCCACTCATACACACACGTTTGATTTACCTAATTTAAGTTAATGTTAATTTAATTTATGTAGTTTTAGCATAAAAATTATACGTTTTGCTTTTTATATAACACGTTTTGCTATGGAAGAGCGGACTCTCCTAATACAGGCACTATTTGCCTAAAAGGAGGATCCAATCATAAAATTTGTTTATACCTATACTTGTTTTACTAATAAACTATTTTTATTTTTATTTTATTTATTAGTGAGGTCATAAATAAGTTTTAAGAGTTTATAAGTAAACGAAACGTTCAAAAACAAAGGTAAGTTCAGGGAAATTATTTTTAAGCAAATAATTGATAACCAACTTAAATTGTCCGTATATTCATCAGAATTGTAATTATTTCTTCTCTTTCTTTTTCTTCGTATTGTATTAATTTCATTAACAATTTTTCCTGACTGTACATACTTTGGCGCTCTCACACATAACTCGTGTCTAACTTTAAAACAACATTACATCGGGAACAGAAAGCAGGATCCATATTGCACAGATTACAGCCAAACTAAAACACTAAGAGCTGGTTCACATTAGGGAGGACCGACAGTTTTACCGTTGACCGACTTTCGGTTATTGCTGTTCACACTAAAGCTGCCGATCCGAACTAATGTGAACACCACCGTCGTCCGTCGTTTTACCACTGCCCGGGTCGTCACAAAGCAGTTGTGAGTTGACTTTTGTATTCGATGGACGACGACGATGTTTTGTTCCTAATGTGGTATTTAAATAGAAGGCTGGAGAAGATGACGAAACTACGTGTGGTACGGGCGGCCGGCTCCGCCGCTACGTTCCGACGAATGTGAACGGTGCTATACTTGCCAGTACGCCAATATTATGTCCGATCCGACAGAAATCGTGGCTAAACGTCTGGTA
This sequence comes from Tiliacea aurago, assembly GCA_948098905.1. Classification (NCBI taxonomy): domain Eukaryota; kingdom Metazoa; phylum Arthropoda; class Insecta; order Lepidoptera; family Noctuidae; genus Tiliacea; species Tiliacea aurago. The sequence continues at coordinate 24,834,003 of OX402582.1, forward strand.
AATATGTCGTCTCCGTTAGTTTTATCGGGTCTCCCTAATGTGAACGGCGCTATTGAAATACATAACATGCCAATATGCATCCGACACCTTTGTCGGTCCGATAAAACTGCCGGTCCGACCTAATGTTAACCAGCTCTAAGGCTAATATTATCGGCATATCTTTCTTGACTCATTTGACAAAAATTTCCTAAGCTACTAATCTTATGACGTAAGAGTTTCCATATTTGATTGGCCAAGTAGTTTATTTCTAAAATATTTACATCATCTAAAAACTGAACAGACTTAAAATAATAATATGTACCTACAAGTAAATAAAAAAGGAAGGAAAATAATCATAATGGCATCAAAAAATTCGTCCGCATCGCTGTCAACAGGAAAAGTGCCCAAAAGGCTGGCAGCATTGCCACGTTGTATGGCAATACTGATTCATTGGCCAAGTAAATAGTTTCTAGGTTATGGGTTCATGTTTGTCGAAGGACCGATGGCCAATGGAGCAGACGAGTCCTGGAGTGGAGACCGCGTATCGGCAATCGTAGTGTGGGACGCCCCCCAGCTAGATGGACCGACGACCTTAAGAAGGTGGCTGGGACAGACTGGATGCGGAAGGCGGGGGACAGGGTGTTGTGGCGTAGCCTGGGAGAGGCCTATGTCCAGCAGTGGACTGCGATAGGCTGAGTTGATTGATTGATATGGGTTCAAATCCGGGCAAGTGCCAACGTGACTTTTTCAATTAATATGTACTTTCTAAATTTCCAAATATAACATTCCTCTCCCAACTAACTTTCATTCCCTTCTATCCCACCTCTCTCCCAAAATCATACAAATTCTTGCCACATTCCTAAATGAAAATAATTTAAAATTCTGACTGGTGCGTAAAATAACTATGTATTTTATGTATATTTTTGTGTTGTAACCCTATTTTAGATAACTTTGTAAATTAGAATACACGTTTTTAGTAACCCCTGTTTACGTCCTTGTAGTACTTACAAGCTACCACAAAGTATCTACAAAGTTCGACGGCCCGCCACTCTGCACTGCCGCTCAACGTGACGCTGGCAGAATAGTCGACACCGGCTCAATTGCCAAAGAGGGAAAAAAAAAAAGTTTGTTAGACGTCACTGACATTTGTGAAAGAACACATCGTGAGGAAACCTGGACTTCACGTTCGACTCCACCCACTTTTCGTAGAGCTTATACATAATGTAACAAGTGTGTAATGTCTTAATATCTCTTCTTTAATATCCCTGTGGCAGTGATGTCGACAAGCTAGGACATCACGGACTGTCATACCAAAAAAGTGCAGGCCGCTTCTCGAGACATGCCGCACTTAACGATATCATACGCCGGTCCCTTGCCACCGTCAACGTGCCAAGTCTACTTGATATATTATTATCGTAGAAAAAATTCAACGTAAATTCTGTAGGTACCTATACAAACGTCAATATGGATACTACCCCTTTCTTTAGCCGTCTTTGTTCGTGTCAGGAATGGTGGAATCCACACATATAATTAGTTATTGTCAAATATTAGTAGGTAAAATGGATAGTCCCGTGCTACGAGTAGAGTCAATATTTTTTTATGTTCCGGACCAGTATACGCGTGGCGTTGTAAGACGACAACATAGACTCATCTGCTACCGGCCTACATGGCGTGCTCCCCGAACCAACACCACTCCCACTGCTAGAGCAATCAAGTTAATAAATGACTTTCTAAAACATATTCCAGAAGCAGATTTATTTTTTGACTCTCAAAGGACAATCGCTAAACATGTGTATATTTATTTAAATGTGAAGAAATGATGAAGAAATAATTATTGAGTTGTTTAGTATAAGAAGTGTTTATTAAATTTTTTAACGTAATTTTGTAGAATTACTTAGCATAGATATAAGCGATTTGGTGTAAACTGTTAGCTTATTTTGATGAATAAATGAATTCAATTGAGCCGACTGGTATTGCAAGAGACGATGGCAAGAGACCGGATGGTATGAGTTTGATTCCATGGAAGATGGGTCGGGTGCTGGTATGGGATGCAACCTGTTCAGACACGCTGGCCCCTTCCCATCTGCATGGAACTAGCAACAGAGCTAGTGCGGCTTGTGAAGCGGCTGAAAAAGCTAAAGCATCCAAATACAGGGGTCTAGGCTCTGAATATGATTTTGTCCCATTCGGTGTCGAGACCCTTGGTCCGTGGGGTCCTAGCGCTATAAGGTTTTTTAAGGTAATAACAAAAAGGTTAGTCGACATCACAGGAGACCGAAGGGCTGGCAGCTAACTCGGACAAAGAATTAGTCTTGCTATTCAAAGGGGGAACGCAGCCAGTATCTCCGGAACCTTGCCTAAAGGTACTCCTTATAATAATATATATTAGTTATTAAAAAAAAAACTATATTTTTTTAGTTATAGATAATGTAAATAAAATTTATTATTTTATTTAACATAGTAAATAATAACATTAAAAAAGTATATTTAATTGTAATATTATTGTTGATGAAAAACCTACTGGATGATTTGAGATAAAAATGTAATTTTAATAATATAACAAGTTATAATGAAATAAAACTAAATGACTAAAAACATGACTATAAATATAAATAAAAATGCGTGTATTTCAAAACCAACGAATACACTATTAAATCTTGCTAAAATATACAACTGATTTTATTTTCACAGTTTATAATGCTGTATTTGCTAAGAAAAACAGATATTTAAGATGAGCCATCCGCGAGGGCTCCCGGCATCCCATATGCGACTTGATTGAACCCTCAAGGAGGGCTCCTGACACTGAAAGGGTTAAAATACGTATAAGTCTGAAATCACTGTGCCTTCTCTGTATAAGAAGAGGCTTTTGCCCATCAGTGGGACAATAATATGCTGGTGTTATTATTTAAGTAAATCGTTTCCATCTAATAGCCAAAAACTCCTCGTAAAAGAGCCGTTTTTAACGCGTTAAAATAAAATTCGCCAGCTTCTGAAACCACAATGACACTTCAAGAATGACTGACTATGTGGGTCAGAAATAATAGTGATATTATGCGCAGCCTCTCAAAGGGAATATGCGGAGTTTTCACTTTGATGTCAGTAAAAAGATAAGTGTCATTATCGTATTCAAAAGTTTTTTTTTGTTTGAGATTAATTTACATAATTTATTCTTTCACTGTGTCATAACAACGCAGTTTCAACTTACTTTGGGGAAAGCCTGTTTCCACTAACAAAGTATATTAATGAAATATAATTATAAAAAGTCATGGCTGTTACTGTTTTTTTTTTTTTTGTAGAAAATCAATATTGTGTCACAAAGCCTAACGTGTCCCAGCAGTGGGAACATTATAGGCTGATTATGATTATACTACAGAGTTGCTAAATTTAGTTTTCTCTTATATAAACTAAAATCGCCTTATTACAAAAAAAGATTTATATTTTGACATGGCTTAAACCATGGAGCCAGTTTTTGTAATAAGAACGTAACTGTGATTGAAATACCGTTCTTTATACAAAACTGAAAACTTAGTTCGGTACTAAGTTGACAGTTTTGTGTTTAGGAACTTTACCATAGCCGGAATAAAGTTCGAAATTCAATAATGGCTCCATGTTTAAAACCAGGGTCTGAAGATAAACCTTGTTTTGTAATAAGGGGGAAAGTGTCCTAATAAAACAGGAATGATGTATCGTGTGTGTATGTATTGCATGTGTTGTCTGTCTACCCTATTTCTTCCCATGGATGTCGTAAAAGGCGACTAAGGGACTTACTAGAGAATGGTCAGCAGCGTTCTCTATGCATTTTAACACCATACTGCGATCGCCAACCCGCCTGCTAAGCGTGGCGATTATGGCAACCCCACCTGGCCTGGACATAGGCCTCCCCTTTGGGGGAGGGGGGGAGGCCTATGTCCAGCAGTGGACGTTTTTCGGCTGAATGGTGATGATGATGATGAAAAATGTATCAAAATAAACAACAAGCCTAGATTTTTTTTGAAAATAGTTCCTATTCACTCATCGATGTCTGGAAAATTAAAGAATATAAAAAAATATTCCTGTTTTTTTTGGGTTCCGTACCTGGAATGGAAAAAAACGGACCCCCTTATAGGATCACTTCGTTGTTGTTTGTCAGTATGTCAAGACCCTTTTTCTCTGGAACTCGTGGAGGTATCAAGTTGAAATTAATATGAAATACATTTATATACAACATTAGTTTTTGTTTATACTAAACCTCTTAAGGGGTATTCATCATTATGAACAACTTTTACTATGGGACCAACCTTGAAATGAAAGAAAGAAGAAAAATTGTTTATTCTGCACAAACAAAACACACATTACAAAAATAAAATACAAATTGACGAAAAAAAAAAAAACACACTCTAATACAAGTAGCCAAATTGCAATCATATTTAAGACTATGAATAACCAGAAATAAAAATAAGAAAAATAATAAATAATAATTGCTAAAAGCCTAGTATTCAAAACCTTAAAAGTTAAAAGTTTGACAATGTTGTCAATTGCTTGATGTCAGTGTCAGGGCTTGTCAAGGCAGGCCAAAGACAAAAGACAATAGTTGCGATTTCGGTATTAGTAAATGACAACAAACAAAACAAAACAAAATGCGCATTGCAATGCGTAATTATAACTGGTTATAATTACGCGTAACTTTTTTATATAAATAATACGTAAACTACAACTATAATAACATGAAAAGAAATAAAAATATACCATTACTCTAGACGTTGACGTTGTTTAAAGTGCTTTGTGATATCTAGTCAATGCAGCTCCGGCAAGATCATCAGCAAACACGCTCCATATAACTGAGGACTACCATTCCTCTTGTGAGGATGAAACAGACCGGACCTAAACAGGGCGCAATCAAACCGAGGCCACTTTGGACTGTTGGAAAACCATATTCATTGCCCGTAGGTCGTAACCCTTGAGGTAAGTGCACAGAGAGCATTTATAATTTTTAGTTTAATGTTACATTCATGTTGATTGTTGTATTTGCATGAAATATCTCTTTAAAGTATTCAAAAAATGCTTTTTTGTTCTCAGGACTCTTACTGGTGGAGGAAGGTTATTCCAACAGTGTGTGGCGGCGTATCTGAAACTCCCTCTGAATGCCGCGGTCCTATGTGTTGATGTACACAAAGGTTTAGTATTAAGACGAGGGTCATATTTGCTCTGTCTCCAACTTAACTTTTCAAACAGGAAATCGCGAAAAAAATATCAGCTGTTCCCTACATTTTGACGAGTTCAGCGAACTTAAATGTAGGGAACAGCTAATTTTTTTTTCACGATTGTATACAATAGGTCTACGGTCCCATGGAGCTCGATAAAAATCAAGCTTCTAAGTCAACGCAATAAAAAAATACGGCGATAAAAGCGACACATTTTGATACTTGCAAATAAATCAAAACCTATAGGGTACTTCCCGTTGACCTAGAATCATGAAATTTGGCAAGAAGCAAGGTCTCACAGCACAAGTAAAGGAAAACGTCAGAAAATTGTTAATTTGTAGTTTTATCATATAAAAAATATATTTTTGTGATTACAAACTTACATTTGCAGTTGTAGAATTGACCGTGACGTATATCGATGTATGAGAGAACATGTTTTTCAAGTACAAAGTTAAGTTTGTTCTTGTGATAAATTCATCCCAACTACGGAATCCTTCTTTGTGCGGGGTCCGACACGCACTCGGCCGGTTTTTTTTCTACCAGTAGATTTAACAGGTGTTTTCGCAAGTCCTCGTTTTAATTCAACTAACTATTATTTTCAACTCAAAGACCCACTACACTTTCACATTACTATATTCCACTTGAAATAAAATTAGACATATTTTAAATAAACTTGTTTACAGTCTGTTCAACCGATTTTGACTTCTATTCCGTAGGCATAAGGATGGAATTAAAAGCAAAAACGTGGTTACAATACCAGCTGTTTATTACAGCAGTCATTGGTCATGCCACCAACGCAATAGAAGTCAAAATCGATTGAACGGACTGTAAAAAAGGTTTATTTAAGGCCCCTTTTCCGAAATTTACGTTTCTAGATCGAGTTGTTTTCAGAGAAATCACCATATTTAAATTCGTAAAAAAATATATAGTACAGATACATGTTTGATCTAGTGACTTTTTTGGTTACAAAACACGATATTTAACATTTTTCTTTATAAAAAAAAAAAATCAGAAGTAAAGTCGATTTTGAAAGTATTTTAAGTTATATGAGACTTGGGAGAACGCAATTTTTATGAAAATTTTACATTTCAGTTACTAATCGGGTTTTACAGGGATATTATTGGATATATTTATAATATGGCACTTATTTTTTTTTTCATATTAAATAAATACGGGAAAAACGGCTCGCGCGCACCACGCCAGTGCTATAGTGCTATCGCGACTGCTCCTGTGCAACGCGGGTGCAAGCTGTCTCATGCCTAAACTTTCGGGAAAAGGGGCCCTTAAATGTCTAATCTTATTTCAAACGGAGTATAGTTATCCATCCAAAGACGTTTGGTATTCAAGCTGACTCGGCCGTCATTCAACTTGCAGCCAGAGCACGGAACGCTCACGGTGAACCGGTGCTCAAATATTAAGGAGCGAGTCAACGAGCCGTGGTTAGTGCTTTGATGTACGTACGGTTCTATTATGCACAGAGGTGCAGTTTTTAAGATGAAAGGGTTTGCACGTGAAATTCAAATTTTCTTAGGTTTTTTGCAATTTTCAGGTATTTTTTTTCATTTGGTTGTAGTTTGTAGTAACAGATATGTTTGTACAGAATTATATCTAATCGTTAGAGTCATCAATAAAATAATAATAATTAAAAAAAAATGTCAATCATAAATAATTATAATATAATTTTTTAAAGGGGCACATTAGCAATACATTATTACCTTAATTACCTTAACAATTTATTTATTTATAGGTAATTAAAACGGTACAACACCAATTACATAAATTAACATAGAGAAGCATAAAAAAAAGAATAATATTAACATATTTTTGTATAACATTTGATTTAATTTAATTTTATTTTATTTTGCGTTGTTATTCATCAATTCAAGCAGAGTTGCTTATTTGCCTTATCTAGGTTGAACCTATGCGTCAGGCTAGAAATGCATACATACTTAAAGCAATAAATTAACAATGAGTAGGTAGAAAGTAAAAACTAAATTAAAACTTAGCTAATTAAAAGTAAAAAAATAACCGACTTCCAAAAATAACACTACAAAGTGAAAAATAACTTTAATTTCGGAAGTCGGTGTCTTTGGATCCGTATTTTAGTTTTTTGCCACCGACTTACAGACATAGCGCATCCCTTAACATATTTTTTTAGCAGCCCCTGCACTAACCTTTAGAAGAAGACTAGTGTTCTATTAAAAAAACTTTCTACGAACACTCAGATGAGTTATCTCATCCTGTATCTATTCAGATGAATAATATCGCACTTGATGAATCTTTGAGGCAATGCGGTTCAGTGGTGCATAAATAATAATAATATATCGTTTATTTCAGAGCCATGCTCCACATATGTATGTTAGTAACAGTGAAAACTTATAAAACTAGTGTTAGTACAAATATTTCTAAGCTGCGTGAGGCACGCCGATCCTGGGGAATGCCTACTTGACTGCATGCAGTCGTACCCACCGCCCCAAGATCGGAGAGTCAACCTATCAGCCAACGTTCTGAGAATGGTGTTGGGGCTGTCTGTTGCGCATGACGGCCTAAAAATATCCACATCCGCGTCGGCAAACATGGCAGACGCGCTAGAAAAACGCGGCAGCCCCATCAACACCCGGAACGTGCTGTTATATTGTATGCGCAGGCCACTGTATGCCCTTTGCGTGAATAAAAACTGAGAACTGATTATTCAATCCGTGCTTATTAGCACACAGGGAAATGCTATTTCAACCCCGTCGATATTATTACTAGCTGCGCCCCGCGGTTTCACCCGCATAAGCCTCGATCCCGTGGGAATATCGGGATAAAAAGTAGCCTATGTCTTAATCCAGGGTGTCAGCTACCTCCATACAAAATGTTATCAAAATTGGTTCAGCCGTTTGAGGGTGAAGAAGTAACAAACACACTCACAAACTTTCGCCTTTATAACATTAGTGTGATTATTTTAAAACTATGATAATTATCTCCTAGATATTCATTGAAATCATATGATCAAGGGCAATTTTGTTCAACATTAAATACAAGTGATGAGTAACGTATTTATTTGGTTAAGGATTAATATCATGTTTATAAAAACACCTTCGCGTATAATGCATTATTTTAGAACAACATTGATTACCATAAAAAGGTTATAGTGAGTCAACCTTAAAAGAAAGACATTTACGAGTAAGATGTTTTTTTAAACTCTTAAAGTGGAACAATTCCGTTATACATGATTTTTGCGTAACTTTAATTGTTTAAGCAGCGTACGCAACGGAAGCTCTCAAAAGGATTTTTTTCTTATTTTTGCAACATTTTTCATTGATGCTCCGCTCCTCTTGGTCGTAGCGTGATGTTATATAGCCTATAACCAGGGATTGAAAACCGGTACGAATTTGGGTTCCGGTTCTTCATTTCGGTTCTTAAAAAGGTTCTTCTGTTCGGTACGGTTCCGGTTCAGGTTCCGGTTTGGTTCAGGTTCCAAAGTACCGGTTCCAAATGATGGTTTCAATATACCGGCTATTAGGTTGTTATTATGTTAATTGTGTGTTACTAAAATCGTTTTAAAATAAAAATTCCTTCTTTTGGAGATTTCCAAAATTATTCTTTTAAAAATAAAATGTAGTGAAGTAAGTACCTACCACTACAATTTTTTTTTTAAAAGAGAGTGAATTGGAACATTATGTCCATCGTGTGGTGGGATATAGGAAATAACTGTTTTGTAATCATAAATAAAGTTTTTTTTAAAAGTATATTCGCATTGATAATATAAATTTCTAAAGCTAATAAATTCTTTTACAAAAAGAAAAAAAGCTTTTAAAAGAACAGCATTAAATGTTACAATTTTTTTACAAAAAACATACTGACAATGAAATAAAAATTTGCCCACACAGCTATCGTCCTGCGTTGAGCGCCATCGTATGAACTCGTTCAGACCCGATTTGAAGAAGAACCGGTAAAATAATGGTTCTTAAAGGTTCCAATTTAGGTTCCTGTTCCGGTTCGGATTCTAGTAACGGGACCACTAAATACCGGTATTTTAGGAACCTTTCCCTGTATCCCTGCCTATAGCCTTCCTCGATAAATGGACTATCCAAGACATAAAGAATTGTTCAATTCGAACCAGTAGTTCCTAAGATTAGCGCGTTCAACCAAACAAACTCTTCAGCTTTATAATATTAAGTATCGATTTACAATTGTATAATTTAACATAACAACATCACGCCTGTAATCCCCGAAGGGTTGGGCAGAGGTGTACCTATAGTACAGCCACATTTCGTCAATTAAGTTTAAGTCCCATGTATTCATGTAATAGGAGGCGAGCTTATTGCCATCAACCGGGCACAAATTCTGACTCTGGGCTGCTACTGAGAAATTCTTAATGGAAAAACCCAATAACACTTTACCTACCTTTACTTTACTTTTTTGTTTATTGTATAATTTAGTACAAAAAATTTGTCATTAATACTAAATTATGTTTTAAACCCATTCATTTATTAAATAGGAAGATATGGTACGCCCTCTTCGATGTGGACCGCATAATTTAGGGGAAAGGACACAATCGACCTACATTACTCCCGGTTTGCGGGGAATACCCGAATCGTAGTTTATTTACGAGTTGTTATGGGTACGTAACAGTGACAATTTTTGCGATCTCGTTCCCGCTATAGCCCGCGTAATATGTCTATCTATTTCGATTGTCGAGCACATGACGCACGACATCGGGTCCATTTAATATTTACGTGATGTTAGAGAGTGGCCTATATTCCTATTTAATACATCAATGTTTAAACCTTATAGTTTTTACCATAAAAAAGTAAAAGTAAATGAAACGTTTACGAAGGCCTAGGTGTTGCCGATAGAAAGAGACACGTCCTGAAATAGCCACCAAATGTTTTGTTATCAACCGGTTATTTACCCAATAAATTGTAAATCACGATAAGACTGTTCTTTATTAAGGTACACGATCTACTAATTATTAGGGGTACACTTAATTTATTGAACTGCGTTAGGTAATCAGAATCACTATTTTATTATAGCTGCTTTTGGAGATTATGCATGTAATATTAGTGTATTCCCGTTGTCCCCGTTTGCCATATCAACGTCACGGAGACAGCGGGACGTGAATAAATTTATTTCCCGTTGTCCCCTTATCGTATACACGGTCAATACTACCGTGTATTCCCGTTGTCCCCGTACGCCGTGTCCCCATCCTACGGGGACAGCGGTACTTCAATTACATATTTAAAAATACTTCCCGTTGTCCCCGTGGTTTGGTTTTACATTCAAAAATATGTTTCTGGCACTCGCCGGCCGCTGCCGCGGCACCGCTCGCTTCGCTCGCTCGGCTCGTGCGTTGTGTGGTCACAGTTCTAACCTAACCTAACCGTTTCGATTTAAAAAAGGTTTGCTTCGTACGATAAGGGGACAACGGGAAATAAATTTAATCACGTCCCGCTGTCCCCGTGACGGGGATATCGCAAACAGGGACAACGGGAATACACTATATTCACATGGACCTTCAAGCTTGGGCAAGCTTTTAATTTAAGTCACACCCTTCTTCTGTTATTTCATCACCGCTGCTCTCAAAACGGTGAAGGAAAACATCGTCAGGAAACAGGCAAATCCTACAAAAAAAAAAATCAAAGACATATGACATCTACCAACCCGCTCTGGGCCCGCGTGAATTACAGCCCACTCCATCTCGAAGATAGTAGGCCTAGGTCCCAGCAGCAGAAGGAAAATTATAGGCTAAATTATGCTACAATGTTTTTTTTTATTTTTTGCTATACAGTTTTTTTTTCAGCCAAAAGACGTCCACTGCTGGACATAGGCCTCCCCTAATGAAGGGACGGGCAGGGGTGTAAAAAATAGCACCACCCTATTTCTATCCGTGGGTGTCGTAAAAGGTGACTAGGGGACTTACTAGAGAATGGGCAGCAGCGTTCTCTATGCATTTTAACACTATACTACGATCGCCAACCCACGTGCCAAGCGTGGCGATTATGGCAATACAGAATTGGGTGCCACGAAATTTCAATCCCATTATTAGCATTCTAAATTATGTTTCTCTTTTGTTTTAAAACAGTTTATATATGTTGGGTGAATGTTTGTTCTGAAACAATAACTTTCATATTAAGAGTTGTATGTTCATGCATCAAGAAAAACATCAGACACTTAATAGACCTCTTCAAAAGATTTGATCGACCTCAACCATCTTGGTTTATCAGTAGAACCGTGTAAGCTCCCACTTATCTACCGAAATGAAATGCCAATGGACCTCTAATATCAACAGATTGTAATACATTCTCCGCCTTATTACAGAACAAGATTTATATTTTGACATGGCCTAAACCATGGAGCCAGTTTTTGTAATAAGAACGTAACAGTGATTGAAATACCGTTCTTTATACAAAACTGAAAACTTAGTTCGGTACTAAGTTGTCAGTTTTGTGTTTAGGAACTTACCTTAGTCGGAATAAAGTTCTAAATTCAATAATGGCCCCATGGTTTAAACCTGGTTCTGAAGATAAACCTTGTTTTTTAATAAGGGGGTAGGAGTTTTTGACTAGAAAACGGAATAGTACCTGAATGCTAAAGATAAAGATCATTTTATTAGTAAAAACATGCGTATACATGCAAATCTAGCATGCAGGATGTCACAATATTAATATTTAAGTACGTACATGTTTCACCCGTAAGGCGTACTTTATAAAAGTTACAAAAAAAATACAAAGCCTAATTACAAAATAAAAACTAAATTACTAATGGCTCTTTTCAGTCCAAGTACACAATAGTCAGTAATAAATATAGATAAGTCATTAAAATGTCTCAAAAAATAAATTTTAATAAAATTAAAAATAATATAAATATTGTCAAATAGTGTCATGCAAAAAGTCATTTATATTATAATAGATGACCAACGAACTTCCTGAAGTGAAGTTCGATCATTATTATATGAGTCGCTTCATTCGAAGATATAATGTTTACTAAGTAGTCCCTTTATCCTACAGGCAACATCGCACGATTTCAGAGAGTAATTCGATATTTTTTTTTTTCTAACTTCAGTACCTACGTTTCTTCCGTCTTGTCTGTTTGACGTTATTCATTCTTTTTAGAGATTTTGTAAGAACAAAACTTTCAGGGTTAAAATTACTGAAATTTACGAAATGAGATATAAAAATGGGAGAGGAGGGTTCTTATATCTTCGAATGAAGCGACTCATATAATAATGATCGAACTTCACTTCAGGAAGTTCGTTTGATCATCTATTATATATTCGTCGCTTCATTCTTCAGATATAATGTTTACTAAGTAGATTTTCAGAGAAACAAGTTTTGTTCGGGTAATGTATCTTTTTATTTATGAAATGAAACGTATTAGGAATCACAGCTGAACTTAACTCTTAATTTATTGTAAATATTATCAATAATTGCTTAATGTACTTAATCAATTAATTATAGGAAATACAACCGCCTTTGCGAAATCATCATCGCTTGAGACTGGTCGGTCATAAAATCGGGCAAAAGCTAAGGACATGCTGGTCCATCCAGCTGTCTTTCTAATCTGGTCGACACTAAGTCCGGCGACGCGAGCGGCCGACGTGGCGGCATGTCGCGTGCTGTGTGCACTGAATGTACTCACGTCCACGCCGCTTTCTGACAGCACGTGCTTAATCCATCGACTGATGGATTGAGCTGAGGCGGCTTTGTGTGGTTTCTTAAAGGTTAATAAGAGATTCGTTAAGAACATTCGTTGTCCTCATATTTTTTGTTACAAAAATATAATCTTTGAGGACTGAAGCAGGGCATATATTAATATTGTCTCAAAAAATTTGTTGGAAACAATACCGGCTGGTCTCGTCCGGGAGCAGAAGTCTTAATAATATCTGTTATGGCTATCTTAGCTCCGCTTGGAGTTATTGATATACTATCTAATTTAACAAGAGAAAATGTTTGTACCCTATGGGCTGTGCGGAGTGCCAGTAAAATAACTAACTTTTTAGTGATTTTTTCTATACTTAATTCTAAATTAGGGTACCAATTGGACACGTGATTGAGCACCAATTGTGGGTCCCAAGTAGAGGTATACTTGGGCTTATTAGGCTTAAGTTTGTAAGCTCCTTTCAATAATCGTTTTATACAATTATCGGAACCTACGTTAAAGTTTAGAATCAATGACCGCGAGCGGACCGATGACTATTAAGGGAACCATAAGAACAACCCTTATTAAATTGCTCCGTTAAAAAAGAAAGAACTGATGTTTTTGTACTACTGAAAAAGTCAATGTTATGCAAAGAACAGTACTGCCACCAAAGTTTTAATGTGACATTATACTGTTTGATAGTATTGTCCGCTAGCGAAGCCATCATTAGATTTAATGAGTCGCGCGGGGTCCCGCGGCGGGTGAATGCTGTCCGCAAAGCCTCGCGACACCCAAGGTAAGCTTGGTGTGCAGTGGATGGTACAGCCTGAAATGAGATTGAAGAAGAAATTTGCTTGGGTTCAGATAAAGTATACGGGAGTCAAGTAAACTTTGTAGAAGCGGGTACCATGGCTGCGAAGGCCAATGAGGAAAAACTAAAATTCCCTTGGCATTATCTTCAATAACCTTTCGTAAAAATTTTAAAATTAAGGAAAAGGGCGGAAAAGCGTAAAAGTATTTGGATTGCCAGTTCAGAGTAAAAGCGTCTACGGCGTATGCATCTGGTTCTTGTTTCCAAGAAACAAACAAGTCACATTTGGCATTGTTGCAAGAAGCAAAAAGGTCAATATCAGGACGACCAAAGTGTCTTTTAATAATTTTATAAGCGTGATCTGATAACTCCCACTCTGTATCAGGATTAATCTTTCTGGATTCTTCGTCAGCATAATTATCTTTCGTGTTCACGTAAGATGCGAACAACCAAATATTACGCTTTTCGCACCATTGCCAAATGTGTCTTGTCAGATCGTTTAGATGCGGGAACTGAATTCCACCTAAGCGATTAATGTAACTTATTGCTGTAGTAATGTCTACCCTCAACAATATTGTACAATTATAGTCATCACTGGCAAAACTTTTTAATCCTAGAAATACGGCCAGAAGTTCTAAGTAATCTATATGGTGTCTCGTTTCTATGGTTTTCCATTTACCATTGACCTTAGCACCACTACAGACAGCACCCCAACCCGTTCTAGAAGCGTCTGAATATACAGGGTGTTTGGTGCATCGTGTGCCAAATTGAAATGGTCGACTGAAGGAGTCATCCGCTAGCCTTTTAGACCCTTTAACACCCCTCATGCTCTGTGGATTTTTTTTTATCGACTTTTTATTGTTTTCCAAAAAAAAGACCCAAATTTTACATTCAAATACAGATTTTAAAAAAAATATAAGGCGTAGACTCTGAATTTTATTTTTATTTCGATATGTATTGTTTAAGAATACTTTTAAATACAAAATTAGTGATATTAGTCACCTAGTTCTTTTTTAATTCACTCGCAAAGGTAAAACTTAAATTAAAGCTGTACATGTTACAGCTGTTTAAAAGGCTACAAAAAAAAAATCAAAAGCGACCGGGATCTTCCAACTCCCTCATTAATTCTCCAGTCTATCTTCTTTCTAATGATGTGCCACATGCCATAAATGTATTTTAACAACTTTGTGAATTCGCTAGAATTGTGAATCGAGTCACCTAAGGCTAATATTCAAAATTATGATTTTAAAAAAAATCTCTTAAATGATACCTGTCAAACCTATAAATCTGCTATATCATTCTTATGGTTAGGTAAATTCGTGTCTCATATCTGTATCTTTCGTGGGATTTACTTGAAATAAAAAAACAAAATTGCATTTTTAACATTTATTTAATCATTGTTACAAATCTTGCTCAAATTGTTGACCTCTGTTGCGAATGCAGGCCCGACCTGTTTCGTATTTCAACAGTTGTTGTACGAAGTCGTATTTCCTCCTTAATAGTATTGAATGCCGCTTCTATGCGTTGGACTAATACCTCCCTAGTTGGAACCTCCGTGGCATATACCAACTCTTTGGCACGTCCCCAGACATAAAAGTCTAACGGAGTTAGATCTGGGGAACGTGGCGGCCATGGAATAGGGCCATCGCGTCCAATCCATGCATTAGGGAACACATTGTCGAGATATTCCCTCACAGTCAATCGCCAATGCGCGGGACAGCCGTCATTTTGAAATACAATGGGCACACGTTCATTAAATACGGGCACATCGGTCACTAATTCGGGCAGGTCATTTTGTAGGAATTCCAGGTAGTCTTCGCCATTGAGATTATCGGGCAGGTAATGCGGTCCAATTACCTGATTCCCAATCACTCCTGCCCAAACGTTTACACTAAAACTTCTTTGAGAAGACTTCTGTCTTTTAACACGTGGGTTTTGCGTTTTCGTTGTCCAGTGGTGCAAGTTATGTAAATTGAGGATCCCATCCTTGGTAAATTTGGATTCATCCGTCCACAGTATTCTTTTTAAAAAATCAGGATCATCCACATAAGTGTGTAAAAGAAACCGACAAAAAGCCACTCGTCTCTCAAAGTCGCCACCCTCAAGACCTGCAACAAACAAAAAACTCTTTTAAATTTCTCTTGGGCAATAAGTAATTGCACAAGAAAGGACCCGCTGTTCGTGCTAATAGATTCACTACCTGGAAGTGACGCCATACCATACCCATTACCTGCTAAACAAAGGCAAGGTCAAACAAAGCTTGCACGGGTTTAAAGTTAGTTTAAAATTACGTACCTTGCACCGGAGTGTAGTGGAATGGATGCTTTTTGTTTTGACGAAGTACTTTCCACACTTTCCATTTTGAAATATCAAGATGTGATGCCACATTTCTAATGCTTCTTGTAGGGTCTTCCTCAAAAAGTGCCAGTATTCTCTCGTCTACTTCAACATTATGTCACACAATATGGCCCCTTGGTTCATTAAAAGTAACACTGCCAGTCTCGCGTATGCGTCGGTATGTGTCTTGGAAGACTCTGCGGCCAGGTAATCGTCTACCAGGAAAGCGTTCCTGGTAAAGTCGTTGCGCTGCACGAGCGACGCCATTAGCGGCTCCGTAAGCCATCATGATGTCCGCATATTCTTCGTTAGAGAAGGTCGCCATTGCAATAACAAAAAACTCAAAGTTTAACAATAACAACAAAAATTAAACAAATGTAACAAGAACCAGCAAAATAATAAAAGAATCGCGGAGTATGGTGAACTAGCACACACGTTAGGTAGCAGAGGCAGTCATGTCTCGACTAAAAAAATGGCGGGTCGGGCGGCGCGATTTGTTCAAACCGATTTAAGGTATGCAAGAAAGAGATAGAAGATAGATTTTACTGTGAAAGAGTAAGAAAACAAATTTTACCTCTTTCTCAAGTAACAGTTCCGCAATAAATATTTTTTCATTAGAATTTGGAATGTAGTTTTATGTGACTTGATTCACAATTCTAGCGAATTCACAAAGTTGTTAAAATATTTTTATCGCATGTGGCACATCATTAGAAAGAGGATAGACTGGAGAATTAATGAGGGAGTTGGAAGATCCCCGTCGCTTTTGGTTTTTTTTTTGTAGCCTTATAAATAGCTGTAACATGTATATGTAGCTTTAATTTAAGTTTTACCTTTGCGAGTGAATTAAAAAAAAAACTAGGTAACTAATATCACTAATTTTGTATTTAAAAGTATTCTTAAACAATACACATCGAAATAAAATTAAAATTCCGAGTCTACGCCTTATATTTTTTTTTAAATCTGTATTTGAATGTAAAATTTGGGTCTTTTTTTTGGAAAACAATAAAAAGTCAATAAAAAAAAATCCACAGAGCATGAGGGGTGTTAAGGGGTCTGAAAGGCTAGCGGATGACCCCTTCAGTCGACCATTTTAATTTGGCACACGATGCACCAAACACCCTGTATTTCTTTTTTATAACTTGGATTTCTAATAGGACACATGGCTGTGAAAATATGATTACCCCACCATTTAAGGTCTTCTAAAACCGTTTTGGGAATATTAATCTTATGTTCATAATTATTATTATGTTGTTGTAATACCAGGAATTTCTGACGTTCCAACAATTTAGTATAGAGAAACCCATATTGAACTGCTGGGCAAGCTGCGACTAGAACACCTATTAATTGCGCAAACTCTCGAATGGTACATTTTGGCAACCTCGAGAACTTTTTGATTAACTGATTAATGCTATTCCGTTTATCATTAGGTAACGATAAGGACATATCATGTGTATTATACACGAATCCTAGAAATTTACATATTTTAGATGGTTTTAATGAACTTTTATCATAATTAACTACGCAACCTAAACATTCTAAAAGTTTTAGGGTTTCACGTACATTAATGACACATTCCTCGTAATTATGACCTATACATAATATATCATCTAAAAATATTACTGATTTGTGTCCCTGTTTTCTAAGGTAGGCTATGAACTCCTTCATGATTTTTGTGAACACTCTTGATGCCACTGATAGGCCGTACGGCAAAGCAGTGAACTGGTATGTACATACATTCCTAGAAATAGGGTTCTGAAAATTAAATCGCAAGTACCTTCGATCGGATTCGGATATAGGAACTAATAAATAGGCCTCTTTGAGGTCAATTGTTGCTAAATACCCGTCTTGAGGGATTAATTTAGCTGCCTTCCTATAATCCTCCATTTTAAAATGTGTTTTTGTGATACATTTATTTAATGATTTTAAATTTAGAATAAATCGCTTACATCCATTAGGTTTAGGTGCCAAGAATATTTTTGATATGTACTAGTCATGAGTTGGCATACAACGTGTTATAGCCCCTAGTTCTAATGATTTTTTAATTGCTACATGCATATCTTGAGCGTCATGCGAAGTAAAGTTACAAACAGGTACGATAGGCTGACTCACTGGAGTACAAAAGGGAATTGTGACACCATGTTCTAACCATGATAACACAACTGCGTTACTGGTTATGTGAGACCAACAACTGAGGAAAAATCGTAATCTGCCTGCATGTACCTTAGTTATTTCTGTTGTGCCGCACGGGTCTTCGATGCGTAGGAGCTCTTCGCTTGCGCTTGAGACTGCGATGGATATGACCGACGTGGCGTCACTGGGGGTCTCCTCTGACCTCCCCGCCCCCCACTGTTCGACGGGTACCGAGGAGGCCTTGACCAGTTTCCCTGGGTGATAGGATGAGTGACCGGCGGTTGAGGAATAATATTTTTCTGATTTGCCATTGTTTTTCTTATTTGAGTGCCTTGTTTTTCAATTGCCTTACTGGCTTTTATTTTTTCGGACAGCGAGTTACCATATAGGGTATCATCACGTTCTGAATCTTGAATGACGTGAAGAAAGTTCTTTTCCAGACTCGGGGTAATTACTTTTATTCTGTCTTTAGTCAAACAATGATGCAAATCAGATAACAAACGACAACCATCGCTTAAATATTTTAAGGCGAGAACTTTGTTATTTGTTTTGAGAAACGTATCCATTGCTTTGTTTATTGCTGCGGTACCATTTCCTAGCTGTTGTTGGAAACCGGACAATTTTTTGTCTCGACCTCTGACTATGTCTGATACGGCGGCTGAAATCTCCGCGTTCAACTTCGAAGCTTGCAATAATTTGCAATTGGCGGGTATAAGGTGCTCTTTCATGAGTCTATCTTTATCCTCTTTGGCTAACCCTTTCTTCAAGAGAGGAGTCCATAAACTGGCTAAACTCTCATGGACATCTTCCCCAAAGTCTGGTGTACAAGACGTAGAAGTCCCCAGCGCAGACAATAACTCTGGATCCAAAACTTCTGGGGTTGTCGCAGCTGGCGGGGCAGCCGGACCGTCCCCGAGGTCTGATATATCCTGCAGGGCAGGGTTTGGCCCCGGTTGACCTTCTTCGCATGAAAGGGTTGGCGAACCATCTTGTAGTTCACGGGGCTCGGCGTCGTTCGTATCTATAAAACATTACTATAATATAGCGAACGAATAAGGAGGTAGGTATGTAACGCGTTATGCGTTAGTATTGTCTCGCGGACAATAATTCATAGTTAATGTGCATATCTATTCAAGATTACACATTATTTTCTACTTATAGTTTGCCATGCGAACATGACTCATAATTAGCTCGCAGCTAATTATGTTATCGCAATTGACTCGCAGTCAATACCGATTTTCACATAAGTTAAATTGATGTAAACACTTGTGTCACTTAGTAATACAATTATAATAATAACTAACCTGCAATGTTTTCGTCCTCCGATGAATCTAACGGTCGTCGTATTCGACGCCGGTATACCTCCTCTTTTTTTTCTAACCTTCTAATCTTGTGCTTATATCTTTCCAATTTCTCCTGTGCACTACGTTTCGGCATGTTTATTAGGCGCGTGCGCTCGTTGCCTCGCACGAAAAAGGAATGAATAACGTCAAACAGACAAGACGGAACAAACGTAGGTACTGAAGTTAGAAAAAAAAAAAATATTATATCTGAAGAGTGAAGCGACGAATTTAGAAAAAATTTACCGGCAATGCTGTAAAAGACTGTGGTATTTTATTATAAATTTTAAGAGCCATTCAGAAAACGCTTTTTCCCATTAATGCAGTTCTTGACGCATGCGATCACAGTTGATTAGTGTCACGTCTGTTACGGGGGTAGGTGTCAGGTTGTCGTGGAAATAGAGAATTCCCCCTAACAAATACCGCAATTTCAAAAATATACAGAGATGGTAGTGTTAATAATTTGTCTTTTTTAAATAATGGCATACAGCTGTCGGTCGACTTCAAATTGAACATTGCACGAATAATTGCTACTGTTTGTGTTTCTCATTCTTTGCCCATTCGCATACTATTTGAACTATAAAGTGCTAGTCAAAACAGTGGAATTACGCACCAACAATGAATCGCATTAATCATGTTTGGCAAACGCTATTGTTCATGTGAATATAAAATATTATGAATGTATCTAGGCATTCTTGTATTTGATTTATAATTTTCTATTATGTTGCACCTAGTTACTATTTTTTGTCTCTGCATCACTGGTAGACTTAATGCCTTATAAATTTTCATTTATAAGACATTAAGTCCGCCTTTGTACGTTTATTTTTACTTGTGCATAAAATTTTATTAAATAAAAATAAAATGTTAAGAAAAAAAAATTAAAATGAAATGAAAATATTATGTTAAAGTTGTTAAGTTTTTCTGAATCCTGTATTATACCTTATCTTTAATATTTTACTGAAAATATTCCATTTTTTGCTTAACTTTTAATTCACCAAATAGGTACCTAAGGGGTCCACACCCCACCCACACCCGGGGTACTTGAAGGGCAAATTAAAGGATTTGTACGTGACAATTATTTAACCTGACCTATTATTTATTTTTTGACTGCGTTATTTTCGCTTTTAGCAAATATTCGACTATTTGAGTATATTGGGTGCCCCACCTATGAATTTTTTTCTCACAAATAGAGAACCAGTGAAGAAACCGTCACTTCTATGATTTAAAATATTCATCAATTGCTTGGTATTATATCAAATAATGACCATCATAGACAACTACCAATAGTAAAAAAACCTTATTACATAAAGTTTTCTAAACATAAAAATACCTTAAAAAATTACTCCTCATTTTGTTAGCAGAAATTACCACTATTTGTTTTAATTTAGCCAAAACTTATTTATGTCACTTAATCTAAGTGCCATATTACGATAGCTTAGTTTTTAAACATTATTGCATAAAAGTTTTAAAACATTAGTGTTCATGGATGTTATATAAATTAAGAAAATATTTGTATGCAAAATGCAACTTCTTCATACAAGACGCTAATTTCATAGGTGGGGACCTATTATAAGTAAATAGTTTCATTTGCACACTTGCACAGGGACAGATATCAATAATATCTTCTTTTTCTTCTTAGTCACGCACTTCATTACTGAAGGTCATGCCCTAGAAAGGCCTTCGTGGCTTTGATGTTTTTCGACTTCGATTGGTTCTCGGCTTCTCTCAGAACGGTCGTAACTGAGAGTCCAGTGAGGGTGGTTACTTGGTCTGACCAGCAGTTAGATTACCGGCTACGAGGTCTTTTTCTTTCTATCTTGATCATCAATATTAATACCCATAGAAAGAAATAATATGTCACTTAATTTTTAATTCTCCGAAACCAGAAGCTTATTAAATTAAAATAGTTTATTTTGTCATCACAAACAATGACATGATGTATATTTAAAACAAGCTTATGACGTACGTGACAAAGTTTGTGGGATACTGGTGTCAGCACTAGGAAAACCTGTATAGCAGATCACCAGGGTCCCACCAGATGGAGAGTAAATATAAAAATACAGTAAACGTGAAGGAGTTGAGCATAACAATATAAATCAATAATAAAAACTAAAATTAAGTGAAAAAACCGGCCAAGTGCGTGTCGGACCACGCACAATGAAGGGTTCCGCAGTTAGGATGAATTTATCCTAAAAACAAACTTAACATTGTAGTTCAAAAACATGTTCTCCCATACATTGATAAATGTGTGTCAATTCTCCAACTGCAAATATAAGTTTGTAATCCCAAATTATTATTTTTTTATCTGATAAAACTACAACTTTACAATTTTAGGACTTTTTCCTATACGAGTGCTGTGAGACCTTGCTTCATGCCAAGTTTCATGATCCTAGGTTAACGGGAAGTACCCTGTAGGTTTTCATTTATTTGCGAGTATTGAAATATGTCACAATAATTTCGCTTAAATCACCGTATTTTTTTATTGCGTTGACTTATGGCCGAACCCAATCTATATATATATATATATAATTATATAAAATTCAAAGTCCTGACTGACTGACTGACTGACTGACTGACTGACTGATATATCAACGCACAGCCTAAACCACTGGTCCTAGAGACATGAAATTTGGAGGGTGTGTTCTTTGTAAAGAGTAGGTCACTAAGAAAGGGCCACTAAGAAAGGGTTTTTCGAAATTCCACCCCTAAGAGGGTAAAATAGGGGATGGAAGTTTATATGAAAGTCCGTCAGTTTTGAAGTTAGGATCTGCAAATTTGGTGTATAGGCTGATGATTAAAAAATAATTTATATGTGTGTCAGCGTTTTTGATAATTCTACCCCCGAAGGGTTAAAAAGAGGGATGAAGTTGTGTATCAAAGTCCTTAATTTTCACAGTAAAAATTTATTATCTAGGCTTATGGTTGGAAGCTAATGCAACGGTGTTGATAGAATTTCAAGCCTGAAGGGGTAAAAAACGGGATAAAATGTTATTTTTAATGAAAGTTCTTTTTAAGTTAAAATACTAATATTTCGGCTTATGGTTGGAAACCATAGCATCCGCTAAGGGATTTTTCGAAATTCGACCTTTATGGGGTGAAAAACGGGGATAAATCTTATTCCTTGAGTTATCAAACCTGAAACTTGGCACGAATACTAACCTAAGTAAATTATAAAGTGTGACATTTTTTTTTAACTACCCTCTAAAGGGGGATTTGCGGATGTCAGTTTGTATGGAAGAATTTTAACGCGCGGTCCGATTAACTCGAAACTCAGTATTTATACTGTAAACCAAATATAAAGAATAAAATTGATCAGAGTTTTTAGAAAATTTATCCCTAACGGGGTGAAAAGGGGTAGTCAATTTTACAAGGGAGGATTCTACTGTGTGGCTTGATTAACTCCAAATTATGACGTAGGCATCAGCTAAGAAGGGGTGTTTTGAAATTCGAACTTTAAGGGGGTGAAAAGGGGTGATTTTGTTTGTACGAAAAATCTTATTCCTTGAGTTAATAAACCTGAAACTTGGCACAAATACTAACCTAAGTAAATGATAAAGTTTGACATTTTTTTGTTTTTTTAAACTGCCCCCTAAAGGGGGATTGGGGGATATCAAAGTTTGTATGGAAGATTTTTAACGTACGGTCCGATTAACTTGAAACTCAGTATGATCTATACAGAAAACAAAAAAATAAAGAATAAATTGTATCAGGTTTTTTGAAAATCTGCCCCTAATGGGGTGAAAAGGGATAGTCAATTTACAAGGAAGGATTTTACTGCTTGGCTAGATTAACTTGAAAATTGGTATAAATAACTTATAAGTCCAATAATAGAAACGTCAAAAACGATGTTTCAAAAATTTACCTCTTTGAGTGCGTAAAAAGAGGCGATATAGTTTGTATGAACAGAATCTTATTTCTTTAGATATATAAACTTGAAATTTGGCCTGAGTACTTATTTACATAACATAACGCCTGTAATCCCCAAAGGGATAGGTAGAGGTGTACCTTTAGTACACCCACTTTCGCCAGTTCTGTTTAAGTCCCATGTAATAGGGGGCGAGCCTATCGCCATCAACCGGGCATAAATCCAGACTCCGGGCTGCTACTGAGAAATTCGTAATGGAAAATCCAATAACACTTTGCCCGACCTGGGAATCAAACCCTTCCCTCATGCTCAGCAGCCATGCTTGTGACCATTAGACTAACGAGGCAGTCGTTACTTGATAGAAATAGAGAATACCATTTAATAATAAAGATCGTAATAATTAATACTACACCATTTAAAGGAGGTGGATGGAGGTGTTGCTGAAATAATTTTTAGGGGAAAGTACGAAATCC
The DNA here is from genome assembly GCA_948098905.1 of Tiliacea aurago. Classification (NCBI taxonomy): domain Eukaryota; kingdom Metazoa; phylum Arthropoda; class Insecta; order Lepidoptera; family Noctuidae; genus Tiliacea; species Tiliacea aurago. Next base: position 24,857,744 of record OX402582.1, read on the forward strand.
AAGCGAACGAAGTCGTGGGCGAAGTTCTGACTGACTAACAACAGAAATTTTTAATTATTATAATAATAATTTTATTTGAGAATATATAATATTTACATTCCATACATTGTAGGCGAACTCTAAGATTCGGTTTTTGAAAATTAGATCAATATTATCAGGGTGAAAAGGGATTTAGATTGTATGAATAATCATATTTTTTGAGTTAATAAACGTGAATTATAGCAAGAATACGTTCTTAAATAACATCGTTTGTAATGACGGTTGCGTTTTTCAAAAGGATTTTAGGGAGTGTTACAGTTTGTTTTTAAGAATCTTAATCTTAATCTTTACGCGAGGTCCGATTAACTCGAAACTCAATGCTCATACTTTAGACAAAAAAAAAGAAATCGGAAAAAGGGGTAATTAAGTTTTCGGGACAATTTTATTGAGTACCTTGAATAACTCAAACGTTGGTAAGTATATAAACATTATTATTTAAGAACAAAAACGTAGAAAAAATAAACAATACAAAATTTCTTACAAATAGACTTAGACATGAAATGCTGGACACGTATATTGAACAAGTATGTACAAAACGAAGTTGATATTTATATGCTATCTATATCCTCCGTAAAGTTGTAAATCAAACTGCACTCCTATCTGCTTAGCACGCTTACGTTGGTTCCAACTAAGATATGGTATAATGTTTTGGGGGAATGCTGCTGATAGAGAAGCTGTTTTTTTTCGACATCCACGCGGGCGAAGCCGCGGGCGAAAGCTAGTAACCTATATATCACCAGTTTCGGCCTACTGGAGATATATCTATCGATGGTTTTAACGTCCCAATAATCTATGAGACATTATGAAATCTTGCCGGCCCATACTATCTACTGATGGGAGGGTGTATCGCCTACAACAGATATCTATTTGTATGAAAATGACAAAGTATGCGTCCAAATATACGATTTGTTTGACAGGACAGTACTACAGATGGCAGATTTGGCTATTCCCCGAATTGCAGGGATAAACGTAAAGTAGCCAAGCTAAAATAAACTCTTTAGTACTTGCAATAATGATCATAGATGTTTTTATTTATTTAAAGTAATAAAAAAAAATGGAATTCAAATATCTCGAAAACGGTTCACGAACATGACGCATGGATCAGCACCATTCAGCTCAACCATTTTGAAGGGAGCTAAATGATCCAACACACACGCCACCATCAGCGAGACATCTGAGTGAGCATGACATACTCTCAGCCGCCAGGGTACATTTAAGTCAATGAAAGACATAATTACCCGGTAAATGGTAGCTCTATTGTACATAGTACTCACACCTGTGATATGCAATTATATAATACAAAGGAGATTCGAGTTTATGCAATGAAAAGATAGTCTTCCAATCTTCATCAGCTCCAACAGTATTTTCAAATGTTAATAAATTAGTTGTGGTTGTGGAGCTGGACCAGCATTGAGCCAAGCATTTCTATCAGCGATGTAATCCCCCAACCTATAATATGCCTGCTTGCATAGTGTGCGTTTTATACAAGATTTGAATTTCGTCTCATTCAGTTGAAGTATGACGGGAGGGATTTTATTATAACATTTTAAACAGTACCCCATGAAAGATGAGTCTACTTTTGCCAGTCTGAAACCTGGTTGAGTTAATAGATCCCTACTTCTAGTTCTATAATTATGTCTTTCGCCTCTTTTACTAAAAAGATGTAAATTTTTTCTTACGTAAATGTTTTCATAGATATATTGACAAGGCACCGTCAAGATGTTAATATCCTTAAGCAGTTCCCTAAGAGAATCGCGCCTGCGGAGATTATATATGGCTCTGATGGCTCTTTTCTGCAGAATAAAAATAGACTCGATGTCTGAGAAGTTACTGGGTTCGGCCGTTAGAAGCTTGATTTTTTTTAAAGCTCCAAGGAACCATGGACTTACGTATTTGATATTAATTTCAACTTGATACCTACACGCGTTCCGGAAAAAAAGGGTCTTGACAGACTGACAGACAGGCAGACAGAGAGACAGACAACAAAGTGATCCTATAAGGGTTCCGTTTTTTCCTCTTGAGGTACGGAACCCTAAAAATAATAAAAACAAAACTATAAAACAACAAACAGAGAAGTGGATTTTTTTTTGAAATATAATGTTTGCAGAAGTTAGAATAATACAGTCATCTTTTGTATGGTTAGATCAGCTTTGTAGTGGTGAAGCACGAAAAGCATTATATTTAATTAATGCCACAATATAATTTAACTAGCGGTTACATTAAATATGATATAAGGCCGCCTGCGGTAGTGCCCAGTACCCGGAAATATTTAATTAACACTTGTGACTGTAATATGTACTGCATAATATTGTATAAATAAATATTTTGGTAATATTAATTTAAGCTAGCTGTTGCCAGTGGTTTCACTCGCATCTTAGGGGAAATACAATAATAGTTTTAGTTAAACACGTGTCTAGTGTTTTTATGTTAAGAATCTATGTACAAAATTTGAAAACTGTATCATGAAAAATCACAAAGTTATAAGGTTGTTATGTTACCGGGTTAATTGTCCGTACAAAACCATGCTAACGGTGCCCCCGCGCCTCCAGGGTCGTCTTGCGCTCATTGATAATAATTTGGCAGTACGTACCTAACCGTACGGCGATTGTATTGTAATTAAATGGTAATAACATTTTCCATCACACTTAAATATTTCTGGGAAAAAATTTAACATGGTGTAAAAATTATTGAAATCGATTCAATTCCTTATTCTGAACAAACTATATTCATGTTTCGCATATACATAGTTGGGAAAAGGCGGGCAGATTGATTGATTTTTGAATTACCAATAATTAAAGATATTATTTCAGATTAAATGAAACGAAATAGATCTTACATTGAAATCACACTAATATTATAAAGGCGATAAACTGTGAGTGTGTGTGTGTGTGTTTGTTACATCTTCACGCTCAAACGGCTGGACCAATTTTGATAAAATTTTGTATGGAGGTGGCTGATCCTCAATACTCAATACTCAATATATTTATTGCTTCCACATGTGAAATTAGGTGGAAGGTTTTACAAAAATGATCATTGTGGACCCTGTCGGGCACAGCAGAAGTAGGAGAGAGGAAGAGGGATTTTATTTGACTAGTTAGTTGTTGTAATAAATATTGTAATTTTTTATAAGAATCTAAGTAATTTAAAATTTGTCATCCTGGATGACATACGCGGGAGAAACCGTGGGGCGCAGCTAATACTATACAACGTGTTTTTTTTGATATCCCATAACTCTAGGGTATGATTGAGGCCATATCAAAGAATCAACTGGCATATGAGTTATGTTCCAATCCTTCGTTATTTTTTTTTTTTAATTTTTCATACAAAATAATTCGGCAAAGTCACGATTATTAATGTAAAACACCTTACGTGAAATATGACAACGTCGACAAGGTAGCTTTCCCTTCACTGGCTGCCGCCGGGAAGCCCCGATACCAACATACCTACATATTTTTGTTTACTATTTATTTTACTACACTACTGCGAAGTTTGGCAACCTCGCAAAAGTAAAGATTCGTCATACTGGTGACAATTTTTGACCTAATTTAATTATGATTGATGATATCTCCGAAACGATGCATTTTTGGACCACCTATTCTAGGAGTTTTAGTATTATTTTTACCTACAGAATATAACCCTAGAGTTATGGGATATAAAAAAAAACAGGTTGTATATAACCGCTTGCGTTCGTGTGCTTACTACCCGTAAGTATTTAATTAACTTGTGACTACATAAAACACTATATAACGTAGCCAGTCAGTAACTACATCATTTCATGCAAACATGTAAAACTTTTCAAGAGATGATACCGAATGGATCTGTTCTACAGTTCAATACAATCTACAGTTTTATGACAAATACAAACAATTTCGACACTCCTTAAATCAAGGATTTTGACCTGCTTTTGCATTATTTTGTTATCTATGTCTAAACATTTATTTGCACCCGTTTCTGAAGAACGTCATCATATCAGCAAGCGAAATTAGGTCGGCGGTACTTCAAGATCAGTTCATGTCTCGTAGAATAATGTGTCTGTACTTTTTACAACCTGTCTTAAGGAAACATAGACCGCCTTATTACAAAACAATATTTATATTTTGACATGGCTTAAACCGTGCAGTCAGTTTTTGTAATAAGAACGTAACAGTGATTGAAATACCGTTCTTTATACAAAACTGAAAACTTAGTTCGATACTAAGTTGACAGTTTTGTGTTTAGGAACTTTACCATATAGAAGATAAATCTTGTTTTGTAATAAGGGGGTTTAAGTTTAGGTGTAGTACGGATTTACTAACCGTACTTTTTAAATAATTATAATGTTTTTAGAAACTTTAACCTTGAAAAGAAGCTTGTATTTAAAATGAAAACAAAGTGTAAGTGATTTGTTTTACCACTAACGTCGAAGGCTAATGTAGAAAAACATGTTTCAAAACAGGAAAACTATATTTTTGATTGATTAAGCCTTGATAAAATCTTTCCTAATACCTCATAATATATATAAATCATGCATTAGGTATCCAAAGTGTCCATTAAAATCTCGTCCATGCCGTTTAAACGGACAATCAACGTTGCCTGTTGCGTCGTAGCGCCGTAGCACCGTAGCACTGCTACGCTTCGTAGCCAGTTATCTTGCGCGCCTCAGCCTTTCCGCTCGCGTATCGCTCCGCGTCGTTCACTCAACTAACCCACTTTCTATTCGGCAGTTTCAACAGTGAATAATTTTCAAACTTCGCATTCCATTTTCAAATGGATACAGAGTTTTTGTTTTTCTATTCAGTGGCCAGTGTTTAATTATGAATGTTTTTGGAGTTAGTTCTTATAGGTAAGTTAGATTTTTTAATATTGAAAGTAGATTTGTTTGATTGAGCTTTTATAAATGAGTTCGGTTTTTAATAAGGAGAGTGTTTTTGAACGATTCATCTAGAAAATACCATGATTTTGTAAAAAAAAAATACTTTATACATATTTTTTAGTCTTATTATAATCTGAAAGCTTCAAAAAGTCACTGGGGATATGTAGCTAAAGTTCTAAGTTGAAGTTGTACGTACTTATGTTCTGAAACAGTTATGAAATGGGTTTTTTAGTCTCTTGGGTGTAGGTATCTGAAAGTTTCAGTAAAAACAACAATCGTCATTGCAAAGTAGATGATAATTCTAAAGTTTTGTAACATTTTATTACGTAAGTTTTTGTCGTCTAGAAGAATAAATACAGAATATTAACATAATTTGATATTTTATTCTTTTGGTTTAATAAAACCGTTACGAAACATAATTATAAATCTCACAAAATACCGTTTTTTTTTTTTATAATACGAAATATTTTTATACGAAAAATAATGACGATCTCCGTTGGTGTGATTTGCGCCAGTTAATAACTGGCCAAAATCTTACCTGATGTTTTAAGAATAATGTTAATTTAAGTTATGTGAAGAGAAAATCTTTCGTAATTACATGATATCGTAATTCATTTTTAATTATTTTTACTTATTGTGGTATAGTAATTTGATCTAGATGCATCGTCTTCACATAATTATTATCTTAAACAAAATATTGTAAAACATTTTTAAAAGAGTAACAGTGGAGTTTCTTTCCCATACTTCTCCATTCGAAACTACCTTTTGGAAGGCCAGAATCAATTCTATTTTTTTTTGTAAATTTTGATGTTCAAAAGTGCCTCTTACGCCTATTTATACAAATAATTTGACTTTGACTTAACAAAAAACTTGTTATTCTTCTCTCTTATCTTCTTAGAATATCATAAAACATTTTCTCTACACAATTTCCTTCTGAAAACATTACAAACCCAAACCTAATTTAATAAAGCAAAAGACCCAACTGAAATATTCAAATCACGAAAAAATCATTGAATTTCAAGCAAGTATTTTGACAAAATTAAATATTCACACGAATTTTTTTTTATAAATACTCGTTCACAAAGAGGCTGCTTCAAATGCCTTTGTCTTTTTCTTTGAGCACAAATGGGTTTTTTTTATTGTAAATTTTAATTAATAGCGGCTTACTGCAAAGGGATCTTGTGTCGAACGAAACCAGGGTGCCTACTCCGAAGCGATAATCCAAAGTATCGGCCGAATGTTCGGCCATTGCTTGACTTCCATAGTTTCCTTATTTGACTTTGAATCCTTACCCGACTTCAAGTCACGTTTTTGACTTTGGCTTATCTCTTTGACTGTCGTTTTTAGGGTTCCGTACCCAAAGGGTAAAACGGGAACCCTATTACTAAGGCTCCGCCGTCTGTCTGTCTGTCTGTCCGTCTGTCACCAGGCTGTATCTCATGAACCGTGATAGTTAGACAGTTGAAATTTTCACAGATGATGTACTTCTGTTGCCGCTATAACAAAAAATACTAAAAAACAGAATAAAATAAATATTTAAGGGGGCTTCCATACAACAAACGTGATTTTTTTGCTCGATATTGATAACGGCAACAGGTAGACGCTTGAAATATTCACAGAATCTTTAATTATAATAATATTCACTTTAAAAATAAATAATTAAATTAAAATAAAACAAATATTTAAGGGGGGCTCCCATACAACAAATGTGATTTTTTACCGTTTTTATAGATAATGGTACGAAACTCTTCGTGCGCGAGTCCGACTCGCACTTGGCCAGTTTTTTTTTATCATTGGCCGTTGTCAGCCATAGTTAACCGTAGTCAAGAAACGGCCGAACATTCGGCCGATACTTCGGATTTATGTCCGGAGTAGACTCCCAGTCTTTTCAAGAACATTGGTATTCGTAAAATAAGTTTGTGAACATAGGCAAAATCATGCCTGTATGGTCGGTATACTGTAGAGGTGTTACAAACAGGGTACCTACATAACATCTATTTTCCATTGCCATCCCCTTCTTTCCACCCCCATTTTGTTTGTTATGTTTAAATCCTTTAACAGAAGTGGGCAGGCTGTTTATTCATAAGGCATCCACAGGATAGCACAGTTAAGCAGCCCATAATAACTTTTTCTGAAACCCTTCAGAAAAAAAAGCGAGTCTATTCCCATTAACCCGGACACTTCATGCACAGCAGTCGAGCTTACAACCATTAGAGCAACGAAGCAACCAAAAAAATTTAAGAATTGTGAATGTCTGTAAATCCTTCTTTCCAAAACCTTTGATATTCATCGCTCTCCCGTCAACTCATATAAATACCAAACTAAAACATTAATTCGACATATCTCAAAACGTTTTCATTTAGATTTTTCACAGTTTTTCTCTATTCAAGTCACCCGGGTTCCATACATTTAAAGATACCAATATTATTATCTAACGGTACTAGGCGCACAGTAAACCATGGTGGTGTATGGTCATTGCTTAATCTATATGTAGAAAAGAGAAGTTCACTCACTGACCACTCATCACGAAATTTCGGAAACTACTGGGCCGTGAGGTCTAAAATTTGGCACAAGTACTCTCTATGGGGTGCAGGCGCGCACTAAGAAAGGATTTTTATAAATTCGCACCTTAAGCGGTTGAAAAGGGGTGTCAAAGTTTGTATGAAACTCCTATGTTTTTAAAGTTAGAGACATGAATGTTGGCCTGATTGTTCCTTTCGACTTCTAGGTGCTCACTAAGAAAGGATTTTACGAAATTCGGCGCTTAAGGGTGAAAATAAGGGTTTTTAATGTTTGTATGAAAAATGTACCAAATGCAGTTAAGATCCAAATTGAATCTTACGGCAACGAGTTATTGCATACTTTACATTGAAATTAGAATTCAGAGGCCGATAAAGATCTAAATTGAATTTTACGACAACGTGTTAATGCATATTTTACATTGAAATAAGAATTTTTGGAAGTTTCTTGAGGTTTATATTTAGTTTTTTTTCTAGGTGGCCAGTATGTTTCAGTGCAGGCTTGATAACGTTCTAAAGTGTTTATGCCAGTTCTAGGTGGCCAGTATTTTTCAGTGTGCAGGCATCTGCTAAAAGATAATGAAATGAGGTTCTAATTGGTATTCAGTTAATTTGAACGTTGCTTTTATAGTATTAAAGTCGAGAATGCCAAGGGGAAAACTTCACAATGTTTAACCTTAATCGCAGCTTGCAAGCCGATCGTATCAAAAAACGAAGTCATGTATCAATCACAGAATACAAACCTAAGCGATACACGTTCAAGCTATAGTTACCGAAATTTCTGTTCTGCGATATTTTGTTATTACTTACTACTAATTTGCTTTGAAATATTTTTCATCGTCGTTAAATGTGTTTTTACCTATTTGTTTTGTTTTGGGTTGGAATTTTGTTATTTCTATTTCTTTGCGAATTACTTATTGTGTAGGTATTTCACACTGTGGTATTACTATAATAGTTTTTAGTATTAGTCGTTCTTACTAGAAAAAGTGTCCTTGAATACCTACGTTCGTATTTTAATTTTATTGCTTAGTACCTTTGGTTTAGGCTGGTGTTGTAAGGGTTGGAAAAAGGCGGGAGAACTATTCCCATTTTAAATGGATGTCAGCACCAACTGACGGGGTCCGAAAGGGCCAATGCCTGCCAGGGTTATGAGCCTGTCCGAAAGGGATATCGTGGCCCTGGCACACACAAGCATTTGAAGGAACACGGGTGGGTTTTAGTCAGTGAAAGTCTGACACGCATCAAAATGACCTTCATTCAAATTTCCTGAGAAACAGATTATTTTTACTCCCTGGTTTGCGTCCCCAAAACCAGCAATAAAAATACCATCTTGAAACACCTGGAACTCAAATGGGAATAGTTCTCCCGCTGCCATGAGTTCACAGGTGGTTCCGTAGGTGCCATTAGAAGAAATTTCAGCGACGTGTTCACGCTTTGAACCATAAACAGCTCCTCCTGACCGGTCCTGGGTGAAAGGTTGGAATATTTCCCAGTTTTTAGACTAGTGGCGCACAATGCTGTCTCGAATTTGAGAAGACAATGACATGGCCACGTTACTGTTTACCAAATAGGAGAGAGATGAAAATAAGCATGCGCCATCGCCAGGGATATTTACTATTTGGCAAAGAATTTGCATGCCACAATTGTGGCGATAAGTCCCCTCTATGAGGAGTGGCTAGAGAGGCGCGACGGCTTCCTCACCTTTCGCCTGATGCACGTCCTCACCGGACACGGTTGTTTCGGGAGGTTCCTATTCAGAATAAAGCAGGAGGAAACGCCCGGGTGTCCCCACTGTGTGGATCGCCCGGAAGACACGGTGGAGCATACGGTTGAGGTCTGCCCTGCTTGGGCGGAGCACCACCATGTCCTCACGGAGGCGATCGGCGGCGGCGATCTCTCGCATCTGGCCCTGGTTCAGGCCATGGTTTGGAGCGAGAGTGCACAGCAGTAATGCATGCGAAGGAGAAGGCGGAACGCGTGAGGGTGAGGCAGGGTTAGCGCCCTCACGCCCTTAGTCGCAGGATACGCCCCGGGCGTCGGGAATCGCAGGCCGATTCCCGGCCACCGTGGGCACGGGCTTGCGGACGGTAAGCGATGGGTAGCTCACCGTCCGATAAGGACCCAGGCCCGGGTCGATGGCGACGGCGCGTTGTGTTCCACGCACGCCTCAAAGAGATGTCAGCACCAATTGACGGGGTCCGAAAGGGCCAATGCCTGCCAGGGTTACGAGCCTGTCCGAAAGGGATATTGTGGCCCTGGCACACAGGCATTCACACGCAGGCAGGCAGGAACACGGGTGGGTTTTAGTTAGTAACAGTCTGACACGCCCTCCCCGCTCCGGCCAGAGCGGGAGAAGTTATTTGATAATTTACCACCCAAAAAAAAAATGGCAGCGGCAGAACTATTCTTATTTGAGTTCCAGGTGTTTCAGATGGTATTTTTATTGCTGGTTTTGGGGAAGCACGGCAGGGAGTCAAAATAATCCGATTCTCAGGAAACTTTAATGAAGGTCATTTTGATGTTTTAATTCCGTTGGCTAATTTAAATAATAAAAAACCAGCCAAGTGCGAGTCGGACTCGCCCACGAAGGGTTCCGTACCCTTATCTATAAAAATGGCAAAAAAAATCACGTATGTTGTATGGGAGCCCCCCTTAAATATTTGGTTTATTTAAATTTAATTATTTATTTTTAAAGTGAATATATAACTTAATATTCTGTGAATATTTCAAGCATCTACACCTGTTGCCGTTATCAATATCTAACAAAAACGAGCAAAAAAAATCACGTTTGTTGTATGGGAGCCCCCTTAAATATTTTTTTATTCTGTTTTTTAGTATTAGTTGTTATACCGGCAACAGAAATACATCATCTGTGAAAATTTCAACTGTCTAACTATCACGGTTCATGAGACAGCCTGGTGACAGACGGACAAACGGCGGAGCCTTAGTAATAGGGTTTCCGTTTTACCCTTTGGGTACGGAACTCTAAAAATATCTTTTGACCCCTCACGCCGGCAAAATTGAAGAATCACCGACCGTCACCGACTCAGCGGTAAATGTGCAGTTGAATTCACAATCCCAGTCCCAATTCACTGTTATTGATTTTGTCGAGAAGTCGCTTGCCTATAGTGAGCAAACGGAATGCGAGTCATTTTTTTTTAAGGATATTGCTAAACCGTTGCTTCATCTACATATATTAATATTTTATAGTTTGTGAGGTTGTAGGGGTAATCTCTGGATCTACTGAACCGATTGCCATAATTTAATCCGAAAAATGAAAAGACGGTAAAATGTTTACCGCCCAACGAAGTGGGCACGGGTCAGCTAGTAATTCCTATAAATTGTTTGACAACCGAACACGCGAGGGAGGTTCTCACTTCATTGATGTGAACCGTGATGTGTCATTGGAAATTGTGATGAATTGAAAATGGAAGCTTTCCTTTTGAAAGAAAATAAAGAAATAATAAAATAAATTTATTTAGCACAGACTAAAAGGCACACAACACAACATTTTATACTACAAGTAAAAAAAAAATTAAAAAAGAAGACAAATAAAAAGTGTAAAATTTAAAGAAATTTGCAGGAAAGTGTGCCTCGCGACTCCGCTGTACGACTTGAGTTTTTTTTTTTTTTTAAGGTTGCGTTGACAGAATATCTAAACGAAATTGGACTGCATGCTTATCTTCTTTAACAATCCGTCAATGACTATGAATTTTGAACTCTTTGGTTTTCCAACGCATTGACAATAGATTGATGATCGTAGTTTTTTATCAGTAGAAGGACGGAGGTGGACATAGCAACCATTTCCTCATAGATTCATCATTCATTTCAGCCGAAAGACGCCCACTGTTGGACATAGGCCTTCCCCAAAGGGGGCGTTTGCCAAAATCGCCACGCTTGGCAGGCGGGTTGGCGATCGGGGTATGGTGTTAAATTTCATAGAGAACGCCGCTGCCCATTCTCTAGTAAGTCCCTTAGTCGTCTTTTACAACACCCACGGGAAGAAAATCACCGTTTCATATATTTTATTACTTGCCCGTGTTTTCCCACCGCTGGGGTTTAAATCTATTATTTCCATCGATCATGATTCTTCACTAGGTAATTCTTTCCACGGTTTCATTAACTGCTTTAATTCTGAATTAAAAAAAATAAGATGAAGCTGCAAAACGTGTACGGATAAAGCTTAATAATAATGAAATATATACTCTGAATTAACACCTGTATTAAACTATACGGGAGAACTAAGAACTCACTTTGAAGTCACCGGCACACAATAGACTTAACACATACACTTCAATATCCGGATATGAGTTTGAGAACACTTGAATAGGCTTATGTTCTCAAAGAAGAGCTTTATGTCATTATGAACGAGACAATAGGTTAGCTGCTCCATGTTGGCGCTCGATCGAAAGGTCGGTAACACTTTGGTAAGGCCTTATGGGTTGGGTAAAGTCTTCTTAAAATGCTATGGTATACCGTAATATAAGGGCTTGGATGTTTTTTGGAGGTTTCGTTTGAATAATTTAATAATAGACGAAAACTTATTTTTATCAGAATATATCAGAAAAAAAAATGTAAAATGGCACTAACTAAATAGGTATTGTTATATCACTACTGTGTTCTACAAAATAAGTAGCATATAGCATAGTCAGCCTATAATGTTCCCACTGCTGGGACACAGGCCTCCTCTTTTTCGAGAGGGAGTGGGCAGTAATCCACCACGCGGGCCCAGTGCGGGGATAGATGTCACATGTATTCGAATTTTTGGTTCTAGGACATGCCGGTTTCCTCACGATGTTTTCCTTCACCGTTTTGAGAGCAGTGGTGATGAAATTATTTAGACAAAGTAAAGCGCTTGGCTGGGTTCGAACTCACGACCATCAACTCGTAAGCCGGGGCCGTTACCACTAGGCCATCACTGCTCTCAAGCAGTAGCATATAATCAGCCTATAAAATTCCCACTGCTGGGCTTCTCTGTGAGAGGGAGTGGGTGATAATCGACCACGTGGGCCAAGTGCGGTTTGATGGATGTCTACAAATTTTGGCTCTAAGACATACCGGTTTTCTAACTACGGTTTCCTTAGAATAGAGTACTATTACGTACACCTTCATCGTTTTGAGAGCAGAATGTCCCCTAAATAATAAAATAAAAATAAATGGTGTTTTATTTCAGGCAAAATACCCATAAACAGTTTAAACAGTAAAACATTGAATAAAAATAAAACGGTATGTAAATAAAAATAATAATATGGTGGGTGGTATATTATTACAAAATCATCAGCTCATGACACATTATGAGAAACGAAACGAAACTATGACACAAGCCATCTCCTAGAAACCTATGCATATATGGACAGGTAATCTGATCTTCTCTTAAGATACAGGTAACCCTAGTTTAAGAGGCAGGGCTCACGAATTATATTGTCTACAGATTTCTGCAGCATGGTTTATTATTTGCTCTGTACTTACATCCTACCACTAGCTGTTAATAATACCCTTTTGTTAACCAAGTTATTTAAGTCTGTAATCTGTTTTTTTGGAAATAAATAAATTTTATTATTATTATTATTATATTTAACTCTTACCTACTTCTATTTTTTTGTATATATATGTAGGTACCTATAAAAATGTTATTCTCTCTTTCTCTAGGTCTCCATTTATCCCTTTCGTCTACATAACAACGAATCATTATAGATAATGTTTACAATTGCTTGGCTAATGCAGTGTTGACACTATACAAACGGTGGCAAAGCAAATATGAATATATGCAGCGGTTATGGAATATTATTATTACCTATACCTTACATGTTATTTATTGATAAAACGAAAGATACCTGCAATAAATTCCACTCGAGAAATACGAGTTCTAAACACCCTGTTTCTTTCTAATTCGATTTTTAGAGATTTCGTATTTTTTCTTCCTGCTCTATCATTTAAGATTTAGGGATAATTTCAAATTAAAAACTACTCCTGCCACCACCCGATATTGCTGGGTTACATTATTTCGTCTAGGAACTACAAATGGATCTGAATAAAATATTATGTTAATACTTTCAGAATGGTCCCATGATTATAGCTCTAATAAACTTCTATTAACCACTGTGGAATTTAAAAAAACACCTTCCAAGAATTACCACATGTCCCCCGCGAAATGTGTATCAATAGCCTGTCAAAATGTTTTACAGATGCGCAAAAATCCATAATAAAATTGCGCTCGAAACGAAAAAAATATGTATTGTGAAAACCGTTGATTTTGTTACGAAGGACGGGTTCTAGTTGACGATTGCTTGAGGGGTTCTACTTATATCATCACCATCATCTACAACACGACATCACCCACATATGCGCATAAATCCAGCCAACTAGCCACATTATTTATTTATTTATTATAAATTACAAGTTACAACACTGAAACAAAGCACACAATTAGACCTCTGGGGTCTGTCTTAGCATGCTATGACTTGAGATTTGATCAATCAAACATGCACAGCAGGTCCTATTCGTGATAACTAGAGATTGGATATTCGGATGCATATTCACCTAAAGTTTGAGAGTTGACTAATATGGAGTGCGCTTCAGTACGGGATAGTGTCGGTTTCCAGAACTGACAAGTTTTTAAGAACTACTCTTGTACTGTGTATCCCCGAATAAATATATTTCATTTTAGAATAAAAGGTTTTGAAGGAATATTAATATTATTTTTTTAAGCGTGTTATATTTTCCACAAAATTCTTGCCTAGTTCTAAATAGATAAGAAATATTTTTTATACTTAGGAATACAAAATTTTATACCTACACACTGTTATGAATGAAACCCCGCGATCCCGGAATAAAATTATGTTTTAAGAAGCCGTTTCCATACTTTGTATCCTTTGCCGGGAAAAAACGTACTTTAGGTAAATATGCATCCGAATATCCGATCTCCAGTGATAACACTATTTAAACAACAACTATTCTCAAGTTGGGTTACACAGAAACCGCGCAGAACACAGTATGGTTTAACAGCTGCTTTAAAACAACCTTATCATGAAGCCAAAACCTTACTTAAGACGGAGATATGTGCCAGTGACCTTGAGTGGTTAGCTTGCGTGTTCTGTACTGAGCTCATGCAACGCGTTGTACGTTCAGCCAGTAATAGGACCCGCCTATCAAGGAGCGCTGTCCCCAATTTGACGTATTACTAATTTATTATACACAAACCAAAAAGTATTTTAATAAAACGCGTATAGTAAAAGATCAATAATTAAATTATCTTTAAATTGGTGAAGGTTTCAGCAAAATTTTGCGCCATTCTCAGATTTTTATCCGCGTTAGACAGAATTTTACAAATTAATTTCACTATGTAATATAAACATAATCTAAAATATTCACATATTAAGTTATTGAGAAAATGCTCTAATTTAACATATATTTTTTTCAAATCATTAACACTACTCGTTTAGACGTGATCTTCAGTATAAAATCATCAAAAGTCGGTTATCGTTGCCTTAAGCTGCCTTCTTCAAAAGTAATTTACCTGACTGTATGTAGCTCCAGCCTAACACAGTAACTAAAAGTACCTACCTACATCTCGCAGTCTGTTTGACATGGGAAAGATGTCTGCATTCACATGATGAATAGCATGCGGTTCAGACAGCGTAATGGAAATGGAATAGAGGTACTACTGGTTTAGTATGTACTCGAAAAATTTGTTTGTATATGACTGGGCAATTTGTGGCTTTTTACGGACATTTTTTTATTTTTATTTAAATCACATAGAGAACAGAATAGAATACTTTAATTTCTGAAAAATGTCCATAACATCACGCCTTGTTTCCCCGACGGGTTGGGCAGAGGCGTGCTTAGACACATTTCGCCAGTTATCAATCAATCAATCAAAATTTATTTATAAAGACAACAAAGATCCATATTGTTAGTAATACTTATAGATAGTGTCAATAACAAAGTAATATTATTATTATTATAAGGGTTTAAAACACTTTGCACAGAAGATGACCAAGCAGGGTACAAATTTCTTACCAGGCCATCCTCTCCACAAAATGCCTCAAAATGGGAGAATAGATACTCTCTGACAGTGTCAGAATGCTGTTGCTACTGGCCCGTGTTCTTGTTACTAACGACGCGATTTTTTTTCGAATGATTGCATGAAAGCCATCAGTTCGATTTTGTGCAAACATTTCCGACGCACTACAGAAACGGGGCAGTCTCAAGAGCATTCTAAAAATATTATTATATTGGACGCGCAAGACATCTAGCGACCTTTTGGTTTTGGTTATGTTTAAATCCCACGTAATAGAAACAAATGTGTGTTTTTTTATAAATGGTTGTAATGATAAAAAAAAAGTAGCTACTGAAAATTTTCTGATAGAAAAAACCCTATAAAACTATGACCTGGGAATCGAACCCGAAAGACCACACGAACCACGAACCTCCTCCTCCCCCTTCCACTATTAATTATGCAAAGAGAAAATCTGTCTCATTTACTTTACTACTGCATCGTCAACCACACCAAGAATGATTTCAGGGCGTAATCATCGGTTTCGTTTATCTTAACAGACATTATAAAACTCATGATCAGTACCACTTAGGCCTAAATTATTCCGTGTTCCATGTTCCGGACTTAAAGAATAGCACCACCCCATTTCTTCCCGTGGGTGTCGTAAACGTCGACTAAGGGACTCACTAGAGCATGGGCAGCAGCGTTCTCTATGCATTTTTACACCATACTGCGATCTCCAGGAATAGCGGTACCACCGGGAACTGAATCAGGAATGAAATCATCCGGATAGGAACCGGAGTTACCGACATAGCTTGCAGAGTAAGCAAACTGAAATGGCAGTGGGCTGGCCATGTTTGTCGAAGGACCGATGGCCGATGGAGCAGACGAGTCCTGGAGTGAAGACGCGTATCGGCAAGCATAGTGTGGGACGCCCCCCAGCTAGATGGACCGACGTCCTTAAGAAGATGGCTGGGTCAGACTGGATGCGGATGGCGGAGGACAGGGTGTTGTGGCGCAGCCTGGGAGAAGCCTATGTTCAGCAGTGGACTGTGATAGGCTGAGTTGATTGACTGCGATCGCCAATCAGGCTGCCAAGCGTGGCGATTATGGCAACTCCTCCCCTTCTTTTGGGGGAGGCCTATGTCCAGCGGTGGACGTCTTTCGGCTGATATAATGATGATGATGAAGGCACGTGTAGAATTATTGCTGTCAGTGTCACAGAACTACAAGTGCAATGTACATAGAGACGGGAAAATATCTAAGCCATAACTCGTGCTAAGAAACGACCTTTTTTTTTTTTTTTGGGTGTGAAATTATCAAATAACTTCTCCCGCTCTGGGCGGAGCGGGAGGGCGTGTCAGACTTTTACTGACTAAAACCCACCCGTATTCCTTCATTTGCCTATGTGCCATGGCCACGATATCCCTTTCGGACAAACTCGCAACCCTGACAGGCATTGGCCCTAACGGACCCCGTCAGTTGCTGCTGACAACTCTTTGAGGCGCGCGTGGAATACAACGCGCCGTCGACCCGGGCCTGGTCCTTATCGGACGGTGAACTACCCATCGCTCACCGTCCGCAAGCCCGCGCCTACGGTGGCCGGAAATCGGCTTGCGACTCCCGACGCCCGGGGATCTCCTGCGGCGACTAGGGGTGCGAGGGCGCGAACCCTGCCTTACCCTCACGCGTTCCGCCTCCTCCTTCGCAAGCATTACTGCTTCGCAGAAGGAGGTGACGGCCTCCCATGCACTCTCGCTCCGAACCATGGCCCGAACCAGGGCCGGACGCGAGAGATCGCCGCCGCCGATCGCCTCCGTGAGGACACGGCGGTGCTCCACCCAAGCCGGGCAGACCTCCACCGTATGCTCCACCGTGTCCTCCGGGCGATCCACACAGTGGTGACACCCGGGCGTTTCCTCCCGCTTTATCCTGAACAGGAACCTCCCGAAACAACCATGTCCGGTGAGGACCTGCGTCAGGCGGAAGGTGAGGACGCCGTGGCGCCTCTCTAGCCACTCCTCAAAGAGGGGACTTATCGCCACAATTGTGGCGTGCCCAGCGCTGGGTTACGACAATCGCACTCTCCATGCCGCCATGAGATCCCGCCGGAGCTCTGTCCGCTGTGCCGTGATTTCTCGCGGCAGCGGAGTTTCACCCCGGCGTTTCGCCTCCTCGCGCCACTCCCAGATGTGCGCGAGGCTAAGAAACGACCTAACACGCAAAGCAATTTCGGGTTACAGTTAGGTCAATCGTCAGTGCAGTTAGTTTTATTATCAGGTAGTACGATTACATTAACAAACACAGCTTGTCACAACCAAGCCTAAAACGAAATAATCATGACAATGGGTAATGCATGCAACACGTATCATCGACAATGAGCCGGCAACCTGTTACATTGGTGTATGCAATTAATGAATGTTAACGCGAATTTGATAATACAAACACGGTGTTTAGAATTCTTTATATTTCAGTCGTATTTTTGGGTTATCTAATATAATGGAAACCACTAACGAGTGTCATAGAATAAGCATCTTCTTAAATTTAACAATAACGTCCTATTGCCTCCGACTGCATGAGATTGTTTATATTATTCAAAATCTAAATCAAAATCTTTTTGTTACGGACGCTTTCTCACATGTTTAAATAGGGGATGGATTTATTCTATTATTATTTTATTATTATTTATATTCTCATTTCTTTCATTTTAATTTTTCTTTCTTTCAACACGAATGATGTAACCAATATTTTGCAACCATATGTTAATTTAAAGGAGTGTCCGTGGAGTTTCTTGCCCGTTCTTCTCCATAGGTGCCCATTCCAAAGCTTAGTAGGTACTAAGCTTTGGAATGGGCAACTAGCTTCATCTTTATGACTGACGGACCCCTTGACAATTCAAAAGTGCCTGTAATTGGTTTATTTGAAATAAATGTTTTACGTTTGAGTTTACGTCTTACGGCATTTCATACAAACTTTCTAGCAAAAGTTCCCTTTTTACGCAGTCGCGTTTTTTATTATTTTTTATTTACTTTTTTTTAACCAAAAAATGCACCGTGTGTAAGCTTACCTACAAACGCGTATAGGTCAAAGTCAGAAATTACTTCAATAACATAATTTCAGGAATGTTTGAAGTGGTAAGATATTGACCCACATAGTGCTCACATTCACAATAAATTAAAGCAGTAAATAAATACTTTTCAAAGTAAACATTCATGTAATATTGTATATAATATTCTGCAATATCAATAATTATATAAAATCATGTATAATAATTAAAATGTTAAGTTTTCCAGTTTTATCACAAGGCTAGCAAAGCGAGCAACTCAATCCCAAGCTTTTTGTCTTCTAAATAATCAGACATTTTATAGTACCCTTTTTTACAAAGTTTGGTTTTAATACAACTTTTAAATCGTTTAATGGGTAATTTCAGAATGTCAGTAGGAAGTTGGTTGTAAAAGCGTATACATTGATCCATGAACGAGTTGCCTACTCTGTGGAGGCGAGTGCGATGTACAGCAAGATTGTGTTTATTCCTGGTATTTAAACTATGAATATCGAACATTTTCTTAAAATTGGATGTTTGATTTGATTTATTTTTGTGTACAGATGAGCTAGGTACATTTTTAATTTACTCTTATAACTCCGTTAAATTACCAAATGCACACATAACCAATCATAACTTCCTTAAATTTTTTATGAGAAATTTCTTTTATTTACCTAGCAACTTTGGTCACCAGTGTTGCCAATACATAATTGGTACTGGCCGTAGTTTCAGCGATATTAGACGATAAATCACGCTATTCTGCTGTTCGATTTTTAAAACGAGTTCGAACCCTTGTTTTTTAATCGTTTCGAATTCACTGGCCGCTCAGAAGCGAAAGGCGTCGTAGATATTACACTCTGTAATTAAAATGTTGATTTTCCCGCGAAATTGAAATTTTGGTAGAGCTTCGGATATCGAAGTCTCGAGGAAAAAACCGTGGTTTTTATTGTTTTTTTTTTTTCTTATTTTAAATAGGTTACAATATTTATTTTTTAAAGAGCAGTGGTGGCCCAGTGGAAACGACCATGACTTACGATTTGTAGGTCGTAGGTTCGAACCTCACACAGGCACTTTGTGTAAATTATTTAATCATGATCTGTCAAAACGGTGAAGGAAAACATCGCAAGGAAACCGACATGTCCTAGAACCAAAAATTCGAAGACATGTGACATCTACCAACCCGCACTAGGCCCGCGTGGTGGATTACAGCCCACTCCCTCTCACTGAGAGGTGGTCTGTGTCCCAGCAGTGGGAACGTGATTATATGCTCCTTATTGTATAACACAGTAGTGTTATAACAATACCTATTTAGTTAGTGCCGTAATATAATATATTTTTTTCTGCACATAGTTTGATAAAATAAAACTAGTGTCTTTTCGTTATAAACTAAAGGCTCCCACAGACAGGCGTGACGTGACAGCGCGGAACGACAGCGCAGCGCGACACTAGTAGCACAATTTCTATGAAAACTTCATGGAAAGTGTCGCACTGCCTGTCGCGCCCGCGACTGTCCGAACAAGCCTTAACTCGTCAAGTTTGAATGCGCTATCGTCACGGAATTATTTTACCATGACTAAAACTAACTGAGAACTTCTCGATGCCATTCAAATGCATTTTTATATGCATTACGAGACCACCAATAAAATAGAAATAGTTCTTATGCACTAGTAAATAAGAACTATTTCCTGGCAAACCTTTGAAAAGGCTAAGCTCGAGAAATGTTAGTGCCCTCAAGATACGTTTTAAGAGCTTAGTATTTATGTATTGAAGAGGTGCTGGTCTCATTAAATGTAGAACGAAATTGGCTCCTTCCTTTGGGACTTCACTCTTATGAAAAACTTTTTGAATGTTTAATAGAATTCTAATTGGTTTTAAATCAGGATTAGGTATATAGTTTAGGTTCTCGATTTTTGATTAAAACTAATTTAATCAGCGAGTCTTACTAGAATAAACTTAGTGTTTTCATTAAAGTCTAGACAAAAGTTAAAAAGTAATTTTGACTAAGACAAGTTACAAGTTAGTTGTTCCGCTTGGTGCCGGACGTAAAGAATAGCACCATCCCATTTCTTCCCGTGGATGTCGTAAAAGGCGACTAAGGGATTTACCTACTAGAGAATGGGCAGCAGCATTCTCTATGCATTTTTAAAACCTTACTGCGATCGCCAACCTGCCTGCCAAGTATGGAAATTATGGCAACCCCCCCTTTTTTTTTTGGGGAGGCCTATGTCCAGCCGTGGACGTTTTTCGGCTGAAATGATGAAGACAAGTTACATGAAAACGAATATTGAAATAAGTATGTAGAATATTTGCAGGGCATATCTATATAGGTTACCTAGGCTAGGTATACATAATAGTCATTTTCATATTAGAAAATGTTCCCGTGCCTCGAAAAGCACGTTAAGCCGTTGGTCCCGGGTGTCATTTGTAGATATTTGACAGCTGTTTCGGCTCGTCTGAAGCCCAAAAGTCTGACAGCCGGTCTTACCAAGGGCTATCGTATTACCCAGAGACTCCGAGACCGGAGGTCAGATAGGCAGTCGCTCCATGTAAAATACCGGTATTAAGCTACATACGGTTAGACTGGAAGCCAACCCCAACATACATGGGAAAAGGCAGGCAGATGATGATATTGTAACAAATCATTCATTAAACGTAGGTTGTGCCAGAAAGCCTATTATACCGTTAAATATTATATTGAGACAAAAAGGCTTGGGATTGAACTGCTCCAATTTTACATACTGAAGTGGCTTTTTTTTTTCCAACTTTTATCTATTTACGAGTATATAAAAGAAGAAACTGACTGACTGACTGACAAATCAACGCACAGCCCAAACCGCTGGGTCTAGAGATTCCAAATTTGGCACGTAGGTTCCTTGTGAGGTCTAGGGGTGCACTAAGAAAGGGTTTTTCAAAATTCACCCTCTAAAGGGGGGAAACGGGGGATTGAAGTTTATATGAAAGTCCGTTAGTTTTGAAGTTAAGATCTTCAAATTTTGGACGATTGAAAATTAATTTATACGTGTCTTTGATAATTCCACCCCCGAAGGGTTAAAAAAGATGATGAAGTTGTTTATGAGAAGTCCTTAATTTTCGAAGTAAAAATCACTAAATTTATTATCTAGGCTTATGGTTGGAAGCTAACGTAACGGTGTTGTTAGAATTTCAACACTTAAGGAATGAAAAGGGGGATTTAATTTAATTTTTAATTAAAGTTCTTTATCTGTAGTGTTCCGTACCTCGAAAGGAAAAAACGGAACCCTTATACAACCACTTCGTTGTCCGTCTGTCTGTCAGTCTGTCAAGTCCCTTTTTCTCAAAGAAGAAACTGACTGACTGACTGACATATCAACGCTCAGCCCAAACCACTGGGTCTAGTGATTCCAAATTTGGCACGTAGATTTCTTGTGAGGTCTACGGGTGCACTAAGAAAGGATTTTTCAAAATTCACCCTCTAAAAGCGTGAAACGGGGGATTGAAATTTATATGAAAGTCCGTCAGTTTTAAAGTTAGGACCTTCAAATTTTGGGTTTAGGCTGACGGTTGAAAATTAATTTACACGCGTCTCAACGTTTTTGATAATTCTACCCCTGAAGAGTCAAAAAGGGGGATGAAGTTGTTTTTGGAAAGTCCTTAAAAATCACAAAATTAAGTATCTATTATGGTTGGAAACTAACGCAACGATGTTGTTAGCCATAAAGGCCCGGTCCCACTTAGACAATTTTCACATTTAGACGGTCTGTCTTTAGACAGTCCGTCTAAATGTGAAAATTGTCATAAATAAATTATACTACCACTGGCATATCCGTCTCTTTAGTTAGACGGACCGAGAAAACAGACGGTTCGTCTATGTGGGCGCGGGCCCTTCGGGCCTTACATGTTTTTGGGTTTATTCAAATGTAACACTTACGGGGCAAAAGGTGGTAATTAAGTTTTAGGTAGACTCGAAAATTCTAAGAGCGGTGGCCGCCACATGCATCCGCCACATGCGTCTGCAATTTACAGACGCATGTGGCGTCTGCAAACGTCGAAGAGCGGTGACCGCCAAATAGCGGTGGCCGCCACACAAGGGTGGCCTTCAAAATATAGCGGAGGCCACCACATAGGGTTGGCTGCCACATAGCGTTGGCCACAAAATAGAGGTGACCGCTGCAGCTGCGCAGCAGCTGGTGACAGCCACATATCAGTGGCCGCTACATAGCGGTGGTCGTTACATAGCCGTGGCCGCTACATAGCGATGGCCGCTACATAGCGGTGGCCGTGACATAGCGGTGCCCATTACATAGCGGTGGCCGTAACATAGCGGTGGCCGTTACATAGCGGTGGCCGTTACATAGCGGGGGCCGTTACATAGCGGTGGCCGTTACATAGCGGCGGCCGCTACATAGCGGCGGCCGCTTTATAGCGGCGGCCGCTTTATAGCGGTAGCCGCTATATAGCGGTAGCCGCTACATAGCGGGGGCCGTTACATAGCGGTGGCCGTTACATAGCGGTGGCCTTGACTTAGCGGTGGCCGTTACATAGCGGCGGCTGCCAAATAGAGGTGACCACTACATAGCGGTGACAGCCACATGGCAGTGGCTGCTATATAGTGGTGGCCGTCAAATAGCGAGTGGTGGCCACCACATAGCGTCCGAAATTTAGCGGTGGGCACCAAATAACGGTGGGCACCATAAAGCCGGTGGCTACCAAATAGTGGTGGCCGCCACATAGCGGCGGCTGCCAAATAGCGGTGGGTGCCACATAGCGGTGGCCGCCACATTACGGTAGGCGCAAAATAGCGGTGGGCGCCACAAAGTGGTGGCCCGCAA
This sequence comes from Tiliacea aurago, assembly GCA_948098905.1. NCBI lineage: Eukaryota > Metazoa > Arthropoda > Insecta > Lepidoptera > Noctuidae > Tiliacea > Tiliacea aurago. The sequence goes on from OX402582.1 coordinate 24,881,001, forward strand.
ATAGCGGTCGGCGCCACAAAGTAGTGGCCGCCAAATAGCGGTGGGCGCCACATAGTGGCGGCTGCCAAATAGCGATGGGTGCCACATAGCGGGTGGCCGCCAAACAGCGGTGGGTGCCATATAGTGGTGGCCGCCAAATAGTGTAAGCCACCACATAGCGGTGGCCACCAAATAGTGGAGGCTACCACATAGCGGTGGCCGCCAAATAGAGGTGGCCGCCACATAGTTGTGACCGCCACATAGCGGTGGACGCCACACGTTTTTAGGGAAGGATTTTACTACGCGTTTTGATAAACTCTAAAGTAATTTAAACATAATATCACAAAACACATGACTAAAGATTTTTCAAAAAACCTCTTTCAGGCGAAATACAGTAAATCAAAATTATGTTTACTTTGAAAACTTGATAATTTACCCGGATATTCTTAATAAATGAAGCGACCGTAAACATAAATTTTTGAATACAAACTTTTAAAGGAGGGGGGGGGGGTTAAATTTTGTGGGGGAAAGATTTTAACGTGCCGTTAAATTAACTTTAAACTCTGTTCTTATTTATTTAAGATCAGAAATAAAGGAAAAATTATATCAGGGTTTTCAAAAAATCTACCTCTAAAAGGGGGAGTCAATTTTAGAGGGGATTTTATGTTTCAGATTGGCGCAAAAACGACTGAATGGATTTAGATGATTTGTGGCGCAAATATAGTTTATAATCTGGATTAACACATATACTAGGTTTTCATCACGGTAGTACGTTCCCGTGATATTTTTTCCGACATTAACGCGGGCAAAGCCGCGGGCAAAAGCTAGTTATTTTATATACAGTGACATATAATGATAATAAGTAAGTAGCAGCCCGGAGTCTGGATTTGTGCCCGGTTGACGGCAATAGGCTCGCCCCCTATTACATGGGACTTAACTTATCTAGGCGAAATGTGGGTGTACCTACTATAGGTACACCACTGCCTAACCCTTCGGGAATTACAGGCGTGATGTTATATATGTATGTATTTAATGATAATTTTAAACACAATGACATGATTATTTACTTGTAGAGTATTATACAACCTGTTTTTTTTGATATCCCATAACTCTAGGGTTATATTCTGTAGGTAAAAATAATACTAAAACTCCTAGAATAGGTGGTCTAAAAATGCATCGTTTCGGAGATATCATCAATCATAATTAAATTAGGTCAAAAATTGTCACCAGTATGACGAATCTTTACTTTTGCGAGGTTGCCAAACTTCGCATTAGGGTAGTAAAATAAATAGTAAAATAAAATATGTAGGTATGTTGGTATCGGGGCTTCCCGGCGGCAGCTAGTGAAGGGAAAGCTACCTTGTCGACGTTGTCATATTTCACGTAAGGGTGTTTTACACTTTGCCAAATTATTTTGTATGAAAAATTAAAAAAAAAAAATTACGAAGGATTGGAACATAACTCATATGCCAGTTGATTCTTTGATATGGCCTCAATCATACCCCAGAGTTATGGGATATAAAAAAAAACACGTTGTATAAATATTTTAATCAATGTGAATGTGAAGAGTATGTGGGTTATTGCTTTTTTTTCCTTTTACTTATACGAGTATTCTCAGTTAGTTTTAATCATGGTCTGGCAGTTTGAGTCATATAAGCGGCCTACCCAAATGTCCTTTCATTGGTATTGATCGCCGCATCGTTGAGCTCCTTAAGTTCTGAGTAGAGCTGCACGATTACTGACAAATGCGTGCAATGGCTTGTCAGGTACACTCAATCTGTGTGATTTTTCCTCAAAAGACCAATTCAGACACCAATCTACATGGCCTTCACATGATCTGACCAAGATTATGTCTGGACTTTAAAAGAGACTGTGACCTCTGAGTTTGTTTTGGCCTTTCTTCTCAGAGTAGTCAGATAGGAAACGCCACCTCATCTAGTTTTTAAAATATGATTGACGTGTAAAACTGTTTGTACAAACCTACTTACAGAAATAAAAATCATTTATCATTTATTGGAAAATATTGATAGCCAATAATTTACTCTAGATGACACCTTAAGTCTAGGATCTCGTGGCCAAATAATAACAGCCACATGGATCCATCAGGTTAAGCTACACTTGCCGGTATTGGTCCGAGGATGGATCTTTACATAAGATATGAAAAAAAAAACAATGTTTTATTAACAAATGTGGGTACAACTCATCCTAAAAAAAACACAATGTACAGAGTTTTGAGTATTTTAAAGATCTCTCTATCTTTAAAATACTCAAAACTCTCATCTCAAATACTCTAAACTCATTAACGACAATGTCTGTGCTAGTATTAAATGTCACAGATTGTGACAGACACGGCGCCTTCCTCTTACAACCATAAGTAACAATCCAAACCGTGGCATAATGATTTGCTATAGTAATAAAATAATGATACAGATAGTGCTGGTATAAATTAAGTTACGCTTATTTAAGTTTAATTAATAGAATACAAATAAAATTACATTGAAAATTATTTATTTTAAGGCATGCAGGAAATACGTGAATGTGTGTGTGAGGCTGTGGGTGTGTGTGTGTGCCTGTGATTAGTGTGTGTGTTTGAGCGCTTATTATTTATCATTCATACAGAGACTCCTCCATGCCTCGCAAAGCACGTTAAGCCATTGGTCCCAACTGGCATTCATGGATCTTTGACAGTCATTAGTGGTCGTCAGAAGCCCAAAAGTCTGACAACCAGTCTTACCAAGAGGTATCGTGTTACCCAGTAACTGGGTTGTGGAGGTCAGATAGGCAGTCGCTCCATGTACAATACTGGTATTCAGCTGCATCTGGTTAGACTGGAAGCTGACTACAACATAATTTGGAAAAGGCAAAAAGCAGATCTAAATCTGAATTACAATTCAAACAATTCCCGTTGTCCCCGTACGCCGTGTCCCCGTCCTACGGGGACAGCGGTACTTCAATGAAATATTTAAAAATAGAAAGAAAGAAAATAAACTTATTTGACACAGGAAGGCACACAATATTTACACAAAAAACAAAAACAGAACAAATGCTTAAAATAGTATTGAGTGCCTCACGGCTGCGCCAAATAGGCCCAGTTCAGCATTAATGCCAGACAACTAGTGCCTGACGCTGGTTTTCAACTGGACCTTATAAATACTTCCCGTTGTCCCCGTCGTTTGGTTTTACATTCAAAAATATGTTTCTGGCACGTTGTGTGGTCACAGTTCTAACCTAACCTAGCTGTTTCGATTTAAAAAAGGTTTACTTCGTACGATAAGGGGACAACCCAATCACGTCCCGCTGTCCCCGTGACGGGGATATGGCAAACGGGGACAACGGGAATACACTCTATTTTCAACCTCAAAAACAAAAAAAATCGTTTACTTCAGTGTTCAATTTATCTTCCTGTCACATCTATAAAACTTCGATCTACGTTGAAAATAAAGCGTGTACCCATCAGCAGAGCACATCGTGATGCAATATCCGTTTTGTTACATCTCATCAGATTGTGCCCCGCTCGATGACGTCACCACGTTGCTCTCATCAGATAGTACCGCGTGATGTCACTCGCAGATGCGGCTGCTAGTAGTGATGTGCTATTATCTGTTGTGGAGGCTGTTACAAATCTGTAATAAGTCGATAATTTCAGTTAACAAATATGTTATGCGGCGATATTTTCTATTTTAAAGTATGTAGAGTAAGTAAATTATAGAAAGTTTTATAATCTACCTTTGATAAAATAATAATTCTGTTAACAAAATAATCCGATGAAAAAGCTAAATCTTAAATAATTATACGTTTGAATCTGTATGACTCAATCATTTTAAGGATAAACAGAGGTGTAGGTAAGTGTCCTAATTTTCTGCGACCGGTATCAAGTTGACATTAAAAAATAACCAGCCAAGTGCGAGTCGGACTCGCGCACGAAGGGCTCCGTACCATTATCTATAAAAATGGCAAAAAAAATCACGTTTGTTGTATGGGAGCCAGGGGGGCTCCCATACAACAAACGTGATTTTTTTAAATTAACTACTTGTTTTATTTTAATTATTTATGTTTTAAGTGAATATATAACTAAATATTCTGTGAATATTTCAAGCTTCTACCTGTTGCCGTTATCAATATAGAGCAAAAACGAGCAAAAAAAATCACGGTTGTTGTATGGGAGCTGCATTTAATATTTATGTTATTCTATTTTTTTGTATTTGATGTCATAGCGGCAACAGAAATACATCATCTGTGAAAATTTCAACTGTCTAACTATCACGGTTCGTGAGATACAGCCTGGTGACAGACGGACAGACAGACAGACAGGCAGACATACAGACAGACGGCGTAGCCTTAGTAATAGGGTTCCCGTTTTACTCTTTTGGGTACGGAACCCTAAAAACATTGAAAGCTTTAACATAGATATAATCTAGCATTAATCCCAAACGAAATGGAAACGCCTGAAAACTTCAAACACATGAACCCAATTATAATATTATTTATACTTATCGCGCCACTTTTATGGGATAGCTCAGAAAATATTTGTGAAACTGCCATCCGATGCCCGATCGTGAAATAGTAGAACATGTTCTAGATTTAGAGTGTGCTTAACGTTGTACACTGACCCTTATATTTCAACGCCAGCAGCGGTTGCTTTTGTAACAAAATTCTATTATCTGACATTACATAGCACACATAATCAGCAAAATCAAAATATATTTTTTCCTGTATTTGTAGACCAGCCCGACTGTCAGTGTCCACGTTTCGGCACCGTATGTCATGACGGGCAGGACGCACTGGTTGAAGACCTTAGTCTTCAAACACTGTGGGATTGGTGACGAGAAGACTTGACGAAGTTTTACAAACGCTGCCTACCCCAACCGGATCCTTCTGTCGGTTTTACCTTTAGTTGAATATGTTAAACAAAATAAATAAATAAAATATGATAAAATAATCTTTATTTCGAATAAGCAGTATCCTTAGGGGTTAGTTAACTTATTATATTTAGAAACAAGTTTGTTGTTTGAAATGCATCTTCGAACCACATCAGCTAACAAAGGAGAGTCGTACCTCCCCGCTATGGTCTTCAGAATGGAGTTGGAGCCTTCCCGCACTCTGCAGAGCAAAGAGGCAGATTTCTGTCTGACGATGGCGTGGAAGCCATCGACATGTGCTTGTGCAAACATAGCTGATGCACTGCAGAAACAGGGCAGCCCCATCAACATCCTGAACCCGTTTTATTGTATTGGACGCGTAGGGCGCTGATAGCCCGCTGAGAATTGTTGGTCCACAGTCTGCACGTGTAAAACACTTGGCAATAAGCTTTAGAAAGTTTAAGAATAGTATGTAATATATCACGTGAAGGGGTGCATAGCTGGTGTACACATTTTGAAAGATTTTATTTAAACTAGGGCTTGCCCCTAACCGGGCACAAATTCAGTACCTAAAAACAGTTTGCTAGATAGGTCTAGCAAAGTGTTGCTTTGTATTGCTATTAAGACTAGATCAATGAGGCAAACATTACAGTATCCAAGTTTAACAATCAAAGTCTAAAAATGGAATTAGCACAAAATTGCATACAGTCATCAGCAAATCCCTGCAGTGTTCAGATGTGTTTGCACAACTTTGCACACACAACTCACACATACACCTACTTCCGAACCAACTATTAGAGAAATAAAGAATAAATATTTGTATGGCTTTCGTCTGAATGTATTATAAATATGTGTATTTTCCGGGCAGGAATCGTACTCAAGTTCTTTGGCGCAGAAGCCACTCAGTCAATCTTTATATTATTTAGCTTTAAACCAATCTCGCATTGCAGTCAAATAACTTTTACTGTACAATTAAATAAATCAGAAGTTCATAAACTTCAGAGTTTACAGTGCTTATGCATTAACTAGACCGTAGCGCACCTAGTTTCAAGTAGTTTTTCAGCACTTAAACTTTGATTTGCTAGAAATAATTATTAGTGTTCAGAAGTTTTTAACAAACGTCCATAAAATATGTAACAAAAACCCTGTTGTTCCTTCTACCTACGTTTTAAGAATCGGTATACATACGTAATAAATCAAGTAATTTATAAAAACTGTTCAACAAAAATAATTAAAATAAATATTTAATTAATAATATTTGTAATGTTTAACTGATTTCTTACCTCTTTGATTTTGATCTCTCGACTCGCCATGCTTAAGATTTTTAATGTTGTGCTTGTAGGTTAATGTATACGTCCCGAAAAGGAACAACAGGGTTTTTGTTATATACTGTATGTTCTTTGAAGAGGTCGATCAAAAATTTTTTTTACTCATAATCTTCAGCTTTATTAGTCTGACAAGTTATGATTACTGGGGTAACATCAAATTATCTATTGTTGCGATATACTCGGGACTCACATGTGCATCGCCAGTCTTTTATGATTGTGACGCAGAGTTGTTAACTTTTGTTCTTAGCGATGAAACAACACAAACAATCAACGATTAGGTATCACATAATTATGTAAAACTTCTTAAGACGGAGATATATGCCAGTGACCTTGAGTGGTTAGCTTGCGTGGTCTGTACTGAGCTCACGCAACGCGTCGTACGTTCAGCCAGTAATAGGACTCGCCCATCAAGGAGCGCTGTCCCCAATTTGACGCATTATTAGTTATTATACACAAAACAAAAGGTATTTTAATAAAACGCGCATACTAAAAGTATAAATAATTAGATTATCTATAAATTGGTGAAGGTTTCAGAAAAATACGCTGGGTAGATTTTGCGCCATTCTCCGTTTTTTATCCGCGTTAGACATAACTTTACAAATTAATTTCACCATGTAATGTAAACATAATCTAAAATGTTTACATATTAATTATTGAGAAAATGCTCTAACTTAACATATATTTTTTTCAAATCATTAACACTGCTTGTTTAGAAGTGACCTTCAGTATAAAATCATTAAAAGTCTGTTATCGTCGCCTTAAGCTACTGAATAGGGAATTACCGATGGCTACATCTGCCGAGAAATTATGGCAATACCTACTTCTTAAAGTTTTCTGCAGTGGTTTTGAGTAGGCCTATGTTCATGCTGATATTAACGTATTGAGATTAAACCATGAATTCGAGCGTTGCATAAAAAAAATAGGCACTTTTGAATCGTCAAAGAGTCGGTCAGTTAGACAGAAAGTTGAAGCTATTTGCACATTCCAAAACGTAGATCTCTATGGAGAAGAACAGGCAAGAAACTCCAAGGACACTCTTTTAAATCAAGATATTACAAAATCTTGGGTACACGATAAAAAAAAACAATTCAAAATAAATAAAATTAAAAGATTACAAATAAGCCCTGGCAGTTAAGAGATGACCAGTCTCAACTCACGCCGCCCCCGTTCACGAACATGACGCGTGGATCAGCACCATCCAGCTCAACCTACCGCTCACTAATCTTACTGAAAAGATGTAGGTTTCTTCTAACATACATAATATTTTCTTAAATTGGCAATTATACAGAGTGTAAAAAGACACATCACAAAGTCGTCAACTACGCATACTGTACATCTAACTAAGTAGCTTTGCGCAAAAATTATTGCTGGGAACCGATTTTTGTTTTTAGGGGTTAAAAATTGCAATTTTGATTGCGCGCAATGTAACGCGAACCCAGGCAAATGGACTCAGTGCTGTCGTGTGAGTTAAGCCCCGCCCCTTCGTTCTACGCGGTACGCGTAGGTTTTTGTCGAATACCCGCGGTTATGAACGAAAATTCAGGTAATGTTTGCTTCGAAAAAAGTTTTATAATAACACTTGGAATTCTTTTTCTTAAAAAAAAATATATAAATATGCGAGTTTGGCCTTCAATATCTCCAGAACCAGTGGATTCCCAGGTATGGTCTAGTGGAAAAAAACGATCCAAATAATGGGTAGAATGTGTAGCTTTCGGCTTCGGAAAGGGTAGTTTTACACCCGATATATTTACACAGGCCACTGTGCATCTCCAGTCTGGCGCAACACGTCCCATTAGCATGTTGGTGACGCGATTCGAACCTATGGGTATGTTTTTGCCCTGCCAAAAATCGCTCAACGCGGCTATATAAATGTTTAGCCTAACATGAAAACTGCTACAGCGCATTTATTTATATGCTTACTGACCAAAAGTGCACACCTATATCCATGCTTGCTCATATAGTCAACTCGTTGATTCTACATGCTCTGCCTCACCGGCCCTAAAATATAATTTCCCCTGGCAACACATCTACAGCTACGTGCAGGTGAGGCTAACTACCAACTTATTCCATTAAAGCCTGTAACTGCCTGGATACTGGCTGAAGTTGACTGTGCCAGGACTGTCGTGTTACTGTAATTAGTTAGTTAGCTATTGAATAGCCAATCAAGATGGTAGGTTGTTATTTTAGGTTGAATTTCAAAGCATGGCTGTGGTTTTTAATTAGCGCGTTGCCAATTAATCCTTTCGGTTCTTTTTTTATATTTATTTTTCTGTGTAATTGATTTAGGAGTTTGTAAACATAAGGCATAACATTTTATTTTCAGCTTGGTTTGATTGGTGGTAAAGCTTGTTCTAAGTCTGCCTGGCTAGCTACCACCATCGTATCCAAGTCTGTCGCCATAATAAAAAGGGAAGCGGAAGCGAAGCAGGAGCGAAGCGGGAGCGTCAACAACACGAAACTAACGCGGGAATTATCGTGCACACCTGCGCGACTACAACGCGAACAGCGAATATCATTTTGTTTAGTGAATAGTCACTTTTTACGATATTTTTGTATCCAGGATTTTTCAGATCGTATAGAAGAGTATTTTCTCTTACTTTGTCGATAAACCTCTCTGTATTATGATCGTCCGTCATCGTGGCGTTAAAATAATGAGATGTCCGTAATCATGTAACGATCCGTACACACGTCTGACCACAAGACGCGTGCTTCCCGCTCAGTCCCGCTTTCCGTACGCGGTGGCCCGCGTCGCGGTCGCGTAGGTGTGCAAGGCGCAATATTATAATAACAAGATCATCGTTCGCCGTGCGGTAGTCGCTCCCGCTTCGCTTCCCGCCTCCCGCGTTGTGGTCGCTCAGTTTAGGCCGAAGCTTTAACAATATTTGTTGTGTTTTGGCAGTTAGAGATAAGATAGCCAGTTTCTCTGTGGTTGAGGATTCCCGGTGAAGCTACCTTCGGCCTTATCATCACTTACCATGGTCAGATGATAGTCAAGAGCTACCCCGTCGTGGATAAAAAAAATAACCTAGGAAACTACTCATAGCTAGTCCGTATGCAGGGTTGATTGCCTAGAGTACGGCGGACGTATACTTTAGTATAGATTTTATGAGGCTGTTTAGTGTTTAAATGCACTCTGAAAACGGAATAGTTTAATAACAAACGTCTGTTTCTGACCAAAAAACATACCATAAAAATACTTCAGAAGCAGATTCAAAGTGAATTCAAAAGCAAAGGATTGAAACAAAATATTTTTATAAAATCCTTTTGTTAGTGTATGACGCAGCTCAAACGTTTTCTGAAAACAGAGTTAATTTTTTTTTAAATGTCGCCTTAGTGGTTTTAAATTTTTATAAGCTTGTTCACCGACAGCTTAAATGCTTTGGGGCCAAGATTCATGCAAATAAGGTTGAATAAAGTGTAAAAGTACATAGTGTTAGTTTATTTTATAAGAAAAATAATATTTTATTTGTTTTATTCTCTGGCTGCAGACGGGGATAATAGTTTTTAAGCTATTCTTTCACCTTTTTTTTCTTTTTTTTTTGGGTGGGAAATCATCAAATAACTTCGGGGGAGTGTCAGACTTTTACTGACTAAAACCCACCGTGTTCCTTCAAATGCCTGTGTGCCAGGATATCCCTTTCGGACAGACTCGTAACCCTGGCGGGCATTGGCCCTTTCGGACCCCGTCAATTGGTGCTGACGTCTCTTTGAGGCGCGCGTGGAACACAACGTGCCGTCGACCCGGGCCTGGTCCTTATCGGACGGCGAGCTACCCATCGCTCACCGTCCGCAAGCCCGCGCCTACGGTGGCCGGGAATCGGCCTGCGATTCCCGACGCCCGGGGCGTGTCCTGCGGCGACTAAGGGCGGAAGGGCGGGCACCCTGCTTCACCCTCACGCGTTCCGCCAATGGATAAACACCTACCGTCTTATTACAAAACAAGATTTATATTTTGACATGGCCTAAACCATGGAGCTAGTTTTTGTAATGAGAACGTAACTCCGATTGAAATACCGTTCTTTTTACAAAACTGAGTACTTAGTTCGGTACTAAGTTGTCAGTTTTGTATTAGGAACTTTACCGTAGACGGAATAAAGTTCAAAATTCAATAATAGCTCCATGTTTTAAACCTGGGTCTGAAGATAAACCTTGTTTTGTAATAAGGGGGACATTGTTTAGAATTAATCTGAATCTGAGAATTTTCCGCTAATTATTTTATGTAGGTAGTGTGCTAGGTAATAGTAAGTTATTTCAAATGGTTATCCATGATGATTATTAAATTTCCGAATTTGTTAGAAGACGACTACTTGTTGCTTTCTTTCACAGGTCTTCAAATATTCGATTCATGCTACCTTACGAACATTAGAAAAAACCTTTAGATTTTTTTTTTACCAATCTATAAAAAAAAAAAAATATTCTCGGGTCGGGCAAAAACCTGTCAGGAATTAACTGACAGACGCGAATTTCTCAGTAGCAGCGGAGTCCGGATTTGTGCCTGGTTGATGGCAATAGGCTCGCCCCTTATTACATGGGACAAACATAACTTGGTGTGGGGTTGTGTGTGTACTATAGGAACACCTCTGCCCAATCCTTCTGGGAATATAGGCGTGGTGTATGTGTTATGTTATATTATTTATTTATTTATTACCCGTTACACGTCAAAACAGCGATAACTTGAAGCTTGCGGCTAAGTTTCACTGCAGGCGGCCCGGTTCATTGACTGAAACATAATCTTGATAGATGAGACTCTATTAGCGAGACCAGGCCAGAGAGACTATACTTCTTACGGATAATTAAATCTCAAAGACATCGGTTTAGATTTGTTTTGCTTTTTATTTGAGTTTTGTTTGGTTTGTGTTTGGTGCGTATCTTATTACTTAAACGGTTCGTTTTATTTACTAATCACTGCTCATAATGCGTAACTACAGTCTTTTCAAAAAAAAATTGAAACCAATTTTACATGTGAACACATAGATTTAATTAAAAACTTTTGGTATCTCTTTCAAATGAATTTAATAATAATAACAAATCAAGTATCTTGACTTAGCTCGCGAGGTTGTCGACATGTGGGATGTGGACTCAGCAATCATTGTGCCGATAGTTGTATCAGCCAATGGCTTAATTGCCAAGAGCCTTGACCAACACCTAAGGAGGCTCTCGTTTTTATATTTTTTTTATATTCAAATATTTGAAAAAATATAATTTATATGTATATTTTGAAATAATGGAGATAATAATAATAATTGAATTCTTTATTGGGAGTAACTCATAAGACTAATTCGGTGTTAGTAACAATAAAATAAACATACAACTATGTTAGTGATACAATTACAATAACAATTACAAAACACACACAACAGCATAATCACTGCATCAGCATTCCAGCTGAAATACTGGAGCAACGACTTACAAAAGAGCAGTCCAGCCTGCCAGCAATAACTCCAAGACAAGAACCTTAATTCTTCAGGAATTAGGTATAATTTACATATCAAATACAATAATCTTTATAATCTAACTAACTACAAAGTCTTGACAAGATAAAACGATAACGTTATCAAAAATGATTACCAGACGCTCTATTACGCACAGAAATACGTAACAAACTGGAAACTAAATAATTAAAACAATTGACCCTAATAAATACAAACAACTGACTATCGGAAATTAAGCTGTCCCCATTAATTTAGACTCAATTCTGTATAGAATAGCCAGCAAAACCAATGATTTAGTTCGAAATATGAATTAATTAGACGGTGTTGCCACGTGTGTAAAATATGATTTTATGCTCAAATGGGTATGCGACCCTAGTGATGTCGTTCTGGGCTAAAAATAGACAACCCCTTGCCTTCCTTTTCCTGTAGATTTTGTATGTAGGGTTATGTTGGATGGCTGAACAGCGACATGACGAGAAGGTTTCAGTTTTTGAAGGTTCTTTGAAGGTCATGCGGTAATTGGGTCGTTTTATATCCAGAATATTGTCATTATTCTGGTTATCGTCATAATCCCTGTACGTCAATGAAGTCCATTCACGATAATTGTACAGATTAAGAGCAATCAGTTTAAGGAAAAAAATAACTGTGCTATAAAACGGAAAACGTTATAGCAAAAGTTAACATTTTTTGAAACTACCGATATTTTTCTGAAAACACATATTTCGATATTATTATGGCACTGATTATCTCTGTGATCGTAATTGAAACCTACATCTAAGGTTCATCATCACCCAGGAAAAGGACAAGCTGTTAATTCATTTTATTCTCCGACAAGATCAGTTAAGAAGACTTCTTCTACTTCTACTTAAACATCATTCCAGCCGAAAGACGTCCACTGCTGGACATAGGCCTCCCCCAAAAGGGTGGGGTTTGCCATAATCGCCCCACTTGGAAGGCGGGTTGGCGATCGCAGTATGGTGTTAAAATGCATCAAGAACGCTGCTGCCCATTCTCTAGTAAGTCCTTTAGTCGCGTTTTACGACACGCATGGGAAGAAATGGGATGATGCTATTATTCGGCACCACACGGATCACTACTTAATAAAAATATTAAATTTACTGACGGACAACTGCCTAAACAAGGTCTTGAAGCATGAAATTTTGCACAAGAGTTCCTTCTTTATCGAAGGCGGAGCATAAAAGAAGGATAAAAAAAGAACCGACCAAGTGCGTGTCGGGCTACGCACAATGACAACAAGGTTCCGTAGTTGGGATGAATTTATATCAATAACAAACTTAACATTGTAGTTGAAAGACATGTTCCCTCATACATTCCAAATGCAAATCAAAGTTTGTACCCACAATATTGAGTGATTTACCTACCATGTTATTTTAAAACCATAGACTTCTTATAGGGGTTCCTGTAATCTATAAGCCAAGAACTATTTTCTGTACTTTTTTTTTTTTAAATTTGGGCAATATTCAATGATTTTCTTAAATAACTTTAAAAGTTTTAATAAAAGATTATTAAAAAAATATATCTGAAATCCTTGCATTAAGCCTTTTAATTTTATATATCACATGGTGCCAATAGTAAAACTTTTTGTTTTCTATTTTCTTATTTGTCCCCAAAAGTGACCCTCTTATACAAAATTAATTTATTTACGTTACATTTCCGTGTTTGGGTTACAGAAATTCATACGTGGACCAAGTTTCAACTTAATCAGTCCAGTAGATTAGGACTAAATCGGCTGTGAGAGAGCAGTGGTGGCCCAGTGGTAACGGCCCCGACTTACGAGTTGTAGGTCGTGGGTTCGAACCCAGGCAGGCGCTTTACTTTGTGTAAATTATTTAATCACCACTGCTCTCAAAACGGTGAAGGAAAACATCGTGAGGAAACCGGCATGTCCTAGAACCAAACATTCGAAGACATGTGACATCTACCAACCCGCACTGGACCCGCGTGGTGGATTACGGCTCACTCCCTTTCGAAGAGAGGAGGTCTGTGTCCCAGCAGTGGAAACATTATAGGCTGATTATGCTTATGCTTATGCGGCTGTGACAGACAGACAGACACACGAGTGATCAATATTATGCAGAAAAAGAAATGGAAACGAGCAACTCATTCATAAACTGTACAGAGAAATTTGAAATATCAGTTTTTTTTTGTGTAAACGAGTACTACACAGACGTGTAATGAAATGAAATCGTTTATTCTGTAAATAGGATATTAGAATCACTTTTACACGTCATATAAAAATATAAAAAAATAAGCTAGATGTAGCCGACTTTTCCTATCTACCTCTGAAAATAAATGGCGAAACAAACTTAGGGGTCAAAGTCTCTTTTAAAGTCCAGACATAATCTTGGTTAGATCATGTGAGGACCATGTAGATCCGTGCCTGAAATGGTCTTTTGAGGAAAGAACCACACAAATTTGAGTGGACCTGTCCAATCAGTGCAAGCATTTGTCAGTAATCGTGCAGCTCAACTCAAGACTTAAGGAGCTCAACCACTCAACGAACAATACCAATGAAAGAACATAAGGGTCCACTGCAATAGTGATAAATGTCCAAAAATGTTAAAATTCAAACTAATACCGTCATTTGGTTACTTGATATATGCAGTTAATGATCACGTTTACAAAATTAGCAATATCGCTTCCAGTCTCGAGATAATTGAGTTTTTAATATTTGGCTACACGGTTAGAACGCTCAACGTCACAGGTGTTCACGGCTATAATGATCAATATCCATTGCTTCGTAGGTCGCCATCTTTTATCCCGCCAATTTTTTTTGTCTGTCATTCGCGATTCGTCTCGCGTTGAGAATTTAAATTACCAGGTTTAGCTTATAAAGACAGGCTGCCTATATCCAGGGAAAGTATAATGACCTGCAGATTTTGAAAAGATTCTGTAGGCCTGAAACAAGAGACTATTACGATAAAGGCTTCTACACACCAGCGCGACTTGTCGCGCGACGCGACACGGCACAAAGGCCCCGCGTGTCGCGGGACGAGCGGTGCCTTTGTGTCGCGTCGCGTCGCGCGACAAGTCGCCCCGGTATGTAGAAGCCTTAAGGTTCTTAATGCTGCAATTAGTGATTTAAATGTTGATTAATTACTATTTTAACTTCGTTTTCTTTAGTCTAGGACAACTATCATTTGGGCACGCCACAATTGTGGCGATAAGTCCCCTCTTTGAGGAGTGGCTAGAGAGGCGCCACGGCGTCCTCACCTTCCGCCTGACACAGGTCCTCACCGGACATGGTTGTTTTGGGAGGTTCCTGTTCAGGATAAAGCGGGAGGAAACGCCCGGGTGTCACCACTGTGTGGATCGCCCGGAGGACACGGTGGAGCATACGGTGGAGGTCTGCCCAGCTTGGGCGGAGCACCACCGTGTCCTCACGGAGGCGATCGGCGGCGGCGATCTCTCGCGTCCGGCCCTGGTTCAGGCCATGGTTCGGAGCGAGAGTGCATGGGAGGCCGTCACCTCCTTCTGCGAATTAGTAATGCTTGCGAAGGAGGAGGCGGAACGCGTGACGGAGAGGCAAGGTTCGCGCCTTCGTGCCCCTAGTCGCCGCAGGAGACGCCCCGGGCGTCGGGAGTCGCAAGCCGATTTCCGGCCACCGTAGGCGCGGGCCTGCGGACGGTGAGCGATGGGTAGCTCACCGTCCGATAAGGACCAGGCCCGGGTCGACGGCGCGTCGTATTCCACGCGCGCCTCAAAGAGTTGTCAGCACCAACTGACGGGGTCCGCTAGGGCCAATGCCTGCCAGGGTTGCGAGTTTGTCCGAAAGGGATATCGTGGCCCTGGCACACAGGCAAATGAAGGAATACGGGTGGGTTTTAGTCAGTAAAAGTCTGACACGCCCTCCCGCTCCGCCCAGAGCGGGAGAAGTTATTTGATAATTTCCCACCCAAAAAAAAAAAAAGGACTACTATCATTATTAAACCTGGTCAAAGTGTGGACATTGACCGTTATTGTCCTTAATTTTTAGTACTTACCTTGATTTTTTATTATTTACAAGTTACTTAATATTGATTATTTTCCAAAGAACGATTACTATAATACAAAATATATAATAAATAAAAACTATTTTCCTACCTCTAAAACTGTTTTTTTTTCACCGTTTATAACCTTAAAACCTGATTATCTTAGAATGATAAACGAAGGACATTTATCACTGTTGCAGATGACCCAATTTGGTATCGATACCTAAACATAATAAAATAAATAAAAACGGATTTTCTGAACTCATACTTCAACTAATAACAATACCAGTGGTCGTCGATGCGAAAAAAAATATCATAATTTTTACGTGTTTAGATATCGATACGAATCACGTCTGCGGAGTTTCGCTAGCTAATTTAATTTGACCCTGTAGATGTCCTTAAAAGAATACCAAAAACTCTTGATCCAAATCTGCGCAACAGACTGTACCCAGCCGATACAGTTTCATTACTCCCCAACACCTGTCACCCACAACTTTGCGTTTTACGTCCAAACACAAATTGGAAATCTCTCTTGCTTACGTATCTTTGTTTTTCGGTGGAACACCATCCGATTTTTATTTGGTGCTATAAATTGGTAATGTTTGATGGTCTTACGAAAGTTCTGCTGTTTCGACAAATTCATCAGTCTTTATTTTAGTAACCTTGGAGATTCTTCTACTACAGGATATTTACTTTATTGCTGGGAAATACAAGGTATAGGATTATCTCAAAAATTGTAGCTAAATACACATAATATGCGAAACCCAAAACAAGTCTAGTATTTTTATGTAAAGAATCTATGTACAAAATTTCAAAACTGTATCATGAAAAATTACAAAGTTGTAAGGTTGTTATGTTACCGGGTTGTCCGTACAAAAACATGCTAACGGCGCCCCCGCGCCTCCAGGGTCGTCTTGCGCTCATTTATAATAATTTGGCAGTAGGTACCTACCGTACGGCGATTGCATTGTAAGTAATTAAATGGTGATAACATTTTCCATCACACATAAATATTTTTGGGACAAAATATAACATCGTGTAAAAAATATTGAAATCGGTTCAGTTCCTTATTCTGAACAAACTATATTCAGGTTTCGTTTACACTAAAAATAATGTTGTATAAACTCACGCCTTCTTTCCATGAGGGTAGGCAGAAACTACAGAACGCCACCACCTACAATCCTTATAAGTATACTCCTTTTGCTTCGTTTACGTTCAAAACCTCTGGTCTCCCAACCAATTTTTAACAATGGGTACATATATAACACTCCGTCAATTCATAACATAATTTTAGCTCTTGAGATACAAGTATCTTTTTACTTAAATCAAATCAAATCAAAAGTCATTTATTCAAACTAGGCTGAGAATCAGCACTTTTCGAACATCAAAAATAACATGAGACAGTCTCCCAAAAACGCCCACTCTTCACCACTTCCTAGTGCTTTAGCTGGGAAGAAGAAGTGGCGCAACAAACTCCTCAGCAGCACAGCTGTCTGTTCGCATATAAAACTTGAAACTATACAGCTATACTACTATACTTAGTTCAGGAGCCAGCTGTTCAACCTGGTTTTTGACCACAACTTGTACAATCACGTCTAGTGTATGACTAATTGTATGTGTTTTATTTGTACAATAAACTTATTTTTGATTTGATTTGATAATGCTCTAGAGAAGACCTACTTACACCTACAAGGTTGGCTGTAAGATAATTTTATTATATTCTAAACATCCATAAAACATTTCCTCCTCTGCAGTTTACACCACAGCTATTTCAGTAAGTTCGCGTTGTTTATAACACTTTTTATAATGAGTATTTTGTTTGTCATATACCTATTTTCGTGATACCTTTGTTTTTTTATTTTATCTTAAGTAAGTAAGTAAATTTTATTTCATAAGAAGAGGTACAGTCTGTTACAAAGTAGGTTGACAACTTAGGGATAGTTTACATCTGAGATGAGTAGGTAACATTACAATTTTACGATCTGATGTCCTAGCTAGGTTACTTAGTAGCCTGTATTAAGGACAATCAGCCTCATTTCCCGAAAAATAGGACACAAGTATTGCTTAGACTGTTACATAATTATTAACAAACAATTTAGAACAATTTGATATTAAGAACAATTTGATAAACTTATTAAAGGTAAATACAAGAATTGTGTGTTTGTGTGTGTATATGCACGTGGGTGTGTGTGTTTGTGTGTGTATAATAATAATATGAGTTACTTCATTGTAGTGAGAAGCGATTCGGTATCATCATAATTTTTGGTTGATAGAAGTTCGGTAATCCGCTTTTTGCATGTTCGCTTACAACATGGTTGCAGTGGAATTATTGCATTTATTCTATTATAAAGAAATGGTCCTTGATAAAGAAATAATCTTTTTGTAAAAGTAAAGTAAGGATGAGGTACATTACATACCCTGTTTCTTCTTCTGGGTATTGTCGGCAGACGTCATATATATTATCTGCTCATAACACCGCATGGTAAATATTTATGAATATACTCCTATGACAAAGGCTGCATATTCTGCCCACGTATGCTCTTGTGCATTATTATTTAAATGGATGCATGAGCCAATGAGAATTTTTAATTTATGTATTAGATTTCATCGCTTTTGCACACAATAGCCAATTTTGGTCACAAAGCCCTTTTTCTGGTCAAAAATTGCAAACCTATCACTAACACTCAGTATCGTGTCAAAATCAACCAATCTACCTAGCCATATCCCATCCTTAATGCGGTTAGCTTCTTGTCTAACTGGATACAGCTAAACACCAGTATTTTACATGGAGCGACTGCCTATCTGGCCTCCACAACCCAGTTACTGGGTAACACGGTACCCCTTGGTAAGATTGGTTGTCATGTTTTCGTGGTTCGAATGTCAAAGATCTATGAATGACAGTTGGCACCAACGGCTTAACATGCTTTCCGAGGCACGGAGGGGCCTCGATAATAGAAATCAAATCAAATCATTTATTTGCTTGAATATGGGTAGGTACATGAGGTGATATATACAAACAAGTTGTTTAAACCATATTCTACCTAAACAGGTGTGCAAATATCTACTATAATACAAATATTTCTTACATTATTTATTAATTTACAAATATTAATATTAAATTATGTATGAAATTTATTAATTATATAATTTTATTATTATTACTTAACTTAACAATTTAATTACATTTATCATTTAAATAATCAGTAACTTTGTAATAAGCTTTATTGATCAGATAATGTCTTTAATTTATTTTTAAATGATGTAAAGTTCTTTGCTTTTTTTATATTATTAGGTAATTTATTATATATTCTAGGGCCCATACAAAATGCACTCTTGTCAAACATAGCTGTTCTATGGCGTATTGGACAAGATAGGCACAATTTGACGGCACGGTTGGCGCAGTGGTTAAGCGATTGACTGCTGCGCTGCGTGTCGCGGGAGTTCGATTCCCGTACGGAACAAATATTTGTATGACCTACAAGTAATTGTTCCGGGTCTGGCTGTTTGTGTATGTGAGTTTAAATGTTTGTAAACGCACCCCCGATACAGGAAAAATTCCTAGTGTGGGGCAACGTTTTAAAAAAAAAAAAATTGATGGTCACCTATCCATGAATCACCGCGGGAAGCGTAGCTTAGCCTTCGATCGACCTGTGCGGCTATTATTAATTAATTACCCACGAAATCTGGCTTATAATAATATCCCTGTTAATTATTAGGCATAATTATTAACACTTATCATCAGATGCGCTAGTGATCAAACGTAGGGCTGTGGCGGCATTAACATCGACACTTGCGAACTACACATCTCACTGACATTTTTGACTGACAGTTTACCACGCGACTAGTATTAATACAGTTTGCAATATTTAAAAAATCTAAAAAGATTCGAAAATATCGTTTATAGGTTATACTGATTTGTTAAGGGTCACAGCAGCGAACAAGAATTTAAAAAATGTTATAAATAATTTGATTGTATTTTTTTGATTTTTTTAAATATTTTTTCCGTCGATAAAATTAAGCTTAGTTTCCCTCGTTTCGATATGTGCACATTATGAAGACTCACACTGTATACAGGGTGTTAAAGAAAAAGAGAAAAAAAAACTAAAAAAAACAAAAAAATATTGCAAGATCAACCTAATTTAGTACCTACTAACTTAAAATATTCGTTTAGAATTAAAATTATTTTATTTGTTTAAATGCTTTAATTACTTTCCTACTATCGAACGCGTTGCCAGGGAAATTTGGATTTGGAATTGTAATTTACATACCGTCGTAGTGTTAGGGGCGCACGTCTTGCGCCTTTCGTCGCGAGCCGTTTTCGCGTTTTCGTTCTATAGTAGGTAAGTAATTAAAGCATTTAAACAAATAAAATATTTTTGTTTTTCCTGGGTCCTTTATCGATACTGATAAAGGACCTGCATACTGCTGTGGCACGCAATTTCTTTAACACCCTATATACAACGTCCCAACATAAATCGTCGGGCAGTTGCTCACTATACACAACACCCATATGCATGTCGATTCTGTAACCATCTCACCGTGAAAACTATACCGATATGAACTGTCAGTGTCATCCTACCTGATGCTAGGGATAGACCAAGTATTACATTTACAATCATAATCGAGATTTTAATAATATTTTTATGCTAATTCTGTTGATCATTTTATATTATTCCAAAGCTGGTATTTAAGTGTCTAAACATAGTAATGTTTAAGGACTAGTCTAGGAAAAAAACAAAATTCCGTTTCTGACTTTTATTTAAAAACCTCCTCAATTAGTAATTTTTAGACACTTAAATACTAGCTTTGAAATAATATAGAATGATTAACAGAATTAGCTTAAAAAAATATTATTAAAATCTCGATTATGATGGTAAATGTAATGCTTGGTTAATCCCTAGCATCAGTGAGATGACGCTATGACACTGACAGCTCACTCCACGCAAGATTTCACGGTGAGATATTTACAGAATGGCACTGCTGGTCGGAGGGGCCTCCCTTTTCTATAGAGGATGAGTGAACTTTACACCCTGTTCCTCATACCTCTTTATGGCAATAAACGGTGAAAACATAGCCCCTAAAATATTGCACTTTTCTATAGGAAATTCTGGATTTATGCCTAGTTAATGGAAATAGGTTCGCCCTCTAGTTCATGGGACATAACATGACGAAATATGGCTTCGATCTACTTCGAGAAATACAGGCGTGTAGTTCTAAATACGAATCTGATCCGTTATCATCAGCCAATAACGTTCCCACTGCTATAGTGCTACGGAATTTTTAATGGAGATAGGAATATCTTGATTACTTACCTGATTTTAATAATGTTCACAAATTAGAAAAATATTGACATAGAGACATTTAATTTTTATTTTGTTTAATTTTTATTTTGACTGCAGAAGAATTATGTATAATTAACTATTGAAGTACTTCATAATTTAATCATAATTAAATTATACTAATTGACATTGTATAACTTTATTATTATGTAGGTACTTGCCAATTCTATTGTATTGTTTGTACTTTTGCATGCCTTCTGGCTAAATATGGCTGTTGTTAATTACATTTTTTATGTCGCCGTGTATTTGTACCCATATTTACGAAATAAATATCTTATCTTATCTTACTGCTGGGACCACGCGGGCCCAGGGCAGATTGGTGGATTATGGCCTATGAAAATTTAAAATACAATTACTTTCACCTCAAGTCGTTAGCATAGCAACCGAATCTTTAAGTAAATTAAATCTTACAGCTAAGCCTTCATTATCCTTCAGTCTTTTGAACGGGAACTGAAACAAAAGGAAGTTTAACAATACGTAATCATTTTGCTATTCATAACAGATCGGAAGAATCTTCTAAGACGTCTTTTTTTTGAGTATCATTTTTGGATAAGAAAACAAAAGGATATATTTTCATCGTTGCTTATTATATAAGAGACCTTAGAAGTTTTCCTAATCTCTTGATTAGGTAACTATAGGAATACAAAATTTTGATAACGAGTACAAAAACCTTTGTAATGCAAATAAGCTATGAAATCTTAAAGGAAAATATTTACATGCGTACTGACAATTTTTGGAATAGGATAGGATTGTAGGAATTAGTTACATTTAAAAAAAAACCGGTCAAGAGAGAGTCGGACTCGCGCACCGAGGGTTCCGTACGTATACATGATATTGATTATTTCTGAAAAACTGTGCTATTTAGAGACATAGTTTTATTTTTCCTGTAATCTTTACATACACTTCTATCACATAGAATAATTTCAGATTTTTAACCATAGGTACAAACTTCGGAGATAAGGGAGGGAACGGTATTTTTTTTTACATTGTTGATCAAAAGTTGGAAACTATGCAACCAAAAATAAAAAATAAATGTTTGAGAATAATCAAACAGCGTTCTTTCATATGATACCCCACATGCTCTAGTAGCCCCACTTAAAAATTTTAAGACCCCCTTTCAGTCTCTTTTGCAAAAATTTTTTTTTTTTTAATTTCTTTCTTGTTTGCATAATAGTTGGGCAAACGTCATCTAAATTTCAAGTTGATAGCATAAGTAGTTCTTGAGATATCCAGGTGTGACAGATAGACAGACAGACTTAGTCTCACCATAAGGGTTCCTTTTTACCATTTTGATACGGAACCCTAATTACAATAGAATAGAATAGAATACTCTTAATTATGTACACCATAAAAGTTACAGATATAAATGTTTAAATTTTACATAGGGTGACACAATGGGCGGTCTTATCGCTAAAAGCGATCTTTTACAGACAACCTTTGGGTGGATTAAAGGGAGCAGGAGAGACAATACTGCAGGTAGTCAGTGGTGTACCATTAACATATACAATAAATACATACATACACAAAGCATACACTTATCTAACAAATATATAGAATAATACACATGAAACAAGAGCAGGGAACTGTATTATGTAATGATGATGTTTAAGGAGAGAGGAAGTGTTATTGTTTTTTTTTTGTGGGGAACAATATATCGGTTGTGACAAGATAGTTTGCAATCAGCTTAATGCTATGCTATGGCGAGAAACATAACACAGCACTGATTTTCAGTGGGCACCCTAGAGACTCATACGGATATCAAGTCAATTGTTTAGCATAATTAAATACAGAGGACTGTTTCAACGTATAATAAGTTGGCTAGTCATTAAGAATTGGTCATAAATCAAAAATAACAAATTCGATAAAAAAAGCCTCGTTGGCATAGTGGTCGCCAGCGCTACTACTGATCATGAGGACCTGGGTTCGATTCCCAGGTCAGGCAAAGTGTTATCTACCCATAAAGGGATGAAAAGGCGTAATCAGTTTTACAGGGGAGGATATTACTGCGTAGATTGATTAGCTCGAAAATTGGTATAAAAACCTTTTTCTCTAGCCTACGCTGTCCCACTGCTGGGCAAAGGCCTCCCTCCACTCCTTCCATCCTTCGCGAGCCCGCGCGTCCACCTTCCAGTTTTGCCGGAACCTATCCAATTCGTCCCGCCATCTCCTACGTGGTCTGCCGCGACCCCATCGCACTGTTACAGGGCACCAATTCTGTGCCATTTGGTCCCACAGTTGGTCCGGCATGCGGCAGATATGTCCTGCCCAGTCTGATTTAAGTTGGGCAGCCTTTTGAACCACGTCAGCTATCTTGGTTTTGGATTCTGTGCCAATTGGGCCCACAGTTGGTCCGACCAGTCAAATAATGGAAATGTCACAAAAGATTTAAATAATTAATCTCTTTGGGGGTGAAAAGGGAGATAGTGTATAGATAAGAGAGAAAAAAATGATTTTTCCATCTGGATTTCTAAGTAGCAGCCCGGAGTCTGGATTGATATTTATTTATTTCTGTAACAATTTTAACACAAAATTATAACAATTAAAAATTAAAAGAATTACAATATAAATCATTATTTAAAACAGTAACCAAATAATTCTAAACATTTAACCCACACACATAACACAACATTCACACCATAACATTACATAACATAACGTAACGTAACATAACATTTCCCTGTTATTATGTTAAATGTCAAAAAATAAATCTAAGAATATTACCAAAACAAATAAACAAAAGATTCCACTATTACATAAATGCTGGCAATAGGCTCGCCCCCTGACTCAAATATAACTGGCGAAATATGGGTGGGTGTGCTATAGGTACACCTCAGCCTAACCCTTTGGGGAATACAGGCGTTAAGTTATGTTATGTTATATAGATACAAGAATCAGGGACAAACGAAATCTCAACACAAGAGTTAGTAGTAGTTAGTTACCTGTACCATTGCTTCGTGTAGAATATTAAACAGTAGACATAATCTATTTCTATTAATTTCGAATCCACGAGCCAATTTGCATGCTAATCACGTTTCAATGTAGATTGTTCCAGTGTTTTAGTTTAGTCCCTTTTGCATTAGAAGCTTTTGAAGTTGTTTTATTATTACATTAGTAGTGTTGTTATTATGTAAACTTTGAGAGCACATCCGTGTGAAAAGTTTTGAATTCTCTTCCTATACATGCTAATCAATTTAGCATTTATACACTTAAAAATAGGCTTCTTTGATTAAAATAAAACTGCATGACTTGGCACTCGGTATTCTATCCGTGGCTTTATAACTAAATGGATTTGAACAAGTTTTGTATGGGACCAACTCTAAAATACTGAAAAATAAAAAACTTCAACCACACAAATGTACAGAGGAAGACTTAATGGCTAATTACTTATTAGTAAATAAGACTATATACTTATGTCAATAAATATATTCATGAATGCTAAACATTTGCTGTTCCGTACAAAATGTCTATAGTTATTTAATGAAAATGTATGAAACGGGTGTTTGTATTGAAGCTCTTATAGAGTTAGTTCGATGGTACAGTAACACAAATAATTTAAACCTATCTTGCAGAACCCCAAAAACACGGACAAAATGGTACCTAATTACGCAATGAATTTGTAATTCAAAATCGTCAGCTTAATGCGGAAACTTTGTAGGTTCATTTGAATTAAGATTATAATGTCAATGTTTAACATTTCGGATTCCACCTGCCAACAGACTTCCATAGAGTGGTTCTTTTTTTAAAATCAATGGAATGTAATTTTCGTGAGTGCTGTCGGCCATTTTGTTAAAAGTAAAAAATCTTTGCCCTTTTCATATTTTATTTTTGCGCTAGTTTATGCTTCAGTGATTTACGTATCCTACAATAAAAATAAACAAGATTTAAAATTCTCGTAAGTGATTAACAGTTTTGTTCTATATAAACTTAATACTTATTGTTTATTAAATAAAAGGGTTCTTTCTTAATAAAGTTACATTTTATAATGTCTTTCATTATCTTAATTCTTCTTATTGTCTTTATAATATCAGTTATTGAATCCTTTATTTTCATTTCTTCTGTATCATTTTCAACCCGATCTTTGGAAGGATCAAATTCATTGTCTTGCTTACTTGTCAGATTATGAGCTCTAAGCTTACATGTCTTACATGTAAAGCTTGTCTTTTTATTTAAAGCAGCAATACACAACAGTTTACTTCGCTCGTTTATCGTACAAACTCAATAATAGTACCATTACCATACTGTAAACATAATATATTATTTAAACCGGAAACCCACATCGCACGTGTCATTTATTAATAATATAATACACCAAAACCGTCCCTGAAACACGTTCTGAATGATGATCAAAACCGCATCACCATCCACTCGGTATATTTCGAAATTAATCTTACATTAATCAAGTATAGTCAGAGTACCACGAACTGAGGATTTATTCGAAAATATAAATTAAGGATATTTTATTTCATTCCAGAAAATAAGTCAAAAGCAAAACAGAGTTGCGGTTTCAAGAGTTTTATTTTAATATTCAGATTCGTACAATATTTTTTGCTCTGTGGTCATTCGTCCTATAACGGCAATAAACATATTTACAACAACTTAATATTGGATGGATGAAAATCTTTAGAAAGTCAAAGACAGGTAGTCAAAATCAATTTTGTCACTTCATGATCTTAATATTATGAACATGCCAAGCAAGGGTAGATCAACGACAGAACTTATCAAATATGTCAATCAATCACGAGTGCAGATAATAATATTGAAAGTAGACAGTATTCTAAGAAGGGATATGTAAATACATTTGATCATAACAAAAAAAATTTAGCCCGATGTGGGTCAGAAATGTGATATTATGCAGAAGGCTTGCAAATGTATTTATCCCAAACGATGCACGTTACAGACGCTGCGGCTTATATTGCAGGGATATTCTGGATGTTAGATCTAATCTCGTGGGTTTAGGAAATGCAATTTTGAAGCAATTGATTTTTCTATTCCAGTACGCTCCTTATGGTATACAGTGAATGGGAATTACAGATTTGAGTGTGGTGGAATCATAACCGAAAGTGATAAAAATAAGAAAAAAATTGACGTAGCAGCAGATAGAATTTCATAAAATAAAAACAATGATTTTATTTCAAACTATAACTTTGAATATTATTATTATTATTATATTTTTAAAACGTTGCCCCACACTAGGAATTTCTCCTGTAATGTGGGTGCGTTTACAAACATTTAAATTCACATACACAAACAGCAAATATCGGTAGGTACTTTACAGTTTACACGTTTTCCAATAGGAATCGGATACTGCTCGTTGTAATAATAATGGTTCTAATCCAAAAAGCAATATAAGTATCAACTTTTCAACAGATTCCCAAAAACATAACTTAGACAAAGACCAAAACAAATCCATAAAAAACACAACTCTTCTAAACTTCCAACCCAGACCATTCACACTTCATCACTTGCAAAAATAGCCAGACCGTAATTGGAACTTCAATATTAAATTCCGTTTCTTGGAATTCACAGCTTCACTCTCCTCCTCTTCCATTGTCAATAATTTATCAAAGAATACCAAAGGGTTAGTAAAATTTATATTTCACAATCATTCATTTCACAGATTTTTCATTCAGGTATCAAGGAGGTTCATTAAATTTACCCTGGGTGCTGGGTTTTTAATGATTAATTATTTGCTAACGAGGTCGGTTACTGTCAGATAGCGGTGTGAATGAGACTATTATTTGCTATCTAGACGACGTTGCTCGTTGGGGATAGTTGTGAATAATTTTATTTTCCATTGTGATATAGTCAGGTATTCCCGTTATCTTTTGATGTATATTTTCTTTACCTTATTCTAGTAGGTAGGTACTTTGTGAGATTCTCAGAGTAAATAATTAAATAAGTATACTTTAGTTTCTAAAGTTAGTTTTTAAAGTTCATGCCATCGTGGTGAAAGGATTAGTCACCTAGACTCTTCCGAGTGCTAGGGGTCCAAGGTGCGCCGGACGTTTGGGGGTAGGGTTGGTTGTTAACAATTGCCGTGGAAGTGGCAAAGTTTTGGCCGAATAAAATTACACGACACGAAGACACGATAGTCGTCCCATCGACACGAAGAAGAAAATGAAGAAAAAGTAATTCAGAATAGAATTTTGCATTCAGGTATACTCCCTATTGTTTTTATTTTATACTCTTTTAATTTCGTCTTAAATTTACACGTCAAAACCTGGCTGTATTTTAACCTTGAGACCAAAAAAAAATTGCATCTGTATGATTTATTTTGACGTGACTTCATTTATCTCTCTTCTTCCTTCTCGTGTCTTCAAGTATTTTGTGTGTTTATTAGTATTAATTTGTTAAAAAGAATCCCCAACTGTTTCCGAAGTCTTCAGATGGTTCCGGAAGAAGTAAACGTGATAATCGGAGACCTACTACTAAAACAGCTCTCATGCGTAAGAGTGTATTCTGCATGGCCCAAAAATTATACAACAAGATACCAAAGGCATACAAAAATTTGGGTATTAATAGTTTTAATAAAAGTATGAAGAACTATTTAATAAATTAATGCCACTATAATGTTGACGTTTATTTAAATGATGTACTGACTTGATTATTATTCCTTTATTTCATTAAATATACATATAAATTATATTTTTAAATATTAGAATATAAACAAAATATAAAAACATTTAAAAATATAAAAAATAGTAGCCCACCGGTATCGGGAACAAGGTCCAAGCTACCGGCGGTCAGGGCTCCAGAGAGAGGAACCTCCTAACAATGCGAGCCGTGTCCAGAAGTACCGCTCTCTGAATCAGGCCCTTAATCCAGCTGCCCAACGAGAGCCTCTTTAGGTGTTGGTCGAGGCTCTTGGCAATTAAGCCATTGGCTGATACAACTATCGGCACAATGATTGCTGAGTCCACATCCCACATGTCGACAACCTCGCGAGCCAAGTCAAGATACTTGATTTCTTTATCTTTCTCGGCTTTCACGAGGTTCCCGTCATGAGGGACCGTTATGTCAATAATCATTGTGCGCCGCTCTACTCGATCCACCACCACTATATCAGGCTTATTGGCAACAATAGTCCTGTCAGTGATGATGGATCGGTCCCAGTACAATGTGATATTTCCACTCTCGAGAACTGGGTCGGGCACATACCTGAAGTACGGCACCTCCGATTCCACAAGGTTGTATTTCAGAGCAAGTTGCTGATGGATAATCCTGGCTACAAGGTTGTGTCTATGCAAGTACTCTTCGTTAGCTAGACGAGAACACCCGGAGATAATGTGTCGGATTGATTCTCCCGGACGGTGGCATGCCCGACACACGTCAACCGTGCCGTCCTTCACAATAAATCTCCGATAATTCTTAGTCATGATAACTTCGTCCATAATTGCACAGACAAAGCCTTCGGTTTCCCCAAAGAGATCACCGAAACGCAGCCAGGCTACGGACGCTAAAAAGTCTACTTCGGGTTCATGTAGGGCCCGGAAAAAGCGTCCGTGAAGCTCCTTACTTTGCCATACCACCCTGCGATCATTAGTGTCAAGCACTACAGGTTTGCGCCAGTTCTCTGTAGCCAAGGAGAGCGGGGTGAGGCCCTTGTCCACCACGACCACATCTCGATGCATCCCCACGTCGGCTTCTAGGAAATATTCCCTGAGACTGCATATCTCGCGATTGTGGAGTGTCTTAGCGTTTAAAAAGCCACGACCTCCACACTTTCGCGGGATATACAGTCTCATTACCGAGGACCGTGGGTGATGCATTCGATATGCAGTCAGCAGCGTACGAACCCTCCTATCCAGGGCGTCAAGTTCGGTCTGAGTCCATTTGAGTATGCCGAAAGAGTACATCAAAACCGGCATGACCCAACCGTTGAAGGCGCGCACTTTGTTCCCGCCTGATAGAAGACTATTAAATACTTTCTTCAGGCGGGCAAAGAAGCGCTCCTTCAACGATTGCTTCATGTCAGTAACATTGATGCCCAACGCTTCCGACATACCCAAATACTTATAGGTTTCGGATGCGGAGAGGGCTCTAAGGTTTATGGAATCCGAAAGTTGGGTTCCCACGGATTCCACAATCTTCCCTCGCTTTACATGCATGACCGCACATTTGTCCACACCAAATTCCATCCTGATGGCACTACTGAAAGTTTCAGTTACTTTCAGTAGCTCCATCAGATGCAAATTGTTGGGGGCAAAGAGTTTTAGGTCATCCATGTAGAGGAGGTGAGATATAACCTGACCACCTCTCCTCAACCGATAGCCTAGACCTGAATCCTCCAGCAGTGTGCTTAGAGGATTCAAGGCTAAGCAGAACCAAAGCGGACTCAAACTATCGCCCTGAAATATGCCTCGCTCGATCCTTATCGGTTCGCTATTCCTCTGGATATTTCGACATCCTGGATAGCGAAGGACTGTCCTCCATTGCCTCATACATGACATCAGGAAGGTGCGCAGAGTTGGATCTACTTTATACAGCTCCAGCACCCTCATGAGCCATGTATGTGGCACCGAGTCATAGGCCTTCTTATAATCTATCCAACATGTCGACAGATCCTTTCGGGAACGTCGAACCTGTTGGCTAATGGCCATATCAATGAGGAGTAACTCCTTAGTACCGCGAGACCCGTTCCTACATCCATTTTGAGAGGCAGACATGATGGAGTTAATGTCTATATGTTTGTTAATTTTAGCTCTCAAAATGGATGTAAGAACTTTATAGACCGTCGGTAAACACGTGATCGGTCTATAATTTTTGGGTTCCGCGGTGCTACCTGATTTATGGAGCAGGTGGGTTATTCCTGTCGTTAGGAACTGGGGTAGCGAACCAGACTCCAAAGAAGTCTGGTACTGAGCCGCCAAGCGAGCGTGCGACCCAACAAACCATTTGATCCAGAAGTTGTGCAGTCCGTCCGGTCCTGGAGACTTCCAGTTAGGCAACGGACGGACCGCACGAGCTACATCTTGGGGGCAGATGGTAATAGCCCCCATTTCTGGTATTGGATCGCAGGCTCGCTCAACTTTTCGAGTCCAATCACCTTCAGTGTGACCGACAGGCACCGACCAGATACTGTGCCAGAAAGAAGACATGGCATCATTATCCGGCAGGTGCGTGTCAGTCACACCTTGATTCGGTCGCTCCCAAGCCCTATAAACCCACCTTTCATTGCTCTGGAAGGTGCGATTCTGAGTGTATCGGTCCACACGCCGCTTATACCTACGAATACGGTTTGCCCAAGCATACACTTTCTGCTTCAGGAAGTCTATGCGCTCTGTGACACGAGATAAATAGTCCTCAGGGCTGGTATCAGTCCCTGAGAACGCCCGCCTCACAAAGCGCATAACTCTTGGGCGAGTATTGCCCTCCCTGAAGCAGATTAGTTTACCGATGAGCGCTCTGGCCCCACCAATACGACGCTCAATTCTGCACTGCCAGGCTGGTACGGCTGGTTTCGGTAGTGTAGCTATAAAGTCATTTTGAAATTTTACGTGAGCTACACGACATGCCGCTACAGCCGCGCAGTACAGAATCGAATGAGTGTCAGTGAGGTCTTCGCAGTCATCAAAATAGTTTGACAACTGCGAATCCAGAGCTGCCACCAGCGCCCTATTTTTGTTATGCATGGGCAAACGAGGTAAGCGTGGTCTAAGTTCGGGTGACATAAACCGATATTCCCGAATCGCACCCTCCAAAGCACTCCTCAATTTCTCATTGCACTGGGTACTTACGTTTGTAGCCCTGTCATCATTCCCCTCGTCAGCTTGGACTGTGTGGGACTGCGGTGGTACCACAACAGTCTGCGACAGGGGGGCGATGACATGGCTATTCCGCATTTCAGTTCGCAGGCGATCAAGTACAGTGTCATCCAACATATGATTACGTTGGATAACCCGCACCTGATCCGATAGTCGTTGTGCCGAAACGTTGACAGCTGGTTCAAGCAACTGAAAAAGAGAGAGCATCCGAACACGGTACGCGGTCAGATTGTTTCCCCCCTCTGTAGCCCCATAGTATGAGCGCATGACGTTCTCATTGATGGTTCGTGTCCATCTCATGCGCTGCACACTTCCGCCGGGAGCTGGGACCCTATCAGAGGCCGGTGGGCCTCGAGGTCCTAAACCATCCGGCGGCCGGCGTCCTCCCCGTCGACGAGCAGGTGGTGGCGTCGTGGGCGGGGAGAAATACTCGTCGCTCGAGCTCGACGCAACTACCGCGGCCGGTGTCGTCACAGTGGGGCTGGGTACCGGCGGCGGCGAGGCGGAGCTGAGCGAAGAGTCCGGAGGTGGTGGGCGTGCACTTCTTACGGCTGATCTCGTCAACATCTCGATAAAATTTTCATTATTATTTTCTGTTTTTCAGTGGCATGGTATGACAGATGTCATCTCTTAATCGGCAGTTTTTTATTCATGTCTTAAATAAAATATGGTGTTTTTTTGGGATAAATTGGTTTCAGACTTCTTTCGGGTTTTTTTTTAAAGCACATATAAACTATAATATTGAGTCGAAAATTATTAAAACTGCTAAAAAATATGAAAATTATAAGATCCAGTTTGGAGACGTTTGTTGACGTTGGTGTTGCCAGCTATTTTGACGTAACTTCATGATTCTGGTACTTTGAATATATTATTATTGTATTTGTAAGCCTTTCTAGGCAAAACATGTTGAAACTTTTAATTTTCTTAACCCCTGACGAAAAAAGAGGGGTGTTATAAGTTTGACCGCTATGTGTGTGTCTATCTGTTGCACCGTAGCTCTTAAGCCGTAGCTCTTTCAATGCCAAATGTCAGGCAGCTAACTACTAATGTTCAACTTAATGGAATAGAGTTGGACCCTGTTGAGTCGACAGTTTTTCTTGGAATAACTATTGACGGTAAATTACAATGGGGCCCACACGTAGAAAAATTGTCAGGAAGGCTTAGTTCGGCCGCCTATGCTGTTAAAAAAATTAGACAGATTACTGATGTAGATACTGCCAGAATTGTTTATTTTAGTTATTTTCATAGTCTTATGTCGTATGGGATCCTTCTCTGGGGAACATGTGCGGACATTAATAATATCTTTATTTTACAGAAAAGGGCTGTTCGAGCCATTTACAATCTAGGTCCAAGAGATTCACTTCGTGAAATATTCAAAGAAATAGATATTCTGACTGTAGCCTCTCAATATATACTTGAAAATCTATTATATGTACACAAAAATAAATCAAATTTTAAGAAAATGTCCGATATTCATAGTTTAAATACCAGGAATGAACACAATCTTGCTGGACATCGCACTCGCCTCCACTTTCATGGGTCAATGTATACGCTTTTACAACCAACTTCCTACTGACATTCGGAACTTACCCATTAAACGATTTAAAATCTGTATTAAAACTAAACTTTGTAAAAAAGGGTACTATAAGATTTCTGATTATTTAGAGGACAAAAAAGCTTGGGATTGAGCTGCTCGCTCTGCTAGCCTTGTGATAAAACTTGATATTTTAATTATTATGCATGATTTTATATACATATTGACATTGCAGAACATTGTATACAATTTTACATGAATGTTTACTTTGAAAAGTATTATATTTACTACTTTAATTTATTGTGAATGTGAGCACTATGTGGGTAATTTTTTTTTTTCTTTAAATGTTTTCCTTTCTTTTCTCAGTTAAGTTTTAATGATGGTCTGACATTTTGAGCGCTTTATGCGGCCTACCCAAATGTCCTTTTTTTGGTACTGTTCGTCGAGTCGTTGAGCTCCTTAAGTTTTGAGTTGAGCTGCACGATTACTGACAAATGCTTACACTGATTGGTCAGATCCGCTCAAATTTGCGTGGTTCTTTCCTCAAAAGACCATTTCAGACACGGATCTACATGGTCCTCACATGATCTGACTAAGATTATGTCTGGACTTTAAAAGAGACTTTGACCCCTGAGTTTGTTTCGCCATTTCTTCTCAGGGGTAGTCAGATAGGAAATGTCGGCTACATCTAGATTTTTTTTTATTTTTTATATGACGTGTAAAAGTGATTTTAATATCCTATTTACAGAATAAACGATTTCATTTCATTTCATTTCATTTCATAAGCGGATGAACCGATTTTGGATGTGTTTTTTTTTGTAATCACTGCAACTGATTGTAAACCTACACGTATTTTTGACAAATAAATATATCTTATCTTATTCAACCCTTATTGTGCCACTGAAAATCTAACTGCCAAGTATTCACCGAATATTCTAGACTTTTAACATAAACTCCCCGAAGGCCAATCACCTAAAATTATTCTCACAAAATCCATCGGCGCGAGTATATAATAGTAATAATGCAGTACCATTGGCACTGACCTTAACCCATTTTATTCTGCCCTGCCTCGCTCAAGTACAGCTTTTACTGCGTTGGGAACAACGGAATATAAGGTGTAACATTTTAGTTGTAAATATAGGTGATTAGTACATAAAAATTCGAAATATTCGAGAATCTTTTTTTTTTCTGTTTGGGTATTTATCAAATAAATTCTCCCGCTCTGGGCGGAGCAGGAAGGCGTGTCAGACTTTTACTGACTAAAACCCACCCGTGTTCCTTCATTTGCCTGAGTGCCAGGGCCACTATATCCCTTTTGGACAAACTCGCAACCCTGGCAGAATATATATTCGAGAATCTATATAATATTAATAATCAAATAATAAATATAAATAATTAAATAATATATAAATAATCTAATAATATATAAATAATCAAATAATATAATTATAAATAATCAAATAATAATACTCGAGAATCTGAGACCAACTTCGCAAAGTCATCCGTTACTTACTGACATGTAAATTACTGGTTATAAAACCATTGTGGAAAATACTTCTGAACATTAGACTGATCTTTAAACCATATTCTTAAAACTAATTAAAAATAATTCCTATTGATAAAAAAACATGAAACAATAAGGGGAAAAAAATGTTTTTTACTTTCATCATCTGCCTGCCTTTTCCCAACGACTTTGTGGTCGGCTTCCAGTCTTACAGGATGTAGCTGAATACCAGTATTTTACATAGAGCAACTGCCTATCTGACCTCCACAACCCAGCTACTGGGTAACACGATACCCCTTGGTAAGACTGGTGGTCAGACTTTCGAGCTTCTTTTCGGACGACCCATAACGAGTGTCAAAGATCCACAAATGACAGCCAGGACTAAGCCCTAGGAGGGATTAAGCCCTGTGACTGAGCCCTGTGACATAGTCAAGTACCTGTCCTTATCTTAATGGCTGCCAGATTTATTGCCCCTGCTGCCAATGTAAACAAAGAAAGTCTCAAGTGATTTCTATGAGCATAAACATCCTTTGTTTAACCTGTTTGGGCCGTCGCGTCGGTGGGACTTGACGGTTGGGGACAATGACGCACTGGTGCGTCGGCGGGCCTTTAACGGTTAACGTGCTTTCCGAGACACGGAGGGGTCTTAGTATGTAAAGATGGTCACCCATCCACGGACCAACCGCGGCAAACGTAGCTTCACTTGATTGGTGGAATCGTACGGTTGTTATTATTTAGCCACAACAAACGTCCAACTGTCAAAAAGAAAAAGAGCTACACGAGAAACAGCGCAACATTTCAAACAAAAACTCAAACTCAAAGCATTTATTTCAATTTAAACCATTGACAGGCACTTTTGAATTGTCAAGAAGTCGGTCAGTTACAAATATGAAGCTAGTTGCCCATTCCAAATAGTAGGTTCCTATGGAGAAGAACGGGCAAGAAACTCCACGGACACTCTTTTAAATTAAAATATTGATACAAAACATTGGTTACATCATTCATATTGAAGTTAAACATGTGAGAACGATGCAATACGTCAAAAGCGTCCGTGATAAAAAGATAACAATTCAAAACTAAAATAATTAAAAATAAGCCGTGGCAGCTAAGAGATGACCAGTCCCAACTGACAGCGCCCGTTCACGAACATGACGCATGGATCAGCACCATTCAGCTCAACCATTTTGAAGGGAGCTAAATGATCCAACACACACGCCACCATCAGCGAGACATCTGAGTGAGCATGACATACTCTCAGCCGCCAGGGCACATTTAAGTCAATGAAAGACATAATTACCCGGTAAATGGTAGCTCTATTGTACATAATACTTACACCTCAAACTTATGTTTAGTATCTATTTCTTTATTATAGGGCTAAGGGTGGGGACCCTTAGCCCTTTAACCTTTACTTATTATTATTTCTGAATATAAATATAAGTATCATACCATGTATATTATCTACACATGCTTTTTGCAAATAAATGATTCTGAATCTGAATAAGTTTCACAAAGGATTTTTTTTTTGGTTTCATGGTTTCGGTCGCCCTGAAATGTAATAATATAAATAAATAATTTGTCATAACATTCTTTGATATCGGTTCCCAATTATATTTGTATCAGCTTCCTTATGTGGTAAGTCGGAAACGATATGAGGTCGCTAAGGTATTGCAATAAAGGACTCGGTTTAATGAGCGTATAAATAATAAGGGTGTTAAGAGTATGTTTATGATGCTGCATAAGAAGTAGAAAATGTTATTTGTTTCGTTTCGGTGGTTTGTTTTCCTAATCCAGTACCGCCATCTGGAGTGTATTACAAGTGCTGGACGAATAACAACATTTTTGATTGAATAAGGTAAAGATGCCAATCCCAACTAATATTATAAATACGAACGTAAGTTTGTTTATTTGTTTGTTACCTTTTCACGTGTAAACCACTGAACAGATCATCCTGAAATTTTGCACATATGCTGTCTGGTGTACAGAAACGGACATAGGGTACCTTTCATCCCGAAAAAGAGTACAGTTCCCGAGGAAAACCACAATATCGTTCTTATGATAATAGATGGCGCCACGTGTCTTTCGAATCATGATTGAATTATATTATTATAGAAACTTTAGTAGCGTGTTAAGAGTTTTTTGCCGCTAAACGGCAAACAACAACCAGAGTACAACCCGAATTGATTGTCAAATTATAAATGAACGCGAGCAAAGCCGCGAGCTAAGGCTAGTATGACAATAAATTAGAGGTACCCAGTGTACTTAAAAAAATATCACTAAAAATATATCCAATAATTTAGTCACTATACATAGTTAGTGAAAGATTGGTAAAACCCATATTCGTCCCATCACTGCTTTGCAACCATTTTGAAATTATAATTATGTTACATATTTTTATTATTTATTTATTTAAAAACACATACAACTATGAACACAAGCTTACCTAATACAATACTCTAGTATAGATATAGCTATAATCGCTTACAAACATTTGACTTAAAATTAAATTATTATTAATAAGCTAGAGTAATTTTACAAAATGCGGAATTCACTCAGAGTACAGTCATGAGCACGAATATGTAAGCGCTTAGCAGAATTCAAAACCGATTTTCTCATGGAATAACGATTGAAACTTTGAGAAAAGATCTATTTCTATTTCGTTTGGGTTCCAAAATACTATGTTCGTAGTAAAATAACATTTCAATCAATATCGTATAGAGGAAATAACTTTTAAAAGTTGCTGAGTGTATACATATTGGTGCTCGTGACTGTACAATTGAAGCAGTCAATCTGTTGTGACACCATATTGAGTGTATGCAGAGCGCGCGATATATCTTCTAATATATATAATTCTTCTGTATGTTTGTTTGTTACCTAACTCCTCCTAAACGGATGGACCGATTTGGTTGAACGTTGTATTAATATTTCAATAGGTTCCTGGATGGTTTGAAAACACAATCGGACCCGGTAGGTGGCGCTGCTATCGATATAAGGCGGTACGAAGTTCACCGGTATTATATATTATGTTTTTTAATTCTGTTAGTTTGTTTGAAAAAATCTCTTTCGTATTGTAGTCTCCACATTGTAAAACAGCAGCAATTAATTGTTACGATGGAAAATATTGCTCACAGTTTGTGTGACTTAATTATTTTAGACATTGGTTATTAAAAAAAATAAGAGTATCGGAATACTGAAACTTGTTAATCACCCCAGATGACCGATATAGTATAAGCAGATAACACTACTTGTATAATTTTTAACTAACAATTCATACTAAGTATTATGAGTATTTCACGAGTAAGTAAATTATCTTTTTTTTTCTATATTGCACAGCCATAAAAAAAATACTACCCTAATAAACCCATCCAGTATTTGATCAAAGTAGGTAAACAGAAAATAGGAAAATCTCTGACGCAAATGATCAACATACATTCATAACATCACATCCTACACACTCAACTAAATCCTACCTATAATGTAACCACGCAAATGTCCTACCATCGGAAGTGTACTGCACCAAGCGATGTACACGACCTACATATAATATATCTTCTAGCTGATAGACCTTGAGATAGTCCATTTCCAGCCGAGTAGGCGAGCCAGTGAACCATTGAGTTCGCTACACATGTTTTACGTACGCATGTATACGCTGGAGACATATAAAGGGATAAACGTAATAGATCCATTTTGATATTCAATGTGATCATTTATTGATGAGAATATCTTTGCTGTACAGGAATTTGAGATCAAACACGCTGAAGGAACGGGTTATTCCCAAAGTACTCCAAAAAGTGTTCTCAAACTACTCCATGAAAAATATAATATTTTTAATTAGGTTTCATTCTACTCCATGATAATATTAAAATGTTCTCAAAGTACTCCACTCCATTTTAATCAAAAAGCTAATTTAAGTATGTACCGGATTTCTTTTAAGAATTTTTGTGACTGACTGTACGTAAAGTATGTGCCTATATTCTTTAGGTAATTATGTAGTTTGAGAATTAATAACGAATACTCGTAATCGGTGGAGTACTTTGAGAATAAATCCAGATACCTATGGAGCAGAATGGGAACAAAATAATAAGTATTTTGAAATAATAATAATTCCTTGGAGTAACTTGGGAATTAATGTATGAGATTCTTATCTTTTTAGAACAAAAGAATGGAGTACTTTGGGAATAACCCGAAGGAACAGCGCCACTCAAAATAGGTCGAAAACATGAAATGAATCATTTGAGACAAGAAACCGATTTTGTATGCTGCAGCTGTAGGAAACTAAATGTGACATAATGTAAGTAACACTCATTTTGAGCTGCGAGAATTGTCCTGGAGTCTCGATTGATCCCTTACTTTTAGATACTAAGGGCTAACTCTTAAAGATGGAATTTATCTTGATCATGATTGTCACCGGTTTTACAACATTTTCCAAGCATCATGTATCAACATATTCGACAAACAAAATATTTTCTACTGAAAACTCACTGACCCATAAAATTCCAATAAAACGTACCGAGACCAAACAAAAATAATTCCCACCTTCCTCCACGGTCCACTGATCAAACTGAAGCGTTTCCTTTACAGATGAAATAAAGCCGTGATCGCATGGACGACGCTGCCGTTCCGGGCCGTCTCGGCGGCCGGACGACACCCGTTCCCCGTTTGGCACATTCCTTATCTATAACGGTGAGATTTGAATAGCACGACAGTGAGGGAGGTACATAATAGCTATTCAATGAAACATGCATTCTATGTTGATGTTTGCATTATTTTGCATGTCAAGGCTGTTCTAGTTAAGGGCTTACCCTTAACTAGAACAGGATGTATGAAATTAGAATGACGGTACCTTGCCAATTCATTTATGAAAATTGTATACATGTATGTAAGGCAAAATCTACATATTTTTAATAAGATATGTGGTAGATACTCGTAGGGAGATAGGTAACCGTCATAGCCCGAAGAATTGCCAAGCTTAAGTGGCAGTGGACAGGGCACATTGCTGATATAGATGACCTTATAAAGGCCGCAGGTATCCGCTGGATGCGGGAAGCACAGAACCGGTCTAATTGGCGGTGCTTGGGGGAGGCCTATGTCCAGCAGTGGACGTCTTTCGGCTGAAATGATGATGATGTGTTAGACTTAATACCTACTAGAAATAAAGATAGAAAGTTCAACCATTTTTCAGATTATCTAAAATAATTATATACATCTTTTGTGGGGGCTGTGTTAAATGTTACTACAAAATACCTTGTGATAGATTGCAATTAAATGAAATAAAATTTAAATACTTATTAAAATTAGGTACAGTTTATAAACAAGTATATTACAAATTATAGGATTATATCCAAGATAAGAATGCTTGGAAACATGCTGTTCCAGCTCCATAGGACAATCTAGAGTCTAGACAAAATCAAACTGGTGCTATTTTAATTGTAAAATTTATTATTTTTATGACATTGATTTTATATTTTGTGATTACCTTAACTCACACACTGGCTGAACACTTTATTTTTTTTAGTAAAACGTAAACTTTTACTTTTTAAATATATGAGCACCATGTATCTATCACATCATTAATTTATCTGTCATTGCTTCATTTTTAACACGCATTTATTAGGTCGACCTGTATGTAACTAACTATGTAATGGAATCTAAGGTAACTAATTTAACCATCTTCCAAGGGTCGTAGCGTAATGAAAATTGGCAGCTGTATGTAGTTCTGATGACAATACAATAATATGGTACTGTCGAACTGATCTGATGATGGAGCTGGAAGATATGAACTGGAACTTCATGATGGCAAAACGTATCATAGCTGTTTTGGATTTCTTTGAAAAGTCTTGTAATGAACTTTGACCACGATTAGGTTTCAAAGTCTGATGATGAAGCCGGAAGATGGCCTATCTATATATGGAAAAAGGTTGTAATGTGTGATTATGTCAGAAAAATCTTGTAGCAAGCGAGAAATTTATTTTGTTTGACGATAAAATAAAATGAGTTGTTTTGCAACTAATTTAAACCGCTTCATGATACCACGAAAGGCAAAGTAGAATTTAACAACTTACTTATTAAAACTTGTTTAAAAAAAAAAAAAAACTCTTATTTCGGACTCATAGATATTAGTCCATTTGATTAGTATACACACGCCTTAGGAACTAGTGTTAGTACTTAAATCTACCAGAAAAACAACACAAACGATTAATTACTACGCCACAGTGGCATGTAGGCGTATCCAATGTCCCAGTACGGGGCTATCCCACCTATTAGCTAGAGTTTTCAGGATGCTGTCGAGGCTGGCGCGCACCCTGCACATAATGGAAGCGCAACGCTTACGCATGATGACATGAAAGCCATATATGCTCGCCTCTGCGAACATGTCGGAAGCACTGCAGTAGCGCGGCAACCCCATCAACACCCTGAAAGTATTATTGTATTGTACGCGCAGAGTGCTGTATGCCCTCCGCGTGTAGTAGAACGACTGACAGTACGCTGTAAATATGCCTTTACTTCAGTCATGCATTTTGCAAATCTGCGAGCCAACATATTACAGCAAACAGCCAACGCCCTACGCTCACGCGCATTATCCAGACTGTCTTTTAGGTCTTCGGAAACCCACACCAATAAGACAGTCTGGATGTCGAGCGTGCGCGTGCGTGCGTTAAGGTCAAGATAGATGCTGCTGGTGGTGCCGGACGTAAAGAATAGCACCGCCCTATTTCTTCCCGCGGGTGTCGTAAAAGGCGACTAAGGGACTTACTAGAGAATGGGCAGCAGCATTCTCTATGCATTTTAACACCATACTGCGATCGTCAACCCGCCTGCGAAGCGTGGCGATTATGGCAACCCCCCCCTTTGGGAGAGGCCTATGTCCAGCAATGGACGTCTTTCGGCTGAAATCAAGTTCAATCATCAAGTTTCTGCTGCTGTCAAAGTAACAACATTTGATCCAAAATAAGTTCACGAAACAACGTCATCCTAAGTTTTAAATTCAGTTTTGTTCCAGACGCACTGAGGTCCGGTAGCGGAACCAGACCACTCAAATCAGACAATAATACCAGCCTTCAATACCAGCATGAATTCTACGGAGACCAGTCTTGACGTCAACCGGTCCACGCCGATCTATACTATCGGTACCAGCTTTATTACGCAATGGTAAGATTTTTTTTTTTAATATTATTCATTTCACGTCCATCCATCTACTTACCAGTCGAATCTTGTGATCATTTTAACCCAGTTCCCGTAATGCGATTGAAGCAAGTTTGTAGCATACCCGTGCCTTTTAATTACAAATACATGGTGCTAACTTTTCTACGCGGTTTTTTTCCGGCTTTGTCCCGAGAAAAACACATTTTGAGTAGATGAGACAACGGAGTAGTTTTTTTCCCGTCCTCGTCAGATGATCCATATAAATTATTTATCTGGTTAGACAAGTCTTCCCTACTAAGCACTGTTTCAGCTGGCATACAAAGTTAATACACAAACACTTTTATTAGCGTCTCACGGATTGGTTGCATCGGTTCTGAGGTTTGGTGTTATTTTTTGGGGGCAATCAACTGAAAGAGAGAAACTACCGAAACTTGTAGTACACCTCATTTTATTTTTTTTAATTACTTACTATGCTTTGTTAAAATTGATTTACACCTTTTTCAAAAATTATCCGATATAAAAAAGACCCCAATGCCTTCTCAATACATAAATCTTGTGGCATAAAATGCAAAACCGCTTTGATAAACCCAGTTTTTTTAAGAGTGGCAAAAAATATATATATTATAATACCCGATAGTATAAAAAAATATGCTCCTATTAAAGTTTAAGAAAGCTCTTACCTCGCTATTAATTGAAAAATGTTATTATACTATTCCAGAGTTTATAAATGATAGTTTTTAACATTTTTTAGTAATTTTTTTTTGTGTTTAAGTATTTTAGTTTTTAATCTAATTTTACTTAATATTTGTACGCCTTCACGGCAACACATAGCGCCCAAATATGTTAACCTAACACTTTTATGTAAATACCTATGTTTTACAAATAAATATTCTGATTCTGAAGTCTTTTACTGGTACGCTGGGAAACTAGAATCAATTCTATTTTTTTGTAAATATTGACGTTCAAAAGTGCCTTTTATGTGCCTATTTGAAATAAACAATTTGTCTTTGACTTTGACTTAAAGATCCTATATCATTACTCCATACTCTGTCTTTATGCCAAGTTTCCACCACTCTATTCAGACAACGTCACAATCAGAGAACCAACATCCGAACATTCGCATTTCTAATATCAGTGGAAACATAATGAAGAATTCATAGCAGTTGTATTTATATTCCTCGTTCGCCTAAAGCTATTGTGTACAGTTCCAGTCACGTGTATGTTTCGAGATTGGCCGAACAGTTCCGGAGCTAAACGAAGCCTGCTCATGAAATCTTCACGCGGCTCGTCTGCACGTGGACGTCAATAAAATAGAATACTATTATATACGATTCCTTCGTTTGTGTTTAGAACATTGACTTAGGAACTGGGTTTCCTTATGTTGAGTTGAGAATCGAAATAGCCACAGTTCAGTCTGGTATACTTTTGGTAACTGATCGTGCGCTATTAAACCAACGGGTAGTGGCTTGTTCTATTTATAATTACCTCAATCTATGTGCTTCAAGATGTGCCATGATATTCAAAATAATTCTTTTTCTTTCTTGGACACCAAAGTAATAATAATAATGATCCTAAATTGAGCCTCTTTACCGTTTCAAAAGCTTTCAAGATAATAAAAATGTGCACAGCAATAAAGTTCTATCATCACAAGCATTTTCATAAAATGCAAATTACACAGCGGAACGAGCAAGGACCAACGACAAACAAACTGGACAATAAACAATCAGCAAGAATAACCCACACATAACATATTCATAGTTGAGAATGTGTTTAATCTAAACAGCTCGTAAAAATAAAAATATCGTACTATAATCCCTATAAAACAGGCAAACTGTCCCTCTATGTCCGATTACAGTCTCTGAATACTTGATTTTACGATCTAGTGTGTGTAAGCTGCACTAAATTCAGCTTAATATGAATTATATAGAACTATAGTGGGTCCTGCAAAAGAAACTGTACCTCTGAACATGAGACGTTGTTATATTCATGAAGAAAAGGTCAGACTGGTAAAATTTTGTTATTTAAGTTGTTCTTGCAATGGTTTGTGTTGCACTTTCTTGAACTTTGATCCCTTGCCACTTTTCGTTGTGTTTCAAACACAACCAAAAATGGCCCTGTAAATCTTGCCTGTGTTTGAAAAGAAGTTTGTTACTCCATCATTCATAAACGGTCAAACGGATTAACCGATTCCATGCCAGTAACGCACTCGTGTGCGTTTTAGTGTTTTTTATTTGCGTGCCTACAACGCACCCGTACGCGTTTCGTGGATTCTTTACTAAGCTATAGTTTGTTCATAGTGCGTTTCATTTAATTAATTTCATTTAACCACGACACGGTTGGCGCAGTGGTTAAGCGATTGAGTACTGCG
Source organism: Tiliacea aurago (assembly GCA_948098905.1). Taxonomy (NCBI): domain Eukaryota; kingdom Metazoa; phylum Arthropoda; class Insecta; order Lepidoptera; family Noctuidae; genus Tiliacea; species Tiliacea aurago. The sequence goes on from OX402582.1 coordinate 24,924,240, forward strand.
CTGCGTGTCGCGGGTTCGATACCCGCACGGAACAAATATTTGTATGACCTACAAGTAGTTGTTCCAGGTCTGGCTGTTTGTGTATGTGAGTTTAAATGTTTGTAAACGCACCCATACGAGTAATACAGGAGAAATTCCTAGTGTGGGGAAACGTTTTAAAAAAAAAAGAAAATAAAATATGTTGCAGAAATTTTTTTTATTCTGGTGGCACCTGTCAACAATTTAAAAAAATCTAGTCAACTAGATCTATTCGTATCGATCGTAATCTAGATCAATATATAGAATACTTTTTTACTACAGCAAATTTATATGAATAAAAAAGTATGGAACAGCTGATAAATTTTTTCGCTATTTCCGTTTTGGTCCCATAGTAAAATTTGTTCGTAATGATGAGTACAATGACCCCTTAGAAGGTTGTGCGTTAATGTTTCTCTACAATGGGAATATAATCGTGAGCTACAGCTAGTTGACCATAATATCTTGTTAATATTTTGTAATAATTTCACGTTGTATAGCAACGTGTATTTTGAAGTCACGTGCCTTTCTCGAGAGCCGAAACATAATACCTACCCTCGGGTACCTATGGGTCTTTCTTTATGAACGTCGGCAGCTGTTGACTCACAAACGAAACCTAAATATTATTTGGATTCGAATCAATCATTCTCTGGATAATTTTTTGGGCAAGAATAAATAAAACGAGGAAAAAGAACGATAATTATTTTAAAATACCTTTTCCTTTTAAGCATTTTGATTTTGTTTTGCATTCACATTTTTTATTTCTTCAGAGATAAACCAAACATTTTCATCGTTGTTTTATTTTCCATTTCAAATTCACAAAATAATCTATAAAAAGCTATAATGGGCTTTCACTGAAAACTACTTAAAAGATTCCCACAAAAATATGCATATTTGCAAAAGACTTTGTGGTGGAAATAGTCGGAATGTTTTAGTTGCTACTTCCAACTAAAAGGCGAGAGCAAACCAAAGTATGAGAAAGCTTTTGATATTGGTTGCACCTGAATATTTTTACAGCAACACATTACGGGTTCAGTACAATATACGGACATTTACGCCATCATGCGGTCGAGGGTCGTGGTTTGCATATTTTTAGGGTTGTCTCGTGCAACCTAGCAAGCCCCATATTTGTGTACTGTATTTCGGTTCACCTAAGCGAAAACAAAAATGACGAAAGACTATGTTTTTGAAGACATAACACACATTCATGTTTTTTTTATTTTTTTTATGTTATTACTTTTTACTGTTTACTATTTAAATTGTATAAGAGTAGGTATATTGTCTGAAATAAAACACCATTTATTTATTTTATTTTCATCATCATCATTTCAGCCGAAAGACGTCCTCTAAGAAAGATAGGCCTCTCCCAAAAGGGGGGGGGGGATTTGCCATAATCGCCACGCTTGGCAGGCGGGTTGGCGATCGCAGTATGGTTTTAAAAATGTATAGAGAACGCTGCTGCCCATTCTCTGGTAAGTCCCTTAGTCGCCTTTTACGACACCCACGGGAAGAAATATGGATGGTGCTATTCTTTACATCCAGCACTAAACGGAACGGTATTTTATTTTATATTATGATAAAATATTGTTGCTCAGTTGTGCCAAAATAGCTAATGCTGCGCCCCGCGGTTTTACCCGCGTAAGTCTCGATCCCGTGGGAATATCTGGTAAAAGTAGCCTATGTCTTTCAGGGCGTCAACTACCTCCATACAAAATTTTATCAAAATTTGTCCAGCCGTTTGAGCGTGAAGAAGTAACAAACATACACACACACACTCACAAACTTTTGCCTTTATATTATTATTATACATATATATATATATATATTATATATATAGTGTGATGATGATAAGGCACTAAGCAAGGTAAAATCTAATTAAACCAGAGTGCACCGAACGTCCATTTTATTCAATTATAGTGTGTGGAAGAAAATGACATGGTCAACAAGATCCATCTACAAGCCAATGAAAGAGACATCGTTCTACATATTATATATTGAGTCATCATTATTTCTGAGGGCCGGACTACATTTTCTGACCGTCTTGTAAAGCTCACATATATAGCTAGGGGTCTATCGCAATAGTCCTGTGGGTTTATTACAGTCCTTTCAGCTTTATGATCACAAAATGTGAACCAAAACTGATGAGTTTACAATAAATATAAAAATAAAACGTAGGAGATCTACCCCAGCGACGATATCACTCCATTCGTCGAGATTGCGTTTTCTTGATTGCAGTGCTTCATTACTTCCCATTTTTGAAGCCTTTGAAAACGTTTTCCGAGGGATTCCTAAAGGGGATATTCTTGGACCTAGGTTAACTTCAGAATAAGAGCTATTCTAAAACAACTGTTATGTTTTGAAGTGGATTAAATATATATTGCATTTAGAAAAGGAGTACTTAACGTGGCTATACCAAAACTTATGTTACATAACAAAATAATATGTTGGTACTGCAATATTTTACGAATAAAATAAAAACGTATTTCCTCTCCACGAAAATTTATACGTAACAACGTTTCTAACAATACTCGTCCAAAAATCCTGTTTATGTAAAATTGTTTCTCTACTATTAATGTATTGTTTGACTATATTTTATTTTCGACAAATTAATTTAGTTGTTAATCGATGATCACTTTGAACAGTACGTAGCGACAGAGATAAACTTAGGATTCTAATTGGGTATAGTAATTTTATTCTAGGTGCATCGTCTTCATATATAATCATATAATTAATGTACCTATAAAAATATTGTACAAGATTTTAAAAGAGTACCGGTGGAATTTCTTGCCCATTCTTCTCCATACGAAACTACATTTTGGAAGGGGCGACTAGAATCAATTCTATTTTTTTTTGTAAATATTGACGTTCAAAAGTGCCTTTTATGTGCCTATTTGAAATAAACAATTTGACTTTGACTTTGACTTTGGTCGAATTACGTTTCACTAAATTTAGTTATCAAAATAGGGGGAAAAGGTACAACAGGTACAATACTTTATCTACTATCTGCTTAAACTCAAACTTAAAACATTTATTTCAATGAAACCTATTACAGGCACTTTTGAATTGTCAAAGAGTCAGTCAGTTAGTCAGAAAGTTGAAGCTCATGCCCATTCCAAAACGTAGATCTCTATGGAGAAGAACAGGCAAGAAACTCCAAGAACACTCTTTTAAATCAAGATATTACAAAATGCGGGTATATTATTCTTGTTGCTTCTATATGTGTGAGCAATGAATAAAATAAAATTACTTATTTAAAAAAACAATACAAAATATAAGATTAAAAGATTACAAATAAGCCCTGGCAGTTAAGAGAAGACCAGTCTCAACTGACGGCGCCTGTTCACGAACATGATTAAGTAAATAAATTGAGTTTAAAATACTGTCTTCATTGTTCTAAAACGTGACTAAAAGATATCATGATCTATGTTAAGAAATTATGCCATAGGATTGCCGTATAATTAGAACATTTTTGCTGAGATATCGACACAAACTGTATCAACATAGCTTATGCTGTGGGAGAATATAAGCTAATATAAGCCACTAAAGTAAATTTAAATAAACCAAAGTGCAGCAAACATCCATTATATTTAATGCTGGAAGCTATTTTAATACACATCCTCCGGCGTCTAACCTATCCAAATAATTTCATAGAAGTTCTTTTGTTTTTCATTAATTCAATCAACTCAGCCTATAGCAGTCCACTGCTAGACATAGGCCTCTCCCAGGCTGCGCCACAACACCCTGTCCTCCGCCTTCCGCATCCAGTCTGTCCCAGCCACCTTTTTAAGGTCGTCGGTCCATCTAGCTGAGGGTCGTCTCACACTACGCTTTCCGATACGTGGTTTCCACTCCAGGACTCGTCTGCTCTACCGGCCATCGGTCCTTCGACAAACATGGCCAGCCCACTGCCATTTCAGCTTGCTTACTCTGCAGGCTATGTCGGTTACTCCGGTTCTCTTCCGGATAACTTCATTTCTGATCTTATCCTTCAGAGAAACTCCAAGCATAGCCCGCTCCATAGCACGCTGAGCAACCTTGACCTTTCATTAATTGATGTAGGCTAATGGTATCTATATTATGATCATCTTTGTCTACAGGAAACTGCAGAAGATGAGACAGCGGACGTGTTTAACTACCGCTGGAGGTTACCAAGAGTGCCACGGCGAGTACCTCGTAGCCAATGGCACCAACTACACTGACATTTACTACTTCAACAACACCTTCGAGAATATTCTCACTGTTAACGGTGGATTGGTGAGTTTCTTCTTTGATTTTTGCTATATTGTTGTCTTTAGGATAATTTTTTGCTTTTCCTATTTTAATTTTACGTTTTTATGATTATATCTTTTTCTAAATATATGGTAATTGCTGTCATTTAAACCAGCTTTGTGCGATAATTTATAGCAGTATTAACATTATGATCGGTATTAAATTAGGATGATTTACATTCTGTTCTAGTAGTAGCTCATAAATGATGTACTACTCATAATTAATAAAATTAGTCCAAGAAACTTCTGATATAAGGCCATTGCTGGAAAAAAAAAATGATATTCTCCAGAATATTTTTTTTAATGAATTTGATTAATCAAATTCTGTTTTTAACACGCCAGTCCATGACAAACATATTATTATATTGGTACCACATGTGTACAATTGCCATACTTTATTCACAGCTGTATAATCAGTTGACCAATTTCTTTGAATCGATTATTCCGACTCATTCATTAACTTTTTTATCCGCTATTCGATAAAAAGTCGGACAAATATTAAATGAACTTTCAATGAAATTGAAGTTTAAGAGTATTTTAGCGATACAAAACTAGTGCAAGCCACTAATGACCAAAGTTAGTTGTTTTGTTATCGACTTCAATATTAACTGGGAGAAAATGTTTACTGACTTTACCTACATTTGTTCAGACTGTGGGAATTTTCGCATAGTTTTTCTATTTTTATGCGATGCTTATTTTTTTCTGCTAGGTACTCATTCAAACATAAACGTTTAAAAGAATGCGAATGAATAGAGAATGAATCTGAATCGATTACTGTTCTACGCGGAGGGAAATATAGCAATAATAGTCGCATATAATGGAGTACAATTGAACGACGATTTAATATCAATTAGCTTGCATTCACACACACTACACACGTGGAGTTTCCGCCTCTGTTGCAGGCTGAATGTGTGGGGCCTTGGTACTAATTCAACAAATTGTTTATATAAGAAAAAGCGCACATAGACGTGCTTTTCTACAATAGTTGAGTTTCCATAATACAAATATTCTGTTGTATTTATTTGAAAATTACCTCTTCTAACTTGAGCATTTCATCAATTTATTTTTCTTTTCTAATCTATGTCTAAATTAATTTAAACTTCCGAACTTTATTAAGTATTCAAACTAATATTAGCTAAGAGCTTTATTATTCTTTCATATTCTCAAGTTCGTTAGATAAAAAAGGATTAGCTGTTCCCAGTCTTCAATGCCCCATTCACTAAGTTTAATTGCACTAATATCGGTCTCTTCAGATAAGAACTTGAACTGTTAATGAATAGGCAGCTTTCCTTATTGTGTCTTATTGAATGGGACAAACACAATAGGTATTTGACCATGAGAAAAACTTTCGTAATCTTGATGGCGGATTTCGGCCGTTATTGTTTAATACAATGATTTAGTAGAAAAAGTGATGGAAGTTACACAATGAAGAACTCTCTCAAGTAGTAGTCAATCCGAGATAAAAAAATGTGGGACAGATAACTAGAGATGAACCTGCCACTGGAAAAAACTCGTATCATGGAATGACGTAGGTACTACCTAGCAACAATGCCGTGTAGGATCAGCTAGCAGTATCCATAAACACTTGAATAGCCAGGAGATTCTTGCCTTGGATATCTATAGATTTATATAAAAACATAATGGACAATTGGACCTTATTTTTAGAAGCTAGAAAAAATCCAACCTGAGCCAATGTAAAAGATTTCAAGGCATCAGATCGTATACGGAAAAAAATGTAATGGCCATTTACAACCGAGCGACTTGGTTCGGAGGGAGTTTGTAAAGTTTGTTACTAGAATTAAACAAGTGAGCTTGGTTAACGTAAGTTACTTATTTGATATTAAAAAAGCTGCATAGGACGTTTTAAATAAGTCTTGGTTGTTTGTAGCCGTATAGTTTTTAGCCAAGCCAAATCTGTACATTGCTAAAGCTTAATTTTTCCGTGTGTGTTTTCTTGCCCTTATATAAAATTAATAGCTTTATATCTCTCCAAGCAAAACTCTTTTAAGGCAACCTTTAGGTTATTTAGATAAATCAGCAACATGGAGCAAATAAATGATTTAATATTTAAAGTATTAGCAGTGAAAACATTAGCTTATGCGCTTGTTAATATATAGGTACAATCCGACGGACTTTAACAACCTTGAAAAGAGAGGTCTTCTATTTCTGCCTACCCCTTTTAAAATAGAAGGGGTAACAGAGGTGCGACTCAATGTTTAACGGTGCAGACAGTTAATCGATTGTACATTATCGGTATGGGTATTGTGTCACGGCCATATGTAGGAATGTGTACTGTACACATAAGTGAAGTGTGTACTTTTAAGAACCTAACGCACACTCCACTTTAAAGTGTGTGTAATTGGTAATTCGAAGCTGTCCTTTTTTGGTGATGTTGAATAAAAATATTTTGTTGTTAGAAAAAATATTTTTAAGACAGCTAAATCAATCAGTATACTATAAATACACGCTGGCATTCTGTCATGGATGACAAAAGTAATGTTTTTATGTAAAAGCTAACAAGCTTGGTACCTACACTGTTCAAAGTATGTACCTACCTTTGTAAGTGAACTGAGTACCCTACATGATTTTAGTGACTTTTAAATCTATTATTACGCCTTCATTGAATGCAAGTAAGTTATGAAAAAAATATATGTTAAACTAGACGCATACACATCAATTCTTTAGGTGAATATTTAAGTATTGTAGTAAAATACTTTATGAAATAAATTGAAGACGTAATGAATACCCAAAGCATAAAAAACGAGATTACTCTCAAACTACTTAAGATATTTTAATTTTTTTTTGTATGAACCTACTATTTTATTATCTATAATTCTATTTGTGTTTTGTTTTAAATATTCATATTGACGTTACTAAAAACAAATATTCATTATGAAACCGAACGGCGGCGCAGCGTTAGCGCGACGCGCATTTGTATGGCCAAGGACTAAATCAATTCTAATTCTAATTACTGATTATTTCGTTTGGACTTTATTAATCTATTTTTATTTCTGATTATTTGGTTTAGATCTTGATACGACTAAGTATGATTTATGAAAGAGTCTCTATATTTAGCACATCGTATTGTTCTGAATAAAAGTTATCTTAAGTATTTTGTAAAGTACCATTAATGAATTTACAAAATTACAATAACTAAACAGACACTTTATACTAAATTTAACACTTTATGTACTGAAACTAATTATTCATAAAACAAACTTAGAAAGTAAGAACTCGATTACTTTGCTTTAGAGTTTAGAACTAAAGCTCTAATGTAACTAAACCTATTTCTTGGCAAAACGATAGTTTCTTTGCTCAGAAGTTTACAAGATCATTACGAATAACCTTTTTTTGTTAAAGGCAATTTCTATTCATAAAGAAGTTTTATAAGTGGGATTTTTATTCAACTTTTTATAGAATCTAGTCGCATTAATTCTAATGATTACATTACCTTTATTAGCAAGAGCAGTTTCAATGTGTAAGCAAAAACGTAGTAGCGCTTTGGCTATTCTATTGCAACTCTGATAATTGAGGTCTTTGTTGAACCATTTTAATGGTAACAATTTGTACTGCGAAATTGAAATTGTTTAAAAAACACCGAACACAAAAGTGCTTACGTTTTTTGAAGTCAGTTCGTCGGTTTCTTTTTGATTTGGATAATTTTTTTTTCGTTTGAAAGGGCATATTCTTCCAAAGTGGTCCCTTATAAATTTTATCAACGTTGCTTGATTGAGTTAGCTTCAATAAAACGTATTTTTCCCACTTAGTCTATGTGGACTATGTGTTTTGTGCATGATGTTAAAATAACTTCCTGTCACTGTTATTTATATAGCAGGTAGATTGATTGATTCGAATTTGTGTGAGGTGAGTAAAAAATAAAAACATTATTTACAAAAAAAAAAAAAAACAACCTACTCCCGATGTAGGTGGCAAAAAACCTAAGACACCGACTTCCAAAATTAAGTCAATATTTTATTTAAATCTTTTTATTGACATTTGATAAAACCCAACACTTTCAAAGTAAGTGTTTGGCTTAAAAGGAACCGAATGTTGTCTAAAATAATCTGCTAGACAAGCTAACCAAAACTAACAACGTAACTATAGCTGAAGACGTAAAACAATCTCTTCTTTTTTTATTTTCGTAATTTTATAATAGATTATAAGTATTATATTCTGCCTCTAACAGTACTAACCTCAACATTCTTTGTCTAGCAACCAGTCCTACCGCCGTTCCCGCTGTGGCTGGCGGCCATCTTTGCCACGTGTCTCGTGCTTGTCATCCTGCTGACTGTTAGCGGCAACGTCCTCGTGCTTCTTGCCTTCTTGGTCGACCGAACCATTCGCCAGCCCAGCAACTACTTCATCGCCTCGCTTGCAGCCACTGATCTGTTGATTGGTAAGAATAAAATTAATTTTAGGAATTAATAAGAAGAATATTTTTTTTGAAAATTATTCACATAAAAGATAATAAGACTATTAAAAAATCAATCCTGAGTTATGTAACACTTTTTGATACTATCATAAAGACTACAGATAATTATTATTGACAAAAAATATTTGTGAGCGATCGTTATTACTTTTAATGTCATGGTAGCAATTTTATTTTTTGTGAATCGACCATAATCTACCTACTTATATATTCGAAGGTTATTGAAAAACCTATTGGCCAACTAAGTACCCGTTATGTATTGTAGTAAACTCATAAACATGATTAAAACTAATTTCTCTTATTCAGATAGAAGATAATAAGACTATTAAAAAATCAATCCTGAGTTATGTAACACTTTTTAATACTATCATAGAGACTACAGATAATTTTTATTGACAAAAAATATTTGTGAGCGATCGTTATTATTTTTAATGTCATGGTAGCAATTTTATTTTTTGTGAATCGACCATAATCTACCTACTTATATATTCGAAGGTTATTGAAAAACCTATTGGCCAACTAAGTACCCGTTAAGTATTGTAGTAAACCAATCAACATGATTAAAACTAATTTCTCTTATTCAGATAGAAGATAATAAGACTATTAAAAAATCAATCCTGAGTTATGTAACACTTTTTGATACTATCATAGAGACTACAGATAATTTTTATTGACAAAAAATATTTGTGAGCGATCGTTATTATTTTTAATGTCATGGTAGCAATTTTATTTTTTGTGAATCGACCATAATCTACCTACTTATATATTCGAAGGTTATTGAAAAATCTATTGGCCAACTAAGTACCCGTTAAGTATTGTAGTAAACCAATCAACATGATTAAAATTCATTTCTCAGTTGCATCAAAACTATCTGTTCAAAGCTTAGACAAAGAAATGTATAGACGGCGGGTAGCTCCATTTCATTCTCACAAGAAAGGGATATAGTATTAAGTTATTATACGTGAAGGAAAAGGACAAAGCTATACTATTTCCGTCTCTCAGTGCGTCACTTTTTTCAAGGTCAGCGACATATGTAGCTTCGACTTTCAAGACGTTTTTGTGAAATTGTGAAGTTTTTATTGGCACATTCTACATCATATACCTAATCATCAATTTGCTGATTTGTTTTTGTTTTAAAACCCAGCGTAAAGGGTTAGGTTTATGGTATCGTTGGGTCCTAGATACATATACGGATATGTATATAATATGCTGTCTTGTCTGGCCACGCTACCCGAACCTAAGCCGCCTTATTACAAAACAAGATTTATATTTTGACATGTCATAAACCATGGAGCTAGTTTTTGTAATAACAACGTAACAGTGATTGAAATACCGTTCTTTATACAAAACTGAAAACTTAATTCGGTAATCAGTTGTCAGTTTTGTGTTTAGGAACTTTACCATAGTCGGAATAAAGTTCGAAATTCAATAATGGCTCAATTTATTAAACCTGGGTCTGAAGATAAACCTTGTTTTGTAATAAAGGGGCTATAGTTTTCTTCCTCTATGGTGCAAAGCTTAGTATTTGAAGTTCTTTAAAAAAAAACGCTCGCTCAAAACAATTTTAAACTGAGTCGGAATAAAGAAAGTATATTTTTTGCATGTATCAGGTTTTCACTACGAGTAGTTTTTAGTCATTCAAAGCGATTAAAAACTCTAGGTTTGTTTTGAAACTGGTAGTTTGAATTCTTTAGCTCAACTGCAGTAGAACTGCAGTATTGTTTTTATTAGGTAGTATTTTTATTGTTGCTACGCTTTTCTACAGAGTAATTCTAAATAAATATACAATTGATGAAGCTACAAATATAGTAAAATATGAGTAGCTGTTGTAATTTATAAGGAAAGCAAAAATAATCAGGTAGATGAGATATTTTTATTTTGAGTGACATTAAAAACGAACGACATAATTAAGAAAACAATAATCTTTATAAAAGCATATCTGGAGAGTTTTAATGCAATCTCTTGAAAATAGTTCACATTCCAACAGTAGCCCATTTGATAGAGCGACCAAATTCGAGTCGGACTCGCAAACGAAGGATTCCGTTTCTACATATTTTTATTATAGTTTGTACAACGGTCGTATACCTGTCAAAAAATAATAGGCCCGTTTTGACATTTAACTTGCTTACGTCGCGATGGTCAATCGTGACGTAACTAGTAAAGCAACCATATGACTCGGTACGCGATAGGTACTCACGATAAATCGATTCAAGTTAAATGTCAAAACGGGCCTATTATTTTTTGACAACTTTAGTAGTCATCACTCTGTGAACAAGTGTCTACCGATTACGATAAAAAATACAGTCCTGTGACAGACAGACGGACGGACAGGCACCTAAAATATCATTGAATTATATTTAAATATTTCTGAAATCAAAATAAGTCTAAAAGCAAACTTTCAAAATACGGCAAATAAACTGCCCATGAAATTAAACTAAACTCTTATTATAAGGAAAACCTGTCCCTGTTTTCAAACTAAATTAAATTAACCATTCGTTTGATTAATTATTTTCTGTTTGTTCTAAGAAACTTTTAACTGGAACATTGTTTTATGCTTTTGATAAATTAATTCTGACTAAAAGGTATTCCCAATCTGAGAAGTTTGATCCTTGACATTTCAGTGTCTGAAAATGAAACGAATAAATACTCCCACAGATGGTTTTAATGCCATCATGCGAAAGAAATCGGTTCATTACTACAGTGCCAGCGCCTGCATGGTAGTGACAACAGCATTCTGAAAATTATCGCTGCCACAGCGGACTGTCCCTTTCAGGAACACTGGGTGGGGACAGTCATAATCATTTCAGCCGAAAGACGTCCACTGCTGGACATAGGCCTTCCCCAAAGGAGGGGGACAGTCATAGGCCTGATAAATAATTAATAAGTGAAAACTAACAATACTAACTTATTTCCCTAAGCACTATTTACTAACAAAATTATGGATGGATCTTAAGTCTGAAATAAAGTTTTATTTAATTTAATTTTAATGAGGAAAGTGTTTAATTGAAAATTATTTTTCATTGTCTACAGGTACTCTGTCGCTTCCATTTTACACCGACTACGTTCTAAAGGGCTACTGGCATTTAGGGCCCCTACTATGCGACCTTTGGCTATCAGTCGATTATACAGTATGTCTTGTCTCACAATATACAGTCCTACTCATTACTGTAGATAGATTTTGCAGCGTGAAAATAGCGGCGAGGTATAGGGCCTGGCGAACGAAGAACAGAGTTATTTGGATGGTAACAGTAACATGGATCATACCAGCTTTACTATTCTTCACGACAATATTCGGATGGGAACATTTCGTTGGCTACAGAGACTTACAAGAAGGCGAATGTGCTGTACAGTTTCTAAAAGACCCAATATTTAACACAGCTTTAATAATAGGCTATTATTGGACTACGCTGTTCGTTTTGATTGTACTTTATGCTGGAATTTTCAAGACAGCGTATGACATGCAAAAGAAAAGTGAAGCGAAGCAAAGGAAGATGCAGTCGATGGTGGCTTTAAGTGCTGGTGTTATGACAGGAATGGCTGGTCGAGCTGCTGGAATGGCAGCCTTGTCAAAAGCAACTATATCCAGTGAGGATCAAATTAAAGTATCAGAGGCAATGCAAAAAGATTCAACTTCTAAAGGGTCTCTCGCAGCGCCGTTGTTAAATCTAGGTGGTTCCAGTGATTCCAATTCGAGTCAAAAATCTTCGGCACATAAAAGTAGTGCTACCGCCACTGGTACTTCCACTACAGCTGAGTCTGATGGAGATAAGAAGGAAGATCAGGTAGAAGCCGAAAGGTCAAGTAGTCCTGCGTTTGATTCCGATGAAGAAAGTACTACACAGACAAATGTTAAGAAACGGCCGTCAGTTGCGAATTTAGTGATGCAAACAGGTGCTATACAACTGTTAAATAACATGCGTCTTAACGGAGGGATGATGATTAAAACTGATTTGAAGCAGACACCAGTACTGAAACATGAGTCTGAAAAGCCAAAGACGTCATTATCGCAGATATCAGAAAAGAGTTTGCTTGATACTGATAACCCAGACACATCACAGAGTCACGACAATATTTCTGTACCAAATGTGCCACTGTCTACCGCTAGTATTATGTCTCCCTTATCATCTGGTATAACAACACCGTCCGAACAAAGAGAGGTATCGACAACAATTGCTCAAAGAATTATTCCACCTCCATCTGAATTCAGGTGTAGTCCCCCTGTTTCCGAAAGTCCGCCATCACTGTCTGAATCATCACGCACTAGAACTGTAAGGCTCGTAAAAGGTGACGGTACGTCATACGACATGCTTGTAGGTATGGATGGAGCTGACTTGAGGTATATGGATGAGAGTTCCGTCAATGTGCCGTCACCTACATACGAGAGTCCACCCTCTTCCGTCACTTTCGCAACTGCGACTGAACCTTCATCACCACCAACATTAAATTCAGGTAACGAAACTAACAAGTCTTTATTACAAGCAGCTTTAATACGAGCGACCGCCGAAGCTCAAGTTACACAACCAAAAGCGAATTTCTCCCCGCCTCCACCAATTAAAGTGAATACCGAGGTGAGTTTAACTACAGGGGAGCGCTCCAAGCCTGTTATTACTCTCGTATCGTCGTCTTCCAATAACAATGAACCTCAACCCACCAAGTCACAGGCGAAAACGTCTCCATTGAAACTGAATCCCGCAATAAGTCCAGCGGTTGAGAATAGTGATGTATCAAGTACTGTAGTAACTGGGTCAGGCCGCGGCGACTCTAAGAAAGAGTTCGTAAAAAACATAGGAAAAAAATTAAAAGTTAAACGTTCAAAGCGGGACGGCCTGTTTCCTAGCATCGGTCGGCAGAAATCTAAATCAGAAAACAGAGCTAGGAAAGCTTTTAGAACTATTTCATTCATATTAGGTGCGTTTGTTGTTTGTTGGACTCCATATCACATATTGGCTTTGGTGGAGGGATTCTGTACGGACCCGCCTTGCATTAATAAGCACTTGTACATGTTCTCGTACTTCCTGTGTTACGCAAACAGTCCTATCAACCCGTTTTGCTACGCGCTGGCCAACCAACAGTTCAAGAAGACTTTCACGAGACTCCTCCGGGGAGACTTCCACATCACCTAGTCCATGTATGTCGGTCACCGTAATGCGTAAACAGGAGAACCCGACCGAGTGTCCCATGGCAAATGTTTTACGCACAATTTTCATTCAAAAGGATGATCAAATATAAGACAATACCAATATTAATGACTCTGTTGAATGCTTTCAATGTATAGACATGGGAATCGTTTAGAATACTTGTACGAGTACTAAATGTATAGCGATTTCAGCTTTATAAAAGCAAATCTTTAATATGTAAATAGTAATAGGTTTATTGTATTTTTTTAATTTATTTAAACGTTCAGAACTGACAATAAATTGTTAGATCGTGTATATAAAAGTTAATTAAAAGTCTCTTCATATTACTAATTAATGTTATAGTTAATTATTATAATGTTAGTTTAGAGTAATAGAAATTGCTTCAAGTTATGTCGAAGACATTGTGGTAAAATAGACGTTTGTAGATTTATATGAATAATAATTGTTTAATAATTAAATAAGTATTTAATAAAACCATGATAGTATTGTGTGTGACAATGAGTTGGTACTTTTAGGTTTAATATTAGATTTAAATGGAAGTAATTTAATTAAAACAAAATCAAATAATCTTAGTTTTGAATAAAATTAATCATAATTACTTACGGTAATTTGGTAATCTAAAAATGCAAAATGAAATCATAAATTCCGATAAAATTATAGAGCAAGACTAACTCACTCATGGTCACATACTAAAATGAGATTACGCTTCAAAGCTTTTAGCCGTGAGCCCTGCTAAAGTTTTCTAGCGTTTGAAATAGTCAATTAAAATATTATTTGTATAGAACTAACACTAACAATGCGGGCCTAATCCGTTTTAGGTATTAACAAACTAGTTTTTGAAGTATCCGTAATAACTGTCATAGTTTTCCAATGTAAACTGGATTATTCATAGTTTATTTGTTAAGTAAGTTTTAGGGAAATGCTTCAGATTTTGAGTATGATGATTTTGGGTACTTGAAAAAAAACTTAATAAAAATGTTATCTTCGGATAAGTTAGTATTTCAATTCTTTTGGACTGATATTTTTATAATACTCATTAGGTATGTAAATACATATCAAAAAGTTTAATTAAATTTTCCAGCAAAACTTGAAGCATTTTCAAATAACAGAATTTTATATTTGCCCATGTTATTATTATGAATGTATAGTCGCTTTAAATAATCTGTAATTTATAACATCATTCATGAGTATTTCATAAGTTATTGCAAAATAAAAAGAAAGACAAAAGTGAAATAAAATTAGTTGATAATTATTAAAAAATGAAAAATAGAATTATGATAGCCAGTACAAGCAATCCGTTTTCAAATGCATTTATAGAAATAATAAAAATGTAAACGTGTAATGTCAGGCCCCGATGATACATTTAACATAGAAAATGTATTTTACTGTAGAAAAATCAATATTTAAGTCCTAATTTTTTACTGCTCGAGACAAATGAGTTAATTTTAATCCATTTTGTCGCCCATGGTCGTAAATAATATTATTACAATAATATTATTGTAACTTTTCTTGAAATAATAATTATTATACGATTTTGATATAATTATTGTTATTTTAAATTATGTGCTTCGTTTTTTATACTACGAGTATGTGTGACAAAAATCATTATTGTGCCCATTTGTTACAGTAATTATTGTTTGAAATACTCATTATAAAAATAATAAAATTATCATCGTATTCTGGAGAAGACGTGTAAATAATATTTTAACTAAAAATATTAAAATGATCATGGGCAGTATGTGTTTAGTAAAATAATATAAATCTAGTGTTCTCGCCTTAGAACAGTGTCAATAACTACTATATAAAACTGTACATACGCTTTGTATACTGTCTGTTCATTTTATGTCGGAAAATGAAAATTGTAATGAATAAAAATAGTAATTTCATGACGTTATTTTATTTCATTAGCCTAAAGTTAATTTACCTACTATTACCTAGTATTAGGTTTAGTTATAATTTAAAAATAAAACGAAAACCCTCAACAGAAAATCTTGAAATACTCGTAACAAAAAGTGTTGTATTTTTAATGAATTAAGAGCGTATACGACGTACGGCATTTCATACAAACTTTCAAGCCCTTGTTTTTCGAAACGACTAAACCGATTTTAATGAAACTTCATACTCATAAGCAAAATACAAAGGTCTGAAAAGTTAGTTAAGAACATATTCGAAATGTTTCATTTAAAAACAGATAACTGGAAATCTCTGTTTCTATGGAAAATATTAAAATCTGTCTAATGTGGCTGTAACACGATTTTTAGTAAATGTTCTTAACCAACTTTTTAGCCCTTTGTATCCTGCTTGCGTATGAATTTATTAAAATCGGTTCAGTCATTTCCAATAACAAGGGCTTGAAAGTTTGTATGAAATGCCGTATCTAAGTCGTAAACGCACTTAAGTATATTAAACGGAAATTCTTTCATTGTGTTTCGGAATGGAAAATCTCAGAGAAACTACTTATAAAACCTACAAAAACCGAATCAGACACATATCCGAGAAATAAATCCAATTCAAAAATGTTTGATAGTCTAAAATTGCGAATAAAATGAAACTATTGTCGAAAGCTCAGTCGCAAATCCCCTTTTAGCGTACTTTCAAACGTGTACAACGTTCTCGGGGCACCAATGTGTGATCGAAATTGCAGAGTTTTCCCAGTGGGATTAGAGATTTACCGTTTGGAAAGGCAATAAAAATTGAACGAAGGAAATTACAAGCTGTTTTGATGCCTTTTCTGAATGTGAGCTAAGTTAAAAGCTTACGAGTTTAACAGTTGGAAGGTCTATTAGGGATTAACTTTATGATAATATGTAGATTTATGATAATATGATAAATTATAAATCTACTAAATAGGAGGAACCGTTGAAGACCACATTGAGAATTTTACTTAGTACCTATTTGATGAATTTCAACCGCTATAAAATAAAACTTTTAATCACAAACAGCACAATAAGTCTTAATAGGTCCTTTTTCATTCAACATTGGATCTTAAGAACAGACGCATATTTAAAGTGAAAAACAGTTACATAGAAAAGCGTATAGTTTGTTAAAGGCTCACATTTTGTGAAATCATCAAAACCATCATGGCAATTGTGGAAGTGCCATTTCCTGTAATGAGTTCTCGGTCTTGTAGGAAATGAATAATAAATTCTATCTAAAATTCCATCAAGGTAAGTAATCATGTTTTATTTTTATTTCAAAACAGCTGTTCGTGCCCGGCGTTGTCCGGGTAAATTTCATACAGAAATACCATACAAATGTCCGACCTTCCCGAAGGATTTTCCAAAAATTATCTTTCGTACAAACCTTGTCATCAAAACAAAATAGCCAAGCCGGTCGAGCCGTTCTCAAATAATGATCTTCCATACATTCGGCAATTGATTTTTATTTATATATAAATAGATTCCTGTAATCAAATGGTTTCCTTATTTAGATTCCTTATATAGAAAAAGGGTAGAGAAAATAATAGAAAGAAAATTAAGCTTCAAACCGAATTCAAATGAATACCGTAGTATACGGAAACTGCAAACCAGACACCTACGTTGCTGACAAATTACTAAACCAAAAAGTCCCAAAGGAGACTTCTAAAGAAATCAAGGTGAATCAGATTATCAGTGACCCTGATCCTATTACAAAACAACCGAGTAAGTAATCAGTGAAAACAAATGAAAAAGAAACGTACAAAATTGGTTTAATTTGTCTCAGGAGGTGACAGTGTCGTGACAAATACTATTAAGCTGAAGACGAAAATAAACGAAGGCCCGTTCCTAAGGTCAGATTCATTTTAATGACAACTAGGGTGGATAAAAGGCTCATTTGTTGCTTAATGCAGGGAGTTACGGAATTTAGTCAGCGCTTGATTGGTGGGTGCCAAATTGCATTAGAATAGACGTTCGTGAATATGAAGGAAACTATCTAGTTGATGAAATTAGGTATGTAAAGTATTTTTCAGGTATGTTTTTTATGTGTTACTTTAATGATAAGAGTATTTGAAACACATAATTTAATCTTTTTGTTTATGTAGCTGTAGTTATTTTTATATATTTTTTTTAAATATTGTTCGTACTGACGTTACTAGTAGAACTGAATAGCTTAGAATCTTTGCCACGTTTAACACTTATTTAAAACCAAAATTCAGTAAAGTCAAACTGTCAAGTTTGACAATTAATTTGTTTACATTTCATACTTTAGCGATTTCCGTACTTTAGTTTAAAGATATGGCTTAATAAAATGAATGGATTCAAAGACTACTTCGGCTAAGTGCATCATACCGTCAAGTATAAGAAACACCACAACAAATAGCCTACACAAATTGATTGTTAGTAAAAGAAACCTTAAAAAGGAAATGGTGCGAGGAAGTAAATGTTGAGTACAAGTCTGGGCGGCGTCTGTTTTATTGTGAAGATCATTTGAACGTAAGTTAAGTTTGCCTGAGGGGATACATCAATGTGATTCGACTTGTACTGTCCGCCGCTGGTGAAAAACTACACTATTTACGTATGTATATATCTGAATAGAACAGTATTATGTGCTTCATGTAAATTTGACGTTTGACATGACACTTGACACATAAAGAACAACTTAATTACAAGAGGCACTGAAAGTTTCCAATTCAGGCTGCTTTGTGACGGCATATAGAGGTCAAATAAAAGTCAAGTGATTTTAAGTATTTTTGTGAAAATAAATTTTTAGACCTATTAATAGAAAAATAAGTCTTAGAAGCTTAAAATCTCGAAATGGTTTTGGAATCGACATAGGTTAGTTTTTACTTTACATACCCAATTAGGGAAATTGAAGGCTGTGTGGTTGTGATAAAGAAAGAAAGAAAATACATTTATTTAGCACAGACTAAAAGGTATACAATATAATATACAGCTATAAAAAACAATATAATCAAGTAAAAAGTGTAAAGTGCGATAAGCGTAGCTAATAACTACAAAATAAATAGCATTCTGTTGTATGTTGTGGAGAAAGGTATATATGTAGTTGATGCCAATGAAATAAAACAGAGTGAACTAGTCGGCAAAACATTCACGTGATATCTAAACTCCATACATACAAGGACTATAACAGAAAAGAATTGCTGTGCACTGCAAAAATGAACGATATTCCAAGCTTTTGTAAAAGGGGATTGGGATTTCGAACATCCCATCTCTATAAATCATTTTAAATCTTTTTGGTAACATTTTATTTGTATTTAAGGCTTGTGGGGAAAATGAGAACAAACCTACATCGTTAGCGGTGGAGATCGTTTAGAACCTCATATAAAACAGGCCGAGACAGTCGTCATAACGCGACTACAATAGTGTTGACGGTGACGTATATGGTCTAAGGTAGGAACGACCAGAGGGTCAATTCTACTAATTTTAAGAACGTTCACAGTCTGATCTCAGTCTCAATCTGTCAAAAATACCTCTTATTTCCCTACATTTTGACAATTTTTTGACGTTTGTTTGTCGCCAAGATGAGATTGCGACTAGATTTTGAACGTTTTAAATTACGAGAATTGGCCTTCTGATAATGAATATAAACCTAAATGCCATCTACTATTTGAATAGAGCCGATGCTATATACCATACGCTATAAGGGCGTCGCATTTTGTTTTTTTCAGAGAATATTTGAATTTATAACGTTGTCATATCTAATAAGTAGTAAAAAAATAGTAATCATCCGTCAAAAAATCAGATATTTAGGAAATTCCATAAAAAAATCTCTTAAAAGTCTCTCTTAAAACCTCACATGCAGAATTAAATATTGGGTTGCCTCATTCTAAGAACATTCGTTTTTAAATAACTACAAAGTTGTGACTTTTTAACACCATTCATTCGTCCTATCTCGTCATCGTGGGCTATTAACAACTCATCAATAAACGTATGTTCTTTCTTTCTTTTTTTTTTTTTCTTTCATCAATTAAGACTTTTTCATCATTTTAAAGCACGCTTCGCTAACCGTCTATAACTTGTCCAGTAATAGCTGTCAACTCAAACAATATAGTCATAGAAGGAGAAGGCATTATAAATGACTGGCTCGTTTTAATTTGTTCTGTGGTATTGTATTGTCAACTGCTATATCTTGTTAAGCAATATTCTGTGAATTTTATTCAATGTAAACACCTTGTTATTTGGTTAACAATAACTCTTTATCTGTGTTTGACCTAATTAAATATTTAATTTTACATTATGCATTATTATACTTTGTATTGGGTTGTTGCTAGCTTGGTCACATAATGATCACAATTTTTTTTGTATACTTGCCATGAGACACTTTCATGTTTTGAAGATGTACAGTTCCTCTTGCATAATGTTTAAGCTGGGTCTTACCAGCCGAACGTATATAATAATTAAAAGCACTAAAAATGTCACGAATGACACTCTTTTTATCATCAACAGATTTTCAATCACTAATAAATAAATAACTTAAATAAAATGTTTATTTGTACACTTTGAAAACATACATAAGTACACAAGGATTAAATAAATGTTGTACAATATATACATTAAAGGGTGAACTGATGCATCCTAAACTAGGCTAAAAGCCTGTGTTTTAGGAGTCAATGTTCTTCCAGATATAAAGGCATACAACTGGTATTGGGTGTCATGCAAGTACTTAAAGAACAACAACATAAAAACAAAAACAAATAAATAAGAACAAATTAAAAACAAACTGAATGTAGCATTTTTTTTTACTTTTGCACTTTTTAAGCTTTCCTTTAGTTTTGGCTCTTGAGACTTTGTATACCTCAATACACATAAAATCAATTTACACACGTAATATGTAATGCTAAAATCGATATAATATTATGGTCAGAATTCACACTGTGAAGGCGCGTTTAGACAAACCAGACCATGTATCACATTTTGTCATACCTACCTAAACCTAGTACAGGCTGTTAACGGTATAACCGTCAGACACACTGCTGCGTGTAAGACCAGCTTAGCAGCGAAGTATACGTATAAAATATCTGAGGTGCTAGCACGAACGTGCGACGTAGACGTAGCTTAAATTCAAAAGATTTTTAATTGAAAATACAAACTATCTTGTAGCATTTTGGGTAAAATTTTCAAGACAAGCATAATTTTCAGGATAATAACAGCCTTACCGTGAGTGTTCACGTCATGGACAGTCACGGTACGGCTGGTCCATCAATTCAATGTCACCCAGCGAGTTATGGAACGGGCCATGCCCAAGCAGAGAGATCTGTGGGATCGAATTCGGAACAAGGTGATCCGGCAGAGAACCAAAGTTGTTTGAGAATAAGCAAGCTGAAGGTGCAATAGGCCGGTCATATTAGCCGTAGAACCTATGACCGTTGGAGTAGACGTGCTGTTTGGTGGAGACCGCGAATCGGAAAACGTTAGGTAAGCCGCTATCAGGCTAGGTGGAGCGACGATCTGCGCAGGGTGGCTGGCAGCAGCTGGGTGAGAGTTGTCGAGAATCGAGCTTAATGGCGTGCAATTGGAGAGGCCTATGTTCAGCAGTGGACTAGTATGGGCTGATAAAGATGATAGATATGACAGTCTTAAAACTAAGTAAATATTATGTGCAAAATTTCAATTTTTTCAAAACGTCCGAATTCATGTTACGTGTACTCCGTGCGTTCGTGCAAGGCCCACAGTACATCCTTAATTATGGGTTTACATCTCAGATTATGACTACGCACCAGAACAAAGAACAAAGCGGCTCAACGCGGGCTGTGACAACAACATGTATTGTTGTTTATACGGATAATGTTCATAGTATTGTGTGGGATTGAGATTTCTTCTTAAATTTTTCATGTATGGATGTATTTTTGAAGGAGTTCGTTTAAAAGCGGTAATATGCAGGCAGCGTATAGATGAGAAACTGGGCGTAATAAACGCACCGAAACTTTACTGTAATTGCGGGATTTTGAACGGATTCGAAACGGTGTTTGGCAATTTTAGGCAAAAACTTTAATAAGTCATCTTCTCTTTGTTTTTATTTAGCCTACGCTGTCCCACTGCTGAGCAAAGGCCTCCCTCCACTCCTTCCATCCTTTACGAGCCCGCGCGTCCTCTTTCCCGTTTTGCCGGATAGGTATCCAATTCATCCCGCCATCTCCTACGTGGTCTGCCGCGACCCCGTCGCACTGTTTCAGGGCACCAATTCTGTGCCATTTGGGCCCACAGTTGGTCCGGCAAGCGGCAGACATGTCCTGCCTAGTCCCATTTAAGTTGGGCAGCCTTTTGAGCCACGTCAGCTATCTTTGTTTTGGAGCGCAGTATTGTGTTTCGAACACGATCAGTTAATTTAACGCCTAGTATACTGCGCTCCATTGTTCGTTGGCAGACCTTGAGTTTGGACTTCTGGGTGTTAGTCAAAGACCAAGTCTGTGCACCATATTCTCTTACTCTTACTTATTTTTAAACGTTGCCCCACACTAGGAATTTCTCCTGTATTGTGGGTGCGTTTACAAACTTTTAAACTCACATACACAAACAGCCAGACCCGGAACAACTACTTGTAGGTCATACAAATATTTGTTCCGTGCGAGAATCGAACCCGCGACACGCAGCGCGGCAGTCAATCACTTAACCACTGCGCCAACCATGTCCTCAATTTTAAACGATGTAAGTACCTACAAGCACCTACTATTGTTACAGAATATTTTTTTTTTTTTTGTTGTAAAATTGCTCTATTCACAGCTTAATCGCAAAGATACTCCTATAAATATTTCTAGATAGATAGTCAAAGCTGTGTGTGTATAGAATCAAGTTTTTCTAACTGAACAGACAGCTGTGCTGCTGGGGAGTTTGTTGCGCCACTTTTACTTCCCAGCACTAGGAAGTGGTGAATGGCAGGCGTTTTTGGGGGCTGCCTTATATAATTTTGACATTCGATAAGTGCTGATTCTCAGACTAGTTTGAATAAATGACTTTTGATTTTGTGAACTCGTTAAAAAAAATTGCGTCCAACTATTGGCCGCAAAATGCACTCACACTAGAATAATACAATGACAGCACAATGACGTGGTGTGAGTGAAAGACGTAGCTGTCACGTACACCAGCAGAACAAAGCTGACCTGTTTGTTTTAGTTATTTTGCAGCGCGACACCCTCTAAACATAATATAAATAATCAATGCTTAATCGTATGTCCCTTGGCAGCCAGCGTGACAGCCCCATAAGCGTTAATCAGACCATCCAACTGCGCTGACCAAATTGCACGATTAAACGTGACCAATATCACTACAGAGTCCTGGAAGCGCTTTGTTGATTAACCATCCAATATCACTCCAGAGTGCTGGAAGCGCTTTGTTGATTAACCATCCAATATCACTCCAGAGTGCTGGAAGCGCTTTGTTGATTAACCATCCAATATCACTCCAGAGTGCTGGAAGCGCTTTGTTGGTTAACGATCATCTGCTAGGTCGGCTTCCAGTCTAACCAGATGCAGCTGAATACCAGTATTTTACATAGAGCGACTGCCTATCTGACCTCCACAACGCAGTTACTGGGTAACACGATACCCCTTGGTAAGACTGGTTGTCAGACTTTCTGGCTTCTGACGACCTGTAACGACTGTTAAAGATCCACAAATGACAGCTATCCAATTTACCGAGAATAACGTTTTTAATTGACTTACTTACTACAGTTTCCGTTCTGCATTAATTTCATACATTATATTTCAGGGCTTCTTCTGTTGTTCCGTATTTTAGAAACTTTCGTTATATACACTTACTACTTTACATCTACTTGGGCCATTAAGTTTCTTTCGCAAACAGGTAAGAAAAGGAAATCATATGTGTGAGTGTCCGTGGAGTTTCTTGCCCGTTCTTCTCCATAGGAACCTACTATACGCTTTGGAATGGGCAACTAGCTTCATCTCTCTGACTGACCGACCCCTTGAGAATTCAAAAGTGCCTGTAATAGGTTTATTTGAAACAAGTGCTTTGAGTTTGAGTTTGAATCGATCGCTGCATTGAAAATGCCTGGAAATGCTACTGGTCCATGACGACGCTAGTGAAGGGCGATCTACAGATCTTCCTGAAGCGAAAACCTGTCGATATGTATATTCTACCCATCCTAACCTACGCTGCTCAGACCTGGTCACTCATTGAATCGCAAAAGTTCCTTCCTTTTCGTTGCCTTGGGGTTTGCCAAAGAGCAATGGAGACAGAATTCGAAACACCACACTGCGCTCAAAAACGAGGATCCTAGACGTAAGCAAAAAAGTTGCCAAGCTAAAATGGGATAGGGGTCACGTCAGCCGCATTCATAGTGACCGCTGGCCAACAATCTCCACACGGTGGGTGCCTGAGGATGGACGGCGCCACCGAGCCCGGCCCAGGAAATGGTGGTGAGTCAACCTAGACGCGTACTGCAAGGGTTGGATCGAGTTAGCCCTGGAAAAGAATGACTGGAAGGATTTGGGGGAGGCCTTTGCTCAGCTGTAAAACAAAAGTTACATAAATCTCTGTATTTTCTAACCTTAATTTAAAAAGGAAACATGGGAATTGGAAAAATCACTTTGTCGCTTCCAACGTGAGATTCTTCAATTTCCTATGTCATTTTTCCTATCGTTTGCGGTGTGTGTGGGTAAAACGAAAAAGGCATTGTTTTATCAAGCCCATTTTCTCCTAAATAAACTTCTTATTAAGAAAACACCAGACATAATATATCAGCCGGGTCTAAACAGACCCTCTTTGGATGTGTGCGATTGCAAAAACCATCAGGAAAGCAAAAACAACGTAATGAGGCCCTATTACGCGGCCAACTGGGCGTCGAAAAATATTATGGAAAAAAATGTCGGCCAGAAGAACTCTACTTTATTTTACACGGCTGTGTAAATAACTTTATCTTGCTGAAAAATGTGGGCTAATTGCGAAATGTGTTAGTTTGTTTAATGGATAAGACACATATTAATTTTATTAACCGTATAGGCAGGCTGTCCATATGATGTATGAACTTAAACGAAGCAAAAGGAGGAAGTCGGTATGTAAGAATCGTAGCAGGTCGCGTTCTATAGTTTCTGCCTACCCCCATAGAAAATGGGCGTGAATTTATGTATGTGTGAATGCAGGCCTCATGCTGGATGTCCTCCACCCTGGGGTGGGTGCAGCGGGTCTGTCAAACTCTTACTGACTAAAACCACATGGTCTGCTGCGACCTTTAGCCGGGGTGCTGGAATGCTTGCCAACGTCACGCTCCCCGGCTAGGTATTGGCCCGTATGAATTCATGGGGCCCCGTCACCCTCAGCAACCGCATACGGTTTTGGGCCTTTCACTGTTCAGGCAACAAACTCCCCAAGTCTGTTGCCTGCAGGCCTCACCCTAAGGCAGCTGGAGATCGTTCCGCGCCCTCCAGCGTCCGGTGACTCTGCTACGGATTGGAAGATTGGTTGAGGCGGCGGAATGGGAGAAGGAGGATGCTAGGATAATACCTACCTTATTTTTGTGCTATACTCGTAACTTTTCATAATACACGAAGATGCTGTGCCAACGGACCTACAGTCTTCATCAGGCACTATCTTACTCGCTTTATAGCAAGGAGATGAAAATAAAGAGAAAGAGAAGGTAGCCCAATCCTTGTCGTATATGAACAGCTAGTAAGTTAGAATGACCTAGATTATAGACGAGCTCACAACCGGGCTGAAAAATGACTTGTTCACAGTTTAGTCTATAAGATCAAACCAAGCAGCACAATAGAACATTGTCGCCGCTGATGTATTTTCAAAGCATTTGTGACAATAACAGGGACACCTTTGGTCTCAAACTACAGGAACTACGATTGTGCCTGATGTGCTCAGGGTGGGGACGGGACGGTTGTATTAAATTATACGATACGCTCTATTGTTCGCGAAATGAACATGTGACAGGGTAGGGAATGATGGAGATGGAGGGCAGTAGGGTAACTTGCATGTGTTTGAAAAAATGTGTAGCTTCATTAGTTTGGTACTGTAGAGATTCTTATCCATCATCCTATATGGTTTTAACATGCAAACTTTCAAATAATTATTAGATAAAGGCATAAGATTCATTTTCTGCTTAGCCTCTTCCCAATTATGTTAGGGTCGGCTTCCAGTTTAACCGGATGTAGCTAAATACCATTATTTTACATGGAGCTGCTGCCTATCTGACCTCCACAACCCAGTTACTGGGTTAACACGATACCCCTTGCTAAGACTAGTTGTCATTCGGGCGTCTGACGACCTGTAACGACTGTTAAAGATCCACAACAAGCTGACCTCTTTATTATTTTTCTTCCATTCTTAACTCTTAATAGCGTTTCGATGTAAATCGATAATGATGATATAAAATGTAAAATTTCAAAGGCTAAAATATAGGAATAGTTATCCAAGATAAACTATAATTACTCGCTTTATTTGAACGACCGACGACGACGATCACTACACGCGAAATAAAACTCTTTAGAAAAGGGGGTCACCATTTTTCAGACGGTCCAGGAGCTAATTAGTTTCATTCGTAACTTTAGAGTCTATTAATTGCTTGAAATAACTTTTACTAATACCATAAAAAGTCTTTTTTTTATTTCACGGCCCATTTTTAGTCCCAAATGTGACATGTGCGATCGCTGTACGACCCAATTCGGTCGCAAAGAACTAATGGGACTCCATTAGTTCTTTGCAGGTATGGAAGGACATTGAAGGATGGTCTACAACTCTACAGTCTATTAATTGCTTGAATGAACTTTTACTAATACCATACAAAGTCTCGACTTCACAGCCCATTTGGAGTACCAAATGTGACAGT
Source organism: Tiliacea aurago (assembly GCA_948098905.1). Taxonomy (NCBI): domain Eukaryota; kingdom Metazoa; phylum Arthropoda; class Insecta; order Lepidoptera; family Noctuidae; genus Tiliacea; species Tiliacea aurago. The sequence goes on from OX402582.1 coordinate 24,950,816, forward strand.
GCAACTCGGAACACAGGGCCTACAGTCTCGACATACATAGCGATCGCTGTACGACCCAATTCGGTCGCAAAGTACCTACTAATGGAGTCCCTAGACGGTCAAAAATGCTTGACAAGATTGTGAGTTTTTCGTGCTTATCAAGCAATTTTGACCGTCTAGAGATCACATTAGGACTTTGCGATCGAATTCGGTCGTAAAGCGATTGCTATCTATGTTGAGACTGCAGGGCCAGGCACCTCAACACTTAAAAACAGAGCTTGATAAATACTCCAAAATTATACTAGAGAGGTGTGATAAGGGCTGATAGACAAAGGAAGAAAAAGAAATGCGATGCTGGCCCTAAAATATAGGAATAATTATACAAGATAAACTATAATTACTCGCTTTATTCATGTAATAGGGGCGAGCCTGGGAACAATACTTGTCTTAGAGCTGATTTTTCCAGATGAAGTTATTTTGACGATTGAAAAATTATAAGCAATACAGCCTTTAAAACTGTAGACTGTAAAGAGTACAGCCATTTAATCATTCACATTGGTGTGAGCATTACGCAAATATGTACATAGACTTTTGTATTTTAACTGCGCAGTGACACAAACTCATAAGCACGGAACCATTGTTAAAGATACACTTTCTAGGGTGTAGAAAAGTTAATTAAACTTAATGTAGTACGTTTGTTTGTAAATTAAATGTTGTAATACAAAAATTATTAAAGATAGTATTTATGTATAATTACGATACTTCACTCCTCCACTTCTTTCTTCATAGGAAAGAAATCATAACTTATTATGTTTATTAACTTCGAAGAATGTATAATATGTAGCTTCATTTAAATAAAAAGTTGTACGACAATTCTTCGTATTCTTTAGAAAACAGACATGAGTTTAATAACTACTTCGCTCGTAGACCGCTAGATAATTTTACACAAAGATTCAACCGCCGATTGCATTCAATGATTCCACGAATAAAGAATAACAAAAGAAATAGTTCCGTATTTGACCGTTTCAGCCAAGCTGTAGCAGCTATTAGCATCCTGAATTTTTAAAAGAGGAATTTCATAATGTCGGATTATTATGGCACTTGTAAGGCACAATCTTGCACTTATTTTCTGGAAAGGGGGGATATTATTAAATTTTGTATTGCTTTCATTTGTTCTGAGAAAATAAAATGCCATTTCTTTTAAGCAGTTATGATGGCTTAAAATCAAAATCAAAATATTCTATTTCACATAAACCTACATGGGCACTTATGAAACGTCAGAAGCTAGGTCATCAACATCATCATCATTTCAGCCGAAAGATGTCCACTGCTGGACATAGGCCTGCCGCAAGAAGGGGGGGGGGACGGTTTGCCATAATCGCCACGGTACGCTTGTGCGTGTCGTTAAAATGCATAGAGAACGCTGCTGCCCATTCTCTAGTAAGTCCCTAAGTCGCCTTTTACGACACCCACAGGAAGATATAGGATGGTACTATTCTTTACGTAGAAGCTAGTTGCACGGTTCCAATTGGTCGTTTCCTATGGAGAAGAGCCGACAAGAAACTCCACTCTTTTAAAAATAATTGGCTTCTGCAGTGTTTTCAAATTACAGTGTGAGGTATCCCACTCAGAGCACCGATTTCAACAGCACTTGACCGAACCGCAACTGAGCACTTCCACTAACCGCACTGAAACAAAATTTTGATAAGTGCGATTCGGTGGAACAGGTATGGAAGGACATTGAAGGATGGTCTACAACTCTACAGTCTATTAATTGCTTGAATGAACTTTTACTAATACCATACAAAGTCTCGACTTCACAGCCCATTTGGAGTACCAAATGTGACAGTGCAACTCGGAACACAGGGCCTACAGTCTCGACATACATAGCGATCGCTGTACGACCCAATTCGGTCGCAAAGTACCTACTAATGGAGTCCCTAGACGGTCAAAAATGCTTGACAAGATTGTGATTTTTTCTGGCTTATGAAGCAATTTTGACCGTCTAGAGATTCCATTAGGACTTTGCGATCGAATTTGGTCGTAAAGCAATCGCTATCAATGTCGAGACTGCAGGGCCAGGCAACTCAGAACTTAAAAACAGAGCTTGATAAATACTCCAAAAATATGCTAGAGAGGGGGTGTGATAAGGGCTGATAGACCAAGCCGTATGGAAGAAAAAGAGAGGGGGTCTGATAAAGGCTGATAGACCAATCCGTATGGAAGAAACAGAGATCGCATCTCTTTTTCTTAAAAAAAGAGCTTGATAAATACTCCAAAAATATTCTAGAGAGGGGGTGTGATAAGGGCTGATAGACCAAGCCGTACGTACGGAAGAAAAAGAGAGGGGGTCTGATGGCTGATAGACCAAGCCGTACGGAAGAAAAATAGATGCGATGCTGGCCCTGAATACCTACCTAAATTTAGATATGCTCTTCGAGACGGAGTGGTTTGTAATCTACCACGCGGGCCCAGTGCGGGTTGGTAGATGTCACATGTCTCTGAATTTTTGGTGGACATGCCGGTTTCCTCACGATGTTTGCCTTCACCGTCGCAGCGCTTTGAGAGCAGTGGTGATGAAATTATTTACACAAAGTAAAGCGCCTGCTTGGGTACGAACCCACGATCTAAATCTCGTAGGTCGGAGCCGTTACCACTGGGCCACCACTGCTCTCTCACAGCAGGAGGATGATAAATCAAAATTCTAATAGGCTAATCAGATCTCAGCTAATCAGGTTCCGTTTGGTGCCGGACGTAAAGAATAGCACCATCCCATTTTTTCCCGTGGGTGTCGTAAAAGGCGACTAAGGGATTTAGGTCCACACGGCTACACATCAAGCTATACATTTCCAGTAAATCAAAATCAAAAGTCATTTATTCAAACTAGGCTGAGAATCAGCACTTTTCGAACGTCAAAATTACATGAGACAGTCCCCCAAAAACGCCCACCCTTCACCCTTCAGTATGAGCTGATCTCGCATTGTATAGGTTTTCCGTACAGTGCGAGATCAGCGTAAACTGGAAATGTATAGCATGATGTGTAGCCGTCTGTACTAGAGAATGGGCAGCAGCGTTCTCTATGCATTTTTAAAACCATACTGCGATCGCCAACCCGCCTGCCAAACGTGGCGATTATGGCAATTCCCCCCTTATTGGGGGAGACCTATGTCCAGCAGTGGACGTCTTTTGGCTGAAATGATGAATCAGAACTCAAAATTATTGTTTTTCGCTGACATAATTCCCCTGGTAGAAAAATGAATATTTCGAATATATCATTGTCCTCCTATATAAGCAGCAGTTTTTATACAACTAATGTCGGGAGCTAGGCTGCACCACGGTAATCGAGCCTCGTTCGATACAACTACCGCTTTCTTTTACCAACCAACCACGCAACACTAGACCTTAACTTGTGCAAATAGGTCCAATCTAACTGCAAAACATTCTTCAATAACTTTGCCCGATAAAAGTCAACAAAGTTTACGATGCAGTTCCTCCACGCGATTTCAAACCTTATCTCATCGATATAGGTAGTTCGAAGATGTATTCAGTTGACGTGATATCATGTGCCGTCGTTGCAATTAGCGCATCGTCGTTCCCATTCTGTTATTGCAAGTGGACGCTTCAGCGGCATCATGCCATCCTTATAATTTCTGCAGGCTGTTCGTATAGGCTTTTCATTTCGATATCAATTATAATATGGGCTGTGGAAGAATGTGGGTGATTAGGAATTCATTGAGTGCTTGTTACGTGTGTGTGTGTGGACCTCATACGAGGGTGTGTGTGGATGCTTTTGTGTATCTCCGTGTGAGTTAAGTATTGAACACCTCATTTCCTCGTTAAGAGTTTCTTATCACTTCTGGATTTATGTAGGTACACAAAGGCTAAAAGGCTCAAAGGGTAAAAAAGGCTTGGGATTGAGCTGCTCCATTTTTTTTATTACATATTGAGGTGGTTTATTTTTATTGTTTGATGTTTTTTTTTGCTAACTTTTATTATTTTCTAAACAGTGACATTTAATTATTATTTTATATACAATGACATGAATATTTACTTGTGTGTAGTATTATATTATTTTAATTACTGTGAATGTGAATACTATATGGGTTATTTTTTTTTTCTTTTCTTTTATTCTCAGTTAGTGTTAATCATGGTCTGGCAGTTTGAGTCATATAAGCGGCCTACCCAAATATCCTTTCTTTGGTATTGATCGTCGCATCGTTGAGCTCCTTAAGTTCTGAGTAGAGCTGCACGATTACTGACAAATGCGTGCACTGACTGGTCAGGTCCACTCAATCTGTGTGGTTCTTTCCTCAAAAGACCATTTCAGACACCAATCTGCATGGCCTTCACATGATCTGACCAAGATTATGTCTGGACTTTAAAAGAGTCATCTAGTTTTTATATGATTGACGTGTAAAAGTGTTTGTACAAACCTACTTACAGAAATAAAAATAATTTATCATTTATCAAAGAAGCTCAATGCAGAATATTATAGTAGGTACCTAAGTTATCTTCTGTTCGGTTCTGATCTTCCCAGAAATTCAACCAAGCAACCGAGCTTATAGTGGTTACTGTTGCTTCTTTGCCTACTCAAGATACCAACGCGAAATGCCCAGTCTCAATCTTCTTAAATTCTGGATACAACTAATTGGAACTCCCTGCTTTTATTCTTCCTCTGCGATTCTCTCTCCAACATTTACTTATATACTCCAATGGATAAATTGGTCCTTTAGCAGACTGACCCAGCCTATTGCCACTTCGACATGTTGACTTTTGCAAAAATAATTGAACTAAGCTTGAAACTGATTTTAGTCCGAGACTTGAAGGAGAAAATTAGATGCTGATTAAGTGACACTCTCGTCCAACTTTTCCCTATTTTGTAGCGTACCTCTCCCATTGTTTCATGATCACATGGTTTGGATAAGTTTCATAGTCCGCAATGCTAAAGATTTCAGCAACATCAGCATTATCAAACCTATTTAAGGCGCCATCGACACAAGCAAGAGTATCGCGGTGCAAATCACGCCATGGCATCAAATTCAATAGAAACTGTATGGAGCAATCTCCACACGGCGATGTCATCGCTACGAGAATTTGATGGCCCGGCGAGACTATCGCCCGTGGAGATGGCACTTTTACTTGTTCGTAGTAAACTGGAGTCTAGTGCATGCGTCTGGAACTCACACGAAAAGCACTTTACCCTTAGAAAAGGTACAACAATCAAATCTATTTATCTTTATCTATAAACGTTTGATTGAATTAATATTATATGCGTTTATGTACCTTATCAAGTTCCTCTTACGCTTTTTGGGGTACAATTCTCTTGAGGTTAAAAGAAAAAAAATACTAAATTATTATTGTGTGTGTGTGTGTGATCCTTTACGAAAAAGCAGATGCTCCTGAACTACAAGACGAGCGACAAGCCTGACTGTGATGTGCTCGCGGACGAATGGAAGAATATCTTGTTAATATGTTTAAAATACAATGTGATGAATCTGTGGTGTAGTTGTATACTTTGATTATCGATTTTGTCTTAATGTTAAATTTATGTTTTTTTTTTTTTATTCAGAAATTAAATTCATATTTTTTTACGTTTTTTGCAATTTGCAGGTCAGTAACAAATACCATTCACCTGCAAATAGAAAAAAAATTAAGAAAATTTTATTTTCGCGGGCTACCTTAGAGCATCCCCCTTAAGTAATGTAATTGGCCATGGCCGTTTCATGTTAAATAAAAAAAAACGTGGTCCTATACTCCTGTTACGTAACCAATATAGACTTATTAACTTTAGCCCATAACCACATTTTCTCTAATATCCAAGCCTAACAGGCGATAATAAATTGTTAATTTTGATTCAATTTCCCGTATCTAGTATAATTAAATTATGCGCAAGCAAATTAATAATATCCGCACTAATTACATTCGGAATATGTGGTCAATTAAAATAATAATAGTTTGAGCGAAACATTAATTTCAACCGATAATGAATACACTTTCCCTGCCCCATGAACCACATGGTTTAAGTTGATTATTTAACTATTGTGTGTCTGTCTTTGTGGACAGAGAAAGTATAACCGTTTGTGGCGCGGAAACCTTTAAATACGGAATGTAAAAATTTAGACTACTACGTCAGAATAATAGTCTTACCTTATTATATGACAGGATCTTTTTAATGTACCTATAGCATAATAGCATCAGCCTATAATGTGTCTACTGCTCGGACACAGGACTCCTTTCTTCGAGAAGGAGTGGGCTGTAATCTACCACGCGGGCCCAGTGCGGGTTGGTAGATGTCACATGTCTTAATTTTTTAGTTCATCAAAAAAATCAAAAACAAAAATATTTTTATTTCACATAAGGCTACATGGTCTTACTTATGAAACGTCAGAAGCTAGGTGCGCGGTTCCAATTGGTCGTTTCCTATGGAGAAGAGCCGGTAAGAATCTCCACAGTTACTCTTTAAAAAAAAATTGGCTTTTACAATGTTTTCAAATTACAGTGTTAATAGGTAGTAGGTTGTATGGGAGGACAGCGTAGGCCCGTCAAAAGTACCAGGTACTTAACGAAATAGAAAATGGTCCACAGATCTACAGTTTATTATAACCTACAACGTTCTCACATTAACAAAAAAACAATATAAAATATGATTAAAATATTATAAGTTAGAAACTTGTTGAAATTAAAATTGTTGGAATAATAATGTCAAATAAGAAAAACATTATGTCAGTGAAGTTTGTAAAAAAAGATAAAATAAAATTTTAAAAAAAATATCGTAATTTGAGAGCAGTTATTAGACATTTACAAAGTTTTGCCGTTAATCGTACAGAAGGAATTAATGCCAAACTTCCTTGTCTTCAACGTAGTCCTTAATCTTATAATATGCTTTTTTGCTAAGTTCTAGGACATGCAGTTTTCCTCACGATGTTTTCCTTCACCGTTTTTGAGAGCAGTGGTGAGGAAGTTATTTACAAAACGTAAAGCGCCCGTCTGGGTTTGAACCCACGACTTACAACTCGTGAGTCCTGGCCATTACCAGTGGGCCACCACTGCTTTTAAATGTATGCTAATTATAAAGAGATACAATTTGTTTGTTTGTAATCTCTGAAGTACCGGTCGGATTTGAAAAAATATTTTCAATTCTCAATTCTCAATTCTTTATTGCATTCCATAAGTATTAATAGATGGTATAAAAAAGTAAAAGATCAATATGGACCCTGTCGGGCACAGCAAAAATTAGAAGAGAGGAAGAGGGCTAAGTAACAATAAAATTCAAGCAATTCATTATTATTATAAATTATTAATATGTGTTTAGTTGGGTGCATAATTATGTGTAGGTGTATAAATATATATTATTAGGTTTGTGTATACAGGTATAGTAAGTATATTAGTTATTTTTGTTTTATCTATTGCGAATAATGTAGGTAATTATTATGAAATTATTATTATTAGTAGTCTTTACGCGTCGCGAGACTAAGCGGACGTGTCTTTCGTATTGATTACAATGCAATAAACAATTACGACAAATAAATATAATTATTTGCGCCGTCAGCAAAAAGTAAAGTGTGTCGCGTGTGACTTGTAGATTTTTATAGACTTTCATGTGCAAGATGAACTAAATAATTTTTATAAACAATAATTAAAGTGTCTCTGGTAGAATGTTTAACCCAGGATCGAGCCCGTTTGGTCGTAGCCAATTACTACACCGAAGTCCTCCTCCGACGCCTACCGAACCATTACCCCCGAGCGACCCAAATCCACCAGCACCCGCGGAGAATGAATTGCCCGTTGAAGTCATCAGTACGCCGGAGATCCAGAAATGGTTAGGATCTATAGATGCCATTCTGAACGAAGTTTGTACCATTGTCGGTGATGGAAAAATGAACTCGGACCAGAAGCTTCGTGTCCACTCTTTGCCGGAAGGTTTCCAGTGGGACTTCTCAGATGGCCGTGCTATACCAATCGTTGAAGTCGAAAACAATCCAAGCCCATACCACAATCCAGCACTTGCAGGTTCACCAGAACGTTGTCAACTCTCTCCAGCAGTTCAAAGAGGTCGTAGAGAATAAGTTGAATCCCTCGGAAAGTACTTCTTTTGCTAGCATGGTGAAGAAAGGTTCCGATAACTTTGTCCGCCCTGCAAATCTGAGATCAGTCGCCATCTATCCCAACGATAAGACCCAAACAAGTGACGACACCAAGACACTTGTCCAAAAGTTAATCTCCCCTGAACAACTTAAGCTTCATGTCCGTGGCCTGAGAAAAGTGAAGAATGGGGGTGTTATGATTAGCACCGAAAATAACGGCGATATTGAGAAACTAAAGAAATCGGAAAAATTAGTATCATCGGGCCTTACAATAGAAGAACCTTCTAAACGCCGCCCAAGGGTCGCTGTCATTGGTGTCTCCGTTGCCCTTACCGAGAAGGAGGTATTTGATTGTATTTACGAGCAAAACCTCTCAGACAAGTTGCCGAATTTAACTCGGGAGTCCTTCCTTCAGAGTATTAAATTAAGCCATAAATCGGGTAAGAAAGACCTTCCTACCTGTAACTACATCTTAGAACTACCCGCTAGCTTAAGAAAAATTCTGATAAACCAAAGTCGGATTTTTATTAATTGGACCTCATGCCCTGTGAGAGATTTCACGATAGTCACCAGGTGCTTCAATTGCCAGCAGTTTGGACACGCAGCTAAGTTTTGCCGAGAAACTAGTGCTACTTGCAACCACTGTGGAGAGAATGGACACTCCTTCAAGGAATGCGGCAGCAAATCTTCTCCCGCTCAATGTGCGACGTGCAAACGCTATAAGAGGAAGTGTGACCATCCAACGGGCGATGTAAGTTGCCCGGCCCGCAAATACGCAGAGATCAACTACATTAACTCAATAGATTATGAAGGCGCCTAAGAGCGCCACAGAATATTTTTATTAATAAGCACATAAACAGGTAGCTTATCCTCTATTTATATATCCACTTAGTTTGTAAAAATAATGGCAAATCAACTAAATTGTGATCTAGATAGTTTTTCTGTGTCTGAATCTAAAATCTGTAATGTTGAGGACTGTAAACACCTTCTTTCTTCTGGTGAGAAAACGTTAACCTTACTCACACAGAATATTCGCAGCATAAATCGAAACATGAACAGTTTTGAAGTGTTATTACAGAATCTTGACATAAGCTGTGATATTATCGTCCTAACTGAATGTTGGCTGTCAAAACTGACAGTAAACTTACCATCTCTTGACGGTTATTACTCATACAAAACAGATAGAAACATAAACCAAAACGATGGATTAGTAGTTTATATCAAAAATAATTTACGAACAATCAAAGAAGAACCGGTATCCCTAGATAGTAATTGCTTGATAATTAAAATTATTCCCGATACAGTAGTCATGGCTATTTATAGGCCTCCTTCGCAAAATATGGACAGATTTTTAGACTCGCTTGACACTAACTTAAAAAACATAACATCTTTTAAAAACATAGTACTTTTGGGCGATATTAACATTAACATTGCTTCCGGAAAAACCGCGGATACCCATGTACATAATTATCTGAATATTTGCTCATTTCATGGACTTTTACCAGCTCACTATCACCCCACGCATCAGAGCGGCTCATGCTTAGACCATATCATTCTAAAATCAAAAAATCCATCCAAAACATTCGTTACTAATTCTTCGCTTACCGATCATCAAGCTGTTTTACTAACATTACAAATAAGTTCACCTAGAAAAAATTGCATGCGTAGCTACACTAAAGTCAATATGACAAATCTTAAAAATGACATAAGCGGTATTAATTTTGACCCTGTTTATAATTCAAACGATGCAAATATTTCATTACAGTATTTCATAAATTCGTTACAATTTGCAATAAGGAAAAACTCATTCACTAGGACAACGCCTAGAAGGTATAGTTGTATTAAACCCTGGATCACACCCGGGCTCGTTCGTTGTATAAGACATAGAGACAAACTTCACCTAAAATTGAAACTTGCACCTGATAACGAAATACTTTCTGTTTCATATAAAAGGTATCGAAACTTCTGTAATAATCTTTTGAAAAAACTTAAAAATCAGTATGATAAACATGAATTACAGAAGGCGGGGAAAAATAGTAAACTTGTCTGGAAATTTATAAAAACTAATACATTTAGATCGAAAAATCCCGAACCTCCGCTAGATTTACTATCAACAGAGATAAACTCAACCGAAGCAATTAATAAAGTAAACAACTTTTTTTCTAATGTTGGTAAAAACTTGGCTGAAAAATCTTTAAAATCTAGTAATTCTTCCCCTCAAAACCCGATTACGACATCCTCTAAAATAAATTCTTTTGTTTTATTAGATACCGACGTTAACGAAGTAGTAAGAATAATAAACGGGTTAAAAGTTGCTTGTGCCACTGGGTGGGATGACATACCTAATAATATACTTATAAGATTTAAATACCTACTTGCCCCGCCGCTAACCCACATTTTTCAGCTATGTTTATCTAATGGTATTTTCCCTAAATTGCTTAAGAAAGCTGTGGTCACACCTATATTCAAGTCTGGAGACAAAAACTGTGTGAATAACTACAGACCTATTTCAGTGTTAACAGGCCTCTCAAAAATTTTAGAAAAAATAATTAACAATAGACTGATAAAATATTTGGAAGATAGCGGACTACTTTCAGATAGTCAATTTGGTTTTAGGCCCAAAAGATCAACTAGTCAAGCAGTACACAAATTAACTAATTATATTTCTACCAATCTGGATAATGGTATGCATACAATTGGGATTTTTCTAGACCTTGCCAAGGCCTTCGACACTATTTCTTGTACTTTACTTTTGCACAAGCTTGAAACACTTGGGATAAGAGGAGCACAACTTCTACTGTTTTCTGATTATCTCAGCGATCGGCATCAATGTGTCAAAATAGGTCAGTATACAAGTTCTGAACTTAAAAATAATTGTTTTAAAATACCACAAGGTAGCATTTTGGGCCCTACGTTATTTTTAATCTATATAAATGAACTGTGCAGTCTGCCACTCCAAAATGGTATCATAATGTCTTATGCGGATGACACCGCTCTATTGTTCTCAGCTAAATCTAGAGTTGAAGTCTATGAACATGCTCAGAATGGCTTTAACATTGTGTCTGATTGGCTCCATAATAATATCCTAACATTAAATACAGATAAAACCAAACACATTTTATTTACAATGAGAAATACTAACATACCGCTTACTAATCTAAACATTTACGCACATAATTGTTGCACGAACGCTGACACTGCTTGTTTTTGCCCCAGTTTAGCTAACGCTGACCATCTGAAATATCTAGGTGTCACTATTGACTCCAACCTAAGTTTCCGCAAACATATCGATTTACTGTGTACTAGAGTGCGCAAATTAATATATGTTTTTAAGAATTTACGGAACATAGCCGACTATAAATTAATTAAAGAGGTTTATTTAGCTTTGTGTCAATCAATTCTTACCTATTGCATAACTTCTTGGGGTGGTGCTGCAAAAACAATTTTACTACCCCTAGAGCGCGCTCAAAGAGCAGCTCTAAAGGTTGCTACCTTTCGCCCTTTTAGATTTCCTACGCACCAGCTTTACATAGCATGTAATGTGCTAACAGTACGGCAATTATACATTCTAAGCATAGTACTACACCAGCACACTGCACTTCCGTTTGACACAGTACCTTCCGACAAGAGAAGGAAGGACTTGGTTTGCATAAAGCCTCAAATTAAACATGCGTTTGCTAATCGATTTTATGTATTTTTAGGACCCTTTCTGTATAATAGGCTTAACAAGGTACTAAACCTCTATAGTGTAAGCTATAAAAAATGTAGTACAATGTTATCAGAATATTTAGCGTTACTCAATTACACAGACACAGAAAAACTTCTAGAAATTTTGTCATAATGATAATTTATCCCCTCGTAAGTATCTACTAGTAGTAATTATGTATATTATAATTATATTTTAAATAGGCTAGATTTAGGTATTAATGTATCAATATGCTTTTTCTCATAGTTGTTATTAGATTATTTTTAAATCACTTTTACAAAAAAAAAAAAAAAAAAATGACCAATGTAATTGAAACGTAAAGTGATGGCCTGAAACACAGGTTTGAATAAACCTAGATCGGGCGGGTTGCTAGCTAACATTCTAATTCCAAACGATCATTACTTGCACCTGTATTTAAAAATATATTAGCTTTAGTTTATTATTAGGCACTATTATTGCATAGAATATTTATACTACTATTGGCTTTAAGTACACCTTTTGTAAACGTTTTTACTAAATAAAATTATTAAATTATTATTATAGTTATTATTATTAGAAGTATGTTCATTTTTATTTATGTATTCATATTTTTATTTGATTTTCTATAATCCTATTTATTTATATAGATTTCATAATGTTTGGTATTTATGGAGAATTAATTTTATTATATGCCTTCGAAAACACAGCAATGCTGTTGAAGATGATCCTTATGATTCTGTGAAAATACGAGAATATCCCCCTAAATCAGTAGGAATATCGAGCATACCTTCTTATTTCTGGCACCTGAAGGCGCCGTTAGTACTTTACCGCCATTTTAACTGTCAAGTGTCATTGCATTCTTGTGATTCTTTCGAGTTACATCGAAACTTTTATCTAATAAGAAAAAAGTATTCTAAGAGATAAGCGAGTGTTAAAAGTGATAGTGAGTGTAACTTTAGTGCCTTTTGGAAACACAACAGTGTATTTCACCAATAAATGGAGCCGGTAGGTATCGGTAATAAGAACCACGAGCGAGCCGGTATTGTTGCTCCGGATGGAGAACAATTACCGCCAACTAGCTCTGGGACATCGGACAGCAGCTCCTCCTCATCCTCGGAGTTTGAGGAGGGTACGGCGTCACCCCTGCCTAACAAGCGTTCTTGTACCTCGGCGCGAAACCGTAAGTACAAGTCGAAACCGGTTCACACCGATCCTCGTATTGACACTTTAATGTCGCAAGTGTCGTATATTTCGAGTTATTTAAGCTATTATCCCGCTTGTTATAATAGTGGTAAAGTATTACCAAGTACTAGTAAAAATATTAATTCGCATCATCTTGTTGATATTGACAACAATGAGAGTATTTCGGAACCGTTCATTACATTGCCTATTCAGCCTGAGTCGCTGTCTCTCAATTGGGGTTCATTAAACACCGATATTGACGATAAGAAGATTATCCCAGCCAGTGATAGGGATAGATTTTTAGAACTAAATAAGTTACAACAGTTTGACTCTCAAGCATGGAAAGGCATTAGGTACAAGCAGGTCTTGCAGGGCTGCTTGGCGACCCCTGGATTTACAGGCCTTCATATTAATGATGAATTATGTCACTTTAATAAAAGCAAAGACTATCTGGCTTCAACTGAGTTGATTTTAGCTGGCTTATCCAATAAGGTTTTGGAACAGAGGCAGATGTTAAGAACATGATTACAGTCTATTGTTGACTGGGCTAGTACTAATCCTCAGGGGCTAAATCCAAATACTTTGTTTGAGAAAATTTCTGTTATTTTCGGACCGGGATCATCATGTCATAAGAACTCGGAGACTACTATGCAAATTATATGCGGAAAGCGTTCTGAGTGTATTGAGGTTAGGCGTAAAGGAAATTTCTAATGAGAATCTTAGAAACACATTAAGAAATGTCCCACCCAGCTCTGAGTACTTATTTAGTAGAGAGGCTCTGCAGCCTATAATACAGTCCCTCGGAGGGTCTCAGGTCTGGCTGAATACTCCAACCTATTTAAAATAGAAGAAAGTTTCAGATCGTGGGGATCATACACTCCAAAATAGGAAAGGTTACAATAAAAATAAGATTAGGAAGTCAGATAAAAAGTTTAAGCATACGGTTCGAAAGACTCGGCCCTTTCGTCAGCGTCGTTCCAATGTGGAGAGATCAAACTCTAAGTCCAAAGAGAATTGACTCACACCGGGATTTCAGAGGAGGATGCCTGAAATTAGCCACAGAAAAATGGGCACAACTAGGGGCAAACCAGTTTATTATAAATTCAATAGCGAGTTACCGCTTGCCCTTCAGGAAGAAACCTCCTCTGAAATACCCAACCAGAATTTTTTTAGAATGCCTGGCCACCAAAGTTTCCCCAGAAATGACACAAATGGTCAAGGACTTGGAAAGCAAGGGTATTTTAGAGAGACCATTGACTCTAGACCCGGGCTTCTTCTCAAAACTGTTCCTCATAAAAAAGTCAGATGGGGGGTTGCGCCCAATTTTCAACCTCAAGGCTCTAAATATATATGGAGCGACAAAGCATTTTCATCTAATATCACAGATAGATGTAGTAGACTTTCTTCAGACAAACGACTGGTTAGTGAAGATCGATCTTCACCAGGCTTATTTCCATCTGAGTGTCGCGGAGACTCACAGAAGGTTTTACCGTTCGGCCTGTCCTCGGCACCCCGTGCGTTTGCAGCAGTTTCAAACTGGGTGGCCGAAATCCTCCGGGATCGGGGTATACGCCTCTTAGTATACCTGGACGACTATCTCCTGGCTTGTCAGGACAAATCCAAGCTTATGGCACAGGTTACGGAAACGCTGGCCATCTTGGAATCTTTAGGTTGGCATGTAAATTACCAGAAGTCCGAAACTGTGCCCACACGCAAATTGGAATATTTAGGGCTGGTCTGGGACACCCAGAGCCAGACAGTAGCCTTGCCCTCTCGAAAGGTTCTGGGTATAAAAAGCTATCTGACAAAAATGTTGAGCCGAGACAGCTGCTCATTAAGAGAGCTTCAAAGTTTGTTGGGCATGCTAAATTTTGCCAACCATGCAATCCCTCGGGGCAGGCTTTACTGTCGCAGAGCATAGCTCTTTCTGAGAAGATTTACTCGGAAAGGCCAGAAGAGAGCACTGTGCCCCAGAGTGCGACAGGACTTGCGGTGGTGGTTGGTTGCGATAGAGGGCAGTCCAACCCCATTACACAAGAGAGAAATAACACACTTTTTAACCACAGACGCAGCGGATGCGGGCTGGGGAGCGAACTTAAACAGTCAATACCTCTCAGGAAGATGGGCTACAAACCAAAAAGCCTGGCACTCCAATATGAAGGATATGTATGCCGTCTTTGCCGTCATCAGGTCCCAGGGTGGTCTGCTACGAAATGCCCACATCCTAATACAATCAGACAACAGAACTCTGGTGGCATACATCCGGAATCAGGGCGGAACTCGTTCGCTAAATTTACTGGGGCTAACAACCAGGTTACTGGAATTGACCTATCGATTCAACATAACGATGACAGCATATCACTTACCAGGGAACCTGAACGGCATTGCAGATTCCCTATCAAGGGGAAGATCAGTACCCGAGTGGCATCTACTACCGCCAGCCACGGAGGCAATATTCAGACGGTGGGGTGTGCCCGAAGTCGATCTCTTCGCATCAAGAGAAACCGCTGTCGTCCCAAGGTATGTGACTTTAGACTCAAGAGATGGCTCGGCGCTTTTCTGCGACGCTTTCAGTCAAAAATGGGTGTTCCAAACAGCGTGGGTATTCCCACCTCCGAGCATGATACCCAGGGTCCTGGCACACCTAAACATGGCAGTAGGGACATACTATGTGATAGCGCCACGGTGGACCCAGTGCTTCTGGTTTCCGGATCTCCAGGCACGCGCGCTAGCTCCCCCCTTGCCGATAGAGAACCTGAGGGATGTTCTGTTAGACTGGACAACAAGGTTGAGCCCTCCTCAAGTAGACAAGCTAAGGCTTCAGGCATGGAAAGTTGGGGGCGGGAGGATCAAGTAACTGATTGGAGTCGGGAAGAGCAGCAGTTATTGAAAAACAGCTGGCGTCCGTCTACCTTGAGCACCTATAGTGCCCCGTTAAAAAGATGGTTGCACTGGAGTAAGTTACACGGTGTAAACAGTAAGTGTCCTGATGGTAAGGACGTAGCTAGGTTTCTGGCCAATCTATATTTACAAAATAAGTTTGCCTTTAGTACAATCCTTCTACACAAGTCAGCTATTTCAACATATTGCGCAGCAACAGTAGAGAACTTGTCAAAGAACTTTTTTATTCAACAAGTTTTAAAGGCTGTCTCTTTTTCTAAACCACACCCAGCTAAGCTCCCTATATGGGATGTAAATATTTTGTTTGACTGGCTAAAGTCATCTACTTGTTCACATTCTCTTTTTGACCAAAGCAGACGGACTGCATTGATCCTTTTACTAGCATCTGGTCGAAGGGTACATGACCTTACTCTCTTGGAACTCAGTAAGCAGGGATTTACAGAGACTGATGACACTTTGACATTTTGGCCAAAGTTCGGCTCAAAAACTGACACAGGTTCGCACAGGCAATCAGGCTGGCTTCTAACACGGCATGAAAACCCTAAAATTTGCCCAGTAACTCACGTTAAGGAGTTGATTAAGAGCTCAGAAGCCAGACGCTGTCAGGATAGTCAATTAAAACCCCTTTTTATCTCCATCACAGGAGTGGTCAGGACTGCATCCAAAACAATGATTGCAGGTTGGGTGCGGTCAGCCTTTAAGCTTGCTAAGATTGATGCCTCCCCAGGTAGTATAAGATCAGCTGTAGCTTCTCGGGGATGGCTGGACAACAGACCAGTACAGGAGATATTAGAGAGAGGAAATTGGAAGTGTGTAGAAACATTTTCAAGATATTACTGCAAAGAAGTAAATAGATCTGTCAGCGACGATGCTGCAGTGGGTTTTCTTTATAATAATTTTAAAACTGTTTAATTAATCATAATATTATACCTAAGATTTCACATGTGATCTCAATGTTTAAACTAATAATTATTTTATTTTTTTCATTTATTTAAAAAACAGAGGCTTGTTTATTCTGTTATGGTTTGTTAATTACTATAATTAACTAAGAAATGTTATTATTATTTATTGATTTATGCATATTTTAGCAGTAGGTTGACTGCAGAGTTAATGGAAAATAATAAGTTTTGTCTTTACTTTCAAAGTCAGTTGAATTACTTAATGACTTTAGATGACTGAATAATTGTTAAATTTGATTTAGTTAGTTTTCCCAATGTTAGAGCTTAATACATTAAAGTTCAACAAAGAAATAATAGTTTTAATTTCTTGGGTCAATTTAACAATTTGCATTCACATTGCATTCTTGTGCTTTATTTTTTCTGGTCACCAGAAAACAAACAGGTCTTCAACAGCATTGCTGTGTTTTCGAAGGCATATAATATGACTGTTTTGCATTAAGACAAAACAGGTATTATATGTTGGAGAAAACACAGCAATGAAACAAGGAGCTTGCTGATGATGAAGACTGCAATGAAACTTGACAGTTAAAATGGCGGTAAAGTACTAACGGCGCCTTCAGGTGCCAGAAATAAGAAGGTATGCTCGATATTTCTACTGATTTAGGGGGATATTCTCGTATTTTCACAGAATCATAAGGATCATCTTCAACAGCATTGCTGTGTTTTCTCCAACATATAATACCTGTTTTGTCTTAATGCAAAACAGTCATATTTTGCAATAGTTCTGTCATCTAAAAACTCATTTACTGAGTAGTATGACTTGGATTCCAGAAATTGTTTCAATTTATTAATAAATATATTTGTTTTGGTAACTTCTCTAATGTCATTTGGCAATTTATTATACATTTTTATAGACATAACTAAAGGACTGGTTGAGTGCATTTTGAGTCGGGATTGGGGTATGTTTATTTTGTTTTTGTTGTGTCGAAAATTGTATTTTGTTTGTGTTTCTTCGCAAGTGGTGTAAAAATGTGGTATTTTTGCACCACTTTGTGTGTATTTTTGCATTTGATAGCCTTATTCTTGAACATCACGTTACGACACTTAAGAGAAGAGCAAAAAGAAAAATAACCGGTCAAGAGCGAGTCGGACTCGCGCACCGAGGGTTCCGGTACGTATAAATGATGTTGATGGTTTCTGATAAACTGTGCTATTTAGAGAAATCGTTTTATTTTTCCTGTAATCTTTACATACACTTCTATCACATAGAATAATTTCAGATTTTTATCTATGCAAACTTCGGAGATAAGGGGGGAGAACCGTATTTATTTTACATTTTTCATCAAAAGTCGGAAACTATGCTGCCTAAAATAAAAATAAAAAATGTTTGGGAATGTGCAAAAAAGATATATTTTTTTGGATTTTTTCCTTGTTTGCAAAATAGTTGGCCAAACGTTATCTAAAACCATTCTAACTTTCAAGTTGATAGCATTAGTAGTTCTTGAGATATCGAGGTGTGACAGACAGAGTTAGTCTCACCATAAGGGTTCCTTTTTACCATTTTGGTACGGAACCCTAAAAAGTCAGAAAGATCGCTAAGCGAAAACGAAATAATAGCGCGGTCGGGCGATGCAATGCGATGCAGAGGGTCGGGGGAACAAGAAATTTCACGCGGACGAAGTCCCGGGCTGAAGCTAGTCAACACTAAAAGAGATGACCTTTGACCTTCTCTTGAGTGTTTATGTTTATAAAGATAAAATATCTTGTTTTGACTTCAACCTTGATGTTGTCCATGAGACCTTTTGAAGGGCAAGTGAAAGCAAATCATTTAATAATTCATCATCTGCCCAGACGTTACCCAACTATGTTGGGATCGGTTTCCAGTTTGACCGGATGTACTAGCTGAACCAGTATTTTACATGGAGCGAATTATATATAATTTGTTATTAAGAACTAACTTTAATTTGAGAAAAATGAGGAATTAAAGTAACTAGATTTAATTTCCTTCGCATTTTTCTCCACTGCGTTTTAATTCATCGTCATCATCATCATTTCAGCCGAAAGAAGTCCACTGCTGGACATAGGCCTCCCCCAAAGGGGGGGTTCTGATTCATATTTAATCAAATACAGACATATAAAGGACATTATTGGATTCCACTATCCGATAGACATCTAATAACAACGATATAGATCGGTCGTAATCCCCTGAGATTTTATAACGGTCGACACTCCGGCAATGTAGTCCAAATGCTAGGGAAAGTATAACAGACTAAAATTATAGGAAGGATAAGTAAATTAGAAAAAAAACAGCCCTAAAAACTACCTCCGACGTTATTATTATCATCACTTTTCCCAAAAGACGCCCATTAAAAAGAGACGCGGTGACATAGTCGTTGGCTTTCATTCAATACTAACGTATTCCTTTGTTTTCTTCCTGATTAATGATGTTTGGTTTGAATAAATTTATTTTACAAAAAAATATACTTACGCCAAAAAACAAAACATGGCAATGAAGATATACATTATACAGAAAAAACAATAACCAGTGCGCAAATTTTGACAAATTAAACTAAAGTGAGTTTTATTAATTTTATTTTTTTCTTATTTTTTCATATTTACTTGCATTTATTTCAATGGTTTTGAAACATTAATAATAAAATAATATTTACATAATATATACGCTAACAGACTTGAAATAATAATATGTACATTTATATAAAAAAAAGAGGGGGACAGAATCATAGCGCATCAAAAAATTCGTCCGCATCGCTGTCAACAGGAAAAGTGCCCAAAAGGCTGGCAGCATTGCCACGTTGTATGGCGATGCTAATTCTTTGGCCGGAAAATAGACCAGCCCTCTGGTCACGTGAAGAGTCGACCAACCGCTTGGCAATATCTTGAAAAACCAAGTGGGCACTCGAACCCCATGGTTGTTGCCAGAACAAAATATTCGAATCAAATAGTTACTGGCCCGGAAACTTGTCTTTTTGCGTTTAAATTTAATTAAATAAAAATGTAAATTAGCGAACCTTAACACATTATAAAAAGTGACAATTTCTTCTTAAAGCTCGTGATCTTTAACTTTGAGTCAAGTAACTTATTATTCTGGGTGCTATTCACAACAAACTTTTGCGCATTAGACCTGTCTTAAATTTCCTGTAAGACAGCAGATGAGTTTGTTTATTTGTGTTGTGTGTGTGTTTGTAAAAAGGTACTTTTGAGTAGCGTGGCGACGGGCCTTAATGTTGCATTGGTTTCATAGTTTAGGATCGCGTATATGAATAGATAATATGATTGTGGTGGACGAAGCAAAAACGTTAACTGTATTTAAGACGGAGATATGTGCCAGTGACCTTGAGTGGTTAGCTTGCGTGTTCTTTACTGAGCTCACGCAACGCGTCGTACGTTCAGCCAGTAATAGGACTCGCCTATCAAGGAGCGCGGTCCCCAATTTGCCGCATTATTAATTTATTATACACAAACCAAAAAGTATTTTAATAAAAAGCTTATACAAAAAGATCAATAATTAAATTATATTTAAATTGGTGAAGATTTCAGAAAAATACGCTTGGTAGATTTTGCACCATTCTCAGTTTTTTATCCGCGTTAGATATAACTTTACAAATTAATTTTACTATGTAATATAAACATAATCTAAGATATTCACATATTAAGTTATTAAAAAAATGCTCTAATTTAACATATTTTTTTTTTCAACACATTAACACTACTCGTTTAGACGTGATCTTCAGTATAAAATTATCAAAAGTCGGTTATCGTCGCCTTAAGGATTGTGATGAGCTAACGTTTATGCTGACGTCTATGAAAAACGTGAGTTTATTTATAATGCAATCTAAGTTTAGCTATCTGTGTTTCAAATTCGTGATATCCGATTTAGTCTTCCTATGAAACGTGATGCACAGCATAAAATGGGATCGATGTGTTTTAATGAAACAAGATTTTCGATAAAATATCACCTCTCTTACCAGTTTCCAAACACTAGGGGTGTTTCAACCCCAAACGGCTCGAACATATAACTCTCAATAAGATTGGAATATTTTCGCCGTTTGAGGTTTTCTGCACCTGCAGCAGCCGCCCCAGCACAGCTTGCCTCTTACCTCATTTTTTTTATTTTGATATGTGTTTAGAGTTAACGTTGACGAAAGATGTTTACTTTGAAACTGGTTTTATGGTGACTTGCCGGCCGGCGGCGCGGGTGCGCGGTGTAGCGGAACGCGCAAAGGTACCTAAACAGCTGTGCGCTCGCCCGATTTGTGATTTGTAGATTTTTAGGTATTTTATTAGGATTTCAAGACAGTAAAAACACAAGGTATTGAACATATATTGGAAATGTGTTCTATTACTGATATTGAACAACCAAACATTTTTTCTTGTATGGTATAAAAATATTTGGACTACTAAGATTAACCAGGATGGAATGAACGCCAACGACCATGTGACCTCGTTTCCTCTTAAGGGCATTTTCAAGGAATCACCATTTATATTATTACTAGCTTTTGCCCGCGGCTTCGCCCGCGTGGATGTCGGAAAATATCCCACGGGAACGTACTACCGGGATTAACAAGAAACGAAGTGATTGACTCCTAGCGCTGCCCCCGCCGCCGTCAACCAGAAATATTTTGTTAGGCGTAATTTTGAATCTGTGATATCTTATGAAGTATTCATTTAAATGATATGATTTTATGTGTATTTATAATAATATGTGGCATATTTTAATCTGAGTTAAATGCCCAGTTTAAATAATTATTTGATAATAAATAATAATATTCTATTAGATAAGGAAATAACAATGATTTTTTTAATAAATTCTGTAAGATAAAAATCGTTACTGTGAGTCATTCTTTGAAGATAGATCTATGCTATTGCAGATTTTTCTGTTGAACTTTTTATGATGTACAATCTAGTAGAACATACATTTTATATATCTCTTACGGTTTATGCGGCGCACACCAGTAAAACTCCCGTCAGCATGATTTTTTTCCGACATCTTCAACAATAATCGTCATATTTCAGACAATTTATACAAAAAATTAATGAATTATACACTTAAACCTTTTTCATAAATAACTCTGTGAATATCCATTGGTGAAAACCGTTTGAAAATGCGTTCAGCAGTTTTTGAGTTTATCGCGTTCAGACACACAGACAGACGCGGCGGGGGACTTTGTTCTATAATATGTTAGGATAAGTACTTTGGTATGAGTCTGGAATCCAAATTTATACCAAAACAAGAATATATATCCATTATGCATAATAAATACATAATCTCACGCATTTTCCCCAAGACATAAGCAGAAACAATAAAACGCCCGTGCCTTTCATACCCATATTTATTTGGCGTCGTCCACATGACGTGACGCACCCGACCTGTAACTAAAATATCCAAATGAAAATTAATTAAAGTATGTAACACTAATAGAACTAACCGCTATCCAATAAAACACCAATTAAATCCAAAATGTAACTAAAAACCGCTAAACCACGTTCATAATCGCGTGCTCACGTCAACATGTGATCCGTTTTCATAATAACCGCACGGAACGCTAAAAGCATTATTATTAAAACATGCGGAACCACTCTCGCTTGCAACCGGACATCGATTATGTTAATACGGCCATTAAATTGCAAATATCCTACGTGGCCGATTTATATAACTTTGTCTCGAGTGACTGACGAAAGTCACAATCGCTTTGTTTGCCTTCGACATTGGCTTTAAGGAGGTTTTACAGAAATTCATTTTTCAGCTACTGGATAAAAATTGCCGTTACAAAATCTAGGAAGGCTTGATCTTCATGTCTCTCTTCACTTCACTATCTCCGCGCTTAACGCTTTTCTGTGAAAATCTCACCGTGAATTCTTACGTGGAGTGAGCTGTCAGTGTCATTCTACTGATGCTCGCGATTGACCAAGGATTACATTTACAATCATAACGAGCTGAATGGTGCTGATCCATGCGTCATGTTCGTAAACGGGCGCTGTCAGTTGGGACTGGTCATCTCTTAACTGCCACAGCTTATTTTTAATTATTTTAGTTTTGAATTGTTTTTTCTTTTGTTTTTTTATCTTTTATCACAGACGCTTCTGACGTTTTGCATCGTTGTCACATGTTTAACTTAAATATGAATGATGTAACCAATATTTTGTATCAATATTTTAATTTAAAAGAGTGTCCGTGGAGCTTCTTGCCCCTTCTTCTCCATAGGAACCTACTATTTGGAATGGGCAACTAGCTTCATATTTGTAACTGACCGACTTCTTGACAATTCAAAAGTGCCTGTCAATGGTTTAATTGAAATAAATGCTTTGAGTTTGAGTTTGAGTTTAACCAAGATTTTAATAATATGCTAATTCTATTGATAATTTTATATTATTTCATAACATGATTATTATAAATATTATTAATTATTATTTTATATTATGATTGTAAATGTAATCCTTGGTCCATGGCTAGCATCAGGTGGGATGACACTGACAGTTCACTCCACGCTCACTTCACCTAAGGTTTCACGGTGAGATGGTTACAGAATAGCACTGCTGGACGCTAAACCTGACTGTGATGTGTTCGCGGACAAAAATGGAAGACAATCAATATCAGTTTGTCTGGAGTTCTGTGAGATGAATACAATGTATGATTTTATGACTAATGGTAGATAAAGCATAAGTAAATGGTAGATAGTCATTTTATCTATACAGGGTTATTTTTAAAACGTCAATAACCACTTAAGGGGTCATTGTACTCATCATTATGAACAACTTTTACTATGGGACCAAACCTGAGATCGCGAAAAAAAAATCTGCTGTTCCCTACATTTTAACGAATTATTCGAACATAAATGTAAAGTGAAAAGTGTGAGTAAACTACAATAGTTTTAAAGTTACTTAAGAAAATAGATGAAAATTACCACCTTATCTTCAAAAATACAGAGGCGAAAATTTGGAAAATTGTATTACAAACTGACATTTGCAGTTGGAATGTATAGAAGAACATGTTTTTCAACTACAATGTTAAGTTTGTTCTTGGGATAAATTCCTCCCAACTACGGAACCTGTCATTGTGCGTGGTCCGATACGCACTTGGCCGGTTTTTTTTCTTTTAACACCCCTTTGCAAAATAAAGCTGACCTTAGTAAAAAAATGTATGCCAGATGCCAGACGATTACAGCAAGTATCGGCCTCAAAACTATGTACTATTTTAATTGACCGCTACTAGAGTTCGCACTTCAACAAAGTGCCGCTTCCCGGCATCGAATTGTTGGCTCAGACCCAACACACTAATGACGCTTGTTGCTTCCCTAGCCGTAACATGAGTTGTTAGAAGAATATTCGATGTTGAGTGAAATTGCGTTTCATGCCATACATACTTTTTAGGGTTCCGTAACAAGGAAACAACGTCTGTCCCCAGGATAGCTCAGAGACTCTTAGTACTAGAAAACTGTAATTTGGCATGGGTGTACATCAATTATTAAATACGCCGACAAAGTGATGAAGTAAACTGGGTTTTTTTTTAGTTTACCCCCTTTTCACATAAAGTGGGGATGATATTTTTTTTTTCGTCTACACCATGGCGTGGCACTGTAATTTGGCATGGGTGTACATAAATTATTAATTACACCGACAAAGTGATGAAGTAACTGGGTTTTTTTTTAGTTTACCCCCTTTTCACATAAAGTGGGGATGATATTTTTTTTCGTCTACCCCATGGTGTGGGGTATTGTTGGATAGGCCGAAATATATTGCGGGCCTGTGAAAAGCATTTTTCGATTCAGGGGTCCGTTTGCGTAATATTAAGCTTTAATTTGCTATATTTTTTTAGAGTCAAGTGTCTCCCCTTGCCAGCTAAATGGTTGCTTTTGGATATTTGACAAAATTCATGGCAGTAGTAGGTACATATAATTAAATTAAAAGTAAAACTACCACAGCTAAGTAGGCTTTACAAGTTAACGAGTAACAGTCGACCAACTTACATTTGCAGTTGGAGAATTGACCATGACGTATATCGATGTATGGGAGAACACTTTTTTCAACTACAGTGTTAAGTTTGTTTTTGGGATAAATTCATCCCAACTACGGAACCCTTCATTGTGCATGCTCCGACATGCACTTGGCCGGTTTCTTATTTTATTTTTATTTATTTATTATTAACCAACTTATATTTCTAACGATTTGATATGAAAATGGTGTTATATTGCATAATGCTGTCTCAAGTATTTTATTTGCATGACAATAATTACCTACAGTCGAATAGACAACCGTTTTTGAAAGACTGGAAACATTTCATCAGTTAATTAAAACAAATAAAGTAAATAATAATAATAACTTGCATCGTGTAAGCACTGTTTCGACGGTGCAACTTTTATTGTTGCTTCAACTCTTGCATTTAAATTGCATTGTGTAATCAAGCTTAACATTCATATTTAGGAATACACAAAAAAAAACTAATTTGTAAAAAAATAAGTTTTAGTTACCGCCATATCAAATTTAAATTTAGAACAACGATAGCCTTAAAACAATTTAAAAATCAATTATTGAATTTATTTTTTTAATCTTTTGTAAAGGTAACCCAATCACTAAATTTACATCAAATTGATTGATTATAGAAGTATGAAAAAGTAAATAATAGAATAGAGAAACAAGATATAGATATAGTCAGTTTTCAATAGATTATTTTCATTAATAGATATAATTCTGTGATAAATTTGTATTACTTAGACTGAAATTGAAGTAAGAATAACAGATAATATCCGGTGTTTGCTTTCAGGAAATTAGTTTATTTATTGTTAAAGAGAAAACTCTTTGATGATCGACTCACTGTATTTGCAATACGTTGCAATTTGTTATTGTGGAGTATGTCCGGATCGTAGTAGTTTCATTTTGTAGTTTCTGCCTACCCTGGGAAAAAAGCGTGACTATTGTATGTGCACAACATAATATTTTGTTTATTTTTAAACAACAGAAACCGAATGTTGGGAATTTGATAAACAATTGTTATTTTCGATGTCGCTTTAGTGTTTTGTACTGTGTTAAATGTAAAAGTAAAGGGCCGTTTTGTTCATGTCGCAAATGGATTGTCAAATCCGCTGTTTTACATAACCAGTAGCTGTTTTACAAAACAGCTCCGTTATATAAAACGCGTTATACAATTGCGTTACGTTTAACAACCGCTACTTATGTTTAGACGTAATGCAAAATGGCTTATCTGCATTCACAAAAACCGTTTGGTGTGGCTTGTAATTCCGAATCGGTCGCAGTAACTAAGCTGGATCCCCCTAAGCAATTTGTTTAGTTTAGGTTTGAACTGTAACAAATTGCATGCACGCCGAGCGAGCAAAGCAAGCGGTGCTGCGGCAGCAGCCGGCGAGCGCTACTTTCCCAAGTAGGTCGCAGTTCCTCGGCTATTTAATATTTTTAGGGCTGAATTTCATAAAACTCTGATAACTGTATATCCAAAATTTACTTAAAATCAATGTTTTCACTTCAGTTAGGGTCATTTTTACTCATATTACTCGTTTTATTTATTTCTGTTTCTGACGCCATTATTCTTATTACGACAAACAGAGCCACGAGCGACAAAATTTAAAAATAAAATCTACAATATGACGTTTAATTTTACGCTGTTTTACATAACCTCTAATCATTGACGCGCTGCGTTGATAAATGCAAAACGTTTATGTAGTTCTGCGTGTTAAAGTTCAGTAATTAAGGAAAATTACTAAACATCGTTCAGCTGTTTTACATAATGGAGCTGCTTTGTAAAGGAACTAGCGGTTAAGTAAAACAGAGGATTCGGAAATCCATCTGCGACATATACATGAACAGTCACGAAATAGGAAGTTTTCCGCATTCACATTTAGTAGATAATATGTGCAGTTAAGAATGTATATTTCAATGTATATTGTTTCTATACTAAGGTGAGGCAAGATGTGAATATGCAAGTAGGTACACTCTCGTACACAATGTTTTCTTCCCATCCAAGAGAGAAGCCAACAACGAATATTGGATTCTGTTAGCATAAACGTATTTGTATTTTGAAAAGGGTTAAAGCGAGGGATTGTTTTTATTTTATTATTATTAACTAGCTTTTGTCCACAGCTTCACCCGCGTGTAGGTTGGAAATTATCCCACGGGATAAGATTATATAATACTACCTGGATAAGAAGTATTCTTTGTCCTACCCCAGGTTATGGTCTACCAATGTGTCAAATTTCTTTCAAATCTGTTTAGCGTGAAAGCGTAACAAACAAACAAACTCATTTTCGCATTTATAATATTAAAGTTAGGATTAAAATTATTTTATAATTATTCAGAAATCCGCTGGATGCGGGAAGCACAGAACCAGTCCAAGTGGCGGTGCTTGGCGGAGGCCTGTGTCCAGCAGTGGACGCTTTCGGCTGAAATTATGAATTATTTATTTAGATATGCTCTGAAGATTTTTGTATTATTTAAGCATTGAAATCATAACTAAGCTTGATGGATGGGGTGCAAAATATATTTTCATGCTAAGAATAAATAAACCCGGAATAGATTAAATTTAATGATTATTTGTGATTATTGTATGTAAATTAGCTTCTTTTTATTACTCACTTTTTTGTAAATTTTATTAATTCATTTTATTAAATTATCATTAATAATCTTGCGCTAGCAGAACTAATTAAATTATTAACTTTGTGTGGGGTTTGGGTCACCAAGATACAGGCTGTGCCTAGTTTGGGACCCGCTGTTAAATGATATGAAAATTTTCTGTTGGTTAAAATTTCATGCATAATTGTATGTTTCTGAACTATAGGTGTAAGTTTAATAAAAAGAATTTGAATTTGAAAATGCAAGCTCACGATTTGCCATTGACAATACTCGGAGGACTATTCTGAAAGTCATTGGGGAAATGTTCTCGATTCGACATTTTCAGGTCGACACGCTAGACATATCGACATTGCCTGATGTTTGATAGAACATTGCTGCACAGTCCCCAAGAGATTTACAGAGATGTGACTCGGAACTGAAGCACTGAGGATATGTTATGTATCGGTGAATATCTACAGATGTAAAGTTTTGCGTACGTACTCGTACTAGTTGCATAAGCATAATCAGCAGGCCTCCTCTCTGTGAGAGAGAGTGGGACATAATCCACCACGCGGAACCAGTGTGGGTTGACTGGCATGTCATAGAACCAAAAATTCGGAGACTTGTGATATTGGCGGATGTCACAAGTCTTCGAATTTTTGGTTCTATGACATGCCAGTTTCATCACGGTTTATTTATGCACGTTACAACTCGTAATTCGCGGCCGTTACTACTGACCCACTGCTCTACTGCATAGCAATTCACAACCATTCGACAAGTTGTCGTAACGAAAATTACACATTTTCAATAACTGATTTACCTTGCCCCCGACAGCAGGTAGCTGTCGAAAGGATGGTGGTCGTATATTTGATTTAAACTGACAAAACTTAAGTGTTTTGGATTTGTGAACAGCCTTTAGAGGACTCCTTTGATAACATTCATTGGTGCTCGATTCGGCACGGAAGCGTATCGAACAATTGTGAATAGCTATGCTGGTTACTTACTCGTTGGGCAAAGTGCAATGCAATGTCGTTGAAAAGTAAGGGTCAATCAACTCAGCCTATCGCAGTCCACTGCTGGACATAGGCCTCTCCCAGGCTGCGCCACAATACCCTGTCCTCCGCCTTCCGTATCCAGTCTGACCCAGCCATCTTCTTAAGGTCGTCGGTCCATCTAGCTGGGGGGCGTCCCACACTACGCTTGCTGATACGCGGTCACCACTCCAGGACTCGTCTGCTCCATCGGCCATAGCTTGCAGAGTAAGCAAACTGAAGTGGCAGTGGGCTGGCCATGTTTGTCGAAGGACCGATGGCCGAAAGTAAGGGTATCATAGACAAATGATATATTTTTATCTATATACACCTTTACATTTTAACCTTGACAGCACGGTTGCCCGGTTGGCGCAGTTAGTTAAGCGATTGACTGCTGCGCTGCGTGTCGGGGGTTCGATTCCCACTCGGAACAAATATTTATATGACCTACAAGTAGTTGTTCCGGGTCTGGCTGTTTGTGTATGTGAATTTAAATGTTTGTAAACGTACCCACAATACAGGAGAAATTCCTAGTGTGGGGCAACGTTTTCTAAAAAAAGAATAAGAAAAGAAAGAATTTAACGTAAACGTCTGCCTGTCCTTTCGGAAATATAGGCGTAATGTCATGAATGTTTCTTTTAAGTATTTTTTTTGATACCAAGAAGTCCCAGTATAAGCAGTACCTTTGTACTTAAATTTTAATTATGTCATATAGCTTTGTATTTTACTGTGTGTACACAAATAATAAAATAAATAAGTCCTTTTTCCTCTAAATCCTTTCAACATGAATTCGCCTAGCTAGTGGGTACTACCTAAGTACAGTCGGTGACCAGCATTAGCCGACCCCTCTTACAAAGAAGAATAATGGAAATGGAGGGATCAGGTAATGCTGGTCATCGACTGTACGTACATACCCGAAATATTTGTAAGGCCTCCCTCCATGTTCATTTCCAAGTACATGAAGGTAAATAGCCAACGCACTATATTAACAATAAATTCATTTATTTAAGGTAAATTACACCCATTGCCAAACAAAAATTTATAGAAATAGACCATACAAACTATCCAAACAGATAAAAACCCAAAATACCACTGTTTTATTAAACCACACAATTTTTTGTCGAAATGTCCGCTATAAAAGCGAGAGCCAAATTTAAGCCGTTTTAACATCGGCCGTCCAACCACATAAATGGCTGACTTTTGAACGAGCACTTCATTTATTGGTAGAAAAATATTGTGAACATCATTGAGCCACAGTGTAAAAACTGAAGCTGCGTTGGCTCATCATCATCATCGTTTCAGCCGAAAGACGTCCACTGCTGGACATAGGCCTCTCCAAAGGGAGGGTTTGCCATAATCGCCACGCTTGAAGGTTGGCGATCGCAGTATGGTGTTAAAACACATAGAGCGTTGCGCATTCTATGGTATTAGTCGCCTTTTTTTTTTAAATAAAATACGTTGTCCCACACTAGGAATTTCTCCTGTATTGTGGGTGCGTTTACAAAAATTTAAACTCACATACACAAACAGCCACACCCGGAACAACTACTTGTAGGTCATACAAATATTTGTTCCGTGCGGGAATCGAACCCGCGACACGCAGCGCAGCAGTCAATCGCTTAACCACTGCGCCAACCGTGTCGCCAAACGACTTTACGACACCCACGGGAAGAGATAGGATGGTGCTATTCTTTACGTCCGGCACCACACTGCACCTTTACGCCTGGTACCACACGGCTGCGTTGGCTAAATTTACTCATAGAAAACTTTTCAGAAAATATTTCAGTCTCACAAAAACTATGCTGATAAATATGAGACGCTACTCGGAAAATACTCGGTTTAAGTAAAACGCAGCTGCAACATAACTACGTATTAAAAAATAAATCCTGTGTTTATTTTTATACGTTAGTAAAGAGTGTAAACAGAGAACCAAAGTTGTCGACATAGCCCACAGAATAAGCAAGCTGAAGTGGCAATGGGCCGGCCATATTAGCCGTAGAACCGATGACCGTTGGGGTAGACGTCTTCTTGAGTGGAGACCGCGAATCGGCAAACGTAAGGTAGGACGCCCTCAGGCTAGGTGGAGCGACGATCTTTGCAGGGTGGCTGGTGGAAGCTGGATGAGAGTTGCCGAGAATCGAGCTGAATGGCGTTCAATTGGAGAGGCCTATGTCCAGCAGTGGACTGCTATGGGCTGATGATGAAAGAGTGTAAATATTCCATTTCGTGAAAGAGAACGTAATTAGGAGGTATTCCACTACGAGCACTGATTTCAACGGTATTTGACCGAATGGCACCAAAGCTGACTAACCGCACTGAACAAAACAATATTTTGTTAAGTGCGGTTCAAATCAAAGTCAAAATCAAAAATATTTTTATTTCACATAAGCCTACATGGGCACTTATGAAACGTCAGAAGCTAGGTGCACGGTTCCAATTGGTCGTTTCCTATGGAGAAGAGCCGGCAAGAAACCCCACGGTTACTCTTTCAAAAGTACCAGGTACTTAACAAAATAGGTAATGGTCTACAGATCTACAGTGTATTAAGCCTACAACGTCCTCACATTAACAAAAAAACAATATAAAATATGATTAAAATAATAAAAGTTAGAACCTTGTTGAAATTAAAATTGTAGGTTCGAATTGTCCGGTGGAACAGTTTATTAATATTATTTTCATTCCACGAACGACACTTGCATACAGTTTGTAGTGATGGGGATGTATGCATTTTTTGTTCAGGACATTACTAACATATCGATACGGTCACTGTCGGACCATGCACACAATGAAACATTATATTAGTTCCGATGTTGTTTTTTTTTCTTGATGAACTCCGGATATGAGTCTGTTACTCTGTGTAGAAATAGGATACTCTCAGAAGTCCAATTTTTCGGTCAAATTTAATGGTCTATCATAGACTGTTTTTATTTCCTGTCTGTTGTTGGAATTGTCTCAAAAAGCGTTGATTTAGTATCGAAAAACGCGAGAACAAACAAGATTTACCACAAATTAATTATGATATAACCTCAAAGTCTACCAATCCAACAGAAAGTACGAAATAAAACTTTCCTGTGGCAACAACTATCAAAATAATAACACAACCTAACATTTTCAACACGTGCCTCACCTTTAAGGAATACTTTTTTTATTACAAGACTCAAACCATTATCGAAATCACAGCCACAAAGATATATAGAACATTTCAATCTACATACCTTCAAGACGCTAGATAAATATTCAGCAATTACTTAACTGTGGAATAAGAATTCAATGCGAGCAGCTTGAGCAACGAGCAACTGAAACAACGCGCATGCTGAGCAACAAGCAACAAGAGCAATAGTTGGAAACAAAGCTCGCGTTGTCGGCGAGCAATGAATTAAATCCACAACGCTGGTATTAAATGAAACGCTCTGCTTAAGTTTGGAACGGGGTATGTGGCATTGTGTGTTTGCTTGAATATAATATGTTGGTCGATCATCAACATGATTTTCAATAGTGTTGGATTAAAAGCTACGAACAATTTATACAGTGAATGACTTGCCGGTGGATCTCATTTTGTATTTAAGTAGTTACGTTACCTACTGTGATTTATTTACACAAAATAAATTACCTACTTAGTAACTGCTGTGTAACTGTTGTTTATTGCTATTCGAAGTAGTTTTTTATGCCTAACTTACTGAGTTTACCTCAATGGGTACTGCACTCATTTGGCTTTTTATATTTTATTCAATCCAGTCAGAAGGCCTAGCATCTCTCTCTTGTCTTCTTGGTCGCGTACTTCATTACAAAAGGTCGTGTCCCTGACAGGCTTTCGTGGCTTTATGCATCACATTCTTCCACTTCGTTCGGTTCTCGGCTTTTCTCAGGGCGGTCGCAACAGAGAGTCTAGTGAGGGCGGTTACTTGACCTGGCTAGCGGTTTGTCTGGTCGTGAGGTTTTTTTCCCATCTACCTTGCCCATCACCACCCACTTGTCAAGATTATCTGGTTCCTCGACGGGCAATGTGACTAAATTAACCGAGAGTTCTTTGGTAACAGATAGTGGATAGTCCCTTATGCGTAGTTGTTCGAGGATAGATTTGGTCTACCATAAATGCCCGTTAATGTGAGTGAAATTTAAATTAGAAATACTCGTTTCACATATAAAATCGAAAATGCTAATTGCATTTAAGATGCAGCTTAGCTGTTTCTTTTGGCTTCGAAACCGTTGTCGTCAAAACTTTGCCAACGACTGGATTGTTTGTTTTAATTTATTCACAACCTCGTGGCACATGCCCAGTTCTACTACTGAACAATAAAATGTTTCCTAGAGTAGGCCCACCGGGACAGACCACTAGTTGTGTCGACTTTCTACGAGGAGGCTCCTTCTTGGTTAGTCATGTTTCTGTTATGTATTGCAACCTACGTAATATTCATAACGGGAATAATACAGAAACAATCCCAACCTTTTATGAAGGCTGTTTTGTCGTCGTAAGGGTTTGAGACTATGAGAATGCTTGTGAACAAAAAAATAACAGATTGAAGGTGTAGTGAACGGCTGCGGCAGCACACGTAATTTTTTTCTGATTTTCATGGACAGCAGTCCAAGCAACCACTGCTAAATATAAGACCACCGTGTGGTAACTTACGCATTCGTTTCACTTTTATCGATGTACTAGCTGCGCCCCGCGGTTTCACACGCATAAGTCTCGACTCCGTGGGAATATCGGGATACAAAGCATAATTTGTCCCAACCCAGGTCATGATCTATCCATGTGCCAAATGCCAATCAAATCCGTTCAGCCTCTTTAGCGTGAAAGCGTAACAAACAAACAAACTAACTTTCACATTTATAATATTTGTTAGAATGTAGGTAAGACGTGCGAGAAAATATCATTGATTTCAGCTGCATTTAGTGACTCCGAGCACGATGTCTGAACTAGAATAATGTACTCGTAACATGTTTTTGCCTATTCTTTTTCCGTAGTCAATAGCAAACTCTCGAAGCAAGAGCGACCTGTTTAGCCATTTCGTATTTCATCACAGGCTTTTGTTCGTCAGGCATCATTCATCCGCGCGGAGTCATTAGTGGAATGTTTAAACGTTTTGTTTGCACCTTCTCTTAATAATCACGATATTGTATAGCTTTTCTCATTTTTCATACCGTTACTTGGACGAACTGTTTCACTGTTCAAGTTTCTGAGAGAAGACAGGAAAGTGATTTGGAGAAGTGTGTGCACTTAAAGCTTAATGTTAGTTTTTCTTGCTTAGAGTTACTTTTTAGGGCTCTGTACCTTAAAAGGAAAAAACGGAACCCTTCTAGGATCACTTGAGTCTGTCTGTCCGTCAGTCATAGCCAATTGCTCCGAATCTACTGGACCGATTAAGTTAAAATTTGGTACACATGTGAACTTTTGTGGCCCAAAAGCAAACGTGTAAATAAATGGATTTTAAATATGGGGGGCTCTTTTGGGGGCAAATTGGAAACATTAAAAAAGGTTTTTCAAGTGATACCATGTGACATATCAAAAGATAGGGCTTCTTTTAAGGATTTCAGATATAATTTTTTATAATTTAAAAAATAATACTTTTAGAAATATTTAAGAAAATAAATGAAAACTGACCATTAAACCTCTTATCTCCGAAACTACTGAGCCTAATATTTTGAAACAAATACAGAAAATAGTTCTTTACTTATAGATTACAGGAAAACCTATAAGCAGTTTATGATCTTAAAATTTATTTGCGGTATTTATTTTTTAAATATCGCGGCATTATGCTGAGATAGCATAGCATCGCACAAGTTTCGGTTGTTTTTGTTATATAATTATGTTTGTTTTAAATGCTATATTTGTATTTCTTGTGCGTGTCCCGAATATAATATTTTTTTTTCTTTCTTTCTTTAAAATAACATGGTAAATCACTCAATATTGGTACACCCAATATTGAGTGATTTACCATGTTATGTTAAAGAAAGAAAGAAAAAAAATTGCAAAATTACATTTGTAGTTGGAATATAGGGGGAACATGTTTCTCAACTACAATGTTTTTAAGCTTAGTGTTACTTAGGTTTCGTCATAATGAAAGGATGAATGAAAGGCGATTAACAAAACGTATTTACAAGGCAGATGTGAGTGGAAACGCCGGGAGTATATAATGAACTTATCGGTGATGTTCTTCAGAAGGGAAGGGGTGTTCTTTAGATGCGTAGTACTCGCAACAGGCGTGTATGACGAGATGTATGAACGAAAACGAAGCAAAAGGAGTATGTAAGGAGCGGAGCAAGTGGAGTTCTTTAGTTTCCGCTTACCCCCATGGGAAGCCCACGTGAGTTTATGTATAAATGTTTTTCTCTTATAAATTATAAGTTTTAAAATAGTAAGATTTAAACAAAGTTGGAAGAAAATACCCTGTTTATATACAAGGGAAATCACGAACATTGAATTAGACTGTCTCAATTAGCGGTTGTCAAGGAAAATGACATTATCTTGCTTGACTAATGGATTGCTGATCGTAGTCTGTTGTATTGATATAGGTTACAGTATTATATACCTACTGTTGAGGATTGTTTGTGAACGAAACGTTAGTTGTCAAGTTGATTTTTAATAAACATGAGTGACGGGGATTCTAAAAAGAACAACTCGAAGAAAAGGACATATTGTTTTACTGACCATATTCCTGAAAGCATCGAAGTGGTTATCTACCCACACCACTGGCACGCTTCTAAAGAATTTTGAGCCAATGGCGAGGAGGAGATTCAAGAATCAGTGTCTGATCGCATCGGAGTTAAGACGTCGCGGAACTGTACTCGATTCGATGTGCTCAGTTATTGTGGTGATTATAATTTGTAGTGATTGTGTCAATTTGTAATTTCAATTAACGCTGTGTATCTCACCCAGTGTGAGTTCATTGCATGAAACCCAACTTCTGCCCATATGATGATCGAATCTAACTGAGTTAATCCTGACGATCTTATATAATTAATGTACCTATAAAAATATTGTACTAGATTTTAAAAGAGTACCGGTGGAGTTTCTTGCCCATTCTTCTCCATACGAAACTACCTTTTGGAAGGGGCGACTAGAATCAATTCTATTTTTTTGTAAATATTGACGTTCAAAAGTGCCTTTTATGTGCCTATTTGAAATAAACAATTTGACTTTTGACTTCTTTGACTTTTGATCCGACATACATTATACATATAAAACATTTATTTTCACAACAGAAGTTATAAACTTAATCCTAAACTTTAACAGTAAGCACGAACAAGGAGCTAACTTAGTGTGTATACACAATATTATTGTTAAAACATTATTTTCACTTTTTATTTTGGTTAGTATTTTGTGTTTCACGAACTGTGTTCAAATGAACGTTATTCTTTCTTTGTTCCTTTTTATTTCCTTTTCCCGAGACACATCATTGGCCTCATCTAAGAAACCACTTATCATACTAAATAGGTACCTAATTTGGAATGCCCTTTCACACAATCCCACACTTGAGTTGCCACACACAATGATACGGGTAATCTATTTAGTTTAATAACGTATTCTATGGTATATGGCTCATTGAGTTTGATTATAATGATCTACATCTGTTGCTAGGCTACTGGTATTAAGGGTAGATTTACACTGATTGTCAACACCATTATAATAATGTAAACTACTGAACAAAAGCTTAAAATTAACGGTGAAAAGGGAATTCTTCTGCGATAATCATCAGCATCACGCTTTGCAATTAGCCCAGTAAGCGTATTTTGTTGTTATTAGCAGACCGGAGGACTCTACTGCCAATACCAAAAATATCATGACGTAATATTTTTTTGCAGATCCAGTCTTTAAAATGAATAAATCATCATATATTTCAGATTCATCATTACGATTACATCCATATTTGTTAGTACAACTGCGAGCTTACAAACTAGTGTTAGTAATAATTAATAGCAATTGGTAATCATAATTTATTAAAATAATATATAATTATTATTTAATTAAATACCAAATAATAATTATTTAATGAAACAATATATAATTATAATTTAATTAAATAATATCTTTAAAATTATAATAAAACTAGCGTTTTACCGCGGCTTCGCCCGAAGTTCTATGAAGTTTTCATAGAATTTGTGCTTTTAGTGTCGCGTCGCGCCGGTCCGTGAGAGCCTTTAAGTTCCATGTAACAGGCGGCGAGCCTATTCCTACCTACCTTTACTTATCTACTACAATATAAATGTATTTGACTACACCACTTTTGTGTTTGTGTTTTTGTTGTATTTTTATAATACCATTGCAATGTAAGATTTTTAGTAACCATATTTATCAGTAGATAAATCTCTGACTTTGACTTTGACTTTTGAGCCTAATGAACATAAAGCACTTATAAAGTGAAACACATCAAAGTTAACAAGACATGTTTTATTAAAGCTTACACCAATTTCCCAATTACATCTTAATAAAATTTCAGCCAACGATCGCAGAAACTCTCACAAATTTAATCACAGGTGCCATCTGCTAATGAAAATTAATTAGTGTCTATATTGGTCTTAATTGCTTTTCTTCTACAAAGATTGTTTAAGACTTTATTACGTAAAAGTCAAAGGAAGGCCCGGTAACTAATAATAACGGGCGCACGGATCTATTCGTTCGTGTGCCCACAGCCCAACACCCGAGCGCCTATACGTAGCATGCTGTAGCTGGGGCATGAACATTAAGTCACCTATAGCTACGGATAGCGACTCAGATGCGGTTGTGGGCACACGAACGAATTACTTTTCAACCCATACGCTGAGTTCTTGGCATCGAATGGGAAGCGACGCTTCTCAAGGTCAGTCTATGGATGGGTAATCGGACCATCCATGACATATGAGACCCCCAATTACATGTCGAGAAACAATGATTTATTCATAGTAGATTGCTGATAGTGTCATTATAATGCACTATCAGCAAACACGTAAACCCACACATAATCACACCCACGCTCACACAAACCCACCCCCACACACTACTATAGTGACACATACTCACAATTACACACTACGCAGAGCTACTAATTACTTTTCTTATTTTCGTCCATTACATATAGAGACCCCTCCATGCCACGGAAGGCATCTTAAACCGTTAGTCCCAGCAGTCATTTGTAGATCTTTGACAGTCGTTACACCCTAGTCACAAGCCTGAACACCTGACAACCAGTCTTGCCAAGTTGTTTCGAGTTACCCAGTAACTGGGTTATTGTGATCAGGGATTGTGTCGGTTAGTGTTATTGTGGTATCCGTCTCTGTTTGTTGCGGGAATAGTAGGCATCGGACGTTGGAACTGAGACGTATTGTGTCCGTTGTTGATGGACTACTACTTCTTGCTCAATAATAAGATCGAAGACGCGACTACTCTAGCTCGCTGTTCATTTTGTTTGCTCCGGACCGGCTGCGGTAGTCGCGCGCCTGTGCAGCTCCACCCATGCGTACCCATATTGCTCGATATGCTCCCACAACCCAGGCAATCTATCTGCTGAACGCCCTGATTGCTCAGAAGCCAGAAGTTGACATATTTAAGTATTAAATCTATGTTTAATGTTTGCATGAAATTTTTCAGTTAAATAATAAATAAATAACATTATTTGTTGTGTCTTAAACGGCTACATTTACAAATTTGAATGAATCAGCCCTAGTAAGTAATTAATAACACTTGTGTTGGGGTGTCTCGCTCCTTCCCATAATGGATAGTTAACAATATTGATACTTTATAAAAATTAAAATTAAGAAATGATTTGAACAAAGAAAAACAATGACGTTAAAGTAATTAGCAGCTCTGTGTAGTGTGTAATTGTGAGTATGTGTATGTGTGACTATAGTTGTATACGCGTGTGTGTTTGTGTGCGCGTGTGTGTGTTTGTGTGTGCGTGTGTGTGTTTATGTGTGAGTTTACGTTTTTAGTGATAGTGCCGTTATAATCGAAGTTGAAAAGTACCACTATGTAATCACAAGGTATAACATTATGATAAAGAAGATAAGTATTCAGTTAAATAATATGTTGTTGGCTTGCTACGCGCTGTGGTGTTTACATTAAGTGCAGCAAGCAATTGTTATATAAATAAATAAATAAGCAGTAACTCCATGGTGGTATTTAGTTGATTTGATTATGCAAAATGAATTGATTCTTACTTTCTGATAATGGCAACACTGTCAGTACCGACACTCAATGCTAAATATAAAACCGACAACCACCCTCAGATAGTTCCTTCTTCTTATATTTGCTGCGATAGCGATCAGACATAATTCCTTCCCTGTGAAACGCTCAATATTTGACCGTTATTAAATTCAAAGTACTGCTTTTTATTCACGCCGATAAAGAAAGAAAGAAAGAAAAATAATTTTAGTTGTCACAGAAAAAACGTGCGTACGAAAACATAATAAGTAATAATACCCGAAGGTTACACAAAACAGATCTAAGTACTATCACAAACAAACAAATAGCCAGAAGCTGCACGTCATGACTGTGACAAGAAGGCTTGCACTCAGCATGATGCTATGCTATGGGGGACCCACAGCACAGCGCTGATTTTAAGTGGTCATCGGAAAAAAAAAAAAATACGTAACTAACCTTAATTCCCTATTTATAATCTTATTTCCTACACTCTATGTAAAGTACTGGTATTGAGCTGCATTTGGTTTGACTGAAAGTCGACCTCAATATGATTTTGACCTTAATTCTGATTTTAATTTTGTTTTTATGTATGATTTTAATTCTATGTTTGCGATTTTATTTTGAATTAAACAAACAATTTTACTATGGATATTTATCTGAAATAAATGATTTGATTTGAATATAGTTGGGGGAAGGTAGGCAGATGATGATTACGTAAAAGTCAAAGCTATTGATTATGAAAGTTCGCGTGCTGTTTCGGAGCGAGAAGTTCGCGTGTGAAACGCAGCAGGCTTCTGCTGTAGGTGGCGTTTGAAACGCATTAGAAATAGTGTACTTTGTTCACATGGCTTCATAAGTGATGGTTAATAAAGACACATAAATGCGACGTGCAATTTTTACTTTCGAATGTTGTTATAACTTTACATCCTGTTCTTCATTTCTGTATACTTAAGTGTATAGAGAAATGAAGAACAGGATGTAAAGTTCACTCATCCTCAATAGAAAGGAGAGGATCCGTGACTAGACGGGTGTTGTATCTGGTGGGCAACTGCCCGACGATTGATAACGGGACGTTGTGTATACAAGGTGTTACAGGAGGATTGACATTCCTATAAACCACGTAAAGAGTATCATGTTTTTTTACCCGTATACAAAAAAAAAATCAAATCCAATGAATACTTTAGCCACAGGAAATTATTTTCCATTTTGTTATTTTTCAACATGATGTAGATCTGAGTCCGTTATAATAGGTTATAATTTATTTAACATTATGCATTAGTGGTGCTTAGGCACCACTAATGCGTAATGTTAAATAAAAAAGACACGTTTGTTGTATGGGAGCCCCCTTAAATATTTATTTTATTCTGTTTTTTAGTATTTGTTGTTATAGCGGCTTCTAAATACATCATCTGTGAAAATTTCAACTGACTAACTATCACGGTTCATGAGATACAGCCTGGTGACAGACGGACAGACGGCGAAGCCTCAGTAATAGGGTTCCCGTTTTACCCTTTGGGTACGGAACCCTAAAATGGTTATCCTTACTATAGCTCAAGATTAAATATATGTCAAATAGTAGTAAACAAAATAATACATATTGTCACATGTAGGTGAAAAAGCACGTTAAGCCGTTGGTCCTGGCTGACATTCGTGGATATTTGGCAGTCATTCCGGGTAGCCCGAAAGTCTGACAACCAGTCTTACCAAAGGGTATCGTATTACCCAGTAACTGGCTTGTGGAGGTCAGATAGACAATCGCTACATGTAAAATACGGGTGTTCAGCTGCCTCCGGTAAAACTGGAGGCTGACCCCAACATCGTTGGAAAAAGGCTGGCAGATGTAGAGGATATCACACGTAGGTGACAATATGTTTATAAACCTAGAGATTAACTACGATAATATATGCACGCCCCTCCAAAATGCAAAACATTTGAAAGAATTTGTACGCATGTGTGCGTAATCAGACGACCGTCAAACAAAAACAAATCACGGATTTGTTGCTCGACTAGTGGCGTCATTAATCGCTCCTCATTATTAAGCGCTATCCACACATTTCCGGGTACCCGGCCCTGCCGTGTTCCGTTAGGGATGGGGAAAAAATCGGTTACGTACAACTTGTATGAACTTGTTCACATAGCTTCGTGTCAGGCGCAACCGGATCAGTCCCGGAGCACGCTCGGACGCACGGACGCCCAGGCAGTGCTATCCGATTTTTATCTAGAGGTCACATACCCAAATACGCTTTGCCTGCTTGATAGTCTTCTTGGTGATCTGCTTCTTCTTCATATATCGCTATTGCAATCATTGCTAATTCTTCATTGCTATGGACATCGTGTTGTGTGCGTATCAGCTAAAGAAACAGATTACACTGATACCGATTTCCCTGATATGTGTGAACACGGGTGACGGATGGCACGTTCCTGACGGGAACACTGAAACGAACAACTCGGAACACGGATAACGCTGTCCCGGAAATGTGTGGATAGCTTTAGTATGGCACTGCACTGACGTACTCTATGAAAACGACACCTGCGTTTTCTTGCGCGATCGGCTAGTTATGATTAGTTGATCAACATTTCTGGTAATAAGTGAGATATTACGAGTACATAATTATACATACAAAATCCTTCGTAAGGATGTGACTACACACAATGAAACAGTTATTTGGAGGGGCGAGTCATAATATCGTAGTTTATCTCTACGTATTATGTGCAGAATTTACAGAATTACATTAACATTTTATCTCCATTCTGCGTATTTGTATTTCAAAAACCACTGCGTCGAATAAACCACTGTCGAATACTAGCCAACACGCTTCACAGTCTCAATGGACAGCAATTGTTCGAAAGTGAATGAGAATGTCCAACACCGAAGCCACAATTCAGTTTCGTGTAGGCTCGTAACAAAAGGTGTACTGAGCAGAAACGACCAAGCGTTCTGTAAATGCGTCGCACAAATTAGTTTGCGTTGAAACCGCTTCGTTTGTCCGCGCCCTTAATTCTGTCGCGATAACAGCTAAATACTAAGTAAAATATTTTTGTTCAAATTAAAAGTAGTTTGATCTTGATTTAATTGGGAGTTATGGCTTGTCGAGCGTGAACACAGGTCATTCGATTCAATGTTAAGTCATTGTATATCGAATAGCATGACGTCATAATAAGGTATGAATGGAGGTCACGGATTGAAATGTAGGTGTAGAAATTAATGTTTAAAAGCTCGTGCAGACTGGCGCGAAAACGCGGGCGTGACAGGCAGCGCGACGCAAATGGTGACACTTTTCAAGAAGTTTTCATGGAAAATGTGCTACTAGTATCGCGTCGCGCCTATCTGTGGGAGCCTTAAGTTGTATTTTTTTTTTTTTTTAACCGTTGCCCTACACTAGGAATTTCTCCTGTATCGTGGGCGCGTTCACAAACATTTTAATTCACATACACAAACAGCCAGACCCGAAACAACTACTTGTAGGTCATACAAATATTTGATCCGTGCGGGAATCGAACCCGCGACACGCAGCGCAGCAGTCAATCGCTTAACTAACTGCGCCAACCGTGCCGTCGATATTGAGTGCTGCATGCTGAAGTTGAAGATGTTACACGGGCAGTCTGTAAAAAAATCTTGTGTATGATTTATAATAGTATGACAGGTCTCGAAGTGTAAGGAACAGTTTCAAAGCAAAACTACATTTAGCTAAATAATAATCATAATCATAAATCTTTATTGATCGCAACATCATATTACTGGTACTAACAAATTTGGATTGCATAATATGGACTTTTTTGTCTGAAACGTTTGTTAAATAATTGTATGTAATTTCGATTTTAAATTCTTGTATTGTTTAAATAGTGTATGCCCAATGAGTAGTTTTTTGAGTTACGATAATCTAACATTAACCTAACACCTACTGTATCACCAAAAATCACACAATAAATACTTTGACTTTGACTTTGACTTTGAAATAAATGATTTTTATTTTATTTTATTACTAGTTAATAAAATGTACAATCTTAAATAGAGAAAGGTATCTGAGGTAAGAGTTACAGATCACCCGGCTCTCTTAGATAGGACAAGTTAATTTACAAAACAGTTAAGAGTCAAGTTTGGTAGGTCCAACTTCGAGAAAGAGGTCAATCGTCGAATCCGACTCGGCTGGGCAGCGTTCGGGAAGCTTCGCAATATCTTCTCGTCCCACATACCGCAGTGTCTGAAGACGAAAGTCTTTGACCAGTGCGTGTTGCCAGTGATGACCTATGGCACTGAAACGTGGTCGCTCACAATGGGCCTTATCAGAAGTTTAAAAGTCACCCAAACGGCAATGGAGAGGGCTATGCTTGGAGTTTCCCTGCGTGATCGAACCATAAATGAAGAGATCCG
The DNA here is from genome assembly GCA_948098905.1 of Tiliacea aurago. Lineage (NCBI taxonomy): Eukaryota > Metazoa > Arthropoda > Insecta > Lepidoptera > Noctuidae > Tiliacea > Tiliacea aurago. The sequence goes on from OX402582.1 coordinate 24,993,644, forward strand.
CAGGTGAACCAAGGTAACCGAAATAGCCCAAAGAATTGCCAAACTTAAGTGGCAGTGGGCAGGGCACATTGCTCGCAGAACTGATGGCCGATGGAGTCAAAAGTTTCTGGAGTGGCGACCGCGTACCGGAAGACGTAGCGTTGGAAGGCATCCTACAAGGTGGACCGATGACCCTGTGAAGGCCGCAGGTATCCGCTGGATGCGGGGAGCACAGAACCGGTTGAAGTGGCTTGGGGGAGGCCTATGTCCAGCAGTGGACGTCTTTCGGCAAAAACATGTCAGTCAAGATACTATAGGGATAATAAAAGACAATGGAAATTGCAATTAAGTGTAAGCAGAACCTATAAAACCAAACGATATTGTTAAAAATGTACATGTTGTTGATAATCATGAAATAATGATTTATTGATATGCTCTCAAAAAGTTGACTCGGCTTATTGTGGAACGAAAATAACTGAAAGTCAGCATCTTCGGAACAAGAAAACAAGTGACGATCAATGCAACTGGCCTGAACATAAGATAAATGGCCATCGCCTTGACTTTTGCGATAAAAATACCAAAACTCATTTTCTACCATTTTTAATGGCATCAGATTAATCTGAATTTGTGATTAAAAAATAATTAAAGGCGGTAGGAAAAATAAAAGCAGCAAAGGATAATATTATGTAGAAAGTAGCAGCTTAATTATCAGTTGTTAGCTTGGTTTTAATTTAAACTTTTTTTATCGAGTTTTTCATTTGGTAACTGAATTTACCAACAATAGAGGGGATCTTGGAATTGTCCGTATGGTGCCGGACGTAAAGAATAGCACCTCCCTATTTCTTCCCGCGGGTGTCGTAAAAGGCGACTAAGGGACTTACTAGAGAATGGGCAGCAGCGTTCTCTATGCATTTTAACACCGTACTGCAATCGCCAACCCACCTACCAAGCGTGGCGATAATGGCAACCCCCCCTCCTTTTGGGGGAGGCCTATTTCCAGCAGTGGACGTCTTTCGGCTGGAATGATGATGATGAGAGGGGATCTCTGGCGTTAATGGTCACTGTTCTAACACTTTTAGCCTGTAATAACAGTAAATGGTACCAATCCCAAATAACTTGTTTTATATTAATAATATTATACTGTATAGAAAGAAAGAAAGAAAAATATTTTATTTGGGACACGCACAAGAAATACAAATATAGCACTTAAAACTAACTTACAATAACAACAACCAAAACTTGTGCGATGCCAAAAAGGTCCCTATCTCAGCATAATGCCGCGATATTTAAAAAATAAATACCGCAGCGCTGGTATTCTGCTAGGGGTAGTTACTATGGTGATTGAGTAAACTAAATAAAAAAAATACATCAATTTTGTTGATTTAGATTTAAAAATAATATTTAATCGCTGCCAAGTTATTTTTTTAGTGGCAAATAGTTAGTCGCCCTTTAAGTTGTTAGTCGCCTGAAAAATAATTACTTAGCCATCCAAAAATAACTGACAAATCACGATCGAAAATTGAATCAAATCATATTGACAAGCATGACAATCTTAAGACGTAGACGATGTAATAAAACGCTATAGCGCTGAACATCGCTGAATACGGCTGAATGCCGCTTTAACTCAATACACAGCCTATCACCAAAAGGCAACGTCTTAAAATTGACTTTGCCACCGTAACAAGAATCGAATAAGTTTACACAAGCGTTCCAAGTAAATGAGATTCATCCGCGAACATTTTAACACGATAAAGTCACGGTAAATATGTTTCCAATATTTTCCTTGATGGAAACAAAGTGAAGAGTGTTGAGTAAGTTCAGTTTGTGTGTATTAGTTTTTGAGATGTTTATTTAATGTAAATGTTGGTTCAATCTGTAGGAATGATATTTTTATGTGTCAGTTTTCCGTTTTTTTTGTCGCCTTGGCACAATCTATGCAAAAATATACGACCAGCTTAATGCTGTGATAAAACATTCTAATCACGTATATATAAACGTTCCAAAACTTTTTGATAAAACTGTAAACAAACCAGTTCAGGTCAAAATTTTTTTTTTTCTTACGCAATTACTCACTGAAGTAACACATTCATGTGTATTTAGAAGGTTTTAACTTCATATCTCACTTCATAAAATTTATTTAAAAATCGTCGACGGCTATGTAAATAACCTCCAAATCCAAAATTGCAATAAATTAACCTAAAGAAAAGACAACAAGTAATTTATCATACGTCATAAAAATCACTCCTCTTAGGAATTTGCCTGCGAAACGCACATGATTGGACGACTTAGTCAAACTCAAAGTCAAATTGTTTATTTCAAATAGGCACATAATAAGGCACTTTTGAACTTCAATATTTACAAAAAAATTAAATTGATTCTAGTCGCCCCTCCCAAAAGGTAGTTTCGTATGGAGAAGAATGGGCAAGAAACTCCACCGTTACGCAACCGTTAGCGAACTAGGCGGGCATTAGAAAATCATAGAGTCAATTACTTCCACATGCGAACAAAAAAAGAGAGTGTACCAATGCGCTGGAACCTCAGAACAATAACATTGTTCTGAAGCTGGTACCAAAATAAAACAATGTAAGAGCGCCAAACCAAATCAAAATAGTTTAAAAATAAATTAAGCTATGGTATCAAAAATATTTTCAGCCAGAGTTTTCAGTTACTTAATACACAGATTTTGAATGCAATTCTGCAATGAAAATTTAATTACTTACTTTAATTATATAAAATAAAAAATATAGTAGGTGAAACTAACATATTTTCGATGAAAAATTAAATTACTTAGGATATTAGAATTACAGAAAAAAATATAAAATGTAGGGGTCTTTTCGGAATTAAATTCTGTCAAGGAAATTTAACCCAATTGCGTTTTCCTTCAGTCAGAGTATAATTAAATAGTCAAAAAACATACTTACAAAAATTTTAACCATACATGCTGTAATAGTGAAATAAATGGTTATGAAAAAGCCCCCAATTTGTATTGTTATCGCCTTAATTAAACTGTGCATTTTTATGTGACTAAAGCTAAATTCCAGAGCCAATTAGTTTAATTACCTAGTTATACAAAATCATATTATGCGTACCTTTAATAACGATATGTCACAGAAAAGTTACAAAGACATACAAAACTTGTACCACCCCACCACATTCGCTACAACGGAACTCAAACAGATTACTTGACACGAGATGCGCGTCTGAACTAGACGTTACTCTTATCGTCAACCGTAGTCGTCTCGTGTGAGGTGGCTCTTAGTATCTCAGGTGAAGGTTACCGCCGTAATATTGTGTCGCACGTATTCGAACCTGCCCAAATTGGTGTGATACGGTTAATAGAATGTCTGGTATGAAAATCGAAGATGATGTTTATGTTAAAGATATTGAATATTGAAGAAAACGTAGATTTTTCGTATATTTTAGAGAGCGTGTTTATTTTGTAGAAGAGAGCCAGATAGTAGATGATTGAACAAAGTTTTACTGGTCTTTACGAAACTCAAGAGCATGTCTATTATGCAAGCAGGCATATTATAAGTTGGGGGATCACATCGCTGATAAACATGCTTGGCTCAATGCTGGTCCTGCTCCACAACCACAACTAATTGATTAACATTTGAAAATACTTGTAACTTTTCATTGTATAAACTCAATCTCCTTTTTAACCGACTTCCAAAAAGGAGGAGGTTCTCAATTCGGCAGTTTTTTTTTTTGTATGTTTGTTGCGCGATTACTCCGTCAATTATGAACCGATTTTGAAAATTCTTTTTTTGTTTGAAAGGGTATACTCCCGAGGTAGTCCCATTGCCACCAAATCAGAATCTGTTGAGGGAATCCCATGGAAATCGAGGGAAACCCTCAAATTTTATATGCAAACCTATAGCGATTAGGGTATTTTCTATAGTAACTCGTGCATTTACTCTCCGAAAGCACCATTTGGTGAAGTGGAATGGAACTGATGATGAAGACCACAGATGGCCACCGGAACAATTTAAAAATGATTACCTATTTAACGGGTTGCGATTAAGCAATTTATACTCGTTACTATGCATATGGTGAGTGGCAGTCCTCCTGGTTCTTACCAGGAGAACTCCTCAACAATCAACGTCCCAGCATCGGGAAAAGCAATATTTTGTAAAAAGTGATGAGCAGTTAACATTAGGCTATTGTAACTTAGATAAATTCAAAACTGACCCACTAAAAAGTGAAAAATAAAAAACTTTTTACAAATAAATATAAACCGACTACCAAAAATAACACTACAAAGTGAAAAATAACTTTAATTTCGGAAGGCGGTGGCAAAAAACTCAAATACAGATCCAAAGACACCGACTTCCGAAATTAAAGTTATTTTTCACTTTGTAGTGTTATTTTTGGTAGTCGGTTATTATTTTTTTATTATATAATTGCTTAGCAAAGGTGTGAGTACTATGTACAATAGACTTACCATTTACCGAGTAACATGTCTTTCATTGACTTAAATGTGCCCTGGCGGCTGAGAGTATCTCATGCTCACTCAGATGTCTCACTGATGGTGGCGCGAGTGTTGGATAATTTAGCTTCATTCAAAATGGTGGAGCTGAATGGTGCTAATCCATGCGTCATGTTCGTGAACGGGTGCTGTCAGTTGGGACTGGTCATCTCTTAGCTGGCGCTTCACAAGACTCCATACTGAGTCCGATATTTTTATCGCGTTTGTTAATGACCTTATACAACACATGAGTAGAAAAGCTGCTGGATCTATCCAGCTTATGGTGTTTGCCGACGATACCAATGCAGTTGTTTCGGCTGGCAACATACGCGATCTTAATTCCATAGTTAATCAAACCTTAGATATCTTCTACAGCTGGTTTGCTGTTAACGGTCTTGAAGTCAATGCCAGTAAAACGAATGTAATGCTTTCTCGTTCTATTTCCAGAACCGAACAGATAGCATTAACTGCGTCATAAATGGAGAAACAGTGAACGTAGTCCCAGTGGTTAAGTTTCTGGGAGTTCATATTATTGATAGCCAGTTAAAGTGGAAACAAGAGCTAACACACCTGGAGAAAGCAATCAGCTCTGCCTGCTACGTACTAAGAAGTCTAAGAAACGAGGTAACCATAAAAAAAATAAAAATGATCTATTACGCATTAGTTGAGTCGAAACTGAGATACAGCATACTTTTCTGGGGAGGAAGTTATAATTACAATACTCAAAAATCTTTGGTAATTCAGAAAAGAGCAGTCAGAACCATAGCCAGAATTCAACACCAAGAATCATGCAAGCCACATTTTAATGACTTAAATATATTGACAGTCCCAAGCTTGTACCTACATTTTGGTCTTACTTAGTCACTTATCAAAATATATCTTTGAATATGAGACTGAAGATGAAAGGAAATTAAGAGAGTACAAGAAGAAAAGATCTCCAGATGAAGCGTCTCACCTGAACGTTGTAAAGCTTAGCGCCTACCACGAGTCATTAAAAATGTTCAATAAACTGCCGACAGAATTAAAAAGTCTAGTATAAACAAGTGGGTTTCAGACTAAGCTTAAACGGTTCTTGTTAAATAAGTGTCTATATTCCATTGATGAATTATAAATTAATACATTTTTTTTTTTTCTTGATTATGATATGATAATTACTCGCTTCATATTTCTAACTGACCGACTTCTTATTGACAATTCAAAAGTGCCTGTAAATGGTTTAAATAAATGCTTTGAGGTTGAGTTTGAGTTTTTGTCACTTACTTTGTATGTTTTGATAGAAATGCCAAAATCTCTCACCCTTAGCAGTACCTACCTTCAAACTTGATGGCGGCTCTGAAGTGCGCTACTAGCGCTGCGTAGTACCCCAGCCCTCACCCTGCTGACACATGAATTCGTTACTGTGCAACAACTCGCCTCATGTTCCGAGCCACCATAAAGTTTGAATCGGGCTGTACCCAATACAAGGTCTAGACAAAAAGAGACACAAAATTAAGTGGAACTGCTAATGCAAGATAAATACACAGATAGAAGCCAGCATTTTACATAATGCATCATTATTTTTTATAATTTGACACGTCATGTGTAGACCATGACCTGGCGGCCTGGGTTAGAATATAGAATACTTTTTATCCTGATATTCTTACGGGTTTGAGACTTAAGCGGGTGCAACCATGGGGCGCAGTTAGTATAATATAATTCATTAATTAATATTAATATAAATAATTAATCACACTAATATTATAAAGGCGAAAGTTTGTGAGTGTTTTTGTTACTTCTTCATGCTCATACGGCTGGACCAATTTCGATAAAATCTTGTATGGAGGTAGCTGACACCCTGGATTAACATAAAGGCTACTTTTTATCTTGATATTCTCACGGGATCGAGACTTACGCGGTTGAAACCGCGGGGCTCAGCTAGTAATATTATAAATGCAAAAGTGAGTTTGTTTGTTACGCTTTCACGCTAAAACGGCTGAACGTATTTGGATGAAATTTGGCACATGGGTAGACCATGACCTGGGTTAGGACATAGGATACTTTTTTATCTTGGTAGTACGTCGCTGCGGTATAATTTCTGACCTCCACGCGGGCGAAGCCATGGGCAAAAGCAAGTAATAAATATAAAATGTAAAAGTCAAAGTCAAATTATTTAATAGGCACTTCAAATAGGCACTTAAGAGGCACTTTTGAACGTCCAAATATACAAAAAAAATTAATTGATTCTACTTGCTCCTTCCAAAAGGTAGTTTCGTATGGAGAAGAATGGGCAAGAAACTTCACCGTTACTCTTTTAAAAATGTTTTACAATAGTAGATAATGTAGCAGCTGTAGAGATCTTTACGAATATCCTTGTCCGGAAACGTACTAACCACTCAATTCCCGTCACTAAAAACGTTAAAATCACACACACAAACATAGACAAACATTATTTTTATCTTTTTATTTTGTTATTTGTATTTTATTATTGTTGTGTATTATTCTTTCTTTCTTTCAAAACCTAATCATATCTTACCTAAGCGACAATCAATCTATACTAGTAGTCGAGTGGGTAATCATCGAAACTACTGATCTGATTTTGAAAATTATTTTACTATTGCGAAGCTACATTATCCCCGATTGTCATATGATATGTTTCATGTTAAAACGAGACACTTCTCGTGTACTCAGTAGCGAGTAGAAGGTATACCCGAATCTCTTTAGCGTGGCAATAGCGGTCATTGCCCTTTCCCTTATATCTCTCGGTAGGAACCCAAACAAAAAGCTATGTATAGTTTTTCGTTATACGAACGTGTTGAAGATCACGATTCAGGATTATAACGGACTTTATTTCAGTTTTAGAAATAAATAATTTTATAAAATGTAGGTGGGTCAATGACCGCTAATGCCACGCTAAAGCGATTCGGGTATATAGTGTTTAATATTAAAAAAAAAAAAAAAAAATATTCGAGGTATTTTTTTAGAGATTGAGACAGATTAGAACGCGTACGTTCTTAAAAATATGGGAATTTCCCCTCAGACCCATTACTGACAGCAAGCATCGTTGCTACATTTAAGTTTTGGATGATATTATGGACTCGGTATAACTAATTGCAGACAGCTGTGCTGCTGGGGAGTTTGTTGCGCCACTTCTTCTTCCCAGCTAAAGCACTAGCAAGTAGTGAAGGGCGGGCGTTTTTGGGGGACTGTCTTAAGTAATTTTTGACGTTCGAAAAGTGCTGATTCTCAGCCTAGTTTGAATAAATGACTTTTGATTTAGATTTTACAGGCATCTTGGACATTCCAACTTTGTGTCCAATGTGGACAACGCAACTGCAATGCTTCGTGGATTCCAAATGTGCAAGTGACCACTTCCTATCGGGAGGGCCTACTGCAGTGCTATTCTGTAACCATCTCAGCGTGAAAACTTAGATGAAGTTAGCGTGGACTGAACTGTCAGTGTAATCCCACCTGATGCTAGCGATGGCCCAAGGATTACATTAACAATCATGATCGAGATTTGGAACAGAAACTAGAATTTTGATTTTTTACATTAAATTGAGTTTGACGTTTTGCTATTTTATTTAAAACCCCCTTAAATAATAATGTTAACACATAAATACTAGCTTTAAAATAATATATAATGATCAATAGAATTAGCATAAAAACATTATTAATCTCGATTATGATTGTAAAAATGTAATCCTTGGTCAATCCCTAGCATCAGTGGAATGACACTGACAGCTCACGCAAGAATTCACAGTGCGATTTTTACAGAAACGACATGCTGTTTAATAACTAAATACTTAGATACAATACTTTTTGTGTAAAGTTTCAATGTAATTACAAGTCGTATCATCATTACAGCCTTAAAAATAAAGTACGTTTCAAATTACTGCTCTTACAGCTCCTAAACCAGCTCGTTTAGTCCGTAGAGATTATTTTCGATTAAATATTTTATACCACGTCGCAAAGTTCCTAAAAGCTTATTTTCTGGATCACTGGACAAAATAATGCTTAAAGATTGGGTCCATCGATATGACATAAAAGCGAGATTCGTTTTAGGTCAGGAGTTCATGGCATTAAGGGCAAGCGAATGATAATTGCAATGCTTGTAAAAGGCTGCTAAGTCATAAGTACAAAAATAACATAACACCAACATTGTATACTTAGTTCGCAATAAACGTTTTGACTTTGACACTGAGAGTTTATTCAATGTTAAAAGCCTGTATCGGTAGACTGATTGAATTCTTCATTATGCAATCACAGTCCACTGCTTGAGAGGGCTGATATAAGCCTTTTACATTTTCTCCCAGCAGATCTAGAATGACGGGAGGAGGTTGACATCTATGATAAAAACAACATTACGCCCTGTTTTTAGGATTAGAATGATAGATCACTATCTAATCCTTCTAAGAGTCAGTATTTAAGTTTAGAGTTGGCAAGCCTCTGTCCTGTGGTGGGAAAAACATACTTATATAATTACTAGTTTTGCCCGCGGCTAGGCTCGCGTTAATTTAGAATTTGTCAATCATTTCGGGTTTTTGAAATTTAAAGTGCTATTAAATACATCCCTACATCCCTAACTCAATCATGATTCGAAAGACACGTGGCGCCATCTATTATCATAAGACCGTTATTGCTGTTTTCCTCGGGAACAGTACTTTTTATCGGGATAAAAAGTACTCTATGTCCGTTTCTGTACATCTGATAACGTGTAAGCAAAATTTCAGGATGAACGGTTCAGTGGTTTAGGCGTGAAAAGGTAACAAACAAACAAACTTACTTTTACATTTATAATATTAGTTATGATATAAATAAAAAATGTATGCTGTTCGTTGGTAAGCACATTACTTGAGAACAGCTAGACGGATTTTGTTATATCCTTTTTGCTTTAATTGTCCGTTTATAGTTTGAAAAGTTACCCAAAAAATTGGAAAATTCGGAAAAATCTTGTTTCTATGTAATTTTTGTATGAACTCGAAAACACAGGACTACATCTGTCGAATCAATTAGCAATAAATAAACAAAAATCGAGATTTAAACCTAAGAAACCTTAATTATTTTATTTCTTCACCTTACCGGGACAAGGACGGAATTTTTATATTTTATTTGTAACTCAGTAGGTTTTGACCTTATAAAAACTTATTCATGACGTGATTTATTTTCCCCATTTAAAACTTCAAGTAACGATAAGTCTTTCTTTTGTAAACTACCGACTATTACAGGCATAACCTAGAACTTTCCTTAGGATGTGAAACCTTTCTCCTCCGGTACTATAATCCTCAGTATGCTCGTTACTCGTTATCACGCCCTAAATTATTGCTGTACTTAGTTTAGAAATCTTCGGGGGGTACGAACTAGGCTTTTTTTATTTTTGCTCTTTAGTTTTATGTTTACAAAGTGGTTAAACCTCTAAAAGCCAGAGGTATTTCACATAGATTAACCTACTCAATTAATATGGCAACTCAGACCAAGACCATTTTTAGCTAAATAGATGGGGATGGGTTTTAATTACATTTTGATTTTAGCTATATAATTTTTGCTGTGCCCTGACAGGGTCTACAACGGATCTTAGCTGTAAGCCTTTTGTTAACACCTTTTTTTACCTTGTGGAACGCACTTAAATGAATATGAATATGAATATGATATACTCTTAACCACCATAGGTCTAAAAATGGGAAAATTACCTTTTTTTAAACTTTTTAAAGGATTCAGGTTTACATTATAATATCTATTTAGTTTTTTTTAATCATACAACATGCCGCTACAGTGGTGATATTAATTTAACACACGAGTTGGGCTAGTGACCAGTAATCATAAAAAATATAATAATATAAAATAATTTATACATCGAAAATTTAAAATTTTCAAACAAACTAAATAATAATGCTCTCTCTTTCCTTCAATTTGCCCACTCTTTGCACGTCATTCGTTTTAATTTCATTGATGCGTTGTGATCCGATCCCGGGAAATTACAGGTTGAGTTTGGGCTATTTTAGAAAGTTGTTAATAAAACAATAAATAATAACGTATAATAAAATTAAAATAATTTCATAAAAATAAAACGATAAACCGTATAGATGTTTTAAATTAATGTCGCCAGTCAAGCGGCACGCTGTGTAGATAGCTAGCACATAGATATAGCACTATTTTTTTGTCTTATATGTATTACTACGGGGACTATAATAGATTAAGATTTGAAAATTCCTTAGAAGGTGCAAACATAAGGGTTTACGAGTTTACTATAAAATCATCACACATGCATTAAATTAACCAGCCCTCTTACATAAATCTTGAACATCTAAGTTACCCCTCATTCCTTCAAACCCACTTAGATTCGACTAAGTTCTATAACAGCCAGCTCATCGATTTCAAAATATCTCGTCTAGACTCTAGGTATCCCTCGACCTACAAATTAAATCAAGTAAATCAAGTATGTCTAGGTATACTACGAATCTAGTAGAAATCTATTTTAGTCCCATCTTCGGCCGTATCTGTAGAAACAGTAACAAGACGGACGGTTTCGTTCGTGGGTCGTTATAAATGAAGATTGTATGAGATCGTATGCCAATAAAAAACGTAGTGTGTACGTAGTGTCTAATCAATAAAAGTATTCTTTGTATGGCATTATTGATTTACAACAAGTTGCCTGATGATGTCAAAAATGTACCTGTTTATCAATTCAAGTCGAAGCTGCACAAATTCTGAATAAATGTTATTATAGTGTCAAGGAGTACTTACAGGATAAAAATATAGATAGCTTTATAAAGTAAGAGTAATTTATTGACACTGAATATTATGACAATACAAATAGTGTGACATGATTTAATAATTTAAATCGACATCTGTATAATTATATTTTAATTTGGACCATTATTTTAATTTTCATTTAGTTTATTTGATTGTTAAGTGATGATGAGACATGTATAATTCATCTGACAATTTTAATTTTAATTTTTAAACCGACTTTTGCAGTATTCTGAATTTATTTTATTATTGTTTTATTTCTTTTATTTGATTTTTTTTTTTTGAGTATAATGATTTTGTAATGTTATTTTAATAATTATTTAATTATATAGCCAATAATATAAATATATTATTTGCACACCTTGTCAGGTAATGATACAGTGTACTTTATATTTATTTGTAACATCTGTTTAAGCATGCACCTGTATTAAGCAAATAAATAATTTGAATTGATTTGATTTGCACTACGTGTTCTAGAGGCATACAAAATCTTGCTCGGAAAATGTCTTCAGTCGTAACACAGTATGTGTCGACAGACACTATGTAAGAAATTAGGAACTGCATTTTTTATTGCATATTTAGAGAAGAGATCTTATAGTTCCTAACACGGTTTATTTGATTTGTTATACTACTTGCAAGAAAATATTTTTTGGAAATTTAAAAGATATTTTATTCATAAATGCTATGAATTATCTAAATACCAGTACAGAAATGATTATGACACTTAAATACGGGTCCTTTGATAACTTTGGAGTTTTTATATTAGCGTGCTTCTTCTTCTTATTTCAAGTTTTCAGTACCTGCTAAATTGCTCCAGGTTAAAAAACTCCTAGTTTTTTTTTATTACAAAGCGGGGGGCCAGATGAAATCACACAATAAATTATATTAGTGTAAAAAGCGCACTGCAACCAATGCTAATATAAAAAAGACAAAAGACTACTTGCAGTGACAAGGTCAAGCAAGATCAAGACTCGCAAACTAACATAGAAAACATAACTTTACCCAACACTTTCATACAACGGCCAAAGTATGCGGCATCTTAACCCTCACATACCACGAGGGTTGGCAGACATCTTGAAGTTTAAATCCATTTCAGTTATGTGGTATATGCTCAGGTAAGCAGCTTTCCCTTTGTGTCCAGGATCAAAGGATCTACCTGGGTCGGTGCGGATTAATACGACGTATTCAATAGTATATGCGAGGTAGATGTGGCTGGATGGGGCATGGAAAAATGTTTGATTATAATTGATGAGTTAAAAATCTTTGAGCTTCGTTCAAACTTTTTATAAAACTCTAGTGACCTAACCATGCTTTGCAAGGATGCAATCTACTATTGTAGCGTAGCGTACCTAGTATATTTAAGTTAAATATAAATGTATTATACATAATTTAATTTAATCATTTAATTCAAGTAACAAGACTTATAGTGTTAGTAACAAAATACTTACAAACTATGTTAGTAAAACATTAACACAGAAACAATTTGTGACATCACTGCTGCAAGTTGACAGGCCCCGCCGATACCTTGCAGCAGTGACTCACATACGCACAATCTAGCCTACTTGCTACCATAGACAGGATGCTGTTGATGCCGCCCCGCACCCTACTAACCAGGGATGCGCACCGCTTCTGCATCACAGTGTAGAAGCAGTCAACGCGAGCTTCAGCAAACATCCCTGATGCGCTGCAGTATCGAGGCAATCCCATCAGTACCCTGAATGCGTTATTGTATTGAACGCGAAGGGCGCCGTATGATTTCTGAGTATAATGAGCCCGGGATCCATTCTTTTCGCATAATGTTCTTTGTCCTAATATACTTCGGCATAACGATTTTGGCACAATTTGTTTTGGCATAATAATACTTCGGCATAATTTTTTTAGACATACATTTTATGTTGGCATAATCATCTTAAAGACTAATTTGTTTTGGCATAAATTTGATTCGCATAACGTTAGTAGGCCTAATGACTATTAGTATAACGTTAGTAGGCCTAATGACTATTAGCATAATAATATTTAGGCATACAATTAATATAAATAACAAAAACAATTTTCATGCAAATGATTTATTATACATAACATTATGTAACTTAAACGATTTTTCAATCGCGAGATAACTTTTACCTGAAGAATATATTAGATGTTATGACAGTTTTTGTATAAAAAAATATGTCAATCAGTTAACTTCTATTATGAGAAATAAATATGGCGGTTATTCCTCAGATAGAAGTTAACTGATTGAAACAGTGGTCCTTAATTATGTATAAATATTTATTTTAGGTGTATATTTTTAGCAATTGCTTGTAAATATGCTTGTTTTAAAGTATACTCATCTTTTTTACTAATAATTTTTTCAATTCTTTTGGTTTTGTCCGTGTATTTTTTCTTTTTTTTTGGTATAAGATATGTTCCGACATCCAGTTTATCTAATTCAATGGTTTGATGTTTTATTTCTTGAACGATCTTTTTTGCCAAAAAATAAAATCCAGGATGGTGTTTTCCCACAAAATGTGCAAATCTATTGTGCCATGCCTCTGCATGATTTTGTGTCCGAAGTATATTTTCCTTTTCTAGTAGATACGTACTCCAGACTTTGGGTGGAAATGGTGGTGGCGAACTTGTAGTACCCCATACATAATTCTGATCATGCCAATTTGCTATAGTCTGTAACAATTAAATAATATTGTTGGTTAAAAATTTAATATGCTGTGCAACAAAAGTTAGTGACAGAACCAAATTGCTGCAAAACTGACTCCACGTAGTCTTGTTTGTCCTACCCCTAGAGTGTAATTGAAAATCGCGTAGGCGCGTGGGGCCGCCGGAGGCCCGCAGCGCCGGAGCCGCGACAGAAACCCTGCCTGCTGCATGCTGCATGCTTGCTTGCATGCTTGCTTGCATGCTGTATGCAAATTTATGCTTTAGGATATTATGCTTAAAAAAGTTATGCTTTAGAACTTTATGCTTTAGAATATTATGCTTAATCATTATTATGGTTAGAGAAATTATGCTTAAAAAATTATGCGTAAGCTGTTATGCGTATTTATATTATGCGAAAATATAATTATGCCAAACAAAATTATGCTAAGTTATATTAGGTCTTAAAATTTTATGCAAATGGATAGGGAACCAATGAGCCCACAGGTAACAAAACAGGTAACATATAAACACTCCGGTATGAATTTTTTAAATTAAAATCTATTGTTTGGCAATATAGATACAGATGTTATGTGTACTCTATTTCGACATCGATTTCTCGTAAACCACCCACAACGTTTAAAATATAATCCTTGTCACTTCTAGTGGCCATTCATCTGTAATCTAATACGACCCACAATCTACAGAGATCGGATTATGACACTTAAATACGGGTCCTTTGATAACCGCAGCTGTTTCGCTATCAGAATTAATATTGGAGTTTTTATGTTAGCGTGCTCATATTTCATGTTCATATTGAGTTCTATTTCTTTTATTATTTATTAATTCTATATCATGTCTGTAGTAAATTGACTTTTTACCCGACTGCTTCAGAAGGAGGGTTATGTTTTTCGAGTGTATGTATGTATGCCCATTTCTTTGACACGCTCTATAGGCTAAACGGCTTGATGGATTTCAACATATGAGGTATCCTTAGATTCGTTTTAATTGCGGGAGTGACATAGGCTATAAAATTTTACTATGGCATTTGCGAATCAAAAAAGAGAGGGAGATTTTATTAATATGGGTATCAAATAAAAGCTCGTAAATAGCAAATTCCAAATATATATATTTTAAGTAAGTAAGTAAGTCTTTATAACACTTTTAAGCTACTATTTTGTCACAAACTACAAAAAAGTACCTACATTTTCTTTAATAACAAAATCATAGTGAAGTTAAAATTGTACATTTAATATTTTTGAAAAAAAGTAATTGGTTTGCGGTCTGAGATCGTTTTAATGCCGGAAATATAGTTTTTAGAATTTTGTCTGTCAGTCAGAATGTATGTTCCAGCATCACGCAAATTCTATTCGGATACATTCTGTTCAAATTTTGCATATATATACCCTATAAGTCTGTTTAACCGATAGGTCATATATTATTACGCTACTTACTATGGGGGATGAGCAATATTGAATTGTTTGTATTCCTCTATGGTTTACAGCAAATTGTAAAAAGACGAGACAAACGGTTAGAACATTGCAGATTGTTACAGATATCTTTATGGGGCTAAGCACTAAGCAGTCAATCATCATGGCATTTATGCAGGGTGGATTTTTAAGATGGAAAGTAAGGATATCTTAACCGTTGTAGCTACACAAAATCGGTCTTAGGAGACTGTCCTTAAAATTTTGAGACATTTTGATCTGCATTCACAAATTTTAAAAATAAATTACAGTCAGAAAGAAAACGAGCAATTTTCACTTTTTTATGCCAATAGATCCTGTTTCATAAGAGAGAGTAGACCAACTGAGATTTGATACATCGGATTTGGTACACTTGCGCGAATGACATTTCTACTACGCTTGCGAGACCTCACTTGCGCGAAAACATGTAGTGATTTTGTGTAGATTTTTCGTCATGGGTGTCGTTTTTATCGTTTTCGAGGTCTTTGATAACAAAACTGGAGTCAAAATCAAAATTTAAAATGGCGTTCCCATAAATTTGAGATTTTTTTGTCATAGGTGTCGTTTTCATGGTTTTGAGGGCGCTGATGACGATAATGGAATCAAAATCAAAACGCATGATGTTGCCGAAGAAAAAACGAAACCCTTCAAGGATCATTTCGTTGTCCGTCCGTCTGTCCGTCTGTCTGTCTGTCAAGACCCTTTTGGCATTGGCAAGCAATGGGGAATTGCCACTGAAGACTGCGGAGTTGACCTCAGGACTAAAACTGGTTCTCACACGGACAACTGTACCTACGTCACTTACTCCTGCATCAGTCTTGAGTCTCAGTGTGTTTTGGCTGCTGAGCTCAAAACTACAAACGTAGTATACAGGGAATTTTTATAAAAAATAACATCACGCCTGTATAAGGGTTTGGCAGAAGTGTACCGTATAGTACATCCACATTTCACCAGTTATGTTTAGGTCCCATGTAATAGGGGGCGAGCTTATTGCCACTAACCGGGCACAAACTCAGACTTCGGACTGTTTCAGATGAAAAACCCAATAACACTTTGTCTGACCCGGGAATCGAACCCAGGACCTCATGCTCAACATTAGCGCTTCCGACCACTAGTCCAACGAGGCCGTTCTATAAAAATGTGGCTATTCTACTACTTCCACGCTACTTCCACGCCAAGTCGCGGGCAGAAGCTAGCTTTTCTCTATCCTATCTTATCTTGCTAAGTCGTATAGCTTTTTAACTTACCAATACTTAGCTAAACAATATGTTCATTAATAACACTAAAAAGCTTTAAATAAAACAAATTATTAAAAAAAAATAACCCGACTGCAAAAAAAAATTACTGAAAAGATGGAAACAAGAAGAAAAGAAAACCAGTATCCTTTAAGTATCAAAAATAAATAAATTCAGTCGGAGGCATCTAGGATGTTCCGAACGCTTTAAAATTCTCATCAATTAGGCTTTCGGCAGAAACACACTACGAAAGAACAAGTCCACAGGATCTTCGACAAAATAAGAAAGTTTGTGAATGATATACAATATTGCTCGGCTGCATTTTTGGATATACAGCAAGCCTTCGATAGGGTATGGCACCGCGGGTTACTCTGTAAGATCTAAACATCCCCATCCCCACATGTACTATGAACTGCTTGAATCTTACCTCTCCGACAGAACTTTTCAAGTTAAGGAAAGTGACCTTACCTCCTCTTTCCACAAAATAATGGCAGGAGTATCCCAAGGCTCTGTACTGAAACCGGTATTGTACACCTTAAATACAGCATATCTGCCACATACTCCGGTAATTACGTCAGGAACTTACGCAGATGACACAGCCGTTTTGACCAGCCACAAAGACCCTGGAGTTGCGTCTAAAATACTTCAGAGTAGTCTAGATGACATACACAAATGGCTAAAGAGGTGGCGAATACAAGCAAGCTCATCTAAGTCAGCCCAGGTTACCTTCAGTCTGAGTCTGAGTATGTCCATCTATGAGACTAGGCGATCACAAATGCTAACATGAGTACCCAGGTATGCACCTTGACCACAGGCTTACATGGCGGACACATATTGAAGCCCAGAAAAATCAGATCAATATTAAATACAGGAACCTATAGGTACTCCTTGGAAGAAATTCTGTACTGTCAATAGACAATAAACTACAGGTGTACAACACCATCTTGAAGCAAATTTGGACCTATGGCATCCAACTATGGGAAACGGCTAGTGTCTTTAATGCCAACATGGTCCAAAGATTTCATCCTTAAAATGTGTGATGTTTTTAAGGGTGAAATGTAAAAAATCTGTCTTGCAAACCATGGTTTACAAGAAACTGCGAGGTTCATTCAACCTTAACTAAAACACAGTGCATCAGGATGCGAAAATCTGCATAAGCAGAACGCTATAGAGCACGCCCATAGAATCATCCAAATCTTTGGCGAAAACGGTTACAAAGCCAGATCATAAATGGCGGCTGAAAAAGCTAGATGTAATGGACCTTGTCAATGCTAACTGGGAAATGCTGCCATGAAATATATAGATGGAAATCTCATTGCAGAATCCACTCTGCACTATCAAATCCAACAACAAATCTGCTCATAGTCCAGGAACAGATCATAGAAGAAAACAAGAAAAAGAAACGAAGTTATTTTTTAATTTAATTTTATCTTTTTTTTTACAAACTTCACTGACATAATGTTTTTCTTATTTGACATTATTATACCTACAATGTAAATTTCAACAAGGTTCTAACTTTTATTATTTTAATCATATTTTATATTGTTTTTCTTTGTCAATGTGAGGACGTTGTAGGCTTATTAGACTGTAGATCTTTAAACCATTTTCTATTTTGTTAAATTCCTGGTACTTTTGATGGGCCTACGCTGTCCTCTCATACCTATTAACACTGTAATTTGAAAACATTGTAAAAGCCAATTTTATTTTTTTTAAAGAGTGACCGTGGAGTTTCTTGCCGGCTCTTCTCCATAGGAAACGACCAATTGGAACCGTGCACCTAGCTTCTGACGTTTCATAAGTGGCTTATGTGAAATAAAAATATTATTGATTTGATTTTAATTGAAAAAACTCATCTCAGCGGAGAACAAATGTTAAAAACTTGTAGAAAATGTTGGTGAATTAGAGGTATTTTTGAAATACGGGAAATGCCCTCCAGTTTTGTGCATGCTTTATATACATTATGGGTTCTATGTTCTATGTTAGAAGGTTTGGTTTCCGCACTTAGTCCTTCATGTGGACCATTGTGCGTGGGCCATGGCGGCCGTCAGTGGTTTATTCCAACCAGCCCACCTCCCTCCAGAAGCTGATTAGGTCTCCTGGTCTGCATAGGACGTCTGTGAAAGATCTGGGTGACCCAAGGGTTTCTGTTCTGATCTGGGTGACGCCTGTGCAGTCAAAGAGCACATGCGCAACGGTTTCTTCAGCCTCCATGCAAGCCCTGCACAGAGGGCTGTCCGTTATACCTATTGTGTGGAAATGTTTGTTCAGTGAGCAGTGTCCCGTTATAGTCCCCGTCACCAGGCGCAGGCCGTTCCTGTCCAGGCGTAGCAAACGTCTGGTTAGCCTGCCATCTAAGGATGGCATGGCTTCCCTGGATTGCCTGCAGCCCGGTGCCGAGGTCCACCAGTTCTCCGCTAGTGTATGGGTGAACTCCTGTAGCCACCTACGTAGTTGGTTAAAGGGGATGGGTACAATAGGTTCGGGTCCACAGGCTGGCGCGCTGGATCCTCTCCTAGCCAGTTCGTCAGCTGCGTCGTTACCCAGCGATCCGCTGTGTCCTTTTATCCATTGCAGTGTCACTTTGTTACGGTTGCACACCGTCACCCGCTCCAGTGCATTGTGACATTCTAGTGTTAGTCTGGAGGTTATATATTTTTTCTCTAGGGATTGCAGCACTGAGGCACTGTCGGACAGTATACGTATACGGGTGTCCGTAACTTTCCTGGCTTCGATGGCGTAAGCCGCTTGTATAATGCCCACACATTCCGCCTGGTAGACGGTGTTGAACATTCCAAGCGGGCTGGATATATTTATGTTAAAATCGTGTGAGAAGACTCCGACTCCGGTTCCGGAGTTGGTCTTTGATCCGTCGGTGTATACTCTCATCTCTTTCGGGCCTGAGTGATCACACCGTTCCTCTGTAAGTATAACGTTGTAGTGCTTCTGAAAGAAGTGTAGTTTCGGGGCTTTGTCGCAGGGTGATGCCATCATCGGTTGTCTTTTGATTGCCTCCTCCTTTATGCGTGTGTGTTTGACCCTAGAGTCTTTGCTCAGGGTTCCCGATATGTGGAGCCTGAAGGCGGCCAGGGCTGCCTCCTCTCGCACGATGAGGTGTAGGGGTGGCAGTCCTAGCATTACTTGTAGTGCGGCAGTGGGTGCAGTCCTCATACTGCCAGTTATTGCTACACAAGCAAATCGCTGCAGTTTGTCAAGGTCTTTTTGGGCTGTACTCAGGTCCATCCTGGGCCACCAGACCAGTGAGCCATATGTGATAATTGGTCGGATGACTGTGGTGTATAGCCAGTGGGTGACCTTGGGAGAGATGCCCCAATTCCTTCCAAGCAGTCTTTTGCACTGCCATAGGGATATGCTGGCTTTTGTGGTGATGTAGTTGGTGTGTTTTGCCCAGTTCAGCTGTTTGTCCAAATAGATGCCCAGGTATTTGGTCTCAGTTGAAAGGCTTAGGGTACATTATGGGTATTACACGAGTTATTTCTTTCTCTTTACAATTTGCTTCACAAGCAAATTTCTTTACATTTCACTACCAACTGATTACATTCAAGTGCTGTTTCATATCTTAGTACCCCTCTCAAAGAAACATCTCAACCAATTTGCCGTGAGGCGAACTACATTTCACCAGCTCCGTATTCTAAAAGCTCCACGAAATATCTAGATTTAAAGCTACATTCTTACTGCCTTCACATTTCCTTGTAACGCTCAGTTCCGACATGACGTGGGACGTCAGAATGTAGGTATAGTGTGACGTCATATCATAGGTACAGTGGCGACCTCATTACGGATGCGTACAAATAGGCCGCCAAATAGTCTTCGTGTGTTGTTTGTGTTTCGAAATTATCTTGGAACGGCATGTATAAGGGTCGGTTTGTCTACATAAATGTTGTCATGTGCCATTTGATGTTTAAGGTCAAGGGAAGGGTTTCTAAGTTTTCTGTTTAGTAAAGTTATATAATTTACCTACAATTTTCAGCAGCCCTGATGAACGCTATATTAAAACTCCACATTTTCTCCAAAAATGCGCAACTTTTAAAATAAAACTTGAAGTACGGAAAGCTGCAGAAATGACAAAAACTGAATGCATTATAATAAACAAAAGCTTTAAAAAATGTAACCGTTTAGTTCAAAGGATGAAGATGAGGATACTCTTCGGAGTCAAAAGTTTCTTAGCTATTAGAGGCATGGAGAAGGTACCTATCCTATACAGGATGGGTTTTGAAACGGACAGTGAGAAAAGGTACCTTAATCGTTGAACCTACAGGAAAACATTCTTAGAAGACTATCCTTTCCTTTTTGAGTAATTGCTAACTGCATTTACCGATTTTGGATAAATGCCCAAATATAATATAGTCAGCTAGAAATACGTCTATTCTCACCCTTTATTTTTATGATGCCAACCGATGCAGTTTTTCTGACTCAGACAGACAGACTCTTTCGGACCAACTTAATTTCGAGTACTAGAAAACCCACAAATCGCAAAAACGTGTAGACATAGATAGGGCAATACGTTTCGGCCGCTACGTTTTTTCACTAATAGTCACAAATCAACCTTGTTTATTGCGGAAAGTTCGACGTTCAAGCACTTCCCTCTAATGTCTATTAACTAGCCCAACGGGATACCTAGACCTCTTCATCTCAGAGCTTAACCTACCACATATAGCTGTCCCATAAATCGTTCAAGATTTCGGACAGCGAATTAATTAATTTATGTAAACTTAGTTCAGTAACAAGTTGTGAGTGAGCGTTCTTGAATGTTTGGTCATTAATCCACGCCGGGTGCTGCGGCCAAGTTATTGCACCGTTTGAGATTCAAGGAGGCTGCTAATGGTTTAAGTCATAGTATGGTCTTGTCTTAATAAGGTTTTGTATTGAGCTTTTAAAATTGTGATGATACGAACTGTAATGCTGTCTGAAATAAAGATTTTATTATTATGCTCTATTTTCTGGTATCCAAAGAGTATGTTGGGTATCCATACACAGCCTATTCTTATGAAACCATCAACCTATTCCTACATTTGTCATAGTCTTGTCTTTATTAGATACTAGCTGCGCCCTGCGGTTTCATCCACGTAAGTCTCGATCCCGTGTGAATATCGGGATAAAAAGTAGCGTAATCCAGGGTGTCAGCTACCTTCATACAAAATTTTATCAAAACTCGTTTAGCCGTTTGAGCGTGAAGAAGTAACAAACACACACATGCACACTCACAAACTTTCGCCTTTATAATATTAGTGTGATTCTATTGTAGCTCTCTATACTGTTTGTTTTATCAAATGGTTTTTTTTCCATACAGTCAGTAGATACTAACAATTTGTATGCAATATTCAACTCCTTTTAGATACATTATTTACGAATTTATACAACATGAACCTAAACCACGTTTACTGTCAAAATGAAAAGTAGTAATATTAACAGTATTACTACTTTTCATTTTGACAGTAAACTGTAGTACTTTATTCGTCCGGGGAGCATAATATAGTATAATTTAATTTACTTAACAGCTTGTTGTTTTTGAGTTATGGCTTTCAAAATTATAGAAACTTTAGAAGTTTCAAAATCAAAAATCGTTTCTTAAAATTAGGCTGAGAATCAGGACTTTTTTTTGAGCAGTTGTGGCCCAGAGATCACAACGAACAGGGTCTATAACGGATCTTAGCTGTAAGCCTTTTGTTAACATATTTTTAACCGACTTCTAAAAAAGGAGGAGGTCCTCAATTCGGATGTTTGTATTTTTTTTTTTTAATGTTTGTTCGCGCATAACTCCGTCGCTAGCCAACGGATTTGAAAAATTATTGTTTTTTTGGAAAGGGTATACTTTCCAAATGGTCCCATGAAAATTTTATCGAAATCGGATAAGCGGTTTTTGAAAAATCAACAAAAATCTAAAAATGTATCTACATTGTCTACATTAACGATCTTTTCGTTTACTCTGCATTGCGTTTTTTGATCGTGCTTAACTCCCGTCATTTAGGAACCGATTTTTTGGTGCCGAAAAATTCTTTTTCGGCACCAAAAAGTGAAAAATAAAAAACTTTTTACAAAAAAAAAATAACCGACTTCCAAAAAAACACAACAAAGTGAAAAATAACTTTAATTTCGGAAGTCGGAAGCATAAAACCAAAATATAGATCCAAAGACACCGACTTCCGAAATTAAAGTTATTTTTCACTTTGTTGTGTTTTTTTGGAAGTCGGTTATTTTTTTTTTTGTAAAAAGTTTTTTATTTACCTTGTGGAACGCAATAAATAAATATGAATATGAACTAGTAAGTAACCAGTAGAGCAGTGGCTCAGTGGTAACGGCCCCGACTTACGAGTTGTAGGTCGTTGGTTCGAAACAGGCACTTTGCTTTGTGTAAATTAATTTATCACCACTGCTGCACTGCTGTAAAAACGGTGAAGGAAAACATCGCGAGGAAACCGGCATGTCCTAGAACCAAAAATTCGAAGACATGTGACATCTACCAACCCGCACTGGGCCCCGCGTGGTGGATTACGGCCCACTGCCTGCCTGCCTTGATGAGAGGAGGCCTGTGTCCCAGCTGTGGGAACATTATAGGCTGAAAATGCTATGAATATGCAGGACTTTTTCCTGTTAAAATATCCGCCAAATCCCCCCCCCCCCCCGCCCAACACCTAGTAATTTAGCTGAGAAGTCGATTTCCCTTGGATTTAAATCCATTTTTACGAACATACATGAATTATATCCATAAGGCCGCCCAAAAAAAGCCTTTAAACCCTATGGCTTATCTCTTAATCTACTACTGTGGTGATATCAACACAACAGCAGATTCATTTCACAATACCAACAACAAAAAGCAAGTACCACCCGCCAAAATTAAATCACTCACAAATGCAAATCATATTAGCCGACTGTACTTTTTTCTCTGCACAGTCGCATCCGAAATAGACTTTTGTTACGATAAAGTGCTAACTGCGCTGACTGTATTCGAGTGTATTTACATAATTTCATTCGAATTAACGTAACAAAGTCGAGCTTATTCGACAATCGTCGGTAAAGAACTTGACTGGTGGTGCTTATTTTTTATTTTGTGTTTTTGTGAGTCAAATATGGGAATGAAAAAACAGGATTTTGGTCTTCTCACTTATTTGTTATATATTATGTATTTAAACTTCATTAACTTTAAAACGTCAGTGTGGTGCCGGACGTAAAAAATAGCACTCCCCTATTTCTTCCCGTGGGTGTCGTAAAACGCGACTAAGGGACTTATGAGAGAATGGGCAGCAGCGTTCTCTATGCATTTTAACACCATACTGCGATTGCCAACCCGCCTGCCAGGCGTGGTGATTATGGTCTCGTATTTGGCGTTTAGTTACGTTTTGTAAGTCCGTTTGCCAGTCGGCAAACGCCTCCTCCAACCCTCTCCATTCCTGCCTCTCCCTGGCTCTGCCCCATGTCGGTCCAGCAACCTGTCTGATGTCATCGTCCCACCTTTTCTGTGGTCTACCTCT
The DNA here is from genome assembly GCA_948098905.1 of Tiliacea aurago. Lineage (NCBI taxonomy): Eukaryota > Metazoa > Arthropoda > Insecta > Lepidoptera > Noctuidae > Tiliacea > Tiliacea aurago. The sequence goes on from OX402582.1 coordinate 25,017,639, forward strand.
CTTTCTTTGGCCGTTTCTTGGGTACCACTGTGTAACTATTCTGCTCCATTTGTCCGTTGTTGTGCGAATACGTAATCGTCGCATTCATATGTCACTTTTTGTTCGGAAAACCAAAAGGTCTGTCGGTGGGACCATGCATTCAGGTTCACCGACACCGATCAAAAAGTGACAAGAACGCGACGATCGCGTATTTGTGCGACGATATATTTTAAATAGGACGCGGCTTTACGCATTCTCTACCAGTGAACCAGAAGAGGTGAAGAGATTAGATGACAAGTGCTCTGTTGACACGATAACAATACAAAAAAAAAATATTAAAGATATCCACTACAAAGATATTCTTCTGTACTCTGTGGTTTTTCGTTAAATACAAGTTCGGGGAAAACGAAACTGTACCAGTTAAGGGGAATGCGCTAAGATAGCTATAAATTTTCCAACGTTTTTGCAATGTTCTGGTCAGTAACAGGTTTTATGTTGATCTAATTATGATTCGCGGCCATAACCAATATGGCTTTACAGAATTATAATCATTAGAATCGGCAATACTGCGACCTTAGCGCATCCCCCATATAGTTGCTCCGTATTCGGAAGCATAATGTCATAGCTCCTGTTTTATGGCATACATACACAAAGAACCGAGCTGAGCATGGAGCGCCCTTATTATGCAGGAACAGAACCAAACTTAAAGCTTTTCTGTTTAGTACCATGAATGAGAAAACCCTTTCAAAAATCGCCAGCAGCTTTCAACTACAAAACGTCCTTCAAGACCTTGCATATTGCAAGGGCTTCAAAGGGCCTTTTGTAGTTTAAAGCTGCTGGTGCTGCAGTTGAAACTGTCTAGTTTAATCAACCTTGCATCCTCAATCAAATTCCACGTTCATCCTAACCCAAGCTTTTACGGTACTGCCAACCCCATGCCAGTGATAATACATGTACAACAAAAAATGGTTTCGGTATCAGCAAGATGTACCCAGAAAGGAAATACCCTAACAAAGTTACGGCGCACTATCAACAAAATTTGTTTGTTTCACATTGCACGGTTAGTTCGTGCATTATTCTATTAAGGCCCGTAGCACACGGTAATGGATCTACGGAAGCGGCTAAACTATCTCGCTCATAACAAACTGTTTGGAGTTAGTGCGCTTTCAGGGTTCCACGTGGACGGGAAATTGTAGCTGTGTTGTGGAAGATAGTAAGTATACAAGGGCAACTATGAATTTGACAAAAAAAAAATACATTTTGATACAAGTGGAGAATGTTTGTTCAACAAACAAACACGAGAGGCAACTTTTGTCGAATCCGAGGCCGAATTAACACCCGAGCCGTAGGCGAGGTTGTTTTTGACCCGAGAACTGCAATAAAAAATGTCCACGTGTATCAAACGACGTTTTTCAATACACTTTTGAAGAAATAAAATAAAATAACAGAAAAATATTTTTGTCGTGAATTATTAGGAAACTATGATTTAATTTTATTTTTTTCCGCGCTTTGCTTTCGCCAGGTTGAAGGAGAAGCAAAGGTATAAAACCGATAAACAGCCTAATATGAACAATTGAAAATTCAAATATTTTTGAGTTAAAACAAATAAATGATAATTTGTTCTTATACGTTTTTTTCTATTTATAATCATTATGTATATATTACAAAAATTATTACGCAGTAAAGACGCATCTCTGCTGAGATTTAAAAAAAAACACTTCCGAATAGAAAGGACTGTCTCTGGCGCGAGACGGTGTGAATAGAGGCATTGAACCAATTTGGACCAAGTATAGGTATAAGTTATCTGTAGCAATTTTTATTCCCGCACACGTGTTGGAAAATAAAAAATCACACGCGTGTGAAATACATTGCATTGTGAACCTAATCGTAGTGCGATATGAACCAGTTTTGTTGGTCTCAGCACCTGTTAATAGTTTCATCACTTTCGCGCTCTCGAAAATGTAGTTTATTTTGCCGTTGATTTACATAATGAAGATATTGTATAATCATAAAATAAAATTTTGATTTTATCACACGGATAGCTGAAGCATAGTGTGTGATTTTTAAATTTCTTGATAAGGTTTGTTAAATAATAGATTTTTTTGTCAAATCTTGCGAATGCGTCCATAACAGTAAACAATGTCAAACATCTCATTGATTGAATTTTCTGTGTCTAGCCTTGTAAAATTGTAAAATAAACTAACTGCGCCCCGTGGTTCCACCAGTGTAAGTCTCGATCCCGTGGGAAAGCCACCCTTAAAAATAGATAGTAGCCGATTCTCAGACCTACTGAATATGCATATAAAATTTCATAAAAATCGGTCTGGCCGTTTCGGAGGAGTATGGTAACTAACATTGTGACACGAGAATTTTATATATAAGATAACTGCAATAATTGTGGTTTTTCAATTACTTACCTACTTACCTATTTAGTTTAAAATGGAATAAAATCTTATTTCCCTTCCAATCGTATTGCGGCACCGAACCAAAATGAAAGTATTTTCGACCCTTGATTTCTAAAAGGTTGAAGACTGAGAGACCCTGGTTTAGGGTTAATGTTGAAGATTGAGCAATTATTGAACAAAAGTTTGAGCGAGTTTATTTTTTATTGCATTTTAAATACAACGTGTAGGATAAGTATTGTGCAGGTCTTGCTCAAGCGAAAACATTTAAGCTTATGAGCCGGCAATGTTTTTGCGTGAAAATAATGGATCGTTTGAGTACAAGGGCTTATTCAATCATATTGCGCAAACTTATTGTAGGCGTAGGGGCCGCTAAAGACAAAACTTTTTGTAGGTACTTTTATTTTTATTTTTTTTTTAAGGGTTTTTGTACACTTATGCGACGATGCCAATCCAATCGTGCTTTTACAAATAACAACTTACTCCTAAACTAAATTAACTAATCTTAGACACACAAAACTTAACTTACTCTAATTTTTTATCAAAAAAAAGTATAGGTATAATATTTTTGCTGCATCAGAAGTAGGCTTAGCTAAAATACCATGGAGAATTCCGACATCCATTACCGACAATTTCCACGAATTGAGAAGTGCGTTTCTCTTGTTAGTATATCGGACACATTCCACCAACACATACTGTGCATTCTCTATTTTACCACACACCTCACAGTTGGGAGAGTCCGATTTTTGCATGAGATAAGCGAAGTCGTTTAGTGGAATATGTCCTGACCTCAAAAGAAGCAATATTTAATTTACATAAAAACAAAATTCTGCAAATACTTTCACTCCAAAAGTAATTGATCGTGAATCGTTTTCTTAGATAAGTATTGCACTCATTAAAATTTAAACTTAGTCCGCCTTATTACAAAACAAGATTTATATTTTGACATGGCTTAAACCATGGAGCCAGTTTTTGTAATAAGAACGTAACTGTGATTGAAATACCGTTCTTTATACAAAACTGAAAACTTAGTTCGGTACAAGTTGTCAGTTTTGTGTTTAGGAACTTTACCATAGTCGGAATAAAGTTCGAAATTCAATAATGGCTCCATGTTTTAAACCTGGGTCTGAAGATAAACCTTGTTTTGTAATAAGGGGGAGTATGTTTAAAAAATTATGCTATCTGAAAAAGCTATAGCCCTGTAAAATGTCGCCCTAATATTTCTAATCTCGATTTATCTGCGACCTAAATTTCCTAATACCCTTAAATAACCCAATAAGCCAATTTATACGTATACGCAATATCAAGCGGAGTAGGATCGCGGTCTTAGGATGTTCACACACATTCGGGCTCCTGCTCAATTGAAAAACGTGACGACGAATAATAAGCAGTGTGCTCTAAAGTTTATTTTGTAAACAACGTGTCATCCACTTGTTGTGTACATGACCTAATAAGGGAGAAACATAATGTGCTTACCTACTTGTTGCTTGTATTTGGAGCGTCGTGAACAAAGGAAAACTTTATAAAATCACGCTTAAATTTCCCGAATGTCTGAAATCGCGACCCGTTTCGAGAATGAGCGTGGCGATCTATGCCCGTGCGTTCTGTGTATAAGAAGAGGCATTTGCCCTGAAATTGGACAATAATAGGCTAATACTATTATTATCTTTTCTGCACCAATGCAAGCACAGTAAGGAAGCTTTTGGCAAATTAATTTTTTGTACAAGAGGCACCTGCCTGCACATGATCCGTTTATTGTCTATTAACAAATTAGGTTAAAATTGGACGAAGTTAGCTAGCTTTGAGGGATAGCTATCCCTCAGGATTGGTTGATTTCGTTTAATCTACTTAGAATAGAATAGAATTTATGATGTAACTTGGGCGCGTATTGCAGAACGTCGCTCATCGCTCGGGCATTGCTTGGGGCTAGATTCAAGCCATTTGATTGGTTGAGACTAGTTTTAGGTAGTGCTTGGATGTTGAGTGACGTTCTGTAATACGGGACTTAGATGAGGGAGTACTCATTTTGTTTTTATCCGTGGGGGCTTGTAATTAGCAACTTTGATAAATATTATTGTTATTAGTCTGTAAGCCTTCCAAAAATAAAGAAAATAAAATAAATAAATAAATTATATTCTCGGAGGAGCTCGTATCTAAGTAATAACTGCCGCATCCATCGATCCATCAGGTTAAGCTATGCTTGCCGGGGTTAGTCCATGGATGGGTGACAATCTTTACATACCAAGACTCCTCCGTGCCTCGGAAAGCATGTTAAGCCGTTGTTCCCGGCTGTCATTCGTGGATCTTTGATAGTCGTTACAGGTCGTCAGAAGTCCGGAAGTCTGACTACCCAGTCTTACCAAGGGGTTGAGTATTACCGCAGTAACTGGGTTGTGGAGGTCAGCTAAGCAGTTGCTCCATGTAAAATACTGGTATTACCGGTTAGACTGGAAGCCAACCCCAACATTGTTGGGAAAAGGCTAGGCAGATTGATTGACTATTATTATATTCCCCGAAAGGGTAGATAGAGGTGTATTACACCCTGATTTTGCTAGTTACGTATGTTAAGTCTCGTTTATAATAGGAGACGCTGTCGTGTATATGAAGGCACCTTTATATTATTATTCATCTATGTGTCTTACCGTATAAAACATGTAACATCATTTTAATAAAGACAGTATTTACTCATCATTCGCCTTGGTATCATTTCGCTCCAATCCCCAACATCACATGGCGACCGTGACGTAAGAGTCCCGTGGACTTGGTTTTGAATTCCTTTCTCCGTCTATGGATACCGTTCCACGATGAATCGCAAGTCAACAAAGTTTTGTGAGAAACAATGTTTCTTGTGGCATCAATAATAATCAATATTATCATGGGAAAAAGTCAGAGTAAGGAAGAAGTCATTATAATTATGTCAAACAGCTTCCGGCGGTAATAACAACGCAGATTTGGAGAAATTAAAATACCATACTAGCACAACGAATGTGGTTTTGTTGCTGATTTTGTTGTTGCTGTTGCTGGGATTCCTATACCTTATACTCAGGATTTACAGGATTTATAGCACTTAGCTTATTGCTTGGCTGCTACGGAGGAATTCCTATATGAAAGCAAAATAAACAACGTTCTTTAGTCTTTGAGTAATGTTATTGACTGAGTCTACAAAAAAATCAATAACTTGGAAACGAATTGCATCAGGATTCATCAACATCGTTTATCAACAATAGTTAAAACCCACTCATTACCTGTAAAACATAATGTGGGCGTCCAAGCAAAAAGGGTCCAGATCTCGGTATTTAGTTTCCGAGATAACTGTTAAAGATAATCTGGGCGTCCAAGCAAAAAAGAGTCCAGTTCTCGGTATTTAGTTTCCGAGATAACTGTAAAAGATAATGTGGGTGTCCAAGCAAAAAGGGTCCAGTTCTCGGTATTTAGTTTCCCAGATAACTGTAAAAGATAATGTGGGCGTTCAAGCAAAAATAGTCCAGATCTCGGTATTTAGTTTCCGAGATAACTGTTAAAGATAATGTGAGCGTCCAAGCAAAAAAGAGTCCAGTTCTCGGTATTTTGTTTCCGAGATAACTGTAAAAGATAATGTGGGCGTCCAAGCAAAAAGGGTCCAGATCTCGGTATTTAGATTCCGAGATAACTGTTAAAGATAATGTGGGCGTCCAAGCAAAAAAGAGTCCAGTTCTCGGTATTTAGTTTCCGAGATAACTGTAAAAGATAATGTGGGCGTCCAAGCAAAAAGGGTCCAGATCTCGGTATTTAGTTTCCGAGATAACTGTTAAAGATAATGTGGGCGTCCAAGCAAAAAAGAGTCCAGTTCTCGGTATTTAGTTTCCGAGATAACTGTAAAAGATAATGTGGGCGTCCAAGCAAAAAGGGTCCAGATCTCGGTATTTAGTTTCCGAGATAACTGCAATAGATAATGTGGGTGTCCAAGCAAAAAGGGTCCAGTTCTCGGTATTTAGTTTCCGAGATAACTGTAAAAGATAATGTGGGCGTCCAAGCAAAAAGGGTCCAGATCTCGGTATTTAGTTTCCGAGATAACTGCAATAGATAATGTGGGTGTCCAAGCAAAAAGGGTCCAGTTCTCGGTATTTAGTTTCCGAGATAACTGTAAAAGATAATGTGGGCGTCCAAGCAAAAAGGGTCCAGATCTCGGTATTTAGTTTCCGAGATAACTGCAATAGATAATGTGGGTGTCCAAGCAAAAAGGGTCCAGTTCTCGGTATTTAGTTTCCGAGATAACTGTAAAAGATAATGTGGGCGTCCAAGCAAAAAGGGTCCAGTTCTCGGTATTTAGTTTCCGAGATAACTGTAAAAGATAATGTGGGCGTCCAAGCAAAAAGGGTCCAGTTCTCGGTATTTAGTTATAAAAATAGAGGAGAAAAAAACAAGAATGTACACAGACAAAGTTAAATATTTTTTTTTTCAGATTATGAATTTAAAGACACAATATTTAGTAGCCGTAGCTCCTTTTGTTTTTGCCTTCAGCAAGTACAAAGTACACCGTATTTGTACCATAACTGTACGCAAAGCCATTAATTCCCAAATAATAATAAAAAAGAAATCCATATAATATTTATTAGCACGGATACGACCTACATAAGCCTAATAAATTTTATCTCGTTTCGAACGCCGCCCGAAGCAGTTAATGAAAAACCGATATTAGACTCGCGTGGAGTCGGCTACCTAATTACTGACTTAGCAGGTAGACTGGCTTAGTGATAGTGTAATGTTTCAGTTTAGCAACTGTTTGGCAGCTTTGCAAGAAGCTTGCACGCATGTTTGTTTTACTTGCATGGAAGTGATCGCAATTCTTTGCAATATTTGGTAAGCATCAAATAAGACGTCATCCAAATAATTTATCTCGCGTGTAGTCGGCTACCTAATTACTGACTTAGCAGGTAGACTGGCTTAGTGATAGTGTAATGTTTCAGTTTAGCAACTATTTGGCAGCTTTGCAAGAAGCTTGCACGCATGTTTGTTTTACTTGCATGGAAGTGATCGCAATTCTTTGCAATATTTGGCAAGCATCAAATAAGACGTCATCCAAATAATTTATCTCGCGTGTAGTCGGCTACCTAATTACTGACTTAGCAGGTAGACTGGCTTAGTGATAGTGTAATGTTTCAGTTTAGCAACTATTTGGCAGCTTTGCAAGAAGCTTGCACGCATGTTTGTTTTACTTGCATGGAAGTGATCGCAATTCTTTGCAATATTTGGCAAGCATCAAATAAGACGTCATCCAAATAATTTATCTCGCGTGTAGTCGGCTACCTAATTACTGACTTAGCAGGTAGACTGGCTTAGTGATAGTGTAATGTTTCAGTTTAGCAACTATTTGGCAGCTTTGCAAGAAGCTTGCACGCATGTTTGTTTTACTTGCATGGAAGTGATCGCAATTCTTTGCAATATTTGGCAAGCATCAAATAAGACGTCATCCAAATAAATTATCTCGCGTGTAGTCGGCTACCTAATTACTGACTTAGCAGGTAGACTGGCTTAGTGATAGTGTAATGTTTCAGTTTAGCAACTATTTGGCAGCTTTGCAAGAAGCTTGCACGCATGTTTGTTTTACTTGCATGGAAGTGATCGCAATTCTTTGCAATATTTGGCAAGCATCAAATAAGACGTCATCCAAATAATTTATCTCGCGTGTAGTCGGCTACCTAATTACTGACTTAGCAGGTAGACTGGCTTAGTGATAGTGTAATGTTTCAGTTTAGCAACTATTTGGCAGCTTTGCAAGAAGCTTGCACGCATGTTTGTTTTACTTGCATGGAAGTGATCGCAATTCTTTGCAATATTTGGCAAGCATCAAATAAGACGTCATCCAAATAAATTATCTCGCGTGTAGTCGGCTACCTAATTACTGACTTAGCAGGTAGACTGGCTTAGTGATAGTGTAATGTTTCAGTTTAGCAACTATTTGGCAGCTTTGCAAGAAGCTTGCACGCATGTTTGTTTTACTTGCATGGAAGTGATCGCAATTCTTTGCAATATTTGGCAAGCATCAAATAAGACGTCATCCAAATAAATTATCTCGCGTGTAGTCGGCTACCTAATTACTGACTTAGCAGGTAGACTGGCTTAGTGATAGTGTAATGTTTCAGTTTAGCAACTGTTTGGCAGCTTTGCAAGAAGCTTGCACGCATGTTTGTTTTACTTGCATGGAAGTGATCGCAATTCTTTGCAATATTTGGCAAGCATCAAATAAGACGTCATCCAAATAATTTATCTCGCGTGTAGTCGGCTACCTAATTACTGACTTAGCAGGTAGACTGGCTTAGTGATAGTGTAATGTTTTAGTTTAGCAACTGTTTGGCAGCTTTGCAAGAAGCTTGCACGCATGTTTGTTTTACTTGCATGGAAGTGATCGCAATTCTTTGCAATATTTGGCAAGCATCAAATAAGACGTCATCCAAATAATTTATCTCGCGTGTAGTCGGCTACCTAATTACTGACTTAGCAGGTAGACTGGCTTAGTGATAGTGTAATGTTTCAGTTTAGCAACTATTTGGCAGCTTTGCAAGAAGCTTGCACGCATGTTTGTTTTACATGCATGGAAGTGATCGCAATTCTTTGCAATATTTGGCAAGCATCAAATAAGACGTCATCCAAATAATTTATCTCGCGTGTAGTCGGCTACCTAATTACTGACTTAGCAGGTAGACTGGCTTAGTGATAGTGTAATGTTTCAGTTTAGCAACTATTTGGCAGCTTTGCAAGAAGCTTGCACGCATGTTTGTTTTACATGCATGTAAGTGATCGCAATTCTTTGCAATCTTTGGCAAGCATCAAATAAGACGTCATCCAAATAATTTATCTCGCGTGTAGTCGGCTACCTAATTACTGACTTAGCAGGTAGACTGGCTTAGTGATAGTGTAATGTTTCAGTTTAGCAACTATTTGGCAGCTTTGCAAGAAGCTTGCACGCATGTTTGTTTTACATGCATGTAAGTGATCGCAATTCTTTGCAATCTTTGGCAAGCATCAAATAAGACGTCATCCAAATAATTTATCTCGCGTGTAGTCGGCTACCTAATTACTGACTTAGCAGGTAGACTTGCTTATAGTGTAAAGTTTTAGTTTAGCAACTATTTGTGCAGCTTTGCAAGAAACTTGCATGCACGTTTGTTGTTCGTGCATGCAAGGCACTACATTTGTTTCGCAATTTGACCTAACGTGTTAACTTTTACTATTTATTGTAGAATTTATATACTGTTGGAATACCTATTTAAAATAAATAAATAAATCTGCATACAAGGTAGTTTTTTATTACGAAAGCCAAGTTGCCAGTGGCAATTTTTTTTTTTTTTTTCAATTAAATACTTTTTTTTTACTTAGTGATTTTATTGCAGGTATTCTTGAAGCATTAAGAAGAAAGCAATATTAATAAATTGTTATATTATAAATCGCTACATGATTAAAGAAAACGTCGACAAAGTCCTCTGTTTTTACAAAGAGGGCTATAGAGCCTTCTTTGTACAAACAGAGGACTTTGTCGTTAATAATATGTTAGTTTTATGTAATATTCATTGAACTAAAAAATTTCAAAGTTATAAGACGTAGCAACAAAACAACATGTTTTCAAACAACATTAAAAAGTAACACATCAATGATTTACCTACAAGAAAAAAACCTTATCCCTCATTTTACAACACCAATCTTATAAAAAAAGGTTTACAGTTTAACTTTATGATCAACCCTTTATTTACGAGCTCATAAAATCCCGATACATTTTCTTATTTCACAAAGACACTTCGTTGTAACGGTCAGACCTAACATATTATACGCGTAAAAACCACAATATTCGACGGGTGCGTCAAATATTGTAGTTCCAGCCTTTTGACTTTTGAAGTACCCATGTTTGAAGAAAACACTCTTTTGCTAACACAATCAAACGTCGACTGGCTCTTTACTACATTTTACGATTTAAAATTACTTTTTAATTTCTCATTTATGTGGAAAGTACGCTTGAAATTACCTGATCAGAGGGATCAAAACAGTACTTGTTGTCCCTGGGAAACAATTTTCCTAGTTGTGAAAAATTTTAAGTCAAGCCATGTCCCAACTTTTTATACAGCTGTGTACTGTTAAATTACGGCGTAAATTGTAATTAAAAAATACTATCAACGATTTTGTAACATGACCATATACTTATAATTTACTTTTCACTAAATTATTATTTAATTTACTATGAGCTAAATCCCATAATCGCCACGCTTGGCAGGCGGGTTGCGATCGCAGTATGATGTCAAAATGCATAGAGAACGCTGCTGCCCATTCTCTAGTAAATAACACGGCATATTGACGTTGTATGTCCTTAATTAAAAAAACAATGGATTGTCCAGAATATATTAAAATAATAAAGGAAAATAACGATGTAACTAAAGTTCCTGAAGTGAACAATGAGTAAGCGTCTTGTATCGTGCGATACCCAAGTTGAGCTGTTACCAACTAAAACTTCCAGATAGGCAAGATAAATAAGGTGGATGCAATTTAAAACTGGGCTTCTTGACAGCACTTGTGCAAGTAAGCAGTAACTTAGTTGGTTTTGTTGCCCAGTAGTTTTTTACGCGCCAGTTGGAATATTTTTGTCAGTTAATGTTGCTATTTTTTACAGAATAATATGCAATAAAATTATTTTAGAAAACTAATCTCAATTATTGTTTTTTTTTAATGTTTAAGAGTGGCAAGAGCTCACGTAGCATCTCATTTAAAAAAAAATACCTACAAAATGGTAAATACCTACTCCATTGTTGTGTTACTAAAATAAGATAAATAATACCCTAACTAATAGAAATGTATTTATTAAATAAACATAAAATAATTTAATTATAGAAATATACAATAGTCAATTATTATACAACTATCTATTTACCCTAAGTACTAAATTAAATAACTATACTCCATTGGTTTAGGTAGTTAAATAAAGGTAAACAAATCGTTAAAAGGGTTTTATAGATGACACTTTCTTGTTTAAAAACACGTTGACCAAATTAAATAGATTTTTGTTTTTTACGATAGTTTCCTCTTTTTTTATTGTATGTTAAATTTTATCTTTTATTCTTAAACTACTCTTCGTTGATGTAACTGCTTGAGCACATTTTTTTATTTAGATTAATAATAATGCTCTAATATTTTGTAATCTGTCTATTGTAAAGAGCCCAATAGAGGTTCTCAAAACTTCAACGAATTATGACGTTGCTAAATTGAAGAGCATAACTGTGAAGTAGCATGACAACTGAAGTGACAGGTGTTACGTTTAGTCGGTTACTTCACAGCTGTCTCATCACGTGGTTTTTTTGTTTACCTTTATTGAACTACCTAAACCAACGGAATATAGATACAATATACAAAAACAAAACGACACTTAGGCGTCGAAGTACTCCTCCACATCACTGTCATCCGGAAACGTGCCTAGAAAAAACGTACAAAGCTGATGCTTATTTCTAAAGAAATCTCTTCCAGCATATCTGCAATAGGAAATAGATAGTAGACAACGTGTTTAAGAGTAGTAAGAAAACAAAATACTTCAAATAAAATAAACTATTCACTAATTTAAATACAAAATAAGACAATAAGAGAATATTCTGTCTGCGTGGTGCCGGTTGTCTGCGTGGTGCCGGACATAAAAAATAGCACCACCCTATTTCTTCCCGTGGGTGTCGTAAAAGGCGACTAAGGGACTTACTAGAGAATGGACAGCAGCGTTCTCTATGCCTTTAACACCATATTGCGATCGTCAACCCGCCTGCCAAGCGTGGCGATTATGGTAAACCCCCCCTTTGGGGGAGGCGTATGTCCAGCAGTGGACGTCTTTCGGCTGTAATGATGATGACAAGTGAATAAATAAAAAAAAAATAGTTATGAACGTCCTATTTTCACATAACGGCTCGTGCAGAGTGGCGCGATACCGCTGGTTGTACAGGCAGCGTGACCCTTGTCTCGCGATATCTCGCCAGTCTGCACGAACTTTAATTTTTAGAGAGATTCGTGTAGGTATCTTACCAAAAAATATGATCCCAAACTTTCCACTTCATTATTATTTTGTAATATTTTTCAACCTTAATTTATGTAAATAATTTATAACCCGAGTTACGGTATTTTGTCCTTGTTAGCCTGATTTCTTTTGTACACAGAAGATTATAATCATCGAAGCTCGAATTACGGCAAACAATGCAAAGTCACGGAGCTCGCCTTTCTTGAATTTTATTTGAGAAAGTTAAGGAAAAACTTTTGAAGTAAATAAAAATTCGTGATGTTGATAAGAGCTTTAAGTTAATTCCAAGTGAAGTGCATGCCTCTCTGTAATTGCAGGCGAGATACATGACTTCTTGTGGTTTTTTCAGATACTTTCTGAATGTAGTTTCTTTGTGTAGGACGATTTTAAATTAAGTTACTATTTTAATGTAACTTAATAACCTTGCCTAAGTTTTTGCGATATTTATTATACTCGCATATGTTTAAGTAAGTATAACCATAGACTTAAAAATCAACACGGTCACATATGATATTTCATAATTACATTAGTAAAAGTAAAAGGTACCGTGTGGTGCCGCACGTAAAGAATAGCACCACCCTATTTCTTCCCGTAGGTGTCGTAAAAGGCGACTAAGGGACTTACTAGAAAATGGGCAGCAGCGTCATCTATGCATTTTAACATCATGCTGCGATCGCCAACTCGCTTGCCATGCGTGGCGATTACGGCACACTCCCCCCTTTGGCGGAGGCCTATGTCCAGCACGTTTTTTGGCTGACATGATGAATGGTGAATAGTAAAGGACAATTATGAAATGCCTACATTCATAAACTTTTCAATATACAGAATATTTTTATGCCGGACACGTTTCTGAAACAGTCATGGTATGATACTGTTCAGTGGGCAGACTCCTTTAACATAACACAAAACGGAAGCCTAGAACCATAAATTATGTAAATATCAAATAAAACTATATGAGCAGAGAATCTTGACTATGAAATTTTATAAGGTAGGTATGCCTACAAAAAAGCTTTAATAAAACCGTATGGGCTATAAATGTGAATATTCACGTCCCATCGTTATTGGCACTTGTGAAGACTAAGCGTAGAAATACTTGCAAACTGCTTGTACATAGGTACATAATCACACTATCACACTATTTTATTATAAAGGCGAAAGTTTGTGAGTGTTTGTGTGTGTGTGTTTGTTACTTCTTCACGCTCAAACGGCTGGAACGATTTTTATAAAATTTTGTATGGAGGTAGCTGACATCCTGGATTAACATATAGGCTACTTACGCGGGTGAAACCGTGGAGCACAGTTAGTATACCATAAAGCTAGAAAAATGCTTCTTTGTAAAATTCCGTATTAATTATGCTGATTTGGTTTCGACGGAATATTTTATATTGTACTAGCTTTTGCCCGCGGCATCGCCCGGGTATGTTGGAAAATATTCCACAGGAACGTACTGCCGGGATTAAAAGTGTGTTAATCCAGGTTATAAACTGTGTGCCAAATTTCATCCAAATCCGTTCAGCCGTTTTTGCGCCAACCCGGAACATACATCTAGATATACGGACAAGAATTGTTCCTATTTTATAATATTTTCTTGACTACCCCGTTGGTTTCAAGTAAGCAAGCGCCACTGCTGAGTGTGGGGTCCTGGGTTCGATTCCTGGGTTGGGAAAAGTGTTAGTGGGGTTTTCCTTTAGGAATTTCGTAGTAACAGTCCGGAGTTTGGAAGTTGGTGGTATGATACCCCCATGTCTCACGCGCACGTGTCGCCGTTGGTCCTGCGCCTGATAGAGCTCCGCGAATGTCGGATTGCCGTCCCATTGGACTATGAGAGTGAGGGAAAAGAGAGTGCACCTGTGTCTGTGCACACCATAGATTAAGAGTAGGCTAGATACCTCAAGCCATCCGTCCAAGCGTGCAGCGAGAGCAGCGTTCGGGCAATATTGCGACCTCCTATTGCATGTCAAATGAAAAAATGTCAACGCACGTCCTCTCCTGACGAAGTCTATTATCTCACAGACGTCCTTAGCGATTGAAATGATTATATTTAAGTAGAGCACATCATTAAATGGCTGGGGTGAGATTATCGTAGGTATAAAAAAGATTCTGGATTAGATTGGTCCGTGTGGTGCCGGACATAAGAATAGCACCATCCCATTTCTTCCCGTGGGTGTCGTAAAAGGCAACTAAGGGACTTACTAGAGAATGGACAGCAGCATTCTCTATGCATTTTTAAAACCATACTGCGATCGCCAACCCGCCTGCCAAGCGTGGCGATTATGGCAAATCCCCCCCCCCCCCCATTTTTGGGAGAGGCCTATGTCCAGCAGTGGACGTCTTTCGGCCTAAATGATGAATGATGATGATGATAAAAAAGATGACACGCTCGGTTTTCGTATTATTTAATGAACATGCGGTATCTAGCCTACTCTTAATCTGCGGTGCACACTCTTTTGCACTATAATATCTCCGGCGCTGAAGTTTGGTCTCCGCTGAATTTGGTCTTCATGGCCGGAATTCGGTCTGGAGGACAATTTTTTTATTATATATATAGACTAGCTGAGCAGCCGCATGGGTCGATCAATCAGGTTAAGCTACGCTTGCCACGATTGTTGCCGAGGAACGGAGTGGTCTTGATATGTAAAATGGGTGACCATGACCACCACCACCACCACCAACCATTTTTACATATCAAGACCACTCCATTCCTCGGAAAGCACGTTAAGCCGTTGTTCCCAGCTGTCATTTGTGGATCTGCAGTCGTCAGAAGCCCGAAAGTCTTAGTGTCGACTTGTACCAAGGGGTATCGTATTACCAGTAACTGAGTTGTACAGATTAGAAAGGCAGTCGCTCCATGTAAAATAATAGTATTTATCTGCATCCAGTTAGGCTGGAAGCTGAGCCCAACACGATCATTAAGTTCGTCACGGTCAGCAGGCTAATTCACGTAACTAAAGAAGTGCGGTAGCAGTGCAGTTGCAATTAAGTTTCGATCAAAACAACGCATTTCGTATTCTACTATTCTCTACGGCTGTCAGATACTATATATATTCAGCTATCACTGAAACTTAAACTTCATTGCACCTGCACTGCCACTTGATCGGCGCGTCATGAAATTACGTGAATTAGCCCTCTGATCGGTTTAACCGTGTTAAATAAATAAATTTATACACTGTGGCATTTTAATCGTCTAACAACGGCAGCCCACTTCATGTATCCAATGACTACTAATAATTCATAAAAGTATTTTTTTTTAAATAACATTTGAATAATAAAAAATAAAAAAATATTATTCATCATGACGCATGACGTAGTTTGAAACACCCTGCTATGAGCGCGGTGCGAGCCTTGCGCTCCATTCCGCGCCACCCTTGGAATGAATAATATTTAAATTGTTTGTTTTTTTCGTTCGTTTTAATATTATTCCACAAGCTAGGCACAAAAACAACGGCTATAATGATAACGAAGGTGGGGCGCTGATACCTATAAATACAAGATATAAAGTTATCTTAGCTTAGGTATTGGCTGCAACTCTAACTTGCAACTGTAATAACCTTAAGGCCTATTTCATTCGTAAACCATGTTTATTACTTGAAGGTGCAATTTTTTTTTTAATATATATTTTGTGTCACGGTGTATAGTAAGAATCATGATGCGATGTACGACGTGACGCTGTAAGTGGCCGACGGTGTTTATAGGAGACCATTATGACCTGCATAACCCGACCCGTCTTCCTATCTTCTTCCTTGTAAGAGGGGTCAGGTAATGCAGAGTACTGACCGTACATAACATAGATGTAAAGGATATTAATTTCTTCCCTGATTAATTTTGCTACTTTACAGTTGGTTCGGCATTGAATTTCACGAAAAATAATAATCAATTCCAAGCATTCTTAAACCAACTTTTTTATTCTTACACTATTTTTGCCTGCTCTTTTGACATGCCACATGAAAAGTCGAAAATAAGATCTTATATAAACTCACGTCTTCTTCCCATGGGGGTAGGCAGAAATTATAGAACGCCACCTGCTACACGTATTCTTTTTGCTTCGCTTACGTTTATATATCTGGAAAATAAGATCAGAATTTGTAATTTCAAGTTTTTCAGGTTTCATGAAAAAAAATCATTTTTGGAGCGACAGACGACTTTCGTAATATTTCTTATAGCTTTCAAAGTTGACTCTTTCGCAATTCTATTCTACTTCATAAACGTCTAACCAGAAGGATTCTTACAAAGCGAGAAAAATGAAAAAAGTTGTTCAGAAAATCCGGTAGCATTTTTTGCCTTAGAATATTCAGTAAAACATTCCTTCTAGTTTAATACAGTCGTACAACATTTTGTATTTTTTTATTCAACGTTACATCCTATCCTAACTATATCCGCATCATTAATAATTTCAGCCGAAAAACGTCCACGGCCGGACCTTCGGCCTTCCCCAAAGGGGGGGTTTGCCATAATCACCACGCTTGGCAGGCGGGTTGGCGATCGCAGTATGGTGATAAAATGCATAGAGAACGCTGCTGCCCATTCTCTAGTAAGTCCCTTAACCGCCTTTTACGACACCCACGGGAAGAAATAGGGCGGTGCTATTCTTTACGTCCGGCACCACACGGTCAAACTACTATATCTTAACTTTATTATAATTAATCACATTTCACACTAATATTATAAAGGCGAAAGTTTGTGAGTGTGTGTGTTTGTTACTTCTTCACGCTCAAACGGCTGGACCAATTTTGATAAAATGTTGTATGGAGGTAGCTAACACCCTGGATTAACATATAGGCTAGGCTTTTTATCCCGATATTCCCACGGGATCGAGACTTACGCGGGTGAAACCGCGGGGCGCAGCTAGTAATATTATAAATGCGAAAGTGTGTTTGTTTGTTACGCTTTTACGTTAAAACGGCTGAATGGATTTGGATGAAATTTAGCCCATGATTAGACCATCATGACCTGGATTAAGACATAGGCTACTTTTTATCCTGGATCGCAGATGAAGTCGCGGGCAACAGCTAGTATCCTAATTTTAATATTATAAATACGAAAGTTAGTTGGTTTGTTTGTCACGCTTTCACGCTAAAACGGCTGAATGGATTTGGATGAAATTTGACACATAAGTAGACCGTGACCTGAATGAGGACACAGAATACATTTTATCTCGATATTCCTACGGGATAAAAAATAGATTAAAAAAAAAGTAAACAAAAAATTTAATTAAACATAAAAAAAATTTAAATAAATAAGTTTCTTCGTACCGGGCTAAGGACTGTTAAATAAAATAATTTTAATTCTAAACGATTGCTATTTTAAGTTAGTAGGTACTAAATTAGGTTGATCTTGCATATTATTTTTGTGTTTTTTTTTATTATTTTTTTATTTATGTTTTTCCTGGGTTCCTTTATCGATACTGAACCTTCCCTAAGCTATGGCACGCAGACTCTTTAACACCCTGTATACTTAATTAAATCATTACAAAAATTAAAGACATACAAATTAACATAAACTGACACGCAAACATTCGATTTAAAAGTGACCTTTTGACTAACATTATAAAAACGAACAGGTGACCACATTATTTTATTTCAACGCAAGTAGAAATTTAAGAAAAGTCAAAGCAATTTTAATAATTTGCGCCTCGTTGTCGGCACGAACTCTTTTCAAACGTGAAAATAAACATGAGTAATTCATGGAGTTTGTACTCGTACTTAAATTACAACGTAATGTCCCCACGATTTTTGCAAGCAACAATGCTTTACCTTACAACTGTGTCAATACAAAACCAACCATAACTGTTTACTTGCAAAGTCTATTTTCAACCAAATTGCATCACTTTGTTGTGCCCGTATCACGACTATACAGTATATACTTTGTACACAGTTTTGCGGCATGCGGCGGGCCTTATGTCTCGAAATTTATTTTAAGCAAATGTGCAAAAATGCTTGTTTTCGGAACTCGGGGTCTGTATTTTACAGAGCTTTATTTTGTCAAAGAGTTACTGCGTATTATTAGTGGTACGTAACTTCAACTCAGATTTCAAAACACTGCCGGGAATGGCTGACAAAATGCATAGAATTACTTGTTGAACTTTTTAATGGATGCTGGTGAAATTACAGGCTTGTGACAAGACATTTCAACTTTGCCAACATTGGCAACGGATTTACAAACCCGTGTCAAAGTCAAAGTTAAATTATTTATTTCCAATAGGCACATAAGAGGCACTTATGAACGTCAAAATTTACAAAAAAATATAATTGATTCTAGTTGCCCCTTACAAAAGGTAGTTTCGTATGGAGGACTCTTTTAAAAATGTATTACAATATTTTGTTTAACAACATTAATTTTAAGTATTTATTTATTTATTTCTAGATAGTTTTACAATTGTTTTACAAATTAAACCTAGGCTAGTTTTGAGTACAAATGAGTAGCCAAACTAGGCAAAACCTAGGCATTATATGATTATAATATGTAAAGACGATGCACCTAGAATAAAATTACTAGGTACCACAATAGGTAAAAATAATTAAAAATGAAGCAATGAAAAATAACTTAATTATGAGATGTGAGATGAGTGCTCAGATATTTACAAAAATCGTAAAAGTATATGTTTTCCCAAAAACAAAAAAAAAAGTCAGTGTGTGAGTTGACCTGTCAGGGTTGCGAGTTTGTCCGAAAGGGATCGTGGCCCTGGCACACAGAGTGGGTTTTAGTCAGTAAAAGTCTGACACGCCCTTCCGCTCCGCCGAGAGCGGGAGAAGTTATTTGATAATTTCCCACCCAAAAAAAAAATGTGTGAGTTAAGATAATTACAAAATGTAAAAACATAAACATCATAACATCACGCCTGTAATCCTCGAAGGGTTAGGCAGAGGTGTACCTATAGTACACCCACATTTCACCAGTTATGTTTAAGTCCCATGTAATAAGGGCGAGCCTATTGCCCTCAACCAGGCACAAATCCAGACTCCGGGCTGCTTCTGAGAAATTCCTCATGGAAAATCCCAATAACATTAATCATTCATCATCATTTCAGCCGAAAGACGTCCACAGCTGGACATGTCCACAGCTGGACATAGGCCTCCCCCAAAAAGCAGGGGGGGATTTGCCATAATTTAGGCGGGTTGGCGATCGCAGTGTGGTTTTTAAAATGCATAGAAAACGCTGCTGCCCATTCTCTAGTAAGTCCCTTAGTCGCCTTTTACGACACCCACGGGAAGAAATGGGATGGTGCTATTCTTTACGTCCGGCAGGCACCAAACGGATCCATTCACATTGGGAAAATGATTTTGTCTAGACTCTAGATTGTCATAAGGCTAGATCAGCATGTTTCCAAGCATTATGGTGCCGGTTATTGTGGAAAATTCATGATTTAACTCAATGATGCGTTATCTGTGCTCAATAAGTAAATGCCAGGCATTTGCCTGACATTTGCAATAATGACAATTATTATTACGTACGCGCCAATGAACATGCAGCAGCTAGTGACGTAACTAAATATGTATGTTCATCTCTTTCTAACAACAGATATCGGTATAGGTCTTTCCTTTTCTTTACGCGCTGTATGATTGTATGCAAGTATGTAGCTACAATCATGGCTTACGCTGTTTTTGAGTGCACTAATGTTCGTGTATGATACGTCTATTTATAATACGTCATTGATTTAACTACTGTGCTTCCCGCATCCAGCGAATACCTGTGGGCTTCACAAGGTCATCGGTCCACCTTGTAAGAGGCCTTCCAACGCTACGTCTTCCGGTACGCGGTCGCCACTCCAGAACCTTTCGGCCCCATCGGCCATCAGTTCTGCGAGCAATTTGCCCTGCCCACTGCCACTTAAGCTTGGCAATTCTTCGGGCTATGTCGGTTACCTTGGTTCGCCTGCGGATCTCTTCATTTCTGATTCCATCACGTAGGGAAACTCCAAGCATAGCCCTCTCCATTGCCCTTTGGGTGACTTTTAGCCTTCTGATAAGGCCCATTGTGAGCGACCACGTTTCAGTGCCATAGGTCATCACTGGCAACACGCACTGTTCAAAGACTTTCGTCTTGAGACACTGCGGTATGTGGGACGAGAAGATATTGCTTCCCGGACGCTGTCCAGCCGATACACCTGTATAATGTGTTACAATGACGTTAATGAAGTAAAACTTTTTTAGGCACGCTTGACTTGGGGAGTAAGCTGGTGAATGCGTGACGAGAGCGTTACGGAAGTGAGCCAGCGGAAGTTGAGAGGGAGATATAAGTTAGTGAAGATGGAAAGAGAGAGAGTTACGTTTCGTAACGCTCCGTATATTACTGTAGGAGCAAGAGAGAGACGTGCAAGCACAAATTTTCTTTCTCTCTTTATCTCATAGGTAGTTGCGTTTTGTATATCTAAGACACAGTGCAGGCCTATTGTTGTAAGTATAATTAGTATTACTATTGGTAAGTTTTACTTCAGTCGTGTGGTCTAAAGCACACGCGTTTTTTTATATTACATCATTCAGAATTTTTACCAAAATTTAAAAATATATGCTATGATTATTTGAGAGAATATTTTAATAAACGGTCATTAGAGAAGGGTTTATGGTATAAAACCATACAGTGTGAATCTCTTCGCGTGCCCTGGGTCATGAATAGTGATGTTAGTAAAAAACTTCCATGCAAAAAATTTGCCTTCATGATCAAGAAAATCACTTTACCCAGTTATGAGGAATGTGGAGTTCTCGAGGACCTACAACATTTATTGATGGAATGTGTCCAATATGAGTCCAGGGGAAATAATTTTTAAGGTCCCTGAATTTAAACAGAACTGATGTAGGTATGTCCCTTACTTCTATCCCAACCAAATGGCAACAATGCGAAGGGTTTGTTCAAATTCATGGCCCACGTGTTGTAAAAGTACTATTGTTTAGGATACGATGGGACTCACATACGCTAAGCCCCTATAAATAAATAAAGGAAAAAACTAAAAAAGTTGTTGTTTAGCATCTAATTGAATAATTAAAACAGATATCTATACTCAACTACCTGAACATGGGGTTCTGGGTTTGATTTCCAGGTCAGGCAAAGTGTAATTCCTGCCAGGGTTGCGAGTTTGTCTGAAAGGTATATCGTGGCCCTGGCACACAGGCAACTAAAGGAATATGGATGGATTTTAGTCAGTAAAAGTCTGACACGCCTTCCCGCTCCACCCAGAGCGGGAGAAGTTATTTGATAATTTCCCAGCAAAAAAAGGGGAAAGTCATTAGATTTTTCAATTAAGTTTTTCTGTTCCTGGTTGATCCCTCTATTACATATGAATTCAACAAAACAAACGATGTACGAGTACTTTATATTGATGATGTAGGTATACTAAACTAAACACCGCTGCCCAGCCCTTTAGGTGTTATAGCCGTGATTATGTAATAAAATCCTTGACCCAATATCTAACAAAGTCTCAAACTATTTAAGTCTACAGTTCAAAAAGGGATCGGCCCGTTATGCCCGCAGAAACTACAATACACAGACAAGGATGAGACGGATTAGAACTAAAAGTTTGGTTACATCAACAAGTGGAACCACAAAACAAATTTAATAACACAGTTCTAATGTAGTTGTTTGTTCGTTAATGTAATCTTACGTAAGTAAGTGAGGGTTAATTATATAAGTTGGTTACAACATTTGAAATGAGTTAAGTTCATACATCAACATATTAGATATCATAATCAGCCTATAATTTTCCCACTGCTGGGACACAGGCCTCCTCTCGTCGAGAGGGACTAGGCTGTAATCTACCACGCGGGCCCAATGCGGGTTGGTAGATGTCACATGTCTTCGAATTATTGGTTCTAGGATATGCCGGTTTCCTCACGATATCCATCACCGTTTTGAAAGCAGTGGTGATGAAATTATTTACACAAAGTAAAGCGCCTGCCTGGGTTCGAACCCATGACTCGTAAGTCGGGGCCGTTACCATTGGGCCACCACTGCTCCACATCACATATTTGTTATGTAATGTAGTAATGCATCGTCTTCAATCAACTCAGCCTATAGCAGTCCACTGCTGGACATAGGCCTCTTCCAGGCTGCGCCACAACACTCTGTCCTCCGCCTTCCGCATCCAGTCTGTCCCAGTTACCTTTTTAAGAGGTCGTCGGTCCATCTAGCTGGGGGGCGTCCCACACTACGCTTGCCGATACGCGGTCTCCACTCCAGCCGGTCTATTCTGTAAGAATCTCACCGTCAAATCTTAGGTGAAGTGAGATTTAAGTGAGCTGTCATTCCACCATAGGATAGACGAATCGCTAGGGATTGACAATATTGACAGCTCACTGCACCTTGGATTTCACGGTGAGATTCTTACAGAATACATCGGCAAGACTCATCTGCTCCACCGGCCATCGGTCCTTCGACAAACATGGCCAGCCCACTGCCACTTCAGCTTGCTTACTCTGCAGGCTATGTCGGTAACTCCGGTTCTCTTCCGGATAACTTAATTTCTGATCTTATCCTTCAGAGAAACTCCGAGCATAGCCCGCTCCATAGCACGCTTAGTGACCTGTAATGCATCATCTTCACATAATTATAATTATATAATTGACTAGGGATCCGCCCTGGCTTCACACGGGTGCAATGCTGATACTAAATTAATATACTACAGAATGTCTTAAAAGTAAAGGATAAAAATGGTTATTGTGGGTTATCCCTAAGAGATAGACACGTACCATCGCGGACTTTTTTATAGACCTTTTAAGGTGTACAATACTGTAGTATTCAGCCAGCGTCTGCAATGTAAGCGCAAAAAATGTGTTTATTTAGACATCACATTAGATACCTCTAAAATTATCAGTGTTTCTCTACTATATTATGCATTTATTACTCGTACGAGTATACATATAAACCGTCCTCTTGAATCACTCTATCGATTAGAAAAAACTGCATCAAAATCCGTTGCGGAGTTTTAAAGATCTAAGCATACGTAGGGACAGACAGACAGCGGGAAGCGACTTTGTTTTATACTATGCAGTGATAGTGATAGTGATGATGTATACAAAATACTGTTATATATTTTAAAAGAGTAACGGTGGAGTTTCTTGCCCATTCACCTTTTGGAAGGCGCCACTAGAATCAGTACAATTAAATTTTTAATTTTTTGACTTTCGAAAGTGTTATTTATTTTTAACCGACTTCCAAAAAGGAGGAGGTTCTCAATTCGGTGGTGTTTTTTTTTTATTTTGTATGTTTGTTACGCGATTACTCCGTCTTTTATTATGGACTGATTTTATTTATTTTTTTTTTAAAGGGTATACTCCCGAGGTGGTCCCATGCCCACCAAAGCAGAATCTGATGAGGGGATCCCATGGAAATCGAGGGAAATCTTCAAATTTTATAGGCAAACCTATAGTGATTTGGGTATTTTTTATAGTAACTCGTGCATTTGCTCTCGGAAAGCACCATTTTGTGAAGAGGAACTGATGATGGAGACCACAGATCGCCACCGGAACAACATAATAATAAGTATTTAACGGGTTGCGATTCGATTAGGTACTTTAATATAGTTGCTAAGCAATTTATGCTCATCACAATGCATATGGTGAGTTGCAGTTCTCCTGATTCTTACCAGGAGAACTCCTCAACAATTAACGTCCCTGCATCGGGAAAAGCAATATTTTGTAAAAGGTGATGAGCAGTTGACTTTAGGCTATTGTAACTTAGATAAATTAAAAACTGACCCACTAAAAAGTGAAAAATAAAGACTTTTTATAAAAACAAAATAACCGACTTCCAAAAAAACACTACAAAGTGAAAAATAACTTTAATTTCGGAAGTCGGTGGTTTTTTTATTTAAAAAACTAAAATACAGATCCGTGATAGGCCATGATATTTCGGACAAACTCGCAATCCTGGCAGGAATTACACTTTGCCTGACCTGGGAATCAAACCCAGAACCCCATGTTCAGGTAGTTGAGTATAGATATCTGTTTTAATTATTCAATTAGTTGCTAGACAGCAATCTTTTTTTTCGGGATTTTCCATGAGGAATTTCTTAGTAGCAGCCCGGTCTGGATTTGTGGCCGGTTGATGGGAATAGGCTCGCACCTATTACATGGGACTTAAACATAAACATAACTGGCGAAATGTGGGTGTACTATAGGTCACCTCTGCCGAAGTCGGTTATATTTTTTTTTACAAAAAGTTTTTATTAATTTAAGACAAGAAGAAAGGAACAGAACAAATACGTACAAAGGTGATGCTTGGTCACCACCAAGCATCACCTTTGTACGTATTTTTTCTGTTCCTTTCTTCTTGCTTGCTTTTATGTCCCTATTTGAAATAAATGTTATGAGTTTGACTTCCTCATTTCTTGTCCGGCACTTCCACTTAAAGATAGTCACTTGTTTTATTACGTCATGGACCTTATTCCGTCTTCGCATTTTGCTATTTCTGATCCTATCCAAACTTGAGACCACACATGTTAGGCAAAGGTGAAGTCTATGTTGTTGTATAATTTCCAACTTTCAGCTTGGCTTGGCTATCCTATTTTATGGTCCGTTACATTATTCAATAAGCTTGTAATATTACTCTGCTTGGATGGTGTTGTGAATGATTTGCCAAATTCGCCGTGTGATTTGCCTAGAGGGCTTTATTGTAAATTCTTGAATGTGTCGTATACGATTACAGAAACAGAGTAATTCGTCAACTCGTCCTTCAGTGCATGCCTACGGCCCATTTGGGACGGCTTGCAGAATATCAAAATAAATCATATTTTCATTCTGCAAGTCGTCCCACATTGCAAATTGTAGAATAGTGGTAACTTTTAAAATATTCATGCGTTAAAGTTTTTAAAACTATGACTATTATTTTGAATCATTATGGCACGCTATATTTATTGTATGATTATTATTTTGAGTAAACATAATTAGTTATTCCCATAAATGATAAATGATAAATGATTTTTATTTCTGTAAGTAGGTTTGTACAAACACTTTTACACGTCAATCATATTTTAAAAACTAGATGAGGTCGGCGTTTCCTATCTGACTACTCTGAGAAGAAAGGCCGAAACAAACTCAGAGGTCATAGTCTCTTTTAAAGTCCAGACATAATCTTGGTCAGATCATGTGAAGACCATGTAGATTGGTGTCTGAAATGGTCTTTTGAGGAAAGAACCACACAGGTTGAGTGGACCTGACCAGTCAGTGCACGCATTTGTCAGTAATCGTGCAGCTCTACTCAGAATATAAGGAGCTCAACGATGCGACTATCAATACCAAAGAAAGGCCATTTGGGCAGGCCACTTATATGACTCAAACGAATATTCGAATATATAACGAATACTCAATATATGATTATTTAATAGTTTTATTAAAAGGATGGAAGTCGGTAAACACTCGAATATTTCATTAAGGCTTCTACAGACCGGCGCAACACAAACGCCCCGCGTGAGGCTCCACGTGTCACGTGACGAGCGGTGTCTTTTTGTCGCGTCGCTAGTCGCGCCGGTCTGTAGAAGCCTTTAAACACAAGACTTAACGTTAGATGCCATTTGTTTACGCCTGTATTTCCTGAAGGGTTAGGCAGAGATTGTGTTCCTATAGAAAACCCACATTTCACGAGTTATGAGGGCGAGCCTATTCCCATCACCCCGGCACAAATCCGGACTCCGGGCTGCTACTGACAACTTCTTGATTTTATACCAACTCTATATAATAAAATAAAAACCGGTCAAGAGCGAGTTGGACTCGCGCACCGAGTGTTCCGTACGTATGTATGATGTTGATGATTTCTGAAAAACTGTGTTATTTAGAGACATCGTTTTATTTTTTCTGTAATCTTTACATAAACTTCTATCACTTGAATAATTTCAGATTTTTATCTATGAAAACTTCGGAGATAAGGGGGAAACGGTATTTTTTTACATTCATCAAAAGTAGGAAACTATGCTGCCTAAAAAAAAATGTTTTACAATGTGCAAACACCGCTCTTTCATATGATACCCCACATGCCCTAGTAGCTCCATTTAAAATGTTTAAGACCCCCCTTTCAGTCCCTTTTGCAAAAAAGATATATTTTTTTAAATTTCTTTCTTGTTTGCAAAATAGTTGGGCAAACGTCATCTAAAACTATTCTAAATTTCAAGTTGATAATAGCATTAGTAGTTCTTGAGATATCCAGGTGTGACAGACGACAGACAGACTTAATCTCACCATAAGGGTTCCTTTTTACTATTTTGGTACGGAACCCTAAAAATAAAATAAAACAACAATTTATCTCCGACAGAAAATCCTTTACCCTTTTGATCCTCGGTAGGTGTTGTAAAGTCGATGTTAGCCTTAACGTGGATAATCCTTTTTTTACACCGGACCGTACATCCGGGCTTAGGAAAAGCCTAAACTTACGGACGGTTTTCCTAAGTGATGTCTACAGCGATATTTTTTTATACGCAAAAAAAAGAAAATGGGTTTTAGATTTTGTTAAAAATAAAGTTAACAGAAAAAGCAATGGTTTATAAAATATGTTTGTAATTTGTAATAAAGCTTTATAACGAATTTTTCATGTTTTTATAAGTAGATAGAATCTATTAGGCAGCTAGGTCTATGAGGTTGGGTACCTAATATGTAAAACCGTAAATAACATACATTAGATACGTTACATTATTTCGACGGCCGCAAAGTATATTAATATTTAAAATTAAATAAGCTTAAGCAATTAGGAAGCCACGCGTAGGTACAAGCGGATATATGGCAGTCAGCATCTACATACCGGAGCGACTTGTCGAGCGACACAAAGGCACCGCTCGTCCCGCGACACGCGGGGCCTTTGTGCCGTGTCGCGTCGCGCGACAAGTCGTGCTGGTATGTAGAAGCCTTTAGTTTACTCTTTTGTACGAAGTAGATAAATACTTCTACCGTATTTTGGAAAAAAATATATATCACAGTTAATTGGCCTTAACCATTTCCTTGGTAATGACCTATTGCATATGATACATGTTGTAAAATACAGATAATATTCGTTTTTATTTAAAATTGTTGATTTCTATAATAAATAAAGGTATGCAATAATTTTCCTTACTTAACTATTATTTGTAACGCTCTTTTTTTTGCGTGGGTAATTATCAAATAACTTCTCCCGCTCTAAGCGGAGCGGGAGGGCGTGTCAGACTTTTACTGACTAAAACCCATCCGTGTTCCTTCAGTTGCCTGTGTACCAGGGCCACGATTCGGACAAACTTGCAACCCTAGCAGGGATATTTGTAACGCTGACGTGACTTATTATTGTTGTTGCACTAAACAACAAGTTTAAAAAACCAACATGAAAACGGCTATGTGACTGATATCTTGGTTTACAACGAGTGAATCCGCCGATTGCCCGACCTATACACGGACTAACGGTATATTTCCATATTTACTTCGTCACTTTGTGAAAAATAAGTGGAGTAGTATGTTTATACGTGAATTAATATTAGTTAAAATTGAAAGAGTCGAATTATGTAAAAAAGTAAATTTCGTAACACGTGCAGTTCACTCTTTGTACTTTACGGCCGTCGATTTAAAAGCTACTGAAGTCCAAAAACAGGACATCAATATTGAAGAAATACTAATTTAATTATTCTATTTTTTATTAAATATAACCTTTACTATACAACCTGTTTTTTTTGATATCCCATAACTCTAGGGTTATATTCTGTAGGTAAAAATAATACTAAAACTCCTAGAATAGGTGGTCTAAAAATGCATCGTTTCGGAGATATCATCAATCATAATTGAATTAGGTCAAAAATTGTCACCAGTATGACGAATCTTTACTTTTGCGAGGTTGCCAAACTTCGCAGTAGTGTAGTAAAATAAATAGTAAAATAAAATATGTAGGTATGTTGGTATCGGGGCTTCTCGGCGGCAGCTAGTGAAGGGAAAGATACCTTGTCGACGTTGTCATATTTCACGTTTGTTTTACATTAATAATCGTGACTTTGCCGAATTATTTTGTATGAAAAATAAAAAAAAAAATAACGAAGGATTGGAACATAACTCATATGCCAGTTGATTCTTTGATATGGCCTCAATCATACCCTAGAGTTATGGGATATCAAAAAAAACACGTTGTATACAACATTATTTTTAGTTTATGCGAAACCTGAATATACTCGTAGTTTGTTCATAATAAGGAACTGAATCGATTTCAATAATTTTTACACCATGTTAATATTTGGCCCCAAAAATATTAAAGTGTGATGGAAAATGTTATCACCATTTAATTACTTACAATACAATTGCCGTACAGTTAGGTACCTACTGCCAAATTATTATCAATGAGCGCAAGACGACCCTGGAGGCGCGGGGGCGCCGTTAGCATATTTTTGTACGGACAACCCGGTAACTTAACAACCTTATAACTTTGTAATTTTTCATGATACAGTTTAGGAATTTTGTACATAGATTCTTTACATAAAATACTAGACACATGTTTCGGGTTTCACATATACTAAAAATAATGTTGTATTTATTATAGGTAACTCTACTTAAATTGTTTCCACTTTCGTATTTCCTCTCCACTTAAAGAACTCGTTATATTTACCAGTAGTTGGCATCCTACAGCCATTCTCTTATAAAACTAGTTACTACCAGTATAGTGTAGCAGTATCTAATTCTCGTTCCATTAAGGAATCTCATGCTAAAGTAGCTATTACGGGTAACGAGTGCAGGTACAACACTAATGTGATTGCGCAGCACTATGTGCCTGATAAGCGAGGCTTGATCGCTCTCTAATATACTTTGTAACGTCTATTATACGTTATTTATAAATATCTGCTTATTGTTTTCGTGTAGGGTTAAATAAACTATAGTTTTTTGCTGGAAAATCGATCAAATCGCCAAAGATTATGGATGTTTTTTTGGCCATTTACACCTTGATGGATTTGGATGAAATTTGGCATACGGGTAGATGATGACCTGCGTTATGCCATAGGGTAATAGAAGTATGAAGAACAGGGTGTAAAGTTCACTCATCCTCCATAGAAAAGGGAGAATCCTCCGACCAGACGGGTGTCGTGTCTGGTGGGCAACTGCCCGCCGATTGATGTCGGGACGTTGTAATATGCTAGTCGCGCGGTAAACTCTAAAGCAGGATTTTGCGTGACGTCAGTGTGATGCATAGTTCGCATGATTGTGGCGATGTACATGCCACAGGATCATAGATTTTCATCTCGGCAGTAAGTTCTTGTCGAATGAGTTATTATTATGAGTTTTTATTATTATTTTTGTTATTATTATATATATTTAGCCAGCAGCAATAACGATAATGGGAAAGTCAAAAATGTATTGGATTCACATAAACTACCGATAAACCTTATGTCAATTTTGTTAATAGTCGTCGTAGAAATAATACGAAACACTTTGAAACCGAATGGCACTTAGGCCCTCTTTATGTTTATTGCAATTTTTATGACTTTCAAAAATCCTAGTTTATTGTATCTTCAACGCCTTAGCTAGCAATTCAATGTACCTCCAATGCCTTAGCTAGCAAAAATTCATTGTATCTCCAATAGCTTAGCTAGCAATCCATTGTACCTCCAACGCCTTAGCTAGCAATTCAATGTACCTCCAACGCCTTAGCTAGCAATCCATTGTACCTACAACGACTTAGCTAACAATTCATTGTACCTCCAACGCCTTAGCAAAAATGAGTATGCTGGCATCCTATTCAAACAGTCGGTCGCTTTCCCAACACGGTGCAAGCCCGAGTATGAAACGGTCTCGCAGCAGCATATCCAATGCCCCACACTCACAGTTAACGGCTAAACCTCTCACACGAGCCTTCTTCGAGACGCTCGCCATCAGATACTCGTATCCTCGACTCGTAAAACTTCTCTCTATCAGCAAAAGAACAAGGTCTCGGCGTAAAATGCTTGTCTAATTATTCAACTAGATCCTCGAACTTCCTCGAGTTTATCAGGGTGAAGTAAGTTCCGAGCAAGGCGGTAGCTGTTATCTGAAAGATAGGTCTTATTTTCGTTTTTTTTTTTTTTGTATTGTAACACTTTTCAGTTTTATGTATTGTAGTACCCGACC
Organism: Tiliacea aurago; assembly: GCA_948098905.1. Taxonomy (NCBI): domain Eukaryota; kingdom Metazoa; phylum Arthropoda; class Insecta; order Lepidoptera; family Noctuidae; genus Tiliacea; species Tiliacea aurago. The sequence continues at coordinate 25,048,055 of OX402582.1, forward strand.
TTTAAATATAGGCCACTTTTAGGCGTCGTGCTCGAAACTTAAATGCGAATTTGTTTGTTTGTTACGCATTCACTCTTAAACGGCTGAACGGATTTGGATGAAATTTAGCAAATAGGTAGACCATGCATAGACCTGGGTTAAGGGATACTTTTATTCCGATATTCCCATGGAATGGAGACTTATGCGGGTAAAACTACGGCGTGCAGCTAGTATTTTTATAAACGTGGGTAACTCGTCGCCAGTGATCTGTCAGCTACCGAATAAAACCACCGTTGTGATTGGATGCTAGTTACGGTTCCGTACCCGAAGAGTGCCAAACGGGACTCTTATTACTAATTCTCCGCTCGTCCATCCGTCTATCTGTCAGCAGGCTGTATCTCATGAACCATAATAGATAGACAGTTGAAATGTTCACAAATTGTGTATTTTGTCGCTATAACAACAAATAATAAAAATGTTATAAAGTTAATAATTAAAGGGTAGCCCCCATAACTATAAGAATCGTGCTATTCAGCGTTTTTTGCTTGATCTTAATATGGTATGGAACCCTTCATGTGCGAGTCCGACTCGCACTTGATCGGTTTTTTTATAACTGTCATAGCGACTCAACATACATCGAAAGTTTTTAAAATATTATCTAATGATAATAAGAAATAGTGTGAGTCCTATATTCAAATTGACTACCAATCTCAATTTCGACAAACAATATCCATAATAAAATTGTTTATGTCATAATACAAAATAAAATCGCAAACTTATAGAATCAAAATCATAATTAAAAACAAAATTAAAATCAGAATTAACGTCAAAATTAAAAACAAAATTAAGATCAGAAATAAAAATTACTTAAACAAAAATTTAAAAGCAAAATTATCATAAAAATCAAAATTAAAAATGAATACACATATTACATTAAATAATAAACGCAGGCGCTGGCTTTCAGCTGCAGCCACCTCCGCAAAAAAGGCGAGTCCCACCGCTCGGACAACACACTCAGGAGTCCGTTTGAGCTGCTACGGCCACGGCGCAGAAGTGACGCACTCTAATTATGCCGTGGAAATCATCAGTTCTTGCCTCAGCGAATATTGCAGACGCGCTACAAAACCGTGGCAGCCCGAACAGAATCCTAAACGCGTTGTTGTACTGGACACGTAGAGCGTTGCCAATTTCTTTTTTTTTATAATCTTTTGTATCATGTGATACTATGGAACAATCCCAATTTTTTATTTTATCCAAAAATTCATAAATACTTACATACATATTTTTTTTCTATTTTAATTAGTCTATTAATTAATTGTATTGTATTTTAATAATATATTTTTTTTTACATGTTTTTTTATAATTTATCTGTTTAATGCAACTCTAGTGGCACTTTTTGCTTAATCATAATTTTGTTAACATGCGGATAATGTAGTGGGCTGTAATATTGTGAATACAGTAGTATTATGAATGAATACAGTATTATATGAGCTTTTATTATTGTTAGTTGTAAACATTTTATATTTCAGCTGTTTATTGTCCCATAATAAATAAAATAAAATAAAAATAATATTGCGGGCACGTACACACACACCTACATACAGATCATCGCCTAACAACATTATCAGTACAATTACCGTAGTCCATAGTTTTCAGTTCTCCATTAATTTTCAGTTCACTTTCAGATTATTACAATACCTACAAAACAATTGCGAAGCGTTCATTAAAATGCACTTGCAACTGGCAGGTAATGAAATAAAGCTTCTATCAAAGGAAACTCTTTGTGCCTTGGAGTCGCAGCTCGTAAAGACTTTGTTGTACGCGACAATTACACGCACACTGGCAGGTGACATTATATCGTTACCTAATAGACCCTTGAATTCTATTTATTTATTCTACTAAAGCCTTTAGCAGAGAGCTATGGAACGGAGTATTCTGGGTATAAAACTTGTTATTTTTTTTATTATTTGTAATTAAGGAACAAAACAGAATGTAAACAGAAACATCACAAAAACCTCAATATATTTGTCCGGATGTTGAAACACTTTTAATTAAGCAATCTTAATACTTACAAAATATTATAAATCTAAGGTAAGACATCTATCTATATAAAATATCCAAAAGAAATTTGTTAGTTACACCATTTATAACTCAAGAACGGCTGGATCCATTTGGCTGAACATTGGTGGGGAGGTAGCTTAGAACCAGCAGACGGACATAGGATATTTTTTATCTTTTTTTTTAAACTTTTTTTTTCATACTTTTTACTAGGGTAAGTAGGTACGGTAGGTAGGGTAGGTAAGGTAGGTAGGTAGGGTAGGTAGGTAGGATAGCCACGTAGGATAGGTAGATAGGGTAGGTTAGGGTAGATATTTAGCGCTACCCGTGCGAAGCCTGGCCGGGTAAAGCTAGTAGTTTATAAAACATTGTGAGGTAGTTAGTAAATAATAACTACAAATTACAAAAACGTCGATGGCGCGGTGGACTGGGTCAAGAATACAACAATCCGTTCTATCACCAAAATAACTGATGTCACTCGAAAAGCCGCCACGCTTAAATGGAATTTAGCTGGACACGTTTGCCGTATGTCAGACGATCACTGGGCCAAATTTCCGACCCAGTGGGTCCCGCTTAATGGCAAATGACATTGCGGCAGGCCCAGACCAAGGTGGCGGGATGAGCAACAAAGACTCAACAAAGACTGCTGTGGACAGAGAGAGGTGGAGGCATTTGCCCAGCATTGGGACAATAACGCCTGGCAGATGTGAAACATCGAACTTATTTAGACTGTTGATAAAGACTGTAAAGTAGCGACGCGTCGCCACGGCATGCGTCGCCCCGCCAGTAATCAGTTTTACGTGCGGCTATAGATGTTTCACATCAAAAACTTATACATTTAAAGTTACAAAACAACTTGTGTGTGTTGTATAGTCACAGCTATCCACTTGAAGGAACAGTCATAAGCTTACTATCCACTTGAAGGAACAGTCATATGCTTACTATCCACTTCAAGGAACAGTCATATGCTTACTATCCACTTGAAGGAACAGTCATAAGCTTACTATCCACTTGAAGGAACAGTGATAAGCTTACTATCCACTTGAAGGAACAGTGATAAGCTTACTATCCACTTGAAGGAACAGTCATAAGCTTACTATCCACTTGAAGGAACAGTCATAAGCTTACTATCCACTTGAAGGAACAGTCATAAGCTTACTATCCACTTGAAGGAACAGTCATAAGCTTACTATCCACTTGAAGGAACAGTGATAAGCTTACTATCCACTTGAAGGAACAGTCATAAGCTTACTATCCACTTGAAGGAACAGTCATATGCTTACTATCCACTTGAAGGAACAGTCATAAGCTTACTATCCACTTGAAGGAACAGTCATAAGCTTACTATCCACTTGAAGGAACAGTCATAAGCTTACTATCCACTTGAAGGAACAGTCATAAGCTTACTATCCACTTGAAGGAACAGTCATAAGCTTACTATCCACTTGAAGGAACAGTCATAAGCTTACTATCCACTTGAAGGAACAGTCATAAGCTTACTATCCACTTGAAGGAACAGTCATAAGCTTACTATCCACTTGAAGGAACAGTCATAAGCTTACTATCCACTTGAAGGAACAGTGATAAGCTTACTATCCACTTGAAGGAACAGTGATAAGCTTACTATCCACTTGAAGGAACAGTCATAAGCTTACTATCCACTTGAAGGAACAGTGATAAGCTTACTATCCACTTGAAGGAACAGTCATAAGCTTACTATCCACTTGAAGGAACAGTCATAAGCTTACTATCCACTTGAAGGAACAGTCATAAGCTTACTATCCACTTGAAGGAACAGTCATAAGCTTACTATGCACTTGAAGGAACAGTGATAAGCTTACTATCCACTTGAAGGAACAGTCATAAGCTTACTATCCACTTGAAGGAACAGTCATAAGCTTACTATCCACTTGAAGGAACAGTGATAAGCTTACTATCCACTTGAAGGAACAGTGATAAGCTTACTATCCACTTGAAGGAACAGTGATAAGCTTACTATCCACTTGAAGGAACAGTCATAAGCTTACTATCCACTTGAAGGAACAGTCATATGCTTACTATCCACTTGAAGGAACAGTCATAAGCTTACTATCCACTTGAAGGAACAGTGATAAGCTTACTATCCACTTGAAGGAACAGTCATATGCTTACTATCCACTTGAAGGAACAGTGATAAGCTTACTATCCACTTGAAGGAACAGTCATAAGCTTACTATCCACTTGAAGGAACAGTCATAAGCTTACTATCCACTTGAAGGAACAGTCATAAGCTTACTATCCACTTGAAGGAACAGTGATAAGCTTACTATCCACTTGAAGGAACAGTGATAAGCTTACTATCCACTTGAAGGAACAGTGATAAGCTTACTATCCACTTGAAGGAACAGTCATAAGCTTACTATCCACTTGAAGGAACAGTCATATGCTTACTATCCACTTGAAGGAACAGTCATAAGCTTACTATCCACTTGAAGTAACAGTCATAAGCTTACTATCCACTTGAAGGAACAGTCATAAGCTTACTATCCACTTGAAGGAACAGTCATAAGCTTACTATCCACTTGAAGGAACAGTCATAAGCTTACTATCCACTTGAAGGAACAGTCATAAGCTTACTATCCACTTGAAGGAACAGTGATAAGCTTACTATCCACTTGAAGGAACAGTCATAAGCTTACTATCCACTTGAAGGAACAGTGATAAGCTTACTATCCACTTGAAGGAACAGTGATAAGCTTACTATCCACTTGAAGGAACAGTGATAAGCTTACTATCCACTTGAAGGAACAGTGATAAGCTTACTATCCACTTGAAGGAACAGTCATAAGCTTACTATCCGCTTGAAGGAACAGTGATAAGCTTACTATCCACTTGAAGGAACAGTCATAAGCTTACTATCCACTTGAAGGAACAGTGATAAGCTTACTATCCACTTGAAGGAACAGTGATAAGCTTACTATCCACTTGAAGGAACAGTGATAAGCTTACTATCGGTTCATAGATTTTTTTTGTTTACAAGACTTAAGGCTTCTACAGACCGGCGCGACACGCGACGTGACACAAAGGCCCCGCGTGTCGCGCTACGAGCGGTGCTTTTGTGTCGCGTTGCGAGTCGCGCCGGTATGTAGAAGCCTTTATGAGGGTCAGCGGCCGACGCGCGGTAAAAAAAAGTCTGGGTCGCGTAGCGTGCGTAGTTAGCGGTGAATCGCCACGCGGAATGCGTCGCCCCGCTAGCAATCGGTTTTACGTGCGCCTATAGATGTTTCACATTAAAATAAAAAATGCTTTTTCACCCTTAAGGCGCAGATATATTGATTTTAGTGACTTTTAAATCTGTTATTACGCCTTCATATAATGCAAGTAAGTTATGCAAAAAATATATGTTAAACTAGAACGCATACACATCAATTCTTTATGTGAATATTTAAGTATTGTAGTAAAATTCTTTATTAAATAAATTTAGGAAGTAATGTCTACCCAAAGCATAAAAAACGATATTAGTTTCAAACTACTTAAGATATTTTCATGTTTTTTTTTTAATAGACTGTTTTATTATCTATAATTCTTTATGTGATTTTTTTCAAATATTCATATTTTTTATACCAAAAATAAATATTCCCTATTAAAATTCATGGTTGCGTGGCGTGAGTACAACGCGCAACATTTTGAATACATGCTTTTGGTACGCCTGGAGGTCTAGATTAAGTACATAACAAATAGCATTTTTTGACAAACGTGAAGTGGGTAGGTGGATGTCATCATCATCTGCCTATACAGCCTTTTCCCAACAAGTTGGGGTCGGCTTCCAGTCTAACCAACCAGTTAAACTGCACCTGTATACCAGTATTTTACATGGAGCAACTGCCTATCCGACCTCTACAACTCAGTTACTGGGTACTACCAAAGAGATTTAAGGTAGATACTATAGAGAACCCATAAGAAGTACCTAATGTCAGAAGAAAAACTGTGATCCCATGTCTCAGTGACTTCATTTAGCGTAATATAATAGTAAAATTCAATAAAGCTAAGTTTGACACGTTACACTTTTACCGACACGAACCTTTGATTTCAAACCGTCAAATAGTTTGAGACTTCTAAGAAAATTATTTATTTTATCTTAATACTGGGTAAATTACAAAATATTAACGAAAATAAACCGTGGATAAGTCTAGTCATTTTATCACTACGAGATTTGCAATACCATATTGCATAATAATAATTTTATTTTGGTGGACACGAATGCGACTTGACATGCAGGCGTACCACACTAGACTGAGTGTTCGCTATGTCCCGTCTATTGTTAAGTAAATAATTGAATGTCTTTGGGTAATACTATACCACTTGGCGAGACTGGTTGTCAGACGTTCGGGCTTCTGACTAACCGTAAATATCTAAAAGTGCAGATGATTAAACACTGAATTACAATCATTCAAGTAAGTATTAACAAAATGCACATATATGCAAATCTAAATTGTGTGTGTGGAAAAACAATAAATAGGCACTGCAAAAGTATTTTTATTTTATTTTATTTATTTAGGGAACAATAAACAGCTACAATATAAAATGTTTACAAATGCTCTTAAGTAGTATTAACAATATTGCAGCCCACTACATTATCCGCATGTTAACAAAATTAAGATTAGGCAAAAAGTGCCACTAGAGTAAAACTCAGATAAATTATTATATAAAAAAAAATTAAAAGTATTAGAGAATTAAAGTAGGGATCAAACTTACGAAATATCGTTCCCCAGTCAGTACCTTAACGAAAGGGGTCCAAATAAAATAGACAAAAGAACCCTAAAATGTTTAAAGAATTCTCCTAAAAACTAATAAAACACAAAGATTCTAGGAAAAATCTTTAACTTTGGCACATCAAAGCCTGCTTTTAGTTTGATAACAAATTAGCCAACTTTCTTGTAAGAAACTTTGAACAAATACTTAAAACTTACGAATACTTACACTTTTAAGTGTAAGTTTGGAAAGTTTTTAGTAGAAAATCTTCGAAATTAGTTTCTGTAGTAGCTTTAAAAGGGTTGTATGTATTAAACATTTAAAGGTTAAACTAAACTTCTATCACAGGTTGGCAAACATAGACAGTCGATTTTAGTTTAGTAGCTAGCACGTCATGTTCTTGGCAAAAATGAAGAGGTGCCATACAAACTTTGATGCCGATTTAAACCCTGTAGGGGATGAATTTTCCAAAATCCTTCTTATATTATATTATAAGGATTTATAAGGAAATCTTGTGCAAAATTTCATGCTCTTAGACTCGGCAGTATAAGCTGTACGTTGTTTGTCAGTGAATTTTAATTAAGAAGATACTATTGATGTTTTTGACATCGGCTTACGAAACAATAATTGTTTCATCGGTGTAATATTTATTTACTGTAACAAGCGTATTTTTATTTTTTGTTTATTTTAGCTAGTAATAATATTGGCAGCTTACGTATATTGAACTTTCACATTAAAACCAAAAAAATGCACGAACGTAAAATTTAACTAGGTATGCCTATAAATATACTATGGCGTATTAAGATGTAAAACTGTTTGTTTGTTTGTAAGAGGTAATCTCTGAAAATACTGAGCCCATTACAAAAAATATTTCAATATTCCCGTGTGCTACAGTGTGCTAAAGTTTTATGATACAGTTGACTTTTACACGGACAAAGTAATTAAGAAAAGTCTACAGAAATATGTTTTCATCGGCTGAAACAAGCCCGAGGCATCTCAAAGGGAACCAAATAGTAAACTTTACCGATTAAAACCAATGACACTCCATTGGGTACTCTCAATATTGAACGCAATCAAAGTTTTACCAAAGTATTTCAAATGATATCTTAATTTGACGACGGTTTTAACGATTTTATTCCAACTAATATTAATTTATCCTGATTCATTTGCGTTTAATATTTTATTTAAATATGGAGTGAAGTGAGAGGTGAGTTTAACGATTGCAAGATAACTTATTATTATGTTTCTTTCTTCCAATAGTTAACAAATGTGTAAGAATTATTATTATACCAAACAATTGTAATATGAATGCTCAATCATGATATGTTTATTGTAATTTTATTTAATTTCCTCAAATTTTATCAGTAATTTATTTTATTTTATTTTTATCCTGTATAAACCTGGTTAAATGTGCATGCTGTGGTCTCCTGTAATTGAAGGAGCACACGTACTAGAACCTTTATTGTTATTTATATTGTATATGAAGGCAGAGGGTCCAACATCTTAAATGAAAGTAAGAGATATAGCAGAAGTCAGCTTTTATTTCCACAACTTATTAATTCACTGTAATAATAGTTTAATTCAGACTACAGTATCTACGCGCTACAACATGTACACCGGGCCGAGCCTGCGACAAGAATTAGCCCCTCATGGCTGCGCGCTCGCTTATGTAGAGCGACCCGAGTAGTGGGGAGAGTGGGGAGGCCTAAGTGACACATTGCAGTGCGTAACTCGGCCCGTTGCACGTGCTGTTTACAATGGTGACGCCGACATATATGTGTATCCTTTGTTGGAGATCCTAAATAAATAAATAAGTCGTGGTGGCCAGAGGCGAATACCCTTTTTTAAGCGACAAGTTCTGGGTTTTAAGCAAGTTTTCATTCTCATCCCCTATCCCAACTTTTTTGGGGTCATGGCAACATGTCCCTTTCTCCACACGTCTCTATTAGTCGTCATCTCGGTAGTCATTCCTTTCCTAGCCACATCATCTTCCACACAGTCCATCCATCGTTTCTTTGGTCTTCCTCTACTTTTATCGCCATCGACATCAACACTCAAAACTTTCCTCACGACATTTACACGGGTTTTAAGTTTTTAATTTTTTTTTTTTGTTCACGGGGTGGAATATCCTCATGGATGTCCTCCGCCCTGGGGCGGTAGGAGGGGTCTGTCAGACTCTTACTAACTAGAAACCACCCCAGTGTTCCCCTCCAACACTTGCATCTTGGGATCTATTATTACTTCCGCAATCCCCGGCTAGTGCCGGCCCGCCTCTGCGGGCCACCTCAAGTCTGGGGGAGGCGGTTGAGGTGTTTTTATGGATCAAAAAGACTAACAAACAGAGAACTAACTATAGGTACTCTTCAGAACCTGTGTTTTAATAAATTGACTGGATGATTCTTACAATAATCACCTAATCTTAAAAAAAAATAAAAGTTATTTATTATCTTCAATTATACAAAAACACTTAACTAAACACTATTCAGCGTAACAACTAAGGGAAAGAGTGTTGAGTGTGTTGTGTTTAGAATCTCATCATCATCATTTCAGCCGAAAGACGTCCACTGCTGGTTAAAGGCCTACCCCAAAGGGGGCCAATTTGCCATAATCTCCACGCTTGCCAGGCGGATTTGCGATCGCAGTATGGTGTTAAAATCAGGGACCGTACAACCTCGGTTAAGGGTTAAGCCTTTCGAAGGGGTAATCCATTCAATGGGTTACCTTTATCATGGTGTAACCCATTGAAAGGGTTTTATACTAGAAACCCATTGAAGGGGTTACATGATAACCCATTGAATGGGTTTTATACTTGAAACCCAGTGAAAGGGTTACCTGATAACCCTTTTCAATGGGTTCTATGTCTACTTGAAACCCAGTAACATGAAATAATCCTAATATTATGTTATTTCGATATCCACCTAGCACGCGTAGCAGGACCAATTCTATCTCTATTCTACCCAGGGACCATTTTGGTTATCATTTTAGAAAAACCCTATCGAAAACCCTTTCCATTGAAAGGGTTTTCGATAGGGGTTTTCTAAGCAGTTAATCAAAAACCCATACGGTGTGGGTAATTTTGAATGGCTTAAATTAAGCCGTTCAAAAGGGTTACCCACATCGTACGGTTTTTATCGAAAACCCTTTCAATGGGTTACCAAAATTTAATTTAAGCCGTTCATAAGGTTTACCCTTATCGTATGGGTTTTTGTTAACCGCTTAGAAAAACCCTATCAAAAACCCTTTCAATGGGTAACCAAAATGGTCCGTGGTTAAAATGCATAGATAACGCTGCTGCCCATTCTCTAGTAAGTCCTTTAGTCGCCTTTTACGAAACCCACGGGAAGAAATAGGATGGTGCTATTCTTCACGTCCGGCACCACACGGACAATCATCATCTACCAAGCCTTATCTCAACTGTGTTGGGGTCAGCTTCCAGTCTAACGGGAGGCAGCTGACTACTGGTATTTTACATGGAGCTACTGCCTATCTGACCTCCACAACCCAGTTACTGGGTAATACGATATCCCTTGGTAAGACTGGTTATCAGACTTTCGGGCTTCGGACGACCCGTAACGACTGCCAAAGATGCGACTGCGAATGACAGCCGCGACCAACTGCTTAACGTGCTTTCCAAGGCATGTGTATTAGTATGCAAAAATGGTCACCCATCCACAGACCAATCGCAGCAAGCGTCGCTTGACCTGATCAATCGACCCGTGCGTGCCTATTCGTTAAGACGCAGATATATGCCAGTGACCTTGAGTGGTTAGCTTGCGTGTTCTGCACTGAGCTCACGCAACGCGTCGTACGTTCAGCCAGTAATAGGACTCGCCCATCAAGGAGCGCAGTCCCCAATTTGACGCATTATTAATTTATTATACACAAAACAAAGAGTATTTTAATAAAACGCGTATACTAAAAGATCAATAATTAAATTATCTTTAAATTGGTGAAGGTTTCAGAAAAATACGCTTGGTAGATTTTGCGCCATTCTCAGTTTTTTATCCGCGTTAGGCATAACTTTACAAATTAATTTCACTATGTAATATAAATATAATCTTAAATATTCACGTATTAAGTTATTGAAAAAATGCTCTAATTTAACATATATTTTTTTCAAATCATACTACTCGTTTAGACGTGATCTTCAGTATGAAATCATAAAAAGTCGGTTATCGTCCCCTTAATAGCCGATAATCCTCTATCATTATCCTATAAAACATTATACTTTTACGAAGTCATCTACTGCAAAATCCCAACTCAGAATACAAATGCGAAAGTATATTTGTTTGTTACGCTTTCACACCAAACGGCTGAACGGATTTGAAATTTGACCCATGGGTAGACCATGACCTGGCCGGGGGTTAGAACATAGAATACTTTTTATCCCAGTAGTACGTTCCACGCGAGCGAAGCAGCAGGCAGAAGCTAGTTACCAAAAAAATTATTCTGAAAGTTTCCTAATCACAACAAACAAACATAAACACCAATTTTATGACCGCTACACTTAGCCCCCGAGACCGTAACCACTACAAACTTGACAGGGCTTAATTGTAATGGTCGCTTAATCTAAAGGGATACGCAAGTTAATTAGTTGGACTAACAAAGCTGATGCTTTGTTAATAATATTAGGTACTGTGGGACTTGATCATACTAATTTGGGAAGCTGCAGTGGCATTATTACTGTTCTTGGCGTGGCTGCCATGCGTGACTTTGCGAAATGGATTATCGGCTGTCAATGTTCGAAATGGTAATTTAACATAACAGAGAGGTAGCACTGAATACTCGGGCTCACTAAAGTTGTCAAAAAATAATAGGCCCGTTTTGACATTTAACTTGAATAGATTTATCGTGAGTATCTATTGCGACGTAACTAGTGAAGGTAACCGTACTACTCGGTACTCCTATTATTTATTGACTGTATATGCCAAATGTCTGTCATTATTATAACTAAAACTTGTCTGCAGCTTGTGGTATTTATCTGTATGACGGCGCAGCAAGTGGCGCCGTCTATTTTTGTTACGAAGTTACTGTAATCACCGAAAAGGTCGGATAAGAGTGACACTGGCTGCTGACAGTCACTCTAGCAGAGTTTTGCGTCGATGGTTGCGTGGCGGTTGCGGTTGTCTTCTGATGACAGAAGAAGATGTCAAGGGCACAGTCAGGGGCAGTCAGGGGAACCGCTGTCGTACCACGTCCACGACGAATTGCTATATTCCGGCCATGGACGTATAAAAATTCCGGCACAATCCTGATGATATTGAAGCTCCTGAACCACTAATACGATGATCACTTCTGGTAAAGGCTATCCTGCACCGCCGCGCCGGTATACAAATAGTATAACACAAATTCACATTTCTTGTCTGCCTGTGCGACCGCGGTGTGCTTCAAAACCACACAACGGATTTTGATGCGGTTTTCAGCATTATTTAGAGAATTTATTCCAAAAGGTTTGTTTATACACATAAACCATTTTTGGATTTCCTTATTTTATGTACCTAAGTTTAAGGAAACCCTCGCCCTCTTATTACAAAACAAGGTTTATCTTCAGACCCAGGTTTAAAACATGGAGCCTTTATTGAATTTCGAACTTTATTCCGACTATGGTAAAGTTCCTAAACACAAAACTGACAACTTAGTACCGAACTAAGTTTTCAGTTTTTGTATAAAGAACAGTATTTGAATCACTGTTACGTTCTTATTACAAAAACTGGCTGCATGGTTTAAGCCATGTCAAAATATAAATCTTGTTTTGTAATAAGGCGGTAAATGTTTTGTCAAGCTGTAAAAATCTTGAGAAGGTGGGTTGAGTCGCTAGTTAGATATAAGTCAAGAAACCAGTAGTGCCTATACCATATAGCGCTTTAGCGTGGCAATAGCGGTCATTGACCCACCTTAATTTTCTAGCATTCTTTATTTCAAAAACTGAAGTAATGTCCGTTAACGTCCTGAATCAATACCTATCGTGATCTTCAACATGTTCCAATAATGAAAAAAACCGGCCAAGTGCATGTCGGACCACGCACAATGAAGGGTTCCGTAGTTGGGATGAATTTATCCAAACAAACTTAACATTGTAGTTGAGAAAGATAAAAAAAATCATAATAAAAAAAAATATGTTTATTTGATCCTCCCCATACATTTCAATTGCAAATGTAAGTTTGTACGCACAATTTTGAGTGATTTACCATGTTATTCTAAGATCACAGATTTCCTATAGATTTTCACGTAATCATAAGTAAAGAACAATTTTCTGTATTTTTATCAAAATTTTAAGCTCATTAGCTTCGGAGATAAAGGGGGGGGGGGGGCAATGATCATTTTTCATCTATTTTCTTAAATAATTTCAAAAGTATGTATTTTAAAACTATAAAAATATATATAGGTATATAAAACTCTTCAAACAAGCTCTTTTATTTGATATGTCACACGGGTCAGTCGGCAAAACTGTTTTTTTTTTAATTTTCTAATTTGCCCCCCTAAAGTGACCTCCATAATCAAAATTAATTTATTTACGTAACACTTCCATGTTTGGGTCATATAATTTCATATGCGTAACAAATTTCAACTTAATCGGTCCCGTAGATTCAGAGCAAATCAGCTGTGACAAAAGGACAGACAGACAGGCACACGAGTGATCCTATATGGGTTCCTTTTTTCCTTTTGAGTTACGGAACCCTAAAAACCACACATAGTTTAATGTTTGGATTCCTACGGAGAGTTATAAGGGAAAGGGCAATGACCGCTATTGCCACGCTAAAGCGATTTGGGTATATCCGCACATAGGCACTAGCAAACACGGATCGTGTTTGAAAAACATGGACGCCAGCCAATTCTCCAAAATACGCTAGAAAAAGAAGAAAACAATGCGAAATGTAACAGGTTGCTGAAGTATTGCTTGCAGATAGTACAGCCATAATTCTCGACCATACTTGACATTAATCGCGATAGTGAAGATGAGTGAACAAGATGGTGAACTTCCCATAAAATTGTATTTTGTTCTTTATGTTCTGTATTTTTTTTTACTAAGTAGCATGCAATACATCATTTCAGTCTGGAATCACCCACTACTGGGTGTTGGATTTTATTCCTTACTGCCATACTTCCTGGTTCAGTGATTTGCTCATTCAACAGACTGTAGGAATTAATAGGGAAAAATATAATTATATAATTTGTATATATTTTTCTAATCACCTTTTAAATCCCTTCATTTTGACATCCCACTCGACAGGTTTGGGATTTATTTTGTTTTGAATATATTAATTTTGGCGCCAAAGACCCGCCATTGTGATTTTTTATTAGAACTATACCCTCGAATCTAACGACATATCATTCATCAAAATCGGTTCAGCCGTTTAGTAGTTACGAGGGAACATAGGGACATATATACAGGTCAAAACATTTTTTGGCTTCACCGCAGTCGGGTAACAATAGAATGCTTCTAACTCCATTCGATCATAAATTTGAGACATGAAATATAAGAATTGCGCAATTCAACGCTCATACGTACGTAAACTCACGCCTTTCTTCCCATGAGGGTAGGCAGAAACTAAAGAACGCCACCTGCTACGATCCTTACATGAGTATGTAAGGATCGTAGCAGGTGGCGTCCTTTGCTTCGTTTACGTATGAACGTAACCCCCCCCCCTCAGACGTGCCCCTCAGATGTATGAACATCTGAGGGGCAATGCCCGTAATTTTAAGAACGTTCGCATTCTAATCTCAGTGTCAATCTGTCAAATAATCCTCTAATTTCCCTACATTTTTGACAAGTATTTGACATTGATTGTCGTTGAGATGAGATTGCAACTTAAATTTGAACGTTTTTAAGTACGAGAATTGGCCTTCTGGTCATACCCGCACGCCGTTCAACGACACTCATTTATCCACTAACCTGGGTGTCAGTATCATGGGCATTAGATAAAGGCATTCCCTTGTCTGCGATAGTCAATTGTTATTTGCCTCAAATTTGTCCTTGAATTAAATATAAGCTAGTCACTCAACCTTCAATTAAGCTGTGAAACCTTGAGTTTTTATAAAGCTTTCAAAAGATTCCATACATAATAATATGACTATTACTTAGTTTAAAAGAATACGAGTAGTACTACAAAGAATAGGCTAAGCTAGCATTGTAGGTAGCCTACACAATGCAAATATCGGTGCCATTTGCTTTTATGAAACAAATTCAATATCTGGAGAGTTACGTAAACACTTTTATTCGGAGTACCTATCCTCTGCACTCTGTACAAGACATAATGCTTACCCGCCTATTACTCACTTATAGATGTCTTTTCTAACTTATACAATATTAGTTTTAGTAGTGAAACCTGAAACACGTGTCTAGTATTTTTATGTAAAGAATCTAAGTACAAAAATTCAAAACTGTATCATGAAAACACAAAGTTATAAGGTTTTATGTTACCGGGAATGTCGTATATTTTCGTCTCGTACTTACTACTCGTATTGTAATTTATGTCACTAGCTCAAATAGGCTTAGTATAAAAACCTGAAGTTGCATTTAGACACATCAGTGTGCTCGAACATTTATACACTTCAGGACTCCTAAATCATGTATTTCCATGTAAAATTCAAAGCCTCAAACATCAAAATATTTTTTTTTTTTTAGGATGGGTTTGCTCTTTTCGTTAGTCTAGGGCAGAGGTGACAAACAAAGTCGACGATGGAGTGAGCTTACCCAGAAGATGCCTGTTTACTCTAACTTTGAAGAGATTAGGGTTGTATGCGTTCGGAAACACAGGCGCAGGTAGAGAGTTCCACTCTTTAGCTGTGCGCATTATAAAAGTCATTTGGAAACGCTTAGTGCGAATTGGTGGATGCAAAAAAGAAGATTTGAAGCAGACTGATAAACTGGCGATCATTTTGGTGTCATCATTGTTTCGAATTCACGACCATTTAAAAAGTCATAGACCCAAAAAATGCAAGGTGGCTCGATTTAGGAGTCCGGGAGTGTATTTAATTTGAGGATAGGTAAGACGGAAAGAGTATTCGAGACGATTTTTAAAATAAGTTGATGAACTCAAACTCAAAGCATCATTTACAGACCCCTTTGATTTTTCAAAGGAGTCTGTGCGTCAGAAAGAATAAGCTAGGTGCCCATTACAAAGCGCAGTAGAATACTATGTAGACGAACGAGGATGAAACTCTATGAACACTCTATGGACACTCATTAATGCTTTTGGTTCTAAAATTTTGTAAAAAAAATTCTGGTAAATCCAAATTTCAATATTGGTAAAGCCGTACCGCTTTACCAATATTGAAATTTGGATTTTGTTTCTTATGAAATAATACTTTAAATCTGCAAAATCTTCGAACACTATAGAAGCATGAGGCATGATGAAAAGTTCAGTCATCTTCTATAGAAAAGGGAGGATCCTCCAACCAGACGGGTGATGTGGCTGTGGGCAACTGCCCGATGGTTGATGTAGGGATGTTGTTGGCGTTGCGCGGTAAACTCTGCTTGCGCGATGCAGGATTTGTGTGACGTCAGGTCTTTGATGCGTAGTTCGTATGTGGATTGTAGATGGCCGCCACAAGACTATAAAAGTGCATTCCGTTAAAAATCCACCATTAACTGTACGCAATACACTTCTCGCTTTATTCAATAAAAAAACAAAAATTAAATAAAAAAATTAAAAAATCCCCAATGCAAAAAAGAAAAGCGATCATTTAAAAAGTAAAAAATAATACCTATCCTTGAGCCATCAAATTCGATTAAGTAATATTTAAATTTTAAATATAGAAACTGATGGATGGCACGATACGGTTTGCTCATTGTAAGGTATCTGCTATTTTTTTATCATGACTGTATTAATGTGCTGGATATCCTGGCTGCAGCATCAGACCAAGAATTCCATAATCTTGCATAGATAAATAGCATACATCAGTGTTTCAAATTTTAGGTCACAGATATGTTTGAAAGTAAAGTAAATACCCATTATGCGTCTAATATCCCTACCGCAGCTAACAAAAGAGTGGATAACCTTGAAACGGCTGAACCGATTTTGATAAAACATGTTTTTGATGTAGAAAACTTGCTTTAAATAAAAAAAACCACATCCAAATCGGTTCATCCGTTTAAGAGCTACGGTGCAAACGTATAACACCCCTCTTTTTTCATCGGGGGTGAAAAACAGCCCAACGTTGCATACCATGTACGCGAATATCGCAACACTATCGCCCGAATTACGGCCACGTTTCAATTTGCCTGCCTAATTGAGATTGCTTCCCGCATATCAATTTGATTTGGAGCCTATCTACCTGCGTTTGCGTCCGACATTGGGTTCTAGCCAAACCGATTTTGTGTTATATCTTTATGAAAGGAAACTGCCGGGATCAGGAAACATGAGCTTGCTTCTAAATATCGTTTTACGGTAGTAGAGGCAATAAATTTTAGCGTACTGGGTATAGGAATTTTGGTTCTCATCATAAGAGGTTTATTGACCTGCTTCTTAAGTACCAGGTTGAAGGTTTACATAATATGTGTAGAAGATCACGTATGAATGCGACTTTTTCTATAACATCATTTGTATTTTTTTAGGGTTCCGTACCCAAAGGGTAAAACGGGAACCCTATTACTAACTCTCCGCCGTCTGTCTGTCTGTCTGTCTGTCCGTCTGTCACCAGGCTGTATCTCATGAACCATGATAGTTAGACAGTTAAAATTTTCACAGATGATGTATTTCTGATGCCGCTATAACAAAAAATACAAAAAAACAGAATAAAATAAATATTTAAGGGGCTCCCATACAACAAACGTGATTTTTTTGCTCGTTTTTGTTATATATTCACTTTAAAAATAAATAATTAAATTAAAATAAAACAAATATTTAAGGGGGGCTCCCATACAACAAACGTGATTTTTTTGCCATTTTTATAGATAATGGTAGGGAATGCTTCGTGCGCGAGTCTGACTCGCACTTGGCCGGTTTTTTATTTAAAGACTCATTCAACTTATCTACAACTTACAAGAAAAGATCGTGAAGAAACTTTGAATTTATGAAGTGAAACCTTTTTAGGCACGTTGAGCGATATTTTGTAGGAGAAAAACTTATGTGTTCGCGTCACTGACATGCTAATCGCGACATACTAATGGGACGTGTGCACCAGACTGGCGACGCGCGCAGCGGCCTGTGTACGGGTATCCTACGGCTGCTTATACAGCGTGGCGCTTTGTTGGCGACATTTATTTAACACATGTAGTTATACGGTTTCGCTTTTACGTTTTATGAAGATATTTTAATTTCATTAAACGTTATTATTTATTGATTTATTGTCAATTTTCTAAAATAGCATCTTGGAACAACCTGTACTGAAATAAACCTGTACTGTACTGTATTAAGGTTATGGATAATAACATCGCATCAATGAAATTAAAACGAATAACGTGCAAGGAGTAGGCGAATTGAAGGAAGGAGAGAACTTTATTATTTAGTTTGATTGATTTATTTTTATTTACAATTATTTTATCTTATTATGTTTTTTTATGATTACTGGACACTAGCCATATCCGTGTGTTGAATTTATGTCGCCATTGTGGCGGCACGTTGTATATTATACAGGGTCAAATTAAATTAGCTAGAGAAACTCCGCAGACGTGATGGGTATCGATCTAAACACGCCAAAATAAATATATTGCAGATTTTTTTTTTGTGGTCGACGATTGTTTTTTTGTTTTTGTTTTGTTTAGATATTGATACCCATCACGTCTGTAAGGTTTGCACAAAACATATTTTTAAATAGATATTTCAAAATCACTGCGGTTGATGAATCATCAAATTAATTATCTTTTCGTATTTAGATATCGATTCCCATCACGGCTGCGTAGTTTCGCTAGCTAATTTGATTTGACCCTGTATATGTTATTCCAAAATTTAAGTTTTCATATCTGTCGTCAGTCCCCGCTGACTGGCGGACTGCCTATTTTTTTATTATTTAGTCAATATTGGTATTCTTTTACTGCGCCACCTCGATCAAGCTCTTTTGTTTTTTTTGTACAAGCTGTTGGGACCCTTGAGTATCGTGAAGGAGTGTAAATAAAATTCCAGTGTTCAAGATACAAGTCTGTTGACAGATGACCATGAATATTAGGCACAGTGACATTTGTTACTTAAGTTAACAGAACCCAAGGTTATTGCCACGGCGCGGGGAAGACGACTAGCAGCTAAACTCTATGCGCAGGGAACATTGCATGGGTAGGTCGCCGTCCGATAAGGACCAGGCCCGGGTCGACGGCACGTTGTATTCCACGCGCGCCTCAAAGAGTTGTCAGCGCCAACTGACGGGGTCCGTTAGGGCCAATGCCTGCCAGGGTTGCGAGTTTGTCCGAAAGCGATATCGTGGCCCTGGCACACAGGCAAATGAAGGAATACGGGTGGGTTTTAGTCAGTAAAAGTCTGACACGCCCTCCCGCTCCGCCCAGAGCGGCAGAAGTTATTTAATAATTTCCCATCCAAAAAAAAAAGAGAAACATTGCATTTTGCATTGTTAGCATTATTGTTACCTGTAGTTCTACACCAGCTTTTTTTGTGGCATGAAATTGCCATCATACTAAAGAAAGTTTTGCTACCTATCAACCTCATATGAAGAGACCTTTACCAGGGCAAAGGTGTCATCATCATCATCATCATCATTTCAGCCGAACGACGTCCACTGCTGGACATAGGCCTCCTCCAAGCACCGTCACGTTGACCGGTTTTGTGCTTCCCGCATCCAGCACAAGGTCATCGGTCCACCTTGTAAGAGGCCTTCCAACGCTTCGTCTTCCGGTACGCGGTCGCCACTCCAGAACCTTTCGGCCCCATCGGCCATCAGTTCTGCGAGCAATGTGCCCTGCCCACTGACACTTCAGCTTGGCAATTCTTCAGGCTATGTCGGTTACCTTGGTTCACCTGCGGATCTTTTCATTTCTGATTCGATCACGTAGGGAAACTCCAAGCATAGCCCTCTCCATTGCCCTTTGGGTGACTTTTAGCCTCCTGACAAAGGGCAAAGGTGTATGATATATGAACGATTAGTCGCAGTCGATGATATCCGCACGTATCAAGTTCATACAAAGTAAAATACAAAATGATCTATTTCTGTTCGTATTTGCTACACGTGATCGTGGATTTCTAAGGGCCCGTGACATTTCGCAAAGGGTACGTGATGTCGGCTCGACGGCCTTGCTATTGTCATTATTATTGTATCAATCAATACCGAGGACAGGTCACGTCAGTGTTAACCATAAAGCTGACAACGTTGTCACTTCTCTAACTTGGTAATGTTATTTACATATGTGTACTTCATTACACATTACGTTACACGTGTATTAAATATTGCTAAGTATCGTAGGGTTTTAAATTTAACGTGAATTCATTACCTATGGAAGGAATTTAAGAAGCCTTTGCTAACATCACGCTTTTGCTTTTGGGACAGTTATAATAAATACTTACACACATAAACTCGCGCCTTATTTCCATGGGGGTAGGCAGAAGCTACAGATCGCATCCTCCACCTACATACTCCTTTTGCTTCGTCAACGTTTATACATCTGTACCCCAAGTGTAAGTTTTCAAGGGAGTAAACGTAACTATTTCGTTTGCGTCATTTGATCGATAGATCATGATGCTAAGAGTATTAGAGTGAGAATAAAAATCTTAACGCAAACGCGCTAGTTTACTCCAACGACCATCAGCCCGCCCCCATGGGATATATGGTCGTTGGTTTACTCACTTGCAAACTTACACTCGGGGTACTGGTTAGCCGTCTGATAAAGACCAGGCCCGGGTCAACGGCGCGTTGTGTTCCACGCGCGCCTCAAACAGATGTCAGCACCAACTGACGGGGTCCGTTAGGACCAATGCCTGCCAGGGTTACGAGTTTCTCCGAAAGGGATATCGTGGCCCAGGCACACAGGCAATGGAAGTAACACGGGTGGGTTTTAGTCAGTAAAAGTCTGACACACCGTCCCGCTCCGCTCAGACCGGGAGAAGTTATTTAATAATTTCCCACCCAAAAAAAAAAGAAGGGGTACTGGTTAAACAGATACATGGACGCTGGTTGTGAGTACTACGCACCTGACCTTTCTGAAGAACATCATCAATAAGGTGTCACATGTCTTTCTAGGGCGTCTCCCACCCACATCTGCCTTTCATTCATCCTCTCGACTTGACCAAACCATCTAACCCATTGATGTATTAAATAGGAAGATATGGTACGCGCTCCTCGGTGTGGACTGCATAAATTAGGGGAAAGGACACAATCGACCTATATTTCTCTCGGTTTGCGGGGAATACCCGAATCGTAGTTTGTTTCCGAGTTATTATGTGTACGTTACAGTGGCAATTATTGCTATCTCGTTCCCGCTATAGCCCGCGATATGTCTCTTCTATTTCGGTTGTCGAGCACATGACGCACGACATCGGGCTCATTTAATATTTATGTGATGTTAGAGAGTGGCCTATCTTCCTATTTAATACATCAATGAACTAACCATACTCGTACCTACTCTTTTTAGTTGTTGTCACAACTTCTTGTGTGTGCGTTTTAATTTTTTTTATCCTTTAATTTAATTACAATCTAGCCTATATGACTAATAAGTAATTTGAATCTAACTTAATGTGCTACGTGACTATCTGTGTGCATGTAGTTTTTAACCGTACTTACTTCATGCACAATCAAACGTTTTACCCCCTTTTAATAAAGGACAAAAAAAAAATTGTAAAAAAAATGAGCCGTCACGGGACGACTATCAGATGTGAAACATCGCAGTACACACACATTTTACACACTACTACATAATAATATAGACTGTATAAATGTATAGTGGCCGATCGCCACGCAGCATGCGTCGCCCCGCCAGCAATCTGCTTTACGTGCGCCTATAGATGTTTCACATCAAAAATATTTAATGGTGTGGTACAAACAAACTGAACAACTTTCTCCTTGGGACAACCTCGTAATCTCGAAAAATAATACCCCATACATTTTGGTCGAGTTGATATGGAAGTTTTGTATGGGACAATTCATAGTTTTTTGCGATTATGATGAAGGTCTCATGCAGAAAGTTGTTCAGTTTGATGGCCTGGCCATGGGCCACACCCTTAAATATGACCCCTATATAGGGTTATTTTTAAAACGTCAATAACCTCTTAAGGGGTCATTGTACTCATCATTATGAACAACTTTTACTATTGGACCAAAACTGAAATCTCGAAATAAATACCAGTGCTGTTCCCTACATTTATGTTCGAATAGTTCGTTAAAATGTAGGGAACAGCTGATTTTATTTTTCGCGATTTCAGGTTTGGTCCCATAGTAAAAGTTGTTCATCATGATGAGGTTCTTTTAAAAATGACCCATTATTATTATTATATTATTTCTAAAGAAATCTCTTCCAGCATATCTGCTATAGGAAAGTAGATAAAAAGAGATGTAGACAACGAGTGTAAGAAGAGAAGAAGCAATAAAATAACATAAAATCAAGATCTGCCCCGTTGGTCTAGTGGTCGCAATCGCTACGGCTGAGAGGGTGGTCCTGGATTCTCGATTCCCGGTTCGGGTAAAGTCTAACTGTGATTTTCCATCTGGAATTTCTCAGTAGGAGCCCGTAGTCTGGATTTGTGCCCGTTGATGGCAATAGGCTCGCCCCTGTTACATGGAACTTAATCATAACTGGCGAAATGTGGTTGTACGTACTATAATAGATACAGCTCTGCCTAATCCTTCCCTATATTCCCAGTCGCCCCCGCAAGGATTGCCACCGGAGGCAAATGGGAATCAAAATTCCCAGTCGCCACCGGCGGTGTTCAGGCGCGATATTTTGTAAAAAGAAAAAAAAACAAATCACTTACTAACGCTTAATAATTATGGCATTCATTTCCTTACAATAATACTTTTCGTGTGATTAGTAATAGATGCTTACCTAACTACTATAACTTACCTATTTGGACTGGGAAAACATAAAGATGCACCCACGTAGTGCCAGTCACAGAGAAAATTCAATTTCACTATCTTGCACAAGTTTGCACTTTTGTTCTTTGAATACTTGTGAGTCAATAACTCTAACAAGTTTTGTGTGCTTCGAATTCGCTATTTGATAGTCAAAGTATAATGGAAAGTATGAGCTGATTTTTGTTCAGAGCATTGTCGAAGTATACAGGATTATTTTTAAAACGTCAAAAACCTCTTAAGGGGTCATTGTACTCATCATTACGAACAACTTTTACTATACTTCAATATGAATGATGTAACCAATATTTTGTACCAATATTTTAATTTAAAAGAGTGTCCGTGGAGTTTCTTGCCCGTTCTTCTCCATAGGAACCTACTATTTGGAATGGGCAACTAGCTTCATATTTGTAACTGACCGACTTCTTGACAATTCAAAAGTGCCTGTCAATGGTTTAATTGAAATAAATGCTTTGAGTTTGAGTTTGAGTTTATTGGACCAAAACTGAAATCACGAGAAAAAAACTAGCTGTTCCCTACATTTATGTTCGAATAATTCGTTAAAATGTAGGGAACAGCTGATTTTTTTTTCGCGTTTTCAGGTTTGGTCCCATAGTAAAAATTGTTCATAATGATGAGTACAATGACCCCTTAAGAGGTTATTGACGTTTTAAAAATAACCCTGTAAAATATTTTATTGACATAAAAGTATGTTACATTTATATGGAAACCCTGACTCCTGCGCTAGGTTGCGACCTGTCTTACAGGAATGGTCTTCTCCCAGCAGTTTTACACAGATATTAAGCAATAAAAAAACAATTTTAAATTATACAAAACCTGCTTGAGGCGTGTGTGAGGGTGGGTGTGTATCTATGTGTGTGTATGTGTCATCGTGTGTGTGTGTGTGAGAGGATGCGTAAATGTACGTGTGAATGTATATCATGGTATATAATTACATATTTATCGTGCATGTTCATAATGGGACCTGGCAATTGCATGGTTTATGTTATTTTTTTTTTCAGTATTTATGTAATCCAATGTTTGTAGCCAGGTGTTTACTTTTTTTTAATTTTATTTTTAGAGAATGGGTTAATCAGCATTGTTTATCTTATTATGGATATGCGTAGCAAAAAAAAGAGATTTCCGTCTAGGTGAGACAGTCTTACATTTGATGTAGGTAAGTATTTACATACATTAGTGATTGTGCGTTTACTTTTGTACTGATTAAGCATCACCTTTGTACTATCAACGGGTAGATAAGCGCTGTAGTTAGCTTCATACTGAGTGTAAGCCTAACCTAAGCATGTTTGTATGCACGTGTTTCTACGTATGCACAAATACATTAGACATCGCCAAAGCTGTCGACGAAATCTGTTCGCGCTGCCGTCATCTAAAACTGTCGCCAGAGCGGAGTCCCCTGTTGATCGTACGATAAGGATGCTTAACGTCCTCCATGTCCACCAATCCTGAATGTGATCTGTGGATGAATGGAGTAGAATTCTGCGTGTATGTCTGATGTTTTGTGAGAGAAAGTATGCTAGGGTGTCCTCTATTATAAATGTTAGTATTTGTTTTTTTTTTTATTTAATAAACCTGTAGGCGACTAAGGGACTTATTAGAGAATGGGCAGCAGCGTTCTCTATGCATTGTGACACCATACTGCGATCGCCAACCCGCCTACCAAGCGTGGCGATTATGGCAAACCCGCCCTTTGGGAGAGGCCTATGTCCAGCAGTGGACGTCTTCCGGCTGAAATGATGCTGATGATGATAAACCTGATTCTATCTCTATGATAATTCATGTAATTGGTGTTGCCGTTTTAATTAACAATAAACAATAAAGTTTACTATGGCACATTTTTTTTCTGTCCTACAAATTTCTTTTATGTGAAGAACCTCACGATCGAATCCCGCACGAGATAAACATTTTGTATGCCCACAGATATATATATGTCCTCAATCTGGATTTTAGTTAATACAGAGACTTCGTTCTCTAAACGTACCAAAGTCAAATAGGCACATAAATGGCACTTTTGAACGTCAAAATTTACAAATAAAATAGAATTGATTCTAGTCGCCCCTTCCAAAAGGTAGCTTCGTATGGAGAAGAATGGGCAAGAAACTCCACCGTTACTCTTTTAAAATGTTTTACAATATTTTGTCTATGTACATCAATTATATAATTATATGTGAAGACGATGCACCTAGAATAAAATTACTATACCACAATAGGTAAAAAGAATTAATAATGAAGCAATGACAGATAAATTAATAAAATTATGTGAAAGATACATGGTGCTCACATATTTAGAAACATTGTAAAATAAAAAATACAGTGTGTGAGTTTAAGGTAATCACAGAATGTAAAATAAATGACATAAAAATAATAAATTATACAGTTAAAATAGCAATCAGTTAAATTTTGTCTAGACTCTAGATTGTCCTATGGAGCTGGACCAGCATGTTTCCAAGCGTTTTTATCTTGGAAAAAGATAAAATTAGAGGATTATTCCTCTAATTTTATCTTTTTTATCTTTTTTTATTTATGGATAAAATTAGAGGATTTTCCTCTAATTTTACCCATTTGGTACAGGATAATGATAGTGTAGATCATCTTGTTTATGTTTTGAAATAGGGTGCTACTGCGTTCCATTTTTGACCTAATCTGTCTTGACACCCACGGCAAGTACCCCTATCATTATCGTTATACACCCACAGTTAACGTTCTAATCCCCTTTAAACCCTTTAATGATCGCAGGTATTTTGTACCGGACTTTATTTTCGTGCATCGGTGTTCGCGACCTTTATAAGGGCGTTTCGACAAAAGGGTGTTTTGTGTAGGTTTTCAACTCGGTGCACATTGGTTAATGATACAAATAGTATCGGTGTAGGAGACTAATTCAGAGGGTCAACTTCGAAGATAAACTCGAAGTATCGGCCGAGTGTTCGGCCGTTTCCTGACTACGGCGAAAGAAAAACGACGGTTAAAGACATTAAGTCAGAGTCAAAAATGTGAGTTGAGGTGAGGTAAGGACTTTTTTTTTTACTCAGTTAGTTTTCATCATTGTCTGGCAGTTTGAGTAATTTATGCGGCCTACCCAAATGTCCTTTCTTTGGTATTGTTCGTTGAATCGTTGAGCTCCTCAAGTTCTGGGTTGAGCTGCACGACTACTGACAGGACAGGTCCTCTCAATCTGTGTGATTCTTTCATCAAAAGATCATTTCAGGCACCAATCTACATGGTCTTCATGATCTGACCAAGATTATGTCTGGACTTTAAAAGAGACTGTGAACTCTGAGTTTGTTTCGGCCTTTCTTCTCAGAGTAGTCAGACACGAAACGCCGACCTCATCTAGTTTTTTTTTTTTTTTTTAATATGTTTTACGTGTAAAAGTGTTTATACAAACCTACTTACAGAAAATAAATTATATCATTTGACTCAAAGTAAAAAAACCCAAATGTCCTTTCTTTGGTATTGTTCGTTGAATCGTTGAGCTCCTCAAGTTCTGGGTTGAGCTGCACGACTACTGACAGGACAGGTTCTCTCAATCTGTGTGATTCTTTCATCAAAAGATCATTTCAGGCACCAATCTACATGGTCTTCATGATCTGACCAAGATTATGTCTGGACTATAAAAGAGACTGTGACATCTGAGTTTGTTTCGGCCTTTCTTCTCAGAGTAGTCAGATAAGAAACGCCGACCTCACCTAGTTTTTTTTTTAATATGATTGACGTGTAAAAGTGATTGTACAAACCTACTTACAGAAAATAAATCAGTTATCATTTGACTCAAAGTAAAAAAGGAGAAGTCAAGAAACTTCCGAACATTCGGCCGTTACTTCGGATTATCGCTTCAGAGGAGGCATCCCGTACGTTGGGAAGTATTGAAGAGCTGACAATGTTGAAGGATTGAAAAGACTAAGGTGTCATTTTGCACGATATTCAAAAATATCAAATGATTTTTTTTTAAATAAATACAAATGTATGGGTAATTTTCAGATAAAAACTATGCTTTATGGCGTAAACTATTACAAGTCGATTTGTTTGAAGTGATAGCAACAAAAGAAAAAACAGGCCAAGTGCGAGTCAAACTCGCGCACGAAGGGATCCGTACCATTATGTATAAAAATGGCAAAAAAATCACCTTTGTTGTATGGGAGCCCCCCTTAAATATTTGTTTTATTTTAATTTATTTATTTATTTTTAAAGTGAATATGGTATTCCACTCAGAGCACTGATTTCAACAGCACTTGACCGAACCGCACCTGAGCACTTCCACTAACTGCACTGAAACAAAATTTTCATAAGTGGGGTTCTATAACTAAAGATTCTGTGAATATTTCATGCATCTACCTGTTGCCGTTATCAATATCGAGCAAAAACGAGCAAATAAATCACGTTTGTTGTATAAAAGCCCCTTAAACATTTATTTTATTCTGTTTGTTGTTATAGCGGCAACAGAAATACATCATCTGTGAAAATTTCAACTGTCTAACTATCACGGTTCATGAGATACAGCCTGGTGACAGACGGAGAGACAGCCAGACAGACAGACGGTGGAGCCTTAGTAATAGGGTTCCCGTCCCGTTTTACCCTTTGGGTACGGAACCCTAAAAATGTATAAGGTAATTTAACAGGACATGCCTACCGCAACTGTGGGCTCTAATAGCACAGAATTGTTGCCCTGGGACAGTGAGACGGGGTCGCAGCAGACCACGTAGGGATGGAGGGAACAACTGGATAGGTTCCGTAAAAACTGGAAAGAGGACGCGTGGACTCGTGAAAGATGGAAGGAGTGGAGGGAGGCCTTTGCCCAGCAAAGGGACAGCGTAAGCTAGTAAAAAAAAACAAAGAAAAACATAATTGGTAAAATTTGGGTGTACTATTAATCTATAGGTGCACCTCTGCCTTACCCTTTGGGAATACAAGGGTCATATTATGTGTTAATTAACAACCCTGTTTATTCGTTTTTTATAAGAAGAACAAACCTGCTTAAGACTGAGATATATGCCAGTGGCCTTGATTGGTTAGCTTGCGTGTTCTGTACTGCGCTCACGCAACGCGTCGTACGTTCAGCCAGTAATAGGACTCGCCCATCAAGGAGCGGTGTCCCCAATTTGACGCTTTATTAATTTATTATACACAAAACAATAATTAATAAAACGCGTATACTAAAAGATCAATAATTAAATTATCTTTAAAATTGGTGAAGGTTGCAGAAAAATACGCTTCGTAGATTTTGCGCCATTCTCAGTTTTTTATCCGCGTTAGACATAACTTTAGAAAATAATTTCACAATGTAATATAAACATAATCTTAAATATTCACATATTAAATTATTGAGAAAATGCTCTAATTTAACATATATTTTTTTCAAATCATTAACACTACTCGTTTAGAAGTGATCTTCAGTATAAAATCATTAAAAGTCTGTTATCGTCGCCTTAACTTTAGTTGTTATTTTATTGTTTCAAAATCTCTAGACAAAACTAAAGATTTCTGTAAATCCAATCGAAGCTCAACCTTAGCTTTAGTGTTGAACCCACTTTCACCTAAAGTCAACGCCATGAGACGAGATAAATTTCATACTTTGGGATTTAAAACTTTAACTGAAATTGCGTATGGTTCAGTTTCCATTGCAACTAAAATTATTTTATGACGTTTAGCGATAATTTCTTCATTCAAAAATCAACTTAGATATCTTGAGTTTAAAGTTGATAGTTGTATAATTTGCAATTTTATGTATTTATAGCTTCTCATGACGGTTACTTTACTTCTGGGAACTGACCCTGACCTCGAATCAAAACTTTCAAAGCTCTCTAAAGCCACACTTATTCAACGTTCAGCCTTGTAGAAATACAGCAGGGTTAGTTGTTAGAGCTTCTTATTTTTTTGGATACTAATCTACGAGTATACTTTTATAATATTTTAAAGAGGTAACATTTGTGAGTTTGTATGTGGGGGAGGAAAAAGACGTAGAGGAAGACAGATGAAAAGGTGGGAGGATGATCTGCCAAACGGTTGGCGAACAACAGCTCTGGATAGGAATAAGTGGAAGGAGATAGAGGAGGCCTAAGTTTTAAGACAGCCTGACCTGGTAGCTGATTAGTTTATAAGAATTTGTGTATGTACAGAGGTCAGAGGAAATAAAGGCTATTTTTATTTATGTAGGGGATAATCTTCGGAACTACTGATCCGATTTTGAAAAATGTTCACTAAGCGAATGCTACGGTATTGCCGAGTGTCATAGGATATATTTTATGTTAGAACAATAAATTTCACGCGGACAAAGTCTCGGGCAGAAACTATGGCGCGTGGTTGCGTGGTAAATCTTTTAGTAGGATCTTTATTTCCTCGCCTTATTGGTCTAGTAGTCGCAACCACTACTGCTGAGCATGAGGTCCTGGGTTCGATTTCCAGGTCGGGCAAAGTGTTATTGGGATTTTCCATTAGGAATTTATCAGTAGCAACCCGCAGTCTGGATTCGTGCCCGGTTGAAGTCAAATTCAAATTATTTATTTCAAATAGGCACATATGAGGCATTTTTGAACGTCAACATTTACAAAAAAAATAGAACCAATGCTAGTTGCCCCGGGGTTCCAAAATGTAGTTTCGTCTGGAGAAGAATGGGCAAGAAACTCCACCGTTACTCTTTTAAAAATGTTTTAAAATTGGTATTTTGTTTAAGTACATTAATTTTATGATTATATGTGAAGAGAATGCACATGTACTAAGTCAGTGTATGAGTCTAGGTAATCACAGAATGTAAAATCAATAAAAAATTATATAATTAAAATAGCAACCAGTTTGATTTTGTCTAGACTCTAGATTGTCCTATGGAGCTGGAACAGCATTTTTCCAAGCATTCCTATCCTGAATATAATCATCTAGCTTGTAATATGCTTGTTTACAAAGTGTACTTTTAATATTTGTTTTATATAGTTGATGCCGTTGATGGCAATAGGCTCGCCCCCTATTACATGGGACTTAAACATAACTGGCAAAATGTGAGTTTACTATAGGTACACCTCTGCCTAACCCTTAACAGGCGTGGTGTTTTGTTATGCTTATTAAAAAAAAAAAAACATAATCATTATCATCATCCACAGCCTGATTTCACCCACTGATGAGCAAAGGCCTCCCTTTCCAAGTGCCTATCCTCACGATGCTGTGCCAGTTTCATCCAGGTTCTACCCACGATGGTAACAATGTCGTCCGCCTACGATTTTGAACAGACTCGATGGTTAAGCAATGATGGATTTCATCACCACTGCTCTCAAAATGGTGAAGAAAAACATCGTGAGGAAACCGGCATGTCCTAGAATCAAAAATTCGAAGACATGTGACATCTACCAACCCGCACTGGGCCCACGTGGTAGATTACAGCCCACTCCCTCTCGAAGACAGAAGGCCTGTGTGCCAGCAGTGGGAACATTATAGGCTTATTATTGTAAGTAGGTCAGGGTTCAGTCAAAAACTTATCAGGAGCTCGGTTAAAACTCTTCCGGTCAAAACTGGTTCATAGAAGCTGAAGATAGCAGGCTGCCCCGAAGATACCTGGAACTATAGGTGCAGGACGTCAGCGCCGCTTGGACTGAGAGGGAGGACTACACACACACCGGGATAAAACCCTGGATAGGCATACACCCTCCCTACACACACACCGCGTCCAGCGATCACGCCCGTCCGGCACATCTGCTGGAATGAGGAGGTGGTTGGCTGGTTGATGGTTGGGTTGGTATTGGTAGGCAAGCTTAAACATGCCAACCGATACCAACCGAACCATTAAAACATAATAATTAAAAACCAAAAATAGGCAAGTTATGAATAATCATAACTGGCCTATTTTTTTATTTTTATTAAACAAATTGTTTACTTTCAGCAAAGCATAACTAAGCAATACCAGTTATACAAATGATAGAATATCGAAATTAGTTTTGTTCCCAGCACTGAACGAGATCAACATTTTTATATAGCAAAAGCTGCAATATACGCAGTAGACGATGTAAACTTATTTCTAGAATATGATATACCTATTTACATAGGAAAATTCGCACGATGTAAACAAATTTGTTCGGGTCGAACCGCGGTCTTAAAATCAGCCGCCGGGCAAACATCGATACTGGTTGCGCAATATATGGGAGGGCAAACAAATTTAGTTTAAGGTGATACCTATTGAATATGTAATTTAATTTATGGACGTTGTGAAGAGTTAGTAAGGAATGGATTTATTTTCTTTATTGGATTGGACCCATGGCTTCTTGGAGCAGATAGGTCCATATAAACACAAAAAAGGAAACATGTAATTGGCTTTCATTACATATACATATTACGTCTGACTCATCATCATCATTTCAGCCGAAAGACGTCCACTGCTGGACATAGGCCTCCCCCAAGCACCTCCACTTCGACCGGTTCTGTGCTTCCCGCATCCAGCGGATACCTGCAGCCTCCACAAGAACATCGGTCCACCTTGTGGGAGCCCTTCCAACGCTACGTCTTCCGGTACGCGGTCGCCACTCGCAGAACCTTTCGGCCCCATCGGCCATCAGTTTTGCGAGCAATGTGCCCCCCTGCTTACGTCTGACTACTAAAATGTATTAGCTGTAAATTTTCTTAAAATTTATGAAATAAAATAAAATATAGGAATTATGTGATAAGTTGCGGTCTAAAAAAAGATGTAACAACAAAAAAATTATAGAGTATGATTAGATAGTTTGGTAATGTTGAGGGGATGAAGGAAAGGCGGCTAACAAAAGGTATTTAGAGGGCAGGTGTGAGTGAAAACGTTGGGGCTCATTGGTAATGTTCTTCAGAAAGGTCAGGTGCGTAGTACTCGCAATCGGCGTGCGTGTATGAACGTAAATGAAGCAAAAGGAGTATGTAATCATTGCAGCAGGTGGCGCTCTGTAGTTTCTGCCTATCCCCATGGGAAGAAGCTGTGAGTTTTTGTATGCATAGAAACTGTTCTTCGGTATGCGCTGGCGTCCCGATTAGTCAAACGAGTGACTAACGTATTTCCAAAATATATAAAAATAATATATTCACAAAAATAAGAAACACGTATTAAAAAATCTAATATTAACAATATAGACTAAAATAATGGCTTAAAGGACTAGATCTGCATCTAAACTAGGTGGTTTACCTGTATCTTGGATAACATTTGATCCCCTTAAATAAATTGTGAATAATTAGTAGCCATGTACTGATTGTATTCAATATGATTGCCATGTAAAAATGTATGTGGAAAGTATGCATAATGTATAAGAAAAAATGTAAGTGTGGTGTGTGCGTGTGTGTGCGGGTGTGAGTGTGTCATCATCATCATCATAATCAGGTTACAATGTTTCCACTGCTGGGACACAGGCCTCCTCTCGTTGAGAGGGCCGTGATATACCATGCGGGTCCAGTGCGGGTTGGTAGATAGATAGTGTGCGTATGTGTATGATGTGAATGGGATGATTGTTCAATATGAGTGGCTTGTCTATTTGGGAATGTTCAAAATCGCTTCATTTTCATCATATGAAAGCTTTAGTAGGTTGTCTTGAATTTTTATTTTTACAGTGGGTCTTATTAAATGTATAGATAACTTTGTTGACTTTGTCGTACAAGTAAAGACCGAGGAAAATGAAGAAACTCTTAATAAAATATGTTTTGGTGTTTTGTACGTTTGCATACTCAATGTTTTCTACGTTTGCGTCGAGTGTTTGGATCGTATATGAGATCACCGTGTTCCTTTATTATACTAACAACAAAAATTTGACGAATAGTGAGAACGTTGCATGATTGATATAGCTGCATTGTAGGTTATAGAATCGTTCGAAAAGTTATTGTTTTTAAAATAGCTCGTTGAGCTATGTAATTTTTTTTTCAAGATGGTTTTCGGATTGCCTCCCCAAGACGAGATGCAAAGCGCAAAATAGACTTGCTTATATTGAAACACTAGCTTGCGCCCGCGGCTACGCTCGCGTGGATGTCGAAAAAAAAACAGCTTCTCTATCAGCATCATTCCCCCAAACATTATACCATACCTTAGTTGGAACCAACTGCAACGTAGGTAAGCGTGGTAAGCAGATAGGAGTGCAGTTTGATTTACAACTTTACGGAGGATTTAGATAGCGTATAAATACCAACTTTGTTTTGTACATACTTGTTCAATAAATGTGTCCTCCATTTTATGTCTAAGTCTATTTGAAAGAAATTTTGTATTGTTTATTTTTTCTACGTTTTTGTTCTTAAATAATAATTGATGTATACCAACTACTGAGTTATTCAAGGTACGCAGTAAAACTTAATTACCCCTTTTTCCGATTCTCGAAAACCCATTTTTTTTTTCTGTCAAAAGTATGAGCACTGAGGTTCGAGTTAATCGAACCGCGCGTTAAGATTCTTAAATGCAAACTGAAATCCCCAAAAAACTGACTCCCTGAATTCTTTTTGAGGGGTAGTTTTGAAAAACGCAAAAATTATGACAAACTTTGTTATTTAAGTAATGACTGCATCGTTACTCTAGTGGTCACAAGTGCGACTGCTGAGCATGAGGGGTGGGTTTGATTCCCAGGTCGGGAAAAGTGTTGTTGGATTTTCCATTAAGAATTTCTCAGTAGCAGCCCGAAGTCTGGATTTATACCCGGGTGATGGCAATAGACTCGCCCCCTACTATTACATGGGACTTAAACAAAACTGGCGAAATATGGGTGTACTACACCTCTACCTAACCCTTTGGGGATTGCAGGCGTGATGTTATGTAAATAAGTACACGGGCCAAATTTCAAGTTTATGATTATATCAAAAGTAATAAGAATCGGTTCATACAAACTATGTCGCCCCTTTTTACGTACTCAAAAGAGTAAATGGTTCAAACATCTTTTTGACGTTTCTATTATTGGATTTATTGGTTATTTATACCAATTTTCAAGTTAATCAAGCCAAGGAGTAAAATCCTCCCTTATATAATATTGACTATCCCTTTTCACCCCATTATTAGGGGCAGATTTTCAAAAAAACCTGATACAAGTTATTCTTGATTTTTGTTATCAGTAAAAGTACTGAGTTTCAAGTTAATCGGACCGTGCGTTAAAATTATTCCATAAAAACTTTGATATCCCCCAATCCCCCTTTAGGGGGGGGGGGGGGGTAGTTCAAAAATACAAAAAATTTCAAACTTTATATTTTACTTAGGTTAGTATTCGTGCCAAGTTTCAGGTTTGTTAACTCAAGGAATAAGATTTTTCACCCCTTAAAAGACAAATTTCAAAAAATCCCTTCTTAACGGATGCATAGTTTCCAACTCTCTAAAGTTGTCCATTGGTTTAATGTAAATAATCTTCTCCTGAACGAGAAAAAGACTAAACTCATTAAATTTTCAATGCCAAATGTCAGGCAGCTAACTACTAATGTTCAACTTAATGGAATAGAGTTGGACCCTGTTGAGTCGACAGTTTTTCTTGGAATAACTATTGACGGTAAATTACAATGGGGCCCACACGTAGAAAAATTGTCAGGAAGGCTTAGTTCGGCCGCCTATGCTGTTAAAAAAATTAGACAGATTACTGATGTAGATACTGCCAGAATTGTTTATTTTAGTTATTTTCATAGTCTTATGTCGTATGGGATCCTTCTCTGGGGAACATGTGCGGACATTAATAATATCTTTATTTTACAGAAAAGGGCTGTTCGAGCCATTTACAATCTAGGTCCAAGAGATTCACTTCGTGAAATATTCAAAGAAATAGATATTCTGACTGTAGCCTCTCAATATATACTTGAAAATCTATTATATGTACACAAAAATAAATCAAATTTTAAGAAAATGTCCGATATTCATAGTTTAAATACCAGGAATAAACACAATCTTGCTGTACATCGCACTCGCCTCCACAGAGTAGGCAACTCTTTCATGGGTCAATGTATACGCTTTTACAACCAACTTCCTACTGACATTCGGAACTTACCCATTAAACGATTTAAAATCTGTATTAAAACTAAACTTTGTAAAAAAGGGTACTATAAGATTTCTGATTATTTAGAGGACAAAAAAGCTTGGGATTGAGCTGCTCGCTCTGCTAGCCTTGTGATAAAACTTGACATTTTAATTATTATGCATGATTTTATATACATATTGACATTGCAGAATATTGTATACAATTTTACATGAATGTTTACTTTGAAAAGTATTATATTTACTGCTTTAATTTATTGTGAATGTGAGCACTATGTGGGTCATTTTTTTTTTGCTTTAAATGTTTTCCTTTCTTTTCTCAGTTAAGTTTTAATGATGGTCTGACATTTTGAGCGCTTTATGCGGCCTACCCAAATGTCCTTTTTTTGGTACTGTTCGTCGAGTCGTTGAGCTCCTTAAGTTTTGAGTTGAGCTGCACGATTACTGACAAATGCTTACACTGATTGGTCAGGTCCGCTCAAATTTGCGTGGTTCTTTCCTCAAAAGACCATTTCAGACACGGATCTACATGGTCCTCACATGATCTGACCAAGATTATGTCTGGACTTTAAAAGAGACTTTGACCCCTGAATTTGTTTCGCCATTTCTTCTCAGGGGTAGTCAGATAGGAAATGTCGGCTACATCTAGATTTTTATTTTTTTATATGACGTGTAAAAGTGATTTTAATATCCTATTTACAGAATAAACGATTTAATTTCATTTCATTTCATTTCATTACCATAAGCTGAAATATTAGTTATTTTAACTTAAAAAGAACTTTCATTAAAAAGAAAAAAATCCCCCTTTTCACCCCTTAGGGGTTGAAATTCGAACATCACTGTTGCGTTAGCTTCCAACCATAAGCCTAGATAATAAATTTAGTGATTCTGCTTCGAAAATTAAGGACTTTTCATACACAACATCATCCCCCTTTTTAACCCTTCGGGAGTAGAATTATCAAAAACGCTGACACACGTATAAATTAATTTTTAATCGTCAGCCTATACACCAAATTTGAAGATCCTAACTTTAAAACTGATGGACTTTCATATAAACTTCCATCCCCTATTTCACCCTCTTAGGGGTGGAATTTCGAAAAACCCTTTCTTCGTGGATACCTACTCTTTACAAAGAACCCACCCTCCAAATTTCATGTCTCTAGGACCAGCGGTTTAGGCTGTGTGTTGATATATCAGTCAGTCAGTCAGTCAGGACTTTGAATTTTATATATATAGATGACAGCGATGCGGACGAGTACTTCGACGCCTAAGTGTCCTTTTTATTTAGTATTTTTTTGTATAGTTAGTAATTTAATTTAGTATTTTTTTTCTTTTTTTCGATTTTATTATTTTTTTATTTGAACTCTTCTAAACTCTAATACACGGCTAATTATTTACACTAAGAAGATACTAACTACGAAAAAAAATTACAACATGAAAAAAATTAATAAAAAAGACACTTAAGCGTCAAAGTACTCGTCCGCATCGGTGTCATCCGGAAACGTGCCCAGAGGACTTAGTAGACTTATTTAGTACTTAGTTGTGTAATAAATTGTACCTTATATATAAAGTGTTGCCTAGCAATAAAATGATTTAATATTTTGAAACATGTTAAATAACCTTCTTTTAAAATATGTTACGTTATAAAGTGTGTTCGCACCCTTACGTATACAGCAAAATATTTTGAGATTAATAGAAAATTGGGCAACACGTTATCAATATTCATCGCACTTTTCAAGAAAGTTACTCAAGATTCGGCCCTTGACTCAAGAGACGAGTTCTGAATCGTAATTTTTCGCTTGTTAGCTGCTATAGGGCTATTGGAGCCTATTTTCTGCTCTGTAAAGCATTTTATAAAAAAAGACCGGCGGCACGCATAGCATGTCTACTATTGAAACAAAAGACAAAATTACAGATTATTGAAAGATTTCTACGACGCGACGTCATAAATTACGAAAAGAACAGTTAGTATAGAAAAAGAAAATATATGTACAATTTGTATGATTCCTCTTTTTACAAACGGCGTTGTTCGGTTAAAAACGCACACAGATATGAAATATACCAAATGCAAAATGTAAATTGCCTTGTCACTGTATAATACACTACAACATTTGATGGACAATTCAAACGCTGTTTACAAAATGGAGCGGCAAATTGAAGTATTTAGTTTTATTTCTTAAGGCGCTCGTTCTTAAGGCGCTCGTTCTTAAGACGCTCGTTCTTAAGGCGCTCGTTCGGCTCTTGCGCGGTTGGTCACAGTTCTTGACGCTGGTTTTTTGACGCTGGTAAAAATGCATTACGCATACCCACCCATCCGGGGATGGGAGGGTATGCGAATTCAGCTCGCGCGTGGTTGGTGGTCCCAATTCCAACAATCAATGTCGAAATTATAACAATCAAACGAGTTGCCAATTTGCCTTTGGCATTTTTCATAACTGCGAGCGTTTGTAAACGGACGGCGCCAATTTTTTTTTTAACGGGCCCCACCCTAGGAATTTTTCCTGTAGTGTGGGTGCGTTTACAAGCATTTAAAGTCACACACCAACAGCCAGGCCTGGAACAACTATTTTTAGGTCATACAAATATTTGTTCCGTGCGGGAATCGCACCCGCGACACGCAGCGCAGCAGTCAATTGCTTAAAAACTGCGCCAATCGTGCCGTCAATGTAATATTTATAATGACGAGTCATACAATCTGCTTGCGACATAACCATAGAAGTAGTTAGTAGGTAGAAGTGGTCATGTCACACGTGCAGCAATAATCAAAAGATAATTTCTGGCACCAATCTACATGGTCTTCACATGATTTGACCAAGATTATGTCTGGACTTAAAAAGAGACTGTGACCTCTGAGTTTTTTTCGGCCCTTCTTCTCAGAGTAGTCAGATCGGAGAAGCCGACCTCATCTGGTTTTTAAAATATGATTCAAATCTAATCAAATCAATTCAAAAATATTTTTATTTCACAAAAGCCTACATGGGCACTTATGATACGTCAGAAGCTAGGTGCACGGTTCCAATTGGTTGTTTCCTATGAAGAAGGGCCGGCAAGAAACTGCACGGTAACTCTCTAAAAAAAAAATTGGCTTTTACAATGTTTTCAAATTACAGTGTTAATAGGTATGAGAGGACAGCGTAGGCCCGTTAAAACTACCAGGTACTTAACAAAATAGAAAATGGTCTACAGATCTACAGTATATTAAGCCTACAACGTCCTCACATTCACAAAAAAACAATAAAAGATATGATTAAAGTAATAAAAGTTAGAACTTTGTTGAAATTAAAATTGTAGGTATAATAATGTCAAATAAGAAAAACATTATGTCAGTGAAGTTTATAAAAAAAGATTAAATTAAATTAAAAAAAAACATCGTAATTTAGGAGCAGTTAATAGACATTTACATAGTTTTACCGTTAATGAAGGAATTAATGCCAAACTTCCTTGTCTTCAACGTAATCCTTAATCTTATAATATGCTTTTTTGATAAGGGCACGTTTGATGTGCGTTTTGACGTGTACCTATGTTTGTACAAACCTACTTACAGAAGATATAACACACAAAAAATAACATTTATCAATAATAATATTAACATAATAACATTTTCAATAACAGTTGTATTAATAACATTGACAGCTGTTTAAATATTCTATGATACTCACCTTTTGTAGTCACCTAACCACCAAATCCCACGAACACTGACCGTAGCTTAACTCCGTGGAATCCGTATCACAAGCTCTTAAACCACAAACCTACGTTCACTCAAAACTAATCCGTACGTAAACTACACAGTTACCACAACGCGGCAACTTTACCGCCATTTAAACCGAACTTTAAACCAAAGTTTAGGCCTAATAGTCCCCCCCTGTACACTCGATTAACCACTAGACTACGTAGAACTTAGGTAATGCTGTTTCTACAGATTATTTTTAGTTAGTTAGTTTCGGCAGAATAGTTGTTAATGTATTTAAAATAAGTTAAACCAAAATATGGCAATAATAATAAAAAAAGTTTTTTGCGTAAATAATGTGAACATGAAGCCATCGTAGCGTAGCGTAGCAAAGTGCGGGCTAAGCCGTAGCAAAGTGCGTGCTACGCCGTAGCAAAGTATAAGCTACGCCATAGCGCAGCGTAGCGAGATGTTAATTTGTTTGTGAACATTTTTATAAATTTCAACATCAATCATAATATTGAAAAATTGATTACATCATACCATTCCAACTTTCCAAAAGTCTAAAATCTTAATTGAATTTAGCTCCCTATCCCGCCGCCTGTGTTACGCCACGACCGAGTTTCGGACATAATTTATTCTCAGAAACCAGTGAACCGTTTTTGATGGAACGTATCGTGTGCTATGGATCATTGATTTCAGGTTGCGGAAAAGGGTGAAAGGATAGATTGAGTGAAAACTGTCGTGTACAAGTTAGAATACATAACATAGTGTAAAGTAAAAATATGTTAATTCGATGTTACAATGAAAGAGTATTTAAGGATCGCAGCAGATGGCGTTCTGTAGTTTCTGCCTACCCCCATGAAGAAAGGGCGTGAGCTTATGAATGTATGTATGTAATACTATAAATTATAATGAACAAGCTATAGTTAATTCTCCAGATTACAATATGTACCAGCAATGACCCATTAAAATGTCTTGCTAACCGTAAATAAGTTCAATTTTGTAAATGTGAGTACCATGGAGCCGTTTATTATGTTATGATGTATGTTGACTTAAAAAAGCTTGACAGTTCAGAGTATGTCATGTCTCGCTAATGGTGGCACGTGTGTTGACTCATTCGGTTCCCTACAAACTGGTTGAGCTGGATGGTGTTGATCCACGCGTCATGTTCGTGAACGGGTGCCGTCAGTTGAGACTGGTCATATCTTAACTGCCAGGGCTTATTGTAATCTTTTAATTCGAATTGTTTTTAATGTATTTTTTTTTACGTTGTTCTCACATAGACAGAGTGCCGTTACCGTAGCTACATTAATTTGACACACTAGTAGGGCTAGTGGCCAGTAATCATAAAAAAAGAAATATTTTTAAATAATTTATTTTAAAATATCTATGTATTTTTTTTAATATTTTATAATAAGATAAATAATAAAAATGGAAAAATAAAAAAAATCAAACTAATTAATAAAGCTCTCTTTTTCCTTCAATTCGCCTACTTCTTGCACGTTTGTTGTTTTAATTTCATTGATCGATGTTATGATCCATAACCTCAGCTAATTACCTCTGCGCTACAGTTTTTTTAAGTACAGGTTGCTCCAAGATACTATTAAAAAAATTGAAAATATATCAATAAATAATAACATTTAATGAAATTAAAATATTTTAATAAAAACGTAAAGGCGAAACTTTATGCGTGTGTTAAATTAATGTCGCCACTTTCGTCACGCTGTAAAAGCCACAAGAATAATGTAAAAAAAAAAATATTTTGGAGGATTCTGAATACCTTGCTTTAAAAGACGTCCTTGGGTTTTCTTGCCTGTTCTTTTCCATCTAGATCTAAATTTTGAAATGGGCAAAAAACTTCAACTTTCTGACTAACTGTCAGACTCTTTGACAATTCAAAAGTGCCTGTAATTGGTTTAATTGAAATAAATAGTTTGAGTTTAAAACTGTGATACAATTAAAACTGTATTGATATACTCTATAATACAGTAGGTACTGTGACGGTATTGTAGACGATTTAATTCTGTCCAACAAAGCCTTCAAATATATCCACAGCCTTTCCAATTTAAACCCGAATCCAAATCAATATAGACCCATATTACACGAATATTTGTACACTGGATAATAAAATTACTATTGCCGAAAATGAACCTCTGCTAGCACGACACAATTGAAAGGTCACATCAATGTGCAGTCAGGGAACAGTATTATTAAACGGATTGAAGGCAATTTGCCTTGTTATAACCATTTCACGCGACTTAAGAATTACAGTTATGACATGAATTTACAAATAATTTAAGAAGATAGTCAATTTGCTTATCAATAAAGTTCCTAGACTTCATTTTTTTTTGTTCATGGGGTGGAAAATCCTCATGGATGTCCTCCGCCCTCGGGCGGGCGGAGGGGTCTGTCAGACTCTTACTGACTAAAAACCACACCAGTGTTCCCTTCCCACACTTGCACCGGGGATCTTGGAATCTATTATTACTTCCGCAATCCCCGGCTAGTGCCGGCCCGCCTCTGCGGGCCACCTCGAATCTGAGGGGGGTGAGGTGTTAGACCCCCCCGTGACGTATGAAAGGGGCGCGCGTGGAACACTACGCGCCGCCACCACGGGTCCAGTGTGATAGGGGGTGGTGCACGTCCCCAAGCCCACCGTCCCTGGGCCCACTTAGGGGGGCCGAAAGAGTCATTATCTGCCCTCTGCCGACGCCCAGTGCCCTGCTGCGGGCCGGGTGAGCAGACGAGATCTCCCGCTCCTTTTCCGCAGCCTCCTTCTGCGACACGACTGTTTCACAGAAGGACACCACCGCGTCCCAGGACTCCTCACTGCCGACCATCGACTCGACCACGACCGTCATAGACTTCACCTAATCCAACGACCACAACTAGCTCGCTTATTTTCACTCCACTCTTTAGGGTTTGTTTTTCAGTGCAGCTTACACTTGGGCCGTTTCTTTAAACTCAAGTCCGACTATTTTAGAAATGATTGTGTTTGACGAACTTTGCCAATGAAACCCTTAAGCTGTGTCGTGTTATTTCTAATACTGTACCAATCTGGGTGGTTGTGTTTATTTCGGTGTGCCTATAAAAGTCGCCACTTTACGAGTCATTCAATAAGACGGTGTCAACACTACATATTTGTTTAGGCTTCCAATAAATCTGCGTGGGTTTGGTGGTACTTTGTTATTGATGTTGATTTGATGTAGTTTGAACGTAACTTTAAGCAAATAGAAGAACAGGAAAATAATAAAAAATAACACTTTCGTAGTAAAACAGTTGTTTATTAATAGTCTAGTTAATGTCAAGAAAGTAACCTCGAAAAAAATCAGAATGAAGAATAGGGCAGATTTATTTCGTTAAAATATTATAATTAGTTTCAACCCTTCTCGTAAATTACTAAACTGGAACTTAACTCACTCATCCAGTAAAACATTGTCACCTTTCAACTCTACAGACCATTTAATCTGTTTTACATAGTTTGTTACTAAGTTTCAACTCTGTCAGTAGACTTACAAACTAAGTAACTCTTGGACTGCTGAACGTCACTTCCATCAGAATCAAAATATTTTATTTCACGTAACCTACATGGGCACTTATGAAACATCAGAAGCTAGGTGTACGATTCCAATTAGTCGTTTCCTATGAAAAAGAGCCGGAAAAAAACTCCACTGTTACTCTTTAAAAAAATTATTGGCTTTTCCAATGTTTTCAAATTACAAAGTTAATAGGTATAGAAGGACAGTGTACGCCCGTTGACAAGTACCAGGTACTTAACAAAATAGAAAATGGTCAAGTAAGCCTACATCGTACTCACATTCCCAAATTATTTTAATAAAATCTATATAAAATATTATTAAAATAAAAAAGTAAAAACCTAGTTGAAATTAAATTGTAACATCGGAAAATGTTTACATGATCAAGATATTATTATACGAGGATAAACATGTTCAAAGAAATCATAAACGTAATCATGTCAAGAATCATAGCAACATAACCTTTACAAGTCTCAACATTTACTCATAATGATTGCACATTCACACGGAACGCTGTATAACGTTACACGTACGAGAGGCTACGCTTATCTTCCCCACAAGTCATAAAAGCTACTGAGGGAGTTCACAACAGCGCACAAACGACTATCTTGTCATAATATGACACATACTTGGCGGAAGGGCGTTAAGAGGACGTATTTGATGCTTAAGACGCAGATATATGCCAGTGACCTTGAGTGGTTAGCTTGCGTGTTCTGTACTGAGCTCACGCAACGCGTCGTAACTTCAGCCAGTAATCTCGCCTCAAGGAGCGCTGTCCCCAATTTGACTCATTATTAGTTTATTAAACACAAATCAAAAAATATTTTAATAAAACGCGTATACTAAAATACCAATAATTAAGTTATCTTTAAATTAGTGAAGGTTTCAGAAAAATACGCTTGGTAGATTTTGCGCCATTCTCAGTTTTTTATCCGCGTTAGACATACATTTACAAATTTATTTCACTATGTAATATAAAATATAATCTAAAATATTCACATATTAAGTTATTTAGAAAATGCTCTAATTTAACATATATTTTTTTCAAATCATTAACACTACTCGTTTAGACGTGATCTTTAGTATAAAATCATTAAAAGTCGGTTATCGTCCCCTTAAGTGATGAAAATGTTGACAATGTTAATATATGAGAGGGGTAGGATAATGTTAAGATAAACATGTAACAATCCACATTTCACATGTAATAGGGGCGAGCATGTAATAATTCCGGAAATGGTCATACCCTGAAGGCAAATGATTCACCTTTTGAGAAGAGAACCAGATTGGTGAATAAAAGACCAGGATGCTCCCTATTGACAGAATATCTCAAACACATTAAACCAGAGGATGCACTAAACTCTATAGAGCTTTGATTTTACATCTCTCTGTTGGAGTAAAACTATCCGGATAGAAATAAAACACACATGAGAGCAATACAAATATGGCTCGAACAATTCTCGCCTTGAAATCATTGTATACCAACAATCCTTTGTCATTTTTACTTTGCAAACGACATTATAATAGCTTTAACTTTAAATTAACTTGAAAACACTTTGAAACACAGATAATAAAACTTTCTCGGAACATTTTAATACGTTAACTTAAAAAGTTAGCACACAGGTAGTGACTAGATTAAATAGGAATTAAAACTCGCCCTGTAAGGTTTTGTTTAACCATCTGTTGGTCAAAACTGAGGAAATTGAGAAAGTTTAAAAAAAAAATGCTTTTCATTATCATACTATAAATTAAATACTTCCTTCCGTGTGATGCCGGACGTAAAGAATAGCACCATCCTATATCTTCCCGTGGGTGTCGTAAAAGGCGACTAAGAAACTCACTATAGAGAACGGGCAGCAACATTTTCTATACATTTTAACAACATACTTCGATCGCCAACCCGCCTGCCAAGCGTGGCGATTATGGCAAACCCACCCTTTGCGGGTGGCCTATGTCCGGCAGTGGACGTCATTCGACTGAAATTATGAAATTGGAGTACGTGACAGACGTCGCATTATGAAGATTGTAAAATAGTACAACACAAAACATTCTGGAAAACCTTGTCACTAAAGTCAAACTAACTTTCCATTTAAGTAAACGTATAAAACGTTAAGGTATACACTAACTAGTGCATAACAATTGTCACAAAGTTCCGTGATCATGCGTGAAGGTAACACGACTGACGACGTGCACTCGTTCACTTACAACTTTGTTAAGCCTGTTATTACATACAGAAGGCACTTTGAGATTTAAAAAGAGACAAAATGTGAGTGACAGACACGACAAAACTGGATGTGACGTAATTACGACCGCGTAATATACTCAATACTCAATATATTTATTGCTTCCACATGTGAACTTAGGTGGTAGGTTTTACAAATATGATCATTGTGGACCCTGTCGGGCACAGCAAAAAGTAGGAGAGAGGAAGAGGGCTTTTATTTGACTACTTAGTTGTTGTAATAAATATTGTATTATTTTATAAGAATCTAAGTAATTTAAAATTTGTCATTGAAATATTCATTTATATTATAATAGCATTTATTTATTAGAAATTGTTTTAATTTATTAGTGAATATATTCAATTTTTGTTCTTCTTTAATTATTTCTGGTAATTTATTATACAGGGTGTTTGGTGCATCGTGTGCCAAATTAAAATGGTTGACTGAAGGGGTCATCCGCTAGCCTTTCAGACCCCTTAACACCCCTCATGCTCTGTGGATTTTTTTTTATCGACTTTTTATTGTTTTCCAAAAAAAAGACCCAAATTTTACATTCAAATACAGATTTAAAAAAAAATATAAGGCGTAGACTCTGAATTTTAATTTTATTTCGATGTGTATTGTTTAAGAATACTTTTAAATACAAAATTAGTGATATTAGTCACCTAGTTTTTTTTTTAATTCACTCGCAAAGGTAAAACTTAAATTAAAGCTGTACATGTTACAGCTATTTATAAGGCTACAAAAAAAAAACCAAAAGCGACCGGGATCTTCCAACTCC
The DNA here is from genome assembly GCA_948098905.1 of Tiliacea aurago. NCBI lineage: Eukaryota > Metazoa > Arthropoda > Insecta > Lepidoptera > Noctuidae > Tiliacea > Tiliacea aurago. The sequence goes on from OX402582.1 coordinate 25,092,918, forward strand.
CTCATTAATTCTCCAGTCTATCCTCTTTCTAATGATGTGCCACATGCCATAAAAGTATTTTAACAACTTTGTGAATTCGCTAGAATTGTGAATCAAGTCACATAAAACTACATTCCAAATTCTAATGAAAAAATATTTATTGCGGAACTGTTACTTGAGAAAGAGGTAAAATTTGTTTTCTCACTCTTTCACAGTAAAATCTATCTTCTATCTCTTTCTTGCATACCTTAAATCGGTTTGAACAAATCGCGCTGCCCGACCCGCCATTTTTTTAGTCGAGACATGACTGCCTCTGCTACCTAACGTGTGTGCTAGTTCACCATACTCCGCGATTCTTTTATTACTTTGTTATCGTTAAGTTTTGCTGGTTCTTGTTACATTTTTTTAATTTTTGTTGTTATTGTTAAACTTTGAGTTTTTTGTTATTGCAATGGCGACATTCTCTAACGAAGAATATGCGGACATCATGATGGCTTACGGAGCCGCTAATGGCGTCGCTCGTGCAGCGCAACGACTTTACCAGGAACGCTTTCCTGGTAGACGATTACCTGGCCGCAGAGTCTTCCAAGACACATACCGACGCATACGCGAGACTGGCAGTGTTACTTTTAATGAACCAAGGGGCCATATTGTGCGACATAATGTTGAAGTAGACGAGAGAATACTGGCACTTTTTGAGGAAGACCCTACAAGAAGCATTAGAAATGTGGCATCACATCTTGATATTTCAATATGGAAAGTGTGGAAAGTACTTCGTCAAAACAAAAAGCATCCATTCCACTACACTCCGGTGCAAGGTACGTAATTTTAAACTAACTTTAAACCCGTGCAAGCTTTGTTTGACCTTGCCTTTGTTTAGCAGGTAATGGGTATGGTATGGCGTCACTTCCAGGTAGTGAATCTATTAGCACGAACAGCGGGTCCTTTCTTGTGCAATTACTTATTGCCCAAGAGAAATTTAAAAGAGTTTTTTGTTTGTTGCAGGTCTTGAGGGTGACGACTTTGAGAGACGAGTGGCTTTTTGTCGGTTTCTTTTACACACGGATGTGGATGATCCTGATTTTTTAAAAAGAATACTGTGGACGGATGAATCCAAATTTACCAAGGATGGGATCCTCAATTTACACAATTTGCACCACTGGACAACGAAAACGCAAAACCCACGTGTTAAAAGACAGAAATCTTCTCAAAGAAGGTTTAGTGTAAACGTTTGGGCAGGAGTGATTGGGAATCAGGTAATTGGACCGCATTACCTGCCCGATAATCTCAATGGCGAAGACTACCTGGAATTCCTACAAAATGACCTGCCTGAATTAGTGACCGATGTGCCCGTATTTAATGAACGTGTGCCCATTGTATTTCAAAATGACGGCTGTCCCGCGCATTGGCGATTGACTGTGAGGGAATATCTCGACAATGTGTTCCCCAATGCATGGATTGGACGCGATGGCCCTATTCCATGGCCGCCACGTTCCCCAGATCTAACTCCGTTAGACTTTTATGTCTGGGGACGTGCCAAAGAGTTGGTATATGCCACGGAGGTTCCAACTAGGGAGGTATTAGTCCAACGTATAGAAGCGGCATTCAATACTATTAAGGAGGAAATACGACTTCGTACAACAACTGTTGAAATACGAAACAGGTGTCGGGCCTGCATTCGCAACAGAGGCCAACAATTTGAGCAAGATTTGTAACAATGATTAAATAAATGTTAAAAATGCAATTTTGTTTTTTTATTTCAAGTAAAACCCACGAAAGATACAGATATGAGACACGAATTTACTTAACCATAAGAATGAGATAGAAGATTTATAGGTTTGACAGGTATCATTTAAGAGATTTTTTTTTAAATCATAATTTTGAATATTAGCCTTAGGTGACTCGATTCACAATTCTAGCGAATTCACAAAGTTGTTAAAATACTTTTATGGCATGTGGCACATCATTAGAAAGAGGATAGACTGGAGAATTAATGAGGTAGTTGGAAGATCCCGGTCGCTTTTGATTTTTTTTTTGTAGCCTTATAAACAGCTGTAACATGTACAGCTTTAATTTAAGTTTTACCTTTGCGAGTGAATTAAAAAAGAACTAGGTGACTAATATCACTAATTTTGTATTTAAAGTATTCTTAAACAAAACACATCGAAATAAAAATAAAATTCAGAGTCTACGCCTTATATTTTTTTTTAAATCTGTATTTGAATGTAAAATTTGGGTCTTTTTTTGGAAAACAATAAAAAGTCGATAAAAAAAATTCCACAGAGCATGAGGGGTGTTAAAGGGTCTAAAAGGCTAGCGGATGACTCCTTTAGTCGACCATTTCAATTTGGCACACGATGCACCAAACACCCTGTATATCTTAATTGACATGACTAATGTACTTGTTGAGTGCATTTTTAACTTAGAGCTTGGTAAGTTTAACCTATTTTTATGGCGTAATGTAAATTTAGACTGTATATTTTCTCTTGTTGTGTAAAAGTGTTGGTAATTTCGAACGAATTTGCATAATTCTAGAATGTATAAGCAGGGGAGGGTAAGTATTTTATGTTCTTGTAAATGATGCCCCCTTAAGGAAATTGTCCCCCTTAAGGGTTGGTCCCTTAAGGAAATTGTCAAAAACCCTCAGGAACCACTCAAAGCCAAGGAAAAAATATTTAATTCGTGTATTTTACCTTTTTGTTTTTCTATTTGACATATGGATGTCAAACATGGAGTCTGACGAAGAAATATATGCGTAAACTTGAGACCTGTCAACACAGTATGGAGCGTAGCATGCTCAACGTCAATATAAAGGACAGAATCAAATTAGGAACATTACGAAAACAAACAAAAATTTAAAATATAACATACTCCTTAAGAAAACTAAAATGAAGGTGGGCCGGTCATGATGAGGAGTATCAAAGTTAAATGGGCTAAGGACGTAACCGAATGGTGTCCAAGACAATATAAAAGAAAGAAAGGGAGGCAACGTCTTAGATGGGAGGACGATATTAAGAAAATTGCTGGTGTTACTTGGATGAGGATGACCCATAATTGAAAAGGGCAAGGGGAGGCCTTTGCGGCAACGCAAGACAATTGCGATACCGGTGTCAAATAATAATTATTTTTAAGTTTAATTAGTTACTGTAGTTTAGTTTACTTTCATTCATGTTTTCATAAGGTTGTCAAATAAAGGCTATTATAATTATTATTATAATATACATACCAGTGTATTTACCTAACTGTTTCTTAAGAAGCTGACAACAGGTTAATCGCTGTCACTGTCAGACTGCATATAAAAAAAAAGAAGCGCGATGACACAACGCTTGTAATTTATTGATAAATATGAAGCAATTATGTATTTACTCAAAAATGAGATGAGTAATCGAAAATAAATAACAACCAAGTTCAAGCATACAAATAAGACGTTCTTGTTCTTAATTAAATACCAACCGTACGTTGATATTTAATACAGATATGTTGGATGGAAACTCAAAGTAAAGGGTTAGTTTACCGTTAATTTGTATCGCCCCCTATCACACTGGACCCGAGGTGGTGGCGCGTAGTGTTCCACGCGCGCCCCTTTTAGACGTCGCAGGGTCAAACACCTCACCCCCCCCCCCCCCAGACTTGAGGTGACCCGCAGAGGCGGGCCGGCACTAGCCGGGGATTGCGGAAGTAATAACAGATCCCATGATCCCCGGTGCAAGTGTGGGAAGGGAACACTTTTTTTTTTTTTGGGTGGGAAATTATCAAATAACTTCTCCCGCTCTGGGCGGAGCGGGAGGGCGTGTCAGACTTTTACTGACTAAAACCCACCCGTATTCCTTCATTTGCCTGTGTGCCAGGGCCACGATATCCCTTTCGGACAAACTCGCAACCCTGGCAGTCATTGGCCCTAGCGGACCCCGTCAGTTGGTGCTGACAACTCTTTGAGGCGCGCGTGGAATACGACGCGCCGTCGACCCTGGCCTGGTCGTTATCGGATGGTGAGCTACCCATCGCTCACCGTCCGCAGGCCCACGCCTACGGTGGCCGGAAATCGGCTTGCGACTCCCGACGCCTGGGGCGTCTCCTGCGGCGACTAGGGGTGCGAGGGCGCGAACCTGGCCTCTCCCTCACGCATTCCGCCTCCTCCTTCGCAAGCATTACTAATTCGCAGAAGGAGGTGGGAAGGGAACACTGGGGTGGTTTTTAGTCAGTAAGAGTCTGACAGTCCCCTCCGCCCGCCCCAGGGCGGAGGACATCCATGAGGATTTTCCACCCCGTAAACAAAAAAAAAGGGTAACCTTAAATTTCGATGACTATTCGTTTGACAAGTGGGGTGATCATGGCATCTTGCTTCACTGTGATCTTGCGACCGACATCTAAATAGGCAAGAACTCGATCCGCAGATTGAACAGCCCGTGTCCTAACTAGTGAACCTATCAACTTTAAATAGAGGTTCATACTGTTTAACTAGGTGAACCTTCTCAAGACGCTCCAAATCCGTATCGACTGCATCGTCGAACTTGTTCAACGGCCACTGGTATTCATCCCGGTACCTGTACAATGAAAATACAAATTGTAAGTTGTGGTCAAATTATAATTTGTATTTTCGTTATTATAGGGTTGTTGTCAGAGGTTCAATAACTGTGAAAGACTACATCTGTTTTTCGTCGGTGAAGTTCGCCGCGTAAGTCATTTTACGAGTGTTTTGAGATTTGAATGTCAATGGATAAAGCATAATGGCGCGCATCGTATCGACCAATCAAAACACGGTAACTTGACCAATAGAACGCGTTATTTGAAAAATAGTTACACTACGTATCTCAGTTGTTGGCGCCAACACTGCGTATGTCAGCTAATCACGTACAAATTCGTCGTGCATCAAGTGCTCCGATGTTGTGATTTCGATTTAATTTTCATGGGTTCAAATCACCACAGAGTTCATTTGTATTAATAATTAAATACAACATGGCGTTAAGCGTAACAGTTGTTTTACTCTCCTGTAAAGTAGCAATTTTTGACTTTCGTACTGTTAGAACTTCACTGACGTTTTCTTATATTTTACTTTTATTGAGAGGCATATGTAAATATGTTGGACTAAGTTCGTAAGTTCGGAGAACAAGACAAGTGTGACGTCTGGTTATTTCTGTGTTTATTTTTCATTTTTCTTTCTTCAGTAATTCTTAATAGTATTTTTTCATTAGAAGTTTATGCAATAGGGAAAATGCATATGTTCTTCTTTCACTAAATCAATATAGACAGTAATATAAACTCAAGAAAAGTGTTAATTAGTTAAATTGAACTAGTGTTGCTCAAAAAAAAAATGAAACTTCCACGATTTTTTCTACTACCACTACTACGTTCATACGTCCGTTTCTGTTGCGGTCATGATGTGACGTCATTTACTAAGAAATTGCTTAGTTTTTAGCCCCAAATCATTATTCATCATCATTTCAGCCGATATTCGTCCACTGCTGGACATAGGCCTCCCCCAAAAGGGGAGGGGGGGTTGCCATAATCGCCACGCTTGGCAGGCGGGTTGGCGATCACAGTATGGTGTTAAAACGCATGGAGAACGCTGATGCCCATTTTCTAGTAAGTCCCTTAGTCGCCTTTTGCGACATCCACGGGAAGAAATAGGATGGTGTTTTACGGCCGGCACCGCACGTACTAGCCCCAAATAATATAAATTAAATAATTGTTTATGCTTTTTTTCAAGCAGAAATCGCACTTAATTATTTACCTTAGTGAGATTTCGATTTTGATTCGGTCGGCCGACGCTCGGACGAGTGGACGTGTGTTTGTTCCCCACAAGTTTTTGAGGCGCTAAATGAAGTGATTGGTTGATGCTTGTGACTTTCAAATCCTTGTCACTCAAGTGTAGTGTTTACCTGATTGCTCCTCCCACTGGGCGGTCTTAGAAAGGGATATAAATAGTTCAAACATTTCTACTATTCTAAAGTGCCTGTGATTCGGCGAGATTTGAACCAGCGGCGTGACGTGTGTCGTCGGGCAACCTTGAGCGCCCGGCCACTACGCCACCAAGTGACTAGCACCAAAGTGCGAAATTACTGAGTTCTACATACCTGCTACGCGGTGACGTCGTCATCCGCCTGTGCTACGGCGCGCTACGAGATCGTCTACGAAACTTTTATCGGCTACGCCAACGCTTGCGACCTCGGGACCGGTCGATCAGGTGCGAATGTACCGGAATATATTGAATAATACAGTATTGTATAACAACAGCTGATACTAACAAAGACAAACCAGATAAGTAGCCTTCCTAATCAGTTTTTCTTGTGCTTCTATTATGATGGCTGGCGTTCAGAGAACCCCTCCTAAGTTGCAAAACACTAGTCTGACTCAGACCCAGTCTAAGCCTGATGTCAACACAGCGTCTGAGATATGTGACAACGTTACACATCGTAAACGCCAGCCGAGACAGGAACGATCGCCTCGAGGCCAGCAGGAACTGCAAGATTTACTCGCTAGCTGGAAAGATGATCAAGACGCTCGCTTTTCAAAGATGTTAGAAGAACAAACTGCCTTTATGTCGAAATTGGTCACGGACATAAGTGAAATCAAGGCCCAAAATAAAAACATACAAGAGTCCAATGCTGAAATCTGCAAAACTAGTGCTGAGATTGAGCGGTCGATGTTCTTCATGAATCAACAATTTGAGGAACTGAGGAAGGAGGTAGAAGAGCTTAAGAAAGACCGTCAAGAACAGCGAGGTTACATGGAAAGCCTTGAAAAGAAAATTATTGATCTCCAATACAAGTCACGGGCGTCAGGAATCGAATTAAGAAACATTCCATTAACGAATAATGAGAATACGACGGACCTAATAAAAACTGTCTGCAATATGGGCAAAACGGTAGGAGTGCCCATACCTGAGGCCGAACTTCGTGACGTATATAGACTTCCTGGAAAATCGGCTTCAAATGGGACGGACACCTCCTCTCGACCAATCATCGCGGAATTTACTACTGTGCGCACAAAGCAAAACATACTGCCGGCAGTCCGTTCCTTCAACAAAAACAGCAAGACAAAGGAGAACAAATTAAATACTGAATTGATTGGCATACCAGGGAAACGTCAAGCGATTTATGTTGCGGAACAGCTACCTCCTAGCTCCAAAAAGCTATTCTATCTGACACGGGAATTTGCCAAGAAGAATGGCTATGTTTTTTGTTGGACAAGCAACGGAAATATCTTCCTTCGCAAGCAGACGGGTGATAAACAGTTATTAGTGTCCTCAGAGAAGTGCCTTCTGGATCTCGGTAGCATAAATATGTGACTAATTGTACCCTTTTATCAATTGCTGCTTCGAAATCTAGACACACTTATATTTTTATTGTTATTTTTTGCCAACTTTGTTAAATTAGTATCTACACTACACATGTTGATTAACGACACACACATACATTTATCTTTCACTTTGAATAAACACTACTTACACATTATAAATGAACATAACATACACACACATACTTCTCCACTCCACTGTGCTTCTTTTTCAAGTAAAAGCGATGCTTTTTCTATTTACGATATGCCTATTCCCACGGACCATACAATAATCCCATTTTTGGTACTAACTGATATCTCCAATGGCTAATATAGACAGCATCAATCAGGACCTTGACAACCTTAATCTCGACAATTCTTTCTCATGTGACCCTCAAGAGTGTATAAAATACATAAATACGACTAATAGTAGTATAAAACTACTGCATATGAATATACGTAGCGTAAATAAAAACTTTGATAGTCTACAAGCATTGTTGTGTCTAATGAATGTTCATTTTGACATTATTGTTTTGACTGAGTGCTGGCTGAGTAGAGTGAATAATATCCCACCACTGAACGGTTACCAGTCGCACTCTACTAAAAACATAACGAATCAGAACGATGGAGTTATTCTTTATACTAAGATTGGCCTAAATGTAACAGTATGGGAACCAACTATAAACTTTGCGAATAGTCTAATATGTCAGGTTGATAATAAGCTCTCGGTAGTTGCGATATATCGTTCCCCTTCAAATACCTCAAAAGATCATTACGATAGTTTTTTGACCAGTCTCAGTTGTATCTATGAGAAGATAGCAAGCTCGCCAAATATTGTAATGGTAGGTGACCTGAATATTGACATAAAATTAGGTAGTAGGAATGATCGGGCGTTAGACTACCTTATTTTGAATGCATCCCATGGGCTATTACCAACCCACCTTTTACCCACTAGAAATGAAAATTGTCTTGATCACATATTATTAAAAACCAAGTCATCGGCCACAAGTTTGGTAGTAGAATCGCATATCACAGATCACAAACCAATTATACTTGCAATCTTAAATACAAACTTTACCGGTAACAAATTTTTCTCTAAATCTCACATTAATACAGAAGCAATCAAAACAGAATTAGAACATACAGATTTTACAAATATTTACAAAACTGTAAATGCGAATGTCGCTATGAACGAACTAGTTACACTACTGTCATCAACTATAGCTAAACATACAGTACAAACTAACGTACCAAGGAAACTAAGAATTATAAAACCATGGATAACTACTGGCCTATTAAAATGTATTAAGCATAGAGATAAATTACACACAAAATCTAAAAAATCACCAGACAATTTAATATTACATGTAACATATACCCGCTATCGAAATTTTTGTAATGCGCTGCTGCGTAAATTGAAGAGTGCATATGAGAAGAGCGAACTTGAAAAGTCACACGGTAATCCAAGAATGCTATGGAAAACAATTAAGGAAATTACGAATACCTGTAAAATACACTCTAGTCCAGATGAGCTATTAAAAATAACTGATAATCCTAAATCTTCCCTAAACAATATATGTTCCTTCTTTAGTAGTATAGGTAAAAACATGGCAGGGACAATACTAAATGACCCTAATAAACCACCTCTAACTCGAGATAAACCTCCCGGTTGCATGACGCTGAATCCGCCCATCAATTCGCTCGCTATACAAAAAGTCGACGACAGTGAAGTCAATTCTATTATACTACAGCTTCGAAGTGATTGTGCTGTAGGATGGGATGGAATCCCGTCATCGCTTCTTAAGACATGTCGCCACACTCTCGTACCAGTGATAACACACATATGCAATCTTTGTATAGACACGGGAGTCTTTCCGGATTCTCTTAAGAAGGCTATTGTACACCCAATCTATAAGGGAGGGAACAGGAACTGTGTCAATAATTATAGGCCAATATCTGTTCTATCCTCGCTCTCGAAAATACTGGAAAAGATTTTAAATAATAATCTTAGAAGCTTTTTGGACGGGAACAGAATTATTGCTGACAACCAGTATGGCTTTAGGTCTGGTGTCTCCACTGAAGATGCTGTGTTAGATCTAACTCAAACTATAGCAAAGATACTGGACAATAAAACTAAGTGCCTTGGCATATTTTTGGATTTGTCAAAGGCTTCGACACAGTTTCTGTTCCCAAACTAATAGCTAAGTTAGAGTGTGTGGGCGTGCGTGGCATAGCTTTGAAACTCTTTACTGATTACCTGACAAATCGCACCCAGCGAGTTAGGATAGGCTCGAGGGACAGTGATGAAGAATCGGTGTCATTCGGCGTGCCTCAAGGAAGCATATTAGGCCCCACGCTCTTTCAAATTTATATAAACGACCTTTGTAGAATCTCAATACCTGATAGTAAGATCTATGCATATGCCGATGACACGGCGATCTTAATTCACGGGGCTACGTGGGACGATGTGCAGACTAGGGCTGAATCTGCACTAACTTCAGTGATGACCTGGCTTAATCTGAACTTGCTGACGCTAAACCTGGATAAAACGTATTATATACCCTTTGCGATCCGACCTACCCCCGAATACTTTTTCGATTACAGCTCACTCATGCCAAAATCGGCTGATGTCGTGCTCTTGTGCTGCCATTGTTAGATCTAATAATGTAAAGTATCTGGGGGTGCATATAGATGAGGGATTAAGATGGGACAAACAGATTGATGCTCTAACTAGTAGAACTATCCGTCTGATTCACATCTTTAAATCTTTGAGAGAATCGGCTGACTTTAAAATTCTCAAGATGGTTTACCTCACTTTGTGCCAGTCAATCCTCGGATACTGCATAACAGTGTGGGGTGGAGCAGCGAAGACTTTTATTCTGAGAGCAGAGAGAGCTCAAAGAGCGGTACTTAAGGTTATGACCAGGAATCCGTTTAGATACCCCACAGCACAACTCTATTCTGACTGCAAAGTAGTGACGGTACGTCAGTTTTTTGTCCTTCGATCTGTCCTCAGGGTACATGGCTGCCTACCCCTACCTAACCCAAGGAAGCGAACATACGTCCCCTCTGGTGCACAGCACAAAACCTCGTTTGCGAAACACCAATACTACGTGTTAGGTATTCACGTTTATAAAATTATACAAAAGAAATTAAATATAATAAACTTAAATAAATTTAATATCAAATGTAAAATTACAGACTGGCTCTTACAACAGGACTACAATAACACCGAATCTCTTCTGGCATACATCGTTTAACAAAACACTATTAAAAAGGAACACAAAACACTACACACAAACAAACACCTCATAACACACAACACACACACCAATATACAACACAACTAACATTACACTCACGAACACGAACACACACACACACCACTTTTCCATTCACACCCCCACTTTTTTTCTCCACACCTGCATCCATCCTTTCATGCTCAAATAAATCTAAAATTAATTACTTACTCAGCTAACTCACATTTTTGTTTCATGGTAGAATTAGCATCGACACTCGAAACCTAAGATCCATCATTTGCACTTCAGCTTGGTCGAATCACTGTCTCCTAAGATACAGGCCATCCCTAGTTTAGGAGACAAAATTTAAATTTTTGTTTATAAAGACAATTATTTTATTTTATTTTTTTCCACATGTGTCCATTGTTAGTTGTTTAAGTCTTAGCATGTAACTAGTATACAACCCGTGTCTATGTATATTTTGAATCAATAAACTTATTATTATTATTATTATTATTTCAAGCACAGCAAAGAATAGATTTTGTTCACATAGTATTTTCGTCACTTCTTGAGTCTGCGTTCCGTTCCACAAAAAAAACGCAACATAAAATAACTAATTGTGAAATAAGTAGTGCATTAAAAATGTTAAAAAATAGTACCTAATTTGTTTCTTGACTCCTACAAAAATATTAAAATAATGGATAAATTTTGAATTACGTGCATATTCTTAGGAGTTTGTTTTATGTTCTGTGAGTTTGTTGCTCCACTTCTTCCCAGCTAAAGCATTAGAAAGTGGTGAAGGGTGGCCGTCTTTGGGGGACTGTCTTCAGCACTTCGTCATCCTCTTCATCACTTTACGAATCGTCGCGACGATTCGTCCAGTGATTTCAGAAATCTGCGATAACAGAGTCCCTATTGATTCACTCGCTTTGAATATTTTTATTTCGTAGAAATATTCAATGTGTGGCACAGGCGCTTTCTTTGGAAACACTCCACGGTTTTCAAGAACTCAACAATAATAAAGGCGATGTCAATGGCAAGCGTACAATTTGCTATGCTAATGACAGTAATGACTATTCTTTTTCTGTATCAATTATTGTATTGATAATAGTGAGAACCTGAGAAAGGCATTATCTGCGTTCTGCACGTGCGTAGCCAAGCTCTAGTTATCAGAATCACTACATTTTTCAAGTTTTCATTCATAATAGTTTTCGTTTAATTTTGGCCTTTTTTTTCATGTAACTTCTCCCGCTCTGGCCGTAGCGGGAGGGCGTGCCAGACTTTAACTGACTAAAACCCACCCGTGTTCCTTCCGTTGCCTGTGTGCCAGGGCCACGATATCCCTTTCGGACAAACTAGCAACCCTGGCAGGCATTGGCCTTATCGGACCCCGTCAGTTAGTGTTGACATCTCATTGAGGCGCGCGTGGAACACAACGCGCCGTTGACCCGGGCCTGGTCCTTACCGGACTTTTGGCCTGACCTGCAACAATACCCACCTCTTTATATTGACCCAAGGGTTCTGGTAGCTAAGAGCGCGCCCAATATTAGTCGGCTCTGCGAAAAGCCCCTGCGCGAAGAAGCGAGCACGATGTGCCATCGTGTTCCCAGACGAATCACGACGCCACATCGTGGCTGCATCTGGATCTCCGACAGACACTTTATTTTATTAGGTTCACCAACAGTTGATTAAACTGATACAAACACAAATGTAGACAGTAAGTTGTCTTGTAGATGGTGTATAAAGTAGAGTATTCTGCTCGCGGATAAAGGTCCCTTTGTCTTAGGCGGACTTGAATCCCTCACTGCACTCAAGATTCTTGTCTTAACGCGGGTGCGTTGTTGCAGGGCGTCAGGCATGTTTGCGGCGGCGCGTTTAGATTGGTTTTACATAATAATGCGCAAGCGCACAGCATCGATAGTGGCCCGAATCATGGCTAGCCCTAACAAGGTTCAGTACCCCGAGTGTAAGTTAGTAAGTGATTAAACGTAACTAGCGCGTTTGCGTTAAGATTTTTATTCTCACCCTTATATTCTCAGCATTATGATCTAACGGTAAAATTTTAATGCAAACGAAATAGTTACGTTTACTCTCTTGCAAACTCACACTTGGGGTACTGAAAATGATTGGTAACTGTCCGTGTCTTATTCACTGCTTACACATGTACCGTCGTACCGTGTTGTTTACTAACACTTAGTTTTAAAGACAATGTTATTAACCCTTTAAGAATCTTCGATCGAAATAAAGATTTTTAATTTGAATAAGACGGCCGGAGATCGTTATGTGCCATCCAGCGCCCGGTGACTCTGCTACAGATTGGAACCCTATTTGAGGCTTCGCTCGAATAAAATAATTTGAATTTAACTCTGGAATCCTTCGTTACGCTCGGGATTCAATATGGCGCCCGCGACATAAGACACTGTTTTTCCTTTTGGCACATAATCTACTATTAAAGCATTATTTTGCGAGAGAAAGTCTGCTATAAAATAACTTTAAAATTTGATTGGAGATTGCACGTGGATAAAGTCTGTCATTAAAGAACTATTTTTAATATACGAGTAGGTATATTTTTTGCCCTTTAAACATCTACATAACGTGAATTTAAAAACCGACTGCTATGAATATTAAAAATATTGCGTTATTTATTTTCCCTAAACAAAATTAGATTAGCGTCCTTTCACATCCTGCAATCCTTTTTTTTAGGAGGAACGTGGGCTTTCATTTTACTTCCCTTTCATGTTTACCCTAAATAAATTATCTAGCTTGATTATGAAAAATATGTTTGATGAATTCGTTTAAAAATACAGGAAAGAGGTAATTTCTACTGAAAATGAATTAATTTTAACATCAGCTAGCATGACTAGCTGTTGCCTGCGACTCCGTCTGTATGTATTTTTTTTTAATACGAATATCCAAATATAAAGTAGCCAAACAATACGATCAGTTCAGTGGTTTAGGCGTGAAAAGGTAACAGACAGACAGACAGAATTACTTTCAAATTTATAATATTATTATGATTCCGAATTTTATGTGTGATATCTTTGGAATTTATTTAGTTAAGTACTTATCCTCCCACTAGAACGACATACAGCAATTACACCAACGGAGCAAAAAATTACTTCATGTGCTGCTTTCCATCCATCTTGTGCGCGGTGGACATCGAACGGGCGGCGATGGATCACGCACGCTCACGCAGCGCCAAAACACTTCTCCATAGTTCCATAACTCCATCTATATTACACACATTATTTGCAATTTTTTGACACTCGATGAATTTAATTATACCTACTTTTTAACACACACAGTTCCATGGTACTCGTAGCTTTATTATTATAGGAATGAAGTAAACTGGTGTTAACTTTTCTTTTAATTTGGATAAGAACTGCCGTCTGCAGTCTTGCACACTTGCAACATTGATTATATTACTATCGGTACACCTTTGACCAATGCCGAGTTGACATCAACCTAAAACCTTTTTAATAGCCTGGCCATTCATGAAACAAGTTTGTTTATTCTTTTTATTAATAGTCAGTCGGTCAGTGTTACATTTTAATTCATTTTTAATTCATTCTAATATGTAAAGAAGATGGCTGAATGTCATTCTGCGGCATTGGCAGTGCGACGCAATATATCATGCTGAGTCGGTAAAGTAGATTCTATCGTGCAATAGGCAGACAAAAGTAGCCCTTAAAGTGACGAATTCATTTTGGATGTGACGGTACCAAATGTGTGTATAAACCAAAGATATAAATATGTCTAGATAGACAGTCAAAGCTGTGAACTCGTCGAAAATTGCGTCCAACAGTTGGCCACAAAATTGTAATAACACAATCACGAGGCGCGAGTGATAAGACGCACACCAGCCTATGAAAGTTGGTCTGTTTGTTTTAATTATTTTGCAGAGCGATACTCTATTTAGACATATAAATAACAAAGCTATAAACAAATGATTTATTAAATTTTTGCCCAAGTGTATTGCAAATACATAATCTAGTTTTAAAAATAATATACCCAAAGAGTTACTCTTTAAGTCATTGAAGATATTATGTCTCCTTTTTAATTTAGCTTAATAATAAACCTATTGTTGTCTTCATTTTAAATGTTTGATGTAAATCGATGGCCTGAAACACAGGTTTTTCATAAACCTAGTTCAGGCAGGTCCACATTACAGTTAGAATTAATATTTTTCCCGATTGTAATTAATCTAAATCATAATTTTACTTTACTTTATACTTGAATATTTTTTTTTTTGATACAGCATAATAATAAACATTGAAAAGACAATCACAGAAACCCCACCCTTTAACACAACTTTTACTACAACGCCAATTTGCAAGATTAAAGTACGTAGACTTCAATTGACTAAGTGGTCTTCGCAACAAGTATCTCATTACTTTGCCCTGAACTAGTTTGTTCTAAGAGAGTTCTTAAGTAAAATTTGTCCGTCTTGGACTAGATTTTAACATTACCCTAACCTAACTTACTACCTCTATACTACACAAAGACTCCCCGTACACTCTCATTCATGAGCTACGGAAATTACAGTGAAGTAAGTTAACTATACGACTGGATACAGTACGACACAAGTTAGGGGTTACATCAATGTTCCTACTGTTTTAAAAATTGACGGCAATGATATGATATTAAACAGATATGTTATACACTCACAAAACAATCGAAAAATACCGGCCAAGTGCGAGTCGGACTCGCGCACGAAGGGTTCCGTACCATTATCTATAAAAATGGCAAAAAAACACGTTTGTTGTATGGGAGCCCCCCTTAAATATTTGTTTTATTTTAATGTAATTATTTATTTTTAAATTCAATATATATCTACATATTCTGTGAATAATTCAAGCGTCTACCTGTTGCTGTTATCAATATAGAGCAAAAACGAGCAAAAAAATCACGTTTGTTGTATGCCAGCCCCCTTAAATATTTATTTTATTCTATTTTTTAGTATTTGTTGTTATAGCGGCAACAGAAATATCATCTGTAAAAATTTCAACTGTCTAGCTATCACGGTTCATGAGATACAGCCTGGTGACAGACGGACAGATAGACAGACAGACGGCGGAGCCTTAGTAATAGGGTTCCCGTTTTACCCTTTGGGTACGGAAACCTAAAAAGAGACTGCTAGTGTTGTCAATTGCGCGTGAATGTAAACAAACATTATTCTGGCCACCAACCACCGAATGTTGGCATCACAGACTAACAAATACGTCCCAATTAGGACGTTTTCGAGTCTTCACAATTGCGCGCTCACAACATATCTGTTTAATATAATATCATTGATTGACGGGATATATGAGGTCCCGATGTTTATAACCTCGCGATCATGATCGGAACCTAAAGTACAATCAGTACTATTCTAAGTTTTAAAATATAAAAAAAAAAAAAAAACATAAATCCATGTATACTTTTAAAAAAT
The DNA here is from genome assembly GCA_948098905.1 of Tiliacea aurago. Classification (NCBI taxonomy): domain Eukaryota; kingdom Metazoa; phylum Arthropoda; class Insecta; order Lepidoptera; family Noctuidae; genus Tiliacea; species Tiliacea aurago. The sequence goes on from OX402582.1 coordinate 25,108,842, forward strand.
CTTTAAAGAAACACATTTTAGCGGATTTAAAATTTTAAGCTATCTATCTTCGAGTACTGTACTAATCTAAACTGATTTTGTTGTGTAACCGTCGCGTCGTCTAATGTATTCTAATTAGAAATAAGTTTTTCTCATACAGGTGAATCTAATTCTTTTTGAGAAATAAATTTCTTAAACTTTATTTCTCAAAAATAATTATCACGTAGCTAATTAAGTTAGATTCAAATTATTTATTACTCTTATAGGCTACATTGTAATTAAGTATTAAGAACCTGGTTCTTTTCAAGAACCTCTTTTCAACAAAATATCATGGAATTTAAGTAGGTATCTCGCCAGTAGAAATGTAAATGTACATCAACGTAGGTAACTCATGACCGAAACTAGTAACAGCAATCACTTTATTTTCGCTTCACTCGGGAACATTCAAACGTTCTTAGTTCTGTAAATCCTTTCCAGAGTTTATTTAAAATAAACCAATGGAACCTCGTTGTTGTATCGTGCACAGACGGGCTGTGTATTATTGTATCAAATGTGTAGCGAGTGTTTTGTTTAGAACGTCGTCGGCGGAATGAGATAACGAGGCAGGCTTCAAACTGATACGATATGATATTTGCGTCTGGAATCATCTACACATTTACTTACATCATAATGAGAATTTTCATGAAAATTCAGCCCACCAGTTGGCGCCACCTTGACAAAAGGCCTTCCTTTCAACAATGAATATAAAATATATGATGAAGTTCATCATTCGTTTCAGTCATTCGTTCATCATTTAGTCACGACCAAATGGTCACGACTAAAGAAAATATACGCGCTTTGAGCCCGGACCTGATGTCTCAGGCCCGTATTTATAGAGCGGTACTCAGTACTCAAGCATTATTTAAGACTAGTATCAAGCCATTGGATTGGTTGAACCTAGTCTTAAGTAATGCTTGAGTACTGAGTAACGCTCTATAAATACGGGCCTCAGTGCTGCCATCTAGTGAACACCATTTCAGAAAGACCTCAATAAATGAACATCAAAAGCAGTCATTTGCTGCCATTTTTGAAGTGAAGATAAACACATGGTTATTAACATAACATTAAGTCGGTAAAATGAACTTGAAAATGTCTATAAGTCAAGTCAGTGATGAGATAGCAATTACAAGCCTTTAAAAAAGTGTAAAAGTGTTTGTACAAACCTACTTACAGAAATAAATCATTCATCATTTAAAAGTATTTTATTCACGCGTGTTAGTTGTCCGTGTGGTGCCGGACGTAAAGAATATTTATTTATTTATTTATTTAACACTTTAAGCACACAAAATGTACAGAGGTGGACTTAATGCCATAGGCATTTTCTAGCAGTCAACCTTTGGGTGATGCAGAGACAAGCAGTGGTAGGTGCAATAACGAAAATTGTGGAATAAATATTTATTTAAATTTATGGATATACATACATATACCTATTAAAAACTTTAAATATAATATATATACCTAATTATAAATAAATATAAGACCTTATAAATACACATAAATACACGAATATACCAACAAACCAAACAATCAATGGGAAAACATTACCGTTGTGATGATACTGCCAGCTTCTTACGAATGTGCTCGCGAACTTTAACTTTAAAGGATAATCGGTTGGTTGCCATCCTGATTTCCTGGGGGAGTACATTCCACAGAGAGATAGACTGAACGAAGAAGGAAGAGTGAATGAAGTCAGTGCGGTGAGTGGGACATTGAAGAAGACGATTGTGTGATGATCGTAGATTTTTATTGTGGTTGGCGCAAATGTACTGAAAGTGGGGGGCTAGATAACTAGGAGAAGAGGGAGAGTCAAGAAATGAAAATAAGGTGGTCAGCGCCCTTTGCTCTCTGCGCTGGCGTATGGGCAACCACTTAAGAAGCGACCGATGCGCAGAGATGTGATCATATTTACGCAGATTGAAAACGAATCGAATGCAGTTATTGAGAAGACGGTCAAGTTTGTCGAGGAGATCTGCATTCAGGTCATAGTAGCACACATCACCATAATCGATGATAGGGAAAATTAAGGACTGCACAAGCATTGTCTTGGTACTTGATGGTAATACATTTTTCAAGCGGTATAAAGCCCGCAGCGTTCCAGTAACCTTCTGGCTCACCCTAGCGACTTGAGTACGCCAGTTCAGGTTACGATCGATGTGCAAGCCCAGGTCTTTCACGTCAGTGCTAAATGGAACGATGGTATCATTGAAGAGAACTGGTGGCAAGGTTGAACCATCCACCTTACCAATACTACGATGACTCCCAATGATGATCGCCTGACACTTATTAGGGTTTACTGCAACACCAAATCTAGCAGACCAGTTTTTAATGGCTGTCAAGTCCCTATTTATCTTGTCGATAGCATCAGGTATCTCATCAACCTTCCCTTGACAATACAACTGCAAGTCATCTGCATACAGATGATACGCACACTGAAGCTCGGAAGTTATAAGATTAATAAAAATAGAAAACAGAAGAGGAGAAAGAATACCGCCTTGAGGAACGCCAGCTTCCAAATCACACCAGCATGACGAAGAATCCTCAACATGAACGGACTGCTGACGTTCCTGAAGATAAGAAGATAACCATTCCAGTGCTTCGGCGTAGACCATAACATAGGACAGAATAGCTAACAGGATGTCGTGACTGACGGTATTAAAGGCATTCGAGAAATCAACCAACACTAGAACAGTAACTTTGGTGTCTTCCAGCCCTGCCTTTATATCGCCAGTCACTTTAAGAAGGGCGGAAACAGTGTTATGCCCAGGCCTGAACCCAGATTGAAGAGGACTAATTATTGAATTATGGTGAACAAAATTGGAGAATTGTTTGTGGACACAGGCCTCGAGCACTTTGGATAGGAAGGGAAGTATCGAAATTGGACGGAAGTCGGTAGGAAGAGAAGGTTTAGATACCTTAGGTAGTGGACGAACATAGGCTTTGCGCCACAGGGAAGGGAAAACTCCGGTGTAGAGGGAAAAATTTATAATGTGGGTAATCGCGGGTAGGAGATGATCCAGAATAGTTAAGATCATACCACGGGTGATATTGTCACATCCCACCGCCCTATTTTTTCCCGCGGGTGTCGTAGATGGCGACTAAGGGACTTATTAGAGAATGGGCAGCAGCGTTCTCTATGCATTTTAACACCATACTGCGATCGCCAACCCGCCTAGCTTTGGGGGAGGTCTATGTCCAGCAGTGGACGTCTTTCGGCTGAAATTTGAATTGATTTGTGAGTTGATACCCACTCTGCTAACTATATGGCTTAACCAAATAATAGCAGAAAAATCTATTATGCCTTTTATTTTATACCTACTACGATTTCGAAGACAAATTTAAATCGTTTATGTCAAATAGGCACATAGAAGGCACTTTTTAACGTCAACATTTACAAGAAAATAGAATTGATTCTAGTTGCCCTTTCACAAAGGTAGTTTCTTATGGAGAAGAATAGGCAAGAAACTCCACTGTTACTCTTTTAAATGTTTTAAAATAATACATTCATTATATTGTTATATTTGAAGACTATGCACCTAGAATAAATTAGTATACCACATTAAGTTAAAAGACTGAAAAATGAAGCAATGACAGATAAAATAATTATGATGCATGGTGTTCACATATTTACAAACATTGTAAAAGTAGATGGTTTTCCTAAAATTTGAAAAAGTACTAAGTCAGAATGTGTGGTTCACAAGGTTCTTCTAGTCAGGAACCACACTAAAGGCTTCTACAGACCGGCGCGACACGCGACGAGACACAAAGGCCCCGCGGGTCGCGCGACGAGCGGTGCCTTTGTCTCGCGTCGCGAGTCGCGCCGGTCTTAACACCTGACACACTAAGGCCCGTATTACAGATTTTTCTCAAAAATCCTTCCTTTCTCAAAAGCCATTTGATTCGTAGACATTGGTTTAAGTAATGCTTAAGTGAGTCAGGCTCTATGGCTCTATAGGCCAAGGGCCTAAGACCGCAAAGACAGCCCTAATTTGCTCTGATTCAGCTGCATGATCTCTTAAAAAATATCACGAACTAATCGTAGCAACAAAATCGTAAAGATATCAAACCGCCGATCATATACATAACAACATCCATTTCGTCAACCATGAAACTGACGTACCGACGACATTGTCGAAACTTATCGTGTTTCTCGTTAAATGGTAATCGATACCATATCGAGCAAACTTGAGTATCGCATGACGAGGAAGCGACGCAAGGTCAGAGGTAGAAAGGTTACCGCGAGTGGTGTAGTGTCTATGGATTTACTTGATTTTTAAAAGAACCAACTTGCATAGCTTGTTTTAATGTGCATAACTTGTTTTAAAAAGGCTTGGGATTGAGCTGCTCCAATTTTTCATTATGTTTTATTTTTATTGTTTGATGTTTTTTGCTAACTTTTCTTATTTTATATACAGTGACTTTTAATGATTATTTCAAACACAAAGACATGAATATTAGAAAATAAAATGTTCTTTACAAACTTTTTAGACCTTTGTATCCTACTTGTGCGTATGAAGTTTCATTAAAATCGGTTCAGTCATTTTGAAAAACAAGGGCTTGAAAGTTTGTACTAAATGCCGTAAGGTGTAAACGTTCTTAATAAATAAACAATGTTTTATACATGATAGTAAAAAATCAGTGTATGTATTATGATTATAACAAAATATTCTAACTGGTGTGTTTGGTGGTGTGCGTTAATTCCGGGACATGATGTATATAGTTTAAAATATAAATGTAGGTACATAAACCTTCCCGTATAAATTCTATAAATGATGGTGAAAACCACATTAAAATCTGTTGTTTAGTTACAAATCAAAATCAAAAAATATTTTATTTCAGAGAGAGCCGGCAAGAAACTTCACGGGTACTTTTTTTAAAATAATGGGCTTTATAATGTTTTCAAATACAGTGTTAATAGGTATGGGACGGCAATGTAGGCCCGTCAACAAGTACCAAGTACTTAACAAAATAGAAGATGGTTTACAAAGCTACAGTCTATTAAGCCTACAACGTTCTCACATTTACAAATAAAATAAAATAAACTATATAAAATATTACTAAAATAATAAAAATAAAAACCTATTTCAACCAAATGACAAGAATGCCATTACAACTGTAACAAATCTTTAGAAGAACAACGCGGTCACACAGACAGACATAAACAGCGACTTCAAGTTAGTATAATGTATGTAAAGAAAGCCATATTTTTGCGACGAAAGACGAGTATATTCGTTTCCCAACAAATAATATAATTTGTGTTTGTTGAAAAAATTGTATCCTCTATTACAAGACAAAACGGTAAAACAATAGTATGATCATCATTATCATTTCAGCCGAAAGACGTCCACTGCTGGACAAAGCATTTATTTCAATAAAAACCAATTAGGTACAGGCACTTTTGAATGGTCAAAGAGTCGGTCAGTTATTCCGAAAGTTAAAGCTATTTACCCATTCCAAAACGAAGATCTCTTTAAAGAAGATCAGGCAAAAAACTCCAAGGACACTCTTTTAAATCAAGATATTACAAAATCCTGGGTACATTATTCTTGTTGCTTCTCTGTGCGAGAACAATGTAAAAAAAAAATATAATTAAAAACATAAGGTTAACTTAACCAAATACAGCGGGTTATTTAATATTTTGGATGCTCAAACTGGGATTATTAAAATTCGCTTAGTAAATTAGGTACTAAAATATTTATAAGGAACAGATGTTTTTAGACATTAGACCGTAGTACCGTGTAATGATTTTTATATTAGGTCCAACAATATCCTAATGATCAAACCAGCCTGTCTGTGCCTGTCTTCGTTCTTACATTTGTGGTTACAATATCTCCCTTAATTACATTCAAATTGTAATACTAATTAAGGAATGGTACTTACAGCAACCCGTCAGTTTATGTGCAAATACTCTTAAAGCTGATGAAACACGTGTTTCTACAATTTAAACGTAGACGGAGCGATCATAAAGCGCTTTATTGCTTTAAGTTTATTGTCTGTGGACTTGTATTTGAGGTTTAAGTATATTCAGTATGGTTCAGAATAAGAGTTTGGAGTCAATGCCACTACCTAAGTCGTCTTGAAGTCTTGGGTTCAATACTCGAGTCAGGCATAGTGATATTTGGTAGGAAGATCCTCTTCTAAACTCTCACTTCTCAGTAGCAGCTCCAAAGCATGATTTTGCCCAGTTAATGGCAAGTTCGTCTCCTAGTAGGTCTGACTCGGCTTGTAACAGGCAAAATATGTACTATTAAAATACTTGGCATTTTGTGATGAATTCACCTAACTTTGATTTATATCATAGGTCTCAAAACGTACTTAATTGTTTTAACACGTACATTCAAGGCTTTTTCATAACCAGCTATTATTCAATTCAATCTATTATACCGAATACTGCTCGAAATGATTATAATATCTAAGTAACAACCACTATTTAATGGGTATCGAGTACCCTAGATTAGCTTATTAATAGTCAGATTACCTCTATTGTAAGGAAGGGTTCAATTAATAAGATGAATGGAAAGCAATCTTTCACACTAAATAACTAAAGCAAATTGCCCTTTGAAGGAAATCATTAGTTACGAAATATTAGGGTCCGGTAAGACTGTGTAGCTAGGTAGATAGATAAGCTGAGTTCACTTTATTGCGCACCGCCAAAAGGCTTCTACATACCAGCGCGACTTGTCTCGCGACGCGACACGGCACAAAGGCCCCGCGTGTCGCGGGACGAGCGGTGCCTTTGTGTCGCGTCGCGTCGCGCGACAAGTCGCCCCGGTATGTAGAAGCCTAAACTAGAGATTGGGAATATTTTTTGTGCCTATATAATTATGGTTTTATTTTGAAAAGTTATTGTACTTACAAAATATATTTTTATTTTTATCGTTGCCCCACGCTAGGAATTACTCCTGTATTGTGGGTGCGTTTACAAACATTTAAACTCACATACACAAACAGCCAGACCCGGAACAACTACTTGCAGGTCATACAAATTTGTCCCGTGCGGGAATAGAACCCGTGACACGCAACGCAGCAGTCAATCGCTTAACCACTGCGCCAACCGAAAAAAAAATATTTATTTACATACAAATACAAAATCAAATATTTATTTATTGAATAAAAGGTACTCGTATTTGTAGTACGTACATAATAGAGCTTAATAATTAAGTAAACGTAGTAGTAAAACTAACAAATATCTGTAGGGGTGAACTACTGTTCTCCTAGCTAGGTAGCAAAGCAACCTGTGTTAAGGAGAGACAGTTTGCCTCCCTCGATAAAAATCTTAAAAAGAATGCTACGTGTTGACTCCTAAATCAAGTCATTGGTTACATTACATACATTATTATCAATCTTGTGAACTAGAATATAACGAATTAATTTAATACTGTAATTGGTTACAAATACGAAAAAAGAAAAAGAAAAAAATGGTTATAAAAAAAAATTAGTATAAAATCATAGTAAAAAAGAGAATTGAAAGCAGACACATTATTCTGTCATTGCAAAACGAAAGAGTCCTTGACCCCAGAGCAAAAAGACTAACCTGCCTTATCAACGCTACTTTTAAAAATATACCAATAATGAAATAGTTTCAAATTAAAATTCTCAAAAGCTCAATTTAAAAAATTATTATCTATATGAAAATTAATTTTTAAATTGAGCTGTAATATTGTATACATTTTTCCGAAATTCTCGACACATTATTCGAAGTAATGCTCACGGCGAGTGAGTATTTAACTTTCTATTTGATATTTACTCTCCGTTGGAATGTCGGATTGCGCTTGCCGCTCGTGTCATTGCTCGATGCAATGTTCCACAAATCCGCTCCTTTGCAAAATCGAGTTGTAAAAAGCGTTAAGTGTCGTGCTCGTTGTTCGGTTCGGGAAAGACTGACACATCAGAGCGGCTCGATGTTTTGTTACAAGTAAACTCTCTAGTCTATACTCACCTTAAGAACAAAATATAATATTTCTAAGTACCATATTATAGCCATAACTTTAACTTCAAAGTTGAATATTGAAGTGGCTGCTAAGTTTCTCGAGAACAAAGCGCCTGATATAAATGAGTGAGTGAGTTTGTAGACAAGCATGAATCATGTCGGCACCTTATATTTTTAAAACATAGTTTTATGTTTAGAACAAGTTTTGGTTTTTATTAGTTTTTATTTTAAAGAAAGTTAGAAGCAATATGAGAAAAGTTTTAGGGGGAAACGGTTTAATTATTCGCTGAACAGATTGCTAAAACGCGGCGGGGGAGACTTGATACGTAATACTTATGTTCAGAGAGATTAGACAAAGTAACATTTGATTAGCGATAACGTTAGTAGAAAAGCTACAAAATGTTTGGGGTTGACATAAGCTATCGAAATGTCACGTGATCATAGGTTAACGAATAGAAATTTGCTAGACAAAGTTAAGATCATTAGATTCCATGAAAAAACGAATCGACAGCGTCGAACGATAACTTCCATAGAGATCGTAGCCAAGTGGCACTTTTGACCAGCGTTATCGCTAAATTTCGATTCGTATGAAGGAATTCGAATCGAAAACTAGCGATAACGCTTGTCAAAAAGTGAAATAACGATAGTGATTGTAGAAATAGAGGGCTAGCTATCTAGCTAGAATCTAAGCCCTCTGATAGGACTTTCTAAATCATGTCAATATTTAATAGACTTAGTTCGTTAAAATTTAATAAACTGAAAATGGCTTCTTTTTTTTTTTGGGTGGGTAATTATTAAATAACTTCTCCCGCTCGGGCTGAGCTCGAGGGCGTGTCAGACTTTTACTGACTAAAACCCACCCGTGTTCTTTTCTTTGCCTGTGTGCCGGGGCCATGATATCCCTTTCGGACAAACTCGCAACCCTGGCAGGCATTGGTCCTTACGGACCCCGTCAGTTGGTGTTGACATCTCTTTGTGGCGCGCGTGGAACACAGCGCGTCGTCGACCCGGGCCTGGTCCTTATCGGACGGTGAGCTACCCAGCGCTCACCGTCCGCAAGCCCGCGCCTACGGTGGCCGGAAATCGGCTAGCGACTCCCGACGCCCGGGGCGTCTCCTGTTCTATTTTGCCTGGGATTCTGGATTAATAGGCTTATAATAATAATAATATTTTTGATAGCGAAATGGTCACATGTTGAAAATGGCTGCCACTGATGCTTTATTAAGGTATAAGTTATTATTTCCTGTTGATGTGTAACATCTTACCTCTCGCTTTCTGTGCGAGTGATTTCGTGATAAGAGACGGAAGTGTGTAACAGGAAGTGACGGCTTGAACATGGAATAAGTAATTACATTTTAATAGCTTTGAATTAGTAAGTACTTTATTTAGTAATAAGAATTAGTGTACTCATGGTATTAGTAAGTACTCTATAGATTTTAAGTAGAGACGGTCATTTCTGTCGCTGCTTTTTCTTAGTTGCTAATTACCAAGGTGAGATGTCAGACATTATGCGACTACTGTAAGGCCCTGTTCAGATAACCCGCGCCGACCACGCGCACACCCCGCACACGCGTTGGGCCCATGCTGCACCCGCATCACCACGCGCAAAATCCGCGCACGCCACGCATCCGCTTATACTACTTATTATTTAATAAAAAAACATCCTTGATCATAGTCAATACGGCACTAACCGAAGCGCAGACACACGGCGTGTGCAGCGAGTTTGCGGCGCGTGTACGTTGTGAGCGCGGGGTGGGTGTGGAGCGGGCGCGGGGCGGGCTTGGAGCCGGCACGGGGCGGGTGCGGGGCGTGTGCGGGTCGACTTCGATAAATGCAATTTGAGATCTATTGATGTGTCATAAGACTCAAATTATATACAACAATTTCAAAGCGAGCGGTGCGGGTGCGGGGCGGGCGCGTGGCATTCACGTAGTGGGTGCGTCGCGTTCGCGTAGCAGGCGCGTGTCGTCTGAGCGCAGCTTTAGGCTCCCTCGTTCTTTTTAAATTTCATCTGACTAATTCAACATTAAATAATTTACTCGCACTGTATGCATAGGCTACAGTATTCTATTATTTAATTATGCACTGATTATAAGCTTACGATTAATATTCCAGTTCGGATATTAAACAAACACTCAAAAACACTGCCACCACAATTAAAAACAGAACAGCTTCATTGTAACAAAACGTACATAATTATAATTATTCAAAGCACTTTATTATTCGGGAAAGAAGTCAGTATAATTAATCACATCTCTGGGACATTACTCCGAGTGGCTCCGAAGTTTCAAAGGACGTGGAAGTGAAACGGGTTGACTGTAATAAAATATTTTCTTAATTCAAAATGAAATGGGCGTAGATAAAATGTGTTGGCATTTTTTGTGGAGTGTTATTGAAAAGTCTGACTAGTCAGCATTGGTCGTTTTAGTGCTGACTAAGGTGTCCCAGAAGTAGTTCGTTTTCATCACTTGAAGTAGATTTTCCTGTAAGCACTCAAGCCATTTATATATAAGTTTGCTCGCGTATTTTTTTGCGTCTGTTTGACGAGTTTCAAAATTAAATGTAGATTTTAGTCCTAACTCATAACTAGGATGCTGATACGGCTGCCTCACTATTGTAGTGCGTCTGGTATGTTTGCAGAGCCGCGAACGGACGGCTTCCATGCGATTGTGCGCAAAAGTGTAGCTTCCTTGTCACAGCGTGTGCGAGGCAGTAGCAACAGCATCCTGCAGATGATTGTACCTTGTGTGAATTGCCCTATCCAAAACAAATGGGTACGCATTGTTTTGGGCGCTCACTAACACAATGGGTAAGTTAAATTCAGTTTTAATGTTATTTAAGTATTGTGTAAATTGTACAATACATTAAATTGCCTTCAGGGTGATGTTGGGACTACCGCGCTTTTGCAGTGCGTTTGATGTTCGCGGAAACCGGCGTGCCGGATTTTTACGCCCTGATGCGGCGAGTGCGCGATAGTCCTAACAGTCTTTTGGCTACTGTGGCCAGCAGGATGGACAGCCTATAATGTGGCATTGGATGACGACTCACAGAGCGTCATTCCAGTGCCTTAAATAATTTTATTTATATTTGAGTTTATTTTATTTAACGTGCATGTTATTTTATTTGATGTGGTTTGTGTTTTTATATTGTAATGTTGTGTAATTTATGGACTATGTGTCTGAAAATAAAGTTTCTATTCTATTAAATTAGAAATCATTTTTTGGATTATTATTCTGAAAAAAATAATTAATAGATAATAATAATAGCCCTGACCGGTAGCTAGGTCCCTGTTCCCGATACCGGTGGGCTATTATTTTTTATTTTTTTTAATGGTTTGTATATATTTTATTACATTCTAATATTTAAAAATATAATTTAAAATAATTATGTATTTAATGAAATAAAGTAAATAATATAAATAACTGGTCCTAAATAACCTAGTCATAATCGTACAGTCACATTAATTTAAAGTAAAGTGAGGATACTTTCTTACTAAAGTAAGGGTGTTCGGCACTGACTCAGCAGTGACACAATGTAGGCAAAAATACTCGTTCAAATTAAAATAGCGACACTTCACAGACTTGATAAGTATACAGGGTGGATTTTTGAGACGGGGCAGTAAGGGCAGGGTGCAAGGGCACCTTAACCGTTGTAGCTACAGAAAAACGATCTCGAGAGACTGTTCTTAACTTTTTGATCAGCATTCACAGATATTGAAAAAAAAATACAGTCAGGGGGCCTAAAATGGACGCTTTGGCAGAATCATAATAAGATCTGAGTACAATTCATTTCCCGCAATTCATCTGTTTGACAGTTTTGTATGGAGTTCCGTAAAATGGTCCACAAATTATAAATTGCTATAACTTATTTATTTTTATTTATAGTTAATCAAAACGGTACAACACCAATTACATTAATTAACATAGAAGCACAAAAAAATATTAATATTAACATATTTTGTATAAATGTTATACAGATTCAATTTAATTTAATTTAATTTTGCATTATTAAAACTAACATGGAACAGTAGACTCCCTTGCATACTTTCTCTCACAGAACACCAGACATATACGCATAATTTTTCTCCATTCATCCGCAAACACATCACATTCAGGGTTGGCAGCCAGAAGGGCGTTGAGCATCTTCAAAGTACGACACACTGGGGATTCAGCTCTGGCGATAGTTTTGGATGAAGGCTGCGCAAACAGATTGTGCCGGCGGCTCGCACGGTGTCTGATGTATTTGTCGGGCACAAATAGTCGGCAGAAAAGGCTGTGGAGCTCTGAGCAGTCTATATGTCCCCGTAAGGTATTACAGGCCACCGTGAGCTGATCAAGGCCTCGCCTCACCTCTAATGAGTTAAAAGATAGTTGGTAGGGTACATATATGGAAAGAAATTGTATAACCTTTGGAAGAACAATCTTAGAAAGGTTTTCTGGACCTTTTCAAGCATCAGCGTTTGGGTCGTGGTATAAGGATGCCAAACACAGGCACTGGACTCGAGGTTGCTTTGAACCAGAGCGGTGTACAAAAGCCTAATAACATTTGGTTTGCGGAAGTCACGAGTATTTCGCAAAACAAATTCCAGGCGCCTGAAAGATTCTTTTGCAAGAGTAGAGACGTGGTCTTTAAAAGTAAGACAGCGGTCAAACGTTACTCCCAAATCCTTTATGTTACGAGTAATTACTTCACCACCCAAACTGTAGTCATAATGGATTGGTCGCAGCCCTCTACCGTACGTCATGACGTAGCACTTATTACTATTGAAACATAGTTTGTTCACAATGCTCCACTCGACGACGGCGTCAATGTCCATTTGTAGGAATAATGAAGTCTAATGTCAAAAAGCAGCTGTCAAACAGATGAATTGCGGCATGTATGAATTGTACGCAGATCATATTATGATTCTGCCAAAGAGTCCATTTTAGCCCCCCAGACAGTTTTCACAAAAGCTTGTTTTTATGCAAATCGATCTTGTTTCTTATAGAATCAAAAACTCTATTGAACCAACTCAGGTCAGAAAAGTCAAAAATCGCTAAAAGCTTTTTCCATACTTTCGGTAGGAAAGAAACTCCAACTTACTTTTTAGGGTTCCGTACCAAAATGGTAAAAAGAAACCCTTATGGTGAGACTAAGTCTGTCTGTCTGTCACACCTGGATATCTCAAGAACTACTAATGCTATCAAATTTAAATTTAGAATAGTTTTAGATGACGTTTGCCCAACTATTTTGCAAATAAGAAAGAAATTTAAAAATATATTTATATCTTTTTTTGCAAAAGGGACTGAATGAGGGTCTTAAAAATTTTAAGTGGGGCTACTAGGGCATGTGAGGTATCATATGAAAGAAGTCTGTTTGCACATTCTCAAACATTTTTTTTTAGGCTGCATAGTTTTCGACTTTTGAAGAAAAATGTAAAAAAAAAATACCGTCTCCCCCTCTTACCTCCGAAGTTTGCATAGTAAAAATCTGAAATTATTCTAAGTGATAGAAGTGTATGTAAAGATTACAGGAAAAATAAAACGATGTATCTAAATAGCACAGTTTTTCAGAAATCATCAACATCATAATATACGCACGGGTTGTATACTCGGTGCGCGAGTCCGACTAGCTCTTGACCGTTTTTTTTACGATGGACAGACTAGCCGAAAATAAATAAACAAAAAAGAATTGAACTTCAAATGTCGAACGAATACGCGTTATAATTTTATTTGCTTTGAGAACTTTAGATAGTTTGTTGCTTTTAACGTAGTTCCATAATTGAAATAAGAGATTACAAAATCTGATTTATTTTATTTTATCGTGTTTATATTTCGATATCGTAATTGGCGTCTGTGGACTAGGTATGGCTAGTTAATTTAATCTGCTTTGTATAAATAAGATTAATTCATTGAATTTAACACTGACCACTTAACAATCATAGTTTTTATATCTCTCATAGTCGGATGAAAGCGTTCAGTTTTTGCGTTGTCGTCCAAATCAATGGCAAAAGGATTGTCGGAAATTTGGCAACATGTGTGATCTGTGCAAAAACTAGGCGCGCAATTCACGGTTGTGTTGTGTGAACGGAAGCTGGCGTTTGATTTTGTTTTTTTTTTTGTTTGAATTTAGAAAGGTTTTAAAGTGGGCAGCTTTTAGTTTTCGTAAAAAATGTAGACTTAAAGACGATGCTGCCTTAAATAAGCATAGTCTTTTCGCAGTTATTTTATCTCTGACAGCTTCACGATTAGCAACCCACCTGCAACCATATTGCGATGAGAATAAATAAAAATCACTGTGACATGACAGTGATGCAAAATCGCAAGTAAAAAAAGGGCTGTAGACAGCATACTGCAATAGCACGACAAAAAACATAGCGTAGACTTCAAACACCATCCTCTAAATGAAACTTCAGAATCTGATGGAGTTTTGTTTTCACAAGAAAGCCAATTTACAACTTGAGAGTAATGACCTTACCGGTACCCTACGAATAAACTATACACTGAAGTGGGAGTTCTTAAGGTGAGACAGCTTTACATATTGTTCAAGTCGAAGAGTAACTTGGGATACAATCCGATGCCGTAAACGTAAGGCAGAAGGTCTTACGGTTTTATGGGACCACACATATACACGAAACTCAATTATTTATACAATATACTAAAAGTAACACAAAAAAAATGCACAGAGACGGTAACAACCTGGCTTCTTACACTGGACTACGACATGTCAGAAAGTCTTTTAGTTTAATTAAAAACTAGCAGTACACACGTTGAAATTTCACAAATACACGTGCAATCACTAACATACGTATAACAAACAGACACTCCCTTACAACACCAACACAACTGACTCAAATCACACCACTATACATACACTCCTTTTATACCTATTTTAAGTTTTAAAAATGTACCTTAATTTATAATTTATGGATTAAGAGTTACAGTGACTACATTTTTCTCCCACAATGAGTATAGCTAATTTAAGAGCCTTGTTTTTCGAAATGACTGAACCGATTTTAATGTAACTTCATACGCCTAAGCAGGATACAAAGGTCTAAAAAGTTAGTAAAGAACATTTCCGAAAAATAGTGTTACAGCCAAATTAGACATATTTTAAATTTTCCATAGAAACAGAGATTTCCAGTTATCTGTTTTTAAATAAGACATTTCGAAAATGTTCTTTACTAACTTTTTAGACCTTTGTATCCTGCTTATGTGTATGAAGTTTCATTAAAATCGGTTCAGTCATTTCGAAAAACATGGGCTTAAAGGTTTGTATGAAATGCTGGCTGGTTGTAAGGTGTAAACGATCTTAAATTGTGAACGGAATGAAGGAGGCTCGATCTCGAATTCAATCCATTTGAATGTAAACGAAATAAAAATTCTTAATGTTTTTAATTGTTTCATCAATAATCAATACATACTTAAATGTCAAGAAAATAAGATCAATTATAATCGAAATGGAAGGTCATTCCGATTATAATTATTAATCTTAGTTTCTTTCAACATTATACTGGAAATATGACTCAGTAAATGAATCAATGAATGGTAAAATGATTTATGTATTTAAGTTGTCTTTAAAATCTTTGCTAAGGTAAAAACCGTGCCCGCACCTACCGACCGTCGCGTCGTTACCATCTCAACAAAAGACCTTTTTGTAGTTCCATCAATCAGTCACAAATGTTCCCACAACACTAACTTTGTCACACATTCAAAGCTATTTGATGAAAAAACTAGTATAAATGAAACTTGCCTATAAAAGAACATTATCAAAGTTGACCAGACACAACTGTCAAGACTTTTAATAACGTTGATTGATTATTTTCTAATGAAATGGATGATAAATAAACGGTTACAGGGGTTTTAACGATAACATTATGCGTAATGGAAGCCCTATTTGTGTGTTTGTGTACAAATAAACATGATAAATCATGTCCGTTTATAAAGTACTAAATTAATAGAGAACATTCTGACAATTTAGAGGTGATAAACCAACTATCAAAATTAAAATGATTATAAGAAAATAAACTTATATTTTAATTACTCTGCGGTGCTTACTGTAAAAAATGAGTCCACTTTACCCAACTTTGTGGCCCGTAACTCGTAGCACAGAGCGCTACGGCGTAGCACAAGAGGCTACGCCGTACCTAATCCATGATCCCAAAAACGGTAAACGTTTTGGTTGCCAAAATCGTTTTAATTTAATCTAAAAATGCCACAAAAACCAGCACACCAAATAAAAATAAACTTGAAACCTCCTTTGTTAACACCATAATCAAACCAAAAAGTTGTTATCCACTTAGTGACTGACGCACACGCAAAAAGATCTTCCCTCCGTATTCTACGATAAATAAGATTGACGAAATCTGTTTGAAACTCGTGTGAGGACTTCAGAAGTTAGACAAAGAGTTGCTAAGCTATTCGTATCGTGTATCCGAATTATATTTTGTACACTTTTTTATCAAAAAAGTTGGGCTTCAAGAGTTTTAGAAGGTTTAGAGCAAAATCTTTTCGAAAAAAGTTTTGTCTGAAGTGTGAACTTGGCGATTAGGATTTTAGGGGGGACTATCGCATTACTATGTACGAACCAAGAGTGTAAGCCGATATCGATATATTTTTTAGGGCAAAACAAATACATCCAAATATATTTTGCCAGCGGCTTCGCCCTAATGGGTGTCGTAAATTATCCCACGTACACGCACAAACAAACGCACTACTGGGATGAAAGTATTCTCTGTCCTAAACTAGGTCATGGTCTTCCTGTGTGTCAAATTTCACCAAAATCCTTTCAGCCGTACAGGTGTGAAAAGGTAAGACATACATAGTTACTTTCACGTTTTATTCGCATACGACACCATTTTTAGGGTTCCGTACCCAAAGGGTAAAACGGGAACCCTATTACTAAGGCTCCGCCGTCTGTCTGTCTGCCTGTCCGTCTGTCACCAGGCTGTATCTCATGAACCGTGATAGCTAGACCATTGAAATTTTCACAGATGATGTATTTGTGTTGCCGCTATAACAACAAATACTAAAAAACGGAATAAAATAAATATTTAAGGGAATCCCACAAACTTGATTTTTTTTGCATGTTTTTGCTCTATATTGATAACGGCAACAGGTAGACGTTTGAAATATTCACAGAATATTGAGTTATACAGGGTGATTGGAAGATGGGTGCAAAGCTTTAAGGTGAAGATAGTATAGACAATTTAGAACCATTTAAGCCATGGTTGTCTTAGACGAAGTCTTACCAAATTTTTTTAACCAAATTTTTAAGTTTTTTTTCGGAAATTCTCAAAATTTAATGTAAACTGCATAATTATGGCCAAATTGAATGATAAATGAATTAATTTTTTATTTATTTAATTAAAGTAATGTGTGAGCAACCAAGCAAAACATGTTTTAGGCTTCTGTGTCATTAGACATTTTTTTTACAGATATTTAAAGCTAAGAAAAAATAAAAAATTTGTACAATACGTCTTTTAAACTTTATTTAAAAAAAAAACGGAGGGTGATTTTTTTGTTCAAACCTTTTTGAAAACATGCTTGATAATGGCTCTTTCTTTTGAAGTATCATTTATGCGGATATCTTACAAATTATTAAAATTAGGACCTACAAACCAATTCGAGGGAGAAATTTTAAATTTTAGGCAGTCTAACAAAACACAAAATTTTTGCTTAAAAGAATACTTTATGTGCTCGAAATGATAACATTGTTCAATTCTAAGAATTTTTGGCACATGCAGGAACCAATTGAGGGGAACCCATTGAGGGGATTCTCTAAACAATGGCCACCGAGCGCGGTGCGACGGCATTTCCAGGTAGAACGCCCAATGAATAGCAAAAAGCGATAAGAGTTGGTTTTTACAGCAAAATGGTCTTAGTTACTGAGGCAACAAAGTCGTTTTTCTTTAGTCAGGGTCAGTCGGTCTGTGATGAAGCCGTTACATCTTTTACTTATTAGTCAAACTACTGCCCTTGTGAGTGGACGTTGTCGTGTTGATTCACAATTTACCGTGTTCAGTTGTAGCCCTTTGCGTTCCTGCACGTGTTGTTTGCGTTAGTTTTGAACTTTTTTGTTTCACCGTGTCCAGTCGTAGCCTCGCGCTCCTGCACGTGTTGATTTTTGACTTAATTGTGTTGAGTTGACATTTAGTGCGCTCCTACGCCGTTTTTCTTAATTGTTAAGTGACTATGGCTACTTTTTCCAATCAAGAATATGCGGATATCGTATTTATGTACGGAAGAGCAGACTGCAATGGATCTTTGGCGCGACGGATGTATCAAGAGCGCTATCCGAATCGCAGGATACTGAATGTCCGAGTGTTTTACAACACGTTTCGTCGTCTTGCCCAAGATGGGTTTCACCGCGTGGAACCTGGAGTCAACCCGGGCAGACACGAAACTGCCGTCGACGAAGACATTTTAGCAGCATTTCAAGCGGATCCTACTACCAGTACTAGAGCAGTAGCTCGAAATTTAAACATTTCTCAATGGAAGGTGTGGCATACAATGCACCAAAATGATAAGTATCCGTTCCATGGCAGGAGTGTGCAAGGTCTAGTAGAGCAAGATCCTCAAAGAAGAATTCAGTTCTGCCGTTTCCTCCTCAACAGAGACATCGAAGATGCGTGGTTCCTGAAATCAATCTTGTGGGAGGATGAAAGTAAATTTTCAAGGGAAGGTATTACAAACTTTCACAACATCCATGAATGGGCTGACGCAGACAACAATCCACATTTTAAGAAGCAGGTGTCATTTCAGATGAAATTCTCTGTGAATGTATGGGCTGGAATAATTGGCAGAACATTGATTGGGCCCCACTTTTTGCCTGATCCATTGAATGGCGAAAATTATTTGCAATTTCTGCAAATTGATTTACCACTGCTGGTAGAGGAATCAGGTGTCCCGATCGACGAAAGAGACCGAACAGTCATCTTTCAGCAAGACGGCTGTCCAGCGCATTGGACTTTAAATGTAAGGGAACACCTCAACAATTGCTTTCCTGATAGCTGGATCGGCAGGGATGGACCCATCCCTTGGCCCGCTCGCTCCCCAGATCTGACCCCGTTGGACTTTTTCGTGTGGGGCCGGGCCAAGGAACTGGTGTATAACAACATAGAAATAAACACTAGAGAAGAATTGATACAAAGAATAAATTCAGCGTTTGAGACAATGAAGCAGGAGATGATGTTGAAAATAACGACTACAGAAGTTAGAAGACGGGGCCGTGCTTGTATTAGGAATCACGGCCGTCATTTTGAACATGAAAAATAAATAATTTTAATTCAAATGTTGTTTTAATTAGTCTGCCTAAAATAAAAAATTTCTACCTCAAATTGGTTTGTAGGCCCTAATTTCAATAATTTGTAAGATATCCGCATAAATGATACCTCAAAAGAAAGAGCGATTATCAAGCTTGTCTTCAAAAAGGTTTGAACAAAAAAAGCACCCTCCGTTTTTTTTTTAAATAAGGTTTAAAAGACGTATTGAACAAATTTTTTATTTTTTCTGAGCTTTAAATGTCTGTAAAAAAAATGTCTAATGACACAGAAGCCTAAAACATGTTTTGCTTGATTGCTTACACATTACTTTAATTAAATAAATAAAAAATGAATTCATTTATCATTCAATTTGGCCATAATTATGCAGTTTACATTAAATTTTGAGAATTTCCGAAAAAAAACTTAAAAATTTGGTTAAAAATATTTGGTAAGACTTCGTCTAAGACAACCATGGCTTAAATGGTTCTAAATTGTCTGTACTATCTTCGCCTTAAAGCTTTGCACCCATCTTCCAATCACCCTGTATATTCACTTTAAAAATAAATAATTAAATTAAAATAATACAAATATTTAAGGGGGGCTCCCACACAACAAACGTGATTTTTTTAAATAATGGTACGGAACCCTTCGTGCGCGAGTCCGACTCGCATTTGGTCGATTTTTAGTGTATGCGAAACCTGAATATAGTTTGTTCAGAATAAGGAACTGAATCGATTTAAATAATTTTTACACCATGTTGTCCCAAAAATATTTAAGTGTGATGGAAAATGTTATCACCATTAAATTTAATTACTTACAATACAATCACCGTACGGTTAGGTAACTACTGCAAATTATAATCAATGAGAGCAAGACGACTCTGGAGGCGCGGGGGCGCCGTTAGTACCTATGTTTTTGTACGGACAACCCGTAACATAACAACCTTATAGTTTAACGATTTTTCATGATACAGTTTTTAAATTTTGTACATAGATTCGTTACATAAAAATACTAGACACGTGTTTCGGGTAATACTAAAACTAATGTTGTATAACGGTGCAGGATAGCCTTTACCAGAAGTGATCATCGTATTAGTGGTTCAGCAGCTTCAATATCATCAGGATTGTGCCGGAATATAGCAGTGCGTCGATATGATTGATGTAACCAATACTTTGTATCAATATTTTAATTCAAAAGAGTGTCCGCGGAGTTTCTTGCCCGTTCTTCTCCATAGGAACCTACTATTTGGAATGGGCAACTAGCTTCATATTTGTAACTGACCGACTTCTTGACACTTCAAAAGTGCCTGTAAATAAATGGTTTAATTTAAATAAATGCTTTGAGTTTTGAGTTTGAGTAACCATCAATGCGACGCTCTGCTAGAGTGACTGCCAGCAGCCAGTGTCACTCTTATCCAACTTTTTCGGTGATTGCAGTAACTTCATAACAAAAAGAGACGGCGCCACTTGCCCGCCGTCATATATATCTCGACGCCAGGCCAGGGCGCGAACCACCGTAGCCTTAACAACGCCTGCAGTACATTTTTTAAGCATGATTATTACTGACATGCTTTCTTCTTTTAAAAATTCATCTATATTAGATTTGGAGTAAACATGTCATCATAAATCTCATATCTCAGTTTTTTCAATTAGTTAAAATTGTGAAACTATAATGTTCCTTTCCACAGCACTCCATAGACTAGCCATAAATCTTACATCTTTATTACCTCTCATGTTCGTTTGAAAACTTTAGTTTTTATAAATACTTGGGCAAACGTGCAGAAGCGGGCATGCATTTTTTGCTGCTGAACTTGGTCACGGGACGAGGGGCGGGAGGTAGGGCTAGGCTAGGCGCAAAGGCGAAGGGTTTGGAATTTGTACGTTCTATTTTTGGAGATGAACTATGTATAAGCTCACACGGATGTATCCCGATTTTCCGAGACTCGTGAACTCATGAACGCCTCTTCTCCCATTTAGACGTCTCATTCTTTGAGTATTCACAGTACGAAATAAACATTGAAAGGTAGTTTATTAATTGTGCTTCTCTATTTATTTGACATGTACAATGGGACAATATCTCAAAACGATTTAATTCATTTGTGAACTTAATAAATTGCCAAATACTAAAACTAAAATATACTTGAACGGGTCAAGTAAAGGCTTCTACATACTGGCGCGACACGAGACGCGACACTTTGGCCCCGCGTGTTGCATGACGAGCGGTGCCTTTGTGTCGCGTCGCGTGTCGCGCCGGTTTGTAGAAGCCTTTAAAATACTTAACACACTTGTGCATCAAACTATCTTAATTCTTTTGGACTACTAACACCTAATACACTCCTAAGCACTGCTAAAAAGTATGAGCAGATATTGCAAATGTTTATAATACGTTTGTGCTTTGAAATTTTCAGCAGTTGGGAAACTTAAGATCAGGTAAAGTATAAATCTTGTTTGGATTTACAAAAATAATGGTCATAGGTATAACTTAACATTCATGGAACTTATTTAATACAACCAACTTTATCACTACGTTTTTGGTAGAAAGAGACGGATTAACGGCATTTCGATGAGCGCAAACTAAAGAACATGATATTTAGTGTATTTGACACTAAAAAAGGGAAAATTGAAAATTTTGTAGTTAGTACAATTATGAACTAAGGCATCGAAAGGCGGCCTTAATGCCTTAGGCATTCCCTATCAGTCAACCAAGGGTGGTGAAGAGATAAGATGGCGGGTGCTCTGATTGAGAGAAAATAATAATTATTATTAGAAAATATTAAAATATAACATAATTAATTATAAATTAAATAGGTGCACAAGTACATAAATAGGTTGTAAGCTTAGAATACACAAACATAATTTACTGCGGTGGTTATTCGCGGTGTTTACATCTTTTTATCTACTTTCCTATCGCAGGTATGCTGGAAGAGATTTATTTAGAAATAAGTACCATTGTACGTGTCGGCGTCACCATTGTAAACAGCACGTGCAACGGGCCGAGTGACGCACTGCAATGTGTCACTTAGGCCTCCCCACTCTCCCCACTACTCGAGCCGCTCTACATAAGCGAGCGCGCAGCAAGGAGGGGATCATTCTTGTCGCAGGCTCGGCCCGGTGCACATGTTGTAGCGCTTAGATACTGTAGTCTGAATTAAACTATTATTACAGTGAATTCATAAGTTGTGGAAATAAAGGTTGACTTCTGCTATATCTCTTACTTTCATTTAAGTTGTTGGACCCTCTGCCTTCATACGTATTTTTCTGTTATTTTCTTCTCTGTTTATATATTATGTGTGTCCATAAATCACATCACATCACAACTAATATTATAAAGGCGAAATTTTGTGAGTGTGTGTGTGTGATTGTTACTTCTTCACGCTCAAACGGCTGGACCAATTTTGATACAATTTTATACTTGTTATCCCGATATTCCCACGGGATCGAGACTTACGCGGGTGAAACCGCGGGACACCGCTACTGTTTTTTTTTTTTTAACCAACTCTTTAAACATACACCAAAATTACGAATCACTGTCTTGATAAAAAACATTTCTACCTACATACATACCCATAAGTAAACTGGTTACTTTTATATCCCTTCCCTGCGTACAGTAAATACTCCAAACATACATACTGTAGTATCGAACCGTCTCTGTACAGTCAGAAGCATAAATACCTCAGCATAAGCATAAGCATAATCAGCCTATAATGTTCCAACTGCTGGGACTGAGGTCTCCTCTTGATCAGAAGGAACGGGCCGTAATCCACCACGCAGGCCCAGTGGGGGTTTGTTTATATCACATGTTTTCGAATTTTGAAGTAAAACTTCTTTACGCACGCGTGACGAGAGCGTTACGGAAAGAGGCGAATGGAAGCTGTTTAAATTTTAAACATGGAACACACTGCGTCACCGCCACCCGCATAATAGGATTTTTTTTTAAATTCACTGTGGCTGTTTATACACTCACAAGACTGCAGCTTTTTGAAGTAAAACTTTTTTTGCTAGCAGTAGAACGGTGATTTCTGTTTTACTTCAGTCGTGTGGTCTAAAGCACACTCGTTTTTTTTTTGTTCTAGGACATGCTCGTTTCCTCACGATGTTTTCCTTCACCGATTTGAGAGCAGTCGTAATGACATTTACATAAAGTATAGCGCCTGTTAGGGTTTGAACCTGCGACCTACAAGTCATAGCCGCTACCACTGGGGCACCACTGCTGTCTAAAAAACACCTTAAACTTATGCAAAATGTCCTCATTAGTCTAGTGGTTGCAAACGCTACTCCTGAGCATGAGATCCTGGGTTCGATTCTCGGGTCGGGCAAAGTGTTATTGGATTTTTATATTAAGAATTTCTCAGTAGAAGCCCGGATTCTGGTTTTGTGCCCGGTCGATAGCTCGCCCCCCTGTTACAGGGGATTTAAACATAACTGGTGAAATGTGGGTGTACCTGCTATGGTTACACCTCTGCCTAACCCTTTGGTAAAACAAAGCGTGATGTTATATTACGCAAAATTAAAAAGCGTTTTTCTTGTGAAATAACAATTACAACGTTTAGAAAAAACTGATTTCATAATACATAGTTTGGTTTCGATAATACTACGTTCAAAATATCTATCAATACTCGAGGAGAAAATTGTTTTTGAATGTTGGGTAATGTTAGATATTGATGCTCGTGACTGTACGTCGCAGTCGTAAAACACATCCTTTGTACGCGTACGGAGAGACAAACTTTTTTTCATAATCACGAACATGAAATGCTCCCCGAGTCGCAGTTTGTTAGGTTTATGCTCTCTGTAAATCTGGGCGGCGGTGCTCAGGCCTGTGTTTATAGACAGACATTTTTACAGGAATGATATATACCTACTGTTACACATAATTTTGGGAGCTGAGTGTTTATTATGACCATGACAAGAGAAAAGGACATTGGTGGTCTATGAACGATTTTTAAGACCCCGATATATGCCAGTGACCTTGAGTGCTCATGCAACGCGTCGTACGTTCAGCCAGTAATAGGACTCTTCCATCAAGGAGCGCTGTCCCCAATTTGACGCATTATTAATTTATTATACTCAAAACAAAAGGTGTTTTAATAAAACGCGTAAGTATAATAAAAGATCAATAATTAAATTATCTTTAAATTGGTGAGGGTTTTAGAAAAATATGCTTGGTAGATTTTCCGCCATTCTCTGTTTTTTATCCGCGTTAGACATAACTTTACAAATTAATTTCACTATGTACTACAAACTTAATCTAAAATATTCACTTATTAAATTATTGAGAAAATGCTCTAATTTAACATATATTTTTTTCAAATCATTAACATACTCGTTTAGACGTGATCTTCAGGATAAAATCATTAAAAGTCGTTTATCATCGGCTTAATGGTAAAATTATTTCTTCCGACTCCATAATCAGATGAGCTAGAAGTATGTACCTGCTACATTCTGCGCCCCCAATCGTGTTTCCCATTTGCTGAAATGACGATATGATGTCTTGTTTGAAATGAAATGAAATAAAATTTAATTTCTTTTTCATTTCTCGTTTCGCAGGTTTGGTGGAAGAAATTTCTTAAGCAATAAGCAGTACCTTTGTATTCAAAATTATAATTATGTTGTATCTCTGTGTATTTGACTATGTGTACAGAAATAATGAAATGAAATTATTTGTTCAGTAAATAAAATATCGGAATCACTTTCACACGTCATATTAAAAAAATATGCTAGATGAAGTCGACATTTCCTATCTGACTGATAATTTCCCACCCGAAAAAAAAAAAGTGTCAAAGTCTTTTTTAAAGTCCTGACATAGTCTTGGTAAGATTATGTGAGGACCATTTAGATTAGTTTATACCTCTTTAGTTGGCTTTTTGTTGTAGTTGGTAAAGGCGATGGAAATGAACTGTATGTATTTATGGTTGGTGGAATGAAACAAAACAAAAGCTTGGTGTGATAAAAGGATTTTAGTGGAAAATATGAAAAATATAACACAAAATATTGGAAACGCAAACCTTAACCTTTGACAGATACAAGCAAAGAGAGAAAAGAAGAATAACATTCATAAAAAATATAAAAATACTTCTAAAAAGTTTACCAAGGAGACCGTTTGCAACAGTTGGGTATTAGTTTTTAGTTTATTTTATCCACTTTTTTTGTTTTAGAAAATATATATTTTTATGCACCGTTCTTAATGTAATCCTGTAAGAGCCCTTAGTCTCTAGTTCTGTTAGAGATGTATGATTTGTTTTTTATTTTTTTAAATAATGTGCCAAATGTAATTTAATACCTATGATTTGTTGAGCGTACGAGTTGTAGATCGTGGGTTCGAACCCAGCCAGGCGTTTTAGTTTGTGTAAATGATTTAAGACGACGATATATGCCAGTGACCTTAGTAGTTAGCTTGCGTGTTCTGTACTGAGCTCACGCAACGCGTCGTACGTTTAGCCAGTAATAGGACTCGTCCATCAAGGAGCGCTGTCCCTAATTTGATGCATTATTAATTTATTATACACATAACAAAAGGTATTTTAATAAAACGCGTATATTAAAAGATCAATAATTAAATTATCTTTAAATTGATGAAGGTTTCAGAAAAATACGCTTGGTAGATTTTGCGCCATTCTCAGTCTTTTATCCGCGTTAGACATACTTTACAAATTAATTTCACTATGTAATATAAACATAGTCTAAAATATTCACATATTAAATTATTGAAGAAATGCTCTAATTTAACATTTTTTTTTTCATATCATTGACACTATTCGTTTAGACGTGACCTTCAGTATAAAATCATTAAAAGACGGTTATCGTCGCCTTAATCACCACTGCTCTAAAAAACGGACAATTCGGACGTCCTGGAAAATTCCTTTCAAAGACATGTGACATCTACCAACCCGCACTGGGCCCGCGTGGTAGATTACAGCCCACTCCCTCTCGAAGAGAGGAGGCCTGTGTCTCAGCAGTGGCAACATTATAGGCTGATCATACATAAGTTACATAACATTTACGAAGGGTCTTTAGTATTACTGAATACTAAATGCAGTCAGAGTGAAACAACATTGTATTACTTATACTTATTTGGGGTTTATGTATGTATAATTAAAAATAGCCAATATATTTTCAGAAATTTCTCCATAAAACCTTTCATTCGATACGAAACACGATATATATTAATCTATATTTTTCGGTATAAGTAGGTACACTTTATTTCCGCTACAAGCCGCCATGTTGGATTTCAGGTGACGTCTTCAAGCCACAAACCCGCTGAACAATATGATGCTTCCACCTACTACTGATACTTCGTTTGTCAAAATATGACGAGTAGTTTAGGAGCTATGAGGGAACAGATGAACATACATACATAGCCTGTTAAAATCATAACCCTCCTTTGGGTATCGGTAAAAACCGAGTCAGGTAAAAACCGAAAAGGTCCCTTTTGATGTTTTAACAGACATTGAATAGTCACCCAACGATAAAATTACATGCACATGAATTAATAGATACTTACAACACATCATAGATAATGACTTTTCTCACTTACCTAGTCAAAAATAGTCCTAAAAGAAAGAAGTAATTAAACCATGGAAGAAAACGTATCACCACCTAATTACTTCCTACCATGAGAGAAGCCTTTTCAAAATAAAATCTAAGAGAGCTCACGTTCACGCTCGCTAATCCCCGGGGACAGGCTGTAAGATAGGTTGAACTAATACGGAATGAATTGAGTGGCAGGCAGCTAATCGGCAAATTGACAGGCGATTATATAGGAGCACGTTTTAGCTATCGATTTAATTGAATTCTTGGTTGGGTTGCCGGTTTGGTAGTGATGTGGTGATTGGACGAATATATTTTACCATTGTATTCCAACTTGGCAGGTAACAGCTTTTAGTGATAAAACCGCACATTGTGATACCCTCATCATCAGCTTAGCCTTTTCCCAACAATGTCGAGGTCAGCTTCCAGTCTAACTAGATGCAGTTGAATACCAGTATTTTACATGGAGCGACTGCCTATCTGACCACAATCCAGTTACTGGGTAACACGATACCCCTTGGTAAGACTGGTTGTCATACTTTCGGGCTTCTGACGACCCATAACGACTCTCAAAGATCCACGAATGACAGCCAGGACCAACAGCGTGGTTTCCGAGGCACGGAGGGGATTGTGACACCCTAAAAAACTATTAAAAAAAATTGGTGTTGTATTTACTTACAGTAAGATTCACGAAAGATGACCACGGCGCAGAAGGCATATTTAGGTCCCTTTGGAGGTGCGAGGTGAGGCGCGGGCGGAATGCGTCAAGACCAGAGCGACGCCATTGGTGCACAACCAACCTTAAAATATTATTTTGTCTTAAGTCTTTTCTTCATGAGTGTAGCGAGCGCAGACGGCCGCCATTTGTAGTCATCTTTCGTGAATCGTACTGTACCTATAGTGAAATATGTGTATGACGGGACGGAGGTGACGGAGCTTAAATCTCTAGAACATTCTGTTGGTGTTGTCAACAAAAACCAAATGTGAAGCGTTACGTTCGCCACGTGTGAATTATAGGTACCTAACTATAAACTCATTTTTTTTTTGTAAATTATGATTAATGGTCTACAATATAAAGAATGAGGGGCTCGTGTCTAAATTCCGCACGGGTCGATCGATGGTAAGCTACGCTCGCCGTGGTTACTTTGTTGATGGGTGACCACCCATTACATATCAAGACCCCTCCGTGCCTCAGAAAGCACATAAAGTCGTTGGTCCCGGCTGTCATTCGTAGATCTTTGACAGTCGTTACGGGTAATGAGAAGCAGCCCAAAAGTCTGACAACTAATCTTACCAAGGGGTATCGTGTTATTTATTTATTTATTTCAATGCCTTAAAACTATCATTACAGGTCTTAACCTAATGCGATAGCCAAGTCAGGTCCCACTCAAAATTTAAATTACTTAAAGACACAAAAAAGAAAAATACATATCACGATCATAAATATCATTGTTTGTAGCAAAGTATAAACAATAGTACCTTTGCGAATTCACTCCAGTGACATGTAAATATATCCATTTCGACCTGTATATAATTGATGGTGCGAATTGCTCGAGCCAGAGGGGTTTTGGCCAGCAAGTTGGTCCTGGCTGTTGGTACGACCAGCAGTGGCGTTATGATCGGGGTATGGTGTTACCCAGTAACTGGTTTGTGGAGGTCAGATAGGCAGTCGCAAAATACTTTTCAGTTATCAGCTGGATCCGTTTAGAAACCGACCCCAACATAATTGAAAAAGGCTAAGCAGATTACTTGCTCGACAATTAAGAATATTATTTATTTATAGGGGAACCAACAGCTATAATATATAGATAACAATTGCATATGAAACACAGAGCCAATTACAGGTTCTCACGGGTAAAAAACAGTTTTTTTTTTTTAATCTTAGGATCTCTAACAAGCACGATAGAAAAGAATAATTATAAGTTAAGATACAATAAACACCATACACTTTTAAAAAAGTCGGCATTCAGCTGCGTGCGTTATGTATATATTTATCTTTAAAATTATGTCAATACAAGGGTTAAGGGTCAGATAATGGCCGTTGACCTTGGCCATACAAATGCACGTCGTGCTCACGCCGCGCAACCATTAACTTTCATAGGGAATATTTATTTTTAGTAACGAAAATATGAATATTTGAAAAAAATCACAGATATAATTAAAGATAATAAAACAGTCTATTCATACAAAAAAAGCATGAAAATATTTTAAGTAGTTTGAAAGTAATATCGATTTTTATGCTTTGATTAGACATTACTTCCTGAATTTATTTCATAAAGTAATAAACTACAATACTTAAATATTCACATGTAGAATTGATGTGTATGCGTTCTAGTTTAACATATTTTTTTGCATAACTTAATTGCATTATATGAAGGCGTAATAACAGATTTAAAAGACACTAAAATCATATATCTGCGCCTTAATATTGTGGTTTATATGTTACCATGAAAGATGTCCTAACAAAATGTCGGTAAAAAAGAAATGAGATTGTCGCATTACTTTATTTTTTATGTGGATTTTTACGGCAGCTTTAAAATAACACCGCGTCATCACCATGTGATGATGTGAATCTATTTAATATGTTATGTAAGTATCTACTTTTACTTCCTTCCAACATATCGCTTTATGAATATAGTGAAAATGTAGCTCTGCCACGTGGATTTTGATTCGAAACAAGAATTAATTCTAACTAGTATTATAACTCGGAACATATTTAAAAAAGATATTATCCAAATCCTTCGTCAAAGCCCCGGAAACTTAGCAGTGCCAGTTTTAGTTATACTTAGGTACACAGACACACACACATCATCACACACATTTACAGCACCTACAACACACAGTTTTATGCACACACACGCTTTAAATATTTAATAATTATGTCACTCTCTTTATTTCCTATTTTTTGTGTACTTCGTAATTAGCGTAATGTTTCGAATAATCAAAATGTTATACTTACTGTCAGCTGTGAAGCTACCTTTTATTAAATTTAATAAATAAATGCGTGTTTGTGTATAAATAATAATAATAAATAAATAAGTATTTTTTTTTGTTACGGCTTACGCTAAAACGGCTGAACGGATTAAGATAAAATTTTCTACGTGCATAGACCATGACCTAAGTTAGGATACTTTTTATTCCGACTTTCCTACGGAATCGAGACTTATGTGGGTGAAACCACGGGGTGCAACTAGTCTTCTATAAATCGAAAAGACTGTCTGAAATCCTGATGTCATAATCTGAAATCGTTAACATAACATACAGTGGCGACGTCTGGTGTAGGTCCAGCAGTGGACGTCCTTCGGCTGAAATGATAATAAATAATTAAAATACTGTCTTTTATTTAACGAAAAGAAACACTTTGTACACGTACACTTGTCGCATTTTACTTTCCACGTCGACGGGTCAAAATCAAAATATTTTATTTCACATAAACCTACATGGGCACAGCAGGACAGCAGTGGTGGCCCAGTGGTAACGGCCCCGACTTACGAGTGATAGGTCGTGGGTTCAAACCCAGGCAGGCGCTTTACTTTGTGTAAATAATTTCATCACCACTGCTCTCAAAACGGTGAAGGAAAACATCGTGAGGAAACCGGCATGTCCTAGAACCAACAATTCAAAGACATGTGACATCTACCAACCCGCACTGGGCCCGCGTGGTAGATTACAGCCCACTCCCTCTCAAAGAGAGGAGGCCTGTGTCCCAGCAGTGGGAACATTATAGGCTGATTATGCTACATGGGCACTTATGAAACGTTAGAAGCTAGGTGCGTGGTTCCAATTGGTCGTTTCTTATGGACAAGAGCCGGCAAGAAATTTGACGGTTACTTTTAAAAATAATTTTGGCTTTTCCAATGTTTTCAAATTATTGTTATTATTGTTTTTGTTTTAATTGAAACTTTTAATTTTTGTTTTATTTATTGTTTTTATATTATTATTAAATTACAGTATTAATAGATGTGGGAGGACAACAAGAACCAGGTACTTAACAAAATAGAAAATGATACAAATCTACAGTTTATCTCTAGCCTTCAACGTTCTCACGTACACAAAATATATAAAAAATAAATTATATAAAATATTATTAAAATAATAAAAGTAAAAACCTAAAGAAGAAGAAAAAGAACAGAGGAGGGAGGAGAGAGGGGTTGTTGAAGTTAAAACTGTAGGTGCAAGTGCGCGTATACAGGTTGTTTATTTTACATATCAATTTAATATTCTTTGTGAATGTTTTTGATAAAAAAAAAGTAATTGGTATTTTAATTTTATATTTGCAAGTTAACGGGAACGCATTTTGTTAATTAACATACTGTATATTAAGCAAGCTTGGTGATCCAAGCTCGCTTTATCTCTGTAAGAAACCAAGCCTTAGCCCCTTTTTTTTTTGTTTCCTGACTGGTAAATCGTCATGGATGTCCTTCGCCCTGGGGTGGGCGGAGGGGTCTGTCAGACTTTTGCTGACTAAAAACCACCCCGGTGTTCCCTTCTCACACTTGCATCAGGGATCATAGGATCAAGTGCGACTTCCGCAATACCGGCTGGTGCCAGCCTGCCTCTGCGGGCCACATCTAGTCTGTGGGGGGGTGACGCATTTGACACCCCGCGACGTCTGAAAGGGGTGCGCGTGGAATACTACGCGCCGCCACCTCGGGTCCTGTATGGTAGAGGGGGCGGCGGACGAAAGCCTTTTCCCTGGATCAAGACAATTACAAGCCTCGATTATTATTAGTCCTTACAAACTTTTAATCTGTTCTCAACTTCCCTTCATGTTTTCCTCCACCGTTTGAGTTGACAACAAGGAAAATTATAATCGTTTTCATAAGCCAAATAAATCTTGATAAAATATGCATTGGAAACTGGTAAGTAAACATTTATTCATAGCTGTTTAACTTTTTCTGTTGTTTGCTGGGGATCAATTATTTACGAAGTCAGCATCAATCTTTGTCAGGCTTGAGGAGTTTGCATGAAATGTATAGAATTAAGTTTACAGGGATCTCTTTGAGATTGATTTGTGTTGTGTTTAGGTTAAAGTTTATACATTTATATGTGAACTATTACTAATCAGATTATGATAGTGCTAATTAGTATGTGTATTAGCATTAGTTACGCATGGCCTACTAATACTTGGTATATATCACGTAGATTGTGAGCAGTTTATAATCTGTCTAGCGAGATTAGAAAATAATGAAAAATTGTGAACTGTTACAATTTAACGCATTCATTTTCGGTACCTAGTTTGTAATCTATCAATGTCAAATCGTCAAATTGTACACGCACAATGGTCCACATGAAGGACTAAGTGCGGAAACTAAACCCGCTAACATAGAACATCGCCAAATTTTGAACGTTCATAATCTCTCGGATTTTATCACCCGTAAAATTGTGAACCGTCTCTGATTGGTAGGTAGCCGAATTGGTTGCAGTAACTAAGCGTGGACACCCTGACCAAATGAGTTAGGTTAGGTTAGAACTGTGACCAGCCGTGCACGAGCCGAGTGAGCGAAGCGACTTCCGAGTTGGTCGCAGTTACTTAGCTATTTAGTATTAGCGCAAGGTGCGTTCGTCGCATGCAAGAACCGTTCACAATTTCGATCATTTATAACCTCGCTAGATAGATTATGAAATGACCATGTTCATAATCACACGGTGACATAATACCTAATTAAGTAGTGATGTTAGAACCAGGCCCGGGTCGACGGCGCGTTGTGTTCCGCGCGCGCCTCAAAGAGACGTTAGCACGAATTGACGGGGTCCATTAGGGCCAATGCCTGCCAGGGTTGCGAGTTTGTCCGAAAGGGATATCGTGGCCCTGGCACACAGGCAAATGAGGAACACGGGTGGGTTTTAGTCAGTAAAAGTCTGACACGCCGTCCCGCTCCACCCAGAGCGGGAGAAGTTATTTGATAATTTCCCACCCAGAAAAAAAAGGGGGGCTGTTCTATGACGAAAAAAAATCATGTAATAATAATAAATAATAAATTTCTTTATTTCCCAAAAACACATACAGATAATTTTACTTTAGGTTTACAATTATGAGATTATGGAAACGAACATTCACAAAAACATAAAACATTTGGATGCTGCAGAAATCTATACACATTAAATTAAACCCTGTCTCTCAAAGGGTATCCTGTATCTTAAGAGACAGTGTATCACAATGAGGTTCCAATTGATAATTATGCATGAGTGGACTGTGTCGATTTACCTTCAGAAGGGAAAAAAGTTATAGTTTATTTTAATAATTAAATTATGTATGAGTATGTGACAGTGCGGGTGAGGGGGAATGAGTGTGAATGAAGGTGAGTAGGTGTTTGTATGTGAGTGTGGATAAGTAGGTGATGTGGTGTTGGTGAGTAAGTGAATGGGGCAGTTGTACTCGTATGTACGAGAGTATATGGATGCGAGGATAGAAGTATTCGTGCAAGCATGGAGATTGGTGTGTGCTTATTAAGCAATGTAGGTAAGTAAAGTGTCTGTTTCGGCATAGTCCTGTTTGAGTAGCCATTCTGTCACTTTTAATTTTAGGTTTTGTTTGTTTAGGTCTAATATATTCAGTTTTTTATGTATCTTTTTGTAATGTAAGCGCTAATTATATAATACTGATGCCTTGCGAAAGTGGTCTTGCATTAGGTACATAACATTATGAAGTGAAGGATAGAAAGAGGGTATACCTATAGTTCTTGGCCTTATCTCACCTGATGGTTATTGATGATAAGGCTGAAGGTAGAAGCTAACTTCCCCCGGAATCCTCAACCACAGAGGAACTGGCGAATCTTACCTCTAACTGCTGAAACACAACAATGCTTTATTTTTTTTTTGTTATGGCGACAGAATTAGATAAGATGGTGGTAGCTAGCCAGGAGGACTGGGAACAAGCGCTACCACCAACCAAACCGAACAGATGTTTTTTTCCCCGCTGGGAATCGAACTCGTGACCTCTAGGTCTAGACAGGTAGTCTCACCACTAGACCACAGAAGCAGTTGTTTGGCCTTCCATGAGCATTTTGCCTGAAGGTTAATATAGGTACAGTCACAGCCAAAATATATTCGTCACCTTAAGGGCTATTTTTGCCTGCCGGCTCAGTGCACGATATAAACTGTTTTATCGACTCAGCATTGTTGTGAGCGTTTAAAAATTAACCCGACAAACCTTAAGGAGTGCTTTATATAGACTATCGAACTGAATGACCTTTACTATGGGACTGACTTAAAAATCGCAAAAAAAATCTGCTGTTCCATACTAAAGTTTACTACCTATATTGTTCTAAATTGTTTAGGACAGCTTTTTTCCCACTCCCTTAAATCAAGCTTCTAAGTCAACGCAATAAAAAAATACGGCGATTTAAGCGCCATTATTGCGAGATATTTCGATACTCGCAAATAAATCAAAACCTACAGGGTACTTCCCGTTGACCTAGAATCATGAAATTTAGCAAGGAGCAAGGTCATAGAGTACAAGTATAAGAAAAAGTCCTAAAATTGTAAATCTGTGTGTCTGTCTGTCTGTCAGTCTGTCAAGACCCTTTTTCTCAGGAACGCGTGTAGGTATCAAGTTGAAATTAATATCAAATGTCTATGGTCCCTTCGTGCTCTAAAAAAATCAAGCTCATAATGTCAATATCGAAGAACGTATTTGAAAACTGTAAAAAATATAAAAAACTTGACTACCTTAAAAAAGTCATAGAAGAAAAATCTCGCTAAACCTCGTTTCGTTCTAAGTAAGGTATTAACACTATTCGTCATTTGGCGACTCACTTAGCGAAGAATACGTTGGATAAGCCTAAAATATAAGCAAGCATGGCGACGCATCTCGCTGTAGGAATTTCCTAAAGTTAAAGTGACAATTTGACCCTCGATAATATCCAATCTACATGTACATTTCCCTCTGTAGACCAATTTTCTACAACACAGCGTCAACCCACAAAACGAAAGTATCAACATCACAAAAATCCTAAAACATTTACATAAAGTTGCAATAACACTTTAAATCAAATACACACGTAACCACCCATTCAAATTTCTACTTTGGTGTAATTGGTATAAGGTTGAAAATCAGTTTTCAAATTGTATCTTTATCAGGACTAGAGGGCAATAATCTGGCACTTCTCATATCTGTTCGGGTGAACGGTAGTCATTCGGTGTACCCTTTTTAATATATTCATTTTAGGGCTCCCTTAAATCGTATGTATCGTAAAAGACAAAATTAAAGCTATCTAGCTTATTTGAATGGCTATTATAATAATTAGTTAATTTCTGGCTACTTTTTAACCTTTTGCCCATTTGATTCTTGCTATTAATATTTACGTAGAAAAGTCCAAATGTTAATAGACTCAAAAATAATTAATTATCTAACTTCTAATTTACACAATTTTTGTTACCTAAATAATTGTGTTAAAGTTTCCATACTTTCTATCAAATAGCATGTATTCAATAGTTGACAAGAGGCATCCTTTTTGAACGACCATTTAATAATCCTTACCTAATAAAATCCAGTCGCGAAGCACAAAGAATTTCGTACAATGACCCCTCATTACTTATCTCTATCGCTCGCGCGTTCCATTTGGTGCCGGACGTAAAGAATAGCACCATCTCATTTCTTCCCGTGGGTGTCGTAAAAGGCGACTAAGGGATTTACTAGAGAATGGGCAGCAGCATTCTCTATTCATTTTTAAAACCATACTGCGATCGCCAACCCGCCTGCCAAGCGTGGCGATTATGGAAAATCCCCCCCCCCCCCTTTTTTGGGGGAGGCCTATGTCCAGCAGTGGACGTCTTTCGGCTGAAATGATGATGATGATGATGATCGCTCGCGCACAATTGTATTGCCGTCGCGCTCGCGCATTTTAAGGTCCTCCTAATGCGGCAATACAATTATGCGCGAGAGATAGAGATAAGTAATGAGGGGTCATTGTACGAAATTCTTTCTGCTTCGCGACCGGACTTTAGTATAAATGCGAAAGTGAGTTTGTTTTGTTCCCATCTGATCCGCGCAGGCATCCCTCAGGGGTATGTGCTGGCACCGCTGCTTTTCACTATATTCACTAGTGATATCCCCAAATGTAGAAAGGCGCAGTTAGCTCTGTTCGCAGACGACACGGCCATTTACTACACCGGCCGCAGGCAAGATCAGATTTCCCACAACCTCCAGACCGAAGTCAACAGACTTGCGGCCTGGTTTAGGAAGTGGAGAATCGAAGTCAACCCTGATAAAAGCCAAGGGGTCCTATTTTCTAGGCCCCAGGGAACCCCCGCCCTCCCCCAACCGATCACCATGTCCGGCAAGCCTATCCCTTGGGAGAAGCGAGCCAAATATCTCGGTGTGGTCCTCAACCATCACATTTCGTTCACAGAGCACATAAAGCAGGCGCGTTCGCGTGCCGCTTTCGCTCTCAGTAGCAGGGCTCGGAAACCGGTTAATTTTCTATGTAACCTTAACCGTTTTTATAAAGGTTTTCAAACATATTTCGTTCATTATTTACTATTTTGTTACAAAATCAATGCTGAACTTAATGTGATAAAGCAATTTTTGAAGCTAATATCAATTGTATCAAAAGAATTTGTATCTTCGGAAATAAAAATTAACCGGTTTCAAGCCCTGCTCAGTAGGCTTCACTTCGTACTCAACTTATGCAGCAAGTTGTCCCTTAAGTGCAAATTGCGTATTTACACAGCGTGCATCCGCCCGATCATGACTTACGCCTGTGCAGTTTTCGCACACGCCGAGCCCCATCTCATCCATAGGATGCAGACACTTCAAAAACGATTTCTCCGTAGAATTACGGGCGCTCCTTGGTTCGTTCGGAACGAAACCCTTCACTTAGACCTTAAAATGCCCACCATCAAGCAGTTCATGAAGCGCATTACGAAGCGTTTCTTCGATTCCGCGGATAGTCATCGCAACCCTCTGGTTGTGCAGGCCGCTAGTTATAGGCCTTCCACTATTAGTCAGACTCGCCGACCAAGGCATACTCTCTCAGACCCAGATGACCCCATTACCCTCCTCCAGGAAAGCAATAGGGCCACCAGTACAGTGCACAAATTACACAGACCGTCATTCCGTCCTTGCCGCCGAGGTACCACGCGAACTTCCCGACTAAAATGCCCCCCCGTCTCTTGCACGTCCAATCGCCAGACGCCCGCGCCGAGGCTGAGTTTGCTGTAGCATTAATAGTAACCCCAGTTAGCAATCATGATCTAAACTTTGATCTAGCCCGTCCCCAATTTGTGATCCCCCAACGACGCCCTAAGCCGAGGTCCGTACCCCACAGGGGGTGCCCTTAGTGCGCAGTATTTTAGTTATAATATATATTTTGCGCCCTGGCTGGAGGCTTTAAGCTCCCACCTTAAGGTAGTCACAGGAAAGTCCGGTTAAGTAGTCACAGCCTCTCAACGCTACCACGAGATACACAAAAAAAAAAAATTTTTTGTTACGCTTTCACGTTAAACCGGCTAAATATTTGGATGAAATTTGGCACATAGGTAGACCATGACATGACCTGGGCTAGGACATTGGTTTCCTACTTGTTCTCTCGGTAGTACATCCCGTAGGATAATTTCCGACTTTCACGCGGGCTAAGCCGCACGCAAAAGCTAGTAAGATATAATTGTTACTTGGAGTCAAACCATGCGTGAACTGACACAGATAACTGACTTTAGATAATCCAATTATAATAACAGTCTTGATTGAGTCACGGGGCAACTGAATAATTAATCATCTAAAGTGGTACTATCACGGGAGTTCAAATTGAACCACCGTCAGGACTACGAGTATTCCAGCGCTCGGCAGCTATAGTAACGCTTACATAAGCTCATCAACCAATAGCATCGCCGCATCAGATTTTTGCTGAGCCCCTTGTCCCCTAAAAAAAACGGGTAAAGGGTGGTCAAATATCTGTCATAATTTTATCAGAGCCTGAGAAATGTATTTAAACAAAATTAAATGCTTTGACCAGCACCAGCATCGCGGAAGTCGCACAGGATGCCATGATACTCGGTGCAAGTGTGGGAAGGGAACACCGGGGTTTTTTTTTTGTCAGTAAGAGTCTGACAGACCCCTCCACCTGCCCCAGTGCGGAGGTCATCCATGAGGATTTTACACACCGGAACAAAAAAAAAGCTTAGAACTACGACCACCCACGCGCGAGCCGAGCGAGCGCTAATTCCTAGTTGCTCGCAGCTAAGCAGGCTATTTAGTATTAACGCGAGGTCCGTTACATCGCAAGCAAGTTTGATTTCAGTTCACAATTTGTCGGTTTCCCATGTATAGATTATAAACTATCGAAAAATAAACCGTTAGATTGTAAATGGTTTGTTGCAGTTCACAATATTTTTCAACGGTATATGTATAATCTAACGAAAATAATAACGATAGATGAGAAACTAACGAAGTTCATATATATGCGGTGACATATACATAAAATTATGGTTATCAAACATCGGATATTTTGATATCTATACATAAAATAAAATTGTAACGAAGTCAAAATAGTAATGAACCCAAAAAAAAACTATTCCTACGAAGTGTGGAAACGAGTCTGATACCGAAAATAAGCATGAACCATAATTTCAGTCGAAAGACGTCCACTGCTGGACATAGGCCTCCCCCAAGGGGTAGGTAGTGCTTGTCATTTAGGGGGGGGGGGGGGGGAGTTGCCATAATCGCCATGCTTGGCAGGCGGGTTGGCGATCGCAGTATGCTGATAAAGAGCATAGAGAACGCTGCTGCCCATTCTCTAGTAAGTCCCTTAGTCGTCTTTTACGACACCCACGGGAAGAAATGGGGCGGTGCTATTATTTAAGTTCGGCACCACACGGAACGAAAATAAACGTTTTTTGTTTCTTTCTAAAATATAATGTAGTTTTTAAAATGTTTCCGTGAAGCCGCGGGAATAAGCTAGTTTATACTAAATATCGAACAGATTTCGTGTTGATTTATAGGGAGATTAGAGTAATGGTCTTTACCAAATAACTCTTCCCAAATAAATCTTCAATTTAATTAGGCAGGTCATTAAATAATTATGCATTTGTGTTGTCAAAGTCATGTCATCACTACAGCTAAACTATGCCGCCATCACAATATGTCAGGCTGTTGCGCTAAACCAGATTAAGTACCGGATAAAACATAATATAAATGAAGCAGTTAATGACGCTGAAACAGGTAGATAAATGAGTCATCCCACTGTTAATAATATTGTCGGTTACATAAACCTTCTAATATCTAACCGCAGCAGGTATAAACAGGTTATATAAATTAATAGCAATAAGGAGCTAAAAGAACCACTGATGGGGTCCCATTTAAGTATGGTAGGTGACATCGCGGCAGACCAAGACGAAGATTCTTTTTTTTTTTGGGTGGGAATTTATCAAATAACTTCTCCTGCTCTGGGCGGAGCGGGAGGGCGTGTCAGACTTTTACTGACTAAAACCCACACGTGTTCCTTCCATTGCCTGTGTGCCAGGACCACGATATCTCTTTCGGACAAACTCGCAAACATGGCAGGCATTGGTCCTAACGGACCCCGTCCGTTGGTGCTGAAATCTCTTTGAGGCACGCGTGGAACACAACGTGCCGTCGACCCACGCCTGGTTCTTATCGCACGGCGAGCTACCCATCGCTCACCGTCCGCAAGCCTGCGCCTACGGTTGCCGGAAATCGGCTTGCGACTCCCGACGCCCGGGGCGTCCCCTGCGGCGACAAGGGGCGCGAGGGCGTGAACCTTGCCTCTCCCTCACTCGTTCCGCCTCCTCCTTCGCGACCATTACTGCTTCACAGAAGGAGGTGACGGCCTCCCATGCACTCTCGCTCCGAACCATGGCCTGAACCAGGGCCGGACACACCGCCGCTGATCGCCGCCGCCGATCGCCTCCATGAGGACACGGTGGTGCTCCGCCCAAGCCAGGCAGACCTCCACCGTATGCTCCACTGTGTCCTCCGGGCGATCCACGCAGTGTTGACACCCGGACGTTTCCTCCCGCTTTATCCTGAACAGGAACCTCCCGAAACAACCGTGTCCGGTGAGGACCTGCGTCAGGCGGAAGGTGAGGACGCCGTGGCGCCTCTCTAGCCACTCCTCAAAGAGGGGACTTATAGCCACAATTGTGGCGTGGCCAGCGCTGGGTTGCGGCAATCGCACTCTCCATGCCGCCATGAGATCCCGCTGGAGCTCTGTCCGCTGTGCCGTGATTTCTTGCGGCAGCGGAGTTTCGCCAAAATGAAGACCCTACCAAATAGGTTGGCCCGAAAGGGCAGAAAACCAGACGTGTGTAAAACAGAAAAGGGAAGCCTTTGCCCAGCAATAGGACATTACGGGCTAAATAAATTAGATTAGATACATTATTTTCCCAGGAAAACAAATAACCGTTCTATAAAACACGCCATAATCATTATAACAATAGGCATTTAGCCTACCGTACCCCATTGCTAGGTACAGACTTCTTTCCATGTGCGAACCAATGGTAATTAAAATATTAAAAACAAATTCGGAAAATTAGATGCAAAGAAGCTACTAATCATGCGCTAAGATCATACAATATACTTATAATGCCAAAAGCCTAACGAGCAAGATTTTTTTGAACCCCAAAGCAAAAGAAACGTTGTAAATGATGGGCATCGGGCATGTCAGTCAGAAAATCAAAAACATTTTGTTAACATCCCAAAATTACCATTAAATTGACATCGCATTAATCATGAAATACGCAGTACGTTAAAGTAATCGGTTCCATTTACAATCTGCCGTTGAAGACAGAAAACCAAAAGAAACACGCAATGATTGTGTATTTTAAAACAAATGAAGAAGGATTAACCTACGAACGGATGACGAGGTAACGCTGAGCAGAGAGTGTGATTTCT
Organism: Tiliacea aurago; assembly: GCA_948098905.1. Lineage (NCBI taxonomy): Eukaryota > Metazoa > Arthropoda > Insecta > Lepidoptera > Noctuidae > Tiliacea > Tiliacea aurago. Next base: position 25,149,404 of record OX402582.1, read on the forward strand.
AGAAGTTGTGATTTTTGAGCATTTGAATACGAAGTACTTACTTATGCGTCACAAACAAATTAATCGATCAGCATCAAATCAAATCCATAGGATTACAATCATGTACGATCTTAAAAGCTATAGTGGTCCCTTTACATTCTACCATTTATATGGTGTGCAAATATTTAATTTTGTCCTGCACAATGTTATTATTACTTAAATTACATTACACATTACATTACTACATAAAAAGACAGCAACAACAAACATGAGCTCATGCATTAAGATTTTCATGGAATAAATTAATTAATTGATGTCAATCAATCTATCGACTTGGAGAGAAAGGTAATGAAAAGTCAATGAAAATGAAACAACTTGAAAGTTATCAACAATCGGTACGAAACGTCAGGTTTCATACAACAATGCTATTCAGTCAAGTGTTAACACCCGTGATTTACAGCACTGTTCACGACGAGACGTAACTGATACATCTGTCTAAGGAGGTCATATTCTAGATATAGAAGTAATCCAATCAGCCTAATGTAATAGGGATCAACAGAAATCTTTCTGAAGTGTTAAGTGCACTCCCCAACATAGATTGCTGCAGTAGCGGCACAAGTCCTTAAGACGGAGATATATTCCAGTGACCTTGAGTGGTTAGCTTGAGTGTTCTGTACTGAACTCACGCAACGCGTCGTACGTTCAGCCAGTAATAGGACTAGCCCATCAAGAAGCGCTGTCCCCAATTTGACGCATTATTAATTTATTATACACAAACCGAAAAGTATTTTAATAAAACGCGTAAAAGATCAATAATTAAATTATCTTTAAATTGGTGAAGGTTTCAGAAAAATACGCTTGGATCTACTAAGCGTATTTTTCTGAAACCTTTGCACCATTCTCAGTTTTTTATCAGCGTTAGACATAACTTTACAAATTAATTTCACTATGTAATATAAAAGTAACCTAAAATATTCACATATCACGGCACGGTAGTGCCCCCGCCAAGACTACCTACCTTTTCTCGAAGTGTTTCGTCGTTGTTTTGAACCCTCATAGAGTTGGTTTCCGATGTATCAGATAGTTCATATTCTCAGGATATGATGTTAATAATAGACTAATTACAAGCAAAGCGCAAGGGCACTACCTACCTTTTCTCGAAGTGTTTCGTCGTTTTTTTGAACCCTCATAGAGTTGGGTTTCGATATATAGTTCATATTCTCAGGATATGATGTCAATAATAGACTAATTAAACATACAAAGTTTTAATTGAATAGCTCTAATACTTTAGATTTATTGATATCTAAAATACACCGATTTCGTCACTGACACACTGATGATCATCAAAATGTTTGGCTACTACCTGAAGTGCTAGAAAGCTGAAATTTGGTATGTAATCTAAGTTTAGTATACACCCAACAAAAAAATTCATAAACTTATAACTTTCGCCCCCCATCCCCCAAATGGGGGGGTGGAAGTTTGTATGAGACTTCAAAATGTTAGGGTACTTCCTGAAGTGCCAGGAAATTTGGTATGTAAACTGAGACAATGAATGGGCTATGAAAACCAGCACTGCTGATTTGCAAGAAATACACCCCAAAAAAAAGAAGAAAAAAATAAACACTAAAATGACTGCCTAGCAACTTACAAAAAGAACTGAAATCCCACCAAAAACATTTCAATTAAAATGTTGCCAAGACGACCAGATGAGGTTTGCCCTGTGAAAAAGATATCAGATCTCATGTAGAGCCAAGCATCTGAATCTACACGGCCTAACTCTACCGACCCTAACTTCACAATTTCTACATATCAGTAAAAATGTATGGCTTGGCTGTTTCGTTACTTACTTCAGAAACTAAATATTCGCATCACCTCCACGACGGTAGCGAAATGGCGAAGCCATAAATTTTTACTGATATGTAGAATTTGTGAAGTTAGGGTCGGTAGAGTTAGGCCGTGTAGATTCAGAAGCTTGGCTCTACATGAGATCTGATATCTTTTCCACAGGGCGACCTTATGTGGTCGTCTCAACCAGGTTTCAGACTGGCAAAAGTAGACTCATCTTTCATGGGGTACTGTTTAAAATGTTATAATAAAATTCCTCCCCACATACTTCAACTGAAGGAGACGAAATTCAAATCTTGTATAAAACGCACACTATGCAAGCAGGCATACTATAATTTGGGGGATTACATCGCTGATAAAAATGATTGGCTCAATGCTGGTCCAGCTCCACAACCTCAACTAATTGATTAACATTTGAAAATACTGTTGGAGCTGCTGAAGATTTCAAAAACTATCTTTGCATTGTATAAATTCAATCTCTTAGTATTATATAATTGCATAGCACATGTGTGAACACTAAACTTACTATAAAGCTACCATTTACTGAGTACTTCTTTCATTGACTTGAATGTGCCCTGGCGGCTGAGAGTATGTCATGCTCACTGTAATGTCTCGCTGATGGTGGCGTGTGTGTTGGATCATTTAGCTCCCTTCAAAACGCTTTAGTTGAATGGTGCTAATCCATGCGTCATGTTCGTGAAAGGGCGCCATCTGTAGGGACTGGTCATCTCTTAGCGGCCTTGGCTTATTTTAATTTAATTTTTGAATTGTTTTTTTTTATCTTTTTGTTACGGACGCTTTTGACATTTTGCATCGTTCTCACATGTTTAATTTCAACACGAATGATGTAACCAATATTTTGTAACCATATGTTAATTTAAAAGAGTGTCCGTGGAGTTTCTTGCCCGTTCTTCTCCATAGGTACCTACCTACTAAGCTTTGGAATGGGCAACTAGCTTCATCTTTATGACTGACCGACCCCTTGACATTTCAAAAGTGCCTGTAATTGGTTTATTTGAATTTTTTTTTTTTTTGGCAAAATTTTACATGAAATGTTTTTAGTGGGATTAAATTATTGAGAAAATGGTCTAATTTAACATATTTTCTTTTCAAATCATTAACACTACTCGTTTACACGTGATCTGCAGTATAAAATCATTAAAAGTCGGTTATCATCGCCTTAAGACAACGTTACAAATCAGGTTTTTTATGCAGCGTTATAATGTTCCAACCATCGCCAAAAACCGCAAAAAGACCTCACAACCATGAGCGGCTTTCAGCAGTGGATAGACATGAGTCAACACACGAACGCAGCAAATATTTGCCGACAGCCATCCCCGTTTTAATTGGTAAATATACTACCCGTATTCTCTTTTATTGAGTTTTGTGATAAAAAAATATCGTAGTCCATATTCGGTGGCCAATGACGATTTAATCATTATGTTTAAAAACTCCATCCGCCTTATTACAAAACATGATTTATATTTTGACATGGCTTAAACCATGGAGCCAGTTTTTGTAATAAGAACGTAACAGTGATTGAAATACCGTTCTTTATACAAAACTGAAAACTTAGTTCGGTACTAAGTTGTCAGTTTTGTATTTAGGAACTTTACCATAGTCGGAATAAAGTTCGAAATTCAATAATGGCTCCATGTTTTAAACCTGGGTCTGAAGATAAACTTTTTTTTGTAATAAGGGGGCTTGAGTTTCAAAATTACTCGTGGAACAATTTTAAAAAGTAATCAATTAGTTTTTTTTTATAAACCAAGACAATTTGTGGAAAAACCTAGCTAATGATATTTAGTCTAAGGGCTACCTAGCTATGTATTCCAGCAGTGGCGTATGAGGATAAGTACTCAGACCCACATATGTCAGAGTTAATTTACACTCGTTTTGAAATGATGCTGAATTTATAAATGATTAGTGATTTAATTTCTGTATGTAGTTTTGTACAAACACTTTTACATGTCAATCATATTTTAAAACTAGATGAGGTCAGCGTCTCGGCTTGTTCCCGTTGAGTTACACCATTTTGTGTTACACTGTTACCCATTGGGAAAAAAATTACCCATTAGTAACACTGTAACTCAAAGCCCCTTTTTTCCCCCTTTGAGTGACATTGTAACTCAACAGAACGCTGTGTTCCCATTAAGTAACACCTTCTTGGGTAAAAGCATTGTTGAAATACATCTTGACTTAATACAAGGTTATTTATGGAACTAGGTTAATTATTTAATAAATTCTCGCGCGTTTCCTATATGATTATTCTGAGAAGATAGGCAGAAACAAACTCAAAGGTGAGTAATAATAAAAATATCAGTCTCTTTTAAAGTCCAGACATAATCTTGGTCAGATCATAATATATGAAGGTCATGTAGGTTGGTGTCTGAAATGGTATTTTGGCGAAAGAACCTCACAAATTGAGTGGACTTGTCCAGTCAGTGCATCCATTTGTCAGTAATCGTGCAGCTCAACTCAGAATGTCAGGAGCTCAACGATTCAATGAACAATACCAAAGAAAGAACATTTGGGTAGGCCGCATAAAGTACTCAAACTACCAGACCATGATTAAAACTAACTGCCAGAAAAAAAAAACAATGACCCATATAGACTCGGCAGTGCAAGAAGCAAAGCTTAGACATAAGCAAAGCAAAGTCAGTTATTCTAGTATGAGTTCATTCAAAATAAATTAATAATTTTAAAGCTTCATGAACTCTTCCCAATATTTTCCACTTGCCTGTGGCAAAAACAAACAATACAAAGGCTTTAAAATTAAAACATTACTTAATAACTTAAAATCTCACTTGAATAAATACTCGACCAAAATCATTTGATATTGTATTAAGTACCAGTTGACCGCAAATGATCGAATTCACTGTCGTTTACTGGACACCACTGGTCGAATACCACAAAACGTTCTATGTACAACCAGACAACGGGTATCTTAGACTCTATTTCAAAAGCCAAAAGGTGGGAAATTGGTTGTGCTAGTCGATCGAAGTTTGTTGGAGAGCCCGGTAATCAGGTTACTAACAATATTCAATTAGGGACGCAACAGACTGGTGAAAATGCTGTAGGGGACGGATATTGGTAAACGAAGGGGTAATTAAAATTATTTAGAAATATAATTATTTTAGATTTTCCAATGTAAAGCCTTTATATTATAATAAAAAGCTGGTTCAGCCATTTCAGAAATAATTAATTAATATAAATATGAAGCAACCCTTAATGAACATTTATTACTGATGTGTTAGCGTTTAGCACATAACGGAGTGGCGCGGAGAATGGGGCGGAGCTTGAGTGGAAATTTGATTTAGACTGCCGGGTCTTAAACTCAGAAAGTACATATGAATTGAAAAAGTCACATTGGTACTTGCCCGGATTTTAACCCACAACCTCGTGCGAAATACTTAGGAAAAAATAATCCGAATTTTCACAGCAACAGCATAAAATAATTTCGTAACATTTTCCCATATTTCACAGAAAGTAATATTTAGTACAACGTATGGCTCCAAAAGTTTCTGCGGGATTAAAATGTCGCTGGTCCAGCTCCATAAGACAATCTAGAGTCTAGACAAAATCAAACAGGTTGCTATTTGAATTGTACTTATAGTTTATTATTTTTATGACATTTATTTTAAATTCTGCGTCAGGCACTAGTTGTCTGGCATTTATGCTGAACTGGGCCTTTTTGGCGCAGCCGTGAGGCACACTTACCCGCAAATTTCTTACATCGCACTTTACACTATTTACTTGTTTTTTATTTTTTTATTTTTACATGCTGTACTTATGTTATATTGTGTGCCTTAGTCTGTGCTGAATAAATGTATTTTCTTTCTTTCTTTTCTTTCACTGATATTATTATTTTTTAGGAAAACGTATATTTTTTTTTACAATGTTTGTAATTATGTGATCACCATGTCTCTTTCACATAATTCATTTATCTGTCATTGCTTCATTCTTAACTATTTTTACCTATTGTGGTATAGTAATTTTATTCTAGGTGCATCGTCTTTACATATTATTGTATAATGAATGTACCTATAAAAAATATTGTACAACATTTTAAAAGAGTAACGGTGGAGTTTCTTGCACATTCTTCTCCATACGAAACTACCTTTTGTAAGGGGCGACTAGAATCAATTCTATTTTTTTGTAAATATTGACGTTCAAAAGTGCCTTATATGTGCCTATTTGAAATAAACAATTTGACTTTGACTTTGACTCCCTCTCACAGAGAGGAGGCCTGTGTCCCAGCAGTGGGAACATTATAGGCTGATTATGCCAAGGTGTTTAAAAATTCACCGGACAAACTTTAAGGAGTGGTTTAGACCATCGAACTGAATAACTTTTACGAGACAAATTTTTAAATCGCGAAAAAACAATCTGTTCCATACTAAAGTATAATATTCGTACCTACTATTCTAAACTATTTGGGACAGCTTTTTTTGCACTCCATAAATTTTGATGGGTTAATTTTTAAACACGTTATATAATAATTATTTACGTCCGGCACAACACGGATGACTTATGTAGGAACTATGATCAGGATGGTATTCTTACAAATGAGTAAAATGTATTCTAGTGAAAGAGTTTGTCCTAGGGTGTGTTCACTGTGTAGTGGCATCAATATCGCCACATGCGAACTAACGTCATACCTCTTGCCTTGGAGATCAAAGTCGCAGCATCCGGACGAAGCCTAATTTTCAAGACGTTGGCGAGTTAGTGGACTTGCGATTGTAATTACATGTTTCGGGTTAAGTCTGGGTGAATTGTAAGACGTTGAAGTGAATAAGCTTGTGTTGTACTCGTAGATAATTAAAACTTCGAAATTATATAAATTATATATATATATATAAAAAAATATATATATATACATTCTATATATAAAAAAAATTATAAAAATTAAATAAATATAAAGAGTTAAGATTGTTAGTTTCTAAGAGGTATATTAGGAGAAGACCAAAGAAAAGATAGATGGACTGTGTGAAAGATGATAAGGCTAGAAAGAGGGGGGGCGGGGCTGCTGAGATGATGACTAATAGAGAAATATAGAAGATAAAGACATGATGGCATGAACATAGCACCAAACAAATTGGGCAGGAGAATTTTGATCAAATAGTAATTCTCTTGCCCAACTTCTGGCGGCATCAACATTGCCACATGCGAACTACGCGTCATACTGACGTCATGCAAAATCCTGCAATGCGCAAGCAGAGTTTACCGCGCGACTAGCATATACAACGTTCCGACATCAACTGTTGGGCAGTTGCCCACCAGACACAACACCCGTCTGGTCGGAGGATCCTCCCTTTTCTATGGAGGATGAGTGAACTTTACACCCTGTTCCTCATGCCTCTAAAGGCGTATACAAACGTTCCTTCTTACCTACTTTTGAGGCAGTAGTATTTTGGTAATCTCCTGGGTTCTTATTGCAAGTAATAAACTATTAAGGGAGATACGCATCATTATGAAAATTGTTAAGTGAGCTATTAAAACCAAAATATTAATATAATAGCCTTTTTTAATCTTCTAAAACCGGTTCTACGTCACGGCTACATTAACCTTAATTTATCAATCTTCACCTCATCTCATTAATGGACCTCCAAAAAAATATTGAAATCCATTAAGTCTCATAATCCCAAGATGACGCCAACTGGATTACTTAAAACTAAGTATATACTTGGGATGGGCACAAAGAAAAATTAACCTACTGCCGGTCGAATAAAGTTTGAATTCCTTTATCATGGGCTAATTGAAGGTTGTCTGCGTCGGGTGTATGGCATGCCCAGTTTCTGTTGATCCCTCAGAGTGCTCATACAAATACTCTACCAGGTATTTATGTATGTAGTAATAGTAGTTGTAGGGTTGCCAGGTGTCCGGTTTTAGCCGGACATGTGCGGCCAAATATATTCAAGTCCGGCCTGTCCGTTAGGGTCAATGCCTGTCAGGGTTGCGGGTTTGTCCGAAAGGGATACCCTGTGGCCCTGGCACACAGGCAACGGAAGACGGGTGGGTTTTAGTCAGTAAAAGTATGACACGCTATCCCGCTCCGCCCAGAGCGGGAGAAGTTATTTGATAACTTCCCACACAAAAAAAAAAAAACTAGTCGTCCAGCTTTAGCCGGACGTGTCTGGGCAAATATATACAAGTCAGGCCTGTTACCTGCCTGTCGCCCCGCCAAAAGATGACGAATAAAAGTACAAATTACTTTTGTAAGAACAAAACGATAAATCGATTCAAGTTCAATGTCAAAATGGGCCTATTATTTTTTAACAACTTTAACATAATATTATCATTAAGAGTAGAGTAAGTCTCAAATGAATAACAGTCGTAAATACACACCCAGTTCCTGATGCCGCCCGGTCACTATTTTTTATATTTTTAAATGTTATTAATGTAAGTAATAAATGAATAAACACAAATAAAAGCATCAAATTTATGTTTTCTTTTAAAAACCAGTGTGTCAGACTTTCAGAGCAAAATGTCCGGCTAAATAGTCCAAGCTTTTCTATTTTTGGGCCTAGCAACCCTATGTAGAGCTCTCTATGAAAGAGCTCGTCCAGGGAAATACTACCACCATACATACTTCTGCCAAACATCGTCAAGGGACATACCCTTGACGATGTTTGGCCGATACCGATGTCATTACGGGCGGGCATATTAAATATTTCAGCCTTTTTTTTTTTTTTATCGTTGCCCCACACTAGGAATTTCTCCTGTATTGTGGGTGCGTTTACAAACATTTAAATTCACATACACAAACAGCCAGACCCGAAACAACTACTTGTAGGTCATACAAATATTTGTTCCGTGCGGGAATCGAACCCGCGACACGCAGCGCAGCAGTCAATCGCTTAACTAACTGCGCCAACCGTGCCGTCAAACTTTGACGCTGGGATGGCTGCGCTTCTGCAATGCCTGTGACATCGATTCAGATTCATTTATTTGCAAAATCATGTGCGCGACGGCTACGAGTATACATGCTCCATGGCATGATGCTTATTAAAGGCGTTACAAGGTATTTTATGACTCAACATGTTTGACCATGGCTGGTGTACAAATTAGGTCGAAAGACAATAAGATTTCAAAATAAAGATACCACGAATAATAATATTTTAGAGGTATGAGGAACAGGGTGTAAAGTTTACTCATCCTCTATAGAAAAGGGAGGATCCTCCGACCAGATGGGTATTGTGTCTGGTGGGCAACTGCCCGACGGTTGATGTCGGGATGTTGTATATATCCTAGTGGCGCGGTAAACTCTGCTTGCGTGATGCAGGATTTTGCGTGACGCCAGTGTGACGCGTAGTTTGCATGTAGCGATGTTGATTCCGCTACAATATAAATAAATCAACAATTAACATTGAAAATGTCCATCGGCAGCGATGACTATCTTTGATCAGGTGAACCTCTTGCTTGTTTACCATCAAATAATGAAGAGTAGCCGCTTGAAGTTTGGATGTATGCGCAGTAAGGTGTAAGCTACAGGGTAGCCCTACCTAGCCTACAGATAGAGAGTTGTATCGATGAGTTAAATGACTTTTTCTCAAACATGCTTGGAAATTCAAGCATTATTTTGACAACCTTCTTCGAGATAAATCGAAATTGCTAAAATTTGTATGACAATCCATAATTATGTGTCCTGGTTTACCGGCCAAATAAATTACTACTTAAATGGAACGATACTCCGAAAAATGGCAACCAAGGAGGTAATCTAAGGAGGTAACTTATCAAAGGTTTTATTTAAATTTGGAACTGACTTGCAAATAGAAAGCTGTTTATTGAAAAAAAAACAATTAAACACATTGGCGTGTGAAAAATTACCGTTGTTCGTCATTGAATCTGGAAATTATAAATAATTTACTTTATTTTAATTTCGGCGCATTATTTGAGAAAAGCAATATACAAGCCGTGGCCTGCAACAGGCGTACTCACTTATGAGTGCCCGCAGGCCGCTGCAGTAATGTACTATAATTCTATAAATACACCAATTACGGGTACCAGTCGTATTTTGATCAATATATTACACTGACCTTCAAATTGCAAAAAACGTAAGAAAATTTGAATTTGGTGGGCTAACACCCCCTTAATGAAAATAGGGTCGCCCCATATTCATTTGACTTAAACATTACTGACGAAATGTCCGTACTATAAGCCTCTGCCTACCCCTATAAAGGCCGCCATAAAAGTTCAAATAATTTGATCAAACAGGCTGGTTCAAACAGTTTGATCAAATTGGCATGATCTTGACTACTCATTAAATGTGATCAAACTTTGTCACAGACATTCATGCCAATTTGATCAAACTGTTTGAACCAGCCTGTTTGATCAAATTACATGAACGTTTATGGCGGCCCTTAGGAACACAAACATGCTTTTATGATATCATGATTTATAAGGTCTGAAGGTCAGCGTACACTGGTGGTTAGCACCCGTGTATATTTCGACGCGTTACAATAGCCAGCCGCAGACGGCTCTGACAAAACAGGCTGCATTTTGTCCGTTTATACGTCAGCATGACGTCAGGCTTTTGTTGACGTTCATGTTATTTGGTTAATCTAATCTGTCTCATTTCGAGGATTTGTTGTTTTGTTAGCAGAGGTATCAATTTCAATTATTTTGGTTTGTCTGTGTCTTTTGATATAATTTTAATGACGTACCTACTGTAAATAATTAGGTGTTATGGTATAGTTTATCACCGTTTAATACATTATTATTATGAAATAAAGAAATAATAGTTTTTTCAATCTGTTTTTCCTGTTATTTTAGAAGGATATCGAGAAGTCGTTTATTTGACCAGTCTTAATATTGTACTACTGCGAATGTCTTAAAAGGGTAATGTTGACAAAATTTCTCTAAGACTTTACTATTTGTGAATAGCTGACCACGTTGATACATAAGGACCATCAAAACGAATATTTCGAAGGAACCTCAACAAATCTACAAAATCAAACAGACTTAATTGTTTCATCAAACCCTTACCCACAAGTGCTTCAAACCCAACTTATCCCAGTCGTAAACCTCACAGTATACTTTTATGACTTGCTCAAGAATCTGTCGTACCCTGCCCCTGACAGATGTCACTCTGTCCGTTCCAGACAGGGTTAGTACACGGCTCATAGATTCCGTTCTGATTACTTGTAGTAGATTCTATGTTATATTGCTTCAAGTTTTAAAATAATTAATATTTTAATAAAGATTTATAGAAGGACACTTAAGACTAAAGTATCTTGTGGCTTTAGACAAAGTATATGCTTCGCTTTCTGGAGCCACGGAAAATGCGACGAGAGATTATTCACAAATAAAAATATTCCTAAACAGATTGCATGAACAACTTATCATTAATTTGTTTAATAAATATTGTACCTAAGTATTATTTAAAGACTTTAGAAGAATCTGGGTCCCCATGTATAACCATATATATTATATTATAAATTAAAGTCGATTTTCGTGTCTGTCTGTGTGTCCACGGTTTTCTTCTAAACTTCGAAACATATTTTAAAGTGGTTTTTACCATTATTTAGAGAATTTATTCCGGAAGTTGTACTATGTGTATAATACATTAATATTAAACTTACATGATTATATCCCTAGGACATATAGTAACGCAATCGGTGATGTTCTTCAAACAGGTCAGGTGCGTAGTACTCGCAACCGTCATGCGTGTATGACCAGATGTATGGACGCAGGCGAAACAAAGGAGTATGTAAGGAGCGTAGCAGGTGGCGTTTTATAGTTTTTGTCTACCCCCATGGGAAGAAGGCGTGAGTGTATGTATGTGTGTGTGTGTACATAATTATAATAAATAAATCTCAATGGTTTCTACTTTTCATCAGTAGGTATTTAGTAAGACAGTTTTCTGAAACAAAATACCAAATCTCAAATTGAACCTCCGATATTATCTTGTTACAGTAGAAACTAAAAAAATATAATTCTTTATAAACTTTAGACAAGAATTTCTACTAAATAATTTTATCACTTTAAAGTCGGTAGATACCATAATCGAGTGAAGACACAATCTTAATAACTCTGAAGAACTGGCGACGATTTCATGGCTGGTTGAAAGCCTTTCCGTTACATTAATCCCGCCAACGACTGAAATTTGGATAAAGCGAACCGCTGAAAACCAGTTTTCAGAGTACGAAGGAATATTACAGTCATTTTCGACTTGTCCAGTAATTTAATTTGTAGTTTTCGTTTTAAAATTGTCGCTTTGCATGTTTAAATTAAAGCCTTTTGGTTGATAATATTGAAAGTTTTTTTTTTTAGTTTTTTTGGTAGTTTTGGAGTTTTTTTTTACGGAATATATATTAGTATATACAACATAATTTTTAGTATATGCGAAACCTGAGTATAGTTTGTCCAGAATAAGAAACTGAATCGATTGCAATATTTTTTACACCATGTTATATTTTATCCCAAAAATATTTAAGTGTGATGGAAAATGTTATCACCATTTAATTACTTACAATTGAATTCAATTACAGACAACCCGGTAACATAACGACCTTATAACTTTGTGATTTATCATGATACAGTTTTAAAACTTTGTACATAGATTGTTTACTTAAAATACTAGACACGTGATGCGGGTTTCATATATACTAAAACTAATCAATCAATCAACTCAGCCTATCGCAGTCCACTGCTGGACATAGGCCTCTCCCAGGCTGCGCCACAACACTCTGTCCTCCGCCTTCCGCATCCAGTCTGACCCAGCCATCTTCTTAAGGTCGTCGGTCCATCTAGCTGGGGGGCGTCCCACACTACGCTTGCCGATACGCAGTCTCCACTCCAGGACTCGTCTGCTCCATCGGCCATCGGTCCTTCGACAAACATGGCCAGCCCACTGAAACTTCAGTTTGCTTACTCTGCAAGCTATGTCGGTAACTCCGGTTCTTTTCCGGATAATTTCATTCCTGATTTTATCCTTCAAAGAGACTCCAAGCATAGCCCGCACCATAGCGCGCTGGGCGACCTTGAACTAAAACTAATAATGTATAGTAGTATGTACAACCTGTTTTTTTTTATATCCCATAACTCTAGGGTTATAAGGTAGGTTCTGTAGGTAAAAATAATACTAAAACTCCTAGAATAGGTGGTCCAAAAATGCATCGTTTCGGAGATATCATTAATCATATTTAAATTAGGTCAAAAATTGTCACCAGTATGACGAATCTTTACTTTTGCGAGGTTGCCAAACTTCGCAGTAGTGTAGTAAAATAAATAGTAAAATAAAATATGTAGGTATGTTGGTATCGGGGCTTCCCGGCGGCAGCTAGTGAAGGGAAAGATACCTTGTCGACGTTGTCATATTTCACGTAAGGGTGTTTTACATTAATAATCGTGACTTTGCCGAATTATTTTGTATGAAAAATGAAAAAAAAAAATAACGAAGGATTGGAACATAACTCATATGCTAGTTGATTCTTTGATATGGCCTCAATCATACCCTAGAGTTATGGGATATCAAAAAAACACGTTGTATAGTAGAAACAAATTAAGTAATAATAATATACCTTTTGGAATGGGCAACTGGAATCATATTTTATATTTTTTTGTAATTTTTGACGTTTACCCGTTTGCCTTATGTGCCTATTTGAAATCAAGAATTTGATTTTGACAGACAAACAGATATGCAGGCAAAAATTCTAAAAACTATATTTTCGGCAGTAGTATCCTAGATCTCATAGCAATTACAATAGTTTCACAATATACACACGTACCGTAACCTAATATGTTTGTCAGTTTCATCAATATTCGCCATATTTGCAGTTTGCAAGGCATTCGTTTGCTACAGAACTGTGTTGTAGCCAGTGTAGCCACCAACCTATTACGAGTAGGTATTATACAATAGTGCTTGCGATTCAACTTTGACGGATATGGTTCAAATCAAAAGATACAGCGTAAATCAAAAAAGTTAAATTGCAATAAAAAAAACCAGCCAAGTGCGAGTCGGACTCGCGCACGAAGGGTTCCGTACCATTATCTATAAAAATGGCAAAAAAATCACGTTTGTTGTATCGGAGCCCTCCTTAAATATTTGTTTTATTTTAATTTAATTATTTATTTTTAAAGTGATTATATAACTAAATATTCTGTGAATATTTCAAGCGTCTACCTGTTGCCGTTGTCAATATAGAGCAAAAACGAGCAAAAAAAATCACGTTTGTTGTATGGGAGCCCCCTTAAATATTTATTTTACTCTGTTTTTTTTGTATTTGTTGATATAGCGGCAACAGAAATGATGATGATGATGTATTTTTTTTCATTTTTTGGTGACAGACGGACAGACAGACGGCGGAGCCTTAGTAATAGGGTTCCCGTTTTACCTTTTGGGTACGGAACCCTAAAAAATATTGTTTTATTGTGTTAGTCAAGTTTAGGTTTAGCACCTCAGAGTATTTTTTTTTTTTTTTTCTCTAGCTATCACTTAGAAAGAAAAAAAGAAAATTTATTATTTATTTTTCTTATTCAATATTACAGATTACACAATAACAACATTATAAGAACTCCCAACTAATTTAACAAAAACAATTTTAGTCAAAGTCAAAATATTTAATTAAATAAGCACTTCTATGGAACTTTTGAACGTCAAAATTTCCAATAAATTTATTTGATTCTAATCGCCCCTTCCAAAATGTAGTTTCTTATGGAGAAGAATGTTCTGCTGGCTACTACACACACACATACATACTCACACTCACACACATTACACTCATTCATTATACTCATTGGTGATTTAAGCTTGCAATACGTTACTTTTGGGTAGCGTCGTGGACCTATGTAAATCCAAACGAATATATATAGATTTTTATAATTTTTTTATTTAGGATGGGTTTGCTCTTGACCTTAGTCTAGGGCAGAGGTGACAGAGACAAAGTCGACGATGGAGTGAGCTTACCCAGAAGATCACAAGCTGATTTCCGGCCACCGTAGGCGCGGGCCCGCGGACGGTGAGCGATGGGTAGCTCGCCGTCCGATAAGGACCAGGCCCGGGTCGACGGCGCGTCGTATTCCACGCGCGCTTCAAAGAGTTGTCAGCACCAACTGACGGGGTCCGATAGGGCCAATGCCTGACACGCCCTCCACGAGAAGTTATTTGATAATTTCCCAACCAAAAAAAAAAAAAAAAAACCCAGAAGATGCCTGTTTACTCTAACTTTGAAGAGATTAGGGTTGTATGCGTTCGGAAACGCAGACGCAGGTAGAGAGTTCCACTCTTTTGCTGGGCGCATTTTTAATTTTATTTAATGTAACATCTTTCATGCTATTTGTGTGTATACTCATGTTTTAGACCAATTAAATGACCTTATCTTCCACCTTGCACCATCAGCCAGCTTAAGTTTAATACTATTGTGGGCCAAACCGTGGCGGCCACAGCATCTGAACTTAAGCTGCAGATATTTTCATCTAGCTATTATTCTATAGCTACTATTGCACGCCTCACAACGCTTGAGCGTGTGAGAGATCTCTATTATTATGTCGCCATGTCAATATTTTCCAGCATAAAATCGTTTCTATAATCTCAATTATAATATATATATTAGCAGGGAAGTTTTAAAAACAATTTAAAAGACTTGACATTATCAGATTAATATTTTTGATACATATACCTAGCTCCGTGTAGTGCCGGACATAAAGAATAACATCATCCCATTTCTTCCCGTGGATGTCGTAAAAAGCGACTAAGGTTACATACTAGAGAATGGGCAGCAGCGTTCTCTATGCATTTTAACACCATACTGCGATCGCCAACCCGCCTGCCAAGCGTGCCTATTATGGCAACCCCCCTCTTGGGGGAGGCCTATGTCCAGCAGTGGACGTCTTTCAGCTGAAATGATGATGAGTATACGTATGTATACCTTGATATACATAACAGAAAATGTAATTAAAAAAATACGTGTAGTACTTTCCGTTGGGAAGTGTGTCTGTTTGTCGTCAAGATTCCCGTCGTCACACAATGGATTAATCTAAATTTTATATATATATATTTATTTAACAGACAGCCAAGGTCCATCCACACTGACAAAAACAAATACCTAATGAAAAATGTTAGCAACAATATATAAATGATAAATGATAAATGATTTTATTTCTGTAAGTAGGTTTGTACAAACACTTTTACACGTCAATCATATTTTAAAAACTAGATGAGGTCGGCGTTTCCTATCTGACTACTCTGAGAAGAAAGGCCGAAACAAACTCAGAGGTCATAGTCTCTTTTAAAGTCCAGACATAATCTTGGTCAGATCATGTGAAGACCATGTAGATTGGTGTCTGAAATGGTCTTTTGAGGAAAGAACCACACAGGTTGAGTGGACCTGACCAGTCAGTGCACGCATTTGTCAGTAATCGTGCAGCTCTACTCAGAATATAAGGAGCTCAACGATGCGACTATCAATACCAAAGAAAGGCCATTTGGGTAGGCCACTTATATGACTCAAACTGCCAGACCATGATTAACACTAACTGAGAATAAAAGAAAGGGAAAAAAAAATATTATGCAATAACCCACATAGTCTTCACATTCACAATAATTAAAATAATATAATACTTTACAAGTAAATATTCCTGTCATTGTGTATAAAATAATAATTAAATGTCACTGTTTATAAAATAATAAAGTTAGCAAAAACAAAAAAAAAAAAACAATAAAAATAAACTACCTCAATATGTACAAAAATTGGAGCAGCTCAATCCCAAGCCTTTTTGTCCTCAATATAATCTTTAACAGTATAAAAGGCTTTCTGGCACAACTTACGTTTAATGAATGATTTGAATTTATTAAGGCTTAGATCTTGAACGTGGCTTGGAAGTTTATTATAAAAGCGTATACATTGACATCGAAACGAGCCACCTATTTTCTTGAGCCTTGTTGTAGGTACAACAAATTTGTGTTTGTTTCTAGTATTTATATTATGGATATCACTGTATTTTTTAAATAATTTTATATTTTTATGGGCATATAATAGATTTTCAAAAATATACTGAGAAGGCACAGTCATTACATTAATCTCCTTAAATTTCTCTCTGAGAGAGTGTCTTGGACTTAATTTATAAATTGATCGAACAGCTCTTTTCTGCAAAACAAAGATAGTCTGAATGTCGGCAGCATTTCCCCATAACAGAATACCGTACGACATTACACTATGAAAATAGCTAAAGTACACTAAACGGGCTGTCTCTATGTCAGTTAAATTACGAATTTTTCTAACAGCATATGCTGCGGAGCTTAGCTTTTTTGACAGTTTATCTACATGTGGGCCCCACTGAAGCTTAGCATCCAAAGTCAAGCCCAAGAATACAGTGCTATCTTCAGGATTCAATTCTTCGCCCTTTATTAACACATTAGTTTTCACCTGCCTAACGTGAGGTAGCGTAAACTTAATGCATTTGGTTTTTTTTTCATTTAGAAGTAAATTATTAACATTAAACCAGTGAACTACTTTTGAGATCGCGCTATTTACATCGTCAGTAACCAGCTGCTGACGTTTAAGTTTAAACAAAAGTGAAGTGTCATCTGCAAACAACACTATATCATGATTATCCTTTATGAGGTAAGGCAAGTCATTAATGTAAATAAGAAACAAGAAAGGACCAAGAATTGAGCCCTGTGGGACTCCCATTCTTACTATAGATCCGGGAGATCTTTTCCCATTGACGTCAACGCTCTGAATCCTATTACTCAAGTATGAAATAAGAAGATCCAGAGCGGTGTTCCGGATCCCGTAGTGGCGGAGTTTCCTGATTAACGTTTCATGAAAAACGCAATCGAATGCCTTGGACAAATCACAAAAAATGCCCAAGGCATCGCATTTATCTTCCCATGCATTATAAATATGTCCTAACAGTTCAACACCGGCATCAGTAGTCGAACGGCCCCTTGTAAAACCGAACTGTTTGCTATGTAGTAATTTATGTTTATTAAAAAATCTTTGCAATTGGTCTAAAATTAATTTCTCAAAAATTTTACTAAAGGTAGGTAGTACTGAAATAGGTCTATAATTTGAGGGGTCTGATGTACTACCTGATTTAAACAACGGTATTATTTTACTATTTTTCATAAGGTCAGGAAACTCCCCACAGTCAATACAATTATTAAAGATAAGAGCTAAAGTAGGTGCTACAATGTCTATAATAGACTTAGCAACTTCTACAGAATTACCCCACAGATCTGCAGTCTTTTTTACATTTAAAGTGTGAAAGGTTTTAATTATATCTCTACAGGTAATATGTTCAAAATGAAATTCCGACTCGCAAACATTAACATTTTCCTTAAGCAAAGACTCAGCAACAGAAGGTGATGAGTTTAGGGATTTAGTAGTTGAAACGGGAATATCTGAAAAGAAATTTTCAAAGGCCACGGCGACTTGTGAGTCTGATTTTATTATGTTGTCATTAATTGACAGGCTATAGTCAGTATTTCGGTTACTAGACCTTCCCGTTTCACTATTAATAATATTCCAAGTCGTTTTAATTACGTTACTACTGTTTTTAATCTTCGAACTCAAATAACGCGACTTTGCCATACAACAAACTTTTTTAAATAATTTTGAATAATTTCTAACATACAAATTGAATTCATCAGTGTTTACATAATACCTTTCATTGTACAGCTCATAAAGCCGTGTTCTACTTTTATGAATACCAATGGTAGCCCAATCACTGAAAGATGCGTTACTATTAACCGAGATAGTCTTGGGAATAAACGTGGAATTAAATTGTTGACAGTAAATATAAAAAAAATAATTATATAGATTATTATGATCAGTATGCATAAATGAAACTGGTAATTTGTTACTGAGTTTACCTTTAAAAGCTTCCAAGCGCCTTGCAGTTTTGGGGTTAACAGTGATATCCTTTTTAGCCACTTTGTTGTTTTGGTTTTGGATAGTAATCCTTTGCCCACAGTGATCAGAATCTAGTAAATTTATAATTTCTTTGTGGCTTGGTATAATATCTGTATAAATATTATCTAGGCATGTGGCACTAGTAGGGGTTATTCTTGTGGGCTCCAAAAACAGGTTTACAAGATTATATGACTGAAACAGACTTATTATTTTACTACAAGAACCCGAGTTTTCTAACAAATTAACATTAAAATCACCACAAGTGATAATGGACTTGTTCGAGTTACAAATCTTGTGCAACACTTCATCCATTACCCTTTCAAAGCAGTCATACAATCCTGAAGGGGGTCTGTACACACTTAATACAATAAACTGCTCCAATTCTATACAGGCTATTTCAACTGTCCGCTCAACAGATAGGCTCACAATATCCTTACGGTCTTTAAATTTAAGCTGGTTACTTACTAAAATTAATGAGCCCCCGTGTATAGCATTTACTCTGCTGAACGAACTACCAACCTGGTGATTATTAAAATTGAACAAGAACTGGTGGCTTTTAAGCCAATGTTCTGTTATACAAAGAATATCAATACTGTTAAAATTCATAAATAATTCTACTTCTAAATCTTTGTTTAGAAATCCTTGAATATTTTGATGCACCAGGTTGATACTATTGACTGAGTTTAAACTTTTATTTGATTTATTTTTGCAATTATGTACATTATAGCTAGAGGTTGCCTCTATTGTCCTAATTTCTAATTTAAATTATTTTGAATGTCAATTTTTGTTACCAATTTATTGGGTGAATTATTTAACATGTCATTGCATTGCTCAATAGAAGCAATTTGTTTAGCCAAATTCTTGGCTGTAATAGAAAAATAATATGATAGCGACACAGCTATCTGTCTTTTACAATATTTAGAAAGATTGTACCTATCCATAAAAAATCTATCTTTTGTCAAATAAAAATGATTACCAACATAATTGTTAATGTCAATTAATTGGAATAAATTATTATTATATGTCAAATTATGCAATGTCACATTAATTTCTGATCTAAGGTTGTTTTCTTCCTGTGGCAAACTTTGGCTGTATGGGAATGTGAACAACACAATTTTTCTTAAACTTAGGTTACACAATGATCTATAATATTGGAGTAATTCTCCTTTGTTCACATTACCCCTATTACCAACAAATATTAATATTATAGTATCCTGGTTAAAATTACATTTTATAACTTTTTTCATTATGTCATATAAAGAACAACCAGGCATACAGTAGTTCATTATAGAGTGACCCGGATATTTATTTGTCAACAAGTGGCCTAGATCCTTTCCAATTTCATCACAAAATAAAACTATTTCTTTATTTACACTCTGTTTAGGGAAACAGTTAGTAATTGAAACTGGCAAACTAGCACAAGACAGCGGTATGGTGGTATCACATATTGTCAACGAATGGTCTGGTGTGTGTTCAATAGATGGTGGTTTACAATGTTCACATTTGTTTGTATGTGAGCTTACCAGCTCATTCATTGCCAATACATATTCCCTCATTTGGTTTTCAGAGGCTGTATATTTAATTGTCATAGAAGTAAGTTTCTCCTGTAGTTGGTCAAGTTCATACCGCAAGTGTTCCGTGTCAATTTGATATTTCCTAGTACTTTTTTCCAAGTTAAATGAATACATATCCAATTGTTTCAGTAGGTGTAACCTTTCTCTATTAAGTTTTACATTTTTGATGAAGAACTTTTGTTTTTTGACCATTTTCTTAGTTTTAACTATGTATTTATTAACTTTTATGTATTTTTTAAGTTTATTTTTACTTGTAACTATCCTCACTGATTTACTTGATTTTAAATCCTCATGACCTGTTAAATCTATTGTATATGAGGGGTTTATTGTAGAAACCATTGATGGGGCTATAGGCACCAATTCATTGAATAGACTTTGATTCAACGAGGCTGTGATGTTATGATTTGTAGTCTCAAGTTGTTCAATCTGACTTTGAGCCTCATGTAGCTGCTGTTGTAGTAAATATTTGTGACTCAGAGCTTGTTCATACTCAGTGCTACACTGGCTGAACCCGTCCACAACAACTTGGAGCCTATCCCGGGCTGTTATAGCATCAGTGTGTTGAATATATAACTGAGCCATTTCTGTTTTTAACTTGCTATTTTTTTCAAGGACACTAAGGAACTCAATTTCATTTTCATCCCTTTCCTTAATCAGTTGGTCACAGTGCCCCTTAGACGCTTTTAATTCGCTCAAAGCCTGAGTGAGTTTGGACTCTTCTAGGCGAGCCCGCGCGCTACGAGTCATAATCATGATTAAAGAGAAAAGAGAAGAGATTGGAAAAGAGTAGTGGACAATAACAGATGATTAGTTAAACGGAAAATGAAATTTAGATTGTAAAGAAAGAAGCTCTGTCACCAAACGAATTGAGGTTATGTTTACGTTTTTAAGGTCATTGGAATCAACCTTTAGCCGTAAGAAAAAGTGGTCTAATTAATTGGAGGCAAAATATTAGAACGTAAACAATCTACTACCAAGTAAAATATATAGTATTGTACCTGATAATCGAGATGAAAATGCAACCTTGAGCCGGTAACTGTCAATGAATCACAATGAGATTTTTGCACATAATTTGCACTTAATTCATAAATTTAACACAGAAAACACTTAATTACGCTTTAAACTAGTTAATCAATTGGAAATAGGCCTTATTAAGAAGGAAATCTAATATTTAAAATTAAAATTACAGGGACAAATTCAAATCAGCTGTTAGCTGTAGTGTTGCCACAGGAAAAAAATATCTTATAACCTATGTTAGTACTTATATGTTAGAGAGTTTGGTTTCCGCACTTAGTGCTTCATGTGGACCATTGTGCGTGGGCCATGGCGGCCGTCGGTGGTTATTCCAACCACCCCACCTGCCTCCAGAAGCTGATTAATCTAAAAGTTCTTCTATAAGTCTTATTTCAGCCTTCGGATGAGCACTATTGATTTTCGTCATCAAACTCATAACCGTTCTAAAGATATTAAGTAACAAAAATCAATGAATTTGCTTAGAGTTTTTATTTCGCACTTTTGATTTTTCAAATTTTTCATTCTTAGTAACAAAATTTTAAAATTCTGTCCTATCGAAATGCAACTTCCCCAATCAAACTGCATGAAATAGACGCTATTTGGAATCCGCTGGATGTGAGAACCACAGAACCGGTCGAAGTGGCGTTGTTCCAGCACTGGAACCTTTCTTGCCCGTGTTACTTAGCAATGATACTACGAGTACCAGTAGTAATACTGTTAAGTAGTAGTGTAGTGTAGTAAGAAAGGAGATCAAATTAACAGTATTTCTACTGGTAGTATCATTGGTAGTAACACGGACAAGAAAGGCACTGGAAGTCTTTCGGCTGAAATTAATGATGATGATGATGAGATGCTATTTATACTTACCCTTTTTCAGAGTTAGTCGTATATTATTTTATGAATAAAGGTTATTCATATTCATGAGTAACGGTGAAGGAAAACAACCGGCGGCATGTTCTAAAACTAAAAATTCGAAGACATGCGACATCTACCAACCCGCACTGGGCCCTCAATGTGGATTACGGCCCACTCCCTCTCACGGAAAGAGGAGGCCAGTGTCCCAGCAGTGGGAACATCATAGGCTGATTATAATATGTATGTCTATTCATGAGTACTGTCACCCCCTTTTCACTATCATTGTTTGACGATATACAGCGTCTTTTTTGAATTACCTTCACAGACGAGGTTGTTATCGGTATCTATAAGTGGTCATACACACGAACAGCACGTGTCAACGGCAGAGGCAAATGCTGCCGTCGACAACGTGCCCTTCGTGTATTTGAATACGTGCTCAAATACCCGAGCAGCATGACACTAACTGCAGCCGTCGACGCGTCGGTGACTGCTGTTGGCGGCTGCCGTCGACGGCTGCAGTTGCCCCTGCCCTTAGAAACGTACCGCTCTTGTATGTGAGCACTTATCTAGCTCAACATAACATCACGCTAGTATTCTCCTGTAGCGCTTAGGTATAATATTAAATATCTTTAGTCTTTGGCAATGTATTACGTAGCTCTTAAGTTAACTCTCTGTCCTCACAACCACTGTATACAACATCAGTCATCCAGTAAACCTTCAACTAGTAACACGCTCTTTCATTTCATTTGCCGAACCTTCTGATTAATCGCACCAACAAAATCTGATTAAGCGGCAAACCCCGAAGGGTTAAAGCTCGTACATACACGCGCGAAATCGCGGGCGCGACAGGCACCGACAAAGAAATTGTGCTGTTGTGTGTGTTGTGTGTTTGTGCTTGTAGTGTCGAGCCCGCGATATCGCACTAGTCTGTACGAGCCTTAAGGCAGAGGAGTACCTATACCACATATCAATAGTGCATCATCATTTCAGCCGAAAGACGTCCACTGCTGGACATAGGCCTGCCCCAAAGGGGGGGTTGCCATAATCGCCACGCTTGACAGGCGGGTTGGCGATCGCAGTATGGTGTTAAAATGCTTATTCGCCTTTTACGACACCCGCGGGAAGAAATAGGATGGTGCTATTCTTCACGGAACAATAGCAATAGCAATAGTGCACAGTGTGTAGGTATTATTAGATAGTGTAATATTAATAATACCAAAATGGAAGACAAGGTCAACTCTTTTATATTGCGCGTAGTTACTTTAAATAATCTATTTCTATACTAATACTTATATACTAATAATAAAGCTGAAGAAATTATTTGTTTGTTTGAACGAACAAATCTCTGGAATTGCCAGTCGAATTTGAAAAATTATTTTTGCATTGATAGCCCACTTCTTGAGATAAGCTAAGTAGGCTATTTTACATCACGTAGTAATAGCGCGGGCGGGCGATGCGATGCGACGCGGTGGGCCGAGGGGAACAAGAAATTTCACACGGATGAAGTCGCGGACAGAAGCTAGTTATTTATAAAAAAAACATTATTGATCCCGAAACAGTCATGTTTGTGAAGTTTATTTAAAAAAGGCCCTGTAGGTATAACTTGTTTCCTTAGCTAATACAGTGTTTAGTTAGTTACTTTAACATCATATCTTGACCTATATTCCCGCCCTCCATAACTTTATCAATATTGATATTAGTTGTTCCTCTTTGAAACAAATAGGAAGCTACTAACAAAGTCAGTCATAATTTCGTTTCAATATTGCACGGTTAATATTTTACACTAAAGTTCAGGAAATGCAATCTTTGTACAATATTTATTGGTGTAACAAGATTTAGTATATTATTATATAGAAAAAGTATTGATATAAAAGGATCTTCATAAATGGGAGAAAAAAAGAATGAATGAAAATAATTATAAAGGTACTCAATGTGGTCTCCATTCCGATTCTCAGTTGATTTTGTGACGATTTGCTTTGGAGAGGTGGAAGTCGGTTATTAGAACAAAAATAATATTTAATTGCAAGAATACGGGTAAAATGAGTTGTCTATATCTAGTAAGTTTCCGGCATATTCAGCCGACATTTCCTATCTGACTACCCCTGAGAAGAAATGGCAATACGAACTCAGGGGTCAAAGTCTCCTTCCACGAAGCAGTAATGCTTGCGAAGGAGGAGGCGAAATGCGTGAGGGTGAGGCAAGGTTCGAGCCCTCGCGCCCCTAGTCGTCGCAGGAGACGCCCCGGGCGTCGGGAGTCGCAAGCCGATTTCCGGCCACCGCCGGCGCGGGCTTGCGATCGGAGAGCGATGGGTAGCTCACCGTCCGATAAGGACCAGCAGCAACTGACGGGGTCCGTTAGAGCCAATGCCTGCCAGGGTTGCGAGTTTGTCCGAAAGGGATATCGTGGCCCTGGCACACAGGTAACGGAAGGAACACGGGTGGGTTTTAGTCAGTAAAAGTCTGACACGCCCTCCCGCTCCGCCCAGAGCGGGAGAAGTTATTTGATAATTTCCCACCCAAAAAAAAAAAAAAAAATGGGTCAAGGTCTCTTTTAAAGTCCAGACATAATCTTGGTCAGATAAAACAAGAAAAACAAGTCTCAAATATCTGTCATTTTACACCACATAAAACCAGTCCAAAGAAGAAATATTACATAAAAACATCTATAACATCACAAAAATATCAAATGACCCTGAACTCATAATACTACTAGCAACATTTCAACAAGTAAGTATTACAGCCCTTATATTTTGTACTTACCTTTAAGTTCCGCTAACGCAATACGATTTGTGGTTACAACTCGAGACTTTGATTTTGATATTAGGGTTGTCAAGCGAGATATTTTGTTATAAGAACTGTTTAATGATTGAAATGTTTCAGTTAGATATTTACATGAAATTGTAGTAATGTTGGTTGGCACTACTTTTAAATTAGTATTTCTATTTTACACCTTAACATTTTGTTTTTCAAACAATAACCAAGATAACTGTTTGCCTCTTTTTTTGTTAGACTGACATTTCATAAGGTGGTAAAATCAACTGTCTGTATTTTTACCTTCACTTAGCTCTCTTAACATGCAGAAGCTCATGAACACAGCCTTCATCATCACGTGAATGTCGAGGCGATCCACTCCATGACAACACTGGTTTAGTTCAAAGAATAAATAGGGTGAATAATGATTACTTAATCAATACAAAATATGTCATAAATCGTTCTTGATTTAGGTTACAATACAGGGTGATTGGAAGATGGGTGCAAAGCTTTAAGGCGAAGATAGTACAGACAATTTAGAACCATTTAAGCCATGGTTGTCTTAGACGAAGTCTTACCAAATATTTTTAACCAAATTTTTTAAAATTTTTTTTCGGAAATTCTCAAAATTTAATGTAAACTGCATAATTATGGCCAAATTGAATGATAAATGAATTCATTTTTTATTTATTTAAATAAAGTAATGTGTAAGCAATCAAGCAAAACATGTTTTAGGCTTCTGTGTCATTAGACATTTTTTTTACAGACATTTAAAGCTCAGAAAAAATAATAAATTTGTACAATACGTCTTTTAAACCTTATTAAAAAAAAAAACGGAGGGTGCTTTTTTTGTTCAAACCTTTTTGAAGACAAGCTTGATAATCGCTCTTTCTTTTGAGGTATCATTTATGCGGATATCTTACAAATTATTGAAATTAGGGCCTACAAACCAATTTGAGGTAGAAATTTTTTATTTTAGGCAGACTAATTAAAACAACATTTGAATTAAAATTATTTATTTTTCATGTTCAAAATGACGGCCGTGATTCCTAATACAAGCACGGCCCCGTCTTCTAACTTCTGTAGTCGTTATTTTCAACATCATCTCCTGCTTCATTGTCTCAAACGCTGAATTTATTCTTTGTATCAATTCTTCTCTAGTGTTTATTTCTATGTTGTTATACACCAGTTCCTTGGCCCGGCCCCACACGAAAAAGTCCAACGGGGTCAGATCTGGGGAGCGAGCGGGCCAAGAGATGGGTCCATCCCTGCCGATCCAGCTATCAGGAAAGCAATTGTTGAGGTGTTCCCTTACATTTAAAGTCCAATGCGCTGGACAGCCGTCTTGCTGAAAGATGACTGTTCGGTCTCTTTCGTCGATCGGGACACCTGATTCCTCTACCAGCAGTGGTAAATCAATTTGCAGAAATTGCAAATAATTTTCGCCATTCAATGGATCAGGCAAAAAGTGGGGCCCAATCAATGTTCTGCCAATTATTCCAGCCCATACATTCACAGAGAATTTCATCTGAAATGACACCTGCTTCTTAAAATGTGGATTGTTGTCTGCGTCAGCCCATTCATGGATGTTGTGAAAGTTTGTAATATCTTCCCTTGAAAATTTACTTTCATCCTCCCACAAGATTGATTTCAGAAACCACGCATCTTCGATGTCTCTGTTGAGGAGGAAAAGGCAGAACTGAATTCTTCTTTGAGGATCTTGCTCTACTAGACCTTGCACACTCCTGCCATGGAACGGATACTTATCATTTTGGTGCATTGTATGCCACACCTTCCATTGAGAAATGTTTAAATTTCGAGCTACTACTCTAGTACTGGTAGTAGGATCCGCTTGAAATGCTGCTAAAATGTCTTCGTCGACGGCAGTTTCATGTCTGCCCGGGTTGACTCCAGGTTCCACGCGGTGAAACCCATCTTGGGCAAAACGACGAAACGTGTTGTAAAACACTCGGACATTCGGTATCCTGCGATTCGGATAGCGCTCTTGATACATCCGTCGCGCCAAAGATCCATTGCCGTCTGCTCTACCGTACATAAATACGATATCCGCATATTCTTGATTGGAAAAAGTAACCATAGTCACTTAACAATTAAGAAAAACGGCGTAGGAGCGCACTAAATGTCAACTCAACACAATTAAGTCAAAAATCAACACGTGCAGGAGCGCGAGGCTACGACTGGACACGGTGAAACAAAAAAGTTCAAAACTAACGCAAACAACACGTGCAGGAACGCAAAGGGCTACAACTGAACACGGTAAATTGTGAATCAACACGACAACGTCCACTCACAAGGGCAGTAGTTTGACTAATAAGTAAAAGATGTAACGGCTTCATCACAGACCGACTGACCCTGACTAAAGAAAAACGACTTTGTTGCCTCAGTAACTAAGACCATTTTGCTGTAAAAACCAACTCTTATCGCTTTTTGCTATTCATTGGGCGTTCTACCTGGAAATGCCGTCGCACCGCGCTCGGTGGCCATTGTTTAGAGAATCCCCTCAATGGGTTCCCCTCAATTGGTTCCTGCATGTGCCAAAAATTCTTAGAATTGAACAATGTTATCATTTCGAGCACATAAAGTATTCTTTTAAGCAAAAATTTTGTGTTTTGTTAGACTGCCTAAAATTTAAAATTTCTCCCTCGAATTGGTTTGTAGGTCCTAATTTCAATAATTTGTAAGATATCCGCATAAATGATACCTCAAAAGAAAGAGCGATTATCAAGCATGTCTTCAAAAAGGTTTGAACAAAAAAATCACCCTCCGCTTTTTTTTTAAATAAGGTTTAAAAGACGTATTGTACAAATTTTTTATTTTTTCTGAGCTTTAAATATCTGTAAAAAAAATGTCTAATGACACAGAAGCCTAAAACATGTTTTGCTTGGTTGCTCACACATTACTTTAATTAAATAAATAAAAAATTAATTCATTTATCATTCAATTTGGCCATAATTATGCAGTTTACATTAAATTTTGAGAATTTCCGAAAAAAAACTTAAAAATTTGGTTAAAAAAATTTGGTAAGACTTCGTCTAAGACAACCATGGCTTAAATGGTTCTAAATTGTCTATACTATCTTCACCTTAAAGCTTTGCACCCATCTTCCAATCCCCCTGTATATTGAAAAAGCACAACTTGTACTTTTGACGTGCTTTTTATAATCAAGTTGTCATATTTTTTAACACCTCTAGCGTGAAGTGGAGTGAATTACATAGGTACGGTGCGGCCCTCGTAATTTGAGACGAATGTTTTTCGTGAGATGTGTCTGGTTAAACCGTTTAAGAAAAACTTAGTAAAACCCTAAGACGACCCACTGACCAAAACATGGATTTTGAATTAATATAAGGTAAGCAATGCTTAGTATCATCTTATTTCGATTGCCTAACGCGAATGTTCATATTATTATAGGAAATATTACGTCGTACAACGTATGACGATATCTGTAAGATCGCCGAGACGTCTCCAGCATTTATCCAAATCTTGCAAATCCATCAAGTCAATTTGTAAATAAAAGGCCACACAATAACAATGAACGCTAACCTCAAATAAATTAGTACCTAAGTTAGTCCATAGAAAACCTAGGGGTCTCGGCGGACTAACTTTAGTGCCATAGCTAGTTCATGAATTAGTGATAAACTTCATTTTATAATAACGTTTTATTTAGTCATGGTTTAAACCTAGTAATTATCCTAGTACTAAATTTAGATCGTGTTTTGGAATAAGACGGTTTGAGTTAGTTTAGTGCAGTTTAACGGCCGAACCCAATAACCTATATATCACCAGTTTCGGCCTACTGGAGATATAAAAATATATCTAACGATGGTTTTAACGTCCCAATAATCTCTTAATCTACCGGCCCACGCTATCTACTGATGAGAGGGTGTATCGCCTACAACAGATATCTATTTGTATGAAAATTCCAAAGTATGCGGCCCAATATACGATTTGTTTCACAGGACAATACTACAGATGGCAGATTTGGCTATTCCTCGAAGTGCAGGGATAAACGTAAAGTAGCCAAGCTAAAATGAACTCTTTAGTACTTGCAATAATGATCATAGATGTTTTTTTTTTTATATTTAAAGTAATTAAAAAAAATTGACCCTTACCCTTACTAACACCCCCCGTGCAAGCACCATTCCAACATGAATTTAAAGTTAAAAAAAAAAACAACATTAATGCGCTAAGGTAGCCCGCGAAATTCAAATTGTATTACGTTTTTTGCAATTTGCAGGTCAGTAACAGGTTGTATTTTGATTCTCGGCCATAACAAATATGGCTCTACAGAATTATATCTTAATCCAGTAACTTATTTATAAGTAAGAAACAAAGAAGTTTTAATATAACCCTAATTACACATGTTGTTTTTTAAAGTGATGTTGGTTGTAATGGAACGCACGCGAGGGCGAAGTAGAGAAACCTACTTATAATTGTGAGACGCCATCCGAGGATAGATATAATTATACTGTCTATCATCAATAGCGATCTGTCTTTAACTGAAAATAAGTTATTGGTTTCGGCCGTCAGTGAACTTAATCTGTAGTGCAAATGCGACTTTTATAAAGAACACGTGAATCAAGTGTTTTCGCATTAACTGATGTGAATAAGAAAGACGTTATTGGACGATTTCTTAATTTTATAGTTACTTAGCAGTTTAAGTTATGTTTAAATCTCTTATAAGCTAATAGGCTAGATTTTAATGTGAATAAAGTAACACCAATAATTGTGATACTTTATAAAGGAAAAAAAAACTATTTAAACTATCTTAAAAAAACCGATCAAAAGCGAGTCAGACTCGCGCCCCGAAGGTTCCGTACGTATATATGATGTTGCTGATTTCTGAAAAACTGTGCTATTTAGAGACATAGTTTTATTTTTCCTGTAATCTTTACATAAACTTCTATCACAATTTCAGATTTTTATCTACGCAAACTGCGGAGATAAGAAGGGGGGAACGGTATTTTTTTTATATTTTTCATCAAGACAGAAACTATGCTGCCTAGAATGTGCAAACAGCGTTCTTTCATATGATACCCCACATGCCCTAGTAGCACCACTTCAAAT
This sequence comes from Tiliacea aurago, assembly GCA_948098905.1. Taxonomy (NCBI): domain Eukaryota; kingdom Metazoa; phylum Arthropoda; class Insecta; order Lepidoptera; family Noctuidae; genus Tiliacea; species Tiliacea aurago. The sequence continues at coordinate 25,179,366 of OX402582.1, forward strand.
TTTTAAGACCCCCCCTTTCAGTCCCTTTTGCAAAAACGATTTTTTTTTTTATTTTAAATTTCTGTTGGCAAAATAGTTGGGCAAACGTCATCTAAAACTATTCTAAATTTCAAGTTGATAGCATTAGTAGTTCTTGAGATATCCAGGTGTGACAGACAGACAGACTTAGTGTCACCATAAGGGTTCCTTTTTACCATTTTGGTACGGAACCCTAAAAACGGACTAGCTATAAAAACTAACCAAGGTTTGCAACAACACACTTAACGGTCTTGCGACCTCCTAGAGATCAGTAACAATAGAAAACTAATTGTGTCATTACATGACGGTTGAACCCCAAACATAAATTTATAAAAAGAAGGTGTGTGCCTTTGACACAACGGAACACAGGAGTGTAAACTTACTACTAGAGGCGAGTATACAAGATTCAGTGACCCATGTGAGACAGTTCAGTTTCGTTAACTGTTCAGAAAGAATTTTCCACATGAAAAATCCTACACTGTCTGCACACAGCCATCGATATTTCTTACCACACATTATCTTCCCCAACATATTATGACCATCCTTCAACTTTTCTCATTTACCTGTCGTGACGACCCTACTGTTATGAAGCGTGTCAGCCCTGACCTTGAGCTGTCAACACGCGACGTAACCTGGCTTGTCTCCAAACAATGTTGCTGTATTTATTCCCCGCTACAATGTTGTGGCAGGCAGTTATATTCACAATTAGGGCAGTCAAGTACTTACTTGCAAGATTTTTTTGGGCCTTGAAGTTTTTGTTACGACTTTAGTCTAGTTGCTGAAATATTTAGAGCACTTTGTCGTAATCCAAGAAGCGATATCTTTTCTAAAAGCTTAGGTTCTGGGTCTGAAAAAGTATTTTTAATAAAAATATTACAAATTAGTATTCTAATTAAGAATATGTTTGTTATTTATATTAAAATGATCAGTTACAACATCCATAACATGAATCATAAGCTATCTTCGATAGTAGCAACGATTTTCTGGCTGCCGGCTAAACTTGTAGAAACTTGCCCTGCCTGAAACTATTAAATTAAAAATCAGAAAAAAGACTTGTGGAATCAAACTGTAAAACAATGAAAATTCAACTCAATCGCTCGATGTCTAATTGATTATAAGTATAGTTATTAATTTAACAAATTGAGAAGACCATAAAATGCTTCGATTAACAATAGCACCAGATTAAGGATTAGAAACAAAAAAACATCACTGAAGTGGCCGCGATTGCATATAAGTTGAATAAAAGCCTTCAATTATCATTTACTAACACTTACTAACGTTCGTTCGTATACTCAGGTACTAAGTTCGATTGAAAAATAAACGTTTTTTTTTTTAATAAGATCATTTTCTTTTTTCTCTAGCCTACGCTGTCCCACTGCTGGACAAAGGCCTTCCTCCACTCCTTCCATCATCGCGAGCCCACGCGTCCTCCTTGCAGTTTAGCCGGAACCTATCCAATTCGTCCCGCCATCTCCTACGTGGTCGGCCGCGACCCCGTCGCACGGTTTCAGATCAAAATATTTATGGTAAATTAAAACATAATTTCTAAGCAATAAGGTTGCAAAAAACTACGTTTTAAGACCACTACATTATTTGTGGCCTTATTTTTCGGGCCGCTTTTGAAATCTAGTAAGTAGCTATTGTTAATCAAACAAAAACAACAACGACCAATTGGAACCGTGCACCTAGCTTCTAACGTTTCATAAGTGCCCATGTAGGTTTATCACTACATAGTATAAAACAAAGTCGCTTCCCGCTTACTGTCTATCCCTATGTACGAGTATGCTTAGATCTTTAAAACTACGCAACGGATTTTGATTTAGGTTTATGTGAAATTAAATGTTCGAATTTTGATTTTGAACAAATCAATAATCGTCTACACCAAAACTGAAACGACCGAAACGTCTTCCAAAATTCAAAAACCAGACAAAACTTCCAGAGCTCCCTAACGAGCCTAACCCTACAACCACTAACCCTCCACCGCATCACTAGTAAACAACTAGTAACAAGTAATAACCGACTAATATCCCTAGGTGTTTGCCAGTTGCCGACAAGCAATGTCCTTATTGAGTCGGAACCCGTCACAACCTCCAATCAACCTGTTGATTGGCTCTTAAGTGGCAGTCGCTCTATCCACTGAGTAGCACCAAAGATTATGGAAACTGTATAGAAGTGAAACTCACGTATTATAAGCTTAACGGCGCAGGATAGCCTTTACCAGAAGTGATCATCGTATTTCTGGTTCAGCAGCTTGAATATCATCAAGAGCAGTTTGTCATGGACGGGGTACGACAGCGGCTCTCCTGACATCATCTTCTGTTATCAGAAGACAACCGCCACTCAACCATCGATGCGACTCTCTGCTAGAGTGGCTGTCACCAGCTAGTGTCACTCTTATCTGCTGAGCTGAATGGTGCTGATCCATGCGTCATGTTTGTGAACGGGCGCTGTCAGTTGGGACTAGTCATCTCTTAGCTGCCACGGCTTATTTTTAATTATTTTAGTTTCGAATTGTTTTTTTTTCTTTTTGTCACGGACGCTTCTGACGTTTTGCATCGTTGCCTTTGCACTCGCACATTAGAAGGACCTTAAAATGCGCGAGCGCGACGGCAATACAATTGTGCGCGAGCGATGGATATAAGTAATGAGGGGTCATTGTACGAAATTCTTTCTGCTTTGTGACCGGACTTTACCCATTCTTAGTCTATGGTAGAACTATTGCTACTTAATTACTAGGCTTTAGATGTGTGATTGGATTGGATTGAGTATTCTAGCCATTTTCTAAAACCAAATACCCGTGCCTCACAAGTGTTCAAATATTATTGCTGTGTGTGGCACCGGCTTAACTATAACGCCGCGTATTTGACTACTTGTTAATGTCATTCAATTCCCCTACTCACTCACTCACTATTTACTCACTCACACGTACTGTAAATCTAAATAAAAAATCTAAATATTTTACTTCACATAAACCTACATGGGTACTTATGAAACGTCAGACGCTTGGTGCGTGGTTCCAATCGGTCATTTCCTATAGAAAAGAGCTGGCAAGAAACTCCACGTTACTCTTTGAAAAATGTAAAATGACTGTGAGAGTTATAGATGTTTGGATGTTAGCTTGCATGCTATCATGCATAAAAACATATTGAACAGGTGTTAAACCAGAATCTGTTCAATCTGTTTTTAAACCTGAAAAAAGTAGTTCCCCTATGGATGTGAGTGAAACTGGTAGGCAGCAACAAGTTTTAAATAAAATAAAAAAGCTTATTTCCAGAATAAGATATTAATAAAGATTCCAAACCTCCCAGATTTTTTCTTCCTAAAAATAAAATAGTAGGTACTTATTAACTAATTTAATTTAATTATTTAATTCAAGGAACAAGACTCGTACCCCCTTATTACAAAACAAGGTTTCTCTTCAGACCAAGGTTTAAAACATGGAGCCATTATTGAATTTCGAACTTTATTCCGACTATGGTAAAGTTCCTAAACACAAAACTGACAACTTAGTACCGAACTAAGTTTTCAGCTTTGTATAAAGAACGGTATTTCAATCACTGTTACGTTCTTATTACAACAACTGGCTCCATGGTTTAAGCCATGTCAAAATATAAATCTTGTTTTGTAATAAGGCGGATAGTGTTAGTAACAAAATACTTACAAACTATGTTAGTAAAACATTATTCATTAACACAGAAACAATTCGTGACATCACTGCTGCAAGGTGACAGGCCCCGCCGATACCTTGCAGCAGGGACTCACATACGCAGAATCTAGCCTACCATAAACAGGATGCTGTTGGTGCTGCCCCGCACCCCACTAACCAGGGATTCGCACCGCTTCCGCATCACAGTGTGGAAGCAGTCAACGCGAGCTTCAGCAAACATTCCTGATGTGCTGCAGTATCGAGGCAATCCCATCAGCACCCTGAATGCGTTATTGTATTGAACTCGAAGGGCGCCGTATGATTGACATAGGTACTTTTTTATTTATTTTCGGAATAAGTTCATTTCCTTTTGGTGAAAATTAAAAAGTATGAGATTTCTTTTTCCGTCATAAAAACATAATGTACTGCTGAAAATAGGTTCATTGGGTATACAAAGTCAAATATCCAAATAACTCCAGGCACACTTAAGAAATCGGAGCTGAATGAAATACATGTATTTCCGTCTGTGTGAAATGAAATCCAATTCCAAACGAAATAATAAATAAAGCAGAAACAAGGGAAAAACCTGGAATGAGAAAATCGTCGACACACTACTTGACTTGAAGAGCTTTTTGTTTATGAAGTAAGACAATATTACCGTGCTCTTGTAAATAAATGAATACAGTGAAAACGCATCTCTTTAGTTATAACTTCGTATCCTCATCATCATTTCAGCCTGAAGACGTCCACTGCTGGACATAGGCCTCCCCCAAAGGGGGGATTTGCCATAATCGCCACGCTTGGCAGGCGGGTTGGCGATCGAAGTATGGTGTTAAAATGCATAGAGAACGCTGCTGCCCATTCTCTAGTAATTAGTCCCTTAGTCGCCTTTTACGACACTCACGGGAAGAAATGGGTTGTTAATGCTATTCTTTACGTCCGGCACCACACGGTTCCTGTACCTTCGTATAATCAGTAAGATCTTCATTGTCGTTGATGCCCAAAACATAACAAGACATCAGTATTTTACAAAAAGTAATTACATTTTCATATGCAATCCACACACGTTACGATATACTTACAAACAATTGGACTTGCACAAGTATACATTAACGTGTGTGGGATGAATTAGCGCAAGTATCCGACCCATTCGGTGTCGCGTAGACTTGTGCAAGTCTCAACTTACGCAAGTTCATCGTAACGTGTATGGCTATCGTTAGACCAGCTTCAAACAACCGATGGAAATTATAGTTTAATATACTGTCCAAAGAAAAATAAGCTTATAGGCAAGGTCCTTAATTAATTAATTACTTACTTCCCTCAGCCGCGCTATTTTAAAGTTCACTCCAAACCTCTTTCAAGTGACCAAATACAATTTGAAATCGAACTCGTCTGTTTTAAAAGTGGATAACTTTAAAAACAACAGAGTTCGCTGATTGAACGGTGTCGAATTGAATCGCGGATTCAGGCCACGTCCTAACCGAAAGCGATCGCGATCGCCTAGATCGCCGAGCTCTATTCTATGTATGATGATATATACAGGATCATTGGTAAAACACTAACAATTTTTACTACGGGACCAAACCAGAAATCGCGAAAAAAAATCAGCTGTTGAACCTACATTTTGACGAGTTGCGAACATAAATGTAGGGAACAGCATTAGGGAATTTACTTGTAAAAGTGTCCTAAAAGATCTAGTTACAGAAATAAACCTTTAATTTCAATAAGTCGCGTTTGTACACGTATAATTTAGGTACCATAACCTGAAGCACCACATCCCACACACCACGCACACTAAACCACACCACACACATCTTCACACGCACTACACTACACTACACTACATACCTCATCACACAGCACAAAAAAACACTTGCCTCACTACAATCCACACATAACACCGCACTACGACTGTTGGGGTGTAATGCCCAACAGCGAAAATGTTATGTATGTTCTGTTATGTTATGTAAATGAGTAGACGAATGATTCCCTTGATGGATTTATTGCTACTGAATATAATTACACATAAATGCTATGTTGGAGAAATGCACATCTAAACAATATTGATGTGCATAAATGAGTGTGACGTACAAACTACCACAAGGTTCAATGTATACCGTAGCTCGTACAAGGACTACACACTACACCACACCATACACTATACACACTACATCATACACTATACACACCACATCATACACTATACACATCACACCATCCACTATACACAGCACACCACATCATATATACCCACATCGTATAATAATAAGCTAGTGTACCCCTCATCTCACAGTACACTATTTTTTGTGTCGCATAGTTAGTATAAGTATACGGAAATGATATGGAAGCGTGGAGTCTCCTAATACAGGCACTGTTTTGTATAAAAGAAGGCTCCAAACACGTTTAAGACGCCGACAACAGGTAAACCGCTGTCATTTTCAGATTGCATACAAAAGAAAGAGATGCGCGATGACACAACGTATGGCGTAAAAATGCAAATAAAATAGTATAAAATTAGATATTAACTAGTTAATAAAAATAAATCCATCACTGTATGCAGTTTGGCATTTGCAATTTTATGGTATACTTTTAATTATAATTATAACTGTTAACGAAGGGGTATACTGCCTTTAAAAATAATTAAGAGTAGTCTTTGAAGATTTTTTTGATGTAATAAATTATGTTTAATTATGTTTTGAGTTCCATCACCGTATGCAAAAAGAATTTATAAAATCATAGTGTTTTTGTTTTGGAAAAAATATTTACGGTTTAAGAGATACTTACACTGCTTTAAAAAAACACTTTTTTGACCATTTTCAGAAATCTCCGCCTTAAATGTATTGATTATGCCAATTGTGACAATAAACTATTTACATAATAAAATTAAATAAAACTATTTATACAAAATACTATTATTGTTTAAGTGTATTTTTGTACGTCATAATTCATACAAACGATCGCGCCAATCGCGTACTCACTAGAAGATAGCTTTCAGTTAGAACGCTTTTTTTTTTTTTTTGAGGGTGGGAAATTATCAAATAACTTCTCCCGCTCTGGGCGGAGCGGGAGGGCGTGTCAGACTTTTACTGACTAAAACCCACCCGTATTCCTTCATTTGCCTGTGTGCCAGGGCCACGATATCCCTTTCGGACAAACTCGCAACCCTGGCAGGCAATGGCCCTATCGGACCCCGTCAGTTGGTGCTGACATCTCTTTGAGGCGCGCGTGGAATACGACGCGCCGTCGACCCGGGCCTGGTCCTTATCGGACGGTGAGCTACCCATCGCTCACCGTCCGCAGGCCCGCGCCTACGGTGGCCGGAAATCGGCTTGCGACTCCCGACGCCCGGGGCGTCTCCTGCGGCGACTAGGGGCGCGAGGGCGCAAACCTTGCCTCTCCCTCACGCGTTCCGCCTCCTCCTTCGCTAGCATTACTAATTCGCAGAAGGAGGTGACGGCCTCCCATGCACTCTCGCTCCGAACCATGGCCTGAACCAGGGCCGGACGCGAGAGATCGTCGCCGCTGATCGCCTCCGTGAGGACACGGCGGTGCTCCGCCCAAGCAGGGCAGACCTCCACCGTATGCTCCACCGTGTCCTCCGGGCGATCCACACAGTGGTGACACCCGGGCGTTTCCTCCCGCTTTATCCTGAACAGGAACCTTCCGAAACAACCATGTCCGGTGAGGACCTGTGTCAGGCGTAAGGTGAGGACGCCGTGGCGCCTCTCTAGCCAGTCCTCAAAGAGGGGACTTATCGCCACAATTGTGGCGTGCCCAGCGCTGGGTTGCGACAATCGCATTCTCCACGCCGCCCGCCCAGTTAGGACGCTTGGTCGCACCTTGACACACCGTTAAAACAAATTGCTGTTTACTGACATTACAATACACCAAAGCGCGGCGTTGTTTTACACTATCGCTTCTTTACCAAAAAAAACGCTGCAATGAATAAAATAAAGCGGCTGTACTCTGTAAACAAAGCTTCAAGTAAATAAGTATGCGAAGCTGCAGAGTAAACAATTTGTAACAAACCAATGCATGCAGACTGCGATGCAACTCGCAGCCAATGCGCGCTTGTCCGTACTTATCCGGCCCCAGACCATGTTAATGTGGATAAGTAAAAAAAAATCAGTAACAAAATATTTTATTTCATAACTGGCTTCTGCCCGCGACTTCGCCCGCGTAGCGAGTGACTATGACGTTGGAAATTATGTTGAATTATATATAAACCATCCTCTTGAATCACTCTATCTATTAAAAAACCGGTCAAGAGCGAGATGGACTCGCGCACCGAGGGTTCCGTACGTATATTATAATGTTGATGCGATACGATTTCTGAAAAACTGTGCTAGTTAGACACATCGTTTGATTTTTCCTGTAATCTTCTATCACATAAAATAATTTCAGATTTTTATCTTAGCAAACTTCGGAGATAAAGGGGGGGGGGGGGGTGGGACTGTATTCTTTTTTAAATTTTCCATCAAAAGTCGGAAACTATGCTTTCTAAAAAAAAAAAACAAAATATGTTTGAGAATGTGCAAACAGCGTTCTTTCATATGATACCCCACATGCCCTAGTAGCCCTACTTCAAATTTTTAAGACCCCCTTTCAGTCCCTTTTGCAAAAAAGATATATTTTTTTTAATTTATTTCTTGTTTGCAAAATAGTTGGTCAAACGTCATCTATAATTATTCTACACTTCTAATTTCTAGTTGATAGCATTAGTAGTTCTTGAGATATCCAGGTGTGACAGACAGACAGACTTAGTCTCACCTTATGGGTTCCTTTTTCCCATTTTGTACGGAACCATAAAAAGCCACATCAAAATCCGTTGCGTAGTTTTAAAGATCTAAGCATACTCGTACATAGGGATAAACAGTAAGCGGGAAGCGACTTTGTTTTATACTATGTATTGATAAACCTACATGGGCACCTATGAAACGTCAGAAGCTAGGTGCACGGTTCCAATTGGTCGTTTCCTACGCAGAAGAGCTGGGAAGAAACTCCACGGTTACTCTTTTAAAAATAATTGGCTATCAAATGTTTTCAAATTACAGTGTTAATAGGTATGGGAGGATAAAGTACCAAGTACTTACCAAAATAGAAAAATGGTCTACGACTAAGATTTTTTAATGTTGGTTTATTTTATTGACATGGTGACACAGAATACCACGGCATAGCGATGCTTTCCCGATTTTGTAAGGAAACACACTTTGCTCTTTAGAGCCTAGAGCAACTTCTTATTGATTTTGAGGATTCCGTGGTCAACAAGGAACCCTTATAGTTTCGCCATGTCTGTCTGTTTGTGTGTCTGTCCCCGGGTTAGCTCAGGGACTCTTAGTACTAGAAAGCTGTCATTTAGCATGGGTATACACATTAATCACGTCGACAAAGTGGTAAATTAATACTTTTTAGGGTTCCGTACCTCAAAAGAAAAAAAACGGAACCCTTATAGGATCACTCGTGTGTCTGTCTGTCTGTCCGTCTGTCACAGACGATTTGCTCCGAATATGCTCGACCGATTAAGTTGAAATTTGGTAAACATATGGACTTCTGTGACCCAAACACGGACGTGTAACGTAAATAAATGAATTTTGAATATGGGGGTCACTTTTGGGGGGCAAATTAGAAAATTTAAAAAAAAAGTTTTTCTGACTGTACCGTGTGACATATTAAATGAAAGGACTTGTTTTAAGGATTTTACATATTTTTATTTACAATTTTATAATACATACTTTTGAAATCATTTAAGAAAATAGCCTAAAATTTTGATAAAAATACAGAAAATAGTTCTTTACTTATAGATTACAGGAAAACCTATAAGAAGTCTGAGATCTTACTTGCCGGGGTTGGTCCATGGATGGGTGACCATCTTTACATACCGAGACTCCTACGTGCCTCGGAAAGCACGTTAAGCCGTAGTTTCCGGCTGCCATTCGTGGATCTTTAACAGTCATTACGGGTCGTCAGTAGCCCGAAAATCTGACAACCAGTCTTACCGAGGGGTATCGTATTACCCAGTTACTGGGTTGTGGAGGTCAGATAGGCAGTCGCTCCATGTAAAATAAAAACTGGTTGTTCTGTATACAACGTGTTTTTTTTGATATCCCATAACTCTAGGGTATGATTGAGGCCATATCAAAGAATCAACTGGCTTATGAGTTATGTTCCAATCCTTCGTTATTTTTTTTTTTAATTTTTCATACAAAATAATTCGGCAAAGTCACGATTATTAATGTAAAACACCCTTACGTGAAATATGACAACGTCGACAAGGTATCTTTCCCTTCACTAGCTGCCGCCGGGAAGCCCCGATACCAACATACCTACATATTTTATTTTACTATTTATTTTACTACACTACTGCGAAGTTTGGCAACCTCGCAAAAGTAAAGATTCGTCATACTGGTGACAATTTTTGACCTAATTTAATTATGATTGATGATATCTCCGAAACGATGCATTTTTGGACCACCTATTCTAGGAGTTTTAGTATTATTTTTACCTACAGAATATAACCCTAGAGTTATGGGATATCAAAAAAAACAGGTTGTATAACCCATGATTGGACGTATTTAGCAGTGAATGTCTGTATACGCTCGCTAAGTCGGCACGCGATTGGTTGTGACGTAACCACGAGGTGCTGGACATCATTGTGAATAGCGACGCTCGTGCCATCTGAAGAAAGCTCAGCATGCCAACAACATTGGGTGCATTGATTGTGGAGCCGACAAGTCTGTCGTCGCCGTTGACCCAATGAACTGTCTAATTTTGACTCCGTGAGTGTAAAATAGATATAACAGAAACAAAGTGTGCATTACCGAGTAGTGTCACTCGTGCCAATCTCAGTAGTCAACGGTCTTCTCAAAGGACCGTCTCAGATCAATTGGGTGAACGGCTACCTCCGTTTATGAACGGAGGTAGCCGTTCATAAACGCTATGAGGTGTATGCAGAACAACCTCATATTCTTCGATCTACAACCAGCGTATCGTACAGTCCACTCCTCTAATCCACAGCAGCATGCGGTTAGACTGGAAGCCCCCAACATATGGGAGAAGGCTGGGAAGATTGGGAGATTGGGAGAACATGTTTTCCAACTACAATGTTAAGTTTGTTTTTGGGATAAATTCATCCCAACTCCGGAACCCTTCATTGTGTATGTGTGGTCCGACACGCACTTGGCCGGTTTTTTGTTAAGCTTTTGGCTGGCTTTTTGGAATTCTAAGTATGAACACGAAACTATAAACAAACACAACTGTATTCATTCAGGCTTAAAACTACATCAAATGTGCGCGTGTCATCTTGGAAAAAAACCGCTCAAGATCGAGTCGGAGTCACGCACCGAGGGTTCCGTACGTATAATGCGCGTACGTACGTACGATGTTGATGATTTCTGAAAAACTGTGCTATTTAGAGACATAGTTTTATTTTTCCTGTAATCTTTACATAAGCTTTTATCATATAGAATAATTTCAGATTTTGATCTCTGCAAACTTCGGTATTTTAACGGTATTTTTTTTACATTTTTCATCAAAAGACAGAAAGTATGCCGCCTAAAAAAAAAATGTTTGAGAATGTACAAACAGCGTTCTTTCATATGATAAGGGACATGCCCTAGTAGCTCCACTTTAAAATTTTAAGACCCCTTTTCAGTCCCTTTTGCAAAAATGGTATATTTTTTGTTTTAATTTTGTTGGGCAAACGTCATCTAAAACTGTTCTAAACTTCAAAGTGATAGCATTAGTAGTTCTTGAAATATTTAGGTGTGACAGACAGACAGTTAGTCCCACCATAAGGGTTCCTTTTCACCATTTTGGTACGGAACCCTAAAAAGGGCTCCACTTTAGCTTTCCAAATCATATAAACATTATTCACGACCCAATATAACTATTATGAGACCATGTCCCATCCTCGTCAACATATTCCAAGATATAAGCGAATCGCTTCTGAGTAGACCGTGTACGCACGCAGCGAATATTGAGTGGATTCCCATGTTCCCTATATCAGTGAATTATGAATATTTAAAAAGCCTTTTTTATTTTTATTTCAGTAAGCAGAGTCTTGTAAAGAGTGAAAGGAAATCGGGAAATGTATGAGCGACTAGTTGAATGGCTATTTAAAGGTGAAGCATTAAAGAATAGTACATTTTGATACAAAGGAGAATGTTTGTTTCAAGTTCCGTTTGAACATTCAAGGCGGAATTATCACCCGAGCTGTAGACGAGGTTGTTTTTGAGCCGAGAACTGCAATAACAAATGTCCACGTATATCAAACGACGTTTTTCAATACACTTTTGTAGAAATAAAATAAAATAACGATAATTATTTTTGTCATGAATTATTTTTTTTTTTTTTTTTTTTCCTTCTGGCTTCGCACGGTTTGTGCATTTAGCCAATGTCAAGTTTTAGTTCTTGTGTGTGTTCTTGTGTATTGATGAAATTAATTATAAATGCATGATGATGATATCCCCGCCCACTCCCCTTGAGTTTCAGTAAAGATGTGGCACTTTACTGAGTCCTCACGCGGACTTCTTGGGAGAACTTGAAGCGAAGTTGCACTGTTTTGTTTCATTTGCCTACACTAATGCACGTTCACAAACACTTAATGGTTAATAATCCACCATTATTACACATTAATATTCGGCTAAACACTAATATTGGAAAATTAAACAAACTGCTGAACATGACGCTTCACTTTCCCGTCAAGAAGTCCGTCATGAATTATTGGAAACTATGATTTAATTTTCTTTTTTTTCCGCGGTTTGCTTTCGCCAGGTTGAAGGAGAAGCAAAGGTATGAAGCCGATAAACAGCCTAATATTAAAAATAGAAAATTAAAGCCGTAAATACGCATCTTTGCCGAGATAAAAAAAAATCACCTCCTAGAGGACCGACTCTGGCACGAGACCGTGTGAATAGAGGCATTGAACCAAATGGACTAAGTATAGGCATAAGTTATATGTAGCAATTTTTATTCCCGCACACATGTTGGAAAATAAATAATCGCACGCGTGTGAAATACATTGCATTGTAAACCTAATCGTAGTGCGATATGGACCAGTTTTTGAGGAAGTGTATTGAAAAGAAAATTAATTTTATTTGTCACAGAAACACGTGCGTATGAAAACATAATTAACTCGAGTAGGTGAACAAAAAATAAACAAAACAGATCTACATAATAATCACGAGCACAAAAAACAAATAGTCGGCAGCTGCACGTCATGACTGTGACAAGAAGGCTTCCACTCAGCATGATGCTGAGCTATATAATCCACAGCACGCAGCGATACTTAGAGCGCATATCACCAATGACACTAAATGCGATCAGTACTTCCAACCCGCTTTCAAGCGCTGCATGTATCAATATTCTACAACAATTTTGACACTCTCAGCCATTGAACGCGGTTTAGATGTGCTGAACATGATTGGTCAAATTCTCCCTTAAAAGTTTGACCAGTGCGCCATGCCCCTGTGAGATACGAGGTCGTTGAGTTTTGGAAGATTTGTTAAATAAAAGTCGATGTTTGAAAATCAAAGCAAAGTAAAAATATACTAAGGCCTGCTTGCACCACAAATTACTAAATGCGTGTAACGCAAAAGTATTTAAAACATTCTATCTCTGTCATCTTTAAACGATGGTCAGAAAAAGAGCAATGTTTTAAATACGATGTTTAGCGCGTATTGCTTATAGTGATTTGTAGTGCAAACGGGCCCTAATCTTATGTTCTGTCAAAGTCAAAGTCAAATTATTTATTTCAATTAAGCACATAAAAGGCACTTATAAACGTAAAATTTACAAAAAAAAAATATTGATTCTAGTCGCCCCTTCCAAACTGTAGGTTCGTATGGAGTAGAATGGGCAAGAAACTCTACCGTTACTCTTATAAAATGTTATACAATAGTAAAACAATAGTAGTTCAAGCTGTTACGAGGAAAAAAAGAATATCAGGGATATCAGTCTCCCCAGCCAAACAGTGAAATAAATAAATAATATTTCGTGGTTTCATTTTCGATATAAATAAACAGGTAGTCCTTTGACCTACAAGGCAACACTCGCACGCTTTTAAAAGTTATTTATAATAAGAATAAGGGATCGATTTCTTTTTAAATAATAATCGATTAAAGTATCGAGTCGTCCACCCTACACTATGCTAGACGGTGACCTCATTCTTTTTCCGTGCGAGGCAACGAGCGCACGCGCTCCTACCTTCGATTGTTCGAATTTTAAAAAAAAACGGTAATTCCTTATATTCACGATGCCTAAAAGATCCTATGAAGAAAGAATTGATTATTATATGAAGAAGATGGAAAAATTACGTGATAAAAACCGTCACAAACGCCGTCGTCGAGAAGATTCATTCTCATGTTCGGACGACGATAACCAACAAGGTTAGTTACTATTAATCCCTGCTACTTCTACCGTACAAGTACTGATCAAAGTGACAGTCTTGATACTGGTAATTTGCCATAGATTCAAATCTGAACGCGGCAAATATTTTACCCGCCATAGATTCCAAGCGAACGAGGCGTTACAAATATATTGGTAAATTGGAAACAGATTCGAATTTAGAACTGTTACTTTTTAACGTACCTACCCACGGCTAGTTGAGTTACGTTTATTATTTTTTCCTGTAGGAAACGAAACGGCAGTGTGGGATTTATCACAACCGCCCATAGAAACTGAGCCGCAACCTGGTTATGAGCCTGAAGACACAATCGTTATACCTGACCCCGAAGGGCCTCGGCCTGACACTTTGCTGGAGCCTGTTTTGACTCAACAGGATGACTTGAAGTCCGCACCACCTCATCCTCCACCGGCACCGCCGGCGCTTCCTGAACCTCCTTTGGATCCAGAGATCCTGTCCGCTCTTGGCGAGGCAACTGATGAAGGACCTATATGGGGCCAGGAAATACATAACAACTTAACCCAATTATGGTTACCATTACTCAAAAAGGGAATGGTAAAAGAAATAAGAGACAAACTATTAAAACAGTACCTCATACCCAGTAATTGTACATTACTTCAAGCCCCAAAATTAAACATCGAGATCTCAGCCGCTGTTCCTGAAATGGTAAGGTTACGTGACAAAAAAGTTGAGACATCTCAACAACAATTGGGTGCAGGCATTACTGCTATTAGCAAGGCGATGACGTCGTTAATAACCAGTGACAACAAGATCGAAGCGATCAAAACACTAAGTGATGGCTGCCGCATTTTATGTGATTTACATAATTCCGAAACCCAGCTTCGGATCAAAATGATTACACCCGGGCTAGCGAAGCCTTTTCTCAATGTCATACAGGACAGCGAGCGAGATGAGACGTTGTTCGGTTCCACTTTACCGGATAAAATAAAGGCGTCTAAAACCATCAAAAAACAGGGTCTACAGATAAAGAAGACTGCGCCACTGCCAGTAAAATCTAATATTAATGCCCAGTCTCAAAACACGTCTGCGCGCCATCAGTTCCAGGGAAACTGGGCCGGACCTTCTCGTTACCCAATGAACAGGGGGGGGCGAGGGGGTCAGAGGAGATTCCCCACGTCAGCGCGTCGATCAGCAGCGGCGACGGCGACAGCGACGTCGCTAACCAAGGCGAACCCGAACCGGTCACGTGCCCCTGCACGCCAGTAACTCAGGTACATGCAGGTAGGGTACAACATTTCTATAATTGTTGGACCCACATTACTAATAATACCAGTATTCTTAATTGGATTATGAAGGGAATACCTATTCCGTTTATATGTGCGCCGTCTCAAATTTCTGTCCCTCGAATTACGTGGTCATTGAGTGAACAGCGTAACATGTCATTAGCTATCGAGAATTTAACTGAACTAGGTGCTATTTCACAGGTTGAGCCCAGTTCAGATCAGTTTATTTCTAGTACATTTTTAGCTCCCAAGTCCAACGGTGATAAAAGGTTTATTCTGAACTTAAAATCTTTAAATCGATTTATACCTAAAACACATTTTAAAATGGAGGATAGTAGAACTGCCTGTAAATTAGTACAATCAAACTGGTACATGGCGACAGTAGATATGAAGGAAGCATACCTACTTATTCCTGTTGCTAAGCAATTTCGTAAATACCTTCGATTCCATTATATAGCGCAAAACTCAAACGAAACAATAACTTACGAGCTTAACGCATTACCCTATGGGCTCGCCATAGCTCCTAGGTGTTTCACTAAGATTGTCAGAGAGGTCGTAAGTTTTTTCTCGGTCTCTTCTGCGGATCTTGGTTTTCCCAATGTGGCCTGCACAGGCTTGGTATCCTATGCTAATAGACCTATTAATTGGAGAAATTGTTGTCTTAAAACCGCACCCAAAATTACTATTGTCGCATTTCAGACAACAACACCCGCTCCACCAGACGCTTTCCCTGGGAGCAGCGCTGCTGTCAGGCTCGCGTTTTCCCGCCGCGGTACGCCGCCCGCCGCGCTGCGCTTGATGCTCGCCTCACTATCACAAAGCACACTAAAGCAATACAGCGTTTGTTACAAGTTGTGGTGGCAGTACTGTAAGGACAATACTTGTAATGTGTTCGAGAGTTCCATCCCTCATATAGTTACTTTTTTGACTGAGCAGTATGATAAAGGTGCTTCTTACGGCACGATTAACAGCCACCGTTCAGCCTTATCCTTGCTCATAGGAAACAATTTAGCTTCAGACGAGTGCGTCAAACGCCTCCTTAAAGGGATATTCAAACTGAGACCATCTTTACCTAAGTATTCAACTACTTGGGATCCTCAAATAGTACTGGACCATATTTCGGAATGGGTTCCGCATACTCAACTTAATTTAGAAAAATGTACTAAAAAAAATGGTTGTTTACTTAGTCTGTGCACTGCACACAGAGTACAAACTTTTTCCTTAATTAAAATAAGTAATATTATAATCAATTCAAACGGTATCGAAATTGTTATAACGGATATTATTAAAACCTCTGGGATAGGACGGGACCAGCCGGTTTTGTATTTACCTTATTTTCTAGAAAATCCTTATATTTGTCCAGCCACAACGCTAGTCGACTATATGTCTGCAACCAAGGCCTTGAGGCCTTCAGACACAGATCACCTCTTAATTACTGTGAAGCGTCCTTACAAGAACGCGACAGCACAGACTATAAGCAGGTGGATCAAACAGACGTTGTATGCGAGCGGCATTGACGTGTCAGTTTACAGCGCACACAGTACTCGCCATGCTGCCACGTCCACGGCGCACACAGTGCCCGCCATGCTGCCACGTCCACGGCGCACACAGCGCTCGCCATGCTGCCACGTCCACGGCGCGCGCGGCTGGGCTAAGTCTTGATGTCATTCGAAGAACTGCCGGCTGGACTGCGTCCTCCCAGGCCTTTGCTAAGTTTTATAATCGGCCTATTGTAGAAAAATCTAATTTTGCAAAATCCGTTTGTTTACACAATACCCATGAATAAGAATAATACAGAATTAGTTACGAATCAAGTGATTGTAATATAATTGTTTGTTGAATCATTTAATATAAGAAATTTATGATTTATGTTATCTCGTGTTTGAATTGTTATACTTACTCTTAACAAAGATGCATCAAACAAAAATGTAAAAATATCACATTCTCTGAACATCTACCTGTTTATTTATATCGAAAATGAAACCACGAAATATTATATATGATCAAACGAACTTCTTAAGTGAAGTTCGATCGATATAATATGAGTGGTTTCATTTGAAGATATAAATACCCAACCCACCCAAACCCTCAGTTTATTTTTACTATTTACACGAGAGGACTTGAATTCAAGTCGCAGCTCTAAAATAATGAGGTCACCGTCTAGCATAGTGTAGGGTGGACGACTCGATACTTTAATCGATTATTATTTAAAAAGAAATCGATTCCTTTTTCTTATTATAAATAACTTTTAAAAGCGTGCGAGTGTTGCCTTGTAGGTCAAAGGACTACCTGTTTATTTATATCGAAAATGAAACCACTCATATTATATCGATCGAACTTCACTTAAGAAGTTCGTTTGATCATATATAAATACTATAAAAAGTAAAAATCTTCAATATTTTATGAGGTCTATACTTTTCATGCCGACGTTACACACTACTATTTACGGCGTTTTGACTACGTAGTATTAATAATTAATATTAATAACTAATTCGGGCCGAGTTGATTCGGACCGAGCTGTCCCTGCCCTGACCCGTTAGTGTAGTAGCAATTTTTTTATTTTTATATAAAAAAAAGAGTAATACTTACTACAAACGAATTCGGAATTATTATCAAAAAGTTGCTTCAAAAACAAAAAACTCTGTGGAGCATGAAAACAAACATTTTACTATAACGAACCCGCGCCAAAATAGCCCAGCTCCAATAGTCTAGTGTCAATTTGATAACCTAAAAAACCGTTATTCACAACATACATTTTTAAATCTAAAAAAAAACCACACTGGTTGTCGCTCAACAATCAAAACTCAACCTTATTTTGTAGGTGGTAAGAGTGTTACAAAGTGCATATTTTTTATCTTTGAAACGACGGCGGGAGAGATTGCATTTTGTTCATACGGCGTTCATCTAGGGGTCGACGGGGCAGAGCTAAGAGTGGTAGGACGCAAGCCACGGGCGGATATCGGCTATTTCCTTTAAAAACGCAAAGGCTAGGTCGTGATAAACTGTAAGTGAATAGGTCTTTAGGTACCTACTTGAGAAGTTTGCGTATTTATATATTAGTTTGTGTATTTATCTCAATAAAATAAAAAATGTTATATTTCATCATCATCATTTCAGCCGAAAGACGTCCACTGCTGGACATAGGCCTCCCCTAAAGGGGGGGTTTGCCATAATCGCCACGCTTGGCAGGCGGGTTGGCGATCGCAGTATGGTGTTAAAATGCATAGAGAACGCTGCTGCCCATTCTTTAGTAAGTCCTTTAGTCGCCTTTTACGACACCCGCGGGAAGAAATAGGATGGTGCTATTCTTTACGTCCGGCACCAGACGGACAATGTTATATTTACATAATGTTAATAATCTATTTAAAAATTGTTTATTGCTAATTGTTTCCTAATTATATTTTTAACGACTTCCAAAAAGGAGGAGGTTATAATGTTCGTCTGTATGTTTTTTTTAAAGAATTAATTTTATTATAACTTTTGCTGTGCCCTACAGGTTCCGTAATTGTACCTTAGCTTTAAGCCATTATAATATAACACCTTTAAACATTGTGGAATGCAAATAAATATAATATGACTTTGTCTCTGTCACCTCTACCCTAGACTTAGGTCAAGAGCAAACCCACCCTAAAAAAAAAAAATATGAATATGAATATTTTATGATTTTGACTTTTGTAATGTGCGTCTTGTTTGAATGTAGAATAAACAATCTCTTTTTTTTCTTTTCCACCATAACATTTCACCTCGCTGCAAGTCTCTACCTTCAAACCTCCAACCCCTTACCCACTCCACCGAAGCACGTGGGATCATATGAATACGAAAAGAGGCCCTTCATTCAGCCGCCAAGAAGAGCCTCGTTACGCATCTCCGGCTCAAATGGAAACTATTATCGTGCTACTGCGCGCTAGATCCCGCAGGAGACTTCAAAAGGACTGGTATTATGAGAGCTGGTATTATGGTGAAACTGTAGTTCTCTTTGGAGACTAATTATAAGCAGAAGTGTACTAATGAGAAGGGTTATTATCAGCTGTGAGGATTGATCAAGAGATGTTGAGCTGCACTTGTCAAGATTTGAGAGACTGTTATCCTCACATCAGCCAGCCTATGCGAAAATGCGTTCTCGCCACGGCTATTTGAGCTGTTAAGGCGCGGTAACGGCCGCGTCTCACTTGAGCGACGATAACTCGAAAGATACTCAAGCGAGCTGGCTAAAAGATGTGTTGTTAGAATCTTTATGAAATAGGCTAACACATTATGTGCATATCGAGGTTGATACGTGAATTGATGAGCAACTTAAACAAAACAGCTACAAAACGGTATGTCAAGACAACAATTCAGTCAAAATCCGAAACTGAAATAATAAATCTGACCCAGGACATCAATAGTTGATTACAACCCTAGACAGATAATGAACTGAACAAATTAATGAACAAATTAATAATTTCTATACAGTGACATTTAATTATTATTATCTATACAATGACATGAATATTTACTTGTAAAGTATTATATTATTTTAATTATTGTGAATGTGAAGACTATGTGGGTTATTGCATAATATTTTTTTTGCCTTTTCTTTGATTCTCAGTTAGTGTTAATCATGGTCTGGTGGCAGTTTGAGTCATATAAGCGGCCTACCCAAATGTCCTTTTTTTGGTATTGATCGTCGCATCGTTGAGCTCCTTATGTTCTGAGTAGAGCTGCACGATTACTGACAAATGCGTGCACTGACTGGTCAGGTCCACTCAATCTGTGTGGTTCTTTCCTCAAAAGACCATTTCAGACACCAATCTGCATGGCCTTTACATGATCTGACCAAGATTATGTCTGGACTTTAAAAGAGACTGTGACCTCTGAGTTTGTTTCGGCCTTTCTTCTCAGAGTAGTCAGATAGGAAACGCCGACCTCATCTAGTTTTTAAAATATGATTGAAGTGTAAAAGTGTTTGTACAAACCTACTTACAGAAATAAAAATCATTTATCATTTAATGAAAGAAGAAAATACAGACGTGCTAAAAAGTTCTCATTTCTACGTTGTCTTTTCCAGTATGTAAATCCACTATTCATAACTTTTGAAAAATGTAGCTTTCAAGGCAACATTTTCTTTAAAAAGCTGTTCGCTATAATTGAAAAACACAACAAAGAAATTTCACTCAAAGCTAAATTTCAATTCACACTTAAACAGAACTACTCAGTCGGAATGCAAGTGGTTTTCCAAAAGGTGAATACAAAGAAAATGTAACACATTCACGTATTTGCCTCAATGAGCACACGTAAATATGGCGCTGAATATTTTTAACAAACGGGGATTGAAATGTACGGGAATATGAATTCATATCGTACTCATACGCAATGCAAAAGGGTTAAGTACATTTGTTTATCGTATTAAAAAACGACTGATGGTGAATATAAAAAACTTTTAGTAAAAAAAAAAAACGACTTCCAAAAAAACAGTACAAAGCGAAAAATAACTTTAATTTCGGAAGTCGGTGTCTTTGGATCTGTTTATTAAAAAAAGTTTTTTATTTTCCACTTTTTAGTGGGTCAGTTTTTAATTTATCTAAGTTACAATAGCCTAAAGTCAACTGCTCATCACCTTTTACAAAATATTGCTTTTCCCGATTCCGGGACGTTAATTGTTGAGGAGTTCTCCTGGTAAGAACCAGGAGAACTGCCACTCACCATATGCATTGTGACGAGCATAAATTGCTTAGCAACCATATTAAAGTACCTAATCGAATCGCAACCAGTTAAATACTTATTATTATTTATTTATTTATTTTATTTATTTATTTACACTTACATTTGTTTTTACAGATACCCAATGCAACAATGTAGTCATAATTTCCACACTCAGAGCCGTCACCCAAAAACCAATCAGACACCACCACCAACAAAACCTATTATGACTGACAAGGGGTTATTATGTTGTTCCGGTGGCCATCTGTGGTCTCCATCATCAGTTCCACTTTACCAAATGGTGATTTTCGGGAGCAAATGCACGAGTCACTATAAAAAAATACCCAAATCGCTATAGGTTTTTTGCCTATAAAATTCGAGGCTTTCCCTCGATTTCCATGAGATCCTCTCATCAGATTCTGATTTGGTGGCAATGGGACCAGCTCTTGAGCATACCCTTTCAAACAAAAAAATAATTTTCAAAATTGGTCTCTAATTGACGCAGATATCGGTGAACAAACATAAAAAAAAAACGTACAGCCGAACATATATAACCTCCTCCTTTTTGGAAGTCGGTTAAAAATGATATCGCTCTGGATACATAAAAGACTCGTTAAAAAATTATAGCAAACCAACATAAGTGCCGGCATTTTTGTTGCTACTAAGTTACATTGAAATGTGAAAAGGAATATCAGGTAAAAATCATTTCCATTTCATTATGGATCATCATCATTCCAGCCGAAAGACGTCCACTGCTGGAGATAGGTCTCCCCCAAAAGGGGGGGGGGGGTTGCCATAATCGCCACGCCTGGCAGGCGGGTTGGCGATCGCAGTATGGTGTTAAAATGCATAGAGAACGCTGCTGCCCATTCTCTAGTAAGTCCCTTAGTCGCCTTTTACGACACCCACGGGTAGAAATAGGGAAGTGCTATTCTTAACGTCCGGCACCACACAGAACTTACATTATGGATACTCAAATGTTTTAATAACGAAAAATCCTTCAAAAATAATTAAAACGAGTTAGTATAAATTTTACGTCTACCAAAGCATCTCAAAGGACAACAAAAGGTACTTACTTCAAAGCTTAGAGCCCCAATATTTCGCAAAGTATGTATTTAGGTCAAAATCAATAGTTAAGGCGCTGACAAGAGGCAAATGATAAAAGTAGGCTTGTCTTAAACAAAATATTGCCAAATCTGTATAGTTTGTGGTAGCAGAAAAAAAAATATATGTTATTCTTGAACATATTTCTCAGAACTTGGTTGTTACCAAAACACGTTTAGAAAAAAGATCTCGATACCAATTAACGGTAAACTAACCCTTTACTTTGAGTTTTAATCCAAAATATCTGTGTTAAATATTAACGTACGGTTGGTATTTAATTAATAACAAGAACGTCTTATTTGTGCGCAGAACTTGGTTGTTTTTTTTATTTTCGATTACAACTCATTTTTGAGTAAATAAATAATTGATTCATACTTATTTTGCAATAAATTACAAGCGTTGTGTCATCGCGCTCCTCTTTCTTTTGTATACAATCTGACAGTGACAGCGGTTTACCTGTTGTCAGCGTCTTAAAATACGATTTAACGAAACGGGAGAGCAGTGGTGGCCCAGTAGAAACGACCGCCACTTACGAGTTGGGTCATAGGTTGAAACCCAGGCAGGCACTTCACCTTGTGTAATTATCTCCTCACCACTGCTCTCAAAATGGTAAAGGAAAACATCGTGAGGAAACCGGCATGTCCTAGAACCAACAATTCGAAGACATGTGACATCCACCAACCCGCACTGGGCCCACGTGGTGGATTATGGCCCACTCTCACAGAGAGGAGGCCTGTGTCCTATATATTTATATGTTAGAATATATGATTATGGCGATCTAATTATAATTGAAAAAAAAAATTGATAAAAAATGTATTTAAATTATTATGGAATTATAAAAAAGTGTATAGATTATTATTTGAATGAGTAAAATTGAATAAGTAAATAAGTAATAGTAAAAAGTGTATTATAAGTAGAAAGTATAAGTAAGTAGTTTAATAAGTAGATTTGAATAAGTAAATTATTGAAATTATTCATGTAAAATCGTGACAATAGCATAGGTAGTTATTTTATTTTTTTCATGTTAATATAATAACCCTCAAATTTGCGATGCCTCAAAAAGGCCGCTAAGTTGTAAGTACCTATATTATAAAATAACACCAAGAATGTACACTTAGTTTGCAAATAAATCTTTGACTTTGACTATCTGTAGGAACATTATAGCCTGATTATGCTTATGCTAACGAAGAAAGGAACGCTCATCAGTGAAGTCGCACCATTTCCGTACCGTCCATTCTCTTGAATAAAACGTTTAAAGTTGGGAATAACAAACACATTGCCAATAATCCCAACTTGGCCTGTAATGAGATTCCAGTCAGGATTCAAGCACCATTAGGTCCCTTAATTGACTCTTAGGGTAATGGCGGCTTGCACCTGCCCGCAATTTAATACTGCCAGAGGAAAAAATAACAAAATTTTACATTCATCATAAAAAATTACGTAATGAAGTTTTTGTTCCATTTATGTGGCTATTGGGAAAGTTGGAATTAAATTTTAAGGAGTTGGTTTAATGTCTTTTGCTTTTTGCCTCATGTGGCTTAGAATAGTCAACTTAGAAGTCTCAAGCTTCAAGGTCGAATATTTATGTGGGAATAGGGGCTGAGGTCAGAGGAAAAGAACGTAAAATGTCACGAAACTGGTTTATTGTAAAAATAAGCTTATATTAAACATAAAATAACACTATAGGTAAAAATTCCGTCCCTACATCTTTCAGTCAGGCGTTCAAAAGCCACTGTCATTCTTCCTTATAAAATGCGAGTATCTTCCACGTCATCCCAAGCAAACGTATTTAGCATACGTCATCTGCCTTACTTTTTTTTTTTTTTTTTCCTTCTGGCTTCGCACGGTTTGTGCATTTAGCCAATGTCAAGTTTTAGTTTTTGTTTAAAATATTGATGAAATGAATTATAAATGCATGATGATGATATCCCCGCCCACTCCCCTTGAGTTTCAGTAAAGATGTGGCACTTTACTGAGTCCTCACGCGGACTTCTTGAGAGAACTTGAAGCGAAGTTGCACTGTTTTGTTTCATTTGCCTACACTAATGCACGTTCACAAACACTTAATGGTTAATAATCCACCATTATTACACATTAATATTCGGCTAAACACTAATTTTGGAAAATTAAACAAACTGCTGAACATGACGCTTCACTTTCCCGCCAAGAAGTCCTCCTGCCTTACTTATATCTTAGCATTCAATTGCATTCGTCAACGTTCCATTCCTACATTTATATCTATAGTTCGATTTTGAATCCCAGAGAGTAGTTTGACATTTCAAATGATTGTTGTTTGTTTTTTTTTTCAATTTGGAGTTTGACATTTGCACCTGTTAAATTAATATCTGGGATTCAAAAACGAACTATAGAAGCTAATATTTTTTTCATCCCATCGATTTGAAAAGAGCCGCCGCAGTGTTCCTCGATATGTGCGAGCAAAATGGGTCATACTTAATAACAGTAACGAAATAACTTTTGAATTTGGAACACTATTTAATTAAAAAGTTTAAACGCAATTCGATTTGATAAAGTCCTGGCCGGTAATAAAAAAGCGTGCCTGTTGACACGGCATTGATTAAACAAATTAAAAAAAAAAAAAAAAACGCGGGGACTTCTTGTTTTTTTATTAAGTACTTTTTTCTCATAGAGCGGGATGAAAAGCAGAATGTGCCACATGGTTCCAAAATTATTTAACCTCGAGCGAAGTACTTTGAATCCCTCGCTACGCTTAGGATTCCTTCGCTTCGCTCTGGATTCAAACAATCGCTCTCGCCCTCAATATATTATTTTCGTCCCTTATGACCCAATCTACTATTGTCAGCTATTGGGTTACCTACTCTTACCACACCAGCTCGATATAATTCGTCAAAGTGGTCCAGAAATAAGTAATTTCCTTTACGATTGGTCTTTTGAAGACCGCCTGACTCTTACCTACACAATAATTTGAGGATTTCCTCTCATTATTTTTTTCAATGGTTGGCGAAAATGCGTAAATGACCATCATGGCGTTCAATTATTTTGGACAATGGATTGACATTTATTTCTGAACACAATTTTAACTGAGAGACAAGGAAAAAATGGAAAATGTCTCATTGGTAACAAGAATTATGCATTCGAATGATGACACATGCACAATGGCAGAATTACTTGATAAATATTTTTATTAAGAAAATCGGTCATTTTGATAATTTTAAAAGAGAAAAGTCTATCACATTATTTAACTAAAAAGTTAAGGTTAAAATGAGCAACGGTTTTATTCCAAAACTAAGTACTTCAATTGTGCCTACGAGGCAGGACATAATGGATCTGTATTTTACCTAACATCTGTCTGTTTATCCTATCCTATTAACAATAAAAATATTTGATTTGATTTGTGAAAACCATCTTCAAGCTGATTTTTTACATAATTTCATACACTTTTACATTTTCAAGTGAGACATGATTATTCATACATAAGTCATACGTCACAAATCATTTATTTAAAACAAAACTGAAATATACTCAATACTCAAATCCTTCTTGCATTCCACAATGTATATGCCAATGTGGTAAAAATTAAGTTAGAGAACAATCAAAGTCAAAGTCAAATTGTTTATTTTAAATAGACACTTAAAAGGCACTTTTGAACGTCAATATTTACAAAAAAATAGAATTGATTCTAATCGCCCCTTCCAAAAGCTAGTTTCGTATGGAGAAGAATGGGCAAGAAACTCCACCGTTACTCTTTTAAAATCTTGTACAATATTTTTTATAGGTACATTAATTATATAATTCTAAGTGAAGACGATGCACCTAGAATAAAATTACTATACCACAGTAGGTAATTAAAAGAGTGAAGAATGAATGAATGATAAATTAATTATGTGGTAGATACATCACATGGTGCTCACAAATTAACAAAAATTGTAAAAAAAATAATCGTGGATGTCGGGCACAGCAAAAGAAAGATAGTTAGGTGGAGACGAGAACTCACAGTTTATCTTATAATCTAAGTTATTCAAAAAAATATTTAGGTGTTATGTATTTTACATGTGTTTTAGGGATAAATCATTTAAATATTCGGTTACACTGTAATAACATTTACTTAATAATCGTTTTTTTAGTTTGTTCACGAATAAATTGAGTTTTTTTCATATGACTGCAGTGTGAGACAGCTGTGGCTTTAATACTTTTATGCCTAATAATATATTGCCATACTGTTTCAACTTATCCTAAAGTGCCGCCATTCGTTTCAGAGTTGTGTGAAAATAATTACACCATTATCTTCATATTTCGAGTTAAAATTTTACTTTTTTAATGGACCATAAAACTTCTATACTGTAAAAATGTAAGAAAGATCAGCTTAAGAATAAATAAACCGAAAGAAACAAATCGTTTTTGAGACCAATTTGTTACTTTCAGGTCTGCAAAGTGCTAGGTAGTCTTTCAAATAGGAATTTTCAGTAGCATCTCAGAGTTTTTTTTTTGTGCCCGTTTTATAGCAATAGGCTCACCCCCTATTACATGGGACAACTTAACTTACAAAATGTGGGTGTACCTACGTAACACCTCTGCTTACCACTTACAACAACTTTAAAACAGCCGTAAATTTATCTATCTAAATATAAAATAAAGTCTATTTTCGTGTCTGTGTGACCGTTGTTTAGTTCTTCTAAACTATCTTCCAAAGGTAAACTACGAGGAACCCGAAAAAGTACTTCAGTAAAAGATAAGATAAACACACAGAATTAAACTTAATCCCCCTTATTACAAAACAAGATTTATCTTCAGACCCAGGTTTAAAACATGAAGCCATTATTGAATTTCGAACTTTTTTCCGACTATGGTAAAGTTCCTAAACACAAAACTGACAACTTAGTACCGAACTAAGTTTTCAGTTTTGTATAAATAACGGTAATTCAATCATTGTTAAGTTCTTATTACAAAAACTGGCTCCATGGTTTAAGCCATGTCAAAATATAAATCACGTTTTGTAATAAAGCGGAATATGAACATACCATCACGCTCACACACACACATTAAATTACACAACACACCTCTCACATTCTACACACTCACACCTGCTCACTAAGTCTCACACTACCTTAGCTAAATATTAAGAAAACATTTTTTTTTTTGGTATTTTGCATGCTCTCATCCTTAAATTTTCCTTTTTTTTATTTTGCTAATTTGAGAGTAAATCTATTATGTATTTTTTGGCATAACAATTAGTGTAATGGAATGGGAGAAGGCGCTCACTCCTGATAAACAGGTTTTTAACCTAGTTTGGGTTGCAGAGGCTTCGTATGATTCTGTAACCTCATATTATTATTAATATTCTTAGTTTAGGCACCAGTCTCCCATAAATTAACATTGTCCTACATCATAATATATTTTTCCCCATTTTTAAGTTATAGTTAATAAGTGTTATTTGTGGAAGAAAAATAAACATTTTATTATTTATTTTATTTATTTGTATTCTGTCAATATAGAATATTATTATTATTATAAACTTAGCGATGGATTTTGAAATGGTCTTCACCATAATTTAGAGAAATTTATTTTGAAGGTTTATGTGCACATTAATATATTATACGGAAATACCATTATATTTATATAAGATTAAGATACACGACGGCTCGGTTGGCGCAGTGGTTAAGCGATTGACTTCTGTGCTGCGTTTCGCGGGTTCGATTCCCGCACGGAACAAATATTTGTATGACCTGCAAGTAGTTGTTCCTGGTCTGGCTATTTGTGTATTATATGTGAGTTTAAATGTTTGTAAACGCACCCATAATACAGGAGTAATTCCTAGTGTGGAGCAGCGTTTAAAAAAAAAAAATATACAAAACTTTGATGTGAGAGGCGTGTCGCTTATTTTAAAATAATTGCTTATTTTTATTTTATTTTATTTGGGAAAATAAACGGTTACACATTACAATGTTATGGTATAGAACTTAAAACTAAGTTATGAGTATAAATGTATAACCAACAACATTTTCCACATAATATAAAAAAAGTTAAACAAACACGAACGGCGTGCGATATAAATTACCCACAATGGTTAAAATTAAATATAAAAAGTAAAACTAAATTGAAACATATACAGGAATAAATAATAATAATATAAAAAAGATATAATATAGTATTTAAAATAGAAATTATGACTTTAGAATTGTTGTGTACTTAATTCTGCTATGATTTTAAGCGCAATACTTCTAAATTTTCCAGTTGAAAAGGTGCTTAAACACATGAATAGTGATTGTTAGCAAAGATAAGCACTAAACTCAGATAGGATCAATACAATACAGAAACCAATCACATTTCATTTGTTTACTCAACTCGTAAACTTGGTTTATTTCTATTTAAGCTGTAAACGATACACCGATTGAGGAGAACTGTTAGATCAATTTCTTAGACTTGTGTGAAGTTTGCAGTTTATAGTGATTGTTCGAGACGGTACCACGATGAAATGTTTTATTGCTAACGAATAGTTTTACAGATCTCCTTTTAGTTTTAAATCTACTTTGTATTTTATATGGTTTCCGTTCGGGTGTAGCCCCTTTCTGGATAAGGCTGTTGTGAGATGCAACTAAGAGGTTTTAGAAAAAAAAATATAAATTGTTTATTGTGCACAAACAAGACGCCCATAAAAAAAATTAAGTATAAAAGAAAAATATATGTTTTTTTTTTATTATTAAAAATAATAGATACATAATATACATTAAACTTATATACAATAAAGAAACGATATTTTATCAAATCCTACAAACCGTGTGACGCAGGGGCGGGTCGCTACCGCTAGTGTCGTTTAAAATAAATGTAGTTGTAATTATTCAACGCAAAACATTTCAGAACGGGGAGCTTTTGATCAGAAGTGCCTATCCATTTTCTGCCTAATAATACCTTGCTAATTATGCCTTTTTGGCATAATTATGATAACCGTTACACAAAATCAAAATATTTTATTTCACATAAACCCACACGAGCACTTATAAAACGTCAGATGCTAGGCTCACGGTTCCAATTATTTATTATTATTTATTTAAATTAATTAATTTAATTTATTCTAATTGGTCGTTTCCTATGGAGAAGAGCCGGCAAGAAACTCCACGGCTACTCTTTTAAAAATAATTGGCTTTTACAATGTTTTCAAATTACGGTGTTACACATGTAGCGGCATCAACATCGCCACATACGAACAACGCGTCACACTGACGTCACGCGAATCCTGCATCGCGCAATCAGAGTTTACTACGCAACTAGCATATATACAACGTCCCGACATCAACCGTCGGGCAGTTGCCCACCAGACACGACACCCGTCTGGTCGGAGGATCCTCCCTTTTCTATGGTGGATGAGTGAACTTTACACCCTGTTCCTCATGCCACTAAACTGGTGACCCCGAGTATGAACGTCAGCGCAGCCTTCGTGCAACTTCTTCAGCGTGACGTCATCATCATCATCATCATCACTTCCTCAAGCTTTCGAGCGGCGAGTCACACAGCCAGCCAGCACCCACGGCTTCAACGGGTATCCTGACCACCAGCATGCAGCGGACGCGCATTCCTGGTCATCACCCACAGCCTCATCAGCAACCTTGGCACAGCACACTGCACTTTCGGCCGGTCCACAAGCAGAGAACATGCCTCTCCTGGTCGACGCCAGCAGCCAGCCACAACCCGGCGCTGTACTACATCCGACGCACTGGAGCATACCGCAGCGCCACCCCGACACACTGGGGAATCACCGCAGACAGTTCCGACTCACCGAGAACTATGCGGCACCAGGTTCCGACTCACTGGAACCCTCAACTGGCACTGGCAAGTATCGCAAGATACACGACTCAGCCCACTATCGACCTCCGGTCTCCGGAGGGGAGTGATGTAGCGGCATCAACATCGCCACATACGAACAACGCGTCACACTGACGTCACGCGAATCCTGCATCGCGCAATCAGAATTTACTACGCAACTAGCATATATACAACGTCCCGACATCAACCGTCGGGCAGTTGCCCACCAGACACGACACCCGTCTGGTCGGAGGATCCTCCCTTTTCTATGGTGGATGAGTGAACTTTACACCCTGTTCCTCATGCCACTAAACACAGTTATGGGAGGACGGTTTAGGCCCGTCAATAAGTACCAGGTACTTAACAAGATAGAAAATAGTCTACAAATCTAGTCTATTAAGCACACAATGTTCTCACATTCACAAAATATTAAAAAAAAACCGGCTAATTACGTGTCGGACCACGCACAATGAAGGGTTTTCCGTAGTTAGGATGAATTCATCCCAAAAACATACTTAATATTGTAGTTGAAAAACATGCTCTAACATACATCTATATACGTTACGGTCAATTCTTCAACTGCAAATTTAAGTTGGTCGACGATTACTCGTTAACTTTTAAACCCTACTTAGCTGTGATAGTTTTCCTTTTAATTTCATTATATTTACTACTGCCATGATTTTTTTCACATATCCAAAACCAACCATTTAACTGGCAGGGGGACACTTGACTCTAACAAAAAATAGCACTTTAAAGCTTAATATTACGCAAACAGATCTCAGAATTGAAAAATGTTTTTCACAGACCCACAATATTTTTAAACGGCCTATCCAACGATACCCCACACCATGTATTAGATGAGAAAAAAAATATCATCCCCGGTTTACGTGCAAGGGAGGTACCCTAAAAAAAATATTTTTCATGGTTTTATTTCACGACTTTTTCGGCGTGATTAATATGTACACCCATGCCAAATTACAGCTTTCTAGGACTTAGCGTCTCTGAGCTAAGCCGGGGAAAGAAGGACGGACGGACAGGCAGACAGACAGACAGACAGACGGACATGGCGAAACTATAAGGGTTCCTTGTTTACTACGGAACCCTAAAAATTAGCAGTTCTCTACATTTTGACGAGATAAGAGAACATAAATGTAGGGAACAGCAGATTTTTTTTTCGCGATTTCAGGTTTGGTCCCATAGTAAAAGTTGTTCATAATGATGAGTACAATGACCCCTTAAGACGTTCTGCGTTAATCCTGGGATATGTTGTATAATATTATTGAACTTAATTTCAGTACTTAGGTTAGCCACTTTGGTCTTGTGTGATACTTAGGGCCTATGCACACCACGTTTTTTAAACGCACCGTCGACGAGCGTTTGTAGCGATACAGACGCGATACGCAAGCAAGTCAGTCTATACTGTAGGATAAAAGCACGCCGTCGACGCACGTTTCTAAAAAGCGCGTCAACGGCGCGTTTAAAAAACGTGGTGTGCACAGGCCCTTAGGTACTTCATCATTAAAGTACATTATCAGCTTACCAAACAACGTCAATGTAAAGTCTTAACTTAATACACAAAACAGCTAATCCGCTGAAGCGGTGGTTAACCTAATAAGTTAAATGAACTGACTCTCGTTTTGAAGCGCTTCGTAAAATCGCTGTAAGCGCTGTAAAGGTTACACACGAGCGAATGAGTTGTGAAACCTTTTTAACTTTGAACCTTCTTTATTATCGTTACAAGATGTCAATGCCGTTGAGAATTTTAAAATTAATAAATGTATTACAATCTTAGAATAAGGAAAAGCAATTACAATAGATATACATAAGTTGTGTTCCTTGTTACGAAGGAAACCAATTCTGAAAATGACTGATATTTTTGTTGCATCTCTTTCACAACCTACCTCGGCGATACTATGCTTGGATAGCTAGAGGATGTCCTTTAATCACATACCCCCTTATTACAAAACAAGGTTTATCTTCAGACCCAGATTTAAAACCTGGAGCCATTATTGAATTTTGACCTTTATCCCGACTGTGGTACAGTTCCTAAACACAAAACTGACAACTTAGTACCGAACTAAGTTTTCAGTTTTGTATAAAGAACGGTATTTCAATCACAGTTGCGTTCTTATTACAAAAACTGGCTCCATGGTTTAAGCCATGTCAAAATATAAACCTTGTTTTGTAATAAGATGGATTAGGTTCGAACGGGGGGAAGGGTTAATGGGATAATGTGACAATCACATATGATTTTTTTCGCGTGACGTAAATTTGAATTTATTGTATACCAACTAAATTCTCAATTTTATTAATATTTATGGTTTTTCAGAATCTAATTTTATGATGACGTTTTATTAAAACATTCTAAAAATATCAGATTTTTTCAATAATAAAAAAATACACGTGATGCTACGAGGGGGGAGGGGTAGCCCTAAAACTCATGACGTATCACCAAGGGGGTGGGGGGAAGTATAAAACTGGCCTAAAAAATCTCATGTGATTAAAGGTATAATGTAATAAACGTTTCTTATTATTAACAAACGTTTTCTTGTAAAGGGTCATCCCTTGACTATACCCTAGTAACGAAAAAATTAAAGCTGAACAAAGGTGAGATTTGACAATTAGACAAATCATTGCTGCTATTCACAAATAGCAGCAATGATTTGTCATGTAGCAATAGAATTAGCACCCTAATTGCGTAAACCAATTTCAATCACAATCGGAGAGTCTTTATATTAAGGATAATGCTAATCTATTCCTTCATAGGTTTCAGGTAGGTTTTTTTAAAGTTCGTCTACTCAACAACGTAAATAACTGTCAAAATGAAACCCATTGCCATCAATTGTCATTTAAAGTGTGTTACGCAAAAACCCCTCAGGCACAATTATAAACAGTAGTATTATATACTAACCAAATAATACAATAAACTACATCAAAACGATGACTACGTATTAAGTATTATACCTACTACGTATTATATATGTTATGCATTATATTCAAATCAGGTAATTGAATTGATAATGGTATAATTTAATTGATTTTTTAATTCTACAATTTGTAATGACGTATATTACTACAATGTGATATTATTTATTTATTTGAATTGATTGAGTTTTAAATGTTAGCCAAATACTTATAACCTATTATTTTATTATGACGCACGTACAAATTTATTTCCATTTACTTAATGATTTTAAAGCATGCTACTTTCATATTGTGTATTATTGTGAAAATTGTTGTGCCCGACAGGGTCCATGTGAACTATATAATTATTTTAAGATCTTGTACACACATGTGATAAGCAATAAAGATTTGAATTTGAATTTGAATACGTCTACGAATTTCGTAGCCTATCAACGTGCTACGAAAACGTTACTAAACCGGTATGAAAACCACATATCCGTAGCGGTAGCCCACAACTAAATTTATTACCCTAATTCGCCTTAATTAACTTTCCTTAACAGCCAATTTAACTTTTAAACTCCACGTTGTATAACTTCAAGCTCGGTGTATCACTCATAACTAATTTACATTGGTGGAACGTTACCCATTTGACAGGGGCTAAGAACGGCTATTTGTCATCAAATGCTGTGTGCTCAGAATATTACATGCTGTTTATTATTTTACTTTAATACTCAATTATGAATTTTTTTAGCTGGTAAAGGGAGTGAAGCCTTTTTAACCGACTTCCAAAAAGGAGGAGGTTATATGTTCGGCTGTATATTTGTTTTTTTTTATGTTTGTTCACAGATTTGTCCGTCTATTATGGACCGATTTTGAAAATATTTTTTTTGTTTGAAAGGGTATACTCCCGAGGTAGTCCTATTGCCACCAAATCAGAATCTGATAAGGGGATCTCTTGGAAATCGAGGGAAACCCTCAAATTTTATAGGCAAATCTATAGCAATTTTTGTATTTTTTATAGAAACTTGTGCTTTTGTTCTCGGAAAGCACCATTTGGTGAAGTGGAACTGATGATAATGGCCACAGATGGCCACCGGAACAATATAATAATAAGTATTTAACGGGTTGCGATTCGATTAGGAACTTTAATGTGGTTTCTAAGCAATTTATGCTCGTCACTATGCATATGGTGAGTGGCAGTTCTCCTGGTTGTTATCAGGAGAACTCCTCAACAATAAACGTCCCAGCAGCGGGAAAGGCAATATTTTGAAAAAGGAGATGAGCAGTTATCATTAGGCTATTTTAACTTAGATAAATTAAAAACTGACGCACTAAAAAGTGAAAAAAAAATACTTTGTAGTGTTTTTACACTTAGTAATGTTTTTTGAAGTCGGTTATTTTTGTTTTGTAAAAAGTTTTTTTATACATAGAATTTATGGATTTATCATCATCATCATTTCAGCCAAAAGACGTCCACTGCTGGACATAGGCCTTCCTCA
The DNA here is from genome assembly GCA_948098905.1 of Tiliacea aurago. NCBI lineage: Eukaryota > Metazoa > Arthropoda > Insecta > Lepidoptera > Noctuidae > Tiliacea > Tiliacea aurago. The sequence goes on from OX402582.1 coordinate 25,213,638, forward strand.
ATTTAGGGGTGGTTTGCAATAATCGTCACGCTTGGCAGGCGGGTTGGCGATCGCACTATGGTGTTAAAATGCATAAAGAACGATGCTGCCCATTCTCTAGTAAGTCCCTTAGTCGCCTTTTACGACACCTACGGGAAGAAATAGGATGGTGCTATTCTTTACATCCGGTTCCACACGGAAAGGGATTATTCATAATAACTAGCGGATTCGTGAAAGTTAGCATTAGGATTTAGGACCATGCGAAAAAAAAAATTACACCCATGTGCGGTGTGTTGTTTTATCTCTCATTTAATATCGTAATATATTAAATCACACTTCATAAATAATTTCAAATGTTATTATATTTATTACATGAATCAAATACAAAACACAACTATGATACCGCTACGAAAATTTAGTAAAATTTCCAGCACACATTATTTTGCACTTGCTGTGCGAAATATATACAACATTAGTTTTAGTATTATGCGAAACCCGAAACACGTGTCTGGTATTTTTATGTAAAGAATCTATGTACAAAATTCGAAACTGTATCATGAATAATCAGAAACTTATAAGGTTGTTATGTAAGGTTGTCCGTACAAAAACATGCTAACGGCGCCCCCGCGCCTCCAGGGTCGTCTTGCGCTCATTGATAATAATTTGGCAGTAAGTACCTAACCGTACGGCGATTGTATTGTAAGTAATTAAATTCTGAACAAACTATACTCAGGTTATGCATATACTAAAAATAATGTTGTACCTATACTAAATCCTAAAGCGGGTGGGCCTTAAACAGGGTTTATCTGCGGACCCAAGTTTAAACCATGGAGCCATTATTGAATTTCGAACTTTATTCCGTCTACGGTAAAGTTTCTAATACAAAACTGACAACTTAGTACCGAACTAAGTATTCAGTTTTGTATAAAGAACGGTATTTCAATCAGAGTTACGTTCTCATTACAAAAACTAGCTCCATGGTTTAAGCAATGTCAAAATATAAATCTTGTTTTGTAATAAGACGGTTTCAGTTTATGCTAATAAACCGATGTTTCATTTGTTTTTACTAGCTCGTTCATTTTATTTTTTGATTTTTTTATTTTATTGTGCACAAATCATTCTAACGACCTTTTTCACCACCTCAGAATAATTTCTACCGAATAATGTATTTGTATACATATTCTGTCCTATTTGTTCAATTTATTTGGTAGGTAGTACCTCAATCAATCTGCTCAGTCTTTTCCCAACTATGTTGGGGTCGGCTTACCGGGTGCTGATTACCAGTATTTTACATGAAGCAACTGCCTATCTGACCTCCACAACCCAGTAACTGGGTAACACAATACCCCTTGGTGAGACTGGTTTTCAGACTTTTGGGCTTTTGACGACCCTTAAGGCGTCGATAACCGACTTTTAATGATTTTATACTGAAGATCACGTCTAAACGAGTAGTATTAATGAATAAAAATTAAATATATGTTAAATTAGAGCATTTTCTCAATAACTTAATTTGTGAATATTGTAGATTATGTTTATATTACATAGTGAAATTAATTTGTAAAGTTATGTCTAACGCGGATAAAAAACTGAGAATGGCGCAAAATCTACCAAGCGTAATTTTCTGAAACCTTCACCAATTTAATTATTGATCTTTTAATATACGCGTTTTATTAAAATACCTTTTGTATTGTGTATAATAAATTAATAATGCGTCAAATTGGGGACAGCGCTCCTTGATGGGCGAGTCCTATTACTGGCTGAACGTACGACGCGTTGCGTGAGCTCAGTACAGAACACGCCAGCTAACCACTCAAGGTCATTTGCATATATCTGCGTCTTAACGACTGTCAAAGATTGACGAATGACAGCCGGAACCAACGGCTTAACGTGCTTTTCGAGGCACGTTATTGTGTTACCCAGTAATTGGGTCCAACCAGTCTTAACTGGTTGTCAGACTTTGATCGCTGTAGGTAGTGCCCATTCCCGCATTAAAACAGGCCCTAAAACTCAACACATTTTGCAGTGAACACCAAAATCTCCCCACACAACTTTGCTAATAGTCCGACACATTGTAACTGATACCTACAGGCTAGTCAGCCACCTGCCTATCCCGAAATCCTCACTGTACAATGAAGTTAGATTGAAAGGCTCGAGTGGTTAATAGATGAATCTGTGCCAATCCAGAACAGTATTGTTACATCGGTAAAACGTTAGAGTATGAACGCTACAGAGCGCACAGGGTACATAGAATATTATACAAGTACATCCTCCACATAATTGGTTTTAATCAGTGCTATAGTAACACTACAAATACATTTACATCTGAAGGACTTCTTGGCGGGAAAGGAAAGTGAAGTTTTATTTTCTTAAATTTGTGTTTAGCCGAATAATAATGTGTAATAATGGTGGCATAGGCTTTTAATAGGATTCATAAACGTCTATCAAACTTATTTTAGTTAAAATGCTGCTAAAGTTCGTTTGTCCTTATTTGCCACTTTGACCTTTGTGTTTGTTAGAAAGAAACAAAACCTATTATAACTAAAATAGGCATACTATGTTTTATGAATAAGGGGATAGGTGTTCGTTAACGTGCATGAGTGTAGACTAATAAAACAAAACAGTGCAACATCACTTCAAGTTCTCTCAAGAAGTCCGCGTGAGGTACAGGAATATCACTGACCGCAATATGCCAGTCATTTACTTGCATTATAAAAAACGTTTTACAACGTTATTTTATCACTTTGTAGTGTTCTTTTGGAAGCTGGTTGTTTTTTTTTTTTAAAAAGTTCTTTATTTTTCACTTTTTAGTGGATCAGTTTGTAATTTATTTAAGTTACAATAGCCTTATGTCAACTGCTTATTACCTTTTACAAAATATTTATTTTCCCGATGCTTGAGGAGTTCTCCTGGTAAGAACCATGAGAACTGCTACTCACCATATGCATCGTGACGAGCATAAATTGCTTAGCAACCTTGCAACCTTTTGCTTGCTTTCTTTACTAAGTACATAATCGAATCGCAACCAGTTAAATACTTATTATTAAGTTGTTCCGGTGGCCATCTGTGGTGTTCATCATCAGTTCCACTTCACCAAATGGTGCTTTTCGAGAGCAATTGCATGAGTTACTATGAAAATATCCAAGTCGCTATAGGTGTGCCTATAAAATTTGAGGATTGCCGTCGATTTCCATGGGATCCCCTCGTCAGATTCTAATTTGTTGACAATTAAACTATCTCAGGAGCATACCCTTTCAAACAAAAAAATATTTTGTTAAATCGGTCCACAATTGACGGAGAAATCGGTGAACATACATTAAAAAAAACATACAGACGAACATATTTTATAACCTACTCCTTTTTGGAAGCTGGTTAAAAACAGAGAAACGTAACTTGAGGAAATAAGTGAAGAGATTGAGAGAAAATTCATAGAAAATTTTTCGTTATTTACATCCTGACTAGTTGTATCAGTTGCTTGTCCGGCAAGCCAACACTAGTTACATATTTAGAGAAAATATTTTGTGCAGCTGCCCATACTATCAATTGGTTTTATAAGGCGCTCTATTTTGTGCAGCTGCCCATACTATCAATTGGTTTTATAAGGTGCTCTATTTTGTGCAGCTGCCCATACTATCTATTGGTTTTATAAGGTGCTCTATTTTGTGCAGCTGCCCATACTATCAATTGGTTTTATAAGGTGCTCTATTTTGTGCAGCTGCCCATACTATCATTTTATAAGGCGCTCTATTTTGTGCAGCTGCCCATACTATCAATTGGTTTTATAAGGTGCTCTATTTTGTGCAGCTGCCCATACTATCAATTGGTTTTATAAGGTGCTCTATTTTGTGCAGCTGCCCATACTATCATTTTATAAGGCGCTCTATTTTGTGCAGCTGCCCATACTATCAATTGGTTTTATAAGGTGCTCTATTTTGTGCAGCTGCCCATACTATCATTTTATAAGGTGCTCTATTTTGTGCAGCTGCCCATACTATCAATTGGTTTTATAAGGTGCTCTATTTTGTGCAGCTGCCCATACTATCATTTTATAAGGTGCTCTATTTTGTGCAGCTGCCCATACTATAATTTTATAAGGTGCTCTATTTTGTGCAGCTGCCCATATTATCCATTGGTTTTATAAGGTGCTCTATTTTGCATTAGTTCTCTAGAGTACCTACTTGCCTACTATACACAGTATGCAGTGTATTGTGTGGCTTCAGGCGGAGCGGAGAGGCTATTGTCAGGCTATAAGACAGGTGCTTTCAAGTGGAATCAATAATCAGATGTTACACTATATTGTACTGAACTAGGAGAATACTAAAAATTGTATAGTAAAAGTAATTATTTCAATGTTAAATGCAGATTTGGACTTCAGTTGATAAAACGTAAAACACCTATCCCAATGGGACTAAGTTTAAACTTAGTTGTAGTAGGAACAATTAATTGTTCCTTGATAAATATGAAGGAGCAGTAGTGGCTCAGTGGTAACGACCGCGATTTACAAATTATACGTTGTATATATGCTAGTTGCGTGGTAAACTCTGTTTGCGCGATGCAGGATTTTGCGTGACGCGTAGTTCGCATGTGGCGATGTTGATGCCGCTTCACCGGTTTCCTCAAGATGTTTTCCTGGGTTCGAACCTTCGTAGGTTCAAACCCAGGAAAACATCTTGAGGAATCCTGCATCGCGCAAACAGAGTTTACCACGCAACTAGCATATATACAACGTCCCGACATCAACCGTCGGGCAGTTACCCACCAGACCCAACACCCGTGTGGTTGGAGGATCCTCCCTTTGCTATAAGAAGATGCCGTATTGACTGTGATCAAGGGAGTTTTTTTATTAAATAATAAGTAGTTAAATAGTGTAAGCGGCTGCGAGGCGGGTGCGTGGCGTGCGTTAATTTTGCGCGTGGCAAACGCGGGTGCAAGGCGGGTACAACGCGTGTGCACGGGGCCTGTGCGCTATGCGCGTGTTGTCCGAACGCAGCCTAAATAGAGCAGGTGAAAACCAACTGTGCAAAAAGCAACTGCCACACACAAAAATAGCATAAACGATATCTAAAAAAATAAAAACATAAAAATATCGAGAACACACGGTCAAAACGCAAACAAAATGCCACTGGCCAGCGAGCACAGGCTCAACTCCAGTGGCCGTTTTGTACGTCACGTCATTTCGTCACCGCGATTCGTTACGTCAGAGTCGGCAGCCGACTGGCCGTCAGGACCGTCAGTTGAGGCCTTTGTCATGCAAATGTGCGTCAATCGGCCGCTCACTCCTTCACGGCAAATTGGCCGTGTCGGGAAACCGCGCGTCGGTAATTGTTTGTGAATGGAATGATGCTGATTAAGGTGGGTTTGGGTGCAGGATGTTAGCCGTTTAGACGTGGGCTGCTGAAGGGTTGTTGGTAATTGATTTGGGGTAGTTAACAATATGGGGAAGTCGTATATGATATGTTTACGTTTTGGGAAGTAAAGGTTTATTTTGAAGTCCATTTAGGCTCATTTGTATCACGAACCTGTAAATGCGTGTAGCACATAATATATTTAGAACATCATTCTGTACCTAACATCTTCAAAGGATTGACAGAAATAGAATAATGTTTTATATTCGTTTAGCACTGAATGTATTAGTTACTAGCTGTTGCCGGCAGATTCGCCCGCGTAGCCTTTTCTAAAATAAAAGTAGCCTAAGTTACTCCTTATAATATCGGTTATCTTCCATTGAAAGTCCTGCCTAACACGGTCCAGCCGTTTCGAAGATTAGCCGGAACAAACAGAAAGACAGACAGACAAACAGATAGACAAAAATAATATAGTTTTTTTGTTACAAATACAGTAGGTATATACTTTCATATTGCCCTCTGTTATTTTGACATTACAAACAGACACTAAAATTTTATTTATTTGTATAATTATGTTTGTGATCTAAGCGGGCCTTAGAGTAATTTAGAATAACACCCTGATAAGAAATCTTTTTAAATAAAATCCTTTGAAAAATTGATGGCAAAATATCTATGTAAACTCGACATTAGTAAAGGTACGAAAGAGTTAACGGACTTTTGACCATCACACATCAGCAAGACAGAAATTAGTAATTATGATCCATAATGTCAACATCGTCGTATTGTTTCGTGTGGTGCCGGGCGTAAAGAATAGCACCACCCTATTTCTTCTTGTAGGTGTCGTAAAAGGCGACTTAGGAAGGGACTTACTAGAGAATGGGCAGCAGCGTTCTCTATGCATTTTGACACCATACTGCGATCGCCAACCCGCCTGTCAAACGTGGCGATTATGGTAATGAGATAAATAATTGTGAGATAGATAGTTATGAGACTTGAGGTGGCCGGCACTAGCCGGGGATCACGGAAGTAATACTAGCTCCCAAGATCCCCGGTGTAAGTGTGGGATGGGAACTCTGGGGTGGTTTTTAGTCAGTAAGAGTCTGACAGACTCCAAAATCCATGAGGATTTTCCACCCCGTAAACAAAAAAAAAGGCCTATGTCCAGCAGTGGGCGTCTTTCGGATGAAATGATGATGATGAATGTCAACATCACAAAGTTAATTACATACTTAGTTCCTATAAACCCTGTTTCTCCAATTAGATGTGAACATAATGATACTTTTGCTTTAATTAATTTTCAACAGGACTGTGTAATTTGCTCCTAATTTAAGGCCCAGTTTGGACGTTGATTTATATGAGATGCAAATTAAAAGGGCTTGCTACCGAAGGTATATTTTATACTCTGTAGTAATTTGTGGAAATAATGATTAATCGGCGTTTTGGGGGACTCTCTTATGTAATTTACAAAAAGTGCTGATTTTTTTTTAACTTCTCGCACACAATAAGGTACAAAGGCGGACTTAATGCCTTAGGCATTCTCTACCAGTCAACCAGGCTGATTGATATGATTCTCAGTCTAATTTGAATAAATGACTTTGATTTTGATAATCTTTTGTTTTGGATCTAATATATTCTAATGGCTATAAGATAAAATGCAGCCGAAAGAAATCATGTATGGATTGTGTGAAAAATTATATAGCTAAGGAGAGAGTGAACACGATGGAGACTATAAAAAACATATTTAAAATGGAACATTCCAGAAATAAGGGTATCGTTGGTGTCTGTACTAATGAAAAAATCATTGTCAAACTCAAAGTCAAAGCATTTATTTCAATTAAACCAATTACAGGCCCTTTTGAATTTTCAAAGAGTCGGTCAGTTAGTCAGAAAGTTGAAGCTATTTGCCCATTCCAAAACGGAGATCTCTGTGGAGAAGAACAGGCAAGAAACTCCAATCTGCCTGATCTCCCTCCGTTCGTGTCGGATTGCCGTCCCATTGGACTATGAGAGTGGGGGAAGAGAGAGTGCACCTGTGTCTGCGCACACACTTGTGCACTATAATAATATCTCCCACGCAGAAAGCTGGGGGTCTACTCATAAGCGTTAAGACGCAGATATATGCCAGTGACCTTGAGTAGTTAGCTTGCGTGTTCTGTACTGAGCTCACGCAACTCAACGTACGTTCAGCCAGTAATAGGACTCGCCCATCAAGGAGCGCTGTCCCCAATTTGACGCATTATTAATTTATTATACACAAAACAAAAGGTATTTTAATAAAACGCGTATACTAAAAGATCAATAATTAAATTATCTTTAAATTAGCGAAAGTTTCAGAAAAATACGCTTGGTAGATTTTGCGCCGTTCTCATTTTTTTATCCGCGTTAGACATAGCTTTACAAATTCATTTCATTATAAACATAATCTAAAATATTCACATATTAAATTATTGAGAAAATGCTTTAATTTACCATATTTTTTTTTTTATTCATTAGCACTACTCGTTTAGATGTGATCTTCAGTATTAAATCATTAAAAGTCGGTTATCGTCGCCTTAATCCGAAGTATCGGCCGAATGTTCGGCCATTTTATAACTTCCACAGTTTCCTTTTTTGACTTTGAGTCCTTACCCGACTTAGTCACATTTTTGACTTTGGCTTATCTCTTTGACTGTTTTTTTCGCCGTTGTCAACCATTTATAGTGTTGTTTGCAGATGACACTTCACTTTTGTTTAAACTTAAACGTCAGCAGCTGGTTACTGACGATGTAAATAGCGCGATCTCAAAAGTAGTTCACTGGTTTAATGTTAATAATTTACTTCTAAATGAAAAAAAAACCAAATGCATTAAGTTTACGCTACCTCACGTTAGGCAGGTGAAAACTAATGTGTTAATAAAGGGCGAAGAATTGAATCCTGAAGATAGCACTGTATTCTTGGGCTTGACTTTGGATGCTAAGCTTCAGTGGGGCCCACATGTAGATAAACTGTCAAAAAAGCTAAGCTCCGCAGCATATGCTGTTAGAAAAATTCGTAATTTAACTGACATAAAGACAGCCCGTTTAGTGTACTTTAGCTATTTTCATAGTGTAATGTCGTACGGTATTCTGTTATGGGGAAATGCTGCCGACATTCAGACTATCTTTGTTTTGCAGAAAAGAGCTGTTCGATCAATTTATAAATTAAGTCCAAGACACTCTCTCAGAGAGAAATTTAAGGAGATTAATGTAATGACTGTGCCTTCTCAGTATATTTTTGAAAATCTATTATATGCCCATAAAAATATAAAATTATTTAAAAAATACAGTGATATCCATAATATAAATACTAGGAACAAACACAAATTTGTTGTACCTACAACAAGGCTCAAGAAAATAGGTGGCTCGTTTCGATGTCAATGTATACGCTTTTATAATAAACTTCCAAGCCACGTTCAAGATCTAAGCCTTAATAAATTCAAATCATTCATTAAACGTAAGTTGTGCCAGAAAGCCTTTTATACTGTTAAAGATTATATTGAGGACAAAAAGGCTTGGGATTGAGCTGCTCCAATTTTTGTACATATTGAGGTACTTTATTTTTATTGTTTTTTTTTTTGTTTTTGCTAACTTTATTATTTTATAAACAGTGACATTTAATTATTATTTTATACACAATGACAGGAATATTTACTTGTAAAGTATTATATTATTTTAATTATTGTGAATGTGAAGACTATGTGGGTTATTGCATAATATTTTTTTTCCCTTTCTTTTATTCTCAGTTAGTGTTAATCATGGTCTGGCAGTTTGAGTCATATAAGTGGCCTACCCAAATGGCCTTTCTTTGGTATTGATAGTCGCATCGTTGAGCTCCTTAAATTCTGAGTAGAGCTGCACGATTACTGACAAATGCGTGCACTGACTGGTCAGGTCCACTCAACCTGTGTGGTTCTTTCCTCAAAAGACCATTTCAGACACCAATCTACATGGTCTTCACATGATCTGACCAAGATTATGTCTGGACTTTAAAAGAGACTATGACCTCTGAGTTTGTTTCGGCCTTTCTTCTCAGAGTAGTCAGATAGGAAACGCCGACCTCATCTAGTTTTTAAAATATGATTGACGTGTAAAAGTGTTTGTACAAACCTACTTACAGAAATAAAATCATTTATCATTTATCATAGTTAGCCGTAGTCAACCAACGGTCGAACGTTCGGCCGATACTTCCGATTTATGTTCGGAGTAGACCCCCCCTGGTCTCCGTTGAGATTGGTTACCATGGCCGAAATTCGGTCTGAAGGACTATTATGTGGGACTTTGGCGAAATGTAGGTACACCTCTGCCCTTCTAGAATTACTAGGAGTGATATTTTGTTACTACCTCAGGGCCTCAAGTCTGCTACCTATTACAATAGTGTCAGAATGGTCGATCATTGATTTCATAATTGTTGATGTTGACAAGTTTGGTAATCTACTATTATAATGGCGTCATTATGACTTTCCAATGGTCGGCCACTGACACTACATTGAAAGAAATTGCATTTATTGGTAATCTCGTACATAATGACATTTCTACTAATGGGTTTTATAATAATGGCAATACGATAATGCCAATAAAAGTAACACAATTATATTACAAGAACATTGATCGACCATTAAGAATTTAGCAGATTACAAACTTTTAGCAAACGGACAATGGGATCGCGTTGGAATGACTGAATTTATAAAAATAGCAGACTTGGGGCCCTGGTTTATATCAACAGAGTATCCACCAAATATATACAGAGTATATCTACGAATAGTCCAGAATTTCGAAATCGGTTATAAAAGTAAAGTTTTAGGTATAAAAGTACAAAACAAACACTCTATCCATCATTTTAAACAAACATTTTAAACGCCTAATTATAAGTTACATTAAAAGCAATTACACTAATTTTTGTTTGGGCGATAAAATCAACAACTCGCCTTAATCTATGCGAGACTAAGTGAAATTTTCACTCTGAAAATGATTAGGTAGCTTGTTAAAACGGGGAAGATTCATTAGGGGTTGTAAGGCGAGTCGTGACGAAATCGCTGAAACCGGTACACTTCGCCATGGTAATGATGCCTTGGAAATAATTGAGGAGTCTGCAGATTACAAGGCCTTACAATTTATTATGTACTTATTACATAAAGTAAATAAGTAAGTTATAGGTGAAATAGGTAATCCTACTTTAGATATTGTGAAGAGAAATGTTAAATTTAAGAACGTTTACACCATACGGCATTTCATAGAAACTTGAAAATGTTCTTTACTAACTTTATAGACCTTTGTATACTGCTTATGCTTATAAAGTTTCATTAAAATCGGTTCAGTCATTTCGAAAAACAAGGGCTTGAAAGTTTATATGAAATGCTGTAAGGTGTAAACGCTCTTAATAAGTTACCCGAATCAATAAGAAAAGAAAAAAACTCCCTCTATTTACGATTTTTTTTTATCCTTTATTAAAATGAACCAGGTTCTTAAAATTTAATAACAATCTAGCTTAAAAGACTAATAACTAATTTTGATCTAACTTAGTTTTTTACGTGTTAATTATTTTAAAACTTAGAATAGTGTTGATTGTACTTTACACAAGTCCGTTCCACTTTTTTAGAGTCTGATATAATAATATAAACACTTTGTTCATGTGTTATATATTATATGTGTGTCATTGTCACTATTATGTCTGCACTTTATACACTACACTAACTCAAAAGGTTTTGTTCGTTTTAGTCTTCGCACTATATTAGTTTAGTCTAATAGCTAAATTGCCTCGATGTTCACATGTCGGTGGAGTCGGTGTTCATGGACACCTGTTGAAAAAAAAAAACAAATTGGATTATTTTGCTGACTGACTCCATTTTTATGTCACGATGGAGGTCGTTTCTTATATACCAGGGCACATTAACAATACTCCTAATTAAGTTCTAGTTTTTTTTTTAGATTGAATTAATAAAGCTATTATTAAGTAAATTTTATTACAGTGTAAACGAATATTTAAACAATAAATCCCTAAAACTTAAATAGAAGACCCAAAAAAGGTTTTTTTTTAGAATAAATTGGATAAATAGGATAAGCGAGAAGACCTCATCTCTACCTACTATCATTATTTTTCTGTGCCCGACAAGGTCCACGATTGTTCTAAAGCCAATGTTCTAAATTACCACCTAAGCATATACATTGTGGAATGCAATAAAGTATTGAGTAAATTATATTCTTGATTGTTTACTAGATAAGACAGAAATAATAATATTATATTGAGAACAGATAATGTTACGATTGGCATCCATCTATATCTTATGTGGATTTTCGCTACGTGAGAAGAATTTATTACCAAACTAGTTATAATGATGTAAGAATCCCTAAGTTATTTACTTAACAATAGATGGGACATGCCAAAATGGTAATTCGAAACATTAGTCCTAGTGGACAACAGTCGCTCAGTCTAGTGTGGTACGCCTGCATGTCAAGTTGTATTCTTGTCCACAAAAGAAAAATATTTTCTAATAAAATATGCTGAGATGCGCATTACGACATTGTAAATCTCGTTATGGTAAAACGACTGGACCTAACTTCGGTTTATTTAGATGGCGTCACTGAGAAATGGCATCATAGTTTTTTCAATACACTTCCTCGAAGACTGGTTCATATCGCACTACGATTTTGTATTTTACAACACGTGTGCGGGAATAAAAATTGCCACAGGCCTCTATTCACACCGTCTCGCGCCAGAGACGGTCCTCTCTATTCGGAGGTGATTTATTTTTTTAATCTCGGCAAAGATGCGTCTTTTCGGCGTTAATATTTTTGGAATATTTAAATAATGTTTATAAATAGAATACCATGATTTATTACAATAAAAAAAAAACGTTTATGAACACATTAAAATTTATTTGTGTTCTAAACTCAAAAATATTTAAAAAAAACTATTTTTAATATTAGGCTGTTTATCGGCTTTAAACCTTTGCTTCTCCTTCAACGTGGCGAAAGCAAAGCGCGGAAGAAAAGAAAATTAAATCATAGTTTCCTAATAATTCATTACAAAAATATTTTTCGTTATTTTATTTTATTTCTTCAAAAGTGTATTGAAAAACGTCGTTTGATACACGTGGACATTTGTTATTGCAGTTCTCGGCTCAAACACAACCTAGGCGAGGTTGTTTTTGAGCCCAGAACGGCTCGGGTGTTAATTCCGCCTCGAATGCAATAACAAACATTCTCCACTTGTATCAAAATGTAGTATTCTAACATATACATTATAAAATAACATAACATTTCTTCGCATAGCCTCTCTATAGTAAGTACCTTAAATCTCTTAGAAGAATCCCAACACTTGAATTTATCTGCAATACATGCAGATCGTTATATATAAAATACAGTGAGTTTCTGTAATTGTCAAACCGTGTATAGTGAGGCAGCCTGAATCGATTCCGAGACACAATGAAAAATTATTCGGAGTTTTAACAATGTTTTTCACAGTAAGAAACAATATAGAAAGAACACATTTTTCCTTTTGTTAAAAATTATTGCAGTACACTTAAAACATAATACCTAGGCACATTTCCTTCAATTATGCGGCACTTGATACAAATTACGTGGTGTTTACCACGTTCCAACCTCATTTACATAACGATTGCGAACAAAGCAGAGCTTGCTACCGGTACGGAAAACGCCTGAATTATAACGATAAACACCGGTAAATTTTATTTTGGTAAAGGATAGGTACCGGTACTTTACAAAACCGATTGTTTTATGGTACCGGGATTTCTAATCTGGCATCCCGATGTCACACTTATAATATCCGTTACAAGATACAAGTACAGGATACAGGATTTGTACCTATATATTGCCGTTATTCTACCGGTACTCATTAAAAGTAGCCGTATAACATGGGTACCGGTACCATACAATAGGTACCGGCAAGTGTTCACAAACATCAGAACCGGTATCTGAAAATACCGGTATTCCAAACACTGTTTCAAATCCCAATAATTTGACCTCTAACGACATTAAAAACAGTCTACGATAATCATATTATTGTGTGCTTAAAATTACCCCTAATGTTACCGAAAGCGAAGGTCACGCGAACAAAATGTTGCTGATTAACAAATAAACTATGAGTAATTAAGGTGGAACTTAGGGGATTATTTAGAACATACTCTAGGTTATAATTGGGTAGTTAAAACGTAATATAAGGTTTTACTTTCTTAGCGTGTTTGTTTTAACGATAAAAGTATATATATATATATATAATTTATATATCATATTCCAAGCACGGCTGGCTGTGCTGGCTCCGCTGCTGCGGCTGCTGAGACCCTCAAGCGGCGCAAATACTGTAATCTTATGGTTAACTACAGTTTTGAGCCGTTTGGCGTCTCCTTTTTAAGGAAATTTCTCGCCGACTGATCGACACTTCACGTGACCAGAGGGCTGGCTCGTTCTTTGGCCAAAGAATTAGCATTGCTATTCAACGTGGCAATGCTGCCAGTCTTCTGGGCACGTTTCCGGATGACAGCGATGCGGACGAGTACTTCGACACTGTGTCTTTTTTTTTAATGTGGTATTTTTTTTTTGTAGTTATTACCTCCTTAGTGTAAATAATTCATAATAAATTAATAGCAATTTAAATCCATGTCAATAAACGATAAAGGTTGATATTAAAAATTATAACCGTACTTGATTATTTCTTTTGTTCAATATTGTTTTTTTTTTTTACTACGAGTGGTCGTACGGCTTTTAAGATTTAACAAAAAATTAAATTTGTTTAGTTTAAGTAAGTGTAATATTAATTCATACTAATATCCATACTATCTATACTATTATTATAAATTCAAAAGTAAATTTGTCTGTCTTTATGTTGCCTTCTCACATCTAAACCACTGAACAGCTTTCAATAAAATTTGGCAAAAAGATTGACAGCCTGGGGAAGGACATGAGGACCCTTTTTATCTTGAACATAATCCTAAAGGATGAGGATGGAACGGATGGATATAGGGCATGAAAGTTTTTATGGGAAACCCAGCATTTCTTAAGTTAGGGATATGAAAATTCAAATGTATGTTTTTAGTAGTTACAGTACAGTTAGTAGTTTTTTACAGACTTGCACTAATTCCACGTTAAACAATTATCTGTTTAGGTATCACAGCGTCCTGCCAGGGTCGTCCCGAGTTTGTCCGAAAGGGATACGCCCTGGCACACAGGCAAATGAAGGAATACGGGTGGGTTTTAGTCAGTAAAAGTCTGACACGCCCTCCCGCTCCGCCCAGAGCGGGAGAAGTTATTTGATAATTACCCACCCAAAAAAAAAAAAAAGAAGTTGTCACAGAGTGTACCTATCACAGTCATGTCATTGTCTTCTAAGCGCTAACGATAGTAGTTATGTCTAGGTACGTATCTATACAATATTAGTTTTAGTATATGTGAAACCCGAAACACGTGTCTAGTATTTTTAATCGACTTCCAAAAAGGTTGAGGTTATATGTTCGGCTGTATGTTTGTTTTTTTTTTTTTGTATGTTTGTTCACCGATATCTCCGTCAATTTTATTATGTACCGATTTTGAAAATTATTTTTTTGTTTGACAGGGTATGCTCCTGAGGTGGTCCCATTGTTCCACCAAATCAGAATCTGATGAAGGGATCTCATGGAAATCGAGGGAAACCAGTAACTCGTGCATTTGCTCCCGAAAATCTGGTGAAGTGGAACTGATGATGGAGACCACAGATAGCCACCGGAATAACATAATAAAAAGTATTTAACGGGTTGCGATTCGATTAGGTACTTTAATATGGTTGCTAAGCAATTTTTGCTCGTCACAATGAATATGGTGAGTGGCAGTTCTCCTGGTTCTCACCAGGAGAACTCCTCAACAATTAAAGTCCCAGCATCGGAAGAAACAATATTATGTAAAAGGTGATGAGCAGTTGACTTTAGGCTATTTGTAACTTATATAAATTAATAACTGACCCACTAAAAAGTGGTCTAATTTCGGAAGTCATTGCAAAAAATTAAAATACAGATCCAAAGACACCGACTTCCGAAATTAGAGTTATTTTTCACTTTGTAATGTTTTTTTGGAAGTCGGTTATTTTTTTTTTATTTCAAAACTGTATCATGAAAAATCACAAAGTTATAAGGTTGTTATGTTACCGGGTTGTCCGTACAAAAACATGCTAACGGCGCCCCCGCGCCTCCAGGGTCGTCTTGCGTTCATAGAAAATAATTTGGCAGTAGGTACCTAACCGTACGGCGATTGTATTGTAAGTAATTAAATGGTGATAACATTTTCCATCACACTTAAATATTTTTGGGACAAAATATAACATGGTCTAAAAAATATTGAAATCAGTTCCTTATTCTCAACAAACTATATTCAGGTTTCGCATATACTAAAAATTATGTTGTATATAGCATAGATAAGTTCATTCACTTGTGTTTATGTAACATCATACCAATTCGGTGGTGGATTACCGATAACCTCTTAATTTTCGTGTTTATTTGTTGTAACCTGTTAATTACGTCCGGTTGTAATAAGATATTCTTCTTTCTGAGTTAATCTTTGGTATTACTAACAAAGGTAAAGGAAACAATCATGCGAAAACCTGGAATTATAGTCAATATAAGTCTGAAATCGCCAACTTGTCTAGCTTGAGCAAGGGCGGTGATCAATCCGGGGATCGCGGAATTCGCACATGATCCCATGATTCCCGGTGCAAGTGCGTGAAGGGAACACCAGGGTAGTTTTTAGTCAGTAAAAGTCTGACAGTCCCCTCCGCCCGCCCCAGGGTGGAGGACATCCATTAGAATTTCCGCCCCAGGAACAAAAAAATAAATAAAAAAAGGGTGGTGATCAATCCGGGGATCGCGGAAGTCGCACATGATCCCATAGTCCCCCGTGCAAGTGTGGGAAGGGAACACCGAGGTGGTTTTTAGTCAGTAAGAGTCTGACAGGCCCCTCCACCCGCCCCAGGGTGGAGGACATCCAAGAAGATTTTCCTCCCCGAGAACAAAAAATAAATAAGAAAAGGGTGGTGATCAATCCGGGGATCGCGGAAGGTGCACATGATCCCATGATCCCCGGTGCAAGTGTGGGAAGGGAACACCGGGGTGGTTTTTAGTCAGTAAGAGTCTGACAGGCCCCTCCGTCTGCTCCAGGGTGGTGGACATCCATGAGGATTTCCCACCCCGGGAATAAAACAAAAAGAAAAAAGGGTGATGATCAATCCGGGGATCGCGGAAGGTGCACATGATCCCATAATCCCCGGTGCAAGTGTGGGAAGGGAACACCGGGGTGGTTTTTAGTCAGTAAGAGTCTGACAGGCCCCTCCGCCCGCCCCAGGGCGGAGGACATCCATGAGGATTTTCCTCCCCGAGAACAAAAAAAATAATATAATAATAATATATAATAATAAAAAAAGGGCGGTGATTAATGCTCGGGCCTTCTCTGTATGAGAAGAAGCCTTTGCCTTTTCATTGTGGCAATACTAGGCTGGTGTTGTTACTATTAAACATACAGCTGTGCTGTTGGGAGCTTTTAGCTAAAGCACTAGGAAGTGGTGAAGGGCGGGCGTTTTGGGGGATTGTCTTATGTAATTTTGACTTTCAAAAAGTGCTGATTCTCAGCCTAGATTGAATAAATGACTTTTTATTTTGATTATGTCCAGTTTTTAAGACTAGCGGATCGGTTTGCTTTGCAATCGTACCTTTTATGGAAAACTAAATAAGTAGGTAGATACTTTATTATTGACTTTAGAGGCCTATAACGTAATGTTGTTTAAATATTCACGACAATACCGTAATATCTGATAAAGACTAGAACTAAAGTAACTATAACCCCTGTTGTTATACGATTGTAAAAAAACAATAACTGGATGGCTGAGATCCCTTACTTAAGAAGAAACAGAAAACATTCTGACAAGATTAAGATAAATAAGGAAAAGAAGAAAACGGTACACACCCCCATATACATATCTACACACACTCATATACAACATGTCCCAGAATGAACGCACAGCCTCTTAAGGGGTCATTGTACTCATCATATTAATATTTTATTTTATTTTTATTTCGTCTATAAATACTGTCTATTTACTTATTAGCCTCATCGTTATAAAGCAACCACTAAACGGAAGTGTGCGACAGCTCCGACACAAGTACTTTTGTAACTTAATGGGGCTGCCTCAATTTATGTATGACACAATGTTTAAGTTAAAATATATATTTTAGTTTTTTTTTTCGTATAATAAAAGATCAATAATAATTTATGGATGAATAAGTTAAGTTTTTATATTTTTTCATATAAACAGTTTTAAACCAATGTCTCTGGTTTTAGGTAAACGGTCTATTATGTAATTTTACTTGCATGTTTTATTTGCTTCAATTCTGCCAACGAGTTTTTCAACTAGTACCTACTCCTATTCTTTCCTACAAAATTCAAAATACATCACAACCTACACAACAAGAAAAAACCATTTCCCATAGAATTCATATCACCCGTGTCCTCTATCCAACGCGTCGAAACATTCCCGTGAAAAATGCTCTCAAACGCGATTACTAATGAAAACGGAGCGGATCAATTAAATTCCAATCAATGAAAGCTGAAACGATATGCGATTCTGTTTGTGTATTAAATTTGAATATTTAACTATTAGTTCGGTGGTTTTCATATATGTATAATTGTATACAGCCATTATGAATTGCTCTTGCTGGCAATAATTATGAACTGGGGGCCTAAAATGGACGCTTTGGCAGAATCATAATGTGATCTGCGTACAATTCATATCCAATTCATCTGTTTGACAGTTTTGTATGGAGTTTCGTAAAATGGTCCACAAATTATGAATTGCTAATGTCTAATGTAAAATAGCAGCTGTCAAACAGATGAATTGCGGGATGTATGAAAAGTACGCAGATCATAAATTATGATTCTGCCAAAGCGTCCATTTTAGGCCCCGAATGAAAAAGATTTTCATTGCAAGGGAAAATTAATTTAATTACTGGTCATCGAAACATCCAGTCTTGTAACGAAGTTAATAATGCCACCGTCTCAGATTATAGAAAGAAGCAGATAGACCGCGCGGAACAACAAAGTGAGGCCCGTTTGTAGACATGTGTGCGTTACAGCCACGTGACAGCACTATAAGAACAGGTGCCTCTATGTGTGTGTACGGTTGCCAGGAGAATGAAAAAATTAGCCATAATATTTCATTACATTACATTACACACATTACATTTTTTTTCCTAAATCAGTTGTTTGTATTAACAGTATAAGTACGTCAAATTAACAATACCCATATAAACGATACATTTGCGATATATTTTTATTTTGAGACACCAACATTTTATTGTTTTTGGTAGCTATATTTATGACGTCATATAACCCATGTTATAGCAAATCGACTGATGTAATAAGTATTATAAAATCCATTAACTAGTTACACTTACGAAGACACATACATACTTATTTATTTATAAATATACCAACCAGAAAAGTCGATAAATAAAACACTATTATCGACATAAATATTTTTGTAAATCGATACTCCTGTATCCTATACTTATTTCCTAACTTAGGGGTAAATGTTTCAATATAAACTAGCAACACCGAATGATTTTTGTTAAGGTTTTGTGTTTCAAGATGTCACTAACAATAAACACGTAAAATAAATCCAAATAGACAAATAATCAATATTTTACTTATGAAAGATACTCCAACTTATTTATTTTGTTTTTGGGAACAGTTTTTACAATGTTTAAAAATACAAGACGGCATTATTCTGAAATTATCTGTTAGAGCCCGTGACGTACTAACGATGCGACGCTTCGTGCTGTACTGAATCGAGAGTGTATTCGCTTTTGAATTTGTATTTACTTTGTTGGCCGCACTCTCGGTGTTCCGCGTGGTCTATCTGCTTCTTTTCTATAATCTGAGGCCACCGTATTTAAACAATTATCATAATGATGCTGCAAACTGCAGTGAATTGAGCTTTAATTTATTACATGTAAAGTCATTAGCAGTCAGCCGACTCATGGTCAATTTGTCATTAAAAATAGGGACACATTTTATTAATTACTTTTTGGGTCTGCCTCGATTCTGCAGTGCATCGGGAATGTTCTCAAAATGGACAGTAAACTGTTTCTACTCTGTAGTTCGTAAGCGATACGCGTCCCTACTCTGCGGGGTGTGCTTTGCAGGCTGGATTATTTCTACATGAACTGCTGCTCTGAAAATCCCTTTAATTTAAAATCTTTGTTTTTATGTTTCTCATGTTTATTAACATCGATTAAACAATCTAGTTGGTCGTGGTTACCCGAATAAAGAAATTCAAATTAATCCGCTTAAATTATTACAAGCCAGAATATAATCACCACTGTTCATAAAGTCTACTGAACCCAAACTAAACCGTGTTTTTACAGACGGAAACTTTAAATTGAAATAAAGCACAGCAAAATGTTTTTAGAGTCCATGAAAAAGGTTTTATTCCGCTTCTAAAAAAGACACCCGGTATAAATAAGTACCTCCTTGAACCTAAGGCACGATGTCCAATATTAAATACTTGGCAAGATGGTCACCGGTGCTTCTGATTGTCATTTTGGTAAAACAAGCCGCATCATAAATACTAAGTGCTCGTTCACGGAGACGCGGGGCGTCGTGCGTCGCATGCAGCGTGGCGTCTCACGGCACGTCGGACGTTTTTTCTGTTTACAGAGAGGCGGTGCATGCAGCGGCCCGTGTCATATCAACAACATATCAACATATGGCAATGTACGATGTTGTTTATGGAGACGCGGAGCGTGACGAGTAGCGGTGTCCACCGCTGCGGCCGCGGCGGAACTTCTAGCGTGTAGCACGCGGCGGCGAACACGGTGGGCATCGCTGCAGCGCAGTAGGGGGTATCGCCGTATGCTCGTACTGGGGCGTGCGCGACGCCGCGGGTGTTGTTACGTTTTACCCTGAACGGAGAATTAACAGAAATGCAACGCCGCGTGCGTCGCCACGATAAACACTGCGTGCCGCGGTGGTGCCATCCGCGTGC
This sequence comes from Tiliacea aurago, assembly GCA_948098905.1. NCBI lineage: Eukaryota > Metazoa > Arthropoda > Insecta > Lepidoptera > Noctuidae > Tiliacea > Tiliacea aurago. The sequence goes on from OX402582.1 coordinate 25,233,992, forward strand.
TCCGCCGGCAATTCAAGCAAACGCGTGTAAAATCGCTTCTTCGTAAACGCTCTCATAGAACGACATATGTTTGAATTTAGTACGGGCCGGACCGCCCAACGCGACGCGCGACGCCTCGCGTCTCCGTAAACAAGGCCTTAGTGCACATCCAAACCAGGTGATTAACGTGCGTGATACGTCCTAATGTATTGGCTAGTATTTTAGATAAGCGCGTCTGTACCTACTACGTATTCGCATGTAAAACCCCTTATCTGGCCAAGGTCTTACGGTTGCAAATGTCAACTTGAGCAATAGAATTTTCGCATTCGAAAAGCAGATTTCATTTTCTTTATTCCTCAGTTTGACTCACGAATAGTCAAATAAACAAAATGCGTTCAACTGCTAATCGGACTCAATAAGCTTCCGTGATATTTTTGGAGGCTTCGTGAATAGAAAAAAAAATAAAGAAAAATTGTTTATTCTGCACAAACAAGACACACTTTACAAAGACAAACAATTTTTTTTTTAAATACACATTCTAATACAAAGTAGCCTATAATTATAACAGTAAGTAGTTCATATTGAATGAGGGGGATATGGTACATACTTTTATTTTTATTCGTGTTAGCTTTCGAGTATGAATTTGGATGGCTATAAGAGAAGGGGAAGACCAAAGAAACGATGAATGGACTGGGTGCTAGAAAGGGGGTGATACGCCTAAAAGAGACGTAAGGAAGAAAAATACATATTTACGCCGTTTCAGATAAAGTGGGTTCAGAGCACAATGATGATAGTGTTTGCTATGACAGCGGCTATAACACACGTATTCTGTGAAATTCAACTGGCCTATTAAAAAATCTAAAGATAGAGAGCACTGTGTATGATAGACAGGAGGACAGAATTGCGTAGACTATTTTAGTTAGCACAATTTTTGGAACTCACTCGCTCACTCCATCGTCGACTTTGTCTCTGTCACCTCTGCCCTAGACTAAGGTCAAGAGCAAACCCATCCTAAATAAAAAAAACACACTCTATAAAAAGATCGAACCTCATCTAGGTATTAAAAATAATAAGGACTGAGAATCCCAGAGATAAATAAGGCAGTTTGAATCGATAGTCAGCCAGTTGTACTCGCAAGTTAAATGAGTTGAAACTCAGCCAGAACAAGTTGCGGTTCGCTCCGATAGCAAGTCCCTGCCAATTGATCTTGCATTCGTGAATTACATTTGAGTAATGCTTTATTTCGGTAGTAAACCATTTGCGTAAACATATTATTTGCTTACAGATTTTATTACCGACAACCCCGGTTAACGGTTAGGCCTTTCGAAGGGGTAACCCTTTCAATGGGTTACCATTGAAAGGGTTTTATACTAGAAACCCAGTGAAAGGGTTACATGATAACCCATTTAATGGGTGTTATACTTGAAACCCAGTAATATGAAAAAATCATATATTATGTTATTTCGATAGCCGCCCAGCACGCGTAGCATGACCAATTCTATCTCTATTCTACCCAGGGACCATTTTAGAAAAACCCTATCGAAAACCTTTTCAAAGGAAAGGGTTTTCGATAGGGTTTTTCTAAGCAGTTAATCAAAAACCCTTACGGTGTGGGTAATTTTGAATGGCTTAAACTAAGCAATTCAAAAGGGTTACCCACATCGTAGGAGTTATTATCGAAAACCCTTTCAACGGGTTACCAAAATTTAATTTAAGCCATTCATAAGGTTCACCCATATCGTATAGGTTTTTATTTAACCGCTTAGAAAAACCCTATCGAAAACCCTTTCAATCAAAATCAAATTCAAAAATATATATTTCACAGCCTACATGGGCACATATGAAACGTTAGAAGCTAGGTGCACGGTTCCAATTGGTCGTTTCCTATGGAGAAGAGCCAGCAAGAAACTCCAATGGGTAACCAAAATGGTCCCTGGTTACATCACATGATTTTCAGTTGGTTAGTTAGCTAGGGAACTGTCATATTACCTACGTAGGATATATTGGCGAACTTGCTGTAGTTATGGACTCATGTTCATATTTTTCAGCATGTAATGATACACTACAGAGCAAGCCCCCTTTTTTAATAGTCATCCTTTTTTACATTCAGATCAAAGAGTCACTGGAGGCAAAAGTCCTCGCGCACGTCTGGGAGTGGCGCGGGGAGGCGAAACGCCGGGGTGAAACTCCGCTGCCGCGAGAAATCACGGCACAGCGGACAGAGCTCCGGCGGGATCTTATGGCGGCATGGAGAGTGCGATTGTCGCAACCCAGCGCTTGGCACGCCACAATTGTGGCGATAAGTCCCCTCTTTGAGGAGTGGCTAGAGAGGCGCCACGGCGTCCTCACCTTCCGCCTGACACAGGTCCTCACCGGACATGGTTGTTTTGGGAGGTTCCTGTTCAGGATAAAGCGGGAGGAAACGCCCGGGTGTCACCACTGTGTGGATCGCCCGGAGGACACGGTGGAGCATACGGTGGAGGTCTGCCCAGCTTGGGCGGAGCACCGCCGTGTCCTCACGGAGGCGATTGGCGGCGGCGATCTCTCGCTTCCGGCCCTGGTTCAGGCCATGGTTCGGAGCGAGAGTGCATGGGAGGCCGTCACCTCCTTCTGCGAATTAGTAATGCTTGCGAAGGAGGAGGCGGAACGCGTGAGGGAGAGGCAAGGTTCGCGCCCTCGCGCCCCTAGTCGCCGCAGGAGACGCCCCGGGCGTCGGGAGTCGCAAGCCGATTTCCGGCCACCGTAGGCGCGGGCCTGCGGACGGTGAGCGATGGGTAGCTCACCGTCCGATAAGGACCAGGCCCGGGTCGACGGCGCGTCGTATTCCACGCGCGCCTCAAAGAGTTGTCAGCACCAACTGACGGGGTCCGCTAGGGCCAATGCCTGCCTGGGTTGCGAGTTTGTCCGAAAGGGATATCGTGGCCCTGGCACACAGGCAAATGAAGGAATACGAGTGGGTTTTAGTCAGTAAACGCCCAGAGCGGGAGAAGTTATTTGATAATTTCCCACCCAAAAAAAAAAAAAAGATCAAAGAGTCACATCAATATACTCTACTTACTTATTTATGTATCCGTTATTTATATGTACATAACAAACAGAGAGAGGTTATATTATAAATATTAAGTTTCTTTCAACTATTTTGCAGTGTCAGATTACCAATATGCAGCTGAATATCACTTTTGTACTCGGAATAACTGAACTACGCAACCAATTGGCATAACAATATTCTAAAGCTGGAGCGCTGTTAGCCTTTAGAGGTATTTCCTGTTATAAGGTATTCCTATTACAAACAGTACCAGTGGCTTTTTAGCTCTGGCCAAACTGAAGAGAATCCCGCGCGGGATGCGGGACGTAAGTCACTCGCACCGATTGTATCTACGAACCTATATGGCGGTGTCCCAACCCGCGCGAATAGTCGCGTGATTTCCTAATCATTAAAACAATGCACGCGCGCATTTATATACCGCATCCAGCGCGGGATTCGCCACATATTGTGGCCAGAGCTTAAAGGCAGACAGGCGCGACGCGACACTTGTAGCACAATTTCTATGAAAACTTCATGGAATGTGTCACGCACCCGCGATATCACAGCCAGTCTGCACAAGCCTTAAAGCGCTGTATCTAGCAGAGGGTCGTTGTGTAACACAATAGTGTTTTTTGAAAATATAAAACGAAACTGTTATCTAAACTTCTGCCTTTTGCTTGGCTACTATTGCACGCCTCATACGGAAGCGTCGAGGTTGTGCTGGAGCACAACCTCGACTTTTCAAAATAAGCAGTTTTCTCGACACTAAAATCGTATTTTTTTTTATTTATATCGCACTTACAGGTTAATTAATATGAGTGTACTAACATCAAATCAAATAATTTGTCAGACACATAAAATATCAAATATAATTCAATAACAATTATTTTGTTTAACATATTAAATAATAACATTAAAAATGATATTTCCTGGACGTCCGTGTGTCTGTGTTTATGATTGGCAGGGAAATTTGTCGAAAAAATTATCGTACCGGAATATTATTTTTTTATTATCTAAAGTAGGTAATACACTACGGACTTTCTCAAATAATATAAGCGTTCAATTCACTGTCGTTTAATTATTATTCATAAAATACTAATATACGACTGTGTATTTTTTTGTATATCTCTCTATTTATTATAGTATTTTTTTTCCTCACCTTATAATAATTATGGCGCCACTAAACCATAACAGAGTTTTCTCTTTTTTTTAATAATTATTGTTTGCATTTTTTTATTATTTTATTCATCTTATTGTTAGCAGTAATAAGAAAAAAACGGAGTGAACGTTATGAGGCGTGCACTATTGGATTTTCCAAATTTTTTGTTACTTACCCGGTTTCCGAAAGCTTGCTTAAATAGTCAACATGAGAGTTAAAATTAGATTTATTAATCACTGTAGACTCAATTCTAACCTCCATTTACAAACGTTCCTCCTAAATTGAGTTCCCGCTTTCTTTTATTACTTGAGCCTTTCACATTCGCATTACGAGCCAATAACTGGTCACGAATAACCATACGACACGTAACAATATAATATAATAGCCTTGGAAATTGGCCCATTTCCCTCAATACCGCAATGTTTATTTCCTTAAACACCTTTTGACATGAAAGGAAATTGAATAATATGGCGAATATATGCATAATGTGCGTTTTGGTATTAATAATTGGATGACAATTGGAGAAATTGCAATCACAGATTTCATCGATTTTTTATGTATCACATCCTTCTGTGGGAGTAACTTCGTGAAACGGGACGGAAATGTGTAACAGGAAGTGACAACTTGAGCATGGAATAAGTAAGTACTTTTTAATAACATGGAATTAGTAAGTACTATAAAGATTGTAAGTAGAGGGTCGAATTTCGACCAGCGGGCGACCACTAGTAATGAATAATTATTCTAATAAATATTTCAGTAGTTAGTTTTTTTTTTTTAATTTTGAGTTTTTTTTCTGTCTCTGCTACTCAGTTGCTTATTACCAAGGTAAGATGTCAGATGTTACAAATCTTAAGGCTTCTGGCGCGACACGCGTTGCGACACAAAGGCCCCGCGTGGCGCGCGATGAGCCGTGCCTTTGTGTCGCGTCGCGAGTCGCGCTGGTCTGTAGAAGCCTTTATGCGAAGGCTCGCTTGATTTTTATTCAACGAGGATGCATTTGTTTTCACAAAAGACCCGTAACGACTGCCAAAGATCCACGAATGACAGCCGGGACCAACGGCTTAACGTGCTTTCTGAGGCGCGGAGGGGTATGTAAAGATGGTCACCCATCCACGAACCAACCGCGGCAAGCGTAGCTTAACCTGATCGATCGACTCGTGCGGCCCGTGCTATTACTTAGCCACAAGCCAGAGGGGCTTGTGGCCAAACTCTTCAAAAATCTTTGATACCAATCCATGAAATTTATATATACTGTCATGATTAGAATTGGTTAGCTGTCCAATTACTTGGCAAATTGACTACAGACATGATTATTAATATAGAATATCTTATAGTTTAGTATGCCGCAAATGAAAACTGACCTGTAGTAGATTATAAGCCCAACATCATCATATTATATTTCTCCTAATATAATCTTTTTTCCCGTAGACCGTGCTGTCAGGAAAATTAATTGTTATGCAAATTGACACCCCACGGAAATTTGCCGTGTTATAGCCAATGACTTATTATAAATAGACGCGTCATACACGAACATTAGTGCACTCAAAAACAGCGTAAGCCATGATTGTAGCTACATACTTGCATACAATCATACAGCGCGTGAAGAAAAGGAAAGACCTTTAACGATATCTGTTGTTAGAAAGAGATGAACATACATATTTAGTTACGTCACTGGCTGCTGCATGTTCATTGGCGCGTACGTAATAATAATAATGATTATTGTAAATGTCAGGCAATTGCATGGCATTTACTTTTATTGAGTAACGCATGTAAAGGTAATAGATTGGTTATAGCCATTTCAAACATCTTTCAAAGAATGAAAGTTATGATTTGAATATACGGACAATTTAAATTGGTAGTTGCCAATGTTCTGAACAATTCATTTTCCTGACTTTACTTCTATTAATTCCGTTTATAATAGTGATGGTTAGTCATTTATTATCCAATGGACTTACAATGCTTGAATAAAAAACAACTAAGCATCCATTTAAGAAAGAAAGAAAAATAATTTTATTTGTCACAGAAAACGTGCAAGTACAATATTGGAAAACATAATATGTAATAAACTGGAAGGTAAACATTACACAAAACAGATCTAAGTACATATTATAATCACGATCACAAATAAACAAATACCAATAGCATTTGATGCAATGACACATAATACCATTTAAAAAAAATATCTTTTCAAAGAATCCGTTTAGCATTAACCGTTTTTCCATCAACATTTTGAACACATAATGCGATGAAGTACAACATTCTTAAGAAAATTAAATTGCCTTGCAAGAAAAAGTAGCAGGCACTTCAAATAGATACTTGCTGCATTAGATAAGATATGATAATTTTATTGAGGTAAGATTTTGATGTACATGAGAGACTTAAAAAGTATGCATTATTGTAAGATGGTGTCTAAGTACATATAATCGTTGGGTGAATCGCTGATCTCCTTGTCGCCACATACCTTTTAATGACGAATATCTGAACCTAAAATACCTATGTCTCAAAAGTAAGCCTAGGTACGTTATAATTAAGATCTAACGACCGCTGTAATTATGTTAACTGACTTCCACTGAATAACCATTACTGAATTATCATCGCAATGATATTGGGGGTGTCCCCCCAAAGTGGCCTCCAACCTCCCCTTATAACCACCCCGTGCCTCGCATCTGAATACTGGTCTGATTTCTGAATCTGATCGCTTAGCGACCCCGAGCCTCGTATCTGAATACTGGTCTGATTTGGCATCATTTCTGAATCTGATCGCTGTTAAAACAATACACACACATCGACAACATTGAAAGGCAATATAAATGAATATCTGGTAAATCTGATGACACATGCACTGAGAAATAACAAGTTCACTCACCAATGTACTGCTAGCTCCGACCCTCAGGCCCAAGTGAAGCGGGCGCGCGCGCGCCGGCAATTCCCGCGCGCTATCCGCTCTTTTTTCCACCTCGCTCCACGTCTTAACTAGTTATTATCTGTACTTAAAGACTATATTACTTCGCATTCGCGACACTCCTAGCTACTTTACTGTGTAATCTGTATTTAGGAGAGACAGTTTCAACTCCCTATTTGAGTATCACAATAATCATGTATATTAAAAAAAAACAAAACATCTAAAATTCATCATTGTTTTTTATCAACAGCCTGCTTCCTTATTTATTTTACCGTCGATGTTTAAACAGGAAGCACTTAGGCTACGGCAACATTGGATAAATTAAAAATAATGTTTTTATAACGGAATTTGAAAGATAAGAAGGTTCTCAATTCGTTGGGATCTTTTTTTGTTGGTTTTTACCGAGAATTATTTAGTATGTAATTATTTTCCTAACCCACCATCTTCGCCTGTTGTTGTTGTTGTTGTTATGTTTTTATTCTATCTTTAAAAAGCCAGCATTTTGGCCTCTTTTCCCATTGACAGCGATGCGGACGATTTTTTTGATGGCCAATGAGCACTTCCCCTTTTTTATTTATTTATTAGCTTCCAAGCTAGTCAGACCTTTTTGGGGTGAATTATTATTATTATTGATTTATTATTAGTGAATTATTTCGAAATTGATTGAATTAATTAAAAGTGTTGTAATTATCGAGTTAAATTATATAAAAAGTGATTTATTAATGAAACATAATGAGTAATGAATATGATTTTATTCGTGAAGACACTCCTCTTCATAAATTATAATTATAGCAAAACATGTATGATCTCATTTCCTTAAATAACACATATGTATACCATGTTTTAAACAAATAAATTATCATATCTTATCTTAATATTAAAATTTAAAAAAACATACTTGAAAAAGTGAATTACTTTATATTATAATTGAAACATTACTGTGAATTTTTATATTCGTTATTTTATAGCTACACTTGAAGTCGAAAACTATGATTGTCCCTCTGACCCCCTTCGTGTGTATCGCTGACTACTACATAACCATTTTTCCATTTACTGAGAATTTCATCTTATTATTGCCCAAGACATTCAATTATTTACTTAGTATCTTAAATTTCTTTGTTATTAACCTACTACAGAATGTATCCTCCAAAATACACGAAGAATGTGGAAAGATCCCTAGTATCGTAAGTTATTTACTTTCCGTGTCGTTGTGGGAAGCCGGCAAAGTCCCAATCGTCACCCGCTGAGCTAGCGTAGCGTAACGCAGCGAAGCGTAGCATAAGGCCTGATCCGCATTTGCGCAATTACCTTCACGGTGGCGAACGGGTGTAGGTACACGAACCAAAATAACGCGAGCCTGCCCTACATACCAGCGGAGCGTTTGTTGTGCCTGCAAGTTAGAAGCAGTGAGCGGGTAAGCATTTAAAACGTCGACAACGGGCACACCGCTCTGTCACTGTCAGATTGCATACAAAAGAAAGAGATGACACAACGTATGGCGTAAAAATGCAGATAAAATCGTATAAAATTAGATTAACTAATTAATAAAAATTAATCCATCACCGGATGCAGTTTAGCATTTGCAATTTTATGGTATACTTTTAATTATAATTATAACTGTTAACGAAGGAATAAAGTGCTTTTAAAAATAATTAAGAGTTGTCTTTGAAGATTTTTTAAATATATATTACATTATATTTAAGTATGTTTTGAGTTCCATCACCGTATGCACAAAAGACTTGAAAATATTATACTGTTTTTGATTTGGAAAAATTATTTACGGTTTATTTATTTATTTATTTTATTTTTAGGAAAACTTACAGCTAAACAGATACATTTAGTAATAGTTCATAGAAGAAAATGGCCAATTACAAGTTTCCACTTATAGTCTATGATCATTGGAACAAATAAAATTGATAGTAGACTTTGTAAAACACAAAACAGAAAAAAAAAAAATACTATTTCCGCTCGAAGAAGCTATTAGATAAGATTCTCTTTAACTGAGTAACACTAGTATTGAAAATGTCGATGTCAGCTTCCTGACAGGTTGCATTGTACATACGACTCGCTCTCATCATGTACGAGTTCCATCTGTACGTAGTGGCTACCACTGGGGTGTGCAATAAATGAGGTCTACGCAAGAACACAGACGGCACTCGCAGTCCGATTTTGTGCAACAACTCGGTGACACCAGTTGTTCCATTGGCAATCTTGAAAAGAAACACAAGATCTGATATTTTTCGCCTTACGTAAAGTGGGAGGATATGAAACTTTTTGCAACGGTAGGTATAATTCGTTAAGAACGTTTTAGATCGACATTGAATGTGCCTTAAAAACTTTTTCTGTATGCTCTCAATACGAGTTATATAAACATTATAATTCGGGTTCCAGACCTGAGAGGCATACTCCAAATGACTACAAACAAGGAACAGTATAATATTTTAATAGTCTTTATATTCTTGAAATCAGAGGACAGTCGGAGAATGAGACCCAGTGCTTTTGATGCTTTCTTAACTACATTGTCTATATGCGCATCAAAGAGGAGCTTAGCGTCAAAGGTAACTCCCAGGTCCCTGATAGTGCTGACCCTATTTAGTACTGTATCCAAAAGCGTGTAGTTATGGACGATCTGGATAGGTTTCCGTGTGAAGGAGCAAACATAACACTTGGAGACATTCAAATCCAATTTATTATTAACACAATAATCCTGAAAACTATTAAGGTCTGCCTGTAATTGATGAGCATCTGCCACTGTATTAATTTGTCTCATTATCTTCATGTCATCAGCATATAGTAACAGATTTGAATACCGGAATGAAGAAGAGATATCATTGATAAAAATATTAAATAAAAGTGGCCCTAGCAAGGACCCTTGGGGAACCCCCGAAGGGACATTCATAGGCTTAGAGCTGTATCCATTAAGAACTACAATCTGACATCTGTTCTCCACATAGGACTTGAACCACCGGTAAAGATCACCCCTGATGCCCACCGATAAAAGTTTGCGCAACAGGATCACATGATCTATCCGATCGAAACACTTACTGTAGTCGGTATATATAACATCGACTTGGGACCTCTGCGACATACACTCGGAGAGGTAGTCGCTACAGACAATGAGATTAGACGAGGTCGACCGACCCCTTACGAAGCCGTGCTGGCTTTCACTTAAACTGTGCTTGAGTGCCGAAGAAACCTGTGCATGCACAATTTTCTCCAGCAATTTAGCAAACACACACAGCTTTGAAATAGGTCGGTAGTTCTCAACCAATGTCCTTGACCCTTTTTTTATGTATCGGTATTATATACGCCGACTTCCATATCTTAGGCACCACGCCAGTAGCAAGAGATTTTTCAAATAAGATGGAAAGAGGCACAGAAAGCTCCTTGGCGCAGTTGACGATGAATAAGGGCGAGATGTCATCTGGACCCGCAGATTTGTTTAAATCCACCTGTTTCAGCAGCCTACAAACCTCATTTAGCCGTATCTCCACTTGACTTATATCTTGCGCGTTGTCATTTGGTCCCTCGTCCGTAACATAAGCCGAGGATTGACTGTTGGTATTACTAGTATCAAGAAAGTTAGAGTAAAAACAATCACCGAACATATCACAAATTACGTCACCATCACTGGACGTTACCTGGCCAAATTGCATCACTGAGGGGTAAGGACAAGATTGTTGCTTAGACTTGACGTACCTCCAAAAGGCCCGTGGATTGTCGCGAATGTCAGATTCTATTTTAGCTATGTAGTTGTCAAACATAAGAGGTACACTGCTTTAAAAAAACACATTTTTGCTGCTTTTTCACCAGAGATGTTCTAAGCTACGTTGCTTTATGGATCCGTTTGATCCAACAATCATATTCATTGGTTTACATAGCAAAACACTTGTGGAAACGGGTTCAACTAAGCTATGTTTTTTTATATGGAAGGATGCGTGCTATGGATGCCTGCTATGGATGCGTTTGATCCAACAATCATATTCATTGGTCCACATAGCATAGCTCTTGTGGAAACGGGTTCAACTGTTCAACTAAGCTGTGTTTTTTTATATGGATGAATGCGTGCTATAGATGCGTGCTATGGATGCCTGCTATGCATGCTGATGCGTTTGATATCAAGTGCCTCTCCCCTCACCGCGCTGCAGCCGCTCCTCGTGGCTTCCGTACTGTCAATGCATCGCATAGTTCGAGCTGCGCATCTTCCTCGCACAGATAGCTCGCGGCCGCGCATGTTCATATGTGCACTAGTGGAATTAATCACGTAGTTTCGTAGCTTAGTTTTCACATCTTCGCAGCATACAGCTATGCTGCGAAGATGTGAATAACATTATGAGATATGCTATTCTATTGCACTAGAGATGTTCAATAGAATAGCACATCTCTAGTGGGAAAGCAGTCTTAAAGGGCAAAAGAATGTGCATAAGTTTTGCTACTGATAATTCGTTTTTAAATCTGTTGCCTGTTGCTGGACACAGCAGTGCTACTCTATTCAAATTTGTACTCATGTTTTTTTAAAGTAAATTGTTACATCTGATTTACTTCTAACACCCGTGCTAGTTTGAGTGTTGTTTAAAGGGCATCAATGCAATTTGTTTTTAAGTAAAACTTTTTTAGGCATGCTTGACTTGGGGAGTAAGCTGGTGAATGCATGACGAGAGCGTTACGGAAGTGACGAGAGCGTTACGGAAGTATAATTAGTATTACTATTTGTAAGTTTTACTTCAGTCGTGTGGTCTAAAGCACACTCGTATCTTTTTTATGTTTGCGTTGATTTCTTGTACTTGCTAAAAAAGACAAACTTGTTGAAAAATAGCGAAATACTCGTACATATTATTATGTATACGTGCAGTGAAACAAACTCAAGCACACAAAAGCCAATCACTTTACCCACGTAAAAAACCGCTCATTGAATTTTCCAACATCCACGCCCGCCGCTTTTCACTTGTCCCACACACCAAAAAAGCAGTGTGTACCGGTAGCGTAGGTGACCCATCTACATCGATTAAGCTATACGGTGCCAAGCCATTGTTTAGTGTGCGCGCCGCTTTAAAAGCAATGCCGTACGCGCCTCGCTAAACGGTCCAACTATTCAATTACTAACTTTTGTAGGCTTTAAAGGTAACTTTGAACGCAGTATTAGTTTATGATGTATGTACATATTACGATGTTTACTATGCAGTACAAGCAACATCTCGGTTTTTAGTGATAGACTTATATGTTTTATCCAGTATTAACTGATGTGGGTAGGTGCGTATAAACATAATGTATCACCCGATAGAAGATTTCATAAATGCCCACATATTAACTATGCTTTTGCTACCTTAACTAAATAACCGGTCAAGTGCGAGTCGGACTCACGCACCGAGGGTTCCGTATATATGAAGTTGATGATTTCTGAAAAACTGTGTTTTTCCTGTAATCTTTACATAAACTTCTATCACATAGAATAATTTCAGATTTTTATCTATGCAAACTTTTTTTTTACATTTTCATCAAAAGTCGGAAACTATGCAGCCTAAAAAAAAAAGTTTGAGAATGTGCAAACAGCGTTCTTTCATATGATACCCCACATGGCCTAGTAGCCCCGCTTCAAATTTTAAAGACCCCCCCTTTCAGTCCCTTTTGCAAATTTTTTTTTATTTTTTATTTCTTTCTTGTATGCATAATATTTGGGCAAACGTCATCTAAAACTATTCTAAATTTCAAGTTGATAGCATTAGTAGTTCTTGAGATATCCAGGTGTGACAGACAGACAGACAGCCATACTTAGTCTCACCATAAGGGTTCCTTTTTACTATTTTGGTACGGAACCCGACACCGCCGCGCAGGGCGGAGGCGGCAAAGCGAATTTTGTGGCGGTGCACCGCGCGGACTCGCGGAGAGACATCAAGCGCGCCTAAAAAAGTGCAACATACCCATAAACCACAGTGATTCGCGCTGTAATGCGCAATGTGTAATGTAATGGTGTCTCGTTTGCCAAGCGCCGCTCTACCGCGCAGAGGGGCGGAATGGTGCGATCACGGCGGGTGTCCTTGCGGTCGGGTGGTGTAGGTGTCTGATTTTTTTTTCCTTTTTTTTCTTTTTAGAAAACGTTGCCCCACACTAGGAATTTCTCCTGTATCGTGGGTGTGTTTACAAACATTTAAACTCACATACACAAACAGCAAGACCCGGAACAACTACTTGTAGGTCATACAAATATTTGATCCGTGCGGGAATCGAACCCGCGACACGCAGCGCAGCAGTCAATCGCTTAACCACTGCGCCAACCATGCCAATTGGTTTGAGTTTGAGCACATAATAGACTGCATTTCTTCACCATCTTCAATGTTTGTCAAGGGGCACCCACCAACAACATAAGTACCTACCTACCATTAAATTCGTACTAAATTATCTTTGCTATATGCACGTGTTTCGGTGGCAATAAACCAATTTTTCTTTCTTTCTTTGTAATATTTTTTGTTGACAAAGCCGGCTATATCCTTCGTCTTCCCCGAATACGGTAAAAAAGGAATACGGTTCACGGATTTACTTTATGAAAAAAATAAAACCACCTACATCAAGCTTTAGCAGGACATTGACGTAATACTTTGAAATAAAAACATGTAAATATAGATTGTAACTACCATAAACTACCCATAATCAAATCCTACCCCACAGACGTCCTACCGGTAAGGACCTAGACAACTTAATAGAGGGATAAACAGCGATGTTCAGAAGTAAGAGAAGAATCTTTAAAAATTGTCAGAAGGCGCAGCGCTGGTAACCGTTTCCGTTCTCAATAAAAAACGTCAGGCCTCCCGGTTGTGGAGCAAAAAAACGGCACCGACTATTTAGAAATTGTACAGAGAAAAATGTACTTGGAGATAAATAAAAATGCGATGGTTTTGACTTTTAAGATAGAGATGTTCGTTGGATGCTATGTTATGATGTTTTCTAAAGGATAATAAAGAATGTAATAATAATGATAATGTAATAATAATGTACTAGGCATGATAATAAATTGTGACTTAAAATCATGAATAATTTGCACGCTTGCTCGCAGGCAGAATACAATGACTTTAAGGCTGTAAGATCTTCCCTTGTAAACCTTGTATTTTCTTGCAAATAAACAATTTGAATTTGAAAGTAATTATGTATGAGGTGTCATTTTTTTTTAAAGAAGTTCCTTGTCGCCCGTTATACTCTGTACACTTTGCGACTGAGAGCTAAACCGGAAAAAGTGAAACAACTTGACCGTCATAACCAATGATATTATATTAAACAGATATGTTATACACTCACAAAACAACCGAACAAAGTGTTCCGCGCAGCAGCGGCAGCACACATACCCACTTTTCATTCATTTTACATTTCACTACAAGTAAAATACGTCCCAGGCCATGCCAATTTCCTCTCGGTATTAAAAGGCTATATGGACTACTAATTATAATAATTATCAAATGGTAAATCTAAGCTAAATTAGCACTAAAGATGATTTGATCTGGTTTGGTTTGAGTGTGGCGATTGGTAGTCGAACACGTACTAATTGTTAATAGTTACGATGTTACGATACCTCCATTTAGGAAACTGCATGCAGGCAAAAGTGCTGAGCTGTTCGGTTGTAAATATTGTAGCGAACACACTGACCGTCTACCTACAAACTTACTTTACCGCGGATAATACAGTTTCGATTCTGGTGAGAATTTTTCAACCCTTGTATTTATTTTTTCTTATGATTTAAATCAGGGACCGAAACCGGTATGATCAATACCGGTATTTTTTGGTTACAACCTTTATTATTTTTACCGGTATTTTAAAGGTTACCTTAATTCTTAGAAATTGAATACAACCGGTAACTGAAATAAAGATTACCTCTATCTTACACGTGCCACCGGCATTAGTCAAAGGCCGCGCATCGCCCGTGTGTGAGTCGATCCGCGCGCCGACCGATCACGGCCCTGGCTTTAGGTAGCCGGTATTAAAACAGTAACCTAAATACAGGTAACCTATTTATTCTTCCTATGGTTACCTAGATAGCGGTAACCTTAATCGTAGAAGTAACCGAAATTCTTCAATACCCGTACCGTAATTTATAAAGGTTTTCGGTCCCTGATTTATATAAAATCAATATTTTCTGACACCTATAAGTATCCACAAGCACAACGTTTTTCATCCGTGTGGAATATTGCAATGGAATATACTTCGCACACAATTATTCAAAAACGAATAAAGCTTCTACATACCAGCGCGACTTGTCGCGCGACGCGACACGACACAAAGGCCCCGCGTGTCGCGGGACAAGCGGTGCCTTTGTGTCGCGTCGCGTCGCGCGACATGTCGCCCCGGTATGTAGAAGCCTTAAGACTACATTGAATGGATACGATAAATGCCAAATATAACTAAAACCCTAATCCTTATTAATGCGGGGACTATTCAAACGAATTATTTAAACACATGAGTCGATTTGAACAACTCGATCAATCTAATAATCCAGATTGATGAATATCGATTTGCATCGTATTGAAAAAAGCTTTTTAATTTTATTTCAGTCCTTGGAAATCGTTTCACGGATGTAATAAATTATACCTTTCATTTACTCTGAGGACTTTTAGCACATACATTTTTTAATTCCCTTGGGTTTGAACTGTGAAGTGTAGCACGTGTATGTGTGCAAAGAGAAATAACTTAAACTTGATGACAATCAAGTTTGACTTATGTGTTACAGATAAATGTAGAATAAACATTACAATTCCGATTACAACCCATTCCCTCGCTCGGAACGATGACACTGGACACTGTTGATTTCATTTTTTTATTTTTTATTTTGTGTTTCATGTACGATTGCCAAATAAATGTCATTATATCTTTTATCTTTCTTACATACCTACAAAATACCTCATACAACACTAAACATTTTTACCCGGTCAATTCTATATTGTGGTATCGAATTCCCCTGCGACAAAACAAAACAGAAACAATCATTCCTGCTATGATTCTCTTCTATCCCAACTATCCGTCAGTCGCACCTTTTAATATACCAAATTGCTTCAAAAACGAAAACAGCCAAGCAATTCAGCAAATACGTATCTTATTTTTCATTAAAAACCCCAGCTATAAAGCGGGCTATTCACGAACAGTCGGCTGGCCGACAATAATCGCGACAATAGTGTCGTATTGTGCTTGGTACGGAGTTTCTGACAATGCGACTTTCGTTACGAACACTCATTTTTTTTGCAACGTTGAGTGATGCGATTGTTGTAGGGTTTTTAGTGGGAGTAGTGTACTGTTAAAATGAGAATAAAATGCGTGAAAATATACCTTAGTAGTTCTTTTGCTTAGCATTGTGTTGTGTGTTCAAACATGTTATGTTTCACTGCAAAGTTCCTCACATATCATCACGCGTGCTCGTCGTACAGGACACAATATTTTAACGAAATTAAAAGAATGTCCATGGAGTTTATTGACCGTTGTTCATCATAGGATCCTACTACGGTTTGGAATGGTCAACTAGCTTCATTTAACTGACTGACCGACTCCTTGATTATTCAAAAGTGCTTGTAAATGGTTTTATTGAAATAAATGCTTTGTGTTTGAGTTTGAGATAAGGTTTTCTATTTTGTCATTTATCTACGGAATCCTAAAAAACCAAGTGGATTAATTTCTTCCGAATATATTGTGTGTGACTTCACATTTCTCTTTCCATTGACTTATACTGACAAAAAACGCGAACTAAAAAGTTTTAAACTAAAACCCAACCCTAGGACAAAAACGCCAAATAAAAAGATATAAAGAAGACATTGATATCGATTTTTTCCGGTTTCCGGTTATCTGTAGTCGTAAGTTATCTGTACAATGTATGTCTTACCTTAAAATTACATGACTTATTTAGTAATGACGTGTAATACAAAAACTGAAAAAAATGTCATCGATGTTTTGTTTATATCTTTTTAATTTGCATTTTTGTCCTAGGGTTGGGTTTTAGTTTTGAACTTTTTTATTTCAATTATTTTGTGGTTAGGGATCGTTAAGGGAGGGACCTATTTTTTGGTTTGGGAAAATTCAGTTGATATATATTTTATAAGCCATTCTAAATGTAATTAGTGTTTTTGAAAACAGAGAGTGAAACATAATTGTTTTATTCTTATTTGGGGTTTATGTGCGTATAATTCTAGATAACCAGATAAATATTTTCGGAAAGACCTTTCATTAGATAGCAAGCACGATATATTAATATTTTTTTTTACTTTTGAACACCTTACATCCTATATAAGCCGCCATGCTGAATTTTTTTTGACGTCATATTATAGCCCTGCACAACAAAATGACGCTTCCACTGATATCTCTTTTGTTAAAATACGAGTAGTGTAGAGTAGAGGTTATTAGGGAACAGGTGAACATACATACATACAAAGCCAGTTGAAATCATAACCCTCGTTTGGCTTTGCTGTAATCGGGTAAAACCCGACAAAAACTCAATATTATTACTCGTAAAAAGATAATCTGGAGTTGGAAAAAATCAGCCTTAACTAAACATTTTCTTCACCATGCATTTCTTCAACTTTTTTCTTTTTCTAACAAGTAAAGCTCCTTGAAACTCAATCATAGCACCAATCAATCCTTATTTCTTGCCCTATTTGCCCACAACTGCGGTTATTATTTTTGCCCAACTAATCGAAATCTAGCATGACCTACATCCTTCACACCTCAACGTTAGATCCAAAATTAATTAACGGGATTTAGGACATAGAGTAAAAAAATAGATTTTAAATTCAGTTAGACAAAGATTAGTTTAGCTTATTTAATAATAATAATGATAACCCCACCACCGTATCTCTACGTTGATGGGCTAGCGCGCTCCGAACTCTAAGTCTGTGCCGGTAGAGTTTACTTTACCGAAACAGGTCTTGGGTGAGGAGCCAGACCAAGAGTGATACATAAACCCTCAGGGCAGCATGTGGCGAGCTATTGGGCAGTAGCGACCCACGGACCCTATCTCCCGGGAGAAGTCTTGTTCCTCATCTCTGGCTTGCGTTTACTGACCGGCCGGTGTGAACACTGACGAGGAACAGAGCTCCTACTTCTTTGTTGCCTTTACTAGCCGGCTTGAGTGGAGATTCGCAAGAGCAAACGTGGTTGGAAGGAAGTATTTCAGTATGATTCTGGTAGCGATATCTTGACCTTACTTCTGGAATTGTCCTGATAGCCATGGACTACCCCTCCACTCCTCAAGGACTTCAGGAAGTATTGCGTTGCCACGTCACTATATACTAGCAACAGTTTCTGAGGCCCATTATTGAGTGTGCAAGTCACCTAATTGCCATATTATCTGTATATTACATAACATTGATCAAGCAGGGTATATAGTCCTCCCATAGTTCTAGGTAACCAATCCATATCACAGGTGTGAGTACTATGTACAATAGAGCTACCATTTACCGGGTAATTATGTCTTTCATTGACTTAAATGTGCCCGGGCGGCTGAGAGTATGTCATGCTCACTCAGATGTCTCGCTGATGGTGGCGTGTGTGTTGGATCATTTAGCTCCCTTCAAGATGGTTGAGCTGAATGGTGCTGATCCATGCGTCATGTTCGTGAACGGGCGCTGTCAGTTGGGACTGGTCATCTCTTAGCTGCCACGGCTTATTTTTAAATATTTTAGTTTTGAATTGTTATCTTTTTATCACGGACGCTTCTGACGTATTGCATCGTTCTCACATGTTTAACTTCATTATGAATGATGTAACCAATATTTTGTATCAATATTTTAATTTAAAAGAGTGTCCGTGGAGTTTCTTGCCCGTTCTTCTCCATAGGAACCTACTATTTGGAATGGGCAACTAGCTTCATATTTGTAACTGACCGACTTCTTGACAATTCAAAAGTGCCTGTCAATGGTTTAATTGAAATAAATGCTTTGAGTTTGAGTTTGAGTTTATCCCAATATGTTTTGGTTCCATGTTCTGCAATAGAACATTTCAGACACGAATCTACATAGTCCTCACATGATCCGACCAAGATTATACCAGACTTTAAAAGAGACTTTTACCCTGAGTTTGTTTCGTCATTTCTTCTCATGGGCAGTCAGATAGGAAATGTCGACTCCACCTAGCTTATTTTTTAATATTTTGTTTAGTATAACGTGTAAAAGTGATTCCGATTTCCGAACAAACTTAGATAATAGTGGTATCCAGCCAGGTGGACTTAGAACAAGCCCTACCATCAACAAAACCGAGCAGATTTTTTCCCCCGCTGGAAATCGAACCCGAGACCTCTGGGTTTGAGACAGGTGGTCTAACTACTAGGCCACGGAGGCGGTTAAACGGTTTTTTAACGTATCTCTAAAAAATATAGTAAACAAATAATTCTGAAATATCTTGTTTACATCAATCGTTTGCCAATTTTGCAGAGGATATGAGATAAATAAACATTCTGATTGAACGGAAATCCAATAAAAGTATGAGGGAACCATCAAATTGGAGATAAAATCTTGTCCAACTGATTTTTCTATGCTATGTCTTCGGTGAACAGCGAACGACCAATTAAGAATTGATTTGGAATGCTGACGACTGCGACGTCAGATGATTTAGTTTGTTTTATAGGAAACCAATCGAATTAATATGAAGAGCTCTTCGAATTTAGACGAATAATGGAAATCCTTTTGGTTAGGTTACGTTATGTGGTAGGTGAAATGATGCCAAACAACAATTTTTGATGTAAATAAGACAGTTATAGCTGCTCAAGGATTTAAGGCACACATCATTGAATTGGTAATACCTAAAAGAAAGAAAGTTTTTTTTTTTTTTTATAACGTTGATTGATTTTAATTGTTTATTCTGCACAAACAAAACGCACATTACAAAAAAATATACTTATAATACACACATACAAAGTAGCCAAAGGCCTCGTATTCAAGCAATAAAAGTTTGTCAATTTTGTCCATTGATGTCAGGGCCAGGGATCAAAAACAATTTACACAAAATTACATTAGTTTTTTTTTTTTAATCCTTACTGTGCCCAGCCTCTATGTTTTGGTATTGTTGGTGAATTTAATAAAATATCTGTAACCAATGATATTATATTAAACAGATATGTTATACACTCACAAAACAACCGAAAAATGTGTGCCGCGCAGCAGCGCCAGCACACCCCCACTTTTCAATAATTTTACATACATTTCACTAAAAGTAAAATACGTCCCAATTAGGACGTTTCCGAGTCTTCACAATGGTGCGCTCACAACATATCTGTTTAATATAATATCATTGTGTATAACTATGAAACAGATGAGTAGAGACAGTTGAGGGAAAGTACGCGCAGGAAAGATTTTAAAAGCAAAATAATACCCCAACTTAAGTTATTCAACATAGTCCTTAATATTTAAATTATAATTTACAAGAGCTCATTTAAGTCAAGACTCAAAGCGTCCCTATTTGAGAAATGTTTGTATTCGATAGACGATGACATATCCACGTTTAAAAAAAAAATAGTTAATGTGTTAAGGAGTTAGCTGTTATTGAATTTTTAATTGTATTGAATGTTTAATTTTCTATAATTTATTGTATTATGAATGTGTTAGTTTTATAACTATATTGATCGTGAATTATTTTATTTTTTATTTATTATTTCAAACACAATGTGAATTGTTCCTGAATAAAATTGAAATTGAATTGAAACATTTCGTAATTACTCTATGTTGCGACACTGGCAAATTGCAACAAACAATCAAAACAAAAACAAAATGCAGATTACAGAGTGGAAAAATAACGACTTTTGTAACAAATAAACAACAATAACAAGAACAATTAAGTCGTGTGTCGCATCTGTGCCAGAACAGTCCCCTAATTGCGTAACACACTAACAGTAGCAGTGGGTTCCATTTTGACAATTCAACAACATTAATTGCGTTATTTACGTTGTTGAGTAGACAAATTTTTCGAACATACCAATATAACCCAATATACTGCAATATCATTCAGAAGGTGATTTATAGTGTTTTATGCAAATAGCGTGCAAGTCAGGCTCAGCAAAATACTGGACGAACCTGTCGCCAATAGCGTTGATTTTTAGCAACTACCTCTCGAATGACGTAATGACGACCTACAGTTACATTTACAGATTAAAAAAACCGGTCAAGTGCGAGTTGGACTCACGCACGAAGGGTTCCGTACCATTATCTATAAAAAACGCCCTTATATATTTAATTTATTCAGTTTTTTAGTATTTGTTGTTATAGCGGCAACAGAAATACATCATCTGTGAAAATTTCAACTGTCTAACTATCACGGTAACGGTTCGTGAGATACAGCCTAGTGACAGACGGACAGACAGACAGACAGCGGAGCCTTCGTAATAGGGTTCCCGTTTTACCCTTTAGGTACGGAACCCTAAAAACATCCTAATTGCTATTTATCTAAAACTCTAAACAGCCACGGCGAAGTGTAATTAAAGGTCTAACAAACTTACCCAAGTGAAGGTTGACCATAATTACACGAATGCCTGCATCCGAAAAGATTTAAAAACTCGGCCAACCCTGCTTTTGCAAGTAACTCCGATTTTAGAATCATTTTAGATAAAAACCCTCTAAAATACGCAAGCCAGTGGGCGTGTCGAGCCCACACCGATCTATGGAATGGCAATTTTTTTAACGTCTCATTTTCGTTTTCAACGTCATCTCAACGAATTTTGTTCAATGCCAAGTACATTTAGGAGTTTACTACTGGTGAATTATGTAAATCTTGTGGACGCAGCCTCATATATATATAAGTAGTCTATGGATGCAGCGTCGAATTGTAATGATGGGTGACAGTCTAACTTTAAAACCTGTCACATTGCTTCGCGATACAAGCGCCTCACAAAATAAGGCACGATCGGTATCTTCAAATATTTTGAAACTCCGTCCTTTTTTTTTGCTCAACAGGTATCCCCCCCACCCCCCCGGCCCCTACTATATTTTTAAACCTTCTCTGCCACTAAACATTTATCATGTACGAACAATAAATTCGTCTTTACAATACATTAATTTTTCTTATCGGCAACACCGATACTGCTGGAGGTAATTGAGATTGCATGATATATAGCCACTGGTCTTATTCGCACCGTCTTGCGGAGTCGTTTTTGGTCTACTGAAAGTACTTGATATGTTCTTAGAGAAATATTTACCAAAACCTTTGAGCTTTTATTGACGCACACTTTTTTAAAGCCGCTTGCCAAGCTTGGCGATTATGGCAATCCTCTCCTTTGTGGGAGGCCTATGTCCAGCAGTGGGCGTCTTTCAGCTGAAATGATGATGATGATGACATTTTCAAATGATTAAGCCTCTTTTTAACTTCCTGGACTTTTCTCACAGTTGGTCGCAGTACCTAAGCTACACTGAAAAAAATGCGAGCTAACTAAGATACATTTTATCTTAGTTGGCATTAAAATGTTACTTTAAACAAGATAGCATATTTGCCAGAACAAATTAATTTTATTTATATCGACAATGTCACATGTACAGAATAATCACCGCTCATTGTTACATCATACATTTTTTGTTTGATTTTACTTCTTCACTTTTTTAAATCAAATAATAATTTTAGTTGATGGTAACAAGCAACTTGTTAGCATTACATCATTCTTAAACTTTTGAGTTAAATTAAATAACTACCCGTAATTAATCTAACTAATTACTTATTTGACGGAACTATGATAATTTAACAAAGTTCTCCTAGCTTCAGAAGTCAAGATCTTGTTAGGCTCGTATGGAGTCAAGATGCATGATCACATTAAATAAGATGTTTGTTAAAGCAAACACTCTTTTTTTTCAGTGTAGGGTACCACGACTCTGGGCGGAGCACCGCCGCGCCGTGTCCTCACGGAGGCGATCGGCTTCGGCGATCTCTCGCGTCCGGCCCTGGTTGAGGCCATGGTTCGGAGCAAGAGTGCATGGGAGGCCGTCACCTCCTTCTGTGAAGCAGTAATGCTCGCGAAGGAGGAGGCGGAACGCGTGAGGGAGAGGCAAGGTTCGCGCCCTCGCGCCCCTAGTCGCCGCAGGAGACGCCCTGGGCGTCGGGAGTCGCAAGCCGATTTCCGGCCACCGTAGACGCGGGCTTGCGGACTGTGAGCGATGGGTATCTCACCTTCCGATAGGGACCAGGCCCGCGTCGACGGCGAGTTGAGTTCCACGCGCGCCTCAATGAGATGTCAGCACCAACTTACGGGTCCGTTAGGGCCAATGCCTGCCAGGGTTGCGAGTTTGTCCGAAAGGGATATCGTGGCCCTGGCACACAGGCAACGGAAGGAACACGGGTGGGTTTTAGTCAGTAAAAGTCTGACACGCCCTCCCGCTCCGCCCAGAGCGGGAAAAGTTATTTGATAATTTCCCACCCAGATAAAAAAAAGGGTACCACGACTATCAGGTTAGGTTAAGTTGGAACTGTGGCCAAGCATGCGTAAGTATGTTTGAGGTTCACAAAAAGAGGTACAATCATTATATTAGAGTGTTCAATAATATTTTTAGGAGCGCAAAATGGGAATTATTTGAGGTTCCAACAAATGCATTAAATTTTATAAGTTACATTTTTCAAAACTCAAACTCTAAGCATTTATTTCAATTAAACCATTTACAGGCATTTTTGAACTGTCAAGGAGTCGGTCAGTTAGAAATGTGAAGCTTGAAGCTTAAATTTTCCCATTCCAAATAGTAGTAGGTTCCTATGGAGAAGAACGGGCAAGAAACTCCACGGATACTCTTTTAAATGGAAATATTGATGCAAAGTATTGGTTACATCATTTATGTTGAAATTATACATGTGAGAACGATGCGAAACGTCAGAAGCGTCATAAAAAGATTACAAAAAAACATTTCAAAACTAAAATAATTAAATTAAGCCGTGGCAGCTAAGAGATGACCAGTCCCAACTGACAGCGCCCGTTCACGAACATGACGCATGGATCCGCATCATTCAGCTCAACCATTTTGAGGGAGCTAAATGATCCAACACACGCGCCACCATCAGCGAGACATCTGAGTGAGCATGACATACTCTCAGCCGCCAGGGCACATTCAAGTCAATGAAAGACCCGGTAAATTCTAGCTCTATTGTATATAGTACCTACTCACACCTGTGCTATGCAATTGCATATCACAGGTGGTGGTGGTGGTATATAGTATATAAAGGAAATTGAGTTAATACAATGAAAAGAGTCTTATAATCTTCAGCAGCTCCAACACTCAACAGTAGGTATTTTCAAATGTTAATCAATTAGTTGTGGTTCTGGAGCTGGACCAGCTTTGAGCCAAGCAATATTATCAGCGATGTAATCCAGTATAATATACTAACTTAAACTTATTTATTCACTAAAATACAATACATTAATTATAATAAAATGTTTTTGCTAAATACAAAAACCAACTTAGGCCTATCATGGATTTGAACGCACATGTCTTTTATATTCCAGTTATTTATCCCAATCCAAACTTATAATATGCCTGCTTGCCATAGTGTGAGTTTTATACAAGATTTGAATTTCGTCTCATTAGAGAATTTTATAATAACATTTTAAACAGTAACCCATGAAAGATGAGTCTACTTTAGCCAGTCTAAAACCTGGTTTTCGTGGATAGAAAATATGTATTGTGGTAATATTGGTTTAGAGTGGATAAGCCCTTGAGCCAATTAAGATTGGCTCAAGGGCTAAAAAAAAGTGATGTGTACCTAAACAGGAACAGCTAATTTCAAGTACCGTAAAACGGGGTGAATAGAAATGCAGGGGTGAATCGAGAGGCAACTTTAAAATGGATTTTAACTTTGAAATAATATAGTTTGTTGCCAACAAAGTCAAAGTCAAAGTCAAATTATTTATTTCAAATAAGCACATAAATGGCACTTTTGAACGTCAAAAATTACAAATAAAATAGAATTGATTCTAGTCGCCCCTTCCAAAAGGTAGCTTCGTATGGAGAAGAATGGGAAAGAAGCCGTAAAATGAATTAATAATGAAGCAATGACAGATAAATGAATTATGTGATAGATACATGGTGCTCACATATTTACAAACATTGTAAAAAATAAACAAAAAGTTTTCCAATAAAAAAATAATAATAATATCAGTGTGTGAGTTTAAGGTAACAAGGACAATTAATCGTTAATTATAGTACAAGTAACACATTATAGTCCTTTTTGGCAACAAAAGATATTATTTCAACTGTAAAATTCATTTTAATGTTGCGTCTCGATTCACCCCTGCATTTCTATTCATCCCGTTTTATCCGGTACCTATAATAATCAATATTTCAGATCCGGTCATTAGTACGGACAAGAAACGGATCGCAAGGGCGCCACTACTGGTGCCATCACTTGATCTACCCACACCTCTGGAGCGCTTCTACAGAGTCGTGATATTTGCATGGCGAGGAAGACATTCCAGTGTCTGATCACATCGGAGTTAAGACATCGCGGAACTGTACTCAATTCGTTGTGCTCTGTTATTGTGGTAATTATAATTTGTAGTGATTGTGTCAATTTGAGATTTTAATAAACGCTGTGTTCGCACCCAAAAATCCGCCTTATTACAAAACAAGATTTACATTTTGACATGGCTTAAACCATGCAGACAGTTTTTGTAATAAGAACGTAACAGTGATTGAAATACCGTTATTTATACAAAACTGAAAACTTAGTTCGGTACTAAGTTGTCAGTTTTGTGTTTAGAAACTTTACCATAGTCGGAATAAAGTTCGAAATTCAATAATGGCGCCATGTTTTAAACCTGGGTCTGAAGATAAACCTTGTTTTGTAATAAGGGTTCATTGCACGAAACCCATGTTCTGCCCACATGATGTCCGAATCTAACGGAGTAAAATAATGACGCTCCGACAAATAAATAAAAATATCAGACAGTTATTATTGTGCAACTGCAGGGCAAATCCCTCTTCTTATACTCAGAAGGCACGAGCAATGATCACCACGCTTGCTCCAGACGGGTTGGCGATTTCAGGCTTTTATCAACTATAAGTCCATGTTTCCTCATTTGCTCGATTTGAATTCACAGCTTCGTGCATGATATGCGAGGCCTTAACGACTTGGGTCATCACAATGTGTTCAAATGGTGTCTGGAAAAGAACGAGCCTTCGTTAAGGGGGCGTACAATGGCACACTAGTGCCACTCCTTTAAAAAAGTATTATCTCGTGACTGAGAATTAATAAAATTATGAATAACGGCTAATACGAGTAAGGACCCTCGGTAAGTGTGTCTAGAATTTTGTAATAAATTTTATAAAGTTTCATATTGAGACACGAAGCAACAAAATAAGATCTAAAGAAAAGCGGCCACATTCCTCTAGATAGTTAATGTCAAAACGGGCCTATTATTTTTTGACAACTTTAGTTATGGTCGCAAACCATTATGTTGATTATCATACCTGATACCGACTTGCGGATTGCAAAAAAAGTAAGAATATTTTTTTCTTTCGCATTTTGACCATTAAAAGAATATTCAGCAGTTTGCCAAGATTTATTTCTTATTTTTTTCTTATTTTTTTTTTTTATTTTTTTTTTTTTAAAAACGTTGCCCCACACTAGGAATTTCTCCTGTATTGTGGGTGCGTTTACAAACATTTAAACTCACATACATAAACAGCCAGACCCGGAACAACTACCTGTAGGTCATACAAATATGTGTTACGTGCGGGAATCGAACCCGCGACACGCAGCGCAGCAGTCAATCGCTTAACCACTGGGACTCTACGTTTGACGTTTTGCCGTTTATTTTACTGAACAGACAGCTGTGCTTCTGGGGAGTTTGTTGCGCCACTTCTTCTTCCCAGCTAAAGCAATAGGAAGTGGTGAAGGGCGGGCGATTTTGGGGGACTGTCTTATGTAATGTTTGACGTTAGAAAACTGCTGATTCTCAGCCTAGTTCAATTCAATTCAATTCAATTTATTCGTTAACAATTTACATTGTGTTTGAAATATAATTCTAGATAATAAAAAATACACGTAACACATTGGTCATATAAAAATTAACAACATAACACATCAAAACAATATAATTCAATGTCAACTCAAAATCATTTAAAAATTAAATACGAATAAAAAAGTAAAAGTCAACTCAAATAAATAATAGAAAGAATCATAATACATTAGTCATTTAAAAATAGTGTCCATAGCATACAGTAAACAATAATTTCAGTCGTTTTAATACTCACAAGTTGACAGGAGAAAAACGCATGGTCATAATCATAATATTACATTTCGTCAACGGAGTAGAGACACTTATCTAGTAGGCATGCTTGAAGCTTTGTTTTAAATGCAGATGTATAAATAAAAATTTTTAAGTGTAGTGGTAACTTGTTAAATATTTGCACTGCTTGATATTGTGAACTATGCTTCACAATGTTGAAGTGAGGACTTATCTTATTTTTCAAATCCTTCCTACGTGTACTCTCCCTAACCAGTCTTTCCTCATCTGTCTCATATTCATGTATGTACTTCTTAAGATTAGTCAGAAGTACTAGAACGTAGAGACTGGGTACTGTAAGGATATTTAAAACTAAGAAATGTGGGCGACAGCTCTCTCTTTGTGAAATACGGACAATAGTACGTATAGCTCTTTTCTGAAGGACAAAAGCTCTCTGGCAGTTATAATTATAGCTGTTCCCCCAAAATTGTATGCTATATCTTAATTTAGACTCAATTAGCGCGTAGTATACCATTTTTAATTGTTTTATGTCAATTTCGTCTCGAAGGGTTCTTAACGCATAACACGCAGATGATATAGATGCATCTATGGCGGCTAGTTCCTTTTTCCAATTTAATGAGTCATCTATATGTACTCCCAAAAATTTAGCTTCTCTCACGAGTTCAATTTTGTCCTCATTTAGTCTTATTTCCATGGTGTCTTTATTACGAGCAGTTGTTTTAATAAATGACTTTTGATTTTGATTGCAACCATCACAGGCAATCCAGGAAAGATTTACAGGTTAAAAATATTGCACGTTCAACTAACTAAGCAGGGTCAGGTGGGCTGAAGAAACATAATATTTTAAGAACTTTACCTCAGCATGT
Source organism: Tiliacea aurago (assembly GCA_948098905.1). Classification (NCBI taxonomy): domain Eukaryota; kingdom Metazoa; phylum Arthropoda; class Insecta; order Lepidoptera; family Noctuidae; genus Tiliacea; species Tiliacea aurago. The sequence goes on from OX402582.1 coordinate 25,262,090, forward strand.
CCCAGGGGAACTACTTAAAAATCTTCCCTATCTGTTATCGTCTTCACTATGGGAATCTATGGGGAAAACCCCTTCTCAAACAGCGAACGTTTCTTGGAAAGAAAATTAGTATACGAAACAGCGTGCAGGCTGTACATAAATATGGAAAACATGCTGAATGAGCATAGCAACATAATTAGAAAAAAACCAAGCGGGGCAGTCTTTGGCGTTGCCGATAGAAGTGAAAACACTAAACATATATACAGTATATATTGACGGCACGGTTGGCGCAGTGGTTAAGTGATTGACTGCTGCACTGCGTGTCACGGGTTCGATTCCCTCACGGAACACATATTTGTATGACCTACAAGTAGTTGTTTCTGGCTGTTTGTGTATGTGAGTTTAAAATGTTTGTAAACGCACCCACAATACAGGAGAAATTCCTAGTGTGGGGCAAAGTTGAAAAAAAAACGAGAACGAAAAAGCGTCGGTGACGATGACGCGAGTTCCATACCCTTTATTCCCAGTAGTTCCATGGAACTACTGCAACTCACTAGTTCCGTATATGGAACAAGTGGGAGTATTAATAAACTTTAGGCCTTTATTCCCCGGAGTTCCATGTTGTTCACCCAAAAAGTGCTCAACGCGCCTAAAGAAGTTTTCACTTCTATATATATCATTAATCTGCCCGCCTTTTCCCAACTATGTTGGGGTCAGCTTCCAGTCTGACCGGATGTAGCTGAATACCAATATTTTACATGGAGTGATCACCTATCTGACCACCTCCACAACCCAGTTACTAGGTAATACGATACCGCTTGGTAAGATTGGTTGTCAGGCTACTATCGATATCTATTAATTATACTAATAATAATCTTTATATTAACCATTCAAAACATATCAATTTTATTATTTATGGTTATGGTACTATGTCAAATGAAACGTTTAGAACTTATGAATTTTTATAATAACAAATTATGTTGCATAACTTAATGCATAAAATTAGTATAAGTTATCAATTTGTTTTAAATCATTGTACTGTATACAAAGTTTGCATTATAAAAAGAAGGTTTTTTTTTAATTATTATTATCTATACAAAAATAAATGTAATTCCCCGAAGAATTAGGCAGAGGTGTGCCTTAGTATGTAGATACCACACATTTCGCCAGATATGTAAGTTTCATGTAATAGGGAGAGCCTATATACATAATTTGCCATCAATCAAATGAAAAATAACTTGAATATAATATATAAAATTGTATCAAGTACCTTATAGATTTCAATCACAGCGCGTAAAAAACGTCATGGACTGAATTAAAACGTCCCAGATCTGACACGCAGTGATTAAGCGCAGGTGTGCCAACGCGAACATGTTCCGTTAATGGAAAAAGTCGATACATGAGGAAGAGGTAGGAAGTAGGGATGAAAAGGGAAACCGCAAATCGTTTTGCTTCTAAATCTGCATGCGTACTAACTTATTAATATGGTCCTGGGGCCTACCATTAACTCTTATAGCAGCATTATTTTAACCGTATAGGAAAGAGATGGAGATATAAATAAATAAAAATCTTAATTTAAATTTTTACTCGTATAGAGCTAGTAACATTGTTCTTAAAACTAAGTTTTAGTAAACAGCACCATACGGTGACATGATGTAAATGACAACAGTGAATTATATATGGAAAGTCCACTCCGTCAGCAATAATTTTCAGAACCATGTTAAGGGTCCCCGAAACGATCAATAGCAATTGTCAATTTTACGTGATTTAATTGAATGAATTTCACATTGATGAAATGAATTTGACAATTGATCATCTACCAAATGTAATTGAAGCGATTGACAATATCGTTTCGTCATCATCGATTGGCAGGTTCATATTGTGACGGGGCAGGCCAGCGGAAATATTTTGTGATAATGGCCGCAACTCTGTTGCAGCAGTTTAAGAGATAGGCAATTTTTTTTAAACTAATCATGAGCCTGTGGTTAATTTTGCTACCAAAGAATGCATAAAGTTTTTGTTCTCTCCCAAGTAAGCTCCACATTTTGGCGGTATCTGAGAAGCCGGTGCTTAGTCCGCGAAATACCATTTAAACCGCGTTCTGGGGAACAATCATTTAACGTTTGAGGAGATATGTACTCTTTTCACACAACTGGAACCTACCTGTGCTTAATAGTCGACCTTTATGCCCACTCTCCCCTTCCCCTAACGATTACCATTTCCTAACTCCCGGTCACTTTCTGATAGGGCGTGCTCTAAATCCATCGCTTGACTACGAGAACCAGAACAACCTTCAACGTTACATGAAGCTTGAACAAATTCATCAGCATTTTTGGCAGCGCTGGCAAAAAGAGTATGTAGCAGAACTACAGCAGCGCTCCAAATGGCGTACATAATCATCATCCCTGCAAGTTGGAGATTTAGTTCTTTTCCAGGAGAATAACGTCCCACCACTCGGCTGGTGAATGGGATGAGTCAGCCGCCTGTTCCCTGGGACCGACGGCATCACACGAGTCGCAGACGTGCAAACTACCAGGGGCTGCTTCAGGAGGCCTCTCACTCGGATTTGCCTCATGCCTGCCTCTTCAACGGATGACGACTGAAGAAGTTGAATAGAGTCTTTCAACGGGGGGGAAGATATCTGCGCCATCGCCTGATGTTTTCGTAATACCACCAAGTTGCACATTCAATTAATAACTTCATGACTCGTTTTTGTTGTAATATTTTTAGTTACACCCCTGTCATTTTTCAATTGTTCGTCAAATCAAATCAAACCATTTTTATTTCAGGAATACACCCATATCAAAACACCAGATTACAAATTATTTATAAATTATTACAAAACAATCAATATTACATTACTTTACATTACACAACAAATAATTAAGAAGAAATTCACAAAAATCATAAAAAACAGAATAAAAATCAAAAAAATAAAAATCAATATAATTTTATCAATTGCTGTTCTAAGCAACAACAGGTGGTGGTGGTGGTGAGGGTGGTAGGTTTTGTTGCTGTAACTGTGTTAATGGTACATAGCTGCGTCGAGATAAAAAATACCCCTTTTTAGGTTTGAGTTATATCAATCACACCTATAACGCAGAAGAATCATTGTTGCTTCTTCATTTTGCACTGGATTTTCATAAATCCTCCGTATCTGAATAAATACATAACATACTTACCTACATAGAATTTATTCTCGCGTAATTTTTTTTAACAAGTAATAACTTCAAAGTCAGGTCGTGTGAATTCAGCGCACGTTACCGTCTTAATGGAATACGCCACACACATAATTCAATCAGTTGGCACCGAATTTTCTTTGTATACTAGGTACCACCCAACATTACGAGAAAAATATGTTTATTTCTTAACGTGACGTATCTTTGATCCGAGTTTACTAGACTTATTTATGGTATTAGTATTCTGAAGACATAATGGATTAATAATGTTAGCATGTGAGTGTCTCACAGCGCTACACGCAATAACCATGGCAAGGAATGACGCAAAAACTTATTTACAATTATAGTATATACATTGTTTTATTTCAGCGTGATTCATTACTGATTTAGAATAACTTCTTAGATAGTACATTAATTACCGGATTGAAAGAGTCACAAGTCAGCTTAAAAATATATCTTCAAGTCAGGCTTTGAAATTGATTAAAGGTTTAATGTTGTTGGTATCATAATTATTGATTACTAAATAAACAAAACCTCTGATAATATGATGCCCAAGCTTTACCATGTTCGAAACACCACAATGCGAAAAAATCTTCCACTGTTGTCTGTTTTACTTTTTTTGTATGAGTCCCAATAAATACTTTTATTATATACCTGCTAGGAAAGTACCTTATTGCTTTTTAAAAATAAGGTAGAATGTACGTCATTAATGTGCGGGTCGAAAAAGTGTAGGATAATCCATTCATTGTTAACGGGCTGAGCGGGCAGAAAAAGTAAATAAAAATCCATTGTTAAACGACATGGTGTTGCTGAGCCCTTCTATCTGTGGAATGAGAAAGTTGCTTTCTATTTGTGAGGGGTATGCCGAGCAGTATGGGCTAAAGTATAACCCTAAGAAAAGTGAGCTGTTGGTGTTTAGAGGTAGAAATAAAAGTGAGCTGTTGGTGTTTAGAGGTAGAAATAAAAGTGAGCTGTTGGTGTTTAGAGGTAGAAATAAAAGTCCATCATATATCCCTCCGGTAACGCTGTGCGGTTCACTTTTACAGAGAGTTACCCAGTTTAAATATCTGGGTCACATTGTTACCGAAGACCTGAAAGACGACACAGATATGGAAAGGGAGCGCAGGGCATTGGCTGTGAGGGGAAAAATGGTGGCTCGAAGGTTTGCTGGTTGCTCAGTACCAGTAATAATTACACTATTCAAGGCCTACTGCGAAACATTTTACACCAGCAGCCTTTGGGCTAATCATACCCAAAAAGCAAACAATGCCCTGCGAATATAATATAATAATACCTTTAGGGTGCTGTTGAGGCTTTCACCCTATTGTAGTGCATCAGGTATGTTCGCTGATGCGCACACTGACGACTATTTTGCATAATGCGTAAGAAGGTGGCGTGGGTGACTCGCAGAGTGGGAGGAAGCAACAACAGTATCTTGAGGATGTTTGCTGAAAGGCTGGATGGGCCTACCATGGGTAGATTTATCAAGCTTCATGTATTACATGGGGCTTGGTGAAACTATCTGTGGTCGATAATTATCAATTTATCACCTTTGTTATATGTATATACTAACATAGTTTATAAGATTAGACACTAACACAATGTGGGCCTATGTAGTCTGTAAATAAAATATTTTTATTTTATTTATTTTATTATTAACCTGCTGCGTTTTTTTTTAAACTTAGGGCAATTCAGTAGCTAACCTAAAAATATAGTATAATGCGAAAAGACAAAAAGTTTTTATCACCAAGCGCAAAATGATACAGGCCACATACAGTTGCTGAACGTCATTAAAAAAAAAAAAAAGAAGGTTGAGTGAAATCGCGCGCGCGCAGATAGCTTTTTTTTGTTTTATTTATCTTAATTTTCAATTTGTGTTTACGATGTACTCGTAGTGCCATCCAGTAGTGATAACAACACTTAAAAAAAATGTCTTATAGTTTCCTCGTATGTATAATAAAAAGCACTATGTATCACTCGGAAGAAAGAGCGATTCCGAACTCATGTGTATTAAAGCCTACAAACTACACCAAATTACACCCTCTGTAAGGGCAAGCCCTACATGTAATGTTAAATGTTAATAAAATAAATGTTAATGTTCTAAGAAAGTATTTAATAATAAACTACACTACATTAATTTAATAAAAAATGTTATAAAAATGTATAAAATGCGAATGTTGTGCGAGCTCGATGCTAAACCGAAGACTGACGTACTTGCGTCCGTGATGATACTACATTTTCTTATTTAACAATATTTGCAGTATTTTGTAACTAGGCTAACTAAAGTACAATGTGCGGTTGCTGACCGTACACCCTCGTTAGTAATTAATTCAATCCAATTCAATTTTATTCAGGAACAATTTACATTGTGTTTGAAATCATAAACAATAAATAAAAAATACAAAAAAATCACGATAATTAAAAATATAAAACTAACACATTCATAATACAATAATTATTATAGAAAATAAAACATTCAATACAATTAAATTAATCGGTCACTTCCTCCCCTAGGTGAACAATGTCCTATTTATTTATTTATTTCATGAAAAGAATGATTAAGTACACAAAAGTAACTGGTTTATTTTTAATTGCACTCACAGTTCCGCTAACACATTTCCTCCTTTCCCTACCTCATGGTAGTATTAGTATTTAATAAAGTCTTTATTGACAGTTTTATGTCATCATAAAACTGGCAATGACGGCTTAATTAAATACTTTCAAGCACCCTGCTAATGACTGTTGCCACGTCACAGATCAATAGCACCTCAGAGTCGGGTGTCTTATTATTTTGTAACGGGCAACTCTCTCGGGCTGATGTTTTAGTGGCCCAGATGAAAATGTGGGTCATTTGATCTTCTTTTGTTATTCTAGTATTTATTTTGACGTCGTTTTTTGCGCTATTTTATTAAATTCAGTGTTCATTAACTAACTGTTAATGTTAAAACTACACACACATAGCAATATATCATCACGCCTGTAATCCCCAAAGGGTTAAGTAGAGGTGTATATATAGTACACACCCACATTAACTCAAATATTATAAACTAGCTTTTGCCCGCGGCTTGCTCGCGTTAATTTGGAATTTGACCATCGATTCTGTTTGTACTCTGCTTGTTGTTTGGCGGAAAAAAACTCTTAATACACTACTAAAGTTTTTATAATAATATATATACTCAATACTTTATTGCATTCCATAATGTGTACATAAAACAGTTAGTATGTTAAAACATCGAATCAATTATGGACCCTGTCGGGCACAGCAAACTTAATTTATAATAGGAGAGAGGATGAAGGCGCTTTCCATTAAAAAAATAAATAATAATAAAAATATTAATTTAAATAGTATCATTTGCTTTTATAATATTTATATTTTATATAAGTATTTATATATTTGGTTTAATAAATAAACTATTATAATTCAATCATCATTCGAAAGACACGTGGCGCCATCTATTATCATAAGAACGTTAACGTTGTTTTCCTCGGGAACAGTACTTTTTTTCGGGATGAAAGGTACCCTATGTCCGTTTCTGTACACCTTCCAACATATTATATGCAAAATTTCAGGATGATCGGTTCAGTGGTTTAGGCGTGAAAAGCTAACAAATAAACAAACAAACTTACTTTCGCATTTATAATAATGGGATTACGATGAAGTCTGTGTGTTGGAATTATCAAATGGAAAATTATTTTCATGCTGATTTATTCAAGTCAACAACTACAAAAAGCATTGAAAAGGTCTTATCATCACTGGAACATTTAAGCATTATAATAAATACTGCAATAATGACAGTGGAATTTTTGAATTCAATTCATAGGAATGTATTTTTATTATCGTATTATTTCCATTAGCGTATGCCTGCAGCTTTTTAGGGTTCCGTAGTCAACAAGGAACCCTTATAGTTTCGCCATGTCCGTCGGTCTGTCTGTCCGTCCGTCCGTCCGTTTGTCCCCGGCTTAGCTCAGAGACAGTACTAGAAAGCTGTAATTTGGCATGGGTATACATATTAATCATGCTGAAAAAGTCGTCAAATAATATTAAAGATTTTTTTTTTTTAGGGTAAGTACACGTGAAACGGGGATGATGTTTTTTTTTTTTATTTTTTTTTTCTCGTGTAATACATGGTGTGGGATATCGTTGGATATGCCTTTTAAAAATATTGTGGGTCTGTGAAAGACATTTTTCAATTCTGAGATCCGTTTGCGTAATATTAAGCTTTAAAGTGTTATTTTTTGTTAGAGTCAAGTGTCCCTCGCCGCTCTACCAGCTAAATGGTTGGTGTTGGATTTGTGAAAAATATCATGGCAGTAGTATATATAACGAAATTAAAAGGAAAACTATCACCCCCAACCGATCACCATGTTCGGCAAGCCTATCCCTTGGGAGAAGCGAGCCAAATATCTCGGTGTGGTCTTAGACCATCACATATCGTTCGGTGAGCACATAAAACAGGCGCGCGCGCGCGCCGGTTTTGCTCTCGGCAGACTACACTCCGTACTCAACCCGCGCAGCAAGTTGTCCCTTAAGTGCAAATTGCGTATTTACACCGCCTGCATTCGACCGATCATGACTTACGCCTGCGTAGTCTTCGCTCACGTAAAGCCATATCACATCCATAAGATGCAGACGCTTCAAAACCGATTTCTCCGTAGAATTACGAAGGCTCCTTGGTTCGTTCGGAACGAACAACTTCGCGTAGATCGATGCCTACCATCAAGCAGTTTATGAAGCGCCTTGCAAAGCGCTTCTTCGAATCCGCGGAACGTCATCGCAACCCCTTGGTTGTGCAGGCCGCTAGTTACAGGCCTTCTGCCATTAGTCAGACTCGCCGACCGAGGCATACTCTCTTAGATCCGGATGACCCCATCACTCTCCTTCAGGAAAGCAATAGGGCCACGAGTACAGTGCACAAAATACACAAACCGACCTTCCGTCCTCGCCGCCGAGGTACCACGCGAACTTCCCGAGTAAATATGAATAAAAGTCTTCCCCCCGTCCCTTGAATGTCGATCCGCCAGCCGCCCGGTTAGAGGCTGAGAGCGCCGTAGCAATAAATATAATATCCCCTGATAATAATCATGATCTAAATGTTTATCCAGCCCGTCCCCAAATGACTAATTTTGTGATCCCCCAACGACGGGCGTCGTTGGGGGATCACAAAATTAGTCAGTAAGCCGAGGTCCGTACCCCACAGGGGGCGCCCTTAGTGCGCTGTCGTTTAGTTTTAATAAATATATATAATTTACGCCCTGGCTGGAGGCTTTAAGCTTAAAAACCTTAGGGCAGCCACAGGAATATCCGGTTAAGTAGCAACGACCTCTCTAGGTCTGCTACGAGATGCCATACAAAAAAAAAAAAAAAACTATCACAGCTAAGTAGGCTTCACAAGTTAACGAGTAATAGTCGACCAACTTAAATTTGCAGTTGGAGAATTGATCGTAACGTATATCGATGTATGGGAGAGCATGTTTTTCAACTAGAATGTTAAGTTTGTTTTTGGGATAAATTCATCCCAACTACGGAACCCTTCATTGTGCGTGGTCCGACATGCACTTGGCTGGTTTTTTATGTAGCAAGACCAAGTATGTAATGATGGTATTTTGCACCACCATTGATTAAAAAAAAACGAGCCGTACAGTAGTCGCATAAGATGTGTAACATCTGACATCTCACCTTGGTAATAAGCAACTGAACAGCGACAGAAATTAACCTCAACATTTAAAAAAGCCAAATACTGAAATATTTATTCGAATAATTATTCATAACAAGTGGTACTGTCGAAATTCGACACTTACTTACAATCTATATCATCATCATCATTCCAGCCGAAAGACGTCCACTGCTGGACATAGGCCTCTCGCAAAAAGGGGGGGGATTTGCCATAATCGCTACGCTTCTTGGCAGGCGGGTTGGCGGTCGCAGTATGTTTTTAAAAATGCATAGAGAACGCTGCTGCCCATTCTCTAGTAAGTCCCTTAGTCGCCTTTTACGATACTCACGAGAAGAAATGGGATGGTGCTATTCTTTACGTCCAGCACCAAACGGAATACAATCTATATACCACATACTAATTACATCAGTACACTAATTCCATGCTATTAAAAAGTACGTACTTATTCCATGCTCAAGTAACACTTGCTGTTACACACTTCCGTCCCTTTTCACGAAATCACTCCCACAGAAAGCGAAGGGAAAGAAGCTATATACATCAAAAACAGGGGGCCAATCGCGCTATTTTTCCACGTAATTACCGTTCGAACGGAACGGTTTTGGATTAGTTTTGGTTTAGCTCCAGGAGTGCTTGCGGTGGCAGTGTTAACAGAACCGTATGACCCTGTTCTACCCCAAAAAATAAAATGTCCTTCCCAGCTTCCTACCCAGCAATGTCATATAAGCCATCTCAGTTATGAGACGCGAAGACTTGTACTTATAATAATAAATTTTCGTAGCACTCTCCCTTATGGCAGGAAACTAATATTTTTCAGTGTTGCTTACATGAAACCTCAATAAAACATTACACTTTCAAAATACAAAATCTAACTGTAATATTAACTTCCTTAAAAATCATAAATTCAAGTAAAACATTCACATTTTGTAATGTCGGAAAAACAATTTTCATATTTTACAAGAACGCATTAAAGTGAAATTGTAAATCTGGAGTACAAGGAATTATGGAGTAGATTCCACTCAACCGTCCAAATCCGCGCGGCGATACTCGCCCCGCCCGTCCGCGCATGAAATGTCACTTTCTTTTTTACGACCGCGCGAGACCCTCTCAAGAAAAACTATTACTACTGAAAAACTGCTATAGCTACATTCGAATAAAAAATACTCACGGAAAGCTCAATAAATCCAGAATTTAATGTTGTTAAAAGTAAATTACTCAAATTAATAACAAAGGATGAAAATAAAGAGTAAAGTTGGGGATATCAAAAAAATAACCTATTTATTTTTTATTTCGAGTTTTACAAGAAAATTATGATAGTTACTGGAAACAATTATTTTTATTATAATAGTACATGATATACCCTTTAAAATGACATCCATATCTTAATATTAACATAAAGCTTTCTGTCAAGAAAAAATAAACAAAGCCTAGTACTTCTCAAAAGGTCCCCGAGCTTTGGGCGACATAAAGATGTGACAAGATGGCCGCCCGGCTAATGGCGTGCGCACACGACGAGGTTATTTTGATGAAACATTCATGTTCGGCAAGTTTATTGAGCAAACACATTTTATTATATATATAAGTTTATTATATAGGTATATAAGTTTATTATATAAATACTATAAACTGATTTTTTTTTGTCTCCAAATTGTAGTAAAAATTGGCTTATAAGCATTTGCGTGCGTGCGTGCGTGCGTGTAAATATTTTTTGCGTAAAATAACACACCATATAGTAGGTACCTAAACACCAACACAAAGCCACAAAACATTCTCAAACTAATCACCAAACGCTCCGTTTGAACAAACCATTATTTACGTTGTAAGTAGAACTGTCCATGGGGACTCCACTCACCAACACTAAAATCATGAATAACGAATTGCATTTTAATCATTTCTAGACTCCATCTCAATATATTTCGTTTGTAAATGGCTATTAACGTGCTAATAGTAAATCATTCTCCTAAATTTAGCATTTATTTAACAAAAACAACCAAGTAGAATACATTTTAAACAACTTTAAAATCATCAAACGATGATCACGTAGTGATCATATAACTTTTCGAGATAAATTATTCCATGTAAACGTTTTGAAATAGTCGCAGTAATGCATATTTCGTAAAGGAAATATCTTCACGTTTAATTTGATATACAATAACAATAGAAATAGGGTATAAAAACAGAAAACTTACCACATTTTTGTTGGAGCTCCACACACAACACACACACAATAAACAAGAAAGACGAACTGTCATTTTCACTTTTTTTTTTCAACATTTATTGTTGCCATTTCACAGATAAAATTCACTCTCACTGATAACAAATTTCATATAGCGCCATCTAAAAATGGTCTCCTGTACTACTATCACCAGAGTTTAGCGCTATAAGTGGAAACTTGTAATTGGCCATTTTCTTCTATGAACTATTACTAAATGTATCTGTTTAGCTGTAAGTTTTCCTAAAAATAAAATAAATAAATAAACTGAACGATGTCGTTCGGTGACTGTATTCACCATGGACGGTTTAGGCAAAAATTTTTTTGGGGAATCTAATAACCATAAACGGTCGAGTGGTTCGGTCGTAGCCTCGTAGGCTGTGGCTACGCGGAAGCTTAGCAGGGTGCTACGATCCTTCACCCCGTTTGTAATGATAATAAGTTTTTATACAAAATATGTAACTATGGAGTTTTTTGCCCATTCGAAACTAACTTTTGGAAGGAGAATCTAGAATGAATTCTATTTTCTCGTAAAAGTTTGACTTTCGAAAGTGCCATTTATTGGTCTACTTGAAATAAATTATTTGACTTTGACTTTACTGATTTTGTGTTCTGTATTAAATGGTGATAAATGTTTATTGATAGTAAAGGCTGTTTTAATTTCCAAGTATGCAAGTACCAGGACAAGTCTAGTTTAAATTAAATATTGTACATATTAATGTTTTAAATTGAATTTTAGACGCATGAGAACCAACAAAAATATTTTCAGTATTCTTCGATATTCGTCATCATTGCAGCCGAAAGACGTCCACTGCTGCACATAGGCCTCCCCCAAAAAGGGGGGGGGGGGGGGCTTTGCCATATATATTCGCCACGCTTGGCTGGTTGGCGATCCCAATATGGTGTTAAAATGCATAGAGAACGCTGCTGCCCATTTTCTAGTAAGTCCCTTAATCGCCTTTTACGACACCCACGGGAAGAAATAGGTTGGTGCTATTCTTTACGTCCGTATTCTTACTCTCAAAGTCATCTCGATTAATCAAATCTCGGTATAAATATTCAACCCTCACTACTTACGTCCTTACTAACACTTCAACATCTAAATATCATGACTTAACTAATATTAAGACCGTTAAACTCACCCGGTTCACTAGAGCAATCTCAGTTAGTTGAAGAGCTTAGCAAAAATATTATAGTAATAATCTTGATATAACAGAACTTGACGCAAACTGTTCTTGACAAGAATATTAAGGATCTGTTTCAGTGTCCGGGTAGGCAATCAAATACATAAATAGATTTCTTATGAAATTATCTGTCAGATAAATTAACCAAACTATCTGATGGCGAAACAGGCTATTAGCATCCAGGTTTTCTTCTTTAAGTCTTCACAAGGGAAGTTTCGTCGGTTCGGGATCGTCTAATCCGACTCGGCTGGGCAGCGTTCGGGAAGCTACGCAATATCTTCTCGTCCCACATACCGCAGTGTCTCAAGGCGAAAGTCTTTGACCAGTGCGTGTTGCCAGTGATGACCTATGGCACTGAAACGCGGTCGCTCACGATGGGCCTTATCAGAGGGCTAAAAGTCACCCAAAGGGCAATGGAGAGGACTATGCTTGGAGTTTCCCTACGTGATCGAATCAGAAATGAAGAGATCCGCAGGCGAACCAAGGTAACCGACATAGCCCGAAAAATTGCCAAGCTTAAGTGGCAGTGCGCAGGGCACATTTCTCGCAGAACTGATGGCCGATGGGGCCGAAAGGTTCTGGAGTGGCGACCGCGTACCGGAAGACGTAGCGTTGGAAGGCCTCCTACAAGGTGGACCGATGACCTTGTGAAGGCCGCAGTTATCCGCTGGATGCGGGAAGCACAGAACCGGTCGAAGTGGCGGTGCATGGGGGAGGCCTATGTCCAGCAGTGGACGTCTTTTGGCTGAAATGGTAATGATGAGGGGAAGTTTTCCTGTGGCGATGAACCGAAAATGCGCCTTGACTCTCTCGACGAGTCCCGGTATGTCAGAAAACTTAAAGAAACCAATTATTACAAAATGAGAAAGGTACGAAATAGCTAGTTGTCACTTCTGATTGATTGCTACTGTAAATTATGGCTTACAAGATATGCAGTCACAATAAATAATATTTGGTCATGTCCAAAAACAGAGGCAACTTAAATATTTGGAATGTTTACTTTTCTTTAACAGTTTTATCTGCAGTCGGCAGTTCCTGGTCAGGGTTCTGGCAGGCCGGGGCTCCACATCAATTGGGATAGCACTTGACGACGCTGGCGCAGTCGGAGTCGCTGGTGCTTTCCTACTCACGATTATCATATTTTAGAAATCATGTAAAATCGGCCGTTTTGGTCTTGATTTGCCGAATATAACTCAAACTTTGCTCATCATTCCAGCCGAAAGACGTCCACTGTTGGACATAGGCCTCCCCCAAAAAAGTGGGGGGGGGGTTGCCATAATCGCCACTCTTGGCAGGCGGGTTGGTAATCGCAGTATGGTGTAAAAATGCATAGAGAACGCTGCTGTACATTCTCTAGTAAGTCCCTTAGTCGCCTTTTACGACACCCACGGGAAGAAATGGGCTTGGGAAACTTGGCTCACTTTTGCTTAATCATATTAGAATAGGCCCTAAAGGTTAGGTACTTTAAGGGCCTATTCGTATTCGTATTCGTAGCGAAGCTAAGAACTTGACTCACAGTTTACCAAGTAGTCCTAAGCACCGCTACTTTAAAGACTACCGCCCACGATGCAACTCAAAAGTTGCGTGTACTCAAATCAACAATGAGCAGGCGGAATATTGCAGCACTAGTATTTAATAGGCGGTTCCCTATTTTTATTAACCGACTTCCAAAAAGGAGGAGGTTATATGTTCGGCTGTATGTTTTTTTTTCTTTTTTTTTTATGTTTGTTCGCCGATATCTCCGTCAATTATGGACCGATTTTGAAAATTATTTTTTTGTTTGAAAGGGTATTGTTATTTTTCATGAATATTCCGAAACAGTCACACATACAATCAAAATGAAACTTAAGTAGGTAGATGACTTATTGGATCTTTTTCATTCCATGTTGAAGACAGTTAAGTAATTGTAACATTTTCGCTCGATACATTTTTTATTCGATAATCATGTTTTTTTTTAGGATAATATTATAAAAACAAACAAGATTGTTCGGATTTTATGTCTCAAATAAATATTGACAGCAACAAAATATAGTTTATTATCCAGCCACCAGATATTGTTTCTCTAGATCAATTATTAATTTAGTTATAACGTAAGAATTGAGACTTATGCTATTTAGTTTCGTGCTCGAACACGATCAAAGAGCACACGCGGTATTCAACTTTATTACTGATGTGTTAGCGCTTAGCACATAACGGAGTGGCGGCGAGAATGGGGCGGAGCTTGCGTGGAAAGATTTAGACTGCCTGGTCTTAAATAGCAGTCCGTACACGACGCAGACGTCTTGGACGATGGGCCTAAGGAATGCAGCAATGCAAACGTATAACATTTCGTTACGAAAAAAAGAGTTCTTGGTGTATAATTATTATGATATCTAAATATTGACATTACATAAATAATATTGACACATTTTTTATTGACATGACATCATTATTACTGATCGCTATTTTTGATATAAATTATTATTTTAAATGAATATAATTGTATATAATTTTATTTTCATGAATTGCATTGTAATCTAAATTTAGTTCTTAAAATGTTTACTAGTATTTTAATGTTATTGCTAATTCCTAAATGTGTACTGCATGCTATAAGTATAACCAAGATGTAAAATCTAAATATTTGCACGGCTGAAATGCCGAATATAGTGAAACCCATAGCTATTAAGAACTTGTGTATACCTATATTCTTGCAAATAAATATCATTCATTCATTCATTCATTCATTCATTCATTCTGCAGCCGGCAGTTCCTGGTCAGGTTTCTGGCAGGCCTGGGCTCCACATCGGTTGGGACAGCACTTGAGGGCTCGAGGGCAGTCGGAATCACTGGTGCACATGTGGGTGCAGACCCAGGGACCTCGGGGGAACTCCGGGCAGAGGCCTGGCTTCACTGAAATATTGAATATCATTGTGAGTTAGTATAGGATTAGAATAGTATTTATTCAAAAATATACACATTGTATACTTAACAAATATTTTTATTAACACAAGTTTTTGTTTATATTATATACGTGTGTTTAAGTTAAGGTATTTTTCTATGGACCTGTGTCGCCTGAAATAAACGGTATTATTATTATTATTAACCATCTAGGCGCCCCGGGCGAGTCATGCATTTGGCGCCCTTTGGTCCGGGGAATTTACGCCGAATTTTAAGCTACCTTTGCATTAATTTAAAACAGCTATTTTTTAAAGAAAACATGTTTTACTTGGTAGAAAAAAATATTAACATATATATATGTATGGAGTGTCTGTCGAAGAGATGAGGTATTACAAGTAGGTTAGAAAATTAAACATATTAGTCCACGAAAAAAATTTCGTTAAAAATAATATTACGAAACGTTATATAATTGTACTTCAAGCAAAAATATTAACAACGGTTTTATGCATTAAATTCCATCAAAATTAAACATGTGCTAGCGCAAGATATTATTCAAAGTTTTTTTTCAATAGCGGTTCAGGCAAAAAAATTAACAGTTAAATTTAGTTTAACTTTTATTTATAGGCTCTATCTGACTTAATTACAAGAAAATTAAACACATTAAAGCAAATTTTATACATATAAATAAAAAAACGGTTTAATTTTGCTGGATAGCGTATTATAACATTTAATAAGGGAATTTACCTAATGCAAAAAAAACCGTTGTTAATATTTTTGCTTGAAGTACAATTCAAACATTTCGTAATTTCATTTTTAACGAAATTTCCGCGAACGAAAATGTTTAGACGGCGGTTACCACTTCACATCAGTATGCCGTTGGTTTGCTTGCCATCCAATAAAACTCCTCATTATAATGTATCTTACTAACCCAGGTCCACAAAGTGCCTCTGCGTCATAGCATCAACGCACATGGCACCACCACACGCAGTAGGACAGCATAACTGCTTCTCATTGGTGCAAGCAATTGCAGGTCCACATGATGCCTCACACACGTCCACCGGTAACGTCGGGGGACAGGAACCAGTGGTGGCGTCGCATGGTGAGAATCCCACCAGGGATAAAGCTGGAAAATGAATAAAGAAACAAATAAAATTCGAACGCAAGACTCTTTGAACAATTTCTATGAAAAATTCAAGGAAATTGTTCTACCGGTGTCGCGTCGATCGACAAGTCGCGCCAGTGTGTAAAAGCCTTTACCCTGTATCCTATCCGAAAGCAGCTGTCACCAAAATATGCGATCACGCAATCGTATTCAATATTTGAATAATTGTGATGTACAAACGCGACTTGATTGATCGCACGAGTAAGTCATATTCAAATAAACGAGCGCGTCGATCGCCTCCTCGCACGACCGTTACTCTCATTTAGGACACGGCCTTAGCATACGTATACTTTTCTACTCTTTTTTTTTTTTACTTTGCCCCACTAGGAATTTCTCCTTTATTATGGGTGCGTTTCTAAACATTTAGGGGCTGCACAGACGACAGACTTTTTGTGCGAAGGAGTCTGCGGCACACACCAATGTGATTACATTTTCTTCGCCATTAGGCGCAAATTGGTTTGTGCCGCAGACTCCTTCGCACAAAAAGTCTGTCGTCTGCGCAGCCCCTTAAACTCACATATACAAACAGCCAGACCCGGAACCACTACTTGTAAACGTGTAGCGGCATCAATATCGCCACATGCGAACTACGCGACACACTGACGTCACGCAAAATCCTGCATCGCGCAAGCAGAGTTTACCACGCAATTAGCATATATACAATATCCCGACATCAACCGTCGGGCAGTTGCCCACCAGACACAACACCCGTCTGGTCGGAGGATCCTCCCTTTTCTATGGAGGATGAGTGAACTTTACAGCCTGTTTCTCTTGCCTCTAAAAACGTAAAGTCGACCTCGTAATAGCTTCAACACCCTAAGCTTGAATGACACTTGCATGTCATAAAACGTCAAGATCTATTTTTGCTTTAATATCAACGTGACAGTGAGATAGTTTCAACCTTCAAGTAAAGTTCAGTGACAACTAACTGGATTTCTTTAACAAAGCAAATTCCGAGGTCGACTGTACGTCACACACCATGACAACTTCGTAGGATGAAAATCCTTTGAATAAATTTCGTGTTTCAGAATACCCTTAGATCCGCTGCAATAATCAGATCACCCACGATCCATCTGTGGGTGCGTCAAAGGGGTCATAACAAAGGGATTAGCTGTATATTCCTACAGGCGAATAACAAAAGAAACACACATTCTAATACTTCACACAGCATAAGTTAACATTATGTTTGCACCTTATAGTCCTAAGCAGTCTATTAAATTGTTCGTATTCCTTCTGTGTGAACCTGGGCTGGCGAACGTTAATACAGGTTCCCATGTAACCTAGCAAGGACGCTAGATTCAATTCTGTTAATTGTTACCCTTTTCTCTTTACGATTTATCCGTAAATTGTAAAATTATATTTATTGAAACAGACAGCACCAAACTTTTTGAAATAAATAAATTATGATAAGCTTTAAAGTTCTGTAATTACACACAGAAGGTAGTCACTGAGTGGAGAATATAATAGAATATTGTATTTCTGTAGGATGTAAGTATTTACAGTAAGATGGAGACCGATGGAGTAAGATATATGGGTGGAGTAGGTTATAATAACTCTTATTGGCACATTCTGCCGTTTCAGCATGCACACATTAAGGCGCTGACAAGAGGCAAATGATAAAAGAAGGCTTCTCTTAAACAAAAAAATTGCCAAATCTATATAGTTTGTGGTAGCGGATTTTTTTTTTATTATTCTTGGACTTGGTTGTTACCAAAAGACGTTTAGATAAAAAAATCTCGATACAAATTAACAGTAAACTAACCCTTTACTTTGAGTTTCAATCCAAAATATCTGTATTAAAGAACGTCTTATTTGTATGCAGAACTTGGTTGATTTACTCAAAAATGAGTTGAGTAATTTTAGATTACTAATTTTTGAGTAAATTACAAGCGTTGTGTCATCGTGCTTCTCTTTCTTTTGTATGCAGTCTGACTGTGACAGCGTGGCAGCGGTTTACCTGTTGTCAGCGTCTTAATTAACTTAAAAACACAAATTTTAAGTTATTAAATTTATTTTATAATAATACTTATTATTGAATGATTACAATGGGGAGCTCGTGGCTAAGTAGTAACAGACGCACGGGGCGATCCATCAGGTTAAGCTACGCTTGCCGGGGTTGGTCGTGGATGGGTGACCGAGACTCCTCCGTGCCTCGAAAAGCACGTTAAGCCGTTGGTCCTAACTGTCATTCGTGGATCTTTGACGGCCGTTACTTACGTACGTCTGACAATAAATTAGTCTTACCAAGGGTATAGTATTACCTAGTTACTGGGTTGTGGAGGTCAGATGGGCAGTCGCTCCATATGAAATACTGGTATTCAGCTGCATCTGATCAGACTGGAAGCCAACCCCCAACATAGTTGGGAAAAGGCAGGCAGATTGATTAATTGAATGTTTACAATGATTATTGTAAACATGAGAATGAATGAATGTTTGTTGATTGAGAGTATTCTATACACTATTCTATTCTATTCTATGTTTACAATGAGGCCGTTCATGCGCCAAGAAGGAATGAAAAGTATGTAACAATCTTTTATAAAGGTGTGTCCAAACATAGCGCGGCATTTGAGCGCGGCTGCCGCGCGCGAACGCTTCTGTCAACCTGCCGCGCACAAACATTTGCAGTGAACATTCGTCAGTAGTTGTGTTTGAACGTATATCTGATGCGTTTAAAAATGGACAACGAAACATCGATTTGTTTGATAGAAATGTATGGATCTTTTAATGTGTTATGGGATCCTCGACAAAAATAATACCATAATAAAAACAAACGTGAAGACATATGGGATCAAATAGCCAACAATTTAGATCTTCCTAAGAAGGAATTAAAATCTTAAATGAAAAGTTTTCTAAGTTCATACAGCCGTAATTAATAATTAATTAACGGTGATTAATTTCGTTATTTATTGATTCAAAATTCTGATAACGAAACCGAAACGAACTGAAAACCTCCGCTGATAAAATGGTTTCATCCAGAAATTTCTTATTTTAATAGTTTTTTTCTTATTCCTTCTTCGCAATTTTCGAATAATAAGCAGATCAATAGTAATAACACATGCAACCGCTTTCATTTTAGTTCTGATGCCAATTGAAGTGCGCGGCGTGTCTCGGATGTGCCGCGCAGTACTGCCGCGCAAAAATTCGTCGGTTTAGTCCTAACTAGAGCGCGGCAGAAATGTGTCCTGCGAACGCCGCGTGTTGTTGCCGCGCTCTTGCCGCTCAATGTTTGGACACACCTACAACTAAAAATAAACAAGCTAAAACCGTTCCTAGGGCAGGTGTTAATAGATATACATAAAACAATCTCACAAGCTACTATGCTATTCACAAATCCGGATACTTCATTTCCATAATCATTACCAAAGGCAAGCGTACTCCGATAAACAATTTATAAAGATCTCAATGATCAGAATTTCATAACCTTTCATTTCAATCCGAATGAAATATTCAGTGCGAGGTGCTAAAGCGCTCGTATAAATTATTGTGGCTTTACTTAGGCAACTGTCCCAACGCCGACGATTAGCGAGGAGCGAGTAGGACTAGCAACTAGAACGGAGTTGGCGAGTAACGAGCAGCGAACGTATAGTTCGGATAGTTTTGTCGCTGGGCTATGAGCGAGTGCGCGATGAGTATAATGACTGCCGAATCACCTGCTGGTATAAACAATGTACCAAGCGAGTCTTTCAGCGAGTGTTGCTGCCCGCCAAACATCGCTGAGCGAGTATTTTCTTTGATAGCTCTTGTGGTTGCGACAAACTAGCGGAGAGAGAGTTCTCGCCGGCACTTTGAACGGTCAGTGATCAACTATTAATATATGCATCTCTTTTACTGATCGTCACCTAAATCTATTGTACGATTCTTGAGCGAGAAAATAGTCGAAAGCTAGTCGCTTCTTCATTGGCGGTAGGACAAGTCCCTTATGAATCCCATTGCTATTCCCGAATGTCAGTCAACAATCGTCTTAAACAAAACATTGACTTATGATTGTTCATAATAATAAGAGATGTTTTCTAAAAGATCTGGAAGAACTATAAAATCTTAATATAAACTTATAAAGTAGACTGGGATAACTGTTTTTGTTTCTTTGAAGTTGCAAAATGTAAGTTAGGCGTATGTTTATTGGTACAGGCAGTGACCTGCATAATCCGACTCCAAAACCCCTCTTCTTCTTTGTAAGATAATGCTGAGCACCGACAGTACCCACTGGGTGCTTAAAAAAGTTATACAGTGAGATTAGACAATATGTCTTCTGATAGGTTTAAATTGCGTACCTAATAGCAACTTCTAAAAACTATTTTATTTTATTAAAGCCACTAGTGGTCAATTACCTTTAGATGCGTTACCTGCGCTCAATAATGGCAGGCAATTGCCTGACATTTACAATAATAATAATTATTATTATTACGTACGCGCCAATGAACATGCAGCAGCTAGTGACGTAACTAAATATGTATGTTCATCTCTTTCTAACAACAGATATCGGTATAGGTCTTTCCTTTTCTTCACGCGCTGTATGATTGTATGCAAGTATGTAGCTACAATCATGGCTTACGTGGTTTTTGAGTGCACTAATGTTCGTGTATGACGCGTCGATTTATAATACGTCATTGCTAGTAGTAGTTTTATTTCTATATGTCCGAAAGGGATACCGTGACCCTGGCACACAGGCAACTGAAGGAAAACAGGTGGGTTTTAGTCAGTAAAAGTCTGACACCTCCCGCTGCTCGAGTGGCAGAAGTTATTTGATAATTTTCCACCCAAAAAAAAATCAAATGCACGATCGTCACACAATGGGTGTCTGAAGACGGCCTTCGTAACCAAAGCAGGCCTAAGAAACGCTAGCGTGACGATTTGGACTCGTTTCTGACCGATTAGCCCGAGAAGATAAAACATAAAGGAAATTGGAAAACTATGTTAATACTGTGGGGAAGACCTTTGCCCAGCTATGGGACAACGGAGGTTAAAGATGACAAAAAAAAAAAAAATGTGTTATTGGGACTCCTTTTCCCAACCATATCGGGGTCGGCTTCCAGTCTAACCGGGTGCAGCTGAATACCAGTATTTTACATGGAGCGACTGCCTTTCTGACCTCCACCACCCAGTAACTGGGTAATACGATACCCCTTGGTAAGACTGGTTGTCAGACTTTCGGGCTTCTGACGACCCGTAACGACTGTCAAAGCTCCACGAATGACAGCCGGGACCAACGGCTTAACGTGCTTTCCAGGGCACGGAGGGGCCTTGGTATGTAAAGATGGTCACCCATCCATGGACCAACCGCGACAAACGTAGCTTAACCTGATCGATCGATCCGTGCGGCTGTTATTACATAGTCACAAGCCCCAACAGCAGGCTGAGTACGGGCGTGCTAAGACGTTTGTAACAAGACATGATAAATTATGTCATGTCAACTTGTGCTAGCATTTCATGACAAAACAGTTTAATCGCTCAAACTGTGATAAAATGTGTGACTCAAGTCATGTCAACAGGCCGCAACACGTCACATTAGGATGTCGGTGAAGCATTTAGCATGTCGGTAACTCGAACCCATAAGCCCTACCAAGGATTAAGGTAGATTTTACGCCATTCTCTTCATTCTTCAGATCTCTCGCCGTTTTTTATCCGCGTTAGACATAACTTTACAAATTAATTTCATTATGTAATATAAACATGTTCTAAAATATTCACATATTCAATTATTGTGAAAATGCTCTAATTTAACATATATTTTTTTCTAATCATTAACACTACTCGTTTAGACGTGATCTTCAGTATAAAATCATTAATCGTCGCCTTAAAAAAAACGTCCAATGCATCTTGATTGACCAATACTCGTACAATTAAACATCGAATAAACACTACACAAGCAATTATTTTGGTCAGAAAAAGATTGCTCTAGACAGAACACACACTACACAAAAAAACCACGAAAAACAAAACACTTCAAGTGATTCGAAATTCAGAAGGAATTAATTTGTTTTCTATAATTCTACAGGCACAAGCAAAGTATTATAATTACACAAATACAGGCTTAAATTACTCTAAACTACATAATTAAAAAGCAATAAACTCACCAATTAATAACACACAATAAGACATTTTGTACACACAGTAGTGGCAATCGTTTTGTAAATGTCACTTACTGTGATTATCGTGAATGACACAAATAATAACGTGATTCACAGACGAGGAGACGAGACGGATAGACAACCGACCAATAACGCGGAATAAACTTTATACGATACATTTGTTTTATTATTTTTACCTGAACGCTCATAATACCATAATTCAGTGGTTCTTAAACTTTCTTGGCGACGGAACCCTTTTGAAAAACGAAATATTTGACGGAGCCCCAAAAATAATTAAAAATGGTTTTATGTGTATTCTTAATCAATAACATTTATATTTGCATATTTTTTTACTTTATGTTGGAATATTTAGATAGATTTTATTTTATTCAGGTCGCAGAGTAAAATAAAATATTATGTACTTAAACCTTTAGTATTTTTTTTATTTTATTATGACCATTATTTTCGCGAAGTCACTTTGAATATGGCTGCTGGCACAATTGATTATTTTATACCCATACATTTTTAAGACCACGTTTACTCATTCGCTTCGCCATTTGGCATGAATATGTAAATGCAGTGTTAGACTTTTGTTTAACTGCAAACTTGTTGTTAGTTATCTTGAGATGGATTACCTATACACAGTTACCGGTCTATTCTACACAATTTTTTTGGTACAATATGCATTGCCTAATACCTAATAATTATGTGTTCACGCCTAAAATATAATTTCGTTACAACGCTATATCTACATTATACCATTATGCTGTTCATCTTAAGACACAGTGTGTCTCGACCGTTAATGTCACCGTGATAACTCCGAGAATCCGTAAGTAATAACTACATTACACAAAATACCAAGAAACTAAATAAACATTTAGCTATAAATGAGGAAAACCACGTTCCTAGAATAATAACGAACTGTATTCATTCAAACAAATGATTCATTTAAAAACCGGTCAAGTGCGTGTCGGACCACGCACAATGAAGGGTTCCGTAGTTGGGATGAATTTATCCCAAGAACAAACTTAACATTGTAGTTTAATAGCATGCTCCCTCATACATTCCAACTGCAAATTTAAATTTGTACGCACAATATTGTGTGATTTACAATGTTATTTTAAGACCATAGACTTCTTATAGTGTAATGTCTGTCTGTAATCTAAAAGTAAAGAACTATCTTCCGTATTTTTTCCAAAATTTTAGACTAGGGTATCGGAGATAATGGTCAATTTTCCTCGAATAACTTTATAAGTATTTATTATAAAATTATTAAAAAAAACTATCTGAAATCCTTACAAGCCCTTTCATTTTATGGTACCGTTTGCAAAATTATTTTTTGAATTTTCTAATGGCCCCTCAAAAGTGACCCCTATATTCAAAATTCATTTATTTAAGTTACACGTCCGTGTTTGAGTCACAGAAATTCATATGTGTACCAAGTTTCAATTTAATCTGTCCAGTAGTCAGAGCAAATTGGCTGTGACAGACGGACAGACACACGAGTGATTCTATAAGAGTTCAGTTTTTTTCCTATTGAGGTACGGAACCCTAAAAATTGTTCAAGGTCAAACAAAACATGGAGTCTATCGACGATTTTTATTCGACGCGGGTCGATGATTTCTGTGACCCGAATGACCCGATGATGCATCAAGTAACGAGTTATCGATAGTCAAACGTCGAGAGATGTCTTTTCTCGTCGGACAACCAATGGTGTCGACTTTGATTCAATTATTATCGACTATAATCCATTTGAAATAAGATTAGAAATTTAAATAAACTTTTTTACAATCCGTTCAAACGATTTTGAATTCTATTTATTATTTTATTCCATTAAAAGCAAAAACGTGGTTACAATACCAATTGTTTATTACAGCTGCCATATTTTGTCATGCCACCAACGCAATAGAAGTCAAAATCGGTTGAACGGACTGTAAACAAGTTTGATTTAAATATCTAATCTTATATCAAATGGGGTATAGATGATGTCGACCAACGTCAGTTTTGATGAACCTAAGAAGATAAATTAGAGCTCCATATTCTTTTGGACATAAACACTAAGTTTTTGCCAAAAAAATATCTAAGTAGAAGCAGACACAATATGGTTTGTGAGATATCTTGAGAACTTCAAACAAATTATATTATTAATCTCCTAGAATCGGCAACCCTTAGACCTCTCGTGTCAGTCTTCATAAAGAAAAAGGAAGAAGAAAAGAAAGAAAGAAAATATATTTATTTAGCACATACACACATACATAAACTCACGCCTTCTTCCCACGGGGGTAGGCAGAAACTATAGAACGCCACTTGCTACGCTCCTTACATACTCCTTTTGCTTCGCCTACGTTCATACATCTAGTCATACATGCACCGGGGTTGCGAGTACTACGCACCTGACCTATTATTTCTTTAGCACAGACTAAAATATATATATAAATAAAAAATATATATAGGTAAATAAAAAACGAGCAAAACAAGTGCGAGTCGGACTCGCGCACGAAGGGTTCCGTAACATTATCTATAAAAACGGCAAAAAAATCACGTTTGTTGAATGGAAGCCCCCGTTAAACAAATGTTTTATTTTAATTAAATTATTAATTTTTAAAGTGAATATATAACTAAAGATTCTGTGAATATTTCAACTTCTACCTGTTGCCGTTATCAATATCGAGCAAAAACGAGCAAAAAATCTCGTTTTTTGTATGGGGCTTCCATACAAAAAACGTGATTTTTTGCTCGTTTTTCTAAAATATTTATTTTTATCTCCCTTAAATATTTATTTTATTCTGTTTTTGGGTTCCGGACCCAAAGGGTAAAACGGGAACCCTATTACTAAGGCTCCGCCGTCTGTCTGTCTGTCCGTCCGTCTGTCACTAGACTGTATCTCATGAATTGTGATAGCTAGACAGTTGACATTTTCACAGATGATGTATTTCTGTTGCCGCTATAACAACAAATACAAAAAAATAGAATATAATAAATATTTAAGGGGGCTCCCATACAACAAACGTGATTTTTTTGCTCGTTTTTGCTCTATATTGATAACGGCAACAGGTAGACGCTTGAAATATTCACAGAACATGTAGATATATTTTTCCATTTAAAATAAATACTTAAATTAAAATAAAATAAATATTTAAGGGGGCTCCCATACAGTGTTTTTTGCCATTTTTATAGATAAAGGTACGGAACCCTTCGTGCGCGAGTCCGACTGCGAAAATTTCCTCGTGACAGACGGACAGACAGATTAGACTATTAGAATTTACCGCTACCACAAAGTCACAAACTATATAGATTTGGCAATTTTTTTGTTTAAGACAAGCCTATTTAGATCATTTGCCTCTTGTCAGCGCCTTAACCTTGGATCGACTCATGTAGCTGTTATTATTTAGCTTTGGGCAGTATCCTAGTTCATAAGGAATATCCTAGGATATTACTTATGTTCTGAAGATAAGATGGCGTTTGCTTGCAGCGGACCCCCCACATCGCCGAACATGCACAACTTAGGCAACGACTACCAAAACTTTAATAACTGTATGCTGAAATTTCATATCTCCATGCTACTCCCACCCTACAAATGAGTTTCCACCTTAATACGTTTCAAATAGGTTTAAACTTGAATGATCTGGTTCCGTCTGATTAAACTTGAAGACTAGTGGACATATAGGTATTCATATCGTTTCATAGTGAGTTTAGTTTCGTTACTAATATTAGCTTTCTATTAAAGTTTCAATGTATGTCTTTTAGTTTGAAGAATGCTACATAGATTCTTTTCTCATAAGTGACTATAAAATAGGTATTAAAATATTATCAAAACAGAACCTTTAGGTACGACAAGAAGATTCTTAGAAAAGAAAGGAGTCGTCAAGAAGATTTCAATACAAAAGGCTATATGCTCACAACAAAAAAACTTTTTTTTTAATTAATATTGTCCGACACTAGAAATTTCTCCTGTATACAAACATTTAAACTCACATACACAAACAGCCAGACCCGGAACAACTACTTGTAGGGCATACAAATTTTTGTTCGGGAATCGAACCCGCGACACGCAGCGCAGCAGTCAATCGCTTTACCACTGCGCCAACCGTGTCGCCCAACTTCAATCAACCAATCTGGAATATCTGATTAATCATCAGTAGTTTAGCAATAAGTATAATTACGACCGGTTTCTGGAACGTAAATTATCAAAGTTAAACGCAACACAAGTGATGCGCTGAGCTGTTGCTAATTCATCCAACCAATCACAGCAGGTTACAATTTATTAGCAAATATTTGTGTTTAATTTCGTTCCAGACCGGGCCAGCAGTACCGGGCGTTAGTCAACCTCAATTTATATTTAATAAGGGTGATATGGGTGCCATCTTGAATGAAGGATAAGCCAATTGATAGATCAGTATTGCCCAAGATGCGATGTTTCCACATATCCAATTTCTGATAGCTTATACATACAATCAACTTATATCGCTCCTAAGCTGACTTGACACATATATATTTTACTGACGAGAGAAATGTGAGTACCATGGAGCCGTTTATTATGATAACATGTATGTTGACTTAAAAAAGCGTGGCAGTTGAGAGTATGTCATGCTCACTTAAATGGCTCGCTGATGGTGGCGCGTGTGTTGGATCATTCGGTTCCCTACAAAATGGTTGAGTTGGATGGTGCTGATCCACGCGTCATGTTCGTGAACGGGCACCGTCAGTTGAGACTGGTCAGGGTTTATTTTTAATCTTATATTTTGTATTGTTTTTGAAATAAGTAATTTAATTTTTAACATTGTTCTCACATATAGAAGCAACAAGAATAATGTACCCAGGATTTAGTAATATCTTGATTTAAAAAAGTGTCCTTAGAGTTTCTTGCCTGTTCTTCTCCATAGAGATCTACGTTTTGGAATGGGCAAATAGCTTCAACTTTCTGACTAACTGACCGACTCTTTGACAATTCAAAAGGGCCTGTAATAGGTTTAATTGAAATAAATGTTTTGAGTTTGAGTTTGAGACTTCACCTACAAACCTGTATTTATCCCACTGCACCTGATCATCATCATCAGCATTTCAGCCGAAAGACGTCCACTGCTGGACATATGCCTCCCCCAAGCACCGCCACTTCGACCGGTTCTGTGCTTCCCGCATCCACCTGATCATGTTTGATGGTAATTCGTAATTTCACCCTTCAAAGACCTCATTAACTAAAATGTCCTAACCTCGCTTCCTAAAGGTCAGTCGCACTTGCACCCGACCGTGTAAATAACAAGAGTGTATGACGGGCTTTATTTAAGTGCAGGTCACACCGTGAGCTAAGCGCACTTATCATCATCATGATTCATTTCAGCCGAAAGACGTCCACTGCTGGACATAGGCCTCCCCCAAGCACCTCCACTTCGACCGATTCTGTGCTTCCCGCATCCAGCGGATACCTGCAGCCTTCACAAGGTCATCGGTCCACATTGTGGGAGGCCTTCCAATACGTCTTCCGGTACGCGGTCGCCACTCAAGAACCTTTCGGCCCCATCGGCCATCAGTTCTGCGAGCAATGTGCCCTGCCCACTGCCACTTAAGCTTGGCAATTCTTCGGGCTATGTCGGTTACCTTGGTTCGCCTGCGGATCTCTTCATTTCTGATTCGATCACGTAGGGAAACTCCAAGCATAGCCCTCTCCATTGCCCTTTGGGTGATTTTTAGCCTTCTGAACTCACACAGCGCACTTATATTAGCCTATAATACGTAGCTAAGTTTGCAACTAGCCATGCGAGCTAACCTAAACCACCATCAATCTCCTGCTCAATTTATTTTGGGTCAGCACAACAATTCATTGTCTTCCAAACTCTCCATCTCTAGTAGTCGTAATTGCAGTAGTCACTCCCTTTCTAGCCATATCATCATTCACACAGTGCATCCATCGTTTCTTTGGTCTTCCACTATTCGTATAGCCATCCACATTTATATTCCAAAACTTTCCTCTAAACCATGTGAGCTAATTAGCTAACACACTATTAAAGAAACAATGAAAACAGAATCTTCTGAATTCTCACTTTCAAAAAAATCTTTCTATTACATACATTTACAGCATTAAACTTAAAGTAAACTCTTAAATTCGACCGTATCTTGGCTTGACGTGTACAAAGATTAAAAGGAGACTGAAAAGATCTTCACTAACTCAGCTGGAATCGGGTTAGGTAGCACACATATACATTGCAATGGCTGTTCGGCGAAACGGACGCTCGATCTAATGGCTATTCGAAATTGTGCTACACCGATGCTATGGAATTTCGGCAATTCGGACGTTCGATCTGATGACTTCGGGGAATTAACCATCGGGCATTCGACATTCGAAACCAAGCAGTAAACTCATTTTAATAAGCTCACAGCAGTTTACGCGCGATTGACAATCTGTTTGCAATTTTCGTTTGAGAATAGAATAGAATACTCTATATTATGTACACCATAAAAAATACAGATATAAATGTAGAAATTGTACAAGGGATGACGCAATGGGCAACGGGACAATCTGTTTGCAATTTTCGTTTGAGAATAGAATAGAATACTCTTTATTATGTACACCATAAAAAATACAGATATAAATCTAGAAATTGTACAAGGGATGACGCAATGGGCAGTCAACTCTAAAAGCGATCTTTTACAGATCTTTGCAAACAACTGATACTGACCCTGAGTAAGGAAATATGACGCAGTTTCGTGGGTTAAGCTAAGCTAGCTTATCTTGCGGTGTGACCTCCTCTTTATTGTCATAAAGGTTATCTTCCCGTGGTATTTTCAATACTAGGAATCGGTTTTTAAAATGTTTGGAGCCAATAAAATCTTTATCTATCATTCAGGTCATTGGTGTAAAGTTTATTGATTTGCGTTATTATGTTTATAATGAATGTGTAGGTATTTTTTATGTAATTAATAAGTATGGTGTGAGAATGTTGAAAGATGCGTCATCTACAGTAGATAAGGTGTCCCCAAAAATAAACATGACTTATCTACTTACCTACTTATTCTTTCAGGTGATGTGATCAGTAAGTCAGGAATCCTTCGATCTTCGATCATACTTATTTCTTGAGCTGTCCAATTGCTGTGGATACCCTCAGATGGATATTATGAATAATTTTGTAGTTTTGTAAAGCGATCAATTTATTTATCTTCAATACTATGGTAACATTTCCATGTGGTGCTACTAGATGGCGTTAGTAGTACCTAGAGATAATTTTAATTTCAACACCTCGACCGCTCAATATCCGTAGTCTTTGGGCTATTGCCTCTTATTTTATAGAAGATTAAGAAAAACCCTTTTGGGTTGAATAAATCCAATTCATACTTTACTTTTTAAATGCGAATATCACCGTGGCTGTCTAAAAGAGAAGAAGAAAGAAAACTATTTTATTTGGGACACGCACGTGAAATACAAAAATAGCATTTAAAACTAACAATATACAAAAAAAAAACAAGACTTGTGCGATGACAAAAAGGCTACTATCTCAGCATAATGCGATATTTAAAAAATAAATACCGCACTGGTATTATGATAGTGTCGCTGTGATGCCACGGACTCACCTACGGATAGGTACCGCCGCGAAAGTTCCCGGTCGACCACTTTTCAACCTTATTACTATGGGCATAAGGGCGAAAAAACAACACCTACAATAAATAAAAAGATGTCTGTCTGTACCTTTTTGTGCGTAAACTACTAAACCGATATTTATGTTTGGCAGATAGGTAGCCTGGGAGCTGCAGATGGACATAGACCACTTTCATATCGGATATTTGTATAACAATTACAAAATACACGCAGACGAAGCGGGCAAAAGCTAGTAGAAAATAAAACCTATAAAATCCTCTTTGCAATCCCAATCAACAGATTCGTTTTCTATCGAACGCTCCCTTAAATGTCTTTGAAAACAACTTCGACCACACGATTCACAGTGCTCAGTTTAACGGAATAATGGAATTAATATTGCCCTACTTAGTTCGAACTAAAAGTACGTAATATGAAATCATTCGTGTTTTCTAGGTCTGAGTTAAAGATGGAAAAAGCATAAGATTTTTCACCTCAGCATCTCAACCAAGCAGGTTTTGCTGTTTAAAGGCAATGAGCAAAATTCGATTTTGCTGCGAGCGTGACACACAGTAGGTAACTTTTTAATATTTAATTTTAAATGCCGATCGAGTTTAGTGCTCGATCTACTCACAAAATTCGAAAGCTTTGAACTTTATTTTGTTCTGTTACTTTCACTTCGATACGAAAAAAGCGAGAGATAGAAACAAGTCGATTCGAGGTTCGATTTTCAAATTCCTTAGTTATACCTAGTAGGCCCTTAAAAGAAACGAACAATAAAACGTTCGGATACATATACCTAACCGTAAAATTGCAAATCATCTGTTTAAGGTTTTAAATGTAATTATTATATTTTAACTTTAAATTATTTGATATTAATCGTTTTACAAATACATGTGGTTTTTACCTTTACGTAATAGGTTTTCGCTGCTGAGGTGAAAAGTAGTAGGTATGTGTTACTCGAAACGAAAGTTATTTGCATCTTTTCTTTGATTTCCCTCGCTGCGCTCAGTATTCTAACCTAGAATCCACCGCTTACTCGGAATTCAAAATCAACACTCGCACCAAAAACCAACTTTTATCTGGTTGCAGAAATAACTATTCTTTAATGCATGACCGGTATACATAGAGGGTATAAGGTCCTTACGCCAGATTTTCACATGCAATTCTATATTCAACATTGTATCTTTCATTTTGAATGAGCCTTAGGGATTATCCAACTTCGGCTTTTGCCGTTTGGCTTACAGAAAATTTACAAGAACCTCATGTAGTTGCACTAACTTAAGCGCACTTCTTTGACCAAGCACTTACTTTAAAAACCTACGAGTATAAAGTTACTGAGATGCTTTTCTGACACCAAGACTCGGACGAAGTAAATATTTTCCTTAGAAGTGACTTTATTTTCCCCCATTCCCTGTTTTGGGTTTTTTTGAGACAAGACTTAATTCAAGTTAGCTAAAACTGAAGCAATTGTGGTTACATCAGTTATTTCGTTACATTAACTGCCTGAATCTTCATAATCTTATTCCACCACCACATTCAAGGCAACAGCAAATAAAACCCCACACTCTCATAAACCTAAAATAATATATTACTTACTTAAATAAAACAAAACAAAATCACATGTTGATAAACTTATCATCTTTAACATCACTACCGGCTAGATACGTGTCCAACCATGCCTCAATCACTGGCAGGTTTTGTGCAGACCACTCTGCCTCTACCCTGATATTCCTCATAGACTTCTCTATGATATGCTCAGCAGAACCGAACTGTCCTTGATGACTGACGTACAGTTGTGTTACTAGTTCCAGACCTTCTTCTGTTTTGAATTGAGATGTGGCTGAGGTGATGAGGTTGTCCCAGAGGTTCGTTCTGCTTGAGTACCTGTGGAATTTACGAAAATTGTATGGTTTTAATTATTTTAGCAGCAAGATTTTGCTGTCACCAAAATAGCATACTTTTCGTATTGGCACGAACTATTTGATAATCAGAGAGCAGTGGTAGCCCAGTGGTAACGTCCTCGACTTACGAGTTACGGTCATGGGTTCGAACCCAGACAGGAGCTTTACTTTGTGTGTATTATTTCATCACCACTGCTGTCAAATCGGTGAAGGAAAACATCGTAAAGAAACCGGCATGTCCTAGAACAAAAAATTCGAAGACATGTGACATCCACCAACCCGCATGGTAGATTACGGCCCACTCCCTCTCACAGAAAGAGGAGGCCTGTGTCCCAGCCATGGGAAGCAATAAAGAAAGAAAATACGTTTATTTGCGGTAAACATGACGCAAAAAAGAACATAAACACAAAAATAAGAAAAGGTTGGGGGAAACATGCGTCACATCCACGCAAAACGGCTATCGCTCAGCTTTATACTGCGACCCTATGCAAGACAAGAGCCCCAGCGCTGGTTTTCAGCGACAGCCGGCGCTGACGTAACATTATAGTTATTTGAGAATAGTTCATGCTATGGCAAAAGATAAAAAGGTAAATAACTAAAGATATTTGCTAGTTAGCTAAATGTTGACGGGGCTGATTTCAGGTTATTTGGATTTACATTTAAGTATCTATATACACTACCAATACAGGGTTATTTTTAAAATGTCAAT
This sequence comes from Tiliacea aurago, assembly GCA_948098905.1. Classification (NCBI taxonomy): domain Eukaryota; kingdom Metazoa; phylum Arthropoda; class Insecta; order Lepidoptera; family Noctuidae; genus Tiliacea; species Tiliacea aurago. The sequence continues at coordinate 25,294,600 of OX402582.1, forward strand.
AACCTCTTAAGGGGTCATTGTACTCATCATTATAAACAACTTTTAATAGGGGACCAAAACTGAAATCGCGAAAAAAAAAACCAGCTATTCCCTACATTTATGTTCGAATAATTGGTTAAAATGTAGGAAACAGCTGATTTTTTTTTGCGATTTCAGGTTTGGTCTCATAGTAAAAGTTGTTCATAATGATAAGTACAATGACCCCTTAAGAGGTTATTGACGACTTAAAAATAACTCTGTATACAACCTGAGAAGTCGTTAACTCGATATCGTGAGGTTGTCATGACAGCCAATGGATTAACTATTAAGGGACAAAATCCAGGCTTACTTAATCAAGGCAGACAGAAGACATGGCATACATTTTAACGTAAAACTTCAATAGCCCGAACTAACTAAACAAGCTCGCGAAACTTCACACAAATTCACTTTGTTTTGGCTCGCGCATCCGAGCTAAATTATCCAGACAGGGCTAGACACAAATGAGGAAAATTGGCGGCTGTGGTGCACAGCCATTAAGCTGGCAACCTCTCTACCTGTGCACTCCGCTGCTAAACCCTTTGAGTGATGCAAACGCTATTATAGGGAGGCTGTGACCATAGGATGTAGGCGGAAGCGGTGCGATGAAGCAGCTCGAAGAATTATGTAACCGATATCGGTAATTGAAGGTACTCTATACTTTTAACTCTATGCATTCTTTTTACCAATGTTCTATAAATAAAGATTTTTCTGTCTAACCCGTGCTCTTGAGCTGATATCCTGTCAATTTATTACATAAAAGTCTATACAGGTTTTCTTTTTACAAAGCAGACTGTTTGCGTCACTAATTCAGCTTTGGACAGTTCAGTGAGACAAGTGACCGACAATCATAGTAGTCAGCCTCATAGACTCATGGCCTTGAAATACCCTCTACAAAGAATTTTATTTTTGAGCGTGGCAGACGCTTAAAAATAAATTCTGTGTTGGTGTATTATGCCCATTGCTTTCGAGTTGACGTGTTGGTTTCAAAAAGATTAAAGCAGATACAATATTTCAGGGCCTCAAATGCAGACTTTAGGCCCTGAAATATTGTATCTGCTTTTGATCGACCATTCTGACACTATTGTAATAGCAGTATTACAATAGTGTCAGAATGGTCGATCATTGATTTCATAATTGTTGATTTTGACAAGTTTGGTAATCTACTATTATAATGGCGTCATTATGACTTTCGAATGGTCGGCCACTGACACTATATTGAAAGAAATTGCATTTATTGGTAATCTCGTACATAATGACAAATGAATGACATTTCTACTAATGGGTTTTATAGTAATGGCAATACGACATTGCCATTATAAGTAACACAATTCTATTACGAGAACATTGACCGAACAATGATCGACCATTATGAATTTAGCAGATTACGAACTTTTAGCAAAATGACAATGGGATCGTGTTGGAATGACTGAATTTATAAAAATAGCAGACTTGGGGCCCAGGTGCATTAGCTATCGGCCACGTGACAAGCGCGGCGAGTATTGAATGTACTATAATGATAGGCATATGATTTTTTTTGTCAGAAATGTTTGAAAACAAAGATTCAAAACACTTACTTTTCTTTCAACACATCCCAATTGTTGCAAAGGAAGTTAAACAGTGTAGTATACCCTGTCGCGGAACCCGTCAGCATACTGAATATTAGGAAAGCGTCCGTCTCCGTGAAATTAGCGTGACCCTGCAGCAGCGTAATATTCAGTAGCCTGTTAATCTTTTCCTCGGATTCTGGGCATCCAGCCAATGTCTTCAGGAGGTATGTCCTCTCACTCTGCTTCCGTGATGGAGGAAAGTTTATGACTCTTTGTAGTCCAAACTCCCATTCCTTCATTGTACCCCACTTGAAGACTGGGCAGATGCACTGGTTTGATAAGCTGGAATGCAAAGTGGTTAAAGTTATTATTTTGCAAAGACGGTTTGATATTGGCGGTAGATGGAGAAGCCGATGGCGTAGTGATTTACTTCTGGGCTACGATTGTATTCTACAATATGTAATAAAAACCCTGTTGTTCCTTCTACCTAAGTTTTAAGAATCGTTATACTTACGTAATAAAGCAAGTCATTTATAAAAACTGTTCAACAAAAATAATTAAAATAAATATTTAATTATTAATATTAATTTGTAATGTTTAACTGATTTCTAACCTCTTTAATTCTTTGATTTTGATTTCTCGACTAGCCAATGCTTAATTTGTTTTTAATTATAATTCCACTAATGTTGTGCTTGTAGGTTAATGTATACGTCCCTAAAAGGAACAACAGGGTTTTTGTTAAATACTGTATTTTAACACGAAACAACGGATGTACCTACCTAAGTAGGTGTGCATGTGAGATATATGTGTATCTCTATAGGCACCAATATAGAAATAATCAAATAGGAATTTGTCCTGCATCTATGTAAGACGAATTCCTATTTGACCATTTTAATTAAAAAACTCCGTATTGAGAAGACAGATATTTCGGAGGAAACAATCAAATTAAACTTGTGCCATAAGAAAATAATAGAATGTGGTCAAGTTATTTACATCCTATAGACCACTCCTATTACATAAATCATAAATATAACATTTGTAAGCAGAGGCGACTAACCTATTATGTCAAGCGTTCACAAAACATAGTCAGCAAACAATCAGATGACAATACAATGGAGGCAGACGCCATTTTGTGTTTCACTGAGCACATAGTTCCCTAACATGACGATGTTATTAAGTTTTGTAAAGTCCACTGTTTAATATGTTAGCAGGAATACAGTAAGATGGGTTAAAACCAAAATATTCGTAGTAAATTATTTTGGAATATTATGATATTTTATTTTATATTCATGACTACACTTCCTACGTATTTGGTATAGTAACTAGGTATTTGTAATGTTATTTTATTACCATCATAATTTTTCATGATTATAGTTGATTTATATTTCTACGCATAGATTGTTTCATTATAATTTGTACTCAAATAGGAAACCTTAAAACTATTCTGTAAATCGATTAGATGGTCGTTCGAGAAATGATGTTTCAAGATAATGGGCCTTCGCGCTGCCGATGATTCGAGCTTATAGTTATTCGAGATTTTGATGCATCGAGGTAGTGAACTGTCGCGCTCATAATTTATCGATTTCAAGTACTATCGAGCGTTTTCGAGCAAGTATTATTCGACCTCACGTCATTCGATGTCAAGTAGGGAACCCGTGTGAATCAGGTAAGTGATAAATCTCACTTCGATCCGGAGTTTATTTAAGTATGGCCTACAGAAAATGCTCTGGTTCTGGGTTTATTTGTACAGTCAGGAGCGTGGACAAAATCCAAATCTAGACAGTCAAACTGGTTGCTATTTTAATTGTATAATTGATTGTTTGTATGATATTGATTTTACATTCTGAGATTACCGTATCTCACACACTGACTTATTATTTTATTTAAATTAGGATAACACATATTACGATGTTCGTAATTATGTGAGCATCCTGTATCTCATAATTAAATTATCTGGCATTGCTTCATTTTTTAATTATTTTTACCTCATCATCATCACATTGTGGTATAATTTTATTCTAGATGCATCGTATTCACATATAATTATTTAATGAATGTGTACATACGAAACTACATTTCGGAAGGGGCAACTAGAATCAATTCTATTTTTTTGTAAATAATGACGTTCAAAAGTGCCTAATAAGTTGCCTATTTGAAATAAATAATTTGACTTTGAGTGGACCGCTCAAATTGTCAATTCAGGGGTTTATTTAGAAAAGTTGCTTAAAGTTAAGTAATGATATGCGACTGTTTAACCATACATTTTTGACGTCTCCTAACATTAAGCAACGTTTATAAATAAAGGGATCAAGTAATAGTCAAGTACAGTAACAATACCATAAGTAGTGCTTAAAAATACATTTCCCTGACCGTACAAGTAGGATAAGAGGAAATTCCAAAAAAAGAATGAGGCAGGCAATTTTTGTTATTTTTGCTGTAATGCCAATAAACGCATTTTCCTTTATTTTTTTTATTCCATCCACATTTGAAGTTAATTAAAAAACACGAAACATTTATACTACGTGACAATGAATTTAGGTCACTTCACACAATTTGTATCTCATAATAAAGACTACAATAGAAAACATGGAACACCAGAGGCTTATAAAACGTAATAAACAAAATCATACGCGTCATGGATTTCAAAAAGAAATCTATTTCGGCTCTCATCTCCCTTTTTGCGGATGTGGGTCGAAAGGGACCCACTTCAAATACTCTGCGGGTCACGTGTTCAAAGTAAATTGAGTTAAATATTTGTAACCCTCAAAATTACAGTGGACGGAAACGATTTACTCGATTTTTTTGGTTTCTGTACCTCAAAAGGAAAAAACCGTCTGTATATGTCTGTCTGTCAGTCTGACAAATCCCTATTTCTCAGGAACGCGTGGAGGTATCAAGTTGAAATTAATATCAAATACGTGAGTCGAAGGTCCGTTGGAAGTGGAACACTAAAAAATCAAGCTTCTAAGTCAACGCAATAAAAAAATACAGCCGTATATGCGACATACTTTGATACTCGCAAAAAATCAAAGCCAACATTAGTTTTTGTTTATACTAAACCCGAAAAGGGGTCATTGTACTCATTTTGATTTTTTTTTTCTATGGGACCAACCTTGAAATCGCGAAAAAAAATCTGCGGTTCCCTACATTTCATGTTCACTTAAATCCACAAAATGTATGGAACAGCTGATTTTTATTTCGCGATTTCAAGGTTAATCCCATAGAAAAAAAAGTTAAAAATTATGAGTACAATGACCCCTTTTCGGGTTTAGTATAAACAAAAAGTAATGTTGTTTATAGGGTACTTCCCGTTGACCTTGAATCATGAAATTCGGCAAGAAGCAAGATCTCAGCACAAGAAAAGGAAAAAGTCCGAAAATCGTTAATTTGTAGTTCTATCACATTTTTTTTTTGCGATTATAAACTTACATTTGCAGTTGGAGATTTGACCATGACGTATACCGATGTATGGTTGAACATGTTTTTCAACTATAATGTTGTTTGTTTTTGGGATAAATTCATCCTAACTACGAAACCCTACATTGTGCGTGGTCCGATACACATGTTTAGGCCAGGGTTTTGCTCTGAAGTTTCCTCAGAAATTTTTAATCATGGATTGCCTGATAAACTATAGGTGCCTACTTATGATACCAAAAAGAAATTGAGTTTATTTGCGTTCAGTAATTTTCTCAAGCACAGCAAAACATTTTGAGACTATCTACCTCCTGCTAACCTATCATAATTATTCAATATCACAAGTTGCATTATGCACGTTATCGCTGATCTTAAAATACAATGAATTCTCCATTGAATATGGTGTCATTGTGTGTATCTACTTACGACACGATGTGCCACAAACATATTTTCTTTCTTCTTTCATTCTGTTCCAAATTATTACGGAGAGAAATACATACCTATTTAGAGGTCTTGGTTACTCGCTTATCGCGGCAAGTGAACCCCTAATCAATATTGCCTCGTCTGGTCACAGAAGGTTATGGGTCCTTTAATCAGTCTTTTGTTAATTAATAATGTGCATGTTTATTATTTTAAAGAAGCCAAAGAGACAACCTTTCGTACGGACCAGTGCGCAATAACTGGCCGCCGCCGCCGCCGTGTTGATATTATGTCTCGCTTGCATATATTTTGCTTATCAAGCGTTCTGCCATTCGTGCTTAAAATGTGTCCCTACACCTACATACCTAAACTCACGCCTTCTTCCCATGGGGGTAGGCACAAACTACAGAACGCCACCTGCTACGCTCCTTACCTACACTACCACTCACTACCTATATTTTGCACTAACTTTAATTTTATAAATGAAACTGCCATTAATAATTAATTTATAATTACCAACATAATTTTTAAAATGTTAACATTTTGTACACCTATAAGGCAAAACATGTTGGTCCGGTAAAACTATGTCTCATCTTTAAGTGCATAATCATGTATGTTATATATTTTATTATTATTATTATTAATAATAAAAAATACGGCGATTTATGCGACATTTCAATACTCGCAAATAAATCAAAACCAATAGGGTACTTTCCGTTGACCTAGAATCATGAAATTTGACAAGAAGCAAAGTATCACAACACAAGTATACGAAAAAGTCCTAAAATTGTAAATTTGTAGTTTATCACATAAAAAAAATGTTTTTTGCGATGACAAACTTATATTTGCAGTTGGAGAATTGACTGTGACGTATATCGATGTATGGGAGAACATGTTTTCCAACTACAATGTTGAGGATAAATTCATCCTAACTACGGAACCCTTCGTTGTGCGTGATCCGACACGCAGTTGGCCGGTTTTTTATATTGAATTTCTGATTCTGTATTGTTCTGAATTTAGAACAAAATCTTTGTTATTCTTGTAAATTGGATAAATTAGACCAACTGTACTATTACTGTAGCATTACTACAACTACCATATGCAACTGCATTTAATGTCGTAAACTTGTAATAGTCTAAAGTAGGTACTATAAACTTGACTTACAACTATGCCATTAGCCATTTATTAAAACCGTTTCTTAAGACGCTGACAACAGCTAAACCGCGGTCACTGTCAGACTGCATACAAAAGAAAGAAGTGCGATGACACAACGGTTTTAATTTATTGTAAATTATGAACCAATTATCTATTTACTCAAAAATAAGTTGAGTAACCGAAAATAAAAAACAACCAAGTTGCATAAGACGTTCTTGTTATTAATGAAATACCAACCGTACGTTGATATTTAATACAGATATTTTAGATTGAAACTCAAAGTAAAGGGTTAGTTTACCGTTATATTGTATCGAGATTTTTTTTCTAAACGTGTTTTAAGACAAGCCTACTTTTGTCATTTGCCTCTTGTCAGCGCCTTAACTAGCATTAGAACAACATCATTAACACAAAAAAAAGTCAAAATTAATAAAAAAGTACTTATACAGGCTAAAAGTAAAATAGTTAGCGAAACTCCACTGACGATAAAAAAAATGGTCTTTCTTTTGATGTCAACGACCGCAGGCCGTGCAGTTACTCGTACTTGAAGTATGTGTTGAGAAAATCAGTTTGCGTCTGCGCAGATTCACTTGTAAATTAAATTTGACCCTGTATAAAACATGATGCACTTACGGATTCCCTTCATCAGGATTCTTGGCCTGCATCCACTTGCTGAACTGGTCCTGTGCGTCCCTGATGCAGGGCTTGTACCCAGCTTGGCAGAGGAACGTCTTGGTCAAGGACCTCAGATTCTTGCGCCAAGGTTCCTCGTCTTCCTTCTCATCTTTAGCTAACTCCTCGTATAGGGGACTGAGGAGTACTCTGACGTAAGCCTTAAAGTAATTTAAAGTTATTAATGTGTTATAATATTTACGTTTGCCCTCAAGTTATTAAAAAGAAAGAATGTTAATCTAAAAGAGGAAGTTAAACGTACTTAATTACAGGAAAAAATAATCACACCAAAAACTTTTAAACGTGAAACGAAAAAAACTAAATAGAAAATACATTCTTTCATTTTAATTTTTACCAAAGAATCATATTACTAAGCAACAGCTCACATATTAGCGTGCGGACACATCACCACGGCACGGTGCCGCCACCGTGAAGCGACACGAGACATCGTCGTGCCGCGGAACGATGCCGTGTACGGTGCGCCGCGCCAGCTAACGGCAGCAACCATCGTGCATTGGTTCAAACGTGTACTCAAACTTGCAGTTTTGTCAAGATATGGATCGCGAAAGACGTATTCTTCTCGTGTTATTGCTAAGACGACGAATGAAGAAAAAACAGGGTATCATCGGTCGTCTTTTGAACCAATGGTTGTTGTTGTTGTGAGCCGACACGGCGCACCGTACACGGCACCGGTCCGCGGCACGACGTCGTGCCGTTTCACGGTGGCGGCGGCGGCGCCGCGCCGCGGTAATGTGTCCATGCCCTAACTACTACATAATCAGCCTATAATTTTCCCACTGCTGAGACACAGGCCTCCTCTTTCTGTGAGACGGAGTGGGCCGTAATCCACCACACGGGCCCAATGCGGGTTGGTAAATATCACATGTATTCGAATGATTAGTTCTAGAACATGCCTCATTTGCCTCACGATGTTTTCCTTCACCGTTTTGAGAGCAGTAGTTATGAAAATTTTACACAAAGTAAAGCGCCTGTCTAGGGTCGAACCCACGACCTACAACTGGTAAGTCGAGGCTGTTACCAATGGACCACTGCTCTGACTACCACTATTACTATTTTTACTTATTAATAGGATAGACTTATACCGCCTTATTACAAAACAAGATTTATATTTGACATGGCTTAAACCATGGAGCCAGTTTTTGAAATAAGAACGTAACCGTGATTGAAATACCGTTCTTTTTACAAAACTGAAAACTTAGTTCGGTACTAAGTTGTCAGTTTTGTGTTTAGGAACTTTACCATAGTCGGAATAAAGTTCGAAATTCAATAATGGCTCCATGTTTTAAACCTGGGTCTGAAGATAAACCTTGTTTTGTAATAAGGGGGATAGTGTTAGGCTCGCCCCCTATTACATGGGACTTAAACATAACTGGCGAAATGTGGGTGTACTATAGGTACACCTCTGCCTAACCCTTCGGGGATTGTAGGCATGATTTTATGTTATGTTTTTATTTTTTTAACACCATATATTATTATTATAAGTCTATTTGTAATTGGCTTTCTAGTGACTAAGGTTTCCTTATTTTTGTCTGTATTTAGCTGTAAGTCCTCCATGTTCTAAATAAATAAAATAAATAAGTCTGAAATCGCGAACTCGTCTTGAACAAGCATGGTAATCAATTCTCGTGTCTTATACTTATATATTACCTGGAACTTCCCATGCAGACACTGACAGATATGCCTGCCAAGATGATCAATCATCGTGAACACGGGATCCCAAACGAGATGGTGCCTCTCATTCTTCAAGAACAGCGTCATATTGAAGGCAGTGACAAATGACAACTCTCCAGCATAGGCCAGGTTCCATGCATCATGGAGTAGCTTCGCCCTGGTCAGTTCTGGTATCATCGTCCTTTGCTCACTTTGTAAGAAGTTTGAAAGGAGGTTCCAGTTGTCTTGGTCGTAGTTAACGGGGTATGGAGCTAAAACAAATTGAAATTAGAATTATTTGGTTCTCTTGTCGTACCTATTCCGTTTGTTTGTCATTTGTCATCGTCATGTATTTGGTATGTTAATGGCCAGTTTTTTTTATCATAAAAAAGCAAACAAGTATTTTTTAATAGTGTAATCCGTGTGGTGCCGGACATAAAGAATAGCACTAACCCATTTCTTCGCGTGGGTGTCGTAAAAGGCGACTAAGGGACTAATTACTAGAGAATGGGCAGCAGCGTTCTCTATGTATTTTAACACCATACTGCGATCGCCAACCCGCCTGCCAAGCGTGACGATTATGGCAAACCCCCCCTTCGGGGGAGGCCTATGTCCAGCAGTAGACGTCTTTCGGCTGAAATGATGATGATGATGTGATGAATAGTAGAACTCATGGAATTAGTAAGTACTATATAGATTGTAAGTAGAGGGGGTCATTTCTGTCGCTGCTGAGTTGCTTATTACCAAGGTGATATGTCAGATGTTATCATGTTACACATCATATGCGACTACTGTACGGCTCGCCCATTTTTTTTTTTTATTATTTTTATTTAGTGGTTTCTTTATCTGCTATGAGTTTGACCGTTCCATGATACTGGCCAGATGCTATGAAATTATTTAAAACAATCAATGCATTACATGAAATAATTGTTTAATTTATTCTTTTTATGACGTTTATTTTAAATTCTGTGATTACCTTAACTCACACTGCTATTATTATTTTTTAGGAAAATGGATATATATATATTTTTTTTTTACAATGTTTGTAAATATGTGAGCACCATGTATCTTTCACATAATTAATTTATCTGTCATTGCTTCATTCTTCACTCTTTTTACCTATTGTGGTGTAGTAATTTTATTCTAGGTGCATCGTCTCTACATATAATTATATATTTATTGTACCTATAAAAAATATTGTACTACATTTTAAAAGAGTAACGGTGGAGGTTCTTGCCCATTCTTCTCCATACGAAACTACCTTTTGGAAGGGGCGACTAGAATCAATTCTATTTTTTCGTAAATATTGACGTTCAAAAGTGCCATAAATGTGCCTATTTGAAATAAACAATTTGGCTTTGACTTTGATGAAAAAAAAAAGAAAATAACTGTATTCTCTAGTATGTAACCTATTTCTGCTGCCAAGCAGGTATGGTGTACATCATGTACTGGTGATGTATTTACAGGTACACGTAACATTTAGAACATTGTGTCTAAGGTGATCGCGATTCCTTAAGTACTGCAGATGTTTATAGGTGGTCGTAACCATGGACCAAGCGATTTTCAAGACTAACTTTTACTGGAAAATATTGGAACCGTAAACATTAATTCTTGTTAAACAATCACATGAGACCCGTTAAAAAGTTTAAAACAACTGTAATGGGCGAAATTTATTAGTCCCCGAACATTCAAATAAAGAGTTATAATATGTGTAATTTGAAAGTTCTTGTACACAGTACATGTACAGTCACGCGCATAAATACCTTAGACCGCGTCCTATTTTATTTTATTAAAAGCGATCGTGACGTGCACATGTCATTTTTGTTGAATTTGAATTTTTGAATTTGACTTTTTGTTCAGTGAACCTGAACGCGTGGTCACGCCGACAGAGGGCGTTTTCCGGTTTTCTGGACAAAAAGTGACATGTGCACGCCACGATTGCGTATTCGCGAGGACGCGGGGTGACACTTACGCAAGATTCAAAACTGATTTTCTCCTAAAGTATTGATAGATATGTATTATGGTGTTACGAACATTGTATTATCGAACCATGCTATTATGAAATAGGTCCTTTCTCAAACTTACAATTTTTATGTCACGGGAAAAACACTTTTGGTCATGACTGTAGATAATAAAAGTTTTTGTACATAATTTTATTACAAAAAAGTATAATGTAGGTTCATTATATCTAATGTGTTTCACCACCTTTTGATTAAATATGTTAATATGGTAAATAATTTCGTTGAAATTCTGTCTCATTTATCTATATTCTGTTGGTTTAGGTGCTAAAGGTAAACAAAAAAAAACACGTGACGAGACAGCTGTGAAGTAACCGACTAAACGTAATACCTGTCACTTCAGTTGTCATGCTACTTCACAGTTATACTCTTCAATTTAGCAACGTTATAATTCGTGGACGTTTTGAGAACCTGTATTTTTGGGCTCTTTACAATAGACAGGTTACAAAATATTATATGTAGTATCATTATTAATCTAATTAAAACATAGTGCTCAAGCAGTTACATCAACGAAGAGTAGTTTAAGAATAAAAGATGTTTTACATACATTAGTAAAAGAGGAAACTATTGTAAAAACCAAAAATTCAGTTAATTTGGTTATAAGTTACAACGTGTTTTTAAACAAGAAATTGTCATCTATAGAAACCCTTTTGACGATTTGTTTACCTTTATTTAACTACCTAAACCAATGGAGTATATATCACTATATATCTATCTACTTCCAGATATTGTTGAACAGGCTTCTGACCCCATAGTCCGTTCTACTCAAGGAAACATTCAAAATCACCTACATTATAAATATTATTTTAAGAGAACCTTCTACCCGAAACATTATAGCCTACAATATTCAAAGCACATTGGACCGTCTTCATTGAGCCAGACGTGCAATTAAGTCGAGATCCCATCAAAAGTCAAGATTACAATACAAAGATAAGATATGCTAATATTAAGCCCATTTCTCTATTCCGTTTTGGACAAAGAACCTGAGAGAAATATATTAAAGTGGCGCCCAGTACCGACTGAAGTCCGACGACAATTCTGTTTCATAATTAAATGGAGGATGTTTGTCATTGTATTTCGATGGTGCTTTGATATTTTCTTGCAGTACTTGTGGTGTTTCATGATTGCCCATTTAAACTTATACATTGGAATCATCAACAACACGACGAAGAAGAATAATTGTTAATGACTGGGAAATGAGATAAATATTGAGTCACAAAGTGCCTTAGCAATAGAATGTAGTCATTCGCAAAACGGCTGTGATTATATAGACAGGCCCCGAAGTCCTTGTGGTACGAGGGTTCTTCTATCTTCTAGATTCGGAACCTATAAACTCAATTGGCTGAGTTTCTTATAAGAGACTACCGTGATCACTCACAACCAGAATCCTGACTTTAGGTTGTGCATTAGGACTTAACTGACCGCTTTATATGTATTCCTAGCACCTAAGTTAGGGAAGTTTACAGCAATTGCTTCTTTTACTTTATCTTAATAAATAATGCTCACTCCCGCTTACCTATCTCCTCAGGGTTGATAATCAAAAACTTGTCCTTGTCAGGCACATCGCTGATCACCAATGCAGACTTTTCCTTCATCCAAGCTGGTGGGACGGTCTTCTTCGCTTTCAAGTTGCATTCTCGTGTGACCACCACGGGTAACCACCACGACATCGTATCGGCCTCAGGAACATCGTGAGGTCTTTCACGGAGGTAAACTTTCTGAGAAATATTAGATAATTATGAGTTTTACCGCTGATCTAAAACAGTAAAGAAAAATATCGTGAGGAAACCGACATTTCCTGCAGCCAATTTGAAACCAATTCATATTTTAGTAATTCCAAACAGCTTGAAACGATACAAGTAACGCCATCTATCGTTAAGTGAAGAAACTACTGAAGCGAAGTGAAAACGTGTCGTGCAGACTTGAAGCGTTTCGGCAAGATGTTCGCATTGCATTTTGAATCAGTTCCATTTCGTTCCTTATAATATAGTGCTTGAGAATTAGTGGTTTTATGGGCGTTAGTAACGAAATTGTCTGACTAATTTTGGACTTATTCAGAACCAATAAATAGGTGGTAAGCGAACTGCATTCATGAATAGGTACCGTAGATACGATTACCGACATAAGTGGATTAATACTGTTTTAACGTCATCTAAATTGACAATAAATTATTCCATTCTTACATTGTATTACGGAATTTCCTATGATATAATATAATAAATAATTATGTTCAAGTTCATATTCTTTTAATTTTACTTCTGTTCCGTTTTCGATTAAATATTTAGCTTATACAGATGTTTAAAACTGACATCTTACCTAACATTTATTTAAAAAATATGCTTAAAAAAGGGATAAAACAAAATAAGATCTCACCTGAGTAACAACAGCTGTATTATTCTCATAATGCCTTAAGACGTTGACCAGAGGTAGCCTGTCCTTATCGATCCAGCTCTTAGCCACGGTCTTAATGTCCACCCAGTCTGGAATCTTGCTGTCTTGTTGAGCGGCCGTGTTCAGGGCATTCCAGATGTCATCGCCCGAAAAGGTTTTGAATTTGCTGTTGGAAAATTTTATAATGTTAAAATGAAGTAGAGATTCAATTATTTTTAATTAAAGTAAGGGACGGGATCGGTATGTGAGATACCATAATGCGCAAAATTGGGTTATTTAATTGAGGTACAATACACCTCACGTATCTCCGGACATTACGAGAACTGACGCAACGTCAATTCACTTCGCAAGATGACATCGAATACGATGAAAAAGAGTATGAATCCTGCGACGTCGCCAGACATCTTGTCACAGATGTCTGGCGACGTCGCATGACTTAGATCCTGATGTCTCCAACAAACGAGTCGCGTAATATTTGCTCATTACCGTGATTCCAAGAAAATCCTAAGCCCTTTCTTGAAGGTCTCCTCTCCTAACGTATAGTTGAACATGCGGAACAGCAGTTCGATCTTGGTGCAAGCCGTCTCCTGCTTCATGCCGGTGATGCGGGAGTGAGGGTAGCGCTTGCTGAACTCGTAGTACAAGGAGTATAGGACCGTGAGGGGCCACTTGCCTTCCATTTCGGAGCCGTTGTTAATCTGTTTGGAGAAATATAATTAAAAAGGTTTTTTGACAAGACAAACCTGTTGGAGGATTTCTGATAACCAAGAAAACATAAAAAACAACAATTAATTTATTTAAGTATTAAAAAAAAGTGTGGTATATACAGTCTGTTACACAAATATGATGTAACCATTTAGGGAAAAATCGTAAAGAGAGTAAGTAACAACATAATTGAATCTGGCGTCCTAGCTAGCTTACAATATGGTAACCTGTACTAAGGTTCGCCACAGGTTCCCAAAGGAGTTCACTAATCTTAATTAGAAGTTGTATTAAATCAAAAACTCGTAAAGACATAGTTGAACTGTCGGTTGAACATAGCATTGAACTGTCTTGTGTTGAGCTAGATAAGCATGTTACAGCGTGCGTTTACAGACCCCCAAACTATCTACAACTAACTAACAAAATGTTTTGACAAAACTTGTACCTGAGAATAAATCAGTAATTATCTGTGGTGACTTTAACATTAATATTTTAGAAAATAATTCAAATACCAGTAGATTGTTAAATCTGTTTAAATCATTTAATTTGTCAAATGTGTTTGTAGAACCAACTCGAATAACTACGACTACTGCTACATGTATTGATAATGTTTTTTGTTGCTGCGACTATTCAGATAAAGCTATTATCAATTATCTCCCTTCTGATCACAGTGGTCAAACCGTAACTTTTGAGTCCAACATACCAATACACACGCACGGTTGGCGCAGTTAGTTAAGCGATTGACTGCTGCGCTGCGTGTCGGGGGTTCGATTCCCGCACGGAACAAATATTTGTATAACCTACAAGTAGTTGTTCCGGGTCTGGCTGTTTGTGTATGTGAATTTAAATGTTTGTAAACGCACCCACAATACAGGAGAAATTCCTAGTGTGGGGCAACGTTTTTAAAAAAGAAAGAAAGAATACAAAAAGTGCAGATACAATTCAGACCAATAACATCTGTTAATTTAAATAAATTTAACAGCACTTTAATTTGTAAGTTAGGTGTTAAGGACCTTTCAATGAACAGTGTTGACATTTTGTATAAAGAATTCTTTTCGGTAGTCCAAACCGAGTTCAATAATTATTTTAAGAAGAACACTAAAACTATCAGCCCTAGGTTTTTATTTAGTGACTGGGTAACTAAAGGACTCAGGAAAAGTAGGGAAAGACTTTTCGAGCTGTATGGCCTTAAGCCTTATATAAACACGGAAACTTTTAATAAATATGTTGCTACTTACTCCAGAACTTTTAAGAACACTTGCAAGGCAACAAGGTTAAATCAGCAGACAATAAAATAAAAACGGTTTGGAAAATTATCAATAATGAAACGAATAGGAACAAAAAGCATGATTCTGATTACGCACTGGAGACGTCATGTGGTCTCATTTGCGATAGCAAAGAAGTTCAAGCTCAAGAATTTGTAAATTTCTTTACCACTATCCCACTTAAAACTACAGAAACTTTAAATTCCTCGCCCTCGCTCGCTTTTGACTCTGTAACGGGCGAACGTTTCAGCCTGCTCTATTGAATTTAACTTTAAGCATATTAACCCAATAATAGTATTAAAAGCTTTTAATCAAATCAAGATCAAATTGTCCGAAGTTCTTTGGGGAATGTCCATTAAAGTCTGTACCTCCATAATTGAGACTATTGCGCCTTACTTAGCCTTAATATTTAATTTGTGTGTGGATCAAGGAGTCTTCCCGGATTTAATGAAATACAGTAAGGTAATACCACTTTTCAAATCCGGGGACAGTAAAGACACAAATAATTATAGACCCGTATCTGTGTTGCCGGTTTTCAGCAAGGTGTTTGAAAAGATAATGCTTAATCAAATGCTCAATCATTTCAACTCGAATAAAATCCTTCACGATCAACAGTATGGTTTCACCAAAGGACGTTGTACGACCGACGCCGGTGTAACCTTATTAAGACACATTTTTAACGCGTGGGAAGAGGCCCAAGATGCCATGCCATGCTTTTGTGACCTTTCCAAGGCATTTGATTGCGTCAATCACGAAACCTTGCTATTGAAACTTGAGCATTACGGACTTGGAAAACTTGCGCTTAGTTTAGTAAAATCTTATTTAAACGATAGACAACAGCTAGTTCAAATAAATGGTATCAATTCACTCGGTTTAAAAGTAAAAATGGGTGTTCCTCAAGGCTCGATATTGGGTCCTTTCCTCTTTTTAGTGTATATTAATGATCCACTCCATTTATTAAATAATCAACCACAAATGGTGTTATTTGCTGACGATACTAAAAATTTTGACGACGTAAATAACGCCTTACTGCAGGACCAAAATTGGTTCACTGCCAATAATTTAGTATTAAATGGAAAAAAAACTAATTGCATACGATTTTCTTTACCAAATGTAAAAAATAGTGATTATGAGATAGTATTGAATCAAGAGAAACTAGAATTCGTCGATAAAACTTTTTTCCTGGGGATCACGCTTGACTCTAGGCTTCAATGGGGTCCTCATTTAACATCTCTTGCAGGACGGCTAAGTTCAGCAGCATATGCTGTCAGAAAAATCCGTCAATTTACTGATGTAGATACCGCGAGGCTAGTCTATTTTAGTTACTTTCATAGTATCATGTCTTACGGTATTTTACTTTGGGGACGGGCTGCAGACATCGAGTCTATTTTTATTCTGCAGAAAAAAGCCATCAGAGCCATATATAATCTCCGCAGGCGCGATTCTCTTAGGGAACTGTTTAAGGATATTAACATCATGACGGTGCCTTGTCAATATATCTATGAAAACATCATGTACGTAAGAAAAAATTTACATCTTTTTAGTAAAAGAGGCGAAAGACATAATTATAGAACTAGAAGTAGGGATCTATTAGCTCAACCAGGTTTCAGACTGGCAAAAGTAGACTCATCTTTCATGGGGTACTGTTTAAAATGTTATAATAAAATCCCTCCCCTCCTACTTCAACTGAATGAGACGAAATTCAAATCTTGTATAAAACGCACACTATGCAAGCAGGCATATTATAGGTTGGGGGATTACATAGCTGATAGAAATGCTTGGCTCAATGCTGGCCCAGCTCCACAACACAACTAATTTATTAACATTTGAAAATACTGTTGGAGCTGATGGAGATTGGAAGACTATCTTTTCATTGTCAAAGTCAAAGTCAAAGTCAAATTTTTTATTTCAAATAGGCACATAAAAGGCACTTTTGAACGTCAATATTTACAAAAAAATAGAATTGATTCTAGTCGCCCCTTCCAAAAGGTAGTTTCGTATGGAGAAGAATGGGCAAGAAACTCCACCGGTACTCTTTTAAAATCTAGTACAATATTTTTATAGGTACATTAATTATATAAATTATATGTGAAGACGATGCACCTAGAATAAAATTACTATACCACAATAGGTAATAAAAGGAGTTAAGGATGAAGCAATGACAGATAAATTAATTATGTGATAGATACATGGTGCTCACATATTTACAAAAATTGTAAAAAATATATAGGTACGATTTCCTAAAAAATAACAATATCAGTGTGAGTTAAGGTAATCACAGAATTTAAAATAAATGTCATAAAAATAATAAGTTATACAATTAAAATAGCAACCTGTTTGATTTTGTCTAGACTCTAGATTGTCCTATGGAGCAGGACCAGCATGTTTCCAAGCATTCTTATCTTGTATATAATCCTCTAATTTGTAATATGCTTGTTTACAAGTGTTCTTTTAATATGAGTTTTAAATTTTCTTTCATTTAGTTGCAATATATCACAAGGTATTTTGTTGTAACATTTAACACAGTACCCCATAAAAGATGTATGTACTTTAGATAACCTGAAAAATGGTTGATCTATTTTGTCTTTATTTCTAGTATTAAAATTATGTCTATCACTTATTTTATTAAAAAGATGTAGATTTTTCCTTACATACATAATATTTTCATAAATGAATTGGCAAGGTACCGTCATGATATTAATATTTTTAAATAGTTCCCTAAGAGATTCGCGGCGACTTAGATTATAAATTGCTCTGACAGCTCTCTTTTGCAAAATAAAGATGGACTCAATGTCAGCAGCCCGACCCCACAGTAAAATGCCGTACGACATAATGCTGTGGAAGTAGCTAAAATAGACCAAACGCGCGGTTTCTACATCTGTTAACTGTCTTATCTTTCTAACAGCATAAGCCGCCGAGCTTAGCCGCCCCGCAAGAGATATTATATGTGGTCACCATTGTAATTTCTCGTCTAGAGTGATTCCTAGGAAAACCGTTTGATTAATAAATTCCAGTTTTGCTCCATTCAATATGATATTACATTCACTACTTCTAACATTAGGTAATTTAAATCGAATGCATTTGGTTTTTGCTTTATTTAGTACCAAATTATTAACCGTAAACCAATCTTGGACCTGAAGAATAGAGTTATTAACGTCGTCAAGATTTTGTGACCGTCGGTCTACTTTAAATATCAATGATGTGTCATCTGCAAATAACACCATCTTCGGTTGATTTTGAAATAATTGGGGTAAATCGTTAATATAAACTAAAAAGAGGAATGGACCCAATATTGAACCTTGAGGAACGCCCATTGCCATTTCAGACCCCAATGAGTTTACGCCGTTCACTTGAACTTTAACCTTTCTATCTTTCAGGTATGATCTTAGTAAATCAAGAGCTGTATACCTAATCCCATAGTGCTCTAGTTTGAGCAAGTGTCTCATGGTTTACGCAATCGAAAGCCTTAGAGAGGTCGCAAAAGATTCCAATGGCATCTTGTGCTTCCTCCCAGGCGTTAAAAATGTTCTTTATTAGGGAGACACCGGCGTCAGTGGTACAACGCCCTTTGGTGAAACCGTACGTGTTGTTCATGAAAGATGGAATTTTTATTAAAGTGACGTAACATTTGATTGAGCATCAACTTTTCAAACACCTTACTGAGAACTGGCAGAACTGACACAGGCCTATAATTGTTGGGTTCTTTACTATCTCCGGATTTGAACAAAGGAACTACTTTACTGTGTTTCATGAGATCCGGAAAGACTCCTTGGTCCACACTGGTGTTAAATATGAAAGCTAAATAGGGCGCAATGGTTTCTATGATAGATCTACAGACTTTTACAGACATCCCCCAGAGATCTTCTGTTGATTTTATATTAAGATCTTTAAAAGCTTTTATAACAGCCTCGGGGTTTGTATGCTGAAACCTAAACTCCATAGGGCAAGCCTTTACATTCTTTCTAAGTAAGGCAGCAGAAAGCGCGGGTGAGGAATTTAAAGTTTCAGTAGTTTTAAGGGGAATATTAGCAAAAAAGTTTTCGAAATCCTGAGCTATCTCTACATCTGAAGTGATGGGCCCATGTGCAGTCTCTAAATTAAATTCAGTATTACGCTGTTTTTTCCTACCTGTTTCATTATTTATTATTTGCCAGGTAGTTTTTATTATATCATCAGCAGATTTTATTTTATTGCTAATATAAAGAGCTTTAGCTAATTTGCACACACTTTTAAAAGTTTTAGAATATTTTGCAACATGCTGATGAAAGCTAGTATTATTCATATGTTGCTTTAGGCCATAAAGTTCAAAAAGATTTTCCCTGCTTTTACGAATTCCTGGAGTCGCCCAATCACTAAATAAGAACTTTGTGTAAATGCTTTTAGTCTTTAGTGGAAAAGTGTCATTAAATTGCGTCTTTAATAGTGAAAAGAACTCGGCGTAGAACTCATTTGGGTCACACATATGATTAAAACTCTGAACACATAATTTACTGGCCAAAGAATTATTTAATTTCTCTAAATTTTTACTTGTAATTGCCCTAAACCTGTATGTATAAACTCGAATCTCCTTTGTATTATATAATCGCATATCACAGGTGTGAGTACTATGTACAATAGAGCTACCATTTACCGGGTAATTATGTCTTTCATTCACTTAAATGTGCCCTGGCGGCTGAGAGTATGTCATGCTCACTCAGATGTCTCGCTGATGGTGGGGTGTGTGTTGGATCATTTAGCTCCCTTCAAAATGGTTGAGCTGAATGGTGCTGATCCATGCGTCATGTTCGTGAACAGGCGCTGTCAGTTGGGACTGGTCATCTCTTAGCTGCCACGGCTTATTTTTAATTATTTTAGTTTTGAATTGTTATCTTTTTATCACTGACGCTTTTGACGTATTGCATCGTTCTCACATGTTTAACTTCAATATGAATGATGTAACCAATATTTTGTATCAATATTTTAATTTAAAAGAGTGTCCGTGGAGTTTCTTGCCCGTTCTTCTCCATAGGAATCTACTATTTGGAATGGGCAACTAACTTCATATTTGTAACTGACCAACTTGTTGACAATTCAAAAGTGCCTGTCAATGGTTTAATTTAAATAAATGCTTTGAGTTTGAGTTGAGTTTTTAGTTTGAGTGCAAAAATTCAATATAGACTGGTTTGGAATAGAAGGTGAAAACATATAATATTTTAACTTATACTAACTGTGTGAAGTGTTAGTATGTGTGTGTGTTTAGTGATGAGGTGTGGTGTGGTGTAGTGTGTATGAGTGTTATGATGTAGATGTGGTGTGTGTGTGTGTGTGTAATCGAACAAAAATAACATAATTATCTTCTTCTAAGTGTATCGGTGGCAAATAAACAAGTTGTTGAAAAGTTGAAATATTATGTTTAGCCGAAAATTCTATTAATTCACGATGGCAAATAAATAGTATACTATTCTGGTACATTAGCATCCAGTACAATTTCTTTCTTAGGATCAACCATGGAGAGTTTAACATCAGAATCTGGTTTTATGCAAATGTTTGGTCAGCAGGTTGGTTCTACAGCTCCGCAAGTTGCTATACTTAAAATCTCTCAGAACAGCAACGGATTTTTTTTTCAATATTAGTGTTTACCTTAAAAGCTGTAGCTGCAGCGATGTACCCGACAAGGGCCTTATTAAGATGAGCATCGGTCCACCAAGCGGGTGTGGTGAGTGCGCCGAGCCACTGATATGACAACTCCTGAGCGAGCTGGATGTAGCCACGGCTGCTAAGGTCACTCTCCCTGGAAAGAAGCGGGATAGAAACATCTTACGGTTCCTTTCTTTTGTATAAGAAACCAGGATCTCTAAGTTTGTTTCGGCATTTCTTCTCAGGGATCAATCAGCTAGGAAATGCCGGCGTCCATCTAGTTTTAAAATATTGTGACCAACAAATGTACGTATGAAATTGTCATAAGATTTAATTTCAGAAATAAACATTTCATTATAATGAATTCTTTCCCCTTCCTGCTCCATATGACAGAGCACTCTTATTCCTGGCCCTAAAGCAAATTTTTGGAATAGCGTAATTTGGCATCAATATCATTCAGCTAAAATTAGTAGTAAGTATTGGGTTCTAAAGAGCTAGTTAGCAGTACGAGTATGATAAGCATTATAATAGTTAGAAAATTGAGGTGAAGGTTTACCATGCGTTGGCTTTGAATTATGTGGCAGTTTACGATAAAAAAACATGTATGATGCGATACACTTTACACGTTCATTATTTGCTATTCGATTTTCATAAGGTCTCTGGGAATAAGTAAGTAATTCAATTATACATTCATTATTTCAATATTCATTGTTTATGAGTCATGAAGCAAATTGCTTTTTTCACATTTTTTTTTTTATGAAAAACTTATTTTACACAGCAGTATTTTATGTTGCGTTTTTTGGTGTTGGAAGTGACGTAGAAAGCCATGTGAATAAACATATTCTATTCTAAGCAAACTGCTTGCTGCTAACGTAAGATGGTAAGTGCGATTACTTCTTAAAAATTATATAAGTTGGATGATTTGGGGCTAAAAATAAATGTAAACAAAGCAATATCATGGATAATGACGTCACATCATGGCCGCGACGGAAGTTTGAACTTTAGTAGAAAATTATTGGAGATTTATAAAAAAAAAAAAACTAAGTTTCTATTTACTAAGCCGTGCTAACAGTACCGTGAAATACGGCCCACTAGCTTCTCCATACTAATTTACCTGAATACAATAAGTCCCCAGTTATCAGCAGGCTTGACTCCCTGATAATTAGGCAGCGCAACGATGTCCAATCTCTTCAGAGGTAAGGGCACTCGCCAGAACGCAGACAACTCTTTGAACACTCGCACCACCTTCTCATTGATGCCTGCTAGGGCTTCCAGGTATTCTGGACGACCCCACACGCGAATTTCTAGAAAGAAAATAATGAAGATCATGGAAGTGTAATAAATTAAACCAATACCACTTTGCTGATATTTGTGTTAGAGTGCTAATACCGGAACTAGTTTAGAAGCTTGACTGGCTTAATAATACTAATGAAATACTACCTTGAATTAATGCAAGCCTAGGACTTTTTGTTAGGTTACTGCTCAGAACTTGTGCACAACGTGTCGTGAACAGAATACCATCTTCACATATAAATGAAAATCTTATAAACAGTATCCGCTTCTATAACAAGTTGCCTAAGTCGGTTATAGAACTTAGCGATCAAAACCTGTCCAAATCAAAAAAGCATATTATAAGATTAAGGACTACGTTGAAGACAAGGAAGTTTGACAATAATTCCTTCTGCACATGTGGCTTCCCTGGTTCCTCATTAACGGCCTAACTATGTAAATGTCTATTAACTGCTCCTAAATTACGATGTTTTTTTTTTTACATACCTTGGCCTATGTAATCTCTTCATTATTTGTCACTAAATACTTACAATTTTAATTTAAAATATGTATTAGTGGCAAGTGGACAGAATATTAATTCAGATTGTAATGGCAATCTTGTCATTTGGTTTAAATAGGTTTTTATTTTTATTATTTTAGTAATACATAAAGACTATTTTTAAATTTGTGAATGTGAGAACATTGTAGGCTTAATAGACTTTAGCTTTGTAAACCATCTTCTATTTTGTTAAGTACTTGGTACTTGTTGACGGGCCTACACTGTCCTCCCATACCTATTAACGCTGTAACTTGAAAACGTTGTAAAAGCCCATTCTTTTTAAAAGAGGAACCTCTGACGTTTCATAAGTGCCCATGTAGGTTTAGGGTGCCCATGAGCGATTTTTTCGGCGATTTTTGTCAGAAAAAAATACATTCACACAAAAATCGCCGAATAAATCGCTCGTGGGCGAGCGGGGTGCTCGCCCACGAGCGATTTATTCGGCGATTTTTGTGAAATAAAATTTTTGATTTTGATTTTTAATGACGGTTTTTTGAAATGACGTTCACTACATGGCAGCACTGAGATGTCAGGTCCGGGCACCTGTGAAAAGCGTCAAAGCGCCCATATTTTCTTTAGTCGTGACTGAATGATGAACGAATGAGTGAATCGAATGTGAACGTCATCATATATTTATAATCATTGTCGACATAAAATACCTCTTGTCAAAGTGGCGCAAAATTCACGCCACCAGTTTGGCGTGAATTTTCATGAAAACCCTCATTGCATACGTAGCCGGGGCGGGTCGCGAGCTATCAATACAACTCTAAAAAACCCTTCAAATTTATGTTTCAAAAGTTTGTCTCGCCACTCGATAGATGGCGTTACGGGCCACATTAGACGTCGCTATGGTTTCGTTCCAGAGGCAGGTATAACACTGAGCTGTGCTCATCGTCAATTGGCGTAGTATACATTTCGGTTAGGATTTAAAGAATTTTTGACAAGCCATACATTATAATGTAATGTTTTGGCTTGATTACATCTACAATAAATTATAAATGTGAAAGTAACTTTGTCTGTCTGTCTGTCTGTTTAACTATTCACACTAGAGATGGGTCGGATTAGGTAAAAACGATACCTAATCCACCTAATCCCCTAGTATTTAAAAATACCTAATCCGAATATTTATTCAATACAGCCGCTGGCCTGTTACCGATATTATGTATCGTATGTGGATTAGGTAAGAAATATGTATTTGGCATGGACTATGGACGTTCCGTTTATAATATATTGTGGAACGGTGGATTATATTTCGTTTTATATGGGCAAACGGTACATAAAGTTAACGTGATTCACTTTTGTTTTTAACGTCTATTAAAGTGATCCAAATTACCCTTCATGTGCTAAGGTAGCCCGCGAAATTCAAATTTTCTTACGTTCTTTGCATTTTGCAGGTCTGTGTCAGGTTGCTAGGTTAATCTAAATATGATACGTCCGCGGAGCATATTTAGATCAACATACAACCTATTACTTACCTGAAAATTGCAAAAAACGTAAGAAAATTTGAATTTCGCGGGCTACCTTATCGCAAGACTGCGGCTGCACAACTAGTCCAGTGGTATTCTACATAGATGGTGCTGGCGGCAGTGCTAATTAAACTTGAAACTTAACCCCCACATTTTAAGGTACGGAATATCTTCTGTGTAGACTGTGTACGAATATTTTGTGCCATACCTAATCCTCGACGCTTTGGATTAGGTATGGACTCGCATCGAAAAATACCTAATCCACATACCTAATCCAATATTTATGCCTCACCTCATTTCACACCTAAATCACTGAACGGATCGTTATATTCGTTATGAAATTAAAAAATAGGTAGGACCTGGAGAAGGACAAAAGCAAAGAAATACTTACTAAATACTCGCAGACGAAATTGCGGTCAACAGCTTGTAAATAAATCAACACAATATAACAACACTTAATAATCTCAACAACACAACATATTAATTTCTCACCAATATCATTGCCAGCATCATCCTTAACTTGAGTTGAGTTGTCCAGCTGCTTCAAGTTTGCAATGACCAAGCCGAGGGTGAACGTGGACATCGGCGGTGTCCTCTCGAAGTGGTCGCATACCGCGTCCGGTTCATCAGGACTGTCGGGAATGATTTTTTTTTTAGAGATTTTTTATGAAATTATAAGAAAAAATATTATCCTCCTTCGATGTAGTCCCATTAGCTGCTTCGCTGCTTTTTTTAACAAAACCATTTTAAGAAAAACTGCATGTAGTTTCATAAAAGAGTCAGTCTCACTGTTTTTTAGGGTTTCGTACCTCAAAAGGAAAAAAACAGAACCCTTATAGGATCACTTTGTCGTCAGTCAGTCTGTCTGTCAGTCTGTCAACACCCTTTTTCTCAAGAACGCGTGGAGGTATCAAATTGAAATTTAATATCAAATACGCAGGTCTACGGTGCCTCGGAGCTCTAAAAAAATCGAGGTCTAAGTCAATGCAATAAAAAATACGGTAAGTTATGCGACATATATTATTTTGATACTCTCAAGTAAATCAAAACCTATAGGGGACCTACTTCCCGTTTACATAGAATCTTGAAATTTGGCAAGAAGCAGGGTCTCACAGCACAAATAAAGGAATAAGTCCGAAATTGTTAATTTGTAGTTTTGAAAATTGACCGTGGCGTTTGCGTCTTTGATAACTATGCAGTTTTACGTCTGTTTGTCTGGATTTCTCTCGAGCGTTTACGACTTACAACATTTCATACAAACTTTCAAGCCCTTGTTTTTCGAAATGACTGAAACGATTTTAAAGGTCTAAAAAATTAGATAACAACATTTTCGCAAAATAGTGTTACAGCCAAATTAGACCGATTTTAAATTTTCCATAGAAACAGAGATTTCCAGTTATCTGTTATTAATTAAGACATTTCGAAGATGTTCTTTACTAAGTTTTTAGACCTTTGTATACTGCTTATGCGTATGAAGTTTCATTAAAATCGGTTCAGTCATTTCGAAAAACCAGGACTTGAAAGTTTGTATGAAATGCCGAACGTTGTAAACGCTCTTAGGGTCAGGTTAGAGTGTCGTCTGTTTGTCATTTTGAAAGTATACTGTATGTTAAAATATGTAGGGAAGTATTGTTAAAATGTATATAAATACCCGTTATGTATTATTATCATGTATGAAGCATTAACATTACATCCAGTGTGAGCATTCAGTTCTATGGTCGATGGTGTTCCCAAATCAACAGTCCTGAATTCATGGAGCAGAGGATATCATAAAGCATAATTTTCATACATGTTCTCAGTCCTAGCTACAGGCACATTGCTGAGCGCGATCATATCCCTCGGTCGAACCACGCTGAGCTCAAACGGAGTCTTGTACCCAGGCTCGTCGAAACACGGGAACATACGGCGAGCGTTGTTCGGGCGAAGCTGGGTGGCTGCTACGATCCTGAACAAATGAGCAGAATTGAGTAGCTGTTAAAGATACGAAGCATTCAGATGTCGTATACTCCGTTGGTTTAGGTAGTTAAATAAGGGTAAACAAAAAAAACCACGTGACGAGAGAGCTGTCAAGTAACCGACTAAACGTAATACCTGTCACTTCAATTGTCATGCTACGTCACAGGTGTACTCTTGAATTTAGCAACGTTATAATTAAAATTTGGACATAGTAATTTTGAATGTAATTTTGAATGAAATCTAAATTTTGACATTGTAATTTCAATTAAAATTAAAATTTTGACATTGTATTTTTTTTTCGTATTGTTTGTCTAGTGCATCTAATTTTGTACGCCATAAAAAGGCAAAACATGTAGCCACCTCATATTAATTATAAGACCTTCATACTGTACTCATGTTTTACAAAATAAATATTATCTTAACTTATCTTATCTATATTTCGTTGACGTTTTGGGGAACTGTATTTTTGGGCTCTTTACAAGTTTTAGAATAGACAGATTCGAAAATATTATAGTATTATTATAAATTTAACTCAAAAATGGTGATCAAGCAGTTACCTACATCTAGAAAGAGTAGTTTAAAAATAAATGATAAAGTTTAACATACATTCATAAAAGAGGAAACTATCGTAAAAATAAAAAAATAATTGAATTTGGTTATAATATGTTACAACCATGTTACAACGTATTTTTTAATAAGAAAGTGCCATCTTTATAAACCCTTTTCACAATTTGCTTACCTTTATTTAATTGCCTAAACCAATGGAGTATAGGTGTTTGTATTTCAAAATATACAAACGTAATACCTACATTCAAATTAAATGTCCGTTTTTATTACATGATGTGCAAATCGGCATAATGTATAGGCATCGCATACAATGGGTCATGAACATCTAAAGCAGTTTGAACATTAACTGCAACTTTCAAAGTTTATTGTTTTATATTTTGAAATATAATATTTACATAATAATAATATATAAGTTAACAGACTTAAAATAGTAATATAATAAATGTACATATTTATAAAAAAGGGGGAAAATAATCATAGGGCATTAAAAAATTCGTCCGCTTCGCTGTCAACAGGAAAACTACCCAAAAGGCTGGCAGCATTGCCACGTTGTACGGTGATGCTGCATATTTGACCAAAAAATAGCTGCATATTCGACCCACCGCTTGGCGATGTCTTGAAAATCCAAGTGGGCTCTCAGACCCCGTGGGCGTAGTGTTTCTAAGTTGGAAAATGATTATGAAAAACTTACGCCAATTATTAAAAAAAAGTATTTTATGAACGAAACGGTCCATCCAAGGTCATTTTCTAACAATAGCTTGTCATATAACTTATTATTCAAGTCCTTTTCAATTTAAGTTAACTCTTAATAACTCACCTTTCCACCTCCTGCTCGGTCATATAGCTCGTTTTAAAGAACGCCTCAGTGGTGGTCGTCTCCAGGACACCCTTGAAGCTGAACTTCATGACCCCGGTGGATCCTTTGGGGACTGTCCTCTCCAGGGACAGGGTTACTATCGGTTTCTTAGGATCCATTGATAATCTATTGATCGTGATTCTTCGGGACTCCTTACTAATAAGGAATACCATTCAAATTAATATTGTTAGAAAAAGAAAAAAGCAAAGTCTTAGAATATTAACAGATGATGATTCAGTGATGTTCAGTTCACCTACTTATTAACGCTAACTAGCGGCAATATGAGAAAAGTAGGTAGGTACTATCGCGAGCACCCAAATTGGACCACATTCAAAACAATATCCCATGCTCAAGATGTCCACATCTGTTTACCGCCCCTTTTTGCGTGGACCAATTAAATAAAAACACATAGGAATATTTTGTTTAAATACAGTTCTCAAGTTGTGTTACAATTCCACGCTCTCATCCACGCGCGCATCAAAGAGATGTCAGCACCAACTGACGGGTTCCGGCCTGCCAGGCTTGCGAGTTTGTCCGAAAGGGATATCGTGGTCCTGGCACACAGGCAACTGAAGGAACACGGGTAGGTTTTAGTCAGTAAAAGTCAGACACGCCCACGTCTCGGAGAAATTATTTGCTAATTTACCACCCAAAGAAAAGAAAAAAAGTTCTGTTGATCACAGAATATATTTATGTCTGACCACCCTTTTTCGACCAATGGGAATTGAACAATAGGAATAACGGCCGAACGCTGCAAGCAGGAATAGTCCTTACGGTGGTCCGATTTGGATGCCCGCGATAGTACTTGTGTTGAGGAAACCAAATTATTGGACCTAGGAAGCATCTGATCTATTAAGTTTATCTAAATAACAAGTTAACAAATTACACCCAAGTATTTGAATTTATCTTACGTTCACTTTTATACTAAAATGTATCTTATACGTACACTTTTATACTAAAATCTAAATTAAATTAACCAGCGAAACTCCCCAAACGTGATGGGTAGGTATCGATATCTAAACACTATACAATAAAAAAAAGATTTTTTGGGGTCAACGACCGCTTGTAGTGATGTTACTGTATGAGTTGAAAAAACTGTTTTTTTTTTTGTTTTATCGTGTTTAGATATTCGTCTAAGTTTAAACAAAACAATGTTTTTTTATCCTGCGAAAACAAATTCCTTTTTCAGACCTAAACCGGAAAAAAAAAGTTTTTTTTTTCTCATGTTAAGTTATCTAAGTATAACCATCACATCTGCGGAGTTTCGCTAGCTAATTTAATTTGACCCTGTATATCTTACAACAAAGAAATAAACTACTGTGCAGTATGTAGTTATTATACAT
Organism: Tiliacea aurago; assembly: GCA_948098905.1. Classification (NCBI taxonomy): domain Eukaryota; kingdom Metazoa; phylum Arthropoda; class Insecta; order Lepidoptera; family Noctuidae; genus Tiliacea; species Tiliacea aurago. The sequence goes on from OX402582.1 coordinate 25,323,502, forward strand.
TAAATAACGAATTCATTAATTCAATAAACAGTACAAAACATTTACAACTCACGTATCTCCAGGAAAATGAGCCCTAACTTCAGACTCCAAGATCTCAATTTCATGTGCAGAATGCACAGAGATCTCATTGCTATCTTTCAGCCAGGTTATATTGATGGCCACATGGCCCTTGAAGAGTCCGTCTTCGAGGTAGGGTTCCAGGTCCAAGCGGTAGGCAGTAGGTTCTACTGTCTTCTCCAGGCGGGTCTCCATGGAAAGACCATGGGCATTGTTGAGGTCTATGCTGCGGGTTTTGATTATGTGGACTGGTTGGAGTACCTAAGGGTTGAAATGTCAGTTTAAGCGTGGTTTTACAGGCGGTATGCGTCCAGCGTCGTATTCACTTACGACGAACGTCTACAATTCTGGCTCTGAGCTAAAAAAGATTCACAATTGGTGAACTCACCTATTAAAGAAATAGAGGATAAGTTTCCGATTTGCAAACCAGATCTTTGAGTAGAAACAATAAAATGAGTGAAATTATATACCAGTTTTTAAGATTTCATTTCAACTGTTATGTTATACTGAAAAACCGGACAAGTGCGTGTCGGACCACGCACAATGAAGGGTTCCGTAGTTAGGATGAATTTATCCCAAAAACAAACTTGACATTGCCCCAACATTATACTGCAGTGTGTCGCGAGCAGACTGGACTGCTTGTGTGTGAATCGCTGCTGCAAGCTTTCCACATCGGTGTTGAGCTTGTAGCAGGGATTCTCATAACTATGGGGCAGGTGTTTGATTAAATGTGTAGGTTTAGTTTTACTAACATAGATAATAAGAAATATTGTTTACTAACACTTTTTTGAGTCTTGTTACTTGTTTATTAAATATAAATAAATAAATAAAATTGTAGTTGAAAAACATGCTCTCCCATACATCAATATACGTTACGGTCAATTCTCCAACGGAAAATTTAAGTTGGTCGACTATTACTCGTTAACTTGTAAACCCTACTTAGCTGTGATAGTTTTCCTTTTAATTTCGTAAACCAATCATTTAGCTGGCAGGGGGGAAACAATTGACTCTAACAAAAAATAGCGCTTTAAAGCTTAATATTACGCAAACAACTACGACAAAGCGTCTCTGAACTAAGCCGGGAACAGACCGACAGACGGACAGACATACAGGCAGACAGACAGACGGACATGGCGAAACTATAAGGGTTCCTTGTTGACTACAGAACCCTAAAAACTCATAAAAAAAGTGATAAGAGAACTGCTAATTGCAGTAAATAATGATCACAGTGTGTTGGATAGTGAAAGAACATTCAACTTTTCCACCAACAATCGGGCTGGTGATAAAAGATGTAGAGCAAATATGCGTTCCACGGCAGCTCCCTTTCTAGCTTACTAAGGACGTCAGTGGTACCAGCTTTCACTCGGTAGATCTCTGATAACCTTTCGCTTTCCCTAGACAAAGGATATCCGTAAGAACTGTCACATTAATGATAATAGTACATTTTGATACAAGTGGAGAATATTTGTTATTGCATTCGAGGCGGAATTAACAACCGAGCCGTAGCGAGGTTGTTTTTGAGCCGAGAACTGCAATAACAAATTTCGACGTGTATCAAACAACGTTTTTCAATACACTTTTGATGAAAAAAATAAAATAACGAAAAATATTTTTGTCATGTATTATTAGGAAACTATGATTTAATGTTTTTTTTATGTTTCCGCGCTTCGATTTCGCCAGGTTGAAAGGAGAAGCAAAGAGGTATACAGCCGATAAACAGCCTAATATGAAAAATTGAAAATTCAAATATTTTTGAGTTTAGGACATAAAATGTTAGTTTGTTCATAAACGTTTTTTTTGTTGTAATAATCATGGTATTATATTTATAAACATTATATAAATATTCCAAAAATATTAACGCCGTAAAGACGTATCTTAGCCGAGATTAAAAAAAAATCACCTCCGAATAGAGAGGACCGTCTCCGGCGCGAGACGGTGTGAATAGAGGCATTGAACCAATTTGGACTAAGTATAGGTATAAGTTATCTGTAGCAATTTTTATTCCCGCACACGTGTTGGAAAATAAAAAATTGCACGCGTGTGAAATACATTGCATTGTGAACCTAGTCGTAGTGCGATATGAACCAGTTTTCGAGGAAGTGTATTGAAAAATATATAATCGTATTCACAATGTTTCATTAAATGAATTTAAAACGTTAAATTGGAACAAACAAGGTGTGTAGGACCTATTTTACCAATAAATCAATTATGTGCCTCATGATTTCATAATGATGTGTAATTTATTGCACCTCAAAACAAATATTTGCTAAATCCTTATCATTATTATACAACAAGGTAAACAAAACATTTTGAGGATAAAGGGTTTAAATTAATTTTAATTCATTTTGCTTCGTATACATAGAGTGTACGAAGTACTATTTTGTTCAACATAAATTATTTGTATTAAACATCTGTATAGAATTTATTTATGTTAAAATTATTTCTACATAGTGGTTCGCAAACGTTGCTGCTGAGTGAGGGATCCTGGGTTCTCTCTGGTTTTCTGGGTCTGGGTAATTTCGAACAATTATTTGAATGCAGTTTCAACCAAAATTTAAAATAAATTGTGGCAAGTACTTCTACTAAAAGTTTTCTTAAATAAGTTGATATAGTTGGCCTATTCCCTAGACTTTGTTGAGTAGTGTATTCATTCAAACGTTACAAATGCAAATAGATTGACCAATTTCCAAAAAAAAAAAAAAGTCAATTGTCATTTCGTAGTATTGACGTGCGGTTGATCATACCTACAGCCGAGATTGGTAATTGATATACGTTACTTGCGTTACTTTGGCTAAGCATTTTCCTGTCAACAACGAGTTAGTGTAAGATAAAAAAACCGGAACACATCTAAGCCAAACCGGAGCCTACCTACTTTAAGAAAGAAAGAAAGAAAATACTGTTTTTTTTTTTCTTTCTTAATTTAATTCTTTTTTTCTTTCTTTAACCTACTTAATGTAAGCGCTGAGTATTACATCTATAATATTCTGTGGCTACGCTTACAGTACTGGAGCCTTTTTTTTTTTTTGGGTGGGAAATTATTAAATAACTTCTCCCGCTCTGGGCGGAGCGGGAGGGCGTGTCAGACTTTTACTGACTAAAACCCACCCGTATTCCTTCATTTGCCTGTGTGCCAAGGCCACGATATCCCTTTCGGACAAACTCGCAACCCTGGCAGGCATTGGCCCTAGCGGACCCCGTCAGTTGGTGCTTTGAGGCGCGCGTGGAATACGACGCGCCGTCGACCCGGGCCTGGTCGTTATCGGATGGTGAGCTACCCATCGCTCACCGTCCGCAGGCCCACGCCTACGGTGGCCGGAAATCGGCTTGCGACTCCCGACGCCCGGGACGTCTCCTGCGGCGACTAGGGGCGCGAGGGCGCGAACCTTGCCTCTCCCTCACGCGTTCCGCCTCCTCCTTCGCAAGCATTAATAATTCGCAGAAGGAGGTGACGGCCTCCCATGCACTCTCGCTCCGAACCATGGCCTGAACCAGGGCCGGACGCGAGAGATCGCCGCCGCCGATCGCCTCCGTGAGGACACGGCGGTGCTCCGCCCAAGCTGGGCAGACCTCCACCGTATGCTCCACCGTGTCCTCCGGGCGATCCACACAGTGGTGACACCCGGGCGTTTCCTCCCGCTTTATCCTGAACAGGAACCTCCCAAAACAACCATGTCCGGTGAGGACCTGTGTCAGGCGGAAGGTGAGGACGCCGTGGCGCCTCTCTAGCCACTCCTCAAAGAGGGGACTTATCGCCACAATTGTGGCGTGCCCAGCGCTGGGTTGCGACAATCGCACTCTCCATGCCGCCATAAGATCCCGCCGGAGCTCTGTCCGCTGTGCCGTGATTTCTCGCGGTAGCGGAGTTTCACCCCGGCGTTTCACCTCCTCGCGCCACTCCCAGACGTGCGCGAGGACTTTTGCCTCCAGATCCCATGGCGGTAGTCCGGCAAGGAGGCTCGCCGCCTCACGGGAGACCGTGCGGTATCCTCGGACCAGCCTGATGGCCATGACCCTTTAGGACGCGTTCAACCGCCGGGCTGGTCGCAGCCTTATAGAACGCGCCCACACCGGTGCCCCGTAAAGGGCCATGGACCGCACGACCCCCGCGTAGAGCCTCCGGCAGGAGGCGTTTGGACCCCCCAGATTGGGCAGGAGCCGCTTTAAGGCAGCCCCGGCCCGCTCCAGTCTGGGAGTCAAACGTCGAAAATGCTCCACGAAGTTCCACCGGCTGTCGAGGACGAGTCCCAGGTACTTCATCGTCGACTCGACGCCGATGTGAACCCCTCCTGCCATTATCTGGGAACCCGACAGTGGCGCGTTCCGAGGACCATAAAAACACATGGCCTCGGACTTGTGCAAGGCCACCTCGAGTCCCAATTGCCGGATCCTATCGACGATTGTCGCAACCCCAGTACTGGAGCCTGAAACCGATTCCAAATAAGAAGCAATACAGAATTTGCGGCAAAAATGGGCACGTCCTTTTAAAATAAATAGATGATACTATTTATTTTAAAAGGACGTGCCCACTTTTACGCGTCTATCACATAACTGTTTTTTTTTTATAAAACACACTTGCCGCTAAAGGCTTCTACACACCAGCGCGACTTGTCGCGCGACGCGACACGGCACAAAGGCCCCGCGTGTCGCGGGACGAGCGGTGCCTTTGTGTTGCGTCGCGTCGCGGGACAAGTCGCCCCGGTATGTAGAAGCCTTAATTCATTTTTGAAACCGATTCAAATTAAATCATTTAGGTATTACTTTGCAAACATAAGTAATTAGTACACAGAAAAGGCCCCCATGTTCTACCGTCACATAGGCATGCAAATCGTATTTAATTTACACTTTAAACACATTATCATTTTAGAAAAATATAATAATACAAACTTCAAATAATATTAAATTCAAATGTACTTTCGCAACCGGCGTGCGTGTATGAACGATGTATGAACTTAGGCGAAGCAAAAGGACTATGTAAGAAGCGTAGCAGGTGGCGTTCTATAGTTTCTGCCTACCCCCATGGGAAGAAGGCGTGAGTTTAGGTATATATGTATGTATTCATGTCAAATCCATCTAAATTCGCTTGAATGATCGAATGTAATCAGAATAATTTTTCTGCCAGCCTGCTCGATGCAAGGTCCGTTATGCAGACAACCTTATCACTACGTACTGAGTAACATTTATCAATCTTGGCCTAGAGGATTGTTCAAGTTTAGGTGAATTCCACCCTTTCTTTTTTTTTGGATGGAAATTATCAAATAGTTTCTCCCGCTCTGGGCGGAGCGGGAGGGCAGACTTTTAATGACTATTATCAGACTTTTAATGATTAAAACCCAAACATGTTCCTTCAGTTGCCTGTGTGCCAGGGCCACGATATCCCTTTCGGTAAACTCGCAACCCTGGCAGGCAGTGGCCCTAACGGACCCCATCAGTTCGTGCTGACGTGTCTTTGAGGCGCGCATGGAACACAACGCGCCGTCGACCTGGGCCTGGTCCTTATCGGCCGGCGAGCTACCCATAGCTCATCGTCCGCCAGCCCACGGCTACGGTGGCCGGGAATCGGCTTGCGCCTCCCGACGCCCGTCTCTTGCGGCGACTAGGGGTGTGAGGGCGCGAATTTTGCCTGTCCCTCACGCGTTTCGCCTCCTCCTTCGCGAGCATTACTGGTTCCCAGAAAGAGGTGACGCCTCCCATGCACCGTCACTCCGAACCATGGCCTGAACCAGTGCCGGATCGCTAGGACACGGCGGTGCTCCGCCCAAGCCGGGCAGATCTCCACCGTATGCTCCACCGTGTCCTCCGGGCGATCCACATAGTGGTAAAATCCGGGCGTTTCCTCCCGCTTTATCCTGAACAGGAACCTCCCGAAACAACCGTGTCCGGTGAGGACCTGCGTCAGGCGGAAGGTGAGGACACCGTGGCGCCTCTTTAGCCACTCCTCAAAGAGGGGACTTTTCGCCACAATTGTGGGGTGCCCAAGGCGAATTCCACCCTGGATACGGAACGCGACTGCGGACGTCTATAGTTTTGATGTTTAGAAAGTCTCGCGGCTATTCACGCCAGTTAAGCACCTCCTCCGTACAAGTTAGTTGACAAATTCAGCAAATTTCATCCCGCATCTCCCGCGGGATTTTCCCCAGTTTGCACCAGCGCCTTAATTGCATAACACACTTTCAATCACAATCTTAATATTTTGAAGGTTAATCTATTGCTTCATAAATTTGTCTGCTTAACAACGTAGGTAAGTAACGCAATGAATGTTGTTGACCTGACAAAATGAAAGCCATTGCTACTGTAAGTGTGTTACGCAATTACCTCGCTGAAGAGTAAATAGTTGTAATTGTCATTACCTTAAATAAAAAACTTTTTACAAAAAAATAGTAACCGACTACCAAAAATAACACTACAAAGTGAAAAATAACTTTATTTTTGGTAGTCGGTTACTATTTTTTTGTAAAAAGTTTTTTATTTTTCAGTTTTTAGTGGGTCAGTTTTGGATTTTTCTAAGTTACAATAGCCTAATGTTAACTGGTCATCACCTTTTATAAAATATTTATTTTCCCGATTCTGGGACGTTGATTGTTGAGGAGTTCTCTTGGTAAGAACCAGGAGAACTGCCACTCACCATATGCATAGTGACGAGCATACATTGCTTAAGCGCTACCCGTTAAATAGGTACTCATTATTATATTGTTCCGGTGGCCATCTGTGGTCTCCTTCATCAGTTCCACTTCACCAAATGGTGCTTTCCGAGAGCAAATGCACGAGTTACTATAAAAAGTTCCCAAATCGCTATAAGTTTGTATATAAAATTTGAGGGTTTCCCTCGATTTCCATGGGATTCCCTCATCAGATTCTGATTTAGTGGCAATGGGACCATCTCGAAAGTATACCCTTTCCAACAAAAAAAGAATTTTCAAAATCGGTTCATAATTGACGGAGTAATCGCGTAACAAACATACAAAAAAAAAAAAAAAACATATAGCCGAATTGAGAACCTCCTCCTTTTTGGAAGTCGGTTAAAAATAGCTGTGATTGTCATTACCCTAAACAAATAGCTGTGATTGTCTTTACCCTAAATAATTGCTGTGATTGTCATTACCCTAAAAATAGCTGTGATTGTCATTACCCTAAAAAATTTATGTGATTGTCATTTCCCTAAAAGTTAGGCCAGATTAATACAAAATCTTCTACGTTAATGCAGTATTACAACTGTAGTTATTATCCCGCAAATTCTAAGTCGATCACAGTTTTCATAATTCGAGATATTTCATAACAATCGTTCGCAGCGGATCGATTATCGAAAATGTTCGTGGGATCTATTTTTACCCAAAGCAACGCAGTGAATTATTTTTATTTTGCCGCAGAGCTAAGGTAAAGTTATGATTGATAAGTTCACACAATCAAATGCAACCTTCTTTCTGGCGACTATAACGTTTACATTACAACAAACCCAGGCTGCGGAACGCATTTAACAGTTATTCAGGTACTGCAAAATGTAGTGCAGTACAATTTGAATATAATAGACTATCTTTAGTTCAAGGTAATGTAAACAACAGGCGATCAAACAGTTTAGATTTCGAATGCTAAACAGTGCTTAGGTCTGGGCTTCCCCACCCATCCATGCTAATTTTATAAATGCGAAAATAACTCTGCCTGTCAGTCGGTCTGTCTGTTTCCTTTTCACTCAATAACTCGACTGTTCTGAATTGATGAACAAAATTGGGCTGCGGGTTCCATCAGAATCGTCAACATCTGTAGTATGTTCCCTCTGCGTGGTGCATATATCGACAAAACTCTTTTATGATAAGAGCTAGCAGGGCATACAACTGGATTTGTCATAGTGTTGATGATCTTGATTAATTCTCCACCAGTGTTTCCTATACTTAAAAAAATATTGTGTTAAAACTTTGAAGATCACTAAAACCTGTTTAGTCTTTTCTTAATTCTCTCCGAATGCTTACTTATTTTTACTTTCGCTTCCCTGTTTGCTGTTTCTTATGCTACCCTATTATTGTCAATTAAGGCGCAGATATATGATTTTAGTGACTTTTGAATCTGTTATTAGGCCTTCATATAATGCAAGTAAGTTATGCAAAAAAAAATATGTTAAACTAAAATGCATTCACATCAATCCTTTATGTGAATATTTAAGTAGGTATTGTAGTAAATTCAGGAAGTAATGTCTATGCAAAGCATAAAAAACGATATTACTTTCAAACTACTTAAGATATTTTCATTTGTATGAATAGACTGTTTTATTAGCTATAATTCTATCTGTGATTTTTTTTTCAAATATTTATATTTTCGTTACTAAAAATAAAATATAATCCCTATGAAAATTAATGGATGTGCGGCGTGAACGCGACGCGCGTTTGTATGGCCAAGGTCAACGGCGATTATCTGACCCTTAAAACTTTTAATTGGCATTCTTTCATTAACTGTCAACTACTTGTATCATAGCTGTAAGTTTTCTTAAGAATTAAAATAAAATATAATAAATAACGGCTGAACGATTTTGATTTAATTTAGCACAGAGGTAGTAAGTAGATCATGACTTGCGTTAAGACATAATTTTTAGCACGCTCGCGTGGGATAATTTCCAAAAACTGCGATGGCGAGTCTGCGGGCAAAAGCTAGTTTTTATTTATCTCTGGATAGCCGCCAAAGTATTCCAATGTTTGTTGATTGACGATGTATTTAGAAGCTGGAAGGTGACTCCTCAGTTTTCTCCAAAGGATGTTTAGGTTGGCTAAACGTTTTTCTTAAAAGTACGGGTTTGTTACGGGCTTACTTTAGATTAATTCATGAAATCGCATGGATAGCGACGAGCTTACAAAGAATTTACACTAGCGATGGATGAAATATTAGATGGGTTGCAGGCGCTACTGGTGAGCACGAGGTCCGGGATTCGATTCCCCGGTCGGGAAAAGTGTTATTGGGTTTTTCCAACACATAGTTTGATAATTTCTTTTAAAAATTAGGATTTATTTTGAGGGGGCGTGTTGGAATACAACAAAATATATCCGGCCCACTTGTGTAATTTGAGAGTCTTTCTCCTTTACGGGGTGTAAAGGAGAAAGACTCCCCTCCTTTTATATTTTCATTGTGTATAACTTATTATAGTTAGCCCACGCACAATGGTCCACATGAAGGACTAAGTGCAGAAACCAAACCCTCTAACATACTCGTAGACCATCCTACTAATATTATAAACACGAAAGTTTGTAAGCATGGATGGATGGATGGATGGATGTTTGTTTGTTACTCTTTCACGTAAAAACGGCTGGACCAATTTTGATAAAATTTTGTATCGAGGTAGCCGACACCCTTTTTTTTTTTGGGTGGGAAATTATCAAATAACTTCTCCCGCTCTGGGAGTGTCAGACTTTTACTGACTAAAACCCACCCGTATTCCTTCATTTGCCTATGTGCCAGGGCCACGATATCCCTTTCGGACGAACTCGCAACCCTGGCAGGCATTGGCCCTAACGGACCCCGTCAGTTGGTACTGACAACTCTTTGAGGCGCGCGTGGAATACAACGCGCCGTCGACCCGGGCCTGGTTCTTATCGGACGGTGAGCTACCCATCACTCACCATCCGCAAGCCCGCACCTACGGTGGCCGGAGATCGGCTTGCGACTCCCGACGCCCGGGGATCTCCTGCGGCGACTAGGGGTGCGAGGGCGCGAACCCTGCCTTACCCTCATGCGTTCCGCCTCCTCCTTCGCAAGCATTACTGCTTCGCAGAAGGAGGTGACGGCCTCCCATGCACTCTCGCTCCGAACCATGGCCTGAACCAGGGCCGGACGCGAGTGATCGCCGCCGCCGATCGCCTCCATGAGGACACGGCGGTGCTCCACCCAAGCCGGGCAGACCTCCGCCATATGCTCCACCGTGTCCTCCGGGCGATCCACACAGTGGTGACACCCGGGCGTTTCCTCCCGCTTTATCCTGAACAGGAACCTCCCGAAACAACCGTGTCCGATGAGGACCTGCGTCAGGCGGAAAGTGAGGATGCCGTGGCACCTCTCTAGCCACTCCTCAAAAGGTAGCCGACACCCTAGATTAATATATAGGCTACTTTTTATCCCTATACTCCCATGAGATCGAGACTTACGCGGGTGAAACCGCGGGGCGCAGCTAGTAGATTAAGACGCCAGTGTTCCGTCTGGACTAAGCAATAGCGCACAGCACACACACCTCTCCTGCCAAATAAACTCAATAATTAAATCATTGAAATTATAACTGTGTCTTTCATTGGTTCTCAAAACCCAACGGGCTCAGTAGCAACTCGGAGTCTGGATTTGTGCTCGGTTGATGACAATAGGCTTGCCCTCTATTACTTGAGACTTAAATAACCGACGAAACGTACCACTATAGGTACCTACACCTCTGCCTAACCCTTCGGGGATTGCAGGTGTGATGTTATGTTTTTTTTTTTTAACAATAATATTATAAAGCAATAATATATATAACAATATCAGTGTGAGTTAAGGTTCTTATCTTGTATATAATCCTCTAATTTGTAATATGCTTGTTTACAAAGTGTTCTTTTAATATGAGTTTTAAATTTTCTTTCATTTAGTTGCCATATATCAGTCGATTACATTGCTTTCTCTAGCTGCTAAAGACAGAGAACAGAGTGCAATAAATGATTTCTAGTTTCACAATCAAAGTGAAGGCATTCCACACGTGACGTCATGCTGATAAGAGTAAACATTGACCATCGCTCATTAATTTAGTCTGATTAGCGGTTGTTAGAGCTGCAGCAAATATGTGCATAACTGGCCGCTAAACGTGGAGCCATGAGCTGGTAATACAAACAACATCACGTCACGAAAGGGTAAGCAGAGGTACACTTATCAGTGACAAAATGAGGATGTCGGAATCAGGAACCACTTTGGTTACCCATTGAAAGGGTTTTCGATAGGGTTTTTATAAGCGGTTAGACAAAAACGAACGAACGGCTTAATGTAAGCCATTCAAAATTACCCACACCGTAACACCGGTTTTTTATTTGCTTAGAAATCCCTATCGGAAACCCTTTCCATTGAAAGGGTTTTCGATAGAGTTTTTCTAAAATGGTAACCAAAATGGTCCCTGGGTAGAATAGAGATAGAATTGGTCATGCTACGCGTGCTGGGCGGATATCGAAATAATATAATATAATATTATGATTTTTTCATGTTTCTGGGTTTCAAGGTATAGAACCCATTGAATGGGTTATCATGTAACCCTTTCACTGGGTTTCAAGTATAAAACCCTTTCAAAGGGTTATCATGTAACCCTTTCAATGGGTTACATCATGATAAAGGTAACCCATTGAATGGATTACCCCTTCGAAAGGCTTAACCCTTAACCGGGGTTGTACGGTCCCTGGTCGGTATAGGTCGATCTACAATTCTACACCCTCATTTCGACATTTATGTAATAAGTCATGCTTATTTTTATGTGCAATTTAGGCTGGCCCGCTGAGGTATTCCACTCAGAGCACTGATTTCAACAGCACTTGACCGAACGGCACCTGAGCACTTCCACTAACCGCACTGAAACAAAATTTTGATCAGTGCGGTTCGCTAGTTCTTGGGAGATTGCATGGCAAAACAAATGCAGCAAGTCTTAAATTCAGTCTCCGGGCTTCTATTGAGAAGTTCCTAATGGAAAATCCAATACCGCACGCTTTATAATATTATTGTTAAAAAAAAAACATAACATCACACCTGCAATCCCCGAAGGGTTAGGCAGAGGTGTAGGTACCTATAGTGGTACGTTTTTTCGGTTATATTTAAGTCTCAAGTAATAGAGGGCAAGCCTATTGTCATCAACCGACCACAAATCCAGACTCCGAGTTGCTACTGAGCCCGTTGGGTTTTGAGAACCAATGAAAGACACAGTTATAATTTCAATGATTTAATTATTGAGTTTATTTGGCAGGAGAGGTGTGTGTGCTGTGCGCCAGTGTTCCGTCTGGACTAAGCAATAGCGCACAACACACACACCTGAATAGCAGCCCGGAGTCTGAATTTAAGACTTGCTGCATTTGTTTTGCCATGCAATCTCCCAAGAACTAGCGAACCGCACTGATCAAAATTTTGTTTCAGTGCGGTTAGTGGAAGTGCTCAGGTGCCGTTCGGTCAAGTGCTGTTGAAATCAGTGCTCTGAGTGGAATACCTCAGCGGGCCAGCCTAAATTGGACCTATAAAAATATTGTACTAGATTTTAAAAGAGTACCGGTGGAGTTTCTTGCCCATTCTTCTCCATACGAAAGTACCTTTTGGAAGGGGCGACTAGAATCAATTCTATTTTTTTGTAAATATTGACGTTCAAAAGTGCCTTTTATGTGCCTATTTGAAATAAACAATTTGACTTTGACTTTGACTCTGACTGTTTCAAGTTTAAACAAAATATACGACAAAGCAGTTATTTGGTAACACTTGCATTGTCTCGAACCAAATTTTCTAGTTTTGTTTTAAACTTACCTATACTGTCACGCCCTATTTGGTGGCATCCTATGTGGTGCCAGATGGCCGTGTGGTGCCGGATGGCCACCAGAATAGCACCATCCTATTTCTTCCAGTGGGTGTCGTAAAAGGCGACTAAGGGACTTACTAGAGAATGGGCAGCAGCGTTCTCTATGCATTTTAACACCATACTGCGATCGCCAATCCGCCTGCCAAACGAGGCAATTATGGCAAACCCTCCATATTGGGGGAGGCCTATGTCCAGCAGTGGCTGAAATTAATACTGTCCCACTGCTGGGCAAAGGTCTCTCCATAGACTTTCATACCTCTCTTTCTGTTTCAACTTCACAATGTTTGAATATTTTGCAGGACATTCTTTGTAGGTAAGTCTAACAGTCACATCTTCTTGCCAAATAGACAGATGAGGATTATCACTATAGAGTTCTAAAACTAACAACACTAACCTATTTATCGGAGCACCATATTTGTCACTAACGCCAAAATACTAACAAAATTATGGGTCTTAGTCAGAAATAAAGATTTATTTTATTTAATCATCATCGTCATAATTTCAAGGCTTCTACAGACCGGTGCGACTCGCGACGCGACACAAAGGCACCGCTTTCGCGCGACACGCGAGGTCTTTTCGCGTCGCGTGTCACCAGCCTTCAGCCCGAAAGACGTCCACTACTGGACATAGGCCTCCCCATTTGGGAGGGGGGGTTGCCTAATGGGTTAATTTAATTTAATACATAACAATAAAAACTTATGGAAGGATGAGGTGAGTGTTTTCCAAAAACTTTAATCTGGAAAGCACTAAGTAGTTTTGGTTTAAACTCAAATCCGTGTTTACTATCTTTGATCGAATAAGCCGATTTTAACACCTTGGATACATTTATGATGGCTAAGCTATTCTAGGAAAAATTAAGGCTGACATTTTTTTTGCGTCGGGAATCGCAGGCCGATTCCCGGCCACCGTAGGCGCGGGCTTGCGGACGGTGAGCGATGGGTAGCTCGCCGTCCGATAAGGACCAGGCCCGGGTCGACGGCGCGTTGTGTTCCACGCGCGCCTCAAAGAGACGTCAGCACCAATTGACGGGGTCCGAAAGGGCCAATGCCTGCCAGGGTTACGAGCCTGTCCGAAAGGGATATCGTGGCTCTGGCACACAGGCATTTGAAGGAACACGGTGGGTTTTAGTCAGTAAAAGTCTGACACTCCCTCTCGCTCCGCCCAGAGCGGGAGAAGTTATTTGATGATTTCCCACCCAAAAAAAAAAAAAAGCTTGTCATATTTTACTAATACTATGGTCAATATTTGCGCTGAATTTGACCAATGACACAATGTGAAATGCCTATACGTGTGACGGTATAACAAACCATGCAGTTGTTTGATTTAAAGGAGAAAAGAAGCTAGCTAGCTAAATGCGCAGATATTTACGCATTTAACTAGTCAAACAGAGCAATCCTACACACTATGGAAAATAATTGCGTCAAAAAATAGAACCTACTTCTTCAGGCTTGAGAGGTGCCATCAGTTACACGAAATAGAATAAGTACTTTTAAATGCTCTTTTTTAGGGTTCCATACCTAAAGGGTAAAACGGAAACCCTATTACAAGGCTCCGCCGCCGCGCCGTCTGTCTGTCTGTCTGTCTGTCCATCTGTCACCAGGCTGTATCTCATGAACCGTGATAGTTAGACAGTTGAAATTTTCACAGATGATGTATTTCTGTTGCCGCTATAACAACAAATACAAAAAACAGAATAAAATAAATATTTAAGGGGGGCTCCCTTACAACAAACGTGACTTTTTTGCCGTTTTTATAGATAATGGTGCGCGAGTCCGACTCGCACTTGGCCGGTTTTTTAATGGATGAACCTGTGATGACATAACAAAGACGGAAATTTTTTAATTAGTTTAGCTTGTTTTGTTTACAAAGTAAGTATAAAAAAACCGGCCAAGAGCGAGTCGGACTCGCGCACCGAGGGTTCCGTACGTATATATGATGTTGATGATTTCTGAAAAACTGTGCTATTTAGAGACATCTTTTTATTTTTCCTGTAATCTTTACATAATCTTCTATCACATAGAATAATTTCAGATTTTTATCTATGCCAACTTCGGAGATAAGGGGGGGGGAACGGTATTTTTTTTAATTTTTTCATCATAAGTCGGAAAATATGCTGAATAATAAAAATAAAAAATATGTCCGAGAATGTGCAAACAGCTCTCTTTCATATGATACCCCTCATGCCCCAGTAGCCTCACTTAAATTTTTTAAGGCTCCTCTTTCAGTCCCTTTTGCAAACAAGATATATTTTTTAAATTTCTTTCTTGTTTGCAAAATAGTTGGGCAAATGTCATCTAAAACTATTCTAAATTTCAAGTTGATAGCATTAGCAGTTCTTGAGATATCCAGGTGTGACAGACAGACAGACAGACTTAGTCTCACCATAAGGGTTCCTTTTTACCATTTTGGTTCGGAACCCTAAAAAACGACTATTGTCCGTTATCACTGACGCGTGACAATACAAAAAACACTTACAAAAACTACAAATAGATTATGTTAACGTTACGTAATTTTTAAGTAATTGAACACGGCAAAAGAGTTTGTTATGCAGGCAAGAAATAAACATATTTAGCAGCACACAGCCCAGCCCAAAGTATGAATATGTGTACGATTAATAGCAATAAGCCCTCTCCCTATTCCTTGAGACTTAATCAAAACTAGATAAATGTGGGTGCATTATACCCCTGCCTACCCCATTGGGAAATGCAGGCGATATCAAGTGTTACGAGAGTAATTTATTTCGCAATGTAAATCGTCTTTGGTCCCTGGCCCTGACATCAAAATTGTCAAACTTTTTTTACTTAAATACGAGAGTTTTGGCTACTTTGTACAAGTGTATAATAGGTATTTTAGGATCACTTCGTTATCCGTCTGTCTGTCAAGACCCTTTTTCTCAGGAACACGTGGAGGTATCAACTTGAAATTTATATCAAATACGTAGTCTTCGGTCCCTTGATACTCTAAAAAAATAAAGCTTCTAAGCCAACGCAATAACAAAATATAGACATTTATGCGACATATTTTGACACTCGCAAATAAATGAAAACCTATACCCCCATATTACAAAACAAGGTTTATCTTCAGACCCAGGTTTAAAACATGGAGCCATTATTGAATTTCTAACTTTATTCCGACTAGTTTAAAGTTCCTAAACACAAAACTGACAACTTAGTACCGAACTAAGTTTCAGTTTTGTAAAACGAACGGTATTTCAATCACTGTTACGTTCTTAGTACAAAAACTGGCTCCATGGTTTAGGCCATGCCAAATATAAATCTTGTTTTGTAATAAGGCGAATAGGGTACTTCCCGTTGACCTAGAACCATGAAATTTGGCAAGAAGCAACGTCTCATTGCACAAAAGGAAAAAGTCCAAAAATCAATAATTTGTAGTTATATCACACAAAAATAATTGCGATTACAAACTTACTTTTGCCGTTAGAAAATTGACCGTGGCGTATATCGATGTATGGGAAAACATGTTTTTCAACTACAATGTTAAGTTTATTTTTTTAGATAAATTCATCCCAACTACGGAACCCTACATTGTGCATGGTCCGACGCGTTTTTTATGAACACAGCAACAGTTTAAAAACCCTTACAAATTCATCATCATTCTTTCGTTACTAGCTGTAGGTACAGACGGCTACACATCAAGCTATACATTTCCAGTTTATGCTGACCTCTCATTGTACGGAAATCCTATACAATGCGAGATCAGCTTATACTGGAAATGTATAGCTTTGATGTGTAGCCGTCTGTACCATGTGTACTATCTACTCTATAAATACAGTGTACTATGTACTGTTATCCGCGTCAATATCAGTTAACAAGGAGGCAATCAGGATGTGTCGTCACGTACCTTATCCGGCGGTAGACAGTTCACGGCTCGGAGGCTCAGGCACACAAGTAGAAGGACGTGGCCCAACATCGTTGTCTTCGCCACTTCTTATTGTTATGAAACCTAGAAAAAGAACGTGGTTTGAGTCTCTAATGTTGTAAAATAACAAAATTCTGCATCTAATTTTAAGATTATATCCGCCCCCTTCGTATTATTTTTGTTTTGTTTTTTTTTGCAATTTTTACTAAAATCACACTATATTATTTTTATCTGACACAAATTTATTTTATTTATTTATTTATGTATGCAGTATAAAACTGATTTACATCCGTCACCTCACACTTCAGGTCCAGTTGAAAACCAGCGTCAGGCACTAGTTGTCTGGCATTTTTGCTGAACTGAGCCTTTTTGGCGCAAGTCGCAACCGTAAGGCACACTTACCCGCTAATTTCTTACGTCGCACTTTACACTATTTACTTGTTTTATTTTTATCTGCTGTATTTATATTATATTGTGTGCCTTTTAGTCTGTGCTAAATAAATGTATTTTCTTTCTTTCTTTTCTTTCCTTCAGTGCAGTGCAGAGCAGTGGTGGCCCAATTTTAACGGCCACGCTTTACTTTGTGTAAATTATTTCATCACCATTGCTCTCAAAGGTGAAGGAAAACATCGTGAGGAAACCGGGATCAAAGACAATGTGACATCTTCCAACCCGCACTGGGCCCGCGTGGTGCATTACGGCCCACTCTCACAGAGAGGAGGCCTGTGTCCACATGGGATGGCACTGGCAACATAATAGATTATGTTATCCGCCGTCTTCTAAATAAAATGTTTATAACTAAACTGATAATACTGCTGAACATTTTCCACATGACCAGATCGGTACAATTAATGAACAATGGAAATAGCTTGCAAAGAATTGTTTTCTCAGTTTATGAAAACTTGAACAAAGAAAGGGATGAGTAGATTCACACATGGACTATTTATTATAATTAACTCAATTGAAATTGTACGAGTTAACATTTTGAAGTTACAATAGCTGTTTTCTCTAGAAGCTTTTTTACTAAACATGTCTGTCCGAGGAGTATGTAAAGATCGTAGTAGGTGGCGTTCTGTAGTTTCAGCCTACCCCCATGGGCGGAAGGCGTGAGTTTATGTATGTGTATGTCTGGTGAAATGGATATTATTGTTATCAGAACATGATAAAAAGTAAATAAATAACCTGCAAGCATATAGATTTTATCCACAAATTAGTAAAAAGTTATCGCCGTGATTTCATATTCGATGTTTGCTTTTGAACAGTCTCAATCCATTAAACACACTGCTATTAACAACCCTAGTCTGCTGGCAGGAAGATGCTATTCCTAAATTAGTTTAAAAGAAAATGCCAGGCGAAAAAGTATTTGATGGAAAGCACAACTTTTCATAAAAGTACGAGTACAAAAGAAAATCAAACGCCTACTCGAGAAAGAAGCAAATCAAAATGATTTTACGAACTACTATGCGCGATTGAGTACGTAAATTGCGCTTATTAATTTGATTGAACCTCTTTTGCAGTGATTGCCCAATCACACCCTATTTTATCCTGGAATAGCCTAGCACAGTGTCCAAACTGCATGGTTTAATTGAATGACACATCTTCAACAAAAGACCAACACCACTTCACGTATAAGCAAACGCCCAGAAGACATAACAATACAAATTACTAAAGAGGTTACTGGTTCACAATACTAACCTACTTCCAAGGACACTCAAAATCTAACACGAAAAAAAAGAAACAAAATTCTCTGAACCTCATAAAATCACTGGCCAGAATTTCCGTCAAAAATATTTGAATCAGGAAAAGGATTTAGAAAAAATATAAAAAAAGGATTTAAAACCAAAGAGGTTTTACTTACGTGTTCGGTTGAGCGTGTGCAGATTGCCACTGTAGTGTCCCAAGCGTTGGTCCCCCTCAATTGTCAGCAGGATATGCCTCATTTGCACTGACGATTCAACTGATGTGAACCTCTTACACTCTATTGCTAATGCTATTTACGCATCATATTGTACCGACAATTTGTTTTCAATGCTCCTATCACGCATTATTCGTGACGATGAGTTATGGGGAAGAAGAATGCGGGAAGGACAGGAAGACATCTTGGATTGTGCTAATTTGGTACGCTTACGTAGTAGGTCCCACCACCCATCCAATTTGTGGTGGCTAGGAATAGACTTGGATGGTTTCCCACGGGTGTGGTAAAATATTGTTATCTTAAACATAGACTTGAGAGAGATTGTTATCTTTTTTTGTAATGGGGTGGAAATCCTCATGGGTGTCCTCCGACCCAACCTGAAACGGACGGAGGGGTCTATTAGACTTCTACTGACTAAAACCACCCCATTTTCCCTCGCACCGACGGCTACCGTGGCACTTAAGCGCTTTGCAACGCAGCCCCCGACTGTTGGCGGCCCGCCTTTGTAGGCTCCGTCTGGTCAAGTGGGAGAAGTGAGGTGTTTGAGTCCCTCGTGACCCCTAGGGCTGCGGTCCCACCGCCCTCCTTTCTCACAGGCCAGATCACACCAGTCCAGGCTGACAGACCGTGGGAACCGTCGATCCGTCGGCCCGTGGTGGGAATGCTCGGCATTGGCCTCGACAGGCCGTAGCTTAAGAGCACCACCTCGGGTCTTATATGATAGAGGAGTCGCCGGACGTCCCCGAGTCCACCGTCTTTGGACCCATTTAGGGGGCCCGGCACAGGGCATTATCTGCCCTGTACCGACGCCCGGTGCGCCTGCTGCGACCCGTGAGAGCACTTGATACTTAGACTTGACCTAAGGCGATCTAAGACGTCTCCTAGAATGTGATTCACACTATTCTCAAGAAACTCGTAGACGATCTCATAGTTCTTCGATATACTGTCTGTGTGCAACGTGGGCGCGATCTAATTGTACTCTGGATTTTGTCTTTTACGAGTAGGTTACTTAGCATTCTTGTCCATTTCCTTTCTTACGGCCTTCACACTGTATAGAAACAGGATTGCAATATCCCGATCTTTATTCAGTTAGGCAATATTCAGAAGACGGCATAACAGAACCTACAAAATTCAAAGAAAAAACAAAACAAGGTCTTTTTTACATGACACGGTTTCTTTACGGTACGCGCGGCGTATAAACTGCGCCGTACAAAAAAAGTTGTCAGTGTAGGCATCGCCGGAGGAGATCCTGCCAAAATATTATTAGTACATGTCCCGGGAAGTATGTTTAAAGATCTCTTATTCTCAGAACAATTTGAATTCAAACATACTCGTAGTGATAGTCAGTCAGTTATAAATGTTATATTACCTATAACAATAACATAAAATATTTAAAATAAAAAAAGTATGTGTGATGTAACAAATGAGTGTTTGGCATTGCGGGAGGCTATGAGAGACTTTGTTTTGAGAGTTCATCTTATCAATAAAACATAGACAATACCCTTTAGTCAATACATTTAATAACGAGATGGTTGCACGTGGATCGCAGGATGTGAACATAATGAACTCCCAGTGAAGAATCACCTCACCTGATTAAAGCAGCCCTTACGCTGAATGCAGATAAAAATATATATATACAGGTTGTTAAAGAAATTTCATGCCATAGCCATAGGGTAGGTTCGGTATCGATAAAGGAAACCAGGAAAAAAAAATACAAAAAGAAATATTAAAAATAAAAACATAAAAAAATATTGCAAGATCAACCTAATTTAGTACCTACAGCTATGGCACGCAAACTTCCTGCATAATTATACAATATGTAACAAAAACCCTGTTGTTCCTTCTACCTACGTTTTAAGAATCGGTAGGTATACATACGTAATAAAGCAAGTCATTTATAAAAAACTGTTCAACAAAAATAATTAAAATAAATATTTAATTATTAATATAATTCCGCCCAATGTTGTGCTTGTAGGTGTATACGTCCCTAACAGGAACAACATGGTTTTTGTTACATACTGTATGTATATCTATCTTACATCTATCATTACATTTACAGGACTGGGATCATCACTTGTCTTCTATGTTATCAATAAACTTTGCGCTTTCACGCCACTTTAATCCATCGATATTCGTCTTGCCTGCGAAGATCCACCTAGCCTGGCCCTGCAGTCTCGACATAAATAGATATCGCTTTACGACCGAATTCGGTCGCAAAGTCCTAATGGGGTCTCAGACGGTCAAAATTGTTTGACAAAATTGTAATTTTTGTCGTGCTTGTCAAGCAATTTTGACTGTCTAGGGGTCCCCATTGGGACTTTGCGATCGAATTCGGTCGTAAAGCGATCGCCATCTATGTCAAGACTGCAGCCCTGGCTCGATCTTTGTTTATGTTATTTTTCCTTTATTGGTTAACCAACAATTGTTTACACTGTAAATAGTTGAAGTAATATCTACCATAACCTACGGTTAGTAGAACAATTTCTTACAGGTTAGCATCGCACGCCCAAGATCTTACATCACTCCATTCAATTCTCACCTAGACAATGTGACATTCTATTTATATAATAATGTAAAAAACAAAAAAAAATTGGATTGACATAAGCTAACCACCTCTGTGGTTTATTGGTAAAACGTTACCCAGAAGTTCGATTCCCAGCGGTGGCAAAACTTTCTGCTCGGTTTGATGGGTGGTAGGGTTTGTTCTAAGTCCGCCTGGCCAGCTACCACCATCTTATTTGAGTCCGTCGCCATAACAACAAAGTCAACAGCATTTTTGTTGTTTTGCAATTAGAGGCAGGCCAGTTCCGCTGTGGTTGAGGATTCCGGATGAAGCTCGCTTCCACCTTCGTCCTGATCATCACTTACCATCAGGTGAGGTGAAGGCCAAGAGCTTCCCGGTTGTGGATAATAAAAAAACTACCGAAAAGCTTAAACGTCACTCCTGTTGAAAGGCGTTGTAAATAAATACGGAACGCTTTTAAATGCATTGCCACTTGACAGTTCTAAGCGAGCAAGCGTTTGTTCGTGCGGTAAATGAAAACATTAGCGAGCGAACATGTTTGTCCAGTGATGATCGGTTGGACTCGGCGTTTTTTCGGTGAAAATGACGTCACGGCGAGCGAGCATTTTGCTCTGTGCATTCTAGTGTTCGTCTTCTCGTTGTAGAGGAAAGAGATATTTTATGTTTTGAGTGAACATCGGCAGAACAGCAAACATTTGGTCTGAACATATGATCGCTCGGCAGGGTATAGTGAAAACAGATGTTTTCTGTTTTGAGCTATATCGGCAGAACAGCAAACATTTGCTCTCAACAAAATGGTTGCTCGGCAGGGTAGTGACAATGCGGCTTAACACATCAAACGTGTTTTTTAATACGCACTTCCTAGAATTAACCTACTCTTGTTGAAAGGCGTTGTATAGAAATACGGAACGCTTTTAAATGCATTGCCACTTGACCCTCTTGACAAAATACACAAATGATTATTTAGTTGATTCGACGATAGTAAACATTAAAATCTTTCGTAAATTGTCTACAGTAAAGTCGTTTTTGATTGCAATTTCATTGATGCGGTTTTAATGAACGTAAATGACTTTACGTGTAGCTAATAAAAATTTTATGGGAACGCTTTGTGGTTTCATTATGATTTATAATGGAGGGTCTAACATTTTTGGAAAAGTTCGGGGATATAATTGAGTTAAAAATTCCCGAAATTCGCTTCCGCGTTTAATGCTTACATGATTCATACATTCTTAATTAGAAATAATGTCAAATATTTTATTGGCCTTAAGCCCCATGTACACGATGCAAGTTCCTGGCCTGTGGTATACAATAAAATTGAAGCAACAAATGACTTGCTTCATATAATCACTGCTTAGAGCCATATTAGACTATCATAGAAATACATATGTTCAGAGCTATATATGAGTAATTTTTATATAAATGCCAAACCTATGACGGTATAATATCTACATATGATTCAAATTGTCTATGACCATAGTTAAGGGATCCTATTTGACAGCAACCATACAACTATGATCATATTCGTCTAACCTCAAAAATGGCGTCCAAATGCAAAAACTTCGACTGGAATATCGAAACAACAAAAATATTAATAAACATTTCAGTACGAGGAAAACTTTTTTTTTATCGTTTTTATCATCTTAAAAAAAATGCACTCATAGCAACGGAAACACGGCTAAATCATTGCCCATCCATTTATATGATCAAGTGTAATAAGTAAAAGTGATCAAACCGACCTTCCGTCCTCGCCGCCGAGGTACCACGCGAACTTCCCGAGTAAATGGTAATAAAAGTCCTCCCCCCCGTCCCTTGAATGTCGATGCGCCAGCCGCCCGGTTAGAGGCTGAGAGCGCCGTAGCAATAAATATAATATCCCCTGATAATAATCATGATCAAAATGTTGATCCAGCCCGTCCCCAAATTGTTAGTAATTTTGTGATCCCCCAACGACGCCCTGAGCCGAGGTCCGTACCCCACAGGGGGTGCCCTTAGTGCGCTGTCGTTTAGTTTTTAATATATATAATTTGCGCCCTGGCTGGAGGCTTTAAGATTAAAAACCTTAGGGCAGCCACAGGAATATCCGGTTAAGTAGCAACGACCTCTCTAGGTCTGCTACGAGATGCCATACCTAAAAAAAAAAAAAAAAAAAAAAAAAATAAGTAAAAGTGAAGAACACAATCATTTAACTATGATCATACAATTTGACAGATCAATCAAGAATCATAAAAGTATGATACATATATGATAATGTAATTGGAGCCTACGACAGTGCAACTTATATTGTTGCTTCAACTTATGGCATGCCACAGGCAATTAAGTCGCACCGTGTATATTAAGCTTTATTTTCAGAAAACTAACGTACGATTGATAGTCAAGGATAAACCTTGAAATTATGACGAATCTTTGGTTTGAACTATTTAGAACATACTCACGCGTAGCATGGCCAATTCTATCTCTATTCTACCAAGAAACGACAAAGCTCTTTCTATCCAACTCGTTATCTCTTCTGCCCGAGCACGGCGCGACCCGTACACTCGCGTTTCTATGAAGACAAAGACATTGATATTCTTTCCATAGCAACGGGGAGGTAGCTACTGATGTAGTAAACTATGAATTCTACAATAATTATTCGTGTATCGTTTTCGAAAAAAAAGTGTCAGACGTCAAGATTTTCATTAATAAAAACCAGCAAAATTCAAATATCTCAAAAACGGTGCGTCCTAGGCAAAAAAATACAGATTTTTTTCTGCTTTCTTTTCTGCATTCTGCACTGACCAGATTGTTAAATGAGAATAAATTTGGACGGTGAAAGTATTGAATTGAGTATTCAAAATCAGTATAGACTCTTGTCTAGGTCAAATGTAATGTAGACTATTTAACGCTTGTCGAGAACAAATGTTTCTACACCAAGTGTCAAAAGTAGAGAAAATTGGTCGTCATGCTCGACACTATAGACTTTTGTCGACTGAAGAATAGAAACATTTCTTCTCTTCAGTTTTAAAATAGCCATGCTTAGGACGGTAGAAATCTTTCTATATTACTTACGTCATTTTGTCGATTCTTCCGTCGAAAAAACCCGTTTCTACGGTTGTCATGCTACGCGTGCAGGGAGAGATACTTCAACCGGTGCTGAAAAAACCAACAGCCCATAACTATCATAGTATCCTTCAAGTGCCCCCGCCGGAGTCTGTGCCCCCCATTAACTATAACATGGGTGTGAGTTTCTAAATCTCAACTGAATAGATTGAACTTAATTCTAAGCAATCGTGCACCGTCGTTGACCGCATCATCTCTTACCATCAAACGAGATACTAGTAGATGGTCAAACGCAACCCTAAAAAGTAACCAGACGTTTGCCTATTCAAACACAATGACAAAATGATTTATTCGTAGTAATTTTACTACAATAAAGTCCACTTTACTTTGCTAGAGTAACAAGTGACGCATTCGTGACAAACGAGAAGCTATCAAAGTAATTTTCTAATTAAAATCTCAACGAAACGAGTCGACTCTCGGAACAGATTCATTGTACGGTCGGCAAAAAAGTAAAATAGAAGAAAAGAAAGAAAATACGTTTATTTGCGGTAAACATGACGCAAAAAAGAACTTAAACACAAAAATAAGAAAAGGTTGGGGGAAACATGCGTCACATCCACGCAAAACGGCTATCGCTCAGCATTATACTGCGACCCTATGCAAGACAGAGCCCCAGCGCTGGTTTTCAGCGACAGCTGGCACTGACGTAATGACGTCGTACGGTGCAGCAAACAAGTACAAGTAGTCTCCTCTAAGATTGGAGTTTGTTTGTACGTCATACAATAATACCTACAGGTCTACATTCCCTTGCAAAATAAATCTGATCGTTATTGCAATCTCTGGGGGAGGCCTTTATCCAACAGTGGGCGTCTTTCGGCTCAAAGGACTTCCAGTTTCTGCTTCTGGTTACGGGTAATATTCAGGATTGTAGTATTTACTAAAATTAAAAAAAAAATCTAAATTACTATGGATTTATTAATCCTTTTAAACTTACGAAACAATATTCTAAAAAAAAAACAATACTTAACATTTCCTTCCTTCCGCCTTGCCATGTTTAAAACCAAGGGCTAAAATGTTTTTGATGTTCCCTTTTATCCCATAATTGCCTTGTAAGTGTGTGAATAATAACTATAAACCATTTATTTTAGTTCAAAAGAGTATATTAACGTAATTAAGTATAAAATACACCAAAATTAGATACTAAAACGTTTGTGTAAAACTGCTTTTTCACTTAGCGTTCTGAACAGTTCTGACCGAGCAAGCGTTTTTTCGTGCGGTAAATGAAAACATTAACGAGCGAACATGTTTGTCCAGTAATGATCGGTTGGAGCGTTTTTAGGGTTCCGTAGTAAACAAGGAACCCTTATAGTTTCGCCATGTCCGTCTGTCTGTCTGTCTGTCTATCCGCCCGTCCGTCTGTCCCCGGCTTAGCTCAAAGACGCTAAGTCCTGGAAAGCTGTAATTTGGCATGGGTGTACATATTAATCACGCCGAAAAAGTCGTAAAATAAAACCATGGAAAACATTTTTTTTAGGGTACCCCTTTTTTATCTCGTCTAATACATGGTGTGGGGTATCGTTGGATAGGCCGTTCATTTTTCAATTCTGAGATCCGTTTGCGTATTAAGCTTTAAAGTGCTATGCTAACTACAATGTTAAGTTTGATTTTGGGATGAATTCATCCTAACTACGGAACCCTTCATTGTGCGTGGTCCGACACGTAATTGGCCGGTTTTTTTCGGTGAAAACGACGTCACGGCGAGCGAGCATTTGCTCTGTGCATTCTAGTATTCGTTTTCTCGTTGTATAGAAAAGAGATATTTTATGTTTTGAGCGAACATCGGCAAAACAGCAAACATTTGGTTTGAACAAATGATTGCTCGGCAGGGTATAGTGAAAACAGATGTTTTCTGTTTTGAACGAATATCGGCAGAACAGCAAACATTTGCTCTCAACAAAATGGTTGCTCGGCAGGGTAGTGAAAATGCGGCTTAACACATCAAAACGTGTTTTTTAATACCCACTTCCTAGAATTAACCTACTTATTTGTTATTTCTTTGACATGACATTAATTCTCGATGTATTTTGAAGGGCAATCATTTCCAAAATATTGAATATTAAAACCACCCTACAATATGTCCCAAAAATAAAAGCAATTTATTAAAACGATATCCTTTTTTTTTTGTCATGATCTTCTGTTTTATGGTTCATATTGTTATTGGCAACAACTAACTTTCTGCTTTGCTTGCATTGCAGAATGAATTCATTCGGCAATAAATACTTAGGTTTACTACTAACTGAAAAATCTGATTAGGCCGACAAAATATAAAATGTTTCACTAATATCACACAGGAGTAGAACCAGTTAGTACATATTTGTAGAATCAGTTAGTATGTAGTTGTAGAACCAGTTAGTATATAGTTGTCGTATTTGTTGGGCTCCTTAAGTTCTGAATTGAGCTGCATGATTACTGAAAAAAATACGTTTACTGACTGTACAGGTCCACTCAATCTGTGTGGTTATTTCCTCAAAAGACCATTCACCAATCTACATGGTATTCACAAGATCTGACCAGGATTACGTCATACGTGTAAAAGTATTTGTACAAACCTACTTACAGAAATATCATTTACCTGTGTTTACTCACAGATGGCGTTATAAGTAGTAAAGAATAACACTAAAATCATAGGAGTATAACCCATATTTTGATTAGTTTCAGCAAGTTCCTGACTCCTGAAACTTATTAATTGATAAACTAGAAACAATAGCGATTATAAAAAACATTTTTTTTACTAAATATTGATTTTGACTACCTAGGCAATCGTCCATTGTACAACTGGACATGTCCTTTGATCACCAGTATCGACATACGTTCCTAGTTTAACCCAGCGTGCGTAAGGTTAAAATTTGTAAGAGCATAAGGTGGGTGTGACAAACCCATATGATACCACCCATGTCTTTACAGGTTAATATTAATTTTAATTATTATTTATTAATTATTGTTAATCTACAATACTTCGAAAACTGATTGAGAGGGTAAATTTTTGAAACGTGTTTGAATTTTTATATTTATTGACGAAATTAACATTTTAAACTGAGGCATAGTACGATACTTTGAATTTTTTTAATTAAAATACAACAATCAAAACAAAAAGCTTTTTCTTCTTGCTTACTAAATTATACAAATTAAATAACTTATACTAAATAACTATTCAGACTTGTCATAATCATCTAGAGATCGAGTGCAACTTTCACATGCGAAAATTGCATGTTCCATACATAAATAACGTTTGCATTTGTAACAAACGTGTTTGGTTTTGCGGTATTTTTAGTGGGACATAATTCACATCTTCTGATAGGTCTAGCAACTTTATTTGGTGGTTCTTTTGAGGAATCACTTACGTCGGAATCATCACAAGAATCAACATCAGCTTCGTCAAAAAGATGTAATGATCTTCTATGGTTATCTTATTAAGAAATACTAATTATTTAGCCTGCAAGAGTATAATAAACTATAAAAAAACACACACATAAAAACAAAAACAATAAATAAAAAGTATTTGCACAAATTTGTAGCGCGGAGCGTAAGGTGGGTGTAACTCACCCGACCGCAACTTTGACACCATCTAAACACCTCGGCTTACACACCTCCCCCCGCGCAGCTTCTCGGACGCACAGCTCATTTGGACGTTTTAATAACAAAATATCGAGCGATTTATTTGCGTTTGGGTGTATTACACCCAACCTTACGCTCGCCGGGTTAAAATGACGATTCAACCATAGCAACATTTTCACTAGGAAGAAAATATTGTTAAAACTGTTAGACCATTTTCTTTGCCGACCGTACCAACACATTATGTGTGTATGTACATAGGTACTTATGTGAGATGTGTGAACTGTTCCCATTGAACTTGACCTGTACAATAGTACATACAATATATGTAATTGTTATTGCATTTCCCGGTATTTATGTATATGAAAACATAAACATCTAAATAAATAAACACATAAATTGTCCTTATTATTCCTGTATGCGTGTCGAGAGTAAGAGATTACTGACCTGTACTTGTAAGTACAACCAACGGATATATATAGTGTTAATATTAACTTAGCCTATCTACGAGTATATTAGTAAACTCAATAACGTTTTAAATGGACCCCCAATGAAAGTAATTGGTGATCCCTGAACTAGACCAACGAGACAGGCAAGTAGGAGTTCCTACATAATTAAAATTCATCTGCTACAGCAGACGAGGACCAAGACAGGGCCATTTACCAAGGAGATCGGCAGTTCAGCTAATATATTCATATTGCATTGCTATTGTTTAAAAGCGTACATTGGCATTAGACCAAGCATACTAAATCAACCGTGACTAATATTATGTTTCAATGTTCATCCCGTATCGGAACACTCCCAAGGATTTAACAGCTCAATACTCGTAAAAGGACTTTTGAATATTTTAAGCTGAATCTACTAAAGCAACTCAGTTTTTCGCTGTAGAGTGTCATCCTGTGTTAGGACTCCCAATGCTTGCCCAGTAGGACGTGAGTGACGAACACGTAGTGCTGCAGGGACTCAAGCCCTCCTGTCTGTGTGGGGTAACGAACACTTAGTGCTGCAGGGACATAAGGCCTCCTCTCTGTGTGAGTTAACGAACACGTAGTGCTGCAGGGACACAAGGCCTCCCCTCTGTGTGAGGTAACGAACACGTAGTGCTGCAGGGACACAAGCCCTCCACTCTGTGTGAGGTATCGAACACGTAGTGCTGCAGGGACACAAGCCCTCCTCTCTGTGTGAGTTAACGAACACGTTGTGCTGCAGGGACATAAGGCCTCCTCTCTGTGTGAGTTAACGAACACGTAGTGCTGCAGGGACACAAGCCCTCCTCTCTGTGTGAGTTAACGAACACGTTGTGCTGCAGGGACATAAGGCCTCCTCTCTGTGGGAGGTAACGAACACGTAGTGCTGCAGGGACACAAGCCCTCCTCTCTGTGTGAGGTAACGAACACGTAGTGCTGCAGGAACATAAGGCCTTCTCTCTGTGTTTTTATAAGTTATTTCAAAAATGTTCTCAACTAACTTTTTGACCTTTGTATCTTGCTTATGCGTGTGAAGTTTCATTTAAATCGGTTCAGTCATTTCGAAAAACAAGGGCTTGAAAGTTTGTATGAAATGCCGTAAGGTGTAAACGCTCTCACTGGTGAGTCGGACGGCCATTACAGGTTAAACTCTGATACTTTCCATGTCAAAAAAAAAAAGATT
The DNA here is from genome assembly GCA_948098905.1 of Tiliacea aurago. NCBI lineage: Eukaryota > Metazoa > Arthropoda > Insecta > Lepidoptera > Noctuidae > Tiliacea > Tiliacea aurago. The sequence goes on from OX402582.1 coordinate 25,352,707, forward strand.
TAATAAAATCACTGAAAATAATGAACTAGTGAAGTAAAACCAAACTCATGGATGAACCATTGATCGAACACGAAATGGAATTAAAGATGAAAGGCATTGAATGGACGAATGTCAAATTTATTATAGGCCGGAGGGACCTAGCTATGGTCACGTCATCTATAGCTTTGATCGGCGTTTCCCATTGTGAAAGTATGAACTATCTAGCAAAAGGTGGTGAGCTGGATTGCAGCGTCACCCGCATATTCGATGCTTATCAGTCAAGATAATACCACAAATTTTAAAACAACTAAATAAAACTAAAAATACACTCCCGGACTTCTAAATCGAGCCACCGTGCATTTTTATTTTAGTAGACCTAAAAAATTAAAACAATGATATTTATCAAAGGAAAAGTTTTTAAGCAGTTTTGGAGGACATACTGGCCATCATTTCGGAACTACCATTGTTCCAAATTTCTTAAAAATCTCGAATTTGAAAAACAGAAGAAAATCGGAATTTAGTCGCTCTCAAATAAGTAAATAGTTTGATTAGGGCGGGCATCCATAAGCCAATAGATATTACGTTATTTGTTTCGTTTTGCATACAAAGAGTATTGAAATAGTTTTTTCTTATTTTTAGGGTACCGTACCTCAAAAGGAAAAACGGAACCCTTATAGGATCACTTCGGTATCCGTCTATCTGGATCTGTCAAGACCCTTTTTCTCAGGAACGCGTGGAGGTTCAAAAGATCAAGTTGAAAATAAAATCAAATACGTTGGATTACGATGCAAACTTCCTGAAGACTAAGCAACGCAATAAAAAATACGGCCATTTTTGCGGCATAATTATTTTGAGACTCACAAATAAATCAAAACCCGGATAAAGGGTACTTCCCGTTGACCTAGAATATAATTATGTAAATATTTGGCAAGACGCGAGGTCTCACATGACAAGTAAAGGGACAGGTCCGAAAATCGTTACTTTGTAGTTTTATCACATAAAAAATGTTTTTTTGCGATTACAAACTTACATTTGGAGTTGGAAAATTGACCGTGTCGTATATCGATGTATGAAAGAACATGTTTTTCAACTACAACGTTAACTTTGTTCTTGGGATAAAGTCATCCCAACTACGGTTAGTCTTTTCAGTTACTGGGTTAGTAGTTTTTTTTGGGTGACGGCTCTGAGTGTGGAAATTATGACTACATTGTTGCATTGGGTATCTGTAAAAACAAATGTAAGTGGTAATGCTATTATAAATAAATAAATAATTTAATTATTTATCTTACAGTGTACGCGTTTTATTAAAATACCTTTTGTTTTGTGTCAAATTGGGGACAGAGCTCCTTGATGGGCGAGTCCTATTAGTGGCTGAACGTACGACGCGTTGCGTGAGCTCAGTACAAAACACGCGAGCTAACCACTCAAGGTCACTGGCATATATCTGCGTCTTAAACAAAAAAATGCAGGGTGGCTCGATTCAGGTGTACCGGAGTGTAGTTGATAGGTTTTCTTATTAGAACATTATCGAAACCTACATTTTTAAATACCTAGGTACTTATTCCTCAACTTTTGTAACTTATTTGTTAAGATAACTGCTTAGTAGGTATTATTTAATCACACTTCAGACTGTAGATAATTCATGAGCTGAGCCTTTCCTACATAATTTGCTACCAAGGGCAGACGCGTAATTTTTATCACATTAGCAGCTAAGTACTGATAACGGCTGAAATTTCATACTAACGATCACCTTGGAGGAAGCAGCATCCTTCCTTATTGAAGGTTTAAATAATACATTGTTATTAGCTTTAAGTAGACTCTTGGTAGTATCATCCTTGAACCTGTTAATCCTACTTAACTTACCTATAATGTTCCCACTGCTGGGACACAGGCCTCCTCTCTGTGAGAGGGAGTGGGCTGTAATCCACCACGCGGGCCCAGTGCGGGTTGGTGGATGTCACATGTCTTCGAATTTTTGATTCTAGGACAAGCCGGTTTCTTCACGATGTTTTCCTTCACCGTTTTGAGAGCAGTGGTGATGAAACTATTGACACAAAATAAAGCAGGCGCCTGGGTTCTAACATACGACCTACCACGACTCGAAGACGGGGCCGATACCACTAGGCCACCACTGCTCTTCTGTTAAGGCGGAGATTTCTGAAAATGGAATAAAATGCGGTTTTTTAAAGCAGTGTATCTCTTAAACCGTAAATAATTGTTTAATACACTTCCTCGAAAACTGGTTCATATCGCACTACGATTAGGTTCACAATGCCATGTATTTCACACGCGTGCGATTTTTTATTTTCCAACACGTGTGCGGGAATAAAAATTGCCAGAGATAACTTATACTCGTACCTATACTTAGTCCAAATTGGTTCAATGCCTCTATTCACACCGTCTCGCGCCAGAGATGGTCCTCTCTATTCGGAGGTGAATGTTTTTTTTCAATCTCTTCAAAGATGCGTCTTTACAGTGTTCATATTTTTGGAATATTTAAATAATGATGGAATTCAACACAATTTACACATAACATACATCAAAAAAATCCTCAAAGACAACTCTTAATTATTTTTAAAAGCAGTTTATCCCTTCGATAACAGTTATAATTATAATTAAAAGTATACCATAAAATTACAAATGCTTTGGCATTTGTAATTTTATGCATTCGGTGATGGATTTATTTTTATTAATTAGTTAATATCTAATTTTATACGATTTTATTTGCATTTTTACGTCATACGTTGTGTCATCGCGCATCTCTTTCTTTTGTATGCAATCTGACAATGACAGTGGTTTACCTGTTGTCAGTGTCTTAATCCTAACTACTATTATACTTCATAACTAATATTATAAATGCGAAAGCGAGTTTGTTTTTTTGTTACGCTTTCACGTCTTAACTACTCAACCAAACATCATTTGTTAAATTTTGTATACACGTTGTCAGGGGTACAGAAAAGGATATCATCCAGAAAAAAGTACCTACTGCTCCCGAAGGATACAAAAATTATTGACAAAATCAACATTAACGCGAGCGAAGCTTCGGGCAAAAGCTAATATTCCATACTCCTTACTTTAACATAATCACAGTAATAGTTAAGATAAAAAAAAACAGTAGGCTCTTGACGTAACATATATTTATCTAATCAGTCTATTTGTAGCGGCATCAACATCTCCACATGCGAACTACGCGTCACGCAAAATCCTGCATCACGCAAGCAGAGTTTACCGCGCAACTAGCATATATACAACATCCCGACATCAACCGTCGGGCAGTTGCCCACCAGACACAACACCCGTCTGGTCTGAGGATCCTCCCTTTTCTATAGAGAATGAGTGAACTTTACACCCTGTTCCTCACGCCTCTAAATATTTAATTAATAATTACATAGACAGTTGAAGTTTTTTCGATGCTCTAAACATCTGCATGTAAACAACAATCATCTTCGAGAGGGATATGAAGTATAATTGTGAAACAAAAGGACTCACCTAGGCGAAGATTGATGTCTAATTTTATAAGAGTGTCCTAACCGAAGACAGTGGGAGTAGGAACTGCATGGACCTCCTCTACGTGGGACGAATTGGGCCGTAATCTACGTTCTACTAGTTCGTGTGGTGGCTAACTTAATCACCTTTTATAACACTAGGGTGTTGCAACTTAACCTAATTTCGTAATACACTATCAATCACAATCTGAATGATTTTGAAGGATAATGCTAATCCATTACTTCATATGCTCGAAAAATTTGTCTGCTCAACAACGTAAATAACGCAATTAAGGTTCTTGAACTGTCAAAATTAAACCCATTGCTACTGTTAGGCCCGGTTTCCACCAAAGCAGAGAAGAGCGGAGAGGAGATGTTTTGCAAACGACCAATAAGATATAGTTATTTCAATGCGATGGTACGATAACGGTATCTTATTGGTCGGTTGTTTAAATTTCTAAAAAAGGTTGTTTAAATTTCTAACCTTATTTCAAATGGAGTATAGTTTTAAGTATTGCTCGAGTATTGAGTGACGTTCCGTAATACGGGAGTGTGTGTAACGCAATTATCCAGCTGAAGAGTAAATAACTGTCAATACCCTAAAAATTAGGCCAGATTAAAGTTGTCAAAAAATAATAGGACCACTCACTAGTTACGTAACCAAACGACTCGGTACTCGATACTCACGATAAATCGATTCAAGTTAAATGTCAAAACGGGCCTAATAATATTTGACAGGTATAATACAAAATCTTTTAAGTTAACGCAGTATCACAAAAGTTATTATTATCCCACAAATTCTAAGTCGATCACAGTTTTCATAATTCGTGATATTTCATAACAATACGTTCGATAGAGGATCGATGATCGAAAATGTTCGCGGGATCTATTTTTATCCAAAGCAATGCAGTGGATTCCTTTTTATTTTGGTTGTGGATGCCAAACAGAACAATCGATACATAGAAATCCATAGCAAAAGTGTTAGGGAGAGATTTGAAAAATGTAATTACTTAATCTTTGTTGAAGATATACCACCTTCATGTAAATACTTAGACTGGCTAGATAGAAAGCTATCTAGCTAATAGTTGACATATGGTTTTGTACGAGATTCCATTGTTACACATTTGTTCTGAGTACCTTTACACCTATTATATGCTTTACAGTATTTCCTGTGTTTTATCTCTGCAAACCTCCCCAACAATCTTTTTAGAAACTTTCATTATTACCTAACTCAATAAACGTAATTAATTTACTCGAAATGGGTTAAGGCTTCTACATACCGGCGCGACTTGTCGCGCGACGCGACACGGCACAAGGCCCCGCGTGTCGCAGGACGAGCGGTGCCTTTGTGTCGTGTCGCGTCGCGCGACTAGTCGCGCCGGTATGTAGAAGCCTTAAATCAGGAAAATATTAGGTAATATTTTCACAACTTTTCTAACGAACCCTTTTCGTTTTTTAATTAGATACTGCTTCAAGGATTTTGCTTGAGTAAAATAGGTATTTCAATTGAATTAGAGGGTTTGAAAAATGAATTTTATGATTATAAACAAAATAAACTGTTTCGGTTCTGCTGCCCATCATCTAGCTGCTGCCCATCCGTCTAGCTAGCCTGTTCCCAACGATGTTTAGGGTAACTTCCAGTCAGCTGAATACCAGCTACTGGCTAACACAATAAACCCTTAGCAGGACTGCTTGTCAGACTTTCGGGGTTCTGATTACACGTAACGACTATCGAAGTTCAACGAACGACATCCGGGATCAACCGCTTAACGTGCTTTCCGAGCCACGGAGGGACGGCGGTTTGTAGGTAATGGATGGTCACCCATCCACGGACCGACCTCGGCAAGCGTTGCTTAACCTACATTATTTAGCCAGAGGTCTGAGTCCTGCTAGATCTGCTGCCCATTTTTCCTAAAACAAAAAATAATTTATCATTAACTACTTCCTCTAATCACAATGACACAAATCATCTTCAGTCTACCTCTATGAGCCACTCAACCAAGTAATTGTTAGACAAAGCGTAGGTTCTATACATTGGGACCCACGCAGACGCATACGCACCGTACAGTCAAGCACATGCCAGTGCAGTAACAGTTGAACTACGAAAACTGTTATAGTCAAAATGTCACCATGCACGTGCAGTTGACTGTACGTCTCGAGATTAATCGCGATAAACATTTTATGAGGAAGTGAATAATCAGAAAGTAGGTTGCTTGAGTCGCTGGTCCTGATTAAACCTCATTGATTACTTGGGCATATAAGGTCGATATGGCATCAAGGCAAGAATGCTTGACCTGGAATATCACATGTCACCATGCAATTTTGAACGTGTGTATTGTGTATGTATAAACCTGTTCTGTAGGTACCTATACTCCATTTGAAATAAGATTAGACATTTGAATAAACTTTTTTACAGGCCGTTCAACCGATTTTAACTTCTATTCCGTAGGCATAAAGATGGCATTAAAAGCAAAACCTTGGTTACCATACCAACTGTTTATTACAGCTGCCATTTTTCATGCTACCAACGCAATAGAAGTCAAAATCGATTGAACGGACTGTTAAAAAGGTTTATTTAAATGTCTAATCTTATTTCAAATGGAGTATAGTAAAAATAATAATAATAATACCCGACTATTTATGTTCCACTACAGCCTACAGGGGAATTAGGCCTGTATTCATACAGAGAAGGAACGAGCATCCATCACCACGCTTGCTCATAACGCGTTGGCGATTTCAGACATTTATACTGACTATAATTCCAGGTTTCCTCACAATGTATTTTCTCATAGAATAACAAAAAAAAAGTTAAATGGTTTTCAATAAAATATCAATTTAAATATCATAAATCGCTTTCTGTGCAAAGAACATATCTATGCATCAATTGCTGCTCCGGAATCAGGCTGTTAAAATTTAATATTAAAAAGAATGAAGCAGACCATGGTATAAGACCATTGTTACTTAATCTGTGGAGGAATTCCTTACAAGAGAAAGACCAACTGGGGCAGAGGCAACAAGCCAGAAAGCCGGAAGCATGATTCATGAAAAGAATATGTGCAAACGCAACGGAGTTTTTGCTCTCACAGACGGTTACAGAATATTAAAAAAACCTGTTACCGGCATCGTCGTCACTAATTGGTTTTAACCGAAAAGTTATTCGTCACTTTCATAGAACGATAAGGAAATAAAAGAAATAAGGTTGCGGTTCCATCTCTGATGGAGCCTTATTCTGCTTATGTTTGTTTTGGTATTCCCCACCATTCCCCTACCTGTATAATATGTCCTAAGAAATAAATGAATGCCTTAAATTATAATCATCCAAAAAACCAACATCAATTTTATTCCTTCTCCAAAATCACAAATATTTTACTACTTACCTGAAATTATGTATTATGATAAGTAAGTACAATTTTGTTACGTCTTCGGTAGACAAACTATGGCACAAGGTCAACGGTAGCTCTCAGCATTCATTGGCCAGTTAAAAAGAACTCGCGATTCAATACCTACAAGTTTATATTGAAACAGCTGTGGTTTTAAACACAGGTGCGCTAGGGATCTACTTATAATGGTCTCTGAATACGTAAATTACACTCACATAGAATGGTTCATATCGCCATAGATTGGAGTCGTGCACGCTCGTAGCGGTTCGGTTTATTTGAATTTCGAATTGTTTTGTTTTTAATTCCAAGAAGAATTTTTGTGTTTATTACTTTTTTATTGGATTTGGAAGTGACAGTGTTTTTTTTTTGGTCTGCACATTGGACTGTGACGGTAGGTGTTTTTTATTAAATAAATGTTTTTGGTCAATTTTAGTTATTTATAATTGTCAAAATGGAATATTATTGTTTACATCATTAGTAGCGTGTATTGTATGATTATTACCTACAAAGCCCTCTTTATAATCAATGAATCAGTTACTGTTCGATCACGAAACAATTGCCAATTGCTAACAACAGATAAACAAATAGTGATCAATAATTTAACGAATAAATGAATAATTTTATTAAGTCATTGACTTGGCTACTATTATTAAGTTTTAGTGAAGCATTTGTTCGGTTACAAATCAATATTTTAAAAATACCTACTGGTGGGATTTTTTTGATATACTTGATGATTATACGCAATAAAAGTGTAATTCGACTGAAAAATATATTAACAAGTTATCGTAAATAACGACCTATGTATGATACAGCACGGTACAATTTTCTTAACAGATAGTTCGACCCTACATTACTTTTTGTTTTTTGCAATTTATTGTTCATTTAACTTGCAGCTGAATGTATGTATTTTATATTACCCCCATTTCCCATTGGCCATTTGGCATTTTTTTGGCCATTTTATTGTTATTTTTGTTAATTTAGTATTAGGTATGATGTATGTTTTATTGTAGTAGCATCGCATTGGCACTTATAGCTGTTATGGTGTTAATTACGGATTTTTTATTAGATAAATAAATAATAATAAATAAATATTTATATTTATGGTTTGGTATGTTAACCTAATAATATATTTATGCAATAAATAAATGAATTCAATTCCCCAAAACCCCCGCCCTTCACCACTTCCTAATGAAACTGGTTTTTAGTTTTTAAAATACACAGACTTGTTAAATAATTTCAGTGTTATTTAAACAAAACTCATAAGTCATAACTTGAATATAGTGTTTAAACAGAGACAGTCCTTATGAAAAAACCAAAATACTCAAAACATTTTCAACGAAAGGTATTAATATTAATTGGTGCTCAAATGGGAATACCTATGTTCTGCCTTACTCCTAACCTACCCACATATATCTCGGCCATCTGGTTCAATTACCCATTCAATTAATCTATTCGTAGCGCCATGCAATCATCACTGTATATATACCAAACAATACTCGTAAACGAAACACAATTAAGCATTTTTCACGCCTGTATTGGAAATGTAGTAAACAGACGCATTTTTGCGTGTTTAACATGAACCGACAAACTTCTGTATGGCCCTGTTTCGGGGGGTATTTTAACTATTAACGCGCTGACAAGAGGCAAATGATAAAAGTAGGCTTATCTTAAACAACAATATTGCCAAATATAAATAGTTTGTGGTAGCGGAAAAAATATATGTTATTCTTGAACATATTTCTCAGAAATTGGTTGTTACCAAAATACGTTTAGAAAAAAAATCTCGATATAAATTAACGGTAAACTAACCCTTTATGTATTTACTTTACTTTGAGTTTCAATCCAAAATATCTGTATTACTTTCATCTGTATTATATCAACGTACGGTTGGTATTTAATTAATAACAAGAACGTCTTATTTGTATGCAGAACTTGGTTGTTTTTTATTTCACTCATTTTTGAGTAAATAAATAATTGCTTCATACTTTGCAATAAATTACAAGCGCTGTCATCGCGCTTCTCTTTCCTTTGTATGTAGTCTGACAGTGACAGCCATTTACCTGTTGTCAACGTCTTAAAAAGAGGTATTGGTTCGATAAGACAAAGACTGTGGGTTTATGATGTGTATGTATGTATATAATGGTTCATGACTTTATACAGGGTTATTTTAAATTGGCTAGCTAAACTCCACAGACGCGATAGACATCGATATCTAAACACGATAATATAAAAAATAAAAAGATTTGATGTTTTTTTTTCCTGAGGTCAACGACCGCCTGTTAATGTTTTATTTTATTTTATTCAGGGACAATAAACAGCTACAGTATGTGTGTTGGAACATAGAAAAGATAATACAAAATATTAACAATATTGCAGCCCACTACATTATCCGCATAATAACAGAAGAAAATATGACAATGAGTACCACTAGACAGGCAATAAATAATTACATCACATTAATAATATTTAATAACATACAACAGAGTAATAATAAAACACTAAAAACAAATAAATAATAAAATCTATTAACCAATAATAATAACATTAGTGGTTTACAGTGGCGAAAGCACCATAATTATAACACGATTCCTACCGGCATCCCTTCGGAAGTTCGCATCAACAATTCTACCGCTATTGAAAAATGACACAGTCGATAGTTGTCAAAAAATATGTTACACTACGGGTATTTAATTCACCATAACATTCAAACAGCAAAAACGCCTATTTTATTAGCTTTGAATTGAAATAACAAACACAAAAGTTTTGTCTGTGTAGTGTTGAGTCTTTTTGGTTCTGCTAATTGACGATAAATGGTGTTAAATTCAGTCAAGGAAAGACTTACTTTTAAGTAAATTAATTAATTTTTACTATATGTAAGAAAGTAAGTTAAAATCGGCTTCGCTTCGGCTTCTCTCATACAAAAACTGACACCTCGCCGCTGGTGGTTTATAATCATTTTCATAAAATTACATTTCAATTTGGATTTTGAGCATACAAAATATCAATATTAACAAAATGTTGTTACTTGAAGTGTGAATTGAGAAAACTGTATTCTAGTAGTTAGATATCAATAGTCGATAACCATCACGTCTCCGAAGTTGACTCATCAAAAAAACAGATTTTTTAAACGAAAATTTCAAGTGACTCCAATCAATGATTACCTTTAGATGCGTTACCTGCGCTCAATAATGGCAAAGTAAATGCCAGGCAATTGCCTGACATTTACAATAATTATTATTATTATTACATACGCGTCAATGAACATGCATCAGCTAGTGACGTAACTAAATATGTAGGTATGTCCATCTCTTTCTAACAACAGATATCGGTATAGGTCTTTCCTTTTCTTCACGCGCTGTATGATTGTACGCAAGTATGTAGCTACAATCATGGCTTACGCTGTTTTTGAGTGCACTAATGTTCGTGTATGACGCGTCTATTTATAATACGTCATTGACTACAATAAGTAGGGTCGATGACCCTACAAAATATCATAATTTTTTTTTTTGTTTTGAATAGATATCGATACCCATCGCGTCTACGGAGTTTAGCTAGCCAATTTAAAATAACCCTGTATAAATAATCAATACTTTATTTGCATTCCACAATGCTTAATTAGAGTATTGAGTATTTATACAGAGTTATTTTAAATAAACTATCCTTGCGCCCGACGGGATTAGCCATCGGCAAAAATTACAAATTTTCATCCCCTATTTAACCCCTTCAGCGGGAAGTGCACGGGCGTGCCAAGACGTCTGTAACAAGACATGGTCTTGTCAATTTGTGCTAGCATTTTAAGACAAAACGGTTTTATCGCTCAAACTGTGATAAAATGTCTCAAGTCAAGTCATATCACAGTAGGCCGTTCGCCCCGCAGAGGGTGAATTTTGCAAAAATCATTCCTTAGTACTCTCTTTCGATATATTATATGGAACTCGTGCGCAAAATGTCATGCTTCTATACCCAGTACGGAGTATGTGGTGCGTTCTCTGTAAACGAGTGAATTTAGATTTTTATTAAGCTAAGTAGATACATAAATTACGTTTCTGAGCAAAGATTTCGTCCGTTAATCTGAGGACCTCATAATCCTGACATTATCAATAGAATAGAATAGAGTAGAATACTCCTTATTATGTAGATATATACACCATAAAAATTACAGATATAAATGTTGAAATTTTACATAAGGTAACAATGGGCGGTCTTATCGCTCAAAGCGAAATCTTCTTCTTTCGTCTCGAATTCTTGACACGAGCTATGAAGAAATAGTTCATGTAATTATAGTTAAAACATTGGCCAATTAGTAAGGTAGGCTGCGGTGCTGATGCCCAAGCAGCGCAAAACGAACTTAAGTATCGTCCCTCGTGAAGAATCCTTGAAGATCGTCGAATGCCCTCAGACTAGGTTCGAAAGGGTTAAAGATCAGAGAAAAGGTGAGGCTAGAACATTTGCAATCCCATGAGACTAATTTATGACAAAAAGTGAGCGTGCGCAAGTTCACGGGATCGACCTTAACCGGACAGGACACTGCACAAGACTGTAACTCTAACTCAAAGCATTTATTCCAATTATACATGTGAGAACGATGCAAAACGTCAAGCGTCCGTGATAAAAAGATTAAACAAAAAACAAATCAAAACCAAAATAATTAAAATACGCCGTGGCAGCTACGACATGACCAGTCCCAACTGACAGCGCCCGTTCACGAACATAACGCATGGATCAGCACCATTCAGCCAGCTCAACCATTTTGAAGGGAGCGTAATGATCCAACACACGCACCACCATCAGCGAGACATCTGAGTGAGCATGACATACTCTCAGCCGCATAACAATTCAGAAGTTTCGTCAGGGGACTAGAACCTTATGAGAAGAACGATTTAAATGTTCTGCTCCCTACTGTGCTTGATCAGAATACTGGCCATGAAAGATGTCTTGGCTCCAGTAAATGAAGGGTATTTGAAATCGGAAGCTTAGGTACCTGAAAGTTCCATCGTAGGCGCGGGCTTGTGGACAGTGAGCGATGGCTCGCCATCCGATAAGGACCAGGCCCGGGTCGACGGCGCGTTGTGTTCCACGCGCGCCTCAAAGAGATGTCAGCACCAACTGACGGGGTCCTTCAGGACCAATGCCTGCCAGGGTTGAGAGTTTGTCCGAAAGGGATATCGTGGCCCTGGCACACGGACAACGGAAGGAACACGGGTGGGTTTAAGTCAGTAAAAGTCTGAGACGCCCTCCCGTTTCGCCCCGGGAGAAGTTATGTGATAATTCATACCCAATAAAAAAAAAAGGTACTTACCTGAAAGTTAGTGGTAGATACTGGCGCCAAGTTGTCTGGCCCCCTGCTGTTAATAGTAAGTAATCACTCAGTTGCCATAGATTTTATATTGTTTTGGTAAAGTTGTATATACAGTGAATGAAACGTGCGGTAAATTATAATGATAGGGAAACAACACTGCTTAAAGTAGGAAAATCGTCTAAAAATAATTATGAATGTCATTGTTAATTGTTATCAAAGCATTTTACAATAGGCACCTATGTTAACCACTTCCAAATATGTCATCATAATAATTCAAAGTAGGTAGTTTATGGCTTGAATTCTGTTATTATAATATAACTTATCCTTTTATGCAATAAAGTGCAGTTACTGATGTTAAAGTAACCTAAATGAGGATGCCTATCCAACTTTCTTTTTTTTTTTCTGCGGGGAATTCCTCATGGATACCTACCCTTCGTTTGGGAAGAATGGAAGCTATTCGTATTTCGGACTCCTACCGACTAAAACCCCACTGTTCTTTCACTGTTCGTTCATGAGTTGGGGGCCCGGGAGATACTTGTACATTCGCCGCACCCCCTATATCAGCCCGCCACGCCTAGCAGGCCCCATCACCGAGTACGGCCGCACTAACTACCCCGCATGTCCAAATATCGAAAAGCGGGCTAAAGCGGGGTTTACATTAAGAAACTAGTGTCGTGAAACAGTAGCTTGACTGTCTGTTTGGGCTATTACTCACTATCACCCGGTTTGTGAAAGTTGATCGTATCAACTAACACGCTGACAAATAATAACAACTATTTCAGCCAACCAACCTGAGAAGTTAGCATGAGATATGTCAGCGTGTTAGTTGAATTTATCAGATTTTCAAAAACAGTGTGTTGGTTAGCCCGGTACAGAACAGTCAGTCATTCTTGCACCAGTAGAAGTCTTTCAGCAAAGATGATGCTAAAACTGCATGTAAATGAGATTGTGTGTGTGTGATTTTAATTTTGTGTTTAACTTGTTATTATTTTAATTATTTGCGTAGGTATATTTGTAAACATTCAGACACAATGTAAATTGTTATTCAATAAATGAAATGAAATGAAACTAAAGATAATCAGCCAGGGACACGTTCAGATGAAAAAAATAATAAGTGCTAAGTTGTCAGTAGGACAATTTCTAGTTGTAATAAGGATGAAATTCGCAAAACACACATTCGTTAGTATGAAACTGACTGGTGTCATGAACGCATTCTCTCGACGGACGGACTGTAAATGAACCCTTCCTTAATACTTGCAAGCCGAACGGTATCTATCACATGCAAGCATCGTTGCTAACTGATATACGTACAGTTTACCTAAGAACTGCTTTAATTTGCCATGAGTAACCATTTCAGTCTTCGACTCCCTTATGGGCGGAAGTATTGCCTAACAAGATAAAGAGACCTATGTTCATGAATTTAAACTACAGCAAAGTGAAGATAATCAGCTAATTTTAGCTAGGAAACTAGTCGAAGGTCGAAAACCTGTCATGAAGAAAAATAAGCCGCGAAGGTAAAACGATATAAGTGCATGATGCGTTGCATCTCATTCCAACATTCAACATTCCTTATTCTACATAAGGAAAAAGAAAAATAACTTTTGAGAGTAGAGTTTTCCAAATATGAAGCAAATAGATACTATGATGCATGATGCATCCCGCCATTTTTGAAATAAATAACTTTTGAAACAAGAATTTCCATAAGAAAAGGCAATTACATCATTTGTGTGAGCAGAATTAAAACTACAGTAAAGTGAAGATGATCAGCTCATTTCAGCAAGGATACTAGTTGAAGGTCGAGAACCTGTCATGAAGAAAAATAAGCCGCGTAGGTATAAGTGCATGCTGCATCCCGCCAACAACGGTAGAATAAGGGAAATGAATTATTGTCCTTAAGTAGGTGATATCACTACATGAGCAACTGTAATCTTGGAACGTGGCTATGCGTGATGCTTTAATGATAATAATTGCCTGTATAACACGCTTCTTTGCCCGGAAAACTAGAGGAAGACGAAAGAAGAAGACACAATTATGGCTAGGAGGACGATCAAGGATATAAAAGATGGATAACACCTAATTAATGTTTTCAAATAGAGTGTGCATTTTAGGCCCCCAGGACACTAACCAAAACGTTAAGAGGAGATGGCCACCTACTGCTACACTATGTACTATCAGAAAGAAGATGCCAAGATGAAAAACCATCATCAGGTTTCCTGCAAATATCCAGCATGAGTTTTCGATGCTAGATTGCTTTAACAATCTTCTACCGACAGATATTTGATTCCCTTATATTCAAAGCAGCCTCGCAGTCCATCTTAACTTCTAGGAAGGAATAGGAAGTTATCTTTCCCACACCTATTTCTTCCTCTTGACGACGAAATTGATCAATTTCGATGCGGGTTCTCAAACAATTTAATGTTAGGGATACATCGTTTAATGCTTGGGCAGTTTCCATTGGTGCATTGGGAATAATAGGTGTGAGTGGCAGGCAAAGGACTAGAAAAAAAAACGAGCGAGCCTTACAGTAGGGGCATATGATGTGTTACATCTGACATCTCACCTTAGAACTGAGCAGCGACAAAAATTAACCTCAAATTTTTAAAAGGTACTTAAATATTTATTCGAAAAATTATTCATTTGGTTCTAGTGGTCACCCACTGGTCGAAATCCGACCGCCTCTACTTACAATCTATACAGTACTTACTAATTCCATGAGTTAACTAATTCCATGCTATTCAAAAGTACTTACTAATTCCATGCTATTCAAAAGTACTTACTTTTCACGAAATCACTCCCACAGAACGCGAGCGAAGCGCTTTCGTCTCAGGATTGACGTGTAAAAGTGAATGTACAAACCTACATAAAGAAATAAAATCATTTATCATTTAGTAATCTGGCATTGGACTTTTGACAGAATTTTGATATCCAAGTACCAATATTGACGAAGTTACTCCTAAATTCCAATAAACTTCAAATATTATCTCAACTCAACTCGGCTCAAAGGATTTGTTTCAATTAAACCATCTACAAGCATTTTTGAATTGTCAAGGAGTCGGTATGTTAGTCAGAAATTTGAAGCTAGTTGCTCATTCCAAAACGTAGACCTATGGTAAAAAGGACGGGCTTAAAACTCCTAATTACTATGAAACTGAATTCTCTACCAAAAACTGCTCACAAAATATCACAGAAATGAATAATAATACCTCAATTTTTTATAACAAAGTCGCCACAGACCGTTGTTATCGGAGTGCCCGTATGCACATTGGACACAGCGACACATTGGACACAGCCGCTGCGGTATCGATCGATGGCTGTTCTGCCTATTATATCGTGATGGTTGAAATCTTTGGATTCGTTGTAGCGTTGATTTCAAGGTTAAGTTATTTTTTATCGAAATTAATGAGAACAGTTCTTGATAAAAATAACCGGCCAAGTGCGCGTCGGACCACGCACATAACATTGTAGTTGAAAGACATGTTCCCTCATACATTCCAACTGCAAATATAATTTTGTACGCACAATATTCAGTGATTTACCATGTTATTTTAAGACCATAGACTTCTTATAGGTTTTCCTGTAATCTATAAGTAAAGAACTATTTACTGATTTTTTTTCAAAATAGGCTAGCCAGTTTCGGAGATACGGGGAGAGGAATGGTCAATTTTCATAGATTTTCTTAAATAACTATAAAAGTGTTTATTTTAAAATGATAAAAAAATATATCTGAAATCCTTACATCAAGCCCTTTCATTTGATAATTATGTCACAATTACAAAACTTTTTTTTTATAATTTTTCCCAAAAAAGTACCCCCATATTTAAGATTAATTTATTTACGTAACACGTCCGTGTTTGGGTCACAAAAGTTCATATGTGTACCAAGTTTCAACTTAATCGGTCCAGTAGATTCGGAGTAAATCGGCTGTGACAGACGGACAGACAGACAGACAGACACACGAGTGATTCTTTAAGGGTTCCGTTTTTTCCTTTTAAGGTACGGAACCCTAAAAACAGTCAACCATCACTTCCTGTCCACAAGAAATGCCTTGCCGTAGCGTACGCGAATGAAACTTTTAATTTTGATAACCTTAAGGCTCGTACAGACTGGAGTGATATCGTGGGCGCGACATGGGTGACGCTGCCAGTCACGCCCGCGATATCGCAACAGTCTGTCCGAGCCTTTATCGACCCTTGGTCCAGTTCTGTACTTTCTACTTACCTCCACGGAAAGAAGGCGACTGTTTGTATGTATATATTTTAAGGGCCATATCTTCTTCTTTAAACAAACTTAAAAAATCTGTTCTCACAAGACGAACCACTAAACTACATACGGGGAAACGTTCCGTTTTCATAGAAGCCAATTCCAGGCAATACCTAGATACTTCGTGTCAATTTCGTCAATGAAACCTGAACGCGATCAGCACATAAACACTGCGTTCAAGAGGTATCAGAGTCAATATTCAACAACAATGATGACTTTGACAGCTCTTGAACGCGGTTGAAATGGCTGATCGTGTTCAGTTTCATTGGTGAAATCACACTGAAAAAAATGCGAGCAAACTAAGATACATTTTCTCTTAGTTGGCATTAAAATATTTTTTATCATTATTAATTTATTTATTTTAAACAAGATAGTATATTTGCCAGAACAAAATTCATTTTATTTGTATCGACAATGTGACATGTACTGAATAATCACCGGTCTTTGTTACATCATACATGCTTTGTTTGATTTTACATCTTCACTTTTGTACATCAAATAATAATTTAAGTTAATGGTAACAAGCAACTTGTTAGCATTATATCATTCTTAAACGGGCCCTCATTTGAGTTAAATTAAATAACTACCCGTAATTAAACTAATTAATTACTTAGTAGACGGAACTATGATAATTTAACAAAGTTCTCCTAGCTTCAGAAGTCAAGATCTTGTTAGGCTCGTATGGAGTCAAGATGCGTGATCACATTAAACAAGATTTTTGTTAAAGCAAACACTTTTTTTTCAGTGCAGTTATTAGAATTTTACTTTTATCATTATAAAGATTATTATGGTGCTACATTTATCTAATGATAAAAGTAAAATTCTACAAAACACGACACTCATAAATCTCCTCAAGATATTCTTTTCCGGATAACAAACCTGAAACATGCCAAAACCACAGAAGATGATGTTAACTGAAACGACAAATATTAAAAACAAAATAGGTATTGTGTTCAATATAAATCATGAAAATACGCAAAGTTAGTTTTCAATGTATACATAATGGCTGTCGTTTTGTGTTTAACATTACATTATTTATGGCTTTCAACTACGTTTTAAAATAAACGATGTTTTATAAATAACATAACGCATTCCCTGAAAGGCCAACAGATATGTATAGTGCAGCCATCGGCAAACTTTGATTTCCTAATGCGAAAGGTCACATCACATAATTGTGAAACACAGCTGTTTACCCTGAAAAGGACATCGAGTATTGAAGGTAGCAGAGAGAAACGGGGTCACCAGTTTAGAGGCATGAGGAACAGGGTGTAAAGTTCACTCATCCTCCATAGAAAAGGGAGGATCCTCCGACCAGACGGGTGTTATGTCTGATGGGGAACTGCCCGACGCCGACGCGCGACGGTTGATGTCGGGACGTTGTATATATGCTTCCCGCGCGGTAAACTCTGCATGCGCGATGCAGGATTTTGCGTGACGTCAGTGTGACGCGTAGTGCGCATGTGGCGATGTTGATGCCGCTTCATATGCAACAAAATTGAGGATGTGCGACATATTTGTTGATGATGTGTGTTAAGAATTAAAGGGAATCAATGATCAGAGAATTTAAATCGAACATTTTGGACGTTGGGCTAATTCAAAACATTCAAACCCTAGATTGGCGATTGCAAAGAGGTTGTGTGGCCTGGTGAAGATGATGCCTATATAGTCAGTGATTCAATTTCAGTTACAGTATATATCGTTAAAGTTGTAATTACTTTATTTAAAGTAAAAATAGTTGATAAGGTACGATGGGGTTGGCATACCAGTATGGATAAAAACCCCCTGTTCATAATCAAGAAAAAAAACATGGTATTTGTTTCTAAAGTGAAACTTGCAGTTGTAGGTAGTACTTTCTTGACCTTCTGAGTTAGGTACTGACTGATTTCTAATTGTTAAGGAACATCAACTTGTTTATTTAGCTCTGCAGCATTTCAAAACATACCATTGTTCGGAATCAATCTGATAAGTATCACAGAGTGCCAATTAGGCATGCACATTTGACACGAAAGACTATTAACGCGAAATAATATAAAATATATATTTAAATAACAAAGTCAAAGCATTAGGCACCTATGAATTGTCAAGGAGTTGGTCAGTTAACATAGACGGTAAGTTGAAGCCCAATGTGTGGATGGAAAAGAATGGGAAAGAAACTCTCCCAACAAATTGTATCTGATCTAGACCAAGAAATCTCAAATTCTTGAAGAATTCTCTTCAAGGACTCTTTGACTCAGTGGAACGCAGAGCTAAGAGGCTCGTTGGCGGCGTAAAACTGGTGGATGCCAATCTTCACAGCTTGGCCCATCGCCGCAAGGTTGCCTGCTTGTCGGTCTTCTACAGATTGTACTTCGGTGAGTGTGCCCAAGAACTTCACGACCTCATTCCACCGGCCCCCTTTTATTATCGGACATCTAGACGCACTGCAGGTTACCATCCCTTCCTTGTTGCTATTCCACCAATTCTCACTAAGCGTTTCCAAATGACTTTTATAATGCGCACAGCAAAAGAGTGGAACTCTCTGCCTGCGTCTGTGTTTCCGAACGCATACAACCCTAATCTATTCAAAGTTACAGTAAACAGGCATCTTCTGGGTAAGCTCACTCCATCGTCGACTTTGTCTCTGTCACCTCTGCCGTAGACTAAGGTCAAAGGCAAACCCATCCTAAATAAAAAAAAAAAAAAAACAAAGAGTACGTATTCCCCTCCCACCAGTTTGTGGTGAGAGAAAACCAAAACCCTAGTTACAGTAGTTTCTGGAAGCAAATTCAATATCCATCTTCTTGTGTGCGATCATTCCAAAAACGTGAGCGACTCCCTGTCACTAATATGACTAGCTTCTGCCCGCGACTTCCGCATAACACCGCATAATCAGCCTCTAATGTTCCCACTGCTGGGACTCAGGCCTCCTCTCTTTGAGAGGGAGTGGGCTGTAATCCACCACGCGGGCCCAGTGCGGGTTGGTAGATGTCGCATGTCTTTGAATTTTTAGTTCTAGGACATGCCGGTTTTCTGACGATGTTTGCCTTCAACGTTTTGAGAGCAGTGGTGATGAAATTATTTACACAAAGTAAAGTGCCTGCTTGTGTTGAAAACGACGACCTACGACTCGCCAGGAATCTAGATTTGTGCCCGGTTGATGGCAATAGCCTCGCCCTATTTAATGGGACTTAAAACATAACTAACGAACTGTGGGTGTAATACAGGTAGTTACACCTCTGTCCTACCCTTCTGGTAAACAAGGCATGGTGTTAAGATATATAACTGGCTGAACACAAAATCCTGGTGTAGCTGCGCGAATCGTCAAAGTAAACCGAGTGAAATGGATTGCTATGGTTCTTGTAGACAATGCCAACATAAATCATAATTACACATTTCTTTGAATTCAACGAATTGCTCGTGTTATTGTTCGCATTACTGGGTATCACAAGGACGTTTATGCAGTAACTGATATTGTGATTGTGTACAATGGTCATCCTTGTCGCATATGAGGGATATGACGACGATGTGAGATCCACACGTCGTCACCTCTCTTTAAGAGCGTTTACGACGTACGGCTTTCCTGCAATTTTTCAAGCCCTTGTTTTTCGAAATGACTGATTCGATTTTAATGAAACTTCATACGCAAGTAGGATACAAAGGTCTTAAAAGCTAGTTCAGAGCGTTTACACCTTACAGCATTTCATACAAACTTTCAAGCCCTTGTTGTTCGAAATGACTGAACCAATTTTAATGAAACTTCATACGCTTATGCAGGAGATACAAAGGTCTAAAAAGTTAGTAAAGAACATTTTCGAAAAATTTAGTTGAAAATTGTTAGTCATAGTAATAACTAACACTAACGATTCTTTTCCCAACCCATAGAAAAGTTAAACTGATTTTATTTTGGCCTTCAGATTTAACCGTCTAAGTTCAAAGTTCTTTAATGTTTTTTTTTTTATAAACTTATGATTTTGCCTAAGTACTCCTGTTTTTATTTCTGCTAAAATATTTTATTTCTATGCGAAAACCGATAGCGAGTCATTCTTAAAATAAGAATCAGCCATGTCGCTTCTTTACATCAAAAGATGTATTCTTTTATTTCAAAAATTAACAACCTAGAAAACATTACAAATGGAGGAAGTTCTCACAAAACACCCGCCAAAATGAAATAACGTTTGCGCCGTCACAAAAATTCGTAACATAAAGGACACAGCAGTGTTTGAGAAACAATCGGACATACATACAGACGTCTGTTCGCTGTCAATCCTGAAAATTTGTTGAGGTTTATGATAATTTGCGACTCAAAGGATGGTGAAGGTTATTAACTTATTATTGTAATGTATGACAATATTTGTGTTATCATGTAATATGAGAGCGCGAGGCATCATTTGGGATTTAATAAAATATTTTTATTGATAAATGAACTATCACATTACTACACCTGGTGATAGCAGCCGTGCTTATCACCTCGACACTTCATTCATCATAATTTCAGCCGAAAGACGTCCACTGCTGGACATAGGCCTATCCCAAGCACTGCCACTTCGACCGGTTCTGTGCTTCCCGCATGCAGCGGCTACTCCTACGGCCTTTACAAGGTCGTCGGTCCACCTTGTAGCAGGCCGTCCAACGCTACGTCTTCCGGTGCGCGGTCGCCACTCCAGAACCTTTCGGCCCCATCGGCCCCATCGGCCATCAGTTCTGCGAGCAATATGCCCTGCCCACTGCCTCTGCCTCACATTTTTGATACTTCGAGCATCAATAAAGCCTGACTAACAGAGGGTCCCATTTTATTTTTTTATTTTAGTTAATCGTTGCCCCTCACTAGATATTGCTCCTGTATTGTGGGTGCGTTTACAAATATTTAAACTCACATACACAAACAGCCAGACCCGGAACAACTACTTCATACAAATATTTGTTCCATGCGGGAATCGAACCAGCGACACGCAGCAGTCAATCGCTTAACCACTGCGCCAACCGTGCCGTAGAATTAATCAATGACCATACTACAGACCGACAGAAGAGCAGTGGTGGCCCAGTGGTAACGGCCGCGACTTACGAGTAGTAAGTTCATGGGTTCGAATTCGAACAGGCGCTTTACTTTGTGTAAATTATTTCATCACCACTGTTCTCAAAATAGTGAAGGAAAACACCGTGAGGAAACCGGCATGTTCTAGAATCTAAAATTCGACGACATGTGACATCTACCAACGCGCACTGGGCCCACGTGATAGATTGCGTCCCACTCCCTCTCACAGAGAGGAGGCCTGTGTCCCAGCAGTGGGAACAATATAAGCTGATGAAGAAAGGAAGACAGAACTTCAACCTCACCACCGTCCTGCAAAAAAAAAAGCTTAATATATCTCAAGTTTATATTTAAAAAACCGGCCAAGTGCGAGTCGGACTCGCGCACAAAGGGTTCCGTACCATTATCTATAAAAACAGCAAAAAAAATCACGTTTGTTGTATATGTCGTGTCGGTTCAGACATCAGAAGTAATACTCAGATATGGCAATACAGAAATATATTTCAATCGAACAATCAGTTATTTTAAATCGAGAGAATATAGAAATTAAATAGAATTAATTAAATAACTAATAATGGTAGTGGCGGTCACATAGGGCAGTACTGACAGTCAGGGACAGTGGTCCATGCACCCACCGCAATAAGGATAGTACTAATTTGTCGGAGACAGCGTTCCATATCCAATAACCGGGCAGTACTGACTGTCGAGAGACAGTGGTCCGTGCACCAAGACGCATCCGTTCTAAATGCGTACCGACTCAACAGCGCACCTCCTTATAAAGGCGATCCGCTAGTGGGGGGTAACGTTACAATATTTCACTCAATTGACTTCAAGTCTTTTAAGTCAAATATCCGATAGAATGAATGATTTGTCTATGGTGCACGTTCCACTAGCGCCATCTAGTCGCCGCCTCTCGCAGCTGTTAAACAATATGGCTTCCGTCATATATAATATTTGTTTTATTTTAATTTAATTATTTATTTTTAAAGTGAATATACATATAACTAAAGATTCTGTAAATATTTCAAGCGTCTATCTGTTGCCGTTATCAATATCGAGCAAAAACCAGCAAAAAAATCACGTTTGTTGTATGGAAGCCCCCATAAATATTTATATTATATTTAGTTCTTTAGTATTTATTGTTATAGTGGCAACAGAAATACCTACATAACTTGTGAAAATTTCAACTGTGTAACTACCACGGTTCATGAGATACAGCCTGGTGACAAACGGACAGACAGACAGACAGACAGACAGACGGCGGATCCTTAGTAATAGGGTTCCCGTTTTACCCTTTGGGTACGGAACCCTAAAAATCTATCCGGTACCTAATAGGAAACACGACCCATACGACGTGAAGATGCCAATCATACTCAGAAAAACGTCATCCGAGCTGCCCGCGTCTCTGTCAGCCCGCATTACAATACTAAAAATAACAAACATAGATAAAGTTAACAGTTGAACATCCATCATGCCTTGCATTATGCCACTTTTCAAGGTGGCAGGTGACAAGGACTTCTCTAATGTCAGTTAACCATATGAATAATTCAAGAACTAGGTAGGTACTGATTTTTTAGCTCACTGAAGAAAACTGTAGCCTACCCAATTTCTAAATGATGCTGCAATCGCAATTTAAATTGTCTTTGGTCCCTGGCCCTGGCAATGGACAAGATTGTCAAACTTTTTATTGTTTGATTAAGAGGCTTTTGGGTACTTTGTTTGTGTGCAATTTATGTTATTTCATTGTAATGTGCGTTTTGTTTGTGCAGAATAAACAAATTTTCTTTCTTTCTTCTTTCTTTAGGTACAGTATTTTTAGGGTTCCGTAGCTCAAAAGATAAGGGGGGGGGGGGAATGGTAATATTTCATCTATTTTCTTAAATAATTTCAAAAGTATATATTTTAAAATTATAAAAAAATATGTTTAAAATCCTTAAAACAAACCCTTTCATTTGATATGTCACACGGTACAGTCAGCAAAACTTTTTTTTTTAATTTTCTATTTTTCCCCCCAAAAGTGACCTCCATATTCAAAATTAATTTATTTACGCAACACGTCCGTGTTTGGGTCACAGAAGTTTATATGTGTACCAAATTTCAACTTAATCAGTCCAGTAGATTCGGAGCAAATCAGCTGTGACAGACGGACAGACAGACAGACAGACACACGAGTGATCCTATAAGGGTTCCTTTTTTCCTTTTGAGGTACGGAACCCTAACAATTCAGATTTGTACAAGAGTCAGTGTTGTATATAGTAACATTAATAAAAGACTCATTGCTGAAATACAGTAACAGAGGTCTTCCAATTTCCCCAGAAAAAGCCGTCCTATAGCTTTAAGGTTTTATGCTACAGCATCATTTCAGGTGAGTAACCTACCTAGGTAGATACGTTAAATATTGTATTTAAATACATTTAACAATTTATTCAATTACTACTTTTATGTCTAACGTACTTATTATGTACTTCATTATTTGCATAAAGTTTAATAAATAAACTTTAAAAGTAGGTATCTTATAAATCCAATAAAATTACCTAATCTAATACTAGTGTTCATCTAGTTTAAAAAAAATAAAAGTATTTCAATAAATCTTACGACTAATTAAGAACGAAATGTGATGAATGTCATTCTAAACTTCGGTCACTGTGGCGTTATCGTTCATCAAGTACAGCTCCTTGGGGAGCTGATCTTGGTAACTGAGATACTGTATTCATGTGTTTATTAATTAGTAATGATCTTGAGATGCTGATTCGTAATAATAGCGTATCAAATAAATACGCACTTGAGTACGTCATTGGGGAACGTTTATTAATACGGGCCTAGTCAACGCAATAAAAAATACGGCGATTTATGATAACATAGATACAAAAACAACAAGTAGGGGGAAAATATGCGTCACATCCACGCAAAACGGCCACCGCTCAGCATAATGCTGCGACCCTATTCGAGACAGAGCCCCAGCGCTGGTTTTTAGTGATAGCCGGCGTAGACATGATGACGTCGACCGGACCGGACCGTATAACGATGTATCGGAGAACATGTTTTTCAACTACAATACTTAGTATACAGTTTTTGGGATAAATTCATCCCAACTACGGAAGCCTTCATTGTGCGTGGTTCGACACGCACTTGGTCGGTTTTTTCACGAAGCGACGCGCGCTTGACTTGTGTTTACCAAGTGTACAAACACGCTGTGAATGTGTGTGTGTGCGCTGGTGCTTTTGGTACCGTCCAACACAATGGCGAAGTCGGAAGTGTGTGGGGGTGTGTGCGTATGTGTTATGCGCGGATGCTATTCGTCTTCACTCACACATTCACAGCGTGTTTGTACACTCGGCTACCACAAGTAAAGCGCGCGTCGCTACGTCAGATAAAAAATTGTACCTAGGTTAGGTTTCATGAAATTACTGACACTACGAATGTCCCGTCGGGGGTGCGGCGAATGTACGAGCAGATATCTCCCGGGCACCCGGCTCACGGTAGTGCAAGGAACCGTGGGGTTTTATTCAGTAGAACTCCCACATAACCCTACGCGTTCTTTCCAAATTGATGGTATCAATGAAGATTAGCCCTCAGAAAATAAAGGCACTAAGCTTTTAATGTCAACTGTCGTTTGGCTTTCCTATTCTTCAATAGGAATCATTCAGCGACGCTATCACTTTGCTGACTGGCCAATTTCCTTTTTATACGAGTACAACGTTCTGATGTAAAGGTGGTGCCGATAAGAGAGACGAAGAAGAAGAAGTAGAATATTGATAACATAATTTACCGTAGGAGGTGTTTCTGCAAATGACGTATTCAATTCCGATCTGTATTCAATACGTCCTCAAAGAGTAAAATAAGGTTAACCGCCGATACAAAATTCCTAAACAAGACTTCAAGGAAACCCCATAAATAATACATAAACAGGGTCAATTAGCTAGCAAATTATTAGGAAACTATGATTTAATTTTCTTTTTTTTTCCGCGCTTTGCTTTCGCCAGGTTGAACGAGAAGCAAAGGTATAAAGCCGATACACAGCCTAATATAATAGAAAATTCAAATATTTTTGAGTTTAGAACATAAATAAATTTTAATTTGTTCATAAACGTTTTTTCTATTGTAATAATCATGGTATTCTATTTATAAACATTATTTAAATATTCCAAAAATATTAACACCAAAAAAAAAATTAAATCATTGCCGAGATTTGAAAAAAATAACCTCCGAATAGAGAGGACCGTCTCTGGCGCGAGACCGTGTGATTATAGGCATTGAATGATTGAACCGATTTGGACTAATTATAGTTATCTGTGGATTTTTTTATTCCCGCACACGTGTTGGAAAACAAAAAATCGCACGCGTGTGAAATACATTGCATTGTGAACCTAATCGTAGTGCGGTATGAACCAGTTTTCGAGGAACTGTATTGAAAAATCTGTTTTGGTTTGTTTTATCCTGTTTAGGTGTCGGTACCAATCACGTTTATGAAGTTTACACAAAAAAGAACAGGTGGGTTTATAACTTCCATTTTCCCTTTTTGACTTTGAACCTTACCCGACTTAAAGTAACATTTTGTGACTTTGGCTTATCTCTTTGACAGTCGTTTTTTTTTCTGTCGCCGCAGTCAGCCATACCTAGTAGCCGTAGTCAAGCAACAGTCGAACAATGTTCGGAGTAGACCCCCTGATGTTTTAAACTAATATTTCAAGTGACTACACTGACAGCGGTCGATGACCCTACAGAAAATCATCCACAAAAAAAAATAATTTTGAAAAGATTTTTTTTTTTTTTATCACGTTTAGATATGGATATCCATCACGTCTGCGAAGTTTCACTAGCTAATCTAATTTGACCCTGTATATTTAAAAGGTAGCAACAATAATTGTTTTTAGTTCCACAAACATTTTTATCGTTCAAACGGTTATGAAGGCGATGAATCATAAACAATAAACCACAGCTGTGTGTAACCACAGAGTAAAATAATTGTATACAATAAAGGTGGCGTTAAAGTATACACGTAATACGTTTGTTAATTACCTAACTGCACTGTGACGTAAATACAGCTTTACTGTTTATTAATAGCTTTGTAGAAGGTCCCACAATGTACCTAGTAGTACCTAGTAAGTAGTTCCCTAACTGCTACTTCAACTGTTAGGTATTTCTAATCTAGTAGGTAATAGCTAATTTAGACGTATGAGGAACAGGGTGTAAAGTTCACTCATACTCTATATTAATTTTTTATTTTATTTATTTTTATTTGTTAACATAGGTAAAGAAATACAGATCTTATTTTTGATAAACAGAGCTCTATGTTATGCCAGGGGGCGTACAAATATGGTGTGCAAATCTAGCTAAGGATTACTTACAAGTTAAAATTTACTAAAAATATTTGAAAATCATGCATAATTATGGTATTAAATTAGAAAATAAATTGAACAATTACATTATTATTATTCAATACTCTAATGGTGTCAGACTACTAAATGAGGAATTATTAAATTGTCAAAAGTCTATGTCAAAATAATTAAAATTACAACAAAACAAAGTTATTTAAGTAATGATTAATAATTGTAATTCTAAATTAATTCGTCATTTAAGTATTCGTCAATAGCATAATAACATTTATCAAATAAGAACAATTTCATTTTTTTCTTAAATTGTGTAAAATTTAATTCCTTTATGGCGTCTGGAATTTTATTATAAATGCGTGGAGCCATACCCTGGACGCTTTTTTTTACTAATGCAGTTTTACATTTATACATACTGAAAGAATTTTTGTACTGACTACGAATTGGAACATTTCGTACCATTGTAATTTTTTCAAAAAGGTTTGGATTTGTTTTGACAAAGATACTAATTTCTAATATATATATCGACGGTAGCGTAAGTAGTTTCAATGATTTAAAGTACGGTGCACAGCTGCTGTCATCTGTATTCAGGCCACACATGGCTCCAATGCACCTTTTTTGTGCCTTGAATAGTAATCCCTTATCCGGGGAATTACCCCAAAAAATTATTCCGTATCGTAGAAGTGAGGCTACTAGACCATGATAAGCAACAAGTAACGCAGTATAGAAAAGGGAGGAACCTCCGGACAGACGAGTGTTGTGTCTGGTGGGCAACTGCCCGACGGTTGAAGTCGGGATGTTGTATATATTCTAGTTGCGCGCTAAACTCTGCTTGCGCGATGCAGGGTTTGCGTGACGTCAGTGTGACGCGTAGTTCGCATGTGGCGATGTTGATGCCGCTACGTTACTCTCCTCCGCAGACCGGAGGTCGATAGTGGGCTGAGTCATGTATCTTGCGATGCTTGCCAGTGCCAATAGAGGGTTCCAGTGAGAGGGAACCGGGTATCGCATAGTTCTCGGTGAGTCGGAACTGTCTGCGGTGATTCCCCAGTTAGTCGGGGTGGCGCTGCATTTATGCTCCAGTGAGTCGGATGTAGTACAGCGCCGGGTAGAGGCTGACTGCTGGCGTCGACCAGGAGAGGTATCATGTTCTTTGCTTGTGGACCGGCCGAAAGTGCAGTGTGCTGTGCCAAGGTTGCTGATGAGGCTGTAGGTGCATTAGCTAATATGGTGGGAGCCAAAGATATTGTATAGAATTGAAGCGGCATCTATAACACCACATACGAACAACGTATCAAAGATCTGACGACAGACAAATACTACATCGCGCAAGCAGAGTTTACCGCGCGACTGGCATATATACAACATCCCGACATCAACCGTCGGGCAATCTGCCCACGAGACAACACCCGTCTGATCGGAGGATCCTTTCTTTTCTATGGAAAATGAGAGGACTGTACGTGTACACCCTGTTGTAACCATAAGTTAATTTAAAAGAATGTCCGTGGAGTTTCTCACACACACTGAGCATAGTACCACTGGTCGTGAGCCCGCAATGCTTATGTTCGGACGGCGTTTGCGTGGTCGACTGGACCTGCTGCGGCCCGACACCAGAGACTTGGTGCGACAGCGGCAGGAGGTTAGTGAGCGGCGACGGGACACCACACTGCGGGTGGCCGAGCCCCAAGATCCCGTGCTACTACGGGACTATTCTAAAAACAGGGGAAAGTGGACTGAAGGGACGGCCCGTTCTTCTCCATAGGTACCTACTAAGCTTTGGAACGGGCAACTAGCTTCATCTTTATGACTGACCGACCCCTTGACAATTCAAAAGTGCCTGTAATTGGTTTATTTGAAATAAATGCTTTGAGTTTGAGTTTGTTCCTCATGCCTCTATACTGGTGACCCCGACGTGACCAAAATCTTCTAACTGAACAGAATGAGACCAAAATCGACGTGACCAAAATCTTCTAACTGAACAGATGTGCTGGGTTTGTTCCACCACTTCTTCCCAGCTAAAGCAATAGGAAGTGGTTTTTTGGGAGACTGATGTCTTATTACTTTTGTCGTTAGAAACGTAATTGAGATTAATTATTAATTTTCCGTTTGGTGCCGGACGTAAAGAATAGCACCATCCCATTTCTTCCTGTGGGTGTCGTAAAAGGCGACTAAGGGACTTACTAGAGAATGGGCAGCAGCGTTCTCTATGCATTTTAACACCATACTGCGATCGCCAACCCGCCTGCCAAGCGTGGCGATTGTGGCAAACCTCCCCCCACTTTGGGAGAGGCCTATGTCCAGCAGTGGACGTCGTCCGGCTGAAATGATGATTGATGATGATGATTAATTATTAATATAATTATATTATTATAATTAATTATTTGAGTCACAACCTAACTTGAACATATTATTACTTTGGAGTTTGATTTTGCCTACAGGTTCAAAAGCTCGCTGACACCTCGGGTAGTTGCGTAACACTACGTATCAGTAACAATGGGTTAGATTTTGACCGTTCAACAACATTCATTGCGTTATTTACGTTGTTGAGCAGACAAACTTTTCTAACTTATGAAGCAATGGATTAGCAATATACTTCAAAACCATTCCGATTGTGATTGATAATGTGGTATGCAATTATGATGCTGATCTTAAATCGTACTTACCTTGCATGCCAATGCAAATACCATGCCATTCAAACGCCATATAACAACCTAAGGGGCTACTAAGACTATCCAGCCTGTATACCAAAGATGGAATATCACTGAGTTAGATTTTACAATAACAACGTTGGCAGATACGGCATCCCTAATTAATTGTTTTATTAACAGCTAGATAGGTACTCTGTATTTCCCATAATATTGTGTTTTTCCCACACGATCAATACGTATCATCATTAAATGCTGTAGGTACCAAATTTATAACTGTAAATCAAATCAAATCAGTTTATTGCAAACACGTTGTACAGAGATTGAAATAAAAATAAAAGTTTCAAACATCCTGTAAGGGCACTACAAAACAAAACTAAAACAAAAATTTATAAATTAAATTACAATACAATACCTACATTTTATATCATTTGTGTAATTTTTATTGTTACTGTAGCTTTCAAATTATATTATTTATTATAAGAATAAAAAAATTAAAAAATCATTAAATATGTAGCTATTTATACAAACCATGGTGAGTAATTTATTTATTAATTTTTTCATTTACTTTTTATTTATTTATTTATCCTTTCTTCAAAAACTCTTGCAATGTGTAGTAGCATTTCTGGTTCAAATAAGTGAACAATTTTGTTTTAAATATATTGTTTTTTTTTTCATTTCTTATAGTAGGTACTGTAGGTTGTGGAACTGATACCTACAGGGTCAAATTTAGTTAGCTAACGTAACTCCACCAACGCGACGATATGATCGATATTTAGTGAAGTTGCTTGAAGTATTTGAGAAAATCTGTCCCTTTAAAGTAGGGTTAAAGGTAACATACCTACAGTATAAAAGTTTGTTTTGCCTAGCGAATTGCACATAACGGTCGGAAACGATCACCGTTATTCTGCCCGAAGTCACAGTTTACCCATACCCAGCTATAGGGCTTGGCCACCTTCCTTTTTCTGTAAATTCTTCACACATGAGTCCCACGCCCCTCGTCCAGGGGGCCAAGTCTGCTACTCTCAATGATTGGTCATTATGACGACCATACCAAGGCAACGCCATGACCATTGTGCCAATAGTTTGTAACCTCCTAAATTCATAATGGCGTGACTGTGGTCCATAAGGAAGTCAAAATAATAGGAGCTTGTCAGTACGAGATTACCAAATAAAGACAATTTTTCCAATGGAGTATCAGTGGCACGTCATCGGAAATCATAAAGACGCCTTTCAATTAGGAGATTAGCAAAACTGTCAAACTCTACAATTACGGTGCTCTCTGTCAAAACTGTCAAACTCTACAATGATCGGCCATTCGGACACAACTGCGTTAGCAGACTTGGCCCCCTGGTGTTTACTGAAATTTTGACAATGTCGTGAGCCCAACGCACTTTGACGACTCGAGTTTCTATCATTATTTTGAGAAAAGGAACTTGAGATAAGATGGGAACATAATAACTCAACAGAGCCAAGTTAAAAGTTTCCCATTCATTGAATGAATAAAAATAAAACGTAATCCACCTTATTACAAAACAAGATTTATATGGAGCCAGTTTTTGTAATAAGAACGTAACAGTGATTGAAATACCGTTCTTTATACAAAACTGAAAACTTAGCTCGGTACTAAGTTGTCAGTTTTGTGTTTAGGAACTTTACCATAGTCAGAATAAAGTTCGAAATTCAATAATGGCTCCATGTTTTAAACCTGGGTCTGAAGATAAACCTCGTTTTGTAATAAGGGGGAATATGTTTTACATAAGCACTCACGCGCATCCTTCATCGCTTCGATATGCACACATGCGTTTTGCTACTGAACGTGATGCGCAAGTTTTAGGTTCCCACAAGACATGAAGTATGATTAACAAGTCATTGGTTTTCAACAACAGTTTTGATTGATCGGTGGAGCAGCTGTTCTGTCGGCTCCTACAACCAAGCGGAAGTGCATGATAATACCTAGTCAGATAGGAAAGGTCCCATCTAGCTTCTTTTTCTTTATTTATAATAAGACGTGTAAAAGTGATTTATTACAGAATAAACAATTTCATTTAATTTCACCTAACCTTTACTATTCCGTTAAGGGTCTATAGTACCTCAGCGCCACCTCACTCTTTATATCGCTCGCACAAGTAGCTGGCGGTCACGCGAGCAAGCGAGACAGGGTGGCAGGGAAAAGACTCCAAGGCACAGATATTTTAGTTTATTTCTTTTTATGGTGAAAATAATGGTAATTTAATAAAAATAAATAGCATAATAATTATGATGCTAGTATAGGCTTTGAGATAGTATAGGCTCTTAACGCATACCCGAGCCTATACTACCTCAAATGGCTTAGCATGAGACTCCGTTAAGTCAAAAATACTGCAGCATTAATTTTGAAATAAATATAATTATGGTAAAGTGTTATGTACATACATAGGTACCTACTATGTTTGACGATAACACGATTCCATAAAAAAAAATTGATAGAAAAAAAAATCCGGATTTACCTCCAACCCGAACAAAAAACCGCTGGTATTCAAAAAATACTTCAAATTAGATAATGAAACTTTGCATAATAACTGAACTAACTATAAAGATGGACGCTTTGGCAGAATCATAATATGATCTGCGTACAATTCATAACCCGCAATTCATCTGTTTGACAGTTGTATACGGAATTTTGTAAAATGGTCCACAAATTAAGAATTGCTTTATTGAAGTCTAATGTCAAATAGCAGCTGTCAAACAGATGAATTGCGGGTTAAAAGAATTGCACGCATGATTCTGCCAAAGCGTCCACTTTGGGCCCCCTGGTCTTATGTTATATTTATTTTTAGTAGAAAGCGTCATGCTAAGCCTGCTGGTGTGAAAAATCATGGTAGGACTTTAGTAGATATCTTTTGCCATGAGGCCTTCGTTATGTCCCCAAAAACTATTCATCGAAAAGAGACAAGTTTATGATTCGACTTAGATCTCTATGCCCCACTTCCTGTCCTACAGTTTTCCCTACTGTTTGTTTGCATTGGAACATTGAAAAGTCAGTCTGATCTAGAAGCATAGGTACTGAACCATAATAAGCCTATTGTATTGTAACCACAACATACGTATCTGCCTATCTTTATGCAATTACCCTCATGGTAATACCTACCTACAATGATTTCCTAATCATAAATTCGACGCACTACCCACTACTATTACACATCACGTGTCTTTGTAATCAAAAAGTTATTGCGAATCACGTCAGAGATGATTCACTTAAAATTAGTAAGGAAACCAGTTGGGTACAAGAAATTCAATAGGTAATTCAATATAAGAAGAAACCGGTGACGAATTCTAAGACTTTCTTCACAACCGTTAGCAATTGAATCGGTTAATTAAGAAAGGGAACAGGTCAGGTTTTTTCATTTATGGCGATTTTAATTAATTTCAATTGTTTATGGCAAGACCTACAAATCAGTTAAGAAAAGGAATATGTCAGTCGATTCGTTTAAAAAATATAGGGCACATGAAATTACCGTGTAAGTAAGAAACCGAACAAGTCACTGACTTATTCCCTTTCTTACTCAAATGATAAAAAAAAATTCACTCAAATTTCACTGTTTTAATGGTGAAAACTGAAGACATATTGGACTTTAAGGGTTGGTGGACGAAGTTTTATAAGAGAGATGCCATATCTATTGAAACACAATCTCGTCAGATACAACGGAATCAAAAGCAGCATTTCTTAGTGTCCCACTTCATGGAGTTTGAGTATATTGCAGATCATAAAGGGTGTGTGATATGTCGCCCATTCATTCAAAACATGGGGCGAGTTAATACATTCGAGTTACAAAGGAACCGATCGGTTATTCCAGCTTTACCAGAAGAAAAGGCGTATATTGGTCCTCTACCCATCAACATCAAAAAGATCGAAGATCTGAGACGCACTCTGCAGTACAATCCACATACTCGTATGGACTATTTTGTCAACATTGTCGAAAACTGTTCTAATACTAGCGCAAAAAATGATAATGAATAAAGTTATACAGATTAGCAGTGAGTTATTCTTTATTTTTCCTTACTTTTATCCAGTTGAGTAAGAAAAGGAACAAGTCAACTACTTTTGAAGTATTGTTTAGTAAACTATTAAATGTCAAAACAAGAAGAAAAGTATTGTAAATTACGTATTTTATACAAATTTAACATAAAGAACAAAAAAAAACATAACGTACCATTCATATTTAAGATATTGAAGGTTTTTTGCATCTCCTGAAAAAAATGACGTTCGTGACCTATTCCCTTTCTTAATTAACCGATTCAATTATTAATTTGATTAAAATGAAAACAAACAAATATACGAAGAGTTTGCACCTAATAATTAGTTAGGTAGGTGAAGGTCGTCAGACAGCTATCTTTAAATAAAATAACAGCCCGTTATACTTATTAGGCAACTAACTGTATTGATTAAACGAAAACATTAAGTAACGACGCTAGTTTCATAGACATCGTTCATTTAATTATCGTAACGATAACTAGGTAAAGTAGGTAATGCAGTTATACTCCCATGTTTCTTTAACCTAGAAACATGAAATGAAGTGTTCTTATCGATATGTTAATAGCGTAATTGTTTCAGAATGAATTAACAACATGACGCTCTCAACGAGCCGGCAACAGTTCTTGGCGTATGAATCCCAAACACCAGAAGATATCCAATACGGAAGAAAGGGCGGAATATTCGTGTCTAACTGCATCTGTGTCACTTTCATAATTTTCGCTGTGATAATTGCAGTCATAGTGGGCGTCATTGTGCATTTTATCACCTACTTCAAGGTAAGTCCGAGCTTAATCACGTCACGTCTATAAGTTCGTAGGTACTATAAAAAAATGTGCTCAAGCCGTCTGTTATCTAATCTGCCACTAACTCCATGAGACGTTGACTGATTTCAAGTTCAATTGCTATCTTGTAATAATATTTCTTATCAAATTTAATTAAAAGCTACCGTCTTTTTTGTGTATTTTTATCGATCTTTAATTTCGCAGTTACACGCTATTCCCAGCCTTTTGCGGATGGAAGCGGTTATAAAATCATAATCATAACTACTTTGTCCGGAGTAAACGCGATCTTTGCCAGTTGGATTGGACTAAGCTCTGAAAAAAAATAAACGTCAAAATGACAATCGATCTTTGAGTGGTTGAAAGTGTGCGGCTGTGCGGTGTTTTTATCGAATAATCTAAAATAATAAAACACCAGTTATTTTCATCCAAAGTACAAAAATGAGAAACTTTTATTAGAGCTTAAAGTTTTCTGTTTTACTACTGCATTTTATAACCTGTGATATTTTTAGTCAACGCACAAAATGTTTTTGAAAACAATTTTCGTTTTATTTATATTTAATGGAGTATTTATTGGAGGTCAGAAAGTAAGTGTACAGTATTTCCTTTTTATTATTACAATAGCACTGTATTATAACTTCTCACCGTTTGGGTATTTTTAGGAATGTTTATCTAGAATAGCAACAACTGATAACAATAATAAATCCATGACTTTTCACATGTCTAATAAAACAGTCTACTTAGAAATGATGTAAGAAATACAGCATATTATAAATATTATAATGTCCTTTGTTTTAAATGAAATAATCTCTCTGTAATTAAAATAAACTGATTACTTATTGTTTGATGGGAACATGGTTTTCATTTTCATCAGATGTTACAAATAGGTCTGAAAATTGCTTGTTTCTTTAAATTATCTCATTTATTTAACTATAGTGTCCAACAACTCATTCACTATCTACAACATTATCCTAATAAGTCTGTGTTATCTACATTATAATAATAAATAAATAAATAAAAGTAGCCAATTGGCTTGCAAATATTTTGCACCTGAATGCTCATCAGATGCCCAAAAGTGTTATTGTGATATTGAATTAAATGCTGATCAGTCAATCCAATTCAATCATGCGTTGATTGAAATGGATTGACTGCTCAGCACATAAATAACTTCTATATTTTTGCTGAACACTGCCAAATAATAACTTATATTATGAATAATCTCTAATAAACTGTGGAAGCTGACAGACTGCATATTTCCGTCCTATTTATGAAAGATTTAATCCATTTATAAAGTAAATTCATGACTGTGATTAATCCCTTAATACAGTAAACTAATCCCGCCTTATTACAAAACAAGATTTATATTTTGACATGGCTTAAACCATGGAGCCAGTTTTTTTAATAAGAACGTAACAGTGATTGAAATACCGTTCTTTATACAAAACTGAAAACTTAGTTTGGTAATAAGTGTCAGTTTTGTGTTTAGGAACTTTACCGTCGGAATAAAGTTCGAAATTCAATAATGGCTCCATGTTTTAAACCTGGGTCTGAAGATAAACCTTGTTTTGTAATAAGGGGGTTGAAGTCTATTCTTGTTTCAGCTCTCACAAAAAGCAGTAGACTTTTGGGATGAAACTGAACCATTTGGACAAACAAATTCACCTTCACCAGACCTCAGACTCCCGTCTACCGTAGTGCCAAGTTTCTACAGACTGAAACTAAAAGCTGAACTAGAAAACTCGACATACTCCGGCGACATATACATAACTATACGGGCCAGTAGGAGTGTCAAGGAAATAATATTACATTCTAAGAACCTCAGTATTAGTAGCAATGCTAAGCTTACAGAACAAATATATGAGAAAGTTGAGATTTTACGGTCTCTTAAAGTCAAACGAGAGGTGAGTGAGACTCCAGTAACAGCAGTGGACAATGTTACTACTACTGATGTTCCAACAACTACGGCTGCTGCTGATCAGAATGGTACAACTACGACTGTGGCTGATCAAAATGCTACAGCGGCCACTGTATCAGAAACAACTCCAGTTATCATCAATGAGACAACTTTAAGAACGGAAACAACACAAGCACTCCCACCAGCTGATACAGAAATCACCCGCAGTGCAGTACGGACCATAAGAATATTGTCCATAGTGGAAGGAACTGGGGACAGACTGATATTGCCATTAGAGTCTGCATTGAAAGCTAACGTAGACTACGTACTGCAGCTGTCGTTTGAAGGAAAGATCTCCAATTCAATGACTGGATTTTATAAGAGCACGTACATTAATGATAAGCAAGAAGTCGAGTAAGTTTTTTCTTTTCATATTAATATTGGTATGTCCATCAGTTAGTTTGCTAGTTCATTAGCTAGTTAGCATTAAGGCGCAACTAGTCGATACTTTTTCCATACAAATTTCGGGGGGGTTTTACTCCACTGTTACACACTGTACATCTAAAGTAAAACATGATATCGTTTTGTCTTATTATTAATTTTGTCTGTACAGAAGCAGAATAGTAAAAAAAAAGGCATTCAAAAGTTATGAGCTAACAAAGATTCGTTTTTCCTGCTAATTTTTATGCAACTTTGGGCGTAAATAAGTAATAAAAGAAGTATAAAATGTCGAAAACAAAGCTCGTTCCGACAAAGCTCAATTGTCGAAGATAAAATAAACTTTATTCGTAATTGATTTATGCAGTAGTTTTTTCATAAAACCCCACCTTCCAAAGGAGTTTTCGTATTTTTTTACGCGCGCGGTTTAGTATGAATGATCGTGCACTGTGTTTGTGTGCGTGCGACTAGACGTTATGCGTGTAGACTAGCTTCTAACTGCTCATCACTGGTGCTATCTCTGTCGGACACGATGATAATTTATTTATTTATTTATTTTTAACTTTAATTGACACGGTTAAACCAATTACGTTAATTAAAGTCACATACACATAGAAACGAAAATATACATTTTTTAAATTCTGTTATAAACATAAAAAAAACATTATAACAAAAAAAAAAACAAAAGTACTTAATTAAAAACAACATAAAAAAAAAACAACTTTCATGAATCCCTCTCACAGTATGTCAGGCATGCCAATAAAATCTTCGTCCATTCATCCGCAAACAGATCGTTTGTTGGGTTAGAATCCAAGAGATCATTAAGTGCGACCAGAGTGCGAGGTACTGGGGACTTAGCACGCGAAACGGTGCGACATGGAGGCACAGCAAACAGCCTGTGGTTTCTGCCGCGGCAGTAATTGTCTGGGACAAAGAAACGAGCCAGCACAGCATGCAGGTCAGGTGCGTAAATAGTGCCACGGAGCGTCTTGCAGGCTATCTTGAGCTGATCTCGTCGTTAAGTGAGACAGCGTGCTTTTTGGCCGCGCCCGCCAGTGAGTTCGAGCCCGCGACTAGTTGGCTCTTAAGGCAGTCATTAGGAAATCTGCATGACATAAAAGTCAGTAGTAACAGTCTTTCTTTCTTTCTTTCAAGCATCTGTTTGTAATGTCAAAATAACAGCATTTTACTAAATGTATATGAAAGTCGTCTGTCTGTTTATTCCGGCTAATCTCTGAAACGGCTAGACCGGTTTTGACGGGACTTTCACTGGCAGATAGGAGTAACTTAGGCTACTTTTATTTTAGAAAAAGTCACCCGGGCTATCCCGCGGATAGCAGCTAGTTAGTAATATTACTGTAATTAAAGTAAAGCCTTTGAAGTTAATATTATTATGTGTGAATAGTGGCTAAAATATCCTATAGTTCGTACTAGTTAATTAAAGAGGGTTGTATCACATCATGTTGTGATACAACCCATCAAAATCATACAAATTTTGAGCATATTATAAATCAATGAAAATGAACCAGCAACATACCTTAGTCATGTAAGTATGGTAAACAAAGATTGCTTCTGTGCCAAACTAAACGAAATATGACGTAATACTAGAGATTGTTTAGTAAACCTGGCTTTATCGTTCAAAAATTGTACTGATAAGTCTTAGCTGAATCATTTTCTTGTGACTTGTAGAGTTCATTCATAAATATTACTCAATTGTTGCAAGAGTTGATTGTATTTTGTGAAAGATAGAGACATTATTATCAATAGGGAATATGCATGTATTTTTTCTTTCCACTAAATCAATTTTTGACAGTATTACAAACCCAAGAAAAGTTTTGAAAGTTAAATTGAACTACTGATTGATGCCCAAAAAATTATGAAACTCCAACATCTTTCTACTACAGTTCAAACGTCCGTTTCTGTCGCGGCCATGATGTGACGTCATTATCCACGAAATTACTTCTGTTTTTACATCTGTTTTTTAGCCCCAAATCATTTACATTAAATTATTGTTTACGCTTAATTCAAGCAGAAATCGCACTTACTTATTTACCTTAGTGAGATTTCAAGGACATGTTTTGTTACGTCACTTCCGGCATTTTCGAAGAGGACGCGTTTTGAGTTTACGTTCCGTTCCTTCAAAAAACGCAACATAAATTAAGTAATTGTGAATTAAGTAATGCACTAAAATTAAAAAAAAAATTGAATTTGTTTCTTGACTCCTACACAATGCATATTAAAATAATGGATCAATTTTGAAGTACGTGCATATTCCCTATTGTTGACCAAATTTTTTTTTGCACAAGAAAACGTTGGTATCGCTTACTTGCCATGGCTCCTGAAAGAAAACTAATAAAAATAGAAAAATTATTATATTTAGGTACCTACCCTGGAAAAAGGGCAAGAGAATGTTGATCTATATGTAGCCAGTACCTGCTCATCCTCCAAAGGCTAACCAACATTTGAAAACAGCAATCAAACAGCATTAGAGTCTGGCCAACGAAAGCGTGACCAAATCAAAATATCTTTATGTGGTAAATTAACTGATCCCTGTTGGCTGATTATTTGATATATTAACGATATGATGATACCTTTTCTTATGTGTCTAGATAGTCTGGATAACTTTCTAGATAACTAGAGGTATAGTTAGTCCACATAAAGATTTTTTGAATTTGCTGCGTTTTTTCAGGTCACGCTTTCGTTGGCCAGACTCATATCTGCTTCATCATTTTGAAATGTGTATGTGGGAATGAGTAATAAAGTGGCAACACACAAGTTATGAGGGATGTTAGAAGATAGGCATGGCAATACTATACAGAAAAAAGACGGACGACAGTTGAAGACGGAAGGTGATAGGAATGAATTATTTAAATTAAAATACAGAAGAATTTACAAGATTTGCTTTTTATTTACAACATAAAAAGCAAATCTTGTAAATTCTTCTGTAGTATCGCCATACCTATCTTCTAACATCCCTCATAACTTGTGTGTTGCCACTTTATTAATCATTCCCACATGTATTGCCATTTTTATCACTTCACTCGCAAAAACTCAGACCCCACAAAAATTTAATGCAAGAAGTACAGGAAGGAACATTTCCTCGCTAAAAATGTAACAAAATTCTTAACTTTCAGAAACCTAGGGGTCACCCAGTTCGAGCCGACGTCGGCGCGGTCTGCGTTTCCTTGCTTCGACGAGCCAGCTTTCAAGGCTAAGTTCGAAATCAGCATCGCTCATCCAGAAACTGTCACTGCCTTGTCGAATATGAAGATTGTAACTCAGGAACCTATGTAAGTAATGTTTTTATTGCAAGAATTTTACTCTGATATGAGGCAAAAATAGAGCAAATTCGCCTAATCATTTATTTATTTAATACTTTAAGCATAAAAATGTACAGAGGCGGACTTAATGCCATAGGCATCATTAAAAAATCATCATTAATCATTATGTTTTGACGAATTTGGTCTGGCGTCCATCATCACTGTAATTTGGTGAAAACGCTACAAGACAAGATTTATCTTGCGAACCAGGTTTAAACTAGCCCTTTTTAAATTTCGAACTTATTCTGACAACGTTAAAGTTCAAAATACAAAAGCTGATTGTAAACCCACTTGCACCACAAATCACAAAATTTATTTAACGCTAAACGTATTTAAAACATGATTCTGTCATCTTTTAATGATTGACTAATAGAACGATTTTTTTTAAATTCGTTTAGCGTTAAATTCATTAAGCGATTTGTGGCGCAAATATGCCTAAATTGCCAATTTTGTTTTTAGAACATTACCTCCCTCTGAATAAGGTTCGAAATACAAAAACTGGCTGAAGGTATGAGCTCACTTGGACCAATGAGAAGTCGTAATAAGACAGTTTTGTGTTTAAAAGCAAAAGCATCAACTAACATCCAGATGTCAGTGGTAATAGTAAATAAATAGATTGGGTCCTTTTGATTGGCTCAATAGTAAAGCACTAAATTCTTCAGGGCTTTGAAAATACCATGCTTTTGAAAGTAATATAGAAGCTTGGGATCCCTTGCTGGGTGTCTGTGACACACTACATCGAAAAAAAATACTAAGTTAATTGTCATTTACCTCAAGAACCCTGAAGTGGCCAAGTGACTAAGAGCAACTATAAAATCGATTGAATACGCCTCAACGCACAAATTGTTTTATTAATCACTACACACAAATATGGCAATAAGTACTCTCTTACTTAATCAACTTATTTAATTAGTTAATTTCGAAACATGTAATTTATTGTTCCATTCCAAGAAATCTATGCTTACACTCAATATTTTTTATTGTTTGGTTTTAGAAAAATTAAATGAATCAATTTATTTTACTCACAATCTATATTTAATTTCACACACACATCACAGCGGGCCCTATCAGAATACCAGCGCTGTGGTATTTATTTTTTAAATCATCATCATCATTTCATCTCATCATCTCATTTCATTTCCCCAAAAAGGGGGAGCAAAAAAAAAATATAACGCAGTATGGTGTTAAAAAGCATAGAGAACGCTACTCTCCTTTTACGACACCCACGGGAAGAAATGGGATGATGCTATTCTGTACGTCCGGCACCACACGGAACTAAGACAGTAATGTAATACAATTTCTCCTCCCACAGTCCCGAACAACCTGGCTGGCAATGGACCCACTTCGACAGATCAGTCAGCATGTCAACCTACCTAGTCGCATTCGTACTCTCAGACTTCAAGTCTTTAGAGACCAGCTACACGAGCAAAGACAACGTTACCATTCCTATCAAGATATGGACGAGACCCGAACTGATTGCGAAAGCGAAATACGCCTCAACCATTACGCCAAAACTTCTGGCGTACTACGAAGATGTTTTCGGCGTGCCATACGCGTTAGATAAGATGGATTTGATCGCTATTCCTGACTTCTCCAGCGGCGCTATGGAGAATTGGGGGCTGATTACTTTTAGGTGAGTTATGTTATGCTATTCAATGTGCCTAGCCTTCAAACTCAAACCGCCTTATTACAAAACAAGATTTATATTTTGACATGGCTTAAACCATGCAGCCAGTTTTTGTAATAAGAACGTAACAGTGATTGAAATACCGTTCTTTATACAAAATTAAAAATTTAGTTCGGTACTAAGTTGTCAGTTTTGTGTTTAGGAACTTTACCATAGTCGGAATAAAGTTCGAAATTCAATAATGGCTCCATGTTCTAAACCTGGGTCTCAAGATAAACCTTGTTTTGTAATAAGGGGGATATCGTTTATTGCTTTTTTTTTCCAACTATATGTTGGGGTCAGCTTCCAGTCTAACCGGACGGAGCTAAATACCAGTATTTTACATGGAGCGGCTGCCTATCTGACCTCCACAACCCAGCAACTGGGTAATACGATACCCCTTCGTAAGACTGGTTGTCAGACTTTCGGGCTTCTGACGACCCGTAACTACTTTCAAAGAGTTATTTTATGCTATTATGTAGTTTTAATCTATAAAAACCTGAGACTGTCCTTGACTTTATCCGGATCCGAAACAGTGACGCGGACGGTGGGCCACTGCGAAGATTGATTCTATTGTGATTGAACTCAAACTGAAAGCATTTATATCAATGAAAGCATTTATATCAATGAAACCATTTATATCAATGAAACCATTTATATCAATGAAACCATTTTACATGACTTCTTCATCATCTTCTTGAAATTAATGTATTAATAATTGTGTTCTGAATATTTATTATAAAAATTGATTGTAATAAAAAAAAATGTTTGTTAATTGTATTTAATTTCGATTTTAAATTCTTGTATTGTGAAATAGTGTATGCCCTAATGGGTAGCTTTTTGAGTTACGTTATCCTAACATTAACACCTACTGTATCACCAAAAATCACACAATAAATACGTTGACTTTGACTTTACAGGCATAACATGACCAACACCAAGTAGGTATTGCATTGTCACAATCTATCCTTCTGTACATGTGGCTTCCGTGGTACCGCATTAACGGCAAAACTATGTAAATGTCTATTAACTGCTCCCAATTTACGATGTTTTTTTTTTTACAAACTTCACTGGTAATGTTTTTCTTATTTGACATTATTATACCTACAATTTTAATTTCCACAAGGTTCTAACTTTTATTATTTTAATCATATTTTATATTGTTTTTTTTGTCAATGTGAGGACGTTGTAGGCTTATTAGACTGTAGATCTATAGACCATTTTCTATTTTGTTAAGTACCTGGTACTTTTGACGGGCCTACGCTGTCATCTCATACCTATTAACACTGTAATTTGAAAACATTGTAAAAGCCAATTTTATTTTTTTAAAAGAGTGATCGTGGAGTTTCTTGCCGGCTCTTCTCCATAGGAAACGACCAATTGGAACCGTGCACCTAGCTTCTGACGTTTTATAGGTGCCCATGTAGGCTTATGTGAAATAAAAATATTTTTGATTTTGAGAAAAGTTTAGACGAACAATGTTTAGCAGAAGCTGCTGTTTAGTTTTCTTTACTACGATTATTTTACTACAATATTATTGCGGCTGTCCTTATATTTAGAATACACCTGTGTGTATAAAAACTTATGTCACACGGACAATGCGGTAAACGGAATGACGTAAATAATGACGTAATTATATAAATTCCTATAGTTTTACAAATATGATACAAAGCATGCTTGACAGATTTCAATTACTTTTGTGACATCATAAATATTTATATTTTATATTTTAATTTTTTAATATTTAAAAAAAAAATGTGGTTTATGAGTTAAAACTTTAAGTCTATTCAAATCCTAGTTTCCAAATTGATGCTATTTCCACTTAAACAAATAACATCTTTATGGTGGTAGTTACTAGCTTCTGCCCGCGACTTCGTTTGCGTGGAATTCATAAGACACCACAATATACTAAAATAACAGCCACATTTCCCGCCCGCGCTATTACTTCATCTTCGTTTAGCGTTATTTCTGTCTTTTCTTGTTGCTCGGCTCCTAAGTGTCGTAGCGTGATGTTAAATAGCCTATAAGCTTACTCAAGAATTGAGCTATCGATTTCAAGAATTTTTCAAATCCGACTGGTAGTTCGAGATAAGCGCATTCAAACAAACTCTTCAACTTTTAATTAATAAAATTAGTGGTAAGGTTACATTAGTACGCATATAGCTGAAAATTGGTATGAATGTTGGGAACACTATTACAAATATATTGTCGAAACTCCCATTATAAATCCGATGTGTGCAAAAATAATATTCAAGGTCAAATGTTGCAAAAATCGGTCTTTAATTTTTTAGCTAAACGGTAAGTTTCACGGGCGTAGCCAGAAGGGGGTTTTGGGGGTTCAAACCGCCTCCCGAAACATTCAAAATATTACATTAATATTTTATTGAATTGAAGTTTAATTTGCCGTCCGTCTGGAGCAAGTCTCGCTGTGCTTGCGATAATTAAGTTGATTCAACAGATGTCAAAGCCCATAAAACAGATAAAACTAACGAGATGTTCATCGAGTACATTCCAACCGCTGATGTCACAGGATCCGGCCTCGCAAATCTTATAATTACAGCCCTGAAAAAGCATGCCCTTGAATGTACACACTTGGTTGATTAAGGTTACGACGGGACTGCACAGCTATGAGTGGTATTTGCACAGTGCCCAGGCGTATGTTCGTCAGGCCAAATATTATTTTTTTCATGAATATTATTTTCTTGAACCCCCCCCCCCCCCCGACCAAAACTTGGCTACGCCCGTGGTAAGTTTCATCATAAAAATAAGTGAGACAAAAATTGTTCATCATGCAATTATCTATAAAAAAATCTTACACTTTTTTCCTAAGAATCACCATTTCGCGGAGTAAAAGCCATGCAAAAAGTTTAAAAAGTTTTGTTCTTCATAATATGCACACGTTTCCGCGCGCCCCGTGAGGTAGTACACCACCGATCTCCAACGACGGCACGCGCGCGCACTCCATACCCTTACCAGCATCGAGTTACTGTTGTACCTATTTTGGATTACATTTCTATAAGTTAAAGTCCATTGTCTTTTAGTAAAGTCCCTTAGTTAGGTCCCTAACAAATGAATTGGCGCGTTTTTTTTTCACCTATTTTTATGATAAAACATACCGTTTAGCTGAAAAATGCAAAAAACTATTTTTGCGAATTTATGTAACCTTGAATGTCTATTTTGACCGGGCTAGTTATTATAT
Source organism: Tiliacea aurago (assembly GCA_948098905.1). Taxonomy (NCBI): domain Eukaryota; kingdom Metazoa; phylum Arthropoda; class Insecta; order Lepidoptera; family Noctuidae; genus Tiliacea; species Tiliacea aurago. Next base: position 25,397,404 of record OX402582.1, read on the forward strand.
TAGTACGTAACTATAGATAATTTTAAGTTGATTTTACAATGCAAACTAATCTATTACTATTGCAAAAATCTTAAAATTTGTTGAAGTTGTAGCGCAAACTGAACCTTATAGTGTAGGTGTTAAAGTTATTTTCCCAAATACACTAAGTTGTTAAACATTTTTGGAAACTAAATTGCTAAGAATATTTTTTTTTTCATTGCGGCCACGAAAGTTTAAGAATGATTTTTAACTCTGATTAAAAAAAATGTAAACCGTTCTTATTTTAGAGCTTTGAGGCACCAAGCTATGTATACACACGGCTACACATCAAGCAATCTCAAAAAAAAAAAAACAAATACCATCTAAAATGAAATCTTATACAATGAGAGGTCAGCTGATACCTACTGGAAATGTATAGCTTAATGTGTACCTACTGCATATTGAATAAAGTTAAGATTTAATTTTGAGTTAACCATAAAGCTTCACGCACCATGGGTATCTTCTTTTAAAAGCGCTATAATTATGGCAAATAACTTATGGTCACCAATACTAGTTAAAACCGAAAAATATTAATTTTCCAAACACATTTCTTGACGCATGCGTAACACCAATCTAATCGCAGTAGAGTTTTAATTCGGCGTATCGATAGGAAACCGTTTTTAACGCAATTATCGAGTTGCAGTAACCATACAGAAATAAGAAGGCATAAGTCAAAGTTATACGATATTTATTTCTTTCTTTTAGTTGCTTTTGCACGTGATTTTATCCGCGAACTATTCAAGATATTTATCTCTGATTCTCTAGAAAAACCGGCCAAGTGCGAGTCAGACTCGCGCACGAAGGGTTCCGTACCATTTTCTATAAAAATGGCAAAAAAATCAAGGTGCCCCCCTTAAATATTTGTTTCATTTTAATTTAATTATTTATTTTTAAAGTGAATATATAACTAAATATTCTGTGAATATTTCAAGCGTCTACATGTTGCTGTTATCAATATAGAGCAAAAACGAGCAAAAAAAATCACGTTTGTTGTATGGGAGCCCCCTTAAATATATATTGTATTCTGTTTTTTTTGTATTTGTTGTTATAGCGGCAACAGAAATACATCATCTGTGAAAATTTCAACTGTTTATCTATCACGATTCATGAGATACAGCCTGGTGACAGACGGACAGACAGACAGACAGACGGCGGAGCCTTAGTAATGGGGTTCCCGTTTTACCCTTTGGGTACGGAAAACTAAAAACCCAACGATATTTCAGCGGTTACGCGTAAACTGACGTACGGGTAAATTGGACACCTACGCATTGCGTTATTGACTCTTGGTACATAGAATAATTAGCCTATAATGTTCCCACTGCTGGGACACAGGCCTCTCTGTGAGAGGGAGTAACATAATCCACCACGCTGGCCCATTGCGGCTTGGTAGATGTCACATGTCTGCGAAATTTTTGGTTCTAGGACATGCCGGTTTCATCACCATGTTTTACTACACCGTTTTGAGAGCAGTGGTGATGAAATAATTTACACAAAGTAAAGCGCCTATCTGGGTTCGAACAAACGACCTACTACAACTCGTAAGTCGCGGCCGTTACCACTGAGCCACCACTGCTTCTTTTTGGTACTTACATGTTTAGTCGAAATCAGTCTATGGCTGCTAACTACACAAACAAACGACCTATCTCGTGAAAAGTGTTAATATTATATACAACATTTGTTTTTCTTGACACTAAACCCGAAAAGGGGTCATTGTACTCATCATTTTGAACAACTTTTTCAATGGGACCAACCTTGAAATCGCAAAATAAAAATCTGCTGTTCCATACATTTTGTCGATGAACACCATTTGTGGTTTTTTTGTAGGGAACACATTTACATATTTTTGCCGCTAATGAGTTACCACATCTGCAGAAGGAATTAATGTCAAACTTCCTTGTCTTCAACGTAGTCTTTAATCTTATAATATGCTTTTTTGATAAGGACACGTTTGATGTGGGTTTTGAATTTTCCATCGCTAACTTCTGTAACAGATTTTGGCAACTTGTACAACATAACAAACAAACAAACTCACTTTCGCATTTTTAATATTAGTTAGGATAACAAAACATCGAGTTTCATCATGACTCTTCTCACCATGAACCGGTCGCTAATAATTGCACGAAATCGGCGAAAAAACCCACTAGCACTGTATTCTTCCACTGAACTCGAAAAGTCCGGTAACAGTTTCCGACAAGGCTATCTCCTCATTACATCATGTACCATTTTGTTATACAATGTCAGTGGAAATGGTTTAACGTTATCTAAATCTTTATGAGTTTTGACGCATTTGAAGGCCGTTAACAACCACTTAGCCTAGGGTAATTATACTTTACTGGTACCTTATCACCGGAAAAGATAGTTGAAATTGTAAAAAAAAATTGTAATGTAGATAGAGATTATTTTTTGTGACGTTTGTACACTTGTCTATTAGAAAACTAGGATAATAGTCCTTCAGACGGAATTTCGGCCATGGCCACCAATATCAGCGGGGATCAGCCTCCGGCGCGGGAGATATTATAGTGCACAAGTGTGTGTGCAGACACAGGTGCACTCTCTCTTCGCCCACTCTCATAGTCCAATGGGACGACAAGGCGACACGACTGGGGAGAGATCAGAAGCAGGGCCAACGGCAACACGTGCGCACCGAGACATGGGGTTTTTAATGTTTACTCAACACCATTGATGTATTAGATAGGAAGATGGAAGGCCACTCTCTAAGGGCCTTATCATACTAGCGGTTTGCGAACGGCCGCGGGGCGGGGCGGGTGCGCAGCGAATGCGTCGCGAACACGCCGCGGCTGCACAGCGAGGATGTCGCGGATGTGAGGAAGAAGAAGTGAGGCGTGGCGGATGGGCTGGCGTTTGTACGAGACAGTACAAATGGCGTCCACGCTGCTATTCGCGGCAATCTTGTTGCGCGTCCGCAACGAATTCGCAGCACATGCGCGGCGTGTTCGTTGCGCGCCCGTAACCTATTCGTAGCGCGCCCGCTCCGCTTTGAGGACGCTAGTATGATATGGCCCTAACATCACGTAAATATTAAAAGACCCGATGTCGTGCGGCATGTGCTCGACAACCGAAATAGAGAGACATATTACGCGGGCTATAGCGGGACCGCGATAGCAATAATTGTCACTGTTACTTACCCATAACAACTCGGAAACTAACTACGATTCGGGTATTCCCGCAAACCGAAAGTAACGTAAGTCGATTTTGTCCTTTCCCCTAATTTATGCGGTCCACATCGAGGAGCGCGTACCATATCTTCCTATTTAATACATCAATGTACAACACGTACCCTTTTTTCTAGAAGCCTTCTCAGATCAAAATAGATGATCTTTTTTGATATTTTGGTCAACCAATCACGAACTATCTACTTATGGCTAACATCAGATTTAACAACAGTTTTACTAAGTATTCAGACTTGTTGCTCCATCTTTAGCCCGTACCTACATACCTATCCCCGACCACCAGAGGTATCCTAGCCTCCTTTGTATCTGATCTGCAACTTGAAGTCATCTTTAGGACGCCGACAACAGGTAAACCGCCTATTGCATACAAAAGAAAGAGATGCGCGATGACACAACGTATGGCGTAAAAATGCAAAAAATAGTATAAAATTAGATATTAATAAAAATTAATCCATCACCGGATGCAGTTTGGGCATTTGCAATTTTATGGTATACTTTTAATTATAATTATAACTGTTAACAAATGGATAAACTGCTTTTAAAAATAATGAAAAGTTGTCTTTGAAGATTTAATTGATGTATTAAATTAAGTTTAATGATGTTTTGAGTTCCATCACCCTAAGCACAAAAGACTTGAAAATATCATACTGTTATTGTTTTGGAAAAAATATTTACGGTTTAAGAGATACACTGCTTTAAAAAACCACAGTTTTGACCATTTTCAGAAATCTCCGCCTTAAATCAGAGGCTACTCATTTCAAATGAAAATGTAAAAAAAAAAATCTAACCTGTTTTAATATAACTAATTTATTTACGCCCACTGCTTCTTTCGAAACTTGTACTTATATTTTAAATTCTTATATAATTTCTACTCCGGCAGAGAAACAACCCTACTCTTCGACGAAGACGAAAGCGTTCCCCGAGACAAACAGAACGTGGCCATCGACATAGCACACGAGCTCGCTCACCAGTGGTTCGGGAACCTCGTCACTATGAGGTGGTGGACCGATCTCTGGCTCAACGAGGGATTCGCGACTTATATCGAGTATGCTGGAGTAGATCATGTAAGTACCATTCATCAAAATATTACCAAAATCTTCCAAAAACATTAGCTTGCTTTAGCGAGAGTGGAAACAGCCAACTCCAACGCAACCAACTAAGGTAGAGGAAGATAGACCTTTTGTCAGTGTTTTGTCACGAATACACATACCAGTTTCGGCCACTATAGCATGCTAGTAATTAGCATGTCATTGCCCCATAACAAATTCTTCAAAAAGGTTTTGCAAAATGTACCGTGCGACATATCAAGGGGATTGTTGTAAGGATTTCAGATATTTTTTTTCATAATTTTAAAATAAATTCTCTTAAAATTATTAACGAAAATAGATGAAAATTTACCATTCCCCTTATCTCTGAATCTGCTGAACCTACAATTTTGACTTCAAAAACATACAGAAAATAGTTCTTTACTTATAGATTATAAGAAGTCTACGATCTCAAAATAACATGGTAAATCTTTCAATATTCTGTGTACAAACTTACTTTTGCAGTTGGAATGTATGAGGGAAGATGTTTTTCAACTACAAAGTTAAGTTTTCTCTTAGGATAATTAATCCCCACTACCGAACCTTTCATTGTGCGTGGCCCGACACGCACTTGGTCGGTATTTTTTAATAAATTTCACAAAACAATTGCACAAATGATTAGCAACTGCGCCCCTTGTCAAAGTCATTCGAGCACCAAAAGATATACACTGCGTTGACTAGAACTTGATGCGTGGCACGATTAGTAGTAAGTACTGAATTTCTGAGTGTCAAAAGTTTTTGTTTTGGTTTTTTAATACAGAGCCATCTAGTATGAGAGTTTAGCTTGCTAAAAACATGGGGGTCAACAGGGCATAACGCTTTTCCGTTACGTGACGGTTCCAAAAGCTGCAGGTTTTACATAGAAAAATTGTACTGTGCGAACTATACTTCTTCTGGGTAAGCTCACTCCATCGTAGACTTTGCTTCTGTCGCCTCAGCCCTAGACTAAGGTCAAGAGCAAACCCATCCTAAATAAAAAAAAACTATTCTCATCTAAAATTTGCTGATTAATAACTTGTTCTAAATACCCTTTCCTTTTCCCAGGTGGAACCCGAATGGAACATGTTCGAATCCTTCTCCCGGGACAAAATGGACCTCCTTCGTTCCGACGCGCTCAAGAACACCTCCCCAGTATCACGCAAAGTGGAGGACGCTTCGGAAATATCCCAGAAGTTTGACGAAATATCATATACTAAGGGCGCTAATCTTATACGGATGCTGAACCATACGATTTCAGAAGACCTGTTCCATAAGGGATTGGTTATTTATTTGAATCAGTGGTGAGTATCATACCATAATACGCGTACATACATAAATAAACTCACGCCTGCTTCCCATGGGGGTAAGCAGAAACTATAGAACGCCACCTGCTATGCTCCTTACATACTCCTTTTGCTTCGTTTCACGCACGCCGGTCATACCATAACGTTATGGAAAATTATAAAGTGTTAGTTACATGCACTGAAAAACTAAAAAATATATTGTTATATGGCTTTTATATTTTTTTGTATTTCATTTGCGTGCATTTTGTCATTGAGAAGCTGTAATTCAATTTAGAATTTTAATAAATGTAAGAATATTGGTATGTTTCGCTAAACGCCAAGTCTTGCGATAGGCGCAGTCAAAAAATTGGGAGCGAGACGACATGAGACTCAAATTCCGTCCACGTCCTACTCGCACATTTTATGACCGAGTTTGCGTCGAGCCTTGGCGTTTTGTATTTGTTAAAATGATTTGACCCCTACATAGCACCCTCTATAAGTACACCTTTTATATGAAAGTAAACTTTTTTTTAAATTATCCTACAATGTGTCCTAGTGCTGGGCAAAGGCAAATTCCAATTTAACGTCTTTTAATCATCTCTTAATTCCCCAACAGGAAATTTTCAAACGCTGAAGAGAACGACCTCTGGTACGCGATGGCCAGGGCTACTCCATCAGACCCGTCACTAAAAGACCTCAACGTGGTCGATTTCATGAACTCTTGGACCAAGCAAGCTGGGTACCCCGTCGTTAATGTTAACAGGAATTATGAGAAGGGACATATTGAGTTTGAGCAGGTAAGAATCAAGAGCCACCTCACTATTTATCTCGCTCGCACACTACTGCGTGGCGAGACAGGGTGGCAAAGAGAAGGCTCCATGCCGGACTGCCGCCATGGGATGTGGAGGCAAAAGTCCTCGCGCACACGTGCGAGTGGCGCGAGGACGCGACACGCCGGGGCGGAACTCCGCTGCCGCGAGACATCACGGCACAGCAGACGGAGCTTCGGAGGGATCTCATGGCGGCAAGGAGATTGCGATTGTCGCAACCCAGCGCTGGGCACGCCACACAGAGAGGTCGCAAAAGATTCCAATGGCATCTTGTGCTTCCTCCCAGGCGTTAAAAATGATCTTTATTAGGGAGACACCGGCGTCAGTGGTACAACGCCCTTTGGTGAAACCGTACTGTTGTTCATGAAAGATGAAATTTTTATTAAAGTGACGTAACATTTGATTGAGCATCAACTTTTCAAACACCTTACTGAGAACTGGCAGAACTAAAATAAAAAATAACGCGTAACAAAATAATTAAGGTTAATTGCTATGATAGAAAAAAAATAGCTGAATGGAATTGAATGTTTGGCACACAGATAGTTAATAATAACCTAGATTAGTACACAGTATTGCCATGTAAAAAAATATGAAATGGTTTTTTTTTTAAGTCTAATGTATTATATCAACAAAAAAAAACACCCGTTGTTCCACAGCGCCTCTTCACGTCCGCAACAGACCCGTACCAGAAGATGATAGACCAGCTGTGGCACATCCCCATCAGCTACACCATTGTGGACTCGCCCGTAGACACGTGGACCACTAAGGCCAAGTCCTGGCTCAAAGGACGCATCAGTACTGTCTATGTACCCATCAATGCTACCCAAGCGTTGTATGTGAATGTTGATGCCATCGGTAAGTCACTCATCATCTATGGAGGAAGGATTTGAATATGGAACAGAATATATTCAAGATTCTATTCCTCATTCAAATAATTGTTTCCAAATTGATGTCATTTCCACTTAAAGAAATATCAACTTTATGCGCGTGACAATTAGGTTGATTTAAGAATGACTAGAGTACTATTGAAAATTCATACAAAATTATGTCATAGCGCAACTTTATGTGTATTAAAGTTATTTTTCTAAAATCACATTTTGTTTACATACTTGGAAACTAAGGCCCGTATTACAGAACGTCACTCAACACTCAAGCATTACTTAAGACGTAGATATATGCCAGTGGCCTTGAGTAGTTAGCTTGCGTGTTCTGTACTGAGCTCACGCAACGCGTCGTACGTTCAGCCAGTAATAGGACTCGCCCATCAAGGAGCGCTGTCCCCAATTTGACGCATTATTAATTTATTATACACAAAACAAAAGGTATTTTAATAAAACGCGTATACTAAAAAATCTATAGTTAAATTATCTTTAAATTGGTGAAGGTTTCAGAAAAATACGCTTGGTAGAATTTGCGCCATTCTCAGTTTTTTATCCGCGTTAGACATAAGTTTCCAAATTTATTTCACTATGTAATATAAACATAATCTAAAATATTCACATATTCAGTTATTGAGAAAATGCTCTAATTTATCATATATTTTTTTCAAATCATTAACACTACTCGTTTAGACGTGATCTTCAATATAAAATCATTAAAAGTCGGTTCTCGTCGCCTTAAAACTAGATTCAAGCCATTCGATTGGTGGAAACTAGTTTTAAGTGATACTTGAGTATTGAGTGATGTTCTGTAATACGGGACTTAAGGTACATATTAATTCAGTGTATCTACGTTCAGTAGATCAAATCAAGCTGAGGAGACTAGGTGTTAATCGATCCATAGCCTGTGATAGCTCAGTGGTTATAAATAGTACTCCAGCGTTGTATGTTAATGCTATCGGTAAATTTTGAAACCTGTTGAAGTGTATTCATACCAGCTTATTCCAACCAATTGACCAATGACCGATTGTGGTCAATTATCGTACGATAGTTTATTGGCAGAAATCGATGAAACTACGCTGACCATTAGACAGTTTTCTGACAAGAGGGCCTTGACAAAGTAACATTCGATTAGCGATAACTCTAATAGAAAAGCCACAAAATGTATGGGGTTGACATAAGTTATCTAAATGTCACGTGGTCATAGGTCAACGAATATAAATAAACGAGACAATGTGATCATTATTCGATTTCATGAAACGAATCGACAGCGTCGAACGATAACTTCCATAGAGATTGACAAGCGTTATCGCTAGTTTTCGATTCGTATGAAGGTATTCGAATCGAAAACTAGCGATAACGCTTTTCAAAACGTGAACTAACGATAGCGATTGTAGAAATAGAATCACTCCGATGCGAATGCCATTTGTCTAGGCCTTCAGGATAGCTATTCACAACCATTCGACAAGCATCCGAATCGAAAATGACACATTTTCGGTTACTTGATTTGTCTAAATTGCCTAGTCCCCGATACCAAATAGCCGTCGCATCGGAAGAATAGCGGTCGTCTATTTGGTTTAAACTGACAAAATTTCGGGTTTTTTATTTGTGAACAGCCTTCGAGGACTCCTTCGATAACTGATTGATGTTCGATTCGGCACGCAACTGTATGGTTGTAAATAGCTATTCAGATGCCGTCTATTAATTGAAACTTAGGTTTATTAATTAAGTTAACTGTACCATCCAAAAAAACCTTCGATGCACTTAATATCGGGACTAGAAAAAGGTGGTACCCTTACTTTCTCAGTACCTTTTAGGGTTCCGTAGTCAACAAGGAACCCTTGTAGTTTCTCCATGTCCGTCTGTGTCGTCGGTCCTCGGCTTAGCTCAGAGACACTTGGCCGGTTTTTTATATCTCACTTCGACCACTATTTATATTTACCTTTCTTAATTCCCCAGGATACTACCGAGTAAACTACGACAAGAAGAACTGGCAGTTACTAAGCGAAGCTCTAAAGGCCGGCAGCATAAAGTCCCCCATTACAAAGTCACAGCTAATCGACGATGCCTTCAATCTGGCCAAAGTTTCCCAGCTGAACTATAGTTATGCACTGGGTTTGACCACCTGTGTCATCAATGGTGAAGACTCGAAGATGGTCTGGGATCTTTTGTTGAATAATATGGCGTTTTTGAAGCATAATTTAAGGGCGACGTCTGGATATGTGAAATTCCAGGTCAGTTGGTGATTTTTTATCTTTGTTTTCTTTTGCTTGTCTTATCCTAAACCCAGAAATGGAATTCGAGATAAAAAATGTAATCAAAGAAATGTTATTGTCAAAGTGACAGTTCAGGGGTAGTCAACATTTCCCTAGTAATTCAAATAGGATTTTTTTATTTACACATCAATAACCAAGAAATTATAATTATCTTTACTATGTTTTCCTTTCCAGGATTACATGCGAATAATCCTAGCCAAACAGCTAGAACGAGTCAACTACGGCCTCTCGAAACCTAAAGACGACAACGAAGCATTCCTTATAGAAAACCTTGTGATGTGGGAGTGTTACGTCGAGTCACCGCGCTGCCTCAACTGGGCTCGAGAGCAGTTCAACAACTGGACCCAACAGGCCGATATTAATAATAACCCGTAAGTAATGATGTGGCGGCATCAACATCGCCACATGCGAACTACGCGTCATTCTGACGTCACGCAAAATCCTGCATCGCGCAAGCAGAGTTTACCGCGCGACTAGCATATACAGGGTTACTGGTAATTCGACGTATATCCGTCAGGGGCTGATAAGGGGGCCAAAATGCAACAAATTGAACCCCCCATATGTATGGCCGAAATTCAATAGTTTTCGAGATATTAGAATTTTAAGGGTTTTTCGATATTTACTCAAAATTTGACATTTCATTCCAAATTAAAAAAAAACTACATATTTGAATGGGTACCATTAAAAATGATGTTGTAGCTGGCACTTCAATTATGCTATGGACATAATTAAAACTACTTAATTTAACAAAATAATGAAAATAATGAGCGATATAAGAATAATATCTTACCAATATTTTCATTTTACGCTTCAAAAATGTTGTCTCGTCACAAAAATTTCTATGACATTAATCGTACAAATAACTAAAACAACTTGCTTATTCTGTAAGCTTTCCAGAAAGCTATAAAAGTCAATTTTAAAATACATAATTCGTGCCAAGGCATGTGTTTGAATCGGCGCGGGGAGAGAAAGGGTCATTTGTATTTGTATGAAATAAAATGCATAAAAAAATGTACATCAAATTTTATTACAAATTTTACACATCTTGTTCAAAATGAGCCCCTCGATTACGAATGCAGGTTCGAATTCTCTTCCTAACTTCGGTTTTCGTCACTCTTGATGTGAACGTTGTTCTCATCTGTTGCGCCGCGTTTATTATTCGCTGTCGAAGTTCTTCGACTGAATTTATTGGGGTCACATAAACGAATGCCTTCATATGACCCCAAACGTAAAAATCAAGTGGTGTGATATCAGGGCTTCGTGCTGGCCACGGAATTGGCCCTCCCCTCCCAATCCATCGGTTTGGATATCTCTCGTCTAGCCACTGTCGGACAATAATCCGGTAATGTGCTGGGCAACCATCATGTTGAAACATGAGGTTGTTTTTTATTTCTTCGGGAACATCCGCCAACAAATCGTCTAGGTTGTTTCTCAAAAACTCCTCGTAATTTTCGCCGTTCAAATTTTGGGGCAAGAAATGAGGGCCCACCAAATAATTATCAACGACACCCATCCATACGTTCAGGGAAAATCTCATTTGCGACGCAGTTTCTTTTAGTTTTTTTGGATTCCTGCCTGCTTTAGGTGCCCAAAAATGTAAGTTATGGTAATTCGTTATGCCATCCCGGTCAAACTTTGACTCGTCAGTCCACAAAATATTTCTTAGGAAATGTTCCTGGTCAGCGTCAGCGTTTAACATAAACCGAGAAAATTCGAGTCGCCTGGCAGGATCTCCCTCGTGCAATGTTTGAACAGGTTGATAATGGTACGGGTGTCTACCTGATAGATGTACTACCGACCACACTTTGCACTGGGACATACCGAGCTGTCTTGCAACAATGTTCGTTGAGATGTTTGGGTCATCAATAAAACACTGAAGAATGGTGTCCTCTTCGTCAGCCGTGTACCGTCGAGGTCTGCCAGCGTTAAATTGTGCTCTTTGAACACTGCCAGTTTCAGACAATCGTCGATAGGTGCTCCCGAAAACAATAACGTGGGGAAGTCGACGATCGGGAAAGCGGCGTTGGTAATTCTCGCCGAGCCGCAGCCGCGTTTCCATCGGCAAAACCATAACAAAACATTATGTCTGCGTATTCTTTATTAGGATACGAAGCCATGTTATCCGAAATAACAATGATAACAAAAAGAATAACAAGAGAAACAAGAATTAACAATAATGATCGATAACAAATTAACGGGATGAGAGATTGGTAGCAAGATAACAACACACGTGCTTGCGCGGCGGAGAGTCAAAACTTACTAAGGAAGGCGACGCGAGCGCAGCAGACGCCGTGTACTCCCCCGCCCGCACACCCCGCCCTCACACCCCGCCCCATCGCGAAGAATTTCGCCAGGAAAATCGGTTGTTTTAGCGAGGATCATAAACTAAAAACACAGATAATTTCTCTCCCCGCGCCGGTTCAAACACATGCCATGCCACGAATTATGTATTTTAAAATTGACTTTTATACCTTTCTGGAAAGCTTACAGGATAAGCAAGTTGTTTTAGTTATTTGTACGATTAATGTCATATAAATTTTTGTGACGAGACAACATTTTTGAAGCGTAAAATGAAAATATTGGTAAGATATTATTCTTATATCGCTCATTATTTTCATTATTTTGTTAAATTAAGTAGTTTTAATTATGTCCATAGCTTAATTGAAGTGCCAGCTACAACATCATTTTTAATGGTACCCATTCAAATATGTAGTTTTTTTTTTATTTGGAATGAAATGTCAAATTTTGGGTAAATATCGAAAAACCCTTAAAATTCTAATATCTCGAAAACTATTGAATTTCGGCCATACATATGGGGGGTTCAATTTGTTGCATTTTGGCCCCCTTATCAGCCCCTGCCGGATATACGTCGAATTACCAGTAACCCTGTATACAACATCCCGACATCAACCGTCGGGCAGTTGCCCGCCAGACACATCACCCGTCTGGTCGGAGGATCCTCGATTTTCTATGGAGGATGAATGAACTTTACACCCTGTCCCTCATTCCTCTATAATACTAAGAAAGAAAAGAAAGAAAAATGCGTTTATTGGCATTACAGCAAAAAAATATACAATAATATAATAAAAATAATATAATATAATAATAATGTAATATCTGTTATTAGTAGTTATAATAAAACACCGTCGGAGTATAACAAACATGAATGCATAATCCAATCATAGAGACACACAGAAAACAAGAGGCCAAACGTTATGGCAGGATAAATATGGATGTTTTTTTTTTTTACTGCCTCGTTCCTCTAGTGGTCGCAAGCATGAGGTCCTGGGTTCGAGTCTCAGGTCGCGCAAAGTGTTATTGGGATCAGGAATTTCTCAGTAGCAGCCCGGAGTCTGGATTTGTTGTGCCCGGTTGATGGCAATAGGCTCGCCCCTATTACTTGGGACTTAAACATAGCTGGCGAAATGTGGGTGTACTATAGGTGCACCTCTGCCTAACCCTTTGGGGATTACAGGCGTGATGTTATGGGTTTTTTTTTTTACACATTAAGGGCTGTAGTCCTCAGTTATATGAGTCAATAGCCGCTCGATTTTATTTAAATGTACCTTTCTATCTATCGTACACAACCGTCAATATGGCAAATGGAACTTAAAAAAAATATTAGCTTTGTAAAGCTTTGCCGCGGTCACTCACACCTGAGTGACAGCCTCTTTATAAAACTTGATAACCTTGCAAACAGTACCCGGATACTGTAACTTCAAGAATCTTGTACAAAACCAATTTTTGTTTTTGCATGTTTTATTGTTAAATTCCAGCATCCCTAGCTAGTGATGCAAGAAGTGCCATAAAATATAGTTTTTTTAAAATATTATATCCATTTTGATATAACAGTGAAATTTTCTAAAAAAGTATTTATAGTTTTTGAAATTCAATTGTGTTTGTTTTTTATTCATATAAATACCAAAGTAGGAACATCATACCTGATGTAAAATCTTAAATGAATAAAATATTGATAAAATGAAGTTGACTTTGTTTTCCCAGCATACCGAGCTACCTCCGCTCGCTCGTGTACAACATGGTGCTCCGTCACGGCGGCCGCACGGAGTTCGACTTCCTGTGGAACGTGTTCGTGAACTCCACCGACCCTAACGTGAAGAGTCTCATCATCAACAACCTGCCCAGCACCAGGGAAGAGTCACTTATTACTATGTGAGTATTATTCTATTTTTACCCGACTACGGCTAAGAGAAAGGGTTATGAATCCCATTGGTTATTTATTTTTGTATGTGATGTGAGCAAGTTGTTTCCCTTATACAGCCTACCATAGGTTGGTAGGCTGTATATATATGCCAACGAGCCAACTACTGTACCGATTTTAACAAATGAGGGTTAGACCATTTTCTATTTTGTTAAGTACCTGGTACTTTTGACGGGCCTACGCTGTCCTCTCATACCTTATAACACTGTAATTTGAAAACATTGTAAAAGCCAATTTTTTTTTAAAGAGTAACCGTGGAGTTTCTTTCCGACTCTTCTCCATAGGAAACGACCAATTGGAACCGTGCACCTAGCTTCTTATGTGAAATAAAAATATATTTGATTTGAGGTGGTCAAATCACATACAGAGATAAATAAATTTTGATCCAGAGATTTCTCTAGAGGGTTTATGACGTCACTAGACCCATCTCTTTAGCTCAATTATAGAACAGACGGGTTTTTTTTTTTATTTCGGCTCATAATCATTTGCATGTCATATTTGAATTAAAATTATTTTTAACCGTTCCATTTCGTCATAACTATTTATAAAGTATATTTTCCATTCCTCAGTCAAACGTAGCTTGATAAAAAAAAACTACTATCCGAAAAGTACTTCCAATATTATATTTCCTTATGTTTCTCAGGCTTCTAGAAAAATCACTATCAGAGATCCCCAAGCAGTACGCAGTAGCGGCGTGGAGCGTAGAAGCCCCGATAGGCACGCGGCTGGCACAAGACTTCCTCATACAGAACTTCCACCAAGTGTACAACAAGTTCACCGAAATGGACGCCTTCACGTTCCCCGCAGTACTGAGTGGATCCTTCGGGTTTATTTCTACTGAGGAAGAGCTTAGTAGGGTATGTATAATTATCCTAAAATGTTCTCACTGCTGTGGCACAGGCTCCCCTCGTGAGAGGGCCTGGGACGTAACCCACGACGTGGGCCCAGTGAGGGTTAATGGATGTTACAGTCCCCGACACGTAGTTTGGCAAAAGTAGTTAGATGCGCAGAAGTAATTTTTTAGGACTCTTTGGTGGTCAAGCGGGACGCGGGGAATGAGGGAGCACCGTTCCGAGCACGCGATTGGTGCGGCAGCCGACACTCGCCTCCCGCAGCTCGACCCGCGTTCCGTTCGCTCCCGATTACACTTGCGTGCACTAAAATTATACCCTTTGTTTTTGTTGAGTTTTTGTTAAATTTTTGATACGAATTGTTGTTACTATTTTAAATTAAGTTTATTTATGAAGCTTGTTGACCTTTAGTTCTCGTTAACATTGTTTTTTGAAAGGCCACAATAACTAAAAATATGTTATTACATATATTTTATTTATAAGACTTATATTAATTAAACTTCACGAATTCCTCTACTTTCTTCTAAACAGACATGTTTAAAATAAATGATGGCATTATCCATAGAAAATAATGACAAACAATAAAAGTGACCACATTTTTTTGTTGCTTAAGTGTACTATGCGCGAACTTACCCCCACTACCCCAAAACCTTGCCAAGTTACGTGCCGGTGATTGTACAGTGACTTAATAAAATAATCACGAAAACCCTCTAGAAATGCACACATTGTCAGTTGACACTAGAATACCTAACAAACAAGATAAGTAACAAAGCCCCCTTTCCCCTTCCAGCTAAAAAGCTTCGCCCTCAAACACAAGGAGCAGCTGATGCCGATGTCTCAGACTCTTCAGAAGCTGGTAGACACGGCCACCTTCAGGATCGACTGGGTCAGGAAACACGCCACCGGTATCAGCAAGTGGTTCAAGGATTATGTTTCTGGTACGTAATAATACGTTTGTATAGAATTAAAATCTTCCAACAATCTGATAAAAGAGTCACTAAAGCCTTTGGAACAGTATTTTTAGTAAAGAATAGATAATACTTTAGATAGATACGCTTTAATTCCTGGAATCATTATTTTATTTATATTCAGCTAGCTGCGTCCCGCGGTTTCACCCGCATAAGTGTCGATCCCGTGGGAATATCGGGATAAGAAGTATCCTATCCTAATCCAGGGATGGGGAAACTTTTTCCTTCGCGGGCCAATATTTACTAACGAAATATATGGCGGGCCAAGTTGTTGCATTTTTGGCTATATTATTTACTGAAATAAAAATATTGATATGTATTTTCTGAAACACTAATTTACTGTGCAATATTACAAAATCACTATTGAAATAAGAAATAAATATTAGTATTTTTTTATTTTGATTTTATGTATTTTGTTTTCTCTTCTACTCTTACACACGTTGTCTACATCTCTTCGTCTACTTTCCTATCGCAGGTATGCTGGAAGAGATTTCTTTAGAAATAAGCACCACCTTTGTACGCATTTTCTGTTCCTTTTTTATTGTCTGTATAATGTGTGGTACATAAACTGTTAAAAAAAAAAAAATTAAATTAAACTTTTAAGTTAGCTGCGAAGTAGAAGGTTGAGGAGCGCTAATCTTTGTGAGGACATGTGACATGTGGAACTGTTTTATGCGAGCTTCGCACTGGCAATGAGAATTAACTTTCTAGCAATACGAAAACTTCATTTGATTTTTGTTTGATGGTCGTGGGCCAGATTTCAACGCTTCGCGGGCCGAAGATGGCCCGCGGGTCGTAGTTTCCTCATCCCTTCCTAACCCATTACGTCTGCGGAGCATCGCTAGCTTATTTAATTTGACCCTATATAACGAAGCGGTATGGAATGATTTTTGAAAATTCATCCCATATAGCGACTTAAATTGAGGATCGAAGATTGTATGGATGCTCGTCATTTTTGCCGATTGGAAAACCCTTTGGGCATACGGCTTGTTATAAATAACTCTTATCAGTATTTACTGCAGACTTATATGGACGGCCATTAATTCATTTTTATCCCTACAGGTAAATCCCCACTATCACAAGTAACTCCCGTCCCACCTCCAATTGCCCGCTCAGACAACACAACCTCTGACGTCACACCTACGTCTGACATCACTACTGCTGCGACCAACGTCACTGCGACCGCGACCGACGCTCCGGCGACCAAGTAATAGTATGACTACACCCTACTTGTAGCTAAATGTAGTGGAGAGTAAACGTTCCTATGTAGATAGATATTGATAAAGGGTTAAGGCTGTGCATTCTGAAAGTTGGCAACGTCGGAAATTGCTGTCAAATACTAACCTGTTTTAATTAGGCTGTATGCAAATATGAAATATCGCTCTAAAGTGAACTAAGATATTTATTATGAAATGCAATAATTCATATTGTAGCGGCATCAACATCGCCACATGCGAACAACGCGTCACACTGACGTCACGCAAAATCCTGCATCGCGCAAGCAAAGTTTACCGCGCGACTAGCATATATACAACATCCCGACATCAACCGTCGGGCAGTTGCCCACCAGACACGATACCCGTTTGGTCGGAGGATCCTCCCTTTTCCATAGAGGATGAGTGAACTTTACACCCTGTTCCTCATACCTCTAAAATAAATATTTAGTTTTAGATGCAAAAAAAAGCTTTTTCGTACCACTTGCTCAAAAAAGTGACATTCTATGCCACAAAAAGCGAACATAACAATAGTCATTTTTAATCTGTTAAAAACAGGGAAAGAAAATTGTACTGAATTTCATTCATCCTCTAAGGGGAGAAAGTGATTTAAATTTGGAATACTTACCGAAATTTATATTGAACTACATCTGTGTTTACACCATTGAGTTTGTATATATAGCATTATACATCTTTTTGAAAAAGGAATATGCATTTATTATGCAGTTTTGATAATAAAATTACGAAAACCGACGAGGCCGTATGAGCTTGATGCCTTTGCTTTTCCGACAAAAAAACTATTAGTCTAGGAATTTTTTTTCTTCAAATACATAAACGTTAAGTTTATTTTAATTTATTTTTATAAATAATTTTTGTGTTAATTTTTTTGCAAATGGTACGAAAAGTAGAGTATTTTCCTCGGTGATAAAGCTGTCTTAGTCTTGGGTGAACTTAAATCCCTCGCTACACTCAGGACTCGTCTTAAATCCCTCGCTTCGCTCGTGATTTACGTTTTTAACACCCTCGCTACGCTCGGGAGTAAACCTCGAGTCCTTCGTTACGCTCGCGATTTAAATCGTCATCCGCGACAGAATACACTGCTTTATCCCCTTGGTTAACAATCTACTATTAGAAACTTTCCAAATTATATTTTTATAACTAAAACTGTTATAACACCCAATTCAGTGTTATTGTTGCAATTCATTATTCATATTTTACGGCAGTGTAGAGCGATATTTCATAATTCCATTTTTATTAATAAGAACAGGTACATATTTAACAGCTATTGGCGACGTTGCCAACTTCTGTAAGCACGCGCTTAAGTGCAGACTATTTCATCTTAAAGAGTATTCCAAAGTCATTTAATTTACCATGCCGAATATAATTGTCTTCCAGAGTGATTTAAATACACCAGTTTCAATCGAAAGGTGTTCTGAAGTCATTTTATTTCCATATGCAATTGTGAACCTTAGTTTAAGCGAATAAAGTTAAGTTTTAATTATTTCACTTCAATGGTCTGTGATGAACCTTTGGCGGGTGTAAAAGTCGATTTGACAACACAGTTGTGATAAGTACCGGTTACCGCTTCACGTCAGGTGAACAACCAGGAATTTACGTCGCATATTTAAATAAATCTAGTAAAAACTGATCCATACATAAATAAATTAGAGATCAAGTAAAACTGATGCACCATGATCATGTAAATCCTTTGTAATATTGAGTGTCCATCCAATTCAAAATACCTGAGGATCTCACCCTAACAAAGTTAAAAGTTACTTCTCAAACCGATTAAAACCATAAAATTAAATTTAAATAAAACGAGATATTCTAATATACGCAGCCAAGGCTTCAACCGGAATTTTCGTTGAAACAAATTGTGCTCGTTAAAATAGTATGAATTAAAACTATGTAACTAAAAGTTGTTTGTCAAAAGTAATATTATTAATTTTATTTAGCAACTAGCTGCGCCCCGCGGTTTTACCGGCGTAAGACTCGATCCCGTGGGAATATTGGGATAAAAAGTAGCCTGTCTTAATCCAGGGTCTCAGCTACCGCCATACAAAATTTTATCAAAATTGGTCCAGCCGTTTGAGCGTGAAGAAGTAACAAACATACACACACACACACAAACTTTCGCCTTTATAATATTAGTGTGATATGCCTAAGAAGCGAGCTAGTCGCTAAAATATAGGTCTCCCTTATTAGAAACACAAACCATGTCTTCCTTTTATTTTTCATTTTCTAATGTCAAACTTTTATCTATAGTTTCATAGAGTTTTACGTTTAAAACAATAAAAATAATGCAATACACAATATCAATAATTTCTATAAGTATTACAATTACACCTACTTTGTAAAGGGCTCTTCGTCAGTCAAATTCACATGCTCTCATAGTATTTACTTCTCTGTAAGCAGGACAGTATGCTCGAGATTTGATACTGACAAAAATATTATGTAAATAAAATTATGCATAATCGATAAAGTAACAACTCGATAATCGCTACGAGTATCGATACTTTTTAGTGCAAATTATTTTCTTAATTGATATTTTAAGTCTCCTGGTTTTGAAATAAATGTATTTTCTATACTTTTATGTATTTCTATGAACTTTTAAATACTTAAAATATTATTTATTATTAGTGTAATTTTAAAGTGTGTATTTTATAATATTTGCCAAATTAGATAGTGCTTATGTGAAGCCAAAGCTAAATACATAATGTCACAAAAAAACTATTTTATTAAAATATATTATTCGGCAAAATCATTGTACTTATTGATTAATTTTAATAAAATATATCGATAAATTATTTTTTAAATATCCAAAATGTTGGTCTAGTATTTAAGCATCACGTTTTAAAATTATGTTCCGGGCGCTGAGAGAATCCGTATCGACCTGTCAGTTGTACAAGATTAGGAACTAATAAAGTTTAATTTCGTAAAACACGTATTCTTTTGTACTCAGCTGACAGGTATCAGGAACGCACTATCTCATCGGCCGGAGATTAGTACAATTTAAATACATTTTTTGTTACCATAATTACGTGTGGCCATACTATAAAATTATGATCTAGAAACTGGATCTGTATGCGAAATACGCACAAGATTTTAATTAACCAAGCTCGGATATGGTACAGCCTGTTAAGGCCAAATGCACTAACAGCTAAGTCTACAACGATAATGAATCATCATAGACTCGCTGCGAGGAGCCGTCTATAGTGAGTGCCTAGAAATAAACAAAAAGTAAATCGTGTAAAATTAAGTAAATTAAATCAAATGTGAAAAGTTTTGAGTCTGTATAACAATGATAGTACGTAAGATTGTAGGGAAAACATGGTTTGATGTAATAGCGTTGGATGGCGTTGCCATGGAAATATATTAAAAATGAAAAACTAATAAAAGTTTATTGAAACAACTCTAAAAAATAGTAGATGATACCATATAAATAAATATAGTTAACAAAGTAGACTTCTAAACGAAATGTCCGATAAATTATTTAAAAAAAATATTGATTTGACAGCTGTTGAGACGCCAACCAAAAATACGCACAACCCTAGGTAAGAGTTTAACTCTAGGGATAAATTATGCGTAGTTAACTATAAGAACACCATTATAAATTAACGCCTTACATTCCTTAATCTTTGTATTAATTAAGTACAGTTGGCAACACAATCTAATTTAAAATCCTACGTTTAAATCTACTTTTAATCTGTCTAGAAATAAATGTATTAACGTGTGCTGTGCTGTGTACTTTTATACCAAAAATATCTAGAAAAAAAGTTTGAATTTATTGTGTTGCTGACTGTAGGCCTACCTGCATTATTATTTATATAATTGTTCCTATTTATAATTTGAAACCACTCGAATTTAGATAATCTTATTTGTTAAAATGTATTTGTTTAAACTTATAATGTAAGTGTTTGCATGTGAAGGCTTAATGTTGAATAAATAATGTAATTATTAGACAAGTATTTTATTACATCACTTATAAGTCGTAGTAGTAAATATACATATTTAAACTAAACTCATCCCTTTTCCCATGGGGCAGAAACAGAACACCACCTGCCATCATTACATGCTTGTACAGTTACACCTGTCTCTTATTGAAATACAACAAAATTTATATACACCGTGACATTTTAATCGTCTTACAACGGCAGCCCACTTCATGTATCCAATGACTACTAATCATTCATAAAAGAAAAAGAAATATTTATTAACACTTGAATAATTAAAAAAAAAAATATTATTGATTATGAATTTATGACGCATGATGTAGTTTGAAACATCCTGTTGTGAGCGCGGTGCGAGCCTTTCACTCCATTCCGCGCCGGCCTTGGAACGCAAGGCTCGTAACAGGGTGTTTCAAACTACGTCATGCGTCATGGTTTTTTTTATTATTAAAATGTTAATAAATTTTTTTTTCATTTATGAATGATTCAAATCAAATCAAAATCAAAAATATTTTTATTTCACATAAGCCTACAACATGAGCACTTATGAAACGTCAGAAGCTAGGTTCCAATTGGTCGTTTCTTATGGAGAAGAACCGGCAAAAAACTCCATGGTTACCCTTTTTTAAAAAAATGGCTTTTATAATGTTTTCAAACTACAGTGTTAATAGGTATGAGAGGACAGCGTAGGCCCGTCAAAAGTACCAGGTACTTAACAAAATAGAAAATGGTCTACAGATCTACAGTCTATTAAGCCTACAACGTCCTCACATTGACAAAAAAACAACATAAAATATGACTAAAATAATAAAAGTTAGAACCTATTAGTATTCATTGGATACATCAAGTGGGCTGCCGTTGTAAGACGATTAAAATGCCACGGTGTATAGGTATCAAGATAAATACAGTTCTGCACCAATCAGAAAACTGCTTATGGCATAATTTCTGTTTGTGAGACAAGCATGACTCATCATCTGCTTAGCCTTTTACCAACTTGGGGTCGGCTTCCAGTCTAACCGGTCGCAGATGAATACCAGTATTTTACATCGAGCAACTGCCTATTTGACCACCACAACCCAGTAAGGGTCAGCTCACACCGAGACGCGACGCTGCGCGCACACTTTAAAAGAGCGACTCAAAATATAACTTTATTTTCTACACGAAAAGATACACATTTCATTGTGAGAATTTAGAATACGTTACACCACGCAGCACTACGCCTCGTGATGCCTCGCGGAGTAGAGCGACGCATCGCGACGCAGCGGTGAATCGCCGGTAAGAGCGGCGCAGCGCCTCACGAAGCCGCGCGACGCCCCGAGGCCGAAATATACGTCGTTCTCATGCGCTTGCAAATGGTAGACTGTGGGTGGACGCGGGGCGGGGCGGGAGCACGTGGCGAATGTAAACACGTTCCGCTGCGCCGCGCGGCGTCTCGCTGCGCAGCGAGGCGTCGTGTTGCCAACGATTTTACTATGCGCCTCGCGACGTTGCGATGCGTCTCGCGGCGGCGCGCAGTGCAGCGTGAAATCACTGGCCTCTTCCAGTATCGTCACGTCGCGTCGCGTCTCGGTGTGAGCTGACCCTTACTGGGTAACATTTAATTTGTGAAAGCTTGTAAATGGCAATTGTAAGCGCTATTGTATATAACTGACCTTTACAGATATTAGACTGTAAGCTTTCCGAAGAATAAATAAATAAACATGAAACGCTTTGGTAAGGCTGGTTGTCAGTTCATGGAGTTTTTGAATACCCGTAACGAGTGTCATAGATCTACGAACGACAGCTGGGACCAACAGCTTAACGTGCTTTCCTAAACACGGAAACGAATCTATGCAAACAGGGGGCCTAAAATGGACGCTATGGCAGAATCATAATTATGATCTGCGTACAATTCATACATCCCGCAATTCATCTGTTTGACAGCTGGGGGCCTAAATTGGACGCTTTGGCAGAATCATATTATGATCTGCGTACAATTCATACATCCCGCAATTCATCTGTTTGACAGCTGATATTTGACATTAGACTTCAATATAGCAATTCATAATTTGTGGACCATTTTACGAAACTCCATACAAAACTGTCATACGGATTAATTGCGGGTTAAGAATTGTACGCAGATCATAAATTATGATTCTGCCAAAGCGTCCATTTTAGGCCCCCTGGTGTTCTAAAACCGTGGTATAATTAAATCATAGAATTTACTACTAGATGGCGCTAGAGAAGCGCACTTTGTACACCCTCATCATTATTCCTTTAAAAATAGCTTGTACCGCGTTTAGTAAACTGACAAATTTAACTTGATAGAAATATAAGTTCATTAAACAAGCCCAGGAAAATTAAACCTTTAAAAGCTTCGATATTAAATCGGTAAAGAGCACAGTACACCAAACTATCTGTACCTTTAGGTCTATGGAGATAGAGCTTAAAATAAAATGAGATCACCACCAATTTTTGCATTTATTTTAAATGTACAAACACATAATATGTAAACTATACTCGATACATTCTCGATGCCACGTCATTTTCCCTCCCTATCGTAAAGTATGGCAGCATCGACCATCAGCGCGAAAATCAATAATCTGCTTGTAAACAACTCGAACCAAATGTAGGGCAAACAAGTATCCCTAAACAATTTTCATATTCCGCAATTATTGTTTCGTGTATAACCTTTTCATTTAACCACATTTTAGTTCTTAGTGAGTGTAAAATAATTTAGTAAAGATGGATACAGCGAATGTTGGATATTCTTATCATTTGCCATCAGGCGGCTGGAACTGTAAGATTCGTAACACATTGTCGCAGTTCAGTGATTTGTTCAGCGAATTTAATAAATATATCGCACCGGCATATCATCACGATCGATGTGAAAGGTATTTTGTAGTTTTCTCTTTTATTATTTTTACCGCAGTACCTAAATATGTAACTGCGTAATTGTATATTTACATATACCTACCCCCTACATTTAAGACAGGATTCTTTTAGAATAGGGGTCACAGATTTATTGGATTATTTTTCTTAGGAGTACCCTACTCATTGTAGTTACCATTACCTAACTATTGTGTTTTTTTTTTTAATTAAGACGCAATTTTTGATTATTTTATTTTTATTTCCCACTTATATTTGTACCTATATTTAAAAAAAAATATACATATTTTCAGGTCTGTTCAAATGAGAATATATTCAATGCACAAAGGGGAGTTTGTGATGGTATTTATTGCGTTTTTCGCTTGTTTCGGCTTAGGAGTATTTATAGGACTGGCAGGTAAGATATTTTAAATTTTATTAGTTACGCATGGTATTTTTATTGGTTTTATTGTGTCCGTATGCATTGAGGAGCCATGTCTCATATTTAAACGAAGGTACTGCCAATGTTTAGTAGTAAATTAGCTGATTTTGTTGGCCCGATCTTGGAATTTGTAGTAAAACCCTTAAATAGTTATAGGACGTTTAAGGTGGCTCCTCAATCTAGACGTCTGAATTGAGGAGCCACCGTTGAAATCGAAACCTAGCCAACAAATATTTTTGAAAAATTTGGTAGGATTTATTAGTTTATGCGTAATCTTTACAAAAAATAATGGGTTTTGTACGGCTGAATTTAAGATAGCTACAATGCTTTGATTTTTCATAAAAATACATAAAATTCACCGCGCTGTTTCTCGGAAAGTCATCAATCAATTAAAACATATTTTTAGTACTTATAATTTAGTAGTAATTGTGTTCTAATTTAGTAGTATAATAAAATAAAATGTAAAAACTATATAACTTCAATCCTGTCGGTTCGTAGGAAATATAATTATGTACGTAGCTACTAAAACAGTTGATCAAGTCGGATAACAATAGCACCAATATTTAGTAGAATTTTCTACTAAATATTGGTGTAATCAAACATCCTACACATTCAGTATTTCCAAAGATATTAATAATTTAAACATTACAATTTTGTGTATAGGGTGACCATAAATAATTCAAACTATGATAATTAACAGAGTTTTATTTACACGAGAATCGTTCTCCACCATTGAGAACTTAAATAATGAACACAATATATTAAACAAAGAGTAAAAAAACTAAGATAAACTAAAAGAGGATTATCCCAAATGGCCATATTTTTAGCTGTAATCTCTAAACATTATCTCTATCCTAAACTCACATCTCTAAAAACACACTTACAGAGGCAATTAACAACACAGTTTAATTCGTTGATTACGCACACATTCCAATAAATTCTAAGTAGGTAAATATTTAAATCATCTTTTGATTAAAGTATTCAGTTGCAATAGCTAAATGAGTTAGCATCGAAACACATTTTACATCATTTCAGGACATTTTAATAATATACGGATCTAAACAAATTGATTCCTGGTTTCCTCCTATGGAAGTTATAGGAGGAACCGAGGAATCAATTTAAAGATCTTTAACAGCAGCCTTTTGCGACAAACCCCGAAACTACACTCTTTCAAAAGCATTACAACATAACGCTCACAGAAGAACGGTGTGACTACTCAGGCCTGAATGAGAGGAGAGTATACACCTACGGATCAAAGACCAACTCCGGAACCGGAGTCGGTATCTAGTCGCTATCTTCAACACCGTCTGCCAGGCAGAGTGTGTGGGCATTATACAAGCAGCTAGAAGCCAGGAGAGTTACGGATACCCATATACGTATATACTCTCCGACAGCGCCTCAATTCGCCAATCCTTAGGGAAAAAATACATTACTTACCTCGAGACTAACACAAGAATGTCACGATGCTCTAGAACGTATAACGGTATTTAACCGCAACATAGTGACACTGCAATAGATAAAAGGACACAGCGGATCACTAGGTAACCGCGCAGCTGACGAACTAGTTAGGATGTAGCGGCATCAACATCGCCACATACGAACAACGCGTCACACTGACGTCACGCGAATCCTGCATCGCGCAATCAGAGTTTACTACGCAACTAGCATATATACAACGTCCCGACATCAACCGTTGGGCAGTTGCCCACCAGACACAACACCCGTCTGGTCGGAGGATCCTCCCTTTTCTATGGTGGACGAGTGAACTTTACACCCTGTTCCTCATACCACCAAACTGGTGACCCCGAGTATGAACGTCAGCGCAGCCTTCGTGCAACTACTTCAGCGTGACGTCATCATCATCATCATCACTTCCTCAAGCTTTCGAGCGGCGAGTCACACAGCCAGCCAGCACCCACGGCTTCAACGGGTATCCTGACCACCAGCATGCAGCGGACGCGCATTCCTGGTCATCACCCACAGCCTCATCAGCAACCTTGGCACAGCACACTGCACTTTCGGCCGGTCCACAAGCAGAGTACATGCCTCTCCTGGTCGACGCCAGCAGCCAGCCATAACCCGACGCTGTACTACATCCGACGCACTGGAGCATACCGCAGCGCCACCCCGACTCACTGGGGAATCACCGCAGACAGTTCCGACTCACCGAGAACTATGCGGCACCAGGTTCCGACTCACTGGAACCCTCAACTGGCACTGGCAAGTATCGCAAGATACACGACTCAGCCCACTATCGACCTCCGGTCTCCGGAGGGGAGTGATGTAGCGGCATCAACATCGCCACATACGAACAACGCGTCACACTGACGTCACGCGAATCCTGCATCGCGCAATCAGAGTTTACTACGCAACTAGCATATATACAACGTCCCGACATCAACCGTCGGGCAGTTGCCCACCAGACACGACACCCGTCTGGTCGGAGGATCCTCCCTTTTCTATGGTGGATGAGTGAACTTTACACCCTGTTCCTCATGCCACCAAAAGGAGAGCATCGTCAATATGCGGACCCGAATCAATCGTACCCATCCCCTTCAACCAGCTACGCAGGTGGCTACAGGAGTTCACCCACACACAAGCGGAGAGCTGGTAGTCCTCGACACCAGGGTGCAGGCAGTCCAAGGGGGCTATATCATCCTTAGGTAGTAATGGGGACAATTTTCGGCAATTTAAAAGCTTTTGTTTGAGTGATAAGTGTGGCGTAAATTACCCGCACGTGCAGGGTAGCGCAGCAGGTAGCGCGTTGCCTCCAACTTATGAGTTCTTTGTTTTTATGAAGAGTTGAATCTTTTTATGAAAATTTTAAATTAAGAATAGGTTTTTCTTTGGATTGTGAATGGAATTCAACAGCATAGGCCTTTGAAGCTCGGGTATAATAAAACTTGATTTACGGCTGTTGGAGAAGAGGTTATTTTCTCAACTAGTGACCGTTTTGTAAAGCTAAAGAATAAATCAATTTGTCTGGGACTGTAGCTTAATGTTATAATTATAAAGTTCAAGAAATTAATTATTTAGAATTGTTTAGAACAATTATATTATCTTCTAATAACAGCTTAGAGTAAATGTTGAGTGGGCGCGTCGTGGCTTTCAAAATCATTCAGATTATGATTCAAACTGTGTTACGCAATTACGATGCAGGTTAGCTTGCACGGGTGTCAAGCTATGTCGCTTGTGGCCGTGCCGCTTGTCCATCGGCAGGCGATCGCTCGCTATAGATCAGGATCAACGCTCGTATGTTTAGTCCACACTGCTTTTGTACTGCTTTAATGTATTTTCCGCGGCACAAACAAATCAAAACAAACAAAACACTGATCGATTGCGAGAACCGGCTAGTAAGTCAAGTCAAGTAATGTTTACTTGCTCGAGTTTGTGTTTTCCTAGGCACGTGTTTCTGTGACGAATAAAATTATTTTTCTTTCTTTTCTTTCAACATGTATTGTGCCGGTTGCACCAGATGTATAGCCAAAACTATGACGGAGGGGTCTCGAGACGTCCGTGCTTTACTTCGTCCAACGACCCTTTCGAGGCGTTTATTATATTAGAAAATTATTTGGAATTCGATTAAATACATACTTTCTAAAAATATCACTAATAATTTTAGGACCATCACCAACTATGACAACCTCAATCACAGCCTCCTCCGTGCTGACGAACGGTAGCACTATATACCAGGGCCCGTTCCACCTGCACAGCAAGGCCTTAGGTCTTCGCGCACAGCAACTGTGGCTCATGGCCGAGATACTCACTAACAATGATGACGGTAAGACTAGTCTCTAGCACCTTATACCGGACTATATACCAGGGCCCGTTTCACCTACACACCTTGGATCTAAGGCCTTGGCTTTCGCCAGGGCCATCTTTGCCATTGGCCTCTGGGCTAGTGCTCAGGGCCCCGCGGTCCATGGTGTCCCCTAGTTCTTGCCAGGCGTCGTAGCTAGGGGCTGTCAAAAGTAAAGCTAAGGAAATCTCAGAAGCAG
This sequence comes from Tiliacea aurago, assembly GCA_948098905.1. Classification (NCBI taxonomy): domain Eukaryota; kingdom Metazoa; phylum Arthropoda; class Insecta; order Lepidoptera; family Noctuidae; genus Tiliacea; species Tiliacea aurago. Next base: position 25,425,433 of record OX402582.1, read on the forward strand.
TGCGTCCGCAAAATATTCTGCATAACTCGACAAAGTAACTACTATTTCTGTATGATCGGTCAAAAAAATCTTAACCTATGCGCGAGGCTGCTGCAGGCGAGGTGCTGTAAATTTCGAGCTCACTCTTGTATCTTGGATTCTCCATATCCTAAAGTGCCCAAAGCCTCCAATAGATTAAAGACAGCCCTGCGCACAGCAACTGGCTCATGGCGGAGATACCTACTCACCAACAATGATGACGGTATTTTAGCTACCTGTTTTATATACTGTGCCCCATATCCTGATCAAAAGTCATAAGAACGGATAAAACTGGTGAATATTTTTCACGGTATACCTTAAATTCCTATTGTCCACACTACATTTTTCCCTAGCTGATACAGTCAACGGAACATACTCCTTTGCAAAATAATAAAATGGCCCCGTATTACCCGTTGATCTTGGAACTATGAACCTGAGTGGCCAGTTCTAGTGTTATATAGTATGACTGACAACGCGAGCCCGTCAATTGGGCCCTCGCCACTCGTAGCAGTCAGAGTGACAAAAGAATATAGCAAAGGGGCCTGATGCAACTACAAACCTGTCCGGTCAAACGGTTTTAGAAATATTACAGATACTTTCAATGTTATCGTTACCGTCTTTCAAAACTTAATAATTATAAGCAAATGGTTTCTATTTTTCAGAGGAGATATTCGATAAGAGCTTCCAAGTTAGTATTTCAATAGAAGGCGTGTTGGCAGACCATAGCACGGAAGAAATATTATCCGAAGCTGACGCTCTTAATCGGTAAGACATCATTATTACAGTATCTTACATACAATTTTAACTTTTCTTCAATAAGATGGTTGAAACGAGAAATTAGGTGTAGGATAAAAGACGAAGATTATTAAAATTGCTCATGGGGTCTTTATACGTGTCGTGGTAGAGAAAATGTTTGAGGCCACTCAAGGAATAACAACAGCTAAGACCAACAAGTTTTAGGTTATACCAACTTCCCATTCTGAGCAAACCTAACCTTACCGGATGAACGTCACACAGTAGAAGTTTAACAGGGCTCCCTACTTATTGCCGTTTGGTTTCACGGGATGTGTTCTGATGTGCATGTATGTGCATTTTGGAACAGAGTTCTTTATCGCGACTTGCGGTAGCAGTTGACTGGTAGAAATCGTCATAATATAAGAAAAAAGTGTAATGCCCCGTCCACGCGACTTTCTCTCTCCCTCTCTTTCTCTATCTGTATCTGTCTCTTTCTATTATATATTTTATTATAATTATACACACACGTACAGATGACTTTTTTTCAATCATGCGTAAAAGATCCGCGTCACTGCTGCGTTGGATGCGCGGCAGCGACAACAGTCTCCTGAGCATTGTTGCTGATAAAGTCTGAAGGCCACCTGATGGGACACCTGTGCGCAGTGCATGTATTGTTGCCGGGTGTCTCCAGATGGCATAATAGTTATAATGTGTAGTATTTCATAAGTTGTGTTGTTGTATATTACATTGTTTATATTTCTGTCCTATTTAATTATACATACTAATATAGTTTAGGTAATAAGTACCTACTAACAAATTATGGGTAATGTACCTGAATTGAAGGTAAATAAATAAATAAATTATGGTAAAAAACACTACCTCTCTCTTTAAACATTTTTTTTTGTTCTTTGCACTTGTGTGTGTGTCATGGTTATTAATGAATATATTTGTAAAGGTAGGCAAGTTTATTAATGAATATATTTGTAAAGGTAGGCAAGTTTAATATGTTTTGAGTATGTATGTATTTATTGTATAGTGTACCACAGGGCACAGACTACCAGCAGTATTTCTTTAACAAATAAAATTATTTTTCTTTGTTTCTTTCTATTGTCTCTCTTTCTCCCTTATTCCATCCAAAGGTTGTCTTTAAAAGATCGCTTTTAGCGATAAGACCGCCCATTGTGTCACCCTATGTAACATTTCTAAATTTACAACTGTAATTTTGATGGCGTACAAAATAAAGAGTATTCTATCTATAGTAAAAAGAGAGAGGAAGTGGGAATTTAATACGCGTCTTTAATACAGCGCCATCTAGTATTAAGTTTTTAGAAGCTGTCATAAAGTTACCACACCCTTTTTTTGTCTATTCCAGGACCCAACACCTAAAGTGCAAGAAACGTGTTTGTGACGAGGTGATGATTCTCCACATCTTGTGGCTGGACTACACGCACTATGTATTTAATGTTAACTTTTTTGGACTCAAGGAGTTCCACCACCGATATTTTATTAGGGACATTATATTCTATGTGAGTATCGAGACCCAAGGTTGGAAAAGTTCAGTCATTTTCTAAAATTTCATCAACATTATGAGCAACACTGGAGCTGGTAGGCCATTTTAATGGAAGTAGGTAGTGTTAGATTTTGAAGTATATTGCTAGTCCATTGCTTCATAAGTTCTAAAAATTTGTCCGCTCAACAAGGTAAATAACGCAATGAATCTTGTTGCACTGTATGAGACCCATTGCTAAAGTTGTCTAAAAATAATAGGCCTGTTTTGACATTTACCTTGAATCGATTTATCGTGAGTATCGAGTACCGAGTCGTATGGTGACTTCACTAGTTACGTCGCGATGGTCAATTGCGACGTAACTAGTGAAGTCGACTCAACCTAAATGTCAAAACGGGCCTAGTATTTTTTGACAAGTATACTGATAGTGTGCATGCACTTACCCCGCTGGCCAGAGAAGCAGCAGACAGAGTTTCTGATTTGGATGAATAAAAAGAGAATGAAGGCTTAGGTAATCCAACTTTTGGACAAAGTAGGCCAATATCGATTATCGACTTTTTGTAAATGCTGTAATGTATAACTGTTTTTTGTCCCAAATAAATAAAATAAAATAAAATATAGTATCTAACTTCAGAAGATTTCAGATATGTCGAAAACAATTTAGGGCAGAATTTATGGGAGGGTGAACGCCTCCCATAAACACATCACAGCTTTTTAAATATATCCATACAAACATAAGTTAGAATTATACCCCGTGTATTTGGTAGGTTTTCGAAATCCTAATTCAAACTAAAACTAATGAACAAAAAGTAACAATGTGTTTTTATTTGCAGTTCAAAACCTACAATCCAGCTTTTACACAAATGGAGACGTGGTTTAGGTTTATATTCGTGATGACGTCATTCTTCATGACCGTAAGTAGAAAATACAGGTTCAAATAAAATTTGTTAGCGAAACTAAAGACGTGTTGGTTATCGATAATTATCTACACACGACAAAATATTTAAAAAAGATTTGATGTTTTTGTTGGAGTCATCGATCGTTAGTAGTTTTTTTACTTGAAGTATGAGTTGAGAAAATCTGTTTAATTTTGTTTTATCGTGTTTGGATATCGATATTGTATATAGAATTTACACAAAAAAACTGTTTTTTAAGCTCATATTTCCAGTAACTACACACATCCGTGTGGTGCTGGACGTAAAGAATAGCACCATCCTATTTCTTCTCGTGGGTGTCGTAAAAGGCGACTAAGGGTCTTACTAGAGAATGGGCAGCAGCGTTCTCTATGCATTTTAACACCATACTGCGATCGCCTACCCGCCTGCCAAGCGTGGTAATTATGGCAACCCCCCTTTGTACGAGGACTATGTCCAGCAGTGGACGTCTTTCGCCTGAAATGATGAACTACACTAAATGCAGTCTAGGACCCCACAAAAAATCAACAAAATAATTTATTTTTTGTTTTATCATCTGTACTCACCAGTCCACGATACTCATCACGCCTGCAGAGTTTTGCTAGCTAATTTAAATTGACCTTGTATATTTATTCTATAATAATAAAATTGTTAGTTATTATAAAAACTGATCTCAGTGTATTGTAAATTGTAAAGTACAAACGCCAGCAGGTTAAGCTACCCGAGACTGTAAAATTTTCCCAATCAACCTTGAACCATATGTTTTAACGATAAAGCATTACGGCCCACTCCTCTCACAGAGAGGAGGCCTGTGTCCGGCGGAGGCGTGTGGGAACATTATAGGCTGATTATGTATATTATGTAAGTATGGCTGTACGCTTGTCTGCCTACCCCTTCGAGGAATGGGGTTGAAAAGTTATAACATTACCCCATTGATATATTAAAAGGAACATCGCCATCAGTAAATCTGGGCTCGGCGCACGACTACATGCAATCGGTGTGATCACAGTCGCAAACCTACAGTTACCGATAGACAAGAACAGAGATAGGAGACAGCGCTGTCGTGCGAGCGAAATCGCGATAGCTGCCGAATGTTTGATCAACGATATCCCGTGCGCGACAGAGTGCCACTACGGGCATCACTTAGTTTGATAGGACCTGGCGCTGTTACTAAGTCCCGTATCTACCCGCTTTTAATAAATCAATGCATTCATTACCTTTATTTATTGTTTTCAGTTCTGGTTTGCTTACGTGATGCGAAAATATCCCATGTCCGACTGGTCAATAGAACAGAGATGGATCTACATTTTATTGCCGTCGTTACTTACTTTCAATGGTAAGTACCAAATTAAGATTATTATATCCTAATCCGATCCTAACTAATCAGTCACACTATAATCACACTAATATTATAAAGGCGAAAGTTTGTGAGTGTATGTGTGTTTGTTACTTCTTCACGCTCAAACGGCTGAACCAATTTTGATAAAATGTTGTATGGAGGTACCTAACACCCTGGATTAAGATATAGGCTACTTTTTATCCCGATATTCCCACGGGATCGAGACTTACGCGGGTGAAACCGCGGGGCGCAGTTAGTATCATAAAAGTGAAAGTGAGTTTGTTTGTTCGTTACGCCTTCACGCTAAAACGGCAGAACGGATTTGGGTGAAATTTAGCACATGGGAAGACCATGTCCTGGATTAGGACATACGATACTTTTATCCCGATATTCCCACGGGATCAGGACTTATGTGGGTGAACCCGCGGGGCGCAGCTAGAACTAATATCATCATCATCATCTCAGCCGAAAGACGTCCACTGCTGGACATAGGCCTCCCTCAACCTCCGCCACTTCGACCGGTTCTGTGCTTTTGTTTTAATATTTCTACACCGGCAACGGATAACAGCACCGGCAACGGATATGTGAAGCTGTCTATTTATAATAAGGCGACGATAACCGACTTTTAATAATTTTATACTGAAGATCACGTCTAAACGAGTAGTGTTAATGATTTGAAAACAATATATGTTAAATAAGAGCATTTTCTCAATAATTTAATATATGAATATTTTAGATTATATTTATATTACATATTGAAATTAATTTGTAAAGTTATGTCTAACGCGGATAAAAAACTGAGAATGGCGCAAAACCTACCAAGCGTATTTTTCTGAAACCTTCACCAATTTAAAGATAATTTAACTATAGATTTTTTAGTATACGCGTTTTATTAAAATACCTTTTGTTTTGTGTATAATAAATTAATAATGCGTCAAATTGGGGACAGCGCTCCTTGATGGGCGAGTCCTATTACTGGCTGAAAGTACGACGCGTTGCGTGAGCTCAGTTCAGAACACGCAAGCTAACCACTCAAGGTCACTGGCATATATCTCCGTCTTAAGATCTTAATGTACCATATACCTACTCAGAAATAAATTATATTCTATTATATTCATATGTTCGAAAAATTTGTCTACTCAACAACGTAAATAACGCAATGAAGGTTGTTAAACCAAAATGAAACACATTGCTACTGATAGTGTGTTACGCAATTAGCCCGCAGGTTAAGCTACGCTTGCCGGGGTTGGTCCGTGGATGGGTGCCCATCTTTACATACCGAGACTCCTCCGTGCTTCGGAAAGCACGTTAAGCCGTTGGTCCCGGCTGTCATTCGTGGGTCTTTCACAGTGTTTGGGGGTCGTCAGAAGCCCGAAAGTCTGACAACTCATACCAAGGAGTATCGTATTACCCAGTTACTGGTTTGTAAAGGTTAGATAGGCAGTCGCTCCATGTAAAATACTGGTATTCAGCTCCATACGGTTAGACTGGAATCCGACCCCAACAAAGTTGGTAAAAGGCTTTGATTGTGGTGTCTTACGACTTCCACGCGAACGAAGTCGGGGGCAGAAGCTAGTAAATTATAAACGTTACAAAATGCAAAAGACCTGCGTAGAAGTGAGAAGTCACCGAGGCCTCTGTAATACACTCGCGAGCAATAAACTGGAATCACTTCATCGCGCGTTGCTCAAGACAATTTTTTACAATTTCTGTGCAATGAGCTGTGGATTGTCCACCTGAAAGGTAATTTTATTAGCTTTCAAATGATATAAATTAATAAAATTTTCTACCAAAATTTAGAGAATTATTGCAATAGGTCGAAATTTAAATGAATAGGAAGTAATATGAAAAGATGAAAATTTGATTTACAATTTATGTTATTTACCGCTTAACATTTTGTGTTACCCCTCCTGGCCCTAATGACTGCCTATAAACGGTTTTTCATTGACCGAATGAGTTTCCTGATGGATTTCCTGCCACTGTTGGACTAAAGCAGTTTTCAGGTATTCTATTGACGCCGGAGCTGGAGCTGGAGCTGAAAAGGCGGGTACGAGGAAGACCTCGTACCCGCCTTTTCAGCTCGTCCCTTATATGTTCAATAGGATTTAAGTCAGGGCTGAGGGCTGGCCAGTCTAGTGTGGGAATCCCAACTTCTACAAGGTACTGTCTAGTCACTGCAGCGGTGTGACAGCGGACATTATCGTGCATTAGCAGGAAATCTTCGCCAATAAACCTTAGTAGGGGAGCACATGGCCTAGCAGAATTTCGTTGATGTATAATTCTGCGGTTAGCCCCCCCCCCCCCCTCCCTCCACCAGGTATGAATATCAACTCCGTTTTTGGTTCAATAGATATCCCCGCCCACATCATACAGGACCCACCCCCGTATGTCACTGTTTCCGCATTGTGCGAATCGCTACCCCGATCTCTTATACTCTCTGTCGATGGTCGCTACCATGCAGCACATCCTGGATTCGTCCGAGAACAGGACTCGCCTCCATTGCTCGATATTCCAATCTAAGTGATCGCGAGCAAACTGAAGCCTGGCTTGTCAGTGGGCTGGAGACAATATAAGTGCCGTGGCTGGCCTTTTCGGGGTCAAGTTTGCTTCTTTGAGTCTTCGCCTCACTCCACTCGCTGACAGCCCTCCCTAGAACTTCTCTGAACTGTTGCTGGACGTCCACGCCGGTCAGTTGTCGATTTCGGAGAGAAGAGGTGACAATAAATCGGTCATCTCTCACCGAAGTGCATCGCTGTCGTCCAGATCCTGGTCTCCGGACTAAGTTTCCAGTCTTCCTGAACCTCTTGTATACCTTCGAGACACAAGACTGGCTCAAATGTAGCTGTCCAGTGATAGTACGCTGAGACAATCCTTGCTGGATTAAGATGACGACTAGAGTGGCTTCTATAGGTGTGGTTTCCATTTTCTTTTAGCTTCAGTATTCCCAGTGACGTGAAATATTGGACTGATGATCAACTTTCATAAGCGCCCCCTTTTTATAGGGTTTCAGGACTACCAACCAATACGGTGAATTAAAAATTGATGTTTTTTGTTTTACGTTCCATGACATAAAGTGAATAATATTTGGTTATGATATTAAGAGTTTGAAAGGTAACAAAATTGCCTTTCAAATGATATGCCACAATCCATAGAGCATTGCATAGAAGTTGTAAAGAATTGTTTTCAGCAGCGGACGATGAAGTGCTTCCAATTTATTGCTCGCGAGTGTATTAGTGGATGTATAAGTAGCCATAAAGACGCCGAATTTTGAAGTGGGTGTGACACAGATTTAGAGTAGGCTAGATACCGCATGTGAATTAGATAGTATGAAAACCGAGCGTGTCATCTTTATTATACCTACGATGACGTCACCCCAGCCATTTAGTGATGTGCTCAACGCAAACAGAATCGTTACAATCGCTTAATTTGTTTTACGTAATTACGACTAAATCTATTTTAAAATCGTTTCGATGACAGAGAATACACAAGTAATAAGTTTAAATTGTTACTTTTGTATTCTCATGCCTCTGTCATCGCAGTTTGTTTTAGATAGCTGCTTACATTCTTATGATTTATACTCCGTTTGAAATAAGATTAGACATTTAAATAAACCTTTTTTACAGTCCGTTCAACCGAATTTGACTTCTATTGCGTTGGTGGCATGAAAAATGGCAGCTGTAATAAACAGTTGGTATTGTAACTACGTTTTTGCTTTTAATGCCATCCTTATGCCTAAGGAATAGAACTCAAAGTTGGTTGAACGGACTGGAAACAAGTTTATTTAAATGTCTAATCTTATTTCAAATGGAGTATATATATATATGAGGAAAAGATATTAGCTGCGAAAAGGGAAGACTGTCAAGCAAAATATGCGATGATGAAATCTGATCCTAATACAAGGGATATGCTGAAAAATAGTAATAAAAAGAATTATCGGACACGCTGTTTCACATAATCGTCTGCACTTTTTGGCTATTACAAAATCATAATTTTTAAAATATATAGAGCAAATTGTACTATATTTTGAAGGAAACCCGTCTATTTTACCCTTCGCTTCAATACATTTTTCTTTACAAACGGTATCATGCGGAAAACTGAAACATGAAATTCAAATTCATAATATGTAGGTACTTATATTCCAAAATCGCATTATTTATTCCAAAAGTCCAAAATGCAATTCTCATTTGTTTGTCAATTTGTCAATATCGATTTTAGATTAATCAAATCGATTTAAAAGTAACAAGTAGTAACATCACTAGTCCTACCATTTGACAGAAAAATGATAAAAGCGTCTGTACCACGAAACTTACACTGTTACTGTCGTTTGCATTACATTGCGTATAGACAAACCGTCCAATGATGGTCCCTCAAAGCAATACCAGCAATGTGCAATGAATAGTGTGAAGTAGGCATTTATCTTAGTAGTGTTACTTGAACATCTCAATAATTGATTTTACAGCTATTTGAGCAACAATATTGCAGTCCCCGGCACGTAAGTTGACAAAAGTAGTTAGATGCGCAGAAGTATTTTTTTAGGACTCTTTGGTGGTCAAGCGGGACGCGGGGAATGAGGAAGCACCGTTCCGAGTACGCGATTGGTGCGTCAGTCGATGCTCGCCTCCCGCACCTCAACCCGTCTTCCTTTCGCTCCCGATTACACTTGCGTGCACTAAAATTATACCCTTTGTTTTTGTTGAGTTTTTGTTAAGTTTTTGATACGAATTGTTGTTACTATTTTAAATTTAAGTTTATTTTACGAGTGTATTTTTGCGGCAGCTACTAATGAAGCTTGTTGACCTTTAGTTCTCGTTAACATTGTTTTTTGAAAGGCCACAATAACTGAAAATATGTTATTATACCTATATTTTACTTAAAACTTCAAGAATTCCTCTCCTTTCTTTAACTTTCTTTTAAATAGACATGACAATAAATGATGGCAATAACCATAGAATAATGACAAACAATAAAAGTGACCATTTTTTGTTGCTTATGTGTACTATGCGCAAACTTACCCCCACTACCCTTAAACCTTGCCAAGTTACGTGATTGTACTTCCCGATGGTAGGTAATACTTTGATCATACTGAAAGTTTCTGGATTTTGATATATGAGACCAGATATTAGACTTATGAATTTATGATACATTTATTGTTTTTCAAAGTATATGCCCTCACAATTTATAGATTTTTTGGATTCGCTGGAACCATTGTAATAAGCAGTGGGGCCAGTCTTCCTTAGGAACCTTTATAATGGCTTCGTGAAACGCATTCACCGGCGGCGATTTAGTGCTCGTAAAACGTGTGCCTCTAAGTTTGTCTTTAATTTTATGAAACAAAAAGAAGTTGTAAGGTGCGGTGACTGGGCTGTATGGCAGATAGGTCATCAGTTCTACATTTGATGTCTTAAATACACTTCCGTTTCCTTAGCGGAATGTGAGGACGCGTTATCGTGGTGAAGGAGGACATTGCTTCGAGAACGCTTTTCGTGAACTTTTTCTAAGACTCTGGGAAAGCATGTGTTGACATACCAATCTACGGTCACTATCCTTTGGTCTTCAAGCGACACTGTTGTGTAATGTCATGATTTACCGAAAAAAGAAGTAACCATTTCCTTACCAATGCTTTGGCTTTTCTTAACTTTCGTCGGCTAATCCTCAAAAACAAAGACCTATTCTGCCGACTGGCTTTTTCTTTCCGGTTCAAAGCAGTACACCCAGGTTTCGTCACCTGTCACGATATTATAAACAGCCAATGACTGTCCTCCATTATTTTTTTTTACCATTTTATGGCACCACTCGACACGCGGTCGTTTCTGATCTTCCGTTAAATCATGCGGTATCCATCGAGTGCAAAGCTTCCGAACCCAGATGCACATGCAAAATGTTTTGCACTTGGCTCATTCCAATGCCTGACAAGTAATTGCCTGGCAAATTTTCTGACAAGTAATTCTTTTGTCAGTTTCAACCAGCTGTCGTACGGTATCAATATTGGATTCTGTAACCGGCGTCGCCGGCCGATCGTCACGTACATCGTCATGGAGATGATCACGTCCACGTCTAAATTCTCTGAACCACGAATTCACAGAGCTGCGACATGGGGCTTCATCACCAAATGTCAATTGAAATCTCTGGCAACTCAACCCACATATCTCCATTGACTCGATTTACTCCCTAGAGGAGTTTTTACAGTTTATAACGGCACAATTTGGCATTTTTATGTCCTCGATGACACAACTCGCGACTGGCGCGATCGAACACAAACTAATGGTGTGGGTAATAGCGCGTCAAGTCAAGTTTGTGGATTCGGCAAATTGCGGGCACGCTTGGTCGGACGGCTTGTGGTTGGAAGCCTACTCTAAATCTGTGGGGTGTGAGCTCCTCATAACCATACCGTTTCTCAGTGCGTTGTGGTATGTGCAAAGGCATTTACTCCGCCACAAAAATATTTTTGTCCATAATAAACGATAAGATTATCTCACGTCCAGCTTCTATCTTTAAACAACGGGAATCAACAACCTATAGGTCTGTACTCCCACCGTTCGTTAAAACCTACGTATAGTTCATATCAAAGCCGTCCATATTTAAAATGTCGGGACGTGCGCGATTACCCCGGGGACCGGTTTGTGTCGCCCCCTCGGCACAATGCAAGATGCTTCGAACGTTCTTCGGCCAACCGCACGTCAGTTGAATTACGAAAATCGCCCCTATTACTACTATGTTAAGGCGCTGTCAATGTCAAATTGTTATAATGGACGTGCGGTTGGGAATGTAGTACTCCACAGAATACGCAATAGACGCTGCACTCTGACGATAGTGTTCGAGACTGAAGTCACTCGATACTGTGACTGTGAAGACAGACTACGCTTGTCTACCCACATGTAGGTACGTGAGTTAGGACAGAATGAGTAAGAGCCTTTTTGTGAGCTAATTACATTACTTATAATAGCTCCTACTTAGGTTGGTTTAAGGTTTAGTCTTGACTGACACTTCTCATTTTGCCATCGATAGTTTCGATTTAATTGACGGCTGTTATTAGTAGTTGTGCCTTTGTTTTAAGGTAGATCCGCAGCTGTGGCCCGCAAAAATCAAATGTTCTTACGTTTTTTGCTATTTTCAGGTCAGTGTCAGGTTGATCTTGATCAAAATATGATTTGCGACTATATCAGCTATTTATTTACAGAATTATCATTAGAATCATTAATTCGTCTCTCTAAGTTAGATTTGTTCCATTGAATGACTGGTTTCATGAAAGGCTAATTATTTTCCAGGTAACTAACAAATTAAAGGGCGACTAACTATGTGCTACTAAAAAAATAACTTGGCGGCGATTAAATATAATCGCTGCCAAGTCATGTACTGTTACTGAATCATTTGGGTTAGGTTTGGATAGAACAGTGACCATGAACGCCAGAACCCTGTTATTGAATCATTTGGGTTAGGTTAGGTTAGAACAGTGACCATTCGCCTCTATTGTTGGTAAATTCAGTTACCAAAACAAAAAATCGATGCCAGTTTAAATTAAAACAAAGCTATCAACTGATTATTAAGCTGCTACTTTCCACTTAAAATTATACTTCGCTGTAGCTGCCAACCTATTATTTTTGCTACCGGCTTTAATTATTTTTTAATCCCATATTCAGATTAATTTGTCGCCGCGTTAAATACATGCCTTCATGAAATCATGATATTGGAAATCACAACAAATCTAACTTAGAGAGTGGTATTATAATTCTGTAAATACATATCTGTTATAGTCGCGAATCTTAGTTTGATCAATATAGGTACAAACTCACACCAGCGGGCCGAGCACGGGCTCCCCAAGACGTTTTGTGACAAGACATGATAAATTATGTCATGTCAATTTGTACTAGCATTTTATGCCAAAACAGTTTCATCGCTCAAACTGTGATAAAATGTGTGACTCAAGTCATGTCACAGTAGGCCGTGCTCGCCCCGCTGGGTTGTGAGTTGTCCGAAAGGGATATCGTGGCCCTTGCACACAGGCAACGGAAGGAACACGGGTGGGTTTTAGTCAGTAAAGCTCCGCCCAGAGCGGGAGAAGTTATTTGATAATTTCCCACCAAAAAAAAAAAAAGACTTGCAAATTGCAAAAACCGTAAGAAAATTTGGTCTTCGCGGGCTACAGCCACAGATTAGGTACTGAAGTAACATAGCGCTTGGTCTTTTTTAATCCCCAAATTGTTTTCATTACCCACTCAAAAGGAGCCACAGAAATTTTGAATAAACATTGTGTGCACAAAGGCGCTGCGCTGCATGCTACCAACTGTCTACCGCACCTTGTTAATCCGTAAATAGAAACCCATAGGACGGTCCCAACATCAAGCGTAGGTTTTTTTGGTATCCATTATTTTTTGCGACGGCAGCGGCAGACTGCCTCCTGTCGGTAGATAGTTCCCTTTCCTTTATGGAATACAATAGGGCACCAAGCTGCCACTAGAAATACCTTCGTAGCGAATATTGTGGTTATGAAATGTGCATTATGTGCAACGATCTCGATGCACGCAAACGATGCGATGTAATCTATGGAATCTGCGGTTGAGAAATTGTAGTGCTTTAGACATTTTTCTTCGCGTATTACAAGAAAAGGAAAGATGTAGGTACTTAAGTACCGGAAAAAACAGTCTGATGTATGGCGTTGCGTTTCACATAGCTAAGCAAAGTGCAAAGAAAGTTGTGAAACGCAAGGAGAAATTAGTTGTCATAGAGAAATAGAAACCTTGCTAGGTATAACAGAGATATTTTCCTGAGGAATTAGTTGCACCTTCAAAGAATAATAGAGAACTATAAAATTAACATGGTCTCTTCGCATCGGGTTCACAACTTGGATCGGACGCGGACGTTAGCGTAGCTCGTATTAAGACGGAGATATGCCAATGACCTTGAGTAGTTGCTTGCGTGTTCTGTACTGAGCTCACGCAACGCGTCGTATGTTCAGCCAGTAATAGGACTCGCCCATCAAGGAGCGCTGTCCCCAATTTGACGCATTATTATTTTTATTATACACAAAACAAAAGGTATTTTAATAAAACGCGTATATTAAAAGATCAATGATTAAATTATCTTTAAATTGGTGAAGTTTTCAGAAAAATACGCTTGGTAGATTTTGCGCCATTCCAGTTTTTTATCCGCGTTAGACATAAGTAACTTTACAAATTAATTTCACTATGTAATAGAAACATAATCTAAAATATTCACATATTAAATTATAAAAAAATGCTCTAATTTATCATATTTTTTTTCAAATTATTAACATTACTCGTTTTGACGTGATCTTCAGTATAAAATCATTAAAAGTCGGTTATCGTCGCCTTAAACCCCTGTATCAACATATCTTGGGAGCCCTTTTTACGCGACTCTGGCAAAACTCCAAAGCAGGGCATTGTTTTTTTTAACAAAATAAATAAAATACCGACCAAGTGCGTGTTGGACCACGCACAATGAAGGGTTCCGTAGTTAGGATGAATTTATCCCAGGAACAAACTTAACTTTGTAGTTGAAAAATTTGACTCCCATACTTGGATTATATTTTTTATGTGATAAAACTACATATTAACGATGTTCGGAATTTTGTCTTTATCTGTGCTGACAGAGACCTTGCTTCTTGCCAAATTTCATGATTCTAGGTCAACGGGAAGTATCTAGGTTTTAATTTATTTGCGAGTATCAAACTATGTCGCCTATATGGTATTTATATATTTTTTTATTGCGTTGACTTAGGAGCTTGATTATTGCGTTGACTTAGGAGCTTGATTATTTTAGAGCTGCAAGGGACCGTAGACCTACGTATTTGATATTAATTTCAATTGATATCTCCACGCGTTCCTGAGAAAAAGGGTCGTGACAGACAGACGGTCGGACAACAAAATGATCCTTTAAGGATTGCGTTTTTTTCTTTTTGAAATACGGAACTCTAAAAATAGCATACTGACTTGGAAGGTTAAGTTGTAAATATGATTTTACTAAGGGAATGCAACAGCGAGCTAGAAAAATCGAGCATTCAGTCTTGGAACCGGTTTCAAAGTGGAGCGAAAGAGTTTGAAAATTAGAGCATTCTGGACCGGAAACGGTTAAGTTTTCATTGTATTTTTACTAAGAGAATGCAAAGCATCCTGACTCCGATACTAGGTTAATCTGTTATTGTGATTGTAGTAAGAGAATGCAAGAGCGAGCGAAACCAGCTCGAAAATACGAGCATCCTGACTTGGATAGATTCGATTTTCTGTGTGATTGTGAAATAAATTTAATATAAGAGCTTGAGAATTAGACCGCGCCTGTAGATGAAGCCATTGTATGCTTTAAACAAATAACGTTAATTTTCTAATTTGTTAGGTTAACCGTTTGTTAGGTTAGGTTAGTCCTAACGCTGCTTCCCAATCTGGGGGGCCCGAGCGCCGCCTTTAGGCGGCTCTACGTGGGGATCGTGCGATCAATGGCCCTGTATGGGGCCCCGATCTGGGCGGCTGACCTGACGGCCGGGAGCATCGCAGTCCTGCGCAAGCCGCAGAGAGCGATGGCCATTAGATTCATCAGGGGATATCGCACGATCTCCTACGAGGTGGCTTGTGTACTGGCCGGATCCCCGCCATGGGACCTCGAGGCGAAAGTACTCGCGTCACTGTATCGTTGGCGTGAGGAAGAGAGGGCGCGAGTGGCTGCTGCAGCATGTGGAATTGCGTCGGTCACAGCTTCGCGCAGCCCTGGTGGCGGAATGGCGGGACAGGCTTTCACGCCCTACCGCCGGCCTCGTCACCATCGAGGCGGTCCGGTCGGTACTCGAACCTTGGCTCGGGAGGAGGCACGGCTCCCTGTCATTTCGGGTGACGCAGGTGCTCTCGGGGCATGGTTGCTTCGGGAAAATGGGTTCAGGGACGGCGGACTTGGGGACGTCCGCCGCCCCCTATCACATTGGACCCGAGGTGGCGGCGCGTAGTGTTCCACGCGCGCCCCTATTGCGGAAGGAATAACAGATCCCAAGATCCCCGGTGCAAGTGTGGGAGGGGAACACTGGGGTGGTTTTTAGTCAGTAAGAGTCTGACAGACCCCTCCGCCCGCCCCAGGGCGGAGGACATCCATGAGGATTTTCTACCCCGTGAACAAAAAAAAAAAAAAAATGGTTGCTTCGGGAAGTACCTGTGTCGCATAAACAGGGAGCCGGACGTCCGGTGTCATCACTGCATCGACTGCCTGGAGGACACGGCGCGGCATACGCTGGCAGAGTGTGCCGCTTGGGAGGAGCCTTGCCGTGCCCTCATCTCAGGAGTAGGCAGTTACCTGTCGCTGCCGGCCGTAGTCGTGTCGATGGTCGGCAGCGAGGAGTCCTGGGACGCGGTGGTATCCTTCTGCGAAACAGTTGTGTCGCCGAAGAAGGCTGCGGAAAGGGAGCGGGAGATCTCATCCGCTCACCCGGCCACTGCGCGTCACAAGCGCACTGAGCGTCGGAGGGCAGACAATGCCCTCTTCCAGCCCCCCTAAATGGATCCAGGGACGGCGGACTTGGGGACGTCCGCCGCCCCCTATCACACTGGACCCGAGGTGGCGGCGCGTAGTGTTCCACACGCGCCCTTTCAGACGTTGCGGGGGGGGGGGGGGGGGTCAAACACCTCAGAGTTGAGGTGGCCCGCTGAGGCGGGCCGGAGTCTGACAGACCCCTCCACCCACCCCAGGGCGGAGGCCATCCATGAGGATTTTGCACCCCGGAAACAAAAAAAAAAGGTTAGGTTATTATTCATTCCTGCCAGGAACACTCATTTCTGCCTACACTCATTCCTGCCAGGGTTGCGGGTTTGTCTGAAAGGGATATCGTGGCCCTGGTACACAGGCAACTGAAGGCACACGGATGGGTTTTAGTCAGTAAAAATATGACACGCCCTCCCGCTCCGCCCAGAGCAGGAGAAGTTATTTGATAATTTCCCACCCAAAAAAAAAAAAAGTATTCACTCATTAAGTCATTAGCATTACGGACCTCTTAATAATAATATGATTTTGGATGATTTTACGAATTTTTGTTTCCACACGTCGCGTCGGGGGGCCCGTATCATTGTGCTCTGGCGGTAGCTAGGCCACTACGTACTTACATCATCATTATCATCATTTGGATTAGTCATCGTAGGTCGTTTGGCGGAACCAGAACCACACTACGACTTTAACCTTACCACACTCGATTGAAGATGACGTAATTATTTATTTTCCCTTCACGGCCTACTCAACTAAGACCATCAACCAATTAACTGCACCTACCTACATCTCCTTCTGGACTACAATGCTAAATTTGCAAAATGTTGAGTTCGCGAAATGTTGAATACCAAAATGTTGAATTTGGAAAGTACAAAAATATAATTCTTACTAAATAGCCGAGTAACTGCGACCAACTTGGATGTGCTCGCTCGGCTCGCGCGCGGTTTGTCACAGTTCTAACCTAACCTAACCCATATGGTCAACATTTTGGGATTCAACATTTTGCAAATTCAGCATTTAGTATTCAACATTTTGCAAATTCAACATTGTGGTCCGGAAGTCTACATCTCACAATATTTGCCACGAGATTATGGCCCTCCACCTACATCTATAACTTCCTTATAAAAACATGTTAACAATTAAGTCTATGTGTTTTATTTTCAGATCCCTTGTACCCCTTGAGATTTTTCCCAGGGGCCATCATGGCGCCTCTGATCGGGAACTTCTTCCAAACTGCATTTCTTGCCGTAGTTATGATATCATGGCTCTCACAGTATCATGGACTTAGACAGGTACGTAAACAGTAGGTATCTAAGGCAATTTGATCTCAGATATAATTATATAGCTAATTTAGCCACAATTGCGGCTCTTTGTGGAGTAACTAGAGAGGCGCCATGGTGTCCTCACCTTCCGCCTGACGCAGGTCCTCACCGGACACGGTTCTAGATAAAACGGGTGGAAACGCCCGGGTGTCACCACTGTGTGGATCGCCCGGAGGACACGGTGGAGCATATGGTGGAGGTCTGCCCGGCTTGGGCGGAGCACCGCCGTGTCCTCACGGAGGCGATTGGCTGCCGCCAATCGCGTCCGGCCCTGATTCAGGCCATGGTTCGGAGCGAGTGCATGGGAGGCCGTCACCACCTTCTGCGAAGCAGTAATGCGAGAGAATTCTATTCTGTTCTACTGCTCGCGAAGAAGGAGGCGGAACGCGTGAGGGAGAGGCAAAATTCGCGCCCTCACGCCCCTAATCGCCGCGCGACGGTGAGCGACGGGTAGCTCGCCGTCCGATAAGGACCCAGGCCCGGGTCGTCAGCGCGTTGTGTTCCACGCGCGCCTCAAAGAGATGTCATCACCAACTGACGGAGTCCAATAGGGCCATTGCCTACCAGGCTAGCTGTTATCGTGGCCCTGGCACACAGGAATCTGAAGGAATACGGGTGGGTTTTAGTCAGGAAAAGTCTGACACGCCCTCCCGCTCCGCCCAGAGCGGGGGAGGTTATTTGATAATTCCCCACCCAAAAACAAAAAAGATATAATTAGCTGATGCCCGCGGCTTTGCCCCGTGGATTTTTCTAAAATAAAAGTTAGTTACTCCCTATAACATCAGCTATCTGCCAGTGAAAGTCCCGTCAAAGTCGGTCCAGCCGTTTCGGAGATTAGCCGGACAGACACAAACAAAAATTTTTTTTTTTTTTGTTTAGAAGTACCGTTTATAGTTTCATATTATGCATTTAGTAAAAAGCTGTTATTTTGACATTAGGTACAAACAGACACTTAACTTTTATTTATTTGTATAGATAAAATTGGTTGGTCATTTTATAGCATAATGGTAATATTAACCCGGAATTCAAATTCTTTCATGTAGGTCGTTGGCCAATTTGGGGACCTGTAACATATTGTATGCATGTTGATGGATATGTTAGCCTAGCAAATCTCACCTCCTGGACGATTTAAAGAGAGCGAAACGAGTTTTGGACGTTATTTTGGTTCATTCTTCGCGCCTACTACATAATGATTATTTTGTTTCATTTTCTTCTGTATTTGCAATCGGTCATCAGACCATAAGCGAATTCGTTCAAAGATTAAACTCTATTCCCTTTTTTCTTTACTCAATTTATTAATCAGTAAAAATTCACGTTGCGTTCTAATAATTATAATCCAGCAAGAAACATAAATACTTGTAACCTAGTTAATGAACAGGGTGTAAAGTTCACTCATCCTCCATAGAAAAAGGAGGATCCTCCGACCAGACGGGTGTTGAGTCTGGTGGGCAACTGCCCGACGGTTGACGTCTTTTTTTTTTTTTTGTATATGGCATCTCATAGTTGGCCTTGAGAGGCCGCGATTACTTAACTGAGCTTTCCTGTGTCTGCTTTAAGTTTGAGCTTAAAGCCTCCAGCCAGGGCGTAAATATATATTATAAACTAAACGACTGCGCACTAAGGGCACCCCTTGTGGGGTACGGACCTCTGCTTAGGGCGTCGTTGGGGATCACAGATTGGGGACAGGCTGGATCAAAGTTTAGATCATGATTATTATCAGGGGTTACTATTAATGCTACGGCGCACTCAGCCTCGGCGCGGGCGGCTGGCGATTCGACGTGCAGGGGACGGGGGGACAATTTAGTCGGGAACTTCGCGTGGTACCTCGGCGGCGAGGACGGAATGACAGCCTGTGTAATTTGTGCACTGTACTGGTGGCCCTGTTGCTTTCCTGGACGAGGGTAATGGGGTCATCTGGGTCTGAGAGAGTATGCCTTGGTCGGCGAGTCTGACTAATAGTGGAAGGCCTATAACTAGCGGCCTGCACAACCAGAGGGTTGACTATCCGCGGAATCGAAGAAACGCTTCGTAATGCGCTTCATGAACTGCTTGATGGACGGTTGATGTCGGGTCGTTGTATACATTTAAGCTAGTCGCGCGGTAAACTCTGCTTGCGCGATGCAGGATTTCTCTGACGTCAGGTGTTTGATGCGAAGTTTGCATGTGGCGTTTTCGATGCCGCCACAACCTCAACGCAATCATACCTACTATTACCTATGAACTATATTTATTTTTCGCCAACCCGCCTGCCAAGCGTGGCGATTATGGCTAACTACCCCTTTGGGGAAGGTTGGTTTTTCGGCTGAAATGATGATGATTACATTTATTTAGTAACTTTATTGTATTTCATAGTCATAATTTCTTTCAGAATGACAGAGGCCTTGTCTCCTTCTACTTGTTCAAGTTCGTTCTGGTGGCTCTGTGCGTGATACCCGCGTTCATGCTCGGCAACTGGCAAAAGTTCAGCAGCTACCTGGACCCCACATTCAACTACATGATGGATCCCGACTATCCAGTAAGTGTTCTATTATTTTAACGTCACGTCTCGTCGTGTATTGTTTTTTTTTTTAATCATAGAAATTCCAAACTAGAAACATCATTTCTGATGTAAAATCTTTTAATCTAACAAACACACACTACATGGACAACGGTGTTGCTATTGGAAATATATTGTATTTGATACATTGTCGAAAAGTACTTGATATTTTAAAATATCGATATATCGAACAAAAAATATCGATATATCTATACATCGATTTTTTTTTCTATTCCATAGTAGGTGTACAGACGCCAGCCCATACAAGCTACTACAATCTGTCAAATTTCTTTAATAGATTTTCAACTTTATCTCAACAATATAAGGTTCAAGGTTGATTGGGAAAATTTGACAGTTTTGGGTAACTTGACCTGCTGGGGTCTGTACATTCACATTTCCCGATGTAGTAGGCAAGCCTGGCACGAATGTTCACTGCTAGTGAGAATTGATGGAAAACTCAAAAACATCAGATTTCTAAAGCTTGCATAATAAGCTATAGATGCAGTCAATTTTGCCATTGATCGCTTTAGGAATTGTAATGACTCTTACCTAATTGCCTTTGTTTTAAATTTCAGCTCGTGAAACTATGGTTCTTCTGTGCAATCACGATTTACTTCTTATATCTAATAATATTGATAATAAAAGCGTATAGTGATTTGAGGAACATGCCATTTTTCGGTAAGTCTCGCAATAATATCTTACTGCGTAAGCCTATAGCTTCCAGGCGTATAATACGCCCAACGGGGCGAGCACGGCCTACTGTGACATGACTTGAGTCACACATTTTACCACAGTTTGAGCGATAAAACTGTTTTGTCATAAAATGCTAGTACAAATTGACATGACATAATTTATCATGTGTTGTCACAAACGTCTTGGCACGCCCGTGCTCGGCCCGCCGTAGTTTCCCTTTAAAATAAAGTAAGAACTTTATTACTTACTAACTTTTTCCCGCGGCTACGCCCGCGTAGATGTCGGAAATTATCCCACGGAAACGTACTACGTAAGCGTAACGCGCACGCCAGTAAAGCTCCCAGGCGGCATGTTTTTTTCCGACATCTTCAACAATCATCGTCATATTTCAATCAATTTACAAAAAACCTTGAATGAATTATACACCTAAACTTTCCTCATGTATCACTCCATCCATTGGTCAAAAGTGTATGAAAATCCGTTTGGTAGTTTTGAGATTATCGCGTTAAGAGAGACAGACGCGGCGGGAAGACTTTGTTTTATAATATGTAGGTAGTGATTTTGCTATAATTGTTCCCAATAGCCCACTACTTACCTAAACGAAAACTTATTTTTTGAATAATCATTTACCGGACTCCCCCGGAATAATACTGTAAGTAATATTTAAAAAAAAATATCCTCACAACATCCATTCATTCCTTGCAGACATCCGACTCCGCTGCTTATCGATAGTGGTGGGTACTGTGACGTCCATCATTACCGTGCTGGCCCTACAAGGATGGGGCCCGGCAGCTTTGCAGGACCACTGGGCTTGCCAGCCGAAGATACACTTCGACACTTCAGCACCTTTCATGGCCCTCTATGGACTTTTCAACTTTTATATATACATACTGGCCTATTTGTTCTCTCCTGGCGGCGGAAATATTCATGGTAAGAAATTCAAATAAAGCTTTGAATTTGAAACAGTGTCAACGTCGCAAAAACTTGTTTGGAGCTCGAAAATTAGGTTATAAGAATTTCTGAACTGGTAACACTAACCTCACTACCTTGGTTACCAGTTAAAACAGAAAGTATAGTTTTGATTCTGAAAACGTGTAGTTATTGTGTTTTTAAAGTTCCAAAACGTTTTAACTATACCTAGACAGTAATTACCTAAATGTCGGAGTCCACCTCTAAATATTAAAAATTAAATTAAAACTTAAAGCTGTAACAATATCGCCATGTTGTTTCAGAAACGGCCATAACCAAAGACAACCCTGCATTCTCTATGATCAACGATTCAGACGAGGAGGTTATCTATGGTTCGGATGAAGAGAGCAGACGTCCACTCAACTCCCACCATAGGATTACTACTGACGAAGATCTATGAATAATTAATTATAAATTTAAAATAATATTTTCCGTAAATGTAATTTTTTCTTGTTATAAAATTCTAAAACTAATTAAATGGAGTTGTTTTATTTAAATATCCTTCTAACTTTAATAATTATAATGTATCCTTCTAACTTCCATCTTTAGGCAATCAACATAGAATGAGTAAGGTTTTTGTTCTAATTTACGTCAGTAGGAGCTAATTTGGACCACAGGCAACACCCAATAAGGATGACTCACGCTACACCGAACCGGGCCCGAGCCGGGGCTCCTCGCTTGAAACGAAACTGAACGAACATCAATATTATATAATTAGCCAACTCGGTGACTGTACGTAGTTCGTACGTACGGGCTACGTGCTATTCCATTCCATACAAAAATATATGGGATATTAGTTGACCGTGCTACAGCCGAGACTCGGCTCGGACCCGGCACGGTGTAGCGTGAGTCATCCTTTACGCCCACTCTTAATAATACAGTGCTGCCGCTCGATGCTTACGAGTTATGAACTTATGAGCAATTTCTTGTGATATCTCGACGAGCAACCAGCTTGCCCAGTCGCGTGGTCAACATAATTTAAGCCTTCTAAATTGCCGCATAACTCAAAATAAAAGTACCTAAAGTAGCACTTACACAAAGGCTAGTCATTTTCATCTCAAGTAGGTACAGCCTACCTAATTAATTTATGGATCATTGGTCAATAAATTTGTCTTACAGAAAAGGGCACCATGACGAGTGAGACGCTTGTTACGAGTCCACCTTATAATAACTGAATCAGCATAATTGATTGTGATCAGTAGATGAAATCGACGACCAGAGTTTTTCTCAAAAAGGGCGCGAAAAGCCGAACTCAGTAGTTGCTTTATCAACATTATACTTCTTATTATCTATATCCTCTTCGCTTTATCTATATAATTATTTAGATAGTACCTAGGCATCTTCATTCAGAAAGTTATAAATTCAATGCTGTTTTAAATTCGTATCGGGCATGTAAGGCGCTCTGACGCAGCAAGAGATTACGTATGAAGTTGCCCTCTGATAAAATAGAAAAACTATTTTAATAATCCCTATGAATGGATAAAACATGTAGAATAGTAGGACAACAATAAAATAGGTAAGTATTGTTATTTATTTATTCACTCAACGTCAAATCACGTTGGATATTAGTCATGGAGGTAAGCCAGCGCCAGCCGTGTCAATGACCTGAGTTCCTGGTTGTTTGTAACGTACCCAGCGTAGTGTTACTGAGAATTAAGTTACTACCTAAGTAATCTCGGTAAGTAAGCAATATTTTGTAAAAGGTGATGAGCAGTTGGCATTAGGCTATTGTAACTTAGATAAATTGTAGTGTTTTTTTTTTTGTAAAAAGTTTTTTTTGCTCGTATTTTTGCTAGTTTAATTAAATTACCGTCGATCAGACGAGAATTAGCAGCACAAGATGAACCAGTACGAAAGAAAACTCGAATCTCGGACTATTTACAAAGTTCTCACTTACTGGAATTAGTTGTTTCAAGGATGGCAGCATTGGGTGGCATCCCTTCGGGGAAGTTTTGCACATCCGAAGATATGCGAAGACTTTTTAAGAATTCTGGTGTTAATTTACCGACCTCACCAGCTTCTATAACCCATACAAAAGCAAAGCAACAATCAAAAATCATATGACAACGCGGTTCAAAACATTGAAGGCCAGTAATGAACTATTTACGTTAACTTTGGATGAATTTACAGCAACTAACAATAAAATATACATGAGTGTTTAAGCACATACATTAATAAAGATTTAGAAAATAGTTACAAGAACCTTGGATTAGTCAGGCTAACAGGCTCCATGATGTAGATATACCTAAAAGATAAACTTAAAAAAATTGGCATTAAGCTACATGAAGATAATTATAATAGCTTTTACAACAGATGGCGCAAGTGTGATAACTAAAATGGGAAAAAGTCTTGAGGGTTATTGACGTATTGTTTAAATACCAATTTCAACGCACTTTTTCTGCTGTTCCGTCTATCTGAATCGTCTCACCGCTAAATACTGACATTGACTTTGAGACTGACAGCTAAGACGACAACGCTGATCAGACTCATCAAGGCGAAGACGATGCTTTGCATTATGTTGAAACACCACCACTCGAAACAGAAAGACCTGAGGTTATTTACAAAAACCTCATAGATAAAGTGAAAAAATTAGTCAAACTTTTTCGTAAGTGCCCTACAAATAATGATTTGTTACAAAAGTATGTTGTAAAAATGTATAAAAAGGAAATGACGTTAATACTAGATCGCAAGACAAGATGGAGGCGATGGAGCAGTATGGCTCACAGAGTACATTGTATAGTATGGCAGACATGATTGGGCGCTTTTTGAAACTAATGGATTGTGTATCAAAAGTTTTAATCGATCTAAAATTAAACTCCGATTTCTCATTCAATGAATTTGATTTGGAAACTCTTAGGCCCGTATTTAAGGAACTTTACTCAGTACTCAAGCATTACTTAAAACAAGATTCAAGCCATTGGATTGGTTGAATTTTGCCTTAAGTAATGCTTGAGTACTGAGTAGGTAATGTTCTATAAATACGGACCCTAAACAGTATTTTAACCTTTCTATGGCCAAACCGATAGTTCCAGTACTGTCGCCTTGGCCATAGAAAGGTTTGCAAATGCGATGCCAACTTACTGGAAGCTGATGTTGCTGATGAACTCGTCGTCATCATTGGAATCAGGTTCATCACTTTCTAACGATGATTCTCCAACTGGAGCTAGGTGTCGATTAGATACGACAACTTCTCTTCCACTGCTCAAACGCACACGAGAATGTTGAGGATTACTTTCCAGAGTCTCTACTTCAACCTGTGGATCATATTTGCTAGTTCGATTATGGTTTCGCATTAATACTTTTCCTGGGACGTTGTTGAGCCATGTAGGGATCGACTGACCAGTTGAGGATCTCCTGGTGTGAGAGAACTTTCGCTCATGGGGCGTACTGTTTGTAGTCGTGCAAAAAAGTGATCTTACAGCCTGAGTTAAAACTGACTCCCATTTGGTTATAGGTAGATCATGGTTTTTCAGAGCAAATTGTACTGTACGCCAAATGATTCCGTTGTATCCTTTCGTTTGTCCATTACCCTGAGGATTGTACGGTGTAGTGTAGCTCGTAGCAATGCCCTTCTGGTGTAGAAAGAAAGTCTTTAATCTCTTTTGAAAGAAAAGTAGTACCTCGATCTGCGTGTACGTAAGTTGGCATTCCAAATATAGAAAATAAAGCAGTCAGTTTATTAATTACTGTGTTTGTAATCAAGTCTGGGTAGGTATATGCAAATGGGAATCGAGAATATTCGTCCACAATCGTAAGCATATATCAATTGTTCCTAGTGCCATCTGAGGGAAATCTTTAAAATCAATCGATATTTTTTCGAATGGGGCCATCGCTTTTATTCGTTTTCCCATGTTTTGTTGAAAACGAGGCTTTACTTCTATACATACACGGTTAAATTTAGATCGTTTTAATACCATGGACTGGTTTACCTTACAAAATACTATTAATCAACGACTTACACAGCATTGTAGCTCTTAAAATAAAAAAAAATGGAATTAATAACGTAATATTTTTGCAAAATTCATGAAACCAGTAGTAGTGCCACGAGTTAGTTACCTACGCCGCGTCGTGCGCGCACCTAATACCTACCCGCCCGCTGTAGGTGTCAACTTGGTTATTGACTCGTTCAGCTGATGTGCATGTATAAATAAATTAAATGATTTCAAAATTTCCTTAATACTTTTACGGGCTTAGGGCCGTCCTACTCGTATTTGCTTTGTGCCTCTGCCTAGGTTTCAGGACATAATAACATTTAAAGTATTATGCGCCTAATAGATAAGGCGTATTTAAAAACGTGGAATCAAAATTATTTACAACGATTTGAAAAGAAAAATGTTCTAGGTAGTTACTAATTAGATACACGATTTAATAAAAATAGTTCTGTTACAAACGTAATGGAGAGTGTGGAAGGGTGTTCACGCGTGTTGTGGCGCAGCGTGGGAGAGGCCCATGTCCAGCAGTGGACTGCTATAGGCTGAGTTGATTGATTGATTGACAAACCTAACAATTAATCACCTCTGAATTATTTATCACTTAGAGCTACACTTCGCGATCGCGGGGTCGGTCGTTAGCCGTTGACCCGAACGCACGTGTCTTGAGTTCTCTCCGTCAAATTTACAAATATTTTTTTAAGTGCGTCTAATGCACATGTTGCAAGTTTTCGGCTCGTGTCGGGCCTCGAAATCGTGTTTATATTGTTGTGTTTGTGTCGCCAAATACAATTAGTTGGGAGCTTTAGGCGCGAGAACCAGTGCATACAAGGGGCTAATTGTGCCTGCCGCACCGACTACGTCCAAGCATTTGGTGAGGTCTCCCCATATCTTTTAGGGATCTGCTGAAGAGCAACGCTTGAATAATGAACCGTGTGTGTCAATTATCATAATATTAGGTGCAGTGCTATGGTGCTCCAAAATCGTTTGTCTTTTGCGAGTGCAAATTCAATTTTGGACATTTCGGTATTCAAGTGATGGAGAGTTTTTTTGCGCGCGGTACATTGGCGTTGCCAATCGAACATTGTTTCCTTGCTTTGTTGTCTTGGCGAACCCCAAGCGAATCGTTAAAGTGTGTTGTGTTGTTGACTTTGTTGTGGTAGTGTTGTTAGTGAGTGAGTCGTCATGGCTTGGCTCCCGCGTGCAGGCCAATCTGATGACATTTTAACTCATTAGGTTATTCTGTCCCTACTGGTTTAATTGGTTATAAGTGTTAAACAAATAGTGTATCTAAATTTAACCTATAATAGGTGTGTGTCAACTATAATAATATTACGTACAGTGAAGTGTTATAGTGGCCCAAAATCGTTTTTTGTGAACGCGCATAGCCGAGCTTCAAGTGTTCATTCTAACCCGACTGCAAAAAAAAAGGGTCGCGATGACAGAACAAAGGCGCCAGACATTACGTTAGGGCTCGGAGAATTCCAAGTATGATACGCAATTTTTCGTCCAGTAGGACAAAAAGTAATACCAAAAATCCAGAAACCTCGAATGAAGACAATGGCACCAGCATAGCAGTGACATAGAAAAGTATCGAGACAGCAGTTTAATCCTGCCAAAAGATTCATCATTCAAGAAGCTCGGCGAAGCTGGACTAGACGTAAGATAAAGAAAGCTGCTAGCGAAATTTACAAGAACTCTGAAACGGATAGTGAGACCTCAGACAAAGACTCTGGAATCAGCAACGTGTAATACAGCATAGCACTGACAAGTCAAGAACATAGAGGACCTGAGCCAACCGGGTGGCGAAGCTATTAAAAGATGCCCCCCTATATATATATAACCCGTCTCTCCACTATTCCAATGCTTACTCTAGAATGCATATCCGGTACGGCTCTAATAATCCATCCATATCCCAAGGGCACGTCTTCCCTACCATTATCGCGCCGCCCGGTCTACTCTTTGATATGCAATGGTCTCTGTGGTCCCATAAAACATGAGGCTCCAGGGGCTAGTGCGAATCCTTGGGTTCATTCGAGAGATCGAGTCTGGTTTAACCATGCTGGGGTCGGTGCATTTCATTCATTTCATAGAGCTACACTTCGCGATCGCGTAAAGTTGCACCATGGCAACAAACTCCAGTTTGGAGTACACGTAATTACGATACGTAATTACGTGTACGTAATTACGTATAGTTAATATATATAATATTATATTTTATATATTTTTTATAATTATATATTTTTTACTTTCGCGAGTCAAGGATCGTAAACAAAAATTCGTCGATGACGTCTGTAGAGAAACTGAATTGTTTAGATATGCTGCGGTGCCAGCGGTGCGGTGCTGCCCTTAGCGCGCGGGGTGCGGGGGTGCATTTCCAATCAAATGGGGTTTGGGGGCGGAGCTTGGCTAATTTTTGTAAATCCACGTGGACTGCGCCTACGCGTCCTTTGTGAAATGGTTCGTAAGTGTTGTTCAGTTTGAATGTTATCTACCTACACCTACACACACATTGTATGGTATGAAATGAGTTTCGAGCGGTATCTACAAATGGTTGCATTGGGTTTTCACTAATGCGAGAATTGATTCGAGTTTAAAAGAAAAAGTAGTTTAATTTTTCAATTTTATCTTTACAAATCAATAGTGTTTCATGCACCGGATCGACCCTCCATGGGATTAAAACGATCAAAATTTAACAGTGTATAGAACAATTTGCGGTAACACGTTTTATCTCTTCAGTGGAGTAGGCTAAATTCTTGCTGCGAACCCAATGAAGCATTCTTGTTACTCCAGGATGACACAAGGTTTTATGCAGTTCTTTGAGTGCATTTTCTGAATTGTGTCAGAGGCTACTATTGGCGCATTAGCTCTTGACAAAGCATCAGCTGCTATATTTTCCTTTCCGGGGCGATTAACTATGTCAAAATTGTATTCGGAAAGTTCTAATCGCCAACGTCGTATTTTGTCATTTTTAATTCTTGAAATTGCTGATTGAACATGAACGCGACCGATTTTAGGTTAGTTATCACTTCCTTATTCTTAGGTTATCACCGTCGCCGCGTTGTTAACAAAATTCAACATATTGATTCTATGACATAATTAATCCAGACAGTTTCTTCTTTACTTAAGGCGTTCAATATTGACCAAGGAGTTTATAATTTATTACCACATTCTCGTGGGCCTATTTATTGTGCCACGTAGTCAGTTAGATGAGCAGGCGGTCGTCGTACTCTTTGAGAACGACGCAGTCTCTGTCGTGATGTTCTGTGGCTGGACCATCTCATTCTGGGAATCTCGCTGGTCATCTGTGATACGATCATCGACTGCATCGATGAACTCGTCGTCATCGTTGGAATCAGCTTCATCACTTTCTAACGAAGATTCCACAGCAGGAGCTAGGTGTCGATTAGATACGACAAGTTCTCTTCCACTGAAAGTAAACGCTTTTAACGCTCTAAAGCAAGAGAGCCAGATCAGCAGTAAAGGCGAATGATGACAATATAAAATTTGTTGTTGAAACAGATGGTTCAGACTATGCTATCGCGGGAACTCTGTCACAAGAAGGCAGGCCCGTTGCGTTTAACTCAAGAAGCCTTCACAGTAGCGAGCGGAATCACCTAGCCATAGATAAGCCGCTGCTATTCGAATGTCTTCGGAAATGGAGACAATTTCTCATCGGACGACAGTTATTGATAACTGACCAAAAATCGGTCGCATTCATGTTCAATCAGCAATGTCAAGAACTAAAAATTACAAAATACAACGTTGGCGCTTAGAACTTTCCGAATACAATTTTGGCATTGTTTCTTGCCCTGGAAAGGAAAATATAGCAGGATTTCCATTTGCATATCCCTGCCCAGACTTGAGTACAAACACAATAATAATTAATAAACTGACTGATTTATTTTCTATATTTGTAATCCCAACTTACGTAGGTACACTCAGATCAAGGAACTACTTGTCTTTCAAAAGAGGTGAAAGACTTTGTTCACCAGAAGGGCATTGCTACGAGCTACACTACACCATACAATCCTCAGGGTAATGGACAAACGAAGAGATACAACGGAATCATTTGGCGTACAGTACAATTGGCTCTGAAAAACCATGATCTGCTTACAACTAAATGGGAGTGAGTTTTAACTCAGGCTCTAAATTCTGTATGATCACTTTTTTGCACGACTACAAACAGTAGGTACGCCTCATGAGCGGATGTTCTCTCACGCCAGGATATCTTCAACTAGTCAGTCGATGCCTACATGGCTAAACGTCCCAGGAAAAGTATTAATGCGAAACCATAATCGAATTCAACATATTGATTCCATGACATAATGAATCCAGACCCTTTATGATTCTAAGTCCAGACCACTCAGTTTCTTCTTTACTCAAAGGTGTTCAATATCGACCAAGGAGTTTATAATTTATTACCACAAAAAGGTATTTCTTTTATTATTTTTAATAAATAAGAACAATAAAGACTAATTTGAAAATAAAAACAAGCATTTGAATCCTCCAGTCCTAATTGAACATGCGTTCAATACCGGTATTGAACTAAAGTTCAGTACCTAATATTAATACCGTTAATGAAAAAAACTGGTATTTGAAAGCCCATGAATGTTCAAAACTAGTTTGAGCTCTCTACGCTACGCTCGCTCTTGCATCCTGCTTCTCAAACTTTTCTGCAGAAGAAATAGCGGCTGGTGTTAGCTATGACATAATCTAGAAAAAAATCAGTGAGGCTAAAAGCCGAAAAGTTCACCAATGTTATTTTAATTTGTGTTTGTTTATGTAATTTTTGGCATCATTTGATAATAAAACTCATATACTCATACATTAGTGTATAATTCAGCTCATTCAATTTAACGTTTTTCTTTCGACTTGGAAATGAAGGAAGCCTCGCAAAGCTGACGTCACCGACGACCACGTTGGATCTAGCGCCGCCACTGCCAAATTACACAAAGATGAATAGATGTTATTATGATCTAGGCCTGTATGCTATTCGCTTACTCGATTTAAGGCTTTTTTTTCTGGGTGGAAAATTATCAAATAACTTCTCCCGCTCTGGGCGGAGCGGGAGAGCGTGACAGACTTTTACTGACTAAAACCCACCCGTGTTCTTTCCGTTGCCTGTGTGCCAGGGCCACGATAATTATCGCTTTCGAACAAACTCGCAACCCTGGCAGGCATTGGCCCTATCGGACCCCGTCAAATGGTGCTGACATCTCTTTGAGGCGCGCGTGGAACACAACGCGCCGGCGACCCGGGCCTAGTCTTTATCGGACGGCGAGCTACCCATCGCTCATCGACCGCAAGCCCGCGCCTACGGTGGCCGGAAATCGGCCTGCGACTCCCGGCGCTTGGGGCGTCTCCTGTGGCGCCTAGGGGCGCGAGGTCGCAAACCTCGCCCCGCGTTCCCCGTTCCGCCACCTCCAACGCGAGCATTACAACTTCGCAGAAGGAGGTGACGGCCTCCCATGCACTCTTGCTCCGAACCATGGCCTGAACCAGGGCCGGACCGGGGTGAGGACACAGCGGTCCAAGCCGGGCAGAACTGCACCGTATGCTCCACTGTGTCCTTCGGGCGATCCACACAGTGGTAACACCCGGGCGTTTGCTCCCGCTTTATCCTGAACAGGAACCTCCCGAAACAACCGTGTCCGGTGAGGACCTGCGTCAGGCGGAGGACGCCGTGCCGCCTCTCTTGACACTCCTCAAAGAGGGGACTTATCGCCACAATTGTGGCGTGCCCACTCGATTTAGGGCTAGGTTTATCGTATCGGAAGATGCGATCGTCGATTGTTGAACAATACTTGCTGCACATAAAACCACTGTAGCCTGTAGACTTAGAATTATTCTAAACCTGTAGACTTGTACTCTGCCAGAATTAAGGCCGTACTAGTTGTGTTATATCTACCTACTAGTTTTATCATGCCAATCGGGTCAGTTACTTGATACTTCGAAACAAAACGACAGAATAAGAATAGCTAAATTTCAAGACATAAATGAACCAGACTCTTTCAACAAAGATTGGTCATGAGCTGCTTTGGTCGGGTAAGTAACATAATATAATATAATTACAATTTTTTTTTTTTTTTTAATCGTTGCCCCACACTAGGAATTTCTCCTGTATTGTGGGTGCGTTTACAAACATTTAAATTCACATACACAAACAGCCAGACCCGGAACAACTACTTGTAGGTCATACAAATATTTGTTCCGTGCGGGAATCGAACCCGCGACACGCAGCGCAGCAGTCAATCGCTTAACTAACTGCGCCAACCGTGCCGCGATCTCTAATATTTACAAGATATAACAACTGAATCTATAATTTTATTTGTTACAAATTTACAATGATCAGATAATATAATAAACGATTGATATACTTACCTAATTTTAAAATAACCAATTTTTCTTTTATAAGTTGTTCACCGATTTCTCCGTCAATCTTCCAGACCGATTATGAATTTTTTTTTTTGGTTGTAAGGTATGCTCCCGAGATGGTCCCATTGCCACCAAATCTGATGAGCATCCCATGGAAATCGAGGGAACCCCTCAAATTTTATAGGCACACCTATAGCGATTTGGGTATTTTTTGTAGTAACTCGTGTGAAAATGCTACTCAGTGTGATGCCGAACGTAAAGAATAGCACCATCCTATTTCATCCCGTGGGTGTCGTAAAAGGAGACTGACTAAGGGACTTACTAGAGAATAGGCAGCAGCGTTCTCTATTAATTCTAACACCATACTGCGATCGCCAACCCGCCTGCCAAGCATGGCGATTATGGCAACCCCCTCCCTACCTTCTTTTGGGGGAGGCCTATGTCCAGCAGTGGACGTCTTTCGGTTGAAATGATGATGATGATGATCCAGTAAATATGGCAGTTGAGCCTCTAATTCTGGTATGTATTTTGAAAACAAAAGCCTACTCTCGCTCATTTTAAATGGTATTTTTGTTTATTATGTTTTTTTAAATGGCTGTGCTACGCGCGTTTAAAGCAAAATTGTTTCAACCGTACCCAGTTTACTCTACTACGTTTTATAACTAAGGTCTAATAGTAACCGAGGCCTGTAAAAACC
This sequence comes from Tiliacea aurago, assembly GCA_948098905.1. Taxonomy (NCBI): domain Eukaryota; kingdom Metazoa; phylum Arthropoda; class Insecta; order Lepidoptera; family Noctuidae; genus Tiliacea; species Tiliacea aurago. Next base: position 25,457,942 of record OX402582.1, read on the forward strand.
CGTATCTACCTAAAAACATGAAAACCTTCTGAATTTTACATTACGGTTCGTTTATTTTTGTCTCACTGTAACGCTGATAGAAAGAACTTAACTAGGATAACAATGTGACACAGAACAAAAGCCTGACGCACATCATCCATCACCGAACAAGGTGCAAAACAAATTTCAATGTCCAAACCAGATTATTTCAGTTCGATGCTGACTTCCCAAGATCGATAGAGACAGTCTCAAATCGCTACAGACTGTCCCAGATCAACACAGACTATCGCAGAACGACACCAACTGTCCCACACAGATACAGCTTGCCCCAGATCGATAGATTATCTCAGATCGAAACAAGCTGTCCCAGATCGATACAGACTCTACCAGATCGAAACAAGCTCTCCCAGATCCATACAGACTATCCCAAATCGACACAAACTGTCCCAGATAGTAACAAACTGCCCTAGATTGATATAGATTGTTTCAGACCGAAACAAGCTGACCCAGGTCGATACAGACTGTCCCAGATCGAAATAAGCTGTCCCAAATCGATACAGACCGTTTTAGATCGAAACAAGCTGTCCCAGATCGATACAGACTCTCCCAAACCGATAGACCGTCCCATATCGAAACGCTCTGTCACAGATTAAGACAGCCTGTATCGATTTGAGACAGTCTGTATCAAAACTCTAAAATCTAGACAGACTGTCTCAAATTGGTTCAGACTGGACAAGATCGATAGAGTGCATGTCTCATATCTATACAGACTGGCCCAGATCGATACAGACCATGCGAGATCGATACAGACCATGCCAGATCGATACAGACTGTCCTAGATCGATACAGACTGTTCCAGATCGATACAGACTGTCTCAAATCTATACAGACTGTCTCATATCTATACAGAGTGTTTCAAATCGATATAGACAGTCTCAAATCGATACAGACAGTCTCAAATCGCTACAGACTGTCCCAGATCGATACAAAATATCCCAGATCGATAAAGACTGTCTCAAATCGATAAAGGGTGTCACACAACAAACCATGCTGTTCTAGGCCGAATCAGTCTACCACAAAGTAAATTTTTATACATCCTAACCCAGACTAATACAGGCTGGCTAAGACCGACACTGCGTGACCCAAGTGGATACAGAATTATCCAGGCACAAATGCTGACATAAAACCAAATCAATTACGTGTTCTGTAGTCACGTGCGCATAATTCAGCGACATTTGATTTTTTTAGCAGCACGTGCTCTATGTCATACTAAAAACTTCTAATCACCAAAAATGAAATAACAAGAGTAGAAATATTTACGTAGGTAATGGTCGAACGCACATTGATAAGTTATCTGCAGCATTAATATTGATGTCTAAACGGAACTCCCTCCATAATCTTGTTGAAACAAACGCTTACCATGCAGCCTGCTTACACGACTTTAACATCAATGACGTATTATAAATAGACGCGTCATACACGAACATTAGTGCACTCAAAAACAGCGTAAGCCATGATTGTAGCTACATGCTTGCATACAATCATACAGCGCGTGAAGAAAAGGAAAGACCTATACCGATAACTGTTGTTAGAAAGAGATGAACATACATATTTAGTTACGTCACTAGCTGCTGCATGTTCATTGGCGCGTACGTAATAATAATAATTATTATTGTAAATGTCAGGCGATTGCCTGGCATTTACTTTGCCATTATTGAGCGCAGGTAACGCATCATCATTGTTTAAAATACATTTTTTTATGACATTGCAACATAATCAACGTAGAAAACAAGGTTCAAGGTTTAGAAGTGACTGGAATTGGTTGAACTTGGGATACCACAAATTTATTAAAAAACAAGCCAAGTGCGTGTCGAACCACGCACAATGAAGAGTGCCGTAGTTGGGATGAATTTATCCCAAGAACAAACTTAACTTTGTAGTTGATAAAAAAATCTCACATACATCGATATACGTCACGGTCAATTCTCAAACTGCAAATTTAGGTTTGTAACAGCAAAAAAAGTGATATAACTACAAATTAGGACGATTTTCGGACTTTTTCCTTTACTGACTACATAAATTTAGGTCAACGGAGAGTACCTATAGGTTTTGATATATTTGACAGTATCAAAATATGTCGCGTATGTGGCCGTATTTTTCTTGATTTTTTTTGGGGTTCAAAGGTATACCTACGTATTTGATATTAATTTGAACTTGATACTTGCACGTGTTCCTGAGAAAAAGAGTCTTGACGGAAAGACAGACTGACAGACGGACAACGAAGTGATCTATGAGGGTTCCTTTTTATCCATCTGAGGTACGGAACCCTAAAAAAGTAATAAAATTGGCCTCTGCAGAGCCGTGCGCGTGCAACGATTATCTGCCCCTTTTGGTAATTGCGAATTTCTGACTGGGTGACTTCCAGATGAGTTAATGGAGTCATTAACGAGGTCTACATTCCGAAGTGGATTTTTTAAGTCCATAGTCCAAACTGGCCCCAGCCGGTTATCTGTTGAAACTACTTAAAATATTTCCATCACTGGAGAACAAAAACAAATTATTCCTAGCAAAAATCCACATCTGCCAAGAAGTAGTCATCACGTAAAATTAACAAATGGATTTACGAGTGTTACGAGCCTTGTTCTAAATAAAAAGTAGAAGAAAAAAAGGAAATGTGATTGTAGCACAATGGATCAGATTGTAACGTCTTTTCAACATCCGTCACTCCCTTCTCATGGTATAGTTTCGCAAATGCAGGTATTAAAACATCAATGAACGTCACTGTCGAACAGGGGTCAACCTACAAGGAGCCGAGAAAGGCATTCCAAGCTGTCTGAATACGTCATTAACTGATGTGCACCCTGAGACTAATGAGAAAAAGATCCGCCATAACTCTCCGTGCATTCTGCGCTGCTAGGTCATCTTTTTATTCGACACAGCATTCTCGCAAGAACATTTTAAAGACCATCCTATGAAATTACTTTGTCCTACATTACAATAAGATCCGAATCTTCGTATAACGCATTTCGTTGTAGACCTTCTAACTACATCCTTGTGTATATATAAACTTCTCGCATGACAATTTGACCAGAGTAAAATGTAATACGAGCAGCTACAGCTAAATATAATGCCATACGATGAGGAAATCGTCAACAGTGATAATATTCACATTAACGCGTCATTATAGGTAAACTTTATAACTAGGCCTGTCAGTCTATCATTACGTATTTAAAGAAAATTAACCACACAAAATCTAAATATCACTTTAAATTGGCGCCGTATTGGATGTTCTTTTAATGTAATATAAAATGGCTGATCTATTTGCAAAATGCGCAAACGCACTCGCACCAACACATGAACGAAAGTTTAGTTTTACTTGTCGTTGTCTTTATCATAAAGTTTAAACTAAAATAATATTTATATTCCATTACACAACCACTGTGTCCGCCATTTTGATTACAAGGGTGCCATCCCTAACACATGTCTATCCGCCATTTTGTGGTATTTGTTTTCGACATAATGGCGAACAGCAACGCTGTTCAAACATGGGCATGAAATGAAACCTTGATTCTTGACATTAAAATTTTAATCTCGAAGGAATAATAAATAATAATTAGCAATGTCCCTAATGATAATATTATTACAATTGGAAATTTAATCTATGGATATAGTCTGTAAATTGTTCAGAGAATGGGTGTGCGCAATGAGAATGACGGGATGTGGTTGCAGCACAGCAGCGGGTAGAGGGCGCTGGCGCGCGCCGCACGGCTCCGCGGGCAGCGCCTGCGGCGTGGCCGCCGTGCGCCGCAGCACTGCGCCGCCGCGCATCACGCACGTCACTCCCGCGCGAGGGTCACAGTTCTCATTTACACTAGAAGTCTCATCATCTGAACACAAGTCAATCACTTCACAATCATTGTCCAAACGCTTCAATGGGTCCAACATCATCTCCGAATCAGCTGGCTGATCGCAGTCCAGTCCATCTACAAAAACAATGTCCTTATCTTCCATCTGTGGTTTATTCTCTCTTTCTTTCCTCAAGTTCTCGAGGTATTCCTCTATACCTTCTTCGGACATCCTATCTATATGCACTGTGACCGGTTTACATTTGAGTAGAAGCAACTGAGCTTTAATATCGAGTATTCTTTTATTTCTCTGACTAGGAAACACATAGTTTCTGTTCCAGTAGCTCAAGGGCCGTCTGTACCTCACAGGGAACTGCTGGTTTTTTTTTACTTTAACATTATAATTTTTACTAACAGGAGTTGTGGTGCAGCAATACCTTTCAACCCTCTCCCTAGAGAAACTTAAGTCCCTCTGGGCATTTGTTTTAGCATTCCGTCTGTAAGCCAAGGAAGAAAATGGATATAGTATGCCCCGGTCAACGCTGGCAGCATTTCTAAGGTGCTTTGCGGTGATTTTCTGAGGCTTACTGTCAGTATCAGTACAAGAATTCACAGAATCCTCAAATTTTTGACCCGATGGGTGAAGCTTTAAAGCAGAAAGAAACTCTGGTAACCCACCACTACAACTACTTGTTGGGGTGGTTTCATTATTACATAGCCTCTCATGCACTCTCAGTATGTCCGGATTATCAAAGTGGCTGTCACAGTTATCACACAGGTATATATCATTAGATTTAACTAGTGTGTCTTCAATGCTCTTGGGAGTTATTTTGTCATAATGTAGATTCTCATTTCTGAAAGTTACTAGGAGTCTCCCATTGGGCCGGTAGTAAAGAGAAGTGGTGTGGTCTCTGTTATCAACATACCTGAGCCTGTTGCGCGGGTACCTCGCGAGCTGCGCAGAGAACACCAACAGGAATGCGCTCTTGTGGTACTCGTAACATTTCCTCACTAAAAGTTTCAATTTTATGGCCCACTCCTTGGGCACCTCGCTAGGTCTCACAAAGGGATGCGAAAACGCGACATCTTTAGGCCACCACGGCGGTTGGCGAATATCTTTCGCAGTATCATGTCCCCAGGAACATGTCACCATGAATGTTATGAACTTCTCCAGTTCAGCAGCCGTGATCAGCGACAGTGCTGTCGGGTTGCCGTTAGCAAAAAGAAGCGGCAAGTTGGCGATCATGGTTCCCGCTGACGCTTATGGTCATCGAAACCTGAGGGAGGCCAGCGCTTGCGATGTCAGTCCGCGCAGGTTCACAATAACGGTTAATGCGTTACAGTCCATTTTAGCGGTGGCAATCGGGAACATTAATCACTCATAGAGATCGCCACAATTGTAGAAATACTTTAAGCACTATTACTAAACACTAATTGCAATTAAATTCACGAAATTGTTCAGAGCGAGACCACTAACTAAAAAGAGAAAGATCCATAGATCCACCACAGACTTCATAGATCTTTGTTACGCCGATTTTGCTGCACACTGTACGAGCTGAGCGTCGACCGAGACTATTCGAGAGGCAACTTGTACCGCGAACAAAACGTTATCGAGTATTATAAAAAAAAAATAGCGCGTAATAAAAAGACGGCACGCACCATACACGATTCGTTCTTTCTTTCAATAATTCCATTATGTATTTTTCAATTCATTCCAATTGGTGATTATTTTGATCTTATGGAAAACTAACCAATCACAATGCAGAAAGAAGCGAGTATGATTTTTATTCTGTTCTTTATGTCATGTATATTGTACAATGTAAGAATTATGATGTTTTCATTCTATTATTTATAACAAATCGATCCTTTGATTGATTAAAATACACAAGCTAACTCTAATAATATGTTTAAATAAAAAAATAAAAATCTTTTATTTCAGACCCATAGATCCGATAGATTATAGTATTACAATAATAAAAAAGGGGGAAGTGCTAATTGGGCAAAATTTGTCCGCATCGCTGTCAATGGGAAAAGTGCCCAAAAGGCTGGTTTTTCTACTTTTCCCATTGACAGCGATGCGGACGAATTTTTTGATGCTCAATGAACAGGAACACTTCCCCCTTTTTTATTTTTATAATACTCATGTATGTACTTATTTGCAATAACTGTATTTCTATGTCTTTTTAGATTGACTTGTCAGTGCAGTCGTTACGTAAATTTTAATCTCTCAAAAGAGTACATATCTATTAGTAGTTTTAATCATAATATTCCATGTGATGAATTAATTTGTAAAATTTAAAAAATGTTGTATGATTTTATAATAATTATATAATCATACAATTTTTTTAAACAATTATTGTTTTTACGATGTTAAAAGTTATAATCTGTCAGGATGACGTAGTGTGTGTGGCTAAAGTAGAATTTCAATTACAACTTTTAAAAAAAAATTATGTTCAGAGTTCTTTATGCTGTATGTTGTACTTCAGAATTTCAGATCATACACATGTTTATGTGCCGTCTAAGGGACGTGCGGGGTCGTGGCCTTTTTGTTTACGTTTAGTTATTATAAGCTCCGGTGTCGCACCGTCATGGTAATGGAACAGACATGTTATGTTAGTGACATCATAAACAAATGTGCTCTGTGAGTAACATCATTGAGTTACTCTCTTCTGCAAACAACGCTGCTAATATTCTTTATGTAGCAGCCAGCCATTACCCAAATCAAACTATCGACAATCGATCTCTTCTAGCCAGCCCTTTCCGCCCTCTAGCGTCAATGTCAAAAAATATTATGTCACCCGTGGAAATTTGATCTGTCAGCTGTCAATGTTGTCAATTTCGTGTAAATTCGTGTGTAATCTCCTCTGTTGATAACACATCACATTGATAAACCAAGAAAACACAATAAAATCAAAAATAAAATAGTAAATAATACTCCCATGATAATCTTTGTTTGATAGTATTAAAAATGCATTCCCGAAATTAGTATAAACGAAAATGGTCAGTATCGACAAGAGTTTGCCTTTCAAATTTGATTAAAAGAATATTCTAAGTCATAAATAATAATTGTTTCACAGGAACACAATAGTGCTGATAGTTCTCCTAATTCTCCATCAAAGAAGTTTCCGGAAGTGACTGACTATCAGTAAGTATCACAATGCCTGCCAAAACCAGATTTCTTTGTTCAAGGTTCTTGCTGTACCTACGACTGTTTGAAAGTCCACCGTTATTATATATGATACCTCATTTTATTATTTTATTTAACGTATACAAATAAATGTCCACTGTCTTCTAAGATACCAATGTGGAAAACTCACTTAAGTAGGTACTTAAATTATCCCTATTTGTAAACCCTAATTTCTACCAGGTTAGACCTCCCTGCATGGAGTGTGGACAGCCTGAAGGCTATAGCCATCCAGCAGAGGTTGCCTCGCCCCCGCAGCCTGGCGTGGGCCATCCTGCTAAATGCTCTGCCTCCACCAAACATGGATATTGTATCCAGGTACCAATGGAGAATTTGTGTTCTCTTATAAACTTATATTTAATTATGATTAAAGCATGTTTTTTTAAGTATTAATGATAGATTATTTAAACCACATAAATTATTAAATTAAAACAAATAATATGCCTATACTTGCTAAAGTTGTTTGAAGTATCAATAATAGACTATTTAACTTAGACACCTACTTCCTGTTTCCGTGTCAATAAAGACACTATCTACCACATGTTAAATTACCTATAATTTTTTTATTAAATTAACCCAAACTTTTTTGGTTGTTTGCAAATAAATTCTGATCCTCGAACAGGTCATAAAACTCAGAATTCATATAGATAGTTTAACATCTACAGCTGAAGTAAACAATTCCCTTTTCTTCAAAAACTGTTTTTTCTGCAAAGAACATGTACAAATGGCAACACTCTTAATTATACACAATTTTATCTGACATAATGCAGGAAAGAGACTCACATTTGATGTTGACAATTATGAACCCTAACTGGCTGGCTGAGTAACATAACTTAATTTCGATAATTATCAAATAGTTCATAGTTGGTTCTCGTTTTACCATAATGCAATGACATTATACATCTTATTTTCTTACAATGATACCTATTAATAATTTGTTACTGTTCAACATTTTAGGAATTCTACATTACGGGTCTAAAGGATTGTATCAACTATCCATAACCATATTTAAATGAAACATTGTTAGTAATTATTATTTTATTTACATTTTACATTATGTGCAATTATTATGACTATAAATGTGGGCGTCCAAGCAAAAAGGGTCCATTTCTCGGCATTTAGTTTCCGAGATAGACTTACGCAGTTTTGTAAAGTTGAGTGAATAAATTGCATTTCGAGATTTTAATTAATGTTCAATTATCTACAAGTTCATATAGGTATTAAATGACTGTATATGATGTTTCTAAGTACCAGAAATTTTAAGAGAAAAGTTTAGTAAAAAGGTACCAGTGGTCAAATTTGAAAATGCTTTTTCTCAAATCAAGCTTTTTCAGAGTTTCAACATCAAATGTCTAATAAATAAAAAGTGCCAGTTTTTGAAAAAAAAAAATCCTTATTATTAATGAATGAGATACCGAATCTAGCCTCAATACCCCACTACTGCATAGCAATTCACAACCATTCAAAAAGTTGTTGTATCGAAAATGACACATTTTCAATAACTGATTTACCTTGTCCCCGACAGCTAAGCTGTCGGAAGAATGGCGGTCGTCTATTTGATTTAAACTGACAAAACTTAAGTGTTTTGGATTTGTGAACAGCCTTTAGAGGACTCCTTTGATAACATTGATTTATGCCCGATTCGGATTTTTTTCACTTTGTAGTGTTTTTTTTTGGAAGCCGGTTGGTATTTTTTGTAAGTATATGTCGTAGGATGATTTGATAATTAGAATTTTCGCGAAAACCCTAGATATTGCGAAAACACGGATAATTAGACAATGGTGTAAACATTTCGCAATCTTACTGGAAACGATAGGGTTTTTGCAAAAACACGAGTCGCCCTAGTAATATTGCGAAACGAAACGTTAGCTTTGAAATAAGAACGCTGATGGACCGGTTGGAGCGTCCAAAACGAGCTGTATAAGTTTCTTCACTTCAAGGAAGTTCCTGAAATCCGAAAGTCGGGGTGCCTTATTACGTCCAGTAATATGCACACAGTTATACAGCGTCAAATTAAATTAGCTAGCGAAACTCCGCAGACGTGATGGGTATCGATATCTAAATCAGGGATCGTACAACCCCGGTTAAGGGTTGAGCCTTTCGAAGGGGTAACCCATACAATGGGTTACCTTTATCATGATGTAACCCATTCAAAGGGTTTTATACTAGAAACCCATTGAAAGGGTTACATGATAACCCATTGAAGGGGTTTTATACTTGAAACCCAGTAACAAGAAAAAAATCATAATATTATGTTAATTCGATATCCGCCCAGCACGCGTAGCATGATCAATTCTATCTCTATTCTACCCAGGGACCATTTTGGTTACCATTTTAGAAAAACCCTATCGAAAACCCTTTCAATGGAAAGGGTTTTCGATAGGGTTTTTCTAAGCAGTTAATCAAAAACCCATACGGTGTGGGTAATTTTGAATGGCTTAAATTAAGCCGTTCAAAAGGGTTACCCACATCGTATTGGTTTTTATCGAAAACCCTTTCAATGGGTTACCAAAATTTAATTTAAGCCGTTCATAAAGGTTACCCATATCGTACGGGTTTTTGTTTAACCGCTTCGAAAAACCTTATCGAAAACCCTTTCAATGGGTAACCAAAATGGTCCCTGATCTAAATACGGCAACATAAAATAAAAAAGATCCCATACCTACGTCACCCATCACGTCTGCGAAGTATACACAAAAAAAACCCAGATTTTTCAAGTGCCAACACTAACTGCGGTTGAAAAGCCAAAAAAATAACTATATACTACATTAGTTTTTGTTTATACTAAACCCGAAAAGGGGTCATTGTACTCATCATTTTGAAAAGTGTTTTGTATGGGACCAACCTTGAAATCGCGAAATAAAAATCAGCTGTCCCATACATTTTGTCGATTTAAGTGAATACAAATATAGGGAACAGCAGATTTATTTTTTCGGGATTTCAAGGTTGGTGCCATACAAAAAATTGTTAAAAATGATGAGTACAATGACCCCTTTTCGGGTTTAGTATAAACAAAAACTAATGTTGTACATAACGATAATTTAATTTGACCCTGTATATGCGCGCGTAAGTCCGCTATATTGGCAAGTGCGAAGACGCACTGTTGTCCCAAACTGGTGAGAGCACTCTGGGTCAACAGTGCGTCTTCACTTCTTCAGTCTGCGGAACATTTTAACTTACTACGATCGATGATGAGAAAGTACGCTCGCGAAATTCCCGCTTTTATATGTCCCTATCTTAACATCTATACCTATCTATGTCTTTATCTTTCTTTTTTCAGTCTAAAATCTCATAGGAATTTCTACAATGATTTGAGTGACAAGCTTTCAACGGACCCGAGGGCGGTCATCGGGGACGATCCACTCTCACAGGATGATGAGGTAGGTAACAACTTGCGTTACCATTCCGAAAAGACTTACTTGATCATGTAGCTAAGTTGCGCGTTGTGTTAAGATAATATAAAAAATGTATTCAAGTATAAAGTAAAGTAAAATTATGATTTAGATTAAGTAATTACAATCGGGAAAAGTTTAATTCTAACTGAAATGTAGACCTGCCTGAACTAGGTTTATGAAAAACCTGTGTTTCAGGCCATCAATTTACAGCAAACATTTAAAATGAAGACAACAATAGGTTTATTACTAAGCTAAATTAAAAAGAAAACAATTTTCAATGACTTAAAGAGTAACTCTTTGGGTAAAATGAACCTTATGCGGTACACTAAAGTACCAATTCAATTAAGTCTCTTCAGAATTTCGTCAGTTGAATAGGTTGGGTAGCCCGCATATACTTCGCCATAACGATTACCACAAGAATTTGCAGGCAGGTCGATGATCAGTGTTATATTTTCCACTGAATTAGATACCGTTAGGTTATAACCTCTTTTACACAGTTCAATAACTTACACAGTATGTTTCACTCGTCAAGGTGAAATAATATTTGTTTTAATTTATCAGATGTCTGTGATATTCATTGTTTAAGTCAAGTTATAACAGCAAATATGTACCTATGTACCTGGCTGTAAATAAGGCACATTGAGTTTTCGAAAAAAATTGCCTTTGTAGTCTGCTTTACGCCTGGGGGGAGTCTTTTGCTCAGCAGTGGACGTCTTTCGGATGAATGCCGACTGTAGTTCTTATGTGTTTTGTTTCAGAGCGTCTGGAAGCAACATTTCTGTGATAATGAACTTAAAACGCTAATACTACAAGATGTAGTCAGGACATTCCCTGAGGAGCTGTACTTTAGAGATAAAGATGTGCAGGACTTGATGGTAAGCGAATATTTTTAATTTATAGCTCATCAAAAGGCCTGAGCCAATAGATAAAATAATGGATCATCGGTTACTTCTATGTCAAATGGCGTTGTGGTGGAGCAGCCTGGGCTGCACCTCTCCCTTATAGAAGGTGGTTCCTCCTCAGCGTTTTTACCACCGCTGTCGTGTTTAACAGTTCAGTAACTAGTGCGTTTGGATGCAAGGTTAAGCGTGTCTTGTGTTGTCTTTTATACCGCTCGATTTCAGAGTTTACTGATGGCAAGATAGTCGTGGATTTCTTCGTTCGTAACAAACCAAGGTGCATTTGCTATTGATCTTAGGATACCATTTTGGACTTGTTGCAGGCAGAGTATGTTGATTTTGCTAGCAACGCACCACAAATGGATCCTGTAGGTCCATATTGGGTTAAGGATCGAGTTGTAGATGAGGAGTTTGTTGTCTACAGAGTGCACAGTGTTTCTTCCCATGAGCCAATAAAGGTTACGGAACTTGTGGTTTATCTCGTCCCTTTTATTTTTAATGTGATGTTTCCATGTTCGGCACCTATCTAAGTGGAAGCCAAGATACTTTACACAATCTGTGTGTGGTCGGGTGTCAGGAGCAAATCTAACAGGTGGAGTGTTTTCGTGCCTGAGCGTGAAGGTGATATGGTTAGATTTGTATGCACTGGCATTTATGAGTTTTCTCTAGCTGTTTCTGGAGTCTATGGCCAGCAATAGACTCCAGAAACAGGTAGACAGACCCAGAAAGGACCAGGCCTTACTGGGTTGTCATCAACTGATAAATAGGCTCTGTCTGGCTGTGTCTGTTGGCTCTGTGTATATGTTGATATTGTCATAGCATCCAATGTGGGTAGATCTGATTTAAATATGTTGTACAACACTGGGCCTAGAACAGATCCCTGTAGCACACCAGCTTTCACTTCAAACAATCGTGATCTTGATCGTTTCTCCCTATTTCACTTGGAAGCAGCGATCGGATAAATAAGATTGCATGAGCAGGAACATTGAGTGCGGAAGTTTTCCTCCACTTTAGCCAGCAGTCCTTTATGCCAAACACGGTCAAAAGCTTGTTGTACATCAAGAAATGTCGCTGAGACATACTTTTTACATTCAAAAGCCTGTTTTCTGTTTGGAAAACGCGGTGAACCTGTTCTATTGTTGAGTGAGATTTCCGAAAACCAAACTGGTGAGACGGAACAACATCATGGGCATGGTTATAGTCGGTTAAAGAATAATATCCTCTAACACAGTTTGAAGAGTACAGGCGTTAAGCTTATCGGCCGATAAGACGAGGCTTCATGTTCAGGTTTATCTGATTTGTGGATCATGACAACTTCAGAGATTTTCTACAGGTCAGAAAAGTGAGATGTTCGAAAGTAAGTTAGAAAACGGAGTTCAGCGGTCTTCGAAGGTAAATATCTCAACACGTGCGTACAAACTTACATTTGTAGTTGGAATATATGTGAGAACATGGTTATTACAACTACAATGATTTGATTGTTCTTAGGACAAATTAATCCCCACAAAGGAACCCTTCATTGTGCGTGGTCCGACATGCATTGGTTGGTTTAAAAAAAAGCATTACCCTTTAAACAAACAAACATTGCCTTTGAATTGACTTTATATTTATACTAGATTCTGCCCGCGACTTCGTTCGCGTCGAAGTCGTAAGAAACCACAATATACAAATAACAACCACATTTTTATAAAAAACTGCTTTATTGGTTGACCTTGACCCGTTGACCTTGTACCAAAAAATCTGCTGTTCCCTACAGTTATGTTCGCATGACTCGTCAAAATGTAGGGAACAGCTGATTTTTTTCGCGATTTCAGGTTTGTTCCCATATTAAAAGTAGTTCATAATACAATGACCCCTTAAGAGATTTGGAGTATGAACAGATACACCTTATAGATGGCAAAGCCTTAATACTTTGTTAGAAAACATTCATGCTTTTTATCGCCTTTCAAATCCACTCTTTTTGTTATTTGTTGTAGGTCCGCATCCTGTTCTTCTGGGCGCGTTCCCACTCAAACGTGGGCTATAGACAAGGCATGCACGAGATCCTGGCGCCCGTGTTGTTCGAGTTATACCTAGACAGAAAGTTCGCGCCTGACGATTTAGAGTAAGTGTTTTTCCTAATATTTAATGTAAATCAGATAAAATGTTGCAGCGTTTGTTGTCTTAGAATTGAAAGAGGTGACAAAAATCGATTTATTACTTATAAATAACAGTTTTTGTTTCAGGGAGAAGTTAAAGTTTATACTAAAAGAAGACTGTTTAGAGCACGATAGCTAGTAAGTATTTATAGTAGGATTTTAGATTTTTTTCCATGTGTAAAAGAGTGGTTTTACACATAGTCCATCACTAATATTTTTACACGTAGTCCATCACTAATATTTTTACACGTAGTCCATCACTAATATTTTTACACGTAGTCCATCACGGCACGGTTGGCGCAGTTAGTTAAGCGATTGACTGCTGCGCTGCGTGTCGCGGGTTCGATTCCCGCATGGAACAAATATTTGTATGACCTACAAGTAGTTGTTTCGGGTCTGGCTGTTTGTGTATGCGAATTTAAATGTCTGTAAACGCACCCACAATACAGGAGAAATTCCTAGTGTGGGGCAACGTATTAAAAAAAAAAAATATATATATTTTTACAGGTAGTCCATCCCTAATATTTTTACACGTAGCCCATTCGCTGATCTCCTGGGTCAAAACGACAATCTTTGTCAGTAGAGATCGTTTACTTTAAAACTGCACGCCCTTCCACTGCTTGTTGCATACACTTTTCAAATGTTTGCATACAGATATTTTGGAGGGGCGTGTAGTTATTATGCAAACTATCTCTACCCAGGGACCATTTTGGTTACCCATTGAAAGGATTTTCGGTAGGGTTTTTCTAAGCGGTTAAACAAAAACCCATACGATATGGGTCACCCTTATGAGCGACATTAATTAAAATTTTATTAAATTTAATTAAATTTTGGTAACCCATTGAAAGGGTTTTCGATAAAAACCTATATGGTGTGAGTAACCCTTTTGAACGGCTTGGTTTAAGCCATTCAAAATTACCCACACCGTATCGGTTTTTGATTAACTGCTTAACGGAAAGGGTTTTCGATAGGGTTTTTCTAAAATGGTAACCAAAATGGTCCCTGGGTAGAATAGAGATAGGATTGGTTATGCTACGCGTCCCTGGGCGGATATCGAAATAACATAATATTATGATTTTTTCATGTTACTGGGTTTCAAGTAGGTATAGAACCCATTAAATGGGTTATCATGTAACCCTTTCACTGGGGTTCAAGTATAAAACCCATTCAATGGGTTATCATGTAACCCTTTCAATGGGTTACATCATGATAAAGGTAACCAATTGAATGTGTTACCCCTTCGAAAGGCTTAACTCTTAACCGGGGTTGTAGGGTCCGGTAGCTTTAGCGGTTAATACGTATTAACGTTGTTTTCAGCATGCTTTTCAGTGCAATAATGACTGGTTTAGAAAGGTTCTACACAACGGGCGATATTGTTCCCACCTCATGTGGTAGACTACCCACCTCTAAAATATCTCATGTGAGTATTCAACAGGAAAAATAATATTAATTATGAATGTACAATTTTGAAACATTGAATATGGCATGAGGAAAATAATATACAATAGTTCTGTATTTCTGAGAAAAGTTTATCTACAGGGTCAAATTAAATTAGCTAGCGAAACTCCGCAGACGTGATGGGTATCGATATCTAAACACGACAAAATAAAAATAAAAAAAATTGCAGATATTTTTTTGGGGTCAACGATTCATTATTTTTCTTTTTTTGTTTTTGTTTTGTTTAACCTTGTTTAGATATTGACACCCATCACGTCTGTAAAGTTTGCACAAAATATATTTTTAAATAGATATTTCCACTTCACTGCGGTTGATGACCCAAAGAAAAATCATCAAATGAATAATTTTAACATTTTTTCGTGTTTAGATATCGATACCCATCACGGCTCCGGAGTTTCGCTAGCTAATTTAATTTGACCCTGCATACAAATAAATAAAAATGAAGTGTCTGTTTGTAATATCAAAATAACGGGTCCATATTGGCTCACCTAAAGTTCTTTACCCGAAATTGTTCTTCCTAATGATTTGTAATCCGAATGATCACTCTTCCTAAAATTTTTCATGCTAAAGTTTTCATTCATACTATTTGTAGTGCTACCGGCGATGTTCATAACACTCATGTTTCCGAAAATTGTAATTAATAATATCATTAATGTAAATATATTTAAACTCCTACCCGCTTATTCCAAAACAAGGTTTATCTTCAGACACAGGTTTAAAACATGGAGCCATTATTTAATTTCGAACTTTATTCCGACTATGGTATAATTCCTAAACACAAAACTGACAACTTACTACCGAACTACGTTTTCAGTTTTGTAAATAGAACGGTATTTCAATCACTGTTACGTTCTTATTACAAAAACTGGCTCCATGGTTTAAGCTATGTCAAAATATAAATCTTGTTTTGTAATAAGGCGGCTACTGTTTTTTATCATAACGCTTTTATTCCTAAAACTCTCGTATAACTATACCTGAGATAATTATGTCTAATAAATCAACTGTTTAGAATGACTAAAGGTCGTTTCACTGATTTTTGTCTTAAATGAATGAAATTCAGGTCAGAGTGTCGTCTTTGGGGCACTATGAAAAAAAAACTTAGAAATTTTTGCGACCAATTTCAAGGTAGCGCTCGCCGGCCGCTGCCGCGGTGCCGCGGATATAGATAGATTATACAGGGTTATTTTTAAAACGTCAATAACCTCTTAAGAGGTCATTGTACTCATCATTATTAACAACTTTTACTATGGGACCAAACCTGAATACACGATAAAAAATCTGCTGTTCCCTACGTTTTAACGAATTATCCGAACATAAATGTAGGGAACAGCTGGGTTTTTTTTTGTGATTTCAGTTTTGGTCCCATAGTAAAAATTTGTTCATAATGATGAGTACAATGACCCCTTAAGAGGTTATTGACGTTTTAAAAATAACCCTGTATAATCTATCTAGCGAGATTATAAACTATTGAAAAATTGTAGACTGCAACAAACCATTTACAATTTAACGCATTATTTTTCAATAGTTTAAAATCTATCCATGGCAAACCGACAACTTGTGAACTGGTATCAAACTTGCATGCGACGATCGCACCTTGCGCTAATACTAAATAGCTAAGTAACTGCGACTAACTCGGAAGAAGCGCCCGCCGGCCGCTGACGCAGCACTGCTCGCTTCGCTCGCTCGGCTCGCGCGCTGTTGGTCACAGTTCTAACCTAACCCATTTGGTCGGGGTGCCCTGGCTTAGGTACTGCGACCAATTCGGCTACCGCCAAGACCTACCAATCAGGGACGGTTCACAATTTTACGGGTGATAACATCGAACAGATTATGAACGCTGTCGATAAGTGCAAGTTCGTTCACAATTTGACGTTCACGACTTGACAGATTACGAACTACCGAAAATGAATGCGTTATATTGTAGCAGTTCACAATTTTTTGATAGTTTATAATCTCGATAGATAGATTATAAACTAACGGTGCTCACAATCTTACGGTGACTTCTATACCCTTTTTATAAGATAATATTTTATAATAATAATAAAAATATATATAATAATATTATTATTTTATGTTTCAGAATCCTAACGAAGTTATAAGATATTTGGATAACGTCAGAGAAGAATATTTAGTTCCGCTGGATCTAGAATTATCTTTACATTTAGTTGAATGCAACATATCTATGGAGTTGTTCGGAATGTAAGTTCACATCCAAACCATTGCTATAAATTAAGCATTTCTCAATTCGATACGTTTTACGTTTTTATTAGTAAACTCGAATCAAAGTTATGCCAAACTTTAACCTCGAAAAATATATGGTTAAAACTAGCGTGACTTTACTCCGGGTATATTAATAAGGGAGTCAAAGAAGAGCAAAGTATCGAATTTCGACATCGAATAGTAAACTTTATTATCAGTGTCATAAAGTGCAAAGATTCCTCAAACGAACAAGCTTGGAGATGCCTCAGGGACTGCCCGTTGGATAACTGCAACGATGCTCATACAAAGTTGCACTTTACGTCACTAAAAACAAAGTTTATTATTCAAAGTCAAAAACCCTTTACTCTAAGCCATACTTATGTTTTCCTGTCATTGTTCCAGCCGATGGTTAAGACTGCTATTCGGGCGAGAATTCCCCAGATCTGAGATCCCTAACCTATGGGGTTTCCTGTTTGCAGAGGGACCAGTGTTTCCCAACCTGCATTATGTTATCGTCGCCATGCTAGTTTCTATGAGGAATACACGTGAGTTCTTTCGATGCCTGTGTTTAGCGCACATCAACAAGAAAAATGTATGTTTGCTTATTTATAAAAATACTAGTTGTTGCCCACGGCTTCGTCTGCGATCCAGGATGAAAAGTAGCCTATGCCCTTCTCCAGGTCATGGTCTACCCGTGTGCCAAATTTCACAAGCTTGAACCCACCCTTAAACTGCCTCAGATACACCATGCAATGTTACATAGAGTGTAATAATCAAACTCGTGTACCGTCAGCAAATGAGATTGGTATGCAAGCAAGAATAAACCAGTTTTGCATTTTTTTAGTTATTACGAACGCAAAAATAGAAAGAAAGAAAAAGTCAAAGAAAGCGAGCCTTACAGTAGTCGCATATGATGTGTAACGTCTGACATCTCACCTTGGGAATGAAGCGGCATCAACATCGCCACATGCGAACTATGCGTCACATTTTTGCGTATGTCAGCGTCACGCAAAATCCTGCATCGCGCAAGCAGAGTTTACGGCGCGACTAGCATATATACAACATCCCGACAACAATCGTTGGCCCATCAGCCACAACACCCGTCTGGTCGGATAGAGTATGAGTGAACTTTACACCCTGTTCCTCATACCTCTAAAGTAATAAGCAACTTAGCAGCGACAGAAAATAACCTCAAAAAGCCAATGCACTTTTTGGCATGTTTTTTTTTTTTTTCGCCAGTAATGAAACATATCAATAATAGAGGAATATCAGAGCAGTGCATAGGAAAAAAATCAAGTCTCTGACTAAACCGTAACCTACCAGAGATATGACCTGCTATTTTGTGTTCGAAAGCAATTTGGAAATATTTATGATTTTCGTTTATCATGACTATTAACAGAACTACTCTTATCAACATTACTGCCACTATGGTAGGTGTTAACGATACTGTTGTAACAACACCTACCGGGTAAGTTAATAATATTAATAATCAGCTCTCTCGGGAGAAGTGCAGCGTCGTTGTAGGGAAGATAAAGACCGGTACTACAATAACATATGCACTGAAAACGAAGAGCATGCCCAAAAGATGCATACTCGAGATCTTTTTATGAAAATAAAATCTATAACGCGGGATTTCAGGGCAAGAACTTGGGCTGTAGAGGACGCAAATGGAGGTTCGCTTACAGAGATTGATAGGGTGGTAGACAGATGGAGAGGTTATTGCAGACGTGGCATCAACATCAATGAACCTTCGACACAGCATGGCTGACATCCCTCTGGAACCAGAATAAGTCGGCCGGAAGCGACAAAATTTTTGCCGAGAATTTGAAGCTCATAGGAGATGTCGGTGTATCCATTCTACAAACCCTATGCAATCAGATAAGGAGGACAGATGAATGGACTTGACTGGCAGGAATCCATTCTCATACCACTACACAAAAAGGGGTCAACCAAGTCTTATGGAAACTATAGGACTGTGGCGCTCATATCCAATGCAAGCAAGATTCTACTGTACATCATTAATTAGCGCCTAAAAGCATTTTTGCAGTGGCAGATTCCAGTACAAGGGAACAGATCGTGAATGTCTGGCAAGTACAAGTACAAGGGAACGGATCGTGAATGTCTGGCAGATCATAGACAAGTGCCGCGAATTCAACATTCCGACACTGATGTGCTTCGTCGATTATTCAAAAGCGTTTGATTGTGTTAGACGGGAATGTTTCTGGAGCGTTCTGACAGGAATGGGAGTACCAAAGCACCCTGTTGTTCTTATTGCAAACCTTTATCATCAAGGATCAACAGTTGTGAGGGTAAACAATGTTTTGTCAATGTTTTGTCGAAGCCACAGAAAGGTACCAGACAAGGTTGCCACTTATCTCCGATTCTCTTCCACATCTATGGTGAACATATCATGAGACGAGCCCTGGAGGGTTGGGAAGGTGGAATATCTGTTGGCGGCAGGAAAATCAGCAACCTTAGATACGCAGACGACACTACACTGTTTGCTGCGTCCGAGCAGGAACTGGCTGAACTACTTTCTAGAGTAGAGAAAGAGAGAGAATTAGTTGGCCTCAGCATTAACAAGGCAAAGACCAAGGCGTTGGTTGTAGACAGACCTGGTACACTAACTCGCTCTAATGGACTCGGGGACCTAGAATTTGTGGATCAGTTTATTTAACTAGGCTCTCTTCGGAACAACGAGGGTGGCAGCGGAAAGGATATAGCCAGGAGAATCCAAATATCCAAAGCAGCGATGACTAAACTCACTAGGATATGGAAAGACCGAAATATATTCCGTAAAACCAAAGTGAGGCTGGTGCGAACTTTGGTCTTCTCAATTTTCTTGTAGCGATCTGTCTATTGGGCAGAGCCAGCTTACAAAACTGAAGACCGATGATGGCAGGATCGTATTCGCCAAACCTGAGCTGTTGGGATAGATCGAGAGGTTCTATGGACAGATGGACACATCAGCAAATAACCCCGGTACGAATCTGGCAAACGACCCAAGAGCTAGGTTGACCCGACACACGGTGGATCGAAAATCGGCTGTAGAAGACATAGGATCTCGATTTCTTAAATGTTATTTTTTTTGCTGGAAATGACTTCTGCTGATCATTACTGTTCTATAAAATGTCATATGAAGTAATTGTGTGCACAAATGGAAAAGTTATAATTTTTATAAGAAAAAAATGTATGGAGCTAGTATGAAAAATCGAATTATCTCCTAAACGGCATGTTTAACCGTAATATCCTTAGAGGTGGTCATAGTGCTAATTATTTATGATTTTTTGGTTGCCGATTTGACGAAAAATTTAATGCCGTTTTTTTTTTAAAAATCGTTAATATATTTTTATTTATTTTTACATGTAAAACGATCCCTTTTAGTGTCCAAGTTAAAAAGTTCGATATGTTATTAACCCAAATATTAAGAACACACAAACAAGAAAAATTAAATAAAACAATTGCTGTTTTTTGACACATTTTTATTAATTTAAATAAAAAAAGATTATCAAACTCTTATTTAAGTAACATATAAAGTTATATTATATACAAAATAATTTAATTTAAGGAATTAATACTAAGCATTTGTAAAATAAAGTAAAATAAATAAAAAAAAAGACAAAATATCATTAAATATTACAAAAACAAACCCAAACACACTCAAATACAAATTTACAAATATGTACATATATAATTTTTTTACAAATTTTCCTTATCACTCTCGTTGTCAGACTCCAATTCTGAGTCAGCATCCAGATTGGATATATCCAAAAACTCGAACTCAGTTTCCTGAAATTGAATTAAGTCGAGAGTTTCAGCAAAAAAGCTCTGCTTTTTCTTGGCATCTAACTTAGGCCTTTGTGCACTTAGCAAAGAACCGAAGAAACAACAAGCATATTTAAAATTTCTTGATTGGAATCCTGCCTGCTTCTTTTCCGTGAATGATGTTCTCGAAACCTCCTAAAATCTTTGTTTCGAGACTCTGAGGCTTCTTCCGAGAGAGTCCCAATCGGCACAATATTATTTTTCTCGATTATGTCAGCCCCATGGATTAATAATTTATGAACGGTTAACGACATGTAGTACCAGTCGTATAATAATACGTACTTTTCTGCTGTTTTGCGGGCATAATCTCTAAATTTTATTATATCGACCTGCTCTCCAGATGTAATTGCTTGTAAAATTACAGCAAATCTTTTGATGAGGTCTTCATCCAAACCGGTTATAGCTGCGGTTTTATTAGGAAACTCAAAGAATTTTCTTGCAGTATTCCCGTCATTGGTGGTTACCGAGCCTTGTTTTACTATATCAATCAACAGATTGAGCTCATCTTTGAATTTATTTTGAATTATTTTCTTCCTTGTCTGTAGCATTTCTTTGTGCTCATCACTTCTCGCTGCCCACCGTTTGAAGTCGAGCCTGTATGCCATGTGTAACAGACATTCCATACAATTTATACGGGCGTGTAGGGATGACAAGCCAAATTCATACAGGTCAGAACACACAATTTTTGATGTTACAGCATCTAAGTGGTTCATTTCTGTAGGCTTTGCTAAGCACAGGTAGGCACGATGCATTTGATCTAGCTTCAGAAAGGTAAGAGCAAACTTTAGCGTCGATCATCGTCATCATTAGTTCATGAGTCACCCTATTATTATTATTGCACTATGTGGGGATAAGGGCCTCAATTTCTTCATCCATTTGTTTTTTCAGCTCAAGGACAACTGCTTCACTCTCCTTTACAAAAGTAAACTGAACTGGACGACAATACAAAACTGAGCATGGTTTTGGGTTCGTCCATAAGATGTTGTCTCCATCTGTCAGTTTAAGTAGCACCAAGGAGGTCATGAAAATGCTCGAGTCATCTTCCTCACCCTCCATTTTCTGCTTGTATCGGCTTTGGTTAGAAGCACCATCAAATCCCCACTTGGATATCAGCTTCAACTGCTTGTTATGCTCTTCCTTAGAAAGGCTTTGAAGGATTCTTGTAACTGTGATATCAAGTAAAGCTTGAAGTGTAGTCCTAGCCGATGAATCAGTAACTGTCACTGATTGCTTCGGAGGGTAGCAATCAAGCTTAGTTTGTTGCACTTTATAGTAAGATGGATAAATATCCTTAGCACCTTCCCGAATGGCAGCCTCTCGCAACGTAATATATTGCCACTTTGAGAGTTTTAGCGAAAGAAGCAATCCAAGCGCCTTTTCTGACGTAAATATGATTGTTTTCGCTGGTTTCTTAAGCGTTTCATTCAATTTAGCGGCTGCTTCAGGATTTTTCATCATGTATTCGATGACAGAGGCGATATCTCCATGCCCTTCTTCTTTTAAACGTGCTGCAGCTGCATATGCCAATTCACTGGAATCTTCGCCTGTGTGTTCATCAGATCTTCTCTTTTTTTGTTTACTTCCCAGATCTTCGAATGGTTTACGGGATCTTTTCGTCATTGTTCCAATGGACGTTGATGTCAACGGTTCTGGAGAGACTGTGGGCGCTCTTGGTATCTCATCAACACTTGGTTCTTGATTTACTAAAGTTTGCACAAAACTCGGCCAATCAATATTTGCTCCCAACCAATTCTCGTACTTTCTCCTGAAATTATCAAGGAATCGGTTGGATTTCTGCCACCTTTGTAAAGCGGCTCGCGTAAATCTCCGACAAAATTCTTTGAGAACAACACGATCTTCGTCAGACAGGCAATCGCCTATGCGGGATACAACTGCACTGAACAATACTTCATGATCAAATGAAGTACTCTCACTTCGAAGAAGAACAAACAAGTCTAAATTGGTGATTAAACTTTCCATTCTAAGATTTTATAGTCGCAGATTTAGTGTTAGCAGTTACACAGTTGTGAACAAACTAAATTATAAAACAAAATTTTAGCCCTTTTATTGCAAAACGCCAATAATTAGGTAACTACCCTCATTAGTTATCTTCTCATTAGCTAATGAAAATTTATAATTACACTAACACACTAACTATTCTTAGAACTCATAGCACTGCTAATTAACAAATTAGCTTACTTATCAGGAAAAGTTGAATGTAATCCATAGTTGGCATTGTCGTGAGATATTGAAAATCATTAAATCACCTATAAAGACTCATTAGAAGACCTAATCAGTGTAGTTACTTAATCACTTCTTTTCGGACTCATTAGAAGAGTAAACAATTGGTAAATTTGGTTGTATGAAAAGTTTTAAAACTCATGATGTGTTGATAAATATCTAGCTCAAACATAGTTGTCTACGTGTGGGTGTACTATAAACCTCTGCCAACTCCTTCGGAAATATAGGAGTGATGCTATTTTATGTTACGTGTAGTTAAAAGTCCGTGTTCTTCAACATAAACACTAAAAGGAATCGTTTCATATGTAAAAACAAATAAAAATATTTAGACGATTTTTAAAAAAAAACGGCATGAAATTTTTCGTCAAATCAGCAACCAAAAAATTATAAATAATTAGCACTATGACCACCTCTAAGGATATTACGGTTAAACATGCCGTTTAGGAGATAATTCGATTTTTCATACTAGCTCCATACATTTTTTTCTTATAAAAATTATAACTCTTCCATTTGTGCACACAATTACTTCATATGACATTTATAGAACAGTAATGATCAGCAGAAGTCCTTTCCAGCAAAAAAAATAACATTTAAGAAATCGAGATCCTATGTCTTCTACAGCCGATTTTCGATCCACCGTGCGACACTACACTGAGGCATTCCGGACGTCAGCTTGTACGAGATTAGAATTGCTCTGAAGCAGCTCAAAAACAACAAGGCGCCGGGTGATGACGGAATTGCGGCCGAACTCCTGAAGGCCGGCCAAAAACCCGTTCTAAAGGTCCTCCAGAAGCTGTTTGATTCCGTCATACTCGAGGGCAAAACGCTACAGGCATGGAACGGAGGAGTGGTGATCCTTTTCTTTATGAAGGGTGATAATACCCTCCTTAAGATGGAGATATATGCCAGTGACCTTGAGTAGTTAGCTTGCGTGTTCTGTACTGAGCTCACACAACGTGTCGTACGTTCAGCCAGTAATAGGACTCGCCCATCAAGGAGCGCTGTCCCCAACTTGACGCATTATTAATTTATTATACACAAAACAAAAGGTATTTTAATAAAACGCGTATACTAAAAGATCACTAATTAAATTATCTTTAAATTGGTGTAGGTTTCAGAAAAATACGCTTGGTAGATTTTGCTCCATTCTCAGTTTTTTATCCGCGTTAGACATAACTTTACAAATTAATTTCACTATGTATTATAAACATAATCTAAAATATTCACATATTAAATTATTGAGAAAATGCTCTTATTTAACATATATTTTTTTTCAAATCATTAACACTACTCGTTTAGACGTGATCTTCAGTATAAAATCATTAAAAATCCCTTATCGTCGCCTTAAGAATTATAGGCCCATCTTCTGAGCCATGTCTACAAGTTGTTTTCAAGAGTCATTACGCAACGTCTCGCGCGCAGGTTTGACGACTTCCAGCCTCCCGAACAAGCCGGATTCCGTAAAGGCTTTAGTCAGTAGACCACATACATACGCTGCGGCAGGTTATACAGAAGACCGAAGAGTATAACCTGCCTCTCTGCTTAGCGTTTGTGGACGACGAGAAAGCCGATTGAGACATGGGCTGTACTGCAGTCTCTTCAAAGGTGCCAGATCGACTATCGGTACATCGAGGTGCTGAAGTGTCTGTACAAAAACGCCACTATGTCAGTCCGCCTCCAGAACCGGACCTCGAAACTTATTCTTCTGCAGCGAGGTGTGAGGCAGAGAGACGTTATCTCTCCGAAACTGTTCACCGCTGCCCTGGAGGATGTCTTCAAGGTTCTGGACTGGAAAGGGCTAGGCATCAACATAAATGGCGAGTACATCACTCACCTTCGGTTTGCCGACGATATAGTTGTCATGGCGGAGACTATGGAAGACCTCAGTACAATGCTCGATGACCTCAGTAGAACTTCCGAAAGAGTGGGTCTTAAAATGAACATGGATAAGACAAAGGTCATGTCGAATGCCCATGTAACACCCACTCTCATGAAGATCGGAGACGCTACACTCGAAGTTGTGGACGAGTATCGTAGTGTCCGAGGTAAACACCTCGGACAAACTGTCCAGTTAGGTAGGTCCAACTTCGAGAAAGAGGTCAATCGTCGAATCCGACTCGGCTGGGCAGCGTTCGGGAGGCTACGCAATATCTTCTCGTCCCACATACCACAGTGTCTCAAGACGAAAGTCTTTGACCAGTGCGTGTTGCCAGTGATGACCTATGGTACTGAAACGTGGTCGCTCACAATGGTTTTTATCAGAAGGCTAAAAGTCACCCAAAGGGCAATGGAGAGGGCTATGCTTGGAGTTTCCCTACGTGATCGAATCAGAAATGAAGAGATCAGCAGGGGAACCAAGGTAACCGACATAGCCCGAAGAATTGCCAAGCTTAAGTGGCAGTGGGCAGGGCACATTGCTCGCAGAACTGATGGCCGATGGGGCCGAGAGGTGCTGGAGTGGCAACCGCGTACCGGAAGACATCGCGTTGGAAGGCCTTCTACAAGGTGGACCGATGACCTTGTGAAGAAGGCAGGTATTCGCTGGATGCGGGAAGCACAGAACCGGTCGAAGTGGCGGTGCTTGGGGAGTCCTATGTCCAGCAGTAGACGTCTTTCGGCTGAAAATGAATGAATGAACTGGCAGTAGGCATAAGGGTCATTGAAACGCCTGCAAAACAAATTAGTAACCGTCATATCTCTGGTAGGTTACGGCTTGGAGTCTTGCCAGAAATACGCCAACTCTATTATTTTTAGTAACTTCCTTGTTGATGTGAAACATCTATAGGCGCACCTAAAACAAACGTCCCTTGACGGCTCAATTTTTTTTTTATAGCTTTGTCATGGGGTACTCTTTAGTCACGACAACAATACAATTTAATTACATGTTTTTCTTCAGTACTAGATCCAGACCCCGGCGTGATATTATCAGCGCTGATGCGTCCAGTATGCCTATGTGTGGGCTACGTATGTGCATTAGCATTACATTTACGCGCACCGCTGGAATACCCGCGCCCGCCGCTTAGACAAGAAGTTAATAATGACAAGTGAGTATTAACTATGAGTAGTGTAATTTAAAAATAAAAAACAAAAGAAAAAGAATGAAACTATATAGTTAAATGCAAGGCCTTAGGTAGGGCGGGGGGGAGCTCTATGTCATTACTCAGGTCATGGTTTACCCATGTGCCAAAGGAGACGTTTTATTTTTGTATAGGACTCCGGCCAGAACATGTACGCTTTAGAAAACTTGGGAAACGATCCCCGGAATACAATAAAGAATGTCTTTTTTCATAATACCTAATATTTTTTAGGCACTAAATAAAAACTGAAAATGTTTGACATTTGTCATGTTGTTACGAACATCGACAGCCAGCCATTTTTCGTCCAGAAATCCTACAAATCTGCAATCTACAAAAATAGAATATATTTTTTTATCGATCAGTTTCTTATAATTAGCCAAAAAAGTTGTCTAAGATAGCTATCTTATTATCTTATCTTAATAGCACAGAAATTAATGCCTTTCATATTTATATAACTAACGTCAACGTGATATTGTTACGTTTTAATTAATGTAACATGATTTCTGGACGAAAGCAGAATGCAAGCAAGACGACGTCATGATCAATAGAATATGGCAATAATAAGAAAAACTATTATTTTTGTGCCGAAGTAATCAAGAAAATATTCAGGAAAGAATATTTTTCCTGAATTCGTGGATTTTTTTCCTCTTTTTTCATTACCGTACACTTTATGGCCGAAAATGAAACATCTCCTTTCATTAAAATCCGTTCAGCCGTTTTACCGTGAAAGCGTAACAAACAAATAAACTCACTTTCGCATTTATAATTTTACTAGCTACGTCCCGCGGTTTTACCCGCATAAGTTTTGATCCCGTGGGAATATCGGGATGATAAGTATCCTAGGTCCTAATCCAGCTCATGGTCTACCTATGTGCCAAATTTCATCCAAACTCAAACCCCCTTATTACAAAACAAGGTTTATCTTTAGACCCAGGTTTAAAACATGGAGCCATTATTGAATTTCGAACTTTATTCCGACTATGGTAAAGTTCCTAAACACAAAACTGACAACTTAGTACCGAACTAAGTTTTCAGTTTTGTATAAAGAACGCAATTTCAATCACTGTTACGTTTTTATTACAAAAACTGGCTCCATGGTTTAAGCCATGTCAAAATATAAATCTTGTTTTGTAATAAGGCGGATTGCATTTATTTCAATTAAACCATTTACAGGCACTTTTGAATTGTCAAGAAGTCAGTCAGTTAGAAATATGAAGCGTCCGTGATAAAAATATAAAAAAAACAGTACAAAACTAAAATATTTAAAAATAAGCCGTGGCAGCTAAGAGATGACCAGTCCCAACTGACAGCACCCGTTCACGAACATGACGCATAGATCAGCACCATTCAGCTCAACCATTTTGAGGGAGCTAAATGATCCAACACACGCGCCACCATCAGCTAGACATCTGAGTGAGCATGACATACTCTCAGCCTCCAGGGCACTTTCAAGTCAATGTAAGACATATTACTCGGTAAATGGTAGCTCTATTGTACATAGTACGAGACTCACACCTGTGCTATGCAATTATACACTCCTTTGCAAAAAAAAACGGGCACCTTACAGTCATTGGCTTTTCTATGAATAACATTAATATTTTTAGTATGTCATTAGCATAAATGACTAGAAATTTCTTATTATCAAAGAAAATATAGTTTACGACTTGAATCCTGACTGTAAGCAGAGAGCCGTGTTAAAATGATAATTTTTATCGGTATAATGAAATTAAGACTACGAGTATTTGAATAAAAAAGACTTTAAAAATAAAAAATAATAACGAGTATGACCTCCCCTTGCAGCGATTACGGCATGTTATCGTCTTGGCTTGCTTTCCACCAGGCTTTTCATGGTATCCTATGGAATGTGTTCCCACTCAGCCGAGATCACACTTTTAAGCTCCGTGATATTTTGTGGTTGGACATATCGTACTCGCCTTTTTAGGAGGCCCCAGACGTGCTCAATGGGGTTAAGGTTGGGGCGTCGCGCTGGCCAATCTAAACGACGAATACCGACCTCTAGCATATAAGCATCTACGTCGCCAGAACGGTGGGCCCGAGCATTATCGTCCATGTAAATAGCATCTTCACCAATTACAGTCAGTGCTGGTTGTGCATGTTGACAAAGGATTTCTGTTATGTACCTTCGCGCATTTAGTGAGCCATTCGTATTCATCTCGGTACGATAGCTGGAAGTTACGCCAGCCCAAAACATAACGGACCCTCCACCATAAGGGGTGATTTCTTCAAAACATACGTTGGCACAGCGTTCCCCTGGTCTCGTAACACTCGCCGACGTCGGTAACGCTCACCATTCAGACGAATTCGAACCTCATGGAGAAGAGTACCCTACTCCAGTTACCAAGTGTCCAAGAGAGGCAATTTCTAGTGAACCTCAGTCGAGCAATCCGGTGCTCACAGAGAAACTTGGGGGCCCGCGCTGGTCATCGACTGCGTATATCAGCCGCAAAAAGCGTCCTCCTCACTGTCCATAGGCTAACTTGTGCTCCTACCTCTTCAAGGTTTCTTTTGAGGTCTATGTAACTGCATTTGCGGTTCCTCCGCGTCTGAGTCACTAAAAAGCGGTCGTCTCGTGGTTGTGTGCAACGGTTTCTCCTAGAACCTTGCCTTCTCTGAACGGAACCTGTCTCTTGCTATCGAATCCAGGTTCTTTAGACGGTTGAACGACTCACGTTTAACCGCTGTGAGACGTGACATTGGCTACACCCCTCTTCCAGCAGCGCTATAATTTTACTAGCTCTGGCATTTTCTGCCATTACAACCGACACAAAGATATCTGTTTTAAGTCACAATAAGGCAGGATTACGCGACAAACCAATTATTCTACTAAAAATAATGAGAAGCTAGTTTTAGTTGCCTGATAATGATAACCTTTTAACCGCAAACCCGTAAAGAGTAAGAAAAAAATTACAAACTGAAAAAAAAGTTATAATTTTTTTAAACAAAAGATTCGAATTGGAATTAACTTTTTTTCATACTTTTTTCATACCCAGACTGTAAAACGCCCGTTTTTTTTGCAAAGGAACTCAATCTCCTTTGTATTATACACTAATACAAAGGAGATTGAGTTTATACAATGAAAAGATAGTCTTACAATCTTCAGCAGCTCCAACAGTATTTTCAAATATTAATCAATTAGTTGTGGTTGTGGAGCTGGACCAGCATTGAGCCAAGCATTTTTATCAGCGAATTACATCGCTCCAACTTATAATATGCTTGCTTGCATAGTGTGCGTGCCAAATCCGTTCAGTCGTTTTAGCGTGAAAGCGTAACTAACTTACTTTCTTGTTGGTTTCGTATTTTGTTGTACATTTGATTATTACTTTATTTATTTATTAGTATACAAATTGTTTATTACATAACTTCCCATCACTTGTTCCTAAAGGTTCATTAGAAAATTAGCGTCAGACAGCATCTGTCTGTGTATGTAAAATTATTATTCCTATTGCGGCCATTTACTCATTTTAAAATCAAGTCGTTCCTTGTATCTGGTTTCAGATCCGGTTCCAGATTATTTCACTCTCTCATTCAAGGTTTTCCCAAAATTTTCCTCCACAGCAATACTGAAACACAACCCCTAAAACCGTGGAGCAGTATCGAACATATACCGTCGTCCGTGCGCGCGAGCGCGGACGGTGACTCGGGCTCGGAGGGCGTGGCCGAGGGCGCCGACGTGGCGCGCGAGCTGGCGGCGCTGGCGCTACTGCGGGCCCAGCTGCCGCGCGCGGCCACGGCCCTGGCGCGGGCCCTCCCCAGGCCGCCGCCTGATGTGCAGCAGCCGCTGCAGCAGATATTGCAGGTATGTACTGCTGCGGGCCCAGCAGCCGCGCGCGGCTGCGGCCCTGGCGCGGGCCCTCCCCAGGCCGCCGCCTGATGTGCAGCAGCCGCTGCAGCAGATATTGCAGGTATGTACTGCTGCGGGCCCAGCAGCCGCGCGCGGCCACGGCCCTGGCGCGGGCCCTCCCCAGGCCGCCGCCTGATGTGCAGCAGCCGCTGCAGCAGATATTGCAGGTATGTACTGCTGCGGGCCCAGCTGCCGCGCGCGGCCACGGCCCTGGCGCGGGCCCTCCCCAGGCCGCCGCCTGATGTGCAGCAGCCGCTGCAGCAGATATTGCAGGTATGTACTGCTGCGGGCCCAGCAGCCGCGCGCGGCCACGGCCCTGGCGCGGGCCCTCCCCAGGCCGCCGCCTGATGTGCAGCAGCCGCTGCAGCAGATATTGCAGGTATGTACTGCTGCGGGCCCAGCTGCCGCGCGCGGCCACGGCCCTGGCGCGGGCCCTCCCCAGGCCGCCGCCTGATGTGCAGCAGCCGCTGCAGCAGATATTGCAGGTATGTACTGCTGCGGGCCCAGCTGCCGCGCGCGGCCACGGCCCTGGCGCGGGCCCTCCCCAGGCCGCCGCCTGATGTGCAGCAGCCGCTGCAGCAGATATTGCAGGTATGTACTGCTGCGGGCCCAGCTGCCGCAAATTTTCACAGATGATGTATTCCTGTTGCCGCTATAACAACAAATACTAAAATACAGAATAAATAAATATTTAAGACGGCTTCCATGTACTCGTAATACAACAAACGTGATTTCTTTGCTCGTTTTTGCTCGATATTGATAACGGCAAGAGGTAGACGCTTGAAATATTCACAGAATCTTTAGTTATATATTCACTTTAAAAATAAATAATTAAATTAAAATAAAACAAATATTTCAGGGGGGCTCCCATACAACAAACGTAATTTTTTTGCCATTTTTATAGATAATGGTACGGAACACTTCGTGCGCGAGTCTGACTCGCACTTGGTCGGTTTTTTTTTATATACATGTACATATTATTATTTTCAGTCTGTTATATATTATGTTAATATTATTTTAATAACAAATATTTAAAAAAATCGGCATAAAATAAATTAAACCAATTATAAACCCACAGCTCGCAGCCCTCCTCCAATGCCGGAACCACGCTCTAATCGACGTGGAAACAGCGTTAGAAGCAGCCGAAAGTCAAACAACAGAAAAGTTAGGCCGGCGCCAATTGGTCCCAGTAGCCATGATCAACAACAAACGAGGTCCACCCAAACAGGCCATGAAGCCTTTGGACAAAGTAAAGGAGGTCCAATTAAAAGTGTTTCATCAGGGCGAGTGTGTAAGCAGTGATCTGCCGTGTTTGGACCCTCTAAGACTGAGGACAGAGTGACTAAGGACCAAGTTGATGTTGTACAGTTAGTTATTATCACTGATTTTTTGGGGAAATTGATTAGTTGTTTTCGTTGTGTATTTGGCGGCGTATATATTGTAAAGCGTTTTGTACACTGAGATTTAAGCCTGACTTACACGGTGCAATTTAAGAGCGGCCAACCCGTCGCGTACTTTTCATACAAATGCTCGTACCTAATTATGGCGTTGAAACAAATCTTTTTTTGAAATGTTTAAACTAATAGGTATCTTGTGCAATAGGTTTATAAGAAAGCAAAAAAATTAAATTTGGGAAGAAAAATCAGTATAAATAAGCCTTTGGCCGTTCATAATGTACTCATAAATTGTTAAAGTAAACGAAAAATCGTCATAGAAACCTCGCACATGTATGTAATGGACATTCTAAATGACAAACATTTATTTCACAAACTTGTAAGGCTTACTCAAAACACGTATTTCCTGGAACAAGATTTATGAAATTTCCGCACACTATTTGTCGTTCAATGTTATCGCGTTCACACTAGCTTGTTAGTAGTTCTCACTTGCGCTGGATGAAACAACAAGCTTTTCGACCGTGCTCGTGTTGACAATAGACGGTCCGGGAAGGGCCCTCTTAATGCCTGTGGCTGACTGTGGCATGTCATGAGTTGAAGGAACACTGACAGTTGCACCGTATATAACAGTGATAAGACGATGCAAGTAATAAAACTAATTAGTTAATAAAATAAAATAAAGGTTTTGAAGAAATATTAAACGTGTTATATTTTCCACAAAATTCTTGCCTAGTTCTAAATAGATAAGAAATATTTGTTATACTTAGGAATACAAAATTGTTTACCTACACATTGTTATTACTGAAACCTCGCGATCCCGGAATAAAAAAATATTTTAAGAAGCCGTTTCCATACTTTGTATCCTTTGCCGGGGAAAAAACGTACTTTAGGTAAATATGCATCCAAATATCCGATCTCTAGTTATAAGCCACAGGCGAGAATCTTGCATCGTCTAACTAAGCATAGACTCAGAGAG
This sequence comes from Tiliacea aurago, assembly GCA_948098905.1. Classification (NCBI taxonomy): domain Eukaryota; kingdom Metazoa; phylum Arthropoda; class Insecta; order Lepidoptera; family Noctuidae; genus Tiliacea; species Tiliacea aurago. The sequence continues at coordinate 25,490,414 of OX402582.1, forward strand.
AGCCACATGTAGTAAAGGTGCCTTTACTACATGTGGCTCTCTCCGAGTCTATGCAACATTTATCTAAAAGCTCTGTCGTGGACGAAACGCATAACATTGTGCAATGAGTGTATGAGTAACAGGGGCCTCTTTGTCTTTTCGATTTGTCTTTTCCTGAGAAGGGGTCGATTTGTCTTTTCCTAGTTTTTAATTTATCCATTTTGTTTTTCATTATAGCTTATCTGTTTTGTTAGTTATATCATTATATGTTTGTTTCGAAGAATTAATTGAATTTTCATAGAAAATAGTTTAAATTTAAGACTAGTCAGGTCACAAAATTAAATAATTTTAAGTTCTACTTTGTCTATTGAAATAAAATGGAAGTATGCAATTTTAATTTATAAGAGTTTACAAATTGAATAAAGCTTCGTATGCATTTAATTTTACAATTGTTTATCAACTAGAAGATCTTCTAAGATGAGTAGATCAACGTAAGAAGAGTATTTTGTCAATACTCTATACGTCTGTCTGAATCTTTGGTGTGACCAATAATAATAATTATAATGCTTAGTCGATTAGTTTTAGGATTAGAATACACTGTTTTAACCGGTAGTTACCACAATTATAATGATTGAAATTGCGTATCAATGATGTTATCAATTGCATAAAATGTCTCAATTTAGCTTAAGAAAAATTTGTCTTTCGGTTTAAACTCCTGTATATTATTAAATATAAGTAATCCCAACGTCTGCCTCGTCTTGTTCGCACTCCTGTGCGGATATCTAATACAAGATTAGCAGTATTTCTACTACCCAGTATTTAATAATTAGTTCTACAGTTTGTTGCAGCCATAAGTTATGCCCCTGAAAGGAATTTCTGAGTGAATAATCTCAGTCAATTAATTTGAAAACTAACCTAACTGCCAATATTATAAGTACATATTGTTCATGAGATTTTATCTGTGCTAAAAATATATGAAACCATTTATGTTAGTTTTACTTCTAGTCCTATATACAGGAAAATGGCAGAACTAAGTTATTGTACTCATTAACATTATGGATTCTATATTTTAAAAATAAACTATGTCCTTCTGATAAAATGCTAACGTTTTCATAATTAATGAATAAGTTGTTTTACAAAACTGCAACTACGTAAGCGCATTTATTGCAACTCCATTAGGTTAGTTTATAGGGAAGGGTTTATAATTATTAGTTAAAAGTTCCGTTTAAGCTTAGTAAGATAACAACTTGCTTCTTTTGTAAAAGTAAACGTGTATGTAGATATGTACTAGTAATAAGGATGACAGTTATGTTTAATGTAGAATAATGCTTTCCATAGTGAGCCAACAATTGGCCAAAGCGTAGAGATAAGAGCATTCGTGTCGAAACATTCATAGCAATGACATAATAAAGTCAGTTTTGGCTAAACGTTGGTCCAATGTAACGTTAGCATATAATTTATTTTGTGATAGTTACATGCTTCATTATAAAATGTTTGAACAAATATTGGCTGTTATAAGAGTAAGTGGTTTTCGTACAATGGAACTTAGTGCAAGGTACGTGTATATTTGCTCTTTAGATGTAAGCCAAAGAACAATATGATAAACGTATAAAAATGTATATCGATGAGCCTTTGGAATTTATAAAAAGTTAATAAAATATATTTTTCCGTCAATTTTTTTTGTTTTTAGGGTTCTGTATCTCAAAACGAAAACATGGAACCGTTATAGGATCACTTCGTTGTCTGCAAGTTAGTCTGTCAAGACCGTTTTTTTTATTAATATCTAATACAAAGGTGTAGGTACCTATAGGGTACTTCCCGTTGACCAAGCAAGATCTCACAGCACAAGTAAAGGAAAAAGACAGAAAATCGTTATTTTGTAGTTTTATCACATCATCATCATTTTAGCCTAAAGACTGCAGCCACTGTTGGACATAGGCCTCTCCCTAGCACCGACACTACGACCGGTTGTGTGCTTCCCGAATTCAGCGAATTCCTGCGGCCTAAACAAGGTCACCGGTCCACCTTGTGGGAGCCCTTCCAACGCTACGTCTTCCGGTACGCGGTCGCCACTCCAGAACCTTTCGGCCCCATGGACCATAATCCACTGTTATATTATTGTAGTAATAGCCGTTCGTCAGGAATAATCTGTAAGAATGCATCAGTCAGTGTAACAGTTTTGTGTCCAAAGGTAGTTTAAATAAAATAGTGAATTTCAACCAAGAATAACAACAATTAAGTTACATGAAAAATAAAAAATAAATATATGTAAGAGTTTTGTTGGGGAGGTTTGCAGAGATAAAACTTATTTTTGTATTCAGTTCCGTTATCCGTATGTAAACATTGTATTTTTCGTCCCGTCAAATTTTCGACATGACATTTAAAAATTATAAACTTTGACAAAACGTCACTTTTATTTTTCAGCATAAAGACTTCACACCAACGAGTACAGTCGTCAATAAAAGTAACAAAGTATTTATTTCCGCCATTCGATTGAACTCTCATTGGACCTACCACATCAGAGTATATTATTTGCAACTTCGCATTGCAGCGTGAACTGGATTTCACAAAAATAAGTTTTATCTCTGCAAACCTCCCCAACAAAGGTTATGGGCCCAGCTGGCTAGATAGAAAGCTATCTAGCTAAGTCTAAGTATTTACATGAAGGTGATATATCTTCAACAAGTTTGATATATGTTCTTTATTTTCATCAACCAGAATTTAAAAAAAAGGCGAAGTTAACGAGAACTTTGTAAAGGTCTATTCTTGAAATAAATCTCGTTATGAATAAGTGAATAGTTTAACTGGCTAAACAATGTTTTATTGTTTAACAGATAATCATATATTCTTTATTTTCATCTAGCCGTTTTTTATTTGATTGTATATTACGTGATAAAGTTAAAACAATGTATATTTGTACACGAACGCAAGCGGCGGGTCCGTGCGCGGGCGACGGGTGGCAGTCGGCTCACAGCCTTCACACGGGGAACTTAAGTATTAGCAAAGACCGGTAGATGGCAATTTTTACGTAAATACAGAGAAGGACCGGAAAGGTCGGTGGGGTAAGAAACTGTTCGACGCTCGAGGTCACTGAGACTATGGACGCCCTTAAACAGGAACGCAGCCGTTCATTAATTCACTAAAAACGAAAACCTCGCAAGCAATGGAAAATTGCTACTGAATACTGCGGTTTCGACCGCAGGACTAACTGCTTCTCAGACGGACAACTGTACCTACGTCGCTGGCTCCCACGTCACCAGTCTTGAGTCTCTGTGTATTTTGACTGCTGAGACCATAACTACAAGCGTAATAAACAGGGAAGTTTTATAAATAGTAAATGCGGGAAATAAAGTGAATGCATGATCAAATACATCCGATTGTGACCAACCAGCATTGATGCCCAAAAAGGCTCGACTGGCTGTTCACATTGGTGTGCTGGTGCCCACGCTTATGTATGGGAGAAGGAATGTTGGATGTGGCAAAAGAAGCATGTATGTAGAATAAATGCTGTGGAATTAAGTGATAAGGCAATGATACGGTTTAAAAGAACATGTAGTGACAAAAATTGAAAAGAGTATGCTTAGATGCTTTCATGCTTCATGTTGAGAAGATGAATACTAAAAAAAGGTATTTACAAGGCAAATCCAGGATGTAAGTGTAAATGTCGGGAGGAGGACATAAAGTGACCTAATTGGTGATGTTCATCAGAAAGGTTAGGTGCGTAGTACTCGCTACCGGCGGCGTGAGTGTGTGACTTGTGTATGAACGTAAACGAAGTATGTAGGAGCTTAGCAGGTGGCGTTCTATCGTTTCTGCTTACCCCCATGGGAAGATGGTGTGATAGAAGAAAGAAAATACTTTTATTTGCGGTAAACATGACGGACGCAAAGAAAGAACACAAATACAAAAAATAATAAGTTGGGGGAAAATATACGTCGAACATCCACGCATAACGGTCGGCGCCGGTATGAGTGCATGTATGTATGTATGTTTTATAAAAATAACATAGAATCACGTCTGTATTCCCCGAAGGGATAGGCAGAGGTGCACCTACCTATTATATAGTACACCTACATCAAATTTGACTGTAACTGAGAAATCCTAGATGGAAAACCCAATAACACCCCGGGAATCTAACCCAGGACCTCATGCTCAACAGTAGCGCTTGCGAGCACTAGACCACGAGGCAGTTTTTTTTATAAAAATGTGGCTGTTATATGACTGCTGTGAGCTGTTATGCTGTGTATATTGTGGTGTCTGACGACTTCCACGCGAACGATGTCGCGGGCAGAAGCTAGTGTAATAAATAATTATGTACGCACGGCTACAGATCAAGCTATACATTTCCAGTATAAGCTGATCTCGCATTGTATAGGATTTCCTTACAATGAGAAGTCAGCGTAAACTGGAAAAATATAGCTTGATGTGTAGCCGTGTGTACATACACATACATGTTTACCGCGTCCACAAAATCGTCGTTAATCCTGTTTGTTGTCTATTTGAGTACTTACTATGAAGCGAAAGCATGGTGAAGGGTGGGCGTTTTTGGGGGACTGTCTCATGTAATTTTTGACGTTCGAAAAGTGCTGATTCTCAGCCTAGTTTGAATAAATGACTTTTGATTTGACATGTCTGGCAGGTAAAGCAAACAATTGTGTTCAAATGTGTGAGCAAAGTCTATCAAAGGCTTTGTTCAATTATAGGTCTGTGGAGTCCGCGTTATACAAAAAAATGCGGCTCCCGCTCCAATAACAAACTACTCTATTGCAGCTGGGTTCGGACTGGATTGGACGCGTCGGACCGACTATTACTGTACTGCTCTATCAATGCCATTCGAAAGAGAATGCAGCACAGATGTCTGTGTTGCATCCGCCTTTTTATTTATAAATTATTTATTTAGTCATTTGTATTGAGAAAAAAATACACATTATATTATTTCCGGTAGTGTTTTACCTTAATTTGGAAAAAACAAACAGTAGGTATACATTTTGAAAAAAAAAATTACCCCATTCACAGTTAAATTTCGAATAGCGGGATTTGCTAAGGTAAAGGTTATCAGTAGACAAACATTCCAAGTGCTATACAAGGGGGGGATTAAAATGTCATTACCAAGGGCGTCTAGTTTTTGAGATAGTTGTGATTGTGAAAGACTCATAAAGAATCCTCTTTATGAGTCTTTCACTCAATGAAACTTGGAATCCTCCAAGTTTCATTGAGTTCGAATATTAATTTATGTGGTGGTAAACCAGTTTGAATATTTATACAGACAACACACAAATAATGCACTTACAAGCTTATAGGAGATGGGGCTAGTTTAGCTGGCTTTGGAAGAAGCTAACGTATTGTTCACCACAGCACGTATAGAATAATTAAGCTATCTATATTATAGCAATAGGATTATGATGTCTAAATCGGAACGCAAATTATTGATGTGTTTGCTGTGTGACTATGGCCTAATAAATTCGGAATGCACTCCAAGTTATCTTATCACTTGTCAATACTCAAAGCTTGTCAGGAATACCCATTGAGATGGGAAAACTACCAGTGGTTTTCAACGTCATTGGTGTGAAGCGTCACTGTCCAATGATTTTCTTTGTTTATGGTCCAACGTATTGAATGAACTGTCTGCACCTTTGAGTATATACATATACTCCATAGAGTATAGTAATAGATGATATACTCAAAGGTGTGCACGGAAGACGAGGCAGTATGGTCGAAAGACTATAGCCTGCCATTTGGGCGAAAAAAAAAAATATTCAACTGTCAAAGTCAAACAAAATATACGATGTCAATGAAGAGAAATCAGTCAGTACAAAAAAAAAACATGTACAAACAAAATGAATAAGTTTTGTATAGTTACAATCAATATTGTTTTGACACTCGTGATATAATTTAATTCCTCCACAATGGCAGAACCAAAGGAAAAAGTAGAAAACCCTCTGGATATAGACGGGAGTAACTTTAACCCCGACATGTATTTAGACTGCTTGCTAAAATGTGCAACGTTGAAACAAGTCATGGATAAAGAGGCTGAAGTGGTCACCCAGAGCCAGTTCCTACAGTCAGAAATGCAAACGTTAGTCTACGAGAACTACAACAAGTTTATATCGGCGACAGAAACAGTGCGCAAAATGAGAACCGACTTCAAGATAATGCAAGAAGAAATGAATAAACTGAGCGAAAACATGAACAAGATCACGTCGTTTAGTGCCCAAATATCCGATTCCTTGAGAGAAAGTGGAAATAACGTCAGCAGGTTGTGTGGCACAAGGCAACTGTTGGATAAATTGCAATTCTTGTTCCTGTTGCCTTCTCAACTGAACAAAGCCATTGAAGATGGCAGATATGCTGATGCAGTCCACGAATTCACTCATGCACAGAGAGTACTGCAAAAGTATGGCAATCAGCCATCATTCCAAAGCATTCAAACAGAATGTTCAGAAATAATTTATGGATTGAAGAAAAGTTTGCGAGAAAGACTACTAAGTCCAGATACATCAGCTTCTGAATTAGCCGAAAGTGTAGGTTTATTGAGACAACTGCAAGAAACAGACTCTTCTCTCCAGGATATCTTCCTAAGCTGTTCTGAAAGTAGACTTGACCAGCACCTACAAGGTCTAAGTGCTATGGTAGAAAGCACTGATATTTTGGAGTGGGTTGAAAAATGCAATAACACCCTTTTAGCAGACTTGGGCATTATCATATCGTGTTACCATGACATGTTCCAAGATAAAGACACTAACATTCCAGATTTTGCTGACAAAATTATGTTACAAGTATTTCACCTTTTTGAAGAAGTTGTGAAGAAACCAGACAATATTGGAACTGAAATTTTGATCAGAGGACTAGACAAGTTCTTTAGAAAGTTACAGGCAATGACTGAGATCATTTCAAGTGACACCATGTCCAATAAAGCTATCGATGTTGTGATACAATGCATCAATCATAAGGCCACAATACAGTACCAGTCAATTCAGTCCCAGTTCAAAGATAGTCTTACTAAAGTGAGACAGTCTTTGGCAAGCAAAGGTGCAGACACTACAGACTTGAAGGATATCCTGAATTCTCTCCAAATCTACTTGATGCAAAAAGTACAAGCATCACTTTTGGATCTCATGGCATTCCTACAAAACAATCTCTCTTTTGGCCTCAAACCGTGGTGTGCTAAAGCTGTAGCTGATACATGCTGGAAAGTTATTTCTGAGACCATGGTCAACCTCTCAGATATGGTCAAAAAGATGGCCTGTTTACAAACATCAAATAACAACATTCCCTTTGAATTACTGTTAATTTTAGCAAAGTTATGTTTAGAAATGCAAGAAAGTGGGGTGTCTACATTACACACTCACTTACTGAAGCTCTTGGAAGAATCTGCTCCTGGATTAACAGTTGAGAATAAAGACCAGAACAGTGCATTGGTGCATCTGTCAACTGCTGCTCAAGCTGCCTTGGATTCTGAGGTGGTATTTATTGGGCAGACAGCAGCACAGATGTTGAGGGTTTCAGTGCTAGCAAGGGATTGGTTGAGAGCCCCTGAACCGCGAGGGCCACGAGCCGTGTGCCGCAGAGTAGTGGAAACGTTAGCAAGTGCAGATAGCGCGGCATCGCAACTGTTTCCGACAAGCATCAAACCATCAAGCGACTCCAGCCGACGCACTATCTGGTCTCGCGCCCCATCGTCATTCTCGCCTCTGAACAGAATATTTTCAGAAAGAATTGAAGTATTCAGTCCAGCTGGGGCTGACCGAGCTGCTCTATCTAATGGAGCATTGAAGGTGGCTCTGAAGGCATTAGTCGAGTGCGTCAGACTGCGCACATTTGGCAAGCATGGTCTACAACAGTTGCAAGTAGATGTACATTTCCTCCAACAAAGGTTGTCTTGTATGGGCAATGATGAACGACTACTGAATGCACTGCTAGAAGATGCGCTAGCGTCTGCACAACTAAGATGCGTAGACCCACAGCTAATGGAACCTAGCATTGTAGATATTATTTGTGAAAGAGGATAACATTTTTAATGTTAGAACCATTTCCATTATTTATTAATTTATGTATAATATTTATGAATGTCTGAATATTGTATAACTAAGTAAAAATAAATACAGTAATAAATTTTAGACAATTTATTTATAACCCATTAATCAAAATTGCATCATCATATTAAAAATAATGATATCATCTACATATATAAAATGTTATGTTAAATGCTTCTAAAACATAAATCTCACAATACGGACTACTCTTTTATATTTTAGCAATTAATTACATTTTACACTGTTAGTCACGAGATTAGAATAAACATTATTTAAAATCAAAAACAACATAATATATTATTACCATTAGAAACAGAGAAATTGATATATTTTGGTCCTAGTTCACTATAAATTTTGGGGAGTATCATTGTATGAATACTCTTAGACTAACAAGACACGACACATTGGTCAAAATTTTGGATAAAACTTCGACTCGGCTAACATCAAGCAAGTAAACTTCAACATCTTCAACGGTGATATATTTGAAGACTATTGAAACTAAACATTACACGACTTTCGTAATAACATTAACGGCAGAACAATTGATTTAAAGAAGTGCTAAGAATGTATTGTAGCTATGCTTAACATATATGGTAAAACAATTGCAATATCTCAACAACTTGGTAAAGTGCTGTGGGGAAATCCGAATTCGGGGATATTCCAAATAATTAAAATTTCCTATTACAGATACGGGCAACATTTATGAAGCGCCATACTGATTGGCACTCTCGAGACTTAGTTGCAATATAATATTATTCGGAATATCCCTAATTCACGATGCCTCCATTGCACCTTAAGGTATTGAACTACATAACTTCATTTATATTATATAATAGCAACTCCGGTACTACTCTCGAAGTCAAAAATATCTGAATTGAGGTGTGCTGTGCTTATTAAATATTTGATTCTGGTATTCAAATTCCTCTAATCCCTTACAATAATTATGAAAACATACTACGAAGCACTAAATAACCCAAACTCCGCAATCGGGAAGCTCAATAATTCATTAATATAAGCATTGTATACAATTCCATTCAAATCAATATTCAAAACAATTTCAATAATAAGCTCATTTAAAACCCACCAAACATTACTAATAAACTTCATTAAGAACTCTGTTATTCTAATATAAATTTTACAACATAAGTTTGCACCTTCTTGCAATATATTTAGGCTTATCATTTCGGAAAACAATCAGATAAATCATTGAATGGCGAACATTTACAGTTTAACTGAAAATTACAGCATACTAACCGATAATGCCAACGAAAATTATTATCCCTAGATCTAATAGAACATAAATATTTACTCTTATACATACATAATATTATCTAAACTCTAGAACAAATTGACAAAATATACTTCTTATTTTAAGTTCTCATTTACATATAGACAAGATCAACGCCTAACTAAACGACTCACGGTAAAAATATTGTTTGCTGATGTAACAGTTCATCAAACGTGTAAAAATATTTTTATTTAACAATGGTCCGTTTGTTACGATTGTGAGCCTTGTGATGCGTGATATTATCTAAACATACTAGCGGTCCCCTTACTAATAACATCCCGAAATCTAAGGGAACTTTCAGTCCAACTTCGAACACGATCCAATCTCAATAAGAAAATATTTATTTATTATTTCTTTGCATTAGTTTCCTCATTTTCTCGGGTACGGGCACGCCGCGATGCGCGGGCGTCCTTTTCGATTTGACGCTTGATGTCGCCTCAGACTTTTCAGGGTTGGTTTTCCTCGTGGCGGCGGGAGTTTTTGTTTCAAGCGATTTCCTCGTAGGCTTTGCTTCACTCTTGTTCGGTTTAGTAATAGTAGAGGTGTTGCTATCGCTTCGTGCGCTGGATTTTCTCAAAGCCGGAGCTTGCTTCGGCTTGTCGGCGATGTCGGACTTGCGGGGGGCAGGTTTGATGGCGGGCTTGTGTTCGGGCGGCGGCTTGTGGTCGGGCGGCGGCTCGCGGCGGCGCCGGATGCGCGGCGGCGTGTGCGCCAGCGACGTGTGGCGCGACAGCAGCGCCGCGCTGCCGAACAGCTGCCCGCAGTCGCATCTGTGCTCCACCTCCAATGTTCCTGCGGAAATAAACATAAACGTTACTAAACAATGATGTATTTATTACCTTTAGATGCGTTACCTGCGCTCAATAATGGCAAAGTAAATGCCAGGCAATTGCCTGACATTTACAATAATAATAATAATTATTATTACGTACGCGCCAATGAACATGCAGCAGCTAGTGACGTAACTAAATATGTATGTTCATCTCTTTCTAACAACAGATAGCGGTATACGTCTTTCCTTTTCTTCACGCGCTATATGATTGTATGCAAGTATGTAGCTACAATCATGGCTTACGCTGTTTTTGAGTGCACTAATGTTCGTGTATGACGCGTCTATTTATAATACTTCATTGTTACTAAATAGAACATTTAAATCGCTATTAGTGCTCAATGTATTTATTGCATTCCACAATGTTATCATAGGTGGTAGGTTTCACAAAGACATGATCATTGTGAACCCTGTCAAGTAAGAGAGCGGAAGAAGGCTTTAGCTGTTATATCTACTATAATTGAGTAACAAAAAAGTATATATAATAGAACTTGTTATAGTTTATTTATGAATGTACTCAATTTTTATTATTTTTTAATTATTTCGGGTAATTAATTTTAATAAATATAATAACAATAAGGGGGAGTCTATGACTATGTCCAGCAGTGGACGTCTTTCGGCTGAAATGATGAATAAGAATAAAAAAGATCACAAATTATAATGTTACTTACTTCTCTTGATCTGTTTCACGGGCGTTGTTTTATGCTTGGCAGTGACGGCTTTCCCCAAAGATTTCCTCTTTGCTATTCCACTCAGAGACTTTCTCTTATCAGCTAATGTTTTCTTTTGAGTTTTCCTTTCTATAGTTTTAGGTGTGCGCTCTTGTGCGGGTTTCGATGTTTTTTCAGGAATGGGTTTTGGGAAAGAGTATTTTATAGTTTCGCTATCGTCAGAGTCCGTCGAAGGCACTGGTTCTAGTTTAGGTGCTTTAGATACATGTTTAACAGCTACCGGGTTGGGTTCGACGGCTTTTGGCTTCAAACGCGGTATTTTGGGCGGGTGCTGTAATGACGTTCTTCTCTTAACTAGGTCTTTGGAGTTAGGCCGTTCTATTTGGAGCGAGCTGCGCTTGTTCGCTCTCACTTTCATGAAGACTTTCTCCTCGGCTGGCTCCTCTACTTTGAAGTTGGGATTGAGCATGTACCTAACTTCGTCATCGTCGCTCGATTCGACTGCTGGTTTAGTTTCTTCGGGAACGGAAACAGGAGCTGTAGTTTTAAGACGTTTGCTTGCACTACCCGTAGATTTATCTTTGATGGATGTTTTCTTTTTAGGTGTTTCATGAACTTTAATTGGTTCTTTAATTTCAACTTTTTTTATTATTTTCTCTGGGACTTCCGGCTTTGCTTCTGTTTTGACAACTTCCGTTTCTGAAAAGTCCCTCTTTGCAGGAATAACTGGCGGTTCGACGACTTTAATATCTATTTTCTGAGGAACAATCTCTTTTTCTTTTTCTACCTCTTTTACAACTTCTACAGGTTTTTCTTCAGCTGCTTTAGGGATTTCCTTAGGCAATTCTATCTTTTCAACAATCTCCGTTTTGTGCTCGTCTTCTTTTATATCTTCAATAATAACAAGTTTAGGATAATCGATGTCATCTAGTTTTTCTTCAATCTTTGGACTCTCATTCGCGTCTTCAACCGATTCAGCCGTTGCCTCAGATTCTTCAGGAGGTTTAGCTTGCTTCGACTGTCGTTTCTTTCGTTGACAGATGATGGTGTGTCTGTTCAGCGAGTGCTCGTTAGGGAACACCATGTAACAAAGTGAACACTCGTGTATTATGTCTCTGGTTGATAACGAACTCTTGACACTCTTGTCATCAGACTTTTCGGAGCTAGTCTCTATATGCTGCTCCTTGTGTTCGATTAAGTGATGTAATTTCCTGAATGTCTTCTTACAAACTTCGCACTGGTGTAAAGTCAGGGGCTTCTCAACGTTAGGAATCACCGTTGGCGTAGTCTTCTGTCTGTTTATACCGTCGTGGGTTTCCCTGTGCTCCACTAAATGGTGCAGTTTTCTGAATGACTTGTCGCATGGTTCACAGCGAAAACCAGCGCTTGAGTCTTTGCCTAGTTTAGAAGTACCCGGTTCTTTTTCAACCTTTGTGTCTGACTGTTCTGAAGAACTGTTTCGTAGCGACCTCGGCGGTGCTGAACTAGGGTTATGAATAATACGATGTTGAACCAGATGATGTAGCTTCCTGAACTCTTTCTTGCAAACCTCGCAGCTGTATACGGATTTGTTTTCGACAGGAACTTCCTTTTCTATTTTCTTAGGGTCCTCTTTCTTGTGCTGTAATTTATGGCTGACCAAATAGGATAACTGCCTGAATGTTTTGCCGCAGAACTCGCAAACCAGATCATTGCTTTTGGGGAATATTTTGGCTCTTGGTTTTCTAGATTCGTGAATTTTTCTTTCATCAATCTCTTTTTCTTTCTTTTCCTTGACTGGTGGTGTATCTTCTATGACGATAACATCGTCTTTATCTTCAGATTTAGAAATTGAATCTTTGGATTGACGCTTCTTAGGAGTTTCTTTCCTGACGACAAGTGGCTTGTCGTCGTCAAGGTCCATATCATCAGATTGACTTCCTTGTGACTTAGAATCTGATTCTTGCGATGGCCTCATTCTTCTGGGGCTTCTCTTGTCCGAACCAGATCGACTTGGTGAAGGGCCGGTGCAATGTTTCACATGTTTAAATACAACATTCTCAGTTCTGAATAATTTGTTACAAATCGGACAAACAATGTTCTCATTAATTTTTCCCATGGTCCAATTTTCTTTGATGATTTGACCATCGCTGTCTTCATCATCATCTTCATCATCGGTACTTGTCAGGGTATCACGTTTTGGGACTTTGGCATCTATTAACCGTGGCTTCTTTTGTGGGCTTTGCACTTTATTCTTTTCAACACCTCCTTCGGGAAGAGGATATTTTCTCGGACGACCCCTTCCTCTCTTAACAGGAGTACTCTGTTGACTATCAGGAGTTGGAGAATCAATAATGTTCATGTTTTCTGATTGATGTTCAAGTAACTCAGCGGCTTTCACCAAACTGTCTATAGCTGAGACAGCATTCTTGTGAGCTACGACATTATCGTTACGATTGACGGTCTCTTTGAGTGGATTTTTAATTACTTCTGTTGTGTGTGTATATTTATCCTCCGCTGCTGTGTTAGAGCCAAGAAGATAATATTTCTTCCGCATGGGATATTTAACATTTTTATCCGTCCTATCCTCATCGGTTTTCCTTTTCTTTTTGGGTGACACTTCAAGGCCTAAGTCTTTCGGTTCTATCAGTTCTAGTTCAGGTTCGTCAACGGGAGTTAGAACTTGTTTTCTCTGGTGCTTAGTTTTTGTTTTCACTTCTTCTTGAGATTTCGCATCATCAGTAGTATCCAACACGTCGGATTCTAAAGAATCAAGAGTGCTAAGAGTGAAGCTATCTGGTTCGTTGCTTAGTTTCTTGGTAGGTGAAAGTTGCTGACCCTGTATATTTAAGGAACTGGGAACAAACTCCATGTTGTCCATAAATACTACTTTTACTGGTTTATCTTCAATTATAGTTATAGGGCATTCCTTCTGACGTTTGGCGGATAAAGCAGATTGATAAGCTTTTTGTAACTTAGATTGATTTCTACTAGAAGAATCTTCAGGAGCGCCCAATTTGTTTGCAGCTTGCACTTTAACCGGTTGGATAGGTTGCCGCGCATTCTGATATTTATACGGCAACTTGGATTTATCGACACGTGCACTGTCATTCTTAGAGTAAGTCTTTGGATATGGATCTTTCTCCACAACCGTCTGAAGAACATTATGCGGCTCTTTGTTATCGAAGTTCATAGTGAGACAATTCTCATACGTCATGGAATTTCGTCTCGCAAATTTGTCAAAATCTTTTTCTGTTATAATAGATTCTTTTTTAGCTGCATCAGTATTCAATTTATCTGTGTTAGCGTACGATAGTACCTTCTCCTTAGGTATTAAGTTAGCTGCTACAGTTTTCTTATTCATATCAATGTCTCCTGTAATAGGCTCATGCTCTATTATTTCATCTTCAGAGTCAACCTCTATTACACTTTCCTTGATAATCTTTTGTTGACTTTTATTTGAAAATGGTAGGAGATTTGGTACTTTAGTAGTTTTGATAGGAACTGATGGTTTTTCTTTTTCCGTTTTAGAAATAGTTTTTAGTTTAGGTTCAGCTAAAGGAACCACAGGTAATTCATGTGGAGGTCGTTCGATGAAAGGAATACCGTGTAATTCATTCATCTTCATTTCTATTTCGTCGAGTGTGGCTTGGTCAGTTGGTTGATAATTTGCTGGGAAATTACCAGTTGGTGGAGCATTTGAATCTTTTGCCGTCTGGTTGGGTTCATCTTGACCCGCTTTTGACGTCCCAACTGTTCTGTGTATCATATCTTCAATCGTTTTATCAATCAAGTCTTGGTAGTTGACTTCCGTTACTTGAGCTTCTTTCTTTAGACTGGTCGCACTTGCCGCTTGTGATACTTCTTCGTCTTGAATATCATTTGTTACATCTTGTTTGATGGAACCTTTTTCAGCCTCAGCTTCCGATGTTTCTTTAACTGTCTCAACCTTTAAAGGAATCTTGCTTTCTTGAGTATTATTATCTTTATTTTGATTGGCTTTGCTCACAAAAGCCGTTTCGTTTTTAATAACTTTGTTGCCTTCTTGAGTTTTCGCTAAAGCTGCTGCTGCACTGCTTGATTGTTGCCTTTGACTGTCAATTTTTTGAAGAACATCCCTTCTGTTGAGATCATTGGAATTTTTCAGCTGATTGCTACTGGTAGAAGGCACGGCAGGTGTGGGGACTGTGTTTCTATTCTTTATTTTGTCTAAGAACTCTTTCCTGTTAGTAGCTGTCCATTTTCCAAAAGGCACCGCTTTTTTACTTCCACCTGGTTTAGGTTCTTCCGAATCATCTTCGCCTTCATTCCTAATATCATTATTCGGAAGACTGTCTGTTGACGTGCTACTGACGTCTTGTGTGCCTGAGCAACTAGGCTGTTCCTCTTTTGGCACTTGACTTACTTTAACATTCTTTACATTCACTTCGTCAGAAGTAGTTGCTTTAGGTGTAATATTTATT
Organism: Tiliacea aurago; assembly: GCA_948098905.1. NCBI lineage: Eukaryota > Metazoa > Arthropoda > Insecta > Lepidoptera > Noctuidae > Tiliacea > Tiliacea aurago. Next base: position 25,505,656 of record OX402582.1, read on the forward strand.
TCCCGCTTTTCATCGTCTATGGTTGTTACTTGAGGTTTTACTTCAGAGGAGGTTCCAGCAGATTCTTGTGTAACAGGTTTTTGCTCCTTAGCTTGAATGCTCAGTACTTTGTCACTGGTGACTGGACATTTTCCAGAAGCTTCCACTTTTACATTGGTGGTACTGTCAACTTCCATCGGCACTATATTAGATTGAGATTCGACAATTGGAATAGGCTCTTTAGGTTCTTTTTTTGAGGATTTTCCAAGCACATGATTTTCTTTTTTGAGTACTGCCGTTTCTGTTTTAGCAATTGAGGGAGAAATTTGAATCGCTATATTTTTGGCAGGCACCTCAGGCACAACTTTTGGTTTAACTGGTGGTATTTCAGTTTTTACTGGTTTTTGGGATTCTTCCGGCGTACTGATTGGTTGTGGTGGTTCTTTATTCAGTACAACATCTTTAGCAACTTCTTTTAAAACAGTACCTGTTTCTTTTAAAGGTTCAGGTTTCAATTCAACTTTTCCTTCTTTGACAACAATGGCTGTAGAAGGCTCTATGGATATTGAACTTTCGTTGCTAGTACGTTTGGTCATTTGTTTTATAGTTTCTGGTTTCGCTATAGGTATTTTTGACTGATTGTTTTTAACAATGTCGGCTAAGGGAGGCGTCTTGTCGTTTGTAATTAGTTCTGAGTTCGTGTCAGGAATTACTGTGGAAGTTGAATCAGCTTGAATATTTTCAGCATCATTTTTATTATTGTCTTGAACGCTTTCTTTAATTTTTGATTCATCTTCTTCATTCTTTTTTGCAACATTTGACTCTACTTTCTCGTTTTTTTGATCATTGCTTGTAATATTTAAGTCTTTTGAATCATCTTTATTAGTTGCTGAAGTTGATTCTACAATTTTAGTTTCATCTAATTCACTATCATCAATAATAATAATTTCATCATTTTCTTGGTCTGTTATATCATAAATAATTTCTTCAACTTTGGTCTCATCTTGTTTATCACATTGAGCATTGTCTTTAACTATTGCCTTATCATTCTTATCTGTTGCATCAATTTCATCATCTTTATTAATTACTTGAATAGGCTCAGAAATCTTAACTTCGGCTCGATTTATTTGAATATCATCATTCACCTTTTCCAGTTTATTACTATCGGTTTTAACGAGATCTTCAGTTTTTGCCTCACCTTTATCAACTACAATTTCGCCAATTGTTTCTACAATTTCAAGGTCGTCTTCCATTTCTTCTTCAATATCATCTTCAATATTTACTATATTTCCGCCGTTTTCTTCTTTTTTCTCTTTATTTTCTCTTTGTATATTCTCGTTAAATATTGATTTTACTTTAGTTACATCTTTTTCAGTGGAATCGATACAGTTCTCTTGTTCAATTGGAACTGATATGTCGTTGGCTATAGGTTTTTCCTTCGACACTACTTCATTACTTGGTTCCAATTGTTTAGGTTTATCATTATCAATGTTCGTTTCATCTGCAGTTTCCTTCTCACTTTCTTCAGCTACAGTAAGTTTTTCAACGGATTCTTCAATCACAATCTCTTTCTCAGGACTGACTCTCTCATTAGTTTTATTGTCATCACCATCTTTATTTTTAGTTGGTGTTTCAGGTGTTCTTTGCTTACAACTATCAGTATGTACTTCTATTGTTTTCTTGACATTATCTGAATGCCTGTTAGGATGCAGCTGTTGCTCAACCATTGTTTTAGTTAATGGTATGCGCTCTTTATTAGGAGTTGAGTGGTATGTCATGGGTGTGAAACTGCCTATAACTGGAGATTTTCGTAATTCACTGAATTTTATAATTTTTCCGTTTATATTAAATTCAGATTTACCGTCAGGCGATGTTTCTTTATTTACGTCAAGTTCAACTTCAGTAATCTTAGTTGTTAAAATTGGTTCTTTTCTTGGTGCTTTAATTTTTCTTTCAGCAACTTTGTTGCAAGCAGACTCACTTATGACTTTATTGATATCCTTTATAGGCACATGTGATGATATTTTCTTATCAGCCATCTTCCCTTCTTTTGCAGGCTGCAAAATGAAATGACATAATAAATATCATTGAGATTCAGTTAGTTCATTTAAACAACTAATAAATGATTTGTCATAATAAAACAATTACTTACCACTTCTTTAGGTACTTCTATTTCTATTTCTTCATAAACTTCTAAATTACCCTCCGCATTTTCACTGAAATATATGTAATCAATATTACTATTCTACCTTTTTCGCTATCAAAATAGAAAAAAAATATGAATCATTGGAAGTATAAACATTATACACATAGACAAAAATATACTAGATTGCTCAACAAATTAACTCCTCGTTTTAGCTAAAATGGAGGTGCAACACTGGAATTAATTCTTATTGATTGGTTGTTATGGTCACAGTATGTTGTTATTTGCATATAGGAGGATGTTACTGGTCCTCTGGACATATTCTCTTGTCTGCTTATTAACTATTACTGCCACTTTCAACTACAAGAATGATGATTAACTACAAAAATCTACAGTATTCCATTTAAAAAAGATAAAGCAGGGGCTTTGGCTTTCATCTACAAGATTTTTTAAATGGAATACTTAATAACATTTACCTGGGGATCTCCCCAAGTGAGTGATATCAAATTGTTTTGTTTTAAAAATCTTTGTGGCAGCCCAGCGTTTGGATTTGTGCCCAGCCTACGAAAATAGGTATTTTGACTTATTAACATATTTAGCTGGTGAAATCTGGGTGTACTATACACCTCTGCCAAACCCCTTCATACAAGCATGATGTTTATCCTAATAACACAATGTTGGAGAGGGTATATCAAAGGGCTGCACAACATTGACCAAATAAACTTTAGGATTAACATTAGAAGTAGCTGAATTTCGTTTTTTTTTTCACTTATCACGCCTTGTTTCCCCGATGGGTTGAGGGGAGTTTTTCCTGTAGTACACCCACATTTTGCCAGTTATGTTAAGTCCCGTGTAATAGGGAGCAAGCCCATTGCCATCAACTGGGCACAAATCCAGATTCTGGGCTGCTACTAAGAAACTGCTTTTTTTTAAATTGTTCATATTATTAATGCTGTCTATAAAAACTGACTTTCAGTTGCAATGTAGTGTGCAATATGAAGTCATGATTTCTTGTAATAATAGCATACATGAATGATAATAACTATTTTAACACCCCAGTACAATTTACAGCTACTTTAATGATAGGTTTATTTATATGGTAGCAGTGAATTATTTATACTGTAGCTAGGGACCCTCTTTTCCACTTTGCTTTTTAAAACTGGATCGCCAGCACTGGAAGACAAGGGGTAAGGCTTTTTCCCAGAAGTGGGATGATACAGGTTAATGATAACAGTAAGTTGGAACAGGCTGCTAGGTCATAACTCTCATATCTTTGGAAATCTATCTCATTCATACAATAATTAGATGAATCTGTTCAGATTGATGTCTCTTCCTCAATAACAGCTTAATCAAATGACTGAATGAAATCTGAAAAATAATGTCTTGCTATCGTCAGTATTTGGATTCATGTTTTATCAGAAAACAAACTACTTAATTAATGACTTCAAAAAAGGCACAGCTAGGATAAAATAAATCTGGGAATAAAAGTATTGTTGGCACAAAATGTTAACTTGAATGCAAAAGATAACTTGTCAAGTTTATATCTTCTGTAAATACGGGAATACATTTGCACAACATTAAAAAAAAACCTACAGAGAGCAGGTTTATTTTTCCTTTACTTAAAATTTAACCATTGAATGACAACAATCCCGTTTCTTAAAACCTGTTGAAGATTCTTTGTTTACAAGTCTCATGTCAAGTGTGATTTGTTTACCTGTAGATACTTAGGTCAGTCAATCACAACAGTAAATGAGATGTTTAAGGAACAGCTTTACTGATCACAAGGATTGATCTGAGTTTATAAAACCAGGAATCAAGAACAATGCACATACATTATTTAGAAAAGTAGGAAAAACTGCAATGTAAAGATGCCAGCATTTGTAAGACTGAAAGCAAAGAAACATCTTAGTTTGTATTAGGTCAAATCATGTTTATGTTATCGTTACACCCACAATAGTTTATTTTTAGAAGAAATAAGAATTTACACTCATTTTTATAAGAATGATTGTACTCAATCTAACAAAATGAGATGGAAGTCAACATTTTTTTACTTTTTAAGAACAAATAAAAGAGTCATAGTTAAAATTGTAACTCATTAATATTATATATATGATAGACTTAATACCTGATATGTTTTGTTGCTTTCATTCCACAAAAAATATGTCTGTATTGTTTAATTTATCTCATATTTATGTCCTAATAAGCCCTATTAGAACAGGTATAAACAGGCTCTGAGTGTTAACAAACAATATTATTAAAAACAAGTTTTATTCAGCCTTATGTAGCTAAGGTTTGTAAAGTTAGTACACTCACCGCACTTTGAGAAACTTGAAGCTGGTCTGCTGCTGATCATCATCAATTATCTGAACAGCGGCCAGCTCCTCCTGACCTTCCTTCCTATACAAGTACAATCCATTACCAATATCTATGGCATCTACATTTTTACCATCAATCTGTAGCACCACTTCTGTATCTTTACTAGCTATGTCTGTCTCTTCATTTATCAAAGTAGACTCTATCATATTCTCATCAGACTTAAACTCCATTTCTTCTGGCGGCTTCAGTTCTGAATTAGACTTATCATCATCAACATTATCATCAATCACCAGCTCATCACCATCATAAGAATTGTCATTATCATCAAATATGTCAACACCGCCTGATAAAATGTTTGCTGCCTCAATCTGTTTACCAATTTTGTAGCTATCTAGCATATCACTTTTCTTTCCAATTGGCGACAAATTCGATATCAGTTCATCGGCGTTCGTCATGGTCCCTTCGGAGTCAGTGGTGGTACTAGCCAGTGACACATCTTTTATGGAAGAAATGTCGAATGTTGAATCAACAGAGTCAACTTCTGACAGAGAAAAGTACTTGGAGGAGCTCTCGTTGGCTGTCATAAAGGACTCACTCGGCGGGGACGTGGTGTCGAGCGTGGAGTCCCGCGAGCACCCCGCTTCTCCCCGCAAGTGGCTCAACCTATCCATTTGCACACTTCATCTGCTGCGACAACAGGAAAACGACAATTTAGTAACAATGCATGTTATAATCACAGCGCGAATTCACTTCATCGATTATGAGAAAGCGAATGAAAACATTTGAAGGTTGGTTGATTAATTAGCACCTAGGTCAATAGCAAAGAACAGTGAAACTTTTAGAACAAACGATAATGATACTGTGACACTTTCGATAAAATTTTAATAAATCACATCATACCAAGTTATTATTTTAAGATATAGGTCTCAGAAAAAACTCTTGAGTAGAATCTGTGTATTAAATGAATTGTAGAAGTTATAATAACAATTTTATTACAATTTTGTTAAAATAACACAACACATCAAAAGATTAAAGATGGACGCCAAATAGCAATGTTGCCGTTATTTTGCATATCATTATGTTGATAAAAAATGGCAAAATAAAATTTCTTACATGATTTATTCGATGTTTTCCTAATCAAATCATACAGATAAACACTACTTTTATCTGAAAGTCAGAAATAAACCATGATTATCCCATATTTTGCATTAAACGCTTCGCTTTTCGTGAATTCATTTAAGCATTTTTTAAGTTGGCCACAAATTTACTGTAATGGATGCTGCTGATAATGCAAAATACCTATCGCTTGGCAATGTCATTGACCGCCTCGGCTATGAAATGAAAGTACTTCAATTCATACAACGTAAAATACAAAACATTGCACGGTAAAAAATATTTTTTAGATAAATATGTTCTTTATTGCGTTTAGAATAGTGCGATTTGGTTTTACAGACGCAAATGCATTGTTAGTTGGAAATCGAATTTCCCGCTTCATTCCATCAACAAATAATAATTATTATTACTGGATATCTAAACAAGTTTTCTTTGCCACAAACTCACTCTTCTTTAAATAAAAAATGGCTAAATTATTTTTTTACTTCAATTGATTTTATTGCCTAAGTCATCCTTTTGGCTTTATTGCCAATTATTGCAGGCCACCCGAACGAAACCACTTCGTAAATGCATTTTATCGGAACTATCGGAAACTGCTTAGACGCCACCACATCAAGCTACTACAATCTGTCAAATTTCTTTAAAAGATTTTCAACTTTATCGTAATAGTTTAAGGTTCAAGGTTGATTGGGGATTGGGGAAATTTGACAGTTTCGGGTAGCTTGACCTGCTGGAGTCTGTACATAAAACAAATGTTTTTTTTTTTTATTTGGGATGGGTTTGCTCTTGACCTTAGCCTAGGTCAGAGGTGACCGTAGGAGGTGACAGAGACAAAGTCGACGGTGGAGTGACCGAGTGAGCTTACCCCACAGAACATAATTATATACTCAAGAGGCTTACCCAGAAGAAGCGTAAGCACTCTCACTTTGAAGAGATTAGGGTTGTATGCGTTCGGAAACACAGACGCAAGCAGAGAGTTCCACTCTTTTGCTGTGCGCATTATATTTTATGTAGTTATAAGCGTAAGTTTTTTTATTAATTAATTAAACACACTATTGTTAGTTTATGCGTTTGTTAATGCGTATAAATTTACCAAAGATGATTTTATTTCCAAATCGGCACATTTTGTTATAACTAGTATTTGAAAAAAATACTTGTAGCTGTTGACTTTCTGACTCTGTAGTTTCCGTAGTTTCTGTGCACATTCCTGTCCTTAGCTGGTTCGGACTTCTAGGCGGGAAAGTGAAACGTCATGTTCAGCAGTTTGTTTAATTTTCTAAAAATTGTGTTTAGCCGAATTTAAAATGTGTAATAATGGTGAATTATTAACAATTAAGTGTTTGTGAACGTGCATTAGTGTAGGCAAATGAAACAAAACAGTGAAACTTCGCTTCAAGTTTTCTCAAGAAGTCCGCGTGAGGTCTCAGTAAAGTGCCATCTTTACTGAAACTCAATGGGAGCGGGCGGGGATATCATCATCATGCATTCATTTCATAAATAATAAACAAGTTTTGTAACTAAATAAAGACTTGGCTAAAAGGTTCTAGGAACCAGGCCATTAAAAATACAATAATAAAAAAAAAATGTCCACTTTTGTCTGAATCTTACCACCTGCCTGACAGACAGGCAAAGTGGCAATGTCATGAAATTAATGTCTCAATTGTCAAATCAAAAACGTTATTTTCGAAAGTTAGTTGTTGATCTGCGCTTTTAGCTGTATTTTATGTTTATTCGTTCTTTTATTGTTAAAAACTTTTTAAATTGTGAATAATGGCGCCCCGAGAAACTCCTAAATCTACGACAAAAGTGCAACGTACAGCGAAAGAGATGCCACCCAAAGGCAGGGCGTCACCAGTAGGGGCGATTAAAAAGACCATTCTAGTGAAAAAGACGGTGGATAAAACTCCCCTTAAAAGTAAGTGACCACTATTACAGTTTATCTTTTTCGATTTACAGAAACTATAGAACGCCACCTGATACGCTCCTTACATACTCCTTTTGCTTCGTTTACGTTATGTACATCTGGTCATACACGCACGCCAGTTGCGAGTACTACGCACCTGACCCTTCTGAAGAACATCGGCAATCCTTGGATTTAAGTAACCATGCAATTATTTTATCCTGGTCAGAGGTCAGTTTCACCCAGTAATTCTTTTTATTAGATCGTTCGCCGATCGTTTATGACGCTGTCGTTCTCGTTGTATAGTCATTTATTATTATTATTATTAAAACCTTTATTATCACACCACAGAGATCCATAAAGTGTTAGTAAAGAAAACTTAAATCTAATGTTATTATTCTAATTATAAGCCTATGCTTAAACGACGACATCCAGAGAAATGAACTTTATGTGGCAAAAGAACAGTCAGTGGGTCGTCTTAGGGGCGGAGTTAAAAGAACTCCCAAATGACTGACAAATACCCTCATTTCCACCATAATCATCTTTGGATCACCTCTGTTGTGGACAATTACAACATTTTTGTGGCATTCTTTCTTTTATTTATGAATACTTACATGCTTTTCAGTCAACAACTCCACTGAAGCAAGAGCAACGAGACAGCGGACCAGCACCGTCCCGAAGGTTAATACTCCAAAACCTAAAGATAACAGATCAGTTCCAGTACCCAGCAGTGTGACCAAGAGTGGTAAGAAACCGTCCTGGAAGAGACGACCCAAGCCTGCACACTCCGGAGTCCCAATCCCGGAGAAGATGAGGAAGTTAATGGAAAAACAATTTCTGGATTCAGATTTTGCCCTATAAGCTGACATTGTGTCTAATTTTATGTTTAATTAACTGAACAGTTTTACTTATGACCATGTTATGGTTTGCCTGAAAATGGTGCACCTACTCTGGAAATCTAAATCTCGTTGGTAGACATGCTGTGCGTCAGAGAGACCAATGTCCAAGAAATACTGCTATATTATGATAATGATGACTCTGGCATAGTTGCACACATTTGAAATAACAACAAACATGATTGTGTTGTTGTTGTGATGTTGGTGTAACCTGTTTGGTTACACAAGTGTAGCGGAATAGGTTACACTGGGGCTTTACCCGTTAAGAAATATATTAATTATTTCTTTTAGTACATAGATTGTATTTGTTTTTAATTACGTGACATTTTGATACTTTTCTTTAATACTGGCTATAGTTGATAAAGCTTTTTAGATTGTGCCCTCATATTAATGAATCTATAAACTCTACACATCAGGACAAGCCTTATCAGTATTGATAAAGTTGTTGACTAAGCTATTTCAAGTGTGATCTTGGTGTTCTCCTATCAGTGGTAAACTTATACTGTGAAAACTATACTAGTAAGACTTAAAGAAATAAGTTTTATGATCACAGTGTCTAGTTAAAAAGTATAGATGTAGAATATTACACTAGTAATTCTGGACTTTTTAAAAGACAGGTACTACGTTTGCCATAAACTTTTTATAGGTTTTATGTATTCTGACACAAAAAAAGCCACTACTATAAATTGTACTTATGTACCTACCAAGTTTGTTTCTACTTAATAATGTATCATTATTAAATCTATAGACAAACTTGGCTAACTCAATAGATTAAAAAATAACCTAGAATTAGTACAAGATGTGTGCCAAAATTAGACTAAGGTGAAATAAAACCACAAACTAGGATCCAAATAAAAAAAAAGATGGATTACTTATTGCATGATATTTTATTATTGATTGTTTAAATTAAGAGAGTGGTATTTTTCCTAAGATTTCATTACTTATCCCACTGAATAAATTGCTATAATTAGGTAGATACCTGGCTACTACATAACGGATGTAATATTACTTCTAGTTATGTATACTTATTGCTAGTTATGTTTATGCTAAAGTATAGTGTAAGACTTTATGATATTAAATGTCATCATACATAATTCATGCATTTTTGTGTTATCTTTGACAGGAAATTTCTATCCAATCCATTTGCTTATTACATGAAACTGCAACATGATTTCTTTCCTTCTCTCCCACTTCCAGAAATCAATAGATGAGATATACTAACCACCAACTCTTACAACTGGTAACCAGGGACCGTACAACCCCGGTTAAGAGTTAAGCCTTTCGAAGGGGTTCAATTGGTTACCTTTATCATGATGTAACCCATTGAAAGGGTTTTATACTAGAAACCCATTGAAAGAGTTACATGATAACCCATTGAATGGGTTTTATACTTGAAACCCACTGAAAGGGTTACATGATAACCCATTCAATGGGTTCTATACCTACTTGAAACCCAATAACATGAAAAAATCATAATATTACGTTATTTCGATATCCGCCCAGTACGCGTAGCATAACCAATTCTATGTCTATTCTACCCAGGGACCATTTTGGTTACCATTTTAGAAAAACCCTATCGAAAACCCTTTCAATGTGTAACCAAAATGGTCCCTGCTGGCAACACCTATATTTTGTGCAAATACATGATTCTTATTCTTAGATCAGTAGAAAATAGCAATACACGCTACTAGCGTGTATTTCGGGCACCCGGGCCAAACCCTACCCCCTCCCTAATTTCGCAAATAAGTTAAGTTACAATACAAACTTGAAGTTTGAATGAAAAATAAAGTTCAATAAACCTAATTTGCCGGAATCAATAAGCTCTCTTTTGGAGTCTCTTGTACCTACGAACCCCCGTATACGCGCGCATTCAACCTTTAAAAACTCTTCTCTGTCAACATCATATGGAGCTTGGTCGAGGTATTTTTCTGCCCAACTCCGGAGCCACTGGATACTTTCTCGAATTTCAGCAGTTACTCGTACCCTCAATAAAGAAAGAAGCTCGTACTATATCTAATGGAGAAAACAATTTTCGTTTAAAATTGTCTTCGTAGGATAAGCCAACACCCTACTTTCTGCATAATAAAACTTTTTACAAAAAAATAGTAACCGACTACCAAAAATAACACAACAAAGTGAAAAATAACTTTAATTTCGGAAGTCGGTGTGTTTGGATCTGTATTTGAGTTTTTTGCCACCGACTTCCGAAATTAAAGTTATTTTTCACTTTGTTGTGTTATTTTTGGTAGTCGGTTACTTACTACTTTTTTGTAAAAAGTTTTTTATTTTCTACTTTTTAGTGGGTCAGTTTTGAATTTATCTAAGTTACAATAACTTAATGTTAACTGGTCATCACCTTTTATAAAATATTGCTTTTCCCGATTCTGGGACGTTGATTGTTGAGGAGTTCTCCTGGTAAGAACCAGGAGAACTGCCACTCACCATATGCATAGTGACGAGCATACATTGCTTAAGCGCAACCCGTTATTTAGGTACTCATTATGATATTGTTCCGGTGGCCATCTGTGGTCTCCTTCATCAGTTCCACTTCACCAAATGGTGGTTTCCAAGAGCAAATGCATGAGTTACTATAAAAAGTTCCCAAATCGCTATAAGTTTGCATATAAAATTTGAGGGTTTTCCTCGATTTCCATGGGATTCCCTCATCAGATTCTGATTTGGTGGCAATGGGACCACCTCGGGAGTATACCCTTTAAAACAAAAAAAGAATTTCAAAATCGGTTCATAATTGACGGAGTAATCGCGTAACAAACATAAAAAAAAAAAAAAAAAAAAACATACAGCCGAATTGAGAACCTCCTCCTTTTTGGAGTCGGTTAAAAATATCCTTCATAAGTTGTCTTGAAGGTTCGATTTCAGTTTCCATTCTCAAAATGAACTTTACTTAAACACCTAATTTGAATACTCACATGATTTATTGAATGGAACTCCTATTGTATTTTTTTAACGTCAAATCTTGTAATTCTATTTTGAACAACTTCCACTAAACTTGTCCCACTGTGTCTTGATATTTAAAAAAAAAATAAGTATATAAACCTTTATAGTCACAATGAAAAATACAGTTATTCTAATCTGACGGGATGCCGCGCGCCGCCCCATAAAGTTGCGCCGCCCTTGGCCATGGCCGCGTCTGCCCCCCCCCCCCCCCCCCACACTACGCTAAGTTGAGAACGATGCTCAATCTATCAAGCATGACTTGATTTAGAATGAGTTCTTTCTAGGAACGGTTCATCATCATTTCAGCCGAAAGACGTCCACTGCTGGACATAGGCCTCCTCCAAAGGGGGAGGGGGGGTTGCCATAATTGCCACGCAGGCAGGCGGGTTGGCAATCGCAGTATGGTGTTTAAATGCATAGAGAACGCTGCTGCCCATTCTTTAGTCTCTCCCTTAGTCGCCCTTTACGACACCCACGGGAAGAAATGGGATGGTGCTATATTCTTTACGTCCGGCACCACACGGGACGTAGGAACGATTGATATATATATATTTGGACACCGTGGATCATGCTTGATCTTGATCAAGCAGCTGTGTCCAGCAAGTACAGGTGCATGTTCGGTTGAAATGTTAACGTCAAAGGGGGACTACAAATCTTATAAGGTAGGAGTACCAGTTGCTAGCTTCGAAATGTTTCACTCAGCTGATGTCTGGCCGGTCTACGCAAAGATTAGGCCCTGGGTGAACTATAAAATATCAGCCGGTCTACATAACCTGAACGGAAAACAACCCCAGCCTAGCCCACCAGCCAACAATCAGCCCTTTCGTAGCACATAAACTTTCGAACTTACATTGTTTTTACCAGAACGTGAGAGGTTTAAAAACCAAACTATGTATGTGGCGAAATAATTTACTGTTGATGGAGCATAATCTCGTTGCAATAACAGAAACATTTCTTGATGAGTCGGTTGAAGACGCGGAACTATCACCAGGAGACTGGAAACTTCTACGTCGTGACAGAGGCACGCCGTGTGGGGGGGTTCTACTCGCCGCGCGGTCGCCTGTTGTGTTGCGACGGCGCCGCGAATTTGAAACAGACTGTGGTGAAGATCTATAGGCAAGTTTTGCGTGGTGTGGTCGTACTATTTACGTGTGTGCGGTTTACATTAAACCAAGTGCTAAAGACGCGGACTATATGCGTTGGTTTTGTAAAGTCGAAAGTTTTGCATCTAACTTAAAAGGATCTGTTTTAATTTTAGGAGACCTAAATTTGAATAGTGCTTCTTTGTCTATTGTTAACTATTATTCTTACTTTTTATCTTTTTGTTGCCTGAATGAGAAGAATGTGGTGAGTAATTCGAATGGAGGTATGCTAGATGTGGTGTTGGTCCAAGAGAACGCTGGCACGATTAATACTTTTGTCGCTGTCACGGATGGCATAGTTAAACCTGACAATTACCACCCACCATTAGATATCGACATTAAAATTAAATCTACACGTACTTCTGATGTCATTGAACCAAGTAACATTGATACCAATAAAGACTGGAATTTCAAAAAATGTAACCGAGATAAGCTTTTTGATTTACTTTCAAAAAATTCATGGGAGAAGGTTGTACAGACTGACGATGTATATTTAGCTACAGAGTACTTTTATGAGTCAATTTATACCATCTTTGATGCTTGTGTACCAAAGAAAAGACGCCCTAAAACCACAAGTAGGCGTTATCCGGTGTGGTTCACAAAAGACATAATTCAGGACACTTGACTTAAGCTCAAGTGGCATACTGCTTGGAAGCGCACTAAATGTACAGAAGCCCGTATGAATTTTTCAGATTTGAGAGCTAGCCTTAAAACACGGGTGGCACTTGCTTATGCATCATATACCAAAATGATTGAAAATAATCTAAGAGCCAATCCACGTGATTTCTGGCAACATATAGCCAGTTTACGCTCAAAAGGTGGTTTTGAGCCGAGTGTTACCTACAACGGCGAAAAATTTGCAGGTGTTCATGCGGCTGATGCCTTCGCTGATTTCTTTGTTAGCGTTTATCTTCCCGATGTTCCGCAACTTGATGTTGAAAAGGCTTCCCATTGTGATACTAATGTTAGCAGTAATTATGTAAATATATTTAAATTCACTCCTCAGGATGTCATGTCAGGAATAGGTAAACTCAAAGTTAGTAGTTCAGTAGGGCCGGACAGCATTCCTCCAGAAATTTTGAAAACTGGTAAAAAACACTTTTGTTTGCCTCTATTTCATATTTTTAATCTATCATTAAAAACCGGAATATACCCACCACAATGGAAGATTTCAAGGGTCACTCCTATTCCCAAGAGTTTGAATAAAACATTAGTAGAAGAATTCCGTCCCATTGCCATTTTGTCATCACCAGCTAAAGTTTTTGAAAACATACTACATAACTATATTTATTTCCAAGTTGAAAAGTATCTGTGTAATGAACAACATGGTTTCAGAGCAAAAAGATCAGTAAATACTAACCTTCTTACCCTAGTAGATTACATATCTAGACGATTAGACCGTGGGGGTCAGGTCGATGTCTTGTACTTTGACTTCCGGAAAGCGTTTGATAGGGTCAATAATGATATTCTGCTGGCAAAGCTATGTGCCATCGGATTTCCCCCAGGGCTGTTACAGCTCCTCGCTGACTATCTTCGCGATCGTCAGCAGTTTGTCAGACTGGGCCTTTATGAATCCCAGCCCTATCATACGCGTTCCGGAGTCAGTCAAGGATCAATTCTGGGACCGCTTCTCTTCTTGATAATGATTAATGATGTTCCTTCAGTTATTCATCACGCCAGAAGTTTATTATACGCAGATGATTTAAAACTCTTTTCCGAAATTAATTCTGAAGTCGATAGTCTGGCACTGCAGCGTGATATTGAGGCGATATTGGAGTGGGGTGTGAAGAACAAAATGGAATTTAATTCTTCCAAATGCTTCGTCATGAGTTTTACTCGAGCACGAAACCCTATCACCTTTACTTATAAAATGAATGGTAGCGCTATTAATAGAACATCTGGAATGAAGGATCTAGGTGTCACATTTGACAACAAGCTAACGTTTCATGATCACATGGCAACGGTAGCAAATGATTCATTTAGACGATTAGGTTTCGTTCTGCGCAATGCTAAAGATTTTAGCAACACCAGCGCTATTAAATCTATTTTTAATGTACTGGTTCGTACCAAACTGGAGTCCAGTGCATGCGTCTGGAACCCGCACGAAAATAAGTACACTTTACTCTTAGAAAAGGTACAAAAGGCTTATCTTAGGTATCTATATAAACGTTTGAATGGATATTATCCTTTTATGTATCCCTCGAACTTTCTTTTAGGCTGTTTAGGTTATAACTCTCTCGAGGTTAGAAGAAAAAATGACCAAATTATTAATATGTGTAAGATCCTTCAAGGAAAAACAGATGCCCCTGAATTGCATGACGAACTGTCCCATCTTTTTGCTCCGATGAACTATAACCGTAGCAGGAGGCACAGATTGTTCGCCGTGCCTTGGAGTCGAACCGTCGCTCGAGCCCAGTCTCCTGTCCCTCGCACGCTCTCTGCGCTCAACGCTCTCTTGGACGCTAAGCCTCACTGTGATGTGTTCGCGGATGAATGGAAGAAGATCTTGTCAACATGTCTGGTGTATTGTGAGATGAGCGTATGACTGTGGAGTAGCTGTATTCTTTTGTTTTTTTTTTGTACTAATATAGTGTGTTGTGTCTTTAACTAATGTAATTGGCCTTTGGCCGTTTTATGTTAAAGTAAAAATAAAATAAAATTGACCATCATGCCTATGCGCATCACGATTGTACGTCCATAAGACAGATGGCGTAACCATCGCCCACTTGCAATTTAAAACAATACCACGCCTGTATTCTTCGTAGGGGTAGGCAGAGGTGAACAAACCAACACTATTTCGCCAGTAATTCTTAAAAGTCCCATGTGGGGGTGATAGGCAAGGCCATGTTTGCGAGTTTGTCCGAAAAGGATTTTGTTATTTTCTGGTATTATTACTGACACATCATCTGCAAATAGTACGCACTTATGTTTAGTTATACTTGGTAAATCGTTAATATACAAAAGGAAGAGAAGAGGCCCAAGGATGCTTCCTTGAGGTACTCCAGACTCATTGTATCTAAATAAAGATTTGTATACCATTGCAACAAGTTTACCATTAATACGGGATACCTCAACACACTGTTGTCTATTGCTGAGATAGCTTTTCAGCCATTCTAATGCTGGACCTCTGATGCCGTAGCGCTCACATTTAGCTAGAAGTGTATTGTGGTTAACGAGATCAAACGCCTTGCTCATATCTAGGAAGATTACTGAAACAGAGCGTTTTTTATCAATATTGTCTGTTATAGACCTGACTAGCGAGAATGCTGCCAGAGTTGTTGACTTACCTTTTTGAAACCCATTTTGTTCTTCATTAATAATTTTATGTTTGTTTATAAATTGAACTAAACGACTATGCATTATTTTCTCGTACATTTTTGAGAATATTGAAATAAGAGTGATAGGTCTATAATTAGTTTTATCTAGTGTACTCTTGCTTTTATGAAGGGGTTTAACGATTGAAACTTTTTATTTTTCAGGAAAGATTCCCTCAAACAGCGATAAATTAATTGTGTGGCACAGTATTGGTGATATGATTTCAACACATAATTTGAGTATGTGCGTAGAGATCTCATCATACCCTACCGACTTTTTATTATTTAGAGACACTATTATACGGAATACTTCTGTGTCAGAACATGGGTTTAAAAATATGCTGGAACTATTCCTAGAGGGTTGAGATGAACAGGTAAATCTTGCAGGTTGAGGTTTTATATTAGCAATATCAATAAAAAAAATATTAAAAGAGTTAGCTATTTGACTCGGATCGTTTAAGATACAGCCATTGTGATTTATTGCATTTATTTGATTAAATGTTTTATGAGTGCCTGTTCTATTTTTGATGATGTCCCATGTAGCTTTGTTTTTATTTTTAGATTTTAGTATGTAGTTAAGGTTTGAATTTTTTTTTGAGTGGAGGACGCATGATTTTAGTATTTTATTATATTTTAAATACTTAGACCGTATATCATTATTTTTATTTTTTAAGTAACACATTCTGTCTTTTATAAGTGCAAGATTTCCTTAAACCTTTGGTAATCCATTTGGGTGATGTATTATTGACGTAAATTTTAGTTTTCCTTAAGGGGAAACATAACTTATAGAATAGTGAGAAGTTTTCATGAAATATATTAAAGCTATCGTTTGCGTCAGTGTTCTCGAGAACATCAATCCATGACAAGTTCCCAATAGCTTCCACAAATTTTTTGATGTTATCATCTGAGTAATCCCTGTTTACTTTATACCAATATTTTAGGGCCGGTTTTCTCTCTTCAACTGGGAATGTTAATGTTTGGCAAGTGTTGTGATCTGATAGAAAAACTTCGTGAGTGTTTCCAGTTGCATTTTCTATGTTACTTATAATCTGATCCAAGCAAGAAAGCTGACGTGTTGGTTTATTAATATGTAGAGTAAGGCCATAGTTTGATAGGAAGAAACATTGCTTAAAATTAATACAAATACCTTTTAATAGATTATTGAGCTTCCATTCATTTAAGTATGGGTTGTATGTTACACTTAAAATTATAATGTTTATAAATTGTAGCTTACTTAGTAACGCAGCCAATTCCATGGTAATTTTTTTAGGATTTTTATCATTCTGTGCAACACTCAGGATAATATAGTTTTCAGGAGTATCTTCTATATAGTTGTAACAGTTTTTGAGAATATCTGGAGTTTGGGCAGATGGTTTTATTGTAGAAGATATTCTATACCGTTCAAATTTTGTATTCTGTCTTGTACGAACCAGTATGTCTCCTAATCCAGCACATTGTTGACCACCAAATATGTATATCTTCCGGTACTGGTTGAACTCGGAACTATTTTCTCCATAAATCGTATTTTTCTGAAACGAATTCGATTGATCGTCGGTCGAACGTTTGCATGCGGTGGCAGCGCCATCTGTTGTCAAGTGGTCGCAACTATTGCTGACATTGAATTGGCTTTTTTTATCAGTATGTTTTGTGGTTATCTTACATGTGGCGCCATCTATTATCGTGTTGTTTAATAATGTTGCGTTCTTCTTTTCTAATTCCTCTACATTAATGACATTGCTTTTTGTTGATACATTACGAGGAGTTCTGTAAACTGATAAGCTAAGTTTTAAAGCTTCCTCTCTCCTACTATTTTGCTGTGGCCAATAAGATGTCTTAAAAAGTTACCACGTATGCAGACAATTGTGGAATTCAATAAATAATACATAGGTACTCAAATGAATGGGTATTTTATTTTTAACAGACTTATTTTTTAAATTTTAGTGGGTCAGTTTGTAATTTATCTAAGTTACAATAGCCTAATGTCAACTGCAGATCACCTTTTACAAAATATTGCTTTTCCCGATGCAGGGGCGTTAATTGTTGAGGAGTTCTCTTGGTAAGAACCAGGAGAACTGGAACTGATGTTGACTTCACCATAAGCATTGTGAGGAGAATAAATTGCTTAGCAACCATATTAAAGTTTCTAATCGAATCGCAACCGTGAAATACTTATTATTAAGTAGTTCCGGTGGCCATTTGTGGTCTTCATCATCAGTTCCACTTCACCAAATGGTGCTTTCCAAGTGCAAATGCATGAGTTACAAATAAATTTAAATAAAACAATTATTTAAGGGGGGGCTCCCATACAACAAACGTGATTTTTTTGCCGTTTTTACAGAACCCTTCAGTACGCCTGCAGTACGGAACCCTTCGTGCGCGAGTCCGCCTCGCACTAGGCCGGATTTTTAAATTTATTTAAGTATAATATGACTTGTAAAAGTGATTCCGACATCCTTTTTACAGAATAAACAATTTCATTTAATTTCAGAGTAGGTAGGTACTTACACATTTAAGTAGTAAGTATTTCAAAAGATTTCAATTATTATAAAAAACCTAAATAAATTGGTGTATTTATAGGGTGAAATAACCATGAATTATTCAAACTATGATAATTATAGAAATTTATTTGACCATGGCCTTTTAAAAATTTGATCTCTACATGCATATTATTCCAGAATTCATTGCACGTGCAATGGACATCAATGGGGCTGCATCTTAAACACTTTATTGTATTAATTTGAACTATGTTTATCTTGGTGCATTGGTCTTGGCGTCCGGTGTCCGGACATCAGGCTAACGATCGCTTGCAAAATTACCCAAGTAGTGTAAATCAGGATTAGTACGTATTTAGTTTTGTGCCCCAGCTACGAACCTATTACTAAGTATTTCAAAAAGGTGTAGGTACTTACTTAATTGATGTATGAACGTATGCGAAGCAAAAGGAGTAGGTATGTAAGGAGCGTAGCAGGTGGCGTTCTATACCTAGTTTCTGCCTACCCCCATGGGAAGGAGGCGTGAGTTTATGTCTTTATGTATGTACTTAATTGGAATAATTGAACACCTGAAAAGGGGCCATTGCACTCATTAGTACCTATGACTGGTTTTTAACAGACTTCAAAAAATGAGGAAGTTCTATGTTCGTATTGTATCTAAATTATATTGTGTTAAAGGTACACTGGTTCGCAAAAATCCTGGTCGCTAATAAATGGCGTGATAGTTTCTTAAATACTTATGAGTAATTGCGAAACTATAGTAGGTATATTGTAGATGACTGATTAATATAAAACTATAAAAAAAATGTGTAACACGTTTTGTACACTATTATAACTTTAATTAAATACATATGATGACAACAAAAATACACTTCGCAGTAAATCTTAAAAAATACAAGATTGTTTGTCAATTTAATATTTTTCAATACACTTCCTCGAAAACTGGTTCATATCGCACTACTGTTAGCTTCACAATGCAATGCATTTCACACGCGTGCGATTTTTTATTTTCCAACACGTGTGAATAATAATTGCCACAGATAACATAGACATAGTATTTAGTCCAAATTGGTTCAATGCGTTTAGGAACAAATTAACATTTATTTGTGTTCTAAACTCAAAAATATTTGAGTTTTCTATTTTTCATATTAGGCTGTTTATTAGCTTTGCCTCTCATTTAACCTGGCGAAAGCAAGCGCGGAAAATAAAGAAAATGAAATCATAGTTTCCTAATAATTCATGGCAAAAATATTTTTCGTTATTTTATTTTATTTCTTCAAAAGTGTATTGAAAAACGTCGTTTGATACACATGGACATTTGTTATTGCAGTTCTCGGCTCAAAAACAACCTCGCCTACGGCTCGGGTGTTAATTCCGCCTCGAATGCAATAACAAACATTCTCCATTTGTATCAAGATGTACTATTGTATTTCCTCCACGAGCCCGTATCACTTCATTATGACGATGTGGCATGCTGTAAACCAAAATTTTAATACGATTTTGGTCTATGTTTATGTTTGCCCATTCTTCCACTATCGCATTCCTTAACTCGTGTAAGGTAACGGGAGCAGGAGAGCGTTGTCTCACTCATCTCCCGAGCTCGTCCCATGCATGTTCTATGGGATTTAAGTCAGGCTGCGAGCTGGCCACTCCATGCAGGTGATACCAACGGCGACGTCTTGAATATATAATATACATATTGACCTAACGAGCAGTACCTATGTGGTCGCGCATTATCATGCATAAAATTGGAATTTGCACCCATATTCACTACGAAAGGACCAGCATACTCATTTAAAACCTCTTCTACGTATCTGACAGCAGTCGGAGAACAGTTTTCTATGATCACTAACTCCATGCGATCCTCTGAAGATATCCCAGCCCAAACCATTATTGATCCTCCACCGAATGGCACCTTTTCTTCAAAACACACTTGATGATACCGTTCTCCCTGATGAGTGATTTTTGAATTAGCCTACCTAATCCATTTTTATTATTGTGATGATGTTATTTAAACGTTCCTTTACTTTTTCTTTCTTTTCGCTGTTGTTTACTAATCTAGTACTTACTCTTATCAGGTAGTGGAATACGAATTTGTTGGGTAGGTACTAGGTGTACCACAACTACAAAGTGAAAAATAACTTTAATTTCGGAAGTAGCTGTCTTTGGTTTTGTATTTTCGTTTTTGCCACCGACTTCCGAAATTAAGTTATTTTTCACTTTCTAGTGTTTTTTTTGTCGGTTGTTTTACGGCCTCGTTGGTCTAGTGGTCGCAAGCGTTTCTGGTGAGCATGAGGTCCTGGGTTCGATTCCCAGGTCGGTCAATGTGTTTTTCTATCTGGAATTTCTCAGTAGCAGCCCGGAGTCTGGATTCATGCCCGGTTGATGGCAATAGGCTCGCCCCCTATTACATGGGACTGAAACATAACTGGCGAAACGTGGGTGTACTAAAGATACACACGGCTACATATCAAGCTATATATTTCCAGTTTAGGCTGATCTCGCATTGTATAGGATTTCCGTACAATGGAGGGCAGCTTATACTGGAAATGTATAGCTTGATATGTAGCCGCGTGTACAACTGCCCACCCCTTCGGGCCAACAAGGCGAGATGCTATGTTGTTTTTTATATATTTTTTTTATTATTGGACTTACTCACAAATCGAAAAAAAAATCCCTACATTTTGTCGACATAAGCAAACATAAATTAAGTAGTTACCTACCTGTGTGCAGCTGTTTTTTTTACATCCCTGTTATACAGTATCTACACCTTGTATTATTTATACTTACCAGATCCACAAGAGTTGTATGTACCTTTTGGATTCCGGCGGTAGAATAGTGCTCCCAAATCAACCCGAAAACCATAGGTAATCATTATGACATCATCTTAATTAGCTTCTCAACCGTTCACAAGTCTCTAAGCACTTTGTGCAATTTATACTGTCTCTTACTTTTTCTTTTTCTACGACGCCGACGGAACGTAGTGCGCGACGATTATGCAGTATTACGAAATGTCTTCGCAGCTCTGCCTTCGCGATAATTTTAAAGTAACTACAACGAAGGGTCTACTAGGTACTACGAAGGTTCTACTAGGTACTACGAAGGTTCTACTAGGTACTACGAAGGTTCTACTAGGTACTACGAAGGTTCTACTAGGTACTACGAAGGTTCTACTAGGTACTACGAAGGTTCTACTAGGTACTACGAAGGTTCTACTAGGTACTACGAAGGTTCTACTAGGTACTACGAAGGGTCTACTAGGTACTACGAAGGGTCTACTAGGTACTACGAAGGTTCTACTAGGTACTACGAAGGGTCTACTAGGTACTACGAAGGGTCTACTAGGTACTACGAAGGGTCTACTAGGTACTACGAAGGGTCTACTAGGTACTACGAAGGGTCTACTAGGTACTACGAAGGTTCTACTAGGTACTACGAAGGTTCTACTAGGTACTACGAAGGGTCTACTAGGTACTACGAAGGGTCTACTAGGTACTACGAAGGGTCTACTAGGTACTACGAAGGGTCTACTAGGTACTACGAAGGTTCTACTAGGTACTACGAAGGGTCAAATCACCGTTACGACAAGGTTACTTAAGATTTAAGTACCTAATAATTTTGTAATAATCAGGAGTTCGTATGCTCTAATGCTGTTCA
Source organism: Tiliacea aurago (assembly GCA_948098905.1). Lineage (NCBI taxonomy): Eukaryota > Metazoa > Arthropoda > Insecta > Lepidoptera > Noctuidae > Tiliacea > Tiliacea aurago. Next base: position 25,527,566 of record OX402582.1, read on the forward strand.
TGAGCTCGTCTCTCCCTTGGCTTAACCCTTGAATCTAGCCGAATTAGGGTAGTCTAGTTCACTCTAGAATTGTACATTGACTGGACTTCTTAAACCTCACTTCAGAATTAAAACCATGATTGAAAAACATGACTATTTATGTATTTTTAACGCTCATTGCATAATGGATTAACAAGGGCCAACAGTCACGCTATTATAGCCCGTATGTTCCATACTATTAATGCCTAAAATTGCGAAAACTGCAGCACATAGTTTTATTTACCTCTTAATGAATTCCACCTAGTAAATGATCGATGTAATTTGACGTCATCCGTCAAAAGATGTCGCCAATAAATTGTGTCTGGAAGATTGATTGGCTTCCCATAAACACGGCTTGTGCTTGTATGTCTAAATGTTAGACAATAGGATCATCTAAAACTAATAAAGCTTAAGGGGATGTCTAACAGAATGGTGTATTCATAAATTGGTATCGGCAGTTAGGTACGGATTACCTAATTGACTAACATAAGTTGAGGTGTTAATTTGTACGAGCTTTTCTCGTAGGTATAGGTCATGCTATGGTAATAAATTAGAATCCAGCTCCTGCGTGTGGCATCCACACGAAAGTACCTACGCGCTTTTATTGGAAAAGGTACAAAAAGCATTTCTTAGGTTTTTATATTATAAGCGTACGTAAGCTCGGTTATTACCCATACCTCTATCCGACTAAATTTCTATTAGGATGCTTGGGACATAACTCATTAGAGGTAAGGCGAGCACGAGATCAGCTCACGATAGCCTGCAAGACGCTCCGTGGCACTATTGACGCACCTGACCTGCATGCTGTGCTAGCTCGTTTCTTTGTCCCAGACAATTAATTACTGCTGCGGCAGAAACCACAAGCTGTTTGCTGTGCCTACATGTCGCACCGTTTCGCGTGCTAAGTCCCCAGTATCTCGCACTCTGGTCGCACTTAATGATCTCTATTGGATTCTAATCCAACAAACGATCTGTTTGCGGATGAATGGACGAAGATTTTATTGGCATGCCTGAAATACTGTGAGAGGGATTTATGAAAGTATTGTAATTTATTTTTATTTTCTTTTTTTTATTGTTTTTAAGTTTTTACCAGAATTTTAAAATTTTATATTTTCTATTCTATGTGTTTGTGTCTCTGCCTTTAATTAATGTAATTGGTTTAACCGTGTTAATTAAAGTTAAAATGGTTCGAAATAAATGGTTCGATTTTCCAGTCAGCAAAGACTCTGCTAACAGGGCTGACTGCCATGGGCGTAACGAGGGGGAAGGGTCAAGGGAACCCCCCTGAACCTGGACTGCATATTAAGGATAATGCAATCCAATATATTGGTGGCAGCTGGTAAATTACTGTATTTCTAATTAGCACAGGAAATCCTTGATTTGCCTCCCTTAGGCCAAAAGCTGGGTAGGCCGAATCCTCGTGTGCAGGGCCGGATTTAGAGGTGTGGAGACCCTGGGACAACTAAGAAGTGGAGGCCCTGGGGCAACTAAGAAGTGGACGGCCCAAAAATGTATTTAGAACAGCCAAAAAAAAAACAACTTAAAAAGGTACCCTGTGAATGTGAACATTTTTTTCTTTGATACACAATCAATCTGCCCGCCTTTTCCCAACTGTGTTGGGGTCGGCTTCCAGTCTAACTGGATGCAGCTGAATACCAGTATTTACATGGAACGACCGCCTATCTGACCCGCACAATACGATACTCTGGACTAGACTAGACTGGTTGTCAGACTTTTGGGATTTTTTTTCATTGATACACAAAGGAGACTCGTTGAACGTCCCAGCGTCGAATAAAATCAATTCAATGAATGAAATGTTACATGTTAACTCGTTGACGAATTTAACTAGTTGATCGACTAGTTGACGAGTGTAAATCAACGTTGACGTTTCGTTAACAGAAAAACAAACCGTCAACGACCCATCCCTACATGTATTTTCTTTCTTATCTAAAAAAATCTAATTGTGGAGGCCCAGGGCTAGAGCCTCTGTTGCCCTGCCCTAAATCCGGCCCTGCTCGTGTGGTGGAGTTACATCTCCACCACACGAGGATTCGTTGAACGAGGCTCTTTTTAACCGACTTCCAAAAAGGAGGAGGTTATATGTTCGGCTGTATGTTTGTTTGTTTGCCGATATCTCCGTCAGTTATGGACCAAATTAAAACTATATTTTTTTGTTTGAAAGGGTATGCTCCCGAGGTGGTCCCATTGCCACCAAATCAGAATCTGATGAGGGGATCTCATGGAAATCGAGGGAAACCCTCGAATTTTATAGGCAAACCTATAGCGATTTGGGTATTTTTTATAGTAACTTTAATCGGAAAGTCGGAAGTCGGTGGCAAAAAACTAAAATACAGATTCAAAGACACCGATTTCCGAAATTAAAGTTTATTTTTCACTTTGTAGTGTATTTTTGGAAGTCAGTTATTTTTTTTTACAAAAAGTTTTGATGCACCTTTTCGGAAGCACGGCCTGATAAGTCCGCAAGAACTCGCAAATCGAGTGACAAATATTTTTGCCAAACTCAACGACTGCGCAAAATAAAATGAGTTGTCTATAGTATCCATCGAGAGTAACCTTATTTTTTTTCGTAAAAAAAGAACTCATTTAATTACGTGTTTTTAGCGCACCTTAAGCTTTGCGCTAAAAGCAGCTTAGTGGGTTTGTTTATCGCTAAGGATGGTGTTCTCAACTTCGTACATCTCGCTCGGCAGTAAAAAGTAAGTCTTGGGCTACAGCCGCTGCATTATTAAAACAACAAGCCTTATCGGCTGCCATCACTTAAATATGCTATTAACTTGCATTCAACACTGCCATAGAGTCTATCATAAAATAAATGTCGGCGCCAACCCATAATCAAATCGATTCAGAGATCGCTATCAAATATTCGCCTTAATGAAAAAATAATTTAAGATGCGAACCGCGAACACCTTATTTGAAAACCGTCTGGCGCCACTACGTGCAAGCCATTCTCAATTCGTCTACTAGTATTTTAAGTTATTTTATTACGCAATGCATGTCATAGATTATTCCTAGGCATTGTAAAGCTGCCTGCGCGTCTTGATGTCTTATCGAAGTTATTCCGGTTACAATGTGACCTTTAAATTATTAATCTTTTGTTACACTTTTGTGATAAAGTATGTAGGTTTAGGTTTTTTTTGGTTTTGAACTTGCAGGCTAGCACGAGAACCATAGAGAAGCGTAAAAATCACGTTTCCGTGTAGACAGTTGACAGTTTTCTAACGAGAATTGTAGACAAGTGATAGAAACTCAGTCTATTCTACATTAAAAGTAGAAATAGAAAGCGTCATGCTAATACACTTTGAATCACAATCTGAGACGCTTTTTTAATTGATTTTTATTATATTTATGACATTTATTTATAATTCTGTGATTACCTTAACTCACACTGATATTGTTATTTTTTAGGAAACCGTATATTTTTTTTTTTACAATTTTTGTAAATATGTGAGTGTTAATTATGTATCTATCACATTATTAATTTATCTGTCATTGCTTCATTCTTAACTCTTTTTATTACCTATTGTGGTATAGTAATTTTATTCTAGGTGCATCGTCTTCATACATTATATAATTAATGTACCTATATAAAATATTGTACAAGATTTAAAAGAGTAACGGTGGAGTTTCTTGCCCATTCTTCTCCATACGAAACTACCTTTTGGAAGGGGCGACTAGAATCAATTCTATTTATTGTAAATATTGACGTTCAAAAGTGCCATAAATGGGCCTATTGCAAATAAACAATTTGGAGAGTTTTGAAGGATATTGCTAATGGTAATCCATTGCTTCATAGGTTTGAAAAATTCGTCTGCTCTACAACGTACCTAAATAACGCAATGGACATGGGTGAACTGTCAAAATGAAACCAATTTCGGTCAATTGTCATTTTATGTGTGTTACCACTTACCGCCATTACCCCGCAGGTCGGGCAGTATGTAATTGAACTTTTTACGGACTTCATAAATTTTTCAGTAGCGGCCCGGAGTCTGGATTTGTGCTAAGTCCCCATTACATGGTAGGTTCCTACGCTACGGCAAAAAATTGATACAGAAAATATTTTTCTCAAACATGCATATTGTCATTATTTTTGAAAAAAGAACACGCGAAGTATCCAATTTACGGTCAAATAAAATCAAATACATTGCAGGCAGGAGCGTTTTTTGAATTTGGAACACTACTACATACTCTTTTCTCAAACATGCTTGGGAATTCGAGCATTATTTTGACAACCTTCTTCGAGATCAATTGAAATTGCTGTACTGGCCAAATACATGCGAGCAGCGGCCACCAAAAGTTGTATGAAAATCCATGTGTACTCGTGGTTTAGCGGCCAAATAAATTACATAGTAAACTCAACTTAAAAATGGAACGATCTTTTACTCCGAAACATGGCAACCAAGGGGGTAACTTATCAAAGATTTTATTTAAATTTCGAATTGGCTTGCAAATAGAAAGCTGTACTTATATTGAAAAAAAAAAATGCGTAAAAACACTGAAAAATTATCGGAAAATTGTCGGTTTTTATTTTTCTCTTTTTAGTGGGTCAGTTTTTCATTTATCTAAGTTACAATAGCCTCAAGTCAACTGCTCATCACCTTTTACAAAATATTGCTTTTCCCGATGCTGGGACGTTAATTGTTGAGGAGTTCTCCTGGTAAGAACCAGGAGAACTGCCACTCACCATATGCATTGTGACGAGCATAAATTGCTTAGCAACCATATTAAAGATTTTATTTAAATTTCGAACTGCATTGGAAAAGGCAATATTTTGTTAAAGGTGATGAGCAGTTGACATTATGCTATTGTAACTTAGATGAATTGCAAACTGACCCTCTAAAAAGTGAAAAACAACAAAAAGTTTTTACAAAAAAAAAAAAAAACATTAACTGTGAAAAATAACCTTAATTTCGGAAGTCGCTGGCAAAAAACTAAAATAGATCCAAAGAAACCGACTTCCGAAATTAAGGTTATTTTTCACTTTGTAGTTTTTTTTTGGAAAAAGTTTTTTATTACTAACACTGAAATGTAGTCTGGATGATTATGTATTGATACTGGTAAAAAATATAGTCCTGTCAACATGACCATATTATTATCCAGACTAAATGCGGTCTACAATGTTAGTAACTTAACGGATTAATTATTATCTTAGGATACCCTTTTCAACCGATGTGACCGATGACCTTGTGAAGGCCGCAGGTATCCGCTGGATGCGGGAAGCACAGAACCGGTCGAAGTGGCGGTGCTTGGGGGAGGCCTATGTCCAGCAGTGGACGTCTTTCGGCTGAAATGATGATGATGGCTCTTTTCAATGTTGGTCACTACATTTTCATTTAAACAGCAACGTTTTTTTTTTTGCGTTGGAAATTGTCTTATATCTTCTCCCGCTCTGGGCGGAGCGGGAGGGCGTGTCAGACTTTTACTGACTAAAACCCACCCGTACTCCTTCAGTTGCCTGTGTGCCAGGGCCACGGTATCTCTTTCGGACGTACCCTGGCAGGAAACAGCAACGCACACCATTCCGCAGCCTACCATTCATAGTTACACAACACACGCTTTTTACCAACTCGTTCAGAAATTAACTTGGCCATAATACACGCACCCTAATTGCGTAACACAGTTTGAATCGGAATCGGAATGATTTTGAAGTATATTGCTAATCCACTGCTTCATATGTTAGAAAACTTTGTCTACTTACCAACGTAAATAACGCAATGAATGTTGTTGAACTGACAAATTGAAACCGATTCCTACTGTATGTGTGTTACGCAATTAGCCTACAGGTTTCTGAAAGGATATCCTTTCAGTGCGTCCTGCTCGTTATGACATATGGTGCCGAAACGTGGACACTGACAGTCGGGCTGGTCCACAAATTCAAGATCACTCAGCGTGCTATGGAGCGGGCTATGCTCGGAGTTTCTCTGAAGGATAAGATCAGAAATGAAGTTATCCGGAAGTGAACCGGAGTTACCGACATAGCCTGCAGAGCAAGCAAGCTGAAGTGGCAGTGGGCTGGCCATGTTTGTCGAAGGACCGATGGCCGGTGGAGCAGACGAGTCCTGGAGTGGAGACCGCGCATCGGCAAGCGTAGTGTGGGACGCCCCCCAGCTAGATAGACCGACGCCCTTAAAAAGGTGGCTGGGACAGACTGGATGCGGAAGGCGGAGGACAGAGTGTTGTGGCGCAGCCTGGGAGAGGTCCAGCAGTGGACTGCTATAGGCTGAGTTGATTGATTGATTGATCCTTTCAGAGAACAGGGCACAAAAAATCGCTTGCAGACTGTCAAACTACTTATGTCAACTACCTAATTAAACTGAATGTTGCTATTTAAGTGAAGACAGCCAATCGATTATGACAGCCTGTTAGTGTTTGTTTTGATTAGTCTGTCAGCATCTATAAATAGGAAAATAATGATCTAAGTTTATGGAAGAAGTTAATTAGCTATAACCATTCCTTTATAAAGATCCTGATTAACTGAACTATGTTCAATGAAGACATTGGGCTTGTTTTAGAATTATAATTGCTTCAATTAAATTGATAGACAACACCACGGATGACACTACTTATACAACTCCTTTTCGATACCTAATTCTACAGATAGCCTATCGATAAACGCATTTTAATATCATAGACGAACAATCGACCAATTTATCCTCTTATGTCATTCTGATCCACCCATCCATCATAAAACAGTTTATAATAATCAAACCCCGCCCACAGATAGGAATCTCCGCGCCATGCGGCATGGCCGTTTATGAATCGATTCGTAAGCGTATCACGTATCGCGGGTGCCATTAACAATTAAGTTTAGCGGTGAGCATGATTTATAGGCGGCTAGACTCCGCCTGTCCGGTGTGATAGACGACGATTCTATTCGATAGACGTTGAATTTTTATTTGACATTAGATGTGGTGTAAGGGATAAGGTGTAGCTGCTTCTATCCTTTTATCTAGGAGGACAAACATTTTTCTTTAACTTTTTCTGAAGATATGTAAGTTCCATTCCGTACGGCTGAGTCTTGGCATGGTCCTATCTGAAAACGTTCATTCAATAAATAGTAATAGTAACTTTGTAATGTTGTAAAACTGTGTATGTTTTATCAAGACACTGTGTCTTGATAAAATAAAATAAGTACTTACTCTTATGAAAATATAAAAAGTCCACGTGTCTACTTGATTAAGTTCTTAAAGGATCTAGATCATTATAACGCTGATTTATGTATCTACCAAATCAAAAATATTGAATCCAGGCAACAGTATAATGCCATCGTAGGCGCGGGCTTGCGGACGGTGAGCGATGGGTAGCTCGCCGTCCGACAAGGACCAGCAGCCCGGGTCGACGGCGCGCTGTATTCCAAGCGCGCCTCAAAGAGATGTCAGCATCAACTGACGGGGTCCGCTAGGACCAATGCCTGCCAGGGTTGCGAGTTTGTCCGAAAAGGATATTGTGGCCCTGGCACACAGGCAACGGAAGGAACACGGGCGGGTTTTAGTCAGTAAAAGTCTGACACTCCCCGAACGGGAGAAGTTATTTGATAATTTCCCACCCTAAAAAAAAAAGACAACAGTATAATTCAAACATCAATATAATAACTCTGATCTTTCTTATTCTACAAATTATTATTACAGTATGCAAGTAAAATATTTATAAAAAAATCCCTAAAAATTGTAGAACATTTATGTACCTTATTTTACCTAGGTACTGTCGAATCGGAAAAAAAAACTGTGTAATACTCGTATAAAACATAAATAGAACCGAAGTTTTTAACTTGCACCACACCCCCACCGATGTATTTATTGACATCATTGAATGAAAATTACTACGCGTCTTGTTTTAAACACGGTTTAATCGCACTAATTATAGTTTCATGGTTTGATCTTATCAGTTAAATCATTCTGCACATATAAATATGGGATTAAAACGTAGAAATTGCTAGTAGCAAGAAGTTTTTAGCGTTGTAAAGATTTAAATTGAAAACGATACTATAAGCCAGTAGGTAATCCACGTGGATGAAAAAAACGATAGCAAAAAATAACGACTTGTGTTGCTAAATTATATCAACCCCGGTGTCCTACGCTACGTAAATGTGTTGTAAATTCTAGCTAAGCCTTACATTGGCTACGGGGTTGCTACGGGTCTACGAGGACGCTACGCTACGCTACGGGGCCTACGACGCGTCGTAATTCCATAACTCAGAACTTGACACATTCCTCGGGTTATTGGAATGTGTCAATTTGTCGAGTGTATTTTAAGATGAGCAAAACCAAACGTCGGTGGTTGGTGGAAGTAGTTTTTTTTTTTGTGTTTTCCTATATATCCTACTTACCTATGGAGTATCTATCTATCATCTATCTTCTTTCCCTTGGAGACAGTTTTAAGTCCCCCAGTCGTCATGACCCGATAAGCAGTAGGTATCTTTATTTATTTTTCAGTATTCATTATTAATGTTTTGTGTGTTACATGAATAAATACCTAATTACAGTAAATGTTACGAACGAATGAGTTTATCACATAAATCAGACAATTTATTATAAACACGTTAATATAACTATAATGATTTATTCACAAGTAAAAACCGCACAAAGGCAGCAGTTCACTACATCATGCAATTGGGAAGATGGCAACCGAATACTATAACGCCATATAAGGCAATGAGTACACTACTCTGAAATGACGTATTCAATTTATTTGTGTCGTCCTTACGTAAATAGTAAATTAGTAAAATACCTTCACTTCAGCTTGTAAAATCAAAAAAATCATAATCCTAAAAATCCAAAAAAAATAAAAAATACCGGACGCACTACAATAGCGCGGCAGTCCCAACAGCATTCTGAAGCAGTTATTAGATTGAATACGCAGGGCGTCTAGCGATCTCTTAGTATGCCTTACCCACAGGCCGCTCGTGTAGAACGATTGGCAATACGCTTTAAAAAGCGTAATCTTTACCCCAATACTACAACGAGCGAACCTGTGCATCAGCATGTTGGTCTTGACCGCTAGCGCCCTTTTTTTTTTTTTTTTTGTTTGGGAAATCATCAAATAACTTCTCCCGCTCTGGGCGGAGCGGGAGGGAGTGTCAGACTTTTACTGACTAAAACCCACCTTCAAATGCCTGTGTGCCAGGGCCACGATATCCCTTTCAGACAGACTCGTAACCCTGGCAGGCATTGGCCCTTTCGGACCCCGTCAATTGGTGCTGACGTCTCTTTGAGGCGCGCGTGGAACACAACGCGCCGTCGACCCGGGCCTGGTCCTTATCGGACGGCGAGCTATCCTTCACTCACCGTCCGCAAGCCCGTGCCTACGGTGGCCGGGAATCGGCCTGCGATTCCCGGCGCCCGGGGCGTCGACCGCTAGCGCCCTGCGCTCCCGATCTATATCTTCATCGTCTTTGAGGTCTCCTGTTAGAACAACATAAGCCTACATGGGCACTTTATGAGCAAAATCAGCCTACATTGCCCTGCTGGGACACAGGCCTCCACTCTCTTCGAGAGGGCGTGGGCCGTAATCCACCAAGCGGGCCCAGTGTGGGTTGGTAGATGTCTTTGAATTTTATGTTCTAGGACATGCCGGTTTCCTCACGATGTATTCCTTCAAACTTTTGAGAGCAGTGGTGATGAAATTATTTACACAAAGTAAAGCGCCTGGCTGGGTTTGAACCCCACGAGCTACAAACTCGTAAGCTAGCTACATAATAGGAGTCAATGTTTGTGGTTTAGGTGGCCGTTGGGCTTCCACTGAGTTTTCCTTAGTAATAATGTTATCACAGGAGACCACATAATATTGTGGTTTAAATAATTAAGTATTTTACCATTTCAATATTATGGATTGCGGGATTTATGAATAAGAAAACTTATAGGTTTTCGTTTTTAGCAGGTTTTAAATAGTATTAGGATATCTAAGTAATACTTTCCGTTAGAGAAAGACGGCATTACTTTTATGGGGGAATTAAATATAATGGTGGTTAAATTAATGGTGATTTAAATTTAATTTAGCTCCCTTCAAAATCGTTGAGCTGAATGGTGCTAATCCATGCTTCATGTTTGTGAACGAGCGCCATCAGTAGGAACTAGGGACTGGTCATCTCCTACCGGCCTTGGCTTATTTTAATTTAATTTTTGAATTGTTTTTATTTTTTATCTTTTTGTTACGGACGCTTTTGACGTTTTGCATCGTTCTCACATTTTTAATTTCAACACGAATGATGTAACCAATATTTTGTAACCACATGTTAATTTAAAAGAGTGTCCGTGGAGTTTCTTGCCCGTTCTTCTCCATAGGTACCTACTAAGCTTTGGAATGGGCAACTAGCTTCATCTTTATGACTGACCGACCCCTTGACAATTCAAAAGTGCCTGTAATTGGTTTATTTGAGATAAATGCTTTGAGCTTGACAAACGCGCAACTAGCAGAATGTGTGCTTTAATTATTTATAACGTGACGATATTATCGTGGACATCACGTCCACGTCCATAATTATGTATCGAAATAGGTGCACGTTATCGTGTACGAAAATTACTTATTATTTCTATTAATTTTACTTCCCTGTGTTATCATTACTAATCATGATGCCGTGGACGACCACGATAATATCGTCACGTTAGAAATTATAACTGCGCATAGTAGTTCGATACTTCGACCTCACCACCTCTTGGGACTCCCATTTTGACACCAGGTATATCAGGGTAATCGCTTCGATTAACGATTGAATTTAAAAACAATACATTGTTTTGTCTCCAGCAGCCACTTTCCCCATTTTCCTCAGTTTTTCCCCAGATGGTATCTTGACCCTGCTTTACCACGTTGCTATTAATTCAAGTGGTAAAGAGGGAGTTTCGAGCCACTCATGACGTACCTATTAGAAAAGAACTGGGCCCACGGACTGCGTTGAATATCCTGTTACGTGTAAATCGTCATCGCTGTCGCAAACCTTCCCTAATATTAAATTGTGTAATGTGATTCATTAATACGTAGCCAATTAAATGGAGGTCCCTTCCCTTTGGGGAAACTGGCATGATGTTAATTGGAGGATACCTACTTACTATCAAATGAGTGAAATCCTTCTCCCCTAAGTTTATTAAATTATTATTAATTGAATAAAAATTAAAATTCAATATATAACACATAGGTAACATTAAAATAATCAAACAATAAATAAAATTACACGTACACATTAGAATTATAATAAACTAAAAAAACAAACCGTATAATAAACTAAACCCGAAAAGGGGTCATTGTACTCATCATTTTGAACAATTTTTTCTATGGGACCAACCTTGAAATCGCGAAATAAAAATCAGCTGTTCCATACATTTTGTCGATTTATGTGAATACAAATGTAGGGAACACCTGATTTTTTTTCGCGATTTCAAGGTTGTTCCCATAGAAAAAGTTGTTCAAAATGATGAGTACAATGACCCCTTTTCGGGTTTAGTATAAACAAAAACGAATGTTTTATAACCATGAGTTAGATAAGTTAGTACAAGGTTCAAGGAATACTTAGGTCCTATTCCAATTACCTGTAACTATATTATGTGGTCCAACTATAAGCATTTCCAGCAGACCTGCTTAATTAAGCTGACCCTCACACGTGGGGGTATGACACATGTATAACGTACGATAATAGAAAAGGACATGGCCCATTGACTGCGTTGAATTTCCTGTTACGCGACTATGAATGTCATAATTAAACGTCACGAGAATCAGCACTGTGGCTTTGTTCCCTAATATTGAATGTCTAATGACTGTGTTGATTCCGCTACGGTTGCGACGTCAACATTGTCGCTATGCATAGGTATCTTCCCTAATATGTAATTTGAAATGTGAATATTTAACACATAATCAATGAATACACAAATTAGTAAAATTACTGTTTTTCATGACGTTTATAATTGTTACGATTTGTTACCATGTTCGCGCCGGATTCCCCTTATAAGGTTTCGCCTGGTCACAGATAATGTAATAAATACTACGGCCTGGTGAATCAGATTGTTCCCATTTAAATCCTTTCGTCATGTTCTAAGGGCGCCGTTTGGCTTTACTTGGTCTGAGTTACCCTTTCCCGCCTTTCCCAGACTGAGGGTATCTATGAGTAATGAGGAAGATGTAAAAGTATTTAGCAAACTGCTGTTTGAAATTGAAATCTTTGGAATTTCACAATACAGGGTCAAATTTAATTATCTATGAACCTCCGCAGACGTGATGAGTTTAAATAGCCCTAGACTAAGGTCAAGACTTCAAGAGCAAACCCATCCTAAAAAAAAAAAAAAATATATCTAATGACCTTAAAACAAAATCTATACCTACTTTTAATTTTTCCTTTTACTTTTTTTTTTCTTTGGTTTTTTTTTTTACTTTTTTTTTTTATTTACAGCTGACTAATATGGGGCTTATTTATAAACATTGATAAAGTAAAGAGACGTTTAAACGTCAAATTAAATGTATGGTTAAGGAGGATGCGCTAAGATAGCCCGTGAGATAAAAATTTTATTAAGTTTTTTGCAATTTGCAGGTCCGTGTCAGGTTTTATGTAACTTATTAGAGAGTAGTATAAAATATTAATTTTATAATTATAATCATTAGAATCAGCAATACAACTCTTTAAGTTACATACTATTTTATGAAATAGTCATTCAATAAGTTTCTAAATAGAATTCCATATTTGTTACGGTCGCGAATCGTATTTAGATCAACATACAACCTGTTAGTGACCTGCAAATTGCAAAAAAACGTAGGAAAATTTGAATTTCCCGGCCTTACCTGACGTTCTCGCCTTAAACAGTCGCTAATTATTACTTAACTTAACGTTTATAAATAAAGGGGTAAGTGTTTACGGGGTGAACGGCCGCTGGTAGTGGAGTTACTTGAAATTATGAGTTTATAACATCTTCTGTTTTTACAAGCTTTTATTTAACTTGCCTTGTTAGTTAGTATGTATGGGTCAAATATTGCAAGCTGAATTAAAACCACTTTCTCCTATCCTACAGAGTTGACACTTTACATGTTTGTTCAGTTTCCAAGACAATGTTTTTTTATGATGTTCTACACCTGATTTTACACCCAGGATAGGCTCCAGACGAAGGAACTCCTCTACGGTCAACGATAAAGACCCGTTATTAAATATACGCATTTAATTATGAAAGTCTGTTCTGAAGCTTACCATGACCTGGCTGCTCCACCAAGGATTGCTCCAGACGAGGAAAGTCCTCAACGGTCAACAGTACAGACACAAAATTTAATAAACGCATTTATTGATGGCAGTTCGTTCTATATTCAACATGATCTGGCTGCTGCACCCAGGATTGGCTCCAGACGAGAAAACTCCTCAGCGGTCACCAGCACAGACGTAACATTTTATATACGCGTTCAATTATGATAGCCTGTTCTAAAGTCTACCATGACCTAGGTGCTACACCCAAGGATGGCTCCAGACGAGGGGACACCTAAATGGTCAACAGCACAGACACAACATTTCATATACGCATTCATACACCATGACCTGTCTGCTGGCCCAGGATTGGCTCCATACGAGAGATCTCTTCGGCGGACAATAGCAAATGTTGTATACGCATTCAATCATGATAGCCCGAAGTCCACCATCATCTGGCTGCTGCACCTAGGATAGACAAAACATGTCGAAAAAAGATGTCGTTAATAGGGTACGGATTGAAAGTATGTGTTAATAGGGTACTCCAAGAAGAATTGAAATTAGAGAGTTTTGGTTAGTACTCGTATGTACAGTCACGAGCACCAATATGTATATACTTAGCAAATTTTAAAAGTGATTTCCTCCATGTGAATTGATTGTAATTTTGTTTTACTACGAACATAGTATTTTGAAACGCAAACTGTTATGAAATAGACCTATTCTCAAAGTTGCAATCGTTATTCCACGTGAAAATCGATTATGAATTTTGCTAAGTGTTTACATATTAGTGCTCATGACTGTAGGTGTATGGACCTATGAATTTTATGCTTAAGGGACGATAACCGACTTTTAATGATCTAACGCGGATAAAAAACTAAGAATGACGCAAAATCTACCGAGCGTATTTTTCTGAATCCTTCACTAATTTAAAGATAATTTAATTATTGATCTTTTAGTATACGCGTTTTATTAAAAACCTTTTGTTTTGTGTATAATAAATGATTAATGCATCAAATTGGGGACAGCGCTCCTTGATGGGCGAGTCCTATTACTGGCTGAACGTACGAGGCGTTGCGTGAGCTCAGTACAGAACAGATAATGTTGTGAAAGCTAGTTTTATAGTTAGCTCAAAATTGGCAAAGGCATTAAAACCATTTGCCGAAGGAGAATTTATCAAGGAGTGTATGTTAGAAGTTTGCAGTATTTTGTGTCCCGAAAAGAAAAATGAATTTGAAAAAATTAGTTTGTCAAGACGAACTGTTGTTCGACGTATAGAAATGATGGCTAATGATGTAAAAACAACATTGTCTGACCGTATGGCTAGTTTTGAATCATTTTCCATAGCATTAGACGAGAGCACCGATTTGTGACACAGCTCAACTGGCTATATTTATTCGAGGTGTTGATAAGGAGTTCACTGTTACTGAGGAATTGCTTGCTTTACAGCCGCTTAAAGGAACCACTACAGGAGAGGATATTTTTATTGAAGTTCAAATGGTATTCACAAGTTTTGGCTTGCCATGGTCAAAATTAATTGGAGTATGCACTGATGGTGCACCTTCTATGGTCGGCTTACGTAAAGGTTTCATCGGAATTTTGAATGAAAAAGCAACAGAATTAAATGTGCACAAAGATTATTTGATAGTCCTTCATTGCATTATCCACCAACATAACTTGTGTTAAGTCCATTCGACTCCAGAATGTTATGAATGTGGTAGTAAAAACCATCAACTTTATTCGATCCCGAGGGCTTAACCATCGTCAGTTCAAGGCGTTTTTGTATGAAATATCAGCTGAATATAACGAAGTAACATATTATTGTGAAGTCAGATGGCTGAGCAAAGGAAAAATGTTGAAACGGTTTTACGAGCTTAGAAATGAGATAGCAGACTTTATGAAAATAAAAGATAAACCACTATCTGAATTAAGTGACCCAAAATGAATATGTGACTTAGCATTTCTGGTCGATCTTACAGGCTATTTGAATGATTTAAATTTGAAACTTCAAAAACAAGGACAGTTAGTAAATGATTTGAAAGCGTTTCAGATCAAACTACGCTTGTGGGAGTCACATATGCTATCTGGTAATAGTTACCATTTCAACACGCTCTCTGCGTATGAAAATATTGCTTATGCTCAATATGCTGAAGAACTCAAGTTACTGTCGGAACAATTTTCGAACAGATTTAGCGACTTCAAAAACATGGAAGACTGTTTCAGTTTATTTGCTACTCCTACAAAATGTAATGTAAAAAATGCTCCAATACACTTACAAATGGAGTTGATCGAGATTCAAGTAAAATCACTCCTAAAATCCAAATTTGAAGACGTAGAGTTGTGCGATTTCTACAAAAAATACCTAGAAGAAGACAATTTTCCGCAGCTTAGAAAATTCGCAAGAAGATTGATTTTTGCGTTTGGCAGTACTTATAAATGCGAACAGTTCTTTTCATTGATGAAAGTTAATAAATCAACACATCGTACAAGACTGACTGACGATAATTTGGAAAATTCTTTACGTCTTTGTATCAGTGGAATTAATCCAAATATCGATGGATTAGTTTCCCAAATTCAAGCTCAAGTGTCTCATTGATTTTGGTGTATACTTTCGTAGTTTGTAACAATTGCAAATTTAACGATTTAATTTTAATGTACCATTTTTTTTCATTTCATTTTGTTATTTTAATAAATTGTACTATTCTCGTATTATTTCATGTCTAATATCTATCGCAAAAAATATTATCATTACTTAAAAATGCACTAAGTACTTTTAAACGCGGCCCGCGAACGCATTTGCACGCTAAAGTTTGGCCCTCAACATGTCAAAGGTTGCCCATACCTCACTCTACATGATGTGTTTACTTACAATTGTCCTGAGCAAATGAGTTGCTTGCTGGATGCACCTCCAACTCGCCCTTAATTCTTACCTTACACTACATTTATTAGGCGGTGTACTAACATTATCGAGCTCGATTCGCTCGCTCTTGCATCCTCATCATCATTATTTCAGCCGAAAGACGTCCACTGCTGGACATAGGCCTCCCCCAAAGGGGGAGGGGGTTGCCATAAACGCCACGCTTGGCAGGCGGTATGGCGATCACAGTATGGTGTTAAAATGCATAGAAAATTACGCTGCTGCCCATTCTCTAGTAAGTCCCTTTGTCGCCGTTTACGACACCCACGGGAAGAAATAGAGTGGTGCTATTCTTTACGTCCGGCACCACACAGTTAACATCCTACTCTATCTAAATTCTTAGTATATCCACAGTTAGTCCTCTTTCTGTATGAATGGACCAAATAAAATATATCCCATTCGAGGCGGATGCAAAAATGATCGAGCGATTCGCTTGTTCTTGCATCCTACATTCTCTAAGGCCCGTATTTATAGTCTCAGTACTCAAGCATTACTTAAGACTAGTTTCAACCAATCCAATGGCTTGAATCTAGTCTTAAGTAATGCTTGAGTACTGAGTAACGCTCTATTGATACGGGCCTTAATTTAACAAATAAGAGAGCAGCTGTCCTGAATAAGTCAACAATGTTACTCCTTTTATGAATGGACAAACGGTAACCTAACTTAACCAAGGTGAACTGCAAATATTATCGAGCTCGCTTCGTGGAGCTGAAGATGCACTCCCCTGAATATAAACTTGCAAAGTGAAAAATACACCCCAGTTTCTAGAGCAGCTGAAAAAAATTGCAAGTGAATGTTTAGAACAAATATCGATTGTCCAAAAACAATGGGAATGTTACAGTGAGTTTATAATTAGTAAGTACAATGATGCTTTATTATTAAAGTTCAATCAGTAAGTAGCTTACAAGTTAAAGTGTTTATTAAAACGTACTCTTCTTGTATTGTAAAATAAGTGCCAATTCAATGCCGCTTGTTTTTATACGTAAAGATAAGTTAATTTTTTTAACCGACTTCCAAAAAGGAGGAGGTTATAATTTTGTTCGTCTGTATGTATGTTCATCGATTTCTCCGTGTTCAAAAAGTTAATTACAAACTGATCCACTAAAATGTTTTTTTTTTTTTTACTTTTATTACTTACTAGCTTTTACCCGCGGCTTTAATTATCTTATTAAAGATCGTTAATTATTACACGGAAACGTACTACCGGGATTAAAGTATCCTATGTGTTAATACAGAATTACAGATAGTTTATTAAAATTACGCCCCACTATTTTTTGACCCAAAAAAATGTGGTGCGCGTCTTCATGGATGGCACTAATATCTGCAGCTGGTGGTGTAGGGAACACCCTCAGTCCTCTATTACCTGTTAAGGGAACGGGATGAGGGAAGATCCTTTCGTCATTTATTGGGCACCATTATACAAGGTGGAGAATTGGAGAAGACTGAGAAATTAAACTGCGTACCTTTATCTAATGACATTCTCAATCTGCACACGAAAATTCAATGAAATACAGGGTGTAAGGGACAGCCCTCCGCAGACTGATGGGGTGAATTCAGTATATCGTACTAAGATGACGGGTACATGAAATTATTTCAGGAACGTTATGGGAATCCAATGAACCTGATTTGTCGCGGCGGCGTGGACGGCCGCGCTCGCTGATTTCAGGCGTCGTTCGTTAGAGAATTTTAACAACCATTGCTTATTTTTTTATTTTAGCTGTGTTATTTACAATAATGGAGTACTGCGCACAGAGAATGTGATTTTATGTTGAAATAAAGGAATAGTAACTGAAATTACGATAAAAAAAAATTACAATTTTCCTGATAACATTTTCAGTGGAATATGATTCAAAATAACCTGCACCCTGTTAATTTGCGGAGGGCTGTCCCTTACACCCTGTATATCCAATAGTTTACTCACTAACTCACTACAGCTCCAGCTAGTCGGCTGATCGGGATTATCCATAGTCGGCCCATCACTACTATTAAGTTTGTTTAAGACACCGACCAAGTGCGAGTCGGACTAGCACACGAAGGATTCCGTACCGAAGTAAGATCGACCAAATAACGCCGAAAAAAAACACGTTTCTTGTATCCCTCCTTTAATTATTAACTTTATTTAATTTTTATTAAGTATTTGTTGTTATAGCGGCAATAGAAATACACAATTTGTGAAAATTTCTACTGTCTACCTATTACGGTACATGAGATACAGCCCGCTGACAGACAGACGGACGGACAGTGGAGGCTTAGTTCTAGGTAGCAGTAATAAGGTTCCGTTTGGCACCCCTCGGGTACCAAAATAATTTGATAGTTCCAAAATACTCCTATGTCTTATTTTTATTTTTTTACTATACGGGACGAACGGGAAGGCACTACCATTCAACCCTTGTATATAAAAAACCCAATCACATCTTTTTGTTTGATCTGGGCATCGAACTCACCTCTCGTTAGACAGCCCCACATTGAGCACTGAATCTGTAATGTTGCTAATTCTATGGGTAGCTGTTTATTTGGAATTGGGGTAAAATGATGGATTTGACAGCTGCGGTAAAAATTGTAAAATGAAGGCTTTATGGATCCAGCCCGCATATTATTTCAGGTTATGCATAGATACTTTGTTGATCAGCTCAGCTGCAATAACTCATCATTACAAATCATTGACGAAAGGTGGGTTTTTTTTTATAAACAATACAATATTATGTATGGGCAATTTTTGATTTTGATGAATAAAAAATGATCAGCACGTACCGTCAAGAAATAAAAACATAACTCTCCTTTTTGGGTCCGTCACAGTTGAGTAAAAATTTTGGAATTTTGAAATTTAACAAAAATTTAAAACAGCTTATTTCATTTTTTTTTTATCTAATTAGGTAGGTAAGTACCTAATTATTATTAAGTTCAGAAAACGAATTTACCCGTGTCGAAAGAAAATTAAGTGAATATAGATAGATATTATAATATATGCATTCAATTAAAATGAATGATGATAATGATGATTAAAATGATGAATGATGAGAAGTAGGTTAACTTCCGATACCGCAGTTTTTGACCAGTGTGTGTTGCCAGTGATGACCTATGGCGCTGAAACGTAGTTACTCACAATGGGCCCCATTTGAAGGCTAAAAGTCATCCAAAGGGCAATGGAGAGGGCTATGCGTGGAGTTTCCCTACGTGATCGAATCAGAAATGAAGAGATCCGCAGGCGAACCAAGGTAACCGACATAGCCCGAAGACTTGCCAGTGGGCAGAGCATATTACTCCTAGAACAGATGGCCAATGGGGCCGGGAAGACTTAGCGTTGGAAGGCCTCCTACAATGTGGACCGATGACCTTGTGAAGGCCGCAGGAATCCGCTGGATGCGGGAAGCACAGAAGCGGTCGAAGTGCTTGGGGGAGGCCTATGCCCAGCAGTGGACGTCTTTCGACTGAAATTATGATGAAGATGATGAGGTTAATTTCCTACATGCCTCATCTTAACACGTAGGTAGGTACCTAGAGCAAAGATGCAATTCATTGTTGAGGAATTCTCTTGGTCAGGACCAGGAGAACTAGAGCTCCACTTCACCATATGTATGCATTGTGACGAGCATAAATATGTATGATATAGATAAATAATTGCCCAGCAACCATATTAAAGTACCTAATCGAATCACAACCCGTGAAATACTTATTATTAAGTAGTTCCGGTGGCCATCTATGGTCTTCATTATCAGTTCCACTTCACCAAATGGTGCTTTCCGAGAACAAATGTACAAGCTACTATAAAAATATCCAAATTAGTATAGGTGTGCCTATAAAATTTGAGGATTTTCCTCGATTTCCATGGGGTCCCCGCAGCAGATTCTGATTTAGTGATAATGGGACCTCGAGAGCATACCCTTTCAAACAAAAAAATAATTTTCGAATCGGTCCACAATTGACTGAGCAATCGGTGAACATACTTATTTGCAAGATTATCACTTATTTGCTGCCTTGGCGGTGTAGTGCGTCTGGCATGTTCGTTGAGAACCG
Source organism: Tiliacea aurago (assembly GCA_948098905.1). Taxonomy (NCBI): domain Eukaryota; kingdom Metazoa; phylum Arthropoda; class Insecta; order Lepidoptera; family Noctuidae; genus Tiliacea; species Tiliacea aurago. Next base: position 25,547,677 of record OX402582.1, read on the forward strand.
AGTTACCGATTTTTACGGGCTCTTGAGGAAACTCAAGCCATCCTTCCTGACTCGACTATGTGCATGTACGAATCAAATAGTGTCTGTAACACTTCGCTAATGCTAACGCTGTATTTTAATTTAATGTAATTCATTTAATTTTTGATATTTATTGTAATTTAATTTAATTTTGTTGCATGTAATTTAATTTAAATTTATAATGGATTGTAATTTTGTTTTATTTTTGTAATTTTACTATGTGTTTAATACCTGAATTAAACGTTTTTTTTATTTTTTATTATTATACTGGCTACCAGTTGGATTAGGATTGCCTTGCCATTGCCTATCTCCTGGCCAAGCCTTGTCTGCACTACACAAGTACCTAGCTACGATGAGCACATTATTTGGGGTATTCCATTCAGAGCACTGATTTTAACAGCACTTGACCGATCCGCACCTGAGCACTTCCACTAACATCGGTTCAGAATTTTTCTTTAAATTTTTTTTTTTAAATTGGAGTTTTGAATTTGTCCAGACTCTCGTTAGAGACGTGCCGACTTCCTATTGACAAGACAGTGTCATTCGGTTTAAATTAAGATAGATACTCGTAACTATAGTTTATTCTATAAAACAATAATGTTTCTATTGTTTAAATTCACAGTTGCTTTGAAGTTACAATGTATTAAAATATTTATATAACAGGCTTCTTACAGAATGTTTTTGCACAGATACTCCCACTGGCCCTCATGTTATGAACTACAGCCCTATTCTACCTACCTAGTAAGCATATGTATAATCAGCCTATAATGTTCCCTCTGCTGGGACGCAGGCTTCCTCTCTGTGAGAGGGAGTGGGCCAAAATCCACCACGCGGGCCCAATGCGGGTTGGAAGAAGTCACGTCTTAGATTTTTTTGTTCTGGGACATGGCGGTTTCCTCACGATGTTTTCCTTCACCGTTTTGAGAGGTAATGAAATAAATTACACAAAGTAAAATGCCTAACCGAGTTCGAACTATGTTGTTAGGTCGGCTCGCAGTCTAACCAGATGCATCCCAGTACCAGTATTTTACATGGAGCGACTGCCCACCGCGACTCCACTACGGCCGAACCCAATAACCTATATATCAGTTTCGGCCAACTGGAGATATAAAAATATATCTATCGATGGTTTTAACGTCCCAATAATCTAGGAATCATACCGGCCCCCGCTATCTACTGATGGGAGGGTGTATCGTCTACAACAGATATCTCTTTGTATGAAAATGCCAAAGTATGCGTCCCAATATACGATTTGTTTGACAGGACAGTACTACAGACGGCAGATTTGGCTATTCCCCGAATTGCAGGGATACACGTAAAGTAGCCAAACTAAAATGAACTCTTTAATACTTGCAATAATGATCATAGATGTTTTTTTTTTATTTAAAGTACTTAATAAAAAAAAAAATCCACTTCAAATATCTCGAAAACGGTGCGCCCTAGGCAAAAAATAACAGAAATTGAACCCCCCCCCTTACTAACACCCCCGTGCAAGCACCATTCCAACATGAATTTAAGTTAAAAAAAAAATATCATTAATGCGCTAAGGTAGCCCGCGAAATTCAAATTTTATTACGTTTTTTGCAATTTGCAGATCAGTAACAGGTTGTATTTTGATTCGCGGCCATAGCAAATATGGCTCTACAGAATTATATCTTAATCCAGTAACTTATTTAGAAGTAAGAAACAAAGAAGTTTTAATATAACCCTAATTACACATGTTGTTTTTTAAAGTGATGTTGGTTGTAATGGAACGCACGGGAGGGTGAAGTAGAGAAACCTACTTATTGTTTTCGTTAGATAGATAGTCTTTATCAATGATTGTGAGACGCCATCCGAGCATAGATATAATTATACTGTCTATCATCAATAGCGATCTGTCTATAACTGACAATAAGTTATTGGGTTCGGCCGTTAGTAAATTGTTAAGTACCGAAGATTCGAAAATGGACAACTAAAGCCAAAGGTAATAATGACCTTTGGTTAGGAGGCATAAGCCCTTGATTCCTTTGAGAATTTGCTCCTTTTACCCTTCATCATATGAGACTGAGAACCATTTCAGTATGATGAGAAATATATGGAAATAAAGGATCGTAGTCAACAACTAGAGAATTATTGAGACTTGAGTTCGAGCAACACTTGGCAACAATTCTTGGCTGAATTTACATTTACTGTTCGTTTTAGAAAGAGAAGGAATATTTACAAAGCTTCTGATCACACTACGCTGAATCAGTTGCTGAATCTGTTTACAGATTAGAGCAACAGAGAAGTGCGACCTTTTTCTTCCTAATTAGGTTACTTTTTAAGGGGCGTTACAACGTGCCGCTACAATGGCGACATTAATTTATTCACGGGTAGGGCTAGTGACCTGTAATCATAAAAAAAATATAATAAGATAAAATAATTAGTAGGTACATTAAAAAATTAAAATTTTCAAACAAACTAAATAATAAAGCTCTCTCTTTCCTTCAATTCGCCTACTCTTTACACGTTAATCGTTTTAATTTCATTGATGTGGTGTTATGATCCGTGACCCCGGCAAATGACCTCTGCGCTGCAGTTACAATTGTTAATAAATCAATAAATAATAACGTTTAATGAAATTAAAATATCTTCATGAAAATTAAACGCGAATACGGCTTCGCGTTTACTTTTTGGTAGGTGGCTAGAGCGGTACGCTGTATACTACTGCCATGAATTCGGGTATGCGATACACTTGACTCTAACAAAAGATAGCCTTTAAGGCGACGATAACCGACTTTTAATGATTTTATACTGAAGATCACGTCTAAACGAGTAGTGTTAATGATTTGAAAAAAAATATATGTTAAATTAGAGCATTTTCTCAATAATTTAATTTGTGAATATTTTAGATTATGTTCGAAGTTATGTCGCGAGTTATGTACGCGGATAAAAAACCGAGAATGGTGCAAAATCTACCAAGTGTATTTTTCTGAAACCTTCACCGATTTAAAGATAATTTAATTATTGATCTTTTAGTATACGCGTTTTATTAAAATACCATTTGTTTTGTGTATAATAAAGCTTAATATTACGCAAAGGGATCCCTGAATCGAAAAGTGGTTATCACAGACCCGCAATATTTTTGAACGGCCTATCCAACGATAAAATAATATCATCCCCACTTTACTTGCAAGGGAGGTACACTAATTTTTATTTTAAGTGTTGTCCTACCACTTTACATCCAGGCCAAATTACAGCTTTCTAGTACTAAGAGTCTTTGGGCTAGACTAGGGACAGACAGACGGACATGGCAAAACTATAAGGCCTCCTTTTTATCTACGGAACCCTAAAAACTAGTTGGCTTACTACTAAGTGAGCTGAATATGGTAAGGATGCTGCAAATTGCACAAAACGTATGATTTGAATGTTGAGGGCTACTCTAGAGTCTAGGGTAGCCTCTAGGGCCTAGAGTACCCCCTTAAGGGATAGTCACCGCTGACTTTGGCCATACAAATGCGCGTCGCGCTCACGCCGCGCCACCATTAACTTTCATAGGGAATATATATTTTTAGTAACGAAAATATGAATATTAAAAAAAAAAAATACAAATAGAATTATAGATAATAAAACAGTCTATTCATAAAACAAAATCAGTGATGTGTCATCAGGAAATAACACCATTTGTGGTCGGTTTTTCAGTAAATGAGGTAAATCATTTATATATAATAAAAAGGGGAATGGACCCAATATTGAGCCCTGCGGTACCCCCATTTTGACTATTAAACCCAATGAATTAACACCGTTTATTAGAACTTGCTGCAGTTTATCATTCAAATATGATTTTACTAAGTTAAGCGCAAGTTTACCCAGTCCGTAATGCTCAAGTTTCAAGAGCAGTGCTCAAATTTCTATCGAATTGCAACCCGTGAAATACTTTTTATTAAATACTTCCGGTGGTCATCTGTGGTCTTCATCATCAGTTCCACTTCACCAAACGGTGCTTTCCGAGTTACTATAAAAAACATCCAAGTCGCTATAAAAGATCATCAGATTCTGACTTGGTTGGGTTGGGACCACCTCGAGAGCATATATACCGTTTCAAACAAAAAAAAGAATTTTCAAATTCGGTGCACAATTTTGACGGAAAAGTCGGTGAGTTTGTGTCGTGTGTGTTCACTTAAATCGACAAAATGTATGGAACAGAACAACAGATTTTTTTTTTCATGATTTCAAGGTCAGGCCCATAGAAAAAGTTGTTCAAATGATGAGTACAATGACCCCTTTTCGGGTTTAGTATAAACAAAAACTAATGTTGTATTACGTCCTCCTTTTTGGAAGTCGGTTACAACTGACACACCCAACACCCCGTGACGCGCGGCGTTGCGTTGTGTGGCACTCGGTGCCATAAAATCATAGCGGTGCGACGACGCAACGCAACGGCAACCCCCGTGTAGCCTCACTCTTATTCCACGTTTATTATGATGCAAATTATCTACCCCGTTCCCCTGGTAACTACAACTGCTCGCGTTGTCCAAAAAACCACCCTACCGGCAACAGCAACCAAGCTACGATCACATCCAATCCTAATCATGATGGGACGAAGACTTTTAGGTAAGGAAAGCCTAAATTCCATAGGCAACCGTAAGGAAGGACCGCCTTCAGGCTAGGTGGAGCGATGATCTTCGGAGGGTGGCTGGATTAACATTAGTTTTTGTTTAAACTAAACCCGAAAAGGGGTCATTGTACTCATCATTTTGAACAACTTTTTCTATGTTGAATGTCAAACGTTGAAGGAAAACACGAGTTAACTAATAACTGGTATCGTAAATCTAGGAGTACCTAGACTTGATGAATGACTTCAGCGATGCCAGCGTTTACCCAAGTGGTTCCCTCTGCAATCAGCCACCGATAGTTTACAACTTTATGAATGAACGTTGAAGGAAAACACGAGTTAACTAATAACTGGTATCGTAAATCTAGGAGTACCTAGACTTGATGAATGACTTCAGCGATGCCAGCGTTTACCCAAGTGGTTCCCTCTGCAATCAGCCACCGATAGTTTACAACTTTATGAATGAACGTTGAAGTAAAACACGAGTTAACTAATAACTGGTATCGTAAATCTAGGAGTACCTAGACTTTATGAATGACTTCAGCGATGCCAGCGTTTACCCGAGTGGTTCCCTCTGCAATCAGCCACCGATGGTTTACAACTTTATGAATGAACGTTGAATGAAAACACGAGTTAACTAATAACTGGTATCGTAAATCTAGGAGTACCTAGACTTAATGAATGACATCAGCGATGCCAGCGTTTACCCAAGTGGTTCCCTCTGCAATCAGCCACCGATAGTTTACAACTTTATGAATGGACGTTGAAGGAAAACACGAGTTAACTAATAACTGGTATCGTAAATCTAGGAGTATCTAGACTTGATGAATGACTTCAGCGATGCCAGCGTTTACCCAAGTGGTTCCCTCTGCAATCAGGCACCGATAGTTTACAACTTTATGAATGAACGTTGAAGTAAAACACGAGTTAACTAATAACTGGTATCGTAAATCTAGGAGTACCTAGACTTTATGAATGACTTCAGCGATGCCAGCGTTTACCCGAGTGGTTCCCTCTGCAATCAGCCACCGATGGTTTACAACTTTATGAATGAACGTTGAATGAAAACACGAGTTAACTAATAACTGGTATCGTAAATCTAGGAGTACCTAGACTTGATGAATGACTTCAGCGATGCCAGCGTTTACCCGAGTGGTTCCCTCTGCAATCAGCCACCGAATGACATCACAATATATATATATAACACCATTTTGTTAAAATCATTTCTATAATATTTTGGTTCTAATCAATAGAAGTATTATGACAACCAGCCTAATAATTTACATCATCTCTCCGTTATGTTATCATCAATTGTTCAATACATTCGTTAAGTTAGGCAGTGTTCGTTTAACCCTGCAAATGCAGATGCTTTAATTTTTTATGAAAACGTTATGTGGGGTACAAGATACCCCAAAAATATTACATGTTAGCAGAGGACTAGATGAATGTAGCCAATTTATTTGAGGCAGAATTTAGATATTGTTATTTAAAAATAAATTTGGCAAAGCATTGTATGCAAACCGAATTCTTCAAAAAAATCCTAAATATAAAATACTTATATGCACCTAAACGTGATGAATGATACAATTGTGCTGTCCCGCATAAATTAATCCTTGTTTACAAACCCGATAATTGAGCGATACACACGCTTCAGGGATACTGTCCATCCATTAAGAAGAAATACGACAGGTACTTGATTAAAAAATCCAAAACAACAGCGTTCGTCAAACCCCATTGAATGCAGATATTTTATGTTCTGAATACTGATAGCGCAACATTAAGCAGTCACTAAATATGCGATTAGTATCCTGAATACTATTAAAATTACATATTAGGCGGAAGACTTTTGTCATGCCTTTGCATTGCTTATTTCCAGCACAGAATAGTAGTCCCAGTATAGGTACTTACATAAATCTTTTCATAATTTTAAAGTCACTTTTCAGGATAAAATTAAATAAGTTCCATGTTTGGAGAAATTTTTCATGCTTACTAAGTAGTTTAACATTGAAACAGCGAGGTCGACAAAATTGCATAGGTAGAACTATTATCAACCGTGAAAATGTAATAAAATAAAGTACATTAAGCAGGTGTAAAATATTCGTTGTATTAAAATCAATTACATACAATTTTCCTGTACCACGCTTTGTGGTTCAAAATGTAGGCATTGGATTATTATTGCCATAATTTTATAACAATGTATGTGACGATAGTCTAAAATATTTGGTTAGATATTGAATTTAAGGACAATTTTTCATCAAAGTCCCGAGAAAATTACGCTCAGTAGTACTGAAACCAAATGTGTCACTATTGGAGGGTTAATTCTCACGTCGATGACGCGTTAGGCCATTGAAAACGCAGTGCTCGAAGATGTGGATGTGTAGTATATAAACTGCGGGCTGCCAGGCAGGAAGCATCGAAGTGTCCAACACTAATCATCTCATCTTTTATATTATCTCAAAAAATAATAAAGTGAAACATGAGATCTGCTGTGATTACTACTGTCTTCGCCATTTTGGCGGTAAACGGTGAGTTAAAAAAAATAATTTGAGTGATTTTTTAAAGTTATTTAAATCATTATTATCTATTAAAGTTTATAAAGTGGTGATAGAAATAATATAATAGTTCCTTATAAAGTGCAAATATAATTATTAAAAATAATTGAGTGCTATATCGAATCAAAAATCATTAAGTATTCAATAGATTATAAAAATAATATTTTTGTGCTACAGAGAACCATCATTTGAGTAAGTGTACGAAGATAAAAAAAGGAAAAAAATCGGGATTAGTTACAATTAGTAGCTATTACAAAACACAAATTTATCGGCCAATCATAGGCTGCATTTAAATTTAATTACATGATCGATTCATAATTTCAAAATATATAAGTAGCTAAAGTAGAGTGAGGCCGAATAATTATAGACTATCATAAAACATAGATACAGCACGTGAAGTTAATCAACAGCTAGGTAATTGAAACATGCGAAAAACGCAGTATCTTCCTCTGGTGCGCCGGATCGCACAAACATCCGACAGACGGACCAAACATTGTCTTAGCGAATATGAAACTCAAATAATTCGCTCTGCATTCTATCTCAGCCAGCCACGTACTCCAAACAATTTGTAACTTAGATCATTGTAATTATCAAAAAAACACTTTGACGACGGAACACTTGTACTAGGTACATCTCTTTTAATGTACTTACATGTTTAATGTGCCTGGCAGTTTTCCATCCCTAGAAAAGCGATCAAATATTTTTTATCGACTTCTAAATCATCATCGATTACCAACTAATGATTGCCTGATGTTTTTTCATGGTATAAATGGTAAATGGTTTTTGTTATTTTTTATGAAGTTTTACCATTACATACCTATGCATTATGCAGCTAGCAATGCAATAGGACATCATTTTTATCACAAAATAAAATTATTTTAGTGGAATTTTACTATGTAACTTGTAAACCGCGGAAAATAAGGCGTAATTAAAATGTACAAATCAAAACATCAACAACATCTCATGTGTTTGCTATTGAAAACTAAACTAAGTCCCGTATTACAGAACGTCACTCAATACTCAAGCATTACTTAAGGCGATTAACACACGGCACCGCGCACCGCCGCGGTAGGCGGTGAAGCGGATCTCAATGTCGCATTGGCCTCTAATAAATTCGTTGATGCCTAACACACGTACACCGCCCCCGACCGCGCGGTCGAGCGGTGCTCTCACCATATGAAACCGCGGTGGTGCGCGGTGCCGTGTGTTAATCGCCTAAAACTAGTTTCAACCAATCAAATAGCTTGAATCTAGTTTTAAGTAATGCCTAATAGTAAAGATCACTTGACGAACCGAACCGTGGACGACATTTCCATCTTATTAAAAGTCTGCATCGCGAGAACTAAATAGACATCATTTAGAACACGGAAAAATGTCACATCCTATTAATTTTAATACAACAGCCACAGTTACTTATATTAAACACGATAACCTAGGGTAGGTGACTGGTCAACAGTCTAGAATAAATTGCCAAACCCATATTATGGCATTTTAGCACGCGAACTATTCTAGATAATTCTATCTACAATAACGAACTGAGTTGAAGGACGTTTCCCCTAATAGTATATAGCTTGAAACATCGTGTGACAATTACAGATAAACAAATTGTCTACACGAAGCAATTTATCTTGTAAATTCAACATCCCTGCAGACCCAAGTTGTAAGGTAAACGCGTTATATAAAATCAGTAGGTACTTTCAGGCCCACAGGGTCGAATTTTTCGCTTGTTAATTTGAAACGCAACGTGTGAGAGTAGAATCATTTTCTGAGCATATCGCGTCTACTATAGCATCAGCAGCAAAGCCCGTGAAACACATAGCCAAGAATTCTGCTTACCCCAAATAGGAAGAAGCGCAAAAACGATACGGTCACACTTTATGGCCTTTAACATAATCGATCGCACTCAAAATCGCAACACCTAATCATGTGCAAACATAATCTGCATACTTGACCTCAAATGTAAGTTAGATAATCTAACAGAGGTCAGGTTTTATTTGTCAAATCAATTTTCTCCTAACTGCACCGATCGTAAATCGATAAAAAACATGTAATGTTATGAATTTACAAAGGAATTCGGCCCACTAGTCACGAATTTATCTAGCAAGAGATAAGTTTTTGCAACGGGCAAGGATATTTTAATAATAATCTTTATAGGCATTTTTTTCTACAGTTAACACGCTAGATTGCGACAAAAACTATACTTAATATTTGTCGTTAATATAATTCCAAATACGAGCATTAATTGTATGTAATTAATTAAACACGCATATTACTTGGCGCGGGCGTCACAAAGAGGGTCAGCTCTAAGCAGGTTCTATGAAAGAAGAGCAATCCGTCCTTCTCTAACGTGTCAGGAATGAAAAGGATGATAAATAAGATTCTTGTTCCCCTTTAAGGTAACACACCAGTAACAAGAAAGGGTAATTTATTTATAGTTCTAGTTTATTGCATGCTAGATTTAATTTTTCCCTTGTCATTTTATTTTTATTGAAAAGCATGTTGCTTATAAATGTACAAACCTTCTGATATTATATAATTGCATGCAAATTATTATCGATACAACTGACATATTTTTTGTTTTGTGATATCGTATTGCATTTGACATTTGTTTCAGTATCAATGTGTTACAAAAAACCACCCTATTTTAATTATATTATTTTAAATTGCCGTTTGATTGACGGTAGAATAAATCTACATGTGCATAGCTAAATCGCAAGTGAATTACGATATAATAAATTACCATTCACACATAGATTATGCATGACTTGTTTAGCATAATTCAACATTCTTGTTGTACAAAAAATGTATGATTGTCACAACCAAAAAGGATACTCCCGATCGCAGATAGAATAATGAATAGTCGGCTTTGGATTTAAAATTTATTGACGACTTTTTTATTTATACTTAATCTGCTAATTTGTAATCTATTTGCGTTTGTTTTAATGGCCTCTAACGATCAATGTATGTTTGACTTAAATTACCATTAGAAAAAAAAATAAACAATTATTTTTTATAATAATAATTTGAATCATCTGTTAAACAATAATGGATGTGTCAGAGCTGTATTAAAAACATCAAAAACATTGTTGATACGAATACCGATTTATTTATTGTATCGCTTGCAAGAAAGGCGTAACAATATAGCAGTATTATCAAAACATCATAAGACATGAGATAATTCAATTATTATTATTTCATCCTGAATGTTTTGATAACATGCTAGGCCTGTATGGAAACAATACTCTGGGAACATTAACAGCGAGTCATTCAACTTCAAACAAACATTTGAATTATTTCAGCAGAACAAATATAACTGATTTGGGAATTACAGGTAGCATTGAGAGGGTTAAGTGTCAAAATTGTTTTACAAACTACAACTACCTCACTGGAATTTATGTACAGTTTCTGGCTAGCATAATAATATGACGCCAAACTCGCATGGATACGGTCAGCAACAAAAGTCGGTTCACACTCTTTCTTTGGCATAATCTTGTTAACTACATCAGCACAATATTACATATTTTAAAACTAAGTACTATTGTGCACAAAATAAGAAAGATAGGAAGCTACTCACCAAATCGTCATATCTTTGCTTCAGACTCCTCCACTTGTAGCTTCCATTACAAAAATCATCACGGGTAATTTTTTCCTTCCACAGTATCTCTTGTCCTCGGATGGGGTTACAGGGCCTCTGATCAGAGGCGCTGGGCTGTCCTCCACCCTGCTTGTGGAGGCCGCCAACAGTCCCCCATTGCCATTGCTGCCCGCCAAGCTATCCCCATCTCTATTCCCGCTATGGAACTCATCGGCTACCAGAACCCACTGCCTGGTCCTCTTACGATCACCAATAATGGACATTCAGGTAAGAATATATAGGTACACCCAGTATGGGATGATAAAGAATAATAAATGATGAGTGATATTAAATAGAAAAAAAAAACCGGTCAAGAGCGAGTCGGACTCGCGCACCGAGGGTTCCGTACGTCTATATGATGTTGATGATTTCTGAAAAACTATGCTATTTAGACACATCGGTTTAATTTTCCTGTAATCTTTACATACACTTCTATCACATAGAATTATTTCAGATGTTTATCTATGCAAACTTCGGAGATAAGGGGGGTACGGGAACGGCATTTTTTTTTTAATTTTTTTTTCAAAAGTCAGAAACTATGGTACCTAAAAAAAACATTAGAAAATTTGCAAACAACGTTCTTTGATATGATACCCCACATGCCCTAATAGCCCCACTTAAAATTTTTAAGACACCCTTTCAGTCCCTTTTGTATTTTTTTTTTAATTTCTTTCTTGTTTGCAATTTAATTGGGCAAACGTCATCAAAAATATTCTAAATTTAAGTTGATAGCATTAGGAGTTCTTGAGATATCCAGGTTTGACAGACAGACAGACTTAGTCTCACCATAAGGCTTCCTTTTTACCATTTTGGTACGTACCTTAAAAATACATCATTATTAAAATTTATAGGGCTGCCTTGGTGGTCCAGGTGTGACAGACAGACAGACTTAGTCTCACCATAAGGGTTCCTTTTTACCATTTTGGCACGGAACCCTAAAAATACATCAGTAGGTATTAAAATTTATAGGGCTGCCTTGGTGGTCTAGAGGTCGTCACTGAATTTACACCTCGGCAATAGCAATAGAATCACCCCTATTGCGACTTACACCTAATATTCTCCTTTATATTTCCAGTGGCACTCACCATCCCCAAATACAGTTCTGAAGAAGAAAAGAAAGGATTCCGTCTGCCGTATATCTTCGGAGGGCCCCTGGACAATGAGTACGAAATTGAAGGACTCCACTTCCACTGGGGTGACAAGAACAACAGAGGTTCCGAGCATACTCTTAATGATATGCGCCTGCCTTTGGAAATGCATATCATCCACAGGAACAAGAAGTACAGGAACCTCGCTGAAGCCCTTCAGCATCCCGATGGTCTTTGCGTGCTTGCGTTCTTCTACCAGGTAAGGGTGGTGAACAGCTTTACTTAAAAACAGGGAGTAGAAGAATCCACCACAAGACACAATCGTTTGATCAACAATAGAGAATCTAATAAGAACTGAAGGGCATAAACGCTTTAGAAAACGATTGCATCAATTACAGACTGCCTCATAATCTGATAATTCCTTACAATCATTTCTATCTGCCTACAGCTCTCATAAGGCGACGATAACCGACTTTTGATGATTTTATACTGACGTTCACGTCTAAACGAGTAGTGTTAATAATATGAAAAAAAATAATGTTAAATTAGAGCATTTTCTCAATAACCTAATATGTGAATGTGAATATTTTAGATTATGTTTATATTATATAGTGAAATTAATTTTTAAAGTTATGTCTAACGCGGATAAAAAACTGAGAATGGCACATAATCTACGAAGCGTATTTTTCGGAAACCTTCACCAATTTAAAGATAATTTAATTATTGATCTTTTAGTATACGCGTTTTATTAAAATACCTTTTGGTTAGTGTATAATAAATTAAGGCGTCAAATTGGGGACAGCGCTCCTTGATACGTACGACGCGTTGCGTGAGCTCAGTACAGATAACGCAAGCTATCCATTCAAGGTCACTGGCACATATCTGCGTCTTAAACAACTCTTCACGAGTCACAATCTTGTTCCAGGTCGTAGAATTCGACGCCAAGCTCCTCACCCCCATTGTCAAGAACTTGTCCGCCATCGAGAACTACAATACCTCCATGCAGCTGCCCCATACCTTCTCTCTGTCTTCCATCCTGTCTGGTCTTGACACCGAAAGGTTCTACACTTACAAGGGATCCCTGACCACACCCCCCTGCGCCGAAGCCGTCACATGGGTCGTGTTCTCTGATTACCTCCCCATCTCCGTGTTCCAGGTAAGAAATAATAATGAGTTTTATTCATATTGGCAATAGGACCTTAAGTCACTTTAGTCAGCCAGACACATCGTGTTGGTTGGAAGATATATCTGCATCAGTGATCGACCTTCTTCTAATCTAGCCAGCATATATATACTCAAGAACTTTCCCCCCTACAGATGGACAACTACCGCGGCCTCCTCTCCAACCTGAACCTGCCCCTCGTTGACAACTTCAGGCAGCTGCAACCACTCTTCGGAAGGCGAATCTTTGTCCGCATCACATCCAAGAACCCCAAATTCAAGAAGACCAAGCTCCATTATTCCAAATGGGACTGGGTTGGACACAAGAAGGCCGAAAATGATGTCGCTGAGTTCGATGAATAAATAAACAATCAAATCGTCTATCCCAACTCTCAACTAATCAATCACGATGTTTTCAATACGGGTATATAAGTAGCTCATTTTTAATGATACCAAATAGGTACATATTTGTTACCATTTTGTTTTTTATACTTATTATTAATATGGTTGTGTGCACTGTATAATGTATATTTGTGTGAATAGAAGTATTATAAATGTAAGCTTGTTAATAATCTTTAAATAAAAAATAATTATAAAAAAAATATTTGGTTTTATTAGAAGAATACTATAGATACATATTATAAATAAGTGAAAAGGCCAATTGTAACAATAATTACTGGAATATTTTAGTTAAGTCGAGTAGTTATCTTGTCCAAACATAGACTGTAAAAAAAAAACATTATTTTTAGGTAAATTTTCAACAACAATTCAAATTATTAAAATATAAACGGCGTACTCACTCAGATTTTCACAAAACACACTGAACAACTCAAAATGTAACAATTAGTATAAAACAACAGTATAAAACACTGGGTATAGACAATTAAACAATCCACACTTTTCTTCATATAACACAGGACTAGGGAACAATTTGGATATACAGCGCAACACTATTCTATATTTCTGAAGCCGAAATACACCCATAATGCCAAGAATCACAGAAAAAACACACTTCTCGCATATTCTGAACATGCTTATGTTAAAAGTAATGGAATGGATGGGATACCTACTGCATAATTAACATCGAAATAAATAGTGGAACTAATAAACAATTTCTTCATGGTTTTCAAAAAATAGTGGCAGATTTAATATAAAAAAAAATTACTTATCCCTACCCCCTTAGAATAAAAACCGGTTATAAACACGAGTCATCACGGTACAGTCAGCAAATCAAGTCGAGTAAAAGTAACAATTTCACAAATCATTTACATTAATATATACATAAATACTTACACTGCTATTCAGCATTTATTTCAATAGCTAAATATAAAAAAAGATCGATAATTTTGGTTATTTAAATTTTTCACCTTTCAAGTATTTTTAAAAATATTGTGTTCAAATAGCAAGATTTTAAAAATGAAGTGTACCTAAATCGATTTTTGTTGCTAGCTGTACCTGGTCGAATTAGAATCAAGACATATTTTTGCAAGGATTATTGGTAAAATTTATTTTAATCCCGAGTTCGGGACATCACTAGTCAAGATACACTCATTGACTTCGTTCGATATTACTCCCATTATAAAATGTATGATTAGCATGGAATGCAGTTCACATCCTTTCTCATTGGTTGATACCGATCGATCGGCGACGGTAAAATTAGTTGCTGAAGGTCATTAAAAGTGCGTCTTTTAGTCTTGCTTGACCCTTAAGAGTCTGACTACACGGCTCATCAAAATACTCTCAAGCAATTTTCATTGAGTACCATAACATAATTTCGTTGATGAAGAACTAAATCGCAACTAAATTATAGTTGCAAATAGCATAGGTAAGTCTAGTTGCTACACTTTATGAACAGGGGCAAACGCACACCTCTGGTAATTATCACTTGCAAGCTATTTTCAACTCTATTTCAATTGATTTAGAGTCCATTATCAATCTATCAATGAAAAAGACTTGAGCATTTTGTTGCTCTGTGTGGACATTTGCCAAAACGGATACCATTTCAAACTTATCACTATTTATTTCTTTATTAGTTAAGCAGCAAACAATCACTCAAAAACTGAAAACTCAAAAAAATAAAACAACAAACTGGTATTTTATATTCTATAATACAAGTTCAACAAATCTATACAATAAATGATTGATTAATACTCTGTGAATTTAGGCTGGAACCACACTAAAGTCGCATTGGAATAATTTATAAAAAAATATTAAGTGCCGACGATTTAATAGTATGGATAATTTTATGACACAGTATTTATGAGAATGGCGCAAACCACTTTACTGAACTTCCAACCTTACATATTTTTGAATAATTTATCACATTAAATAACGGGCTCATTCGCTGTAACAGTTAAAATAAATGTTTCTGGAAAGTGGAATGTATCAGTTAACTGCTTTAGTTGTAAAATAAAATTGCACACTGAACACTGCAAAGCCGTTTATACACTAGGCAACTATTGACGTATCACAAATCTTGTTTTTTGTGGCCATTCTACATGTTTAGAATTCCTTTCAATATGTGGGCTTTGTAATCCTTTATTTTTAGGACATGAATTAACAAGTAGCTTCATCAACCACTTTTAAGACAACACATTGTCGCCATTTCGGCGATAGAAAATGTTGAGCGTCAAATGTTGCCAAGAGAATAAACGGTTGAATGTGGATGGATGGTCACATTAGTAGTTAGTTTGTAACGTTGGTACACAGCTGGCTTATATACAAGTGCCGTCTGATGCACAGACAACGATATCATGCAATAAATTAGTTTTGGCGTACCAAGTCGTCGGGGTTGAACATGCCCTGGAACAAAGAAAAAAATATTAGATTTAATTGTTTAATAGGTCAATGTTCCGCCGACCCCACATAAATAAATTGGGATGACGCAAGAGAATTATGAGTTTAGTGTCACTGCAGTAAATTTCGACAACGGATTTAAGGCGTGCTAAACACTAGTTAGGGTCGGCTAAGCCAAATGATGATTCGCCTCAGCCGAGCGGCAAAATATACATTTGATTTTGCCGCCCGGCCTGTGCCAAATCATGTCCACCAGAACATTATATGCGTTCACTATAACTTGACGCGTCAGTCGTGACACGATTGGTAGTACTGAATTTTGCAGCCATGTAGTGGTAGGTCTGTTCTGTCAGTCACCATTTTGAACTCTATTAGTATTGAAACCAAGACTGCAAAATTCAGTGCTACCAATCGCGTCACGCGTCACGTTATAGTGAACGCCACACGTCAACTGACTGGGTAATGGGTGAACAGATGTCACGAATGGCGCATTGAGTACTACCAATCGCGTCACGCGTCCCGTTATAGTGAACCCCACACGTCAACTGACTGGGTAATGGGTGAACAAATGCCACGAATGGCGCATTGATTGAGCGTTGCGCTACGTGTCGTGGGTTCGATTCTCGTACAATCGCACTGAACTAATATTTATTTATTTATTTGGGTAGCAATATTTGTGTAGCCTATTACATATAAGGATTCTTGATGTGTAACATCTTTCCTCTAACTTTCAGTGGGAGTGATTTCGTGAAAAGGGACGGAAGTGTGTAACGGCAAGTGACAGCTTGAGCATGGAACAAGTAAGAACTTTTTAATAGCATGGAATTAGTAAGTACTTTATGATAGCATGGAAGTAGTGTACTCATGGAATTAATACTACTATAGAGGGTCTAATTTCGACCGGTGCAGCTTTTTTAAATTCAAATGTTACACATCATCATAATTATGCATCCAAATATTGAAGGCTCACTCGTTTTTTTTTAATAGAGCTATTTGTGTTTGATATCACAGCTTTGACACGAAATACATTTCCAATGTAGGATGGTTTTTCAAACAGAAAACATCATTATTTGAAGCACAATAGCATAATCAGCCCAATGTTCCCACTGCTGGGCACAGGCCTCCTCTCTGTGAGAGGGAAATTATTTGAAGATGCATTTGAATCCCTTCTTTTTATTCGTATTGATTCGCGATTTTTATACTGTGCACATCAAATTAAGCAAATCTTCCAAGTCTAGGCCACGGATACACATATAACATGAAATTTGGCACATGGAAAGATCATGGGCTGGGTTAGGACATAGAAGACTTTCTCTTCTGGTAGTGAAGACTTTCTCTTCTGGTAGTAGGTATGTTCCCCACAGCGCACACACACGTATTACACATAAAAAACCGGACAAAATTGAAAATAGTGATGTTAATCCAACCGCACCCAAAATACATGTTTCTTTACCTACGATAACCGGTTGATCAAAAGGCAGACCCCCAACCCTCAACTCCCGCGCAAGTGCCACACAACGTCAGTCGGAACCCAGTCATCGCACTGTACGCGTGTCTTTGTTCTCGGCGCTCTCGTTTGTGTTTATCAGTTTTCTGTGCTAAAATGGCTTCGTGTAGCAAACGACAGGAGACGAACTATTCGGACATGGATATAGAAGGTTAGTACTATAGATTGAAGTTTATTTTACTACGTTTCTTCCAAATTTATTACTTGTATAGCCATCAATAAACAGCGGCACTTTTTTTACTTTTTTTTAAAGAAATTTGAAATATATTAGTGTTTTTGTTTATGTGTCGCGCCTTGTCGCCTCGAAATTTTTATGTGGGCATAAAATGTAGACTCTAAGGAAGTAGAAACATGAATAAAATGATCCCCCAACGTACCCCATAATTTTTTATAGTGGTTCAAACAATATGGGGAAGATTATAATTATACTGACAAAGCTTATTTTTTTGTTTTCTTTTGTCATAGATCCTTCGGAAAGAGTCAAAAAAATCACCAGAATGGAGCTCTATACTATTATCAAAGAGTTCAAAGGAAAGAAGATTGAAGAAAAATTTTCGTTGTTGGAAGAAAGACTTGCGCAACTAACTTCATGTCCACCCGAAGAAACAAGTGTTCTTACCCGTTCTTTGAAATATTTCAAGACCAGTTTCAAAGAAAGATGGTCAGCAGCCCGTAATACTGATAAGAGATTCGTAGAAAACAATATGGAATGGCTTAATGTATCACTGGAACTACCTTCTTGGACCCACAAAGCAGGCCGACGAACAAAAGAATTCGGAGAATTGTGTGCTCGAAGCAAGCGTCGAAGAACAAAAGATTTACGGGACCGGGTACCTGTTGAGGAATTGACGTACGCTGCAAGCGTGAGTCAAGGTACTTCGGGAAATGTTGATGCGTCTAAGATTATGAAAGAAATAACGTCAACGCCTACCAGAGCTAAAAAGTTCCGAAAAGCAATACGGTCAGCTAAAAAAGTACCAATCGCGAGAAAATACACACCACAAGAAGCATTAGCGTTATTTGTAGAAGGTAATTTTACAAGAGGGCAGTGGGAATTAATACAAGGTGGCCGAAAAGAAATTTATCCTTGCTATTCGCTTTTACAAAAAGCGAAAAAGGACTGTTATCCCGCCGAAGATAGCATAAAAGTTACTGAAACTAGCTTTGAAGTGGAACTTCAAGCTTTGCTGGACCATACAGCTTTGCGACTACTTCAGTATTTAAAAGAAGTGATTGAAACATTATCAGAGTTTGAGAAACAACATCTTACCTTAATATCAAAATGGGGCTGTGATGGATCTAGCCAGACACAGTTTAAGCAGACATTTGCCAACACTGGCGACGATGATGCCAACATATTTTTAAGTTCTCTTGTACCTGTGAGAATGGTTGTTTCTATTAGTGGAGAGACAAGAAAACTTGTATGGCAAAATCCAGTGCCTTCTTCAGCGAGATTCTGTCGTCCTATCCGGGCTCGGTTCATTCACGAAACAAAGGATATCACAAAAGAAGAAATCACCTATATTGAAGAACAAGCAAGGAATCTCAAAGAAACAACTGGTATGGAAGATTCCGTTAAAATAAATCACACCATTTTGCTCACAATGGTCGATGGAAAGGTGTGCAATGCCGCGACTGATACGGCTTCAACAATGAGATGCTACATATGTGGACAGACATCTAAGGACTTCAACAAACTTGAAAGAAGTAATGTTTGTGAAGAGTCTCTGAAATTCGGACTCTCCATTCTGCACGCGAGAATTCGTTTCTTCGAACTATTGTTGCACCTGGCGTACAAAGCGCCCTTACAGAAGTGGCAAGCCCGAACGGCAGAAGACAAAAATGTTTTGAAAGAAACAAAACAGAAAATACAAAAAAGCTTCAAAGAAGAGATGGGCCTTCTTGTTGACATACCCAAAGTCGGTTACGGCAATAGTAACGACGGAAATACGTCGAGAAGATTTTTTGACAATCCTGAATGCTCATCTCGGATTACTGAAATAAATATAGATTTGATAAAAAGGTTCCAAATCATTCTTGAAGTGATATCAAGCGGATATGATATTGATCCGGCGAAATTCGATGACTTTGCTCACACAACTGCCAAACTGTACGTGGAATTGTATGGTTGGCATCCTATGTCACCTACAGTTCACAAGATTCTGATGCATGGCGCTCAAGTAATATCAAGTCACATTGTACCTATCGGACAGCTATCAGAGGAAGCTGCTGAAGCCCGGAACAAACATTTCCGTAAATATCGCGTAGACTTTGCAAGAAAATTTTCAAGAGTGGACTGCAATAGAGATATTTTAAATAGGCTGTTGCTGACATCTGATCCCTTCATCAGCTGCAACCGAATAAAACGGAAGAAGAAAAGCAAGTCTTTTTCCCAGGAAGCTATTAGTATGCTGCTCACGAAAACACTGAATTGTGACAGTTCCGACGACGAAGATGTTGAGGACCAAATCACATGTGAACTCGGAGACAGTGATTCTGATTGATTCGGTCTCCTCATGATTATCCTCTTGAAAACCAATCCTGTTTTAAGAGTAAATACTCTCTTATATTTCTAATTTTTTTTTAATTGTTTTCTTTTTAAATAAATGCCTAATTATGATGAATTATTGACTTTTATTTCATAAAATAGTAAAATAAAATATAAAATAATTTTGTCCGGTTTTTTATGTGAATTACTCCTATGTGCAGCGGGGCGAGCACGGCCTACTGTGACATGACTTGAGTCACACATTTTATCACAGTATGAGCGATAAAACTGTTTTGTCTTAAAATGCTAGTACAAATTGACATGACATAATTTATCATGTCCTGTCACAAACGTCTCAGGCAGCCCGTGCTCGGCCCGCTGATTTATAGTACGCTAGATACCGCATTTTCATTAGGTAGTATGAAAACCGAGCGTGTAATTTTTTTATACCTACGATGACGTCACCCCAGCCATTTAGTGACTAACGCTCTAGTGCTCAACGTAAACAGAATCGATTCAAACGCTAAGCGCCTCTGTGAGCTAATAGACTTCGTCAGGAGTGAACGTGCATTAACATTTTTTCATTTGACATGCAATAGGAAGTCGCCCGAAGTTTGTGCACACTCAGTACAAGCTTCCGGGCACGCTTGGTCAGACGGCTTGTGGTATCTAGCTTACTTTAAATCTGTGATGTTCCCGTTAGATAATGTCCGAAACCACTTAGGCGAGCTGCGGGCAAAAATTAGTAAAATATTTACCCTAGCACGTCGGAGGATGGAGTCCTTGCTAGCGTCATATGGATGGTCCTTTGAAGGAATCTCAAGCACAGCAGGTACAGGGGCGACGTGGCTATCAATCACGTGCCGAATCAGCTCAGCCACGTTTTGGTTGATCAGGATGATGTCAATGTCATCACGCTTGATGAAACGCTTGAAGCACTCCTCGATTTCGCTTACTGGAGTATCTGTGGAATGTAGTAATGGAGGGTTAAATAATGATGAGGTAGGCAGAGGTGTACCTATAGTCAGTTATGTTTAACTTCTACTATGTAATAGGGGGCGAGCCTATTGCCATCCACTGGGCACAGATTCCGACTTGGGTCTACTGACAAATTTTATAATAATAAATCTTTATTACAGATCACTAGGAATCCGTACCTTAGAGTTTTTTTTTTTATTTAGGATGGGTTTGCTCTTGGCGTTAGTCTAGGTCAGAAGTGACAGAGACAAAGTCGAGGATGGAGTGAGCTTACCCAGGAGCCTGTTTACTCTAACTTTGAAGAGATTAGGGTAGTATGCGTTCGGAAACACAGACGCAAGTAGAGAGTTCCACTCTTTTGCTGTGCGCATTATAAAAGACAATTAAAACCCTTTTTAATTTTTTGTTTAAGTTAGTAAAGAAAACTTAAAAACAAATGTTAGTATCCTAATAATAATCTTATGCATAACTCTACAGATAACCTTATCCACATATTAAGTACTTTTGTAGCCTGATTCAGTGATGCAGTAATCTCACCTACTACACAACATGCATAGGAAATATTGGTATTATTATGAAGAACTCAATAATTATATGAAATACACATTGCCTGAACTGCGGATTGGAAAACTACTACTACTACAACAACTTTATTAAAGGGTGCAGTCAACTGCGAGGATTAAGTCTTTCTTTATAAAAACAAAGCAAAATATCTTATCTTATGTTTCAAACTAATTTCAGGAACAATTCATCATTTATGTCAGAGATAGTATACATTGACATTGGTAAGTAAATAATAACACTGTAATAAAAAAAAATTTACTAAGTGAATGATATTTTTTCTTTGATAGCTGTTTTGACATTTACTTGCCTTCATGACCTTGGATGCTAATACAAAATCACCTTTTTATCAAAATAAGATGACATCTAGGATTTGCAATGCCAATTAGCATATCTATAATGAAAAATTAAGACACTTATGAAGTGTAGTGTATGACATAATGGGGTGTCAATAAAAAACTGAAAGCTTTGAAATTTTGTAAGATTTTGCCCACATTCACACGGGTGCTTTTTTTAAGGTGACGTTTTTTACCGTGCCCTGGATTTTAATTTTCAACTTTGCTTCAAACCGAGCATTGAGAAACTAACAGAGTGCATCCCTAGCACATTAAAAAATGGCACAGTTTGATTTTCGATGAATACAAATACATTTTTGATGAATACATCTACTTCGACTACTTGTTTTTGAGCCGCTGTTGAAGTAGCCAAAGTTAGCCATACCATTTTTAACTGGCAAGTATTTATTTGTTTATCAGCTCTGCTGATCCACCTAAAATATATCTTAGTTCAGAAATAAAGACAAAAATTAATCTCACATAGGAAATAATAATGATTCTATGGAATTCGTTTTCAGATGAAGCCTCCATTTGAAACAAAGAATATATATTTTGTAAAATTGAAATCGTGGTCAGTGGGTCGTCTTTGGGGTGGAGATCTTCAGTAAAATGTACAGCTTCAAGCACAGATAAACCCAGGTTCCTTCTAGGTTTATCTGAGTATGCTTCTAGGTTTATCTTAGCCTCTTTACAGGGATTTTAAATAACTGAATTATAGAACTATTGGAACATGAATTAACTTTGTTTTCTGGTAGTAAGAAACTAATACTTACTTTTGTCAACCACCATGAAGTTGGGGTGTCTATTTTTGTTGATTTCACCGATGCCGCCCAGCAGGAAACCAACGCAGGTGTCCTGGAATCAGTTAAACGTTTCTGGTGTAATTACTAATTGCATGAAACTTAGGTGATTTTTGATTTATTTGTCAAACAACGACATTGCCTTTAAATTGGTTGCACGATTTTCTTACCTCATCTCCGATAACGCTGATTAGCTTTCCCTTCATTGCTAGCGTGATCATCGCCATGATTAGTGTTATTCTTGATTTTTATAGTTTTTAAAGAAATAATGTGAACTGTGACAAGAGATCGTCACCTGACTTGAATAGATTTTTTGCGGCGTTCGGTTGGTACGTATGGGACAGATGGTTTCTTGTCAAAAAACTTAAAGAAAAAACAACAAAATTCGTTTATTCTATGTAGTCGTACTGATACCAACGTGATTTTATTTAACCAATTTAACGTTTATAAATGAGCTTCCTAAACCCTTTGTCCTAAAACACACATAACACACATGCCAAATACACTACAAACACCTCTTTAAGCACACCTCATTAACGGTCACCCACACACCCATTCACCCTACTGACCTACACTCACCGCTTTTGAAATGATTATTTACCACGATAACTCAATGTCAAAATACATCCGATTTCATAAAAGTCCTGCTGTATAATTTTATCTTATTTTTTGTTTTTATTATTGACATCTAATCTAAATCTAATCTTATATAAATCTAAATCTCAATTATCAATATTGACTTATTTACCTACTTAGCACTTTTTGCATGGAACATCATTCCATTCTGTATTTGGAGAAGGGTTTGTTAGCTGCGCTACAGTTTATACTTTCACAGCTATCATTGTTTTAATTGTTTTTTTCGGAACAAACACAAGACTACACTCTTTTGTTATTGTTCCGAAATAAACCTCTTTTTTTTGCATCTTATTTTTGCAATAAAGATTTAGAATAGAAGATTTAGATAAAGATTACTGTAAGATACTTATTCTTATGAGTTATACATACACGATGCACTTTGCCCTTTCTAACAGTAGTAAGCGATTATAAGCTTTAGGGCCTAGTGAATACTATCACGGTTATCCTTTGAACATTATAATACATTGTTTTGTTTCATACTTTTAGTTCAGTAGTCGGGTAGTTTTTGAACATACTTTTTTTGATTTTGTACAAACAACGTAGTTTCCGAACGAATTAGTGCTGTCACAGGAAAAATGCGTTCCAGTTTACCAACTTCTCTATTTTTAAGCAACTTCTTCACAAAATCTTTTGCGTATATTAGTCGTGAGTCTTTGTTTCACCTTTTCAATGCAAATGTTTTATCTCTGTCTATCTCTATGACATTGACTTTCAAAGTTTCATCAAGCAGACGCTTCATTCGTAGGACCGTAGGTTTTTGTAAACTGCAAAGGTGCTGCAAAGTGTGCTGCAAAGCAAATCGCCCTTCGTAATCGTAAATTTGTTTTAGTAGTAGATTGTTTTGTTATGAACAAATTAATAGTAGAATAGAATTAAGTTAATTATACGGTTAGAACAATGTTGAATATACAAAACTACGGCAGTAGTTCTGAGGACGAAGAAGAAAATGAAACCGAGACTATCAAAGGAGAGAGCAACGAAAAGTTACTAGCGCATCTGAAACCAGTTGACACTAACTTCTCCGTAGCTAAATCAATGCAAATATGCGCAGCACCCGTCGTTATGCCTACAGTAAGTCATCTTTAAATTTCATAAATAAAATACTTAGGTACTTGGAAATAAAAAAATAAATAAAATGCCTCGTTATCAATGTGTGTGTTCACCTAGGATTTTACGGTAGTTTAGTGGTTTGTTGTTTGAAAGCAATAATACTTGCATTGGGGGTAAATATGGTATACATGTTTACAAACAAGTAAGGTTATTTTGTGAGTAATCAATGGTTATCAATTCAATATCCTATCTAATGCACAATTGGTATAAACTATGTTCTGAATAAGTCCATACTAATTACACTTTATTCTTTAAATCAGGGTCTTTTTCAACATGTCATAAGTACATATTATTGTGTCGAATACTAGTTGTTTTGTTTACTAAATATTTTATGTCAACCAACAATGTTACAAGTTAAACATTTTTCAATAACAACTACATAGGTACTATTTTTATATTCCAGAACAGTGATGACACTAGGATACTATTACCAAACAGTCAAGAGTTAATGCATAATCCTAAGTATGAAGAACTCTTTGCTCCCTCATTCGGACCAGAGAATCCATTTCAAACGCAACAAATGAGGGCCAATAGAAACATGTTATCTGGCTTTGTAGAAAAGGCACATATCAGTGACTTCCAGTTTGAAAATCAGCGGAGAACATTTACAAGTTATGGGCATGCTGTGGATCCGTCAACAGATGGTGATACGGGGAGTGGGGATGCTATAGTAGGTAAGTAGTGAATGACATCAACAGATGGTGATACGGGGAGTGGGGATGCTATAGTAGGTAAGTAGTGAATGAGATATTAAGGCCCATATTACAGAACTTACTCAAGACTCAAGCATTATGTAAATCTAGTTATGACCAATCAAATGGCTTTAATCTAGTTTTAAGTAATGCTTGAGTTTTTTAATGTTCCGTACCCAAAGGGCAAAACGGGAACCCTATTACTAAGGCTCCGCCGTCTGTCTGTCCGTCTGTCACCAGGTTGTATCTCATGAACCGTGATAGACAGTTGAAATTTTCACAGATTATGTATTTCTGTTGCTGCTATAACAAAACATACTAAAAATCAGAATAAAATAAATATTTAAGGGGGCTCCCATACAATAAACGTGATTTTTTTGCTCGTTTTTGCTCTATATTGATAAAGGCAACATGTAGACGCTTGAAATATTCACAGAATATTCAGTTATATATTCACTTTAAAAATAAATAATGAAATTAATATAAAACAAATATTTAAGGGGGGCTCCAATCCAACAAACGTGATTTTTTTGCCATTTTTATAGATAATGGTACGGAACCCTTCGTGCGCGAGTCCGACTCGCACTTGGCCGGTTTCCTTTATCACATTACTGAAAATGGCTACTTCGCTTTAAAGCTTGAATGGGACATTAGCCATAATATCTGCTGTATGTTGGAGTTCCAAAGCATAATATGAAAAGCAGTGACAGTAAAAAGAGAGAGAGATATGTAAAAATATAAATGGCAGATCCCTTTCTCTGAAATGACATGAGTTGAATTGAATTTGAGAAAAGAACACTATACTATTTACATAGATAAATTCACGACTATTTCCCTTGGGGATAGGCAGAAAATACAGAACGCCACCTGGTACGATTCTTACATACTCCTTTTGCCTCATCCACATTCTTACATCTGCTCATTTATATGCACGCCGTTTGCGAGTACTATAGTGTACCTTTAGTATACCTTTCTGAAGAAAATCAATAAGCTCAGTGGATGTCTTTCTAGGGCAAAAAGAACACAATGATCAATAAATTACTTCCATTTACAGTATCAGCGATGGTGGCGCCTCCTGAGGAAGCAGTAGGCAAGTCAGTGTTCGAGACCATTAAAAAGAGACCCCTTGACAAGAAGAAGAGGACCAAAAATGATAACCCTGAGGATATCACCGGGTTCCTTGGACCCTGGGGTGGATTTGTGGGGGAACAGAGGTAGGCAATTAAATCTTTTAATTTTCTACTTTTTTTTTTTTTCCTTTGATAATTAACTAGCTGACCCAACAGACGTCTTTTCCAAATTTCAATAATTCATAGAAAAAAGAGCAGTGGTGGCCCAGTGGTAACGGTCTCGATTAACGAGTTGTAGGTTGTGGGTTCGAACCCGGACAGGCGATTTACTTTGTGTACATTTTTTCATCACCACTGCTCTCAAAATGGTGAAGGAAAACATTGTGAGGAAACTGGCATGACCTAGAACTAAAAATTCGAAGACATGTGACATCTACCAACCCGTACTGGGCCTGCGTGGTGGATCATGGCCCACTCCCTCTCACAGCAAGAGGAGGCCTGTTTCCCAGCAGTGGGAGCATATTGGCGGATTATGTATAAAAAAAGGACATTCAGTTTTTTCCAATTTTCATACTATTATTACAAGCATTTTAAAACAAAATTTGCCAAATCGGCCCAGCCGTTCTGAAGGGATCAGGCAACAGGACAGCATTAAATTTTTATTATATAAGAAAATGAAAGAAAATACGTTTATTTGCGGTAAACATGACGAAAAAAGAACATAGACACAAAAATAAGAAAAGGTTGGGGGAAACATGCGTCACATCCACGCAAAACGGCTATCGCTCAGCATTATACTGCAACCCTATGCAAGACAAAGCCCCAGCGCTGGTTGGTATATATATATTACTAGCTGTTGCCCGCGAATTCGTCTGCGATCCAGCATGAAAAGTACCCTATGTCATGCTCCAGATCATGGTCTACCCATGTGCCAAATTTCATCCAAATTTGTTCAGCCGTTTTAGAGTGAAAGCGTAACAAATAAACTTACTTTCGCAGTTATAATATTAGTTAGGTTAACAGTTGGTGATACTTATTTCACATTACAATCTAACCTATTAGCTACCTTTACCATATTAGCTGCCATTAACCTATTAGCTAGCATTTAAATGTAACAACTGCTAAGTAGCTATAAAATTAAGAAATCATGTCATTTTATTTATTTTTTGTTTTATTATATATATATATTTTTAACTTTAATTAACACGGTTAAACCAATTACATTAATTACAGGCAGAGACACATACACATAGAAAAGAAAATATAAAAACAATTTAAAAAAAGAAATAAAAAAAATAAAACAATACTTTAGACCCATAAAGGATGAAATCCTTCCAAAATGTTTTTATGTGTACATAAATGATTAAATAAATAAAAAAAAAATATTTTGAAAATGAATGCTACTAAAATAATAGTTAAGTATAAATAGCATAAATAGATATCAACTTTTTTTTGGTCTAAAACTAAAATTGACATAATTATAATATTTAACTCCTTTGAGGGATGAATTAAAAAAAAAATCTTACTTACTGCTAATTTTCGTTACATATGGAACTCTTGTGATTTTAGACCTAGCGGTTTAGGCTGTGCATTGTCTGTTAGTGAATTTAAGAATTGTATTAAGTATAAGTAAATGTGTCTTATTTTCTTCTCTATAAAATCATCATACTTTCAGGGTAATGAGGCCAGAAGGTGACGAGGCTAAAGAACTACAAGAGATTGTCGCCAAGAGACAAAAGAAGGGCAAAGTTGATGATGACAAACCTTTGGAGGAGAAATCTATATTCCATAGTGAGTTTTAATGCTTGTTACATGCCATGAACATTTTCTTTGATGCTAACCACTATGCACGGAATCGTACTTTGTGGCGGTGAAAGTGCGTTGAGCGCACAACTTCTGTCGCAGACTGCCTTCAAACCGTTATTAGTGTCGTAGTGCGGGTAAGGCTACGGTCTCTTTAAAACGTCAGACGAACCGACAGCGTGCGGTGACGTCACGACGAACGACCGACACGCTGCCGGGTGTCAAAATGTTCGTTGCCGCCGTCTCAGCTGTCCCTCGCGGGCGGCGTGTGAGCGAGACGCGCCCGTGTGTTAACGAACATAGCATACGGCCGTCGTCGGTGACGGAAGGCTACACGTCGTCGATTGCGGTCGACGTGTGGTCGAAGTGTGGTCCATCTGACCACACCACTAGCGTCTGACGTTTTAAAGAGACCCTACCCTAAACGGTGACACGCTTGGTTTGCATGGATGTGTTGACAATGCCGCCTCTAACAGCGGCCGCCGAGGCGTCCCCATTCTGGAGCGTTTACGACGTACGGCATTTCATACCAACTTTCAAGTCGAAAAGTTTTTCGAAATGACTGAACTGATTTTAATGAAACTTCATACACGATACAAAGGTCTAAAAAGTTAGTTAAGAACATTTTCAAAATGACTTATTTAAAAACAGATAACTGGAAATCTCTGTTTCTATGGAAAATTTAACTTAACTAACTTTTTAGACCTTTGTATCCTGCTTATGTTTATAAAGTTTCATTAAAATCGGTTCGGTCATTTCGAAAAACAAGGGCTTGAAAGTGTGTATGAAATGCCGTACGTCGTACACGCTCTTAACGAATAGTGACCAAAATGAGAAATAGTTTGTTGTCTTAAAGTGCTTGATCCACTAGCAACTACAAGTGTATTAAGACGTATTGATAAGACTTGATTTCCATTTGCTAGGACTTGTGTTTCCAATGTATAAAGTTATTTTTCAAGTGTTATTGAGTTTGTCTATCAGGAATTTCTCATTAGCAGTCGGGAGTTTGGATTTGTGCCCGGATGATGGCAGTAGGCTCGCCCCTTGTTACATGGCACTTAAACATAACTGGCAACATGTGGGTGTACTTCTACCTAACCCTTCGGGGAAAACAGGCGTGATGTTATATTATGTTATGATATGCAACATGTGGGTGTACTTCTACCTAACCCTTCGGGGAAAACGGGCGTGATGTTATATTATGTTATGATATGTAACCAACAAGGAATGTTATACAACATTATTTTTTGTATAATATATGCGAAACCTGAATATAGTTTGTTCAGAATAAGGAACTGAATCGATTTCAATATTTTTTACACCATGTTATATTTTGTCCCAAAAATATTTAAGAGCTATCACAATTTTTTTTGAATTTGAGCGTTTTACTCGAGTTTTGATGTGTGATTATGGTTTAGATATAGACAAAAAATAAAAAATAAAATATGCCGAGCAAGTTTGATTATTTATCTTGGGAGCGCTTTAAATAAATATTTCAATTTGTTTACATAAATCAGTAAAAACCTTGTCTCTGAAAAGGATGTTTCATAAAATTTTACTTTTGGGTATCTTTTGATGCTTTGTTACACCGAAGATAACATAATTTAAAAAAATATGAAAATGTCCATGGTACCACTGTATCTTATACTTGGGTGCCCTTTAACCAATTTATTATATTTCATACAGTAATACACCATAAATAATTCTGTAAAACAGAGAGTTACTGATCATTTTTCGTCCAAAATTTAATTTTTTATCTACGAATATATAATCCAAATTCAAACAAAAACTATTTAATAACTAAGGTGACTATGTTAGTTTGCTCGAAAAAATAATAATTGTGTATTTAAAAGTAAAATAACGGCGTAAATCAATGGTGAAATAAGCTATATTTTCGAGGGCACAAAACTGATGAAACTATTAACGGGTGCTGAGACTGACACGAATGGTTTATCACCACGAAAACTGTACTTTAATAGTTACACAGACTTATTGTTTCGATTATTTCACGCTTTCTCACAATTAGATAAGAAATTGACGAAAAACGTTTTTTTTTGGGATAGCACCCTTAAGTGTGATGGAAAATGTTATCACCATTTAATTACTTACAATACAATCGCCGTACGGTTAGGTACCTACTGCCAAATTATTATCAATGAGCGCAAGACGATCCTGGAGGCGCGGGGGCGCCGTTAGCATGTTTTTGTACGGACAACCCGGAAACATAACCACCACATAACTTTGTGATTTTTCATGATACAGTTTTGAAAATTTGTAAATAGATTCTCTACATAAAAATACTAGACACGTGTTTCGAGTTTCGCCTATACTAAAACTAATATTGTATAAGACTCAATTTCCAATAGATTTCTGTTCCAATGTATATAAGTAATCTTTCAGCAAGTTTTAATAAAATATATACATACATAAACTCGTGCTTTCTTCCCATGGGGGTAGGCAGAAACTATAGAAGGCCACCTGCTACGCTCCTTATTTACTCCTTTTACTTCGTTTACGTTCTCACATCTGGTCATACACGCACGTCGGTTGCGAGCGGTTTAATATAATATCCGTTATAAAATTCTCCTAAACAACATTCTGTCGCCTGTTTCAGTTGACAACCCGACGGACTACCAGGGCAGGTCGTGGATCGCTCCGCCGCGCAGTGAGACCCAGCTGCGAAGTGACACGCCGCCTGATAAGTGCTTCCTGCCTAAGGTATGTTTCTATCATCCTGACAAAAGAAAGAAAGAAAATTAATTTTATCTGTCACAGAAACACGTGCATACGAAAACATATTTAACTCGAGTAGGTAAACATTACACTAAACAGATCTTCCTATAATCACGAGCACAAAAAACAAACAGTCGGCAGATGCACGGCATGGCTGTGCCACTCCGGCTGCACTCAGCGTGATGCTGTGCTATGGGGGACCCACAGCAGATGGATTAAAAGGAGAAAGACTGACAAAACTGCATGGTGAAAACTTAGCCAGTAGATGTTTCTTCTGTTAAGGGTGCCCGCCCACGAGCGATTTTTCCGGTGATTATTGTCAGAAAGAAATACATTCACACAAAAATCGCTGAAAAAATCGCTCGTGGGCGAGCACTTTGTCAACACTAGGAAATTGTATTAGAATTGTCGGTAAAACAAGAAAGGGCATTTAGATCGACCGTGGTGATTTGGGTTCGTTAAAGGAAACTTCCATATGCGAACTCCACAGGAACCGATTTCGAGCCCATTCTATTTTATGCAGTAGCAGCCCGGAATCTGGGTTTGTACCCGGTTGATGGCAATAGGCTCGCACTATAACATGGGACTTAAGACGGAGATATGCCAGTGACCTTGAGTGGTTAGCTTGCGTGTTCTGTACTGAGCTCACGCAACGCCTCGTACGTCAGCCAGTAAATAGGACTCGCCCATCAAGGAGCGCTGTCCCCAATTTGACGCATTATTAATTTATTATACACAAACCAAAAGGTATTTTAATAAAACGCGTATACTAAAAGATCAATAATTAAATTATCTTTAAATTGGTGAAGTTTTCAGAAAAACACGCTTGGTAGATTTTGCGCCATTCTCAGTTTTTTATCCGCGTTAGATATAACTTTACAAATTAATTTCACTATGTAATATAAACATAATCTAATATATTCACATATTAAGTTATTGAGAAAATGCCCTGATTTAACATATATTTTTTTCACCGAACCCAATAACTTATTTTCAGTTAAAGACAGATCGCTATTGATGATAGACAGTATAATTATATCTATGCTCGGATGGCGTCTCACAATCATTGATAAAGGCTATCTATCTAACGAAAATAATAAGTAGGTTTCTCTACTTCGCCCTCCCGTGCGTTCCATTACAACCAACATCATTTTAAAAAACAACATGTGTAATTAGCGTTATATTAAAAATTCATTGTTTCTTACTTCTAAATAAGTTACTGGATTAAGATATAATTCTGTAGAGCCATATTTGTTATGGCCGCGAATCAAAATACAACCTGTTACTGACCTGCAAATTGCAAACTGCAAATTGCAAAAAACGTAATAAAATTTGAATTTCGCGGGCTACCTTAGCGCATTAATGTTATTTTTTTTTTTACTTAAATTCATGTTGGAATAGTGCTTGCACGGGGGGTGTTAGTAAGGGGGGGTTAAATTTCTGTTATTTTTGCCTAGGGCGTGCGCGTGCGGTTTCGAGATATTTGAATTTCAATTTTTTTTTATTACTTTAAATAAAAAAAAACATCTATGATCATTATTGCAAGTACTAAAGAGTTCATTTTAGCTTGGCTACTTTACGTTTATCCCTGCAATTCGGGGAATAGCCAAATCTGCCATCTGTAGTACTGTCCTGTCAAACAGATCGTATATTGGGATGCATACTTTTGGCATTTTCATACAAAGAGATATCTGTTGTAGGCGATACACCCTCCCAACAGTAGATAGCGTGGGCCGGTATGATTCCTAGATTATTGGGACGTTAAAACCATCGATAGATATATTTTTATATCTCCAGTAGGCCGAAACTGGTGATATATAAGTTATTGGGTTCGGCCGTAAAAATCGGTTATCGTCGCCTTAAACAGAACTGACGAAATGTGGATGTTGCTATAGGTACACCTCTGCCTAACCCTTTGGGGAAAACAGGCGTGAATTTATGTTATTGTCAATATGCAGGCTGATAGAATTTTTCAAATACTGCCTCTTGAACGACTTAACGTTTGTAAAAATTAATTACTCTTACAAATAAATAGTTTTACATAATAAATTCTCATCACCAGCCGAGCCTTTTCCTACTTTGTTGGGTCGGCTTCCAGTCTAAACGGATCCAGCTGAATACCAGTATTTAACAAGGAGCGACTGCCTATCTGACCTCCACAACCCAGTTACTGGGTAACCCATTGGTAAAACTAGTTATCAGACTCTCGGGCTTCTGACGACCCGTAACAACTGCCAAAGATCTACAAATGGTAACTGGCTTAAAGTGCAAAACGGTGACCAATGGCTTAAAGTGCTTTCCGAGGCACGGAGGGGTCTTGGTATGTAAAGATGGTCACCCATCCACGGACCAACCGCGGGAAGCGTAGCTTAACCTGTACGATCGACCCGTGTGGCTGTTATTACTTAGCCACAAGCCCCCTCACAACTTACACACAATAATTAATTATATTTCAATATTAATTCCAGGCCCATATATACACATGGAAGGGTCACACGAAGGGCGTGGCCACAGTGCGCTGGTTCCCGGGCACTGCGCATCTCATGCTGTCTGCAGGCATGGATTGTAGGGTCAAGGTAATAGATTCTCTCTCTTTATTATTGTTGGCGACGCATAACATACTCCTTTGATACTCTTTGGTTTTACTATTTAATATTGTTATCGTCGTTGACAAGTTGTATGGTTCATCAGTTTTTTCATAAAATCTGTCTTGTCATAAAATCTATGTGTCATAAAATCCGTGTGCCATAAAATCTGTCAGTCATAAAATCTGTCTGTCTTAAAATCTGTCAGTCATAAAATCTGTCAGTCATAAAATCTGTCAGTCATAAAATCTGTCAGTCATAAAATCTGTCCGCCATCGCCATAAAATCTGTCTGTCATAAAATCTTTCTGTGATAAAAATTTTCTGTGATAAAATCTTTCTGTGAAAAAATCATTCTGTGATAAATAAAATCTTTCTGTGATAAAATCTTGGAATCAATTTTATTTTTTCACAATTCACATTTGGTCCTTCGAGACGGATAATGTTTCAAACGCCACCAGAGTCCTTACAAGGTCAAAGGGGCGGCAGAAACCAATGTTGGCGACGCTTAAATATTCCTTTTGATACTCTTTGGTTTTACTATTTCATTATATTTTTATTGTTGTTGACCAAATAATGTGTTATTTTCTGTCTGTCAAATAATCTTGGACAGATACGGCCTTTTTATTTTAGATTGGCTTCTATCAATTCACACTCAATCCACACTTCTGTTACATTTTCTTAGTAAAGGTACTTGTTTCTTGAATTCTTAGGAATTTCTATTATAGTGCAATACCAGCTCAAAGCAAATTGAGTCAACCGTGTCATTACTTTTTATCAAGCCCTCTTAAACGTCCATTGGCAAGCAATCATTTAAATTATTCATTTGTGAAGCACAGGACTATTTATATTTTAAGTTGAAGATTTAATTTGTTTGTAAATCTTCCATGCTATGAATAAATAACTTATGAACCCCAATTAACTCGAATGTCTGTTCATTTGCACGGTCCATTTAACAATATACATTACTCTCTGTTCCAGATATGGGAGGTGTATGGCGACCGTCGTTGCATACGAACATACTTCGGGCACCGGCAAGCTGTAAGAGATGTCAATTTCAACAATACTGGAGATAAATTCTTATCAGCTGGTTAGTATTATTGTCTTTACATATTAGAAGCTAATTATGGTGAAAAACTTGCCGTGCGGTGTGCATTTTTAACTCTATTTCTTAATTATTAGAGTCCAGAGATCCAAGTTTACTATGACAGTAATACTATTTAAGTTATGCGCCTCGGCAGTCATCTTCTATTCGTCTAACTTCAGCAATACGTTCTCTGTTTTCTTTAGTTTTATCGTGTTAGGTATCGAACTATCGATACCAATCACGTCACTACAATTAGTGTAGTCAAATGATATATCACATTACATTTTTTCGATGTACCCACAAAAAAGATCATTAAATTAATTATTTTTTTGTTATATCGTCATAAATAAAAAATAAATAAATTTTAAATTAGCTAGCGAAACTCCGCAGACGTCAAGACTTCTGCGGAGTTTTGCTATCTAATTAAATTTGACCCTGTAAAAAGTGAGCTAAGTAAGGAAATTCGACGTTTACGACTTACGGCATTTCATACAAACTTTCAAACCCTGGTTTTTCGAAATGAATGAACTGATTTTAGTGAAACTTTATACGCATAAGCAGTATACAAAGGTCTAAAAAGTTAGTTAAGAACATTTTAGAAATGTCCCATTTAAAAACAGATAACTGGAAGTCTCTATTTCTATGGAAAAATTAAAAGCGGTCTAATTTGGATGTAACACTATTTTTCAAAAATGTTCTTTAGACCGTTGTATCATGCTTATGCGTATGCAGTTTCCTTAAAATTGGTTCAGTCATTTCGAAAAAAAAAGGGCTTGAAAGTTTGTATGAAATGCCGTAAGTCGTAAAC
Organism: Tiliacea aurago; assembly: GCA_948098905.1. Lineage (NCBI taxonomy): Eukaryota > Metazoa > Arthropoda > Insecta > Lepidoptera > Noctuidae > Tiliacea > Tiliacea aurago. The sequence continues at coordinate 25,582,694 of OX402582.1, forward strand.
GCTCTTAAGGGAGATGGAAGTTTATACGATAAAGATCGTCATTTTAGCCGATGGGACATTCCACCGGGCCGCTTGTCAGCCAATAAAACCATCGAATTCTCTCTCCCCAGCCTACGACCGCTACATAAAGCTGTGGGACACAGAGACGGGCGCCTGCATATCGCGGTTCACGTCCCGCAAGGTGCCGTACTGCGCCAAGTTCAACCCCGACGAGGACAAACAGAACCTCTTCGTGGCCGGCACCTCCGACAAGAAGATTATTTGTGTGAGTATGGTTTTATACAACATGTCCCAGAATTAACGCACAACCTCTTAAGGGGTCAATGTACTCATAATTATGAACAACTTTTACTATGGGACCAAAACTGAAAACGCTAAAAAAAAATCAGCTGTTCTCTATATTTATTTTTGAATAACTCTTCAAAATGTGCATTACTCCCTGCGCAGTACCGCACCCCTCACATCTCAGTTGTGTTCCACGCGCGCCTCAAAGAGATGTCAGCAGCAACTGACGGGGTCCGCTAGGGCCAATGCCTGCCAGGGTTGCGAGTTTGTCCGAAAGGGATATCGTGGCCCTGGCACACAGGCAACGGAAGGAACACGGGTGGGTTTTAGTCAGCACTTTTAATGCCAAGCACCCAGCATATAGGTCGAAAGATAATTCGTTCGTGTGTTCACAACCCGCTCCACGAGTCATCGTTATACAAAGCTATAGATGACTTCTGAGTTGTACTGTACTGACTTGTTGTTATAGATTTACATAACACATTATATGACATGCTAATTAGTATGCATTCTATGTACTTAGCACCGAAAGTGTAAAAGTCTGACACGCCCTCCTGCTCCGCCCAGAGCGGGAGAAGTTATTTGATAATTTACCACCAAAAAAAAAGCCCCTCACCCCTGCTGACCAGTGAATTTGTTACTGCGCAGCGACTCGCCTTATGTTCCGAGCCGCCATAAAGTTTTAATCGGGCTGTACAGTATAGCTGTTAAATATTAACGTGATTTTGAAAGCTATTATAGCTGTTTGGCTTCTGTAGAAAGTATTATTAGTATTGGAGCTATTTTCAAATATTATTTACTTATTAACATAACTGGCGAAATGTGGGTGTTGTATGGGTACAACTCTGCCTAACCCTTCGGGGAAACAAGGCGTGATGTTAAATGTTACTTATTTATTAAAACTTCATGCTGATGTTAAAAAAAACTATACAAAAACTGCCTGAACCATTTTCTACCAGTCAACCTTACGAGGAGGCAGAGACAAAATATGGCAGGAGAACATTAAAAATAGATACTTAATCCTATCCTAACTTCCTATCCTATCCTATCCTTCCTGACTATTATAAATGCGAAAGTGAGTTTGTTTGTTTGTTTATATGTATATTTGTTTGTTACGCTTTCACGCTAAAACGGCTGAACGGATTTGGATGAAATTTGGCATATAGGGATCATCATTTCAGCCGAAAGACGTTCACTGCTGGACATAGGCCTCCCCCGAAAAGGGGGAGATTTGCCATAATCGCCACGCTTGGCAGGCGGGTTGGCGATCACATAGGGGATGATGGACAGTTATGCGGGTGAAACAGCGGGGCGCAGATAATACGAAAATAATTGTATAAGATCGAGAAAAGGAATCCTTTTACACAAAAATATTCCATGAAAAAAAAATGGCTTATTCTAATTCGACGTGCATGCATACCTACTACTTTAGTTTAATCATATACGGGCAAATGAGTTGCTAAATTGCTTGCTTAGATGGTTTGGTCATGTTGATAGTATGAACGAAACGCGACTAACAAAAGGCAGATGTGAGTGGGAACGCTGGGAGAGGATGCCCTAGAAGGAAAATATAGTGAACTTATTGGTGATGTTCTTCAGAAAGGTCAGGTGGGTAGTACTAGCAACCGGCGTGCGTGTATGACCAGATGTATGAACGTAAACGAAGCAAAAGGAGTATGTAAGGAGCGTAGCAGGTGGCGTTCTGTAGTTTCTGCCTACCCCCACGGGAAGAAGGCGTGAGTTTATGTATGTATGTGGATTGATTTACTACCATACATCTAAAATCTAAACTTTCGCAAATAATCTCCGGCTTCTAAAAGCTAAATTGATGCCAACCTATGTTGATGTAACCACAACAGCTAGTAAAAGGATAGCTCTGCTCGTATTATTATATTTTCGTTTGCCCAACAGTGGGACATCCGTAGTGGTGAGATAGTTCAAGAGTACGACAGACATTTGGGCGCCGTCAACACAATCACCTTTGTGGATGAAAACAGAAGATTTGTTACCACATCGGATGACAAGAGTCTCAGAGTATGGGAGTGGTGAGTACAACAGACCATTATTTTTTTCATATGGATGTATTGGTTACTATGATCTGTTCCAAAAGTATGTGATGAAATCGTAAACAAATGGATCAGAAAACGTACCTGTGGATGCCAATTCGTAATGCCTCCTTCCTACAAAATGAGTGCTTTAATTTCATTATTTTAATACTTAAACACGAAATTCTAATTTTAAATCACCATAAAGGTGCTTAAAGGTTAGATGGTTAAAGGTCGCTTCTAGCGATAACACAGCCCATTCTGTCACCCTATAAAAAAATTCAACATTTATATGTTTTTTTTTTTTTTTTGTCCCTGGTGTCCTGAAATACAAGTCACGGCTTAGTTTAGGCACCAGTCTCCCACAAATAAACATTGTCCTACATCATAATATTTGTATGCCCCATTTTTAAGTTATAGTTAATAAGTGTTATTTGTGGAAGAATAATAAACTTTTTTTCTTTTTTTTTTTTCTTATATCTGTAATGTTTATGACCTACATAATTAAGAGTATTCTATTCTTTAAATCACCATAAAGGTTATTATCATTTGATAATTGAAGTAAATTTTATAACCTCAATATTCTGTTTTATTTTTCAATTACAATTTAATAAAGTAATTCAAACAATAATGGTTGGTTAAAGTGGTAAGTTACAACAAAAAAAAAAAAAAAATCGCATCGTTAGTAACTAGAACACGGGCCAGTAGCAACAGCATTCTGAAAACAGTGTCAGAGAGTTTCTATTCTCCCATTTTGAGGCATTTTGTGGAGAGGATGGCCAGGTCAGAAACTTGTACCCTGCTTGGTCATCTTCTGTGCAAAGTGCTTCAAACTCTTATAAGAACAATAATACTTTGCTTACTAACACTAGCTATAAGGTATTACTAACAATATGGATCTTTGTTGTCTTTATGAATAAATTTTGATTTGATTTTTTTGATAACTATGAAACCTTAATAAAATACTGATGAATGTGTTATTAATTTCCTTTAGTGAGTGATTGCGTATGAATTTAAACAGAACAGGGTTTGTTTACTTATTTATTAGATACTTTTGGAACAGTGGGTTAGGTGGCTCGAGGTCGCGGCCGCAGGGAAAGGTATTCCATCCACTACCTCAGCCAGATATCATCATCATCATTTCAGCCGAAAGACGTCCACTGCTGGACATAGGCCTCCCCTAAAGGGCGAGTTTGCCATAATCGCCACGCTTGGCAGGCGGGTTGGCGATCGCAGTATGATATTAGAGCATATAGAACTCTGCAGCCCATTCCCTAGTAAGTCCCTTATGATTGATTTTATTGCCGCAGAAACGTGCATATAAAAAAAACCGGCCCAGTGCGTGTCCGACCACGCACAATTAAGGGTTCCGTAGTTGGGATGAATTTATCCCAAAAACAAACTTAACATTGTAGTTGGTACTTCCATACACTGATATACGCCACGGTCAATTTTCCAACTGCAAATTAAGTTTGTAATCGCAATCTTTTTTATGTGATAAAATTACAAACTAATGATTTTCGAACTTTTTCCTTTACTTGTGTAGGTCTCACAAAACCTTGCTTCTTGCCAAATTTCAAGATTCTAGGTCAACGGGAAGTACCCTATAGGTTTTGATTTACTTGCGAGTATTAAAACTGCTGTATTTTTTTATTGCGTTGACTTAGAAGCTTGATTTTTTTTGAGTTCAAAGGGACTGTAGATTTACGTATTTGATATTAATTTCAACTTGATACGTCCTCGCGTTCCTGAGAAAAAGGGTCAACAGACTGACAGACAGATAGACAGACGGACACCGAAGTGATCCTATAAGGGTTCCGTTTTTTCCTTTTGAGGTACTTACCCTAAAAATACCAATATTTTGCATGTTACAAAAAAAAGAAAAGCAACTGGAGAGAACAGTAAAACGTTGGTTTTGCTGTTCTCTCGAGAGTTGCTTTCATTCATTCACAGGCAATTAAATCGCATCGTGTAAATCAGTCTTTATGTGTCCCGAAAAGACTAAAGTAAATAAATAATAAATACACGCGCGATGTTGTGTTAAGGACGTATGTCACATTAGCGACACAACTTTAAGGCTGAAGCTACATTAGACCGCGACGCGACCTGCGACACATGAGCTATTAAAACAAATAAATGAATGCGTGAGCATTTACGTTAGTATATGGCTACACCGTACATCAAATATTGCTAGCGATCTTTGATTTCTCAAACTTACTGTAATCACGGCATCGGCTACATCAACATATCAGCGAAATTGAAGCGAATTTATTAGGAAATTTCGCACTTGCATGACTAGTTCAGTTCGTTGTGTAGATACGTGTACTGTAGCCACGTCATCGCCGAATAAACGCCGGATTTTCGCTTATAATGTAGCCATACTATGTTTATCTCGTTCCGCTCTTCCAGTCGCATCGCAAATCGCTACCTACTGCAGCCTCAGCCTAACGAGTCTTTTGACACACGCGACAAGACATGTGACATTAGTTTTGTCTCATCATGATTTACGACGATGGAAAATAACATAAATATAATATTAAATTACAAAAGTTGCTGTGTCATAGTGATGTTTTATTATCCAGAAACAAAGTCTAATCTTTGCATTCTCATTCTAAACAAAGTTTTTTTTTTTATTGTATTTAAATTTGTTGAATGCAAAAGTCATGGTTATTTTCAATTCTTCTAACAACAATACACAATTATTTTTAAAGATATTGCAATGTTATCATAATTTAGTATTTCAAATACTTACTGCTGGTATTTTAACTAAGAATACACGGATTGGCTAACTAACCATACGACTCGGTAATCGATACTCACGATAAATCGATTCAAGTTAAAAATGTCAAAACGGGTCTTTTATTTTTTGACAAGTATAGTTAACCACTAAGGGTTATTTTTAAAACGTCAATAACCTCTTAAAGGGTAATTGTACTCATCACTATGGGGACGATAACCGACTTTTAATGATTTTTTATTGAAGATCACGTCTAAACGAGTAGTGTTAATGATTTGAAAAAAAATATGTTAAATTAGAGCATTTTCTCAATAACTTAATATGTGAATATTTTAGATTATGTTTATATTACATAGTGAAATTAATTTGTAAAGTTATGTCTAACGCGGATAAAAAACCGCAACCGCGAACACGCAAGCTAACCACTCAAAGTCACTGGCATAAATCTCCGTCTTAAACATCTCTTTTCTTTCACAGGGACATCCCAGTAGACATGAAATATATAGCGGACCCCTCAATGCACTCCCTGCCCGCGGTCACAGTGTCACCTAACGGCAAATGGCTGGCCTGTCAGTCCATGGACAATAAAGTGATAGTGTTCAGTGCATTGAATAGGTTCAAGATGAACAGAAAGAAGACTTTCAGCGGACATATGGTCGCGGGATACGCTTGTTCTGTTGACTTTTCGCCTGATATGAGGTAAGGGAATATTTTTTAATATTGAACTGGCCCCTGCCCGCGATTTTCGTAAAGGTGCCGGTGTGGTGTGTTCCACAGTATCAGCTGAGAATGTAAAAAAAAAACCGGCCAAGTGCGTGTCGGACGTCGCAAGTTTAGGGTTCCGTACCAATTGGTTGTAACAGGAAAAATGAGGGAATTTTTTAGAAAAAATCTGATTAATTAGTATTTGAGATCTAGATATTGGTAAAATATACGTAATAATAAACATTGTCACCAGTTTACAGGTCCATATGAAATTAGGAAGTTAAAAAGTTATTTGGAAAACACATTTAGTAAAAAAGCTGACTTTGGTGGCTTCTCATTCCTTTGTTTTTCAATATTTTTGAAAACAAAAAAATATATATTATTTATTTACTCAACAAGCTCTAAACAACGATACTTAAAGCTAGCTCCAACGATAGATAGCCCCACTCGAAATTTGTTTTCGCGCTCCCTTTTAGCTGTATGAGAGCCCGCCCCCCTTAAAAACAAAAAAAATATAGTTTGAAAATTTGTATGGCTTTGGGTCAACAAGATGCTGATACAGTAAAAATTTTAAGACTGTAGCTGTAACAGTTTGACTGTAAAACCTGTGTGACAGACGGACACGTGACTGACAGCAATAGGGATCCGTTTGGACCCATCTGGTACGGAACCCTCAAAATGGACCAGAAAACGTACCTGTGGATACCAACTTTCATTTATATCCTGTATGATATAAATGAAAGTTGTTAAATGAATAACGTCGGGACAACTATAAATGATAAGAATATATAATGATCAGTTTATTGATAGAATGCTATAGCTAATTGATACAGTGATCACTTATGATAGCAATGAGTACACGCGGTGAAGACCGAACGCGAACTGAAGTAAATTGCGGACGCGGTACAAAGCTGCTTATTTAACGTAAAAAGATATGAATTGTTCGGGTGGACCGTACACACGGCTACACATCAAGCTATACATTTCCAGTATAAGCTGATCTCGCATTGTCTAGGATTTCCGTACAATGAGAGGCCAGCGTATACTGGAAATGTATAGCTTGATGTGTAGCCGTGTGTGCATATTTTCGTCAATGATTTTTCAATTACAATATTTAAAAAAAAATTGTTGGAAAAAGTGGTGAGATATTGTAAAGTTGAAACCTAATTCTTTCCAATGATGTATTTATTACCTTTAGATGCCTGCGCTTAATAATGGCAAAGTAAATACAATAATAATTAATAATATTACGTACGCACCAATGAACATGCAGCAGCTAGTGACGTAACTAAATATGTATGTTCATCTCTTTCTAACAACAGATAGCGGTATACGTCTTTCCTTTTCTTCACGCGCTATATGATTGTATGCAAGTATGTAGCTACAATCATGGCTTACGCTGTTTTTGAGTGCACTAATGTTCGTGTATGACGCGTCTATTTATAATACGTTATTGCTTCTAAATAAATTTGAATGTGTTACTAATTCCCTTTTGTGAGTGACTGCGTCATCATCCTGCCCAACTCTACAATATTACATCTGAAACAATATCTTGCGAATTTCATATTTCAATCTTTATTATTTTAGGCTGAGCGTTTCCTATTTAATTATTATCACAAAAGTATTATTTTTGGCGTTTTTGGTGATCAGTACTCAATCGGTCGGTCGGTCAGTAAGATTACTTGACTGAAAAAGTAATATACTTAAGACTGTCCAGCTTTTTCCTAACTATTTTGGGGTCAGCTTCCAGTCTAACTGGATGCAGCTGAATACCAGTATTTTACATGGAGCGACTGCCTATCTGACCTCCACAATACAGTTACTGGGTAATACGATACTTCTTGGTAAGACTGGTAGTCAAGACTTGGGCTTCTGACGACCCGTAACAACTGTCAAAGATCCACAAATGACAACTGGGACCAACGGCTTATCGTGCTTTCCGAGGCACAGAGGAGTCTCGGTATGTACAGATCAATTAAAAATCAAAAATATTTTTATTTCACATAAACCTACATGGGCACTTATGAAACGTCAGAAGTTAGGTGCACGGTTCCAATTGGTCGTTTTCTATGGAGAAGAGCCGGCAAAGAACTCCACGGTCACTCTTTAAAAAAAAAATATTTGGTTTTTACAATGTTTTCAAACTCAAACTCAAAGCATTTATTTCAAATAAACCTATTATAGGCACTTTTGAATTGTTAAGGGGTCGGTCAGTCAGATGAAGCTAGTTGCCTATTCCAAAGCGTAGTAGGTTCCTATGGAGAAGAACGGGCAAGAAACTCCACGGACACTCTTTTAAATCAAAATATTGTTACATAGTATTGGTTACATAATTTATGTTGAAATTATACATGTGAGAACAATATAGAAAGACGTGCACGTTAAAAGCGTCCGTAATAAAAATATAAAAAACAACTAAAATACTAAGTTAAAATAAGCCGTGGCAGCTAAGAAATGACCAGTCCCTACTGACGGCACCCGTTCACGAACATGACGCATGGATCAGCACCATTTTGAAGGGAACTTAATGATCCAACACACGCCACCATCAGCTAGACATTTTAGTGAGCATGACAGTCTCAGCCGCCATGGCACATTCAAGTCAATGTTTCAAATTACAGTGTTAATAGGTATGAGAGGACAGCGTAGGCCCGTCAAAAGTACCAGGTACTTAACCTCTAATCTCTCTTAATCTACAGTCTATTAAGCATTGACAAAAAAAAAAAACAATATAAAATATGATAAAAATAATAAAAGTTAGAACCTTGTTGAAATTTAAATTGTAGGTATAATAATGTCAAATAAGAAAAACATTATGTCAGTGAAGTTTGTAAAAAAAGATAAAATTAAATTATAAAATAACTTCGTAATTTGGGAGCAGTTAATAGACATTTACATAGTTTTGCCGTTAATGAGGTACCAGGGAAGCCACATGTACAGAAGGAATGAATGCCAAACTTCCTTGTCATCCATCCACGGACCAACCGCGGCAAGCGTAGCGATCCGTGTGGCTGTTTTTACTTAGCTACGAGCTCCTCCCATTACATACATGACGTGGTATTATATTTAGTCATAATATTGAAACAGCTGTATGTAGTAAGTATTAGAAAATGGTTGCCTAAAGCCTTGTTCATATGGTGCGTCCTGCGTGCAAGTCGCACTAAGTATAGCAAAAACATTGTTGTGGGGCTTGCATTTCGTCTAGAAATCGCCTTGTCAGTCATCCATCAATCGTTAAAATATCTAGCAACTCGACACAACAAAACTTAAAGATATTTATTTCTGTAAATTGTTTTTTTGTTAAAACCAATTAACAGAAATAAATATCTTTAACAAAACTGTAATGAGTTTATGTTTGCGCCAATTTTTAAGTATAACATGTAACTGTTTAACTGAATAAATAAATAAATAAATGAGATGGTCACCCGTCCACGGCCCAACCTCGGCAAGCGTACCTTAATCTGCTGGATCGATCCGTGTGGCTGTTTTTACTTAGCTTCGAGCTCCTCCCATTACATACATGACGTGGTATTAATATTTAGTCATAATATTGAAACAGCTGTATGTAGTAAGTATTAGAAAATGGTTGCCTAAAGCCTTGTTCATATGGCGCGTCCTGCGTGCAAGTCGCACTAAGTATAGCAAAAACATTGTTGTGGGGCTTGCATTTCGTCTAGAAATCGCATTGTCAGTCATCCATCAATCGTTAAAATATCTAGCAATTCGACACAACAAAACTTAAAGATATTTATTTCTGTAAATTGGTTTTAACAAACACTTAGTTATAACACGTCAAAAAAAAATTGCTTACTCATCGTCATCATTTCAGCGGAAAGACGTCCACTGCTGGACATAGGCCTCCCCCAAAGGGACCACGCTTGGCAGGCGGGTTGGCGATCGCAGTATGGTGTTAAAATGCATGGAGAACGCTGCTGCCCATTCTCTAGTGAGTCCCTAAGTCGCCTTTTACGACACCCATGGATAGAAATAGGGAAATGCTATTCTTAACGTCCGGCACCACACAGAACAATAACATTGTTGGCTTGCATTTCGTCTAGAAATCGCCTCGTCAGTCATCCATCAATCGTTAAAATATCTAGCAATTCGACATCACAAAACTTAAAGATATTTATTTCTATAAATTGGTTTAATCAAACACTTAGTTACAACACGTAAAAAAAAATTGCTTACTAATTACACGCTATTAAAAAGTACTTACTCGTACAATCAAAATTGACACTTTTATAATTTGTCATTATTCTATGTTTATTGCCATCATTTATTTTAAACATGATTGTCTGTTTCGAAGAAAGTTAAAGAAAAGAGAGGAATTCGTGAAGTTTATTAGGTGTTATAAATAAAATATTAATAACATATTTATAGTTATTGTGGCCTTTCAAAAAACAATTTTAACGAGAACTAAAGGTCAACAAGCTTCATTAGTAGCTGCCGCAAAAGTACACTCGTAAAATAACCTTAAAATTTTAAAATAGTAACAACAATTCGCATCAAAAACTTAACAAAAACTCAACAAAAAGAAAGGGTATAATTTTAGTGCACGCAAGTGTATTCGGGAGCGAACAGAACGCGGGTCGAGGTGCGGGAGGCGAGTGTCGACTGACGCACCAATCGCGTGCTCGGAACGGTGCTCCCTCATTCCCCGCGTCCTGCTTGACCACCAAAGAGTCCCAAAAAATGACTTCCGCGCATCTAACTACTCTTGCCAACGTACGTGCCGGGGACTGTAATTATTCCATGCTCAAGGTGTCACTTCCTGTTACACACTTCCGTCCCTTTTTACGAAATCAGTCCCACAAAAAGCAAAAACTGATGAAATATGATACATGTACTTACATAAAATAAAAAAAACAAGTGTGCTTTAGACCACACGACTGAAGTAAAACAGAAATCACCGTTCGCGTAACGCTAGCAAAAGAAATTTTACTTCAAAAAAGCTGCGGTCTTGTGAGTGTATAAACAGCCAGTGTCTATATAAAAAAATACCTAATAAGCTGGACGGCCCGCGGCGGTGACGCGGTGTGTTCCATGTTTAAAATTCAAACAACTTCCGTACCCTCGCCCGATCACACTTACACTTACTTAACGCTCTCGTCACGCATTCACCAGCTTACTCCCCAAGTCAAGGGTGCGTAAAGAAGTTTTACTTCAGAAAATATTGGACGAGTGATTCCTATCCGACTACTCTGAGATGAAACACCGACAAACTTTAGAAGTCACAGTCTCTCTCTCAAAAAGTCTCTGATCTCTGTTAAAGTCTCTTTTAAAGTCCTACATTATCTTGGTCAGATCATATGAGGACTATACAGATTAGTATCTGAGATGGTATTTTAAGTGCAAGCATACATGGTACGTAGCCTTTTCCTATACGTATTGCAGCTGAATACCAGTAAGTATTTTACATGGAGCGACTGCTTGTCTGATCTCCATTCCATAACACAGTTATTGGGTAACAAAGAAAAAGAAAAGAAAGAAAAATTATGTATTGTTCTTGTTTGTTGTTGTTTTGTTTTTTGTTTGCTGCTTTTTTTTTGTATTTTGTTGTTCGTTTGTTTTTTGTTTAATGTTTTTTTTTATTGTTTAAAACGATACCCCTTCTCAAATAGGAGTAAGAACCCATTAGTTACGACCTCATGTGTTATGTCATTCTTATCCTCTTCATTTGCGCCTTATTTTTTTTGCTCCCGCTCTGGGCGGAGCTAGCGTGTCAGACTTTTACTGACTAAAACCCACCCGTGTTTCTTCCGTTGCCTGTGTGCGGCAGTTTAGTCTTTCACGTACGACACGCTTCGTTTCGACGAATTTAAGATGCGTGACACTGTGTTGTGTCTATAAGTTCGTGTGGACTTTAGATCTTTGCCGTTTTTCGCCAAACGCCTCATATGAAACCGGGCTTACGTAAAATATGTTTGTGCAAATGAGTATTTTACACAGCTGTTTTTATTAACTAATTTGGAACAAAGCAAACACTCTGTTCTCATTAGCATATAATTAATTTGCGTAGTTTAAGTTATAATACGGAGGTGAGTAGGTAACTACACACACACACACACACACACTGATGCATTGAAAATAAATTTAATATTCTAAGCAAGTGGAATATTTACGCGTATTTCTGTTAGGTATGCTTCGTCAAGAATACACATTTACATTTTTTGACATTTTGGACATTGGTGGATGACAATGGATGAGTGAAAGCGACTAACAAAAGGTATTTATTTATTCCCAAGGCAGATGTGAGTGGAAGCGCCGGGACATATAGTGACCTTATTGGTGATGTTCTTCAGAAAGGTCAGGTGCGTAGTACCTACTCTAGAGAATACAATACTTCAGACGGGATCCCGGTTGTTTTCTGGCCCCGAAAATCCATAAAATACATAACGACAAAAACAACCCTTAGACACGTACGTACTACTCAACTCAAACCATTTATTTCAATTAAACCATATACAGGCACTTTTGAATCGTCAATAAGTCGGTCAGTTACAAATATGAAGCTAGTTGCCCATTCCAAATAGTAGGTTCCTATGGAGAAGAACGAGCAAGAAACTCCAAGGACACTCACCCAATACCCACTACATAGGTACAGCCCTAATAATATGTTTGTCGTAGAGCTTAGAAGGTACTTACTACGCTCGGAATACTTCAGTACAATACTCTTAACCCCAACGGGCCAACAGGGTAATTCGAAAATGGAGGAGTTCGTGGATATCACTTAGAAACAGCATATAAGTATCTATCGTCTATTCCTCCAACCAGCGTAGAACCTGAGCGAGCGTTATCAGCTGCTGCTTATGTTGGCAATAAACTACGAAGAAGGCTTCTGCGATTGTATTTTCGAAATTTTAAATAGTTTTTTTGTGTTGTCTTTTTGATTTCTTGCAAAAATATATATTTTCTTGTTTTGTCTATTTTCTTATCTTATTTTATTGTGATTTGTCTTGAGCAACGATATTATTAAGTACTCATGATTACAAGCAACTTTTACTATGGGACCAAACTTGAAATCACGAAAAAATCTGCTGTTCCCAACATTTTGATGAGTTATGCGAACATAAATGTAGGGAACAGCTGATTTCTAAGCTATAATACATATTTAGGAAAAGGCTACGTACCATGTATGCTTGCACTCAAAATACCATCTCAGACACTAATCTGTATAGTCCTCATATGATCTGACCAAGATAATGTAGGACTTTAAAAGAGACTTTAACAGAGATCAGAGACTTTTTGAGAGAGAGACTGTGACTTCTAAAGTTTGTCGGTGTTTCATCTCAGAGTAGTCGGATAGGAATCACTCGTCCAATATTTTCTGAAGTAAAACTTCTTTACGCACCCTTGACTTGGGGAGTAAGCTGGTGAATGCGTGACGAGAGCGTTAAGTAAGTGTAAGTGTGATCGGGCGAGGGTACGGAAGTTGTTTGAATTTTAAACATGGAACACACCGCGTCACCGCCGCGGGCCGTCCAGCTTATTAGGTATTTTTTTATATACACACTGGCTGTTTATATATAATCATGTGTTCAAGTTTCGGTCACTAATTAACAGTCACCCTATATAATAAGTTACTTTCATTTGAGCCCAATTAGAAACCACATAGTCTACGGTATTTTTGATGCGTAATCCCGGGATCCCGGAGCTATCCCGGGATTACGCATCAAAAATCCCGTAATCCCAGGATTGAAAAACATGTTCGGGATTGTATTCTCTAACCTACTCGCAACGGGCGTGCGTGTATTGAGGGCTAATTTAACATAAGAAGCAATGGATTAGCAATATACTTCAAAACCATTCCGATTCCGATTAAAACGTGTTACGCAATTAGGGTGCAGATGTATGAATGTAACAAGCAAAAGGAGTATGTAAGGATCGTAGTAGGTGACGTTCCGAAGGTTCTGCCTACCCCCATGGGAAGAAGGCGCGTTTATAAGATGCGATGATATTTTAGACATTTGACATTTTCTGATAATGATGCCATCATTTCTCCAAGATCAATGTTATACTTATTATCGGTTACGCAATCATATAAAATAGATTAAATTCCTATCGATCGACAGACAGAGATACAGGAAGCCAAATATTAGATAATCTATATCTACTATCTGTTCTATTATGTAGTAGAACGTAATGTACAAACTCCAATCAGCTGATCTACAAATCCATTTACAGCTATCACTACATAATGTGTCATTATGTAAGACTTATAGTTATTAATATCTTGGTATTCGGAGATGCGATGCAAGTATGCAATGGTCATAATGTTGTATGAAATTATGTCGTTTGATGGCCTCACGGTGACGTGATGCTCATGTGATCTTTGTGAGGTGGGGTTCCACTGAACGATGGTGTGTAAGTGAAGCGGTGAGTGGTAAAACCATACTGCGATCGCCAACCCGCCTGCCAAGCGTGGCGATTATGGCAAATCCCCCCCACCCCTATATGGGGGAGGCCCATGTCCTGCAGTGGACGCCTTTCGGCTGAAATGATGGATGATGAAGGGCTGTCGCTGAAAACCAGCGCTGTGGCTCTGTTTCACCAAGTGTCACAGCATTATGCCGAGCGATGAGCAGTGGTGGCCCAGTGGTAACGGCTGCGACTTACGAGTTGTGGGTTTGACCCCAGGCAGGCGCTTTACTTTATTTAAGTTATTTCATCACCGATGCTCTCAAAACTGTGAAAAACACGTCGTGAGGAATACGACATGTCCTAAGACCACAAATTCAAAGACATGTGACATCTACTAACCCGTACTGGGCCCGCGTGGTGGATTACAGCCCACTCCCGCTCGCAGAGAGGAGGCCTGTGTCCCAGCAGTGGGAACATTATAGGCTGATTATGGTAAACAGTAGTGCCAAGAGTCTACTTACATTTAAGGTCAACATTGACAGTACCAGTACTCTTTGTCGGTGCAGGCCGCCATTGGCACAGATTTCCATCAATTTGAACAACATCGGCCTCTTTTCTAACCATTTAAAAGTCAATTACTTGCAGCAAGTCCGACAACTGTGAAGAAAATATAATGCAGTAAAATATGAAAGTATAACAATTTAAAACGTTTAATTTTACGAGTACTGCATTTATTTGCAGCTTAATTTATTTTTTTATTTTATTTGAATCATAAAATGTAACCGCTTTATTTTTATAACGTCCATCACTTTCTCTAAATGGCGTTTATAATTATATCTTGCTCTGTGAGTTTCAGACAGCATTACCATTTATTTACAAAAAAAAACATTGTGTTATGTTCAGACAAATAAACGGAAGACTAGCTTTGTCCGACATAAATATTCAAAAACATCACTTCCTGAAAGTTCATTATTGTATGCATAGCTTTGTGATCATTTAAAAAAAAAAAATCTTATAGCTGAACTTGATGGTCACGAATTGATTTGCCAAATTTTCGATTGTCACAAACTTTTCACATAAACAAGTTTTTAGAGCTTGAGTTACACGGTACGATTAACAAAATCAACTCAACTTATGGTATACCACAAGGCATACAATAAGTTGAGAGAGAGATGATGAAATGGAACAGGGGAAGACAATATAAAAAATGAAAAAACAAATTGAAACTCACGGCGGGTCCAAATTCGAAAAGAGTTGCGAGAGATAGGACTCAGTGGAAGTTGGTAGAGGAGGCCTTTGCTAAAAGGAAATGAAATGAAATGAAATCGTTTATTCTGTAAATAGGATATTAAAATCACTTTTACACGTCATATAAAAAAAAAAAAAACTACATGTAGCCGACATTTCCTATCTGACTACCCCTGAGAAGAAATGGCGAAACAAACTCAGGGGTCAAAGTCTCTTTTAAAGTCCAGACATAATCTTGGTCATGTGAGGACCATGTAGATCCGTGTCTGAAATGGTTTTTTGAGGAAAGAACCACGCAAATTTGAGCGGACCTGTCCAATCAGTGTAAGCATTTGTCAGTTTTCGTGCAGCTCAACTCAAAACTTAGGAGCTCAACGACTCGACGAACAGTACCAAAAAAAGGACATTTGGTAGGCCGCATAAAGCGCTCAAAATGTCAGACCATCATTAAAACTTAACTGAGAAAAGAAAGGAAAACATTTAAAGAAAAAAAAAAATGACCCACATAGTGCTTACATTCACAATAAATTAAAGCAGTAAATATAATACTTTTCAAAGTAAACATTCATGTAAAATTGTATACAATATTCTGCAATGTATATGTATATAAAATCATGCATAATAATTAAAATGTCAAGTTTTATCACAAGGCTAGCAGAGCTAGCAGCTCAATCCCAAGCTTTTTTGTCCTCTAAATAATCAGAAATCTTATAGTACCCTTTTTTACAAAGTTTAGTTTTAATACAGATTTTAAATCGTTTAATGGGTAAGTTCCGAATGTCAGAAGGAAGTTGGTTGTAAAAGCGTATACATTGACCCATGAACGAGTTGCCTACTCTGTGGAGGCGAGTGCGATGTACAGCAATATTGTGTTTATTCCTGGTATTTAAACTATGAATATCGGACATTTTCTTAGGCAAGGCACACTGAACTAAGATACATTCTGTAAACTACTGAAAATGCCACGACGACAACTGAAAATAAAGATGTTCCATGTGGTGCCGGACCTAAAGAATAGCACCACCCTATTTCTTCGCGTGGCTGTCGTAAAGGGCGACTAAGGGACTTACTAGAGAATGGCAACAGTGTTCTCTATGCATTTTAACACCATACTGCGATCGCCAACCCGCGCCAAGCGTGGCCATTATGGCAACACCTCCCTCCCCCCAGTGCTGGGGGAGACCTATGTCCAGCAGTGGACGCCAAAAAGTGAGCACCAAAAAATGTTGCCTCGTCTCTAAACAGTGTTTATACGATGCAATACATTACATTAGTTGCTTAAATTTGATTGTATGCCACAGGTCAGAGACTCGCATCATGTAAATGAGTCTTGAAACCTTTATTACAATCCGCTGTCACTGCCACCATACCTTAGTTCCTCGCAGTACTTTGCCTTGTACTTACATACGTTCTCATAACAGTGGCTCATGCAACTTTCTCCCCTCGACCTCGCTCAATGGAACCGAACCAAGTCGCGTCAAACACTCTATAGATTTATGTACAGAAGACGTATTTTGGTTGCTTTATGACCCGAATGAGGTTGTTTTGAGACATCTATGCTGAACCGACTATGTATTCATTTGACTAAGTTTTGAAAAAACAAGCCATGTGCCCGATGGGATCTTCCATCGGTAAAATGACGAACTTCCATCCAAACTTTCAACCCCTTTAGGACATGAATTGTTAAAAACCTTCCTTAGTGCTCACTTTCGTTAAACAGTGTCAAAAATTAATTACCTAGCAAAACTTGTAAACTAACTTGTAACTGTCAATTATCAATTAATTTTTGTTTTGTTTTATCATGCCTGAATTAAATTAGTTAGCGAAACTCCGCAGACGTCGTCACGTCTGCCATAATTCTCATTCGTCATTCTGTCATAATTCATTTTGACCCTGTACGAGTATAAGGAACCCTTCTTAAAAATTTCATGGTTCTAGACCCTGCGGTTTAAGATATGCGTTGTCAGTCAGTGAATTTAAGATGTTTATTAAGTAGATGGCGCCCAATGACCGCTTCAATGGAGGGATGTATGTGTCAGATGACAGTAGCAGGATGATGCTTCTAGTCATCCCCTTGATGTCACGGTTTCATTTAGTGGTGTTAGTTATTGGCTTTGAGAAAGAAGCCGACAGAAACTGCGTCAAGTATTCTCGTCGCCTATCCCGCAGTGTCTGAAGACTAAGGTCTTTAAACAGTGCGTCTTGTCCGTCATGACATACGGTGCCGAAACGTGGACACTGACAGTCGGGCTGGTCCACAAATTCAAGGTCGCCCAGCGCGCTATGGATAAAATCACGAATTAAATTATCCGGAAAAGAACCGGAGTTACCGACATGGCTTGCACAGTAAGCAAACTAAAGTGGCAGTGGGCTGGCCATTGAGTTATGGGTATTCTTATTGTTTCAGAGTGCGAGCCTCTCAGCTTAGTTGTGTTCCTAATGTTGTGTTTCTTAATTGATTAAATGGCATTATGCAATAGGCTCGGTTTTGTTGTTGTTTTGTGATGTGCCGGAAGTGTTAACACGTTTCACCTAGTCTTCTTTTTTCTTGCCTTTTTTGGTAAACTTAGAAACTGGTCCTTTGCTACGGAAAATTGGTCCGTTATTGTTACTGTCATGTTTTTTTTCTTTTGCTTCTGCCCGCGATTTCGTCAGCGTTAAAATTGACTGTAGCTACCATAAAACATATCATTATAAGGTACTTCAGACATTATTACTTCTTACAAACAATAAATACCTCTTTATATTAGTTTAGTTACAGGAATATTTTATTTCCGCTACAGTTTTTGAGTCTTAGTAGACGCACATCATTAAACATCGAATTATCAATGCATATTGTTCGTTATTAAATTGCACATGTTGCAGGTTGCTGTCTTAATTTGGAATATCTACCAATTTCATAAGATTCCAGTTTCGGTCAAGTGTTTGAAGTATCAAAATGAGCGTATTCTGACAACCGGTCAAGCGTATGAAGTGCAAAAATTACCACATCGTGAAAAAAATAAAAGTTTCTTAACAAATTATGAATGTTTATTCAACACCATTAAAGTTCTATTTTCGCGTCGATATAACTAAAAAAACACACAAGTGCACTTGAAACACGTAAACAAAAATAAGAGACTGTGAAGACTAATACTGCAATAATAGTAGAATATTGCGTAGTGACAAGTCGTTGGCATATTGCCCAAAAGTCAAGTTCTAAAGCACGCATCTATATGATTTTAGTGACTTTTAAATCTGTTATTATGCCTTCATTTATTGTAAGTAAGTTATGCAACATATTTATGTTAAACAAGAACGCATGACACATCAATTCTATTTGTGAATATTTAAGTATTGTAGTAAAATACTTTATATATCCAAAGCATAATAAACAGTATATTACTTTCAAACTACTAAGATATTTTCATGTTTTTTTTTTTCTATGAATAGTCATTTTTTTCTTTAATTAAGTATCTGTATCTATTATTCCATCTATGATTTTTCTCTATTATTCATATTTTTGTTGCTAAAAGTAAAAATAAACATTCCCTATGAAACTGAACGGGCAGCGGCGGGCGCGGCGTGAGCGTGGCGCGCATTTGTATGGCCAAGGTCATGTTCGATTATCCGACCCTTAAAGAGTCACGGACAGTTTATAATTTGTAGTTTTCTAAGAGGAACTGTGTGTTTGTGGTTTTCTAAATGTGGTATGGTATGCTATGTTAACCCGCTTGTACGCTAGGCCGCACATAGGTCATAAGTGGTAACAAAACCAGTATAGCCACTTATTCTATCGAAACTCCATCTATGCTAGGCCAACTCAAGGTCAAAATATTACCACCGCAGTTTGGTAGATTGTAAGCTTGTCCAATTAGGAAAATATTTACTAGGTGCAGATTTTAATAATTGCAACCAAATATTTTACCTTACCTAAGATAAGCTGTTTACATAATCTGGCGCGTGTTTGGCGTTGATAATATTGGTTGGCATTTGGCACGGTGCACGGTGTAATAGTATTTTCGAGACTCGACCGATAGATGGCCCGATTTCATATACAACCCTCAAGGTGATACAACTAGATGACTTATTTTAAATGAACCTTACTAGATGGACCTAGCTGGTCTTCAACAATATCATTAACCTATGTAGGTATGTAATTTATTACATCACGAATGCTCTCAAAACGGCGAACGAAAACATCGAGAAACCGGCATGTCCTAGAACCAACAATTCGAAGACTTGCGTCATCCACTAACCCGCACTGGGTCCGAGTGGTGGATTGTGGCCCACTGCCTCCCACAGAGCGGAGGCCTGTGTCCCCGAAGCTGCGAAGTGGGAAATGGACTGATCATGCTATCCGGGGATATATTATGGTGCAGCTCAAGTATCGGTATTGTCTTTAGTTCACCCGCCATCACCGCGTGAACTCATGAATAAGGGCTCTGTTAGGCAAAAATTTGTGAAGCAATCATTGTGAATAAATCCATAAACATTAATGTCACTTGAAAGTTATCACCAACCTTGCTTCCAAACTGCAAGACTCGTCACGTTCCTTACATGTGCAAATGTCTTTTTCTTATATTTTGTATTTAATTTTTTTTTTATGTTAATATCCAGGATTAATAGTAGCCATGTTCTTCTCCAGGTAGAGTTACTTTCGCAATTAAGGTTTTTTGTGAAAATCAGCGCTGTTGACGATAGGTTAGTCCGAAGTCACACCATTTTGCTGAGCAAAGACCCGTTCTTGCACAGATGCGACGCACGGTTATTGTAATTGTTCTTGTTATAGTTGTTTGTTTGTTACAAAAGTGGTTATTTTTCCACTCACAGACGGCATTTTGTTTTTATTGTTTGTTGTCTTCAGTGGTTGTTTTTTTTATTTTTATTTAGGATGGGTTTGCTCTTGACATTAGTCTAGGGCAGAGGTGACAGAGACAAAGTCGTCGATGGAGTGAGCTTACCCAGAAGAAGCCTGTCATTAGCCAGTACCGCAACAACAGATTAAATAACATAATAAAAAATATAACAATAAAAATAATATTGATATAATTCATGTAAATTTGTCTTTGGTCCCTGGCCCTGACATCAAGCAAGATGGTCAAATTTGTATTGTATTGAATACGAGGCTTTTGGCTACTTTGTTTGTGTGTATTTTATTGAAGTTATTTTATTATAATTTGCGTTTTGTTTGTGCAGAATAAAAAAAAATCTTTCTTTCTTTATTTATACAAGTTTTATATGTAGTATGGAGTATGGCTAATCCATATTAACACTGCATTGTTATTCCTATTTCCTTGACTGTATTATTATTATGATTTATCAACGTTGCAATTACAATTTATCAACAAACAATATGCTTCAAGCATGTAAATTCAGCAAAGGGAAAAATTATTCCACGATGAGATGCATTAGTCATTGTTCTTAATATTCAGCAACATCAAATATTTTATTTCACATAAACCTACATGGGCACTTATGAAACGACGTTGGAAGCTAGGTGCACGGTCATAATTGGTCGTTTCTCGTAGTTAGACTGAAAGCCATAATATTATCCAGTATCAATGCAAGAGGAAAATGCTATGAAGATGGCGAAATCATGTCCTTGTTCTGTTCATAAATAAGTTACCAAATAGCGTTAGCAAACGATCAATTAGCTACTTGACTGATGCAATGTTAAACTAAATAAATTATGGCTGTATGCAATTCTAGATCGTATCTTTAGCTTATATTTTTGTATCCTCCGACTCCTCGTTACGCTAATAGATGTCTCGAGTGAGTCTACTGTAGGCTATGGCACCTTGGGTGAGTCATGCTGTGGCAGCTGTGGTCTAGGTGATGTTTAAGGCGGCGATAACCGACTTTTGATGATTTTATACTGAAGATCACATCTAAACGAGTAGTGTTAATGATTTGAAAAAAATATATGTTAAATTAGAGCATTTTCTCAATAACTTAATATGTGAAATTTTAGATTATGTTTATATTACATAGTGAAATTCATTTGTAAAGTTATGTCTAATACGGATAAAAAACTGAGAATGGCGAAAAATCTACCAAGCGTATTTTTCTGAAACCTTCACCAATTTAAAGATAATTTAATTATAGATTTTTTTATATACGCGTTTTATTAAAATACCTTTAGTTTTGTGTCTATTAAATTAATAATGCGTCAAATTGGGGACAGCGCTCCTTTATGGGTGAGTCCTATTACTGGCTGAACGTACTCAGTACAGAACACGCAAGCCACTCAAGGTCACTGGCATATATTTGCGTCTTAACAGCGATTATTATACACAAAACAAAAGGTATTTTAATAAAACGCGTATACTAAACGATCAATAATTACATTATCTTTAAATTGGTGAAGGTTTCAGAAAAATGCGCTTGGTATATTTTGCGCCGTTCTCAGTTTTTATCCGCGATAGACATAACTTTACAAATTAATTTCACTATGTAATATAAACACAATCTAAAATATTCACATATTACATTATTGAACAAATGCTCTAATTTAACATATATTTTTTTCAAATCATTAACAAAACTCGTTTAGACGTGAGCTTCAGTATAAAAACATTAAAAGTCGGCTATCGTCGCCTTAATGAATGACTTATGCTAAGCGCACATTACAGCCGCATTGGACGCAGTAGTAAGAAGTATTTTTTTGCGTTGCGGTCCGTCCATATCTGCGTCTGCCTTTACTCTACGTGCTGGGATATTTCCAAGGCAGATTGGAAAATACAGTCTGTTAATTCCTAGATTATTTTGTTTAGTTTATCCAATTATACTTATGCTTTTATACAGGGTTATTTTTAAATCGTCAATAACCTCTAAGGGGTCATTGTCCTCATAATTATGAACAACTTTTACTATGGGACCAAAACTGAAATCGTGAAAAAAAAACCAGCTGTACCCTACATTTAAGTTCGGCTTCGTTAAAATGTAGGGAACAGCTGATTTCTTTTTCGCGATTTCAGGTTTGGTCCCATAGTAAGAGTTGTTCATAATGATAAGTATAATAACCCCTTAAGAGGTCATTGACGTTTTAAAAATAACCCTGTATATCCTTCCTGTTTTTGCCACAACACATTATGACGCCGATAACTTCAAGTAAAAAAACAAACGACGACCAATTTTTCAGAATCCCAAATACCGTCCTTACCTGCCTGTTTTTTTCTTCATAATATTACTTATGTGCATTTTTATCAGCATCCGTTGTTTTCGTCTGGTTTCTCAGAATAAAAATTATGCTGTTAGGTCTTGCATTTTTATTGAATCTCCTACCAATGTATGGGCTTTAGCATTCGTGGAAAAAAAATTCTGACTCGTCTGGCTGTACTATTTCTTATGGCTCACTTCCCGAGACAACATCGATTAATCTTAACTTCTATTTGTATCCGGCTCGAAGAACCAACAATATTAAAATTCCATGACGTTCATTTCGTGCAACATCCTTCGCTGATGACGACATAATAATATAATTACGGTCACACCATGGTGGGCGGGACGTCCTGCTATCAAATTTTACTGAACGGCATTAGCAAAAAAAAACAAAAGTGAAATCTTAGAACTATGCATAGCTAGTTATACTTTCTGTTAAAATTTGCATGTCGGTGACACGAAACCATAATATGTTCCCCTACCAAAAATCGCTCAACGCCCATGAAGAAGTTTTCACTTAAATAAAATAATGATTATCTAAAAAACAATTTAAACAATGCTAAGTATACACAAATTAAACTCTTCACGTAGTCAATTTACCTTCACTTACTGTTACTACTGTAGCGGCATCAACATCGCCACATGCGAACTACGCGTCATACTGACGTCACGCGAAATCCTGCATCGCGCAAGCAGAGTTTACCGCACAACTAGCATACAGGGTGTAAGGGACAGCCCTCCGCAGACTGATGTGGTGAATTCAGTATATCGTACTAAGATGACCGGTACATGAAATTATTTCAGGAAAGTTATGGGAATCCAATGAACCTGATTTGTCGCGGCGGGGTGGATGGCCGCGCTCGCTGATTTCAGGCGTCGTTCGTTAGAGAATTTCAATATCCATTGCTGCGTTTTTATTTTAGCTGTGTTATTTACATTATTGGAGTACTGCGTACAGAGAATGTAATTTTACATTGAAAAAAAAAAGGAATAGTAACTGAAATTACGATTAAAAAAATGACAATTTTCCTGAGAATCTTTTTAGTGGAATATGATTCAAAATAAGGAGCTGAATGCACCCTGTTAATTTGCGGAGGGCTGTCCCTTACACCCTGTATATACAACATCCCGATATCAACCGTCGTCGGGCAGTTGCCCACCAGACACGACACCCGTCTTGTCGGAGGATCGTCCCTTTTCTATAGGAGATGAGTGAACTTTACACCCTCCCGCCTCTAAACTACATCCCCCTTATTACAAAACAAGGTTTATCTTCCGACCCAGGTTTAAAACATGGAGCCATAATTGAATTTCGAACTTTATTCCGACTATGGTAAAGTTCCTAAACACAAAACTGACAACTTAGTACCGAACTAAGTTTTCAGTTTTGTATAAAGAACGGTATTTCAATCACTGTTACGTTCTTATTACAAAAACTAGCTCCATGGTTTAAGAAATGTCAAAATATAAATCTTGTTTTGTAATAAGGCGGCATAAGTTTTGGTCCTACCAAAAAATCATCCAAATAGTAATTTTGCCACTGCTTGAGCTATTCTTGTGTGCTGTGCTGACACACAAAAACATTAAAATCGGTCTACTTACCGTACACAAATGAATTCGCCACACCGATGACATGGTTTCAATTAGTGTGTTTAATCTACCAACACGTAACTATCTAAAGTGCAGTTTATTGAAGGCTGTGACCTTATGATTTAGAGGCGTGACTATGTGAGACACATGTTTGAGAATGTTGTTGTATTATTTAAGACTATTTTGACTTATGGTGTCGATTAACTGGCTAACCGGTATCAGTGCAAGGTCTGTTCGTTGTTTGATGGTGGTTCAAGGTTTCATGAGTGAGAGTTAGAGACAAAAACAACAGTTATGAGTGTTATGACTGCTGTTTTTTCTGGTTCTGGACAAAGGAATTAGAATATTCATTATCATCATCATTTCAGCTGAAAGACGTCCACTGCTGGATATAGGCCTCCTCCAAAGGGGGGGTTTGCCATAATCGCCACGCTTGGCAGGCGGGTTGGCGATCGCAGTATGGTGTTTAAATGCACATAGAACGCTGCCCATTCTCTAGTAAGTCCCTTAGTTGCCTATTACAACACCCACGGGAAGAAATGGGATTGTGCTATTCTCTACGTCCGGCACCATACGGGACATTAGAATATTAGATTCAGTAGAATACTGTTAAATATTTGAATACATCCATGCGACAAACACTATGAAATGTATGTTATCGTGTTAATATGCCTATTTTGGTAATAATTCTGCATTCGGAACTTGATGGCCTCACATAGTTTATTATATGTGGGCGTCCAAGCAAAGAGGGTCTAGTTCTTGGCATTAAGTTTCCGAGATATACCTACGCAGTTTTGTAAAGTTGGGTGAAAAAATTGCATTTCGCGAATTTAATTTATTATTAATTAATGCTCAATTATCTACCTATAAATTCATAATTATAGTTTTTCTCAAATCAAGCTTCTTTAGAGTTTCAACTTCAAATGACTGAAAAAATGTGTCAGTTTTTGAATATTTTTTTAATTTTTATTATAAATTGACTATGTCTATTCTAGATACCAAATCTAGTCATAACTCAATACCCCACTACTGACCCTTTTTGCTTGGACTCCCCACATAAATACTTATTATACCTGCCTGAGTGTTCACCATATTTGAGTGTTCACTTGTTTAGTCCTTGGGTATCAATTGCTCGTTTAGATTAAGTATAACAATTTAATCAATGCATGTTTAAGGGTCTATACTACCTCAGCGCCACCTCACTCTATCTCGCTCGCACAAGTAGCTGGCAGGGAGAAGACTCCAAGGCACCGATATTTTAGTTTATTTCTTTATGCGGTGAAAATAATGGTCATTAAAAAAAAAAAAATAACAACTGACCTGCTTTATAGTTAGTTCAGTTAATATGCAAAGCTTCATTATCTAATTTGAAGTATTTTTTGAATACCAGCGGTTTATTGTTTGGTTTGGAGGTAACTTTGGTTTTTTTTTCTATGAAGAAAATTTTATGGAATCGTGTTTTCGTCAAACACAGTACTTAACATTAACCCTCAACTTTACCATATATTTATTTCAAAATTAATGCTGTAGTATTTGCGACAGAACAGAGGATCATGCTAAGCCATTTGAGGTAGTATAGGCTCTTAAGGGGACGATAACGGACTTTTAATGATTTTATACTGAAGATCACATCTAAACGAGTAGTGTTAATTATTTGAAAACAATATGTGATAAATTAGAGCATTTTCTCAATAACTTAATATGTGAATATTTTAGATAATGTTTATATTATATAGTGAAATTAATTTGTAAAGTTATGTCTAACACGGATAAAAAACTGAGAATGGCGCAAAATCTACCAAGCGTATTTTTCTGAAACCTTCACTAATTTAAAGATAATTTAATTATTGATCTTTTAGCATACGCGTTTTATTAAAATACCTTTTGTTTTGTGTATAATAAATTAATAATGCGTCAAATTGATAGACAGCGCTCCTTGATGGGTGAGTCCTATTACTGGCTGAACGTACGACGCGTTGCGTGAGCTCAGTACAGAACACGCAAGCTAACCACTCAAGGTCACTGGCACATATCTGCGTCTTAAGTGGTGGCCGCACAGTTCCTAAAGGAAACTATACACATATTTGGTCAATACACGCTAGCTAACCAGAGATCTGATAACCAGTCTTACCAAGGTGTATCGTGTTACCCAGTAATTTGGTTGTAGAGGTTACAATATATGAAGTCGCTCCATGTAAAATACTGGCATTCAGATGCTTCCGGTAAGACTAAAAGCCGACCACAACATAGTTTAAAAAAGGCTAGGTTGAGCTGGCAGACTGCTTGTACTGGATAGATTTATCCGATAAAGGCCCGCCGACGCACCAGTGCGGCAGTGGTCCCCAACCGTCAAGACCCACCGACGGCCCAAACAGCTTAAACGAAGGCCCCCTTATTACAAAACAAGGTTTATCTTCAGACCCAGGTTGACCCAAACATGGAGCCATTATTGAATTTCGAACTTTTTTCCGACTATGGTAAAGTTCTTAAACACAAAACTGACAACTTAATACCGAACTAAGTTTTCAGTTTTGTTTATAGAACGGTATTTCAATCACAGTTACGTTCTTATTACAAAAACTGGCTCCATGGTTTAAGCCATGTCAAAATATAAATCTTGTTTTGTAATAAGGCGGAAAATGTTTATGCTCTTAGAAATCACTTGAGACTTTCTTTGTTTACATTGGCAGCAGGGGCAATAATTCTGGCGGCCATTAAGATAAGGACAGGTACTTGACTTATGTCGCAGGGCTCAGTCACAGGACTCAATCGGTTAAATCCGAAATTCACGATGATACTCAGAAATACACAATCACTTAAGGCGACGATAACCGACTTTTAATGATTTTATACTGAAGATCACGTCTTAACGAGTCTTAATGATTTGAAAAAAAAAAAAAAGTTAAATTAGAGCATTTTCGAATGGGCACGCCTCAATTGTGGCGATAACTCCCCTCTTTTAGGAGTGGCTAGAGAGGCGCCACGGCGTCCTCACCTTCCGCCTGACGCAGGTCCTCACTGGACACGGTTGTTTCGGGAGGTTCCTGTTCAGGATAAAGCGGGAGGAAACGCCCGGGTGTCACCACTGTGTGGATCGCCCGGAGGACACGGTGGAGCATACGGTGGAGCATACGGTGGAGCATACGGTGGAGCATACGGTGGAGCATACGGTGGAGGTCTGCCCAGCTTGGGCGGAGCACCGCCGTGTCCTCACGGAGGCGATCGGCGGCGGCGATCTCTCGCGTCCGGCCCTGGTTCAGGCCATGGTTCGGAGCGAGAGTGCATGGGAGGCCGTCACCTCCTTCTGCGAAGCAGTAATGCTTGCGAAGGAGGAGGCGGAACGCGTGAGGGAGAGGCAAAGTTCGCGCCCTCGCGCCCCTAGTCGCCGCAGGAGACGCCCCGGGCGTCGGGAGTCACAAGCTGATTTCCGGCCACCGTAGGCGCGGGCCTGCGGACGGTGAGCGATGGGTAGGTCGCCGTCCGATAATGACCAGGCCCGGGTCGACGGCGCGTCGTATTCCACGCGCGTCTCAAAGAGTTGTCAGCACCAACTGACGGGGCCCGATAGGGCCAATGCCTGCCAGGGTTGCGAGTTTGTCCGAAAGGGATATCGTGGCCCTGGCACACAGGCAAATGAAGGAATACGGGTGGGTTTTAGTCAGTAAAAGTCTGACACGCCCTCCCGCTCAGCCCAGAGCGGGAGAAGTTAAAAAAAGAGCATTTTCGAAGTATCCTTAGGTGTTTATTTGCGAGTAACAAAACATGCAGGAGCAACAGCATTAAATGACCGGATTTTTTTATTGCGTTGATCTAGAAGCTTGATTTTTTTAGAGCTCCATGGGACCTACGTACTCGATATTAATTTAAATTTCATACCTCCACGCGTTTCTGAGAAAAAGGGTGTTGACAAAATGACAGAAAGACGAACAACGAAGTGATCCTATAGGGGTTCCGTTTTTTCGTTTTGAGGTACGGTACCCTAAAAACACTCTTAATGCACAATATTGTAATACCAAGCGTGTAATATTTGGGCCATTGAGAATAATTATCACGCATGCATCATCCAACTGTTGAGGTTTTGCGTTCCAAAGCACATTATCAATAACTTCGAGTATGTTTAAAACAACTATGTTCAGAGACCGTGATAATTGGTAACTGAAACCAAATTAAAAAGTAATTATTAAATACTCGGTAATAGTAAACGTAACTTGAAAATTTAATAGAAGAAGTTTGTTTAATATGGATTATTTGATACTAATGGCTTTGCTAATTAATTTGATGGCATGATTTCCCATGACTATTTGTAAAAGCATTTTAAAATAAGTAATTAATGGTTGTAATGTCAATACCTACAAGATTTTTACTGACTCACGATGATAGGTGTTTGACAGACTTGACCAAGATGCCTAAAAAACTTACTGATTCTGCAAGCTTATCGTAGCTCGTAGCTAAGCTTTATCGTATTTAGATATCGATACCCAACACGTCTGCGGAGTTTCGCTAGCTAATTTAATTTGACCCTATATATAACCTAGTAAATAATCTAGTTACTGAGTGATCACCAAGGACCACTGAATTATTCTCTGCAGGAGGACCTTCACTTTGTCGTATTGTCTCTGTCAAATTAATTGCTTCTCGTGTTATTTTTTAAAAAAGGTCAATTGCAGCTGATGTTTTAGCTGTCATTTCGGTCTAGCAAATAACAAATCAGAGTTTAGATTGAAACAATCCATGATCTTTAAAAACAAAAACCTGCATACCTAGGTTTGTATAAAACAGGTTTTATGACGTAATAATTGATTTGCAATTCAGTGTGACTTAGCAGTTTGGTTTATTTATACACAAAAAATACTGGTTTAAAAAAGAAAGTATATTGAACATCGTTCACGACCTAGATGAGATAAGATGAGGAGTCTTACTAAGGAGTATCGTGTTACCCAGTTACTGGGTTGTGAGATAGGCAGTCGCTTCATGTAAAATACTGATATTTAGCTTCATCTGGTTAGACTGGAAGCCGACCCCAACACAGTTGGGAAAAGGGTAGGCAGATGATCAGACGATGTTCACGACCTAGATGCGTTTACGGGAGATTGGTCGGAAATGGCAATGCACAAAGAACAATGGAAAGCTGTGGGGAAGACCTTTGCCAAGCAGTGGGACAATAAGGTCGAAAAAACAATGTTCATCGTAGGTATAACTGTTATATGCGGCAGAGTTTAAATTGCAATAAAAACGGCTATGTGGAGTTTGTGGTAGCCAAAAATTGTTTTTGACCAAGCACAATTAGGGGAAACTAAGTTTCGAAACCGAATACACGTTTTCTTTTAAAGTAGGTAGGTTAAAATTATATCTTCATAAACCTCTAGTTTATAACAGTGAGGTCAAAATTACCACTGCATCCGACTCAAAATTTTAAACACATATTCTGAAATTCATGAACTCATGACTGCCTGCTGTTCTCGTCGTGTTTACCAAAGATTTGTGAATCGTTTTAACACGTGATCGATTGATTGACGTCGTCGTCGTTCGCTGTATAAATATACACAAATTTATCATTTCATTTAAATTTTTGTGTAAATTTCCATAATAAAAGTTCCAAGTCCAAGTTTGTTTTGAAATGCGTAATTTTTTCCGTCAAATGCCTACCTGAAGTTTACTAAATTAAGTTTTTAGCGATATTGGCAAAGTAATTTATATTTCCTTAAATTATGTTAGAAATATTTAATAACAGTTCAGGCTTTCAGCGGGGTATTAATTGCGAACACATTTACAGTAGCAATAGGATTCATTTTGATAGTTCACCCGCGTATTGCGTTATATACGTTGTTGAGCAGACAAATTTTCGAACATATGAAGCAATGGATTATCAATAGCCTTAAAAATCATTCAGCTTGTAATTGATAGTGTGTGCAAATAGGGTGCTGGGTGAGGAACATATTCAATACTTACCTACATCGCGACGTTTACAATACATACCGGAATAATTGTCTATATTGATTAACATAAATTTGCTCGAAGTTGTTAATTCAAAAGCAGTTAAGCATAGGATCATTAGCTGATCGCTTCATCGGTATTACGATAACAACAATTTCATTGGAAACGATCATTCGAAATCGTTTCCAATGAAATTGTTGACGGTTTACACTAGATGGTATAAACTAGAGTTGCTTTAATTAATAGCAACTCTAGTTTATGGCAGAGTTGTGCCAGAAATTATGCCTCTTGCTTGATATCTGTTGTCGCTGTCATCAGAGTAATCATATGATCTAGGCTTCAACGCAAAACTTGGCATAGCTGCACTGCGGTAGGTAGGTATAGTACCTGTTTTGTTCTGTGTTCATAGGTGTCAGGTACCTGTACGTTGTGGGTGGTGTGTGTGTGTGTGTTGTGTATGTGTAGTTAATCCACTAAAGACTTTGAAATTCCCTTCTGCACAAAGTTCTCCTAAACGTCGAAAGGTCGCAAGTTCTCGGTTATTGTAATAATTCTACACATAAACTTACGCCGCCTTCCCATGGGGGTAGGCATAAACTATAGAACGCCACCTGCTACGCTCTATACATACTCTTTATGCTTCGTTTACGTTCATACATTGTCATACACGCACGCCGGCTGCTAGTACTACCCACCTGATGACGTCCCCTTCCGGCGTTTCCACTAACCTCTGCTTTGTAAATACCTTTTGTTAGTCGCCTTTCATTCATCCTCTCAACATGACCAAACCATCTAAGCATACTCTTTTAAATGTGTGTCACTACCTACATCTTCTTTTGAACCATAGGCAACGAGCCTTAACACATCATTTTTCAGCCTATCATTTCAATAATTCTAATGATAAGAATTTGTGTTAAACATTTCTGTTTGTAAAATTTTGTTTCTGTAAAATTTTAACATTTGTGTTAAAATTTTAACATTTGTGTTAAAATTTTACGATGGAGGTAATTATATTTCTATGTAATAAAACAACAATGCTACAGTATTTGTGTTATTCAATAAGGAGATCCCCCGTGCCAATTCCGAACAATTCTTTGACTTTCCTGTTGGGTGTGATAATTTGGTCCTTTTTTCCTGGAGCGTAAATAAGAGCAATTTTAAAATTGTTTGTCACTGAGATATGCGCTGGCTATGACAGCAATTACAGAAATGACTAGGCTTTGACAAATCCATTAAATTTCATTCCTACAGCAGGTAATGGAAATTAAAAACCTACCGACTACTGCTATTCGTGTCAGTGTAGTATCTTCTATGCAACTTATCTGAGTCGAATAGCGGTATGTCATTTTACTGCATAACTATAGAAAGACTACGTGACCAATTTAAATTATTCCTGGTGTTACGAATATAGTAATCGTTTCAAAACATTTATTAATCAGTTGTTAAGTAAATACGTTTTCTAGAAACATTTTCTCCTTGATGGCAAAGAAAACGGAGAAATTTAATTGACTGCCAATTAAGAGGCGCGCTGACTTTCCATTGTTTGTTTAATTTGTTATGCAACTGACAATGTTAGGATAAACAGCGCAGCGTTTAGTTTGATCCATACCCATCATAATATTGACACACACACATGACACAGCACACGACACGTAACACATACCTAATACATTAGACACATTTGACTGATTAGGACACTAAAATCAGTACATGCAATGCAAGCCAACTTTGTTAGCCTGTAATCTGTAAAGGCTCGTCATACCTAAAAACATTACTTAATTATTACTCCATAAAGTTACATCCGCACTTGGTCTTTTCAGACCTCCTAATGGACCAACTTTATTAACGTTGCTATCTTCCATCGTTAGGCATAGTGGTATATAAGATTATTATTCTTGAAATAGTAACTTTGTGGTTTAAAAAGTTTGTCCTGAACATTATCTACCTATACTCCGTTTGAAATAAGATTAGACATTCATATAAACCTTTTTTACAGTTCGTTCAATCGATTTTGACTTCTATTACGTTGGTGGGTCATGCCACCAACGCAATTGAAGTCAAAATCGATTGACTGACGGCTGTAATAAACAGTTGGTATTTTAACCACGTTTTTGCTTTCAATGCCATCCTTATGCATACGGAATAGAAGTCAAAATCGGTTGAACGGACTGTAAAAAAGGTTTATATGAATGTCTAATCTGATGCCCTTACAGGATGCATGTCTCAATACTGTGTCATGAAATTTTAATGCATGCCTACTAACCAGTGTTTTACATGTTAGCAAATAAATAAATAAACAAGTTTATTTAAATGTCTAATCTTATTTCAAATGGAGTATAGTATAACACTTTCCTTAATTTTTGTTGTTGTATTTAATTTCTATTGTGCAGTAACTACACTACTGCTTGTCGTGAGGTCATGTATCGTGTGAATAGTAAATGCTTGAGTCCATTCTACGCATACATCTTTCTAGTATTCCAAAAAAGTGAACAATTAAACACCAAGATAATCGGAACGTTTATCCAGTGTACAAACTGGTAAATAAACTGAAATGTGGGTCATAGATACTCTTGTCTTTCTGCGTGATATATACCTATTATATATAACTAGTAATATGGTATAATGTGGCACCATCCTATTTCTTCCCGTGGGTGTCGTAAAAGGCGACTAAGGGACTTACTAAAGAATGGGCAGCAGTGTTCTCTATGCATTTTAATAGCATACTGCGATCGCCAACCCGCCTGCCAAGGGTGGCGATTATAGCAACCCCCCGCCCCCTATGGCAGAGGCCAATGTCCAGCAGTGAACGTCTTTCGGCTGAAATGATGATGAGTATAATATATGTATATTATACAGGGTTATTTTTAAAACGTCAATAATCTCTTAAGGGGTCATTGTACTCATTATTTTGAACAACTTTTACTATGGGACCAAAACTGAAATCGCGAAAAAAATACCAGCTGTTCCCTACATTTAAGTTCAAATAATTCGTTAAAATTTAGGGAACAGCTGATTTTTTTTTCGCGATTGCAGGTTGGGGTCATAGTAAAAGTTGTTCTTAATGATGAGTACAATGACCCCTTAAGAGGTTATTTACGTTTTAAAATAACTCTGTAGATAACCCGGTGAAGCGGCTTGTCAACCAAAGGTAGTACAAATACTTTGTAATGAAAAGCCCGAAAAATATGTTCTTCGACTTCATAAAAGATTTTTTTTTGTGGGAATAGCTGCTCAAATCTACTTTCCTACATTAGCGAATTCTTTGCATTCATAATCTATCTAGTTCTCCTTCTTTAGAGTCTCATTAGTAGCCGTGAGTGCTATAATGATAGTCGTTTAGCAAACGATCACGGGGCACGCATAATATCAGTCATCATGATCGTCATTATAGCTTATGCAAAATTTAATGTTAAACGTGACCCGAGCTGTGTGCATACTGCATAGTGCCTTGCAACGTCATGGTAATACAACAATAATTACTTTAGGTCTTACTTATTTAGTTCTATATCTTCTATAGAGGAGCTCGATGGTAATTATAATAATAGCCGCATGGGTCGATCCATCAGGTTAAACTACGCTTACCGGGGTTGGTCTGTGGATGGGTGACCATCTTTACATACCGAGACTCCTCCAAGCCTCGACAAGCACGTAACGCTGTTGGTCCCGGTTGTCATTCGTGGATCTGACAGTCGTTAGGGGTCGTCAGAAGCCCATAAGTCTGACAACCAGTCTTACCAAAGGGTATAGTATTAACCAGTTACTGGGTTGTGGAGTTCAGATAGACAGTCGCTCCATGTAAAAAACTGGTATCCAGCTGCATCCGGTTAGGCTGGAAGCCGACCCCAACATAGTCCCGGCAGATTGATTGATTAATCTTCTATAGGTACTATAAATTCGCTTTTCGTGTCTGTCTGTGTGCCCACGTTGTTCTTCTAAACTGCGCCACGGATGTTGATGCGGTTTTCACTATCGGTTAGTTAGAAAATGTATTCCAGAAGGGATACACTTTCATTATTCTCCTGCCTTAATCCCAATTTAGGCCCCTCGCCCACGGCGACTTTTTGTAGCGATGCTGTAAACGCGTTTTTGCATCGCGACTGAAGCAAGACAGCATCGCGACAGTACCGATACAGAATCTCGGCGAAGGTACACAGCCTGCGACAGCATCGCGGCTGTATCGATACAAATGCGCGACAGCATCGCTACAAAAAGTCGCCATGGGCTAGGCCTCTTATTTGGGGTCGGCCCAACATGTCCGTTTCTTCCATACTTATAGAGAAGTATGGTAGAAACGGACATGTCATCGAGTTCGTCATCTGGGTTCACCCCCTTTCCAGCCATACAAAGATGATATGGCTATGACACGCAACCTTGTAAGGGAGGCGCCGCTGACGCGTGCACTCCGCACGCTCAACCTCATAGCGATTGAGACGGACTTATTCTGTTGTTCTCTGAGTGAATTCACAAGGAATGCATTGTTTGTAATTTGTTATAGGTAGGAACATTATTGTTAGTATTTAGGATAATTAAGTAAGGATAAGCGCATTTACCGCATTGGGTTACTCTGTAATGGTAGATGTAAGAAGAAAATAAATAAATGATACCAAAGAAACGATGCATCGTTTCTTTTATAGCCATTGACATTATACTCAAAACTTTCCTCACGACATTTTCCTCATTCCTCATGTGGGTATAATTTGCCTTACCCAAGAAGTGAAGTTGGATAGATTCTATGTACTTACACCATAAAAATTACAAATAGAAAAGTAGACATGTGTGGCACAATGGGCTGTCTTATCACTAAAAGCGATCTCTTAGTGCGAATTTCACCAGTGAAACAGTACCCCATGTGTAAGTTTGCAAGAGAGTAAGTAAACGTAACTATTTCGTTTGCGTTAAAAGTTGACCGATAGATCATAATGCTAAGAATATAAGGGTGAGAATAATAATTTTAACGCAAACGCGCTAGTTACGTTTACTCACTTGCAAACTTACACTCGGGGGTAGTGAACGCGATACGCGCGCACATCTAAACTGCGTTAAAGAGCTGTCAGTGTCAAAATTCCACAGAAAAAAGACACTGACAGCTCTTAAACGTAAGTACTAGGTATATGCGCTGATCGCGTTCAGTTTCATTGGTGAAATTTGCTCTTAGTCCTTTAATTTTTGGCGATGCCATGGCGTTGCAACCTGGCTGCGCCGCCTTGGGGTCCCGGTGATGTATGTCTCGTAAAGACAACCTTTGGATGGATTAAGGGAGAAAGAAAGAATACCGCAGCCTGACTGTGTTGTACCATTTACGTATGCAATAAATACATAAAACAAACATAACATACTCCCGGACTCCAAACCCGAGCCACTCTGCATTTTTTTTGTGAAACTTTTTAAATGGTCTTGAATTTAAATTTGGAACCATGACCAAAATGACGGACAGTATTTCGACTTCAAAACTAAATAAAAAGTTTTTCTTTGACACAATCATTATTAAGATCTTCGAGGCCATAATACCGAAAGTAGAACTGCACGGGTAGGTCGATTTAGGATTCCGGGAGTGTATTATAGGTACAATAATAATCATGATCAAGTTTTACAGTTCATAATAAAAACAACCTTTTATTTTATAATGGAGTATTCTTATATAAAAACTTCCGATTGACTCATTCATGGTCAGTGGCCGACCGTTATCAAACAGTTCTATAGACTTTGAACAGTCAGCACGCGTGATTCCATATCTAAATCATATCAGATAAGAACTAGTTACTTACTGGTATTCAGAACATAAAAACAAGACTTAGATAATAGTGTGTCAGTAACTTTGTTACGTTTGACCTACAAGTTTATATAACTGTGTGCTTAAAATAGTACAAACAAATTGGTCCTTTCACGCTAATTTTGTAGTAAAGAAAATAAACGCTTTGTATTCGCTGCTTGGTGCTTGCTATTTAAGATAAACAATGTAGAGACATAAAAATGTCCGTCCGTACGCCGCACGCCGACGACGCGACGCCAATATAACAACAACACGACAACGTAACATTATGACCGCTTTCATATATTTTCCATAAGCCAGATCGTTCGAACAAATCGATCCTTTTAAATCCTTTGACACTAATTTGGTTGAATATTAACAACAAATGAGAACTTCTTGGCGGGAAAGTGAAGCGTCATGTTCAGCAGTTTGTTTAATTTTCCAAAATTTGTGTTTAGCCGAATATTAATGTGTTATAATGGTGGATTATTAACCATTAAGTGTTTGTGAACGTGCATTAGTGTAGGCAAATGAAACAAAACAGTGCAACTTCGCTTCAAGTTCTCTCAAGAAGTCCGCGTGAGGTCTCAGTAAAGTGCCACATCTTTACTGAAACTCAAGGGGAGTGGGCGGGGATATCATCATCATGCATTTAAAATTCATTTCATCAATATTAAAAACAAGAACTAAAACGTGACATTGGCTAAATGCACAAACCGTGCGAAGCCAGAAAGAAAAGAAAAAAAAAAAAAAACAACAAATGAACAAGAAAGTGCTAAAGTTGTCAAAAAATAATAGGCTCGTTTTTACATTTAACTTGAATCGCGATGGTCAGTCGCGACGTAACTAGTGAAGTTACCATAGGACTTGGTACTCGATACTCACGATAAATCGATTCAAGTTAAATGTCAAAACGGGCCTATTATTTTTTGACAACTTTAGCACTTTGTTGTTCATTTGTTCTATTATTTTTTGACAAGTATAGTCGCTATTTCAAAAGTGAAAAATGTTTTTACACAAAAAAAAGATAAAAAAAAAAACTACTAAGTGAAAAATAACTTTCATTTTGGAAGTCAGTGTCTTTGGATTTGTATTTTAATTTGTTGGCAGTCTTTTTGAATCTTTCTGTTTCTTTTTTGTTTATGCTAGTGGTATGTAAGCAACAGTGACAGGAAGTAGGTATTATAACATCATCAAGATACACAAAGTGAATTAAATACGTATTATCGAAGCTAACTCAAAAACTACCCAAGCAAAGTTAATAAAATTTATATGGGACCACCGAATTTTCAAAATTGGTCCTCAATTGACGAAAATGTCGATGAACTAATATAAAAAAATACATACAGACTAACATTATAATTTCCTCCTTTTTTTAAGTCGGTTAAAAAGGTAAAGGCATTACTGTACGAGTAAAACATTGTTTCGTTTGACCTACACGCTTGTACCTACTATATAGTAATACAATTTGTTATAGATAGACCAAAAATGGTCCCTTCGCCCCAGCTTCTTAAGATGATACGTAAAAAATAAATCATATCGAACTGGGCGGGCAAGTCTTTGGCCCGTATTTATAGAACTTTACTCAGTACTCAAGCATTACTTAAGACTTGATTAAACCATAGGATTGGTTGAATTTAGTCTTAAGTAATGCTTTAAGTACTGAGTAAAGTTCTATAAATACAGGCCTATAAGGCGACGATAACCGACTTTTAATGATTTTATGCTGAAGATCACGTCTAAACGAGTAGTGTTAATGATTTGAAAAAAAAAAAATGTTAAATTAGAGCATTTTCTCAATAATTTAATATGTGAATATTTTAGATTATGTTTATAATACATACACTCAGTTGCAGAAACGATCTTTAAATTTTAAAGACTACATTAAACACTAATGTAGCATTAAATCATTGCACAAAACCATTTTATATTTTATTTTAATGCTCCATTAAATTTAACTAATGAAATGTCAAACCTAATGAAACCGGCCATTTTAAACACTTTTACGTTGCACGTAACTTCATTAGCGCCCATTAGCAGGTGGTGAACTTTAAGTTTGACATTTCAGATTTTTTAATTTTAATGGGCCGAAAAGCATCCATTAAGAGCAACATTAGTGTTTTCTACGGTACTTGAATGCATTTCTGTAATTGAAAGATGTCTTTAACCAGTCTTTCGTCATTATCTGATTCTTATTTAGTAGATTTACCTCGCCGTCGAATCCCAGACCGAGTGATTTCATTTTTAAAACATGATGGAAAAGAGTTTCGTGTAAAGTATAGAATTTCCAAGGAGGCAGTTCTTCAAATTTGTAACCTATTTGATTAAGATTTAGAACCAGTGACGCAAAGAAATAAATCCATTAATGGCCTGACACAGCTTTTAATATGTTTGAGATTTTTCGCCACTGGATCTTTCCAGCAAGTAGGTATTGGGTGATTTAATAAACATAAATAAATCAACAATTTGTCGGAAACAGGTTGGGTCGGGTTGTTTGTCAGTTTGTTTATACAAAAAGTATCCCGTGAGCTAGCAAAATTAAGCCACCTCTATATTAAAATGCCAGACCGGACGGAACTACGTAGAGTTGCAGAAGGTTTTTATGAAATTGATGGATTTCCACGTGTGGCAGGAGCTCTAGACTGCACACATGTTAAAATTATTAGCTTAAGGGGGATACGCTAAGGTAGCCCGCAAAATTCAAATTTTATTACGTTTTTTGCAATGTGCAGGTCAGTAACACGTATGTTGATCTAATTATGATTCGCGGCCATAACCAATATGGCTTTACAGAATTATAATCATTAGAATATGAATCAGAAGTATAAAAATTGCAAAAAACGTTGGTAAATTTGAATTTCGCGGGCTACCTTAGCGCATCCCCCTTAAACCAGATTATTTAAACTACATTAAACCACAGAGTACACTGAATACACATAAACCAACTACATTTACTTTATTTTATGCTAAAATTGTGGTGTACTTGTACGTACGGATAATAACAGAACGCAAATGTTCACTCTTTTCGTTCAATATGGTAATTTATTCCTGGCAATATTGTTTAAAGTCTTCTTTAACTAAAGTGGCATTAAAAATGTCTAATGCTATCTAAAATTTGTTTGTGCAACTTCATTAAAGTAATGAATTCATTAGCGATAATGCTGCTTTATGTAATGAAGTGTTAATGGTGAGCTTTCTGCAACTGAGTGATAGTGAAATTAATTTGTAAAGTTATGTCTAACGCGGATAAAAAAATGAGAATGGCGCAAAATCTACCAAGCGTATTTTTGTGAAACCTTCACCAATTTAAAGATAATTTAATAATTGATCTTTTAGTATACGCGTTTTATTAAAATATCTTTTGTTTTGTGTATAATAAATTAATAATGAGTCAAATTGGGGACAGCGCTCCTTGAGTCTTATTACTGGCTGAACGTACGACGCGTTGCGTGAGCTCAGTACAGAACACGCAAGCTAACCACTCAAGGTCACTGGCATATATCTTCGTCTTAAGATGATACGTAAAAAAATAAATCATATCGAACTAGGCGGGCAAGTCTTTAAGTCAATTACTTCCACATGCGAAAAAAGAGAGCGCAACAATGCGGTGAAACCAAAATAAAACAACGTAATAAGAGCGCCAAACCAAATAAAACAACGTAATAAGAGCGCCAAACCAAATAAAAATTGTTTAAAAATTACATACCTAATAAACTATCTATCAAAAATATTTTCAGACAGTTTTCAATTACCTAATACGCACATTTTGAATGCATTTTAAATAACATACATTTTGCGCTTTTCCTTCATTCTGTTGAAAAAAAAAAGTAAAGAATTTGTGACTTTGATTTATCTCTTTGACTGTCGTTTTTTTTTTCGCTGTTGTAATGCAGATTTTTTTTTTTTTTCTTTTCCTTCTGGCTTCGCATGGTTTGTGCATTTAGCCAATGTCAAGTTTTAGTTCTTGTATAATATTGATGAAATGAATTATAAATGCATGATGATGATATCCCCGCCCACTCCCCTTGAGTTTCAGTAAAGATGTGGCACTTTACTGAGTCCTCACGCGGACTTCTTGAGAGAACTTGAAGCGAAGTTGCACTGTTTTGTTTCATTTGCCTACACTAATGCACGTTCACAAACACTTAATGGTTAATAATCCACCATTATTACACATTATTATTATTATTATTCGGCTAAACACAAATTTTGGAAAATTAAACAAACTGCTGAACATGACGCTTCACTTTCCCGCCAAGAAGTCCGTAATGCAGATTGGGAACCTAAATATTATGATTATGAATAATCATGAGATTTTTTTACACGAAGTCAATCCGGTTTATGCAATAATCATGTAAATAATTATTTTGATTTAAAAACATTTACTTACTGTTTTTATGAAATAATCAATTATTCATTATGAACTTCATCAAATAATTACAATAATTTATAATTATTATTATACAAAGATTCAACAAAAATTGATAAAATATAAAAATAAAAATAACAGTATAAAAATATAAAAAGATCTAAATGAACGTGGTAAAATAGAGAACTAACATGAAATATACTGGTCGTTAATTAATATTAAACTCTTTTCTCAACTCTTGACAATTCATTTTCGCTAGTATTGATGATATTACCTTTAGATGCGTTACCTGCGCTCAATAATGGCAAAGTAAATGCCAGGCAATTGCCTGATATTTACAATCATAATTATTATTATTACGTATCTACGCGCCAATGAACATGCAGCAGCTAGTGACGTACCTAAATATGTATGTTCATCTCTTTCTAACAACAGATATCGGCGGTATAGGTCTTTCCTTTTCTTCACGCGCTGTATGATTGTACGCAAGTATGTAGCTACAATCATGGCTTACGCTGTTTTTGAGTGCACTAATGTTCGTGTATGACGCGTCTATTTATAATACGTCATTGATATTAGGGAGATTTTATGAAATAAATAATAATGTGTCGAAAGTTGTGAGTATTCCGGGGTATCCCTGCATGTATATCATGTGTGTTGCCGCGTTTTTAATATTTGTGAAGGTTTCCTTATCAATAACACAACATAACATCACACCTTGTTTCCTCGAAGGGTTAGGCAGAGGTGTACCCAGGTTTCACTAGCCCCCTAATTGTGTAACACAGTTTGTATCGGAATCGGAATGATTTTGAAGTATATTGCTAATCCATTGCTTCTTATGTCAGAAAAATTTGTCTGCTCAACAATGTAGATAACGCAATGAATGTTGTAGAATCGTCAAATTGAAACCGATTCCTACTGATAGAGTGTTACGCAATTAGCCCGCGGGTATGTTTTTAACTCCCATGTAATTAGGGGGCGAGCCCTACAATCCTAATCCTAACTTAATACCTATTATAAACGCGAAAGTGAGTTTGTTTGTTGGTTTGTTACGCTTTCACGCTAAAACGGCTGAACGGATATGGATGAAAATTGGCACATGGATTACGAGGTAGGATATTTTTAATCCCGATAATTCCACGGGATCGAGACTTATGCGGTTGAAACCGCCGGGAGCAGCAAGTACAATACAAAAAATACAACGTTTGCGTCACCATCTAAAATCGTGCTATCGATGATAACCCAGTTCAGGGTCTACTCCGAAGATAAATCCGAAGTATCGGTCCAATGTTCGGCCGTTTCCTGGCTACGACTAACTATGGCTAGAAAAACGACGGAAAAAAATCAAAACCGGCCAAGTGTGAGTCGGACTCGCGCACGAAGGGTTCCGTACCATTATCTATAAAATGGCAAATAAATCACGTTTGTTGTATGGGAGCCCCCCCTTAAATATTATTTTAATTTAATTATTTATTTTTAAAATGATTATATAACTAAATATTCAGTGAATATTTCAAGCGTCTGTTGCCTGTTGCCGTTATCAATACAGAGCAAAAACGAGCAAAAAAATTACGTTTGTTGTGTGGGAGCCCCCTTCAATATTTATTTTATTCTGTTTTTAGTATTTGTTGTTATAGAGGCAACAGAAATACATCATCTGTGAATATTTCAACTGTCTAACTATCACGGTTCATGAGATACAGCCTGGTGACAGACGGACAGACAGACAGACGGCGCGGCGGAGCCTTAGTAATAGGGTTCCCGTTTTACCCTTTGGGTACGGAACCCTAAAAACGACAGTCAAATAGATAAGTCAAAGTCAAAAATTTTACTTGAAGTTAGGTAAGGACTGAAAACCAAGAAAGGAAACTTTGGAGGTCAAGAAACGCCGAACATTCTGCTGATACTTCGGATTAGCTGAGACCTGCAGGAGATCTCACGATAAACGATGAACTTTTGCAACACTGTCGAAGAGAATATATCGCACCCCCGCTGAAATAGTGTCGTAAGTCAAAAAAATCTGTCATAAGTAGACACTATTTGAGACAAGATTTTGAAATTTTCTAAAAAGAATGGAACATTAACCGCCTTATTACAAAACAAGGTCTATATTTTGACATGGCCTAAGCCATGGAGCCAGTTTTTGTAATAAGAACGTAACAGTGATTGAAATACCGTTCTTTATACAAAACTGAAAACTTAGTTCGGTACTAAGTTGTCAGTTTTGTGTTTAGGAACTTTACCATAGTCGGAATAAAGTTCGAAAATCAATAATGGCTCCATGTTTTAAACCTGGGTCTGAAGATAAGCCTTGTTTTGTAATAGGTAAGGGGGAAAGAGTTTAATTTTCCCCCTTTTTTGAGTTGTGACACTATTTGAGTGGAGGTACGATATCTGAGAAAGCACTCTATTGTTTTCCTTTCGTGTCCAATTGATTTGTCACTCGGTCTGTAAATGTTTTGTAATCTACGGCCGCGGCGATCGACCTTTGCCACTGTTTTGGTTATAACTCGTATTGTATTTCGGTTACGTTATTCTTGGCAACAACGTAGCGCTTCAATACGCAAGTCAGGCGTGAATCCAAATAATATGGGCACTTAAAACAGCTAAAACTCTTAAAAACACTAACCCAAATATGATATATTCTCAATGAAATGAAAATATTTGATGTTCTAATTTATAGGACTATTTTGAATGAAGACGTATTCGTAATTTCGTATTGTTTTTGTTGAATTTGTATGGTTTCATACGAATGAGGTCATATGTAACGCATTTGGGATTTTCCACTGCGGTGTTAGTAGAGGCCGTAGCTTTAAAGGCGTCTGATACTTTTATCTATTCTAAGCAGTATAAACTAGCACGGGGTTCAAGGGTATATTTACTCCGTTTGTAAACAGGTCACTGGGCCAGAATCTTTAAAAAAGATGCTTACGAATTTTGCATAGAATTAAGTCAAATGAGTAACACGTCACAATCACATTCAGAGGGTTTCGAAGGAAATTACTAATCCATTGCTTCATACATACATACATAAACTCACGCCTTCTTCCCATGGGGGTAGGCAGAAACTATAGAACGCCACTTGCTACGCTCCTTACATACTCCTTTTGCTTCGCCTACGTTCATACATCTAGTCATACACGCACGCCGGTTGCGAGTACTACGCACCTGACCTTTCTGAAGAACATCACCAATTTGGTTACTATTATGTCATTCTAGGGCGTCCCCTCGCGGCGTTTCCACTCACCTCTGCGTTATAAATACCTTTGTTAGTCGCCTTTCACTCATCCTCTCCACATGACCAAACCATCTAAGCATACTCTTTTCAATCTTTGTCACTACATCTTCTTTTCACTTCAATATTGCTTCATAGGTTTGAAAAATTCGTCTACTCAACAACGCAAATAACGTAACGAACGTGAGTGACAAGTCAAAATGAAATGCATTGCGATCGATTGACATTTTACCTGTTTGAATTGATTTGCACAATTTTTGATCCTTCGGTACGCATAAAATTAAAGGTGATTTCTTGTACGGCTTCTTTATGAACTACTTAAACATTGAACCATGTCCTAGGGCATTGACCGATTGACCAACATAATATAAGAATTGGATTATTGGTTTACATGCGGAAGTGGGGTCTGTTCCGGCGTTTAACAACCAGATTTTAAATACTTTCCTGTCTCTCTAGACAGGAAAGTATTTAAAATCGGCTGGTTGTTGACCAGAGAACACAAGAGATTTTTTGGCATAGCTTTTAGAATTTTTAGCCAAACATCTATGGATAAAAAAGTA
Organism: Tiliacea aurago; assembly: GCA_948098905.1. Taxonomy (NCBI): domain Eukaryota; kingdom Metazoa; phylum Arthropoda; class Insecta; order Lepidoptera; family Noctuidae; genus Tiliacea; species Tiliacea aurago. Next base: position 25,626,658 of record OX402582.1, read on the forward strand.
TTCAACAACAGGCATGTGACTGTTTCTTAATTACTACCTAGGCTGCTAAAATTTTCCTAATTATGTTCATAAATTAGTGTTAAGATCGGTTTCCCCTACCTGTAATGTATTTTAGGTAGGCGAAACCAGAACCCTAATTGCACTAGCAATCACAATCTGAATGATTTTAAAGTATATTGCTAAATGCATTGCTTCATTATGTTCGAAAAATTTGTCTACTAAACAACGTTAATAACGTAAGTAATGAATGTTGTTCAACTGTCAAAATTAAACCCATGGCTACTGATAGTGTGCTAGGCAATTACGGAGCAGTTGCTATGACCCTAGCCTAGTGAGTTAGTGTGTTAATAGTAGATTTTTGCACCGAGCGCAAAGTGAGTTTCCAATGTACGTGTGTTAACTGTTATGTCACAAAATTAGCACGGAGTCTATAATACCTCAGCGCCACCTCACTCTTTATCGCTCACACACTACTGCTGGCGGTGACGCGAACAAGCGAGACAGGGTGACAGGAGAAGACTCCAAGGCACCGATAGTTTAGTTTATTTCTTTTTACGGTGAAAATAATGGTAATAAAAAAAAAACATAAGACCTGCTTTATAGTTAGTTCAGGTAATATGCAAAGTTTCATTATCTAATTTGAAGGTAACTCTGGAATTATTTTCTATAAAGAAAATTTTATGGAATCGTGTTTTCGTCAAACATAGTACTTAAAATTAATCCTCAACTTTACCATATATTTATTTCAAAATGAATGCTGCAGTATTTTCGACATAACGGAGGATCATGCTAAGTCATTTGAGGTAGTATAGGCTCTTAATTACTCTCTTTAGCAAGGTGCGTAATCTACTTTTCTTTCAACTACCAATCTACCTACCGTGATAAAATATACCTACTCAAAATAAAAACAATGTTTTACACCCAGTCGGTTTTATTCAGCCAGTATCTTTTTGATCTAATGCATACATTTTATAATAAACCTAATGGGGGACATTATAACTCTGTGGTAAATTTATATCTAAATAAAAAATAAAAACAGTGCAGAAATATTGTATGAAATCTCATTGTTGCACTGAAAAACAGTGCAGCAATGAGATTTCATTCAACATTTCTGCACTGTTTTGGTTCTAAGCAAAAACTAAGTGCTTTGTGATCGGTTTTGTAGTGATTAATGATAACATTACTACTTAGTTGAAGAAAACACATTTTAACTGTTCGTAACATCCAATGCTGTAGTTATATTTGATTATTTATAATTGAAACTTATTAATATAAGGTCACTAAGCTAAATGAGAACGCTTTTAATCATTTTAGGAAGCAGTTTTTTGTTTTTATTTTAATTCTTATTTAGAGGATATGTTTTTTTACTTATACGAGTATCAAGACTACGAGATAACTTTTTAGTGCACGGCAATTATAACTTCTTAATACTTATTTTTGTGTTAGTTTGAATTATAATTGTATGTATGTACCTACATGTTAAGATAAACTGAGTATCTGATGAGACAGATTCCAATCTAATCGGTTACCAAGATATTTCAGGCCGCGAATAGCCTGGGGTCCACTCCGAAGCGATAAGCCAAAGAGTCGGCCGAATGTTCGGCCGTTTTATAACTTCCAGTTTCCTTTTTGACTTTGAGTCCTTACCCGACTTCAAATCACATTTTTGACTTTGGCTTATCTCTTTGACTGTCGTTTTTTTAGGGTTCCGTACCAAAATGGTAAAAAGGAACCCTTATGATGAGACTAAGTATGTCTGTCACACCTGGATATCTCAAGAACTACTAATGCTATCAACTTGAAATTTAGAATAGTTTTAGATGACGTTTGCCCAACTATTTTGCAAACAAGAAAGAAATGAAAAAATATATCTTTTTTGCAAAAGGGACTGAAAGGGGGTCTTAAAAATGTGGGGCTAACTAGGGCATGTGGAATATCATATGAAAGAGCGCAGTTTGCACAGTCTCAAACATTTATTTTTTAGGTAGCACAGTTTCCGAAGTAAAAAAATACCGGTCCCCCCCCTTATCTCCGAAGTTTGCATAGATAAAAATCTGAAACTATTCTATGTGATAGAAGTTTATATAAAGATTACAGGAAAAATAAAACGATGTCTCTAAATGGCACAGTTTTTCAGAAATCATCAACATTATATATACGTACGGAACCCGCGGTGCGCGAGTCCGTCTCGCTCTTAGCCGGTTTTTTTTCTTTCGCCGTAGTCAGCCATAGTAAGCCGTAGTCACGAAACGGCCGGACGGACAATCGGCCCCGACTTACGTATCGTAGGTCGTGTGTCGAACCCTGGCACGCCATTGATGTATTAAATAGGGACTCTCTAACATCACGTAAATATTAAATGGACCCGATGTCGTGCGTCATATGCCCGACAACCGAAATAGATAGACATATTACGCGGGCTATAGCGGGAACGAGATCGCAATAATTGTCACTGTTACGTACCCATAACAACTCGCAAACAAACTACGATTCAGGTGTTCCCCGCAAACCGGGAGTAATGTAGGTCGATTGTGTCCTTTCCCCTAATTTATGCGGTCCACATCGAGGAGCGCGTATCATATCTTCCTATTTAATACATCAATGTGGCAGGCACATTACTTTGTGTAATTTATTTCTATCACCACTGTTCTCAAAACGGTGAAGGAAAACGGCTTGAGGAAACCGGTATGTCCTAGAACCAAAAAATCCAAGACATGTGACATCTATTAACCGGCACTGGGCCAGTGGGCCTGCGTGGTGGGTTATGGCCCACTCCCTCTCGTAGAGAGGCGTGTGTCCCGGCAGTTCCCACAGCATATAACGTTCCCACGTTTTAGGCTGAGCGATAACTTTCCAATTTAGTCAATCACTAGCGTATATCCTTCCTACTAATTATTATTATTATTATATATATATATATATATATATATATATTTACCCTACTAATATTATAAACGCAAAAGTTTGTAATTGTGGATGGATGGATGGATGGATGTTTGTTACTCTTTCACGTAAAAACGGCTGGACCAATTTTTATAAAATTTTGTATCGAGGTAGCCGACACCCTGGATTAACATATAGGCTACTTTATATCCCTATATTCCCACGGAATCGAGACTTACGCGGGTGAAACCGCAGGGCGCCGCTAGTGTAAAATAAATGGCTTTTGCACAGCACAACGATAGCGGCCCATGTTTTCGTGTGAGTAAGTTGTTGGCTCACTCCCTCTCGTAGAGAGGAGGCGTGTGTCTCGGCAGTTCCCGCTGCCTATAACGTTCCCACGTTTTAGGCTGATTATGATTTATGATAGCCTGAATCAGTTCCTATTCACAAGTCTCAACAGTGCTATTATAATCATGAATATGGAACGTATCACGTAAATATTACAAACTTATTCAACAATAGAGACTCTTGACTGAAATGTTCAGGATGTTGTTCTAGCAACGTAGGCCTCTTGTTGAACATAAGCTACCCACATAAATATTATGTCTAATTCAAACATATTTCCGGCTTTTTTGCAAACACGTAAAGATATCTGTTATGACTTCATGCCATGAATGGCTTTCTGTCATCGTTTTTAAATCGGGTGACAACAGGAAAAACGCTGTCTTAAAATATTTGCGATAGGTATTAGGTATCGTTAAATAGGTTTTTGTTACAAATGATGTGTTTTAATAAAAAATAAACTACTCTCTACCTACCATTCTTTGGACCGTGATTGAGTACTTAATTATGTAAAATAATTACAGCAATAGTCTTTGTATAAAACTGTGTCTGTGTGAATGACTTTACTACTTGCATTGCAGTGATTTTATTTTATTTTAGCACGTGTAACAAGTTTTTATGTTGATATTGAATGTCAAGCCGACTTCAAAGCGTGGTGAGGGGCAGCAATTTTTTTTCTAACATAGATTTTGGACACTTCGTGAGGAATATTTTAAGTATGAATGTGGATAAGTGTAGTGGAAGAACAAAGAAACGATGGATGACTGTGTGAAAGATGATATAGAATAGAATAGAAACTTTATTATCAGACACATAGTCCATACGTTACAAAACATTACAATAAAAAACACAATACACATCAAATAAAATAACATTCACGTTAAATAAAATAAACACAAATATAAATAAAATTATTTAAGGCATTGGAATGACGCTCTGTGAGTCGTCATCCAATGCCACATTATGGGGCTGTCCATCCTGCTGGCCACAGTAGCCAAAAGACTGTTGGGACTATCGCGCACTCGCCGCATCAGGGACGCTATACGCAGACGCATCAGCGCCTAAAAATCCGGCACGCCGGTTTCCGCGAACATCCCCGACGCACTGCGAAAGCGCGGTAGTCCCAACATCACCCTGAAGGCATTGTTATATTGGACTCGCAGAGCACCGTACGAGTTTTTTGTATAACTGACCCATAGGGCGCACGTGTACAGAGACTGGCAATACCAAGACCCCTCCGTGCCTAGGAAAGCACGTTATGCCGTTGGTCCCGGCTGTCATTCGTGGATCCTTGATAGTCGTTACGGGTCGTCAGAAACCCCGAAAGTCTGACAACCAGTCTTTCCAAGGGGTATTGTGCTACCCAGTAACTGGGTTGTGGAGGTCAGATAGGCAGTCGCTGCATGTAAAATACTGGTATTCAGCTGCGTCCGGTTAGACTGGAAGCCGACCCCGACATAGTTGGAAAAACCGGCCAAGTACGTGTCGGACCACGCACAATGAAGGGTTCCGTAGTTAGGATGAATTCATCCCAAAAACAAACTTAACATTGTAGTTGAAAAACATGCTCTCCCATACATCTATATACGTTACGGTCAATTCTTCAACTGCTAATTTAAGTTGGTCAACGATTACTCGTTAACTTGTAAACCCAACTTAGCTGTGATAGTTTTCCTTTTAATTTCGTTATATATACTACTGCCATGAATTTTTCCACATACCTAAAACCAACCATTTAGCTGGCAGGGGGGGGGGGGACACTTGACTCTAACAAAAAATAGCACTTTAAAGCTTAATATTACGCAAACGGATCTCAGAATTGAAAAATGTTTTTCACAGACTCACAATATTTTTGAACGGCCTATCCAATGATTGTCACCAGAAAGTCGAAGACACTATGTATTAGACGAGAAAAAAATAATATCATCCCCGTTTTGCGTGCAAGGGAGGTACCCTAAAAAACCATGCCAAATTACAGCTTTCTAGGACTTAGCGTCTCTGAGCTAAGCCGGGGACAGACGGACAAACAGACAGACAGACAGACAGACAGATAGACAGACAGACAGACAGACAGACAGACGGACATGGCGAAACTATAAGGGTTCCTTGTTTACTACGGAACCCTAAAAAGGCTGGGCAGATGATGATGACCTCGTGATAAATCGACTGATAACTACATCTATCACTCCATCGATATCTATATCGATCGATTTGGAACCTACATTATGTATGTGGTAAGTAACGCTATCAGTCATCTTAACCGTGACACATTTTGTTTGTTTCTTCGACTATCAATTTGTCAAAATAGTGATCGATTATTGTGTACTGAATTAGCGACAATCGTTGAGGGATTACCGTTTGTAACCGTTTTGATAAAATGCTAAGCCAGATTACCTTTTTAACAGACTTCCAAAAAGGGAGATGTTCTCAATTCGGTGATGTTTTTGTTTTTTGTATGTTTGTTACGCGATTATGCCGTCAATTATGGACCGATTTTGAAAATTATTTTTTTGTTTGAAAGGGTATACTCCCAAGGTGGTCCCATTGCCACCAAATCAGAATCTGATGAAGGGATCCCATGGAAATCGAGGGAAACCCTCAAATTTTATAGGCAACCTTATAGCGATTTGGGTATTATTTATAGTAACTCGTGCATTTGCTCTCGGAAAGCACTGATTGGTGAAGTGGAACTGATGATGAAGACCACAGATGGCCACCGGAACAATATAATATTGAGTACCTATTTAACGGGTTGCGATTCGATTAGGTACTTTAATGTGGTTGCTAAGCAATTTATGCTCGTCACTATGCATATGGTGAGTGGCAGTTCTTCTGGTTCTTACCAGGAGAACACCTCCACAATCAACGTCCCAGCATCGGGAAAAGCAATATTTTGTAAAAGGTGATGAGCAGTTAACATTAGGCTATTGTAACTTATATATTCAAAACTGACCCACTTAAAAGTGAAAAATAAAAACTTTTTACTAAAAAATAATAACCGATTTCCAAAAATAACACTACAAAGTGAAAATAACTTTAATTTCGGAAGTCGGTGGCAAAAAACTCAAATACAGATCCAAAGACACCGACTTCCGAAATTAAAGTTATTTTTCACTTTGTAGTGGTTGTGTAGTGGTGGGTTATTTGGAAGTCGGTTTTTTTTTTTTTTACAAAAAGTTTTTTCTCTCTATGCGTTTTTGGTACTTATTTTTACCCTTATCCATTGTCGAAGTTATACTGAATTAGGTTGGTACTGAAATGTAAAATTCTTTGTCACTATCGGAATATTTTTTTATTTTATTTATTTAAAAATCGTTGTCCCACACTAGGAATTTCTCCTGTATTGTGGGTGCGTTTTACAAACATTTAAACTCACATACACAAACAGCCAGACCCGGAACAACTACTTGTAGGTCATACAAATATTTGTTCCGTGCGGGAATCGAACCCAAGATACGCAGCGCAGCAGTCAACTGCTTAACCACTGCGCCAACCGTGCTGTCTATCCACATAATATCGTTACCCTTGGTAATTTTAGGTTGTCTGTCATTCCTTAACATTCCAGCCGCAAAGATAAGTGTCAAAATAGTAAATTTGACAGGTTGCATCGCTCATTTTATTTGACAGGTTGCATCGCTCATTTTATTTAAGTGTCCGCGTGGTTTATCTCATAAATTTTCCATTGGTGAGTGCTTGATAGTGTCATTTAACACGCTCTTTTGCTTGTCATCATTCCAAGTTTATCATTTTAACGGTAAAAATACTCTTAAAGTGTTGGAATATTTAATATCATGTATGATTAAAGGAAACTGACTTAAGTCTGGGGAATGATGATAATAAGTACAATTCTTAAATCGCTGGAATTCTATCAATGTTTTTCAAGAGAGAAGTCAATACTTAATTATAAATAATGACAATTATAAATATTTTTTTTTAATTTTATTACAAATGCACAGTATCAAATGTTTTTCCAAAACAGGGGTACCTACCTACCTACCAATATAGTAAACTAAAAAAAAATACTTGCATACCTACGTACTTATTTAATATTAATTTATTTTCAAGTTTATCTCGAGTTTGACTTCATATGCTTATTGTTTTAAAGTTATTGATAATTTCAATTAATTATGATCACAAGGCACTTGTCAAATAATTTAAAAACAATAAAACCGATACAATTTTTTTTTTCGTTATTTATATGAACTAAATTCTTAATTATTTAAGTATTACAATCTAGCCTAATAGACAATTTAATGCTAACTTATTATTTCATTCACGTGACAGATTACGTTATATCTAAGAATAGTGTCAATTTGCACTTTTACACAATTCCGTAGCACTTTCTTAGTCTGATAATTAATAAAAACACTTTGTTCACGTGTTACAAGTATAGCACAGCATTGTTACTATTATTCTTTCACTATTTAAACACTACACTAGCTCTAATGATTTCGTTCTCTTTAGCCTACGCACTATGTCCGTGTTGTCGTAGCTGAATTGCTTCAACATTCACATGTCGGTGAAGTCTGTGTTCGTGGGCTTCAGCAAATTTTTGGGTGATGATGGTTTCGGTGGAGGTCGTCATTTCTAATGTACCATGGTGCATTTACAGCATCCCTGACTACTTTCTTTTGGAATTGTTGGATTTTTTTAACATTGCCTCGTTTAGTACAGCCTCAAAGTTGGATGCCATACGTCCAAATTGGCATAAGAATATGCTTGTAGGTATAATATAATTTTATTATGTATTGATAGGCAGGATTTTCTTCCGAATAACCAATAAATACTTTGTATGTCAAGTTTTCGTCTTTTCTTTCTAACGCAGTTTGGCTTCAAGAGTTATGCCAAGGTATTTGGCTGTATTAGCATAAGGCACTTTCATGCCGTTAATATGGATTGGGTGGTAATCGCAATGTTTGTTGGTGAAGTCAATGTAAATTGTATTTGACTCATTCAGTTTGATCTTCCACTTTTGTGTCCAGTCATAAACTTTTTTCACAGCTAGTTTCTTTCTCTCTACTGCTCTACTGCTTCTTTGTGGCGTGCACAATAGCAGTATCATCTGAAAAGGTCACAATCGTGTGGTTTTCCAGCTCTGGGATATCACATGTGTATAGCAAGTAGGTACAGGAGTGGGCCTAACACACTTCCTTGTGGTACCCCAGCTTTAACGGTTTTAAGCTCGGAGTATGCATCCTGTTGTTTTACTCTAAACATTCTGTTACTTATATGTAGGTATATGATTCTAGAATGTCTGCAAATTCTGGAGGTAGCATGCGTCTGAGTTTAAATACCAGACCTTCATGCCAAACTTTATCAAAAGTTGCGCGAAATCTAGGAATACGGTGGCGCAGACTTTCTTGTTTTCGAGTGTTTTTCAATAACGTTAGACGTTAACCGATAAATTAATTTGATACTTACAAACTTCTTTCTATAATCAGATCTTACAAAATATTTTATATTAAGTAGGTATGTACATTTTATCACTGAAGGGTTAGTGACATTTTTAAGGTCTTTGAACCAAGAAGTTGTAAATATTGAGGTTTGTTTACAAGTACGTATGTGTCATTTAACTCAACTATAAAATATCTGATGTTGTTCAAGGTATGATTTAATTATCTACTCGGGTACCCTTGGTCCTTTCCTTTGTTGGAAATGATTTTAACGGTTTGGATACAAAGATTAAAATCTTTTAAGGAGTTTAAAGTTGGTCTTTGACTAACATCCAGAAGTCCAAACTCAAGGCGTTTAATTAACTGATCGTGTTCGAAACATAATACTGCGCTCCAAAACAAAGATAGCTGACGTGGCACAAAAGGCTGCCCAACTTAAATGGGACTGGGCAGGACATGTCTTCCGCATGCCGGACCAACTGTGGGCCCAAATGGCACAGAATTGGTGCCCTGAAACAGTGCGACGGGGTCGCGGCAGACCACGTAGGAGATGGCGGGACGAATTGGATAGGTTCCGGCAAAACTGGAAGTAGGACGCGCGGGCTCGCGAAGGATGGAAGGAGTGGAGGGATGCCTTTGTCCGGGACAGCACAGGCTAGAAAAAGTGAAATATTGTATTTAGAGGAGTATCAGACATTTTACGAAGATAACTACCTACCTACAGTACAGATGCAATCAGTGGCCCTGTTTTGTCTCACGAAAGTACAAAACCATTAGTTTGCTCAAATCAATGAAAATCATGTATTTGTATTCCCACATCGTTCGGGACACCTGCACCATTAAAACTCAGGCCCCCCTGGGTAACTAGAATAGGATATAAATAGTTACAGGACACGTAGGGGGGCCCGAGGACCGTACGCGACATTGATAAATGTCAAACAAAATAAAAATCTAGTCTAGGTATAATCTTGGGAAGTCCTAATACCTACCTTCTTCATAAAAAAAAATCAAAAAACTGTTAACTGAAATCTTAGGTATGCAATATCGTCCTAGGTATTGCTGATTACTCGTTCAGTACCGCTTAACCCCCATAGCCCCTTATTTAGCCGTGACAACAGCAAAACTTTATATTTTGTCTCGTTCAGTGTCCTTGAGCTGCTACACTGGTACCTAAGCGTCCACATAGGTACGTAGGCACTGATTGTTCTTCTAAAGGTTGTAATGTGTGTTTTGCAAATTGAAGGTAAGACAGTAAAAGCTAGTGCGGAAATAGTAGCGAAGAAAAAGAGAATGAAAGAATGAAAAATACTTTTATTTAGTGCAGTAGGTACCGTAAGCAAGAAACATATTTAAACAAATACACCAATAATACTCAGCTATGTTTATATGCACTAGTGCCTTTTACCTAGCGGAACCCTAGCAAAGAACAGCTGCTTATATTAATTCAATGCAAATGATTACCATATTAGAAGCACGTCATAACACTACGCTCTGAAAGTATGCAAACAAATAGGCAGGACCTTGGCCCCGAGGTCGGAACGACGCGCGACGCCGACGATTCCATCGCCTCTGTTTTGTAGTTCTAAATCGAATAGGTACCTACTAGTTTGTTTACATAATCAGCCTATACTGTTCCCACTGCTGAGACACAGGCCTCTCTGTGAGAGGGAATGGTGGTAATCTACCACGCTGGTTGGCTGATGTCACGTGCCTTCCAATTTTTGATTTCCTAGTTTGCTAGATACAAAATTATTTACCTACTGCCCGCGGCTTCCCCCCCGTGGCTATTTCTAAAAATAAAAGCCTAAGTTACTCCTAATAACATCAGCTATCTGCCAGTGGTCGCCGTTTTAGATATTAGCCGGAACAAATAAACAGACAGACAAAAATTAAAAGAATGTTTTTTTTACGAGGTAAAAAAAAAAAAGTAACGTAGTAACGTACCTATATAATACTTTCTTAAGCATTTAGTAAAAAGCTGTTAGGCTTGTAGGTACAAGGACTCAGACCAAACTACCTCGGATAGACTTAGTAATGATAATAACGGAAGCACCTACCTATCTTGGTAAATATTTTGAGACTAAACTGACGCCTCAAACACATCTGAAACATTGACCCAATCGGTAATGTCCTTTATGGAGGTCAAGTGCGTAGTCCAATCTGGAATGTGCAATCGTTGCGCAGGTCTGAAAAGATAAATTAATTCGTAGGTTTATCTCAGCAAATATTTTTAGTTGGATAAATGTTATTGTGGGCATGCAAATACCTTGATATTAATTATCTACCTCCTCATAGTTAGTGTAAGTATGTAATGCATAATCGATAAGTCCCACTCCTTATCGATAATTGTGGTTATGGTATCCGGAATTACATTAGCTAGATAGGTATTAAAAAATCTACCGTAACTTCATTGTAATAAAGTCGTTTTACTACTTCGTTACAATATTTCAAGCTTTTGATTGCTAGTACTTACTTAATTTTTAGGGTACCTACCATAAACTTGATATTCAAGAGTTATTTCAGTACCTAGGTAAGGGATTCACATAAGTTTGTTTATAGAGAAGCGAGGTAGAGTAGGGAAATGAATCCATTTGGTATTTACGTCCAACGGTAATTTTTTTGCTTGGTCAGCCAACATTCGATAGGTAACCGATGGATGACGAAATGCAATAGGTAATGAACTAATGTTGCACTTACGACTGTTCTGCATTTTATTGTTAGTGCTGAGTCACGCTGTTTTCATTCGTTACTAGGAAAATAAAATGTTCTAGGCTAGGGAATTGAATGATCTATAACTACTCATAAATACGGATGTTATGGCATTTTTGCTATTACTGGGTCCGGAACCCCGGACCCGTGCTCCAACTGATGACGTTATTGTCTAACTTATCAACAGTCGGTCTCCAATGTTTATGTTACAAAAAAAAAAACTAAAACCCAAAAAGAAAAAACAAGCCTAACATGTCCACATTTACATAACATCGATTGTTTGTTACAGTTATCTCGTGTCCGGCGATGCGGACGGAAAGTGTTACATTTGGGACTGGAAGACCACGAAACTGTACAAGAAATGGAAGGCGCACGACGGCGTCTGTATCACGTCTCTCTGGCACCCTCACGAACCCAGCAAACTGCTGACGGCAGGCTGGGATGGCGTCATCAAGTACTGGGATTAAATAAAATGACTGAGCTCCTTGATACCACGTTTTAATTTCAACCTAATTTGAACCACGAACCGCAATAGAACAACAACAAAATATAAACATCCATTTTTATAGCTTATCTTTACATTATATACTTTTTTAAATTATACCAAGCGCCCAATGTCATGGTAAATACATGGTCATGCCAAGGTCAAACTACGCAACTTGCGTATACTTGAAGGGTTCCTCGTACGCGATGTCGACCTTGTACTCCATGCTGCACTCGCGGCACGTCCCGTTCTTCATGAACTCATTGAAACTTATGTTGTTCTCATGGAATGCTTCGGTTAGGGCTGTGATGAGGCTGTCGATCATCTCGGGCGTGTGGTAGGGGCCGGGCGCGAACCTCAGCCGCTCCTCGCCGCGCGCCACCGTCGGGTAGTTGATGGCTTGCACGTAGTGGCCCCTCTTCATCAGAGATTCGGCCACGGCCGCCACTTTGTCGGCGCCCGTGATAGGTACAGGTACGATGTGACTTACTGAAGGCATTTGTGGCAGACCGGCCACGAGGAGGGACAGCTTCAAGTATCGCACGATAGCTTGGTGCCTCCCCCGCAAGCTCCTGCCCTCCTCGCTTGCAAGGAGTCTAATAGCGGCTAAAGACCCCGCCAGCACAGGCGGCGGTAGCGCCGTCGTGAAGATGAAGCCGGGAGCCAGAGATCTCACTGTGTCCACCAATAGAGAAGACCCAGCTATGTAGCCCCCAACATTGCCATATGCTTTCCCTAATGTTCCAGATACTATATCTATCTTGTGCTGGATCCCTCTCTCTTCTCCTATACCAGCACCATGTTCCCCATAAAGCCCCACAGCATGGACTTCATCAACAAATGTTAGAGCACCATATTCGTGGGCTATGTTACACATTTCATCTAAAGGACAAATCGCTCCACTCATTGAGTGGACAGTCTCAAACACGACTAGCTTTGGAGTGCCTTCTGGCGATTGGGACAACAGTTCTCTCAAGTGATTTGGGTCATTGTGCCTGAATATCTGCTTTGGTGATCGACTGTTTCGGATTCCCTGTATCATAGATGCATGGTTCCCAGCATCAGAAAAAATTAAACAGCCCGGTAGAATTCTTGCTAATGTAGACAATGTTGCATCATTTGCAACAAAACATGAACTAAATATTAAAGCTGCCGGTTTCTTGTGCAGGTTGGCTATTTCAGTTTCAAGTTTCTCAGTCATCTGAGAGTTTCCGGCAATGTTCCTAGTTCCTCCTGCTCCGGTACCATAAGACTTGATGGCATTGACGGCTGCATCTTGAACCACAGGATGGCGAGACGCGCCTAGGTAGTCGTTGGCGCACCAGACGGTCACGCGATGGTTGTCCGGCCCCTCCAGCGCCTGCGGGTATACGCCGTCCGCAGCTAACCGCGACACCTTCCTGAAGATGCGGTACGAGTAGTCTCTCTTCTTGGCGCTGATCTGCTCGTGGAAGAACTTCTCGTAGTGGTACGACTGCGCGGGCTCCGTGATGTCCTCGGTCATCTCCTTGGGCGCCTCGGAGATGCCCACGTTCTGCTGGATGAAGGGGCACTTGGTCTCATCAACGCCGAGAGAATGGAATCCACGACTTACTATGGGGCAGTAGTTTCCGTATTGTTTCATAAGAGTCGCCCCGTAATTCTTTACGAAGGCCTGGTTCAGCGATCCTATGAACGGGCACCGCATTTTTACTTTTTATGTAATCAATGACACACCAAACACTTGCGACACAAAGTACAGTTTAGTAATATGTTAAAAACAAGATTTGTATAAGAACGTTGGCTCGCACTGTAGCCGAACGTCTCACAGTTTTCAATCAACTGGTGGCACGGGCAACGGCACCTTTCATTTATAAAGTTGGTGTCGTCATATCGATCACATTTGAATAGACTTCATTCAGTTCACTGAGAATTTTACGGAATTTTATTATGATTTTTCGCAAGAAAAATGTTGCCACGTAGAATTTTATTTTGACGTTTTCCGTCTAGTTGCCATTTACGATATATTTCTATTATTTTATATTTTAACATGAGAACATTGAAGCACTACGTACCGAACGTACGAAACGTGATTTTGGATTTCCATATTATTTTTAATTGTTGCAAAATGTCAAAAGAAACAATTTAGCGAGCTACTCTAGCATATCACACGGTGCAATCTTGGTGCAAATTAATGAATTGCCTGTTGAATACAATAAGTTGAAGCAACATGATGACGATGTCAACAATCCAATATTGTAACAAAGATTATTGTATACCAGTGTCACAACAAAACTTGTATCGTGTACATTAGGCTTTAGCGATCGCTACGTTTAGCCTTAGAGTTATTGCCATAAAAAAATAGTTGCTGTAATAACAGCTGTGCACTCGCCCAAATGTCACTGTCAAAGTGTCAAATTAACAACAAATCGATCAACACTGTTGTCCAAATTCCAGAAGTGAGGGTTTTTAAGTTTTTTGCTAGTTATCAAAAAGGACATGTTTTCCTTAAACGATCAATTAGAACTACGAAAAGTAACAATATCTAGTTTGATAACATGCATTTATTTACCGAGTATCATCACATTTATATCGTATAGAGGGATTCTTTATTCAGTCGGCAATGGCTCATCGTGCTTTATTTTGGGTCTTATTTTCGTTGCGGAGTTGTTGAAATCTTTTTATTTGAACTCTAGTAATGATATCCAAGGAAAGAAGAACAAGGCGAGTAAGAATACTGCTGGAGACCTCCTGAAAGGATTTGTTTATCTGTTGTGTGCCAAGTTTACATACTTTATTGGGATTATATTGTTCGGAGCGCCTGTGCTTGAGTGTCACGAGGAGACGTTGATGCTGTCATCGCTACTTACCTTACTCACAGTATTTCCTATGTTACTTCATACTGGAATCGAGTCATCTTTGCAGCTGTTGTTTGGAGTCAGAACTTATGGAAACGACACTATTATTGAGATGCTTGTCAGCAATGCCATGATGACAGTTTGCGGAGCGTGGGTGGGGGCCATAGTCATCCCACTGGACTGGAACACTCCTTGGCAGAAGTGGCCGATACCATGCTACCTTGGTGCAGTCGGAGGATTCTTGCTGGCCAATGTACTAACAGTATTAAAAGTGACACTCACAAGTGGTGCACACAAATATCCATTGTTAAATATACTAGTTGAAATGCTAAATGCGTGTAAGTTACCTAAATAACACTAAATTGTATTGTATTTTGTGTTCAATAAATTATTATTAAAATGTTTCAGCCACAAGCTGATTCCTTATATGATGATGTGTTTTTGCTCCCATCTTCTACACATGAGCAGCAAAATATCCAGCTCAACAGTCTATCCTGTAATGCTAGGTTTTTGGAGCTGCAGTAGGTCACTGTTATCATTGGAATTCTTAAGAGAGATTTATGATTTGAAGTCATTCCACTGGTTTAAGAAGTCTTTTGTTAGTGACATACCTTTCAGCTTCCTCTATCAATGGCTGGGCTCCTTGAATTAAAAGATAGCCTTCAGGTCAGATTTCCCTATGAAAATAAAACAACTTCTATTTGATCTGGGCAACATTTTGATGGTGTTCAAAAGTATTGCTTATGTACGCATCCAACTATGTGTAGTGTGCATATAAATTTTGCATTACTATGCATTTGTAACATGAAATTTGGTAAAACAAAACAAAAGTAGGTACAACTATCGCGCCAATCCGTAATTAGTTACACTTAGCAATTTTATGTTACGAGCTTCAGTCGTATTCGTCATCAGAGCTAATTTAGGTCGTTAAGTGTCAGTGGCGGATTTCCCTTTCCGTGTTCAATTCGAGACACCGGTTGCGTGAAATCACCAGACTATTGTAGCCCATGTCCACCAAAACCGTGTGGAGGAGAGGAGGAGGCGTAAATTAAACACTGTCAGAGCCATATTTTCCATTAGCCACCTGGACACGTCCCAGGACCCCGAGATCCATGGGGTTTAGTTTCTGGCGGGGTCGTTGCTAAGAAAAACCTTACCTACTTATTCCAGGCGGGGTGCTACAATTTCCGAGCTCTCTCTTGCATCCTGCATTCTCCATACCAGGGCCCCATTATCCTAAAATGCCCATCAATGCCTATCATACAACAATAAACATTTTAGACAAGTGTAATCGTAATCTACGCTATAAAATGGATATTGAAACCCTTTTTGAGATAGGTATTCGCAAATATTTCAAAAACAAGTCAACTGTTTTGTATTAAACAAAACAAAGTTATTCGATTACTGCAGTGTTTTTTGGATGCAAACTGAACACGGTTTTTGCTACAAAAGCGCGGTGATACAACCGGTGTCTCAAATTGAACACGAAAAGAGAAATACGCGCACATCGGTGTGCGCATTTCTCCTTATCTTAGTAGGTAGATACGGTAAAAACTAGTTTATCATCTAATCTAGGTGTGTTAAGTACCTACCTAATACTTAACGTACCTACATATTGAGGAACAGGGAAATAAATTGTACGTAGGTAGGTACTTTTAAGCAGGGACAATTTTGGTTACCCACTGAAAGGGTTCTCGATAGGGTTTTTATAAGCGGTTAAACAAAAACCCATACGATAAGGGTAACCCTTATGAACGGCTTAAATTACATTTTGGTAACCTATTGAAAGGGTTTTCGATAAAAACCCATACGGTGTGGGTAACCCTTTTGAACGGCTTAATTTAAGCCATTCAAAATTACCCACACCGTATGGGTTTTTGATTAATGCTTAGAAAAACCCTTTCGATTGAAAGAGTTTTCGATAGGGTTTTTTCTAAAATGATAACCAAAATGGTCCCTGGGTAGAATAGAGATAGAATTGGTCCTGCTACGAGTGCTGGGCGGATATCGAAATAACATAATATTATATTTTTTCATGTTACTGGGTTTCAAGAAGTATACCTTCTTACCCATTGAAATGAGTTATCCCTTTCATTGGGTTTCAAGTATAAAACCCATTCAATGGGTTATCATGTAACCTTTTCAATGGGTTTCTAGTATAAAACTCTTTCACCACCATGATAAAGGTAACCCATTGAATGGGTTACCCCTTGGAAAGGCTTAACCCTTAACCGGGGTTGCACGGTCCCTGCTTTTAAGTAGACATCGATTATATTGATAGGTAGGTTAATAATTTAGGTAGCTAATTATGTATATACAGGGTGTTAGGGACATCGACGAACACACTGTTACCATGAATTCTGTACATGATTACGAGACTAGACACACCTGCGGGCCGAGCACGGGCTGCCCAACGTTTGTGACAAGACATAATAAATTATGTATTGTCAATTTGTACTAGCATTTTATGACAAAACAGTTTGATCGCTCAAACTGTGATAAAAAGTGTGACTCAATCACTCAAGTCATGTCACAGTAGGCCGTGCTCGCCCCGCAGAGCGTTAAAATGATTAGTAGAAAAAAAAAAATCTGCTGTTCACAAAAGTGCAATATCTACACGGTCAAAATGTATGGAACGACTTTTTTTTTCTGCTGAGTTCATGGCAGTTTTGGCGTCGATTATTACACCGTGTATTTTATTAACTTGAAGGTAATCGCTCGACCGGCGCGCGCAGTCCCATCATGACGTACCTATGCCTTTGCAGTTTTCGCATAAGCAAAGCCCCACCTCATGCATAGGATTCGGACACCTTGGTTCGTTCGAAACGAAATCGTCCACTTAGACCTCAAAATTCCCACTATCCAGGAGCTCAAAAAACGCATTTCTAAGGCCCGTATTTATAGAGCGTTAATCGGTACTCAAGCATTACTTAAGACTAGATTCAAGCCATTGGATTGGTTACCGCTCTATGAATACGGGCCTCAGTGTATTTTCGATTCCGCCGTCAAACATCCCAATCCTCGGTTCTCAAGCCCGCTAGATATACCCCCTCTTGAATTAGTTATATCCGCCGTCCGAGGCATACTCTCACCGTAGCCGATGACCCCATTACTCTCCTCCAGGAACGCAGTAGGGCCACCAGCAGAGCTAGACAGGTTGTCGAGTCGAAAATGACATACATACTATTAATTTGCCTTGCCCCCGACAGCAAATAGCTGTCGCAAGAATGGCGGCAGTCTAACTGACAAAATTTACGGGGTTTTGGATTTGTGAACAGCCGTTAGAGGACTCTTTTGATAACATTGATTGGTGTTCGATTCGGCACGGAAGCGTATCGGACGTTTGTGAATAGCTATGCGGTACAGTGCACAAAATAGGGGAAGGTGGTCTGAGATGGCATAGATTTTGAAAAGTTTAATTTTTAGGAAACTCGTAACCAAAAAATAAATAGCAATTTTGTATTAAAAGGCGGTTTATTATCATCATAAAAACAATCAACAAAACGAAGTAAAACAATTTTTTCTTTGGATTTTAATGAAATATTAAAATGTTTTGAAACTCCATCTCACCCAACCCCTCTATGTAAGTTGGCATACCCAAACTGCAGGCGCTATTTTACTTGCAAACATTGCAGATTACATGTTTTGCCATTTTCGGCTAACAAACAACTGGCGACAGACTTGAAATTGGAGCCACCATTCCCTGGAGCAAGAATGATTCCATGATGGATCTTCTTCGTCACTGGAATCTGCCAACACGATTCTTTTCTTACTCTTCAGGCAGATTTTCTCATGTTGGCTGCTTCTTTTTCAGCAACGACACCTTTTAGGATGGGATGTCTGGAGATGCATTCAACATCCCGAATTTACTTTTTTTTATGAACCTACCGGGTAAGATGTCATAGGGTATGCCATCTTACCCAGTAGGTTGATAATATAAAAAAAATACATTATTATTATTTTATTTAAGAAGCTCCTTAAATTTGGTAATAACAACATATTTTTCACACTCTACTCTAAAATAAAACATTAATAGTTACCTGTTAGCTAATGTAGAACACCTGTAATGACGATTTGTCTTCATCATTTTAAGGTCCCAAAGCACGCAACCCACATAATCTAAAGATTTGTTGTGTTGTACGTAGATATTTCTTGCAACCTTATTTGTACTTCTGTTCATATAGTTTGAAACCACATAATTTTTATATTTTATTTTTATAAGTTTTGTTTAACTTCGTTCTTACCATATGTTATCACTGTATTTGAGAATGCTGGTTCACCTGTTATTAGCAACTATATAAGCTCATGACTGTTATCTATAGGTACTTGTATTTGATATTTTGTATACAGAAGCTGTTGTTGTACCTTTATAAATAAATAAATCATAAATAAAATTTCTGGCAGTTTTTACCAAAACCGTCATAGTGATCACCTCGATTGATGTCGCGCACTGGCGCCGTGCCGGTCGCGATGAGTTTCCCTTAGGGACGCACGGGTGCATGTAGGGGTGCCACTGGACTACAAATGGCAAAGATATTGCAACTATGCCATCTCAGCCACTATGCCATCTTAGACCACTTTCCCCTACACAAACCGACCTTCGACCTCGCCGCCGTAGACACCGACGTAATTGTCCCCTCCGACCCTTGCTCGACAAAATGCCAGCCCGCGACGTAGTTGAGTGCGCTGTAGCTTTAAATTTCCCTGATAATAATAAATACCCAGTTTTGATCCAACCTGTCCCATCTTGCTGTCCTCCCCCCAACGACTGCCTAAACCGAGGTACCATCGCGAACGTTCCCGATCGACCACTTTTCGCCCTTATGCCCATAGTAATATGGTTGAAAAATGGCCGACCGGGAACTTTCGCGGTGGTACGTACCCCACAGGGGGTGCCCTTAGCGTGCAGTCGCTTAGTAAAGTAAGAAATTCGCCCCTGCCTGGAGGCTTCAAGCTAGCTTAAGGCAGCCACAGGCTAGTCCGGTTAGACGGACACCCACGGTCCGGTAGTGACGACCTCTCTAGGTCAAATTATCAAATAATTTGCACATGTAACAAAGCATTTTGCGCTACAGGCAGGGTTGCCAACTTTTTGTACAAGAAATAAAGTAAGTAGATATAATTATGGTCAAAGTGGGAAAATAAACAGTATCTCGAAAAAATAAGCAATATTTTAAGAACACAAAAAAAAATTGATGCATAATTCATTAGTACTACTCGCGCACATTGCATTGCATTGCAGCACCAATATTGTTTGGTGGCTTCGTAAGCCTCACCAAATAGACGAGGAGCAATTTATGTATTGAAACTCTGTCTGACGTCCCACCACTTAATGCTGTGTGGCAGAACTAACTATAAAAGTAGTATCTAAAAGGCCCGGTATTCTGATAACAATTATCTCTTTTACTCTATTATGTCCCGAAAATTATTGGAGTTTACCAGTTTCATTCTGAAATTCAGGCTAGCTGAATCACCGCACCCATGCATGCACGATGAAAAAAATAATATAATACCTACTGTTTTTACAGTAGGTATGGTTGGCAACCCTAGCTACAGGTGCACGGGAGTTTGAAAGTTTTAGGTACGGTACCTAGGTATAGGTAAAAGGTCTGTAAATCAGCATATTATTTTGTGTTAGGTAATCCTTTGAACAAATAAATAAAACCATAATTTTAGTAAATTAATAATTTTATTTTGTATTTGTTAAATATTTACATAGCCTATTTAATGCTCTATTTTATTAATAAAATATGAAACTTAACCAACATTCGCTTGATCACATATTTTTAAATAACTCCTATAGGTATTATAATTTTATTAGCGTTATGAATACCACGTGTTACTTCACAAATGTTTAACAGCAATAGACGCAACACAAAGGTACAATAAAATAACAATAGTTAACACATCTAAGGCCTTGTTTCAACTCTCAGGTTTTCTAGTGCGAATATTAAAAATAATCACGACTTTTATTATGTAGATCGGTTGCAATTATCTCTTCCAATCATGGCATTCATTCTCTCTCTCTCGATGGAGATCGTCTTGCGAAAACGAAAGAAAGAGTGCGATATTTGATTTTCAAACGATTTTTACGTATTATGGTGAAGAGGAATTGTTTTATATACTTACCATTTTATTATTATTATTTACGAATAAGATAAATTTGCTAAACTACCAATCGGTAGCTGCCATAATGTATTAAAACGTAACGGATCTTAAACCACAGTGTCATCTAGTGGAAAATGGTAGAAACAATTCCTCTTCATGGCAATTTATCAAACTACATCTTAACACGCCATCACGATACAGGTACATCACACAGCTCTACATTGCTTTATATAATCGTCGATTAATATTGAAGACTAACATTATAGGTACTCTTCAGAAAGACCACTTACAAATACCTATAACTGTATTAAAAATTGCAACTTTACACTCACACAATGTCATTCAGAATGATTCATACACATTTAAATACTCAAACCCCGCAAATCAGTCGTTTCCTAAGGTCTATTGCGAAATGCGGTAGAATGATTTGCATTTAATTTACTTCTGTGTTTAACTAAAATGTGGTACTGAAGTCTGTGTAGTCAGAACTCCTCATCTTCTAACAATCTTCTGAAAGTATGATAAGCATCGTTTATTACAAATATCTCTACCGCTTACACAGACCTTAGTCTCGGTAATGATAAACATTTAAAAATTGTTTCAAACATGGTGGCACAATAGTTTCAGAAAACAAAAACAGCACCCTAATGGCGGAACACACTACCAATCACCATCTGAATGATTTTGAAGTATATTGCTAATCCATTTCTTCATAAGTTCGAAAACGTTGTCTGCTCAACAACGTAAATAATGCAATGAATGTTGTTGAACTGTCAAATTGAAACCCATTGCTACTGATAGTGTGTTACGCAATTACCCCGCCGATTTATTTTGTTTGTAGTTATGTACACTTTATTCAGTATTTTGGCTAAGAAATAAAATAGAATCGTTCCACGAAACGTCCCCTTGCCATGAACAGTAAACTACGTGATTGATAAATATAAAGTTACAAATGTTATATTTTGTCCTATTTCTATTATAACAACAGCATTTTTAACAATATAGAAGTTCATATAATTATTATAATATATGAGGTAATTGGCAAAACGCTACTAGAATACGCTCCGTACAGCCTACTTCACTCACAAAATCTAACCACGTTTTCGTGGAACGAGTAACCTGTCATAAAAACGTTCTATTTATTATAAAAATATTTTAAAAGTTCAAATATTCAAAGGCTACGAACGTCACATGTGAACACTATGGCACGTCGCGAAGCGTGTCGCTATGCCGCTACTTGCGAGTGGCAGTGTATTATATTTTAACGTTGGCAACACTACTGGGGCCATATCACCAACTTTTGACCATTCAAATTACTGAACTTTTTCGCCCATTTTATCTCTGTACAATCCAGGTAATAAGTTGGTAGTGAGCCCTGTCAACCACAATGCACATGACTACTTCAACACTGATAATCTTACGATGCTTCCCGAGAAAGTGAGCGTTTGTACTAACATACGTTTGAGCGCTCGTTGGCCTTTCCTATCTCTATTATTGGCCTCTTTTAGGCTACGATACTATCTTAATCTACCCTCGACTTGTAGGCAGTGACACTATAAAGCAGCAATTAAACAGTTGCGTGTTAAACCTCGGTATAGGCCAAAAATACGTTATATAACATCCTTATTATTGCCAATAGTTTTATCTAAGCCAAAAGTACAAACGCACTTTCTCATTCAGCGATATAAAAATCTACATTACCGTAGTGCGAGATGAGTGAATGCTTCCGCAAAAATCTTTAACAGC
The DNA here is from genome assembly GCA_948098905.1 of Tiliacea aurago. Taxonomy (NCBI): domain Eukaryota; kingdom Metazoa; phylum Arthropoda; class Insecta; order Lepidoptera; family Noctuidae; genus Tiliacea; species Tiliacea aurago. The sequence goes on from OX402582.1 coordinate 25,649,160, forward strand.
ATACATATTTACAATACTCTAACATTATGTACCGTCTTTAAGCCTATAATAAAATCTATTATGTAAAAAATTAAAATCTCAATATGCAAAAATTATCAAGCACCTTTATGTAAAAATTAATTGTTAAATATCTAATTTAGACTGGGTGTGTTTATACGTAACTTTTTTAAATGATACCAAGTTTACGCGGTGAGAGATATCTTTTAATAAAAAATAATATTTTCATCGCTACTCGCTAACCGAATACCCTGTCGCTTGAACAGTGAAGTTTTAGAGAAATGGGGGAAACAATGAGCGGTGACAAAAATTGAAATAAAACACTATATTAAGATCAGAGGTGCGTATCTACTATCTTGAGAAAAGATAGTACGCGTGTAATCAAAAGGTAGGCGAGATTTTTCTGCAAGTGGAAGTGTCCCGTCAAAGGAAAGAGTAGAACGTATTTTTCTCTTTCAAATAATAGTTTTATTAAAAAGAGAAAAATGCTTCCTTGCGGGCGCGATATTCAATAGGTTTTCTACACTGGATCATTCAGAGGATTACCTAAAATTCACTCATGACCACTGTAAGCATCAAGATTTAAGTAGAAAGGTTACATCAATAAAATGTCAGTTTAATCTATTATTTTTATATGAAAATATAGTATACAAAAAATAGCACTTAATATACCTTCCACAACTAAATACACAGACAAAATATAAAAAATCTAAGTACCATTGTTATAGGTGGTATAGATATATCGGGGTTGCAAGAGTTAAAAATACAGACGTAATAAGAACATCTAACGATCGATAATATGTCTTATATTAATTATTACAATTAAATAATATAAAATGCACCGCTAATACTAGATTACAAGATATATTCTCAACAATTTTAACTTTTTTGTGAATCTTTTATTCAATGTCCGACATTTTATCTAAGTTAGTTGAATTCACGATAGTTATTTGGTCAATTCAGTAATTTGAACTGTACACTTTTTTTTATACATTAGGAATGGTAATGTTTTCTGATCAACAGAGTCGCTTTATCATCTAAATTCTTGGCGTGTTCTAACACCTAAGTCTTACGATCATTCGAATTTCTGGACCCAACAGTTATCTGATATGTCACTGATAGGAATCTGTAATTTACATTACTCTTAATACGTTTTATCCTACGCCAAATTCTTCCGACACAACAGTTTTGCACATTTTTGACAACGAAATTCGTTATAAATGTAACGTTAAATTAGACATTGAATAAAAAATCCATAAAAATACTATAACAGCGGCCTTATAAAACGAATCACCATTTTTGACAATCGGCAATGACTTAATTTTCGCCGTCCATTGGCCCGATTTCAAACTGTCACTCGAATTCGAATTGCAGTGTTGCCAGCATATCTTTGTGAAATCCTACGAATTGATTATAAAATTTAAGCAAAATTTTATTTTCCGCCGACTTTATATTTATTACGAAGTTTATACGAAACGCTAGTTTTATGTGCCGGCGCACGCTTTTATGAGAAAACCGTAAAAATCACGACATCTAGTCCTAGACAAACTTTAAAACTTATCTGTGGTACTAGCAATATCTATGGGAGTTATAAATATTGCTGGAACTCAGCGTAACCAGCGAAAAGCGAGTGAGATACACTCTACCCTTCCTTCTAGTCGTTTGAAGCGTCCTCCTATTATAGTGACACAGAGAGATGTTGGCAACTGGCCCAGAACATGTTATAACAACGATCAGAGTGTATAGCTAAGGAACGACTGCTACGTCTTACGTATTGTTCGTATCCGGTTGGAAGTAATGGAGACCGTTTATCTGAAAAACAGAAGGATATTCATTAAAATTAAGATAAAAAAATCAAAAGGTATTGGGCGGCAACAACCTGTCGCCTCTTAAAAAAAATGGCGGCGTTAAATAAAAATGTAATTACGGTTTTCGTAATGCTAGACAGGCATTACGAAAAGCGTAATTACATTTTTCCGTCAGACGCTGCTTCGCTGAACACGAACAGACTAGATTGAAACTGACGGGGTAGAATCAAGGCAAAGATGAACACAAGAATTTAATAGAAAAAAAAATATCATCGCCAGGAATCCCAGTTACTGTGTGACAGACCCCTTGCAATCTACACTCATTCCTTGCCATTAACTGTTAGATTTACCCTAACATCTCACTAGGATCTTAGACATCTTATACCTTTTAATAGCTTCTAAACATCCATTATTGAACATGAAACTTCCAATGACAGTTACAATGTAAGTTCAAGGGTGCGCACAATTTTATACCATTTTTTTTGCAGACTGAAGAAAGTTTCTGCCTATACTCAGTGCCGGATTAAGCAAGCGGGTGACTCGTAGCAAATTCCATCCAAGGGCCCTTGATCTGCTATGGGTTCTTAAATAATAAAGAGGTTAAAAAAATGAGGTTACAAAATTTTTTTGGTACATACCTAAATGATTGGACAATGTGTTACGTTTCACGTTTATGTGACATCAAGTAAACACCACGTCGTCTTAATAAGTTTCACTCAAAAAATTACGCTCAGGCGGATGTGGTCTGGTTTGGATGCGCGGGCCCCATTTTGGGCGGCGCCCGTAGCAATTGCTACTCTTGCTACGTGGTTCATCCGGCACTGCGTATACTCACTCGTTCGTAACCAATACATCATCATAATGTTTTGTGTTGCATTTTACATTGTATTGTATAGCTTCAAGTTTTATATGCGAACAGACAGCTGTGCTGCTGGGGAGTTAGTTGCGCCACTTCTTCTTCCCAGCTAAAGCACTAGGAAGTGGTGAAGAGTGGGCGTTTTTGGGGGACTGTCTCATGTAATTTTTGACGCTCGAAAAGTGCTGATTCTCAGCGTAGTTTGAATAAATGACTTTTGATTTTGATTTTAATGTTACGTACCGTCATATCATACTCTGTGACGAAGGCAGGCACGTCGAGCTGATCCCGCGCCATCACTGAGTACAGGTACTCTACTCCGGGGAGATTGTGGACTTTCGCCTTGATGGCCGGCGCCATGAACGTCGTGAACCACCACGTCATCATCTGAGGATAGGAGACGTAGCCAGTTAGTTAGACGTTAGTTAAACATCACCGAAGAATAATAAGTAGGTATGTGTTAAAAGTAACATGTCTGGAGGATTGTTGGAAGAAGTTTTGTGGCAAAATAGTTATTAATCAGCATTAAGACGCAGATATATGCCAGTAACCTTAAGTGCTGAGCTTGCGTGTTCTGTACTGAGCTCACGCAACGCGTCGTACGTTCAGCCAGTAATAGGACACGCCCATCAAGGAGCGCTGTCCCCAATTTGATGCATTATTAATTTATTATACACAAAACAAAAGGTATTTTAATAAAACGCGTATACTAAAAGATCAATAATTAAATTATCTTTAAATTGGTGAAGGTTTCAGAAAAATACGCTTGGTAGATATTGCGCCATTCTCAGTTTTTTATCCGCGTTAGACATAACTTTACAAATTAATATCACTATGTAATATAAGCATAATCTAAAATATTCACATATTAAATTATTGAGAACATGCTTTAATTTATCATATATTTTTTTCAAATCATTAACACTACTTGTTACGAACCGAACTTTTTATAGCATATTTATTATCACCTTTTCGGAACATTGATTGTATTCTAAATTCTAGTAGATCTGTCAGTTTTGAAATGACTGGAGACTGTTATTTTCTACGATTAGTACAAATAAACTGTGGCTACCTTACCAGCGCGTTTTAATAAGTATTTACCTACGATCAGTAATACTACTCTTTTAGACGTGATCTTCAGTATAAAATTATTAAAAGTCGGTTATCGTCCCCTTAATTATGAAATTATGGTCTGAAATAAACTTACTACTACAAAAAATAAAAAATGACGAGTTCATAAATATATCTGTTTTAATTACCTTTGTCCAGAATGTGGGATGTACGATGTAGAATGCTTTGAGGTTCTTCTTATATCTGAAAAGTAAAAAAAAAATGAAGAGTAAATAAATTAGGTTGCCAACTGAAGATAGTCTTCAGTAGTCTCAGGCCGCGTCCTAACCGAAAGCAATCATCGTGCGAGTACGCAATGGTCGCGCTTTTTTATAATTTAGATTATGACTCGCGCGATCAATCAATGCCCATTATTTTGTAAGTCATAATTCATACAAATGATCGCGTAGATCGCACACTCACACTAGGATCACTCTCGGTTAGGACACGGTCAGTACCAGTCCAATCCAATATGACGTACTCGCGCGATCATTCAACTCCCATTATTTTGTAAGTCATAATTCATACAAATGATCGCGTAGATCGCACACTCGCACTAGGATCACTCTCGGTTAGGACACGGTCAGTACCAGTCCAATCCAATATGACGTACTCGCGCGATCATTCAACTCCCATTATTTTGTAAGTCATAATTCATACAAATGATCGCGTAGATCGCACACTCGCACTAGGATCACTCTCAGTTAGGACACGGTCAGTACCAGTCCAATCCAATATGACGTACTCGCGCGATCATTCAACTCCCATTATTTTGTAAGTCATAATTCATACAAATGATCGCGTAGATCGTGCACTCGCACTAAGATCACTCTCGTTTAGGAACAGGACACGGTCAGTATCGTACTAGCTTTGACGAAGTCCTTTTTCAGTATTTAACAAGTAAATCTTAGTAAGAAACTAAGATTTACTACCTATTTATTTGAATTTGCCTTGGAATTTAGTTTGGTTGTTATTTTGGTCTACCAATAAAAAATATAAACAGTAGATTTACTTTTGAAAGCTTTGAAAGTCTTATAGAATATTGATAAATATTTACTTGTAAGGCAGCACGGTGTACACCTCCTTGAGCCAGGAGAAAGGCGGGTGGTTGCCGGAAGAGGCGAGCGTGTGGAAGTATGCTATGACGTAGTCACCGCGCACGATCGGGTCCAGGAGCTTGATCAGGTACAACATCGCCTGGAAAGTGAGGATATTGAGATTAGTATAAAAGGGATAGTGTTATGACAATAAAAAGAAAAATTATTACCTTCAATTGTACAAATACAACTAAGGGAAAGAGTGTTTTCGATGAACTCTGGCACCCAGATTAAGATTTAACTTGTGTTTAGGGTACCAGCGTTCTCGCCTATAATTTGAACATGTTTCAGCAGTTGTAGCCGAGCACAGTATATTGTTAATAAGATAACTACTTACTAGTAAATACATAAATGATGTGGCCTATTAAAGTACCTATGTGGGCCATGTGTATGTATTGAGAGAGATAAAATATGGTGAAAACTTGTGTGTATGTGAGTCTGTATAAATATAATTATAGGACTTTATTAACTACTTAAAGGTTAAGCGATTGATATGCCTACATGTAGTAAATCTTCAGTCTTATTATCGTAACTTAGAGTCAATAGCCACTTTGTGACTTTGGTCTTACGTTCATTATGGCACATGGAAGCTATGGTTAGTTTATGTATAGTTTACCTATTTATTTTATTATTTAAATAATTGGACAGAATATCATAATGACGCTGAGCAAGGCCTATTCTATATCCGCGAGTTGAGCATACTTCGAATTCGAAATCTCTACGGTTTTTAGCAGCATTCGGCTTTCTTGCTTTACCACAGACGGATGTTTGCGCAGAATGGTGCCAAGAACAAAACATTGGATCGATATAGCGTTGTTCTTACGCGTGATGCTTTTATTATATAGGTTTCTTCGACTAAGGGATATATCATGTAGGTAGATCATCCATTTATCATACGAAAGCATGAAGTTTCCTCTGCTACTCGTAGTCCAGAGGAAACTTGATGAATTGATTCTGTATGTTTTGCGACGGAGGTTTGAAATATGTATGTGGGTGGCTATAAAAGTAGGGAAATACCAAAGAAACGATGGATGTACTGTGTGAAAGATGATATGGCTATAAAGGGGGGTGACTACCAAGATTCCTGACACCCAAACTAGGACGTGTCCTGTATCTCAGGTGTCAGCGATCCTCCTTGCCAGGGACAATGTGAAGCCTAAAATCAAAATTAACTTCAATTATTAACATTAAATAATTTTAAATAATTTAAGTTCTTGTTGTTTTTTTTTTTGAGAAAAACAATTAATTATATATAACTACTATACGAGTAGGTATATTACCTATTTTATCTATGTGTGTGGAGAAGTGAATGTAGTGTAAGGGTGACTGTAGTGTGAGAGTGTGTGTGTGCGGGTTCATTGGTTGCGGATGTGGCTTTTAGGTGCGTGCCATGTAATGTAGATTTGCCAGTGATGCTAGTGCGCAAATTCTCAGTTTCCTGATAGTTTAGAGAAGTCAGCTTCACCTTAATTTTACAGTAATTCAAAGGGCAAAATAATTATGATGAACTAATTGGAGCAGTTACTGGACTAAAACTAGAACTTATGTTAGTTACCCGATCAGGGGTAATAAGCGGGTTTTTAAAATGTTAATAAATAAATAAATGTATATAATCTATAAAACAATAATTATAATTCTTAAATTCAATTCTGTATTAATAAAACAGTTTAACTTAATATCTCATAACCAATAACAAAATGTATCACATTAAATACCCAAGGTTCTTCCTCCTCTCTCCTACTTGATCTATGCTGTGCCCGACAGGGTCCATAATTGTGACTAAAATAATTATTTCCTTACCAACTTTATACATTATGGTACGCAATAAAGAATTGAGAATTGAGAGGCAAATAAGTTTAACCTTATCCAAATCGATGTCTCCAATAGGGAACCACTTTCCGATGAACACGACGACGGGTCTGCCGAGCCGGTCCACTCCGCTTTGGTACAGGCAGCCGATGCCTGAGATCTCGCTCAAGTCTTCTGTGCGCGCGCGACGCAGGAGGCGTTCATATCTGGAGAAGAAGAGAGGATATCGTTAAAAACTGGTTGATTAGATAATAGAATGATGTCGTTGGATTGGATATGTAGGACTGCTTATTGATGACGTGTTAGACTCTCTGTCAAACTGAAGGTTGGCAAAGGCTCCCAGCTGGGAGCGCGTGTTGGCGTGACAGTTTTTGATCTACAACATCCTGGTGAAGCGGGTCTTAAAGTGTCAGTTAAACCTCAAGTTATAAGGAACTATTACTTATGAGTCTTTGTTAAAAGGTGGAGGTGTTGCCATATAAAAGAATACAAACAAAATGGAAATATTATGTCAGTTGTGTGAAGTCACGGTTATTTTTTAACCAAGCTTAATAATAACTTCGAGGAAAATTACGACACTAAACACAATATTTAGACACGTGGCTGGGGGTCAAGCCAGCTTTTATTTTCAATAAAAACATCGTAAATGTTCTAAATACTTATTTTCCTTTTATCACGCATCGAATAAAATTATTCTTATTGCAAAACTAATAAACAGATCTATTTATTATTTTTATTCGATGTTTGCTTCTCGCCCTTGGCCTAAAAAGCTGCTACGGAGCGACCAGTGTTGCTAGAGCTTTGGCGCTGAACTTATTTTGGTGGTGTAACTCAAGTGTTGGGTGTCAATTTATGTTGGTGGGTGGTCTTGAGCAAACAGGTCTATTTTGAGCTGTAATATCCATCACTGACGTAGTAGAGAAGTATTAGGAGGAATAGCTAATGTAGGAATGGACATATAAAATTTAACGTGCTTTGTTGCTTACCGGTTTGTCGGTCGATGTATTTGGAAACATGAACATAAAGTAAGGAAAATCAAATGGCAGACATTGCTGTGTCGTATTATCATTGTATCCCTACTTTTATCAGTAGGTACCCATTTATGTAATAAAACGTAGTGAAACGGATTCTCGGTAGGTAGGCATAATATTCCTGTTATTTTCTTCCTTATTTCAGGAAACACGTTTAACTATTATTAAGTTTTTAGTTATCATCAACACATATAGGTAGGTACATTTCCTGCCAGGGTTTCGAGTTTGTCCGAAAGATATATCGTGGCCCTGGCACACAGGCAACGGAAGGAACACGGGTGGGTTTTAGTCAGTAAAAGTCTGACACGCCCTTCCGCTCCGCCCAGAGCGGGAGAAGTTATTTGATAATTTCCCAACCAGAAAAAAAGATAGGTACCTACATTTCAAATTAGTGTGAAATTCATAAGTAATCTCCACAAATCATTGACTATAGAAATGTGCAGCATAATCAATATGACCACACTGAAATCGTAAACTAATAATAAAGTCATCATTCACGTAATAACTTCTTATTATTATTAATATTGATTGCCATTAGTGCACACCGCAGCAATTAGCAGTCGCGTGCCGCAAGACCTACTTAGTACTTATTTAATGGGCACTACAAAATAATGGTCGCCAGCGACAATGCCGCGCTTTTCATGCAATATTATAAAATAATAATTATAAGCTATTTAATCTACATTGCATAATTTTGCGCTCTAGTAATCGTACATTATAACGTTTAATAAATTAGAAACGGAACTTGCTTAGCAAAAGGCTTATTTAATATAATTAAAGAGCTGATTACAAACAGTAATTAAAATCCACCTGAGTCTCGTGACTGTCATTTTCACGACAACCGAAATTGTACTTTAATAGTAAGGATAATAAGATTTAAAATTGTACACAATTTACGCCTTTAAAAATATTATGACGCGAAACAAATATGGACGCAACTAAGTTAATATTTGTTTAAGAATTAAAATATTTTAATTCCAAACACGAATGTTCACAAAATCCCATTGCGGGCTCATTATGTTGTAGAATTAACCTTGTCAGTATTTAAAATAACAAGTGACGATCTTGGAGCATATACTTATAAAATTTTTAGTTTCACTATTGCTGTACCTAAAGCGGGGTTTACATTATGAAACTAGTGTCGTAAAACAATAGCTTGACTGTTCTGTTCCGGGCTACAGCTAACTAACACCCGGTTTTTGAGAAGCTGATAAATTCAACTAATACGCTTTCATAAATACTTAATAACAATTATTACAGCCAACTAATCTGAACGGTCAACATGAGATATGACAGCGTAATAGTTGAATTTATCAGTTTATGTAGGAATACAAGGTAGGTACCCCCGTTTTATCGATATTTTTACCGCAAAATAATTTATAGAACGCTGCGAGTAAGCTGATTCTTAAAGAAATATCTACCGATACTTAAGTATCTAAATACACGAAACTAAAAAAAAATACAAGCATAAAACAGCAAGTGGCTTGTAGAAAACTCATTTTGCATACTGACTGTGTATAAAAATGAGTTTTGCAGTTGCTATAAAATGTTTTCGTGCCAATTTCAGGAACAATTTTCACGTAAAGAAAAATCGTGGACATTCTTTCATAATCACTCGACAATACACGCTGAAACTGAAACAGTGATTATTCGACATTTCGTTCTAATAACATTTTATTTTTAGATCTAACCTTTATTGCGTATAATTATCTTCGCACCTACCTGCAATCAATGAAACTGTGAACCAACGACTCATGTACTATGCTTTGTTTATACGCATGGAGCCTCGTTTGTATACATTGTATTTATAGTGAGGTGTTCCACTTCCGTGCACGTGGGGTGGCATCGGAATGGTTATTGTGTTTGACGTCAGAAATTCATTGAAACTGTGTCATGAAGCTTTGTGACCGGAGTTATGGCAGTTTGAACTCAATTTATGTAAAAGTATGTACACTTGAGTAGGAGAAAGTATGACTGGTCTCACTGTAGTATTGAAAATATGAGCAATGGCGTCTATTATTTGGCATAACAAGTTTGAACTACGCGTAGTCTTCAATCCAAGTGTCAAGGTTAACAAGTAATAAATCGAATATTGTTTGTTTACAAACCTTCAAAAGTTATTCTACCAATGGTTAAGGGTGCTCACCAGCGATTTTGTCGGCGATTTTTGTGTGAATGTATTTCTTTCTGACAAAAATCGCCGAGAAAATCACCAAAAAAATCGCTCGTGGACGGGCTAAACTAGTTAGCTATCTTTAGGGTACACCACAATGCGTTGGTGAATGGTGAATGCGTTGAACCAAGACAAAATTCCAAAGATATTTCAATAATTTCGAATTTTAGATTGATATGAATTACTCGTGCGTGGTTTGGCTGGACAGGGTTTCCATTCCGAAGATATTACATTATTATAAGATTTTGACAGTAAAAATAAACATACGCATGCACTTAGATCCGAATTTAGCAGACGAAACATCAGTAAATCCAAAATTGGATGCGTGGATGTGGATGCCATTTTGTCTGTATAGGAATTGTGTTGAAAGAATCGAAATACATTCTAATGATTATGTACTGTAATTCATAAGTATTGCTATTGGTCATCATCACAAGCTATGGCAATTTCGAAAACAATTGTTACTGTCGAAATAGTTATTACCCACAGTGGCCACGGTTAATATCTTTATTATTAATACCTATTATTATTACTTACTTATTTATTATTTGTCATTGACTGTATTATTCTTTATAGCAACAAAATAGATTTAGTTATTTCTTTTCTTTTTAATTTTCAATTGTGTTTTCATGTAAGTAGTTTTGTTTTTTTAGCCTGTATGTACTCTATGTAATATTATAAGACTTTAAATATGTAAGTGCTGTGCACACCTGGAAGTAACTAATTCACTCTAGATTTTAAGTTTAATTGTTACGGTGTCCCAAAAAATGTATTAGTGGATAAGTCGTTCGAGGGCCGTAATCGAGACGGAGATATGTGCCAGTGACCTTGAGTGGTTAGCTTGCGTGTTCTGTACTGAGCTCACGCAACGCGTCGTACGTTCAGCCAGTAATGGGACTCGCCCGTAAAGGAGTGCTGTCCCCAATTTGATGCATTATTAATTTATTATACACAAAACAAAAGGTATTTTAATAAAACGCGTATACTAAAAGATCAATAATTAAATTATCTTTGAATTTGTGAAGGTTTCGCGTTAAACATAACTTTTCAAATTAATTTCACTATGTAATTTAAACATAATCTAAAATATTCACATATTAAGTTATTGAGAAAATGCTCTCATTTAACATATATTTTTTTCAAATCATTAACACTACTCGTTTAGACGTGATCTTCAGTATAAAATCATCAAAAGTCAGTTATCGTCACCTTAAATAAATAAATCATCTTCCTGCTCTTGTCCCATGTTACTTGTGGTCGGCGTAGCACGTTTTCCTTTTCCACCCTCCCCTGTCAGCCGTCACGCTATCATTCACTCCCTTCTCTTGTTTATCATTCCTCACACAATCCAACCATCTTTTCTTTGGCCTTCCTATCCCTTCCCTCTCCATCCATCAACATTTATTTATATTTATTCCTATTCTAAATATATTAATAAGGCGATCGAATAAATAAAAAATGTATTTATATTATTATTTAATTATAAAAATGTGTATACATTCTTAATACTTGAATGAGTAATACTAAATTATTGAAATTATTAATGTAAAATCGTGTCAATAGCATAGTGATTTTAATTTGTAATGTTAAATACGATGCCTGCAAAAGGCCGATAAGTTGTAAATACCTATTATAAAATAACACCAAAATGTACAGTTTGCAAATAAATCTTTGACATTGACGCACAATATTCACGGATTTACTATGTTATTTTAAGATCATAGACTTCTTAAAGGTATCAATCACTCTTTTAGTTACATGCGTTTCCTCCCTCCTTTTGTTAATTCATATTAGGTACGTCAGGATAATCAAATTACTATCTACTAAATTCAAAAAAACCAAGAAGAAATTGATTGAACCCACTGAAAACTAGCATCTTTGGAAAACCGACTTCATAATCAAATTCTTAGCTACTTGATGCTTCTGAGCTGCAAACTCATACGTATCTGTATTTCTTATTATACAATCATCCTTTTCGCATTTTCATACAGCCCACTACTTTGTACCGCCACTCCTGGCCATTGAATAGCCATCATATGAAACGGCCACCAGAATGGCTGTAATAACATAAAACAGCGTTAGATTCGTGCTATCGTTTTATGAGTTAAATGCTGCTTGTGAGCGCTTGATGTGCATTTTATGGTCATTCGATATGGGTTTGGCATTGACCGATATGTATTATGCATAGGTATTCGTATTTTTGATGTAAGTTTAATATCTTTCCTCTCGCTTTATGTGGGAGTGATTTCGTGAAAAGGGACGTGGAAGTGACAGCTTGAGCATAGAAGTTTTTTTTGAATAGCATGGAATTAGTAATTACTTTATAATAGCATGGGATTTGTCTACTCATAGAATTAGTAAGTACTATACAACATTAGTTTTTGTTTACCCTACACCCGAAAAGGGGTCATTGTACTCATCATTTTGAACAACTTTTTCTTTGGGACCAACCTTGAAATCGCGAAATAAAAATCAGCTGTTCCATACATTTTGTCGACTTAAGTGAACACAATTAATGTAGGGAACCGCTGATTTTGTTTTCGGATTTCAAGGTTGGTCCCTTAGAATTTTTTTTTCAAAATGATGAGTACAATGACCCCTTTTTGGGTTTAGTATAAACAAAAACGAATGTTGTATAGATTGTAAATAAAGGGGGTCGAATTTCGACCAGTGGGCGACCACTAGTAATGAATAAATTATTCGAATAATTATTTCAGTAGGTAAGTTATACTTTTCGTCATGGGCACAAGTAGCGGGAGGGCCCACGAAGTTATTTGTTGACCATCCAAACTTATTTTTTTTTTTTTAATTTTGAGGTTTTTTCTGTCACTGCTCAGTTGCTTATTACCAAGGTGAGATGTCAGATGATACACATCATAAGCGACTACTGCACCTAGCTTTTGACGTTTCATAAGTGCCCATGTAGGATTATGTGAAATAAAAACATTTTTGATTTGATTAATTTGATTACTGTAAGGCTCGCTAGTATTTCGTTTTTTCATTTTCGGACCTCCACGCGGTTAAAGCTTCGGGCAATAGTTGATACATATGTACATAATATCATTATGTATGTATCACGTGGCAGACTTTAAATAATTTCACCCATTGCTCGTTTTTCTCTCTACGCATTTAAGTTGCAAACGAGTAGGGTAATTGACAGAAGACTATTCCCAAACATAGAGGAGCAATTAAGGCGACGATAACCGACTTTTAATGATTTTATACTGAAGATCACGTCTAAACGAGTAGTGTTAATGATTTGAAAAAATATACGTTAAATTAGAGCATTTTATCAATAACTTTATATGTGAATATTTTAGATTATGTTTATAGTACATAGTGAAATTAATTTGTAAAGTTATGTCTTACGCGGATAAAAAACTGAGAATGGCGTAAAATCTACCGAGCGTATTTTTCTGAAACCTTCACCAATTTAAAGATAATTTAATTATGGATCTTTTTATTAAAATACTTTTTGTTTTGTGTATAATAAATTAATAATGCGTCAAATTGGGGACAGCGCTCCTCGATGGGCGAGTCCTATTACTGGCTGAACGTACGACGCGTTGCGTGAGCTCAGTACAGATTTTACAGAACACGCAAGCTAACCACTCAAGGTCAGTGGCATATATCTGCGTCTTAAATGAGTAAACTGTCAAGCCTACAACGCATTACCCTACTCTACCCCAGTATAAACCAGACATAATCCGTACCTAATCCCAATGCCACAGTCTACTACACAATCCAGAATTTTGTCCCGACCTCACACATCTATTAATAGCGAGTACTTACATACGCATTGTGAATGCCTAGTTTAGACGCAACTGGCAGAGCCTCAGTTATATCTGGTCGGAACTGGCTGCCAGTGTCAATGCTAAGTGCATTACGTGTGAGGTGTGACGCAGCCCGCTCAGTGTTTAAGACGCTGACAACAGGTAAACCGCTGTCACTGTCAGACTGCATACAAAAGAAAGAGAAGCGCGATGACACAACGCTTGTAATTGATTGCAAAATATGAAGCAATATTTTTTTTAAATGAGTTGAGTAATCACTACATAGTATAAAACAAAGTCGGTGATAAATAGAGTGATTCAAGAGGAAGGTTTATATGTTTAGAAAAAACCACGCGGGCAAAGCCGCGGCAGCAGTTTGTTTTTTATTTTCGACTAGCCGTTTAACAAAAACGTCTTATTTGTATATCTAAGACGTTCTTGTTATTAATTAAATACCAACCGTACGTTGATATTTAATACAGATATTACGGATTGAAACTCAAAGTAAAGGGTTAGTTTACCGTTAATTTGTATCGAGATTTTTTTTTCTAAACGTGTTTTGGTAACAACCAAGTTCTGAGAAATATGTTCAAGAATAACATATATTTTCCGCTACCACAAACTATATAGACTTGGCAATTTTATTGTTTAAGACAAACCTACTTTTATCATTTGCCTCTTGTCAGCGTCTTAAGAGGCGTTAGCAGCTTGGTGGAAAACTACTGCGTTCTTTGTTGGTGATCCTGTGACCCGACAGACGATGTACTGTCTAAACAAAATCAATCTGCCCGCCTTTTCCCAACCATATTGGGGTCAGCTTCCAGTCTGACCGGATGCAGCTGAATACCAGTATTTCACATGCAGCGACTGCCTATCTGACCTCCACAACCCAGTTACTGGGTAACACGATACCCCTTGATAAGACCCGTAACGACTGTCAAAGATCCAGCACGAATGACAGCCGGGACCAACGTCTTTACGTGCTTTCCGAGGCACGGAGGAGTCTCGGTATGTAAAGATGGTCACCCATCCTCGGACCAACCCCGAAATGCGTAGCTTAACCTGATGGATTGTCCCGTGCGGCTGTTATACTTAGCCACGAGCTCCTCTTTGTACTGTCCAAACAATAATTCATATTAAATTCCCATATAAAATGTACTTTCATTTGTCCTGAATTTTGCAACTTAAAAATAAAAAATATTTCTGTAAGAACCTGATTCAGACTATGAAAAATGTTGTAATATTTTAAAACAAAAATGTGCAGAATCAGTCCAGCCGTTCTGAAGGGATGCGCTTACCAAGGAACAGCATTTCAATTTTATTACATAGATAGATGTACCTACCCAATCTATATTATATTCTTAGCGAAATCTCCCTCTCCAAAACCTGGCTCAAGCGGTGCGCTATAAAAGGCGGCGCGCGCTTAGCGACGGGTTCCAGCCCGTCCCCAAATTGTTAGTAATTTTGTGATCCCCCAACGACGCCCTGAGCCGAGGTCCGTACCCCACAGGGGGTGCCCTTAGTGCGCTGTCGTTTAGTTTTTAATATATATAATTTGCGCCCTGGCTGGAGGCTTTAAGATTAAAAACCTTAGGGCAGCCACAGGAATATCCGGTTAAGTAGCAACGACCTCTCTAGGTCTGCTACGAGATGCCATACCTAAAAAAAAAAAAAAAAAAAAAAGCGACGGGTTCACTCGATTATCGGTCGGCAACGGTTGAACATCGCTACCCTCGTTTGTACTTTTATGTTAAGTCGGTATATTGTTATTTTGTTGATTTATATCATTTGCAGTAATTAGAGTTCGGATGTCTTGTTTTTAAATTGTCTTTGGTTGTGTTTTCGTTAATTAAACTTTGATTGTTGATTAAATAATTTAGGAAGTAATTGTGCGTTATTTTTTTAAAAACTGTCCTCACTTCTGGTTTCTAAGATCAGAAGTGGGATAGACCACGTGCTTAGTGCTGTTTGTGCCATCTGTTTTAAGTTAAACTAAATGTCCGTTAGAGTTTGAATTCGACCTAATTACTGCAAGTTTTTTTTTTTTTTATTTTTTTTTGTGTTTGCGAGTAACGGTAAGTGTTACATTTTATACCTGATCCTTTATTTTTCTAAATTATGCCTCGACGTTTGACGAGTGTTGAAAAACTAAACAATTCGCGTCGATCGCATCGTAATCGTTCTCGAACGTTGAGAAGTAGATCGCGTAGCCGTAGTCCCGTAAGGAGCAATTACACTCCTTCACCGCGTAGATACCGTGAGCGTTCTCATGTTCGCGAACGTACCTCTTCGAGACATCGTAATGTGTCCCGTAGTCCACGAAATGTTAATAGACGTCGTGACGCCTCATATAGCCGCCGTGATTCTCCGCGTGATCAGGCCTTAGGTCAAATATTAGCTCGCTTGAATTCTATTGAGAGCCGTTTGCCGACTTCGACCACGTGTCGCGTGTCTACGCCGGTTGCGGAGCATGGCTCACGGGAGCAGGAAACTTCCACTAGGCAGAAGTCTCGTACGCTCGACCGGGATAATGATGTGACAGATAAACTCGTTGGCGCATTGTCTTGTTTAGTTCAAGAGAGATCCCATAATTTTTATATTTCTCCCTTCGATCCTAACCTACACGACTTTGACGTTTGGTGTTCAGAGGTAGACCGCGCTCGTAATTTAAATAAATGGGATGATCGTGAGTGTCTAGGGCGCATAGGAAGTTGTTTGCGTGGGGACGCGAAGTCATGGCTTAACGATTGGATAACAAATGATCGTTCGTGGAGCAACTTCAAATTAGAGTTTCGTTCACTGTGCCCGCGTAATGTAGACGTTGCTACAATTTTATTTGAGGTTATGTGTAACAACTCCAATAAATTCCCGACATACGCCGAATATGCTCGCAAGTCTCTTTTGCGTCTTAATATTGTAAAGGGCTTGTCTGATGAACTGAAAGTTGCAATAATTGTCAGAGGTATTACTGATGCTCAAATAAAGGCTGCGGCAACGAATGCGAAACTTAAAATAAATGATTTAGTCGAATTTTTGTCGGTATACATCAAACCAAAAACCGAGACGCGCAGTTTAAACAATCCTTCCCATTCAAACAATAATGAAGGATCATCATCATCGCGTAAACGCGAAGCAACCAAATCGGGAGATAGTAAAATAGTGTGCCATTATTGTCGTAAAGCTGGACATACGAAATATAACTGCAGGAAAAGGCCTAAAGTTGATACTAACGCGCCATCATCAGCAGATACCGCGACGTCAAAGCCTTCAACATCGAGTGATAAATCAGTCAAGTTTTGCATATATTGTAAACGTAACGGTCACGTAATTGATACATGCTTTTCGAAACAAAAGTCTGAAACTGAACGTAATGAAAAGAAATCGGCTAAGATAAATTTTTGCTCAAGTGTCAATCGAAACGAGACAACATAATGTCTGCTGTTATACAAAAGCTGCCTATAGATACTTTGATTGACAGTGGGTCTGATATCTCGTTGATTTTAGAATCGGTTCTTAAATATTTTAATTTTAATCGAATCCCAACGTATCGTTTGTTGAGAGGTATAGGCAGCCAGGAGATGGAATCAACGTCATATGTCGTAACGATGATTGAATTTCCAGAAGTGTCTTTG
Source organism: Tiliacea aurago (assembly GCA_948098905.1). NCBI lineage: Eukaryota > Metazoa > Arthropoda > Insecta > Lepidoptera > Noctuidae > Tiliacea > Tiliacea aurago. The sequence continues at coordinate 25,666,446 of OX402582.1, forward strand.
GAAGTTGATTTGTATGTGGTCCCAGTTGGGTGCATTACGGCACCTATTTTGATTGGAACGGATGTATTAGATAGAGAGGGAATTACCTACACGCGTAGCAATAACTCACACCGGCTCACGAGATTAGACAGTGTGCCCTCCGTACTGCACGTATCTACCGTTGACTATGAAAACATTAAAACGCCGTTAGTCAGCGATGACAGGAATCTTTTGCTTGATATCATCCGCGAGTTTTCAAGTTCTTTTATTACGGGGACTGCTACATCAACGGTGAATACGGGTAGTATGGAAATAAGATTAACATCGAGTGCCTCGGTAGTTCATAGGCCTTATAAGCTTTCTTGTGACGAAAAAAATAGAGTTCGGGATATTGTTAATGACCTACTCTCAAAGGAAATCATTCGTGAGTCACAGTCCGATTACGCCAGTCCTATCATCCTCGTCAAAAAGAAGGACGGGAGTGATAGGATGTGCGTCGATTATCGGGCACTTAATGCTATAACGGTCAAAGAACGATTTCCTTTGCCCTTGATCGATGACCACATCGATAGGCTTGGTTGTTTCAAGTTCTTCACCAGTTTAGACATGGCAACTGGATTTCATCAAGTGCCGTTAAAAGATGACGATTCGATTTCCAAAACCGCCTTCGTAACGCCCGAAGGGCATTTCGAATATTTGAAAATGCCCTATGGGTTAGCTAACGCCCCCATAACTTATCAAAGAATCATTTCAAAAACTTTAAAACCCTATATTGAAAGTGGGCGAGTGTTGACGTATATCGACGATGTGCTTCTTATGTCACACGGAATTCCTGAAGGACTCTACTTGCTGCGTCAAGTTTTAAGTACTCTCACAAATGCCGGTTTTTCGATTAATTTAAAAAAATGTACCTTCTTAGGTACCGAAATAGAGTACTTGGGACGGGTAGTTAGTAATGGTCAGGTGCGGCCGAGCCCAAGAAAAATAGAGGCACTGGTAAATTCTCCAAAACCTACTAATGTCAAGGGGGTTCGTCAATTTTTGGGTCTAGCTGGGTATTTTAGGCGTTATATCGCGAGTTACGCTTCTAAAACAGCCTGCATTGCCAGATTATTAAGAAAGGGAGAACCTTTCAAATGGGGTTCAGAACAAGATATGGCACGCGACTACATTATTCATTGTTTGACCCATGAACCAGTTTTAGCAATCTTTGACCCAAGTTTGCCTACAGAGCTTCATACCGATGCCAGCTCTATCGGTGTCGGTGCGGTGTTGTTGCAGGAGCATGCCGGTAAACGAAAGAGAGTAGTCAGTTACTATAGTAGGTCTACACAGGGCGCAGAGAGTCGCTATCACAGCTACGAGCTGGAAACCCTAGCCATTGTACGCGCACTTCAGAACTTCCGTCATTATTTAATTGGCATCAATTTCAAAATAGTGACGGATTGTAACTCGTTGAAGTTAACTGAAACAAAAAAAGATTTATTGCCTCGTGTCGCGCGTTGGTGGGTTTATCTACAAGATTTCACTTTTACTTTGGAATATAGAAAAGGATCCATGATGCAGCACGCTGATTTTCTAAGCCGGCACCCTCCTGAAACCGCAAACGTATCACACATTCGTAATACTAATAATTGGGCAAAGATCGCTCAGACTGCGGATGAGGAAACCCAAAATTTAATTGTTAAGTTAAGAGAGGGCCAATTAGATTCTTCAAGGTATTTAATTAAAAATGAACTTTTGTACTACAAATATACACCAACCGGGGAAGAACCGCGATTATTATGTTACATCCCTAGAGGTTACCGGCTTAGCCTTTTAAGAGCTTTCCATGATGAGCATGATCATGTTGGAGCCGACCGAACGACGGATCTTATATTACGTCACTTTTGGTTTCCTAGTGTTAGACAATTTGTTAGAAAATATGTTAGCCATTGCCTTGTATGTTTAGCTCATAAGAAAGTACCTAAAGCACCCCCACAACCGATTCAGTCTTGGTCGAAGCCTGATGACCCATTCTGTGTTATTCATGCCGATATATTGGGCCCGCTTCCAGAATCTAACGGGTTTAAGTACGTTTTGATAGTAATTGACAGCTTTTCAAAATTTTGTCTGCTGTACTCCATGTATCGTCAAGACTCGGACGAATTAAAACGGGTGTTCGCTAGTGTGATATCTTTGTTCGGGTCTCCAACTACTATCATATGCGACAAAGGGAGAATGTTTGAAAGCGTAGCCTTCCGAGACTGGGTTAGTAGCTTGGGTTCCTCCGTTCATTTCATCACACCTGGAATGCATCGAGAAAACGGACAAGTAGAGAGGTACTGCAGAACTGTCTTAAACATGTTACGGGTAGAGGTGGGACATAAAGGCTCTCAGTGGGCTGACGCTTTATGGAAGGTGCAGCTCAATTTAAATGTCACCAGACAGGCTACTACACAAGCTTCGCCATTACAACTCCTCGTTGGGATTGATGCAGCTACCCCAGTTATAAGATCTCTAGTGCGTGACGTCGCACTGGAGAACCGTAACCCTAATCGAGAAGCACTTATGACGCTAAGGAGACAGCGTGCCTCAGACTTACTTACAGCTAATCAGCGGCGTCAAGACGACTACACCAATCAGAACCGGCGACAACCACGAGCCTACGCTGTTGGGGACTATGTCTTTGTCAACAAGGCATCGCAGAGCACAGGAAAGCTTGACTCTGGTATGCGGGGGCCCTATAAGGTCCTTCGTGTACTGCCACACCACCGCTACGAGCTGGAACTACTGGCTGGCTCGTATGGCAAAAAAACCCAGGCAGCTGCCGAGCATATGGTGCTCTGGCGCGGCGAATGGACGCCTGACGCATGCTCCGCTTTCTTCGAGGCTGGTAAGCAGCCGGAAGACTTCTGATTGGCCTGGACCCCAGGTTCATGGCTTCTGTTTGGTCTGAGCTTCTGGCTTATGGCTTCTGTTTGGCCTGGACCCCAGGTTCATGGCTTCTGTTTGGTATGAGCCTCTGGCTTGTGACTTCTGTTTGGCCTGGACCCCTGGTTCATGGCTTCTGTTTGGTCTGAGCCTCTGGCTTGTGACTTCTGTTTGGCCTGGACCCCTGGTTCATGGCTTCTGTTTGGTCTGAGCCTCTGGCTTATGACTTCTGTATGGCCTGAACCTATGGTTCATGGCTTCTGTTCTGGTTAAGTATATTAGCTTCACTACTATCTATTTATCTTGGCTAGTACTCTATCCAATGGGAGTCCGGAATCTCATTGCTTGGAGTGCTATTTAGTTCCGTTTACATTTTAGTGCTTAGAATCAATGATTTTGCTTTATATTTTTTTTAGTCTGAAGCATTTAAATTTACATTTTAATTACCTAAGAAACCTTCCTGTTTAGTTGGGTACCCGATGGTGGGAGTGCACGCTCACTATCGCGTACTTAACAACAATAGTTCAAGTGCTTACTATTCTTTGGCTTCAGACACATAAGTGACGCAAGAAAACAAATGTACAGTATGTTTTGTTGTTACTTTGCAGATGATTATGGCCAGTCTGAGGATGACGATCAGTCTGGTGTCGGTGGACCTAATGATGACACAAGGCAAGGTGCGGTCGAGGACGCCTCGCTGTCAGGAACGGCCGTCTTAGCGAAATCTCCCTCTCCAAAACCTGGCTCAAGCGGCGCGCTATAAAAGGCGGCGCGCGCTTAGCGACGGGTTCACTCGATTATCGGTCGGCAACGGTTGAACATCGCTACCCTCGTTTGTACTTTTATGTTAAGTCGGTATATTGTTATTTTGTTGATTTATATCATTTGCAGTAATTAGAGTTCGGATGTCTTGTTTTTAAATTGTCTTTGGTTGTGTTTTCGTTAATTAAACTTTGATTGTTGATTAAATAATTTAGGAAGTAATTGTGCGTTATTTTTTTAAAAACTGTCCTCACTTCTGGTTTCTAAGAATATCTATAAAAATCAATGCCACTTTTCGTTGTAATTTTATAACTCAAGAACGGGCTCACCTATCAAAACCAAATGTTTAGGCTTTGTTCGGACTATTTACTAGATGGTTTATGGGAAGTTGTTTTTTTTACGTTTTTTATTTTTTTTTAGGTAGGTAGGTAGGTAGGGTAGGTAGGTAGGTAGGGTAGGTAGGTAGGTAGGGTAGGTAGGTAGGGTAGGTAGGTAGGGTTAGGTAGGTAGGGTAGGTAGGTAGGTAGGGTAGGTAGGTAGGTAGGGTAGGTAGGTAGGTAGGGTAGGTAGGTAGGGTAGGTAGGTAGGGTAGGTAGGTAGGTAGGTAGGGTAGGCAGGTAGGGTAGGTAGGTTGGGTAGGTACGGTAGATACTTAGCGCTACCCGTGCGTAGCCGGGCCGGGAAAAGGTAGTGATATTATAATAAAATGTACCTAATAAAACAAGTGAGAAGCATTTAACGATGAGTTAATTAATTACAGAGATGACAACATAGAATTATGACATCATTGAGACAGCACAGATTTATAGATTAGGTAGATACACAGATAAGAATAATTAATAATATCACTCAACTAAAAGCCTATTACTGTGAAGCAATTACTTATAGGAAAAACAAAAGAGATTTTCCGTGAACACAGTAAGACAATAGATACAGGTGGGAAAATTAAGAAGAGAATTTCCACGAACGTTGCAAGAAATAGAGGTAAGTCACCTCGTTGCGTAAGTCAACGTTATTGAAGCTACGTTCGATTGAAGCATTCAAACTAGGAGACGTTTATGGAAAACTATTGGAAAATACCGTATACGTACCGTGTGGTGCCGGACGTAAAGAATAGCATCATTCTATTTGTTCCCGTGGGTGTCATAAAAGGCGACTAAGAGACTTACTAGAAAATGGGCAGCAGCGTTCTTTGTGCATTTTAACACCATACTGCGATTGCTAACCCGCCTGCCAAGCGTGGCGATTATGGCACCCATCCCATTGGGGGAGGCCTATGTCCATCTTTCGGCTGAAATGACGATGATGATTGGAAAATAAGTTGCATCGGTGCATAGAGTCATGGCGCGCCTTGTCGTGTCTGTCTGTCTGTGTGACTGCGTTGTTCTTCTAAACTACGCAACGGATTTTGATGCGGTTTTCACCATAATTTAGAGAATTTATTCCGGAAGGTTTATGTGTATGTGCATAATACATTCATATTAAACTTTACATAGATTTAAAAAAATCAAAATCAAAGCTGTTTTGTTTTTTAATTAATTTTTATATAATTTTAGAAGATGTTGCTTTAATTTAGTAAGTATGTGAATGTCGTGTACACCCGTATTGGTCTTAACATCAGATTTATACCTATGACTTTTTTTTTTTTTTTCCCTCTGGCTTCGCACGGTTTGTGCATTTAGCCAATGTCAAGTTTTAGTTCTTGTTTAAAATATTGATGAAATGAATTATAAATGCATGATGATGATATCCCCGCCCACTCCCCTTGAGTTTCAGTAAAGATGTGGCACTTTACTGAGTCCTCACGCGGACTTCTTGAGAGAACTTGAAGCGAAGTTGCACTGTTTTGTTTCATTTGCCTACACTAATGCACGTTCACAAACACTTAATGGTTAATAATCCACCATTATTACACATTAATATTCGGCTAAACACTAATTTTGGAAAATTAAACAAACTGCTGAACATGACGCTTCACTTTCCCGCCAAGAAGTGTACCTATGACTTTATTAAATATATTGTTGACGTACTTACCTATTTTAAATAAATAAAATAAAGATCATTATGAGTAAGAGAATGTTGACGATGACAAAACACAGGATATTCTCGTGTAATCAATAATTTTGGTGGGTTCATTATTTGTGCATGGTGATGCCTGCGGATTAATTTTGATGTTATTAATAATATTAATACTAATAAAAAATCCATTTATTTCAATTAAACCACAGTTTAATTTACAGGCACTTTTGAATTGTCAAGAAGTCGATCAGTTAGAAATATGAAGCTGCCCATTCCAAAGAGTAGTAGGTTCCTATATAATTGGTTGTATAGGCATTATATTCTAAGTACTGTTTATTTTATTTTCTTACCTACTTACTTATGTACAACTCATTAAACCTGACTTGACTTCCGTACGTATTTTTCGGGTGACCACTGAAAATCAGCGCTGTGCTGTAGGTCCCCATAGCACAGCATCATGCCGAGTGGAAGCCTTCTTGTCACAGCCATTACGTGCTGCTGTCGACTATTTGTTTTTTGTGCTCGTGATTATCTAAGTAGATCTGCACCCTAATTACGTAACACAGTTGAATCAGAATCGGAATCATTTTGAAGTATATTGCTAATCCATTGCTTCGTATGTTAGAAAAATTGTCTGCTCAACAACGTAAATAACGCAATTAATGTTGTTGAACTGTCAAATTGAAACAGATTCCTACTGATAGTGAGTTACGCAATTAGCCCGCTGTTTTGTTTATTTTTTTTGTTTACCTGCTCGAGGTAATTATGTTTTCGTATGCGTGTTTCTGTGACAAATTAAATAAATGTTCTTTCTTTCTTTCTTGTTTTCAGGTCGTACAAACCGTGTGAAGCATGCGTTACTTATAAATGTCGGATCCGGTCATTAGCATGGATAAGAAACGAATCAAGCGCGCTACGACTGGCGGACATCGCGTGACCTACCCACGGCTCTAGCGCGCTTGTACAGAGTCGTGATGTTGAGAGCCGATGGGCGAGGAGGACATTCAAGATTCAGTGTCTGGTCTGATCGCATCGCGGAACTGTACTCGATTCGTTATGCTCGGTTATTGTGGTAAGTAATTATAAATTTTGTAGTGATTGTGTCAATTTGAGATTTTAATAAACGCTGTGTATCTCACCTAGTGTGTTTTCATTGCACGAAACCCAACTTCTGCCCACATGATGACCGAATCTAACTGAGTAAAATCTAAAGCAAAAAAGTAAAGCAGGGCTAGTTTGATATAGACTAAAACAAAGACACATTTTTTTTGAAAACTGCACCCTCTCTTTATAATAGTGAGACAGGTCAAGCCCTTTCCAGAGGTCGGATACTAAGGCGGAAAGTGCCTCGGAAGTAGTATAGAGTATGACTCCCGACAGTGCATTGTGAGCCGAGGGCTAAGAGGGGTGAGGTTGTCTGGCGCCGCGCCACCGCGCCGCCCGCGCCCCCTCGCCCGCCCATTGACTTGTGACGTCAGCGTTTTCATTACATACCTAGCCCACTTAGACGCATTCCCAATGAAGTTGGAAACGCGTTTTTATTTGTAGTAGGTACTGGGTAACCTTTAGATTTATTGTTTTTGGATTCTTTTGTTTTACAGGCCTTGAACTCTTCGTCTAATGGTAAAAGGTCTTCCTAGTGGAGTTTCTTGGCAGTTCTTCTCCATAGGAACCTACTACGCTTTGGAATGGGCAACTAGCTTCATCTTTCTGACTGATCGACCCCTTGACGATTCAAAAGAGCCTGTAATTGGTTTAATTGAAATAAATGCTTTGAGCTGAGTTGCGTTGTCTTAATCTATTCTACCTACATTAATAGGTAATTTTCGGAGTATGAAAAACTTTATTTTGGTAATACACTTGAGAGCAATAAAATCGCACACGTTGACTTTTTGTTGTTAAAGCAGTTTTTTTCATAAATGTGAATACATATTAAAATAAAACTTACACTATTTGAATGTTTACTTCAGTACCTTTCTAATGATATCAAATACAGTGTAAAAAAAGTACCCATAGGGAGTTTTAGGGCACAAAACCCAACATACGGATAAAATTACCCAATTTAGCTTAACAAAGAATAAAAATAAAACTCAAAATGCTTGATCAAATTGTTTTTTAATAAGGTGTATTCCCTCCCCTAGCCTTGATTACAGCTCTTAATCGGTTTTTCATGGACCGTATTAATTTCACCATGAAATCTTGTGGTATGGCGTTCCACTCCTCTTCAATGGCAAGTTGAAGCTCTTGGAGGCGCGTAGGAGCAGGGCTTCTTGCTCGAACTCTTCTTTTTAGCTCATCCCAGACATGCTCAATCGGATTGAGATCAGGACTACGAGCTGGCCACTCCATCGCGGTGATTCCAACATCTTCCATGTAGTCGCAAACTGTTCTAGCGACATGCGGTCTGGCGTTGTCGTGCATTAAGAGAAAATCTTCTCCCATAAGCCACGCAAGCGGCCTCACATGTTCTTCGAGCACTTCTTCGACGTATCGTGCAGCCGTCAAACTTCTCGATCTCGGGCCGGTATTCGCCGTAGTGATGAATACAATGTCAGTTTTAGTGTCCAACATTATGCCACCCCAAAACATACACGATCCACCTCCAAAAGCCACACGTTCGCTTATGCAGCATTGTGAAAATCGCTCTGATGACCTTCTGTAGACCCTAGAGCGTCCATCATGACCATGTAAAGTCATTCTGCACTCATCAGAGAACATAACAGCCCGCCATTGGTCATACGTCCAATTTAAATGTTCCCTAGCAAATTGTAGCCGGGCTTGTCGGTGAGCTGTGGTCAATTTGGGACCATTTGCTGGGCGATGTGAAGTCATTCCTGCTTCACCTAGTCTTCTTCGAACTGTCCACCGACTTATACTGACATTGCGAACTTCTCGAAGCTGTTGTCCCAGTTGAACCGCGTTCAGTTGCCGATTTCTCAAAGACCTTGTCACAAGAAAGCGGTCATCACGCTCTGATGTTGTGCGTCGCCGGCCAGATCCTGGTCGCCGAATGTAGCCACCGGTCTCTTGGAACCTCTGGTATACACGACGAACAGAGTAGCGGCTCAAATTTAGCCGTCGAGCAACTTCACTTTGGTTATGGCCTGCTTCGAGCAAGGCAATAACTTGAGCGGCTTCTGCGGGCGTGGTATCCATATTTTTCCAGTAAATCCGTATGCTTCCAGTAGAGATGTTATCACGTTGACCGTCGGTATGCAACTGAATAAAAATTCCAATAAACTGACCTTTTTATACCTGCGGCTAAGGGTGCAAGTAGTGACAACGCAAACGCGTGAATTTGGGGAATTCGGTGTACGGTCGGTTTTTGTAAGTTACGTGAAGGTCAATGATTTTAATTTTATGTTTTTGTAAAGCTAAGCTTGTATGCTTTAATTTTGTCTAATGATTTTTACTCAATATCTTTCGATTTTAGAAAACAATCAGTAATAAACCAAATTACAAGGGGTGTGCGATTTTATTGCTCTCAAGTGTATTTCGTTTTCTAAATATCGCGTTTAATTTTGATAATCAGGATAGTAAGAGTGTCGAGAGGAATCTTCATAAGAATCTGATAATTAGTTCTTGTTGTTTACGCTAATTCACGAGGTAATGTGAAATCGCGCTAATTGAAGACATTCTATTCTATTTTAACGCTAATGAGGTTTTCTGAAATGACTTTTACTAGGTGGCAGCACTGAGACGTCAGGACCGGGCACTTGTCAAAGGTCAAAGCACCAATTTTTTTTTAATTCATGACTGGGATGAACGGATGATGATCTTTACGTCACAAGAACTACACTACCTATGTTCAACTGTATTATCAAAGATTTTTATCATTACATTTTTTTTTTCAATGCTCACTCTCTTTTCCAATTCAATATATAGACATTGGCAGAATAGTCGACATCGGCTTTGCTTGCCATAATAAAAAATAAAAAAATTGAATAGAATAGAATGATGTTATCAGCATATTTCTCTATTCATTGTCGAAATGTAAGACCTCTTGTCAAAGCACCGACTGCATGGTGGCGGGAATCTTCATGAAAACCCTCAATAAAAGAAAACGTCTATCTTCATTAACTTTATCATTCTTTAGTATCAGGCGAATGTGTCCTTGTGACTGCTGCACCCATTTCGTTAGGAGCACCTTTATCTTACTTCTTTCTCATGTTTATTTGTGAACAAAAGGTTCCTATTTCCTTTGTGCCCACCTTTTTTTAAAAAGCCTTGTTATTCAGTGGTATTTCTACTTAAGTCTTGCTTGTCAAATTACTGGCAATAAGAGCACATTCAGACAGAAGTTTGCACACAAATTGTGAACGTGATGCGAATGTAAATGTTAGCAGACGCTTCTGTGATACAACGCTCAAATGAAAGGGAGGACACACAGGATGTTTATAATAGGTAAGAGATAATGTTACAGATATCATGGTAACCAGACGTAACCAGACCTTAGAGTATGGCCGTTTGTCCACCGCACCGTCGACGGAACGTCAACGAGAAACGAGCTGTACCCCAAGTGTAAGTTTGCAAGAGAGTAAACGTAACTATTTCGTTTGCGTTAAAATTTGACCGATAGATCTTATTGCTAAGTGTAGAAAGGTGAGAATAAAAATCTTAACGCAAACGCGCTAGTTACGTTTACTCATTTGCAAACTTACACTCGGGGTACTGAAGCCGCCGAGGTAGCGATAATATTTGAGGAGGTGAAGAACAAAACCTCACTTTTCCACTTTTTCTAATTTTGCAGAAAACAGTAGAATCAGAATATTTATTTGTAAAAAATAATATTTACATAGAGGTGTTAGGTTAACATAATATAATTTTGGGCGATATTTTTTGCCGTGAAGGCGTACAAATAAGTAAAATGAAATTAAAAACTAAATAAATCAAACAATAAAAAAAACAAAATAAGCTAAAAAATATTAAAAACTATCATAATTATATAAAATCTGTCTGTAATCAGTATAATAAACATTAATTTTCAATTAATAGCGAGGTGAGAGCTTTCTTAAACTTTAATAAGGGCCATATTTTTTATACTATCGGGTATTTAAGAATACATTTTTGAAGCCATTCCAAAAAAACTCTTTTTTCATCAATACGGTTCTGCGTTTTATGCCGCACAATTGATTTATGTATTGAAAACGCATTGGAGTCTTTTTTACAAAAGGTTTAAGTTAATTTTAACAAACAAAGAAGAGTAAAATTTTAAAAATAACCGACTGCAACATCTGCATTTGTTTGAATTGTGTCATAATTATTACTAGTGTTTCAGTTGATCTGGTGCCAATGTTTTTATGTGATTTCGATGAAGTGTTAATAATACCATTGAATTTTACTTCAATAAAGTGAGCTTTTGAAATAAATCCAGGCAGAGTGAATTTTTGAGACGTTAAAGTGTAGTTTTGTTCGAAACTTTCGAATACAAATGAAAATTTATTGAATAAAAGAGTTGTTTTTTATAAGGTTTTACGTATTTGATTCAATCAAGTTATTTTTTTTTCACATAGACAAAAAAAAACGAATGTTCTAAAAGAGGAAAAGTGAATGTTTGTTCTTCACCTCCTCATTTACTATGGCCGCGTGCCTACAGCACGCCACCACCGGCACGTCACGTTCAGTTCGAATAAACTCGTTCCTCGTTGACGGCCCGTTGGCGGTGGCGCGGGCGGTGCACAAACAGTGTTAAGGTATTTTAGTACTTGTTGATATCAAAGTACTTATTGAATTCAATAAGGGAGAAAGTGAATAAGCACATAAGGCGCCATTAATTGGAGTCATAGAGAGGATTTCAGGGCTAGTTAGGTATCTCATTTCCCGTGGCTAAGCTAATGAGAGAGGGAGTTATGTGGAAAGAAATTTCCAACAATACTGAAATAAGAAAAGACATCGAAATCTATCCAAAGGCTAATTTAGACATAGCACCTCCCTCAGATTATTTCCAGCATTCAGTCCTATTGCTTTAAATAAAATACAACGCAAATTGACTGTCCTATAAAAAATCAATCACAAAATGCACTTAGACAATCTCCATGATCAGTTTTACAATCTTCAAAAACATTATTCCAAGTCTTGTTTTCCAAGGCTGCGTCTAGACAAACGACATAAGGCTATAAAAGCCTTTCAAACGAAAGTAACTGAGTATAAACTCGAATGTAAAACGTTCGCCGGCTATTAGAACACAGGAATTGATGACTTCATAAATGTGTTAACGTTTATGTAGTCTAGCCTTTATGTGCCTATCAAAGCAAGAAAATGCGTTGTAGAAAATTTTATTTGAAAGGTTGAATTGGACTATGGCTGTTTATGTTGTTTATGCAGGCCACACGCGTTACGATATATTTGCACAAAATTGCATTTGCACAAGTCATTAACGTGTGTGGGATGAATTAGCACAAGTATCCGAGTTATCAATGTCACGCAGACTTGTGCAAGTCTAAACTTGCGCTAAACTCAAACTAAAAGCATTTATTTCAATTAAACCATTTACATGCACTTTTGAATTGTCAAGAAGTCGGTCAGTTACAAATATGAAGCTAGTTGCCCATTCCAAATAGTAGGTTCCTATGGAGAAGAACGGGCAAGAAACTCCACGGACACTCTTTTAAATTAAAATATTGATACAAAGTATTGGTTACATCATTCATATTGAAATTATACATGTGAGAACGATGTAAAACGTCAAAAGCGTCCGTGATAAAAAGATTAAAAACAAAACTAAAATAATTAAAAATAAGCCACACACAGCAATAAGACATAAGGCAGCTAAGAGATGACCAGTCCCAACTGACAGCGCTCGTTCACGAAAATGACGAATGGATCAGCACCATTCAGCTCAAGTTAGCTAGTACATCATAACGTGTATTAGGGTCTAGTTTTTAGGCAAAAGATAACTTTAATCGAAAGAAAACCTAAACGTTTAGACAGGTTTGTCAAATATTTATTTGTAACTTTTTCGTATTCGATAAAAAACTTAACTAAATTTTAGTAACCGAAAGGGAGATTCATGTTCGATGCATACTTCTACAGTATGTAACAAAAACCCTGTTGTTCCTTTTAGGGACGTATACATTTACCTACAAGCACAACATTGGTGGAATTATAATTTAAAAAAAAATATCATTGGCTAGTCAAGAAGTCAAAATCAAAGAATGAAAAAGGTGAGAAATCAGTTAAACATTACAAATATTAATTATGAAATATTTATTTTAATTATTTTTGTTGAACAGTTTTTTATAAATGACTTACTTACTTATTACGTATGTATACCCATTCTTAAAACGTAGGTAGAAGGAACAACAGGGTTTTTGTTACATATTGTATATGAGCTCAAATAAAACTTTGTCGTAACTAAGGTACGAGTATAATAGGCAGGTAGCATTGACTTTGAAAATCAAATGAAAGTGACATTATTTGAGGTTTAATTAATTTCACATCTAAACCCTGAAGCCGCATAAATACTCAATTAAAGCTAGAAGAGAGAAGACCTATGACAATACTTATTAAATATTCTTATACACCCACACACCCTGATGCCACACCACATGAATATTGATGCTACTATATACAGCTTAGAAGATATAAAAAGTATGTTAAGTCAAGAAGACGATTTATGAGGAACACCCATTACTTTATTAGATTACTACTCGCTAAAAAAGGAGCTTGCAATACGTATTCATTCATTCTAAATGAAGACAGAAATGTTATTGAAGTCCAAGAATATTAAAGGGAAGTTTATTATTGATTACCTAGGAAGTTTCTTTTAAATCAAAGCTGATGATAGTTGATCATTGTTCCACAATAGAAGAGGCCACAATGCTTTGAAGTGAACATTTGACCATCTCGCGTATACCTATTCCCCGACTGGTCAGTTAGAACTTAGACGTGCTATGTAGCATAAGTTTTGTAGCTTTCGAGCTCAACTTTACCAAATAGGAAAAGAAGATCTTCAGTATTACGGATGATGGATTATTAGATACATTTTAACACGTGCTATCATAAGTCCACCATGTATGAAAGGGATCGGAACTGTTTCTCCTAAACACAGGTTATTTTGTAACCTGTCTAGGAGACCAGTACGGCACCCACTAACTAGATTGAAACATTATGCTTGTGCTTTATATATTACCTTGTCATGTAATCTAGTCCTAGTTGAACAATAAATCTTTATTATTATTATTATAGTATCTTCAAAAAACATACCATATCATATAATATAGACTGTATTCTTCTTAGATTCAGTAACAGCACAGGTTTCATTGCACGTCTTAAAATCAACCTTATTATTGTCATTTACAGTTTAGTCTACAATTTCAGCGTTAAAACCTCCGAAATCTTTGTAAATATTAGACAATTATATAAAAACAAGACTGCAAGCAATAACTTTAATACGATCAGTGTCCCCATTCCGCTGAGCCGGGTCATGTTTGCCCGATTATTGGGTTTTCGGGACAATACTCTGATAAATATTTTATAGGCTCGCTACGGCGACTGTGTTATGTAACATGGATAACGTAATGTGGATACTTAAAATGGTTAAGATAAAAAAGCTATCGTTTTTTTGAAGAGAAAATTTCTTTAGGCGCGTTGAGCTTTTTTTGGGTGAACAAAAATCATGGAACTTGCGTCATCGTCACCGAACGCTTTCCATGAGCTATAATTATGTATACTGTTTTCACTTCTATCGGCAGTCCCCAAAGACTGCCCCGGATATTTCATTTTAATAAAAACGTTTTTTTTTGTTTTTGCATTTTTACTAAGTGTCTGTCTGTTTAGTTTGAATGCCTATGTTAATAATTTATTGCAAAAAATATTTGATCAGCCACTTATTTTCTTAAAAGTGTGAAATCATGAATTTTCTTTTTATCCATTTATTCTCTGCCCTAAAATGATATAGTATTATATGATTCAGGTGACTCACCAGCTAAGTACATATTTGAAAAAATAAAGTGTAAAAACTTTATGTATTTTCATAGTATAGACCAACTATTCTAATAACTGTAGGTCCCTAATGCCAAAATTCCGATTGGAATGATTCCATCCAAGTACGGTTAGCTACCATAGCATAGCATAGCATAAATGCAAACATTGCATTAATAATAATTCAACAGACGCATTGCTCCACATGTGCTTTAACAGCTAACATTGACCTAATAATAAACTAGATTGATTAATACTATTCAAGTACACAGACATACCTACATAAACTAAACACAAAATAAACATACTATTTTCCATTGGTTTAGGTATTTAAATAAAAGTAAACAAATCATAAAAAGGGTTTTTATAGATGACACTTTCTTGTTTAAAAACACGTTGTAACTTATAACCAAATTAAATGGATTATTGATTTTTACGATAGTTTCCTCTTTTATTAATGTAAGTATGTTAAACTTTATCTTTTATTCTTTAACTACTCTTCGTTGATGTAACTGCTTGGGCACAATTTTTTTATTTATTAATAATAATACTATAATATTTTGTAATCTGTCTATTGTACGAGTATAGAGCCCAAAAATATAGGTTCTCAAAACGTCAACGAATTATAACGTTGCTAAATTAAAGAGCATAACTGTGAAGTAGCATGACAACTGAAGTGACAGGTATTACGTTTAGTCGGTTACTTCACAGCTGTCTCGTCACGTGTTTTTTTTTTGTTTACCTTTATTTAACTACCCAAACCAACGGAATATAGCTTCATCGGGAACACTGATTGAGAGAAACTTAAATAAATAGATCAGAAATAGTATTTCACCGTTTGAAAATAAAGCATGTTTTAAATAACGCCTATCGTAAGTTTTCCAAATTGGGTCACAATAGTCGGTTTGTCATTTCTGAATCAATAGAATCGGTTAAATTATTTATTTTAATTCGAAAAAAAATACACATGAAGCCATTTGATGTTAAGGCCATCAAATGGCATCATTCGTTTTTTTCTTTTTTATTATTTTGTGACCAACTACTTTTACCAGAGTTCTTTCTTGATAAAACCGACCCTAAATAAAGTATTTTCATGATAAAACTATTATATTAATAAGAAAAGTGGAGAAATATTTTATTTTATTTTATCAGTACATTTACGTCAATCGGGAACCGGTCGGAAAATCTATTGGTCATTGAAGGCGTACTTCTGTATTTCCTTTTAATAGATATTTTCGTCGAGTTGTGCTGATAGTAGGTCAGCCTTTTTTCCTTTCAGTAAGTGTGGATGAGTTCGAAGTTATTACAGGTATGTTATGTTAAGGGCACCAAGAACGTACGAACCTATAAATATCGTTACGGTACCTACCGTTATGCAACAAAAATAGCTGCTTGGGGTCTTTGGGTTAATATTGACAGAAGAAAGTATTCCCTGCATCCTGAATTACAGAATTAGTAATGATTCCAAAGAATATTGTACCTATATGTTTGGTATTGTTTCCTAAAATCGATAATTAAAATGACCTATAGAGGAATACAGAAATGTAACTTGAAAATATTGAAGGTATATTATATTTACAGTGAACATTATAAACTAACACAAAAATTGAATAATAATTATGTACAAGTACAAGTATGCAATAACGAATCCGGTCATTAGTACGGACACGTAACGAATCAAGCGTGCTACTACTGGCGGACACCGTATGATCTACCCACACCTCTGGGGCGCTTCTATAGAGTCGTGATGTTTTGAGCCGATGGCGAGGAGGACATTCAAGATTCAGTGCCTGGTCTGATCGCATCGGAGTTACGACATCGCGGAACTGTAATCGATTCGTTATGCTTAGATATGGTGGTGATTATAATTTGTAGTGATTGTGTCAATTTGTGATTTCAATAAACGCTGTGTAGCTCACCCAGTGTGTTTTCATTGCAAGAAACCCAACTTCTGCCCACATGATGACCGAATCTAACAGAGTAAAATCCTGACGATCCGACAAGTATATTAATAAATATTGAAGTAAAATCATTGTTCCTTAACACCCCTAGGTCTGTTCCATAAATTGTCTTACCTTTCCTCATATTTTCACTATACAACATCACTTTATTCAGTTATTCCGTCAGAGCGTTTCTTGTAAGTGAAAATGTCTTGGAGATCCAATTAGGGTTGCATAAAATATGATGTAACAACATTGTTATCGTAAAAAGGCTCCCTCGGGCAATTGGGGCCAGCCGTCTTTAGAGTAACGTCTCTTTTGGAACCGTCGGAACGCTC
Source organism: Tiliacea aurago (assembly GCA_948098905.1). Taxonomy (NCBI): domain Eukaryota; kingdom Metazoa; phylum Arthropoda; class Insecta; order Lepidoptera; family Noctuidae; genus Tiliacea; species Tiliacea aurago. The sequence continues at coordinate 25,683,319 of OX402582.1, forward strand.
CCTAAGTTATAATGTAACGTTTGACGCTGTTTGCTGAGGTTTCATGTTTTTATGGAGCTCAACAGCTGAATTCAGGAAGGTTTGAATCTTTTATGAGCAGAAGACAAAAAAAAAATAAGGGAATTTTAAATATTTGCGGACGACTTTAGATTAAGTTGTTGAGTAAAAATACAACGTCCTTTAAAAACAAAAGGCAAAAGAACTCGTTGAATATTTAATTGATAAAAAGTCCTAAGATGAGATCCAAACAGATATCTATGAGTGGACACTAATGTGACATCAAATATTATATGCAAAATGAATTTGATAAAGACCAAGTGCATGAAGTTACAAGGAAAAACAAACAGTAGAAGGAGAAACGCACGAACAAATAACACGTCTTACAAAAGAGAGCTACGAACTATTGATCGATGAGACCGGAGACACCGCGAGATCATAATCATGAGCATTCATAGATATATATACTATGAAAGTCCATAACACTTTTATGTCAAACCATACAGTTCGCCATTAACCTAGTCCCATTACTTTTCATACTGTGACAACACGAAATAAAAACTTAACTACTACACATAAGTACAATTTTAACAGCCGACTTAATTAATTAGCACTTTTAATGACTACATGAACGTTAATTGAATCGTCACACTTATTTGTGTTAACAATGAAAACACTGTTATGTCGAGGAAACGGTTTGTCAGGGCTTAACATATTAATTAACTTTTTGTTCGTTCAAGACAAATAGAATAGATGCTCCGTTTACCCTTAAAAGGATTTAAATAAATAAGAGTGACGGCTTAATTTATTGGGGGGTTTATTGAAAGAAACGACAAGGGTTGGGAAAAAAACACGAATTCCGAAGTTATTTATCAAGACCTATACATATATTCTTGTTATTTTATACCGCACATTCGGACTTGCAAGAATAATTATTGTACGTTCAGGATCGAAACGCCTCCTGTCAGTATAATCGTAGTCGTGAATTCGTATTTTGAATTCATAGAACCGCTGAATTCTGGTGGTAGCCAATGTTAATATACTTTTTTCTATTAAAAACTTACACGCAACACCCAACAAATCCTAGTTAATTTCTCATTATACAAAGACAATAGTGTCATGAAAAATATTAATAAAAATATTAAAACCCTTTTTTTTAAAGTGTGAAGATTGTAAATATGAATGTCCTCGTATAATAATCAATTTTCCGACACCTTAATTTTGTATAATAACTAGCTCCTTCCCCTGCTTCAAAGGATTATTACGACTTGACAAAACATCAAGATTTCTTTAAGATATGCAAGTTTAATATAAATGAATTATACGCAAAGATCATCCAAAATAATTTCTCTAAATGATATTGAAAACCAAAATCTGTTGCGTAGTTGAGAAGAATAACGCAGTCACACAGATAGACACAAAATCGACTTGAATTTATAATACCTATGTATATATTATAACTACTGTTCGGTATTACACTGTATAACCACGATGACATAGCTTGGTTCCCTAGCGAGTTCCACCAGCAGCTTTATTTGCTGAGTTACACACACAATCCAACTTTGCTATGCTTGTTCAATTTGCTCGAATGCGGTTGAAGCTATTTGCAAGATCTTCGATAAAGTGGGCGTCAGGTTTCTTAGTACCTAGTGAAATTTTCCGACTCCATAGAAATGTACTGACTGCGTTGTTGCAAGAATTTGTAATAACAATCGTGGCCTTTAAGTGGCATCTGTTCTCTTGCTGATGAAGCCGTAGATGTGGCTAAATTGAATTAATATATTTTAATGAAAAATACTATAGACCCGCAACTATTTAAAGCCGTAAAAGGTTAAAAGATCACGTACAAAGTGGGTTTCTAAAATTTAATCTACGGTAAGCAAAATAAATAAAGATAAAGATTAATTCAAAGCCAGTCTGGCATAACAAAAACAAGGTATGAAAAATTCCTCCTGTTTTTCATCCGTAGATCTGACCCGTACCTTGATTAAAACAGAAGCCTGTTGCTTATTGGTGCCCTGCCAATCTAATCATTGAGTCGACTAGGTTTCATAAGATTTTGTCCTCTTTTTACTTACTTTTCTTCAGCTGTCTCTTCCACAGGTGGCTGTGGTACATGTGTTGACAAGTCCGGCAGTTCGACTGCCATCGTATCCATTGCCATTTTTGCACTGTTGATTTACACTTGTGTTCTTATAGTCACGCACATGAATAGATCACTAATTGAAATTCACTTTTTATTTATTTTCTTTGATACCTGGATCTGTATATGTATAAAAAACTTTGTTATATATGCTTATTCCGTCACTTTAACGTGGTAAGTAATGTTTCAATCTTTACTGTTATCTCTAAAATTTTATATTTTACGAGTAGTACTTTTATTTTCATTCGTCCCCGTGCTTTAAAATACAATGAATCAACAGTGTAGTGTCAGAATATCTAACGTCGATATAATGTGATTTAGGAAGCTGTGTTGGCATTATCAAAAACTACAGTTATTGCATTATCAAATACTGTTGCTGAGTCATGGTCATACGTATCAGCATCCTTTTTGACAGCATTTGTAGTAGAAGTACCTACTTGGTCTATTGTAAAACATCGTTTAAGGTATTTAACTATTTATGAATAGTAGATAGTTGGTTAACGGTTACTCAAAACTTTAGACGACCCGAAATGTCTGACGTTAAACAAAATCGATAGTTTGAAATTCTTTCTTTGTGCGACGTCAAAAACTGGCATCGTTTAGAGAAGCATTGATTTAGAAATTTACTATAGCTCATCATTACCAAAAGAATAGGTCTGTGATCATGATCTAGCTTGGTTTCCTTGATCGTTATGGATATTATTACCACTTCATAACCTTCACTCATTTGGTAAAAGTCATGTTAAGATAATTGGATCCCTAAAGCCTCATTTATACGGTGGAAGTTTCTGGAATGTTCAAGAGCATGCAATAAAGCACGTTCAATTATTGTCATTCAAGAATTGCATATAAGTGTTAATACGAGTGGAATTTACATAAAATGGCATACAACAATTGAATAATTCAATTATTGCGTGCGACTTGAAGAACTGGACTAGATTGAGGCAATTATTGCAAGGCGATTATTGCATGCAAGTTTTGCCTCGTCTAAACACAGAACTCTGTGTTCTGTGCACGTCCTTGTACAATTGATTCAAGTAATAAATGCGATTTGATTGTAAATGCGATTTTAATGTACGTGCTGTTTACACCTATGCAGTTTTAAACGGCAACTAACTTGGGCGTATCGTGCAATTGTACGTGTTGTTTAGACGGTGCCAGTCAATTATTGCTTCAATTTTATGGTATGCCACAAGCAATTTTATGGTATGCCACAAGCAATTTTATGGTATGCCACAAGCAATAAACTTGCACCGTGTAAATGGAGCTTAAAGGTGAAAGCCTCCTTGCTTTGTGTACTTAGAAAATGGAATTAATTATCAAAAGCGGCATAGCTTTAATTTTTAATTCATAAGTACATAAGAATGTTCATTTAGGGGCTGATTTTTCAATCGTCAGATAACTTTTATCTGAGGAATTAATATTGCAGTTTGACAGTTTTTTTAAGGAAAATAATATGTAAAACTGTCATAATTATTTATTCTTCAGATAAAAGATGACTCACTATTAAAAAATCAGCCCAAATAATGAAATTGATATGTTCATTCAGTTATTCACATGTAACTACTGAAGTAAAAAATCTAATGCTAATCTATGGTAAAGCTATGCAAGGATTACTAACAAGTAAAAAATACTTGTAATGAAGTTCAAATAACTTTTTATGAGTTCAAGATGACATGCAAAACAGGTTCAAGTATTCTTAATTCGGTACACAGTTAAAAGCAAACAATGCTGATATGATATTCTTAAATAAATTATAATAAGTATGTATTATAATTATCTGGCAACGTAGGTTGAATCATCACACGACGACGAACCCACGACCTACAACGCGTAAGTTGGGGCCGATACCACTGGGCCACCACTGCTCTGCCCCGGCAGAGGCTTTACTTTGTGGTAATAATTGAATCACCACTGCTCTCAAAACATTCACCGTTTTGAGAGCAGTGGTGATGAAATTATTTAAGAAAACATCGTACGGAAACAAGACGAGATATGAGGAATTTAAAATTTCTATAGAAAACTTATTTTTCTCATAACTCTTGTATAAATCAGTGTCCATACAAAATATATATTTGGGAACCTAGATACTCTGTATTTCAATCGGAATAAAGCCACACTACCTTAAGAATATGTTTGATTTACAAATGATTTTGGTATTACGTTTGGATGAACTACGCATCCATCGCCGGCCTCTTAGGCTTGTTGCAAAGTTGTAGTTGGCCTTAAGACATAACTGGCGATTGTGAGTGTACTGTAAGTACACCTCTGCTCAACCCTTGGTGGAACAGGCGTGATGTTGTGTTGTTTTATTTAAAGCATTGACAATATTAGTGCTACAATCAAATGCCATATAATTGGTGCAATAAAATACTGCAGTGGGTATGTCATTGGACTCATTGGTCTAGCTTTGAGTTGGCGGACGATTAGGTCATAGGTCCAAGAGCCAGGTCTGGCGAAAACAACGTTTGGGTTGTGGCTGAAAAATCTAGAATTGTTGTCGATAAATTGTGGTGGGCTATCCAGGATATAAGTCTGTTAAAATGTAGTATTTACTTCACTTAAAAACTATTTTTCGGGCGAAGAATCAGCATCGCCATACAACGTGGCAATGCTGCCAGTCTTTTGGGCACTTTTCCTGTTGACAGGGATGCGGACGAATTTTTGATGCCCTATGATTCTGTCTCCCTCTTTTTTATATACATGTACATATTATTATTTTAAGTCTGTTAGCGTACCTATATATTATGTAATATATTATTCATAAACTAGATAAATAATATTTAAAAAATAACAGACCTAAAATAATAATATGTTCAAGTATATAAAAAGGAGGGGAAATTATCATAGGGCATCAAAAAAGGAGGGGAAATAATCATAGGGCATCAAAATTTATTTCCGTATCACTAGGTAAGGTATATGTCAATAGGAAAATAATTTACTATAATATAGATAAAAAGCTTTACGGAAAAGAATCTGAACAATTATCAACTGTCACGGCGACGATATTTCTGAGAATTTTATTGAACACCTAAAACCAAATGAAACTGCTTAAATATTGATGCAACTGTTTAGAACCGATAATTTTGAAACATCCCATACTCGTATACCTAATTAAATACCATCTCACGTCAAATAGTGGTTGTTCAAAAATACAAAATACCTATACTTCCGTTTTCCGAACCAACGATCCGAAAATATCATGAACGTAAACAATATTCGTTTGTTTTTGTTTATTGCACATCTCTAGCGCGCAATATCTGCGTGGTGCGCCGACGCATACCCACTCATGTTTACAACTGTGAGTAACGATATATAGCTATAGATAACGCGTGTACAAAATAACTCATGTGTTCCCAGAATACGTTTGAAAGTACTTACATTTTTAAGGATTTGTTTACTGGATTGTAACATGCTTGTAAAGTCATGGCCCGTAAATATTTTTTTCGTGAATAAACAGGAAAGGTTGAAATTTTGCGGCTGTATTGACTTTTTTAGGGACGGAACCCTTATTTATTACGATTATGTTGAAATTTGGTACACATATGAATTTCTGTGACCCAAACACGGACGTGTAACGTAAATAAATTAATTTTGAATGTGGGGGTCACTTTTGTGGGGGGCAAATTAGAAAATTTAAAAAATAGTTTTGCAAATTATACTGTGTGACATATCAAATGAAAGGGCTTGTCGTGCTTGATTTAAGTTATATTTTTTAATAATGTTAAAAATGTATACTTTTAAAGTTATGTAAGAAAATATATGAATCATCCCAGTGTTGATTCGTTTTCTCCTCCACCAATCGTTATTTCTCTTGACACTTTTTATTTTGTTTATAAGTATGTATGTATGTATGTATTAGTATATATTTTTGATTTTCGAGTTATCTATCCCATATGTTGCATCTACCATGTTTTGTCTCTGAATCACCCTAAGGTTGACTGGTAGAAAATGCCTCAGGCATTAAGTCCGCCTTTGTACAGTATTTTTTTACTTGTGCATGAAGTTTTAATAAATAAATAAATAAAATTGACCATTCCCACAACTCTATCTCCGAAACTACTAAGCCTAAAATTAAAAAAAACATATATAGAAGATAGTTCTATATACTTTTAGATTATAGGAAAACCTATAAGAAGTATATGGTCTTTAACATGGTAAATCTCTCAATAGGTTTTGCGTACAAACTTACATTAGCAGTTAGAATGTTTTTCAAACTACAATGTTAAGTTTGTTCTTAGGATAAATTCACCCCAACGGAACCCTTATTGTACGTGGTCCGACACCCACTTGGCCAGTTTTTGATCATGCTTTTTTTTTTGCCGGATATCTACTTAAATGTTACAACAGACAGACCATTTGAAGATAGAAAGGTAATCACTTTAATAGCCACAGTAATGCACAACAGTAGAGACGAGTAGATAGATCATACAATTCATACATAAATATTCCACCGCAAAAGATACAACAAAATGATTAAAATGCAGATACCAAGTTACAACTCAACAAACAAAAGACTACAACAACGCCTAATCATGATTTACTTGTAACAAATGAATAACAATCCAACAACGGTGATACCACATACATAAATACTATTCTTGCAGAGTCTCAATTACAAGAGTTTGGATCACAAAGCGCGGAAGGCCGTAATTCTTTCAAAGATTCTTTGATAGCATTGTATGAAACACGCGCAAACGCATATCTTGTCTGTCACCTTGACAGGTTGCCACAATTATGTACATCATTTAGTTAATATTGTTGAATTGAAGAATTGTTTAAATTCTGTTTATGACAGTTTTTTACTAACTGTATCTTGGTTTTATATCTACCGGATTTGTTAGTGTATTCATTGCGTAATAGCAATATTTAATAAGGTTTTGTTTACTATTAAATGAAGAGACATTTTGCTTATTAACTTTAGTATGTGTGGTAGATATCTGTGAAGTCTGCAAGTGGCACTTTTTGTTAATTTTCTTTCGTCGAGAGCAATAACTTAAAACGTCAGCCACATCGGTGACCAGTGCAGCTTTATTGTTAAGTTTTGATGAAAAAAACTTCTACGTAATTTTGAAAAATGCGAGACTTTTTATTTCGTTTGGCTGCTATGTCATGCAGTGAACATAATTAATTATATTTCCTATGATATGATGATTATTAGTGTCCTCATTGTTTACAAAACCGCCAATATATTTTCCGTGAATTTCACCATGTTTGCTTCAATACATTAAAATTGTTTATTCTTTCTTATGAAAAGTAAAGCCACGTAATTACAGTCCACAGTGTACTACGATATTAAACATACCATTATGAATAATATGAATGAATCATGAGAAATAAAACGATGGCTCAAACATGCAATAGGTACGTTGCTAAAATTCATAATTGCAGAATAAGTGATTCGTGGAATGATGCGTATAACGAAGCTAATAATTAATTTAAAATAACTCTCTCATCGACCCTTATTTTCGGAATTAGACTGTTTATTTGGTTGAACTCAATCTGCCCGCCTTTTCCCGATTACGTTGGGGTCAGCTTCTAGTCTTCTAGTATTTTACATGGAGCGACTGCCTATCTGACCTCCACAACCCGGTTAGTGGGTAACACGATACCCCGTGGTAAGACTGGTTGTCAGACATTTGGGTAACCATGTTTATTTAAGAAAATATTTAACTTTAATTTGGGTGAACTAGTCTGGTTAATCTTTACTAAAGACTTTAATGCCTGTCGAATTTCAGCTTATTTGGGTTTGGACTTCAAAGCAGCCGGATTTCGGAGACTATCAAAGTTTAAATCCAACCCTTCTTTTTAGATTACATAAATTTTCCATTGCGGCGGAGCAAAAGCTAAGAAGAACTTATAAACCTATATCTATCTACTTATGGCTGACGGAAATGTCACTTTGAATTACCGACCATGTCATTTCCCATAGGATTATTCTAATAGGATGGGCAGCTGCGGCCTCATGTGTAATAATAATGTGACTCTTCGATCTTATAATGTGAATGAGAATTGCGATGTGAGTGTGGCTAAAGGGGCGTTCAATAAAGCAGTTTTTGAGGAGACAACATAACAAGGGAATCTTGTTTTACGACCGTTCAAGCCACAAACGGCTTCTAAACAATTTTGTCAATTTTTAATGTTGTCAATGATGAAGATGATTTACTCTCTTTAGAAGAAATAAATATAGAACGAATGCAATATTAACGAGAACAATATGAAATATAAGGGACTGACGTTATTGGGTCAGATATCCTTATCTTCAACATAATTTCCCCCCATGGCTGGATCAAATTCACCATAAGGGCTGTTATATGTAACTAAGGGATCTATTACCATGAATGGTTCCCCATAGGTGTTATTTCCGTCACAATGACCACGGTACGCAATAACGCGCACGGAATTAACTACACGGTGTTCGCTTCGAATGAATGCATGCTACGCGTCAAGTCTTCTGTGAAATCGCTCGTTATTTACACTCGTATGACGGACGAGTGAAAATGAACGTAGTTTTGTTAATAGTGCTAGATACGGGTTGAAACTAGTTTGCAACGATTAAAAAGACAAGGTTTTTATTGATTAAATGCGAAAGTACTGTCTGTCTGTCTGTTGATTTTTGACGCCTTAGCGGCTTGAGGGATTTCGACGAAATTTGGCACATAAGAAGACCTGGGTTAGGAGTTTACGACATAAGATTATTTTTTATCCCGATAGTAGGCTACCGTGGGATAATTTACGATCTCAACGCGGGTGATGCCGTGGGCAAAAGCTAGTAGGATATAACGAGTTCCTAACTATAGGTATTCGAATGTTCTTTTTTTTAACAAAATTTTGTCCCTTTGGTTTTGCCAATTTTCAGTTTGGATTGCAATCGTCTGTGCTCTCACAGAAAATTCATTCAGGTTTAAGCCCAGCGCCGTCGTCGTTTGTATCAATTATTTTTAGATCGTCTACTTTTAGCAAATTGTAGGTACTTCGACTATCCATTCAGACGAGCGTTAGGTTAGCTTCTGCTATTTCTTTATTACAGTTATCTAAACCGGTAGTAACTAATGCTTCATAATTTAATCTGTTTTAACATTTTAATTAACGATATCATCTAACTTGTTAACAGATTTATCTAAATTGTAACAAGGTGAGAATAACAGATCAATCCAATTGTTCGTAACATTGAGGGAAAGAACAAATATTATCATTTCAGTTTCACGACTTGTAATTTTTATGTTTGTTTCATGAGTTCTCTTGTGGGTTAACTGTTTCGAGCCGTGTTGCTTGCCAATTGTATCAAGGTTTATGGTTTTAATATTGGTTCATGTGTTTTTGCATAGCAAAATTGGAAACTGCATTTACTTTTCAAATTGGTTTAATTTTGGGTGTGATACAGCTGTTATTTCGTTGTCTTTCTTTAAGAACCACGTATAATTTGGTCAGAAATATAAATATAATTTATTTTAATACTTTTGCTTTGTCAAACTTACTGTACCTACCTAGATTATAAATTAATGATTTGGTCTCCTATTTAATTGGAAGTGCACACTGGTATTTGTCCCTGTTCTCGTAAACTTGCAACATGTTATAGTGCTAGTTGGAGTTACCTCTGTTGGAGATTCAATAAAAAAATAACATTATTTTTGTTTTCATTCAGAGTAACTCAACATGACTTGAAAATTTCCGCCTAGTGTCATCGATTTAAAGTCCCGAAGAAAAAAGAGGAAAAGCAAAACTAAGAAATAATGATATACGAAAGCGGATGAAAGAAAAGTTCAGTTTGTTGTTATTAAATGTTATTTTTAAATTTAAGTTAACCTTCACGGCAAAGTAAACTGATGTAGAGAATTTGTAACTGATGGGAAATTTTAGACAAAATTAATTATAAGACTACACTTTGGTTGGTATAGAGCAAATTGAGTGACAAAACTGATAAGCATGACTGATGGAAGAGATTATGAGTAAACGTAGAAAAAATTCCGTGCTAAGTTTTGCTTTAGAGCATATACAAAGATTCTTAAATACTGCTTCTAAGACTATATCGAATGAGAATCGTGTATTTCGACGACAGGTTCGTGGGTTCTAAACGTTCTAAAAAGGTTCACTACCTTTTAATGGTCAATGGGTCGTTTTAGGGGCGGAATCACTGTTTAATTAAGGACATTTATTTTAGTAATAATGTTCTACTTAGTAGAACTATTCTCCTTTTGGTTATCCTGGCTTAATTACGTGTCAATAACATTCCTCTTTATCCTCTTACACAGCTGTTCCTATGCGTATTGTTTCATTTACACTACATTTTAGTTCGATAATGTAAATGTAACGTTTATTACAATAAAGTTCAGCGGATGTGATTGTTTGAGTGTTATGCGATTGTTTCATAATGGGCATAACACCGCTTTCACAACACTGCTCGGTAATATGCGTATGTACAAGTGTTGCATATATGCAAGCAACAATAAAAACATTCTAAATATGGACATTATGTGTCGACGCGATTCGCCGGTCGTTCTCAATTTCATTGTGTGTAATTACTTGAAAGTACTATATGACTTAATGTATACGTTCTGTTTTATTGTAATCGTTAATTAAAATTGTTTCCATAACTCATTAATTAACTGTTCAGAATTCGTGGTAATCGTAGGTGACATTAATAATGAAATACCAACAGATGGATTAGTTTCTACCCCTTTTCGGTAAAGGTTTGGTAGTAACATTTCGAAATGTTAAAACACTACCCACATCCTAAGCAATATTCACTAAACGAGTAACGTCTGAAACATTTTTCTTGATACCAACGGTTAAGGTGACATTTAAGTAATCAATCGTAGAAACACACAGTAGCAGGACAAACGGTTCTAGAATGCGACATCAAATAATGAGCACTTATTACACTTCACTGGATTGTCGATTACAGTGTTGGACATGAAACTGTGTTGTTTATACAAGGTTGCGGAGCGAGCATGCGTGTGGCTCGGACGAGTGTCGCGGCGCTACTGAAGGAAGGGGGCGCAGAGTACCCGGCTAGAGATGCGCGTCGCGACGCCCCTCAAAGGGTAAATTACCAGATAATTTGGGTAATTTATGTGTTCTCCGTTCGGATAATTCGTGTTTTTCAGCGTCAACGTAAGTTTATAGTTTACAAGGATTTCCGGTGATAGTGAGCGAATAGTTTCGTTATTATTAAAGATTAAACTATAGGCGGAAAATTGAGGATTTATATTGACCTAGATCGTGAATCTTGAACACAAAATCAGAATTACAAGAATTAAATGAGTGAATCAAACTTTTACGAGGAAATGAGAAGGGCAAATTTTTTCAAGGCAGCATACCGAGAAAAAATTTAAATTAATTTCTAAGTTTCCTCAACTGCAAGATAATTAATCTTGATAATAATAATTATTGTCCGCTCTTTCCTTTCAGGAACTATTAGGGACAGCTGGTAACATCGTCGCTAAAGAAATAAAAGTAAAGTAGCAGCTTGGGGTTGGTCGCGCCCGCCCTCTCTTTGGGCGGATTGTCGGATCGATCCGCACACTGGTCGGACGACTGTTCACGAGCAGCGTGACTGCTTGCGACCAACCTACGTCACTTGTCATCGATATTCAAATGCTGTCGGTACTTTGTTTTGATTGTTTTGTCAACACATTCGAATTGTGGTCTGGCGTCGGTATGTTTTTTCATAAGATAAACGTTTTGAGTATTAAACCAATTTATGGGGTGATTCTATAGGTCCTCATTGTTTTAGTTCTTGACATAGGTAGGCACGTAATTTTGGTTCCAGGTGTTTATGTTTCTCCACGCTATATTTTTCATCATGTCATTGTCTTCTTTTTTAAATATCCTGCCGGACAATAGAAATCTCTTATTGCTAGTTAATTGCGCTACGCTTTGAGTTTCCACTCACAATTAATGAAAGTAATGCCTCTGATTAAAACCTTCTCACCACGGCAGGCAATTCATGCACATAATTATGTACTAGATAAAATTGATTGTAGGCAATGATTGTTAATTAAAATGTTAGTTTTTTACCACCATTTGGTGTTTAACTTGTCTGTATTTGAGTCACGCTATGAAACAAAAGTAAATACGAAATCGGAATAGACTTGCGTCAAAGCATTTCTTCTAAAGCTGGCTTGCCTTGGCTTTATTACGGCGTGACGTAGCTGCACAGCTACCACAGAGTACGGAGACGCGTGCGGCCGTGTTACAGGCGTCATTGTCGACACTCTCCACAGAGTACGGAGACGCGTGCGGCCGTGTTACAGGCGTCATTGTCGACACTCTCCACAGAGTACGGAGACGCGTGCGGCCGTGCTACAGGCGTCATTGTCGACACTCTCCACAGAGTACGGAGACGTGTGCGGCCGTGTTACAGGCGTCATTGTCGACACTCTCCACAGAGTACGGAGACGCGTGCGGCCGTGTTACAGGCGTCATTGTCGACACTCTCCACAGAGTACGGAGACGCGTGCGGCCGTGTTACAGGCGTCATTGTCGACACTCTCCACAGAGTACGGAGACGCGTGCGGCCGTGTTACAGGCGTCATTGTCGACACTCTCCACAGAGTACGGAGACGCGTGCGGCCGTGCTACAGGCGTCATTGTCGACACTCTCCACAGAGTACGGAGACGCGTGCGGCCGTGCTACAGGCGTCATTGTCGACACTCTCCACAGAGTACGGAGACGCGTGCGGCCGTGCTACAGGCGTCATTGTCGACACTCTCCACAGAGTACGGAGACGCGTGCGGCCGTGCTACAGGCGTCATTGTCGACACTCTCCACAGAGTACGGAGACGCGTGCGGCCGTGCTACAGGCGTCATTGTCGACACTCTCCACAGAGTACGGAGACGCGTGCGGCCGTGCTACAAGCGTCATTGTCGACACTCTCCATACTAACCAAGCCTGACACGTTTACTCGCTCTACGACACTAATGACTAGACACAGGAAACCCGGGGGCCCCTAGGCACTTGTCATTTGGGTCCCCCATCCCGAAGCAAAATTTTGCGCCTAGTATAGGTTAGGTTTATTTTGACTATTCATACAGTAATAGGAGTTACATGTCAACTTATGAGAACTAAGAAGAGTAACTAATATGCAGGAGCGAGCAAAGCGAGGTCGAAAATATTTTGCATTTCTTTTGACCATTGATATATAATATTCCATTGCACCTACGGATAGTATAGGTACCATGATATGAGCGCGGGGTCTGTACCATATGTTATGCAAGGTAGGCAAGCGACCCGGCTGGGCCCCTAGGCTAGAGCTTTGTATGCCTAGGCGGAAATCGGGCGCTGACAAGACATTGGGTTATAAATATGCACTATCAAAATGACAAAATATGCACTAAAAAAAGGCGAAATATGCACAAAATCTACACAATCAAAATACTATTTATTATTAGAATTTACGTTTATTTTCACAATATATTTACACATTCTGTACTTCAAATTAAGTAACTTTGACCAAAATTTATTATTAGGAAACGACTTTTATTTTTGATTATTATTATTTTAATAATAATAGTTACTCATATTATACTAGTAATATAATAATAATACTATATTATTATTATACCTACTATATAATAATAATATCAAAAATAAAAGTTGTTTCCCAACAATTAATTTTAAAGCTTGTTTTAGTGAAAAAAAGTAAAAATAAAATGGACCTTTGTCTTTCATATCTCCGTTACCAGAAGGTTCCCAGGTATGGTCTAGTACAACAAAATTATCACAATGACGGGAAGAACAAGGGAATCAGCTTCGCTTCGGAACAAGAAGCGTCTTTTACACCCGTTTGATATTGACGGCTCTGAAGGAGGCCTGTGACAGAAGGTATGCGCTCAGCGCACTATCCGCGCTACGAATTGTGTAGTACTGCCGACGCTTCCGTGCTCTGTGATCGCTACCAAGAAAATGGAAGCAGGAAAGATTTTCTGAAATGTATAGCCACGTATAGCTTTACATAGCTCGCTTCAGCTTTATCAGAAAGGACGTGACCGTTTTATAAAGTCCGATCTGTGATCGAAAATAGCAATATAGACTGTAAATAACATTATATTGTACGAAGAACCTCGTAGAAAAAGAAGTTTGAAAGGCTTTGCCGAGGAAAAGCATAGGCTATATTAAAGGTAAATAATAGCTGTACAAGCATCTTTTGGGGCGTTTCCCATCGGTTTTGTCAATGTATTTGCACTAAATATGTTTACCAAAAGCGCACCTCGTCAACGTCATTCGAGGTACTTGTAGCAGTGTACCTATACATTTTGAGGAATAGAAGTTTCCATTAGGTAAGGGTTAAAGAATAATTCCTTTATAAATAATTTTGGAGATTATTCTTTTAATTCAATTTAAAACTATTTATTAGCTGTACCATTAAAATATATTTTTTATTAAACAAAAGTTATTTATAAAAAATATCATATTTAAAAATCGTGTCACTATATTTTTATAAATAATAATAATAATTTAAAATCGAAAATAATCTAACTATGCCTACAAGGCTACGAAGGATCCGATTTAAAAAAAAAGGAATATTCCAAGCATAAAACCAGTTGCTAGTCTTTTGTTATTAAAAGAAAAGAGGAACCTGTTTGCTTTACACAGTAACTAGGTTACGCCACCGAGACTAGTACCACATAGTCGATGGAAGCATAAAACGAGTGGAATTAATATCCGCTAGATTGTCACGCTGTCAACTTGTGTGCAGTCTGTTCACGTGAACGTGTGACAAGGTAATATCCCTTCTGATGAAATGCTTATTGGTTGGCGTTGAAGGGAAAGAGTTAATTATGAAATGAGTTAATTAATAATTAGGGAGTTTGTGACCTGTTTCAGCACCTACGGATAAGTGCCTGTTATTTAACAACCCCTTAATTTTGCAATGGCGGATATTTACCAACCATCATCTTCATTTCAGCCGAAAGACGTCCACTGCTGGACATAGGTCTCCCCCAAAAAGGGGTTGCCATAATCACCCCGCTTGGCCAGCGAGTTGGCGATCGCAGTATGGTGTTAAAATGCATAGAGAACGCCGCTGCCCATTCTCTAGTAAGTCCCTTAGTCGCCTTTTACGACACCCACGGGAACAAATAGGATGGTGCTATTCTTTACGTCCGGCACCACACGGATCTATTTTTATTATTACTTTATTATTTTACTATTTACCAACCAAATGAATATAATATGAAGTTGTTTTTTTCATGAGTGGTGACAGCTACAAAAAGCTACAGGCTACAATTTATATCACCTTGTTATTTACATATCTTCATATACATAGAAGGAACGAATCAGCTCACTGCGTTTAGGCTGTTTCAGACCATTAATTTTATACTTAGATCGTCCTATTTACATCAACAGACCATCCGACATAGTTACTAGCTGTTGCCCGCGACTTCGTTTGCGGTCCAGGATAAAAAGTAGCCTATGTCTTTCTCCAGGTCAAGGTCTACTCATGTGGCAAATTTTATCCAAATCCGTCCAGCCGTTTCAGCGTGATAGCGTAACAAACAAACTCATTTTCGCATTTTTATTATTAAGTTAGGATTTCGTTAAATAAATAGCACATAACACCACTCCTGTTTCCCCAAAAGGTTAGGCAGAGATGGTACCTGTAGTAGTTCGCCAGATTAGTCAAACAGTTCTGTTACAATACATAAAGTTTTTTTTTTAAACGTACCTATATTCAAAGGACATTTACTATACAGGTTTATTTATTAAACGTCAATAGCCTCAGCCTCTTCAGGGGTCATTGTACTCATCATTATGAACAACTTTTATTATTGACGTTTTAAAAATAACCCTGTACGAGTATACAAGGAAAAGTTGCATATCATGCCCTATAAACACGATAAAACATTAGTATTCTCTTCACAACGTCACGCGTCAGTCCAAACTGAAACAGCATTTACTATACAAGCAAAACTTGCAAATCATGCCCTATAAACATGATATTATTCTCTTCACAACGTCAGTACAAACTGAAACCGCCTTATTACAAAACAAGATTTATATTTTGACATGGCTTAAACCATGCAGCCAGTTTTTGTAATAAGAACGTAACAGTGATTGAAATACCTTTCTTTATACAAAACTGAAAACTTAGTTCGGTACTAAGTTGTCAGTTTTGTGTTTAGAAACTTTACCATAGTCGGAATAAAGTTCGAAATTCAATAATGGCTCCATGTTTTTAACCTGGGTCTGAAGATAAAACATGTTTTGTAATAAGGGGGAAACAGTCTAAACTGACAGGTATTAATATCCGCATGTCGCATCAAGCTGTCATATTGTCAGCAACCGTGCTATGCTGTCTTTTCACTCCACATAATATCAGTTGTGTTGTGTCGCAGCTACTGACAGGACTGAAGCCCCTTTCAGAGAAGGGAGCTTGCACATTGGCGAGAGAAACGGGAAAAGCGTTATCGTGACCATTCACGAAACCGCATTGCCGCTTCCCCCGCAAAACAAACTTAAAAAACAAAATAAAACAAATAATTTAATCATAATTTTGTTTTGAAGAAAACAATCATTCAGGTGCGGTTCGGTCAAGTGCTGTTGAAATCAGTGCTCTGAGTGGAATACCTCAAACTTTTTTGTATACTAACTAATAGATATTAACCGCCTTATTACAAAACAAGATTTATATTTTGACATGGCTTAAACCATGGAGCTAGTTTTTGTAATAAGAACGTAATAGTGATTGAAATACCGTTCTTTATACAAAACTAAAAACTTAGTTCGGTACTAAGATGTCAGTTTTGTGTTTAGGAATTTTACCATAGTCGGAATAAAGTTCGAAATTCAATAATGGCTCCATGTTTTAAACCTGGGTCTGAAAATAAACCTTGTTTTGGAATAAGGGGGATAAGGTTTATTTTGGTGTTACTAACAGTATATGGACTACGACTGAAATAAATGATAATAATAAATAATAAAAAACGCTTTTCTTACTTCCCCCGCCAATATAAAGTGTATAGATTTACTCAGTGATTTTTTTTGGATTTTTTATTTTAGAAGACAGGCTATTACCTACTCTTCCTATACAATTCCTGCCATAATATGCCTGTGTCAGAATGATCGCCGTTGAAAGGCAAAAGCTTCTTCTTAGAGAGGTAACAAACATTAAATCACGGCGTTTGCTCATTGTGGCGTTTGAATTTAGAAATACTTTACCAACCAGAATATTTTTAGTAGGTACATACGTACGTACCTCATATTTTCCCCCATTTTCAGTTGTGTCTTAGATTTGTCTGTTACACAACCAATTTTAACCCTTAGCGAAAAAACTGCATTTAATTCTAAAATCGCGTTTCTCTAGTTACAAACACACAACGACATCCTCTATGCTTCACAAACAGGCCGAGCATTGAATTATAGAAGCAGGCTGCGCTCACCAAAGAGTAGTAATTAAGAGCACGGCCACACGAGCACACGACTAATTAACGAGCATAGCCTGCTCTGTTTGTGCTGTCGACCCATTTTAGAGCAGCACGAGTGCTGTTTTTTTGTAGGAATTTTTGATTGACAAGCTGTGGCAGTGATTTTGCTCGCGTATGATGTGATTTTAATTTTGCATGTTTTACTCCGGCTGTTGGAGTCTCTCTGAGGGATCGAATCCGGAACGAGGTGATCCGGCAGAGAACCAAAGTTGTCGACATAGCCCACAGAATAAGTAAGCTGAAGTGGCAATGGGCCGGCCATATTAGCCGTAGAACCGATGACCGTTGGGGTAGACGTGTTCTTGAGTGGAGACCGCGAATCGGCAAACGTAAGGTAGGACGCCCTCAGGCTAGGTGGAGCGACGATCTTCGCAGGGTGGCTGGTGGCAGCTGGATGAGAGTTGCCGCGAATCGAGCTGAATGGCGTGCAATTGGAGAGGCCTATGTCCAGCAGTGGACTGCTATGGGCTGATGATAATGATGATGATGATACTCCGGCTGTACCTATTGATTGTAATTTTATGTTGTTACGAACATTGATAGTATTTTGAATAAAATCGCTTTTGAATTTTGCTAAGTGTAGGAATATGTGATGGATTGAAGAAAATGTCGTGAGGAAAGTTTTGCCTATGAATGTGAATGGCTAAAAGAATAGAAGAAGACCAAAGAAACGATGGATGGACTGAAAGATAGGAGAGACTAGAGAGGGGATGAGTACCAAGATGTCGACTAATAGAGACGTGTGGGAGAAAGGGACATGTTGCGCCGACCTCAAATAAATTGGGATAAGGGTAGGAGAATGATGATATATGATGTCCGAAACAGAAATAAATAAAACGAGTATTATGAGTGAAAATGACCCTTACTCAAGTGAAAACAGTGATTTTAAGGACAACTTTAAGAAAAACTTATCTGAGTTTTTGAAAGTCTGCCCTAAAAATATTAAGGGGGATGCGCTAAGGAAGCCCGCGAAATTCAAATTTTATTACGTTTTTTGAAATTTGCAGGTCAGTAACACGTTGTATGTTGATCTAATTATGATTCGCGGCCATAACCAATATGGCTTTACAGAATTATAATCATTCGAATCAGCATTACAACTCCCTAAGTTCAAAACATCCTACTGAATGATTATTTCTGAAATAATCATTCAGTAGGATTTTTAGGAAGAGAGTTAGTTGTATTACCGATTCTAATGATTATAATTCTGTAAAGCCATATTGGTTATGGCCGCGAATCATAATTAGATCAACATAAAACCTGTAACTGACCTGAAAATTGCAAAAAACGTTGGAAAATTTGAATTTCGCGGGTTACCTTAGCGCATCCCCCTTAAATAGCTAAGTAACTGCGATCAATTTGTAAGTACTTAGCGCTCGCCGGCAGCTACCGCGCCACCACTGCACCGCTCGCTTCGCACGCTCGGCTCGCGCGCGGTTGGTTACAGTGCTAACCTAAACCAATTAGTCAGTGTGCCTTAGTTACTGCGACCGATTCGGAATTAGAAGCCACTCCAAACGCTTATTGTGTCTGTAGATAAGCCATTCTGCTTACGTCTAAACGTGGGTAGCAGTTTTGTTAAACGTAACGAAATGGCAATGTTTTACAGAACGGAGCTGTTCTGTAGGTTAAGTAGGTTTGCTTGGTGGTTACCTAATTCGAGAATCCATCTGCGACATATACATGCATAGCTGTACTTATGACTTTTCTCTATTACACGAGTATACCATTCAATGTATTCGATTTATGACAAAATCATTTTCTTTGTCATTTAAATAGGATTGTTAGAGTTCATAAAAAAAAGCATAGGGTTCGAATATTCTGGTGCTGCTTCCGGCCTATATATACACGTAAAGTAAAAACATCTACAATAAATACATATATTATCCTACTAATATAAATATATTATCCTACTAATATTATAAATATAAAAGGTTGTATGTTTGGAAGATTGTCACTCAATCACGCAAAAGCGGCTGAACGGATTAGGACGAAATTTGCCACAAACATAGTTTATAACCTGGATTATCACATATGGTACTTTTTATCCCGGTAAACCGACATACACGTGGGCGAAGCCGCAGTCAAAAGCTAGTACATAATATTCTCTTGAAAACTCTACGTGAAAAATTAACGAATATCTTATGAGATAATTGATGATACAATAATATCGTATAGGTAGGTGGAAATGTTTTAAAAATACAACACCTAGTCCCAAAATGATCTCTAACACCAGACTAGAAATAATTATTAAGCTTAGCTCATTGGCTATTCGAGACGAGCACTAGATAAATGATATGTATAGGTAACTACAAATGCAGTACATGATTGAGAAGGTTATCGAATATTTCAAAAGCTTCAGCTAAAAATAAGAAGTAAATGGATCAGAATGATTGATTTTTTTGTTGATGTTTGATTAAATAGATTGAACTTCAGCTAATGCATATTAATTGCTTTAAATGTATGCACTTCTAATACATAATGTTGCACATATTTAAATTGATCTGGATCTGGTCTGGATTTGGGCCTGGTTGGTTTTATTTTGATTTTTAATTTTGTTTTGATTTATTTTTATTTAATTTTGAATTTTTTAATTTTGTTTTGTTTTTTTATTTTTTTTTATTTTGAGTTTTTAATTTAATTTTATGTTGATTTCTTTATTTTATTTACATTTTTTTATTATATTTTGATCTTCAGTTAATTGATTTTAGCTATATAATTTTTGCTGTGCCCTGACAGGGTCTACAACGGATCTTAGCTGTAAGCCTTTTGTTAACATCTTTTTACCTTGTGGAACGCAAATAAATAATATGTAATAAGAATATGAATATGCATATGGTTGGTTTGGCCTGGTTACATGGGACTTAAACATAACTGACAAAATGTGGGTGTACTACATGTACACCTCTGCCCAACCCTTTGGGGAAACAAGGCGTGATGTAGGTACAGTAACTGCACAAAGACGTGAAAGGATGACAGCATTGTGGCCATTAAGGAAGGTTCTCGCAACTGAAGTGGCTGTGGATGACACAATCCTGAAATTCAATCTAATAATGGAAGTCTCTGGAAAGATCGACATGCTGATAACGTCATACGGGGGGAGGAGGGAGCAATTATCTCTCTTTGATATATGATGAAAAGAATGGAAGGTCTAGTTTATAGTAGGAACGTCGTTTCTAACTGCAGTTCATTTAAGTTGGTTTGTAAATGACACTGTCAGACTGCATACAAAATAAAGAGAACCGCGATGACACAACGCTTCTAACTTATTGCAAAATATTAAGCAATTATCTATTTACTCAAAAATTTGTTGAGTAATCGAAAATAAAAAACAACCAAGTTCTGCATACAAATAAGACGTTCTTGTTATTAATTAAATACCAACCGAACGTTGATATTTAATACAGATATTTTGGATTGAAACTCAAAGTAAAGAGTTAGTTTACCGTTAATTTGTATCGTTTTTTTTTTCTAAATGTGTTTTGGTAACAAATAAGTTCTGAGAAATATGTTCAAGAATAACATATATTTTTTCCGCTACCACAAACTATAAATAGATTTGGATTTTTTTTAAGACAAGCCTCCTTTGATCATTTGCCTCTTGTCAGCGCCTTAAGATCAGAGAGCATAGACAAAGTGACTTTATATCAGCAATAACGATGATGTAAAAGTAAATAATAAATGTGATCGACTTATGCTACCGAAAAGCTTGTGTCAATCCTGCGCGGTAATTTATTTATTTATTTATTTTATTAGGTTCACCAACAATTACAACGATTACACTGATACAATCACATAATACATAAAAAAAACAGTGCATCAGTTACTTATAGGTAAACACACATGCATAAAACGATGGATTAGAGAAATAAGCTAACTTACTTAGTAATAAGCGCACTAGAAAATTGGTAACATTGGTAAAAAGTTACATTTAAATGAAAAAAGAAATTTGAAATTCTGATTAGTAATAGCGTATATACAGGGTCAAATTAAATTAGCTAGTGAAACTCCGCAAACGTGTTAGGTATCGATATCTAAAAAAAAAAACGATATTTAAAAAGAGGACGGGACCATGAGGTTCTGGTCTGGTCCTTTGGAAGGCGTACGAGGGGTGAAGTCAACTCGCAGAGGCCCGTTAGACAATTTTAAGTGGAATGAGGCATCAACCGACCATTATCCGTGTTCGCACTATGCAAGTGCACCCAAGGACAATCCCCGGTTAGACTATTGCAAGATATGGAAACAAAGTTATTGGATTATGGGTTTGGGTGGCTAAAGTGAAATGGTTATCTAGGACTGTAAAAAGACTATGGCCCCTGCCTGACCAATGTTTATACAGGGTCAAATTAAATTAGCCAGCGAAACTCCGCAGATGTGTTGGGTATCGATATCTAAATACGACAAAACGAAAAAAAGAAAAAATAATTGTATTTTTTGGGGTCAACGACTAGTTACTAGAATTATGAGTTTCAAAATCAGTTTTTTTTCCTGTGTAAACTTCACAGATGTGATGGGTATCGATAACTAAACACGATAAAACAAAAAATTAACTACTTCAAGTAACTTTACTGCCAGTGGTCATTGACACCAGAAAAAAAACATCAAATCTTTCTTTTTTTTCGTATTTAGATATCGATACACAACACGTCCATGGAGTTTCACTAGCTAACTAAATTTCACCCTGTATACACTGAAAGAAATGTATGCTTAACTGTAACAAAATGTTGGCTAGTTTTATGCACTACTGTACATTTGTGAAGAGCAAAATAAATATACTTATATGTACTTATCTACCAAACCGCACTAGGCCCGTGTGGTGGATCTCGGCCCACTCTGTCTCACCAAGAGGAGGCCTGTCTCCCAGGAGTGGGGGGGACATTATAGGCTGATTATGCTTAGTTTTAATTTCCAATGTCACACTAGAAATCCTAAACCGCCTTATTACAAAACAAGATTTATATTTTGACATGGTTTAAACCATGGAGCCAGTTTTTGTAATAAGAACGTAACTGTGATTGAAATACCGTTCTTTATACAAAACTGAAAACTTATTTTGGTACTAAGTTGTCAGTTTTGTGATTAGGAACATAGTCGGAATAAAGTTCGAAATTCAATAATGGCTCCATGTTTTAAACCTGGGTCTGAAGATAAACCTTGTTTCGTAATAAGGGGGAAAGAGTTCCTAAACTTACTACGCCTGACACATTGTTTTAACAGTCATGTAGATAATTAATTGTCCTTGGTGTTCCCTAATTTTACATTATAAACAATACTCGTACAAAAGCAGAATGCGTTTGGTTATGATTTACAATAGCAGATTACGAAGAGCGGATGTGTGACGTCGTTCATAAATTCATAATTCCCCGTTTCAGTTTTCAGTGAAGTACTGTTTGGGGAATAGAATAACGATTTTCAGGAGTTGCGAGTAGTTTTACAGGAATTATAACGTAGTTTTCGCCGGAAGTAGATTTTTCGGGAAATTGAGTAGTAGTTTTTCATGGAATTTTGTGACTTTGATACAAAGTGTATTTTTTAGATGATTTATAGTTTTTGTGTTTGAGTAGCTTTTGTAACAGGAATGTATGTGTTATAAAACGTTTCAGTTTCTAGTTATTTTTCTGTTATGATTAATGCTCGTTCTTGCATCATTTGCATGACTTCAACGGGTGTAGCGGTGCAATGACTAATAATTTCTCCTAGACATTCGAATCATAATTATTCTTTTGTTTTTATAATTAACTGACGATGATAAATAATAGTACCTACTTAATAGTAATTTATATTATCTTCACGTAAGTACCTTATTTTCTCACTTAATTAAATCGTCTTACTGCAATGCGGTTATCAAATAAATAAGTCTTTGGGCTCGGTTGGGTGGGTTTTTTAAAGAAAAATACGAATACCTACAATAACTTGTAAAATTAAAAAATCTTAGAAAAGAGTAGTTGTAAAGAAACGCTGAAGGCTTCTACAGACCGTCGCGACTCGCGACGCGACACAAAGGCACAACTCGTCACGCAACACGCGGGGCCTTTGTGTCGCGTCGCGTGTTGCGCCGGTCTGTAGAAGGCTTTAGGACAGACGTAAATAGAAGACATAAAACCTTTAATCCATTATACATATTATATGCGTTACGTACTCGAACTTAAGGCGATACCAAAATAAATTAGGGGCTATTTCGTAACCATTTATTATACTATTTTTTTTTTTTTAAACGTTGCCACACACTAGGAATTTCTACTATTACAGCATGTATGGATTTAATTTTTGGATATAATGACCGTATCTATTACTTATTCTGTGCTCTGACTGAAGGAAAATACAATTGGGGTAAATTTCGTCTATAGAATTTAATTCCGAAAAGACCTCTACTTTTTTATAAACAAATTCAAAGAAATTGATGTACTAACTCTGTCTTAGAAAGTATTTTATATGTTCGCCAAATCTAAGGCCTTTTTAAAATAAGAAGCGATTTCCATAATATAAATACATGTAGTAAACATGAAATTGTGATACCCTTTAGATTAACTAAAACAAGCAAGTCATTTCATATAAACAGTATCCGCTTTTATAACAAGTTGCCAAAGTCTGTTACAGAACTTAGCGATGGAAAATTCAAAACCCTCATCAAACGTGTCCTTATCAAAAAAGAATATTATAATATTAAAGACTACGTTGAAGACAAGGAAGTTTGGCATTAATTCCTTCTGCACATGTGGCTTCCCTGGTACCTCATTAACGGCAAAAATATGTAAATGTCTATTAACTGCTCCCAAGTTGCGATGTTTATGTTATTTATTTTTTACATACTAATATGTAAAAAATAAATAACATCACAATAATGTGAGGATGTTGTAGGCTTGATGGACTGTAGATCTGAAGACCGTTTTCTATTTTTTTAAGTACTTACCTGGTACTTTTGACGGGCTCATACTTATTAACACTGTAATATGAAAACATTGTAAAAGCCAGTTTTTTTTAAAAGAGTAACCGTGGAGTTTCTTGGCGGTTCTTCTCCATAGGAAACGACCAATTGGAACCGTGCACCTAGCTTCTGACGTTTCATAAGTGCCCATGTAGGCTTATGTGAAATAAAAATATTTTTGATTTTGATTTTGATATATTTTCTGTAATTCTAAAATCCTAAGTAATCTTGCGTGACGTCAGTGTGATGCGTAGTTCGCATGAGGCGATGTAAATGCCGCCACAGGTACTATGTCTGCCTATATAATATTGTCATTGATTAGTCATTAATGACTACATAATATATAGGTGTATTGTGTTGAAATTAACAGCTGGTTTAGTTAAGTATACAAATATATTAATTACAATATGAGTAATTAGTAATTAATATATTTGTGTACTTAAAGTTTTGGTAATCGGGATTGAGTCATTATGTGATCTTCAACTAATTAGTTTCATTTTATTTTAATGACAGAGTAAGGGCATGAAAACAACGTTTTCAATCACACAAAACAGAGGTTTCAGTAAACCAGCATGATTCAACGGAAAAAATATTAGGTAAGTAAATCTTTTTTCTTGATGTTAGGCATTAAATTCACATTTAATTATAATACATTTAACACATAACATAACATGACGCCTTGCTTCCCCGAAGGGTTGGGCAGAGCTGTACCTGTAATGAATTTAAATGTATTTTAAATTGTTACAATATTTTCAAAATAATTTAACATAAATGTAGATACGAACTGAAAACTATGTAGATCGTGTAAATATTTGTTGTATGAGCAAGCAATGTTTCGTTTTACTACAAATAATATAATGCTTACAAATGTCACGTGGAATTAGCCTACTTAACATTTATAAAATTGTAAATGCATTTGTAAAATATGATTTATAATAAAGGACAGAAAATATTTGATTGTATATTACGAACAAACATAACATGGGTAAAAAGAGAGTTAAACAAAGGGTTTTATCTTTCAAACAACTGATTAAGAGGACGTTTGAGAGCAAACCAGTTTGGTACCTGAAAAAGGGAATAGTTTATAAGGGTTCTTTTCGTTCCGGAAAATTGAAAAACTTGAAAGTTATGTACTTGAATAAGGATACCGAACTTATATTAGAATGGGTAGCTTTTAGGAAAAATTAAAAACGTGCGCAGGGCATCGGTGCTTAAGCTAGTAAAGACTTCGGTTGAATAAAAATTGGTCTACCAGGGGGTCTACTCCGAAGCGTTAATCCCAAGTATCGGCCGAATGTTCTGCCGTTGCTTGACTACGCCTAAATATGACGGACTACGACGAAACAAAAAAGAGAAAAGCCAAAATCAAAAATGTAACTTAAAGTCGGGTAAGGATTCAAAGTCAGAAAAGGAAACTATGGAAGTTATAAAACGGCTGAACATTCGGCCGATACTTCGTATTAACGCTTCGGAGTAAACTCCCTGAATCGCGACGCGCCTATCTGCGGGAGCATTAACAGTTTCAGGGTTTTACTTGCAAATGATCCTATTCGTCGTACGATTTTAAACTACATAAAAAGGAGGGTTTACCTTCGTCGCAATTTTGTTTTGCGTCCATAATAACTTCCGAAAAAATACCAAAAATTTGCCTAAAATACAATAACATCAATCACAAGGTCTCGTTTAGAAATGAACCTTCCTGTTCATCACATGACTTACAGTTGACAGTTGATAAGGGTGTCGTCACACTGCGGCTATTCTCGTGCGAACGCAACGATAGCATTGTTTGAACGCGACAACGTTTGACATGTTTGCACAAAACTTTATTTATTCAAAATATGTAGGACACTAATGATAAATTGTGGAGAAATAGAGGTGACATTATTTTTGAGTTATTTTGTAATGACTGTTACTTTTACAAATCAAAAGTCATCTATTCAAACTAGGCATAAGCACTTTTTGAACGTCGAAATTACATAAGACGGTCCCCCAAAATGCCTGCCCTTCACCACTTGCTTGTTTTAGCTGGTTCTTGCCAGCTATAGCACTAGGAAGGCGTAACAAACTCCCCAGCTGTACAGCTGCCTCTTCAGTTAGAAAAACTTGATTCCATAAAATAGTAGCTACTTTAAAAATGTGGTTGAAGATTTCTCTGTAATGTTTTAATCATATTTTACCCGACTGCCCGGCAGTGAAGAAGGGTTATGTTTTGATGATTGGTGACTCCGAGACTGCCTATTAACTCTGTCACTCTCTAGTCAAAAAGGAGAATGACGATTAGAGACACGTTTGCAATGCAGTGTACGACTAAACGCCGACAGACTGAACACCGACAATACTTTATTTCGAGGGGACTCTTCGCCGACAGGAACCCTTCGCCGACAGGGCTCATCAGCGACACAATTCATAAAAAAATAATATTTGGGTTAGGTTAGAACAGTGACCGTTAGCGCCAGATCCCCTCCATTGTTGGTAAATTCAGTTACCAAAACAAAAATTCGTGCCAGTTTAAAAAAAAAATTAACCAAAACAGCCATTAAAACAAAACTAACAACTGATTGTTAAGCTGAGTGTACGACTGATTATCGGAGATAAGTTACGTCGCCGATGACTCCTGTCGGCGAAGTGTCCTGTCGGTGAAGAGTCCCGTCGAAGTAAAGTTTTGTCGGTGTTTAGTCTGTCGGCGTAGTGTCTACTGTCTGTCGTCGTTTAGTCGTACATTCTTCGCAATGGGACGACCTGCGCTGAAATCTGCAGAACCCACGCGTGTAAATTATAATCAATTCAATCTAAGTATTCTATTTCTGTATGTGTGTCACAGTACCTGCGTCCTGCAGTACGTCACATTGTATGTCATCCGTATTTTCGTTATCTAAATAGTGCGAGTTGGTTTTATCAGTGTGATTATTTAAAACAATAAGTACCTACAGTTTGAGTACTAATTTAAATAGTTTATTTTTTTAAGAAATTGCTTTTGGCTCAAATTTTTAGATGCTAAATGTATAAACAGCAATTCTTTAATACTTAAACTTATTATAATTTAATTTTATCATAATTTATTACTTGACGTCACGTATTCAATCTAGTGGTAAATCTTTGTTGCAAGACTATGAAAATGCATCAATCAATGACGGTGGAAAAAACAGCAAGCATAATAAATGCTTGCTGTTGAAGATGCTCTACCGAACTTTTCTGAAACTTTCAGACACCACACGACGTGCAAACTGTTACCATGAATTCAGTTCCTGATTCTTTAAACCCACCAAGGTTGAAATTTATCGTCGGTTATAAAAAAAAATCTGCGGTTTCATATACATTTTGACGGTGCACTTTTGTTTGAAAGAAATGTTTTTTTTTATTAATAATAATGCCGAAAAAATTGTGCTCTAGCGCTGGGTTTGCGCGTCGATGTCCCTTACACCGTGTAGACTATCTAACGAACTCGGAGCTCGTACGGCCACGAAACACGCCACACGGAACGACACGGAACTGTATGGATATCCCTTTATGCTGTTTCTTTGATAAAATCCCTTGATCGCCAAGGTCTACCCTTGAATGCATGTGAAACAATAACAA
The DNA here is from genome assembly GCA_948098905.1 of Tiliacea aurago. NCBI lineage: Eukaryota > Metazoa > Arthropoda > Insecta > Lepidoptera > Noctuidae > Tiliacea > Tiliacea aurago. The sequence goes on from OX402582.1 coordinate 25,711,390, forward strand.
GATATAATCAACTAAGAAATACCATTGTTGTGCCAGGGCTCTAGGTCAAAAACATAGGATTTATGCTAATTTGTATTTGTTATGCTTATCAAAAATCTAGGAATTATGTTATAAGTTGTCTATCATCACGCAAGCTAAAAAACTTGATGTTTGACTTTACAGGTTTAGACTGACGGTAGAGGATTGTGCTGGTTCTGATTAGGTACATACATATCGTGAGTCAAATCTATATTACTATTTACTTTCAGTTAGTATTCTTTTAATTTGGTGTAGTTTCTTGTAAATATTATGCGTTCAAAAAGGGTACTAAATAACTACAAGATGTAACATAAATAACGCACAACCTCTTAAAGGGTCATTGTACTCATCATTATGAGCAACTTTTGTTAAGGGGGATGCGCTAAGGTAGCCCGCGAAATTCAAATTTTCCAACGTTTATACATTTTTACTGATAAGTATGTAGAATTTGTGAAGTTAGGGTCGGTAGAGTTAGGCCGTGTAGATTCAGAAGCTTAAAAATTAAAAAATGTTTTTTTAATTTTTCATGTTTTAGTGCCGAGGATAAATTGCTTAGAAACCATATTAAAGTACCTAATCGAATCGCAACCCGTCAAAAACGTATTAATAAGTAGTTCCGGTAGCCATCTGTGGTCTTCATCATCAGTTCCACTTCACCAAACGGTGCTTTCCGAGACCAAATGCACGAATTATTATAAAAAAATACCCAGATCGCTATAGGTGTGCCTATAAAGTTTGAAGATTTCCCTCGATTTCCATGGGATCCCGTCATCAGATTCTGACTTCGTGACAATGGGACCACCTCGAGAGCATACCCTTTAAAAAATCTGTCCTCAATTGAAAAATCGGTGAAAACACATAAAAAAAAACATTGGTACAGACTACAGTTGAGACAAACATTAGAACCTCCTTTTCGGAAGTCAGTTAAAAACAAATCATTAGTGGTATGGTTTAAAAACGGTAGTAAAGTAAAACCCTAGCTGTTATTTAAACCCTTTAGTACCTAATTGCTAAACTGCCATTAAAACGTGTTATAAACTCCGGCTGTTTCTTGAAATAAACTCGTTAGTCATAGTTCAGAACACACTAGAAATATAGAGGTTGTGGGTGTATTACCTATTACAGTAGTAATTTATGCTATTTAAAGCTTCCTCAAATACGACTGTTACTCATTGTTGCTATTATCGTGGGCTGATTGACGCAAGCAATACTGCATTCTAATATTTGTTCTTGTGAACCTTTTACATAATACATAAATAGCAGCCTATATTGTACCCATTGCTGGGGATGCAGGTCTCCTCACTGTGAGAGGAGACTTCGAATTTTTGGGTCTAGGATATCCCGGTTTCCTCACGATGTTTACCTTCACCGTTTTGAGAGCAGTGATTTATTTATTGGTTTAGGATGTCCAACAAAAGATATAAGTCTTGTACACAATATATGACATATAAATAAAGGGCAACGGAGGTGTAATCCTTCACTTAAAGGAGACATGCAAAATTGCACAATAAAGTTAAGCTAACAAAGATAAAATATTATTAATAGGTAACATTTGGAAATATGGTTAATACATTTTGAAAGGACATAAATTGAAGACAATAGAACATTTAGAGATACTTAAATTAAATGAAATCTATTAAACATTTCATAAAGACAGAGATTCGCAGATGTCTAAATTCGTAGTTTTAGCTAACATGTTATATTGCATGTGATGATGAAATAGAGTAGGCCTAATATAATTAAACCTGATAGGTAGGTATAAATAAAATGGAATGCAAATTCAAAGTTGTTCGAATTTGAGGCTGAAGATCGAATTTATACCAATAAGATAATAAGATTGATTGTAATATCTACTATTTGGGCCCACCAAATACAGTGGAATGTAAAACCGTCAATATAATTTAAACCTTTCATATACCACTTCCGGTATAGTAAATAATTCATCGTTTTTAACTCAACGACGTGAATCGTTAAAAATAGTTTAATGTAAAGGTCGTATTTAAATATAGGTAGGTACCTAAATAGTTCTACTCAAATAAACGACAGATATATTAACGAGCTCCAAAAACTACATTAATAACGCCGGACACGGTTTTTAAATAGTAAACCTATTGATCGCTTTGTTTTATATCAATTGCCGTGCCCCCAGCGCGCCCTGCTCATAAATCGACAATAAATACCTACGACGAATAGGACCGTGCAATACAAAAAAAAAAAAAACCTACATAAGCTTCCCAGTCATATAAATACGACTGAGGCGGCACGGAAAGAAAACAGTTGTCGTATTCAGGCTCCCGCAGACAAGCGCGATTCGACTCTAGTTAAAAAAAATCTAGGCAATTGTTCCACCAAAATCGCGTTACACTGTCGCGTCGCGCCTTTCTGCAGGAGCCTTTAATCGGACTGGGCGGTTAATAGGTTAAGTGCATATTTTAAAGCATTTTGCCTTCAGGATTCAATTACGTAAAATCACCTGAAACCAAGTCTGAGAGTATGATCTGAAATGAGACATCCTACCACTTACCTTGGTAGTTGAAGACGCAGCATCCTAGTATTAACTAGTACCGTCAAACGTTAAGGGGGATGCGCTAAGGTAGCCCGCGAAATTCAATTGCTAGTAGAAGTTTTTTGCAATTTGCAGGTCTGTGTCAGGTTGTATGCTGATTAAAATATGACCCACCATATGTCTCTTTTTTTTCTTCTTTTTTTTGGTAAAGAAAGAAAAATGCGTTTATTGGCATTACAGCAAAAAAAAATACACCTTAAAAACTATAAATAACACAGAAAACAAGGTGTGTGTCGTGTTGTGCTGTTCAGTGTTCACACTCCTTCTTTCCAATCTGTTTTTAGAAGTGAAGACTTGTAATTAGCTGTCAGTCTCACATACTTTTTTTTTAATTCTGTTTGTTTTTAGCTGTAAGTCTTCCATTGTTAATAAATAAATGATTCGCTATTCTCTAAGGCCCGTATTACAGAACGTCACTCAATACTTAAGCATTACTTAAAACTAGTTCAAATGGCTTGAATCTAGTTTTAAGTAATGCTTGAGTATCGAGTGACGTTCTGTAATACGGGCCTAAGTTCATAGAATCCTATTGAATGCGATGATGTTATTACCTTTAGATACGTTACCTGCGCTCAACAATGGCAAAGTAAATGCCAGGAAATTGCCTGACATTTACAATAATAATTATTATTATTACGTACGTGCCAATGAACATGCAGCAGGTAGTGACGTAACTAAATATGTATGTTCATCTCTTTCTAACAACAGATATCGTTATACTTTTCTTTTTTTTTTTTTAATAAAGCGTTGCCCCACACTAGGAATTACTCCTGTATTGTGGGTGCGTTTACAAACATTTAAACTCACATACACAAACAGCCAGACCCGGAACAACTACTTGCAAGTCAAAGAAATATTTGTTCCGTGCGGGAATCGAACCCGCGACACGCAGCGCAGCAGTCAATCGCTTAACCACTGCACCAACCGTGCCGCCCTAGTTATTTCCTTTTCTTCACGCGCTGTATGATTGTACGCAAGTATGTAGCTACAATCATGGCTTACGCTGTTTTTGAGTGCACTAATGTTCGTGTATGACGCGTCTATTTATAATACGTTATTGATTGATACGATGACTATTGCATGAATTAGTCATTCAGTAGGATTCTACGAAGAGATTTAGTTGTATTGCTGATTCTAATGATTATAATTCTGTAAAGCCATATTTGTTACGGCCGCGAATCATAAGATCAACATGCAACCTGTTGCTGACCTGCAAACTGCAAAAATGTATGAAAATTTTAATTTCGCGGGCTACCTTAATGCTTTCGCCTTAATGCGACGATAAACGACTTTTAATGATTTTATACTGAAGATCACGTCTAAACGAGTAGTGTTAATGATTTGAAAAAAAAAATACTTATGTTAAGTTAGAGCATTTTCTCAATAACTTTGTATGTGAATATTTTAGATTATATTTATATTACATAGTGAAATTAATTTGTAAAGTTATGTCTAACGCGGATAAAAAACTGAGAATGGCGCGAAATCTACCAAGCGTATTTTTTTGAAACCTTCACCAATTTAAACATAATTTAATTATTGATCTTTTAGTATACGCGTTTTATTAAAATACCGTTTGTTTTGTGTTTAATAAATTAATAATGGGTCAAACTGGGGACAGCGCTCCTTGATGGGCGAGTCCTATTACTGGCTGAACGTACGACGCGTTGCGTGAGCTCAGTACAGAACACGCCAGCTAACCACTCAAGGTCACTAGCATATATCTGCGTCTTAAGGCTTTTCTTTTAGTTAACTACAGCGGGGCGAGCACGGCCTACTGTGACATGACTTGAGTCACACATTTTATCACAGTTTGAGCGATACAACTGTTTTGTCTTAAAATGCTAGTACAAATTGACAAGACATCATTTATCATGTCTTGTCACAAACGTCGTGGCACGCCCGTGCTCGGCCCGCAGTAAAGCATAATGATAGGTAACAGATTCATTGGCACAAGATCTAGGTTTTCTAGATACCCAACCCTAACTGAGCTCGCAAAAGGGAGAGTCCTACTACTGCAAGCAATGTATTGCCATTTTGATGTTACTATTACTGATGAATATTCATGTTACAAAATAGGTTTTTCAGTTCGGTCATATCGTACCATACCCTGTTTTAAAAAAAAATCCTCTTCAAGCAATAGACTCCATTTGGCGTGTGTGTCACTTGGGGATTCATCTACACTTATCAAGAACACAGTGGCCTCCTCATGTACCGTAGTTTTGTAACACTAGGCTTAGCAGATAATTATAGTCACAGCTCACAGACTGAGATCTGGGGCCCAAGTCTGCTGTTTTTATAAATTCAGTCATTCCAACACGATCCCATTGTCATGCCATTGTCATTTTGCTAAAAGTTCGTAATCTGCTAAATTCATAATGGTCGATCATTGGACGGTCAATGTTCTCGCAATAGAATTGTGTTATTATAATGGCATTGTCGTATTGCCATTATTATAAAACCCATTAGTAGAAATGTCATTCATTTATCATTATGTACGAGATTACCAATAAATGCAATTTCTTTCAATGTAGTGTCAGTGGCCGACCATTGGAAAGTCATAATGACGCCATTATAATAGTAGATTACCAAACTTGTCAAAATCAACAATTATGAAATCTATGATCGACCATTCTGACACTATTGTAATAGCAGACTTCTGGCCCTGGACACATGCCGCTCAATAATTTAGGAATTTTAATGAAAAAAATTGATTCACCTCATTGTGAGGTATGTGGCACACTAGAGGATGTTATCCATTTATTGACGGAGTGTGTCAGATTTCAGTCTGCAAGAAGATCTACTTAGAGGGTTTGAGATAAATATGTACGGTGTTTGCATGTTCCATCATATTTTGTCGTCATCTAACTCCGAAGCTGCTTAGTCTAATTAAGTTGGTGTTGTTACGTGTTACATTATAAGTACCGATGGAACGGTATACAATTGTATAAAAGTCCCTAATAATAAATAATGAGAAATAAAAAAATCTAAAAAGAACACAGTGGTATTATTAGGGAGTAACCACACTTATCGACGGAGAATCGGCTTGAGCTGCAATAAAAGCTCTTTCTGACCGGCTCAAGCCGATAAGTGTGGTCACTCCCTTAAAGGCCATATGGCCAATAGACTATATTTAATCAGCAGTGGCGAAGGGTGATTTTATGAGAGAGTTAAGCCGGAGCAAAAAATTTTTTTTCTATAAAAATAAACTAGCCATGACGTCGATTTTGAATAGAAATTGAACTCACTGGGTTATTTTAGAGCAAAATGTTTTGTTGTTGGGATATAAAGACAGAACAGACAGGGAAGAAAGATAGGAGTTTTGTAATGTTTTAATTGTATGGTGTATTGAATACCTACAATGTGATTATTATATTATTTGGCATTATTAAACACTACTGACTGTGTGCCTTTTTTAAATAACGATAGAGTGATTGTGTTCCGAATTTCCGATGGGAAGCTGGTAGGAATCGGGTTATACGGTACTTTCGCCACTGTTAATCAGTAATATTTAGTATCTAGGTACTCACTGGTCATGATTGTCAATGCGCGGTCTCCGTTCGTACGGCGGGCGCGCGGTGGCCGGCGCGAGCAGGCGCTGCGTGTCGGGGGCGCACGCGCGGGCGAACGCCGCGGCCGCCTCCACTGCCGCCTCCTCGTCGTACGTTGATGTGTCATCTTCGGCTGTAGGAAGAAAGATTTGTTCGTTCAGATATATTTTTATTTAAAAGAGTGTCCGTGGAGTTTCTTGCCCGTTCTTCTCCATCAATCAACTCAGCCTATAGCAGTCCACTGCTGGACATAAGCCACCCACAACACCCTGTCCTCCGCTTTCTGCATCCAGTCTGTCCCAGCCACATTTTTAAGGTGGGGTTTGGAATGGGCAAGTAGCTTCAACTTTCTGACTGACTCCTTGATCATTCAAAAGTGCCTGTAAATGGTTTAATTGTTTGCTGATATTTTTTCTCTCTTGGGGAAATTCAATCCAAATCCTCATGGTACTTATTCTTGGATTTGTACGTCTAGGGAGAAATGAAGGTTATGTTGAATTTTCCTACTGACTAAAACGCTACTGATATTCTCCGACTACCAAGCTGTTGCCTACTACAAACCTACGTCAAACTTAAGACGCTGACAACAGGTAAACCGCTGTCACTGTCAGACTGCATACAAAAGAAAGAGAAACGCGATCACACAACGGTTGTATTTTATTGCAAAATATGAAGCAATTATTTATTTACTCAAAAATACTCGACTCACTCGGTTAGTTTACCATTCATTTGTATCGAGTTTTCTTTTCTAAACGTGTTTTGGTAACAATCAAGTTCTGTGAAATATGTTCAAGAATAACATAATATTTTTTCCGCTATCACAAACTTTATAGATTTGGCAATTTTTTTGTTTAATACAAGCCTACTTTTATCATTGGCCTCTTGTCAGCGCCTTAATGTGATGAATAAATGTAGTCACGTTGCGCATGTTAACCCGGGTAAAATATGTATGATAAAAAACTTTTATATGAGACCCGAGCTGACCCGTGCCCACTCCGTTGGGCGGTAAACATTTTTACTCTATGTCACTCACAAATAACGTGGCTTTCTATGGGTAAAAGAATACCTACCATCTACTAAATAGTCCGAACAAAGCCTAAACCTTTTTTTTTATAGGTGAGCCCGTTATTGAGATATAAAATTACAACGAAAAGTGGCATTGCTTTTTACCCGACTGCCAAGGAAGGGTTATGTTTTTATACATAGATATAGATGGAGGTGACATTCCCACGGCCGGAATTAATCCTGATTCCGGATGAATTACTGCTTTAATTATCTAGATATTAGTTTTATCACGAAATCAAACGTTAGTTTATTTTACGATATGGGAAACGTCACTATTGTGTAGCCTAGTTTATGAGGAAATTAAGTAAAATGGTAGATATACACAAAAATCTGCAATGCGCAAACGTAGAATGATAAGATTTGTTGTTATAACTTACCTACATCTCAAGGTAGTTAAAGATAGCTACGAGTGATATAACTAATGATTAATTAAACATTGTTAATAGTTTAAGCTTATAATAAAAATAATACCATAATAAAAATACTTTTGGCAACCTTGCTGGTGGTAAATGTCAAAGATTGGAGTAAATGTCGAGTCTGCTATATTAGGTAATGCGTTTAAATGGCAGTCGTATATGCCCGTTTCCTAACCAACAGCGATGGTCAGTGCCTTCCGGTTTTCCGAACAAAGTGACATAAATGAACGCGACGATCGTGTGCTCGCACGGCGATCGCTTTTGGTTAGGACGCGGCTTAAGGGTGCTATCACACAAAAAAACGTTTTTCGTCAATTTCTTATCTAATTGTGAGAAAGCGTGAAATAATCGAAACATTAAGTCTGTGTAACTATAAAAGTACAGTTTTCGTGGTGATAAACCATTCGTGTCAGTCTCAGCACCCGTTAATAGTTTCATCACTTTTGCGCTCTCGAAAATATAGCTTATTTCGCCGTTGATTTACGCCGTTATTTTACTTTTAAATAGACTATTTTATTTTTTTTCGAGCAAGGTAACATAGTTAACTTAGTTATTAAATAGTTTTTGTTTGAATTTGGATTTTATATTCGTAGATAAAAAATAAAACTTCGGATGAAAAATGGTCAGTAACTCTGTTTTACAGAATTATTTTTGGTGAATTACTGTACGAAATATAATAAATTGATTAAAGCGCTCCCAAGTATAAAATAGTAGTACCATGGACATTTTTATAATTTCTTAAATTACGTTATCTTCGGTGTAAAAAAGCATCAAAAGATACCCAAAAGTAAAATTTTATGAAACATCCTTTGCAGAGACAAGGTTTTTACTGATTTATGTAAATAAATTGAAATATTTATTTAAAGCGCTCCCAAGATAAATAATTAAACTTGCTTGGGCATATTTTACTTTTTATTTTATTGCTATATCTAAACCATAATCACACATCAAAACTCGAGTAAAACGCGCAAATTCAAGAAAAATTGTGATAGCCCTCTTAAAGTAAAAACAAATATAGTTTTCTTTAAATTATATCTAATGGAGAGCACTCCGATATACATTATTTTCATTTTCTGCTCAAAAATATTACCTAAACAGCCTGTTAGTAAGAAAACAGTAAACTATTTCGGCATAGCTGAGAATGTTTGAGAAATATTTGAAAAAGGAATGGCTGGAAAATGTATGGTTTGCTTGAAACTTTGAAGGCTGATAAGTACAACGTGTTCTGCTATCTCATGCTTAATGTATTCATGAAACAGTAACTTAACTCACACTACATTAGTCTTTTGTTATAATATCAAGTAGTGACAACCCTAACAACTTACGATCGTATTCAAAGGCTTCGTTGTACATCGTTATCTATGACAGCTTTCGAACGTAACCATAGACAATGCAAGATGGCGTCGTGGCGGGAAACACCTGTCATGTCACTTTACGAACATAGTAATGTTTCAGTTTCACTGTTACTTTGAACAATATTATATTGTTAACTGTAATATTTCTTCATTATGAAACCATGATGTGTGAATATAAATTGATCATAATGCTATTTTATTTTATAGGTGAATATTTAATAATTAATTTCATATCGAAAAGCTGTTCTGGAAAAACATTATTTTTGAATGCAGTTCAATGTTTATTTGAAAATGGATGACCGTTTTATTTTTAAAGAATTGATTTTGATTACTTTACGCTCTGTAACATAGCTTCTTACTTTATGCACTGTTTATGAAAACTTAAAGCACATTAGGTAAGTTTCAATAAAAAAATTGATCACTTTGTGTATTTCGGCCATATCTGATTACATTTGTTTACAGACACAGCTAATAAATCCTGTCATCTTAAAAATACACTATCCCCTTTATCACTAATCTCATGTTCACTAAAAACACAATATTTGTCCACCATCTCGAAAAACACTCGTAAAATTTTCAGTTCCGTAAAATTGCAGAATTTCACTCGTAAGTTCACTTTGTGAGCACTATCTTCTTACACTAGCGTAATGTGTAACTTTGTCAAGAGGATCAGTGAAAATGAGCCGAAATTGTAGAATGTTTGTTTACAGATAGGTATGCATGTGTGTACCTACAATGTTTTAGAATATGTTTAGTGTGGGATGAGAGAATATGTAGGTAGTTTTTTTGATGAACTATTGTGAATAGAGATTGGATTTTTTTGGGATTGTGTTTGTAATGGAAGAAACCGTGTTTGCGAAGAAAAAAATAAACTTTGTTATTAACAAGCTTTTGCTCGCGGTTTCGCCCGCGTGGGGGTCGGGAATTATCCTACGGGAACGTACCTACTACCGAGATGAAAAATACCCTATGTTTTAATCTAGGTTATAAAATATCTGTGTGCCAAAATTATAAACTATCGGAAGTGCTCAGGTGCGGTTCGGACAAGTGCTGTTGAAATCAGTGCTCTGAGTGGACTACCTCAAAATTATAAACTGTGTGCCAAAATTCAACCAATTACGTTCTGCCGTTTTTGAGTAATTAAGTAACAAACATCCAAACATACAGTACATTATACAACATTGTTTTTAGTAATTATGCGAAACCTGCATATAGTTTGTTCAGAATAAGGAACTGAATCGATACAATATTTTTTAAACAATGTTATATTTTGTCCCAAAAATATTTAAGTGTGATGGAAAATGTTATCACCATTTAATTACTTACAATACCCACTGCTAAATTATTATCAATGAGCGCAAGACGACCCTGGAGGCGCGGGGGTGCCGTTAGCATGTTTTTGTACGGACAACCCGGTAACATCATAACAACCTTATAACTTTGTGACTTTTCATGATACAGTTTTGAAATTTTGTAAATAGATTCTTTACATAACAATACTAGACACGTGTTTCGGGTTTCGCATATACTAAAACTAATATTGTATATAGTAGGATAGTTGAGCTGTCTTTACCTACTTCCCTGAGATAATTCCATAGTCATATAATGTGGATATGAAATCTGCATTAATTAAAAAAATTGGCCTAATTTGTTTGTTTTGTTTTGGTTTTTCAAAAACGTTGCCCCACACTAGGAATTTCTCCTGTATTATGGGTGCGTTCACAAACATTTAAACACATACACAAACAGCCAGACCCGGAACAACTACTTGTAGGTCATACAAATATTTGTTCCGTGCGGGAATTGAACCCGGCCACGCAGCGCAGCAGTCAATCGCTTAACCACTGCGCCAATCGTGTCGTCAGATTGGGTATGGTCTGCAGCCAACAAACGCAGACAGTCAGACTAAACATCCACTAAGCAAAGAGTAGATAGATGATGCTGGATGTATTTTGTCCTTCTTGAGGCGAACGAGAAAGGGTTAAAATATTTTTTTACCAGTTAGTCCTCTTCACCTACATAACCAACCCTTAAATGATTCTAAGATTTTTTGGTGATATCTCCACATGGCCCAAACACGTATTATAACAAGTCTGTTGGCTGTAGTATAACCTACTGCAAAATAGCTTATTTTCTTCGACGATGGAGCAGCCCTACCTAGACAAGACTGATGTGGGTTGCAGCCGACGAACTGACAAGATATCGATTGCAAATCAAAATCGCCGCGATGGAAAAATGAGCTTGTTTTATTAGTTAATTAATTAATAACTTGACAGTACTGTACTTATATATTATTTTGTATTGTATTTTAATATACAACATTAGTTTTTGTTTAAACTAAACCCGAAAAGGGGTCTTTGTACTCATCATTTTGAACAACTTTTTCTATGGGACCAACCTTGAAATCACGAAAAAAAATCAGCTGTTCCATACATTTTGTGTTCACTTAAATCGTCAAAATGTATGGAACATATATTTTTTTTCGGGATTTCAAGGCCAACCTTACGGGACCAATTCCATAGAAAAAGTTGGTCAAAATGATGAGTACAAAGACCCCTTTTCAGGTTTAGTGTAAACAAAAGCTAATGTTGTATAAGTATTTCTGATTAAAAAAAAAAACAGTTTCATAGAGAAATCATGGTCATGATTCCAGAATACCATAAGTACTTGTTTCTGCGTTAGTAATTCTATGCAACAAGTATTAATAAGATACATAGATTGCTATAATATTATTCAATGCTAGCACTGTAACCTACTGCCTAGGAATTAGGTCTATTAACTACATATTAGTGAAAATCTAACTAAACCCTAGGTATTGTTTGTTTATTGTTAATCGCATGTCGAATCCGACTCGGCTGGGCAGCGTACGGGAAGCTACGCAATATATTCTCGTCCCACATACCGCAGTGTCTCAAGACGAAAGTCTTTGACCAGTGCGTGTTACCCGTGATGACCTATAGCACTAAAACGTGGTCGCTCACAATGGGACTTATCAGAAGGCTAAAAGTCGCCCAAAGGGCAATGGAGAGGACTATGCTTGGAGTTTCCCTACGTGATCGAATCAGAAATGAAGAGACCCGCAGACGAACCAAGGTAACCGACATAGCCCGAAGAATTGCCAAGCATAAGTGGCAGTGGGCAGGGCACATTGTTCGCAGAACTGATGGCCGATGGGGCCGAAAGGTGGCGACCGCGTACTGGAAGACGTAGCGTTGGAAGGCCTCCTACAAGGTGGACCGATGACCTTGTGAAGGCTGCAGGTATCCGCTGGATGCGGGAAGCACAGAACCGGTCGAAGAGGCGGTGCTTGGGGGAGGCCTATGTCCAGCAGTGGACGTCTTTCGGCTGAAATATTGAGGAATGCATGTCTTTCACCCCTTTTTGTGATTAAACTGTCTTGTTTTGTTTAAAAAGTAAAAGTATAAAATTACCCACCAGTAGGGCGCGCCTTCATCTGGAATGATTTCACTTTATTATTAATTTCCATTGCCACAATCACTAATCCGAACTGTTTAGAAAAGTTCTCTTTCATGAAACAACGTTTTACCGATGATCGATAATACTGAATGCGTCAATATGCCGATATCCCATTTATATGTTGTATGCTTTATCTAAGATAACCTCTGTACACATACTCACATAGTTGTGACATCCTTAAACAAGGCAATATCAACTTTAGTACTGGTAGCTTTATAGGTGGAATTTGTATGTATGTTTTCATCCATTGGTGTGATTTAGGACTGAATTGTCAGTGTTGTTTCGATTTTATCCTGATATTGTTTTTAAGTACTTACGGACATGATTAAAGGATGTAATGGCCGATTTTTATGCGTTGTACTATTACCTTTTATTATATTTTTGGGTTAAACTAAAATCATCCTGATACGCAATACCTTTTTATGAGTCATTTTTTATTGGTATTATATGGGTCATGTTGCAATAGGGCAACGCAAAGGCAAGGGTATTGATGAAATTCGGTAGATTTCGTGATGGTTCTATCTGCTTCCAGGTAGAACCTCATCGGTCACTATTTTCCTTTGACAAAGAGGCTTCTACTACCTATACGAATTACCTACCTACGTAAAGTTGGTTGGGACAATGAATCAGTCAATACAATCTTATATTGACTGATATCACACATGAACTCCAAAAACTAGGCATACTAAATTGTGACCTATGTATGTACGCTATCAAATACTTGGTTCCCAGATTCGTATTTCATGTAACTAATTGCTTTGTATTATTCTCCTAGACCTTGCATATTGATTGATCAATCTATTAGTATTTTGTTTACTCTATTTCTAGAAGTATTAGCAACTGCGTATAAAACCCTTATCTTTTATCAATCAGTGCCACCCTTTATAGTTTGTAATTACAGTTCATTAATCTTTATCTGTCCTAATCTTTGGTACAATGTAATTTCCAATGTGGTTCATATCCTGTGGTGCCTTGTTTTTCATATAGGATGAAAATGTAGTAAGTACGCATGAGAGTCCTAACTGAAGCGTAGTATTCAGGTTCAGATTGAATTAGCTAGTGAAACTTCGCAGATGTTATGGGTATCGATACGTAAACACGAAAAAATAAAAACGAAAAAGATTTGATGATTTGTTTTGGGGTCAACGACCTTTGTTAGTGTTATTACTGGGAGTATGAGTTGAGGAAATCTGTGTATTATGTCGTGTTTAGTTATCGATCTCCATCATGTCTGTGAAGTTTACACAAAAAAAGCCATGTTAGAGGCAACTGTCAAGATTTGTTTGGTGGTATTTTGTCACTCGATCATCAAAATCTGTTAAGTACCAATTTAACAAATAATTTGGTGGATGTTTTCCAATACTTTCGTAACACCATATAACGAACCTAATTTAACTGAGTGCCGTTCCTTCATTTCCGATCTCGTTTTGTCCTCTCTTACATTTTCTAAGTAAAGTTGCCATTAAGGATTCTACAGACCGGCGCGACACGTGACGTGACACAAAGGCCCCGCGTGTCGCGCGACGAGCGGTGCCTTTGCATCGCGAGTCGCGCCGGTCTGTAGAAGTCTTTATCTGTATCTACAAAGATCTTTTGGCAAGTGAACGAACGCCGCCATCTTGTTTTTTCAATACCTACATTTCACAAACAAACAACATCATGTATGAACGTAGGCGAAACAAAAGGAGTATGTAAGGAGCGTAGCAAGTGGCGTTCTATATATGTATTTATGTGTACATTTCACAAAAAATATTTCAGCAATATTTATCAACAGACCCCCCTGTCAACGTCATTCGTGAGCGCCCACAGCTCTTCGTAGCAGTGCGGCCAGTATTTTGGCATCCGGCGCCGTCAGAGGAGGCACTCCCACGTTAATAATGTCCATAAAAAAACGTACTTGTATCGGAATTATGCGAGTGCGGGTTGTGTATGATGCGTATCCGCCGGTCGAGCAGCGCGGGCTCGTCGGGCAGGCGCCAGCGCGCGGCGTCGGCCTCGCGCGCCGAGCGCGGGAAGTACAGCGGCGCCAGCGCGCACAGCAGCGCCACGTCGGGCGCGCACGCGCTCGCCAGGATCACCAGCGGCGGCAGGCGCTGCGCCTCCAGGTGGCGCCGGATCGTGCCTGCACACCGCAACTCATTTCAAGCAGTATATTTGGTCGACGACAAATAAAAAGAAATATAAATAATATTTATTTGAATAAAACATAAGTTGTTTTAAAAATTCACTAAAGAGCATACATGTTTTGCTTATATCATAGCATACAAATATTATTGGTTACATTACAAAATGTTTCCCGTCAGCAAATTCTTTCATGCTGTGAAAAATATTATTGTTTAACCATTTGAGTTCCGTTTGGTGCCGGACGTAAAGAATAGCACCATCCCATTTCTTACCGTGGGTGTCATAAAAGGCGACTAAGGGACTTACTAGAGAATGGGCAGCAGCGTTCTCTATGCATTTTTAAAACCATACTGCGATCGCTAACCCGACAGCCAAGCGTAGCGATTATGACAAATCCCCCCCCCCTTTTTGGGGGAGGCCTATGTCCAGCAGTGGACGTCTTTCGACTGAATGATAATGATGATGAACCATTTGAGTAATATTTTTTTAAACAATCTAAAATCTAAACACTTTTCGGTGGAGCCTGTATGCGTTTATAAAACAAAAATGTCACAATGATCATTTTATGACGTTAATCATTTCTGATTGAAACTGAGCTCGTGGCTAAGCAATAACACCCACTCGAGTCGATCCATCAGGTTAAGCTACGCTTGTCGGGGTTGGTCCATGGATGGGTGACCATCTTTACACACCCGAGACTCCTCCGTGCGTCGAAAAACACGATAAGCCGTTGGTCCCGGCTGTCATTCGTGGATTTTTGACAGTCGTTAAGAGTCATCAGAAGCCCGAAATTCTGACAACCAGTCTTACCAAGGGGTATCGTATTACCCAGTTACTGGGTTATGGAGGTCAGATAGGCAGTCGCTCCATGTAAATACTGGTATTCTGCTGCATCCGGTTAGACTGAAAGCCGACCCCGACATCGTTGGGAAAAGGCAGGCAGATTGATTTTTAGTATATGTTATTTTGTCGCCTGCCTAGTTTTTTCGGGTTGCAAACATGTGGATTTCTCCTATGTGCGTTTATAAAACAGCGAACGCAAAAATAAAGCAACGAATAATAAAACGGTTCAGATAGTAAATTCAAAACCACAATACAAATACTTGTGGATTTGCTTCTATGACGGGCAAAACGATATTACTTTTTATTCCTCAATTCACGCTATTATACCTACCACTCATATTATAGAAAGAAGCAGATAGACCTCGCGGAACAATAAAGTGACGTCCGTTTGTAGACATGTGTGCGTTACAGCCACGTGACAGCACTATAAGAACAAGTGCCTCTATGTGTGTGTACGGTTGCCAGGATAATGAAAAAATTTGCCATAATATTTCAATTACATGAAAAAAAAAATGTTTATTTTTTCTTAAATCAGTTGTTTTTATTAACAGTATACGTCAAATTAACAATACCTTTATAAACAATACATTTGCGATATATTTTTATTTTGAGACACCAACATTTTATTGTTTTTGGTAGCTATATTTACTTTATGGTGACGTCATATAACCCATGATATAGCAAATCGACTGATGTAATAAGTATTATAAAATCAATTAACTAGTTACACTTACGAAGACATACATACTTATTTATTTATAAACATACTCGTACCAACCAGAAAAGGCGATAAATAAAACACTATTATCAAAATCAATATTTTTGTAAATCGATATTCCTGTATGCTATACTTATTTCCTAACTTAGGGGTAAATGTTTCAATATAAACTAGCAACACCGAATGATTTGTGTTAAGGTTTTGTGTTTCAAGATGTCACTAACAGTAAACGTAAAATAAATCCAAATAGACAAATAATCAATATTTTACCTATGAAAGATACTCCCATCTTATTTCTTTTGTTTTTGGGAACAGTTTTTACAATGTTTAAAAATACAAGACGGCCTTATTCTGAAATTATCTGTTAGAGCCCGTGACGTACTAACGATGCGACGCTTCGTGCTGAACTGAATCGCCGCACTCTCGGTGTTCCGCGCGGTCTATCTGCTTCTTTCTATAATCTGAGACCTACCACTGTTTGTCTCTGCATCACCCAAAGGTTGTAGAAAACGCCTATGGCATTAAGTCCGCCTCTGTACATTTGTGTGCTTAAAGTATTAAATAAATAATAATAATTTTGTTTTGGATTCTATACTCTCAGATCATTTGATAAATCGAGAAGACTTGGCACTAAACTTCACTGCGCTAGAAATGGCACGTTTAAACAAATGACGAAGCAAGGGTATCTCCCGGTTACTAGTGAGGTGGGCGCACCAGGCATACTGGACACCAGAATGTAATTTTCTGTTCCGGTGGGGGTACAACTTACTATCGACCCCTGAGTTTCTTTCACCATTTCTTCTCAGGGGTAGTCAGATAGGAAATGTCGGCTACATCTAGATTATTTTTTTTATATGACGTGTAAAAGTGATTTTAATATCCTATTTACAGAATAAACGATTTCATTTCAGCAGTTAACCATCTCAGCCGCCTCATCCCAGAACGGGGTGAGACTGTGTTAACTGCTACTTATTTGATAAATATCAGTCTCACGGAAGCACTGAGGTTGGATAACAGTTTATTTAGTTAATAAGAGTAAAAAAGGGATTTTTCGTTTATGAACCAAATGGTTATAAGGTGTAGGATGTGGTAGACGAAAAGTTTGTCAAAGTCAGAGCTGTGGTAATGAATGAGATTAATTTATTATCAAATAGGTTTAATTCGCGGTCGTGCCATCGCCACGACCAAGAAGAAGACAAGAAATAACTACAATAGCATACTAACGCAGAGCCACGTGAGCTGCTAGATCAGGCGGGAACTGTGTGTGCGGCGCGGAGATCAGGCACAGCGCCAGCGTGCGCGCGCCCAGCTCGGCCGCCTTGCACAGCACGTTCCTGGAACACGCACTCAATATCAACAACTCAATATTCGTTTGGATTGAGTATTTCATTTCGAATGTGGCGATGGTCAAACAAAGGGGATACCTACGCATAGTCTGAGCAGGCTTTAAATTAAATATAAAAAAATCGGGAACAGATTCAAAGGTTAAATTTTTTACACTCTCGAAGAGAGGAGGCCTGTGTCCCAGCGGTGGGAACAATATAGGATGATTATGTAAATTCCGACAAAGTTGCATTATGTGTAACTTTGCTTATAGAGCGGAATAAAAAAGTGTACGCGTTTCAAGTCGTGAATATTTGTAGCAGGCGTTGCATTGAAACCTTAAGTACCGTGCTCTTCACATCATCAACTCCAGAAATGGTAAAGGCATGTGGTCTGGCGCTGCATGCAGAGACACAGGACGCGTCCTAGTTCGGCTACAGATGCTTCCATGTTATATATATACTCCCTATTACTAGCTTATATGTTTGTGTAATCCGTTGTATTATTTTTGACGAAATAAATTATATTGTTTTTATTTTTATGTCTTTACATAATAATCTCGGGACCATGGGGTTCCGGTCCTTTGGAAGGCGTACGAGGGGGCGAAGCCAACTTGCAGAGGTTAGACAATTTAAATGGAATGAGGCACCAACCGACGATTATCCCTGTGTGAACTATGCAAGTGCACCCAAGAACACCTCCGGGTGCCGTAGACTATTGCAAGATATGGAAACAAAGTTATTGGATTGTGGGTTTGGGTAGCTAAAGTGAAATGGTTATCTAGGACTGTAAAAAGACTATTGCCCTTGCCTGACCAATGTTTATACAGGGTCAAATTAAATTAGCTAGCGAAACTCCGCAGACGTGTTGGGTATCGATATCTAAATACGACAATACGAAAATAAAAAAAAATATTTTTTGGGTTTAACGACTAGTTACTTGAAATATGAGTTTCAAAATCAGTTTTTCTTTCTGTGTAAACTTCACAGATGTGATGGGTATCGATAACAAAAACTTGAACTACTTCAAGTAACTTCACTGCCTGTGGTCATTGACACCAGAAAAAAAAAACATCAAATCTTTATTTTTTTCGTTTTATCGTATTTAGATATCGATACCCAACACGTCCACGGAGTTTCACTAGCTAATTAAATTTGACCTTGTATACATAAAATACACAAATAAAATAGCAGGGGGTGACTTGCACACTCAATAATTATTATTGACAATCACAGCTGACGTGCATATTTTGCCATGTTCTCCATATTTTTCAACTGCAGCAATAGCTGCTTAATAGATTTATCATATTATTTACCTGTAACAGTTGTGCAGCGAGGTGTCGGCCGCGGTGTGGTACTTGGCGACGTACTTGGGGCTGACGGTGTGGATGATGTGCCGGCAGCGCAGACCGAACCCGGGCGTCAGGACCACCTCACCAGTGCGGCACTCTGGAAAAAGAAAAGAAGAAGTATGTATTGCTTATCTTTGGACGAAAATGCAGCTCTGCGGGTCAGGGGAACATTTATGAATTTACTTGCTTTTACCCGCGGCTTCGCCCGCTTCATCATTTCAGCCGAAAGACGTCCACTGCTGTACGTAGGCCTCCCCTAAAAAGGAGGGGGGGTTGCCATAATCGCCACGTTTGTCAGGCGGGTTGGCGACCGCAGTATGGTGTTAAAAATGCATAGAGTACGCTGCGACCCATTCTCTAGTAAGTCCCTTAGTCGCCTTTTACGACACCCACGCGAAGAAATAGGATGGTGCTATTCTTTACGTCCGGCACCACACGGAACGCCCGCTTGGAGGTCGGGAATTATCCCACGGGAACTTACTACCAGTATAAAAAGTATCCTATGTCCTAACGCAGGTCATAGTCCATCTGTATGCTGAAAATCCGTTCAGCCCGGAAGGCGTGAAAAGATACCTGACAGACTGATTTACTTTCGCATTTATAATATTAGTACGGTTAGACAAGGTAAGTTTTTAGTTATTATTTTAGGTCTGCAAAACAAAAGCCCATATCTGTAACCATACCTATTTTTAACAAAATAAATGATTGATTTATTGATTGAAAAGCTGCGCTTGCGGCGAAACAAAGGAGCTTAAAAAAGTTGAGTTTTAATTTAATTTAGATTTAAGTAACTTATTTTAGATTTAATTTATTTTAGATTTAATTTATTTTAGATTTAAATTATTTTAGATTTAATTTATTTTAAATTTAATTTAAATAGATTTAATTTAATCGCAGTCGTCATCATCATCATTGGGGTGGCGCAACATGTTCCTTTCCTCCACACTTCTCTATTAGTCTTCATCTCGGTATCCACCCCCTTTCTAGCCATAATCATCTTTCACACAGTCCATCCACCGTTTCTATGGTATTCCCTTAATCGCAGTCGTATTAAGTTGCAAAGAATTTCTTCGTAAACAAGCCAGTGCCCTCAGCTGGTGTTTTATCTATACTTTATATGCAGTAATAATTGCTTTATCGATTACCTAGCAGCTGCCTGCGGCTTCGCCCGCGTGGCTTTTTCTACAATAAAAGTAGCCTAAGTTACCTACTCCGTATAACATCAGCTATCTGCCAGCAAAAGTCCCGTCAAAATCGGTCCGGCCGTTTCGGAAATTAGCCGGAATAAACAGACAGACAGACAACATTGTTTTTATTGTTTTATGTTTTATTTACCGATTATGTATACTTTCATAAGCATTTAGTTAAAAGCTGTTATTATGACATTACAAAAAGACATTTTAATTTTATTTATTTGTATAGATAAAACCACCTTCATTCATCGATCTCAATGAAATTAAAGTTTAGCATTGTTTCACATTACCGCCAATAGATGGCGTTAGTTGTCACTTGCAAAAAAGCTAACCATTCACACCCTAAGGGCCGGCTACATGGACTGCTCGAGCAGTAAGCCAAGATACACGGACCGCTTTTGCAGACTGCTTGACTTGCACTCTCTGCTTGACCGCACGACCGTCCGAAGCAGTTGCAACTGCTACGGTTTCGTGTATGTTTTTATGTAGAAGACTGTTATAGTTCACTATGCAGTCGCAGCTTGAAGCAGTCCATCCTGACTGCTTCAAGCAGTCCGTGTATCATTTAAAATTTTTTCATTTATTTATTCATTAACAATTAACATTGTGTAGAACATTACATATTAATAAAATTATCACATGCAGAAACAATACATATAAAGGCCTAATTAAAATTGATGTTAAATGTTCAAGAGTCAATCAATTTAAAGTTAGTCAACAAATTATATAATATCAAATTAGTAGCAGTATAATATCAAAATTTTATGTCAAAAATATTGAGCTCATACAACTTTACTTAAATTCTGATACCGAGTATAAACATTTTTCCAACAAGAAGGCTTTTAATTTAGTTTTAAAAGAGTGAGAGCTATAAATTAATAATTTTAAGTCAGTCGGTAACCTATTAAATAACTCCACTGCTTGGTATCCGGAACAATGGTATGGCGGCCCTTATGTTGAAGCGAATTAATTTCCATTCGTAAGCATGATTTTTTTTTCCACTCCAGAACGCATTAAAACGGGGCTACCAAGAGTTATTTGGTACCGTTAGTGACCTGCATAACCCGTCCCCTCTTCCCCTCTTCTTCTTTGCAAGAGGGGTCAGGGAATGCAGTCCCTACTGACCGTACTATGGCAGTCAGCCCTGCTACCAGGGGGTCTACTCCGAACAGAAATCTGAAGTATCGACCGCTAACTATAGCTGAATAATCCGAAAAAAAAACGACATGCAAAGAGTGCATCCAAAGTCAAAAATGTGACTTGAAGTCGGGTAAGGATTCAAAGTCAAAAAAGGAAACCATGGAAGTCATAAAACGGCCGAATGTTCGGCCGATACTTCGGATTAACACTTCGGAGTGCTCACTGTCTCTACTTATCTCCGTTCCTAACGAGAGAAGAAGAATATTTGGTTCCGTACCATATCCCCTAGTAATGATCTCCTCCTTGAGCTCAGGTCCGGCCACTTGCAGTATGCGCTCGTTGACGGCATTGCACTGCGTCAGGGTTTCATCAGTGGTGTTCGTGATGGCGTCAGCTTCCAAAGCCGATATGTCGCCTTGCCTGGAACGTGAGGAATGAGGGTTAGACAGGAAATCGTACCGTACGATCAGATGATCTAGAAAATATATTGGCCATTGCCCTGTAAATGATTTGACTGGCCTTATAGTCGACTTTATTTGATTTGAGGAGGTTTTCTCAGGTGTAGCGATAGTCAACCACAGAGCAGAAAACAGAAACATAGGGTTGGTAACAGAAAACACCATTGATTTTTTTATTTTTACAATGTTTGTAAATATTTAATTTAATTATAATTATAATCGTTTATTTATAAAAGGGTCACATGCAACAATAAATACCTTAAAAATTAAAATAGAGCACAGTTAGTTGCAGATATGTGAGCACCATGTACCTATCATATAATTAATTTATCTGTCATTGCTACATTATTAATTATTTTTACCTATTTTGGTATAGTAATTTTATTCTAGGTGCATCGTCTTCACATAATAATTATATAATTGATGTACCTATACAAAATATTTTAAAAGAGTAACGGTGGAGTTTCTTGCCCATTCTTCTCCATACGAAGCTACCTTTTGGAAGGGGTGACTATAATCAATTTTATTTTCTTTGTACATTTTGACGTTCAAAAGTGCCATTTATGTGCCTATTTGAAATAAATACTTTGACTTTGATAAGCAATGAATTTAATTTGATCTTTTTATTTAGACTTTTCACACTTTATAAGTTCAACTCAAACAATGGACAGTGAATAGTTGCTGACTGTCGTCTCCTCTTTGTAAAAGACTCAATGCTTTCCATTACACTGCCAATATTCATCTTTTTGCGCTTGAGACACACTTTTAGGACACACTTATAGGAACCAACCAACCAACGTCGTCTGGCAATAAACTGCTTTGCAGTTTGGCAGAGATATGTCTTTTTCTGTGAGAGTGACATGAAAGACGCAACTACTCAGCACACTCACAGCATTGTTTACAAGTAGTCGCAAGTCAGCTGCGTGTAAACATATCTCTTTGTTCAACTGTACTCACCAGATAGCAAACCGGCTGTTAACATGATCATCGTGCAGGAACACGGGGTGCGTGTGGGCGGGCACGTTGTCGTAGTCAGCCTGATGCGCGGGCGCCGAGTGCGACCAGCGCGGCACTCCGGCGCAGGACACGCCGCCCGCACCTGGCGCGCGCATCACGCACACCTCGGGCTCTGAGGAAGAAGAGAAACAGGAAATAAGTAAAACGAGAAAACAATAGGAAGACAAGTATATGATTGCAAACCTGAACGACTCGACACTAATTCCACTTAAGGCGACGATAACCGACTTTTAATGATTTTATACTGAAGATCACGTCTAAACGAGTAGTGTTAATGATTTGTAAAAATATATGATAAATTAGAGCATTTTCTCAATAACTTAATATGTGAATATTTTAGATTATGTTTATATTACATAGTGAAATTAATTTGTAAAGTTATGTCTAACGCGGATAACAAACTGGGAAGGGCGCAAAATCTACCTAGCGTATTTTTCTGAAACCTTCACCAATTCAAAGACAATTTAACTATTGATCTTTTAGTTTACGCGTTTTATTAAAATACTTTTTGTTTTGTGTTTAATATATTAATAATGCGTCCAATTGGGGACGGCGCTCCTTGATGGGCGAGTCCTATTACTGGCTGAACGTACGACGCGTTGCGTGAGCTCAGTACAGAACACGCAAGCTAAATCTATGTACGTAAGTCACTATCCATATTTATACATATCATAAAAGTCGATTTTTGTGGCTTTCTGTTTGACCGCTTAGTAGCTTCTAACCGATGGATTTCATCATCATTTAGTTAGAGCATTCAATATTTAACTTACATATAGCAGAGAAATCTCGATGATTTAATATGTCACCATTACTTACACCCATGCGAAGTAAGGGCCGGTCGCTAATATAATCCTTACTAATATTATAAATGCGGAAGTGAGTTTTTTTGTTACGCTTTCACGCTAAAACGGCTGAACGGATTTGGATGAAATTTGGCACATGAGTAGACCATGATCTGTATTAGGACATAGGATACTTTTTATCCCGATATTTCCACGGGACCGAGACTTACGCTGATGAAACCGTGGGGCGCAGCTAGTAATAATATAGATCACATTTCTATGGTTTCCTGCCGAGTTGTTTCGGAATGTAATGGGCCATAAGGATACGATTTTTAAAGGCTGCGAAAAGTTGAAGTTGCGCTGATTTCAGAGGAATATACTCCTCTCCAGCCGTTTCCGTCCTCTGCTTATAACATCATGCTGCTATTAAAAGTGACTATTAAATAAAGGCAGATAGCTAAGGCCTAACCAGTTGAGTTAAAGCAATGATTGCTATCAGAATATTAGCATATCATCCGTATGCGTTTAAGTTTTAGTCTTTTGAAGCACAACCCTAAAACAGGCCGGTCAATTACACTGTCAGTTTAGACTGATGAAGCGTTAACAGCTTGGTATTAGAGCCGCAGTTAAACGCAGTCTATTCCAAGGCTTTCGAGTTAATTCAATCGATGACAAAGTCCACGCCGTGTTACAAGAAAATGATACTTGGACAAAAAGTATTTACGTGTACTTTGGCTGGCAACAACTATGTGTTTTGTTCTCAGGGTTTAGTATAAAAAAGAGTGCAGTTGTTTTGGCATGAAAGAAGTGTCTTTTAAGCCTTGCGCATGACTCACAGACTGCCAAAAGCGGCTTTGATTTTTAGTTTCCTCAGCTTTGTCTAGGGTGGTTTTTAATACGCATTGTATGAAATATTCTCTGTAATAAACAGTCCCCAAAAGTGAACTCATCAAATTCATACAATTGCCCAACAAATGCCCAGAATTGAGCTATCAGAACTTGTAACATGAACAAGAATGGCTATATTAAAGCTCTGGTATTCACCATTCACAATCATTAACGTTTGCAACCCTTCAAAGGGTCTGAAAACATTTCCGGATAACATTAGTCTCCGGATTATCCCATTAGTACCCCCATTAAACTCCATTTTACAGTACAACAGACCATTCATGGAGAAATCGACCTACATTCCAGATTCAAGTACTGAGACCGCAGAATCGAACGGAGCTTAAAATTGTGCAAGGGTAAACTGTAACAATTTGTACAACAAAAGACCTTGAATAGTTGAAGATAAGGGTGATTCCGAAAGATCTGCTACTTGAAGAACACGAGACAATGAAATTGGAATGTTATTTAATTGGGGCAATAAAATAAGTAGGACACGCAAAGTCCGGAGACGTCATAAAGTGCACTATCTCACTCCCATGACGTTGAAGAAAAAGATGGCAGATTCATTGATGTTGGAAAATCTATTTTCTTTGCAGTGTGAGCCAAGAGTGGATTGTTGCGCATTCTAGACACTTGTAGTTGAAACGTCACTAACTAGATAGGTTGTTTTGTGAGGACTGGTAATTATTTTACTTTCTTTTCGTGAGGGATATAACTCCTATAGTTCCCTTACGCAACGTTTGGTCGTACATTTGGCGAATTCAGGCCAAAATTTTAGTTTTTCTTAGTCAGTCTTTAACATTAAAAAGTCTTGTTAATTTTCTACATTACGGGTATTTTTAACCGACTTCCAAAAAGGAGGAGGTTATAATATGTTCGTCTGTATAGTATGTTTTTTTTTTCTCGGAACTGATGATGAAGACTGGCCAGATGGCCACTGGAAATACTTAATAACAAGTATATCAGGGGTTACGATTCGATTAGGTACTTTAATATGGTTGCTAAGCAATTTATGCTTGTCACAATGCATTATGGTAAATTGAAGTTAACCATCAGCTCTCGTTCTCCTGGTTCTTGCCAAGAGAACTCCTCAACAATTAACATCCCGGCCTCGGGAAAAGCAATATTTTCTAAAAGGTGATGAGCAGTTGACATTAGGCTATTGTAACTTAGATAAATTACAAACAGACCCTTAAGGCTCGTACAGACTCACGCGATATCGCGGGTGCGACAGGCACCGACAAATAAATTGTGCTACTAATGTCGCGTCGCGCCCGCGATATCGCACTAGTCTGTACGTGCCTTTACTAAAAGGTGAAAATAAATAAAGGTTTTTTTTATTGTTTTGTAATTCCTGTCTAATTTACATATATTTTATTATTGGGACTTTATAAAACTCCTTACTTTATTTTTTATGAGATTTTTGTTGTGGTTATTATTTTATAAATATGTACCTATTTATTTTATATAATAGTCGACCAACTTAATCATCAGACCCTAGAACCAGAGTACTTGACAAGACGAATGAAACTAGCCCAAACTCGATGGGGTTGCGTTGTTTTATTACAGAGTTCCCATGGCCACCATTCAGCTCCATCATCAGCTAAGCTCTATGTCATAATAATATTGCATTGTCATTCGATTTACATATGCATGCAAAATTTCAGCTCAATAGGAAACTGGGAAGTGGGTCCAATGTTACTTTCAAGATTTGGTTACAGACATACACCGGGACAGGTGAAACTAAATAAAAGCTTGTAAAAAGGTAAAATAGTTAGTTTGTTTGTAAGAGACAATCTCTCGAAGCGCCGATCCGATTACGATTACAAAAAAATATTTCGTTGATGGAAAGCTATAGTATAGTCGAGTGGCATTCGATTTGTTTTGTGACAAAGTTAACGTTCACGCAGACAAGATAAAGATAAATTTATTTGTTCAAACATGTGTTACATGATACATGAATATGCACTTAAATATCATCATTTCAGCCGAAAGACGTCCACTGCTGGACATAAACCTCCCCCAAATGGGGTTTTGCCATAATCGCCACGCTTGGCAGGCGGGTTGGCGATCGCAGTATGGTGTTAAGATACATAGAGAACGCTGCTCCCCATTACCTAGTAAGTCCCTTAGTCGCCTTTTACGATATCACTTAAAGATGAGACATAATTTTACCGGCCCCAATGTTTTGCCTCACCCGGCGTACAAAATATTTATATGTTATTAATTAAGTTGGTAATTATAAATTAATTATTAATGAGTTTCATATATAAAAATAGAGAGCAAAATATAGTCAATAATCCAATACACAATCAGAGACAGAACAAAATGTAGTCAATATTACAGACAAAATATGCCAATACATAATACAATTAAACGGACGGAAGTCAGAAGCTAGTTTCAAATAAATTATGTGGTTTCTTGAAACATTTATAGCGTCTCAAGAACTGTTTGGTAGCAATCGTTCAATCAATTGAACTTGAATAGTGGTACTAGGAATTCATGACATTCTAGGACCGTTGAATTATTCATTAAACGGTGTGTTACAGAAATTGCAATATGTACCTTTGTCCTATTTAAGATAAACGAGGTACCTATTACCGAAGAATGAAATTGCGCAGCTTGTTTTTATAGATATCTAGGCCGGTACAAAACAATCGTTGGCAGTTTGTTACTGTTTACAGTCTCGGATGATCGGTAATGGTTTTTTAACACGATATCCCTAGTTGAAGGCAAAGAGTTTTTCCGCAATTTAGAGTAATTTGTCATCAATTAGATGACGTCTGTTTTTATGTTATTGGATGCTAAACAGGATTGTTTAAGTTGTCATCGCCGTCTATCTGCAATAACAGAGGCACCGCGGATCCGATG
Source organism: Tiliacea aurago (assembly GCA_948098905.1). NCBI lineage: Eukaryota > Metazoa > Arthropoda > Insecta > Lepidoptera > Noctuidae > Tiliacea > Tiliacea aurago. The sequence continues at coordinate 25,738,546 of OX402582.1, forward strand.
CCATCCAAGTGATCCAAGAGACAATAAATGTGGATGTCCCAATAATTACACAATATCCCCGAACGAGCGCCTTCACTAGCTTTACACCGTTTGGTTTAGACTTGTCTATACTTCGAATAGAGTATGTATTTTGGTCAACAACGACTTGCATCTTTGCCATCTCTTTATATTTTATTTCGGAAGTCGGTGTCTTTGGATCTCTATTTTAGTTTTTAGCCACTGACCTCCGAAATTAAAGTTATTTTTCACTTTGTAGTCTTTTTGTTTTGGAAGTCATATGGTTTTTTTTTTTGTAAAAAGTTTTTTTTATGTTTCACTTTTTAGTGGGTAAGTTTGTAATTTATAAATCTAAATTACAATAACCTAATGACAACTGCTCATCACCTTTTGAGAATGGGACCACCTCGGGAGCATACCCTTTCAAACAAAGAAATAATTTTCAAAATCGGTCCACAATTACACAGACGGAGAAATCGGTGAACACACATACAAAAAAAAATACAGATGAACAGTATAACCTCCTCCTTTTCGGAAGTCGGTTAAAAATAAAATAAACTGTATTGTTCAAGAGAGCAGTACAAATTCAACTAGGATTCCCTGTCTTGCAGACTAGTCTCCTTCGTTTTCTATTTATTTCTTTATGTGTGAAGTTTAGTGCAAATAAATATATTTTCGTCCTTTATTACATTCATTTTGGCAATGCTGCCAATCTTCTGCAAGGATATTTGATTTTACATGCAGCAAGCAACGCGAGCTTATGCAAGCTGATTGTCATACTAATCATAGTATTAACGTTTACGTTCGTGACTGCAAATAATTACCTATGTTACATCATCTCGCATTCATGGTTGAACGGAATTAGACTGTACATTAAGTAACAATTAAAACATCTACCGCCTTATTACAAAACAAGATTTATATTTGACATGGCTAAACCATGGAGCCAGTTTTTGTAATAAGAACGTAACAGTGATTGGAATACCGTTCTTTATACAAAACTGAAAACTTATTTGGGTACTAAGTTGTCAGTTTTGTATTTAGGAACTTTACCATAGTCGAAATGAAGTTCGAAATTCAATAATGGCTCCATGTTTTAAACCTGGGTCTGAAGATAAATCTTGTTTTGTAATAAGGGGGATTGTGTGAGAAGATAATATTAATAAATTTTTACAAATTTTGTCTGTGTCAATCCTACACTAATATTATTGGACAAGTCTTTAATATGATTACGAGTGTTTTGGACCCCTAGGAGATGTGTGATTTAATGGAACCAGACAATGACTTGAGAATTTGTAAATCGAACGAGAGCGTAGAGATTAGCTGAAGGCTGAACTTTATACCAATGTTCATAAAATCTTCATTTACGTGCCGGGCTCATAAATAATGCAGGATTTCTGATACCGATGAGAGTTTGATTTCGTGATCCATCAATAAATAAATGACTTGCGTCTCAACCGAACAGCTGATTTATTACCCCCAGAAACATTTACATACTAATAAACTACAATGGTAAGTTCCTACCCATCCTTTATCTTTTACATAATCACGAACAGTATTTAAGGTATTGTTACGAGCGAACGCAAAACTCAATCGATTAACATTTCCCACGACACGAAACATCGCGATTTCGTACCGAGTTACCGAAAAAAATCTGTCGAGGGACACATGCAAAGAAATCAAACACAGAAATTATGTAGCTGTACTTACGCGTAATACGTACAGTCGCCTGAAGGTCACATTTATGGTAAAAATGTGTTGCATAACATGCAGAGGGAATTTTCTGTGTGGCTATTGCGTGCTCGTTTACAAGGCGTTTTAAGTACACATTCTTTGTTAGAAAACTGCGTTAAGTATCAGAATAACCTGAATAAAAAATAATCACATTTATATTATTATGTTTGTTTTCAAAATTATGTACGAAAAGCAATAAAATCTCACCAATAATCGTCATCACAATTCGATCACTGAATCAAAATCACACAAAACACTCACTGGTATTAAAATGTTAATTAGCAACAGCGACGTCCGAACGGCGCGGAACGCGAGCGGCATGTGACCTCGAACTGGCGGGATGGGGACACACCCCCGGGGGTGACGTGCGTTGGGTTGGGGGTGGGCCGGCCGTGACGTCACACGGTCGATGACCCGCGGAAGTGGGTCATCGGGTTGGTCGATCTGCCAGTTTTGATAGAGCCTTTTGTAATTGTCTTTGCGTTACGTAAGTTGTGTCATTCGGATTATCATTGAGGATTTCGTGATCTAATTGATGATTTTAGTACAAGGGCGATCGATTAGTAATTAATTTCAAATAGAGTATTTATGGCGTCATACTTTTAGACACGATTACTTAAGGGGACGATAACGGACTTTTAATGATTTTATACTGAAGATCACGTCTAAACGAATAGTGTTAATTAATGATTTGAAAAAAATATGTGATAAATAAGAGCATTTTTTCAATAACTTAATATGTGATTTTTGAGATAATGTTTATATTACATAGCGAAATTAATTTGTAAAGTTATGTCTAACGCGGGTAAATAACTGAGAATGGCGCAATATCTACCAAACGTATTTTTCTGAAACTTTCACGAATTTAAAGATAATTTAATTACTGATCTTTTAGTATACGCGTTTTATTAAAATACCTTTTGTTTTGTGTATATTCAATTAATAATGCGTCAAATTGGGGACAGCGCTCCTTGATGGGCGAGTCCTATTTCTGGCTGAACGGACGACGCGTTACGTGAGCTCAGTACAGAACACGCAAGCTAACCACTCAAGGTCACTGGCATATATCTGCGTCTTAAACAATAAATGTTTAAGTAATCGTATCTAAAAATATGACGTTGAGTCCAAATTATTAATGCGCAGTACTTTTACGGTTGGAGTGCTATACTTATAAGAACGTGAAAGCGCGGCACGTTTACACGTTATATATATGAAAATTAATTTAAGTATTTGCGTAGGTATGCGTAGGTATTTATTATTTAATTTTCTTTAAACATAGGTATCGTCAGTTTTGCTAAACACGGTCATGTTTTCTATCGATGGTTTTTCATTAATTAAATGAAAAGGCATTGCTATCATTTACATGAACGGCACGCACGAGCCATTTTAAATTATGTAAGTAATGGAAACTGCATTTTGCTGCTTCGGTGACATACTCTTTTTTATTTTGAATTTTATTCTCTTATTATATCTAAGTAAGATAAAGCTCTTCACTGAAGAAAGAAGGAGAAATTATATATGAAGAAGAAAGATGAAGTAATCAACCAATAGCTATATAAAACAATTTTTTTACAAAATCAACTGAATCTCATTCTTTTGTCATAAAACCGAAATGGCTCCAGATACGCGCAAAAATGCACCGCCATCTTGGGAAAAAAGGCGCGGAAACGCGAGTTCTCCTCTTTTTACTAAATATGTTCCCATCGGAAACTATACTCGACTATGCTACATTAAACTTTGTTCTTCCTATTTAACTTCGCCTTTAGCTACATTGTATTGCGAAGTTAACCGTATATTAAGAGTTTGATAAACCTGTCTGGTTTGTAACTGGGTTGCAATTTTAAAAACAAGTTACGAGTTTAGTAAGTTGTTTTCCAAAGTTGCTCTAGAGCAAAATAACATGTAAAAACTGATTACTACATCAACTATGCTATTCTGACTTACATAGTAGGTGTTCTTTTAAAAGACAGGCGGATGGCAGACCTTCAACATGATGACTATAGGGGCAAAGTTAAAAATGTCTCACTTGCCTTTACAATTTTACATGCACACATAGGTACATTACAGACCTGGGCCCCAAGTGTGCTATTTTTATAAATTCAGTCATTCCAACAAGAATGTTGTCATTTTGCTAAAAGTTCGTAATCTGCTAAATTCGTATTGGTCGATCATTGGTCGGTCAATGTTCTCGTAACAGAATTGTGTTATTATAATGGCATTGTCGTATTGCCATTATTATAAAACCCATTAGTAGAAATGTCATTATGTACGAGATTACCAATAAATGCATGCATTTTTTTCAATGTAGTGTCAGTGGCCGACCATTGGAAAGTCATAATGAAGCCATTATAATAGTAGATTACCAAACTTTTCAAAATCAACAATTATGAAATCAATGATCGACCATTCTGACACTATTGTAATAGCAGACTTGAGGCCCAGATCACAGCAATGCAACTTGGCGGCAAAAATAGGTACCTTCAGCCAAATATGAACATTATGACTATTTTTAAGAACTTGTACACACATGTGATTTGAATTTGAAATATATTATTTTCAACAAAATACCTTTGCGACCACTTACGTTATGAAAACGTCAACTAAGATGGCGGATAACAGCTAGCATTCACGAGTGTACTATTTATTAAACGTACTCCAATCATCAGTCAGGCTATGCCTAGTAGTACCGAGTGCGGTCACTATAACCCTATCGGGACCATTTGTTGGAGCGTCCTACATTGAGTAGGTAATGGGCATGTTCCGGCTGATACGGCCCTCGTTTTGCAAGCGTTTTGTTGGTTAAGCCCAAAATATGACAGCGCATTTTGTGTGCCTTTATAGCCAACTTCTATATACTTTTGCCCTTCTGCATCATCATCATCATCATTAGCAGTCCTGTTCCACCCAATGCTGTGTGCAATGAGCCTCCTCCCTTTTGTGACATGCTTATTACTCGTATCTGTTGATTCTGTCATCGTAACTTAGCAGTTCTCGATAGCTGTGCTGAATCTGACAGCTATCAGTATGATCTTGTATTGACAGTTGGATTCTTCAACGAAATAGGTATTTTCATAGGTTTTCTCTTAGTAAAAAAGCTACTTAGTATTTATATTGCATCTCACGGTATTAATTGCTCTGTATTCTAACACGTAATGCTTGTAAAATGTAATTATGCCGCTAATTACCATCTTCATTTCCATATTTGCCATCACTACTTAGTAAAGTTACAAAAGTACGAGATTTAGTTAATCTTTTCGGTTAATTTTGATAGCGAAATTTTAAAAACTATATAGCTATGTAAACTATTTGTAGTGTATATATTTAATAGATATGTAAACACTGTCTCACACACAAGTGTCCGGTAGCTGTCACATATGTCAACTGTCACTCGGACGAGAATGGCGGGAAGGCAGACGTGAAGCGTACCGAGAACGAGCAGCTTGGATGTGCTGGTGAGCTTGTGAGTAAACGTGCTAACAGTCCTCTTATAGAAATATAGATACTACACTATTGAACCGAGCCTGATGAAATGGATGAAGTCCGCTGTGGCGAAACAGTTTGAGGCCGTAAATAAAGGAAAAATTTCACCACCATAACAAAGCATTTTTTTAGGAACACAGGAAACCTCTCATTCCGGAATTTAAAACTTCAAACGGACGCAAGGACAGTTATTATTTATTACAAAAAGGTATGTTACGTTCAAACGCTACTGTTGTCCAATAAGTTCGGAAATTTTAATCCAAAAATGTCGAAGGAATCTCAATGTTATGAGCGCCTGTTCATTTATTAAATACTTCACCTTTTGTATGCGAAATATTGAAATTAAAATGTGTCTCCAACTTTTGGGCGAAAAATGCCAGGACTGATAGAGGGGCCGACGTTGACAGAGGTAGTACGGATTTGTAAACGAACATTTTTTGGAGAGTTTTGACCTTTTTAGGGTTCCGTAGTAAACAAGGAACCCTTATAGTTTCACCATGTCCGTCTGTCTGTCTGTCTGTCTGTCTGTCCGTCCGTCCGTCTGTCCCTGGCTTAGCTCAGAGACGCTTAGTCGTAGAAAGCTGTAATTTGGCATAAATATACATATTAGTCACGCCAAGAAAGTTGTAAATTAAACCCATTTTTTTTAGGGTACCTCCCTTGCACTTAAAACGGGGATGATATTTTTTTTCTCGTCTAATACACAGTGTGGTGAGTCAAGTGGCCTGCCAGCTAAATGGTTGGTTTTGGATATGTTAAAAAATTCATGGCAATAGAATATACGAGTATAACGAAATTAAAAGGAAAACTATCACAGCTAAGTAGGGTTTACAAGTTAACGAATAATCGTCGACCAACTTAAATTTGCAGTTGAAGAATTGACCGTAATTTATATCGATGTATGGGAGAGCATGTTTTGTTACAACTACTACTATGTTAAGTTTGTTTTTGGGATAAATTCATCTTAACTACGGGACCCTTCATTGTGCGTGGTCCGACACGCACATGGCCGGTTTTTTAACTCATGTTTGTTAGGTTAGTTGCCCTGGTTCCTAAAAGCTTTCTGAATCTGGCTCCAGTTAGCTGTGAAATCTCAAGTTAGCTTTTGTGATTTATTAACCACAATGTTCACACACATCCCACACCCTTATTACAAAACAAGGTTTATTTTCAGACCCAGGTTTAAAACATGGAGCCATTATTGAATTTCGAACTTTATTCCGACTATGGTAAAGTTCCTAAACACAAAACTGACAACTTAGTACCGAACTAAGTTTTCAGTTTTGTATAAAGAACGGTATCTCAATCACTGTTACGTTCTTATTACAAAAACTAGTTCCATTGTTTAAGCCATGTCAAAATATAAATCTTGTTTTGTAATAAGGCCCATTCAGTTTACATGGAATTTCAGACTTCACAAGCAGATGCTTGATTGGCTATTCAGAAGTCATCATCCTCGTCATCCATAGCCTGACTTCACCCACTGCTGGGCAAGTGGCCTCTCATTTTCGGAAGTATTTAAGAATGGCCTGAACATAATCAACGTTGCTACGGTGGCCATTATATATTTGCAGTTCAAGATGGAATTGCTTGCCAGAACAATAGGGTTAGTAACTACACCTGAATTTAGTTTCCTACTTAACACTTACTGGCGAAATGTTGGTGCACTATAGGTACAACTTTTTCTAACCATTGGGGGTAAACAGGCGTAACATTATGCTGTTTTAATTTCGTCTTAAGAGCGTTTACAGCTTACGGCATTTCATACAAACTTTCAAGCCCTTGTTTTTCGAAATGACTAAACCAATTTTAATGAAATTTCATACGCATAAGCAAGATAAAAAGGTCTAAAAAGTTAGTAAAGAATATTTTCGAAATGTCTTATTTAAAAACAGATAACTGTTAATTTCTGTTTCTATGGAAAATTTATATTCGGTCTAATTTGGTTGTAACACTATTTTTCGAAGTGTTCTTTACTATCTTTTTAGACCCTTGTATCCTGCTGCGTATGAAGTTTCATTAAAATCGGTTCAGTCATTTCGAAAAACAAGGGCTTGAAAGTTTTTATGAAATGCTGTAAGGTGTAAACGCCGTTAAGTTTCCCGCAGATAGGTGCGACGCGACTTTGGTGGAACAATTCCTATGAAAACTGCATGGATATTGTTCTACCGGAGCCGCTTCGCGGCGTCTCGTCCTGCCTGTCTGCGGGAGCCTTTAATCGTGGTTTTAATAACTGGCGCTGTGTATGTCTTCCTTTACGTGACTTTTCGCATCTTCCTCCTAATCATTTCCACACACTTTAACATGGTCAATAGTAACATTTAATTATTCATCTTTCTCAAAGCAGAACATGACCTCATTACTACCAAAGTTGAGTAAAAACAGACAAAGCGGATTGTTGAATCGTAAAACTGTGTCTTTGTTGTAAACTTAGATAACAATGGACGGATTCAGAGGATAATCTTCATTTACGCCATGTTTGCGCCTTCAACTGTTTACGAATAACAAAGCATACAGCATTCATCCAGAATGCTGTAAGTTACTACTTTGTTTTTGTGTTTGGTGATTGTAGATGGAATGTATGGAGCGTTTTGATATAGGTAATTCCGGATAAGTTTGTTACGGCTGTTTTGCATTGATCCACAAAATCACGCCTGTAATCCCCGAAGAGATAGGCAGAGGTGTACATACGGTACACCCACAGTTCGGCAGAGGTGTACATATGGTACACCCACAGTTCGGCAGTTATGTATAAATCTCAAGTAATAGATGCGAGCCTATTGATCCATCTAGCGCTATTAATCCTTTAGCTCAGGATCGGCCATTAGCCAATTAGCCGGCTATTCTATTCAAATGTGGAGTAGGGCTGTGTGTAATGCTGGATACTGGATGCAGGACTGGATTCAACAGTGTTTACATTGAAACACAGTGCTGTGTTTCAATGTAAACACAGCACAAAGACAACTAGTGCAAAGTGAAGTGCTACTAACATACCTAGTCTTAATCCATATTTATTAAAAAAAAGTTTGTATTTACTTTAACATAATATTAGTTCGTAAGGTATGTATCTATAGTCCATTGGTTTACGTAGTTAAATAAAGGTAAACAAATCGTAAACAGGGTTCTTAAAGATGACACTTTCTTGTTTTTAAAAACACGTTGTAACTTTTAACAAAATTAATTGGATTTTCGATTTTTACGATAGTTTCCACTTTTATTAACTTTATCTAGTATTCTTATACTACTCTTCGTTGATTCCGTCGTCTCTTCTGCTTCTGTCTATAGTAGCCCAAAAATACAGGTTCTCAAAACGTCAATGAATTATAACGTTGCTAAATTGAAGAGCATAACTGTGAAGTAGCATGACAACTGAATTACTGAAGTAACAGGTATGACGTTTAGTCGGTTACTTCATAGCTGTCTCGTCACGTGTTTTTTTTGTTGTTTACCTTTATTTAACTACCGAAACCAACGGAATACAGGAACCACTGATGCCTGAAATAAAATGTTTTATCATCTGGTCAGATTATTCAGTAATATTATCCGGAGTTATTGGATTCCAGCGCTTGACTGAAATACTGGATCAATGTTAATTAGCCTTAATTGACTTATAGTGGGAAAAAAAAAAACTCTAAATGGTCTGAAATCACCTACCTACACGCAGTGAACAAGAGTGCAATGCTCTTTACTTCGGTTATAAAAAGAGGCCTTTGCCCTGCAGTAATAACCGTCTGGCTGGTGTAACGTCCACTTTTTTTAACAGTAACTCAACTACCGTTTGACATGTATTTTGTACTTATTAAAAATTCTTTTCGTTTGCAATCGCGGCAGCACTTTCGTTCGTCGTTCTACCAATTCTTTTCCAAACCATAAATTGAAGACAGTTTTTAATCAATTTTATTGAAAGAAAGAAAAATTGTTTATTCTGCACAAACAAAACGCACATTTCAACAAATATAATAAAAACATAATTAAAATACACACATACAACACAGCCAAAACCCTCGTATCCAATACACTAAAAATGTTGAGTACCTATCGATTATTTATTTATCTATGGTTATGTCACTATGTCAAATGAGTCGTTTGAAACTTATGATTTATTCTATAATAACAAATTGTGTTCAAATTATGTTCCATAACCTAATGCATGAAATTAGTTTAATGGAAATCGCAATTTTTTTAAATATTTGCATTGTAACAAAGTTTGCGTGAAATAAAGAGGCTTTTTTATTTTTAATTTATTTAAATTGAGGACATTCGCCACAGTGTCAAGATGGAACGGAATTGGCGATATCTGTCAGATATTCGAAAAGCTATGGGCGAAACAGTGGGTCTGGAAGAACATTGTGGGATGAGATGCTTACCTAAAGCATTGGCCACAGATTGCGATAGCTCACAGTTTTAAGGGAACATGAACAGATGGCGGGTATGCAATGGATACAGAAACATACAGTCAATCAGGCATACAGTCCCACAAGTTCGTCATGGCGTCGTTCTCCGAGAACACAATTACAGACGGGCTTAGACAAAACTGGAGGCCTAGAAAAAATTGGAAATAGTCTTAAAAGTGTTTCGTATTTAAAAAAAACGACTTTCATCAGTTTTTACATAGTTAAGCTTTCGGTACCTAATGTCAATCCAGCATTTTTAACTTTTCCATGATCATTACCGCTGATCGAATGTCACTTTGTCTAGATCCTCATGTCACTTATAAGTGCTTTACCTAAGGAAAAATATATTGACCCAGTGCCTGAATGTGTGTGAAAGATGTGTGTGAAATGGATTGGATGAAAGTGGAACTAATTCCATGGAATTAGTTCCACTTTCATCCACCGCGGCACCGAGTCAATATTTTCTTTTATAAACTTAATTCTCATGATAATTTCATCTTTTTAGCAGAATGTAGGTTATGAAAAGCTGACACTACAATAACTATTGTCTTTGTCTCAAGTATCATACTCGTACTATAGAGGGTACAGGTCTACAATAATCTGGCTCAGCCTCCACAGAGTTCTTTCAACACTCTGTACCAGCTATATCTTCTCTCATATAGCCATGGCTATTAATCGTCACGTCACATAATTAAAACGTCTCCAGCCGACTGCCAGCTCGGCTGGGGCGATGACTCTTGAACGAGAGGTCGTGGGTTCAATCGCGGCCCGATGAACTGTTTAAGTGAACTCGGTCATGTTACACGCATATTTAAATTTGCTTAAAGTTTAATAATGCGTGAGATTAAATATAAAGTAAGTACCCATTAAGTAAGACTTTTAATTATTTTATTGGTTATTCTGGATTCTGCTGCGAGATCCGATCTACTATGGAGTAAAATTAAGCTCTGTGTTCCCTTTAAAAAAAAGGGTGTGTGTTTGCCGTGCATGTATGCATGTTTATTTTGTCATTGGTGTTGCCCGCATGAAAAGTTTTATTTTCCGAGATGAAAAGCACATAATGTCCTTTTCCGTGTATTTAGTTATATGTAACTGTTTGAATTAAAAAAAAAACAGTAACTTCCTACTTCTGTTTTTCAATGTTGTTTATGTGTGTTTAGTGTTATTTTGAACCATAAGCATTATTACGGGTTTCAGCTGTTTTGTTTAATAAAAGCTACCAAAAATGTTGATGATTCCGTTATGGAAATTACCTTCTCTTCACCTTCGAGAAGCATGAGCCAGAATAAACAATAAAAGAAATCATATAAAGCAATTATTAATTTTTATTAGCAAATATTTATTATTTACTGCAAACAGAAATATAAGCCCCGCGCAGCGGGTTCATATTTTTGTTTGCAGGGTTTAACGGAACCTAACTTACGTGTTAGGTTCCATTATGATCCAGGATGACGGCGCTCGTTCGCTCGCTTTGCTCGCTCACTTGAACCTAACCTGTCCGAGTCGTACATTATCTGTGGTAAAATTTCAATTTTATTACGTAAATAAGTTGACTTAAGCTTTAGGATTTTTTTCTCGAAAACTAGGTGTTTGCTGGATGTGAAATTTTGTAAGACATCTTATATCATCGCTATAAAATAAGCTTCTCACGCGCGGTCCATACAGCAGGAACAGTGGAGCCGAACCTGATTTTAATCGCGTTGATTTATGGCGGCAGTCAAACCAGCAAAGTTAAAAGTTACCGAACAAAACCATCACATATTTAAACAATGCCATAGATTATTTGTTGAATTTCACTATTGTAGAATCCTGTTGAACACGTATTTAAGTTGATTATATCAGTGCACTGGCTTACTACCACACCAAGACTCGTGCAGGCACCGCTTCACTGTCCACCTTTTCCCGCCATTTGTGGTGACTGGCAGGTGACATTACTGACAGCAGTTACCTCACTTCTTGTGTGAATGAGACAGTGTTTATTTATCATTTCTTGGCGGGAAAGCGAAGCGTCATGTTCAGCAGTTTTGTTTAATTTTCTAAAATTTGTGTTTAGCTGAATATTAATGTGTAATAATGGTGAATTATTAACCATTAAGTGTTTGTGAACGTGCATTAGAGTAGGCAAATGAAATAAAACAGTGCGACATCGCTTCAAGTTCTCTCAAGAAGTCCGCGTGAGGTCTCAGTAAAGTGCCACATCTTTACTGAAACCGGGGACCGGGCGAGGATATCATCATCATTCATTGAATTAATTTCATCAATATTTAAACAAATTTGTAACTAAATAAGAACTACAAGGTCCTAGAAACCAGGCCATTAAAATATAAAAAAAAAGTTTATTTATCTAATAAATAGATACACTACAACCATTATGCTTTAGGGTTGTCAGTAAACAAAGTTAGGTACACTGGTCATTTCAATTTTACTTCTAAGGTTGACAATGCTTTGGCAAAGTCCTTGATATTACTGATATTAGAGGCCGTGTCGACTTTAATAAATCGATACATTGATCGATACAATACCATCCTCATTGTCACAGAAAACACGTTTTATATCTAGATGATTTTCGTACATCAATTAAGGAAAAAAAATTATGTTCCTTCTGGGGCACTCGCGTAAGAATACTGTAGGTTCACATATCCTTGCCATGTATAAGTAACAAAGCGATTACGTGAATTTGTTACCATAATCTACTCACATGCCCTTCGTCAAAGACAACTGCTTTTATAATTCAACAACAACGACGACCTTCCGTGATCCTTTAAATGTCACCTCTGATCCTTCTTTATCCTCTAAATGTGTATTCTCTGTGATCTTCCGACAGGTAATTAAGGGCAGTGTAATTGCTTGGCTTAGATAACAGCAAATCGAGGACAATTAATTATAAACGAGAATCGAGCGTTCTAAATATACATGGAGTTTTAAAATAAATGTGAATTATTGGAACTAGTTACCTATATTTGGCGATGACAAAACATTTTTTCTTACAGTGTTTAATTTGTCACAGGCCTTATGACCAAAATAGTTTGGATTGCAAAGTACATTATAAGGAGTGGAAAACGTAAGAAGAGTTTTGAGTATGAATATGGATGAATATGACGGAAGGCCAACTAAATTGATGAAGAGATGACGGCAAATAGAGAAGTTAGTATGTAAGCAAAAGACATGCTGCACCCACTCAAAATAAATTATAATACGTGCAAGAGGATGATGACTTTAGTATTTGCCAAGTCGATCAGTAAAGCGGTGATTAATAACAAGTGAGCTCTTAAACCTTTGATATTTGGTCATACTGCTGCAAGCATTAATATTGCTTCTTTCAAAGATATGTGAGGAGTATCACGGCAAATTATTTCATACAAACCACTGTACAATGTATTCAGTCCCTGTTCCATAATTCTAAGAACTGTTCCAGATACCGGCGACAAGCATTATTTCAAATGAAGCCGGGACTAGTCAATACTCTTGCATAATTCATTCGCCAGCCATGATCCGACCGTTGACTGAGGGAGTATTTTAAAATTCCAGTGGCACTAAAATGTTAATGTTGTCATAACAAACAGTTTTTGTCTTTGTAATGGCAAATATTGAACATCAATCCACATAAAAAATGGCTTGCATCATTAGTTTTATGGGTTTTTATTTAAATAAATATGATGGGTGGGAACATTTTTATGCATGTTTTTTCTGCTTATGCATACTGCTAAGCACTAAGATGTACCGTATCACTAACTTTTTTTGTTGATTTATTGAACTTAAAACTTTGTTTTTCGTTCTCTACGAGCTGTATCATGCCAAATTATGAATTATATTTGAAACAGATTTGGCAACTGTTTAAATTCTGCGTCATGCAAAATGTTGTTATTTTATGCATTTCAAATAATAAAAACATCGTAAAATATTGAACACATGTATTTGCAAAAGATGTATTTAACACACAGTAGTGTTTGCTTAGATTTATGACAAAAATCATAAAGATTTAACTTTCAGACGAAAGGAAAATTATTATTGTAGACAAAGAAAATGTTAATACAACTTTAAATTTATGAGATAGTATGGATTAACATAGTTAAGTCGAGGATACACAAGATAATTTCGTTCGTATGACTAATGCGAGCAAAGTGTTGTGTTTGGCAGATAAATACAACTAGTTCTAGACTAGGTCAGTTATATACAAACTTAAAAGTATTTATTTCTTCAAGGATATACAAAGTAGTAAGTTTACATTATTATTGCTCAAGTACTCTTACTCCTAACTTGGTCGCAACTTTACACAGTTATGAACTATGCCAATGTATCGAACTTTATTTTATACCGGGTCAATACTTTCATCTACATACACCCATGACCAAAGGCTTTGTGATACTTATACTATAAAGGATGTTTTTAAATATCTCACTTTACAAACTTGACATAGTCTGAGATTGGCTAAATTTACATTTTCTGTTTAGTTGTATTATTTTATTGTCTACGGTTATCTGCTAAAATCCATGCTATGAAGCCAGACGGAATATGCGTCACTTAATGATACACTAGTAAAATATACACAAGAGAGCAACGTCTTGAGCTATTGTTGACGCAGCTTAGCTCTCGTCAGACAATTGTAAATGTTTGGTTGTTTTGAAATTTCACCTAACAAACGAAAGGAAACATTTATGTAGTTATTGCGCAGTTAAGTTGTGTGGCTGATAAAGAATAGCTTCCTGAAACTTCGCGAGAATAAGGCAAATGAAGTATGTAGGATTATCTTAATGTAATGTGATAACAAGATCGGTTTTGTGATCGCCAGCACGATTGTCAAGCTCAGTGATTATACCAATATTTTCGATGTTTATTTGGGTGCATTATTATAACCTTCAACAGTTGCAATACTTATATGAGCACGGTTAGTGTTCTAACCATCACACTAGTAAATATTTTAAGCAGGACATAAGTTATCCTATTTCATGCGAATTACCAAAAGATACAACCTATAAACAAAATTAGCCTTGTGAACAGGCTTATATTCAAGAAGTAGACGATTAAAAGAGACGTTTGTGTTATGACCATAAAGCGAATGTGAAACTAAAACTGTGTGTCGTTAGGAAATTTTGGAGTCAAACAAAGGAAAGAGCGTGGCAGCAAAGTTATTATTACCAGCGACCTCGATACTCATAATTTAGGATCTACCGTATTATTAACCACACGTATACTATTAAACTGGTTTAAACAATGTAAATTCCTTTTGAATGCATATCCAAATTTGATACGTAGAAGTAAATATAGCCACTTTAAATGATAACCAACGGGATTTTAACCAAATATGGTTTATAAATAATTTATGATTTTTACGGTTCTTAACCTGGTAATTGTATTCAATGTGTGTTCTGCTTACTCAGTAAATATAGAACCAGCCGGTAAAGGAAACAACCGCGGGGGGATACCAAAACACTGTATGAGGAGAGACTTTTGCACTGCAGTTAGTCAATAACAACGAATTGACATTTTTATTGGATGAATCTAAATTCTGTGCAAAATAAATAACGTGTACCTTCTGAGTTATCTACGATATCAATAAGTAAGTACTTAAATAGATCAAGTTCTTTTCTTCTTTTACAAATAAATTTTTCATCATTGTCATCATCCTCATTTAGAGTAATCTCTATCAAATATCATTGTCTATTTTCATCCCTTTCTAGCCAGATCATCTTCCACACAATCCTTCTATGTCCTTATTTTTCTTATATTAAAAATAATACAAAACGCTTTAAGACTCTAGACTAGTACAACAATTTCTATGAAAACTTCATGATATTTTTCTACCAAAATCGCGTCTTACCATCGCACCGCTCCTGTCTGCGGGAGTCTCTACACAAAGTACTTAATACCTACTATTTGTATTCCCATAAAAGATACGACCATTTCAGAATAAAATTAACTTACCTGCTATTACTTGTAATACAGATTAGGCTTATTACACAAAAGTGATTATCCTGCGTACATAAGCTTTTACAATTACTTTATGTTCCTTTTGTTCTCTTTAAGGCACTTTATAACGGTTAATACGATGATTGCAACTCAGAATACATTATTCTTATACATAAACATGTACTCTAATAAGGCCCTGTTCTCCATGGTGACAATGATGGGCAGCATTGCCTGCATAGAGCAATCGATTGGAACAAGCAATCAGATGTAAGTTGACCTGTGACTGGCAGCAGATGAAATGGGAAACCGGGGTTGTTTCTAACCCTTCGACCATCTTTCGTTTGAAATAATCATAGATTGGCCAGTTGTTTTCACACATTTATGTAGATAACAATAAATTAGTCAAAGTTACTAGCCGTTTAATAGTCATGTCTGAATGTAGCCTAACAATAATGATAGGTAATTAAAATACTGTATAATTGACTGGCTTAGATATGAGGAAATCGTCAATAGTAATCAAGTTATTCTCAACCATCCATTGATATTACTTAAGCGGTTTATTATCTTAGGTTTTGTCTAGTAGATGTGTCTTTCCAGACTGAAGTTTTATTATTCTTTCTAGGTGTTCTCCGTCAACTCATTGCTTCTCAGCAATTTGTGTCTACCTATTTTGGACCAAATCCCATATTTTTAAGAACGGTCTCATTCTCATCTCTGTCCCAATCTGTTAAAAATACCTCTAGTTTACCTTCATTTTTGCCCTTTAAAATGTTTTCCTTCAAAGGTTAGTGGTCTTCAAGTTTAACTAAGGAAGCAACTATTTTGAAATTCAAAACATCACACTACTACTGAGGGAAGCAACGTAGAGATTATGAAATATTCATCAACTCATCTTGCTATGGAGTTAGTGCAATGAACTACATCGGGGTTAAGTGCTGAAATTGATGGGATCGTGCTAATGACTTCAAGAGGCAGTGTCAGCATCTCGTTGGAATAATGACGCTTCCGACTCATCTATCTTTCCATGTAGCTATATACCAGTATACCTAAAGCCACAATTACATGGAATTTAAGTAGAAATTCGAAAAGAGACTTTACAAAAATAGTGACGATATACCTGTGAATAATTACGTAGTTTAGTAATGTAAGTACTACTAAGTTACCCGTTTGAATCTACTAAAATTACTTGATATTAACCTATCATATAAATACACAAATGTAATGTTCGCAGATGAACCATAATGCTTTCACAAATTACATATTTTGCTTGTTACAAATCCTGTAAATCGATTGTGTAAATACTGCATCTCTGTATACAAAATTTGTATTCGATACACGTAGTCAACCAACAAACGATTCGGATAATTTGTGTGCCGTAAAAATAGACAATCAGTGTACAGTTACCGCCAATTATCATCAACGACCAAACTGAATTTATTGTGTTCAGAGAAAATCGCATTCACAATGACCACAATTGCTAACTGTACTGTACTATCCTACTATACGTATCTAGCTACCCACTATTTAATACTGTATGATGTCACTTCATTTGTTTTGCGAATGGGAACTCTGTTAGTGCATCTATCGCATAGCTTAGCGACTGATGTAGTCATAACATTGAGGTGAGAAGATATTTGATGATCGTCTATCCTAAAGAAGTATTATACAAAATGTTTTAAAAAAATTAAAGAAAAATGTAAGGGTACTGTTAATCAGGTGATAGTTGGTGTGGATTTTGTTACATAGATAACATCATCATTATAGATAGAATACTCTATAACATGTACGCCATAAAAGTTACAGATATAAATGTAGACATTTTGGATGGATTAAGGAGGAAGGAGAGACAATAATGCAGGTAGTTTGTGGTGTATCATATAAATATATACAATAAATACATACATAAATAAAAAATATTATACTTATCTATATAAATATAAACAAAGGCAATATAAGCATGGCATTCCATAACGGTACTGCTTGAACTGTAAAAGATTTATGATAGAAACTGGTGGAATGCATCTCTAGTCTCAAGTTTTCCGATGACCTCGGATATCTATTATGTGTGCCATGAAGGAACTTGAAAAGTTCTGTAAGATAAGAGGGAGTTGTAGGATTGAAGAGAGTACTGTAGAGCTGAAACAATATATGAGAATTCCGGCGAAGACGTTTATAAACATAGTAAACATTTCGTTGACTGCAGAAAACTATTATATGGTAGCCTGAGAGACAATATTAAGCTTTCCAGTAAAACAAGTCATTGCAGTATTCAAGAAGGAGCACAATATTTCCCTCCAAAACATTGTTGATACGTTGCAAAAAGCTGTCAGCCTTACTTAATTGGGAGTTGGACAGACACGTCTGGCGTACGTAGACTGAAATAACCATCGAGCTTCTTCAAAAGGACAAAGGGTAAGATCGAAAAATTGGAGCTCCAATGTATTCGATCGTAAGTATTGTTCCGGTTCCATATTTATTTTAGCCTGTGAAATTAATTAAAAAGAAAATGAAAGAAAAGGAGTGAATGATTGCTTGATGGTTGGCAAGGGGAGAATTGAAGAAAAAAGAAAACATGTTGCGCCGACCCTAAGTAACATGGGATCAGTGAAGTGCGATGCGCGTTCGAACACGGACGTGTTTCCACTGTGCACGGCACGAATTTTATTCGCGTGTTGCGCGGCCATAGCCGCTGCCCGTAAACACTATGAGTTCCAAACAACTCATAGTCAATGAATTGCTGGCATTCCTGGTCCATGCTATTGACTACATGGACAAGGTGAGCATCCTGCAGATATGCTGGTCCAACTTCAAGGAGGACGACATCAGCAGCGGAAAACTGTTGCTGTTCCAGTCTCTTGGAAAACTAGACCAGATGCCCTCTCGTCGCAGAGATGGAACCGAGAAGAGGATCAGGATATCATCGATATGTTGAAGAAGACTGACCCGGACGACGTGCCAGATTTCGTGGTGAAGGAGCTAGGTAAACTGCCCCCCGTCACCTTCGATCACGTCGACGTAACACGGCTGCTAAAGGACATCACTTCCCTGGAAGCGGAGATGACCAAGATGCAGTCCAGAATGGAGGTATCAGAAAAAAACAATGCTGAACTACGTGCAGAAATAGTATTATAGCGCGACGTTGGTTTGGTAATTGGGTCACCTGAGGCCTCAAAGGTGAACACACGTCGAGGGGCGCAAAATGCAACCGTAGGCAGTTTTGGATCGGCGAACACAAGTGCGTCACCAGCTGCCGATAATGCTGAGCAAGCGCCGCCCGCCGCCACCGTCACCCGCGCCACAACACCGGCTGCGGAAACGTCACGCGGTGGTACGTTGACCCCTAAACGTGCCTACGCTGCCATTGTCACTGCCGGCAAATCTGATGCGTCGCAGCCTAAGCGCCAAAACAGAACAGGGGATAAAATGAAAATGGGTGCTCAACCGGCCCTGACTGCGGTCCGTAGCTCCATTCCAAGAACGAGCCAGGTGGATGAGGAGGGTTTCACTATAGTGGAAAGGAAGAAGAAGAAGCCCTGTTCTCGTAACCTGTGCGGTACCGCACCGAGTGGACCCAACATGCTGCTGCGCCCTGCTGTGCCTACGACGCAGCTGTACATTTCACGTCTGCACCACTCCACGACGATTGAAGAAGTCGTGCAGTATGTGAAAGTGAAGACCAACTGGATTCTGAGGGTCGAAATGTTGGAATCGCGCCACAACATCAACTTTAAGTCATTTGTGGTACGAATCCCAACCAACCATCTACAGACCTGCTTGAAAGAGGACTTTTGGCCGAAAGGTGTCGTATATCGACGTTTCCGAGGACGGTTACGCGACACCACGCAGCGAAACACGACGCCGACGTGTGTTTAGTTATAGTTTAATTTGGTTAATGTTACTATAATAAAAATATGTATGTTTAGGTTAAGGTATTTATCTATGGGCCTGCGTAGCCTGAAATAAATGGATTATTATTATTATAAGGGCTGGAAGATAATTATGATTTAGTCTAAAAGGTGCTCGTATTAGCTGCACTCCATTTGAAATAAGATAAGATATTTAAATAAACCTTTTGTACAGTCCGTTCAACCGACTTTGACTTCTACTACGTTGGTGGCATGATAAATGGTAGCTGTAATAAACAGTTGGTATTGTAACCACGTTTTTGCTTTTATGTTATCATTATGCCTACGGAATAGAAGTAAAAATAGGTTAACTGTATAAAAGTGTATTTAAATTTTTATTCTTATTTCAAATGGAGTATAGTAACGTGAAAAAAAAACCGGTCAAGAGCGAGTCGAACTCGCGCACTGAGGGTTCCGTACGTATATATGATGCTGATGATTTCTGAAAAACTGTGCTATTTATAGACACCGTTTTGTTTTTCCTGTAATCTTTACATAAACTTTTATCACATAGAATAATTTCAGATTTTTATCTATGCAAACTTCGGAGATAAAGGGGGGAACGGTATTTTTTTTTACATTTTTCATCAAAAGTCGGAAACTATGCTGCCTAAAAAAAATTAAAAATGTTTGAGAATGTGCAAACAGCGCTCATATGATGAAATGCACGCCCACATGCTCTAGTAGCCCCACTTCAAATTTTTAAGACCCCCTACTACCCTTTTGCAACAAAAGTATATTTTTTTTAATTGTTTTCTTGTTTGAAAAATAGTTGGGCAAACGTCATCTAAAACTATTCTAAATTTCAAGTTGATAGCATTAGTAGTTCTTGAGATATCACGGTGTGACAGACAGACTTAGTCTCACCATAATGGTTCCTTTTTACCATTTTGGTACGGAACCTTAAAATACGGAGATTGCATTGCCCAGCATTATGTCAAATTATAAGCACCTTACTATAAACTTAAAGTCCGGTTCGAATCTAGTTTTCAAATCTTTTGATTCATAGGTATTCACGATCACAACTTTGCCTGCAGCGCTAAATGAATTACAGAAAGCTTTTACAAATAGAAACTGGTCTTGGAATAGTATGCACAGCTATAGGAATGTTCAATAGCTATCTTTTCCCTTCACGCTTTCTACCCGTGTACTTGAATTACCTAGTGCTAAAGGCAGTACTTACTGATCACGTCGTGACAAGCCTAGGTCACAGTGATAGCCGTAGCAATACATGGTGTCCTACAATTGACATTTACGTGTGAAGATAGGCATCTGATATTAGACAAGTATAAAAACTAAAAAACAAAAACTGGTATTCTAGATTTTCCCTAAGTGTCTGCAGATAATATGCTTTCACCATGTCTGAATGTTCCAGTTATCCACAATCTGAAGTATAATTTCATTCAAATTCAGTTGTATTCTTCTATTTATCTGGTAGTTTGTGCTTTTCCGGAAACTGAATCAAGGTCCTAACGACCATTTTGACAAGTGACTGTAGAGTGTAGGTACTCGTACACTTCACTTAGATGTTTATTTATTTAATAAAACTTGTAAATGCACAAGTAAAACTAACTAAAAATGCGGTCTTAATGCTTGGTGTTTTTTTTTGTTTCTTTCACCCTTAACTAAATGAGAAACGGAAACACAATAGAGAGATCGGATCGGAATCAATTCTATTTTTTTGAATATTTTGACGTTCAAAAGTGCCTTTTATGCCTATTTAAAATAAATAATTTGACTTTGACTCTGAGAAGCCTTGAAAATACCACTGCAATTAAAGAAAACACGAGAAAAATAAACCAACTCAAAAACTTAGACAAAAACAAACCATTCAGAAACTCAACAACAGTCTAAAAAAGAAACAAATAACAAAGTATATGCAGAAACCTTAATTATAATTAAGGGTAAATAAACATGCGAGGGCACCCCCAATGTTAATTTTTTTTGCATAATAATAATTTAGTTATAGATGACATTGAAAAACTGTTAGCCATTTTGAATGTAGTGTAATATACGGATTCTTCCAATCCTTTTTCATGTTGAAAAATTACATTGCGTGTTTGATCGTCCCCGGAGAACCATGAATCGTTTAGGAATTCGGGGGTACATTCGATCGGTGATTGGAAAAGCTTGGATTCGCTTCCATTACTTGATTTCTTTATGACATGACTTTTGCGTATAAAACTTCCACGTTTGTGTGTTGTTTCGGCCTTAACATTGAGTAATTTGTTGGTAAAAATAACTGTTCTATTTGCATTTTTGTAAAGGTCAAGTGAATCGGTGGACTTTGATGTGTCTAATAATACGAGTATTACGAAATCTTTTCCTTTTTATATTTTGTCAATCCAACAGCCTGATTTGCTATTCGCTTTCAATTTAAAACCGCAGCACTGATTTACTAGATTTGTCTCTATACAAATTTATTCTGGATTAACTAACAAAACAGACTTGAATTTTTAACTGTAAATGTACCAGTTCTTTCTAGGCCTTAAGGTCAGGAGTTCAGGAGGTGCTCCGCTAAATTCAATAGCCAGTTTTCATTTCAACAGTGCATAAAATATTTTCTTCAAGGTTAAAAAGGTGGTTAAAATGTTATGACTTTTTCCGTAGTGCTTATCTACTAGTAATTACTAGCTATGTTGTGTTTGGCTACTACTTTAATTAAGCTACAATGTTCTGATAACAAAGTGGTTAAAATTTTGAGTGGAGATATATGAAAGAAGAATAAATGCTGTGCCGTGCCGAACTCAAACAAATTAAGATTAGAAGAAGGATGATGAAAGAAGACAGAATGAAGAAGAAAAAAGACACACCATATTCTGCAAATAAAAAGTGTAAAGTGCGTTGTAAGAAATTAGCAGGAATCCAAATAGGCCCAGTTCAGAAAAAAGGCCAGACAACTAGTACCTGACGCTGGTTTACAACTGGACCTGGGGGCCTAAAATGGACGCTTTGGCAGAATCATAATATGATCTGCGTACAATTCATATCCCGCAATTCATCTGTTTGACAGTTGTGTATAGAGTTTCGTAAAATGGTCCACAAATTAAGAATTGCTATAGTGAAGTCTAATGTCAAATAGCAGCTGTCAAACAGATGAATTGCGGGTTATATGAATTGCACGCATGATTCTGCCAAAGCGTCCATTTTAGGCCCCCTGAAGTTGTGAGGTGTCGGAAGTAAATCAGTTTAATACTTCGATGTGTGTAACAAAATAAATTAGTGTAAGATAATAAATGTACAACGTTACTGTCATAATAAATAAAGAAAATTATGCATGATGAACGAGAAGACAAACTGTTGGATGACCATGATATTTGAATCTAATGAGTATGATTGACAAAGCATAGAATCACAAAAAAATACAATTCGGAGAGATATTCCACCACGTGTAAGATAACCCTTGACAATTAGACCTTGAATTGATACATATCAATAAGTTAAATAAGTTTATTGTACATAAACTGATCTAGAGATGCGTCGCGACTATTAGCCGAATAGTCAAAAGGCCATAATTATTATTATTGTAATCAACTGGCTTCAGCCTGCGAATCCGTACGCGTGAAGTGTCTCTTTTTGCCAATAAAGCATATCCTATGACATTCGGAAATAGCTTCTTCTTAGTGAAAGTATTTTCGTAATAGGATCTGTAGTTCCGAAGATTAGCCCCTACATTCAAACTCACAAAGACTTCTTGATAATATTAGTATAGATTCGGAATTGCACTCCACAGAAATATTCTACAATCAGTCACTAACAAACCCTGGACAAAATACGACGGAGTACGAAGATTACCGAACATAATTCAAACAGTTCACAAACTATTGCGAAACTTGATGATTCACTAATCGGTTTGACTAAGAAGCCAAGTCAAAGGACCAATAGCCGGTGGAGCAGACGAGTCCTGAAGTGGAGACCACGTATCGGCAAGCGTAGTGTGGGACGCCCCCCAGCTAGATGGACCAACGACCTTAAAAAGGAGGCTGGGACAGACTGGATGCGGAAGGCGGGGGACAGGGTGTTGTGGCGCAGCCTGGGAGAGGCCTATGTCCAGCAGTGGACTGCTATAGGCTGAGTTGATTAAAGAAGCCAAGTAAACTGCAACCCACATAACATACATAGTCAGCCTATAATTTTCCCACTGCTGAGACACAGGCCTCCTGTCTGTGAGAGGGAGTGGGCCGTAATCCACCACGCGCGCCCAGTGCGGGTTGGTAGATGCCACATGTCTTCGAATTTTTGGATCTAGGACATGTCGGTTTCCTCTCGATGTTCACCGTTTTGAGAGCAGTGGTGATGAAATAACTTACACAAAGGAAACCGCCTGCCTGCGTGCCCAACACGTTTGTGACAAGACATGATAAATTATGTCTTGTCAATTTGTACTAACATTTTAAGACAAAACGGTTTTATCGCTCAAACTGTGATACAATGCGTGACTCAAGTCATGTCACAGTAGGCCGTGCTAGCCCCGCTGGATTCCAACCTAATTTTAGCCGAAAGACGTCCACTGCTGGACATAGGCCTCCCTCAAACGAGGGGGATTTGCCATAATCGCCACACTTGGCAGGCGGGTTGGCGATCGCAGTATGGTGTTAAAATGCATAGAGAACGCTGCTGCCCATTCTCTAGTAAGTCGACTTTTACGACACCCACAATAGGGCGGTGCTATTGTTATTGCTATTGTTATTGCTATTGTCCGGCACCACACGGAACAACCACCACAACATCTTGCGACCCGTCTGTGTGAATTTGGCTACTCTACTACCGAATACGCTGATTCGGTGACTACCAGCCTAGGTGTACCGACTGTAGTCAGTGACCAGACCATTACCTGACCCCTCTTCCATTATTCTTCTTTGTAATGCTGGGGTCAGGTGATGCTGGTCACTGACTGTACGTCTCTACACATGACACAATATGGAAGGCCATTTAGTTCATGCAATCAGTTAAATAGTACAAGCTACGCTTGTCGCGGTCGATCCGTGGATGGGTGACCATCTTTACATACCGAGACCCCTCTGTGCCTCGGAAAGCACGTTCGTGGTTCTTTGACAGTCGTTACGGGTCGTCAGACGCCCGAAAGTCTGACAACGAGTCTTACCAAGGGGTATTATATTACCCAGTTTGGGTTG
Organism: Tiliacea aurago; assembly: GCA_948098905.1. Lineage (NCBI taxonomy): Eukaryota > Metazoa > Arthropoda > Insecta > Lepidoptera > Noctuidae > Tiliacea > Tiliacea aurago. The sequence goes on from OX402582.1 coordinate 25,763,098, forward strand.
TGGAGGTCAGATAGGTAGTCGCTCCATGTCAAGGCTTGCGCAGACTGCTGCGGTTTCACGGGCGCGACAGGTAGTGCGACGCGCAGCGCGTCGTTTTCCATAAAGTTTTCGTCGCGCCTGTCTGCGGGAGCCTTAAATACTGGTATTCAGCTACATCCGGTTAGACTAGAAGCCAACCCCAAAATAGTAGGGAAAAGGCTGGGCAGATGAGGAATTAGTTACATACATACGGCCGGTGTCATCTTGAACTTCATTATGAATTTAAATGGATCGCGTTTAGAGCTGTCGGCGAATAATCATGTCAGATCATGCTTTTTTTTTTTTGTAATACCTCCCGCTCCACCCTCCCGCTCTGGATGGAGCGGGAGGGTGTGTCAGACTTTTACTGACTAAAACCCACCCGTGTTCCTTCAGTTGCCTCTGTGCCAGGGCCACGATATCCCTTTCGGACAAACTCGCAACTCTGGCAGGCATTGGCCCTAACGGACACCGTCAGTTGGTGCTGACCATCTCTTTGAGGCGCGCGTGGAACACAACGCGCCGTCGACCCGGGCTTGGTCCTTATCGGACGGCGAGATGCCATCACTCACCGTCCGCAAGCCCGCGCCTACGGTGGCCGGGAATCGGTCTGCGACTCCCGACGCCGGGACGTCTTTTGCGGCGACTAGGGGCGCGAGGGCGCGAACCTGGCCTCTCCCTCACGCGTTCCGCCTCCTCCTTCGCGAGCATTACTGCTTCGCAGAAGGAGGTGACGGCCTCCCATGCACTCTCGCTCCGAACCATGGCCTGAACCAGGACCGGACGCGAAAGATCGCTGCAACTGATCGCCTCGCCTCGCCCAAGCCGGGCAGACCTCTACCGTATGCTCCACCGTGTCCTCCGAGCGATCCACACAGTGGTGACACCCGGGCGTTTCCTCCCGCTTTATCCTGAACAGGAACCTCCCGAAACAACCGCGTCCAGTGAGGACCTGCGTAAGCTAGAAGGTGAGAACGCCGTTGCGCCTCTCTAGCCACTCTTCAAAAAGGGGACTTATCGTGGCGTGCCCAACGTAGGTCATGCTGTACTGTCGCAAAAACTTGTTTCATATGTATAGTCTGTCGATTAACTTGTTGTGTTTATTTGTCCAATGAGACGTTTCAATAAAGATTTACATTTATAATTTTAACAAAGAAGATATTAATTATTTTGCTCTGTCTCTTGGTTAATAGTACAACAATAAATTCAAACATGACTGGGTCAGTAAGTAAATGGAGTCTTATTGAATAATACCGTACCATTTAAATGAATAATTAATTACCTTTATTATTACTGTCTACCAAGATACTTGACACATAAAAAAAACAGCATTTTTTATTATAGAGTAGACATTATGACATTGCAATGGTTCATGGTTGGTAAATACGTACAAGCAAATCAATCTGCCCAGCTTTTTTCCCAACTACGTTGTGGTCTGCTTCCAGTCTAACCAGATGCACATGGAGCCACTGCCTATCTGATCTTGACAACCCAGTAACTGAGTAATACCATACCCCTTGGTAACACTGGTTGTCTGACTTTAGGGCTTCTAACGACCCGTAACGACTGTTAAAGATACACGAATGACAGCCGGGACCAACGGAAGCCGTTGGTCCCGGCTCTGCCAGCAGTAGTTGGGTCTATGCTCGCCCAGAAGGAGACTACCGAGCGGGATAGGGACAGGGCTGATCCCGCTCGGAGAAAAAGGCGTCGGGGAGGCAAACGCCTGGACGCCTCACACGCCGAAACCCCGCTTGCATTACTTAAGGCAGGCAGGACTTTGAGGTCTCGGGCGCTCCGTGTGGGTACTTTGTCCGCCCACCGAGTGACCTCAGGGAAGTAAGCGCACAGTGCTTATTACGTGCTTTCCGAGGCACGGAGGAGTGTCAATATGTAAAGATGGTCACCCGTCCACGGACCAACCCCGGCAAGCGTAGCTTAACCTGAAGGATCGACCCATGCGCATGTTATTACTTAGTCACGAGCTCCTCCAGCAAATATGTACAGGTAAACTAGAAAAAGTATGTGCTTCGGCACTCTTTGTGTTTCCGAATTAGCACGAACGTCGCGCCAAAGAGTAACCCCCCACAGAGGTCGACAAAGCTTCTAAGTTATGTACGGCCGCGCTTTGCAGTAGTGCGTGTTGCGTGTTTGTATGAAGTTCTCTCGCTGTCGGGTTACCTACTCCGGTCACAGATCGTCTCATCTATCACTCAAAAGTATTGAAAAGATTTTTGAATTGCATAGAGTTATTAAATCTATAATTTTCTAACTATTATAATACAATATAATATGCAAGTACTTCCATGGTTTGAAAAGCTCTATATTAGATCTCCCATTCCTTCCCACGGGTGTCGTAAAAGGCGACTAAGGGCTAGAGAATGGGCAGCAGCGTTCTCTATACATTTTTTTTTAAAACCATACTGCGATCGCCAACCCGCTTGCCAAGCGTGGCGATTATGGCAAATCCCTCCCTTTTTGGGGGAGGCCTAAGTCCAGCAGTCTCTCGGCTGAAATGATGATGATGATGATATTAGATCTCATCATCGTGTATTCGTGTTTCCGAAGATAAACGATGATTTCCGAAACGCATACTTTTCCTGGGAGATCTATCTAATACGTGGATGTTGTCTACAAAAATCTGCTCTACAATGACTCATCTCAATGATACCTATTACGTTTCGCCTTGAAGTTGAACAAAAGTGACTTTTTTTATCGACAAAACATGCTGATTACGAAACGAGTATTAGTAACACTACTACGCAGTTCTGTTGAACTGTAAGAAACGAATGAAACACAAAGGAAAATTAAACAATAAAAACTTAGGTATATAAATTACAAACTGACCCACTAAAAAGTAAAAAATCTTTTTATTAAAGTCAAATTATTTATTTCAAATATAATAAATAATATATTTTTATTGGAGAAATGTTAATGGCTATTAAATACGTGTAATACACGAGGGGTTTGGCGCTGATAGCCGAAATACAGGCTCTGCCTAGTTCGGCTACAGATGAGCATACCACTTATACTGACCTAAATTAGCCTGTTAAAATATTTTGTAATTTATGTCTAAGTTTTCTTTGAATATACAATATCTTATCTTATCTTAAATAGGCACTTAAATGGCACTTTTGAACGCCAAAAAAATCGACTTCCAAAAAAACACTACAAACCTACTGAAAAATAACTTTAATTTTGGAAGTCAGACCCCATCCATCGACTTCCAAAATTAAAGCAATTTTTCACTTTGTAGTGTTTTTTTTTAAATCGGTTGTTTTTTTGTAAAATGTTTACGTTTTAGCGGGTCAATTTTTAATTATTTTAGATAAGTTAAAATAGCCTAATGCCAACTGCTCATCACCTTTACAAAATACTGCTTTTCCCGATGCAGGGACGTTAATTGTTGAGCAGTTCGCCTAGCTATGTATGTATGTATACCCAACATCATAATAATGTATAACCTCCTTTTTGGAAGTCGGTTAAAAATAGGAATATCAACCATGGCAAGGCTAACTTGTCTTTGTGAAGCCGTCAGTTGATACTACTCGGGGTTTGATGTTTGTGTATGTGTGATTAGCAAATTGCATTCTATAAACATTAAACAATTTTTAGTGTTGACACTTGTCAACGTTAAAAAATAGAAATGTTTGGCTGTTTGAGCAAGTGAGATTTTTATCTGCAAACACGCACAACAAACATTGGACGATTCGAATGCGGGGCGATATTTACAAAAAAACATTTAGTAGATTTGTAAGTCTACTAAATGTTTGGACACTCACAAATCAAAAGAAATTTGCGTATGTGCCAGTGTATAAGAATTGATGTCCAAATTATGATGGTTTTTGGTGACAGATCTGGCAACCCCGTTGAACCCCGGCTTGAAGGTCCAGAATGCTAAGCATCAAAGAATGTTAACCACCATTATGATACGCAGTTATGGTGCAATCGGGTGTAATTATTTGCTTACAAGAGTTTTAAGACAATATTAAAAATAGGAAAAAAAAACACGCAAGCCGTCGCTAGCCAACCAAAAGCAACTCTTAGCAACGGGGTTGCCAGATCTGTCGCCAACAATGGTTATTGACACAATTAAAAGAGTATCCGCGGAGTTTTGCCGGCTCTTCTCCATAATATGAACCGACCAATTGGAACGGTGCACCTAGCTTCTGACGTTTCATAAGTGCAAATGTAGGTTGATGTGAAATCAAATATTTTCGATTCCCGGATTGGGTGAAGTGTTTTTGGTGTTCTCCATCTGGAATTTCTCAGTAGCAGTCTGGAGTCTGAATTAGTGCCCGGTTGATGGGAATAGGGTCGCCCCCTGTTAAATGGAACTAAAACATAACGGTGAAATGTGGGTGTAGTATTTATTACACCTTTGCCTAACCCTTCGGGACAGGCGTCATGTTATGTGTGTGTAAAATAATGTTGAATTGAATTTGAATGTAAAAACGATTCTCCACAAAAATACCAAGAGGTTACTTATTAAGACGCAGATATATGCCAGTGACCTTGAGTGGTTAGCTTGCGTGTTCTCAGTAATAGGACTCGCTCATCAAGGAGCGCTGTCCCCAATTTGACGCATTATTAATTATTATACACAAAACAAAAAGTATTTTAATAAAACGCGTATACTAAAAGATCAATGATTAAATTATCTTTAAATTAGTGAAGGTTTCAGAAAAATACGCTTGGTAGATATTGCGCCATTCTCAGTTTTTTATCCGCGTTAGACAAAACATTACAAACTAATTTCACTACGTAATATAAACATAATCTAAAATATTCACATATTAAGTTATTGAGAAAATGCTCTTATTTATCATATATTTTTTTCAAATCACTAACACTACTTGTTTATACGTGATCTTCAGTATGCAATCATTAAAAGTCAGTTATCGTCCCCTTAATAAAGCAACCTCTGATAAGGATAAACACGGTGCACTCGCGAACAGTTATAGATAGAGGTGCACTCAGAATGCAAATACTAACAAACAGTGACACTGTATACGTTTCAGCAGAACTTAAACGGTTACTTACATAGCATCACGCTTGTATTCTCCAAAGGGTCAGGCAGAAGTGTATAGGACACCCTCATTTCGCTAGTTATGTTTATCTAGTAGGGGGCAAACCTATAGTCATAATTCCTGGCACAAATCTGAACTCTAATGGTGCTGCTACTGAAAAATTGTTAAAAAATCTTTCAAATCACGTCGGGGTCACCAGTTTAGAAGGATGAGGAACAGGGTGTAAAGTTCACTCATCCTCTATTGAAAAGGGAGGATCCTCCGACCAGTGTTGAGTCTGGTAGGCAACTGCCCAACGATTATATACAAGGTGTTACAGGACGATTGACATTCCTATAAACCACGTAAAGAGTATCTTGTTTTTTACCCGTATACAAAAAATAAATCAAATCCAAGGAATACTTTAGCCACAGGAAATTATTTTCCATTTTGTTATTTTTCAACATGATGTAAATCTGAGTCCGTAATAATAGGTAAACATTGTAAGGCGCGCCTAACGCGCCGCACAAGGTCAGAACTTTTCGTAGATATAGAGTGTTTACTTTTTATGCAGTTGATTCTGCTATTTATTTTGTTTGAAAATTGCATTTTTTTAATTTTCAAACTTTTAACTTAGTAGTTAATGGAAAATATTCGTGTTTTAAAATGTTTCGATGGACTAGTACTGTGCTCGTTTTAATTTAATGTCGTACATCCAGAGCCAGATTGTATATGCTAGTCGCGCGGTAAACTCTGCTTGCGCGATGCAGGATTTTGCGTGACGTGTAGTTCGCATGTGGCGATGTTGATGCCGCTACAAATCCAATAACTATTTTCCCCACCTGAGGATAGAACCCAAGACCTCATGCTGGACCTGGATGGTATCCGCCTATTCACCTAAAAAGGTAGGCTAAGGTTTAAAGTATTTTACAGACAGGTATACAATACGAATAAACGTTCGTGCAGAATGGAGTGATATCGCGGGCGAGACAGGCAGCGTGAAACTTTCCATTAAATTTTCATAGAAATTGTGCTACTAGTGTCGATTCGCGCCTGTCTGCGGGAGCCTTAACGAGAAAATATTAATCTGAAATGATGTGATGATGACTGTCTGAGACAAGTCACCACTGAAAATCAGCGCTTTGCTGTGGGTCCCCCATAGCACAGCATCATGCTGAGTGCAAGCCTTCTTGTCACAGCCATGACGTGCAGCTGCCGACTATTTGTTTGTGATCGTGATTATGATATGTACCTTATCTGTTTTGTGTAATGTTTCTCCCGAGTTTATTACATATTATGTTTTCGTATGCACATTTTTCTGTGACAAATAAAATTATTTTTCTTTCTTTTTATTAAAGCTGCAGGGGGTAATTTGAAATAATTAGAGGATGAGTATTTTCTCTATAGTATGTATATGTTCTATGTACCCTCGCCTTAAGATAAATGAAAGCCGAATCCTTTGTTTACTGCCAAGAAATATCAGCACAAAGGACTCGAACAGTGACGCCATACAAATAATAACAGTCACAATTACTGGTCTTTTAAGTTTGCTTTAGCTGTCTGAACAGGTTCAATTAATAATACCTGTTTATAGTATTAAGGCTTGTGCAAACTGGTGCAATATCGCGGGCGTGACATGGGAGCGCGACACTTTTCATGAAGTTTTCATGGAAATTGCGCTACCAGTGTTGTGTCGCGCCTATCTGCGGGAGCCTGTACTAGCGACCCGCCCCTGCTTTGCACGGTTTCGTTACGAATTGACAAAGCGAGGAGATTTCTTTGTAGGTATGAAAGTTTAATATTAATCTACTTATACTAATAATAAAGCTGAAAACTTTGTTTTTGTTTGTTTGAACGCGCTAATCTCTGAAAGTACCAGTCGGATTTAGTTTTTTTTTTGTATTTGATAGCCCAATTCTCGAGGAAGGTTATAAGCTATTTCACATCACGCTACGACCCTTAGAAGCCGAGCAAAAATAAAGAACGCTAAGCGAAAACGAAGTAACAGCGCGGTCGCACGTCGTCGCATCGTCTGGATGCGACGCGGTGGGTCGGGGCCCGAAATTTCACGTGGATGAAGCCGCAGGCAGAAGCTAGTATATACACAAACCTTTCGGAATAAATTCACTATTCATTCTAAAATTAATTCTCATTATTTTTTATAGGAAAACGTATACTTAATTATTTTTTACAATGTTTGTGAATATATTATTATGATCACCATGATCTATCACATAATGAATCTGTCACTGCTTCATTTTTAATTATTTTTTCCTATTATGATTTTATTCTTGGTGCATCGTCTTCACATATAATTATAAACTAAGTATATAATTAATGTACCTATACAAAATATTGTAAAACATTTTAAAAGAGTAACTCTGGAGTTTCTTGCCCATTCTTCTTCATATGAAACTAGCTTTTGGAAGGGGCGACTAGAATAAATTCTTTTTTTTTATGAATTCTGGCGTTCAGAAGTGCCTTTTATGTGCCTATAATAAATAATTTAAGTTTGATTTTGAGATAAAACCTCATCAACATCAGTTGCATAGTTTAGAAGAACAATTAACGTAGTCATACAAACAGACACGAAATGCAACTTTAATTCATAATAATGTATAAATGCTGTTTTAACAGTATTGTGATAAATTATTATCGTAATTTATTATCATTGACTTGAGCAGTTACTTAGTTATGCGGAAATTGTTAAATGCAAGGTAATTGGGCTGGCGAAGCCTGCCATGTCATGCACAACTTTTGATACAACTACTGTGTGTTTATCCCTAAGGTAAATTGGTTTTTCGAGTCTGGGCATTTTGTTTTTTGGATTGCTGTATGGATATTGGTTTGTGCCCTTCCCTGGGATTTTGGAAATGTCAACGAAATCAGGCGACAGGAAAGTATGTCTTATTTTTATGCCTTGAAATACGTAGCTTGACTGCAGGCCTTAAAAACTTATTGGTTTTATTTATTAAACTGTCTGCTGCCCGCGGCTTCACCCACGTGGCTTTCTCTAAAGTAAACTTAGTTAAGTACTCCTTATAACATCATCTATCTGCCAGTGAAAGTCCCGTCAAAATCGATTCAGCCGTTTCGGAGATTAGCCGGAACAAACAGACAGACAAAAATGTTTAAAATTGTTTTAAGCAGGTACCTTAAATATGTACCAACTTTCATATGCATTGAAATTACAAACATACACTTCAACTTTATGTAATTGTATGTATAGATTCCTTAAAACTTATACTTTCGATATTGATTTTAGTTCTAGACTGAAATAAGGCAACATAGACATACGCTATAGTATACCTATTGGCTAAATTGATCACTTAAAAGGACGTACTTCTACCTACCTATCCGTGTCAGGTACTCCCACACTAATAGGCTAGCTAGAGGCTAGACTTATTATATCGATACTCGAGGACTCGCCGCGAATTATACCTACTCTGTAACCTATCCATTTAGCCCACGTTCGCACGGACGCAAACATATACACGTGTTTTTCGGCGGACCTGTTCCGTGGGTCCCCCATAGCATAGCATCATGCCGAGTGGAAGGAAACCTACAGTCATGACGTGCAGCTGCCGACTATTTGTTTTTTATTCAAAATCAAGTCATTTATTCAAACTAGGCTGAGAATCAGCACTTTTCGAACGTCAAAAATTACATGAGACAATCCCCCAAAAACGCCCACCCTGCACCACTTCCTAGTCTTTAGCTTTTATTGAAGTTCAAGTTAAAACTTCTTTACGCACGCTTGATTTGGGGAGAAAACTGGTGAATGCGTGACGAGAGCGTTACGGAAACTGGTCGGGCGAGGCGAACGGAAGTTGTTTAAATTTTAAACATGGAACACACCGCGTCACCGCCGCGGTTCGTACCGTTTAATAGGTATTTTTGAAGTAAAACTTCTTTAGGCACGCTTGACTTGGGGAGTAAGCTGGTGAATGCGTGTCGAGAGCGTTACGGAAGTGACGAGAGCGTTACGGAAGTATAATAAGTATTAATATTTGTTCGTTTTACTTCAGTCGTGTGGTCTATAGCACACTCGTTTTTTTTTTTTTAATTTATTTATACTGGGTTAATTAGGGCAGGGTTATTTTTAAAACGTCAATAACCTCTTAAGGGGTCATTGTACTCATCATTATGAACAACTTTTACTATGGGACCAAAACAGCTGTTCCCTACATTTGTGTTCCAATAATTCGTTAAAATGTAGGGAACAGCTGATTTATTTTGTCGCGATTTCAGGTTTGGCACAGGTGTTGACACTTTCCATGTCGAATATAAATTGATTTAAACTATTAAAATAATTAAAAATAACGAAATAGTGCAGTAAAACCAAACTCATGAATGAACCATTGAATGAACACGAAATGGAATGACAGGCATTGAGTGGGCGAAATGGCAAATTAAGTATAGGCCGGAGGGACCGAGCTATGGTCACGCAATCTACAAATACCTTAGACCGGCCTTCCCCATTGAGAATCCAGTATCTCAGCATCTCAGCGCGTTAAAAAACCACACGGGAAACAATTGCCCCTGCAAATCTGGGCTTATAGGATATTCTAAATATAGATCAAAATAACAGACACTACCGAAACATAACCTACTTAGTTACGTTACCGATACGTTGCAAATATTTCCACGTTATTTGGCAAAGAAAATAGTTCTGTAATTAGATTTGGTAAAATAATCTTCTTTAGTCACAGTGTCCTAATCGCCTCGTCGGCTAGGGTATTATATTATCTGTAGTGTAGGCTAAAATTTGGTGAGCCTTTTGTCGCGTGTAAGGTTTTAAAATTGGGTGAAAATGTGAATACCTACCTAATGATTTTCTTTTGGGAAAGTTCATTTCTATGAAAAAACCTAATCGAAATGATTCTACCAAAATTGTTATTCTATAAAAAAATTGTATGATAAATTTGAAAACTCAAACTCAAAGCATTTATTTCAAATAAACCTATTACAGGCACTTTTGAATTGTCAAGGGGTCGGTCAGTCAGAGAGATGAAGCTAGTTGCCCATTCCAAAGCGTAGTAGGTTCCTATAGAGAAGAACGGGCAAGAAACTCCACGGACACTCTTTTAAATCAAAACGTTGTTACATAGTATTGGTTACATAAAAAACCCGACCACTTCTTTAAAAGGTGGCTCTCATATTTCTAGTGACCATTTAGTGGTTTCGAGCTGAAAGTTCGATCTATTCCGCTATGCAGAGGATCAATAACAATTTATGTACTCAATCAGGTACCATGCATAATGCACAATGCACATGCATAAATTATTGATAGGTAGGTACTTAAAAAAATTAAAATCATATAAGTATGTTTTTATGATCACCATAATAAGAAATCTATAATATATTGACAGTTTATTACCTTCGTGCAACAAAGATTACACGTAATAGCTAAAAATAAATCTAGCTAAGAATACAGGTAAGTGTAATAAATGATCACATCCCAAGTTAGAGCTAAGTTTATACTTCGTTTGCAACTACCGAACCATGTAAAAGCGCCACGAATTTATTGGCTAACTAAAATTTGGGCAAAGTTTGTCGTGTGAGCTAAATAAACTAAGCCTGCAAAACTTGCGTCAGAATGTAGAGACGAAGTTTCGATGTTGGTCAAATGTTTGTTCAACCAGCGCCAACACCAATTATTTTATTCACCAATTGGTCCAGCTTGGCTTTACTCTGCAGACAGCCTAGCAAAAACAGTATCACAGATTACTCAGTATGTCAATGTTCGTTCTTGAACATTTAATTCATAATTAGTATTACCTGGAATGACGTCATCACCACAGTGTTTTTATTGCAGCACCAAAAGGTTTACCCGACCATGCAAACGGGTGATGTCATTGTCCTTAGTACACGCTCAAGGCTATAAGCACACAGTTACAAACCATGGCTTAATATGTGATTTTGAAAAATGTAATAATATTAAAGATGTGTAGATTCAAAGTTCATTTTCCTACTGCTTCATGACGATCGTAATAAGTATTCAGAAGCGCATTCGGTAAACAGCGGGGTAATTGCTTAAGAAATAAGAATCATTTAAGTATTTGCAGAAAATATAGGTGTTAAGTTGTAAGAGTTGTTGGTTTAAAGTACAGTCCATATTTTGCCCGTTTAGGGCCTGCAAATTAATTTTACATTAATACCTAATTGGTATTTATTTTACTAAGATATTTATTATACGGAATATACGACAAAATATCTATTAGGATCTTTAAATTATAATAAATTTTAAGTTACAATAAAACATACACGCTTCTGCTGAACGTTTTGACTGTAGTACGTGAACCACTGCATGGTTCACGTACTGACTAATGTTAAGATATTATTTTAATTTTAATAACAAAACTAAAATTCTTAAAATAATATTTTTCTTTAGGTAACAAAATACATCACAGCACATCATAGAGGAAACTAAACTGTAGGAAAAATATATTTTTTTTCTTTATTTTGCAGACATTCCAGTAAACTATAAAAACAATTCTCGGTAATTTATTAAAAATTGTAATCCACATTATGATACACATTATTTTTACTTAGAGTTATATTACAAAAAGGAACTAAAAGGTTTGTTGCATCTCTTGGTCCATACCACACTTACAGTAGCAATAGGTAACATTGTAACAGTTCAACAACACAACATTCATTGCGTTATTTACGTTGTTGAGTAGATATATTTTCGAACATAAGAAGCAATGGATTAGCAATATACTTCAAAATCATTCAGATTGTGATTCTATGACTTATGCAATTAGGGTGCTGTTTAGGTTTTTATTTTTAAATCGATAACGATAATTTGTTTCGCGTCTACGAGTATTTATACGTTTGCAATTGGTTACAGTAACAACGTTCTATTGGTAATTATTGGTACTTAAAGGGACGATAACCGACTTTTAATGATTTTTTACTCAAGATCACGTCTAAACGAGTAGTGTTAATGATTTGAAAAAAATATATGATAAATTAGAGCATTTTCTCAATAACCTAATATGTGAATATTTTAGATTATGTTTATATTACGTAGTTAAATTAATTTGTAAAGTTATGTCTAACGCGGATAAAAAACTGAGAATGGCGCAAAATCAACCAAGCGTATTTTTCTGAAACCTTTACGAATTTAATTATTGATCTTTTAGTATACGCGTTTTATTAAAATACCTTTTGTTTTGTGTAAAATAAATAAATAATGCGTCAAATTGGGGACAGCGCTCCTTGATGGGCGAGTCCTATTACTGGCTGAACGTACGACGCGTTGCGTGAGCTCAGTACAGAACACGCAAGCTAACCACTCAAGGTCACTGGCATATATCTGCGTCTTAAATAAACATGGGTTCTTTTTAGAGGGGCTTGTGGTTAAGTGATTACAGCAGCTACGGGCTACGCTTGCCGCGGTCAGTTCATGGATGGATGACCATCCATTACATATCAAGACTCCTCCGTGCCTCGGAAAGCACGTTAAGCCGTTGGTCTCGGCTGTCATTCGTAGATCTTTGACAGTAGTTACGGGTCACAAGCCCGCAAGCACGATATTCCTTGGTAAGACTGGTTGTCAGACTTTTTAGTCTGACAACCAGTCTTACCAAGGAATATCGTGTTAAGGCTACCGGTTAGACTGGAAGCCGACCCCAGCGGGTTAGGAAAAGACTTGGCAGATTGATTAAAACATGGGTCTTTTAATTAAAATACCTGTACAAGTAAAATACCAGTTCTAGTGAATAAGATGCACTTTTGTTTGCAGTTGGTTAGCGATAAGAAACAGTCCTTTTTTGTCGAGAGATCAATTCTTTTTTTTAAATCTGGTTTAAGATCATTTATTCTCATAAGAAATTAATGCTCTTTTTAAAATGATTTCATAATTACTGTGATTGTACTGCAACGTTCATGACCTGATGATTTACTTACAAAAAGGAAAATTCCTATAATTAACGAAAATTATATCCATTTTAGCCAAAGCTACTTTTATAAATCCATTCAAGGTTTCTAAATACAATCGGCAAAGGTCAAACAAAAAAAATCCATAGTTAACTCATAACGCGATAATAATTTTCAATAAATACAAACAAATGACGATAATAGTTTCCATTGTGAATGGAGACCATTACAATGGATAATATAAAACTAATTCAAATATACAAGTGAACAATTAACGTAGTTTTGACGTCATAACGTCATCGTGATTCACGGAGGTCACCGATTTGAAATTAAGTGTAGCTTTGGCTGTTTGAATTTCTTGTCTGTTCTTCTCCATAGGAACCACTTTGGAATGGGCAACTAGCATCATCTTTCTGACTGACCGACCCCTTGACAAATCAAAATTGCTTGTAATTGGTTTAATTTAAATATATGCTTTGAATTTGAGTGTCACAGCTAGCTTGAGGAAATAGGTTTTACATATATTATAAATATAGTTTTCAAACATTTGGTAAGTTAGTTTGGGCAGTGATAAAATACACATACCTAATGGAGATTGTAGGTGTTGTAACTTCATTTTGTATGCCCATTGCACCCTTCTCTTTTTTACATACCTACTTGTACTATAGATCACACAACTAAAGGCTTCTACAGGCCGGCACGACACGCAGGCCCCGCGTGTCGTGCGACGAGCGGTGCCTTTGTGTAGCGTCGCGAGTCGCGCCGGTCTGTAGAAGCCTTAACTATTTACACTAGATACGAAAGAGATAAACAAAAAATACAAAAAAAGGACTTAATATTATTTTTAAAGATAGCTTGTATACTATAGGTAAAGAGTAAATAAAAAAAACAAATATGAACAGTCGCCGTCAGATAAATTGTAGCAGACAAGTTGACCAAATACTTCTGAACAATTTAAAATGTCAATAAGTTCCATACACTACAAGTTACCATTAATATCTGAACATTCATTACTTCATTAATATCTGAGCAGATGCTTGTCAATCATTTCTTTACACACAACTAACCAAAAATATCTTATCTATCAAATATAAAACATAAGTTTATATTATTGACCCGAAGTCAGCCCCATGATATTGGCTATGAAAAAGAAAGAAAAAGAGGAGACAAGAAGAAGACAAGACGTGAGATAGGAGAAGAGTATTCAATTCTACGGTTAGGTAAGCTAAGCAACTTATTGAAGATCAAAACAACTATCTTGTAGCACTAATTTTATTGGTGCGAGAAATTTTAAATCCAATCAAAACTTAAATCCACTTTGTCAATTTCCGTTATCGAATTTTTGTAAATCAATTTATTTTATTTTCAACAAAATACATCATCTCGATACAATAAATCGGTTACGGCGAAATGTTTATTTATATAATTGTCACAAAATCATCTTTGATGTTGTAATCAAATACGTCTTTGATTTCATTTGCATTCATTTAGTTTATTTGCACATATGATTATGCAGTTTCGACACAGATCTGATTCAATAGAAATTTGCAGCAGCTAATTAGCAGTAGATTTCATAATAATAATATATAAGAGATTTTTTTAAACACGAATAGAAAATGGCAAAGCAAGCAATAATGTACTGTTGCGATTAAAGCCCGATTTACACGACGCGATTGAACTGCCTGTGGCATAATATCATACGGTGACGCAACAATAAATGTTGCATTGTTTTAAACGAGCTTAGACGATGCAAGTCAAAAAATAAAATCAAAATACTGGGCTTTTGGTTAGACTGTGATAGGCCTTAGAAAAACAGTCAACCTATTTTTTTTTTATTTATTTAAAGAGCTTTGCCGCTTAGCGACCACATCGCCCAGTGCAGAAAAGTCAACCTATTTAAAGTGGCATCATAATATTAAATACTTAACAAAATGTCAAGCCAGACCTAGGGCTATCAAAATTAAAATATTTTATTTCACAATCCTACATGGGCACTTATAAAACGTTAGAAGCTAGGTGCACGGTTCCAATTAGTCGTTTCCTATGGAGAAGAGCCGGCAAGAAACTCCACGGTTACTCTTTTAAAACGTTTTAGGTTAAAATAAATAGGCTATTATAACGTTTTCAAATTACAGTGTTAATAGGTATGGGAGGACATTGTAGGCCCGTCAACAGTACTTAACAAAATAAAAAAATCTACGTCTATAGTCTACCTCTAGCCTAAAGTTCTCATAATCACAAAATCTACTTATAAAAAAAAGAAAAATGTCCGCTCAAGTAGAATTTTTTAAGTCCGAGATTTCTGAAAATGGTCAAAAATGTGAAAATCTCTTAAACCGTAAATGTTTTTTCCAAAACAAAAACAGTATGATATTTCAAGTGTTTTGTGCATACGGTGATGGAACTCAAAACATAATTAAACATAATTTAATACATCAAAAAATCTTCAAAGACAACTCTTAATTATTTATAAAAGCAGTTTATCCCTTCGTAATTATAATTAAAAGTATACCATAATATTGCAAATGCAAACTGCATCCGGTGATGGATTCATTTTTATGAATTAGTATCTAATTTTATACGATTTAATTTGCATTTTTACGCAATACGTTGTGTCATCCTCATCGCTCATCTCTTTCTTTTGCATGCAATCTGACAGTGACAGCGGTTTACCTGTTGTCGGTGTCTTAAGATTGGCAGATGTATTTGTGAACGTACTTTGATGTTTTAATTAGAAGACTAAAAGACGCTGCTGCAGGCTTAGCACGAGAACCCTCTCTACGCGTTTTGTCGACGGAAGAATAGACAAAAATGACGTTTCAGTGTAGACAACAGAAAGTTTTCTACTGTCTGTAGCACGGCGATTACAAAACCAAATGTGAAGAGACTTGTCTTCTCTACCCTAGACAACTGTTTACAACGTCGAGCACGACGTACAATCTTTCTCCGATGTTGACAGCTTGGGATAGAAACCTGTCTTCCGAAATAGTCTACCTATAAAATGACCTAGACAACGATTCGTTAGTTGTTTTTTCGTTAATTCGAGTAATTTTAGGCGGTGCCTTTTTCTTTTATCCTATATTAAGCTGAAATTAACATGTTGGGTTCAAATTGCGCTTTTTATTTAAGTTTTTTTATAGAAAAACTTCAGCGAAAATGGGAAAGAAATACTATTAGAGAGCTTGCTTTGCTTGTTTGGGAGCCTTTGATCTCACGGGAAGTGAGTTCTGTAGAATTATAAAATAAGCAAGGAGATAGATAAGAACAACAATATAAGTATCCTACAGTTTTTACACTATGTTTTCCCTTAACTTTGATTTATTAGATACCTACATTCACAGGGAATATAAAACATCTGATTATGAGCCAAAATCTCCTCATTGAACACTACATTATTTATTTATTAAGTACCTACTAGCTGCCGCCCGCGGCCTCGCCCGCGTTGCATTAAGGCTTCTACATACTGGCGCAACACGCGACGCGACACAAAGGCCCCGCGTATCGAGCTACGAGCGGTGCCTTTGTGTCGCGTCGCGAGTCGCGCTGGTCTGTAGAAGCCTTTACTATGTAGTGATTGTTATTTTCATTGCCTAAATCGTACACACTCAGTTTTAAATGGACATTTACCTACTAATAAATAAAATATCGATAAACAACAATACAATAACAATGTAAGTACCTAGTAAAAAACAAGGGCTCCCACAGACAGGCGCGACGTGATAGCGCGACCCGCCAGTCTGCGGTACCCTTAAAGGATACTTCTTGCGTGACGCCATCAAAATAGTATAATTATGGCTCTCTATTTAAATAATGCCTGTACATTATATTATGCAATTACCAATATTATATAGTGCTCTGTGTATGCAATACAAATGAGTTTTAAAACTTAGTGGCGCCACAGCCAATGATGTATTACCTATAATACGTTATTGGCTACAGCCATTTAACAATATTTTTAAAAGGGAGATAGATGCGCTAAGGTAGCCCGCGAAATTTAAATTTTATTACGTTTTTTGCAATTTGCAGGTCAGTAACACGTTGTATGTTGATTTAAATATGATTCGCGGCCGTAACAAATATTGCTTTACAGAATTATAATCATTAGAATCGGCAATACAACTAACTCTCTTCGAAAAACCTTAGAATTCAAAAAACGTTCGAAAATTTGAATTTCGCGGGCTACTCAGCGCATCCCCCTTGACCATTTGCGTTTTGTAATTGAAGAAATATTCGTTAAAAACCAATGACTATATATTAATACTCTTTGTTAAAAACACTTTGCTTCATAGATTTGTTTGAGAACGAAACGCAAAAGTACGGTAAAATTGGGTAGTAATACACACCACTAGCGAATACCCCGTTGCTATGGACAAGTCACTGTCTACGAAGAAACCCGAGTCTAGGTGTATCCGTGTATCCTCGTGCTCGCGAAGAAGAGATTACGAGAAGTGTAGACAAGCGATGTCTATTCTACAGTAGAGTAGAGATCGAAAACGCCATGCTAAGCCTTTTTTTTTTTTTTGGGTGGGAAATCATCAAATAACTTCTCCCGCTCTGGGCGGAGCGAGAGGGAGTGTCAGACTTTTACTGACTAAAACCCACCGTGTTCCTTCAAATGCCTGTGTGCCAGAGTCACGATATCCCTTTCGGACAGACTCGTAACCCTGGCAGGCATTGGCCCTTTCGGACCCCGTCAATTGGTGCTGACGTCTCTTTGAGGCGCGCGTGGAACACAACGCGCCGTCGACCCGGGCCTGGTCCTTATCGGACGGCGAGCTACCCATCGCTCACCGTCCGCAAGCCCGCGCCTATGGTGGCCGGGACTTGGCCTGCGATTCCCGACGCCCAGGGCGTCTCCTGCGGCGACTAAGGGCGGAAGGGCGGGCACACTGCCTCACCCTCATGCGTTCCGCCTCCTCCACGCCATGCTATGGCGTGCTGGTCATGTCTTGAAATAACTCTTATTTTTATTATTATACCGTATTATGATTTCAACAACATTCACACACATCTACAATCTTATTTATGCCTCATATAAAGACAAACACGAGGATATGATTCTTTAGAATATTATCTAGGTATTGTCCTTAATCCTAATGCCTTGGAAAAACCACATTGTAAATGATCATCGCTTGTTATACTTGTTTACTTTTGTATTTAACATTAGAAGTCACGATCTACGAATCAAGACGATGACAAGTGACGCAATATACTATTGTTTCTTGCTTCTTAATAGTATTGGTAATGTATTCGATGGCTTTGTTGGTAACATGTCCATAATTTAAAAGATAAGAAGGTAAGCAATGGGCTCGGTGACAAGTAAAGGGAAATGCTATGAGGTCAATGATTGCGTTATCAACTTATCACACTTGCGTCTGATGAAACCATACGAGCAAGCGTTGGAGTAGACATTTTAATAATATTATTTAGGTACGGTAAAACAAGAAACATTATTAAGCAGGCAGAAAATCACGGAGGCTGTTGATAGTCAAATCTCACCTGTTAATGTACTTAAGTTTTTTTAGAAGATAGAACGTGTATATTTTTTTAACCAAATTAAAAAACTTCCAAAAAAACACAACACAGTGCAAAAAATATTTTTAATTCCGAAGTCGGTGTCTTTGAATTTATATTTTAGTTTTTTGCCACCGCATTCCGGAATTAAAGTTATTTTTCACTTTGTAGTGTTTGTTTTTGGAAGTCGTAAGAAATTTACTTTTTTTTTTTATTTTGCTTAGTTACGGTAGGTATACCCCACACCTATATTCGTATATATACTTGCTATGTAAACAACAATGAGAAGAAGTATTATAACATCATCAAGATACACAAAGTGAATTAAATATGTGTTATCGAAACTCAAAAAGTACCCAAGCAAAGTTAATCAATATGGGACCACAGCGTAAGCAGAATTTTGAAAATCGGTCCACAATTGACAAAAAAATCGATAAACATATCCGTACATTAAAAAAAAATATACGACGTGTTTTTTTGATATCCCATAACTCTAGGGTATGATTGAAGCCATATCAAAGAATCAACTGGCATATGAGTTATGTTCCAATCCTTCGTTATTTTTTTTTTTCATTTTTCATACAAAATAATTCGGCAAAGTCACGATTATTAATGTAAAACGTCGACAAGGTAGCTTTCCCTTCACTGGCTGCCGCCGGGAAGCCCCGATACCAACATACCTACATATTTTATTTTACTATTTATTTTACTACACTACTGCGAAGTTTGGCAACCTCGCAAAAGTAAAGATTCGTCATACTGGTGACAATTTTTGACCTAATTTAATTATGATTGATGATATCTCCGAAACGATGCATTTTTGGACCACCTATTCTAGGAGTTTTAGTATTATTTTTACCTACAGAATATAACCCTAGAGTTATGGGATATAAAAAAAACAGGTTGTATAGACGAAGATTATAACCTCCTCCATTTTTGAAGCAAAAAGAAAGAAAGAAAACATAAGGAAGTCGGTTAAAAAACAGCAGTTTCGGAGGCACATAGAAAGGAGAAAAAACCTTGACACGTGCACAATTGATAATTAGGTAACCCCACCAGAAGACTAAGTTTTCATAACCATAGGCTCCAAATTAAAATCTTACACGGAGAGAAAGAAAGAAAGAATAATGTTTATTTGGATTTTGGACACAGTTCGTGAAATACAAAATAAAACCAGCCAAGTGCATGTCGGACCACGCACGATGAAAGGTTCCGTAGTGGGGATTAAGTTATCCTAAGAACAAACGTAACATTGAAGTTGAAAAACATGTTCCCTCAATACATTCCAACTGCAAACATAAGTTTGTACCCACAATATTGAGAGATTTACTATTTAAAATTCTTGTAGGTTTTCCTGTAATCTACAAGTACAGAACAATTTTCTGTACTTTTTTCAAAATTTTAGGCTCAGTAGTTTTGGAGATAGGTAAAGATCAATTTTCATCTATTTTCTTAAATAATTTTAAAATTATAAAAATATTTATCTGAAATCCTTAGAACAAGCACTTTCATTTTATGTGTTACACGGTACAGTTTGCCAAACTTTTTTTGAAGTAAAACTTCTTTACGTACGCTTGACTTGGGGAGTAAGCTGGTGAATGCGTGACGAAAGCGTTACGGATGCGAGCGAACGGATGTTGAGAGGGGGATATAAGTTAGAGAAGATAGAAAGAGAGAGTTGCGTTTCGTACATTACTGTAGGGGCAAGAGAGAGAGGTGCGAGCACACTTTTTCTTTCTTTCTTTCTCTCATAGCCAGTTGCGTTTCGTATATCCAAGACACAGAGCAGGCCTATTGTTGTAAGTAATTAGTATTACTATTTGTAAGTTTTACTTCAGTCGTGTGGTCTAAAGCAAACAATTTTTTTTCTAACTTGCCCCCAAAAGAGACCCCCAAATTAAAAATAAATTTATTTACGTTACACTTTCGTGTTTGAGTCACAAAAGTTCGTATGTGTACCAAATTTCAACTTAATCAGGCCAGTATATTCGGAGCAAATCGGCTGTGACAGATGGACAGACAGGCAGACAGACAGACACACGAGTGATCCTATAAGGGTTCCGTTTTTTCCTTTTGAGGTACGGAACCCTAAAAAAGTGAAAATAATGCTTTGACAACAATAGTCAAAAACATGACAAACATGTCTGTGTGGTGCCGGACGTAAAGAATAGCACCGCCCTATTTCTTCCCGTGGGTGTCGTAAAAGGCGACTAAGGGACTTACTAGAAAATGGGCAGCAGCTTTCTCTATGCATTTTAACACCATACTGCGATCGCCAACCCGCCTGCCAAGCGTGACGATTATGGCAACCCCCCCCTCTTTGGGGGAAGCCTATGTCCAGCAGTGGACGTTATTCGGCTGATATGATGATGATGATGAGTCAAAATCAAAATATTTATTTCACATAAACCTACATGGGCACTTACGAAACGTCAGAAGCTAGGTGCACGGTTACAATTGTTTTCCTATGGAGAAGGGCCGGCAAGAAACTCCACGGTTACTCTTTTAAAAATAATGGGCTTTTACAATGTTTTCAAGTTACAGTGTTAATAGGTATGGGAAGACAGTGTATGCCCGTCATCAACTACTTAACAAAATAGACTCAACAGAATAGTATGTGCACCATGGGTTTTAATTCAACCCACAATTTCTGCCACTCAAATCACCATAAACTATTACCATCACTTCTCTTATAAGCCGATGGCGATGGTTCAATTACTAACAGCCGAATGTTCAGGTCAATGTCAGACTATTACAACATTTAACTGTTTGCGTAGACATCATAAACCATCACGTTAACTGTCGCAAAAGTCACGCGAACGAATGCAATTTATTATCCTTTTATTTGGCGAGACATCCATTTAATAAAACAGTGGTTATGTGAAAGATATAACTTCAGAAATACTACTTTGTACAAGACCATCATGAGCTTGCGCCTTTATTTATTTTAAAATTACAGACCAAAATACATTTATTATTATATTACCATTACAACTGGATGGCATAAGAGTAAAGACAGGTACTTCATAGTTATGCTGTAACGACAAGGTCTGTACATAAATTGGGCGAGCCCTGCCTCTTAAGCTAAGATGGCCTGTATCTTAAGACGCAGATATATGCCAGTGACCTTGAGTAGTTAGCTTGCGTGTTCTGTACTGAGCTCACGCGTCGTACGTTCAGCCAGTAATAGGACTCGCCCATCAAGGAGCGCTGTCCCAAATTTGACGCATTATTAATTTATTATACACAAAACAAAAGGTATTTTAATAAAACGCGTATACTAAAAAATCAATAATTAAATTATCTTTAAATTGGTGAAGGTCAATACGCTTGGTAGATTTTGCGCCATTCTCAGTTTTTTATCCGCGTTAGACAACTTTACAAATTAATTTTACTACGTAATATAAAAATAATCTTAAATATTCACATATTAAATTATTGAGAAAATGCTCTAATTTAACATATTTTTTTTTCAAATCATTAACACTACTCGTTTAGACGTGATCTTCAGTATAAAATCATTGAAAGTCGGTTATCGTCGCCTTAAGAGACAGTGATCAGCTATAAAGCTTTGCATCTTTATTGTGCGCAAAGTTTCATTAAAGAAAGGAAAAGAAAGATAGAAAGAAATTTTGTTTATTCTGCACAAACAAAACGCACATTAACAAAATAAATTAATTAATGAGTCTGATAATGGTCCAGTACTGAATTTGCGGAAGCATTTGTTATGAGTCCATCTGAAGACGGACCAGTAGCGACTGTGAATAGTAGGTGGATGAATACTATTCACTCTTGAAAACCATAATGATTCAACGGAGATACCATTGTCCCAGTCGTCTCTTTCATACCAGATAAAATTAACAAGCACACCTCCTCAGGAGATCGGGATCTCCATGTCTCTAAGGTTACCTATTGAGAACAAGATCCATTTTCAGTGACCAGCGTGCTATAAAGGTGTTGCTGGTCGTGTGTGTTGTCAACTTGTTTTTATTTTTCATGGACCTTTTGCTAATCTTTTTCTGTGTCACCCGCATATGTGTTCTTTCATATTTAAAAAGTTTGCTCGCCGTTGTTTGGGGTTCGCGTAAACACGTTAATAGATATATGCTTTAGCGCAGGATACTTAACCTTTATTGTCGAGACGTGGGCGTTGTCAAATTAGTGGTTTGCGGTAATTTATGGAAAACAGTAGCTGTTTATACTTCACACATGATAGTTAAACTTCAAAACTATTTTGGAGTAGGAAAACTCGCAATTCGATGGTGCTTAGCCACAAGACACTCAATTCACACGATGTACTAGAGCCATAGCAACCATTTGTCATTTTGTTGGAAGGAGAGTATAAGACAAAAGTAAAACCTAAATGTCAAACAATTGAACAGTTGCAACTATTCGAAATCCAAACGCGCAAACCCGAATGTCACGTCCCGAGTTTTCGAAGGCCACTCAGAAATACTCGGGATATTAGCTCTGAACATTGCATCTCGCGACCTCCGCACATGTCGACCCTCACAATAGTTCCCGGTAGACCTTCTTACTCATCATTCTCCTGCCCTTAGCCCAATTTATTTGGGGTCGGTAGTACCTAGTCATCTCGGTAGTCACTCCTACATAGACCTAGATCTTTTTACTTCATGGACACTATTTCATAGCGAAGGTTTCCTAATCCGATAACTGACCAAATGCTCTCAAACTCACAACTGCTACAGAACCAAATGTGTCAGAAAACTGAGGAACAGTATCAACCAATGCCATGATAATGTCATGGATAATTTGTGTAATATAATATTGATGGGAAGTATACATGACAACAAACACAAGGACGATAAAAAAGAAATCGATATCAAGAAACAGCAACACAAGCATAAAGAATAAAATAACAAACGTCCTAAACGTCGTAACAGGCAGCTAAACAAATCACATCTGCATAACGACGTCTAATTACGTATATATTTACGGGCGCCATCCACCCGTATTAATCTGATATAGGTACGTTCGTGGTTCACCGTCAATACACTTCAGCGGCTTCCGACATGGCCAGGAGAAGCCCTGCCGGATTTGTGCCTATCCTATTTCCAGTTTATAACGTTATTTGTTGTCTATTATTAAGTAGCTTTGAAGATTACCTGGCGCAAATGTTTTGTGAAGGTTGTGTGGAACAAGGTCGAGGTTGGTCTTATAGCAGTACGTTCTCGTAAGAATGATAGTTTTGAAGTATTTAAGAGTCATGATACTTATGATTCAAGAACAGTTTCATTTCATTGGAGTTCTTAAGTAGCAGCTCGTGGAGTTTCATGCCGGCTCTTCTCCATAGGAAACGATCAATTGGGACTGTGCACCTAGCTTCTGACGTTTCATAAGTGCGCATGTAGGTTTATATGAAATAAAATATTTTGATTTTGATTTTCAAAATAAATGCTGGGGATGCGAAAAGACATAAAATAAAAGAAAAACGAAGGAATCTTAAGCGAAACTGAAACATTTGCAACAGCGTAGTCGGACAAATAAAGTCATAAATGAGAGAAATGGTAAAAATCTGAACCATCTGTTCAATCAATCCGCTACAAAGCGTTCATATGAAAACCATCAGAAACAAACACGAGGCGGTATCGCACGATGAACACATGCGGCCAACGAAACGAATCGCCACGTAACGGCATTACAAAGCGAGTGCAGTTCACGGGCCAACGGCTCGGCACAAAGAATGGCTGCACTAATTCATTGGCCGCCGCTGTACTGTGAGAATTCATATGAATGAGGGTTGCGAAACTGTAGATTCTATAGAGTTGTTGAAGAATTTATGAATGGTCATTATGAAAGACAATGCATTGGTTTGTACTTGTGTTGAGAGGAATTTAGAAGTACATATATTATTTCAGTAGAAGGAATAAACACCATCATTATGTGATGTGATTTTATAATTACATCAATAAGCAAAATACTGGAATAGAATAATAAAGAACAAGCTACGTAGACTTAAATGATATCATTTAAATTTTCTGAGTTGTAAAAAAACAAACTCGTCGTTAATCGTGCATATAAATAGTTACTTTTACTCTAAGGTAACACTTACGCTATGCATTACCAATCTTTTTGAGAGTTCTAAGTTCATTATTGAGCAAAAAACAATTATGTTCAACGATTTCAGACAAATTGTTAATGATATCTTCTCACAAATCTATTAATACATATCTTGTCAAAATAGTGCACGGTAGTCCTATGATATGTGAATGATTCCAACGCTTATAAAGAATAACTCTTGGGCTATCTATTATGTAGTAAATAGAACTTCGCTTAGCGCCATTGCACGTAGATGTCGTTGTGATAATATTACAGCAGTTATAAAGATAGTAGTAAGTCTAGAATGGAGCCACTAAACGATCAGGGTAATTAGCAATCGTGACGTCGTTTACATTAAAATGCATGACACATCATTGCTAACTGCCTGCGATATGTACTTAATTAAGAAATTAAAAAAGAGAAAATAATAGTAAAATATGCAGTATGATTTTATTCTTAATGATTTTATTCTTATTAATAGTATTAAACGATGAGTATTGGTAATAAAGCAAAAGAATTAGAAACTGGACAAATCCAAACTGTGAAAATTCCAAGTAAAACTGGGTCCCCAAAGCTACCTTTGGCCTTCAGGAAAATTATGTCTGGACTTGATCATATTCCGAAATGATGTAAACAAACATGTTTGAAAATCCGTCTTATATTTAAAATATGCTTTATCATAAGAATATCTTATTTTCATTTACATAAGTGACTAATCGAACCGCTAGACATTTTAGCAAATTGCGCAAGAAACATAAAATGCAACATTGATGTTGATTTATATTAAAATTGGTCTGCAAAATATCTAAAAACAGAGAAGTGAATTGTTAAAATGGTTAGATTCATGGATGAATAGGTAATTACGTACTATTCGCTGATGTAAATATCAAGACTATCTAAGGTCTTGTTCGACTCGTACAAAAACATCGTTTAAATCTTTACGGTGATGCACCCAATCGTAATGAACTTTTTGCTTGACCCTTTTTTGTCTACTTCAGTACTCACATTGTTTTTAAAATTGCATTTATCTTGCAAAACTTAAGAGATTTTATTTTTTATTTTATTTATTTTGTATTTTATTTATTTTTAACTTTTTGTTGATTATGTTTATTCCCTGCGCTTTTTCATTTCCTATTACTATTCCTCTTGTCCTGAAAAATACTGTATTACCCAATCCTAAGCATCTAAGTTATCTTTCTAAACATCATTATCATCAAATATAATATATTTTATTCCACATACATTTACATAAGCAACGTCAGAAGCTAGGTGCATCCAGACCCATATTAATAGGGAGTACTGACAGTGCTGTGATGTTAGACTATCTAATTATGCACTACGTACATTGACCCAGATGCGATACTACGAAAATTGACATCCGCATCTATAAAGGGTAATGGACATCAATATTCAAGAGATGATCGGATAGTTTGCCATTAATGCCACACACGTATCTAATTGGCGTCAACGCTGCTAGCGGGTACGTGCGTTATGGTAAGAGCATAACTATCATATACATTTGCTGTGGAACATTCACCTGTATTACTCGTAGTTAATAAAATAAGTTTGATTAGCAGTTGGACCTTCTTCAACCATTCCATTATTATTAAAATCTATTTATTATTTATTAAAACCTATTTCTCTTTTTATTTTTATTTCAACTACATCTTCGAACGTAACTTTAAAAAAATTAGATTTTTTAAAACGGTAGCAAGATAGTTTCAAACTTGTTTATGATGAAATATGAAAGGTTTCAAAAATATTTGTAAATGAAATTTGTTAATATTTTCGACAAATGGTCATGTTCGCTGTTGTAGAAGAGATAAGACTGTATTGTCATTAGCTTAGATAAGTGTTAAATACACTTGAGCCAGGTAACATCGGTGAGTTCAACATAGATAAATACATTCATTTGTTACGTTTTAACCAACTTTTTTGTTGGACAAAAACTTGAATTTGAATTGGAGGGCATCATCAATGAAGCAGTGAATGAATCATCGCGCCATATAACGACTATTTTATTGTGGCCTCTATGGAATAGCAAAATGTTTATTTTTAAAGATTTGCACGTTCGCAATGTTGTGTAACGTTTGTGAATTATTTGATCAGGTAATCTTAGTAGTATTTCAAAATTTTAAGCATATATTTTAATTAAACCAATGACAGCCACTTTTTAACTATCAGAAAGATGAAGCTAGTTGCCAATTCCATTTTAAATCAAAATATATTGGAGTTTGAAATATTTATTTGTGTAGGCTGTTGTTTTTGTTTGGAATGATTTTACAATGCTACATGGATCACCTTTTAATAAAAATAAATTACTCTCACGTTACATAACCTCAAAATTGGAGGTGATTGTGTCTTTCCAAGTGTCTAAAGAAGAAGCTAAGGTGTGTTTAATTGGTTACTCTAAGCCAATAATAAAGGACTGAGTGCAAATACGACAGAGTTGAAGCTACTACTGAATTATCATGTAATATTTTTTACATCAAAGAAAGATGACCAATGCAGTATTCATAACTTACGAAACTGATTCGTAAGTTCGTTAAAGGAAGGTTTCTTTGTTCAATACACTGTCAACTGCCTTCCTCTATTTATATCTCAAGAATATATTGCGGTTGCAAGCAAAAGCAAGCTCGATCGCTGGTAACAGGTTGGACACTGGGTCGATAAACCCGACTCAGGTCAACCGGCTCGACATCCGCGCCGCTTTTTACTAATTTAGGCCGACTGGGTATAGTTATCTGATTTATTTATATTTCATACAGTGCTACTGAAGGGTTGTGGGCAGTATCAGTGTTAATATTGTTAGAATTATCGTGAATTTCAGTTTGGAATACTGTGATGTAAATATGTTATTTAATGATATAGTTACAATCGGAGTTCATGCTATAGGAATCGTTAAAACGGTTGATAAGCAGGTTGGTGACCCAACAGTTCTGACAGCGGATTAAGCTTAACAATATGCATACCTTTGAAGTATTACGATGTGGATATGAATGCAAATATTGTTTTGTTATATACGTTGAACGTTTAAAATCCATAGCGTTTATCAGCTAACTTTGTCTTTCTCACAAAGCTGTATTTTATGAGATATCATTAAAATTATCTAGTTTTTGTACTTCATTAGAATGCGTGATATGACGACGGATGTCACAACCGATCCATCGCGGGAACTCACGAATCCAAGATGATCAAAAATAACAATCACCGAGACATTAAGCTATAATGTGCCCGATGATAAATCAATTTATCCTTGAACGGTAAACAAGGTCGCCAGTTATTGGTACGAAAGATAAGCAACAATAAAACAAAGTTGTAAAAACTGTTTTGCTGTTGGTTTGCTCGGGATTTAATGTTGAAACTAATATTGCTATACATAGGCTTCTACTGACATATGTGTACAATATTCTACTCGTGTGTATGCAATAATGTTGCAAAGTATACAAAATTACTAGGTACAGGATAAGATCTTCGAACCGGTTAATGAAAACATTCTTACCATCAAAATTGAAATCCAGGGTGGAGGTGTTAGTAACCTTTGGAATGAATCACCAACTATCACTGTCTCACTCACAGAGAAACTTGAAAAGTTTATTGACACGAATTAGTTTGAAACTCTACGCGAAATACTTTGAATCGAGTAGCGCGTCCGTTCTCTATGAACGTCCAACTGTGACTGAACGCGCCTAAGATGCATCGCACTATAGCCTTCAAAGTTATGCTTCAATGAATATGCACTTTATGTCGACCAATTTAAAGTAATTTTTTGAATAACCGAAGATAGTTAATTTAGTGTAGGCTGTTCTAATGCAGTTTTGACATCAGCTTGAACCCACACCTTGTTCGCATTTGAGGCAAATGCCGGTACCTACACCTACATATCCACTAAGGATAAAATTTAGTTATCAAAACTTTGTTTTACCAATGGTTTAGGTAAAACAATGCTTTGTTAACTCAATTTTATAGTATTTTCATCAATGTGTTCATCATTTGAAGGTGCTTTACACATAAACATAATTTTAAATACGACGTGTTTGATAATTTTGAAGCATTGCAATTTAGTTCTGTAACTATAATTTCAAAACTGGTTTCTCAAGGTTTCATCTAATGTATGATATATGATAGTTGTTATATGTTAAAAAAAGTTAACTGGGATTTATAGACCTACCTAGTAGTAGGTACTTGAAGTTTTATCAGGACAAGAAATCCCAATATTAGTATTCACAGCAGTAAATATGCACAGAGTTGCTATAAAGATTACTATGAAGGTTAAATCTATAAGCTGATCATAATTTAAAATGACTTAACTAGGGCTCATCAATATATAGGCATTTCTAAAAGGTAATTAAGAGTACCTAGTATCATTAGGATGTAATTAATTACACGAATAATCTATCCTAATGCCGGGAAATTGTCATATATATACTAGGTTTTGCCCGCGGCTTCGCCCGCGTGGTGTAGGCAAAATTCTCACTGGAACGTATTACCGGGATTAAAAGATTAAGATTACCCTATGTATTATAAACTATATGTGTGTCAAATTTCATCCAAATCCGTTCAGCAATTTTTGCGCCAATCCGAAAAATACATCGAGACAAACAGACAAACGGACGAAAATTCTAAAAACTATATTTTCGGCAGACTTGTTCCTAGTAATCACTTTTTTCAAAAATATTCAATGTAAAGTTTTGACTTCGTTACGAAAGAAGATTTCTTTCGTACAAACTGTGTCCTCCCTTTTCACCCCCAAAGGAGTTACATTTTTGAAAAGTGGTTTGTGTTATTTCCATTTTTCCAGACTGGTAGGATTTTATAGCAATTTTGGAGCTAATCAATCTACACAGTAATCCTCCCCTGTACCACTGACTACCCCTTTACACCCCGTAAGAGGTAGATTTTCCAAAACCCGTGATACGTGTTATTCTTTCGAGTTCGATCGAGTTAATCGGACCACGCGTTAAAATTCTTCCATACAAACATAAACCCCCCCAAATTTCCCATTTTAGGGGTAGTTTAGAAAAAAAACAATATGACAAGCTTTAAATTTTTACATAATATATGTTAGTACTCGTGCCAAGTTTCAAGTCTATCAATTCTTACTCTACCCCTTAGAGTAAGAGTTGATAGACTTGAAACTTGGTCTACTCCGAAGATAAATCCGAAGTATCGGCTATACAGGTATGGCTTACTACGGCGAAAGAAAAAAAAAAAACCAGTCAAGAGCGAGTCAGACTAGCACACCGAGGGTTCCGTACGTATTTATGATGTTGATGATTTCCGAAAAACTATGCTATTTAGAGACATCGTTTTATTTTCCCTGTAATCTTTACATACACTTCTATCACATATATTAATTTCAGATTTTTATCTATGCAAACTTCGGAGATAAGGTTGCGGGGGGGTATTTTTTTTTTTACTTTTTTCGTCAAAAGTCGGAAACCATGCTGCCAAAATAGAAAGAAAAAAATGTTTGAGAATGTGCAATCAGCTTTCTTTCATATGATACCCCACATGCCCTAGTAGCCCTACTTCAAATTTTTAAGACCCCCTTTCAGTCCCTTTTGCAAAAAATATATATTTTTTAAATTTCTTTCGTGTATGCAAAATAGTTGGGCAAACGTCATCTAAAACTATTTTAAATTTCAAGTTGATAGCATTAGTAGTTCTTGAGATATTCAGGTGTGACAGACAGACAGACTTAGTCTCAATATAAGGGTTTCTTTTTACCATTTTGGTACGGAACTCTAAAAACGACCGTCAAAGAGTCAAAGTCAAAGTAAAAAATGACTTGAAGTCGGGTAAAGAGAAACTTTGGAAGTCAAGAAACGGTCGAACAGTCGGCCGATACTTCGGAGTAGACGCCAAGGAATAAGAATTTTCATATAAACAAAATCTCCCCTTTTCACCCCATAAAGGTTGTATTTCCAAATACCCTTATTAGCGGATGCCTACGGCATAATTTCAAGTTAATAAAGCCACGCAGTAAAATCCTCCCTTGTAAGATTGTCTACCCCTTTTCACGCCGTTAGGGGCAAATATTCGAAAAACCCTGTTACACATTATTCTTTATTTTTGTTTTTAAGCATAAATACTGAGTTTCGAGTTAATCGGACCGCGCGTTAAAATTCTTCCATACAAACATTGACACCCCTTTAGAGGGTATTTTAGAAAAAACGAAATACGGAAAACTTTATAATTTACTTAGGTTTGTGCCAAGTTTCAAGTTTATTAACTCATGGAATACGATTTTTCATACAAACAAAATCCCCCCTTTTTACCCCCTTAAAGGTCCAATTTCCAAAAACCCCTTCTTAGCGGGTGCCTACGTCATAATAGAAAGAAAGAAAGAAAAAGCATTTATTGGGACTCGCACAGATCACAAAACAAAATTTCCAAATTTCAGCCCAATCCGTTCAGCGATCTGATCTTTGGGTTGATAGACCAGTCAGTCGCACTTTCCTTTTATATGAGTAGGTACCTATCTATAGATTATATATATATATAAGCCAATAAATAGGTCCAATTCTCGATATTATTATTGTTATCAGTAAAATAATTGTACATTTTATAAATCCATTCTATTCTTTATCAGGCGTTTGGACTGTGATAAACTAAATAGATTGATTAAAAAAAAACCGGCCAAGTGCGTGTCGGGCCACGCACAATGACGAGTTTCAGAGTGGGGATTAATTATTCTAAGAACAAACTTAACATTGTAGTTGAAAAACATGTTCACTCATACATTCCAACTGCAAATGTAAGTTTATAGGTTTAAAGATATTTATTTAGAAGTTTATACGCACAATATTGAGAAATTCACCATGTTATTTTAAGATCATAGACTTTTCACAGGTTTTCCTGTAATCTACAAGTAAATAAATAGATTCTATATTTTTTTCAAAATTGTAGGCTCAGTAGTTTCGAATGGTAAATTTTCATCTATTTCCGCCATCATTTTAAATGTATTAATTTTGAAATTATAAAAAAATATACACGGGATCGCAAAAATTCCGGGTCGCAAAAGTAAATCTTAAAAAATAAAAGATTTTTTTTCAATTTCATATTTTGTATTTCCTCCACGAGCCCGTATCACTTCATTAAGACGATGTGGCATGCTATAAACCAAATTTTTAATATGATTTTGGTCTATGTTTGCCCATTCTTCCACTAACGCATTCCTTAACTCGTGTAAGGTAACGGGAGCAGGAGAGCGTTGTCTCACGCATCTCCCGAGCTCGTCCCATGCATGTTCTATGGGATCTAAGTCTGGGCTGCGAGATAGCCATTCCATGCAGGTAATACCGACGTCTTGAATATACATATTGACAAAACGAGCAGTATATGATCGCGCATTATCGTGCATAAAAATGGTATTTGCACCCATACTCACTAAGAAAGGACCAGCATGCTCATTTAAAACCTCTTCTATGTATCTGACAGCAGTCAGAGAACCGTTTTCTATGATCATTAACTCCGTGCGATCCTCTGAAGATATCCCAGCCCAAACCATTATTTATCCTCGACCGAATGGCACCTTTTCTTCAAAACACGCTTGATGATACCGTTCTCCTGGTCGTCGACATATTCTTTGTCTCCCATCGTGCGTAAATAAACAAAATCTGGACTCATCGGAAAACGTAACCTTGGACCAATCTTCATCTGTCCATCGGATGTGTTCTCGAGCAAACCGTAACCTGGCAACTCGATGTTCTCTGAGCAGTTTGGGGCCGTTTTCTGATCTGTAAGGCTTTATATCAGCTTCACGAAGACGTCGCAGAATCGGATCAGAGCTCACGTTGTTGTGGTGAATTTCTCGAAGACTGTTTCGGACCTGAACAGCCGTGAGATGACGATTTCTTAACATAGTGCTCACGATGACTCGGTCTTCTCGTGTAGTTGCGGACCTTGGCCTGCCATTTCCTGGTCTCCTGATGTTCATGCCGGTCTCTTGAAATCGCTGGAGTACTCTTTGGACCGTTGATAAAGATACTCCTACTGTTCTAGCAGTGCTACGCTGTCTTCTTCCTTCTTGTACCATGGTAAATTGCACTGAATACTCTGATCAATCCAAGGAACCATTTATAATGACAGCTCGGTTTGAAACAAAAGCAGAAAAATATACTTTTCCTTATTTTAAATTTTGGAAGTTTTCTAAATGCATAATATTTTTTTTTAAATCTGTAACTTGTACAAATGCAACCTCTTTAGAGATTTAGAACAAGCATTAGTAACCTGCTTACTACATATTATTTATTCTAGCGATCTAGGTAAGTATATAATTTATGGATATATCACGGTTTTTATTAGAGACCCGGAATTTTTGCGATCCAGTGTATATCTGAATTTTTTACAACAAGCCTTTCATATCACACGGTACAGTTTGCAAAACTTTATTTTTCTAATTTATTTTTAGTATATGCGAAACCTGAATATAGTTGGTTCAGAATAAGGAACTGAAACGATTTCAATAATTTTTACACCATGTAATATTTTATTTTTCTAATTTACCCCCAAAAGTGACCTCCATATCCCTTTATACATCGTAAAGTGACCCTCTTATTCAAAAAGCATTTATTTACGTTACACGTCCGTGTTTGGGTCACAGAAGTCCGTATGTGTACTAAATGTCAACTTGATCTGGCCAGTAGATTCGGAGCAAATCGCCTGTGACAGCACATAACATTCAAATTATGAAATTACTGAGAGAATGTTCAAAATAAAAATTGACCAAGAAAAATGGTTAATATTAACCGACGAGATGTTTAGTGCAATAAAAACAATTTTCCCAATGTTGGAATTTTAAAATTACGATGCTACCGTAAGAAATTAAACCATTTCCTATGCAGTGGTTTGAATTTACAATACAAGTTCTCATAGAAGTGAAAAATATCGATACACAAACATCGCCAAAAGAAGACAGAAACAAATTCTATTCTGACAACTCTATCAAAAACTAAGGATACTTTGACTAACAATAAAATATCTGAAAACGGTTTAATAGTTCATTGTTGTAACGCGATGGCGTGCAGTCGGCAGTAAGGTCAAAGCGCAACGCAGTTTAAAAGTAACTAATAGGTATGTATCGTAAAGAAGATTATCGTTAAACTTGAGCGAGGTTACTTTGTTCGTGATGAATTGCTAATAGGTAAGCAAAGAGAGTTCAGCCGGAGAAAAAGGGTGAGTATATTTTGTAGATCCTGGCATTGAAAAAAACAATTAGGACTTGATCACAAAATGCAACTATTTGACGCTGATTAGTCTAAAAGTTGCATTTTGTGATCAAGTGCTAATCATAGTAGTCCTATATACATATTTCCAGATCCAGAGGATGATACAAAAAAATAGCCATGACCAAAAAAATTAACAGTAAGAGATCTATTTTACAAAGAACAATACTACCTTATCTAATCCCTAAGGTGTCATAAAAGCGAGATAGGCAGTAGCTTTCCCTGCGTTAACAACAGCAAACTGCGAAAATTTACCATCCCTATTATTCACTGAGGTCTCATGGCTGCTCTCCCGTGAAAAATAAATTTCCATGGTGGTCTTTATGCAAAGCCTTCAAGCAAGATGGCTCTGTGATGTTTCTCCGCAGTGTAATTTTGGTTCAGTATCGGTGCAAATAACTTACCGAACGCTCGTTTCCATAAAATTGGTAACAATGAAGTCAATAAGGTCTTTTAAAAATTATAGCGGATCGTGAGTTTTGGTGCAGATCCTCCTTCGGATTAACCGAAGATTATATTAAACTTGGTTTCCCCGGATAGCGGATTGATATTGTTCTTTTTTATTTACCATAAACAACATTATTTTTTGTATATGCGAAACCTGAATATAATTTGTTCAGAATAAGGAACTGAATCGATTTCAATGATTTTTACGCCATGTTATATTTTGTCCCAAAAATATTTATGTGTGATGGAAAATGTTATCACCATTTAATTACTCACAATACAATCGCCGTACGGTTAGGTACGTACTGCCAAATTATTATCAATGAGCGCAAGACGACCCTGGAGGCGCGGGGGCGCCGCCGCGCCGTTAGCATGTTTTTGTACGGACAACCTGGTAAAATAACAACCTTATAACTTTGTGATTTTTCATGATACAGTTTTGAAATTTTGTACATAGATTCTTCACAAAAAAATACGAAACACGTGTTTAGGGTTTCGTATATACTAAAACTAATGTATTATAGGTTAAAACAAATCGATATTGTTAGCAAGAAGGTGATATGTTATGCAGGGTGATTTGTTGATGATAATCAATATTACAGCAACTGAATAAATAATACGTGAGTATGCTAACTCTTGCAGGTCATTAATGATTCAGAATCATACATAATATGTATTCAATTACAATTCGTGTGTTTACGTTCGTAACTGTTAGGAAAATCAACTTAAAACGAAGTAGTAGTAGATAGGAAAACAAACCAATAAAGAGGAAGAACGACTCGGTGAAGGTCGCATTCAGGAGATGGGTGCAAACGACTCATAACAATTCACTGTGGAAATCTATGAGAGTGACAATTCTATATGAAGACGCTGCTGATGATGGTAATGATTCATGATATTATGAAGATAAAAACTAAGGTAAGCAAGGACCCAGTATTATTAGGTTCGCAAAAGAATACACCCATCACAGCGCAGTAGTTAATAGAGAAGATAATCATGTGTGGGCATCCAAGCAAATAAAAGGATCCATTAGTGGGATATTGAGTTAAGATTAGATTCGGTATCTAGAATAGTCAATTGATAATATGGATTAAAAACTGGCACATTTCCTTTTATCAGACATTTGAAGTTGAAACTCTGAAAAAGCTTGATTTGAGAAAAAGCATTTTCAATTTGACCTTATTACTAAACTTTTCTTTTAAAATTTCTGATAGGTACTTAAAAACCTAAAATCATTGTTGGTTGGAATAAACTGATTAGCGACAGTCATGGAGTGGCCCGGGCGAGTTTTCGGGAATGGCTATTATGCGGTAGTCCTACCACGGGTGATTATGCGGTAGTCCTACCACGGGTGATTATGCGGTAGTCCTACCACGGGTGATTATGCGGTAGTCCTACCACGGGTGATATACAGGGTTACTGGTAATTCGACGTATATCCGTCAGGGGCTGATAAGGGGGCCAAAATGCAACAAATTGAACCCCCCATATGTATGGCCGAAATTCAATAGTTTTCGAGATATTAGAATTTTAAGGGTTTTTCGATATTTACCCAAAATTTGACATTTCATTCCAAATTAAAAAAAAACTACATATTTGAATGGGTACCATTAAAAATGATGTTGTAGCTGGCACTTCAATTAAGCTATGGACATAATTAAAACTACTTAATTTAACAAAATAATGAAAATAATGAGCGATATAAGAATAATATCTTACCAATATTTTCATTTTACGCTTAAAAATGTTGTCTCGTCACAAAAATTTCTATGACATTAATCGTACAAATAACTTAAACAACTTGCTTATTCTATAAGCTTTCCAGAAAGCTATAAAAGTCAATTTTAAAATACATAATTCGTGCCAAGGCATGTGTTTGAATCGGCGCGGGGAGAGAAAGGGTCATTTGTATTTGTATGAAATAAAATGCATAAAAAAATGTACATCAAATTTTATTACAAATTTTACACATCTTGAATGTGAACGTTCACAATGTGAACGTTGTTCTCATCTGTTGCGCCGCGTTTATTATTCGCTGTCGAAACGCTGACGCTGACCAGGAACATATCCTAAGAAATATTTTGTGGACTGACGAGTCAAAGTTTGACCGGGATGGAATAACGAATTACCATAACTTACATTTTTGGGCACCTAAAGCAGGCAGGAATCCAAAAAAACTAAAAGAAACTGCGTCGCAAATGAGATTTTCCCTGAACGTATGGATGGGTGTCGTTGATAATTATTTGGTGGGCCCTCATTTCTTGCCCCAAAATTTGAACGGCGAAAATTACGAGGAGTTTTTGAGAAACAACCTAGACGATTTGTTGGCGGATGTTCCCGAAGAAATAAAAAACAACCTCATGTTTCAACATGATGGTTGCCCAGCACATTACCGGATTACTGTCCGACAGTGGCTAGACGAGAGATATCCAAACCGATGGATTGGGAGGGGAGGGTCAATTCCGTGGCCAGCACGAAGCCCTGATATCACACCACTTGATTTTTACGTTTGGGGTCATATGAAGGCATTAGTTTATGTGACCCCAATAAATTCAGTCGAAGAACTTCGACAGCGAATAATAAACGCGGCGCAACAGATGAGAACAACGTTCACATCAAGAGTGACGAAAACCGAAGTTAGGAAGAGAATTCGAACCTGCATTCGTAATCGAGGGGCTCATTTTGAACAAGATGTGTAAAATTTGTAATAAAATTTGATGTACATTTTTTTATGCATTTTATTTCATACAAATACAAATGACCCTTTCGCTCCCCGCGCCGATTCAAACACATGCCTTGGCACGAATTATGTATTTTAAAATTGACTTTTATAGCTTTCTGGAAAGCTTACAGAATAAGCAAGTTGTTTTAGTTATTTGTACGATTAATGTCATAGAAATTTTTGTGACGAGACAACATTTTTGAAGCGTAAAATGAAAATATTGGTAAGATATTATTCTTATATCGCTCATTATTTTCATTATTTTGTTAAATTAAGTAGTTTTAATTATGTCCATAGCTTAATTGAAGTGCCAGCTACAACATCATTTTTAATGGTACCCATTCAAATATGTAGTTTTTTTTTAATTTGGAATGAAATGTCAAATTTTGGGTAAATATCGAAAAACCCTTAAAATTCTAATATCTCGAAAACTATTGAATTTCGGCCATACATATGGGGGGTTCAATTTGTTGCATTTTGGCCCCCTTATCAGCCCCTGCCGGATATACGTCGAATTACCAGTAACCCTGTATATACTAAGATGTGCGAGAGCAGAAAAATATTTAAATCGCGGTTAAAATGGTGTCAAAATCATCAAAACCAACTGAAAATGGACGTTCTCGCTGCTAAGCATAGTGTGAAAGATTTCAGTGGTTTTTGGAAAAATACTAATTGTTTGGGGACTCGGCCGGATCATCCTGTGAGTGTTGACGGTTCGAATAATTTAAAAAGCATTGCTGATAAATTTAAAAATAACTTTACTGTTAGGTCACCGTTAGGACCATTTTCGTCGTCTCGAAGTGACGGTGGGATGAGTGGGGAATGTGTTGATACCAGGATTACGGCCAGGGATGTATCAAAGGCGGTGAAATCTATTTCGAAAGGCAAAGTCCCCACCCCTGCCACTGCTTGTCTCTGCATCACCCAAAGGTTGACTGGCCTGGCAAAATGCCTATGGCATTAAGTCCGCCTCTGTACATTTTGTGTGCTTAAAGTGTTAAATAAATAAATAAATCACCTGGCCATGACGGTTTAAGTGTGGAACATGTGCAGCACGCTGGGCCTCATACGTGTAGAGTGCTGGCCATGTTGTACAACTTTTGCATATCACACTCATACCTACCTAACGACATGATGAGGACTATCGTAGTACCGGTAGTGAAAAACAAGGCGGGAGATTTGTCAGACTTATCTAACTATAGACCTATTTCCTTAACAACAGTAGGTGCGAAGGTGTTTGACAGCATTCTGAATACACAATTAAACTTATACTTAAAATTGCATGATAATTTATTTATTTATTTTATTTTTAGGAAAACTTACAGCTAAACAGATACATTTAGTAATAGTTCATAGAAGAAAATGGCCAATTACAAGTTTCCACTTATAGTCTATGATCATTGGAACAAAAAAAATTGATAGTAGACTTTGTAAAACACAAAACAGAAAAAAAAAATACAATTTCCGCTCGAAGAAGCTATTAGACAAGATTCTCTTCAACTGAGTAACACTAATATTGAAAATGTCGATGTCAGCTTCCTGACAGGTTGCATTGTACATACGACTCGCTCTCATCATGTACGAGTTACGTCTGTACGTAGTGGCTACCACTGCGGTGTGCAATAAATGAGGTCTACGCAAGAACACAGACGGCACTCGCAGTCCGATTTTGTGCAACAACTCGGTGACACCAGTTGTTCCATTGGCAATCTTGAAAAGAAACACAAGATCTGATATTTTTCGCCTTACGTAAAGTGGAAGGATATGAAACTTTTTGCAACGGTAGGTATAATTCGTTAAGAACGTTTTAGATCGATATTGAATGTGCCTTAAAAACCTTTTCTGTATGCTCTCAATACGAGTTATATAAACATTATAATTCGGGTTCCAGACCTGAGAGGCATACTCCAAATGACTACGAACAAAGGAACAGTATAATATTTTAATAGTCTTTATATTCTTGAAATCAGAGGACAGTCGGAGAATGAAACCCAGTGCTTTTGATGCTTTCTTAACTACATTGTCTATATGCGCATCAGTTCGGGTTTCGACCAGGATTGTCCACGGAAACCGCGATATTGTGTCTGAAGAGTGCTGTCAAATATTACAATGAGAGGAAAACATCTGTGTACGCCTGCTTCCTCGACCTTTCCAAGGCCTTCGACCTGGTCTGTTATGATATCCTGTGGGATAAAATGAAAGCAGCTCATATACCGAATGAACTTATTACCTCTTTAAGTACTGGTATGGGAACCAGGTGAATCATGTCAAGTGGGCGGGCACATTGTCGGACCCGTATAGGTTGGAATGTGGAGTGAGGCAGGGGGGTTTGAGCTCTCTTGCCATTTTTAATTTGTACATTAATGGGCTGATCGAGGCGCTTAGCGAGCAACATATTGGTTGTTACATAGATGGCGTCTGTTTCAATAACATCAGCTACGTGGACGATATGGTGCTGCTGAGTGCCTCGGTCTGCGGACTCAGAAAGCTGGTGAGTATTTGTGAGGGTTATGCAAATGATCACGGACTTTTGTATAACATAAAAAAGAGTCAGTGTATGGTCTTTCAGGGCGGGCAGAGAAAAGTTGATGAAATGCCAGCTGTAAAGCTGAATGGCTCGCACTTAGAAAGAGTTAATATTTTTAGGTACTTAGGGCACTTAGTAACTCCCGACTTGAAAGATGATTCAGACATTGAACGGGAGCGAAGGGCGCTGTCGGTCAGAGCGAATATGGTGATCCGTAGGTTCGCGGGGTACTCAGCAGAAGTTAAAATTACTCTCTTTAGAGCCTACTGCACTACATTATACACATGTAGCCTATGGACTAACTACTCGCAAAAGTCGTACAGCGCCCTTCGAGTCCAGTTTTACAATGCGTTCAGGATGTTCTTGGCTCTCCCCCGTTACTGCAGCGCTTCGACAATGTTTGCGAAGGCGCGCGTAGATTGTTTTTATACAACAATGCGCAAGAGAGGCACCTCGCTGGTTCGGCGTGTGCGGGGGAGCTCCAACAGCATGTTGGCCGCGCTCGCGGAAAGGGTCGATTGCGCCTACATTAATCATTGCTGTAGGTTACACATTGAACATACGTAATGTGGCAACACTGCAACACTTGTCTATTAGGTACCTATTTGATGTTTTGTTAATTTTCTAATTTCTATATTAATTCAATGTATTTGATTATGTAATGTGACTGAGTGTATATAAATATTTAAGTTATGAGTGAATGATACTTGAAATAAAATGATTATTTATTTATTATTTATTTATAATATATATAGTCATTTACTATATGAATTTGTAGATAATATTTAGCATTCATTAATAAAGTCAATTAAAGTCGCGAATGCAATTTTATCACCCAGCTTTACAAAACTGCGTATATCTCGGATACTAAATGCCGAGAACTGGACCCTTTTTGCTTGGACGCCCACTTATGAGAATCTACAACACTTTGTTCAATTGTATCTAAATACATTCAAAGCAGCTTCAAACTGTTTGTCAAAACGGAAGTTTTGAATTTTAAATATGCAAATATGTGTGAACATTAAATACAATAGACAACATTGTATCTATACATTTGTTTTGTGAAATAATTTACATAATTTTTAAAATATGTGCTAATTAGGACAGACTGTGTCTGTGGGATAAAAGTTGAACAAACAGACGAGTTGAGAGTTTTCTGGGTTATAAGGAAAAGGTAGATAGTGCACCATCATTCTTTGGACAAAAAACTGAAAAAAGATGTGCAGATTTCTATAGCCTGGCGACCACTTAATTTTGATTACCTAAAGTCACAAAGGGTTGTCATGAAGACGCTAGCGACGCCGTCTCCTCCATGCTATCCTGATAATATCATTCAGCCGCATCATCATTTCAGCCGAAAGACGTCCACTGCTGGACAAAGGCCTCCCCCATCATGCATCGCCATTATGGAGTTTAATAAAATACGACTTGAATGTCTTTAAATCTATTTTTGACTTACTAAAATAGGCGTCTGAAATCGCCAAATTAAGGGCAAAGTATATTTTAAAGCTCGTAGATGAACTATTTGAAGGGATCCGATGTCATCTTAATCTGATACATATTCCCTAAGCTTGCACTTTCCGTTGCTATTATCATCGGTGTGTCTACTTTGAGCTTAGCTTTGCTTACAGAATTAATTGAGCAATATATAGCAAGTAAGCAAGTCTAAATATGCTGCCTACATGTTAGTACTTATAGGAGGCCATATCATGTTATATGCCACCTGCTCCTACAAAGGTTAGTTTGTATGCGGGAAAATTGTTGGAAGCACCCACAAAAAGGTGAGGCATGCGGTTATCTTATCTCTGCAGTATTGCACGCCTCATAACCGGAGCGTTGAGGTTGTGCTCTACTCTCGACAATTCAAAAAAAGCAGTGTCACGAAACTGAAATCGTTTTTTTTTTTATTTATATCGCACTTACACTTGATATGAGTGTACTAATATCAAGTCAAATAATTTGTCAGACACATAAAATATAATTCAATAACAATTATTTTGTATACCATAGGTAGTAAATAATAACATTAAAAATGATCTTTCCTGGACGTCCGTGTGTCTGTGTTTATAGATTGGTGTATGTGGCAGGGAAATTGGTCGAAAAAATTATCGTACCGGTTTTTTTTTTTTGTTATCTTAAGTAATACACTACGGACTTTCTCAATTAATATGAGTGTTCAATTCACTGTCGTTTAATTATTATTCATAAAAAACTAAATACGACTGTGTATTTTTTTGTATATCTATCTGATCTATTTATTATAGTATTTTTTTTCCTCACCCTATAATTATGGCGCCACTAAACCATAGCAGAGTTTTCTGTATTTTTTTTATAATTGTTTTTGTATTTTTTAAAATTATTATTTATAATTGCTTTTTATTTTATTTCATTTGATTAATTATCTTATTATTAGCAGTAATAAGAAAAAAACGACGTCAACGTTATGAGGCGTGCACTTTTGGATTTTCCATATTTTTTACCTGCATGCAATTATTTTATATAGCATTTGTAATTACATTCATTCATCATCTGCCCGCCTTTTCCCAAATATGTTGAGGTCAGCTTCCAGTTTTACCGTATGCAGCTGACTACCTGTATTTTAAATGGAGCGACGGCCTATCTGACCTCCACAACCCAGTAACTGGGTAATACGATACCCCTTGGTAAGACTGGTTGTCAGACTTTTGAACTTCTGACGACTCGTAACGACTGCCAAAGATCCACGAATGACAGCCGGGGCCAACGGCTTAACGTGCTTTCCGAGGCACGGAGGAGTCTCGGTATGTAAAGATGGTCACCCATCCACAGACCAACCCCGGCAAGCGTAGCTTAACCTGATGAATCGACTCGTGCGGTTGTTATTGCTTAGCCACGAGCTCCTCCAGCATTTGTAATTACACTGTGTTGGATTATATTTTCGAGGAAATCTAGACTTAAAAGACTGCAATTGCTAACACGTAGTGAGCGAGCGGACTCATGAATGTTCTTCTGCAAGGCTATTGCGCAGAATCTGTTTAAATGGATGAAAGAAATAAAGGAAAAGTATTTCATGGTACTCGAAAAAAAAAACAAATGGATAGGGTGCTCGCCCACGAGCGATATTCCCGGCGATTTTTGTGTGAATGTATTTCTTTCTGACAAAAATCGGCCACCAATGTTCTACTGGGCCACCATTACTCTACTGGCCCACCACTGCTCTACTGGGCCACCAATGTTCTACTGGGCCATCAGAGCTCTACTGGGCCACCACAGCTGTACTGGGCCACCACTGCTCTATTGGGCCACCAATACTCCACTGAGCCACCACTGCTCTACTGGGCCACCAATACTCCACTGAGCCACCACTGCTCTACTGGGCCACCAATACTCCACTGAGCCACCACTGCTCTACTGGGCCACCAATACTCCACTGAGCCACCACTACTCTACTGGGCCGCCAATACTCCACTGAGCCACCACTGCTCTACTGGGCCACCAATACTCCACTGAGCCACCACTGCTCTACTGGGCCACCACTGTTCTACCGGGCCACCACTGCTCTACTGGACCAACACTGCTTTATGTGTATAGTAAGTACATTAATATTAAACTTGCATGTAATAAAGAAATCTCGGTGTTTTGTCAAGTCGTAAAACCCGTGCAAAGCAGGGGCGGGTCGCTAGTTGCTAAAACAAAAGAAAAGAAAATTATAAAGTCCATCAAAATTGATGAACTTTATTGCACCCACGGAGTAAAAAATTGCACCTATAGTGGTTAACACCAAACCGCCTGTCGGACGTTGAATGGCAATATTATACCTAAGGTCAGCCTGTTGCATTGATTTCCCGACTGTAATGCGTTGATAATGTTTCATTGTGACGACTATGAATAGCTTTTGTAAGCCCTGGTACATTGTAAGTTTGAATGGAATAGTTAATTTGGAATTTTTTTGCTTTACCTATATTATCACATTAATTGTTTATTTCGAAAATTGTTTCAAGGTATCCGCAGTAGGAGTTATTGTACATTCGCCACAAAGTAAGTTCGCCACGGAAAAAAATATGTGTAAATTTGCCACAGTTCTATTTTCATGAAGTAAATTCGTCACAGTATATTATTTTTGATTCTTTATTTGATTATTGTTAATATTCCTCAATTTTTTCATTTCCGCACAGACAGAAAAATCAAACAACAAGTAGAATAAAAACGTTATTTATTTATTTAAATACATACAATAACTTTACTTGCTACCAGTATTTTATGCAAAACTGATGTACGTACCTATAATGAATGACTCGGTTTAAAAGTAAAAATGAGTGTTCCACAAGGCTCAATATTGGGTCCTTTCCTCTTTTTAGTATATATTAATGATATTCCCCATTTATTCAAAAACCAACCACAAATGGTGTTATTTGCTGACGACACTTCCTTAATCTTTAAGATAAATAGACGGGCATCAAATCTTGACGACGTAAATAACGCCCTACTGCAGGTCCAAAATTGGTTCACTGCTAATAATTTAGTATTAAATGGGAAAAAAACTAAATGCATAAGATTTGCTTTACCGAATGTTAAAAGTAGTGATTGTGACATAGTATTGAATAAAGAGAAACTGGAATTCGTCGATAAAACTGTTTTCCTTGGGATCACGGTCGACTCAAGGCTGCAATGGGGTCCTCATTTAACATCTCTTGCAGGACGGCTAAGTTCAGCAGCGTATGCTGTGAGAAAAATCCGTCAATTCACTAATGTAGATACCGCGAGGCTAGTCTATTTCAGTTACTTTCATAGTATTATGTCTTACGGTATTTTACTATGGGGACGGGCTGCAGATATCGAGTCTATTTTTATTCTGCAGAAAAGAGCCATCAAAGCAATATATGGCCTCCGCAGGCGCGATTCTCTAAGGGAACTGTTTAAAGATATCAACATCATGACGGTACCTTGTCAATATATCTATGAAAACATCATGTACGTAAGAAAAAATTTAAATAGTTTCAGTAAAAGAGGTGAAGACACAATTATGGGACTAGAAATAGGGATGAATTAGTTCAACCAGGTTTCAGACTGGCTAAAGTAGACTCATCCTTCATGGGGTACTGTTTAAAATGCTACAATAAAATACCTCCCCACATAGTCCAACTAAATGAAACGAAATTTAAATCTTTTATAAAACGCACACTATGTAGCCAAGCATATTATAAGTTGGGGGATTACATTGCTGACAAAAATGCTTGGCTTAACGCTGGTCCTGCTCCACAAGGGCGCATAAACTAATTGAATAGCATTCAAATCTATTGTTGGAGCGGCTGAAGATTGTAAATACTATCTTTATATTGTATAAGTTCAATCTATTAGTATTGTATAATTGCATAGCACATGTGTGAGCACTATGTACCTACCATTTTCTGAGTACGTCTTTTATTGACTTGAATGTGCCATGGCGGCTGAGAGTGTCATGCTCACTAAAATGTCTAGCTGATGGTGGCGTGTGTTGGATCATTAAGTTCCCTTCAAAATGGTTGAGCTAAATGGTGCTGATCCATGCGTCATGTTCGTGAACGGGCGCCGTCAGTAGGGACTGGTCATTTCTTAG
This sequence comes from Tiliacea aurago, assembly GCA_948098905.1. Taxonomy (NCBI): domain Eukaryota; kingdom Metazoa; phylum Arthropoda; class Insecta; order Lepidoptera; family Noctuidae; genus Tiliacea; species Tiliacea aurago. The sequence continues at coordinate 25,808,086 of OX402582.1, forward strand.
CTGCCACGGCTTATTTTAACTTAGTATTTTAGTTGTTTTTTATATTTTTATTACGGACGCTTTTAACGTGCACGTCTTTCTACATTGTTCTCACATGTACAACAATATTTTGATTTAAAAGAGTGTCCGTGGAGTTTCTTGCCGGTTCTTCTCCATAGGAACCTACTACGCTTTGGAATGGGCAACTAGCTTCATCTGACTGACTGACCCCTTGACAATTCAAAAGTGCCTATAATAGGTTTATTTGAAATAAATGCTTTGAGTTTGAGTTTGAAGACTTGTGGTTGTGGCGAATTAACACATATTTTTAATGCAAGTGGCGAATACACTTTCAATGTACGGAGTGTACAAAAATGTGACGAATTTACTTTGTGGCGAATGTACAATAACCTATGCAACGGTATATTTAAGGTCTTCATAATAATAAATTGAACCACATCAGAATCTAATCTTTTGAAAATTAATATCATCATAAATACGAAAAAAAAAATTACAACATGAAATATATAAAAAGTAAAAAAGACACTTAAGCGTCGAAGTACTCGTCCGCATCGCTGTTATCCGGAAACGTGCCCAGAAGACTGGCAGCATTGCCACGTTGAATGGCAATGCTAATTCTTTGGCCGAAGAACGAGCCAGCCCTCTGGTCACGTGAAGTGTCGATCAGTCGGCGAGAAATTATTATTTATTTATATAAATGAATAAAAAGTGTTTTCTAAGGCTGGACCTCATATCATCATTAATAAAATACCTATACTTACCTACAAAGGAGAATGCCCTAAAGTGTATGGGCAAAACACCCAGTCAATAGAAAAAAAAACTTATGTGTGGTAAAAGAGCATTCATTGTTGATAACAAATATGCAATTCATTTCTTTAATAAAATCCCCATGATTAGTATTTTTAATAATAGGTCATGATTTTCTTGCTTGCTTCATGTAAATATAATTCGTTAGCAGTATATATGTAGTATATAAAAAAACATGTAAAAAAGCGTAGACAGATATTTATTACAAAAAATACATCGCTGTTACAGCCCGATTCAAACTTAATGGCGGCTCGGAACATGTGGCGAATCACTGCGCAGTAACGAATTCATGTGTCAGCGGGAGGTGAGGGGTGGGGTACTGCGCAGCCACTCGCTGCGCAGTTGCATTAAGTTTGAATCGAACTATACTTAAGATCGTGATCAACTAAGAAATAATCTACAAAACTGTTGCATTTTGTCTTCGTGTCTAGCATTACGTGACATGCTGATTACATGCACACCATTTCCCAACGTACGACGAATTCATGAGGCGCCCTGTCTGGGTAGGGTTCTCGATATGCATTAATGAGGGCTGCTGTGATTCTAAAATCACTCATTGCATTCGTCGCTGTTTTGTTGAAATAAGTGTTAGTACTCTCAGTGCTTAACTAACTTTCGTTACGTTGTTTGGATGGTGGATACGTATGTGGAACATAACCGCATGGTGCACTATATGTCTTTTTTTGACCACAAGAAACTCTTTATTCGACGCTTTAAGCGACGCTGTGGTGCTTACGGTGATTATTTAAAGAGATACTAATTTCTCATTTGATATCAACCATGTATCGTACGTATAAGTTTTATAATCGACCCTGAAAATTCTATACAAGCTATTATATTTCCCATGAAGGTATGCATATTTAATAGCTGTGTGTAGCTTTTTATTAAAGGTGGCAATAGGTCAGCTCAAGCAAGAGGTAGGTGCATCTTTGTATTATGTTACTTTGTATCTGGCTTTCATCATATTTTTATGGTGCGCCAACAAATAATTGTAGCGTAAAAGAACCTTTGCAAGTAGCTATCATATTAGCTGAAATCAGATTTGAACTTTAATTATCTGCTACTTCAGCACAACTACCGTAAGTGTCATTGTTTGAGAGTGGTGTTAATGTACAGTCACAAGTAGGTACTAATATGAATAGGTGCACGTAGCTACTTTTAAAGGCGATTATTTCCTACTGTATTGATTGTAACTTTATGTTATTTCGAACATAGTGTTTTGGAACCCATAGTATTATGAAATAGGACAAATCTCAAACAATCAATCGTTGTTCCACGAGAAAATCTCTTTTAAATTTTGCTTTTTAGTATTGAGTATTTATATGTCTAGCTAGATAAATTGTCGCGCTGCAAAAGAACTAAAACAAACAGGACAACTTTGTTATAAAAAAAAAAAAAACTTTTATTTCAGACCCATAGATAATAGTCCATTTGATTAGTATACACACGGCTTAGAAACTGGTGTTAGTACTTAGATCTCCCAGAAAAAGAACACAAACTATTAATTACTACGCCACAGTGGCATACGAGTATAGAGGTATTAATGTCCCAGTATGGGGATGTCCCACCTATCAGCTATAGTTTTCAGGATGCTGTTGGGGCTGGCGCGTACCCTGCGCATAATGGAAGCGCAACGCTTGCGTATGATGGCGTGAAAGCCTATTCTATATCTATTCTCGCCTCTGCAAACATGCTGGAAGCACCGTAGTCGCGCGGCAACCCCATCAACACTCGGAAAGCATTATTGTATTGTAGTCGCAGAGCGCTGTTTGCCCTCCGCATGTAGTTCACCCACAGACTGCATGTATAGAACGACTACACGTTATGCTGGTGTGTGTAACAGCTACGTCTTACACTCGCACCACGTCATTGTTCTGTCATTGTGTTTTTCTAGTGTGCGTACATTTTCCGGCCAACAGTTAGATTTTTTTAATTTTTTTTATTTAGGATGGGTTTGCTCTTGACTTTAGTCTAGGGCAGAGGTGATATTTAGGATGGGTTTGCTCTTGACCTTAGTCTAGGGCAGAGGTGACAGAGATAAAGTCGACGATGGAGTGAGCTTACCCAGAAAAAGCCTGTTCACTCTTAACTTTGAAGAGATTAGGGTTGTATGCGTTCGGAAACACAGACGCAGGTAGAGAGTTCCACTCTTTTGCTGTGCTCATTATAAAAGACATTTGGAAACGCTTAGTGCGAATTGGTGGAATAGCAATCAGGAAGGTATGGTAACCTGCAGTGCGTCTAGATGTCCGATAATAGAAGGGGGCCGGTGGAATGAGGTCGTGGAGTTCTTGGGCACACTCACCGAAGTACAATCTGTAGAAGACCGACAAGCAGGCAACCTTGCGGCGATGGAAACAGAAAGATGCAATTTTTATCGACGAGTTCACAATATTTGCATCTTTGTATTTACACTAGGGCTCGTGACTGTATCGTCTTGTATTTATACATATTTTTTAATGAAAGCAACTAACCGCACAATCGTCCAAAGCTCAAACTAGTTATACGCCTGCAATATGGTTTAGATTGTACTACATAAATCTGAAGATCAAATCTCCCCGTCATCAATGTATTTATGGACCGTGGTCAGAGGTCAAACCTATTCAATTGTCACTTCACGCTCAATAAAGACGACATCTAAGACGAAATCAGCGACACGGCTGACATATTCGTGTAATCACGTCGCTTAGCTTAGGTTCCACGGGTGATTTTTTTCACGCAATTGATTTTCAACGCTCTGCTTAGAGGCGAGAGTTGAAAATCATCAGTGTGTTCTTGACGCGCTGGTATGGGCCCTGCTGGATTCTCAATGCTCGAAAGATTAAAATCCAGCGGGCGAAAAAAACAACGTCGCGAACCTGGGTTCATAGCTTACAAGAGTACCTTCACGTTAGAAGACTTGCAAGATAACGATACCAAAGTTAAGTGATAATATACCTACAGTCATGAGCACTAATATGTAAACGCTTAGCATAATTCAAAACCGTCTTTCTCGTGTGACAACGATTGAAACTTTGAGAAAAGTCTATTTCATAATAGTTTGGGTTCCAAAATACTATGTTCGTAGTAAAATGAAATTTCAATCAATATAGTTGGAGGAAATCACTTTTAAAAGTTGCTGAGTGTATACATATTGGTGCTCGTGACTGTACACATTTATATAACAGTAACAAACAGGAACTGCTGCGGCAAAGCTCCTACGGGGCCCGTTGTGTACATCTCCCGCCTGCACTACACCACTGAGGTAGAGGACATTATGGAGTACGTGCGCCAGAAGACAAATTACAAGCCGCGAAAATTGACGTTGTGGCGCGACTCCAGTAACTGCAGTTACTGGAGTCGCGCCACAACGTCAATTTTAAGGCGTTTGTGATGCGCGTACCTAATTGTTATCAGCCCCTCCTCATGGCAGAAGACTTTTGGCCGCAGGATGTGGTGTTCCGTCGCATTCGCGGACAAGTACGCGCACGGCACGGTTGGTTCAGTTAGTTAAGCGATTGACTGCTGCGCTGCGTGTCGCGGGTTCGACTCCCGCACGGAACAAATATTTGTATGACCTACAAGTAGTTTTTCCGGGTCTGGCTGTTTGTGTATGTGAATTTAAGTGTATGTAAACGCACCCACAATACAGGAGAAATTCCTAGTGCGGCGCAACGTGCAGCATATAGTGTACCACAGGAAAAAGTACCACAGGACAGCATACAGCAAGCTAGTGCAAAGTGAAGTTCTACAAACAATTTTATTACTTAACACAAGTTTTGTTTTGTTTACAATAAAAATATGTATGGTTAGGATAAGGTATTTATCTCCATAGATAAATACCTTAACCTAAACATACATTAAAAAAAAACAATTATGTTTTCTTTTTTTTATATACTAGTCAGCCTTATAATTGCTCTGCCGCCCTAAGGTTGAATGTCACTTGTACGTCATAAAACGACCAGTGAGCTGTCAATAGTGTCAATCCCAAGCATTAGCTGGAAGGTTCACGTCAAGCTCACTTCACCTAAGTTTCCACGGTGACATTTTTACAGAATAGACCGGCTGGGCTATTTTCCCTTTAAGACCAATGTGACAGTTGGATGTCTCAACATTACTGAAGTTTCAATTTATGGTGCGTTTCGTAACACACGCAGGCACACACACACACACACACACACTTCCAACTTCGCCAGTGTCTCGGACGTTACCGAGAGCTCCTGCATTTACACACACACTCACAGCGGGTTTGTACACTGGGTAACCACAAGTAAAGAGCGCGTCGCTTCGTCATCATCATATCCACCATATACCATCATCATTTCAGCCGAAAGACGTCCACTGCTGGACATAGGCCTCCCCGACAAGGGAGGGGGAGGTTTTTGCCATAATCGCCACGCTTGGCAGGCTGGCTTGGCGATCGCAGTATGCTGTTGTTAATGCATAGTGAACGCTGCTGACCATTCTCTAGTAAGTCCCTTAGTCGCCTTTTACAACACCCACGGGAATAAATAGGATGGTACTATTCATTAAGTCCTGCACCACACAGACACGTCCGGCACCACACAGACAAGGTCAAAGTGAATATTCGACCTTACTCTTTCAGCTTTATCTGTATTGCAATTAACTTCCATAGTTTAATTATTGCTTACGTGCACTTTCGCTTCACTTTGTTTCAATAATAACTAGGTTATTGTACTTCGACATCACAAGAGTGAATATGGCATCATTACATAAGGTGGAGCACAAAACTGACATACATTTATATTAAAATCTTCCAAGTTCATTATCTTCTATGTAAAAAATAAGGTTGTACGTTGTTTTATAGAAAATAGTTCCATAGAATGTCGTTTCACATAAATTTTTTCTCATATTATCATTTCATAGAATAATCAATACGCAGAATACTTACTGTGAAGAAATTTAAATCAATGATTTATGTTACACAAAAAATTTTATATTTTAATATTCATTTCATAGAATAACAAATCAAATATTCTCTATCCTCATATTGCTTAGTTAATATCAAACTTATTACCAAGAAAAACATATAATCGACTGACAGTTTCTAAAGGTTTCAGTTCGTATCTTTGACAAAATGCATACCCTCATATAAAATTATAACACTGCGTTCACAAAAACAATGCAGGTTGTAGGAAAACAGTCTTGTTATTCTCATTAATAGTGACTTCATTGCACGTATTAACTGTTTCGATGAAATAATATTTGTTCGAAATATTATATATATATATTATTCATTATACCACTGTTTTAATTACCATATTTTCATTTTACCAAACGCCTAAATACAAGGACCAAATATTATATGAAACATTTTCTACAAAACAAAATTCCATGAAATTTCTGTCTGCGAAACAAGGGAACACCAAAAAATAATTAATGATACAAACGGAAATACACACTCAAAGCAGAGAATTACATTTTCTATCCGAGCAAAAGCTAACGAATTAATAATTTAAAGTATTCTTAACATATCCTCATCAATAATAAAGTCTTAATAGTCTTCTAAAGTCTTAAAAGTATAATAGTCTTTTTCTAGACTGAGGAGTACCTCAGTCTAGAAAAAGACTATTATAGAAAGTAGTAGTAGAGAAATTATTAATTCGGTACCTAACCTACAAAAGAAAAAGTTATCTATCTACTGATAGATATCTTTTTCTTTTGTAGGTTAGGTAAATTATCAGTAAACGTTTTTAACTTTGCTTGTTACACAAAGTTTCTTTAACGTCTAAAAATACGCTAGTTTAATTATATTTTAATGGCCGTTGTTACGTGGAGACTCACTGATAAAACAATTATATCGTTGTGGTCGTAAGCGCAGCTGAGCATGAGGTCCAGGGTTCGATTCCCGGGTCAGGCTGTGTTATTGTGTGTTTCCATCTGGTATTTCTCAGCAGCAGCCCGGAGATTTGTGCCCGGATGATGGCTATAGTCTCGCCTCCTATTATATGGGACTTAAACTTACTGGTGAAATGTGGGAGTACTACACATCTGCCTAAACCTTCGGAAAACACAAGCATGGTGTTATGTTATGTATGTGAGTAATTATAATAATGCTTAGACAAGGAGTTGAAGGAACGACAAATTTAGTACAGCAAGACATGTCAGTGGTAACAAAACCATTATAAGCTGCTAGTTGGCCTCTTGTTCTATTGAGACTCTGTACTACGCTAGCCCAGCTCAAGGTTGGAATCGCGGGTGATCAGAGTGGGGACACTGATTGCCCTCCGAGCGATTTCAGGGATTACGGTGGCACTGTGATCACGTGCTGCGGTGCATGGCGGGGCTCATAGGACACCTCTTTATAGTCTCCCCAGAGACGTGCCCTAACAGGCGTTGCACTAAGGGGGTTCCGGATGGGTCTATTAAGAGGTAACGGGATCTCCTTCATGTGCTGATGGTGATCACCGGGGTGGTTTTAGTGAGGTATGAATCCCACACTCCCTGGTCTTTTTTCCCAGGGTCCAGGTGCCTTTTGAAGGTTTCCGCCCGAAAAAAAAAAAGACAGCTCAAGGTCAAAGTGTTGCCACTGACGTTTGGTCGACTGTACTGTAGATAATATTGTATATAAGACCTATTTTTACTGTCTGTTTAATGACAGTTTCACTACTTAAACATTGAAATGATTATTGGACCAAAGACACTGCGTTGGGGCACCCCGCCGTGGATTTGAATTTACTGGCAAAATAAAAGTTTAAGCAACCAGTACTGTTTTCGATTTCGTCATCGTAAACTCAAACTCAAAACTCAAAGCATTTATTTCAAATAAACCTATTACAGGCACTTTTGAATTGTCAAGGGGTCGGTCAGTCAGAGAGATGAAGCTAGTTGCCCATTCCAAAGCGTAGTAGGTTCCTATGGAGAAGAACGGGCAAGAAACTCCACGGACACTCTTTTAAATCAAAATATTGTTACATAGTATTGGTTACATCATTTATGTTGAAATTATACATGTGAGAACAATTTAGAAAGACGTGCACGTTAAAAGCGTCTGAAATAAAAATATAAAAAAAACAAAAAACAATTAAAATACCCTAGTTAAAAAAAGCCGTGGCAGCTAAGAAATGACCAGTCTCTACTGACGGCGCCCGTTCACGAAAATGACGCATGGATCAGCACCATTTAGCTCAACCATTTTGAAGGGAACTTAATGATCCAACACACGCCACCATCAGCTAGACATTTGAGTGAGCTTGACACTCTCGGCCGCCAGGGCACATTCAAGTCAATAAAAGACGTACTCAGAAAATGGTAGGTAGGTACATAGTGCTCACACATGTGCTAATTATACAATAATAAGAGATTGAATTTATACGTTACTAGCTTTTGCCCGCGGCTTCGCCCGCGTGAATGTCGGAAAAAATAACACGGGAACGTACTACCGTGATGAAAACCTAGTACCCAATGTGTTAATTCAGATTATAAACTATATGTGTGCCAAATATCATCTAAATCCATTCAGTCGTTTTTGCGCCAATCTGAAACATAAATTCCCCTCTAAAATTGACTCCCCCTTTCCGACCAGTTAGAGGTGGATTTTTTGAAAACCCTGATTAAAATTTTGTTTTTTTTTCCGATCTGTACAGAATTTAAAGTTAATCTAACGGCGTGTTAAAATCTTACCCCCACAAAATTCAACCCGCCCCTTTAAAAGTTTGTTTTCAAAAATGTATGTTTACAGTCGTTTTATTTATTAAGAATATCCGGGTAAATTATCAAGTTTATTGATCAAAGTAAACAATTTTGATAAAAACTGTATTTCACCCTGATTTTTTGAAAAATCTTTAATCATGTGTTTTGTCATAAATTACGTTTAAATTACTTTATAGTTTATCAAAACGCGCAGTAAAATCCTTCCCTAAAAACGTGTGGCGTCCACCAGTATGTGGCGTCCGCCGCTATGTGGAAGTCACCACTATGTGGTTGTGGCGGCCACCTCTATTTGGCAGCCACCGCTATGTGGCACCCACCGCTGTTTGGCGGCCACCACTATGTGGCACCCATCGCTATTTGGCAGCGGCCGCAATTTGGTGGCCACGGCTTTGTGGCGCCCACCGCTATTTGGTGGCCACGGCTTTGTGGCGCCCACCGCTATGTGGTGCCCACCGCTATGTGGCGGCCACTGCCATTTGGTGGCCACCGCTATGTGGTGGCCACTGCTAAATTGCGGACGCTATGTGGCAGTCACCGCTATGTAGCAGCCACTACGATGTGTCGGTTACCGCTAAATTGCGGACGCTATATGGCGGCCCCCGCTATGTAGCGGCCACCATTACGTAGTAGTCACTGCAATGTAGCGGCCACCGCTATGTAGTGGCCACCGCTATGTGGCGGCCACCGCTATGTGGCGGCCACCGCTATGTGGCGGCCAACGCTATGTAGCGGCCACCGCTATGTGGCGGCCACCGCTATGTGGTGGCCTCCGCTATGTGGCGGCCACCATTACGTAGTAGCCACCGCAATGTAGCGGCCACCGCTATGTAGTGGCCAACGCTATGTAGCGGCCACCGCTATGTAGCGGCAACCGCTATGTGGCGGCCACCGCTATGTGGCGGCCAACGCTATGTAGCGGCCACCGCTATGTAGCGGCCACCGCTATGTAGCGGCCACCACTATGTGGTGGCCACCGCTATGTGGCGGCCATCGCTATTTGGTGGCCACCGCTATTTGGCGGTCTCCACTATGTAGCTGCCACCGCTATGTAGCGGCCCCCGCTATGAGGCGGCCACCGCTATTTGGTGGCCACCGCTATGTAGCGGCCACCACTATGTAGCTGCCACCGCTATGTAGCGGCCACCGCTATGTACCGGCCTCCGCTATTTGGCGGCCACCGTTATGTAGCGGCCTCCGCTATGTAGCGGCCTCCGCTATTTGGCCGCCACCGCTATGTGCCGGTCACCGCTATGTAGCGTCCTTTGCTATTTTGCGGCCACCGCCATGTGGCGGTCACCGCAATGTGGCGGCCTCCGCTATATTTTGAAGGCCACCGCTGTGTGGCGGCCACCTCTCCGCTATGTGGTGGCCACCGCTCTTCGACGTTCGCCGGTAAATTGCAGACGCATGTGGCGGATGCCTGTGGCGTCGCTAAATTTCTCAATTTAGCGGCGAATATCGAAGAGCGGTGGCCACCACATAGCGGAGAGGTGGCCGCCACACAGCGGTGGCCTTCAAAATATAGCGGAGGCCGCCACAAGGCGGTGGCCGCCAAATAGCGGAGGCGTCTTTCCCTAAAACTTAATTACCACCTTTTGCCCCTTAAGGCTTACATTTGAATAAACCCAAAAACATGCCGCCTTTATATTCTGTGAGCTTTAAGGCGCGTTTCCATTATGCAAGTGTTTGCATACATGTATGACGTCAGACTTGTGTGCAAGTGATTTGAATTGGAAACACGATTTTGTTCAACTTGCAGCTTGCATACAAGATTTTAGTGGCATACAAGTTAGTTTTTTTGTAAAGATTGTTTTTTGGTTCCCAAAGACAATCATGTCTATGATATTCCTCAATAAACATTATTGTTTTCTCCGTATCCCATTTAGCAGTCATTTTTACAAAGTAATAAAGTCATAAACAAAGTAATCCTCTATGCACGACCGCATGCGCTTGCAACTTGCGTGCAAATGTGCCGACTTGATTATTGTGCGTACAAGTTTAAACCTAATTGCATACAAGTTGCAACTTGTTTGCAAGTTGTTGTTTCCACTATACAATTTGCATGCAACTTGCAACTAGTATGCAAATCACTTGCATAGTGGAAACGCGCCTTTATTGTATGTAAAATACCGAGTTTTGAATTAAGACGCAGAGAGCTTGCGTGATCTGTACTGAGCTCACGCAACGCGTCGTACGTTCAGCCAGTAATAGGACTCGCCCATCGAGGAGCGCTGTCCCCAATTTGACGCATTATTAATTTAATAAACACAAAACAAAGGTATTTTAATAAAACGCGTATACTAAAATATCAATAATTAAATTATCTTTAAATTGGTGAAGGTTTCAGAAAAATACGCTTGGTAGATTTGGCACCATTCTCAGTTTCAGTCACTTTTATCCACGTTAGACATAACTTTACAAATTAATTTCACCATGTAATATAAACATAATCTAAAATATTCACATTTAAGTTATTGAGAAAATGCTCTTTTTTAACATATATTTTTTTCAAATCATTAACACTACTCGTTTAGACGTGATCTTCAGTATGAAATCAGCAAAAGTCGGTTATCGTCGCCTTAATCACACCGCGCGTTAAAATTCTTCCAAAATTTCATACTCCGTTTTACTCCTAAGGGCCCGTTCCCACATAGACGGACCGTCTATTTTCTCGGTCCGTCTAAAGAGACGGATATGTCAGATGCCTATAGTTTCCAACTATAAGCCGAAATATTGGTGATTTTAACTTAAAAAACTTTATTGGAAACAAAATTTCATCCTCCGTTTTACCCCTAAGGGCCCGATCCCACATAGACGGACCGCAGTACAATTTATATGACAATGTTCACATTTAGACGGACCGTCTTAGTGAAAAAAAAACAGACGGTCCGTCTAAGTGGGACCGGGCCTTTATGGGTTGAAATTCTAACAACATCGTTGCGTTAGTTTCCAACCATAAGCCTAGATAATGCATTTTGTGATTTTTACTTCGAAAATTAAGGACTTTCCATATACAACTTTTTGTCAGCGATGTAATCCCCCAACTTATAATATGCTTGGCTACATAGTATGCGTTATACACAAGATTTAAATTTCGTTTCATTTAGTTGGTGAGGTTTCTGAAAATCAAGGGAGACTGCTAATAGTTCGAGCTACACACCCATAATAAACAAAGTTATTCTGTCGATTAATCTACAGGCACGTCAAGTATTCATCATTAATTTTGCAATTTCATTCTATTGCAACTTTATTTACTCTTCATAATGCCCATGATGGCCTCACAACGAGACATGAATGACTAACAACCCAAAGACCCAAATGTTCCAACTCCCCCAAATTGTACCCCACCATTTCATTCCATCCAAATCTCAACCTAATCCTCCAATTCTCTCCCCAATAACGCTTAAACGCATTTTTCAAGGACAATAATCAAAGCATAAACCTCCACAAGGTTACATCCATCGCAAAATCTATTAATATCGAAAATAGGACGGGCGTATACCGCATCTGTATTGCATGACTTTCAATGAATGAAGTAGTGGGCTAAAAATAGGCACTGTGTGCAGGGATTAAACCTGAATGGGACACACCCCCCCACCACGGCGGCTTGGAAAATAGGGCACTGTGTCATTGGTGACGTCGCAATATGACGTCAGGACGCATCCCAGGTGAAACAGGGAAATAGGTCAGTGTGTACGTCAGGCGCGTATGATTTTGTAGGTGGTGTTATAGGATTGTAGTGTTGTTTGTATATGATGTACGTCAGCTGGTGATGAATTGCTAAATAGGTATATGCTCGTAGGTAGAATATTTTTTTATAGAATCAACCATACTTGCATATGCTACTAAATTACTGGCAAAAAAACTTTAATGGAGATTGATAAAATAATTAATAGTGGAATTCACGGAAAACTGTTTTTAAAATTGATAGGGCCTATTTTTCAATCTTCAGATAAATTTTATTATGAGGAATTAAAAAAGGTGGTTTGACAGCTTTTTTTTTTAAATATGTCAAACCGCCATTTTCATTCTTCACATAGGTAAAGGATATTGACGATTGAAAATCCAACTTTAGTCTAACAACATTATAATGATTTTTATAGCCCAAATCCCAAAATGTTATCTACATGGTATTAGCTACACACATAACATCACGCCTGTAATTCCCGAAGGGTTAGGCAGTGGTGTACACCCACATTTCGCCAGTTATGTTGGCATTAGCTACGTCTCCTTTTAAGGGGACGATAACCGACTTTTAATGATTTTATACTGAAAATCACGTCTAAACGAGTAGTGTTAATGATTTGAAAAAAATATATGATAAATTAGAGCATTTTCTCAATAACTTAATATGTGAATATTTTAAATTATGTGTATATTATAAAGTGAAATTAATTTGTAAAGTTATATCTAACGCGGATAAAAAACTGAGAATGGAGCAAAATCTACCAAGCGTGTTTTTCTGAAACGTTCACCAATTTAAATATAATTTAATTATTGATCATTTAGTATACGCGTTTTATTAAAATACTTTTTGTTTTGTGTATAATAAATTAATAATGCGTCAAATTGAGGACAGCACTCCTTGATGGGCAAGTCCTATTACTGGCTGAACGTACGACGTGTTGCGTGAGCTTAGTACAGAACACGCAAGCTAACCACTCAAGGTTACTGGCATATATCTGCGTCTTAATGGTGTTTTGACATTGAAACTTTTAGTGATAGGTAATAAATCAGCCCTTATCTTTCATGCAGTTGGACTGTGTACATCTTATTTTTTGTTGAGTCGATCTGCCATTTATTCATATTGTATTCAACATTATTTTATTTGCTGACTTTTGGCCCTGTTATTCGAACTTTTCCTCTACTCTCTATGCGGTTAGTTCGTCATACTCAAATCAAAGCGAAATAGCCGTGAAGATAACGAGTTTCTATTCTCAATTCATTATTATACCACGAGACATAAGCTAGGCACGTGCTGCGCTGTTTAAAAGTGCATGTGCATTTTTCTTATATGTAGATACATGAAACTGAAATGAAAATTAATGGCAGTTGATGCTTTGTTTACTGTTCGAACCGGAATATCAATGTTTTTATTGCTCACGTTAATAAATTTATAATAAATAAAAAAATTAAAAAACTGCGATGGTTAATTTTTAGGGTTCCGTACTTCAAAAGGAAAAAAAACAGAACCCTTATAGGATCACTTTGTTGTCCGTCTGTCTGTCTGTCAGTCTGTCAAGACCCTTTTTCTCAGGAACGCGTGGAGGTAATAAGTTGAAATTAATATCAAATACGTAGGTATAAGGTCCCTTGGAGCTCTAAAAATCAAACTTCTAAGTCAACGCAATAAAAAATACAAATACATATACGCAACATATTTTGATACTCGCAAATAAATCAAAAGTCAAAACCTATCGGGAACTTCCCGTTGAACTAGAATCATGAAATTTGGCAAGAAGCAAGGTCTAAATGCTCAAGTATTTTAAAGGGAAAAGTCCGAAAACCGTTAATTTGTAGGTTGGAACACCAAAAAAATGCGATTACAAACTTACATATTTTGCAGTTGGAAAATTGATCATGTCGTATGGGAAAACATGTTTTCCAACTACAAAGCTAAGTTTGTTTTTGGGATACATTCATCCTAACTACGGAACCCTACATTGTGCGTGGTCCGACATGCACTTGACCGATTTTTTATTAACGTATTTGAAGAAACTTGTAGGATCTTAAAACGGCTTTAGAACTCGCTATGGTAGGTAACATAACCTATAAGGTACAGTCAGGAAAATTTACTGTTATGGAAATTGACACTCTACTCCATACATTTGATATAACTGTCAAAGAAACACATTTGTGATTTGATATGCCGCAGAATTTAAGTTGGTAGATAATTTGCTTAACAATCAATTTCCCTGACTTTACTATTGCATAAACTTCCATTGAGAATGTAAATATTAAACTAGTACGAAGTAATTTTGGATCGTGTACGGCTTTCATTTAAGAAAGAAAAAGGAAAGAAACAAATTACAATTTATTTGACCCAGATTTATGGGAATCAAAGCTACTTCCTTAGGGCGCTTTCATATGACATGAATTTCATCGCGTGCTGATCGTGTTCGAGCAGCCTTGAATCGCGCACGCGTCCGGCAGTCGTTTTATCCCTCTTGCACATCTCCTACATTATCCTTTGTATTATCAAGCTCTTCCTATTCAGGTGCTGCGTGCTTGATCATTAAGAAAATATGTACGTTATGACAAGAGGCATAAAGTATGAATTCCTTTCTCTAAGGAGAGAGCAGCGCGTGCCGAAAATATTCGCGCTCGTGTGTTGCGCCCTTACTCTTCGTTATGGCAGAGATGGGATACTCCAAGAAGAAAAAAAAAAAGAAATGGGAGAAATTATTAAGTGTAATAAATGACAAAGTTGACTTAGTGTGGACACTGCCACAGTTGCACTGGATATGGATAAAATAATCATGTTTTCTTTTACAAGGTACTTCGAGATAACTAACAAATAAACAATCAACTCAATATGTTAAGCAATCCCCTTCCTATTTTTTTGTTGTATGGAAGTTCTTGGAAGCAAATGGACTTTCTTTTCATTTATTCGTTTGCAAACATGGGATAGATGTTTTCTTTCTAGGGTTGCGTACCTCAAAAGGAAAATATTATAAGTGAATTTTGAATATGGGAGCACTTTTGGGAGGCAAATTAGAAAATGTGAACAAAAGTTTTGCAAACTGTACCGTGTGACATATCAAATTGCTTGTTGCTTTGCTAACTAAGGATTTCAGACATATTTTTTTTATAATTTTAAAATAAAAACTTTCAAAATTATTTAAGAAAATAGATGAAAATTTACCATTCCCCTTATCTCCGAAACTACTGAGCCTAATTTTTTTTTAAAAATACATAGAATAGTTCTTTACTTATTTTGTTTTTTTTTTCCCTAGCCTACGCTGTCCCACTGCTGGGCAAAGGCCTCCCTCCACTCCTTCCATCTTTCGCGAGCACGCGCGTCTACTATATAACAATGTTCTTCTCAGCGTGGCAATGGCAATATAAATTAAGTAGGCCCAGAATTTGGCTATGAGTTTGCCGCCTTCAGAAGCGTTCATTAGTTCCTGTATGCCACGTTCAACAGCCGCATACTTAAAATCAGCCTATAATGTTCCCACTGCTGGGACACAGGCCTCCTCTCTGGGAAAGGGGTGGGCCGTATTCCACCACGCGGGCCCAGTGCGGGTTGGTAGATGACACATGTCTTCGATTTTTTTTAGTTCTAGGACATGCCGGTTTCCTCACGATGTTTTCCTTCACCGGTTTGAGAGCAGTGGTGATGAAATAATTTTCACAAACTAAAGCGCCTGTCTGGGTTCGAACCTATGACCTACAAATTGTAAGTCGCGGCCGACCACTAGGCCTCCACTGCTCAAGTGCCGCATATCAGTGTCAATATTCTGTAACAATGAGGACATTGACAGCTCTTTAACGGAGTTTTTATGTGCTGATCGTGTTCAGTTTCATTGGTGATTTGAATCCGTCTTCAATATCGTGTATCCCGCGTGTCATGTGTCTACATGATACAGGAACTGATGAACGCTGTGAAATTCGCCCTAAGTCTCACAAGGTTTGTAGAATAGCACCACATATACACGTCAGGGCGGATAGAACAATCAATGGCTGATTAAAATTAAAGGCAGCGGATTATTTTTCAGGAATAATACAAAGTCAAAGTCAAATTATTTATTTCAAATAATTAATATTAATTATATATTTTATAAGCACATAAATGGCACTTTTGAACGTCAAAAATTACAAATAAAATAGAATTGATTCTAGTCGCCCCTTCCAAAAGGTAGCTTCGTATGGAGAAGAATGGGCAAGAAACGCCACCGTTACTTTTTTTAAAAGTTTTGCAATATTTTGTATAGGTACATCAATTATATAATTATATGTGAAGACGATGCACCTAGAATAAAATTACTATACCACAATAGGTAAAAATAATTAATTTTAATAATTATATGTGATAGATACATGGTGCTCACATATTTACAAACATTGTTAATATATAAATAAAACGTTTTCCTAAAAAAAAAAAAAATCTGTGTGTGAGTTTCATATAGGTAATCACAGAATGTAAAATAAATGTCATAAAAGTAATAAATTATACAGTTAAAATAGCAATCAGTTAGATTTTGTCTAGACTCTGGATTTTACAAATACATAAAGTGAAGTAAGTATGTAGGTATCTATGTATTAGTATATATTTTTGAGTTATCTATCCCCTATGTTGCACCTACCATGTTTAGTCTCTGCATCACCCTAAGATTGACTGGTAGAAAATGCGTCAGGCATTAAGTCCGCCTTTGTACAGTTTTTTTTTTTTACTTGTGTTTTATGTATAATAAATAAATAAAGGGTGTATCTAGCAAGACGTTGCCACTTTGTTATCAATCATATCAAGAAATCCAATCGATGCTCATCAGCTATCGTGACCTTGAGTGGTATGGCTCTAGCTTGAATTTGAAATTTAACTTTGAATCGATTATTTACATTGGTGTAAGTGTAAACACCGTGAGTGCGGAACGCGTGTAAAGTCATTAGATTAATATTTTATTTATTGCACAATGCACACAACATAGTTACACCTTAGAGCAGTTACACGCTAGGCTTAAACTAGTGAGTACATGACCCTGTTAGAACACACACAGGCGTTGGCGTTGTTAGGTGTGTGTCGTCTGGTTGTGTCGTCTGTTTTATATTAGGTTATTGGATTATTAGCGGTAACTTAACTTTCAATACCCCCGTTATTTTTTAGGAAATCGTATATATTTTTTAAAATTTTTGTAAATATGTGACCACCATGTTCTATCACATAATTAATTTATCTGTCATTGCTTCATTCTTAACTCTTTTTATTACCTATTGTGGTATAGTAATTTTATTCTAGGTGCATCGTCTTCACATATAATTAAATAATTAATGTACCTATAAAAATATTGTACAAGATTTTAAAAGGGTACCGGTGGAGTTTCTTGCCCATTCTTCTCCATACGAAACTACATTTTGGAAGGGGCGACTAGAATCAATTCTATTTTTTTTGTAAATATTGACGTTCAAAAGTGCCTTTTATGTGCCTATTTGAAATAAACAATTTGACTTTGACTTTGACCCCATAAATGTACTGTTGTATAAGCACCTATTAAAACAATGTATTGCTCGCGTTACATTGTGCGCTAAATACCTTAAACAGCGACTTTTCACACAAAAAATAAAAGTCGTTTCCACACCATATTTTCTTTGTGTCAATGTTACTTAGTTTGACGTGCATTATGGGTTTTAGACTCTGTTCCAGATAATCAGGGTGTAACGAGGCATTATTTTGGGATTCCCAAAAGAAATGACGGAATCCGCGTCTGCGCTTTTCTTTTACGAGTTTGATGTTGAAAGGGCGCGAAGGCGCAACGTTTATGTAACTCACGACCTTGTTCCCGTGAAACCGGGACAGTTGGCTGCCTCCGATATGGGATTGAACGGCTCTTCCATATCCCATAATGTTCAGGCTTTATAAAACCTTCAAAGTGGCAACATTTTATAAGTGTTTTTTTTATACTATTTTGGCAACATTGTATTCGGTGTCAACTGTCAATGTCATAGTGCCGGTATGACTTTTTTCCTATTGAATCTGTGTATTTTTACCGCCAATAGACCCGAAGAAAAAACCATTGTAAAACACTGTCTGCAAATCATAACTTTTTAAACTGCAATTTCTGGGCCTTTTTTTGTACCATTATATTCCCAGAGATATAACACATAATGTGTGATACGATCAAAGGACCCTTAACTGTCTTAATTAAAGTAACACAGTTTGCTTTCACTAAGATTTTGGAGATAATAGGAAAAAGGAAAAATGCTAGTTAGTATTGTATCCGGCCGGTAATTATTAAAGTAAGTGTTTTGCGAATATGAAAATTACCGTCTGAAACGATTGTTCGAAAGCTTATACGAAATTGAACATTAAACTCATAAAATAGGTTCACAATCTTAAATATTTATTTCTGCTTGAGTATCTATATCTATAAAAATCAATGCCACTTTTCGTTGTAATTTTATAACTCAAGAACGGGCTACCCTATAAAAAAAAAAGGTTTAGGCTTCGTTCGGACTATTTATTAGATGGTTTATGTGAAGTTTTTTTTTTTTTTTTTAGTTAGGTGGGGTAGGTAGTTAGTGTAGGCAGGTAGGGTAGGTTTTTATTTGTGAGTGTCATAGAGTAAAAATGTTTACCACCCAACGGAGTGGGCACGGGTCAGCTAGTAGTTTTATATATGTTTGTGTTGGTATAATGGCGTGTGGTAGCTGACATATGGATAAGACCTGAATGTGATGTTTTGTTTTGCTATGTTAATTAATTTACACAAGTAGATACTATTGTATAGAATCAAGTTCTTCTAACAGAGCTGCTGGGGAGTTTGTTGGGCCAATTCTTCTGCCTAGCTAAAGCCCTGGAAGTGGTGAAGGGCGAGCGTTTTGGGGGACCATCTTATATAATTTTGACGTTCAAAAATGCTGATTCTCATCTTAATATGAATATATATATATGACTTTTGATATTATGAAACGCTCACTTAGCTTAACAAAGCAAAGTCAAAGTAGGATCTGTATATTTTTCCTGTAACCTTTGTGACAGTCTTTTTCTAAATTTCAATGTGTATTATTATCGCCCGGGTACTGTACCCCTTTTGTGGGTACCTTTCTGTCTTTCCCATCTTTCAAAAGGCAGGAACTAGACATGCGTTTTAAAAACATGTATTTGTTGATAGGACGGAATTCCTGCCTATCGACACATAACAAAATGTTATTATATAAGCATATTCTCATGCCGATATGGACGTATGGCATCCAACTGTGGGGCTGTACTAAACCGACCAATATCAAAATGATACAGACATTCCAAAATAAGGTACTCAGGAGTATTGTTAACGCGCCCTGGTATATAAGAAATGACGACCTCCATCGTGACCTAAAAATGGAACCCGTCACCAACATAATTCAAAAATTTGAGACACAAAACCATTTGAGTTAGTGTAGTGTAAAAAGTGTAGAAACAATAGTGACAATGACACGCATATAACACATGAACAAAGTGTTTTTATTTTAATATCAGACTCTAAGAAAGTGGAACGGACTTGTGTAAAGTGCACTAAACACTAGTTTTAAAATAATTATCACATAAAAATTAGGTTAGATTAAAATTGCTTATTAGTCTTAAAGGCTAGATTGTAATGAATTATTAAGAACTTGGTTCTTTTCAATAAAGCACAAAAAAGAATCTGTCTTGGGTATAAGTAAGGGCAGTGTGCTATCGATTAACTTGCACTTCGCTTAAAACAGATAGGTACCATGTATCCCCGATTTATGCAAGCGCCGGTTAACCCCTTTCCGCTGTCTCTTTTGGCTAGTTTCCAACCGATACGCCTCGATGTCATTTTACATTCAGCTAGACGTGGAAGGCGGATGATGTCGCCAGTCTGCATGTCTGGTTTAGCCTTTACATTTTGTGTTTTTGGTAAGTATTGATTTTCTTATAATAGAATATTATGTAATGCGGATATTTGAAGCGTTTCTATGATCACGCTAGGTATCTGGTGAATGGTACCAGCTCTGTAACTGTTCACATTAAAAGTTATGGTTATCCCCAATTGTGGAAAAAACAATGGAAAATAATATTGTTGTTTGATTTAGTATTTATTTATATAAAACAGACTCATCTAAGGCGACTTTATGAGGCATAATATCTACAAAGATTTACAAAAAAATAAAATTACCAAAATTACAAATAATTAAATACTAATTAGTATTGTTATATTAGAGGTCTGATATTATAAACGTTATCATCAACGTTTATAATATCTCTTTCAATTATTATTTGTGCCATTTGAATGAATCTCGGCAGGTTTTGCCCAAATTTATCCTCCGATCCTCTTCTTCTGATAGAGCCAGATAGTACATTTTATGAAGCCTACTACTGGCAGTAGTGGCAATACGTTTTCAGCCAATAGGCTATCAGATATAACATGTAGCCGTATGCTAATCAAAATATTCCATTAAAATCAAACCTAGAAATTGTCACAACGCGGCAACTTAGGTAATTATTTATTACGTTAACACCACTTCCGTAAGATTTACCAAAGTGACAGAAAGTAACACATCCAAAAAAGCAAGTAATCTTTATTGAAACAAAAGTTCAAGAACACGAAAACAAAACCAATGACGTAAACGCAAATCCCAAAGAATGGCATTTCATTCAGATGTTACCTTTGTCTTCATAACGAGAAGTCAACAAAAAGAAAAAAGGCACTAAAAAGTAGGTCATCTAGCTTATTTTTAAAAAAAGAACAGAAAGAAAAAAAAAAGGCTTTCGTGAGGCTGCGCTACTTAATGTTTGCTCCATACATACAGCAAGAAGACTTGATGAGGTCGGCTGAAATGAGGTCTTGCTACAAAGGTGGAGGCACCGCAGAGCGGAAAAATGATGTAACAGCTTTTAGGGTACCGTGCCAAGAGGTGCAGGGGATGCGTTGGTATCATGTACTCGTATTAGGGAAGGTATGAGGCTCTTATGTAAGCAACATGGAAACATTCTTCGAGGTGTTTGATATTGCGATGTGCATATTTTTTTGGATTTCGAACGTTAAAAGGAAAACGGAACATTTGAAAGATCACTTTTTTGTCCATAAGTTACAGATAATTTTACTTAGGCCTACTCGTGGTAATTTCGTGATTTAATTGCATCAGTTTCGTTTGTCGTTTCCTATTTCTTCCCGTGGGTGTCGTAAAAGGCGACTAACGGACTTACTACAGAATGGGCAGCAGCGTTCTCTATGCATTTTAGCACCATACTGTGATCGCCAACCCACACGCTTGGCAGGCACCAAGAGTGGCGATAATGGCCCTTTTGGGGGAGGCAGTGGAAGTCTTTCGGCTAAGATGATAATGATGAGTTTCGTTATTATCATTTACCTAAGATTGATCATATATAAAAAACATACATATATAACCTACTCGTAAAGGTAAGTTCTGTGTAAATATAGTTGTAGTCACTTGTAGTATACATTACTGCAGCGGCCTACAAAAGAGGCATTGATGGACTCACTATGTGTGCCTCGAATTCGCCTCGGCCCAAGATTTCACGTTCGTCCATCAATGCCTGGTTTGGCCAAGGCTTGTAGATATAGATAGTACTTTTCTCAACTAATGCGCAGAAATTAAAATTAAATGCATAAATTATAAATTCCAGAATCAATGCCGAACAAATATAATTTTTCACGCGCCAATATGTTAATTTGTTTATTTTTTACTTTAAGAGGGATGCGCACACGAAATTAAAATTTTCTTACCATTCAAATCATCGATACAACTTTCTAAGTTCAAATTACTTACCGCTAGTTGCACGTAAGACCATTAAATTTAATTTTCCATTCAAAGTAATGCTGTCACTTTCTAATACGTTCCGTTAATAAAGACAGCACTTTTAATGGGGAATTAAATTTAATGGACTTACGTGCAACTGGCGGTTAGACTTGTATCGATGAGTTTAATGATTTGAATACTATACATTTTATACACATATTTTGTTACGGTCGTGAATCGTATTTTGATCAACATAAAATGTTATACTGACCCGCAAATTGCAAAAAATTTAAGAAAATTTGAATTTCACTGGCTACCTTGTAACTTTCACCTGAAACAGCTCTATCTGCAAGCCAGTTCGAAATTTAAATAAAATCTTTGATAAGTTAACCTCCTTGATTGCCATGTTACGAAGTAAGAAGTTCGTTTCCTTTTTCCGTTCCAAGATAGATACGAGTTTTCATAGTAGTTTATTCGGCCGCTAAACAAGACAGGTATGGAATTTCATACTAACATTGCCAGCCGCCTGCTCACATGTATTTGACCAGTGCAGCATTTTCGATTTATCTCAAGGAAGGTTGTCAAAATAATGTTATAAACCCCGAATGTTTTAATTGTACTAAACTACTTTTCATGCATCATTATCCTAACTAATGTTGCATTTTCTTTATGCAGCACTAAAAGCTATTAAAGATGAAAAAGCCGTCTTGTTTATCTCGGGGTAAAGTTTTGCCTTTAATTTAGCAAACTGGAGTATACACTTGAAAAAAAATGTTGGTCTTAAATAAAATATGAATGCAAACTGACGGGAGTATTTTAGGGTTGAAACCGTTTTGAAAGCTGAAAATAAAATGAACCACGTAGCTGTGCAGGGTTATAAATTTCTTAGGCTTGGTGGCTTTTAGTCCATTTGTCTGTTTGTCTGGATTTGGAATTCTGGATGTATGTTCTGGATTGGCGCAAAAACGGCTGAATGGATTTACGTGAAAGGGCTGATAGTTTATAATCTGGATTAACACATAAGGTACTATTAATCCCGGTGATACGTTCACGTGGGATATTTTCCGACATTAAACGCAGGCGAAGCCGCGGACAAAAGCTAGTTTAATATAAAACGATAATTAAGATTGGTTGATGTTATTTTGGTCAAACAAATGCAACAATTATTCCAACAGATTTAAGTATTAAGTAGAGGCTTGGAATTATAGGTTGATAGGGGTAAGTTTATTTGAGGGGCTTGTGGCTAAGTAATTATAGGTTGATAGGGGTAAGTTTATTTGAGGGGCTTGTGGCTAAGTAATTATAGGTTGATAGGGGTAAGTTTATTTGAGGGGCTTGTGGCTAAGTAATTATAGGTTGATAGGGGTAAGTTTATTTGAGGGGCTTGTGGCTAAGTAATTATAGGTTGATAGGGGTAAGTTTATTTGAGGGGCTTGTGGCTAAGTAATTATAGGTTGATAGGGGTAAGTTTATTTGAGGGGCTTGTGGCTAAGTAATTATAGGTTGATAGGGGTAAGTTTATTTGAGGGGCTTGTGGCTAAGTAATAACAGCCGCACGGGTCAATTGATAAGGTTAAGCTACGCTTGGTGCGTGGATGGGTGACCATCTTTACGAACCGAGACCTCTCCATGCCTCGGAATGCACGTTAAGCCGCTGGTCCCGGCTGGTATTTGTAGATCTTTGACAGTAGTTAGGGGTCTATGTTCTATGTTATAGGGTTTGGTTTCCGCACTTAGTCCTTCATGTGGACCATTGTGCGTGGGCCATGGTGGCCGTCGGTTGTTTATTCCAACTAGCCCACCTCCCTCCAGAAGCTGATTAGGTCTCCTGGTATGCATAGAATATCTGTGAAGGATCTGGGTGACCCGAGGGTTTCTGTTCTGATCAGGGTGACGCCTGTGCAGTCAAAGAGCACATGCGCAACGGTTTCTTCAGCCTCCACGCAAGCCCTGCACAGAGGGCTGTCCGTTATGCCTATTGTGTGGAAGTGTTTGTTTAATGAGCAGTGTCCCGTGATGGTCCCCGTCACCAGGCGCAGGCCGTTCCTATCCAAGCGTAGCTGTAGTTAAGGGTCGTCAGAAGTCCAAAAGTCTGACAACCAGTCTTACCAAGGGGTATCGTGTTACTCTGTAACTGAGTTGTGGAGGTCAGATTGGCAGTCTCTCCATGTAAAATACTGTGGTATTCAGCATCCGGCTAGGCCGGAAGCCGACTCCAAGATAGTTGGGAAAAGGCTGGGCAGGTGATGATGAGGGATAACTTTATTTACTTGTTTAACAAACGTTACAGCCTCTTAAGACGCAGATATATGCCAGTGACCTTGAGTTGTTAGCTTGCGTGTTCTGTACTGAACTCACGCAACGCGTCGTACGTTCAGCCAGTAATAGGACTCGCCCATCAAGGAGCGCTGTCCCCAATTTGACGCATTATAAATTTATTATACACAAAACAAAAAGTATTTTAATAAAACGCGTATACTAAAAGATTAATAATTAAATTATCTTTAAATTGGTGAAGGTTTCAGAAAAATACGCTTGGTAGATTTTGCGCCATTCTCAGTTTTTTATCCGCGTTAGACATAACTTTACAAATTAATTTCACTATGTAATATAAACATAATCTAAATTATTCACATATTTAGTTATTGAGAAAATGCTCTAATTTAACATATATTTTTTTCAAATCATTAACACTACTCGTTTAGACGTGATCTTCAGTATAAAATCATTAAAAAGTCGGTTATCGTCGCCTTAAACCTATAATTTTTGTTCCATTATGATAAAATGGGAGAAGACTAATGTAGCGAGAATTTAGGTGACATTATAGCCATGATTGACTTGTTGATGAAATATAAAAATCGCTATATGTATGCCTATAATATTTGAGGAGTTCCCTCAATTACTCATGGATCCCAACATCAGAACTGGATTTGAATCCTATGGTTTGACGAAAGTTAAACAGCCTCTTTCAGAATGATATTTTTGATGTGTAGGTAACATCTTTCCTATCACTTTCTAGGGTAGTGATTTTGTGAAAGGGGACGGAAGTGTGTAACAGGAAGTGACAGTTTGAGCATGGAATAAGTCAGTAGGTACTTTTTAATAGCATGGAATTAGTAAGTACTCATGGAATTTGTGTATCGAGCGGACATCACTTCGGTGGTGTCGCGGGGAATAGTGATTTCTGTCATTCCCCACGACACCACCGGTGGTGTCGTGGGGAATGAACGGAGTTTGGGTACTCATGGAATTAGTAAGGGGGGTTGAATTTTGATCAGTGGGCGACCACTAGCAATGAATAATTATTCGAATAAATATTAAATACAGTATTAGGTTCCGTTTGGTGCCGGACGTAAAGAATAGCACCATCCCATTTCTTCCTGTGGGTGTAGTAAAAGGCGAATAAGGGACTTACTAGAGAATGGGCAGCAGCGTTCTCTATGCATTTTTAAAACCAATCTGCGATCGCCAACCCGCCTGCCAAGCGTGGCGATTATGGCATATCCCCCATTTTTGGGGGAGGCCTATGTCCAGCAGTGGAGTTCGGCTGTAATGATGATGATGATGACAGTATTTCGCTTTTTTAAATTTTGAGGTTAATTTCTGTCGTTGCTCAGTTGCTTATTACCAATGTGAGGTGTCAGATGTTACACATCGATTACTGTAATGTTTGCTGGATTTTTTTTTAACAATAATGCGACAATAATCGTAATTGGTTACGCAAATGCTATTATGTAAAGGTATGATGTTAATAAAAACAAATTACTGTTGTAAGTTTTCAGTGTTAAGTGTCAATGAATAATTAAGTAAGTAGGAGTACCTGTATCGATTTCCAATATGAAAAATATTTTCATAGAGACCTACGTTTTGTGTTAACATTAAAATCTCATTATCAATAAAAGTAGTTTACCACGCATTTTTATTTATTTAAAATAATAATAACCACTAAATGAATATTTTTTTATACGAGTAAAGTAAAGTAGATACTTAAAACTTATCTTTAATTTAATCACAATATCATTTCTCCTAACACAGCAGAAAAGTACTGACAACTACACAACTATTCGACAAAACCAGCAAAAACACGCGAACATCAGACAGTAGTAAAACCTTAATTCTCAGAATGCACGCATCTCCATTCTCACCCCTACAAAAGGCTGACATTGGCCTTTGCTAACACAATCAATACAACTTGTAAAATATACATTGTAAAGAAAACAGAGCGAATACTCACATTTTATAACACGAAACTCGAAGGTAACAACACTATCACTAAGGAACAAAGCCGTGAGCACAAAATATTAATGTTATTACAATAAAATATTAGGTAAAATTCTACTTGAAACTATCTAACGACGACTAGCGGCCGCCCATTTTGTTTTCTGTCAGTTGTCACGTTGCCAGAACAAAAAATACCCCGGAAAATTGGGTAGGCGTTCGGAAACCTTCTGGGGAAACTGGAGTGAATGAAAATGCTGTATCTTTTTATTTGCTTAGGAATAAACTCTTAAATCACATTGTATGTTCTAGATTTATGTCAGTATTGAATTTCTTGGGCATGTTTTGTGATATTAATGAAAGAGAAAATATTTTTTACAATTGTGATCTTGTTTTATAGAAAACCATTTATGCCGGTTTAATATTACCATAGCGTATAAACCTGATAACTCCTAATTGTAATTCGTAGTAGTTTGCCTTTATTGCTTCAATGACCAGTCTATCATAAACCATGATCCCAATAAATATTTTTCCCCTTTTCCTAATTCAAAATTAGATTAACACATTTCTAACAAATCAATTAGCTAACTCTCGTAATATCTACTAAGTATATCGTACGTTTTTTATTACCTATAAAATAAATCAATATAATATTATTGTTAACTATAGAGATTGCCATACTATGCCTGTATCAACTGAACATTACCTTCATGAAGATGGTGGAGAAAACAACACACCTGAGATAATATGTATCAAACATACACGTAGCGCCATCTATGAAGCATAGCAGTAAACGTTTCAAGGAAAATGCTTTCCCACATGTACTCGCAAACCTATGTGCGCAGTAACTGAAGTACCGCACATAAAAGTACATATTAACTTCGATAGATGTCGTTACATACCTCATGTATGAAGACTATCTTCATAGTTCGCTGATCTCATCATCATCTGGCAGTGAACATTACGTAAACGAAACAATAATCCGTTTTTAAAAAAAAAATATCTGTGCAGTCACATGGCCACACTATTTGAAGAAATGTGGTCCCAAATTATTTTTATTATATTTTTCATATAAATATAATAACTTTGTACGAGCTTTACACATTGGACATGTAGTGTACTCGCACTACAAGTGCAAAGCTTCATGTGCTTTTGACTGTACAATAAATAATAAACTTGTAAACAAAGTTAACCGCTAAAGGCCGGCCGACTAAGGGACTTACTAGAGAATGGGCAGCAGCGTTCTCTATGCATTTTAACACCATACTGCGATCGCCAACCCGCCTGCCCAGCGTGGCTATTATGTCTTTCGGGTCAAATGATGATGAAATAAAGTTAATAAATTTGACCTACAATTCATACTTTTCCCATCCTCCATGTATCAAAATCCCCACCCGGGACATCGGCTGGCGACGGCCTTGCTTTACATACAACTAAGTACTGTTGCAACTTCGTCTGCGATCCAGGGTCTTCCTCTCTCCTACTTTTGCTGTGCCCGGCAGGGTCCACAATGATCATTATATCCACATGAGCACATATGTGATCATGAGCACTCTCGACTACAGAAACAGCTACCTCATGCCCATAAAAATGTACAACCATATTCCAAAACGAATAAGAGAACTACCATTTAATTTCTACAAAAAAAGTCTAGAAACATGGCTTCTTCAAAATAATTTTTACACTGTATGAGAATTCCTTGAATAAAACAGTAATAAAATTAAGATTTATTTAGTTTTTGTAATACAAATGTTGTTGTTGTGTTTTTTATATTGTTTAATAGAGTTTTTAAGTATCTTTATGTATATAATCTTAACTGTTTTGTATTGTAAAATAGAGTAAAAGTATTATATAAGTTAGGTTTTATGCCTATGTGCAATATTTAATATTCGTATGCCGCTTGTAGCGGTGGATATGTCCTGGGGGTGTACTCCGAAGCGTTAATCCGAAGTATCGGCCGAATGTTCGGCCGTTTTATAACTTCCATCGTTTCTTTTTTGAATTTGAATCCTTACCCGACTTAAAGTCACATTGTTGACTTTGGTTTATCTCTTTGACTGTCGTTTTTTTTTCCATCGGCATAGTCAGCCATAGTTAGCCGCAGTCAACAGACGGCCGAACATTCGGCCGATTCTTCGGATTTATGTTCGGAGTAGACCCCTTGAACATAACCCAAATTATCCAACTCTGTACCTACCATATCCGACGAATAAATGTCTTTGTCTTTGTCATATTTTGTAAAACCTACCACCTAAGTTCACATGTGGAAGCAATAAATATATTGAGTATTGAGGATGAAATGTAGCCAACATCCTTCTCCTGAACTCAGTCCACCGATCTGTCATTCATAACAATCGGCTCGGTGGTGTATGCATGAAAAGGTTCAGTTACTTTTGTATATTAATATGGAAGCATGAATTATTATTTTTGCGACGCTAAACCCAGTGTCCACGGCGACATCAGAGCCCAAATCCCCTTTCATACAAATAATAAAGATCATAATATCAAATTGTCAAACCATTTATTAATCAAACAATAATAGTATCTATCTGTATAGGTATAGGGTGAGGTTTTATGGAGATATTAGGGAAGATATACAGCTTGGCGACGTCAAAGCGACGGCCGGTGCAGAACTGGTCGTATTGGTCGTAGGCTAGTTTGGTGCCGATAAAGGACACTGCGAAGATGCACACAAGGAGGAGGGCGCATACTGTGGGACATAGGATGGCACCCAACTTGCTTGCGCGGTCCGTGCGGATCGACCCTATCTCGGAGTCGTTTATACTTTGTCTCGCTGATGCTTTTGTCATTACTGTGAAAAAGAAAAAAATCATATAAATGTACTTTCTGAGTTGATCTGGGACAATATTGACATCGGTGAAGGTAAACATTGTGAGGAAACCTGGGCATATAGTTAATAGATGTAAGTCTGAAATCGCCAAATTGTGTTGAGCAAGCGTTGCTATCAATCTCGTACCTTCTCTGTATGAGAAGAGGCATTTTATCCTGCAGTCACCGATTTACATCTCTGCCTGCAATGGGACAATAATAGGTTTAGGTATTTTCTATTCCCTTTAAAATAAGGACTTTATTGGGTCCTGTCCTGTTAACAGAGGTCAATAAAGAAATGGCAGTATAATTCTATCCTATGCTTCCTATCCTATCCAATCCTTCCTATCATATTCTATCCCATTGAATATTATAAATGCTGAGTTTATTTTTTGTTTGTTTGTTACGCTTTCACGCTAAAATGGCTGAACGGATTTGTATGAAATTTGGGGCATGGGTAGACCATGACCTGGATTAGGACATTGAATAATTTTTATCCCGACATTCCCACGGGATCGAGACTTATGCGGGTGAAGAGAGCTTGATAAAGAGCTATATTGTGGAAGAACCAATTTCTGACGCTTAGGCCTTATTTATGGAGACGCGGGGTGTCGCATGTGGCGTTGAGCGGTCCGGCCCGTACTAAATTCAAACATATGGCGTTTCATGAGAGCGTTTACGGAGAAGCGATCTTACACGCGTTTGCTTGAAATGCAGGGGGAGTACGCGGATGGCACCGCCACGTCGCACGCGACGTTTATCGCGGCGGCGCACGCGGCGTTGCCTTTCTGTTAATTCTCCGTTTAGGGTAAAACGTAACAATACCCGCGGCATCGCACGCCCTAGTACGAGCATACGGCGATACCCGCTACTACGCTGCAGCGATGCCCGCCGCGTTCGCCACCGCGAGCTACGCTACACGCTACAAATTCCGCCGCGGCCGCAGCGGCGGCGTACGCCGGTACTCTTCACGCCCCGCGTCTCCATAAACATCATCGTACATTGCCTTATGTTTGTGTTTGCGCGAGTGGTGCCGCGGGCCGCTGCACGCACCGCCTCTCTGTAAACAGAAAAAACGTCCAACGCGCCGACGCCACGCTGCACGCGACGCGCGACGCCCCGCGTCTCCGTAAATGAGCACTAAGCATCATTCCTGTTTCCAGTTTGAAGGATATAAATGACAGATAAGACAATGTGTGTATAATAGTAGTTGGTGTAGTTCCTTGATTATCAATTGATGGATGTTTGACCCTCGCGTGTCGCGCAACAATGAATATATAATTCATTGTGTCTCATTCATTACAAATTTTAAAGTCTTACAATCAAATGAATTTCTATAACATAATACACACACAACATAATATGACATGCCTGTTTTCCCAAAAGGGTTAAGCAGAGGTGTACCTACAGGACACCCACATTTTTCCAGTTATATTTAAATCCTATGTAATAGGGGGCAAGCCTATTGCCATCAACCGGGCGTATATCTAGACTCCGGGCTGTTATTGAGAAATTCGTGATGGAAAAACCCTATAACTCTACCTGGGAATCGAAATCAGAACCGCACGCTCAGAAGTAATGTTAATAAATATGTACATAAATACGTGTATTCCCGTTGTCCCCGTATGCCACGTGGCCGTCCTACGGGGACAGCGGTACTTCAATTAAATATTTAAAAATACTTCCCTTTGTCCCCGTGGTTTAGTTTTACATTCAAAAATATGTTTCTGGCGTTGTGTGGTCACAGTTCTAACCTAACTTAACCTAACCTAGCTGTTTCGATTTAAAAAAGGTTTACTTCGTACGTTACGGGGACAACGGGAAATAAATTTAATCACGTCCCGCTGTCCCCGTGACGGGGATATGGCATACGAGGACAACGGGAATACACTGAAATCGATACCATGTAGACATGTAGACACCTATAATTTTGCTAAAGTAAATTCAAAACTCGAAGAAAACACGTGTCTAACTTGTATAAACTTATTAATAACTGTACATACCTACTTTTTAGGTACCTCGTATGAAGTAAATTTTTAGATAATCAATATTTATATCCAATTAAAAAACATTTTCATGAAAAGTTTGTACAAAAATGACAATGTCACTGTTCTTTTATTTTATTTTTTACAGGCGTCTATTCTTGCAGAGGTTTTTATTAGAATACCTAATAAATGATAGAGTTCTGATTAGAACCTATTCCATCACTCCTGTGATTTATTTATTCAGTTTCGGACAACAATATAATCCACATTGTTAGTGAACAAATTACGTTCGGCTGCAGTCGAGGATGCAAAGAAAACCGATATGATTTACTTAAATAATTTAATTAATATAATTATTACAATAAGATCGGTAAAACTAAGATGCGTGACAATTGTTCGATGTCAGGAACAATAGTGATTCACCAATACACCAAATCAATATAAATCTACTGTCACTGCACAAACTTCGGTCCCACGCCATCGGATTGCTTTGATTGATTCGCACACTGCACCGCATTACGCAGCGTAGCGCGGGAGTGCGTGTTCTTACGTTGCTTGAATGTATCTCTCTTTGCATTGAAAACACGCGTAGTGTCAGGTCACGCGCCAATATGCAGAGAAACACGCACCCTCGCGCGTGGGTGCGGGGCAAGACGCAAGGTATGGCACACCGAGTTTATTTATTTAACCATTTATGTACACATATATATATATAAAAATACAAGAAGACAGGAACAGAAAAATCCGTACAAAGGTGATGTTTATTTCTAAAGAAATCTCTTCCAGCATACCTACGATAGGAAAGTCCGTAGGCGAGTTCTGCAGTATGGTGCGTGATTTTGACAGTGCTAGACGTGAAGAAATATATTTTAAAATGGATCTCGCTGTGAAATGTGCGTGCACATGCGTTTGTGCGAAGAAATCTGCATGATGGTGCAAATCTGCACTCCCACAACCACGCGCGTGAATTCGTCGCAGCGTATAGTGGGCCATCAGTGTGTGAATCGCCTTAAGTGTTCGAGGCAGGTTGCGCAGAGAAAGATCAAGCAAGAGATCAGCTAACTAGTTGACCATCCTCTACACAAAATGCTTCAGAATAGGGGAGTACGGACTCCGCCACTAATTTCAGAATAGTATTGTTACTGAGACTGACCCGCGTTCGCTGCATCAGTGAAGCAACTTTTTTGCGTATGACTGCGTGGAAACCGTCGGTTTGGTTTTGCGAAAACATCTCTGATGCATTACAGAAACGGGACAGCCCCAATAGCATCCTAAAAACATTATGATATTAGACCCGTCAGGCATCTAGCGATCTTTTGGCGTAGCTGACCCATAGACCCCCGCCTACAGACCCTGACAGAAAGCCTTGAATAGAGTGATCTTGACTTGGTCACTACAACGGGAGAATATATGGGTAAACATATTGCCGCTAGTGCCCTAACTTCTCTCTCAAGATCTACATTACCCTTAAGGTCGTCGGTAAGAATGTGCCCCAAGTACTTAAATTAGTCCACTTTATTTAATGCTCATTGAATGCCATTTAGGGTGAAATTAGGCGTATGGTTAGGGCACTTACCGGCAGTATAAATACTCAAAGCTTACCGGCGGCCTTAAAGATCATGTATTTGTACTTTCTGACATTATAAACCAGTTAAGCTTTAAGGCGACGATAACCGACTTTTAATGATTTTCTACTGAAGATCACGTATAATCGAGTCACGAGTAATGTAAATGATTTAAAAAAAATATATGATAAATTAGAGCATTTTTTCAACAACTTTATATGTGAATATTTTAGATTATGTTTATATTACGTAGTGAAATTAATTTGTAAAGTTATGTCTAACGCGGATAAAAAACTGAGAATGGCGCGTCAAATTGGGGACAGCGCTCCTTGATGGGCGAGTCGTATTACTGGCTGAACGTACGACGCATTGCGTGAGCTCAGTACAGAACACGCAAGCTAACCACTCAAGGTCACTGGCATATATCTGCCTCTTGCAGTGTTGCTAATTTTCGTAGATAAAATTAAATTAAGCTAGCTAAATTTCGTAGTTCCAATTTTCGCCATTTCACAGATAAGTTGGTAGGAGTGTAATAAGCAGGAGTGTTTAATATCTACTCATTGTCTCTGTTTTTTACCTGGCAGAACATGTCTCTGTAGTATGTGTCATATTGTCAATATTATTTTGAGGCACACAGAAAAACTAAAAGGCAATTTTAGTTAAAATTTTCTACTGCTATCCAACGAATAAATAAAGTGCGGAGCTCATAGGATTTAAAGTGTAAGGTTTGTTTCGGTTTCAACGAATAAGGTTTCTTTGAAAACAATTTTAATTATATTCTTCTGATTCTTCCATTGTTTACCTGCATGTCGATTCTATAAAAATCTCACCGTGATATCTTGCGTGGAGTGAGCTGTCAGTGTCATTCCACTGATGCTAGGGATTGACCAAGGATTATATTTTACAATCTTAATCGAGAATCCAATAATATTTTTATGCTAATTCTATTGATCATATTATATTATTTCAAAGCTAGTATTTATGTGTCTCAATATTAATATTGAATGGGTTTTTAAATAAAATAGCTAAACAGATTATTTTTAAATAATAAAAAACAAAACTGAGTTTCTGTTCAAAATCACGAGTATGATTGTAAATGTAACCCTAGGTCCATCCCTAGCATCAGGTAGGATGATACTGACAGTTCACTTCACGCTCACTTCATGTTAGTTTTCACAGTGAGATTTCTACAGAATAGCAATGCTGAATTCGCAAGTGATCATGGCAGAGATAAACAATTATAATACAACAAGCCGTGAGCTGTAACTGTGTGTGGCAACTTCCCTGGAGCCATAGAAGGAAGGACTGTACTTTATGAACCGGCGGCGATTTTTTCCAGTAGCTATATATTTTTTGTAGAATGTAGCAAAGAAACGAATGAAAAAAAAATGATGATGAAATGAATGGATGTGGGTTTGAAAGTTTATTTCGGGTTTGGTGGGATACTGGGAGTATTAAGGGTGAGGAAGTTTACGTGGTGAATCTAAATTGGTGTTCAAGCAATAATGAGGTCAATGACATCTTCAAGGTCAAGATTAACACCGCAAAAGTCAAGATCCAACCAAAAAATTCTTTAATCTTGGAATATTACTTTGCAAAAAGCTCTGAGTGAGGTCAAGAACATTTTCGAAATCAATATACCTCGAAGGTC
Source organism: Tiliacea aurago (assembly GCA_948098905.1). NCBI lineage: Eukaryota > Metazoa > Arthropoda > Insecta > Lepidoptera > Noctuidae > Tiliacea > Tiliacea aurago. The sequence goes on from OX402582.1 coordinate 25,842,216, forward strand.
AAATAAAAAAAAGTTTTATAAGTATGGTGACAATAAAATTTTTGAAGTAAGGCGTAGTCAACGGAGCCTCGCTCCGCGGGACTTTTATTTCTGACTGCCGGGTTTAAAGGAACCTAACACGAAGGCTATGACGGGGTCTAGTGCATTCGCTTTGCTCGCTCACTTGAGCCCCGTCATCCCCTTCGAACTTAACCTGTCCGAGTCGGGGTGCCCTAAGTCCCGAGTTCGCTACACTCGCTCTTGAATCCTAACTTCTCATTGCCTTTTTACCAAGTCGAGATGCGTAGGGACTTGGGGCACCCTGACTCAAACAGGTTCGAAGGGGATGGCGGGGTCTTTGTTCGCTCGCTCTTGCATGCTAAGTTCTCATTGCTATTTTACTTTATTTACTCTATGTCAAGAGTGTTATGTTTGTATGGTTTGGTGTGTAGTGTAATAAACAAGTTAACATAAAAAAAATACTGTCAAAAGTTAGCGTCACTTACGTTGATTAAGTTTCGTTATCTCGATCTTTTATGATTATAAATTAAACTTTATAATTTTTAATTTCAATAATTACCTATATTATTTGCTTCATATTTGAGTTAATTATGGTAGCAGCTATTTAAAAACGAATTAAAGTTAAGAACGTACAATATGTATAGTAAAAACCATTAAAATCCGCTGTCAGTGTCTGAACGTAAAACGGAACAACCTATTGTGACCTTGTAGTTATATTTATTTAGGGCTACTCCAGGCTTCCGCAGCATATGTCAGAAATGGTTGGACGAGGGTGGCATAAATGCGTAACTTATTGGCAGCGCTTATCTTCGACTTTTTGTTAAGAATAAATTTTAACGCATTAATGCCTGCAGACCCTTTTCCCGAAGTACATTAGTGTTTTCACTCCAGTTAATTTATATATCTGGAACTACATCGAGATATTTGAGCGAACGGATCCAGGGTATGGAATGAGTTTTAAAGTTAATGCGCCTGGAAGGTAATGATCGCTAAAGCGTAAAAAGAATAACTAGAGTTGAAATTTAGTTTTCAACTGGAGAAATACGTGTCAAGTAGGTTTAGTGCAAGTTGAAGCCACCCAATTGTTAATTCAATATCGTCTGATGAACTATATGAGGCAGTGTCATCAGCATTTATATTGCGAGATGAGTTCTAGCTTGCTTGGTATGTCGTTAAGAAACAGAATGAAGAGAAATGGTCCTAAAGTTGAACCTTGTGGTACGCCAGATACAATAAATTTCGCCATAGAACTGAGCTCACCTATGAAAACTTTGAAATGGCGGTTAAATAGATACTTTTGGAGTATTTTGATAAGTGAGAGAGGAACATTGTAAGCAAAAACCTTGTGAGGTAGTCTCTCGTGCCGGACAGTGTCAAAGGCTTTTTCTATAACTAGCATCACCATTCCTGTCAATTTTCCTTCATTTTGTGTGCGATGTGCTCCGATACCCTGGCCAACTGCTGAGTGGTCGAGTGTGCTTAACGAAGTCCAAATTGCTGTGGTAGTCGTAAATGTTTCGTAACTTTTAACACACGTGTAAGTGAGAGACTCAAATAACTTCCCAGGGCTTGCAGTCTCGACATACGTAGCGATCGCTTTACGACCGAATTCGGTCGCTAAGTCATAATAGAGTCCCTAGACGGTCAAAAATGCTTGACAAGATTGTGATTTTTTCGTGCTTATCAAGCAATTTTGACCGTCTAGAGATCCCATTAGGACTTTGCGATATAATTGCTTGCTATGTCAAGACTGCAGGGCCAGGAACGGGAGTAGGCTTATAATTTGTAAAGTTTAACAGAAGTCTAAGTATTAACTTTCACATTTCTAACTTCAAAATGAAAAAGTTTACTACAAACTTTCATCCCTATTTACCCCCTTTAGGGGGTCACCTTTGATAAGGAACTCTTATGCAAAATTAATTTCATACCTCTAGACCTATGTCTAGAACTAGCTGTTTAAGCTGTGGATTTGTCTGTCAGTGAATTAATGAATTTAATATTATTATTATAAGTAGATTTTTTATTTACTCTTTTCAGCTAAGAGAAAATGAGATACATCCTCTACTTCCTAGTATACTCCTGTCTGGTCATCAGCCTGTTCGTCACGTTCCTGTACCTGTTGACTGTGGTGGATCCTGGTCTACTGCAGCTCAGGGAGAAAGCAGCAAGGATGATGAAGACCAATGCTGAAGGTGTGCGCGCTGGTCTTGAGGAACTGGTAGGAACGCTGTTCAATTGTGTATCTTTCCTCCACGCCCAGGGTTGCCAACCATACTGTAAAAACATAATCGTGTCTGCTATCGCGCAGTCGAGTAAAAACATTCTAAATACTTTATTTCCTCCTTAAAATGTACCTGATAATTGAAGAGTCCCGTAAATAAGAGACGAGCCCTTTTGCCTATTTAATGAGTTAAATTTTTAGGAAATTGCGGAATCAATACTTTTATTCCAAACGTTGTTTTATGAGATAACATGAATAAAAATCCATTGTTATCTACTTGTCGTAAATTAACTGTCGGTGAAATGACTGGATACCCGCAAAACTATTAGGTTTCCTAGTTTTGCAAAAGCTCTAAAAACTAAGTAGGTAGGTACTTAGATAAAAAAATTACTTTTGTAACCTACTTTTCATTTTCCATTGTTTTGTAAAAAATACTTGGCAACCCTATCTACTGGTGGAACCTTTTATCCTACCTTAAATTTGAATAAAAACACTTCTGCCTTCAGTTTCTACAATAATATCTTGTCCGTATCTTTGCAAGTCGATAAGTGAATATCGGGATCGTTCAGAATGCCGCACGTCAGTGGTAACAAAACCAGTATAAGCTGGCCTTTTACTCTATTGAAGCTCCATACTATACACCAGCTCAAAGTGGAAGTGTTGCCTCCGACGTGGGTACTGTACTTAAATGTAGATTAGATGTTTACCGAACATAACTTTTTTATCTTTTTTTTTCAGCCTTCAGAAATGTACATTGACTTGTCTGAAGTTTGGAACAGATCCAGCAACATTGTACTTATAAACTAGATTTTATTATGTATCTAAATCTGATATTAACCTAATAATAGTAAAATTAAAAGAAACTTTTTGATAGAAAACTCGTCTTTTATCCCTTGCGAAGCTGTAGCGCTGTGCTGTCGCGCGGTTGATGGTGGCTAATTTGAATGCACCAAGTAGCAAGCATATCCGTTTCTAAGGGCCTGCACCCCTGGTCGCACGGCAGGGCAGGGGGGGATCCTTCGGAATTACTACATACAAGCGCATACTGACGGCAACGATGCCGAAATCCTTAGGTATGCCGCGACGGCGTCCTTAGGCATTATCAATGAAATTTCAATTTTATTGTCATACTTTTAAGTCATATTCCGACAATTGCACGCAGCTGAGATGAGAATGCTAAGAGGGATTTATGTCATGTTACGGAAATGGATAGAATAAGAAGAATATAAATAGGAAATAGATTGGCATGGTATGGGCATGTGATGCGGAGGAATAAGGGAAATGTAGGCTATACGAGTAGAGGAAGACCAAAGAAACGATGGATGGACTGTTTGGAAGGTGATATGGCTAGAAAGGGAGTGACTACCGAGATAACGACTAATAGAGTGGTAGGTATGGAATCAAAATCAAATCAAATCAAATCAAAAATATTTTTATTTCACATAAGCCTACTTGGGCACTTATGAAACGTCAGCAGCTGGGTGCACGGTTCCAATTGGTCGTTTCCTATGGAGAAGAGCCGGCAAGAAACTCCACGGTCACTCTTTAAAAAAAATAAAATTGGCTTTTACAGTGTTTTCAAATTACAGTGTTAATAGGTATGAGAGGACAGCGTAGGCCCGTCAAAAGTACCAGGTACTTAACAAAATATAAAATGGTCTACAGATCTAGTCTATTAAGCCTACAACGTCCTTACATTGACAAAAAAACAATATAAAATATGATTAGATTGATATGAAAAATACATATTGCGGCCACCCCAAATAAATTGGGATAACGGCAGGATAATGATGATGATGATAACTTTCATTACTAAATGGCTACTAAAATTGAACTACATAAAAACAGAAGAGCTACTAGTCATAAAAACGTATTAGGAACCATTCGTCTAGTTGGACATGAACCCACTCACATACCCTCTCACCCTCTCAACACTACACACACACACACTGACAATCACAAAACACATCACACCCACACTCCCAAATCCACTACACATGCAATTCATACAAATTTAAGATTTTGGTATATTCTCTTCCAACAAATAGATTGCCCATAAAACATGAAAATGTAACTTTCGTTAAGCATTTTCTTTATTAATGTTTTTGATGATATTTTTGCCTCTAGGGGGGAAGTCCCAGGGGGGAAGTCCCTGGTGTCCTGAAATACAAGTCACGGCTTAATTTAGGCACAAGTCTCCCACAAATGAGCATTGTCCTACATCATAATATTTTTTTTCCATTTCAAGTTATAGTTATTTGTGGAAGAATAAAATAAACATTTTTATTTTATTTATTTTTATTTACGTCGTGCTTAAATGTTAAATGTCTCGCAGATGGTGGCGCGCGTGATGTTTCATTCGGTTCCCTACAAAATGGTTCAGCTGGATGATGCTGATCCACGCGTCATGTTCGTGAACGGGCGCCGTCAGTTGAGACTGGTCATCTCTTCAGCTAAGAGATCTTATAATTTTAATTGTTTTTAAATTCTTTCGTTTTTTTACATTGTTCGCAATAGATAGAAGCGACAAGAATAATGTACCCAGGATGTTGTAATATCTTGATTTATAAGAGTGTCCTTGGAGTTTCTTGCTTGTTCTTCGCCATAGAGATCTACGTTTTGGAATGGGCAAATAGCTTCAACTTTCTGACTGACCCTTTGACAATTCAAAATTGCCTGTAATTGGTTTCATTGAAATAAATGCTATGAGTTTGAGTTATTTTAAGTAATATTCCTATTCGTCATATAAACATCCCTTACCGTACCTAGCCGCAATGATGGGGTGCAGGCTTAAATACTCAAAGGCCGCAGGCCCTTAGTTAGACTATGGCTAAAGCCCTAATAATAGGATCGTTAAGGCTGAATATGGATTGACTATTCTCATACAAACTCTAGATTGTCTCCGGTCATTCTTCAATATGTTATACTATCACGTCACTGTCAGAAAATGGCAATTCATTCCTTTGATACTACTTGTATGTTTATTATTAAATTTATTTTATATAAAATATATAAAAACAGAGTGCAGAGGTGTAACAACTTTCCAGGTAAGCGATGCGTGACGATTCGTTTGCGGAAACTGACTGACCTGTATGTTTTGAACGTAATGGTAGCAGGTTGCACGATAGTATACTCATATAACTTTTTGGGTTCCGTATCAAAATGGTAAAAAAAAACCCATACGGCGCGAGTTTGTCTTGTTTCACAGCTGCTTCATCATTTCAGCTGAGAGACGTCCACTGCTGGACATAGGCCTCCCCCAAAAGGAGGAGGGGGTTGCCATAATCGCCACGCTTGGCAGACGGGTTGGCGATCGTAGTATGGTGTTAAAATGCATAGAGAACGCTGCTGCCCATTCTCTAGTAAGTCCCTTAGTCGCCTTTTACGACACCCACGGGAAGAAATAAGGAGGTGCTATTCTTTACGTCCGGCACCACACGGAGCTGCTTATTACTTAGGTATGCTTGAAATTTGAAACGGTTTTAAATAAATATTGCCCATAAAGCAAGTGAAAGAATTGTAAAAATATTTATTGGTCTAGTTATCGCAAGCGTGACTGGTGACTGCACGTCCTGGGTTTAATCCCTAGGTTGTGCGATGTCATTGGATTTTTCTATTAAGAATTTTTCGCAGAATTTGTGCCCGATATACGACACATATCACAATAGACTTGCGCCCAATTTTCCACCCCTATGAGACAGATAACTGGTGAAATGTGGATGGTCTATACGCCTCTGCCTAACCCTTCGAGGAATAGGCATAATGTTATGTTACATTAGGCACGTACCTACTTAATCGAACGTTAAATAATTGCTTTCCTAGAAATATTATTGAACACTGTAATTTAATCAATGCGCCTCATAGTGAACCTCAAATAATTACTATTTTGGGGCCCTAAAAAAGTATTTTTAGGATTCTAAAATAAGAATTGTTTTCTAAATAGCCGAGCATCTTGGCTGTTGGTCCTTTTTTTTTTTGTTCACGGGTTGGAATATCCTCATGGATGTCCTCCGCCCTGGGGCAGGCGAAGGGGTCTGTCAGACTCTTACCGCCTTATTACAAAACAAGATTTATATTTTGACATGGCTTAGACCATGGAGCCAGTTTTTGTAATAAGAACGTAACAGTGATTGGAATACCGTTCTATATACAAAACTGAAAATTTAGTTCGGTACTAAGTTGTCAGTTTTGTGTTCAGGAACTTTATCATAGTCGGAATAAAGTTCGAAATTCAACAATGGCTCCATGTTTTAAACCTGGGTCTGAAGATAAACCTTGTTTTGTAATAAGGGGGTTACTGACTAAAAACCACCCCAGTGTCCTCCCACACTTGCACGGGGATCTTGGGATCTATTATTACTTCCGCAATCCCCGGCTAGTGCCGGCCAGTGTGATAGGGGGCGGCGGACCGCCCCAAGTCCGCCGTCCCTGGACCCATTTAGGGGGCCGGATGAAGGCGTTGTCAGCCCTCTGCCGACGCCCAGTGCACCTGCTGCGGGCCGGGTGAGCGGACGAGATTTCCCGCTCCCTTTCCGCAGCCTCCTTCTACGACGACGACACCACCGCGTCCCAGGACTCCTCACTGCCGACCATTGACTCGACCACGGCCGGCAGCGATAGGTCACTGCCTACTCCCGAGATGAGGGCACGGCATGGCTCCTCCCAAGCGGCACACTCTGCCAGCGTATGCCGTGCCGTGTTTCCCCGGCATGGCTGTTAGTCCTTTTTTTTTTTTTTGTTCACGGGGTGGAAAATCCTCATGGATGTCCTCCGCCCTAGGGCGGGCGGAGGGGTCTGTCAGACTCTTACTGACTAAAAACCACCCCAGTGTTCCCCTCCCACACTTGCACCGGGGATCTTGGGATCTGTTATTCCTTCCGCAATCCCCGGCTAGTGCCGGCCCGCCTCTGCGGGCCACCTCAAGTCTGGGGGGGGTGAGGTGTCTGACCCTCTCCCGCGACGTCTGCTAGGGGCGCGCGTGGAACACTACGCGCCGCCACCTCGGGTCCAATGTGATAGGGGGCGGCGGACGTCCCCAAGTCCGCCGTCCCTGGACCCATTTATGGGGGCTGGAAGAGGGCGTTATCGGCCCTCCGCCGACGCCCGGAGCGCCTGCTGCGGGCCGGGTGAGCGGACGAGATCTCCCGCTCCCTTTCCGCAGCCTCCTTCTGCGACACGACTGTTTCGCAGAAGGACACCACCGCGTCCCAGGACTCCTCACTGCCGGCCATCGACTCGACCACGGCCGGCAGCGATAGGTCACTGCCTACTCCTGAGATGAGGGCACGGCGTGGCTCCTCCCAAGCGGCACACTCTGCCAGCGTATGCCGCGCCGTGTCCTCCCGGCAGTCGACGCAGTTGTCACCACTGCCGGGCGTCCGGCTCCCTGTTTATGCGACACAGGTACTTCCCGAAGCAACCATGCCCCGAGAGCACCTGCGTCACCCGAAACGACAGGGAGCCGTGCCTCCTCCTGAGCCAGGGTTCGAGCACTGGCCGGACCGCCTCGATGGTGGCGAGGCCGGCGGTAGGGCGTGAAAGCCTGTCCCGCCATTCCGCCACCAGAGCTGCGCGAAGCTGTGACCGACGCAACTCCACATGTCGCTGCATCAGCCACTCGCCCCGCGCCCTCGCTTCCTCGCGCCACCGATACAGTGACGCGAGTACTTTCGCCTCGAGGTCCCATGGCGGGGATCCGGCCAGTACGCAAGCCGCCTCGTAGGAGATCGTGCGATAACCCCTGATGACTCTGACGGCCATCGCTCTCTGCGGTTTGCGCAGGACTGCGGTGCTCCCGGCCGTCAGGTCAGCCGCCCTTGGCTGTTAGTCCTAACCCAACCTAACCCATTGGATCGTGGTACCCATATAGCATAGTTACTGCGACTTACTGTGACAGAAGGTTTGAAAGTTAAAAAGGGGCTTATTTATTTTAAAAAAAAGTTTGCATCATGAGATGCCCAAAATGTTTTTAGAGGTTAATTCATTTAAAAAAAAGCATCATTCATTGGAAGTTTTAGAGGATCAGTTAAATAGTTCCCGCTATACAGGGTCACATTGAATTAGCTAGCAAAACTCCGCAGACGTGACGGGTATCAATATTTAAACATGATACAAAAAAAAAACACTTTTTTTGGGATCATCAACCATCACGTGCCGGTAGTGTAGTCACTTGTAGTATTAGTTTAAAATATCGCGATAGGTATCGATAACCACATACGAAAAAAAAAAAAATAGATTTTCTCGACTCGTACATCTAGTAACAACACTACCAGAGGTCGATAACCTCAAAAAAAAACATCAAATAGAGGTCACTGACCCCAAAAAAATATCATCAAATCTTTTTCATTTTTTGCTAGCTTTTTTAATATATTGTTTATTATTGTTGACAACCTGTATGAGGTTATTGAATAAGTTTCTCTAGTCTAGCCCTTTCTAGGCAATAGCTAGTAATATTGTGTCTCGCTTCCTTAGCACGATGGTTAATAAGGGTCATGTGATCCTTATAACGGGCTGCGCAGTTACACTTATGCTATTTGGAACACTGTGCTTTCTCATGACGACCGTTGATCCACCACCACTGCCTGCGACACAAGAATTCAGTAAACCCGACCCGGTAACAGGATCCTTATTACTATACTATCTGTAGACTAATATAATACAGCAGAGCTGAAGAGTTTGTTTGTTTGGTTAAATGTGTTAATCGCTGGAACTACCAGAAAAAAACTTTTTGCATATGATAGCCCAATTCTTGTGAATGGCCAAGTATTTCACATCACGCTACGATCCTTAGAAGCCAAGCAAACAGAATACAAGTCAGACAGAACGCTAAGCGAAAACGCGACGCGTTGGGTTGTGGGCCGAAACTTCGCTAGGTCGAAACCTAGTATAAGACGTGAAACCGTATGAAAATGTTTGTTACTCTGAAGCGGCATTTACAGCGCCACATGCGAATACCGCGTCACACTGACGTCACGCAAAATCCTGCATCGCGCAAGCAGAGATTACCGCGCAACTAGCCTAGCATATATACAACATCCCGACATCAACCGTCGGGCAGTTGCCCACCAGACAGACACAACACCCGTCTTGTCGGAGGATCCTCCCTTTTCAATAGAGGATGAGTGAACTTTACACCCTGTTCCTCATACCTTTCACGTCGCCTCGTTCTCTCATCACGCATAAATGACTGAACTGATTCTGATAAGAGTTCATGCTTAGAATACGTTTAAAATTAATCATTTTCACTCTATCAGAAATCATTACTTAATTACTTTCTAGTTTTGAAAGTGGGTTATTAAGCTGATATAATAATGCTAATTAATACTTAATCTTATCAACCATATTAAATTTTTCAGCTATTAGACGAGCTTCTACGCGTAACTTTGGGTCCACAAACGACCGACGATGATACCAAAAGCTCATTCAGACAAGATGCTGCTGGATTACGAAAAAACTATGTAACTGATGAATATTCGATACAAAGAGTCGTGCCTCCAATTTGGCCAGTAAACTATAAGTCATCATCACCCATTAACGAGATAGTTGGGACTCCAGAAAACAGAGCTTTGAATGAAACAGGAAAAGATGGTGACCAAAAGACTACATCCACTATAAACGACACCTCGTCAGTCATTAAAAGATCCGTTATAGATACCAAACAACTTGGAAGTGATCTCAATTCTATTATTTTAAAGATTATGGATGACAGTGGACAATTCAACATTGAAATTAAAATAGGCTTAAATGATACATTCGTAAACATCAAAAATGAAACCAAAGAAGATAAAATCCAATCGAATCATAAATCTAAATACAGTATATCCTTGAAGACAAAAGATAATGATCAGTTTAAAAAAACTGAACTAGCAAAAACTACAATATTAAATGTAATACTGAACGATTTTGTCAATATTGATGAATATGATCATCTAGAATCAAAATACAAAATAAAAAATAACATTATTCATGCAAGTATTGTGGACTTTAATAATAGCACAAAATATAACATTACAGAAAACAAGGCTACAGTAATGCCGATTTACAGAGATGTATTTAAGCCTATAGTGATATTTTATAACCAAACAAAATCCATTTATTATTCTGACACAAAATCCAAAATAAATGAAAAAACAGATTTTTTAGAGAAATCAAATGACGGATGCAAAACGAATCTTAACAGCTTTAGGACAACAAATAATACAGTTTACAATGTACCAACACAGACAGAAAGAGGGGACAAAAAATCTGAAAAGGGGGAGTTATTAGAGAAACCACATGACACAAGCGACGGATGCAAAGCGAACAATAACAGCTCTAAGACAGCAAATAATACAGCTTACAATTTAACAACACGGATAGAAAAAGTGGATAAAAAAGCTGAAAAGGGGGATTTATTAGAAAACCCAAATCACGCAAGCGATGGATGCAAAATTAATCTTAACAGCTTAAAGTTAGCAAATAATACAGCTTACAATTTAACAACACAGACAGAAAAAGGGGATTTATTAGAGAAACCAATTGACGCAAGCGACGGATGCAAAACGAATGTTAACAGCTCTAAGACAGCAAATAATACAGCTTACAATTTAACAATACATACAGAAAAAGGGTGCAAAAAATCTGAAACAGAGGATTTATTCGAGAAACCAAATAACGCAAGCGATGGAGGCAAAACGAATCTTCACAGTTTTAAGACAGCAAATAATGCAGCTTACAATGTTACAATACTGACAGAAAAAGCAACATTACAATATAATGTCGTAACACTTAGAAATGAAAATACAACAGTTGAAGCAGAAAATTCTACCATTTCAACAAAAACTTTAGATGAAACTTCAACGATGGCAGAAGAGGTTAATTCGACGATTACGTTAGCAAACGGTAACAGTATTCTGAACGATACTCGTGATTTAATTGAAATGAAAAAACTTGTGCAAAACCAAAATAGTACAACATTTTAAAATTTAAACTGGAGGAGGAGCAGTTGTTCCAATTCTATTCGCTCTCAATATCTTAAGATATTTTAATCAATAGTGAATCAAATCAGATTCATAGCACAATCAATCTACGTAGCCATTTCCCTAATAAACTTTGCTGAGGTCGACTTCCAGTCTAACCGGATGTAATGGGCTTCTGACTACCGTAACAACAAGCGTAGCTTAACCTTTAAATTATTAGCCACGAGCCCCAGATTCATAGCACAATACTATGCAAAATTCTCAAATTAAATGATTAACTCCTATCTGCTGTGTTTGTTATACAGAGTGGATTTTTGAGATGGGGCAGTAAGGCCAAGTACCTTAACCGTTGTCGCTACAAGAAAATGGTCTTAGGACTGTCCTTAACTTTTTGAAACATTTTGATCTGAATTCGAAAAAAAAGTACAGTAAGCAAGAAAATGGGTAGTTTTCACAAAAATAAATTAATACCCATCGATCCCGTTTCTTAAAAGGATCAAAAAATTCTATCGGATCAACTGAGGTTTGAGTACTAGAAAAGTCAGAAATCGCAAAATACTTTTCCCATACATTTCTGAAAATGGAAATGAGACTCCAGCCTTCTTTTTTACGATGGATAGGATGAGCGAAAGTAAACAAAAACCCCCATATTACAAAACAAGGTTTATCTTCAGACCCAGAGGTTTAAAACATGGAGCCATTATTTAATTTCGAACTTTATTCCGACTATGGTAAATTTCCTAAACACAAAACTGACAACTTAGTACCTAAGTTTTCAGTTTTGTATGAAAAACTGGCTCCATGGTTTAAGCCATGTCAAAATATAAATCTTGTTTTGTAATAAGGCGGAAAGAAATTAACTTCAAATTTGGAACGAATACGCGATATAATTATTTGCTTTGAGAACAAAGTTTAGATATGTAGTTGGTTGGTTTTGAAAAAACTGTTTCCATACAAAAGATTTTTTGCGATTTCTTACTTTTGTGGCGGAAAGTCTTTTTTAACACACAATTGTTTCACTTACAAGTCAAGTTCTATATTTTTTTCCAAGTAGGTCAGAAATCACAAGCAACAAACTATGTAGTTCTTAAATTAAATTAAATTATAACGCGTATTTGTTCAAAGTTAAAAAAATTGTTTAGTTTTAGCTAGTCTCAATCAATCTGCCGACCCTTTTCCCAACTGAAATGTTGGGGTTTGCTTCCCTTCCAGTTTAATCGGATGCAGTAATTTACCTCTGACCTCCACAACCCAGTAATTGGATAAATCGATAGCCCTTGGTAAGACTGGTTGTCAGACTTTCGTACTTCTGACGACCCGTAACGACTGTCAAAGATCCACGAATTACAGCCAGGACTTAACGTACCTTCCGAGACGCAGAGGAGTCTCGGTATGTAAAATGGTTACCCATCCCTGAACCAATCCAACCAAGTGTAGCTTGATCTGATGGATCGACCCACGTGACTTGAATTACTTAGCCATGAGTTCCTCCTTATTTACGACTATAGTCTATCCATCATAAAAAGTAAGTTGGAGTTTGTTTCCTACCAAAGTATGGAAAAAGTTTTTTGCAATTTCTGATTTTTTTAGTACTCAAACCTCAGTTGGTTCGATAAAGTTTTTTGATCCCTCTAAGAAACAGGATCGACTGGCATCAAAAAAAGATTTTGTGAAAACTGTGAATTTTCTTGCTGACTGTATATTTTTTTCAAAAACTTTGAATGCAGATCAAAATGCCTCAAAAAGTTAAGGACAGTCTCCTAAAATCGTTTTCTTGTAGCTACATTGGTTAAGGTACCTACCCTTACTGCCCCGTCTCAAAAATCTATTCTGTATAAGCATCATGTGCTTTTTTTTTTTTTTTTTTTTTCTTTTTTTACCTACAATTTTGTTAATGTTTGGGCCCATTGTATTGATGAATAAAAATGAAATGGAGTTCGTTGGTAAGTGCATTTCTTCAGAACGGATGGACTAATTTGGCAAATTTTTGTTTTAAAATGATCGTAATAGTCTGAATCAAATTTTAGCGGAAATAAAAATTGTAAGATGCGGAAATACTGAAAAAGCATTGTCTATGTGAATTTTGTATGAATTATTTAAATTTGAACACGACAATGTCTGTCGGGTCTGCCAGTTTGCAATAAAATAATCATGGTACTTGGTCAAACACATTGTATTTTATTATATTGTGTCTCTAAATTAGAGGTATTTTCATACTGATGATGGAAGAACGGCTCTAAATAGAGCTGTTACTGATCTCGATGATACTAACGATTAATAAAGTAGGTAAAACGATTGCCTCGTTGATCAAGTGGTCACAAACTCTACTGCTGAGTATGAGATCCTGGGTTCTCTTCCCAGGTTACAATTTTTACCAATAAAAATTGTAAGATGCGGGAAAACTGAAAAAGCATTGTCTATGTGAATTTTGTATGAATTATTTAAATTTGAACACGACAGTCTGTTGGGTCAGCTAGTTTGCAATAAAATAATCATGGTACTTGGTCAAACAGTATTTTATTATATTGTGTCTCCACATTGGAGTTATTTTCACGCAGATGATGGAAGCACGGCTCTAAATGGAGCTGTTATTGATCTCGATGATACTAACGATTAATAAGGTTGGTAAAACGATTGCCTCGTTGGTCTAGTGGCCACAAACACTACCGCTGAGCATGAGATCCTGGGTTCGATTCCCAGGTCGGGTAAAGTGTTATTGTTTTTTTTTCATCTTGGAATTTCTTAGTAACAGCCGCAGTTTGGATTTGTCCCCGGTCGGTTGCAACAGTCATGACACTTAAACATAACTGGCGCAATTTGGGTCTACTATAGATTCATCTCTGCCTAATTCTTCGGGGTCTTAAGTTTATATTATAAAACGATTAGTAAGTTAGGAATCTAGAAATATGACGTATTAAGCCATAAAGAACCAATTGACAAAAGCAGTGATTAACACAATCAACCATTCAGAATCCTTAGCTTTTTAAACTGCTTTTAAGTGCGTACTCGGCCTTGCAATATATTTTCAAACAATTTAATATGATAAACTGATTTGTACTATAAAGTTCAAATTAATAGGTGTTGTGCGAGACACGTGTTCGTTGCCTGTTGCCACAGTGGTACTTGATCAATCAGTGAATGTTGGAGCGAATGCTTGCGAAATATTGTACTAACCTATGTTTAAATGCTTTGCTTTGATTGGCCTTAAAATACTTTATGGAGTTTTAAGCATACACCTTTTAGTTGTTCATCGCTTCAATAAAATAATGTTAATGTTTTCTGAGGGCCAAAACTCTTAGAAGTAATAAATTAAACAATCTGATATTAATGTTTAAATAACCTGCGTGAATACCTATAGCTATAGTCCCTAGTTATTTATGTGAATATTGTGCATACTTCTGATATATCAGTACCCTAAGTGTAAATTTGCAAGAGAGTAAACGTAACTAGCGCGTTTGCGTTAAGATTTTTATTCTCACTCTTATACTCTTAGTATTATGATCTATCGGTCAAATGTTAACGCAAACGAAATAGTTACGTTTACTCTCTTGCAAACTTACACTACTAAAGATGATACAACAGTTTGACTGAAGAAAAATCAGTGAGACACTCAACTTGAAGTTTCTTGAATTAATTCAAAAGCCCGTACTATAAGATGCAAACACTTTTCAATACGGATTGCCTAACATCCTTTAGAACTATCACCGAAATCGTTTATTATTTTTTATTAAAGACTTCCTACAGAATATAAAAGATGTAAAGCTGCACAAAAAAAACAACACAATTTATACAGACATTGTTTTGTCTAGAGCACTCCTTCAATAACGGAAAGCCACAGTATGCTTTAAATTATCGACTAAATTATAACACAACAACAACAACACAACAACAACAAACACAACAACAACAACACATACACACCACAACACAACATACACAACACGACATACTACAACTTCAAACTACTAAGAAAATATCAAATGGACAAATGTGAAATACAAACATAGGCAAATACTCACTAATGTAATCTGAAATATAAACAATTTTTTCATTACAAATTACTTAAATTATGGGAAAGTCTATACTTTTCCATTTTCCGTTAGGAATTTTCTCAGCACCAGCCAGGAGTCTGGATTTGTGTGCGGTTGATGGCAATAGGCTCGCCCCCTATTACATGGCACTTAAACATAACTGGCGAAACGTGGGTGTACTATAGGTGCACCTCTGCCTAACTCTTCGGGGATTACAGGCGTGATGTTATGTGTTTCGACCCAGGGTTCGATGAATAATAAAATCTGACTCCAACTTTAATGCGTTTATTACTTCTTTTTACAAGGGATAGTTCCACGAGTACATGCCACGTTAGCTGAGGTTGAGCGAGCGAACAAATGTATGAAAGAACGTATGGACGAATGAACTGTCGTGGCGCAGGAACGCTTTCGTGTGTGGATGTGTAAGACATCTCACATCAGTGCGGTGCACGAACATTATGTTATATTTACATCTCCATATTTTATGGCTTTTGGAAACTATAAATTTACTAAGACCATGTAAAGACCACTAGTATTCAAATTAATTCATACATTTTCTCATAAATATAATATATAAAAATAAAAAATCTTGATATATTTAAAAACAATTAACATTTCTTTTCCAATTAATTATTTAAAATATTTATGCTACAATAAGTTTATTAATTAATTATCTCTTTTTAATTCGATATTTTTTTACCATTCTTTACCTGTTACTCACAGTCAGCTTGATTGAAGGCTTCTCCAGCCATAATAATATACAGCGTTTAATGCTCCGTAAAATAAGGAGTGTCAGGCTTGCCAATAATAAAGTAAATGTAATGGTTACTCTACATAAAACGTTCAATGCAACTGTATCGACCGTTACAGCAATGTAATATGTTGATATACATCGCTGTTTTGCTTACACAGGTCGTCATATTTATGTGGGGTGTGACATCACATATATTGCATTTATAAATTAATCCTTATATTGTAACTAGAGTTTGTAATATTTTAAAACTTTTCGTTTAGCTTAGAGTTTTAATACTTTAGAATTTTATATGTGACGTCACGAAGCTTATGTCTTGTGTCCCTTGCCATACGAGGTTATACTTTGTTAACCTCCTCCCTTTAATGTGAGCCGTAATTTATTTGTTGTGTTTCGGTAGAAGAGAGTTAGAGGTAAGATAGCCAGTTCCTCTGTGGTTGAGGATTCCGGGTGAATCTCGCTTTCACCCTTCGGCCTGATCATCACTTACCATTAGGTGAGATGAAGGCCAAGGTCTTCTCCGTTATGGATAAAAAATTAATAAAAAATGTTTAAGTGTACATTCACAACATTAAAGACAACAAAGGCTTTGTACAGCACAAATAAACACACGGAAAAGTATCATAAATGTAACATACATACCTACATTTATGTAGGCTAGGTGAAATTCTAACTAATATTATTATTAGTTAGAATTTCACCTAGCCTAGTAATATTATTATTGTTTTTGTTTTTTTTGTTTTTGCTAACTTTATTATTTTATAAACAGTGACATTTAATTATTATTTTATACACAATGACAGGAATATTTACTTGTAAAGTATTATATTATTTTAATTATTGTGAATGTGAAGACTATGTGGGTTATTGCATAATATTTTTTTTCCCTTTCTTTTATTCTCAGTGAGTGTTAATCATGGTCTGGCAGTTTGAGTCATATAAGTGGCCTACCCAAATGGCCTTTCTTTGGTATTGATAGTCGCATCGTTGAGCTCCTTATATTCTGAGTAGAGCTGCACGATTACTGACAAATGCGTGCACTGACTGGTCAGGTCCACTCAACCTGTGTGGTTCTTTCCTCAAAAGACCATTTCAGACACCAATCTACATGGTCTTCACATGATCTGACCAAGATTATGTCTGGACGTTAAAAGAGACTATGACCTCTGAGTTTGTTTCGGCCTTTCTTCTCAGAGTAGTCAGATAGGAAACGCCGACCTCATCTAGTTTTTAAAATATGATTGACGTGTAAAAGTGTTTGTACAAACCTACTTACAGAAATAAAATCATTTATCATTTATCATTTATAAATGCACAAGTGAGTTTGTTTGTTACGCATTCACGCTAAAACGGCTGAACGGATATGGTGGTTTGACAGATAGGTAGCCTGGAATCTGGAAAAAAACAAAACAACACTTGTAAAAATAAACAAAATGCAATCAAGTGAACAAAAATCCATTATGTATAGGTCAAACTCAAATTCAAACTCAAAAACTCAAACATAAAGCATTTATTTCAAATAAACCAATTACAGGCATTTTTGAATTGTCAAGGGATCGGTCAGTCAGAAAGATTAAGCTAGTTGCCCGTTCCAAAGCTTAGTAGGTTCCTAAAGAGAAGAACGGGCAAGAAACTCCGCGGGCATAATTTGAAATTCAAATATTGTTACAAAGTATTGGTTACATCATTCATGTTGAAATTATACATGTGAGAACGATGCAAAACGTCATAAGCGTTCGTGATATAAAGATTAAAAAAAAAACAATTTAATTAAATTCAAATAAGCCATGGCAGCTAAGAAATGACCAGTCCCTACTGACGGCACCCGTTCACTAACATGACGCATGGATCAGCACCATTCAACTCAACCATTTTGATAGGAACTTAGTGATCCAGCACACACGCCGCCATCAGCGATACATTATTTTGTACTTAACTAATAGTCTAATTATCTTTCATCCATCTTATGGATGGACCCTTATCATTTGAATGAAAGACTTCAATATAGATGGCGCGTTGGATACTTCAATAGGAGCCTTATTATTACGGCAGTTTGACAATGACAAGTTGATGGCCTATCGTTTTACTGTCATTACATTAATGCCTTTAACCCATAATTTAACAGACTATTAGAACCAACCTGTGAAGTATCAATAGTGAGAAGACATTATTATGTTGTCTTTCGATCCGAATAACTAGCAATTTCCTGCTACTGCAAACACATATTTCCTACTTAGTTTGTATGTCAACGTTTTTATAATACATACATATTCTAAGTTCTTAAAATTTTCTCAAATAAGTGAATGTCATTTCTTATTTACACGTTTATTTATTTTATATTTTACAATGTTTGTAAATATGTGAGCACCATGTATCTATCACATAATTAATTTATCTGTAATTGCTACATTATTAATTCTTTTTACCTATTGTGGTATAGTAATTTTATTCTAGGTGCATCGTCTTCACATATAATTATATAGTTGATGTACTCATACAAAATATTGTAAAACATTTTAAAAGTTTCTTGCCCATTCTTCTCCATACGAATCTATCTTTTGGAAGGGCCGAAAAGAATCAATTCTATTTTCTTTGTAAATTTTCACGTTCAAAAGTGCCATTTATGTGCCTATTTGAAATAAATAATTTGACTTTATTGAGCAAAACCAAATACTATATTCGCAACGATATAATGTTGTGACGAAAAATGTGACAAGAGCTAACACAGTTTTTAGGCGGACTAAGACATGAAGTCATGACACTCATAAATTTAAACAATTTTAATTCATCTATAGATCATGAGTCAAAAACGCTCCCAAAAGTTATGCATAGCACATGTGTGAGCACTATGTACCTACCATTTTCTGAGTACGTCTTTTATCATGCTCACTCAAATGTCTAGCTGATGGTGGCGTGTGTGTTGGATCATTGAGTTCCCTTCAAAATGGTTGAGCTAAATGGTGCTGATCCATGCGTCATGTTCGTGAACGGGCGCCGTCAGTAGGGACTGGTCATTTCTTAGCTGCCACGGCTTATTTTAACTTAGGTATTTTCACTGTTTTTTTTTTGTTTTTTATATTTTTATTACGGATGCTTTTAACGTGCACGACTTTCTATATTGTTCTGATATGTATAATTTCAACATAAATGATGTAACCAATACTATGTAACAATATTTTGATTTAAAAGAGTGTCCGTGGAGGTTCTTGCCCGTTCTTCTCCATAGGAACCTACTACGCTTTGGAATGGGCATCTAGCTTCATTTCTCTGACTGACCCCTTGACAATTCAAAAGTGCCTGTGATAGGTTTATTTGAAATAAATGCTTTGAGTTTGAGTTATGTTTTTCATAATTTCTAGTGGATCCGTAGCTGTAGCCCGTGTAATTCCAATTATTTTCTTACGTTTTTTTGCTATTTGCAGGTTAGTGTCAGGTTGTATCTTGATCATCATTAGAATCATTAACACATCTCTCTAAGTTAGATTTGTTTCCCAATGTCATGATTTCATGAAAAAGACCTGTAAATTGCAAAATACGTAAGAACATTTTTGATTCACCTTACTCATAAACTTTAAAGAAATCATCTCTAATCTAAGTAGTGGCAGTGTTTCGAAGTGAATTGCGAAATAAGTTGCGAAACAGTCGAAGTGATGGACGCTCACTTCTTTAATGCGAATTGGGACCATTGTTCTGTTAGCTTTAAAGACGGATCCTGTACTAAAGTGTGTTATATACTGCGAAGATATTCTTTAAATATATAAATCTTGAGCAAGTGTGGTGATTATTGCTTCTATGTATGAGAAGAGGCCCTTGACCTGTATTCGGACAATAATAGGCTGGTATTCAATCAATCAACCCAGCCTATAGCTGCAGACCACTGCTGGACATAGGCCTCTCCCAGGCTGCGCCACAACACCCTGTCCTCTGCCTTCCGCATCCAGTCTGTCCCAGCCACCTTTTTAAGGTCGTCGGTCCATCTAGCTGGGGTCCATAGGCTGGTATTATTACTATAATATTATATCCTCATCATTCTCCTGCCCTTATCCCAATTTATTTGGGGTAACGACGCAACATGTCCCTTTCTTCCATACTTCCCTATTAGTCGTCATCTCGGTAGTGACTCCCTTTCTAGCCATATTATCATCTTTCACACAGTCCATCCATTGTTTCTTTGGTCTTCTCCTAATTTTTATAGCCATCGAAATTCATACTCAAAACTTTCCTCACGACATTTTCCTCATTCCTCCGCATCACATGCCTAGGTAAGGTTAGGCTTCAAAGTTAGATAGATAAAGCTTCTTGGAACTGCCTCGTGTCTTTATGCTTCTATGCTAATTCATGTATTTGGTATTGTACCATTTTAATTAACTGTAAATAAAAACCTATACACCAATTTATTTATTAAATACTTTATTGTACAGTAAGCTATACTTCGGTGGTAACACTTTGACCTTGAGCTGACCTACCGTAATACAGAGTTTCAATAGAATAAGATCAGCCAGTCGATACGTTTTTTGCTACCATTGACCTACGGCCTACCATAGCATAGCATAGACCTTATTCATGGCTTGAATAACATGCATAATGTTATAATGTTCCCACTGCTGAGACACAGGGCGTCTCTCTTCGGGAGAGAGTGGTCTGCAATCTACCACGCGGGCCCAGTGCCGGTTGGTAGATGTCACATGTCTTTGAATTTTTGGTTTTAGGACGGTTTTCTCACGATTTTTTCCTTCACCGTTTTGAGTGCAGTGGTGATGAAAACTATTTACACAAAGCAAAGTGCCTGGCAAAGTGTAGTCTGTGTGATGCCGGACGTAAAGAATAGCACCCCCCCTATTTCTCCCCGTGGGTGTCGTAAAAGGCGACTAAGGCACTTACTAGAGAATGGGCAGTAGCGTTTTCTATGCATTTTAACACCATACTGCGATCGCCAACCCGCCTGCCAAGCATGGCGATTATGGCAAACCCCCCCTTTGAGGGAGGCCTATGTCCAGTAGTGGACGTCTGTCGGCTGAAATGATGATGATGATGATGAAGTGCTTGGCTGGGTTCATACTCACGACCTACAACTCCCGTTACCACTGGGACACCCCTGCTCTACTGGGCTACCACTGCTTCATGACTTGGCTTGTTGCAAATCAATCATCTTCATCCTCACGTTTGGTTTAAAAAGATAACAAACTTACCTAATTGACGCAGCTTCTTGCAACAGAGTTCGAACATCATGCCTATTTTTGGCACTACTAGATATTTTTTTCTCGTTGGGTGATAAAACGTCCACTGCTGGACATAGGCCTCCCCCAAGTTTTGCTACAATGACTGGTCCTGAGCCTCAGAAGGGACTTCAGGAGCTGAGGTACCCATTTTCAATGGATTCCTGCATTAGTCATCAATTCTCCGACAATCTTTGCAAGATAAGTCTAGCTTTTATGAACACAGGCTTTGACAAGAGATTGTGAGTCGCATTTAGGACACGTCAACCTCACGCCACCTTCGTAAGCGGTCTCATGTCAAACACCACTGTATGTTAACCGGCTCGCTCATGGAAGCATTCCTATCAGCTATTATTTTGTACAACCTGGGGGTGCTTCCATCAGTGGCCTAGTAGTACTTGTCATTCCTACGGACTGTATTGAATGTTAATACAATCATGGAATGTATTTATCTGGAACGTCAGGAGTAGTTATATATTATTAAATATCGTACATAAGATTTTGTGGTGCGATGAAAAAAGCGATAATTTATCGTATCGTCTTCACGGTGCACAACATGCTTAAATTGGCTTACATTGAATATTGCGGTTTGGTCTCGTAAGAGCCGATGAGCTAAAACCATTATGAAGTTACATTATTTTGTGTCTGTATTTGGTATGAGACTAATTACCGTTAATAGATTATTGAGTTAATTGATTTATTATTGTGTTTGGTATGAGACTAATTACCGTTAATAGATTATTGAGTTAATTGATTTATTATTTCAAATATTTTATGGAGTAAAGTTTTAGTTAGTAAACTAGGTATTCTTAGGTGCACTGAGCTTGGCATATACAGGTAAACAGCTATTAAAAAACCAGAAAAGGAATGCGCTTTGGTAATCTTCGTAGTTGTAACAGCTCTTATTGTCTCTATCTTCTGCGTTCGTGTCTCCGAACGTAGACGATTAATGCCGAAGCGCATACTTTTGCTGAAAGATCTGTAAATATCTTTTGGAATTAAGTACATAGTACATTATAACGCAACATTTAGGCCATAACGTTCTTCTTGCCAAAGATAAGATTTGTGAAATCTTTCAGTTTCGAGATGGATGGCGCTAACGGGATTAGCAAGCTTAGCGTTTACCTAAGTTTATAGGTTTTTAGGTTCATCGCATTTACTGCCTCGTTGGTCTAGTGGTCGCAAGTGCTACTGCTGGGCATGTGGTCCTGGGTTCGATTCCCAGGTTGAGCAAACTGTTAATGAGTTTTTCTATCTAGAATTTCTCAGTAGCAGCCTTGAGTCTGTACTTGTGCCCGGTTGATGGCAATAGGCTCGCTCCCTATTACATGAGACTTAAACATGACTGGCCAAATGTGGGTTCACCTCTGTCCAACCCTTCGGGGAAACAAAGGCGTAATGTTATGTCATCTAGATTTATCACAAATTAAACCAAATTTTTCTTTGCTTTTGATTGTATTAAGAATGTCATGCTGTTATGTTTTGTCGGATTATTGGCAGGTATTATTTTATGAAAACCGTAGATTCAGCATAGATTTCCCTCTTATTAATTTGTTGTCATGCAAGGGGATAATCAGCTTTATCCAATCGTATGACAATCAGCATTAACATTAAGCGCGGCGATGCAGGATGCCTGAACCTGAAGTGCGTTGTTACACCTCATAAGAATTTAACTTAGGATGACTTAAAAAACTCAGAACATTTACGGCTGAAAAGATATCCTATGGCCCTCTTCAACATCTCTACAACAAATAACACATGACAGACACTGAAATACAAACAAAATCATTAATCACATACAATTCCACTCCTCTCAATCCACCATCAATCATGACTACCTCAACCAAAACTGCACACAGCTGTGCATAGCAACAAGCCGTTCTAAAATTATTTGGGTGGCGCTGTGCCACCGCCACCGGCGCAGCCGAGAGAGCGGCGCGCGTTCCCACGTGCGCGCCGGCCTGCCTTGAACGACCTTGCCGGTCACCTGGTTTTACTTGCAGCGATTGTACGTTCGGATGATGATGGAGAACGTTTATATTGCTGGTTTCAAAATAAAGTATTGTTTCATGGAGTTGAAATACTTCCAATGCATCCGCATCATCACTAAACAGCACGGAATTGGATCCAGCCTCCACCAGCAGGATCCAGAGACGGCTGTACAAAAAAAGTTCACGGCGCCGAAAGTGCGTTCAGCACACAACTGTCAGTCACGGATTGCCATTAAAAGCTATCAGTTTCTATACGTCATTAGTATCGTATTTAGTGCAAATAAACGGTGCTTGCAACTTGAGATTTGCAGATGACATCGTTATAATGGCTGAATCGCTGCATGACTTAGGTACAGCAGATGCTGGATCTAGTTGATTCTTCTGTACGCATTGGTATCCGGATGAACTTGGACAAAACCAAGGCTATGTTCAACGACCACGTCACTCCGGGACCGATTGCTGTTAATGGCGATGCTCTCGAGGTTGTTCGAGAATACGTTTACCTCGGGCAAACTTTGCAATTTGGTAAAAACAACTTTGAGAGGGAGGTTAACTGAAGAATTCAGCTGGGCTGGGCAGCATTTGGGAAGCTTCGTCGAGTCTTCTCGTCACGTATTCCACAGAGCCTAAAGACGAAGGCCAAGTCAAACAATCTAAGTAGATAGAGTAAGCGAGGAAAGCCGACTTGGCTATGTGAGACAAAAAAGGAGAAAGAGAATATAATTCCACATGATGAGAAGTAGTTCAAAGATTGGTAAAGAAGAAATAGATGTAACTTAGTAGCCTTGGGTTGAAAAGTGTTATTCTACCATATACTTTATATCAGAAAACAGCAATTTTTTTCCGGCAAAAAATAATTATATCACATGTAAAAATATATTATTTATGAATTAATTTATTATTATATTAAATTTTTTTTTGACCAATACTAATGATATAGGATCAAATAGAACAATAAAATTAATTGCTATTCATTTCGGCGACAAAATCCGTATTGTTTCATCCATTCATGAACCAAGGGGTTGAAGAATTTATTACAAACAATTTCTATTCTCAAAATAAATCTGTGTCGTCATCATTACGGAACGAAACAAAAACTAATAATACCAGGTATGTAGTACCTGTGGGTGGATTGTGGCGTAGGAAAAAATATTTTCTTTTTTCCTGCCCCGTGCCAAATGGGACGTGTACGAAGCGTGGGAGCTGTGACGTTGTGGATTCAATATAATGTCGAAGTACTCCGTAAAATAAAGATGTGTGGACAGAAATCGTCTTTGTATGTTGTGTATAATTATAATCTCATATTGTTATTTGAATTACTGGCTTATTCTAAAATCATATCATCTCATCATATCTTTCTCGAATCTAAATTAGCTTCACAAAATCAAAATCATAAGTCATTTATTCAAACTAGGCTGAGAATCAGCACTTATCGAACGTCAAAAATTACATGAGACGGTCCCCCAAAAACGCCCACCCTTCACCACTTCCTAGTGCGTTAGCTGGGAAGAAGAAGTGGCGCAACAAACTCCCCAGCAGCACAGCTGTCTGTTCGCATACAATACAATATGAAATAATTTGCATTACGCAACACAAAACGTTAAATTAAATTATTTACCTTATGTTAGCTAGCACACACCATTATACAAAAATATATATATAATAATCGTCGAAAACTATACTCAAGCAGAAATAACGTAAACAAAACGTATCTACATAAAAGCCTCCAGGCAAAATGGGCGTGCCCGCTTAAATAAAGCTACAGCTATAATAATATATCTCAATCCTTTACCACTTTGTGATTCAGCTCAACACCAACACCTCTGTATACAGCTCTGTATCAACTTAGCAATAGTAAAGAGCCAGACAATAGAGCGGCCGTAGCAGAAAAGGTCACTGCGAATGTTTCTCGAAAGTAATTTAGAACGTCATGTCTTCGTGTAAAAGACTGGATATTTGAACCAAATTTTTTGTCAAGTATCTGTTAAATATATTGTTGTGTCTAGTACCCGAATTCTTCACACTCGTCTAATTATGTGGTAATATCATGACGCATCTCGCGTTTGTTCAGTGGCGTCTAATACTGTGACTCATGACAGTCATTAGAGCCAAATTGAGTTACTGGCACATCTCGTAAAGACAAATGGCTGATTCTAATTTGAATTTTTTTCATTCATTATCAAGTCAAAAATGTTTGATCTTTTTGTGGATTATATACGTTGTGCTGGCAAACTCATAGTTCAATGGGACTTACAATATTTTAATTCTTCTATTATTAGTTCTTAAATTAAAATGTTTACAACGTTTTTAAACTTAATTTTAAGTAAGATAATTGTATCACCTTTTCCTGCATATACTTGCTTAACTGTAACCTAAATGGAAGAAGTAACTGGCTCCTGAAATACAGGTCACACCTATTGAAACCCAACCGTTGAAAGCACCTTGCGAAAAGAATGTGACAATTTTAAGTGCAGTCTTATTTAGCGAACGTATTTTAAAGCAAGTTGCTGCTAATGGAAAATAACCGTCGTGACCCCGTTTCTTTGTCTTAATTCTTATTTTTTGCAGCTAGTCTCGTTATGTCAAAAACAATACACTCCCGGACTCCTAAATCGTGCCACCGTGCATTTTTATGTTTATAGGCCTAAAACATCAAAATAATGATAAGTCAGAGAAAAAGTTTTTATGCAGTTTTGAAGCTGACACATTGAACACCATTTCGGTACCACCATTGTTCCAAATTTGGATTCACGAATTTGAAAAAGAGATGCAAATCAGAGAACAAGCATCTTTAAGTCAATAGTTCTTTCGTAATTTGTATTGTTTTACATTTATAGAAGAATTCTTCGTTTTCTTTCTTCTAAATTGTTTTTCCTTATTTTTTATCCATTCTGACGTTCAAATTATGGATACTGCACCTGAGTAGCCGAGGCACTTCTTCAGTCTGAGATTAGTCAGCGAAACGTAAGTGCACAACTTTATCTGAGACCAGTTTCAGAAATGATGCATTGAAGAGAAGGTGAGTTATGGTGGTGGGTCATGGGCAGTCTGGTGCGGAATTTCCACCGTTGGATAAACTGGCCTTGAAATTGTGACGGGACCATGGTTGCAACCACTAAATAGCGACCGATACATTCGCCAATGCCTAGAGGCTCATGTGATGCTATATGCTGAGTTTGTGTGCCAGGATTTAATTTTTATGCATGATAACGCAAGGGCGCACACTGCTAGAATTGTTCGAGAATACCTGCGTGACGTTAGTATCACAGTAATGGAAAGGCTAGCAAGAAGCCTTGGTATGAATCCAAAGAGCTCTTATGGGATGACCTGAAAAGGCGTGTTCGAAATAACTAAACCGTTCCAGAAATTTAGCAGGAACTGCCTTCTTGGAAGCATGGGAGAACATTTCACAGTACGTCATAGTGGCATTAATTCATTTTATGCCGAACCGCATGTCGGCCATCATAAATGCACTTGGAGATAACACAAGTAACTAAATAAACGTTTTCTCTAAGTAAACCATTGTTTTCTTCAAACATCTACGCTAATTTTGCCTCTGAGAAACGCGCAAAGACGACTTATTGCTTTAGTATTCCGATTTTAAATTTGCAACAATGACAAACGGAAATGATAATTGTTCAAAATATTTTTTTTACTTTGAACTACCATTATTTAAAAAGATGGGGTGGCTCGATTCAAGTGTCCGGGAGTGTAATATTATCGTACTTTCAGAACTATTATTTTTCATTGAATGTCAATTAAGTAATGGTCTGTTAATCGTTTAGTATTTATCGTTACATTTTATTTTCTTAAGTATGCAGCTGATTTATTTATTTACAGGTTAGCCAGTTGTTTTGTTAGAAGTGTTTGAAAATGATTAATTATTTGTAAGGAGTTTAGGTACTTATACTCAGCCTATAATATTCCCATTGCTGGGATACAGGGCTCCTCTTTCTGTGAGAGGAAGCGGTCCGTAATCCACCATGCAGACCTAGTGCGGGTGACACATGGCTTCGATTTTTTTGTTCGGACCCAGACAGGCGCTTTAGTTTGTGTAAATTGTGTCATCACCACTGCTCTGAAAACGGTGAAGGAAAACATCGTGAGGAAACCGGCATGTCCTAGAACCAAAAATTCGAAGACATGTGACATCTACCAACCCGCACTGGGCCCGCGTGGTGGGTTACGACCCACTCCCTCTCACCGAGAGGAGGCTTGTGTCGCAGCGTTGAGAACATTATATGCTAATTATGTAATGTTATGTTTGTTCATTATTAAGATAAATTACAAAACTAAGTAAACAAAATTGTGTGCCTTGCATACATTTATCTCTAATATTTTTCAGGGCTCATAGTTGGCTAATTAAAAGTTGTGACCAATTTGAGAGCTTTCTGTATTCATTATTATCTTGTTTGGAGCAGATACAAGGCTTTGAGTGATGAAAAAGCTGTCTAAAACAACAATAAGAACATACAGAAGGTTCTTTTGAGTTCCCTAGGGCTTGACCCACGAGCTTTGCAAAGATCTCACAATATTTTACTATAATAATGAGAACGTAGTTACTTACAAGGCAATTTGTTTTGTTTTCCAAATATGAAGTATGATTTATAGAATCTGTAGGTACCTACAATATTTTACCAAGGTTATAATATAAATTACAGTGGCATGCTAATGAAAAACTTCACTATTTAACTATTTTTTGTTGCATCTGTTTTAGAATTAGGAAGTGATACTTAAGGGTCAGGTAATCGCCGTTGACTTTGACACAGATGGAATTATAGGTAGTAAAATAGTCTGTTCATACAAAAAAAACATGAAAATATCTTAAGTAGTTTGAAAGTAATATCGTTTTTTTATGCTGTGGGTCTACCCAAAATACTTTATGAAATAAATTCAGGAAGTATATCTACGTTATTTCCTGAATTTATTTCATAAAGTATTTTACTACAATACTTAAATATTCACATAAACAATTGTTGTGTATGCGTTCTAGTTTAACATACATTTTTTGCATAATTTACTTGCATTATATAAAGGTATAATAACAGAAGAAGGCATAAGAAAAGTCACTAAAATCATATATCTGCGTCTTAATTAATACAGTGGTGGTTCGTAATAGACGGAGAACAATTCTTGATAGTTTTGTTTTGATAGCAATAATGACTGAAATAATTGTGGGTTTTAAGAATTAATTTTCTGCGAGCGGTATAGGCATTTTGATTGGCCATCTCACACCAGAAGATGCAATAAATTCATGGGAAGTCAAATGTGTAGGTACTGATATATGTGATAGGTAGGTTGTGTGATAGCGTAATGGTGCTCCCACACCCCCGCCGTTAAAAATGTTTACAAACATTAGTAAACATTTTCTAAACAAATATTTTATCACAAAATGCTTTCATGTTAGGTAATGTTTGTAAACATTTCTAAACAAAATTGTTAGTTTGGCGCATCCAGTTATAGCGCTTTTTCCATTTTATGGAACAAAGAATAGTATGAAAAGCTTATCCAATAAGCAAATCTTCTTCCATTTTCGTGTAGACGCCTCGGAACGTAAATCCAAACTGCTCGATGTCATGTTTTCAAATGTTATACATGTTTGTAAACATTTTCTATCAGTGTAGGAGCACTCAAAACATCTAACAATTCCTAACAGAATTCATCAATTCCTAACATTTGTTAGTAAATGTATTAGTGTTAGAAAATGTTTGTAAACGTTTTATAACAGCAGTGTGGGAGCACCATAAGAGTGAGCACGTCCTCTTGAAATAAATAGCGAAAATTCAATATTGCTTCTTATTTTCGCATGGAAAGGCAAGGCTACGTAATAACAGCCGCACGAGTCAATCGATCAGGTTAAGCTACGCTTGCCGCGGTTGGTCCGTGGCTGGGTGATGGTTTAATACCATACCGCCGTAGAAAGTTGGCACCGGCGTTGGAACGTGCTTTTAGATAATAGTCGCATGGGCCTCTTTAAAACAATTCGTGAGTTGATTAAAGAACAGATAGCTACTAATCACACGGTTGAAAGAGTTAAAGCGTGCATTGATGGCCTTTCGGTGACAAAAAGAGGGAAGAAAACAGACAATTATATCTCAAGAATTTGTAGAAATAAGAAGGATATGTCGATAATAGACTTCTTAAAAGCCATCGCCAATCATATAGAGAAAAATACAATTGCTCAAAGTAACAGCCAGAGCCTTCACAAAAGTAAGTGAAAATGTTATAAGAAAATTCACAAACATAACTGACGCCTCCGCGTTTGCCAAAGGCAAGCTATTTTGAAAAGATGGGTGGGTGTCGCACGTAACTTTTTCAATTTCAAACTGAAGGTCACGTTTGAAAGCTCTCACCTTTAGGGATGGATGTTTTATGTACAGTCGACTACAAAGAGATGTATACATTTGAAAGTTACAAAAATATATATAATTGATGATGTTGTCATTGTTTGTTACAAATACTTGTAGACATGATATATGACGCATCCCATTGCCATTTCTTCCCGTGGGTGTCGTAAAAGGCGACTAAGGGACTTACTAGAGAATGGGCAGCAGCGTCCTCTATGCATTTTTAAAACCATACTGCGATCGCCAACCCGACTGCCAAGCGTGGCTATTATGACAACACCCCGCTTTTTGGGGGAGGCCTATGTCCAGCAGTGGACGTCTTTCGGCTGAATGATGATGATGATATATGACAGATTTACGTTTCAATTAAATATGCCAAATTTATGTATATGTCGCAGGTTTTTCATAAAATTAGGTTTATGATCAAAAACCTAGGTTTTTGATCATAAACCTAATTGTTTGGTTTAACCTAGGTTTGATCAAAACCTAGGTTTTTGATGAAAAACCGGAAGATGACACATTTTAAACTCAATTTTATCATAAACCTGTAACAATCCAGACTAGTTCAGATTTTTGATCGAAAACCTGAACTTGTTTGGGTTTATAATCAATCTGATATACATTTCCGTTGACAGGGGCTTAGGGACTTCCCCCGCTTTTATTTCCGCCCTGTCCCCGCTTCTTCAGTCACAAAACACAAAAAGGTAATCGATAAGAAGAACGATTTATTCAAAATTGGAACTTCTGCTGGGGTTCTAAAAGACTGGCTGCCTCGAAACTCTATTCAAATATCAACTACTGCCTTTTAACGAACCTGTATCGACAAATGAACTGTGTTTGCGTGAAATTGCTTCAAAGATGTCTTTATTTGGTGGCCAAGGTTTTAAGAAATGCTCGTGCGAAAAATCTAAAGTGCGCTGCAAGACTAATCGATGTGTATGCAAAAAAAATATGTTTTATGCAACTCTAGATGTCACAAGTCAACAAACTGTCATAATAAATAAAGCATACTAGCAGATTTATAAAAAAAGCAAGCACGTGGTAAACGTTTCTTTATTACATTTTTATTCTTTTTTTCATTTTGACTCGGTTTAGTCGTATTTAATAGTTACGAAAATTAATTTTCGCGGCTTAACAAAATCAGATTAATATAGGTACCTACGTGAAATTGAAACATTTCATTTCATAATTGGAATGAAGGAGGAGAATATTGATTGGATCATGGGTGTAAAATTTTGATAAATAAATAATTGTTTTCGTTGCAAATGATGATGGATTGTTTCATTTAATTGATTTAAATTTATTTATTTGTCATAAAACAAAGCAAACCCATGATTTTGACAAGAACTTTATCATAAACCCAAACTAGTTCAGGTTTTCGATCAAAAATCTGAACTAGTCTGGATTGTTACAGGTTTATGATGAAATTGAGTTTAAAATGTGTCATCTTCCGGTTTTTCATCAAAAACCTAGGTTTATTATCAAAAACCTAATTTTATGAAAAACCTGCGACATATACACCACGACGGACACTGTAATGTGTACGGTCTGTCTGAAACGTTAATTCGTTTTAGAGCGTACACATTACAGTGTGTATATCTTGTTTATCTTGTTGTATACATAAATTTGGCACATTGATTGAACACAGAATAATCGTTAAAATACCATGTGTATAATTATTTGTAACGAAGTATGTACACTTTTTTCAAAGGGTTTTTTTTTGGGTGGGAAATTATCAAATAACTTCTCCCGCTCTGGGCGGAGCGGGAGGGCGTGTCAGACTTTTACTGACTAAAACCCACCGTGTTCCTTCAAATGCCTGTCGCCCTGGCTGGAGGCTTTAAGATTAAAAACCTTAGGGCAGCCACAGGAATATCCGGTTAAGTAGCAACGACCTCTCTAGGTCTGCTACGAGATGCCATTCATAAAAAAAAAAAAAAAAAAATCAAATGCCTGTGTGCCAGGGTCACGATATCCATTTCGGACAGGCTCTTAACCCTGGCAGGTTTCAATGGGTACATGTATTTGTAACTTTAGGGGGTATACATCTCTTTGTAGTCGTCTGTACCACTTCAGTTTTTATTATCGAGGCATCGTGATTTATGTGCCTCGTTTGAAAATTGGAACGTGTACGTACACAAAAGTCGCACGCTTTTGTTTTTGTTTTGTGTGATGTGGATGGTTGGTGCATTTTGAACTCATACGAGTAGCTATACAAGAAGTGGTGCCCAGTAACCAAATCCAATAACATTGGACTTGCCTAGGAATAGGAAGCGATATCTGCGCGTCGTTGATTAATAACGTGCCTAATAGCAGACACATACAATTATCGCAATCACTTTTTTATCCTGTGGATCACCAGATAACGATTAAATATACTATATAGTGTCTCTGCCTAACCTTTCGGGGATTACAGGTGTGATGATGTGTGTGTATCTGTTATATTCATCAATAATATAGAAAATCTGGGTCGGTTTTTTAATACATATAAAACGTCAAACGACTGATCCTTTTTGTCTCGACGAAATTTGTTTTTTGACATTGATCTATGTGCGGTGACGTAATAATCATCGACGTTATGTACAAAGAGTATTTATACACATTTACAAAATGTTAGGTTCAGTAGGTACTTTCAGAAATAACTTTAAAAGTATCTATTTTAATATTATAAAAAATATATGAAATCCTATGAACAAGTTCTTTCATTTGATACGTCACTCGGTACCGTTTGCTAATCTAAAAAAAAAAACTGATTTACCCCCCACAAATGACCCAAATATTTAAAATTTATTTATTTACGTTACACGTCCGTATCAAAGAAACTCATTTATGTGTACCAAGTTTCAACTTAATCGGTCCAGTGAATTGGGAGCAATTTGGCTGTGACAGACGGACAGACAGACACGAGTGATCCTCTCTATGGGTTCCGTTTTTTCCTTTTGAGGTACGGACCCCTAAAAATACTATATTTTGAGGCGGCCATTGTTGTTTATCGTTGACAAATTGGAGAAATCGGAGAAAATTGGAGAGTCCAGGGGGACGACCCAGGCAATTTATTTTCATAGCCAAAATCGGGTGCACTATCTCCTTGATGTATTTTATTGAATGTCAAGTGCTTTGCCTGCGACTTCGATAGCATGTTTTGGGTTTTTTTCCATGCAAAACCTTAATAATCCATTTCACCCCTTAGGAATTATTTTTTAAAAGCCTGTGGGCTGAAAACGTGTCAAACATACAGACAGAGGCAGAGACACTTACGCATTATAATATGCGTTTAAAAAGATTTTGTCTACTATAATCAATTCACAAATAATAAGATACGGAGCCTCTAAAGATAACAAACTAATTAAAACATAATTTCATATCAATAGGGGCAGGTTTCAGTCAATGATCTGCAGCATGTTATTGTAAGACACATGATCAATAATCTGTGTACTCTATCATATTAAAGATAAAGTTCAAATTGCAATGAAAATGTAATTTGTTGCAGTTATCAGTAACTCGTGTTGTTGAACGGATCAGAAGATTCGCATTTAGGTCGGTTTTGAGGTCGAAATTACTGCTGCATCTCTATTGCACTCTGACGTTTTACGCTGATCGCACAATATTATTTTGATTTTACTATTATTCGGAGTAGCTAAACAGCTACTCCGAATATATTTAAGTAACATATTTCATAATTAATTATAAAATAGTAAACCACGATCTCGATGGTTTTCGTTCAGACACATACTAACACACTTATTTATAAGCTCAAAATGATTTCGATTGCATACATTTTACACTCTTTAGAAGTACTTGAGTTAAGTACTAAGATGATACTGGCTACAAAGACAGGATTTTAAAGGCTTTTGTCCCGAAGGTCTATCCGCTGAACCGCTTAATGTTGCAAGCTGTGGATACAGGTCTCAAACTCTATTTCAAATGTACCATTTACGGGCACTATTGAGTTGACAAGGAGTCGGTCAGTTAGAAATATGAAGCTAGGTGCCCATTCCGAAGCGTAGTAGGTACTCGTACATGGAGAAGAACGGGCAAGAAACTGCATGGACACTCTTATATATTATAGATGATGAAAAGATATAACAAAAATATTAGTTACAGTTTTAATGTTGAATTTTTAACTATATTTATTTATTTAAATACACGTACAACTATCATCACAAGCAGATAGAAGCCTCCGGCGGGATCTTATGGCGGCATGGAGAGTGCGATTGTCGCAACCCAGCGCTGGGCACGCCACAATTGTGGCGATAAGTCCCCTCTTTGAGGAGTGGCTAGAGAGGCGCCACGGCGTCCTCACCTTCCGCCTGACGCAGGCCCTCACCGGACATGGTTGTTTTGGGAGGTTTCTGTTCAGGATAAAGCGGGAGGAAACGCCCGGGTGTCACCACTGTGTGGATCGCCCGGAGGACACGGTGGAGCATACGGTGAAGGTCTGCCCAGCTTGGGCGGAGCACCGCCGTGTCCTCACGGAGGCGAGCGGCGGCGGCGATCTCTCGCGTCCGGCCCTGGTTCAGGTCATGGTTCGGAGCGAGAGTGCATGGGAGGCCGTCACCTCCTTCTGCGAATTAGTAATGCTTGCGAAGGAGGAGGCGGAACGCGTGAGGGAGAGGCAAGGTTCCCGCCCTCGCGCCCCTAGTCGCCGCAGGAGATGCCCCGGGCGTCGGGAGTCGCAAGCCGATTTCCGGCCACCGTAGGCGTGGGCCTGCGGACGGTGAGTGATACGTAATAAAGAATTGAGAATTGAATTGACAGAAATTAATTTCAAAATTAAAAAAGCTAATTAATGAAATATTTATTCATTAATAGTGGTCGCCCACTGGTCGAAATTCGACCCCCTACTAACAATCTATAAAGTACTTACTAATTCCATGAGTACACTAATTCCATGCTATTAAAAAGTACTTACTTATTCTATGTTCAAGACACCCGTCCCTTTTCACGAAATCATTTCCACAGAAAGCGACAGCAAGTATGTTACACATCAATAAAATATTTAAAATAATCAGTGGCAGCTTAAAGATGACCGCAGTCCCAACTGACGGCGCCCAGTCACGAACATGACGCATGACATGACACTCAACACAACAACAGGACATGACAACAGACGGTGCAGCATCCTAATCCTAACTAATATTATAAATGCGAAAGTAAGTTTGTTTGTTACCTTTTCATGCCTAAACCACTGAACCGATCGTCCTGAAATTTTGCGTATATGTTGTCTGGTGCACAGAAACGGACATAAGCTTTCATTCCGAAAAAAAGTACTGTTCCCGAGGAAAACAACAATAACGTTCTTATGATAATATATGGCGCCACCTGTCTTTCGAATCATGATTGAATTATATTATCACAAGCAGAGTACAACCCGAATTGATTGTCAAATTCTAAAGTAACGCGGGCAAAAGCTAGTTGACTTATAAACCTAAGGACTTGCCATACTCGTACCTACAAAATTAGCGTGACTACCTACAAAAACCGAGCACTTAAAATGGCCGCCTTTCGTAGGGTTGTTACTGCGAGTGCGAGAGAGATAGCAAGCAACTGTTTGACAGCACATCGCCAAGTTGTGTACCACAAAACTTGGCACTAAACATGGCAACCGGTCACGCATAGACATAGTTTTGACGTCACACAAAACTCTTGCCAAATATTTAGATGTCTCTTCAGGCAGGGTTTTTCGAATATTTGCCCCTAACGGCGTGAAAAGGGGTAGACAATCTTACAAGGGAGGATTTTACTGCGGGGCTTTATTAACTTGAAATTATGCCGTAGGCATCCGCTAAGAAGGGTATTTGGAAATACAACCTTTAAGAGCCAACTAGTCGCGGGCTCGAACTCACTGGCGGGCGCGGCCAAAAAGCACGCTGTCTCACCTAGCATCGTGTCCGACAGAGATAGCACCAGTGATGAGCAGTTAGAAGCTAGTCTACACGCATAACGTCTAGTCGCACGCACACAAACACAGTGCACGACGATTCATACTAAACCACGCGCGTAAAAATATACGAAAACTCCTTTGGAAGGTGGGGTTTTATGAAAAAACTGCTGCATAAATCAATTACGAATAAAATTTATTATAATCTGCGACAATTGAGCTTTGTCGGAACGAGCTTTGTTTTTGAGATTTTATACTTCTTTTATTACTTATTTACGCCCAAAGTTGCGTTAAAATTAGCAGGAAAAACGAATCTTTGTTGGCTCATAACTTTTTAATGCTTTTGTTTTTTACTATTCTGCTTCTGTACAGACAAAATTAATAATAAGACAAAACGATATCATGTTTTACTTTAGATGTACAATGTGTAACAGTGGAGTAAAACCCCCCCCAAATTTGTATGGAAAAAGTATCGACTAGTTGCGCCTTAAGGGGTGAAAAGGGGAGATTTTGTTTATATGAAAAATCTTATTCCTTGGCGTCTACTCCGAAGTGCGAATCCGAAGTATTTACCGACTGTTCGACCGTTTTTTGACTTCCAAAGTTTCCCTTTACCCGACTTCAAGTCATTTTTTGACTTTGACTTACCTCTTTGACGGTTGTTTTTAGGGTTCCGTACCAAAATGGTAAAAAGGAACCCTTATGGTGAGACTAAGTCTGTCTGTCTGTCACACCTGGATATCTCAAGAACTACTAATGCTATCAACTTGAAATTTAGAATAGTTTTAGATGACGTTTGCCCATGTGATAGAAGTATATGTAAAGATTACAAAAAAAATAAAACGATGTCTCTAAATAGCACAGTTTTTCAGAAATCATCAACGACATACCGAACAACATATACGTACGGAACCCTCGGTGCGTGAGTCTGACTCGCTCTTGACCGGTTTTTCATATGTAGCTCTTGATTAGTTAGAAAGAAACAAAACACTTTATGGCATGACCGCGCGTGTTGATATGATAGATATTTGTATAACTTAACTATTTTTATTACTACTTATTTATTTTTATATAACTTCATATAGTAGAAGAGAATATGCCATCTCCTTAATATTCCTACCTCAGTGATGCTAGGTGCCAATGCCAGCTGCTAGGGATTGACACTATTGACAGGTCGCTTCACTTCAGTTTTCACGGTGAAATACTGAATAGATCGGCAGAGATTTCCCAAACAACTATTCGGTTTCTAAGGAAACGGGTTTTCAATTTCAAATACCTAATACCTTCTAATCGGGACAATAAGCAGTGAATATGCTACAATGTCAGCAAGTTTCATTCAACCGTTGTATCTTGTTCAAACAGACGGATTTTTTTTTTGTTCATCGTAAAAGGAATGTTACTCCTTGCACAATTTTCACTTACAATTTCAATTCTTATAATCAAACTTAGACAAAGAAATGTATTTAAGGCAGGTAGCCGCATTTCATTCTCACAAGAAAGGGATATAGTGTTAAGTTATTATACGTAAAGGAAAAGGATAAAGCTATACTATTTCCGTCTCTCAGTGCGTGTCAGTTTTTTCAAGATCAGCAACATGTAGCTTCGACTTTCATGGCGTTTTTGTGAAATTGTGAAGTTTATATTGGCACTTTTCTACATCATAGAATCACCAATTTGCTGATTTTGCTGACCGTAGGCACGGGCTTGCGGACGGTGAGCGAGGGGTAGCTCGCCGTCCGATAAGGACCAGGGGGTCGACGGCGCGTTGTGTTCCACGCGCGCCTCAAAGAGATATCAGCACCAACTGACGGGGTCCGTTAGGACCAATGCCTGCCAGAGTTGCGAGTTTGTCCGAAAGGGATATCGTGGCCCTGGCAAACAGGCAACGGAAGGAACACGGGTGGGTTTTAGTCAGTAAAAGTCTGACACGCCCTCCCGCTCCGCCCAGAGCAGGAGAAGTTATTTGATCATGTTCCACCCAAAAAAAAAAAGGGTTATGGGTAGGTTAGGTTTATGGTATTATTGGGTCCTATATACATTTATGGATATGTATATAATATGCTGTCTCATCTGGTCACGCTACCCGAACCTCTACCGCCTTATTACAAAACAAGGCCTATATTTTGACATGGCTTAAACCATGGAGCCAGTTTTTGTAATAAGAACGTAACAGTGATTGAAATACCGTTCTTTATACAAAACTGAAAACTTAGTTCGGTACTAAGTTGTCAGTTTTGTGTTTAGGAACTTTACCATAGCCGGAATAAAGTTCGAAATTCAATAATGGCTCCATGTTTTAAACCTGGGTCTGAAGATAAACCTTGTTTTGTAATAAGGGGGCTAGCTATAGTTTACTTACTCTATGGTTCCAAACGTTATAATAGAGTGTGCAAATATTAAAAGTTTTGTATGAAAATATTTTCGACATCGTCCTTTACCTACGTCATTCTATGTCATAATTTTTCAAGATATTCAGTAGTTCTATAAAAAAAGAAAATGCGCTGCAAGATGCAATTGCAATTTCATTGCATCATGCTTCTAAAGACGAAAGCGAATTGCCTTGAACGCCTTAATTATCTTAAGAATTACTTGCTAGATTTCGATACGGTTTTCTTTAATATAAAGTTTTGGTTATTATAGGTATTTACAAAGTAGATGATAATGGAAACGCCGAGAGATGATGTCCTAGAAGGACATAAATAGTGACCTTATTGTGGAATTTCTTCACCCATAAGGTCTTTAGAAAGGTATTCGTAGTATTCGCAATCGACGTTCGTCTATGACCAGCGCGAAGCGGGGTAATTGCGTAAAACACATAATTTTGTAAAATGACAATTGATCACAATGGGTTTCATTTTACCGTTTAACAGTTTATCCACATTCATTGCGTTACTTACGTTGTAGAGCAGACGAATTTTTCAAACCTATGAAGCAATGGATTCTTCAAAACTCTTGGATTGTGATTGAAAGTGTGTAATTGTGTATTAGGGTGCTGATATACGAGTAAGTAACGAAACCCAAGCAAAAGGAGTACCTATGTAAGGATGGCCTTACATACTCCTTTTGCTTGGGTTAAGTTACTTACTCGTACATCAGCACCATAATACACAATTACACACTTTCACGCATGTAGCAGGTGGTTTCTGCCCACCCCCATGGGAAGAAGGCGTGACTTTATGCACGTATGTATCTAAAGCTTTTGCATTAATAGCACCGCTCCTTAAAAATGAAGTTATTGAAATGAGAAGTTGTCTTAATTACGTGCCTCAAGGACTGCACAGTTTTCGATGTTTGTCTTGATACATTCAGCTAGACAAAAAACAAACGATTGCCTTTTTTTCTGGCACATTTTCCCTCATTCCAAATATGCGCAATTACAGCATATTTTAAGATAATTTGAAAGTAAGGCCGACATTGAATTAGACTTAAAAACATAATTGTAATGAATTGCAAATTCTTCATCATTAAATTAATACGGCCTTAGTGCTACCGAGTATTTGGTAAGAGTTTACTTGAGATTTAAATTATTTCTTAAATCTTACATTGGGATTTGTTTACTAATACAGTTAGCAGTATTTACTTAGTAATTTTTATGATATTGAAGGAGAGCTTCTTCGAAATCAGAGTTTTTTAATCATAGAATATGTTTATCATAGATACTTAGTTTCAAGGCGGTAATGTATTCTCCCAAAATGTTACCTGGTATTAGCTAACACTGTACGTCTTCTTTTTATTATTTATTTATTGGATAAGTTAAGCACACAAATGTACAGAGGTGGACTAAATGCCATAGGCGTTTTCTACCTAACAACCTTTGGGTGATGCAGAGACAAGCAGTGGTGGGTGCAATAACGAAAATTGTGGAAACAATATTTATTTAAATATCTATGATAAACTAATAAAATAAAAACTAATAATATAATGATACCTAAACAATAAACACACAAACAAACAATATATACGACATTATTTTTAGTATATATACTAAAAATAATGTTGTATATTTGTTTGTAATAACAAAAAACAAAAATACCAGACACGTGTTTCGGATTTTGCATATATGCGAAACCCGAAACGAACACGTATCTAGTATTTTTATATCACATAGTTATAAGGTCGTTATGTTACCGGGTTGTCCGTACAAAAACATGCTAACGGCGCCCCCGCGCCTCCAGGGTCGTCTTGCACTCATTGATAATAATTTGACAGTAGGTACCTAATCGTACGGCGATTGTATTGTAAGTAAATTATATGGTGACAACATTATCTATCACACTTAAATATTTTTGGAAAAAAAAAACATGGTGTAAATATTATTGAAATCGATTCAGTTCCTTATTCTGAACAAACTATATTCAGGTTTCGCATATACTAAAAATAATGTTGTTTATTAATAATTAATATAAAGAAGACGATTAAATGCTAATGAATAATTTGGTCTTTTGACATTGAAACTTTAAGTGATAGTACTTAATTATAATATTTATCGATTGTGTGCACATCATTTTATCAAGACATGTGGTACATCTGTATTTTATACGTCTCATCATCATCTTCTTAGCCTTTTCCCAACTATGTTGACTAATGTTGAGGTCGTCTTCTAGTCTAACCGGATCCAGCTCAATACCAGTATTTTACATGGAGCGACTGCCTACCTCCGCAACCCAGTTACTGAGTAACACGATACCCCTTGGTAAGACTGGTTGTCAGACTTTCGTGCTTGTGACTACCCGTAACGACTCTCGAAAGATCCACGAATGACAGCCGGGACCAATGGCTAAACGTGCTTTCCATGGCACGGAGAGCTCTCAGCACGTAAACATCACCTCCGATCAGCATCACCGAGTTTATGCTTCTCAATTAGGTACTATCGCGGACACTGGCGCCTAACCACTTTTCAACCTTATTACTAGGAGCATAAGGTTGAAAAGTGGTCAGGCGGCAGTGTCCGCGATAGTACCTATTCATAAAATAAAATAATTTTGTTAATTTTATTTGTATTTGTTCAGCAGCGTCTTCTTATTTTGTCCGCATGAAAATGTTGTTTATTATTTAAATTAGTAATGAAAAGACTTATAAATATGTATAGGATATTGAAACAGCTGCTTTTTCATAAGGAATTGAACATTAAGTGCAATTTGGTGTTAATAATTTAAGACGTTTCATATATTTCTGTATAATACCTAGCTATTCTGTGAGTGACTGAAAGAAAACGCGTAGCTTAAAGCACTTACGATACAAGCAAGCAATGTATTTGAAAATATGGTCCTTATTAAACAGTGTAGCTACCTTTTATATTGCCACGTAGTAGAGCCGTATATTTAATACTGAAAACGAAGTCTAGTCAACAGCTACAGTCCGGCCGTTGAAAGAATGCGTTCCTTGACACCTGTCAGTTTCATATTAATGAATATGTGTTTTGCGAATTTGATCAATACAGTTACCAGAAATTGTCCAATTGACAGTGTCAGGAACGCATTCACTCGACGGTGGGACTGTAGTTGTTGACTAGACTTCGTTCTCGTTCAGTATTAAACATACGGCACTACACGGCAATACAAAAGGTAGCTATATAAAAATAATTAGTAATTTCCCCAACGGACTATAACAGAGTTAGAATCTCTTTGACCCACACACTTGACCATGCCTCACAGATATAATTAGATCCATTGATGCCACAATAAAACAACTGATACTAATTGCATTTGAACGACAAAGCAATCATAACAATTTGCTGGTTAAAGAAAAGGACAGCGCAATACAACTTGTCTAGCATCTCTTTTTTCCCTGAAGACTCCACTTCATTGGGCAGGATAAGGTTATCAAAAGTAGCAAAGTTTATCAAGATTTGGACTTTAAGTTATAGTTTGTAATTGTCATTATAGAATGCATACTAATGTCTATGTTTACCGTAGGAACCACGCGCGATCGATATAACGTAGCATGTTGCTGTTTAAGACAACATGTGTCACTTCTTATCTTAAGATAATTGTATGTGGGAAATCATCACGTGGGGGGTCATTAAACTATAATTGCATTTTCTCGTGTGGCTTTCAGCGCCGAGTGAGTTGCCCTTTTCCCGTTGTGTTGCACTGGCTGGCTGGAGGCTGGGTACTGCCATAATCGAAGCCAAGAGGATGTTCAGAAGCGTACACGTCATTAGGATTTGGCTTATCTTAATTGGTTGAACAGTGTAACGATTGTAGATAGACCTATCAATAAATGATGTGCTAATAACAGCTCTCTGCGACTACAGTCGATTGCCAAGATCTAAGATTATTTGTCTTTATTATCCTCTCAAAACTTTTCATTAGTAATCTCCATTCCATAACTAAAAAAAGGCATACATTATCTATAGCTGAATAGGATCAGTCATCTAGGAAATGCTGGTGCCATCTAGTTTTATAATATTGAGCAAAAAAAACGATATATAAAAGTGGCTTAAAAGGTATATTTACAGAAATAAACATCATTTCAACATAATTCAAATCATTTTATTCCATTACGTCGTAGTAAAAGTATCTAAATAGACATTACAATTTGACTTTCCAATCGAATAAAAAAGTATAAATAGTCTTATTCCTAAAATAGATTTGAGCCCTAATATCCTTCTAGTTTGTTCGTGTTGCCCCAAATACTGAATCACACATTCAGAATATTAAGATCTCCTACGGTACCAACGGTATCGCATTATGGTAAAGCGGCCTAGATAAATAAAGAATTGCCTGAACCGACCGTTGAACCTGAACTGTTAAACAATAATGTATGGCTGGCATAAATATCTTGAATGTAAGGCGTTTACGGTTGTGACACGGAAAGGAGTGGCCAAGGTGTGGCGTGTGTGTTACATCGGGATTTGTCAGACTGTAAACAGGGGGCCTAAAATGAACGCTTTGGCAGAATCTTAACATGATCTGTGTTGGTATTTACTCTATTTGACTGTACAACAATGAATTAATGATAATGGTAACACTGTCAGTACTGTCACTCAATGTTTAAATATAAAACCGCTCATGCTCTCTGACCGTTCCTTTTTCTATATTTGCTGTGATAGGAATCAGACATAATTCCTTCCCTGTGAAACGTTCAATATAATTGACCGTTACTCGTATTTAAATTCAAAGTACTGCTTTTTATTTACGCCGATAACCTAATTTCCTACAGGTTATGTGCCCAGGTACACTTTGTTCAGTACTGCGCTAATCAAGGATGTGTTGTGTAGTCTTATATTTGAACATTTTGCAAAATTAAGAAACGATCGTAGTGAGACCGTTAACAAGGTTCTACACGTCGAAAACGCTGTCCAAAATTTCAACCAAACAAAATCAAAGTTTAAGAAGCCTAACATCAACCAGCAAAAGTTCAAGGCTAAGAAGAAGT
Source organism: Tiliacea aurago (assembly GCA_948098905.1). Lineage (NCBI taxonomy): Eukaryota > Metazoa > Arthropoda > Insecta > Lepidoptera > Noctuidae > Tiliacea > Tiliacea aurago. The sequence goes on from OX402582.1 coordinate 25,884,991, forward strand.
CTTTCGTCAAGTGCTACCATTGTGGACATATAGGTCATGTCAAATATGCTTGTTAATATTACAAACGAATGGATCGGCGTAAACATCCAGACAAATTGCGAATTCTTCAAGCAGCTGTTCAAGGAGCTGCAGCAGTTCAAGGAGATTAGGTACTGAAGGAGCAACATATTCCAGTGAAAGTTCCGGTTGTGCATGTTTGGTTGGCCAATTACCCAGGTGTCACAAAGGATAACCAAATAACTTTCCTGCTGGATTCTGGAGCATCAGATCACATTATTAACAGGGAAGATCTTTTCAGTATCTACACATATTTAAACGTTTTTTTTAAGTATCAGTTGCTAAACAGTTTTTATTTTTTATTTCAGAAAATGCAAGGTATGGCTGTGAACAATTTGATGTCTAGTAATTTTGCAGTAAAGATTAATCGATCTGTTTCTCAAATATACAAAAGTCATGATAATAATTACGATTTGTGGCATCAAGGATTAGGTCATAATAGTAAGCAAAAATGGTTGATGGCGTAACCTTAATATAAACAGTATCGCCTGACAATAAATTGTATGAAGCTTGCATTGCCATTTAATTCCTCTAAAGAGAAAAGGTACATTTAACGACAGTTATTTGTTGTGCATACTGGTGTGTGTGGACCCGTCACTCATTCTACAATCGATAAAAAAAAGGTTATTTTGTTTGTTGATCCATTTACTCACTACTGTGTGGCATACTTGATAAAATATAAATCAAGATGTTTTCTCGGTTTTTAAAGATTCCGTAACAAAAACGGAGGCTAAATTTAATTTAAAATTGGTGAATTTATATTATCTGTCCGATGAAATGAAAGTGAAAATGAAATGAAAGTGTTTCTAAAGGAATTTCATATCACTTTACTATTCCTAGAACACAACAACGTTTCAGAGCATATGGTTAGGACAATGACAGATAAAGCACGCGCTTTATGTAACGGTGCTAAGCTACCCAAGTGTTTTTGGGGTTACACCTACCCGCGAATTGAAACAGTATCAACTACCATTTGAATTGTGGCACGATAAAAACCTGTAATTAAATATTCAAAGGTTTTCGTTTCTACCGCCTATGTGCATAATAAAACCATTAAAACCAAATATAATGAAAGGTCCTGAAAGGGTATTCTGCTATGTAGGTACCAAATGGCTAAAAGTATGGAACGTAAAAAGTAAAAAAATATGCAACAGGGATTTCATAATAAATGAAACAATTTAAAGGAAATGAAATCGAACATTTCCATAACTGATGGAACTAAATCCAAAAATTCAAAATTGGATGATACAAAATCAGTGGAACTAAAATCAGATAGTTCAAAATCTGATGAATTGGTATATCTGATACTTCTAAAACTGATAGAACTAAATCCAAAACCAAATCCAAAAATTCAAAATTGGATGATACAAAATCAGTGGAACTAAAATCAGATAGTTCAAAATCTGATGAATTGGTATATCTGATACTTCTAAAACTGATAGAACTAAATCCAATAAATTGGATGATACAAAATCAGTGGAATTAAAATCAGATAGTTCAATATTACACGATTACAAACCAGATAATACACAATCTGATGAATTTATTCGTTGTAGTAAAATTCACAAGTTAAATGTTTAATAACATATTAAAGCCCAATGTTCTTAATAAACAAAGTTCTAATAAAACTTGTTGCACTGATAAAAATATAGAGGAGCTCGTGGCTTAGTAATAACAGCCGCATGGGTCCATCCATCAGGTTAAGCTACGTTTGCCGGGGTTGGTCCGTGGATGGGTGACCATCTTTACATACCGAGACTCCTCCGCGCTTCGGAAAGCACGTTAAGCCGTTGGTCCCGGCTGTCATTCGTGGATCGTTGACAGTCGTTACGGGTCGTCAGAATCAAGAAAGTCTGACAACCAGTCTTACCAAGGGATATCGTATTACCCAGTTACTGGGTTGTGGAGGTCAGATAGGCAGTCGCTCCATGTAAAATACTGGTATATAGCTGCATCCGGTTAGACTGGAAGCCAACCCCAACATGGTTGGGAAAAGGCTGAGCAGATTGATTGCATTGATAAAAATATCGATAATTCTTGTCAGATAAGGAGTGATAGGCTCAAAGGTCGTCCCCCTATATCTTATAAAGAAATTTCGGATGATTTATTATGTGCTGAATCAATCAATTCCAAAATACCTACTTCATTTCATAAAACTCATTGGGAAGATGCGATTAAGGTTGAATTAGATTCACTTTTAGCTAATGATACTTGGTCATTAATTAGTACTTAACAAAAATATAGTTGATTACAAATGGATTTTTAGTATTAAAAACGATGAATTTGGTAATCCGTATTTAGTAAAAACCGTTTGTTTGTAAACTAAATAAAGATTTTATGGGCTAAAACAAGCTGCTCGATGTTGGTTTGAATTGTTTGATCAATGTCTCAAAGAAAATGGGTTTGTAAATTCCTCAGTACTGACCAGCAAGTAATGAACAGCCTAAAGATTTACCATAAATTTAAAATGATAGATTTAAATGACATCATATTATTTTTTTGGCATTAGGATTACTAGACATCAAAATGAAGTAACTTTAGCTCAAAGTGCAAAAAGACAATTTTAGACAAATTTAGACAAATTTAGTATGTCTGATTGCAATTTTTGCAGCAATTACAATTGTCCTTTAGAAATTAAACCTAATTACGAAGCTCTAAACATAGACAGTGAAATATAATGCACCGTGTCGTAATCTTATTGGATGTTTAATGTGTTATGTTATGTACTCGTCCAGATTTAAGTGCAAGTGTTAATATTTTGAGCAGATACGCAAACAACAATATTAAAGAGTTGTGGCAATGTCTCAACAGAGTTTGACATTTGAGACTTAGACATTTGAAAGGCACAATAAAATTAAAACTAGCATACAACAGGTGTAATCTTTTTGATAATAACTTATGTGGATATGTAGATTCAGATTGGGGTGGTAATGATGTCAATGATAGAAAAAGTACAACGGGTTATTTATTTAAATTATTCAATAGTTATACAATAACCTGGAATACAAAGAGACAAATGTCAGTACCGGCTTCTTCGACTGGGGCTAAGTACATGGCATTATTCGAAGCTGTAAAAGAAGCATTACGGCTAAAGTCTCTAACAATTAATGTTAAACTTAATATTGTAAATCCAATTGCTATTTATGAAGACAATAATGGTTGTATTAATACAGCAAATAACCCGACTAGTCACAAAAGGTCTAAACACATTGACATCAAGCATCACTTTTCTAGAGAACAAGTTGAAAACAATGTAATACAATTAGGTAAACAAATAGCAGATATTCTGACAAAACCGCTACCAGCTGTCACGTTTAACCAGCATAGAGATTAACTGGTTTATGTAAACAATGATTTTATGTTTATACCGCCCATTGTGTGTACCGCCCATTGTGTCACCCTATGTAAAATTTAAACATTTATATCTGTAACTTTTATGGTGTACATAATAAAGAGTATTCTATTCTATGTTTATTGTTGTTAATTGTCAATTTCATTATTTAATTATTTTAATGAAATGCTCTGATTAGGTTTTCCTGTTTTTCCTAATTCTAGCAATAAATGTTGGGCCATAATATGTTGTTATTCTCCCAGGGAATCACTTGGAAGGCTTTTGTGATCTGATTTTCTTTTATATTGTAACAAATTAGCTTGTTTCTTTTTTTAATAAGTAATTAATTTTTGAGGGGGCGTGTTGGTATTTACTCTATTTGACTGTACAAAAATGAATTAATGATAATGGCAACACTGTCAGTACTGTCACTCAATGTTTAAATATAAAACCGCTCATACTCTCTGACCGTTCCTTTTCTATATTTGCTGTGATAGGAATCAGACATAATTCCTTCCCTGTGAAACGTTCAATATAATTGACCGTTATTTAAATTCAAAGTACTGCTTTTTATTTACGCCGATAACCTAATTTCCTACAATCTGCGTACAATTCATACCCCGCAATTCATCTGTTTGACAGTTTCGTAAGGAGTTTCGTAAAAAGGTCTACAAATTATGAATTGTTTTAATGAAGTCTAATGGCAAATAGCAGCTGTCAAACAGATAAATTGCGGGATTGCGGGATGTATGAATTATACGCAGATCATATTATGATTCTGCCAAAGCGTCAATTTTAGGCACCCAGCTAGTAACAAAACTAGGCCTAATAATAGATAAAACTATAATAATTAATAACACACTCATTTATTCATTTACTCCTATAATCCCCCTGAAGCAGAAGTGCACACATATCTTCGTTACATTTACACCTACATTCGACCAGGGGGCCTAAAATGGACGCTTTAGCAGAATCATTATGATCTGCGTACAATTCGTACATCCCGCAATTCATCTGTTTGACAGCTGATATTTGACATTAGACTTCAGTATAGCACTTAATAATTTGTGGACCATTTTACAAAACTCCATACATACTGTCTAACAGATGAATTGCGGGATATGAATTGCACGCAGTTTCATATTATGATTCTGCCAAAGCGTCCATTTTAGGCTTATAATTATGTTGTAAAACCGAAATTAGGTGGTGAACCTTTTTGAATATCTAATGGAATTTACGCCATTGGCCATTGACGAATTGACTTTGTTTATGGACTAAAAATATAGGCCAATTTTTAAAATTTGGAACTTAAAGCATAATATTCGGAAAATTCTGCAACGCAGAAATTATTCAATCGATGAATAATATACGACAAAATATAAAACACGCGTTCCTAAAAAGTATTCGATAAAGAATATATTGTATAACTGATTAGAAGTATCGTATTGCAATTTAATAAAGTACGCCTGAATAATAATAACGTCGAAGTTAAAGCGTTAACACTTCCCGGGAACGAACTTTAAACTTTTAAACTTCCTGCAACTTAGCGGTAGGTAATGAGTCGTGGCTTTCTTTGGCTGGATACAAATTCTTAATAGACTGCTTCTCACTCATGGTAATATAGTTCTTCTTGTTTTGAACTACCTTTTACCCGGGGTTTCACTCCCGTGGTCTATCTCACTAGGACAATAGCATTTTTCACAGACATAAAGTAGCTTTTGTCACTCTTCGGCCCATGAACTATATGAACGGCGCGAAAGAAAGACAAACCATCAAATAAAAAAAACACTCTTCCATAATAATAATTAATTAGTAGGTTATGAAAAGTACGGTTCTTGAAGGTTCTCAAAAATCCATTCAAAATTTGAATGGCATAACAACAGATTTCGGTCAAAATTGCTGTGCACCTCACGTATGCTCCGAGGGCTTAACTATCGAAACATGACTTGGGAAATCTCGTTCAGGGCCACCATGTTTACCCGATATTAGGCATTGGTACTTACACGACCTAAATTCTGGGATTGAAGGATTTGGACGTAGCTTTATGAAAATCTAAATGAGCCAGATATTCATCAATATCATCATTATTACTTAAAATTATGCAATCAAGACAGTGACTATTATTTGGATTTCAAATAATCAAATTTTGTGAATGCTACTTTCATTACTTTATATTTTAACAAGTGGCATCATCCTAGGTAGTTGTGTAATATTACGAGTATGTTATGAATTAATTCTACTCCCAAATATTCTGTACTTGACATTATATACATCTAAAATATAATTCACATTTTTTTTAGCCCAGTGCATGTTCAATGTCATTCTCAAAAACCAAGGTTTCACGACGACATACGATTATGAAAGTAATGTGCCTCTCTAATGACGCAATCATATCTCAATGTTGATAGATATCATCTTTCTTACAATCTTTATCGATTATATTATCGATTTATCGATGCCCTATCGAGTCGCGTGTCGGGAAGTGTGAACTTCTATTTTGAATCGATTGCATGATTGTATTTAGGCCACAGTACAGTTACATCAGTTGATTTACCGTTATTGGATTTCAATAAAATTGTAATTCTAATGTATGTAATAGACTGATAACAAAATCATTTGATCACCTTTTCGTATTTCTGCTTATATACATATATATATATATATCTCTTACCAGGTGCTACTTTTATCCCCGGGTTTGTTTAAATAAATTGTTAGCTTGTTTCTTGTTATCAACTTTACGATATCCATGAATTAAAAAAAACCGGCCAATACGACCAAGTAGCACGAAGGGTTCCGTACCATTATCTATAAAAACCGACCAAGTGCATGTCGGATCACGCACAATGAGGGGTTCCGTAGTTGGGATGAATTTATCCCAACAAAAAACTTAACATTGTAGTTGAAAAACATGCTCTCCCATACATCGATATACGTTACGGTCAATTCTCCAACTGCAAATTTGAGTTGGTCGACTATTACTCGTTAACTTGTGAAGCCTACTTAGCTGTGATAGTTTTCCTTTTAATTTCGTTATATATACCTATATACTATTGCCATGATTTTTTTCACATATCCAAAACCAACCATTTAGCTGACAGAGGAGGGGGGGGCACTTGACTCTGACAAAAAATAGCACTTTAAAGGTTAATATTACGCAAACGGATCCTTTAATTGAAAAACGGAACCCTAAAAATTGCAAAAAATCGCGCTTGAGCCCCACTTAAAGCTAAAACTTATTTGTTTTATTTTAATTTAATTATTTATAGTTAGTTAGTTTTTTTAGTGAATACATAACTAAATATTCTTGGGCACACTCTCTACCTGCGTCTGTGTTTCCGAACGCATACAATCCTAATCTCTTCAACGTTAGAGTGAACAGGCTTCTTCTGGGTAAGCTCACTCCATCGTCGACTTTGTCTCTGTCACCTCTGCCCTAGACTAAGGTCAAGAGCAAACCCAACCTAAATTTAAAAAAAAAAGCTTCCCATTGCGAAATAATTTTCGGAATCGGATCAGTAGTTTCGAAGATTACCCCCTACAACCTCACAAACTTGACCTCTTTATAATATTAAAATCAAAAGTCATTTATTCAAGATAGGCTGAGAATCAGCACTTTTCGAAAGTCAAAAACGTCAAAAATTACATGAGACAGTCCCCCAAAAACGCCCACCCTTCACCACTTCCTAGTGCTTTAGCTGGGAAGAAGAAGTGGCGCAACAAACTCCCCAGCAGCACAGCTTTTCATATATAAAATTTGAATCTATATAATAAAATATAACATGCAACACAAAACATTAAATTAAATTATTTTCTTTATGTTAGCTAGCACACACCACTATACAAAAAAGAAATTATTTATATAATAATCGTCGAAAACTATACTCAAGCAGAAATAACGTAAACAAAACGTATCTAAATAGAAGCCTCCAGGCATAATGGGCGTGCCCGCTTAAATAAAGCAATATCTATATGTCTATTAGTACTTATAGATATCGTTACAGTTTTAACTTGCATATAAATTAAACTTATCAATGATCATCAATAGAATTGAGGTGATAATATCATATGATTAATCTGATAAAGAATGATGATTAGTAATTCAAAGAGCCAAGCTAACAAAAATTACGTTTTAATAGAAACCTTCACTTTAAGAAAAAGAAAATTAATGCCATCGGCATTTGCATAGTAAATTAAGGAAAGCTATTTCTTTGCTGCTCTTACAATACAAATTGCCATTAATTAAATGAATAAAGTCAAAGACTAGATTCATGATTAACCTTTAAAGTTAATTCTGAGACAATAGAGTCTGCGTGATGATCTTTGCCAAGGCGTAGCGTGGGATAAACGACTAACAGAATTACATTTCTTTGCTCTATGTAATTGAGTTATAGTTGTCTCAGCATTAAAAGGATCTCTGTTAATTAATTCAGTTTCAAATTTAAGTAATGGATAGTTCGTAGTCGTCTTTATTAATTATGTAGTGTTCATTTATTATCATTTTTATGTTACTTTTGTTTGATTTCTACTGACGTTTTTGTGCAGCTGTGCTGCGTAAAGTCAGAGAAAGTAATTGTTAAACAAATTGACTACCCGTAAGTATGTTTAAATCACAACCGTTATTCTTCGACAGTTATAATGGGCGTAGCATGCCAAATTGACATGGGTTGTAATCAGGGACCGTACAAACCCGGTTAAGAGTTAAGCCTTTCGAGGGGTAACCCATTCAATGGGTTACCTTTATCATGATGTAACCCATTGAAAGGGTTTTATACTAGAAACCCATTGAAAGGGTTACATGATAACCAATTGAATGGGTTTTATACTTGAAACTCAGTGAAAAGGTTACATGATAACCCATTCAATGGGTTCTATACCTACTTGAAACCCAGTAACATGAAAAAATCATAATATTATGTTATTTCGATATCCGCCCAACACGCGTAGCATTACCAATTCTATCTCTATTCTACCCAGGGACCATTTTCATTACCATTTTAGAAAAACCCCATCGAAAACCCTTTCAACGGAAAGGGTTTTCGATAGGGTTTTTCTAAGCAGTTAATCAAAAACTCATACGGTGTGAGTAATTTTGAATGGCTTAAATTAAGCCGTTCAAAAGGGTTACACCGTATGGGTTTTTATCGAAAAACCTTTCAATGGGTTACCAAAATTTAATTTAAGCCGTTCATAAGTGACCCATATCGTATGGATTTATGTTTAACCGCTTAGAAAAACTCTATCGAAAACCCTTTCAATGGGTAACCAAAATGGTCCCTGGGTGTAATTACACCCAATTAAATTAATTGTTAAGCAATTGCTTAACGTATTTTTATCATCGTCATGTTATTTGATTGTTGTTCGAGGGCCTAAAATAGACGCTTTGGCAGAATCATAAGTACGTCAATGGCCAATGGCGTAAATTCCATTAGATATTCAAAAAGGTTCACCACCTAATTTCGGTTTTACAACATAATTATAAGCCTAAAATGGACGCTTTGGCAGAATCATAATATGAAACTGCGTGCAATTCATATCCCGCAATTCATCTGTTTGACAGTTTTGTATGGAGTTTCGTAAAATGGTCCATAAACTATGAATTGCTATAGTGAAGTCTAATGTCAAATAGCAGCTGTCAAACAGATGAATTGCGGGATGTATGAATTGTACGCAGATCATATTATGATTCTGCCAAAGCGTCCATTTTAGGCCTCCTGATCTTCCTTCTTCCTTCCATAAGCAGGATACTAAATCAGTGTTGTAGTAAACATTCTTAGTCGTTCTTTAATTTTTTAGGTATTGTACTCGTAACATCACATTGCGATCATTATTCCGCTTAACAGCACGGTTATTTACGGTTCAGCAGTAGAGTTAACTGCTCATTTTTATGATTAATTGTATGTGTTTGGTATTATTTATAGTACAGTCGAGTTCACTAATATATTGGCAGTGACAATGTTTCAAAATATTGTAAGCGTTAAAATGATCCTATAGTTCTATACAAACTTAGACATCAATAAAATGTTATCATATAAACTGTTCATAAGTATGTTACGTTAGTGCATTCAAAAATATCTGACTACGCTTCGGATCAAAAATATCGAAATACTCTAGATTTCAATATATTTGGTGCAACCTAGGATTCGTAAATATCCATACAGCTTTGAATATTCAACTAAATGGCCTTTACTATTAAATTTATTTTTGCTTGCCGGAGCAGAAGTACGAGTAATAATGCAATGTTGCCGTTCGTAATAGGACTATATCAATCTGACAACGTTGCGTAGTACTTAACTGTAATAATTGATTACCTAGGTACAGGGGGTAAGGACATAAAGTCCATTTCACGAAAGAAGTCCCGCGGAATTAAGTGGAACTAATTATTATTATACAAGTTAGCAATGCCTGCAGCGCCACGTCGCGCCTCGTCTGCGGGACTTCTTTCGTGAAATAGACTTTACTAGCCTTTTTGCTGGCCTAGGATTACTTTTTATATCCTTCACACTTTTGGGATTAAATATGGAAAAACCTAATAACAAACAACAAAGCGAAGAGGAAGGGAGTGATGCGGGGTCGGAGTCCGACGCCCCATCTGGTGCGCAGGTCTTATTTAAGAGCCCGGAGTCCGTAGAAGTGGGGGCTGGGAAGAACTCCAAAAAGTTGAGGAAGCGCCCCACGTCATGGGACGGCCAGGGGTCGTCCACTGATGGCCGGTTGAAGCTCGGCCCGGAGAAAACTTACAGGGGGGGTTCAAGGACGGGGTGTGGGTAGAGGGCACCACTCAGGAGGCCAGCGAGCCCAGCCGACCAGCCGAACTGGCCCAGCGAGCCGAGAGGCTCGTCACGGAGGGGCTCGATCTCGGAGAGACTAGCCGCAGGGCGGCTCCCTCTCTCCGGCGGGATCTCATGGCGGCATGGAGAGTGCGATTGTTGCAACCCAGCGCTGGGCACGCTACAATTGAGGCGATAAGCCCCTCTTTGAGGAGTGGCTGGGGAGGCGCCACGGCGTCCTCACCTTCCGCCTGACGCAGGTCCTCACCGGACACGGTTGTTTCAGGAGGTTCCTGTTCAGGATAAAGCGGGAGGAAACGCCCGGGTGTCACCACTTTATGGATCGCTCGGAGGACACGGTGGAGCATACGGTGGAGATCTGCCCGGCTTAGGCGGAGCACCGCCGTGTCCTCACGGAGGCGATCAGCGGCGGCGATCTCTCACGTCCGGCACTGATTCAGGCCATGGTTCGGAGCGAGAGTGCATGGGAGGCCGTCACCTCCTTCTGCGAAGCAGTAATGCTCGCGAAGGAGGAGGCGGAACGTGGTAGGGAGAGGCAAGGTTCGCGCCCTCGCGCCGCCTGTGGTCGCCCGCAGGAGACGCCCCGGGCGTCGAGAGTTGCAAGCCGATTTCCGGCCACCGTAGGCGCGGGCGGAGAGCGATGGGTAGCTCACCGTCCGATAAGGACCAGGCCCGGGTCGACGGCGCGTTGTGTTCCACGCGCGCCTCAAAGAGATGTCAGCGCCAACTGACGGGGTCCGTCAGGACCAATGCCTACCAGGGTTGCAAGTTTGTCCGAAAGGATATCCCTTTGCCCTGGCACACAGGCAAATGAAGGAACACGGGTGGGTTTTAGTCAGTAAAAGTCTGACACGCCCTCCCGCTCCGCCCAGAGTGGGAAAAGTTATTTTATAATTTCCCACTCAAAAAAAAAAAAAGGGCGGCTCCCTCTGAGTCATCGGGTGGTGAGCCGGACGTCGCTGGCAGGTCCAAGGCGAAAGGAGTGGCCAGCAGCTTTGAGGAGGTCGTGGTAGCCGCAATCAGGGGTGTGGCCTTGAAGAGAATTCAGTCCTCTAAAGACAAGGTCGTACACGCTGCCTCGGCCTCCATTATGGCGGCAGCGAGGGCCCTTCAGGTCGGGCCTCCGTCGGACGCAATATTCAAGATGCGAGCGGAAGACGGCCGCTTGACAGCCGCCATGGAGCTTTTCCGAAAGGAGAATGAGTTCCGGGCGAACCTGGCCCGGCGTCGAGGAGCTGGCCCCAGGGCGGAGCGCAGCATGGGCAGGACCTGCCCTTCCCGGCGGAAGACCGGGTTATGACCCTGGTGCGGCAGGAGCTGCCTGTTTTTAACAGACAGTTTTCCGTACTGGAAGGAACATTTACTCGCCGCTAGCGGCGAGTAAATGTGGCCACTTACAATACGATACAAGATTACAATAGGATACACTTCTGTAAAGAGATTGTTCAAAGAATTTAAGACAGCAATTCGAGTCATGTCAAATTGTCAAGATATTATTTTTCATCTAAAAATTGCATAGATATTTGTGATCCTAATTTTGCGCTAAATAATATGAACAAGGGATTGCGCACAATTTTTAGAGTCTTTGTCTGTAGCAATATTATTGATTTATTGTAGTCACATATTTATGATGTCACAGATTGTTTACATTTTATTGTAAGGCAAAGCTGTTTAGTGTTTTATGAAACTTACCATTGCTTATATATTTTTGATTAATGAACATGCTCATATATTAAAGAACTCTGCAAATTTTTTGAAGGGTACGAAAAAAAAAATTTGCTGGAAAATTCAATTTCTCATACATTTACGATGATATCTCGAGAAAGATTTCGATTTTAGCAAATAATTTAATACAACATTTATTGATTCGTATGCAAATCTATTTCATTTAACCTTCCAAAACGTATGTATAATCTTAATGTATAACCATGCCTAAATAACCTTTGTCGAGGAATCCTTCTTTGGTTAAAGATTCTGTCGTCGATTCACCCATGAATTAATCGTTCTGTCGGCGAAATGTTCGTAGTGGGAAGGTTCTGTCCTCGATTCACTCATAAATTAATAGTTCTGTCGGCGAAACGTTCGTAGTGGGCAGGTTCTGTTGTCGATTCACTCATGAATTAAGCGTTCTGTCTGCGAAACGTTCGTAGTGGGAAGGTTCTGTCGTCGATTCACTCGAATTAATCGATCTGTCGGCGAAACGTTCGTAGTGTGAAGGTTCTGTCGTCGATTCACTCATGAATTAATCGTTCTGTCGGCGGCTCATTCGGCAGAGAAACGTTTGGCGGAAGTAAGTTTCAGAATCGCTCATTTGCCATCATTGCCTATAAAGATCATTGTATCATTTAATAGTTTTTCAAAAACTTATCCAAAAGGATCCCCTCATCATCAAATAAAAGACACAGATTCACTGTTTATATCACTTTTTTATAATTTATTTTCACAACATTTTTTATTTCTGTAAAATTTACAATAGCTTAAAACTCCTCACAAATATAATAGTAATTATGTATCGTAACAACACATCGTCGCGATTCGTGTAACACGAAACAGGCAACTTGGAAGAGAAAGAAAAAATAATAACTATAATGTAAATATACTTGAAAATAACCTAATGTAAGCTTATATAACGTAAGGCCTAGCAACCCCTAAATTAAAGAGTCGGTGTGTCGAACATTCGCTTTTAACATATGAGCGAAGGCAGCGACACGCGTGCTTCGGAGAAGTTGGGAGGGTGGGCAAGAAGCAGCGCTGCGGGGAGGTGGTGGCGTTGCTGCTACGACTTTTTGTATGTTTGTGTGAATGTGGGGTGGAGCTGCTCATATTTTTGTGACTAATGATGAAGTTGGGTTGATCTCAAGGGCATTTGCGACATTTGATTCGATTCGGACTAATTCTTAAACTTGTTATCTAAATTAATTAAAAAAAAAATGAATAATTTGGATGAAATGTCTAATAAAAGAGAAAAAATGCTTTAAAATATTACTAATTATCAAGGAAATATAGCTAATTGCGTATTTATTAATAAAATTGATTTTAACATAATCAGTAGCTTTTGTCAGTATAGTCACACACCCACAAAGTAATTACAGTCGTAAACATTTGTACTGATAGATTGTAAAACAGTATACTAAATGCCACACCGCTGCTAATTGCCGTCGCCTCCAGTTCTGCGAAACCACGCTTTTAATAACGGCGTTCACGTGCTAAACTTCCACAAGAATCAACTCTTCTAACATATATTTAAGACCAAGTTCTATATTCACCGTAACAAAGTCAGAAAATCATGTACTTGGCGTCAGCTATATCAATGTTTTCGTTTCGTTGAACAAACAACTCAATCTTAGTACCAACATTTTATAAATAGATAAGTAAATGCTTCTAGTGTTTGATCGTATTTAAGTTATAATTTATTTTGCTTATTAGTTTCTGTTTCACCAAATTACACGCATCATGTCATCGAAGTATATAAAATAATACAACTGAATATCATTAAAAATATAGTCAATTTGTTAAGCACTCTCACTCACACTCTTTACTTACATAAATATAATGTACTGTATTGGGTAATGCGAATTAAATTATTTTGATAGAGAACCGCCATCTGATGAAAACCATTAGGCAAGTCAACACTTTATTTTAATTTTAATACTTGAGGCAAGTATCGTTTGGATGCTCAACATAAAGACTATCATTAAAATGTAACGCTAGAACTTTATTTTTGACACATATTATGTGCAATTGTATCAACTACGTTATTCAAATTAATTTTGTATAAGATCGAATTGAGACAGAATGTCACATGTCATGTTTACATCTTATTGTGCCAAAATGTGACATTCAACCGGTTTTAATGATATTGATGCCACATAATAATGAACAGTTTTTTTAGAAACATACGCAGTATTGAAACCTGAAAATACAGTTTATATAAGCAACAAGTAAGTTCAGGAGTGAAGTAATAATATTTATTACAAAACTTGGTACTTTCGAAATCACAAACAAACTCCAAGCTAAATCTCACAAAACTTTAAGATACTTATTCTGATTTATCTCCTTAGTTTAGTTCTTTGTGATATCTTGCCTATTGTCTGGTTTGAAATGTAGAAAGTTAAGTACAATCTTTCAGAATTTAGCATATCTCAGAAAAGTATCTTAAATTCACAGAACCATTATCCAACAATATATACATATTATATAACATACAACTGCTGCACGAGAACGCCTTTGACCAGTGCTTATTAGAATTAAAAATTAATTATAAAATAAGGCTAGCTGAAAACTGATGGTAACTTTAGAAAAAATAATAAAACCCTAAACTATGTTGCAATGTCTCTCTTTGTAAAGATTTTAAAATATTTAGACCGTTGTTTTTAGAAGCGTTTAGACACGTCACGTGGTGTATATGGAAGAGCTTTATGAGCTAACAAGCATCTCTCGGTACGTTTCCACTGTTCTCGAATTGAACCCAATCTTTACGAATGTTTTGAGAGCTCAGTGTTTTCGAAATTCGGAATAGTGAACTCGGCCAAGACCAAAGAAACAATTATTAGAGAGATGAGACAAGTTTCTGTGTGGAAAGCATGTCATTTAGAGTTCGCGATTAAAATGTCCACCAACACGGTTGAAACTACGTCTTTAAGAACTTACACAAAAGACTGGTAAATTACTGGTATGGTACCCACGGCAAAAATACCTACATAATTTACCTCCGTTGTAGAGAGAAGAATCACATAAAATATATCATCGATTACCTAATAGTTTTTTTATTCACCGAAGAGGTAGTTCTTAACGGATTTTGCCAATAGCTGATTTACAATATAGATATAACAATCACAGTTATTATAATAAATATAGTGACAATAGAATGACATTTAAAATACCTGTCGAAAAGACTACAAATCACAACTTAGACGCCTGTCTCGATATAGCAAGTAACACTAGTGATAATTAACTTACATTCACTCTTAATACATATGGAATAAAGTTTAGATTCAGTTAACTATGTTTATGTACTTCATTTATTTCTAAGTACAGACGACTGCGTACTATTTCTAATTTTAGGACTACCGTTTGAAGATTACCGTGTTCCGTTGCACTCATGATGATTTACTTCGTAACGTTATTATTCCAAAATGTTCTTTCTAGTGCTGTTACTATACCATTCCAATACAATTTGAAGAAAATATACACAAGTCGAGCTGCACTAGACAGACGCACAAGTGGAACGGATCACTGAACATATTTAACTTGCATCAAATGTTTCATCACCTCCAAGTCATAAAATGACGTTCAGCCAAGATAACAAGCATATGATAACAGTTAAAGTGTTAAAAATACAACACTACAATCCCAAAAAAAAATTTAAAGAGTTTAAAAAATGAGATCTTAAATTTTGGTTCGACAGTGAGCAAGTCGGGAAAATTCGTTCATAAACTCGATAAATTGTTCCGAAGTTAACTATAAAGGTTAACTCTATAAGATGATTGTACTTGATTACTTCGGATATATCTTCCGCTACTCAAAATATACTACATAACAAACTGCTTAGTAAAAGCCCTACAAAGTTCATGCAATGTGTATAAATATAGTATTTACTCTGAATATGCATTTGGCAAAATATCTAACACATTCACGTATTGGCCGGACACTGTTTACACCATCTTTCATATATTCTCTATCTCATTAAAATACAACAATAATAATATATCTCTCTATTGGATTTAATCTACATAATGTTATGTAAGTAGATAATATAATCATCGACAACATGGTTAATTAATACAACAATTAAATCACATTTTCTATACATCTACAGCTTTAATATAAACTGTAATTGATGAGAGGTTAAAAGTTAAAAAAAAAATGTTCATAAGTACTCTGTTACTAAACGTGACTTCACTACTTGTAAATGTTCTTAAAATATTTTTATAATGGTATTTTTATAATATTCAAAAAAGCGTGAACTTTAATATTGTACACACCTTAGTAATATATTTTTTTGGGTTTTTTTATCATTTTATATTTTTCTAGGTGTATCTTAATTTGTTACTCGTTCGCCAAGCCGTATACAATACTAGAGCGATCACGAAACGTGTAAGTGCATACATACATCCTTTCAGTTTGATAAATACATAGTAAAATAGTTGTTTACGTGTGTGAGAGTGCGGAGCGGAGGCGACCGCGCTGGCTACCTTCTAACGTTCGTGATCTACTAGGTACTACTCAACGGATTTTCTCGCGTTTAAGGCCGTCTGACAAGGCCGGACTTGTAACTTTACCAATTGTTCCTGCAAAAAGTACGCACGCTCCTCCGTTAGCATCCGTCGTTCAAATGAACCAGTTAGCTTTCTCGCAACAAATTTTCTCACTTAATTAGCAATAAAACTCATATCCGACCGTCCGCTTCTCAGTGATATTTCGACGGCGAGAGACATGCCACTACTTTTATGGAGACGACTTCTATACATAAAAGCTTAAAAATAACTAACTAGTCTTTATATATAGGCAAACCATCGACTCGGACTCACTATCTAGCGGCGCGTCCGTCACAATCCACGTGAACGATAATTTTCGTACTGCTAGCATATTAACTTATCAACACGAAAGGAGTACGACTAGAAATTACTTCACGTCGCGGCGGGCCGAGCGGCCGCAGGGGACAATTGACGAGCGAATTGATCGGCGGACAGTGAGCAACTTGACGCGCGGGGCGCCGCCGCCCGCTCCTACGCGTACATACATTTTTTTTTATCCGTATTATATACATTTGGCACTAAATTCATCGTCGGTCGAACAGGAGGGCCGGTCACGCCGGGCACGACGCGACGTGGCAGCACTCGCAGTAGGGCGCGGGGGGCGCGGGCATTGCGCACTGCGCACACGTGACGCACTGCGCGCACGCGGCGCAGCCGGGGCAGCCCGCGCACGCCGCGCACACGCACACGTAGTACTGTGGCGCCATCATGACGGGCGGGCGCGCGCACAGCTCGCGGCACGCCAGCGCCTCGATCAGCGCCAGCGTCTGCCGCCGCTCGTGCCCCATGAGGCACACCGTGGACTCGCGCACGACGCCGTGCAGCAAGGTCAGGTACCTGCACCGAGCGACACCGCCAGTTAACGTCAACTGTGTTATACAGTATCTGCAAATATGGACAAGAAAGTTAATTAAGCATACATTCAGATCGTAGTTAGTGGATACACAGGGATCCAAAGTTGGCCTTAAACCAGACGCAAGAAGTTGATTTGCAGAATGATTCGAGGATCTTTCAGTTCTAATTTCAAAGCACCAAAATATAATTAAGTGGATTAAGGCCTCGTAACTTATGTAAAAAGTAGAGAAATAAATCGTTAAGGCTAGTTTATCTGGCGTCAAGTTTCAGAATAAATGACAGAAATAAAAGTAATAAAATCTAAGTTGTAGTTACCTATGCTTTAGAGCTTCCTCCTCTCTGCCGACGAAGTGGTTCCGCAGGTAGGCCTCCAGCTTAGCGCGCTGCTGGCCGAGCTCAGGGAAATCGATGAAGAACCTCGAGCACATGTATCGCTCGAGGGTTTTGATTTTGTCTGGCCGCGCCGGTCTGTAGCCCTTTGCGAGGAGGGCGCAGTATTTGAGCAGACCGCCGCCGCGGATCTCTTCAGGCTGCCGCGTCGCGATCAGCTTCTCGGCGAGGTGACTCAGAGCCTCATTGAAGTCGCCGTACACGGACTCGCCAACGACGGTCGGGTAGAAGTTCTCGCCGATGGGCAGTTGAGTGCACTCGTGGAACGCGAGAAGCGAGTCGAGAGCGATCTGGAATGAGTCCACGGAGAACTCGAACTGGCGACGCATGTTGTCCACGAACTTGAGCTCGACGGACTTGTGTCCGCGTGAGTGGCCTAGCGATATCAGGGACCAACGGTCGCCGTCTGAGTTCACGCGGACCATCTTGGAGACGTAGGCCTCCTTGAGGCCGGCCGGAGAAGCGCGGCGGCGTGGGGTGGCGGGTGGCATGAGAGTGGACAGATGTCCGAGCACGGCATTCTTGACGCGGTCACAATGACGCGCGGTGGGCAGCTCGGCCGTGAAGATAAGGTCAATGTCAGAGTAGGGCTGGGCCCTGTCGGCCAGCACGTGGCTGGCGGCGCCACCGTTAAGGCGCACGTCGCGCACGTTGACGCCGGCGCCGCCCGCGCTCTGCGGCGCCTCCAGGCGCGCGCGCACGCCCGCCACCAGGTCGCGCAGGCGCACGTGCAGTGTGGGGAAGTTTCCGCGACCGTGGATAGCGACCACCTCATCCATGACGTCACCGAGCCGCCTCACTTGCTCGTAGCTGAGCACGGCGTGACGCTCGCCTCCACCGCAGCCTTCTTCTGATGAAGTATAGCTCGACTCGCTCTGCAACAAAAATAAACAATATCTTGTTAATATCTTAGATTTTTCATAACTAAGAGGAATTTTGAAGTAGTTTGGCATGTCCACAGTACTAATGACTCAGGTCCGTCGTCTCAAGGTGAAGTGTAATAAATATAACAGGAATGTTAACCGTACGAAAAGTGAGTAGTATTACGATAATAATAACACTGAGAACGAAAACGAAATCTCTTGGTTACATTACAAATTACAATTTACGCATTGTCTTGAAAAACGCACGAAACACCTAGTGAGTGTAGTAATCTTTGTTTGTGAACATGATGCATCGGATTTATTGAGGTACCACAATGTAATGACTCTAGATTGTCTATTAGGTATATGGAAATATATGTAGAAAGCAATATTGCTTGGTTATTTTATCTATCATTGGCCACCTTTGGTCTTTCTTACCTAACCCTCATCTTCTCGTAAATTCATAGGACTTTTTGTTAATCCGATAGAATGTTACACAACGTTGTTAATGAATGATTATGAGTAAACAAACAGTAGGTACTATTAAAAGCTTAAAAATAAAAGAACGTCGCAGACAAATGAATGACATAATTGAGGAGTTTCAGAGAACTATTGAATTGATGGCTGACAATATTTTTTTGCGTAGGTACTATTCATTGTTTATCAATGCTATCAAGGTTAGCAACAAGCAAATAGGATTTGGGTGCGTTGTTTGTACAAATGAATGTCATTATTCGATGCATAGTGATTGACTATAATTTTACTACGTAAAATATTTTTAACACCGTTTTTTGTCGTTTCATAATAGTGTTATTTGGCAGGAAATTTGTTAATTCTGTCAAAACGCTTTCGTTTTCAAACTTAGCTCGTCTACTTTGTGCTAATTTTTGCAATTTGAATGCATTCACGAACTTATCTGGCACATTACCATGTCCCGAAATTAAAGATTACCCACATAGTCCAATAAATACTTACAGATTTGTTCAATGACCATGCTTTTTATCTTAGCTAAATGGTTTATTGTATCTAAATATGGCAGCATTGAGACCAATAACTAATAAATCTTAGTCCATTAGACGTTGTAAAGCGATTCTATTTAAGTGTTTCATTGTTGGAGTTCAATGGTCTTTGAACAAAAATTGTGTAATATTAGTTTTGACTGTTGCCACGTCAGTAAATGTGTCTGTTTGGTATCGATTGATTTTGTCGCGTACACGTGGTATATTGTGTACTATTCATTTTCAGACATTTTTTTTACATTCTGAATGATAAGTTTTTATAATAACTGATCTTTTTTAGCATCATAGCTTATATTTTGAAGATATCGTAACGTTTTATGCTGATATATTCATGTAGATAGAAATATGTATAAGATATTTTCATAATTAAAAAAACAAGACATAACATTAAAACGTACCTACGAATAAAAAACTTTTTGCAAGAAAATAAAAAACAACTTGCTTCCATCAAAATACTACAAAGTGAAAAATAACTTTAATTTCTATAGTCGGTGTCTTTGGATCTGTAATTAATATCTTGCCACTGACTTCCGAAATTAAATTTTCTTTTTAAAGACTTCCAAAA
Source organism: Tiliacea aurago (assembly GCA_948098905.1). Taxonomy (NCBI): domain Eukaryota; kingdom Metazoa; phylum Arthropoda; class Insecta; order Lepidoptera; family Noctuidae; genus Tiliacea; species Tiliacea aurago. The sequence continues at coordinate 25,905,116 of OX402582.1, forward strand.
AGGAGGAGATTATGATATATTCGTCTGTAGGTTTGTTTTTTACTATGTAGTGTTTTTTTGGAACTCGATTGTTATTTTTTTGTAAAAAGTTCTTTATTTGTCACTACTTTGTAGTGTTTTTTTGGAACTCGATTGTTATTTTTTTGTAAAAATTTCTTTATTTTTCACTTTTTAGTGGGTTTGTTTGTAATTTATAAGTTACAATAGCCTAATGTGAACTGCTCATAACATTTTACAAAATATTGCTTTTCCCGATGCAGGGACGTTAATTGTTGAGGAGTTCTCCGGGTAAGAACAAGTAAAACTGCCACTCACCAATGCACTGTGACGAGCATAGAGGCTTCTACATACTGGTGCGACTTGTCGCGCGACGCGACACCGGTAGAACAATTTTCTTGAATGTTTCATAGAAACTGTTCTACCGGTGTCGCGTCGCGCGACAAGTCGCGCCAGTAGCCTTAAATTGCTTAGCAACCATATGAAAGTACCTAATCGAATAGCTACCCAGTAAAAACTTCTTATTTAGTAGTTCCGGTGGCCATCTGTGGTCTTCATTATTAGTTCCACTTCACCAAATGGTGCATTCCGAGAGCAACTACACGAAGTACTGTAAAAAATACCCAAATCGCTGTAGATGTACCTATAAAATTTGAGGATTTCCCTCGATTTCCATGGGATCCCCTCACCAGATTCGGACTTGGTGGCAATGGGACCACCTCGGGAGCATACCCTTTGAAGCAAAAAAAAATATTTTCAAAATCGGTCCACAATTATTGACGGAGAAATTTTAATAAAAAAAAAACAAACATACAGGCGAACATATATTAACCTCCTCCTTTTTGGAAGTCGGTTAATAATATAAACAGCTCACAGCCACGATGGCAGCCATCACTGTCGTGATGGCAGACAGTGCATCAGACAGTACACACGATTCGTAGCACAAATATGTAATATCGGTTCTTTTACTTCCAACTAGAATTCGCCATTTGGGTCTACAGCTACCAGATTATCTCCTACTACGAGGTATGAATTTTAACTTTACCTCACTCAACATGGGTCAGTTCATTCTAAGTATGTACCCAAGTGTCACAGGTCAACACATTAGCAGTATACAAATAAGCCAGAAAATTACATATCTGAGGTAATACTTGTAAATAAGATAACGAGTGGACTGCGCAACGAAATGGTACCTGTTGACTAGTCATACCAAAATTATGCTTGAGACGAGAGTACAAGACACGACAAATTACAGAAAAAATAAGTGTCAGAAATTATTCTTCTTTCCTTTAACAGATTAATTAATTACTTTTATGTGCATCTAAAGTAGTTAAGTATTTAATTTAAAAATGAATTGGAAGCGAATTTTCATGTTAAATTTATTGATAAAATTCTGGGCTGCTCTTTAAAACGCTTCAAAAAGTGCTGCAAGCAATACTTTAGATGTAAATTAACCTGAAGATGGTGACGATGATAATCAAATAATCAATAAAAAAAAATATGACAATAAAGAGACAGCAGAAAAACGCAAATTCACAAAAAGCAAGCACATTCGAGCCACCTGTTCAAATTACTTTTAACTTCATCTAGCAAAGTATCGCCCGCTTACAATACCAATGTATCATGAACTGCCCACGCCAACTCGCTGGCTTTATCAATTCTATCCGCCTCGTTAACTCTATCGTAATTTAATTCTTGTCACACTGGATAATTATGTCCTGCTGCGCTACTTCCCATTTTATTGGTGTCATTATTGATAATAAATGCAACAGGATTCGTGAACTAGAATTTCTAAAGTCAAGTTTGTGCGATTAGATTCTGTGAATAAGTACTTAATGTCCGTTTGAGTACGAGTTTACCGGCTATATAAGGTTTATTTTTCGTTGCCATGAGGTTGTTTTGTTTTAGTCCATACCTACTAATTCATTCCCATTCATAATACACGGAAATAATGTTTGATTATTTGTATTCCATCCGTTTATTTATTCAGCTTATATTTTAGCCAATATAAGTTTGTAAACACAGAAACGCAATTTAAAGTCATCACGTGCATGCTCATGGCTCATTGCAACAAAATATTTCGAAACATCAAAGTATTGCGTAAGACAAGTAAATCGGCGCCTTCTTTTAGAAACCTTTGGAGAACTATGTCTTCATAGTTGATGCAATTGGAAATACTATTACTGCGATAAGCACATAGCAGTCCATCCCGGCCACAAGCTATTATTAAACTCTAAGCAATAATTATCTACATCAATTTATTAAACCTCCAAAACAAATGTCAAGAGTACATTTTAATAGATTGCCAGGTGTTTATCTTGTTTCAGAACGCAACCTTAATTAAACCACCAATCGGAAGCCTTCGCCAATCTATCATCGTGAATTCCTCAGATTATAGAAAAGAAGCAGATAGACCGCGCGGAACACCGAGAGTGCGGCCAACAAAGCAAATACAAATTCAAAAGCGAATACACTCTCGATTCAGTACAGCACGAAGCGTCGCATCGTTAGTACGTCACGGGCTCTAACAGATAATTTCAGAATAATGCCGTCTTGTATTTTTAAACATTGTAAAAACTGTTCCCAAAAACAAAAGAAATAAGATGGAGTATCTTTCATACGTAAAATAATCAATATTTTACGTATGAAAGATACTCCATCTTATTTCTTTTGTTATTTGTCTATTTGGATTTATTTTACGTGTTTATTATTAGTGACATCTTGAAACACAAAACCTTAACAAAAATCATTCGGTGTTGCTAGTTTATAATGAAACATTTACCCCTAAGTTAGGAAATAAGTATAGTATACAGGAGTATCGATTTACAAAAATATTTATGTTGATAATAGTGTTTTATTTATCGCCTTTTCTGGTTAGTATGTTTATAAATAAATAAGTATGTATGTGTCTTCGTAAGTGTAACTAGTTAATGGATTTTATAATACTTATTACATCAGTCGATTTGCCATATCATGGGTTATATGTCGTCACCATAAAGTAAATATAGCTACTTACCAAAAACAATAAAATGTTGGTGTCTCAAAATAAAAATATATCGCAAATGTATCGTTTATATGGGCATTGTTAATTTGACGTATACTGTTAATAAAAACAACTGAATTAAGAAAAAAAATACTTTTTTTTTTCATTTAATGAAATATTATGGCTAATTTTTTCATTATCCTGGCAACCGTACACACACATAGAGACACCTGTTCTTATAGTGCTGTCACGTGGCTGTAACGCACACATGTCTACAAACGGGCCTCACTTTATTGTTCCACGCGGTCTATCTGCTTCTTTCTATAATCTGAGGTGAATTCAAAAAACCTGTAAAAGTGTCATTGTCACGGCGGAGCGCGGGCGCTCTCATGAACTATGCGAAGTGACCTCGTTACGGAGTCCGATTAAAATACGAAATTTTGTATTGTTTTTCCTCGTCGATTTGAAATCAGTCTGTAGCTCGTTGAGGTCAAATGCGCAATCGTAACAAATCGTATCGGACACGAGCCGTGTTCTCTATAAACTTGAATAAGTATACTTTAACTTTTTTATTGAGACGTAGAAATCAGCTGTTCTCCCAAGGTCGAGTGTTGCGTGGAGTTATTTTTCTTTACAGTGAATTATGTATAAACGCTGTCTCAACTAGAACAATACGTGTGCAAACTGAGGAATAATACGTTATATTATTTGTGAGAACAAAAGAGAGACTGGTGAACGTAAATTGATATAGGATTCAAAAACAAATCCGAGGTTAGGCCGTTCAGTATAGATCTGGACTTTGTAGATTGTCGTCACCATAATTCACAATATTTTTTTTATTTAGGTATAATATTTTCGGAGTAATATTTTTAATTCTGTCCAGACTACTCCCGACATTATTAATGAAGTCCCTTCCTTGATTGAACTTTAGCCTTTCTCCAAAGGATTTTTCATTAGATATTCATTTGATACTCGTTTTTTTTTTGATATTTTTTTTATTTGTATTTTTTATTTGATTATTTTATTTGATTTTTTTTTTGATAGGTTTTTCATTTGATACTCGTGAGCCATTTTGCTGAATATTTTCTAACTTATTATCATTTATGAAGATTTGCAAAGTTAGATCACTTTTAAAGCGTAAAAATGTTTAGTTTTACCAGATACGTTCGAGTTAATACATTAATCAAACATTTAGTCAAGTCACGGCATTCGTACATACGATAATAATGATTATATTGTGTATTTTCAGAGGCCAATAATCTGTACGCACTGTGTGTCTATCTGACATTCATTCGTCACGCAACCATTAAATAATGTTTTATTGTTCCGTAACATTGACGTTTTAACATTTTGATTGTTTTTATGTATTTGGAGTAAATGTTTGAACATATGAATATAATGTATTTAAGTAAAGCAGGAAATTAAAGTATTATGTCGAAAATTCGAAAAAGAAGACAACCTTGTTGGTCTTCTGCTGAACATGAGATCTTGGGTTCGATTCCTAGGTCAGGCTGTGTTATTGGGTTTTACTATCTGGCATTTCACAGAAGCAGCCTGCCGGTCTATTCTGTAAAAATATCACCGTGAAAATTCAGGTGATGTGAGCTGTCATTCCATTGATGCTAGGGATGGACACTATGTATTGATGCTCACTTCAAGCTCACTTCACCTAAGTTTTCACGGTGAGTTTTTTACAGAATAGACCGGCTGGAGTTTGTGATTGAGCCCAGTTGATGGCAATAGGCCCCTCCCCCTTACATGGGACTTAAACATAACTGGCCAAATGTGTTTGTACACAAGCGCTTAGCAGAATTCAAAACCGATTTTCTCGTGGAATAACGATTGCAACTTTGAGAAAAGATCTATTTCATAATAATTTGGGTTTCAAAATACTATATTCGTAGTAAAATTAAATTCCAATCAATATCCTATAGAGGAAATCACTTATAAAAGTTGCTGAGTGTATAAATATTGGTGCTCGTGACTGTACCTACTATAGATACACCTTTGCCCAACCCTTCGCGGAACAGGGAGTGATGTTAAGTTATGTTAAGACTGTTTTAAATGAAGCCATAATTATTATATTATATAATACGAAAATAGCAGCCAAGCATTGCGAACAACAAACGTTGTATAACAAGAGTAATATAAAAACAGTCACAAAAATACCGTATACCTAGTATTGAAAAATCAGAGTAGAGAGAAAACCCGTGACTCTTGTCGCATGCCGCGTGTCACACGACATAGGCGTGTCACGTCGTGAACTTGCCAGGTTCTGCGTGCGAAACAGAACGAGCTCGCGAATTCGCGATACGGAACGGGAATGTGAAATTATGAATTTATATTTTCGAACTGCTCAATCGAATTCCTTACAACGAGAAAGTTCGTTTTATAATCGTCACATTAGCCGCGTTGTTGTCAAAGATAATTTCTATTTTCACTTTATTCGTTTTTCCTACGCATTAAACTATTAAAGTTGTCAAAAAATAATAGGCCCGTTTTGACATTTAGCTTGAATCGATTTATCGTGAGTATCGAGTACCAAGTCCTATGGTTACTTCACTAGTTCATTGGATACGATAGATTGCGATCTGAAATACAAAATTTCAGACGCAGTTTGATGAAAAATTAATTAATTTTACTTGAAAAAAATACAATACTTACAACTAATTGAAAAAAAAAATATGAAAAATATACATTTTATTTGAAACGATACATTAAAAACAGGTTCGCAAACTTAAATATAAAATCACCTACGTATGATTGATTCAGAACGGATGTTTACCGGAAAAGTGTTTACAAATTTTCGTACCGTTATCAGATCTTAGTAGGTACCAACCCGTTATGTGTTACGTTAAACTATTGTTATCAGCTGAAGAAGAATGTGAGACGTAACAGTCGCACGTCATAGTGCGCGACACGCAGGTTCAAAACATCACGAGGCAGCAACGAGTACAATAGGTACAATACAAAGGACTAACATTGAACAAGTGGTCTGACAATGAGACACGCATCTACTGTACGTATGTACTTACGTTAATAGCATTTTTTGGTCATTATCATAACAGCAGTTTAAGGCGACGACAACCGACTTTTAATGATTTTATACTGAAGATCACGTATAAACGAGTAGTGTTAATGATTTGAAAAAAATATATGTTAGATTAGAGCATTTTCTCAATAATTTTATATGTGAATATTTTAGATTATGTTAATATTACATAGTGAAATTAATTTGTAAAGTTATGTCTAACGCGGATAAAAAACTGAGAATGGTGCAAATCTACCAAGCGTATTTTTCTGAAACCTTCACCAATTTAAAGATAATTTCATTATTGATCTTTTAGTGTACGCGTTTTATAATACCTTTTGTTTTGTGTATAATAAATTAATAATGCGTCAAACTGGGGACAGCGCTCCTTGATGGGCGAGTCCTATTACTGGCAAAACGTACGACGCGTTGCGTGAGCTCAGTACAGATCACGCAAGCTAATAGCTCAAGGTCACTGGCATATATCTCCGTCTTAAATAACTTTTTAGGACGTAAAATATTCAATTCAAACAAAGCGTAGACTAAGCTGGACTGTTGTAGGCATTCCTGAGGAAATGCCAATACGGCGCCGACGCTCGTCTCGTCAAAAGTTAGCAGTCGACCTTGCAACTGATCGGATCGTGAGCAAACATTTTAAAAGCAGACAAAAAACATCGCAGCACAACAAATTTTATTATCTCGGAAATCCGCAATTAGAGACTGACTGACGTTGGAAATTGAAACAATTTCGATTTGATCTCGGTTTTAGATCTCCATCGATTGCTTGTAACATGTAGCGAGCGAAACGTCACTTGTATTCTGGCACCATTTTGGTAACCCATTGAAAAGGTTTTCAATAAAAACCCATACGGTGTGGGTAAACCTTTTAAACGGCTTAATTTAAGCCATTCAAAATTACTCACACCGTATGGGTTTTTGATTAACCCAACCAAACCAAACCAAAATGGTTTGGTGCTACGCGTGCTGGGCGGATATCAAAATAACATGATATTTTTTCATGTTACTGGGTTTCAAGTAGGTATAGAACCTATTGGGGAATGGGTTATCATGTAACCCTTTCACTGGGTTTCAAGTATAAAACCCATTCAATGGGTTATCATGTAACCCTTTCAATGGGTTTCTAGTATAAAACTCTTTCAATGGGTTACATCATGATAAAGGTAACCCATTGAATGGGTTACCCCTTCGAAAGGCTTAACTTTTAACCGGGGTTGTACGGTCCCTGCTTGTATTACCAAACGTTGCACTCATGTTATTGATACTGACGAGAAAAAAAGCCTGCTTTGTTTATGAGTCAAGTGGATTTAAATCTAGTTTTATTTTTCATTTGCGACTAAAGAGAACAATACGCGATCGGAATATTTCAAAGTAGGATATGATGTTAGGTACGTTTCTTTATACGATCGCGTCCTACATCTAGACAATCGAGTGACTTTCGATTTCGTGAGGCCATTAATTAGCATGGCCTCGGCATACGTGTGCTGCGTAACATGGAACGGAACTAGCTCGCGGCGCGCGGGATCCGTCATGACGCGGGAAGGAAACCATTTTCACTTTCTTTTTAAATTATATCAACGTTTTATTATTCCAATTGATTCATTAATATTGCAGACGAGGTCTTGCTTGCGTCAGTCAGCATAAACAAACGAAATTAAAAGTAACCCTTGTCCATTTTAACCTGAAGTTACGAAAACGTTTTGTAACAAAGATTGTATTTTACCACTACCTTCATTTGAAAGTCTAAAAGTAACAGTTGCCTGCGAATTCTTTGTTTTATGTAAATCTTTTTAAGGCTAAACTCATTAAGAGTGATGAAGTCCTCCATTTAGCGGTCATCTTTGTCGCATTGGAATTTATAAAGCGAATTGTTTGTTAATTACGAAGGGTTAGGCCGCGCGACGAGTACCTTTGCCTCATTTAATTATAGGAAAAAGGTTCATTATTTGTTGATGGAAATTCATCAATTATGTATTTAACGTCGGAGGACACTTAGCGGTAAATGTTTTGTAATCATGATGATACTGAGATACTGCTGAGTATTTTGTAGATAATACTAGCTTCTGCCCACGACTTCGTTCGCTTGGAAGTCGTGAGATACACAATATTCTAAAATAACAGCCATTTTTAGGGTTCCGTAGCCAAATGGCAAAAAACGGAACCCTTATGGATTCGTCATGTCTCTCTGTTCGTCCGTATGTCACAGCCACTTTTTTCCGAAACTATGAGATCTATACTGTTGAAACTTAGATGTATTCTGTGAACCGCATTATGATTTTCACACAAAATTAGAAAAAAAACAATAAATTTTGGGGGTCCCCCATACTTAGAACTGAAACTGATTTTTTTTTTCATCAAACAGGTCTTCAAAAATGATATTGAGGTTTCTAATATCATATTTTTTCTAAACTGAATAGTTTGTGCGAGAAACACTTCCAAAGTACCCTTTAACTTCCAAAATAAGAGAATGATAAAACTAAAAAAAATATGATGTACATTACCATGTAAACTTCCACCGAAAATTGGTTTGATTTGAACGAGATCTAGTAACTAGTTTTTTTTTTAATACGTCATAAATCGTAATCCGCAATTTATCTTTTTATAGATAATGGTACGGAACCCTGCGTGCGCGAGTCCGACTCGCTCTTGACCGGTTTTTTTTTTATAATAGTCCCACCGCGTTGCATTGCATCGCCCGCCCACGCTATTTCTTCGTTCTCTCTCTGACTTCTTTACTTTTTGCTCGGCTCCTAATGGACGATGCGTGATGTCAAATAGCCTAACCTTGCTCATAAATTGGGCTTTCAATTGCAAAAAGAATTTTTCAACTGCAACTGGTGGTTCCAGATATTAACACGTTCCAAAAAAAAAACCTTTCAGCTTTATTGTATTAATAAAGATATTAGATATTATGTTGCTTTTAGCATAATGAGCCTATAATGTTCCCACTGCTGGGACACAGGCCTCCTCTCTTTGAGACGGAGTGGGCTGTAATCCACTGCGCGCGGCCAGTGTGGTGGCCCAGTGTTAACGGCCCAGTTACACTTGCCTTTCATACATACGACATGTCCCAGATTTAACGCACAACCTCTTAAGGGGTCATTGTACTCATCATTATGGACAACTTTTACTATCGGACCAAACCTGAAATCGCGAAACAGCTGTTCCCCTACATTTATGTTCTTATAACTCGTCAAAATGTATGGAACAGCTGATAATTTTTTTTCCCTATTTCTGGCTTGTTCCCATAGTAATAAAACTAAGTTCTATTTCATCTAAGCTAAGATCTGTATTTATAAACACCTATGTTAACAAATAATTATATGATTATGATTATTATTGTTCGTCTGATTAGAAAAATGTAAAGTCAAACGAATCTAATTGAAATCAATCATCAAAATGCATAATTCAAGATACTAAATGCTTTATCCGTTGAATCGAGGTGATAATTAATTTTTGCATAAGTAAGTATAGGTTTGATAAATAGTTAAAAAATCTGTTGTGTTGTGGCTTTTAAGGCCTTAACCAACTTTTATAAGAGTTTTAATTAATGATTTTCCATGTAGTTGTTGAGTGGTGTTGTTGGTTTAATACGATAATAATAAAAGTTTTGATCGTTGTTTCATAGTTTAGTTTAAAACTAAATAAGTAAGTACCTATCTAATGTTAATTGCCAATGTTTTTTTCTTCTGATCTTTTATGAGTTGAGTTTCAATACGATTAAATGATAAAATCGGTAATAGGTACCTACTTTTATTGTATAAAATGACCTTAAAAGTGTCTCATTCAGTTGGCAACCAAAGACAATTATAGGCGTGGTCATAATTCACAGATTAAAACCAGAGACAGAAAACAAGTTTTTTTATATCGTTGTTTGTCGTCTGTTTGACATTTATTTCTATCAATAAGTGCGATTTTAATTGTGTTGTTCAATTTATTGCAGATTTATTTATCATTAATTCTGTAGTTCAATTTATTGCAGTCTATTTATCATTACTTTGTAATTTACCTACTTGCTTGAGGTAATGTACATTCGCTTAACGACATTTGCATTTTTCCGTGTCTACGTAAAATGGAACGTTAATTTGTTTTTTTTTTATAATTCGTTCTACCTCGCGGTGTTTTATTTATGCCATTTGTTACCTAGCGAGTATGTAGGGTTTTAAATAGTAGCAATTAACACTATACTGAAGAGTTCATCTACTTAATTAAAATCTTAAATTCATTCAAAGACAGACAAGCCTCGAGGTATTGAGGCATGAAATTTTGCACAAGAGTTCCTTATATAACGAAGGTGAGCACTGAGGAAGAATTTTTGAAATGTATCCCCCTAAAGGGGTTAAACAGGACATGAATATTTGTGTGGAAGTTCGACATTTTGCCGATGGGGAATTTCATCAAACACAGGCTTGTACCTACCTGAAGATAATTTTAAATAAACATTATCTACATAAATCGAAAGAATTCAAGCTTTTTACACCTGCTAGTAGCAGATTGATAAATCTTTTTCAAAATTTGAATTACACAATAAAGGCTTCTACATACCGGGGCGACTTGTCGCGCGACGCGATGCGACACAAAGGCACCGCTCGTCCCGCGACACGCGGGGCCTTTGTGCCGTGTCGCGTCGCGCGACAATTCGCGCTGGTATGTAGAAGCCTTAAAGCCAATCAACAATTACCAACACACATATTTTTTCAAAATGAATACAATACAATAAAATTTACGTAGGTAATGAAATGAGTGTATAATTATTATTCAATTTAAAAAATGTCAATGACCTTATGGAATTTTGATTTATTTTCAAAAACAGACATAAGTCACGGTTGCCATGTTACGTACGCGGATAACATCCGTCGGATAAAGATATGACCGATTGTTAAACAATAGTTTGCGTCCAATGACTTTTAGTTCACCATTATGTAAATGCAAATCTATTTTTATGGCCTTCTGTGGTAATGAAATGGTATAACTATTTAACGATTCCTTTGAAATGTTGGCCCTTGTTTTAATTTTAGCTGTTGTTTGTGACTCCATTGGCAAAACCAACGACAACTTCCTGTCCAATATTAAAATAGCAAACATTGCTACAATATTTGTCTATCTGCCCAGCTTTTTCCCAACTTCAACAGTCGGCTTCCAGTCAAACCGGACACAGCTGAATATCAGTATTTTACATGGAGCGACTGTCTACCTGACCTCCACAACCCAGTTACTGGGTAACACGATACCCCTTGGTAAGACTGGTTGTCAGACGTTCGGGCTTATGACTATCCGTAATAACTGTCAAATTTCTACAATGACAGCCGGAACCAACTGCTTAACGTGCTTTTCGATGCACTGAGGGGTTTCGGTGTGTAATGGATGGTCACCTATCGACAAAACGGCCTCGGCAAGTGTAGCTTAACCTTCGATGTTTCCGAACAGCAACCACACACCATTATTAAAATCGAGAGAAAAATAAATCGATTACTTAATCGATTAATCGACTATTCTAGATCAAGGGCTTATCAAGGAGAAGGCTTGAGTATCGGGCACAACAATTATTAACATTAGTACGTCAGTCAGTGCGCGCAACGTCGCATACAAACTACGTCCTCCGACATTCCCTTGTGAAGCAACCGTTGGCAGCATATATACGTGATTTAATAAATTCTCGGGAGCTAAGACGACGCGACGTGACGCTTCTAGTGTTTAATGCTTGTTAGTTCTGTGGCGTTTTAGTCGATTTACGTTAGCCTTCAAAGTGGATCGGACCATAATCGCTAGTAATTTAACGAGTTTGATTTAGTGTGGTTAAATTTATTGTGTGTAACGTTAATTTTTTTTTTTGTGGTCGGGGTTTTTTGGTTGATTCATTTGTTTCAAGTTCAAGATTGATTGAGACAATTTTTCTTGTAGGTTTTTTGTTTGAGACAGTAGCTAATTTTGTTTGTTTTATATGCATCTTGTTGTGTTATGTGTGAATGCACTTAAGAGCGTTTACAACGTACTGCATTTCATATAAACTTTCAAGCCATTGTTTTTCGAAATGACTGAACCAATTTTAATGAAACTTCATACAAATAAGCAGGATACACGGTATAAAAAGATATAATACTTCCGGTCTAAAAATGTAGGTAAGAACATTTTCGAAATGCCTTATTTAAAAACAGATAACTGGAAATGTCTGTTTCTATGGAAAATTTATAATCGGTCTAATTTGGCTGTAACACTATTTTTCGAAAATGTTCTTAACCAACTTTTTAGACCTTTGTATCCTGCCTATGCGTATGAAGTTTCATTAAAATTGATTCAGTCATTTCGAAAAACAAGGGCTTGAAAGTTTGTATGAAATGCCGCTCTTAAGCATTTTAAGTATTTACTAGGGGTGTGGCGCTACTCTCACTCCAAATGAACGAATAAGGAGTTAACAAACAAAAATAATACTAAATTGATTTGTGTGAACAAACTTTACTGTACTTAAATAAAATTATTTCAGTAAAAATATATATGTAAGTAGGTAGGTCCTTTTTTTTTTGGTGGGAAATTATCAAATAATTTCTCCCGCTCTGGGCGGAGCGGGAGGGCGTGTCAGACTTTTACTGACTAAAACCCACCCGTGTTCCTTCATTTGCCTGTCAGCCAGGGCCACGATATCGGGATTTCGGACAAACTCGCAACCCTGGCAGAAGTAGGTAGGTGCTACGGTCTTAGTAAACATGTCACTTTAAAAAATTTCATGTTACTGAATTATAATTCTTACGGAAAAAGATGTCCCGAATCTTAATTCAACTAATGTGGTTTCCATCCCAGCAAATAATACTTATAGCCAAACATTTCTCCAATATCATGATATTTATGACTATTTCTTTGACCGCTCATTCTAGTAGAATTTGGTAAGCCCATTGTTAAGAAACTAATGATGACGCTTTCAAACAAAATTCACGTGTTTCAACGAAGCCTGACGTAATCACACGATATGGGCAAATTAGTTTGAGCTAAATTACCCGAATATCGTCAATACAGACTTATCAGTTTTATCAAAAACGTGACAATAATATTCTACGGCAGAGGTAAACACTGAACAGAGGATTGTTGTCGGCTTTTTAATTCAGGGTTTTCCCAAAATTGGCTGAAGTTCGTGGTGTTTAAACTAGATAACCACCGAGTTTCACGTTTGTGATATAAGCTGTTTCTCAAGTCAAACTCACAGAGTAAAACCTCCTGCTAAAATAATTGATTTAGTATCTAATTGAAATTACTTAGATATGCTTCAAATTCAATTTATAACTTGCATTACTTACTTATTTGTCATAGTAGGTAAAGATAAACAGACAAACAGAGAATCATTTCAAGATCCAATGCCCGCATTTGCTTTATAAACATAACAAAACTACATCACTCACTATGGCAACATTAAGGCCCGCGCCCACGTAACGTCAATCACCACAAAACAACATGTGTATAATTCCCACGCACCGTGTTGTTTGACCGGTCACTTTGACATTATCTGTTCTGACCGCCATTTATCATGGTGTGGTGGGAAATGGTTAAGTGATTGTGATCTGTGTTACTAACTTGGTTACCTACTGAATAAAAAAATGTTTAGTTAAATTCTACTATGCTAAATCAGCTTCCTACAACCACTAAAGAAAAAGTATTGTGGTAAAAATGTGATATAAATGTTCGAGTGTATGTATTGTAAAAGGTCAATCAAGGGTTGTCACAGGCATCTATCTACTATCTGCCAGCCGTGGTCGAGTCGATGGTCGGCTGCGAGGAATCCTGGGACGCGGTGGTATCCTTCTGCGAAACAGTCGTGTTGCAGAAGGAGGCTGCGGAAAGGTAGCGGGAGATCTCGTCCGCTCATCCGGCCCGTAGCGGGCGCACTGGGCACCGGCAGAGGGCAGACAATGCCCTCTTCCGGCCCCCATAAATTGGCCTAGGGATGGTGGACTTGGGGACGTCCGCCACCCCCTAGGGGGTCTCACGAGGGGGGTCGAACACCTCCCCCCCAGACTTGAGGTGGCCCGCAGAAGCGGGCCAGCACTAGCCGGGGATTTGGGAAGTAATAACAGATCCCAAGATCCCCGGTGCAAGTCTGGGAAGGGACCACTGGGGTGGTTTGTAGCCAATAAGAGTCTGACAGACCCCTCGGCCCGCCCCAGGGCGGAGGACATCCATGAGGATTCTGCACCCCGTGACCAAAAAAAAAAAAGAATGGCATCTACCTACCATACCAAAAGTAATAAACTTTGAATGAAAAAGAACATTATTTTATAGACAGTTACAATAAATTACTTATATTCTACCGTCTGCGAGTTTTTGTTGCTACACTACCGCTGCTTTTACTACAATGTATAATATATAAATGTTTAATATAAAATGTATAAATGTTATTTATTACCCATTAGGTATAATACTCATATGCGCATTTAGACACAATGATGAGTTTCCTAAGAATAATAAAATATGAGTAACTAGGTAAGCTACCTACTGATCGATCAAAGTAATCAATTGGATATTACTTATAATAACCGGTGATTACACAATAATTTTCAACACATAAAAGGGAAAAACCTCGCACATCATGCAGTATCACATTGAATTATCTTTTAATGCAATATTGTAATAAACACCAGATGTCATATTTTCCCTTTATTAATGAAATCAATGAAATGCCACAATATGAATTTATAATGTATTTATAATTATAATGCCACCTTGAAGGTCGTTGTTATGTGCTGTTTGAAAGTTGTGTGTTGATTCATGTATGATCAATTGATCATATTCCCTCTATTTATTTCTTCTCAGCCTTTTAAAATAGTTGTGGCTTGTCAGCTTGTGGCGATCTATGGGGGAATTGGAGTCGTGTAAGCAGACATTAATGACAGGTATCATAGTGAATGAGTAGTGAGTGAGTGGGTATGAGTGAATAGCAACTGATCGTTTAAGCTGTAACTAGCATTTTTAAACTCATGACGACAGTTGTACTATTTTTTTTTCTTATACTTGTTATCGAAGGCAGAATAAGCCTGCTTTTTAGGGTTCCGTACCCGAAGGGTGCCAAACGAAACCCTATTACTAAGCGTCCGCTGTCCGTCCGTCCATCTGTTCATCAGCGGGCTGTACCTCATGAACCGTAATAGGTGTTATATTAACAGTTGAAATGTTCACAGATTGTGTATTTCTATTTCCACTATAACAACAAATAATAAAAATAAAATTAATAAACTTTTTTTTGGCGTTTATTTACTCGATCTTAATACGGTAGGTACGGAACCCTTCATGTGCGAGTCCGACACGCACTTGGCCGGTTTTTTATTTCTTGACTTGCCTGAATTACCCGATGTTTGTAAAAAGAACAACAGTTTGATATAATAAATTTAATATCGTTGGACAGATAGACGATGCTTAAGATTAACAGAGTTACAACGCAAATGACTGAATTGGTTACAATAGAGTCTATATTGCTGATAATAAAATCGTTCACCGATTTAGGCCCTTCAACTATCTATATCTCAAAAACTAACTCTTCACTGCGTCATCATAGGTATTCGTAGGTGCAAACAATGATAAGTGGAATTTTATTAAAACGTCGCATTTTGTGTTAATAACCTTGAATTTATACAAACCAGTTCACGACTTTATCAAGTGAAAGTAGTTTATTATCGCACCGCGATAAAATTGTTGATATGGTTATATTATTAATAATAAAACCTACATATAACTTGATATAACATATAACTTGATATAACGCAGTGTTAAATAATAATGAATTAAATTGAACCTAAAGTGGATGTTACGGGGCTAAAATGTTTATTTGTGGACAAAAAACAACGATCAAAAAGAATAGCTATTCCAAAATTATCAAGATTATTCCAAAATTATGTAGATGGATTGGTGTTGTCAGTAAAGCCGGGACTGCTGCGCCCATAGTTGCGTGTTTCAAAAAGTTACAAACACGATTTGGGGGCGCGGCCTAAATCATAATCGTACAAATAGTGTTTAAAACATGTTTGTAACTGTTTGAACACGCAACTATGGGCGCAGCAGACCCGACTTAACGGGGGATGCGTCATATTAACATTATTTAACCGCGTCTGCGATAAAGAATTAAAGAAGTAGAATCACTAATCGCCAAGCTTAGCACTGATTGTAAATGGTGATTGCATTTTCTTGATATAGGCATTATTAGCAAACTGGAGAAAGATGCTGCTCATTTCCGCAACATTATAGACATCCTTTAGCGACCTTTACATTACCAGGATCAAATAAAGCTAAGAAAATTGCGATAAAACGTAAAATACGGTTAAATAACTAATGCCTATCAGGCATACTTTCTGTAAAACTTAAGTCTTTTTTTTTTTTTCTTTTTCCTTCTGGCTTTGCACGGTTTGTGCATTTAGCCAATGTCAAGTTAGTTCTTGTATAATATTGATGAAATGAATTATAAATGCATGATGATGATATCCCCGCCTACTCCCCTTGAGTTTCAGTAAAGATGTGGCACTTTACTGAGTCCTCACGCGGACTTCTTGAGAGAACTTGAAGCGAAGTTGCACTGTTTTGTTTCATTTGCCTACACTAATGCACGTTCACAAACACTTAATGGTTAATAATCCACCATTATTACACATTAATATTCGGCTAAACACTAATTTTGGAAAATTAAACAAACTGCTGAACATGACGCTTCACTTTCCCGCCAAGAAGTCCCAACTTAAGTCTTAATGATTTAATTTAAGTTCCTTTCTTCTTTGGGAACTAGATGAAGTTTATAGTTGAAGTTTACAGATCCAAGATTACAGTGAACTTCTGCAATGACTGGCTGTAATACGACTTAATTAATTGAATTGAAAGTACCAAAGTACTAGTTTAGTGTCGCTAATGTACTAGTTAAATGTCTCTGATAGTGACTCTGTAAAATTAAAATCAATCAAGACATTGTCTGAATTAAGTGATCGATTTTAACATAAACTATGCATTATCGAAGTAGTTATTTTATTTATATAATTTTAATAAAAATTAATAACCCAAACAATCAAAATTAGGCGAGGAATGTGGATATCTATATGCCTACCTATATTAAATATGTATCTAGGTTCACGCACAATTATACAAGAGGTATCAGTTTAAACTTAAAACTGTCATGTATAATGTAACATGCATACAATTTGTCCTAGATACATAACATCAAAGCTGTCAATTTGTAAGTATGATATTAGACTAGGCACCTTTAAATTATATATCCTTAGGTACCATACATTATACGTATACCTAAGAATGTAGTATCTTGATTGCTAATAATCAATTCGTATTATCAAAAGGCCAAAAGGCGTCGTCTGCGCCAAAGTAAATCTATGGATACTAACACATTGATAGATGATACCTACGCCAGAAAGGGGTTGTCTATTATTAGGCGAGAACCATACCTTCATTGTATAAGCAAAGATATAAGCGATAAGAAATCTTAACATTCTCAAAGGTTAGATAATTTTCGTTATGATATCAAAACTGCAGAATTTTTTTCTGTACTAGCGTAGAGACTTCGCTCAATGTGCTAATTTTATCTCAAAAGATAAGATAATGTCGTTTTTCTAAATATTATGTCAAGGCCTAGGTTGAATTCAACTTTTACTTTTGTAGATAAAACTGTATACATTCAATGATTAGGTAGACACGAGACATACTGCGCATACTGGTAGGAATAGGTCAAAAGCGACGGGTTGCCGACCGATCACCTATTTATTTACGGTGCTTCTATTTTCTTAAGACGACGATAACCGACTTTTAATGATTTTATACTGAAGATCACGTCTAAACGAGTAGTGCTAATGATTTGAAAAAAATATATGTTAAATTAGAGCATTTTCTCAATAACTTAATATGTAAATGTTTTAGATTACGTGTGTAATACATAATGAAATTAATTTGTAAAGTTATGTCTAACGCGAATAAAAAACTGAGAATGGCGCAAAATTTACCAAGCGTATTTTTCTGAAACCTTCACCAATTTAAAGACAATTTAATTATTGATCTTTTAGTATACGCGTTTTAATAAAAATACTTTTTGTTTTGTGTATAATAAATTAATAATGCGTCAAATTGGGGACAGCGCTCCTTGATGGGCGAGTCCTATTACTGGCTGAACGTACGACGCGTTGCGTGAGCTCAGTACAGAACACGCAAGCTAACCACTCAAGGTCACTGGCATATAACTGAGTCTTAATGTCTCTCGGAAAACTTCATGTTTCATCAGACGTCGAATTTCCTTGCACTCGGTGCAGGCCGGGCGCTCTCATTCGACTTGGAAGTGTAGAGTTGTTACTACTCTTTTTACTTAATATGTAAGTAATTTTAAAAAATAGTGGAAGGCTGCTAATGTCGGAAATCACATTTCCGACATTAGCAGCCTTCCACAATTTTTTGATTTTTGATTGCAGACAGACATTAAGAAAATAGAAGCTAACAATTCTCTATTTCCTGAAATAGTTTTGAGAATTTGAGGTGTTATAAAATAAATGAGCTCATATTAAAATGACGACGCATTTCCATGTTCCATGATTTAGAATTCTAGGAATTGACCGATAGTAATAATAAAGCAAACTACATAATATTTATAGATACATAATAAAAAATACCGATAATTTATGGTTATATACTGGAAACTTATGCAGACATTAATGGCAAGATTATCACTGCTCATAATAAAATGTAATATTATAATTACCTATGGGTGGCCCCCAGGCACCTGCCACTCCAAAGACTACTTTAAAATTTGAGTGAGAAACGATTTTTTAGTACAAAACCACATTTAAAATTGTATCAAAATCAATAAATCCAAAACGTGCATTTTTACCAGCAAGGCGCACCGCATACGAGGCCGCGATAAACGCTGCGACATTGAGCTGTTTCAAAACTCATCGCGACCCACATTCTCACTGCATCCGCGAGTGCGGGCAATATAGAAAATGCTTCAGTTGTTAATATCAAGGATGGTGAGCTCACGAGTGAGCGCGTGCAAGCGGCTGTGTGCGACGTAGTTAGAACACGTCTTATTGATAAGTGATTTTGACTGGAAGATTCAATATGGCGTAAGCTTTGTGAATGGAACTTGGAATTTGATTTTAAAGAACTTTTGGGCCTGTTAGGACTTGCTGCTTACATTATATTGAAATAACAAGATATATAAATTTAAACAATCTTATCTGCTTCAAAAATCTGGGTCAAAATACAAGTGTAAAAAATCAAGGGCCAGTGGGGTAATTGCGTAACACACATAAAATGACAATTGACTGACTTAGGCCTAAAACGCACTAGCGGCTGGCCGTGATGCGGCGTGAAGTGCGGCAGGCTGCACTTAAATTTTTATATGAAACAGCATGATATCAACGCACTGACTTGCGGCCAGCCGTCAAACGCACCGGTTGAATGTAGGGGCGGCGCGCCACATCCCCTCCACGCACTCGACGCGGTTAGCGGCAAGCGCTTCTCGCATAAGGTGTATTCAAATCAATTTTTATTTTTACGATGACGTTTTCCACGATAATATTAATAAATAACTGCAGCAACTTCTTCGATGTCTATCATGTCCAATATTTCCAGAAGCACTGACGACGAAATGTGGATTTGCGGCGGGTCGTAATAGAACCGAGACTATACGGTTAGCCGGAATACGGCGTGCCGTTGCGGCAGACTACGGTTAAGTTGCTGACTTCGAGCAAAAAATGAATTGAAATACAGGTCCATCAAATAAGAACAAAGTGTAACGAATTATATTGCCCTATACACAAAACGGATTGGTTCTGAACACGCACCATCTAACTACATACCTATAATGAGACCCATATATATATGCCTCAACTGAAAGGACTATACCTACCTATATGATATTTTCTGAGCTATGAACAATAGGTATATTATGTAAATGTACAAAGCATTATATAAAATCAATAAGAAGAAGCCAATATTGAAGATAAAATATTATTTTTCAAACATATCAAAATCAGGATTATTCTATACCTCATGAAAAAATACTCCTTGAAATTCTTTGAAAGATAGGACTATTTCAATGAACAAATGCATAAAAAAATGAATAAAATTACTAAATTCGTTACTAAAAGTTATAAATTATAATTTATTGTATATTGGTAAACCAAAGTAAAAATTTATCTATATTACTAATGACTTCATATATATCACACTAAACATTTTTCTGGCAATCAACAAACCCATATTTAATTAAATTAATGTCATAGTTATCACCACTGTCACAAGTAATAAAACAAATTATAATCAAATCAAGTGACGTTTTGATAGTGTTTCAAAAATATTTTGTGTAATGTCAGTACGTTTCTAAATAGCTGATGTAAATTCCGTTGAACATGCGTTATTAGCTTTATATAATTGGACGCATCCGTTTGTAGTACATACTAATAAAGTAAATACAGGAGCATTTAGGTACGTAATTACTTAATTTGAATCAAATAAATTAGAAAATTTACGACTTAACTTAGATCCTGTTGCTAACAAAGACGCAAATGTAAAGTTTGAAATAGTGATGATAGTCGATTATGATAATAGTACCCAATAGTCAGATGTTGAAATAATAAAACAAAGAAATAAACATAATGCTAATTTGAATAGCTGTAGATGTGATCTTTAAAAAGAGTGTTTTTAATAAAACGACATTGAATTAATCCCACGCACTCACGTGTTATGTCCACATGTTAATTTTTCTCCATTCAACTATGATTTGCATGAGTGGCAATGCGAAATACCAACATGTTAGGTACATACTAACCAATGTATTGGAAATTGTAACGAGAAACCAACGGAATGAATTCCAAGTCCAACTGATAAAGACAAAGAAAAAATACAAATAATTGTGAGTATTGAATGTTTAAGAACCGTGTAGTATGAAATCGTAGGGCTGTAAAAATTAAATTCATTCGATACAAACTCAGTCTTTAGAATTCACAGAATTCAAACTAATCACTTTTTGTCACACTTAAAATTTTATATACGTAATGATAATTAAGTAAAAATCCGGATCACTAAACCGAAATTAATTTCGAAGGTCTGCCATTAAAATATAAAAAAAAACAAATAAAACTAGTCGGGTCTAGTAGATCAAGTTAGGGAACAGACGAAAAAAAATCTGGAAAGGCAAAAAAAACGTTAATGTAAAGTCAGCTCGAATGCTCCACCAATATCAATGTGTTTAAACGCCACACAAAAACAAAATTTATCTTTCGATACCAATGTATTTTTATTACGATATTATGTAAATGATATTAATTTCGAGTCCGTACCTATTGTATGATAAATATATTTGATGAGCGAGCGTTACGTTTCCATATTTTTATTCGAAACGATATTTCTAAATACGTTCTCGTTTTGACCATGAAAATGCAATAAATCTGAGTTGTTGAAACTTTAAAGAAAATTAAACACAAGGAATCCTCGCGCATGCGCACGAAGCGTGCACTGTTGCTAAGCATTGCGTGCAAGACAACACACTCGGTTAGACACAAATTCCTACGATTTACGCATATTGTAACACTGTTGCTATGGACGATACGATCTTCTTTTCTATTATACTCTTCTACAACAAACTGCTCTTTTAATTCATTATTATTTTTTTTATTTCGTCATTTTACATTTTGTTGCCATTTCACAATAGAATCTTTTCACGCATTTACTATCACGAGATTACATTATCGTCACACGGCATGCCGCGTTCAAACTAGCTTAATCAAAATATTTTTTAACGAAATAGCGACAATCTTCGGATCTCCGTATCGTCTACCACAAGCTTCAGTGGTTTTATTACCATGAATCATTTGTTATATGTACGGGGAGACTATCAACATGAACTAAAACAATTGTTACATCGAAGTTCTAATCGAACGTTACTTTATTCAACAAAAAAATCCAACCCACTTTTATTTAATAAATTTGCGGTGGGTATAAGAGAAATCATTTCTATCGTTAACAGTTGACGTTTAAATCGTAGGCTTAAAACTGTGTGAATGTTCTCACGTAGCAATTCTAGATATAGCAATCATGTCACAAACAACTGATAAGGGCAACCGCTTCCGTTGACCGTACGACACGAGTTTTCACCGCGGCTAGAAAACGCGCGCGATCTGCATTAATTCGCCCCGCGTGTGCGACGCGCCGAATACCATCGCGTAAAAGCGCAAAACGTTTAGACGACGAGACAATAATGTCTGCGCCCACGCATCGATTCACAAATTTTTTTTTCACTAATACGGAACTAGCCGGTTGGAACGACGCCATCACAGCCGCTTTTGGACATCACATGATTTTCTGTCGTAACACTTACCTTCATGTCGTCGAGCATGTCGCAGGCAGTGTATAGGGCTGCGGTGTCCGGGCTCACTTTAATAACGCCCATGTTGCTGCTGTGGTCTGTCAGGAGTGAAGATCCGAAGTCAACAGGAGCGGTAACACACGGAGGACCGAGCGGGCCGTTTGCGTGTGTACTATTTTCCTGACGAAAGTTGGCTTCGATATTTTTTACGTATTCTTTTAGCGATTGACGCGTGAGACGGTGGATTTTAGGAACACTAAGCGCGAGACGTACTCACGCTGTGACCGAGCCGCGCGGACTGAAACTCCGACGCCAGAACACAACTTCGGACAGTGAAAGGGTCGTGACGTCATGGACACGATAACGCGCCCCCGCGCCTCGCGCCGCGACTTGTTGCTACACTTCTTGTCTTACTCACACTCGTTCATATGCTCGAATACGCGCGGTTTTGTTTGATCGTTTTGTATGTAACATGTTCGGCCCTGCGATTTTATAAATTTTGAACAAAGAACTAAGTGGTATGCAAACGACCATATCACTCCTTTAAGTTTTTCAAGCGGGGTTATTTTTACACCTATGCACTTGTATGAGAAACTAGACAAATGAGTGTAATTTGTTTACGGAGTAGGGCTTCAATGTTAGCAGTAGTTACTCTGACGTCAGAACAAACAAACACTCGTAGAGCGCTACGATTCGCGTAGGCGTTGTGTGCGGGGGCCCGCTGCGAGCGTAGGCGACTACGGGCGTAGAGGACTCGTAGCACTTAAAAAACCACCCTCTGAATATAGATTGGATGTTTTATAAGTTACAGTACAGTTTGTTTGAAAACCTTATAACGGTCTTCGTTATAAGCTTGTCAAACAAATTATTATAAATTCATAATATTATAAAGGAGCGATGAGAATATTGAAAAACAAAGTAAATTTAATATATTACGAGGTCAGAATAATAAAGGCGAGGGGTAAAAATAAGCGGCGAAAAAAATAGGATTTTTATTTTGAAATTTTCCTGTTTTTCCTCTCGCTGGCTCTTAGGAATATTCAAATAAAGTAAGCCGGTTGGTAAATATATTTTTGACGCTACTTTTTTGTTTTCATATTGTGTCGCAAATACGTTTCGGCGAAAATTCGTTTGGTCGTTATCTGATTTTTGTATGAAAATTATTTAGGTTTAATGTTTGGTAAAGGCCCCTCAGGTTGGTTTTATTAAGAGGAAAACATAAAATACCTAATTAAAATGAAGGACTTCCTGAAAAACATTCGTTCGAAAGTGTCTTATTCCTAACAATGTATACGGTTAAATTAATATTTTGCAATTTCTTGTGTTCTAATTGTTATTCTATAAGTATTCAATTGTTTTAATATATTCATTGCAGAACAGACTATTTACATAAACGATTTCTATCACTAAGCATTTATTGTAACGTTGTTTTCTAACAAATAAAAGAAAAATATGCACCCAAATAAAAAAAGGCAAAACACAATACAAATAGAAAACGATTTCAAACCGAGATAGCGTGAAATAGATAAAATTAAACCAGTCCAAAAAAGTATAACAAAAACCAGTGTCATTCCGTCGAAAGATAATGAAAAACCAATTCATGTGACCCTGACCTTATCGTCAGTATGCGCAAGCTGACACACACAGCCTCATAAACGCACACACACACATAAACACACACCTACATGCTCACACTAGGTGCGTCGTCGTTTCGGAAAAATCACACATACACACATAAAAATTATTGCTGTATTAGACAAGTTGATACAAGTAGAACTAAGGTTTGATCAGTTAGTCTGATAAGAAAGTTAAAAGTAAAAAATATAATTGTTATGGGGTTTAATAAATTGGCTCGGCCCTGAAAAAGGCTCGATTTTTGGAAGGTTTGGGACCATTAATCAAGTAAGATTTATTTATGATTCTGTTTTTTTTTTCTGGAAGTAGTGGTCCTCGCTCACTCGTCGCCTGAGGACATCGCCGTCGAGGTAGACCGAAGATTATGGTTGCAGGAAAAACGGTAGGCCTTTGCCCAGCTGTGGGACAAAATAGGCTAGAAGAAAAAAAATGATCGGTATTACTTTTCGTTTCCGATTATATGCCTGTATAGGACTAGTATAGCTATGATTCTCATAAAAAGTATTAAGCATTATTGATTAACGTACCTACGTGCGTTTTTCATTATCATTATTATTATATAAAACGTATATCGCATGTCGCCACATGCGTCAGAAGCTTTCTAATTCAAAATTAGGGGATGCACTAAAGGGTCTCTCACAGTGACTAAATATCGGCTACCGACCCAGGGCAGTCAGTCCTGCTGAAAAGTTTGCTGACAAGGAAATCTTGATGACATAACACAAAGTGATATTAATATAATACGAGGAAAAAAGAAGTTTAAAATTAGCCTATACCAGTCTATTAAAAGTTCCTGTTATTTTAATTAACCGGCTTCGCACCATTTCGTGAATTTTCGCGAACTCTCAGAATGTTGATAACGTGATAAGCAACACGTGAATTTAATTATTTATAATGTTTAGTCAGAATGTCTGGTCATCGAGCATAGGTATCAAGTTAACGATAAAAAAGATTAGTAGGTACGATAAAAATATCTATGAATGCGAATTGCAAATGCAAATGGGGACATCTTTATTTTAACGATTATCTTTTTGTCACAAAACGTGTTTTGATCAGTTTTCTTTTCGTTTTGAAATGGGGTCAAAAGTACAGTTTGATATTTATATATTAGGTTGGCTGTATAATAGGTGCCTTTGCTTCGAGTAAGCTTAGGGTGCCCAGTTAATAAAAGCGTTTGCACATAGGAAGCACATAATGGGGGGTTTGTTTTGTTTAAATGACTGTTTTTACAGAAATGCGTGTTAAAATAGAAACATCTATCATCGAGATCGTACTTCGGTGAGTGTGCCCAAGAACTCCACGACCTCATTCCACCGGCCCCCTTCTATCATCGGACTTCTAGACGCACTGCAGGTTACCATCCCTTCCTTGTTGCTATTCCACCAATTCGCACTAAGCGTTTCCAAATGTCTTTTATAATGCGCACAGCAAAAGAGTGGAACTCTCTACCTGCGTCTGGGTTTCCGGACGCATACAACCCTAATCTCTTCAAAGTTACAGTGAACAGGCTTCTTCTGGGTAAGCTCACTCCATCGTGGACTTTGTCTCTGTCACCTCTGATCTAGACTCTGGTCATGAGCAAACCCATCCTAACTAAAAAAATAAAAAATACTTTATGATTATTGTATTAGTGCTGTTGAACTATATGGGCCTTATTACAAAACAATGTTTATCTTCAGACTAACAACAACTACCTAACTAACTAACAATGTTTAAACCATGGAGCCATTATTTAATTTCGAACTTTATTCCGTCTACGGTAAAGTTCCTAACACAAAACTGACAACTTAGTACCGAACTAAGTATTCAGTTTTGTATAAAGAACGGTATTTCAATCAGAGTTACGTTCTTATTACAAAAACAAGCTCCATGGTTTAAGCCATGTCAAAATATAAATCTAGTTTTGTAATAAGACGGTATACCTTTAATTGACCAGATATCGTAAAGAATTCTTATAATAATATAGATCTTCAAGTCCAAACATCCAAAATAAAAACATGCTTGCGTAACCTATGGCAATTTACAACTTGCCAGCAATGCAAACCACAATTTGAATACCTACTTGAATAAAGAGTTTTAACGTCAAGTACTTGCATACTATTAATTATATTATCAGAGTATCAAGTTTAGATAAAGGTGTGTCCAAGTAGGCATGTACTTGCCTTTAAGTAATATTTTTATGTCATACTTACGGACCGCAAGGCTGCTGCAAAGGTTAATTCTTGTAACGGCATTTCAATAGGTGTTAAGTACTTGATGTATTTACAAGTATGTTGTTGCGACATCGTTTACATTTATCAAAGTTTCAGTGCTATTTTTGTAAAGCCTGATTTACACGGTTCGATTCAATTGCGGCATACCAGAATTTGAAGCAGCGATAAAAGTGCCGTTTAGAACGTGCAAGTCATTTGTTGCTTCGATTTTATTATATGTCATAGGCAAGAAACTTGCATCGTGTAGACATGGCTTTAAAAAAATAAAAGAACAATGCTCTTCAAAATACACTTATTTCATTTTTTATTCCGGGTTCTGTTTGGTGCTGGACGTAAAGAATAGCACCATCCCATTTCTTCCCATGGGTGTCGTAAAAGGCGACTAAGGGACTTACCTACTAGAGAAAGGGCAGCACCATTCTCTATGCATTTTTAAAACCATACTGCGATCGCCAACCCGCCTGCCAAGCGTGGCGATTATGGCAAATCCCCCCTTTTCCAAAAAGGAGGCCTAAGTCCAGCAGTGGACGTCTTTGGGCTGAAATGATGAATGAATAATGTTTTTTTATTTGTTTTTTGGAACTCCGTTAGATACTCCTTCCCTCATTAGACTTGTGTCTTGTGTCGTCTACTAATTTCATGTTTACCTACATTTTATCAATACATCTTTACCTAGTGTCTCTCACGACTTTTTCCTTGATAACAGCATAGTTTGCCTACATGCGTCGTATTCCTAACAGAATAACGTGACGTAGATATTATAATTGCTTAGTTTCAGAATAATATTAATATGAAATACATTATTTTATGTCATAATAATTGGCAGGTCATGTCATAGGCATCCGCGTTCCGTGTGGTGCCGGATGGTAAGAATAACATCAGCCCATTTCTTCCCGTGGGTATCGTAAAAGGCGACTAAGGGACTTACTAGAGAATGGGCAGCAGCGTTCTCTATGCATTTTAACACCATACTGCGATTGCCAACACGCCTGCCAAGCGTGGCAATTATGGCAACCCCCCCCTTTTGGGGCAGGCCTATGTCTAGCAGTGGACGTCTTTCGGCTGGAATGATGATGATGATGTCATAGGCATATGCAGTACGGAAAAACCATTTCATTTAAAATTTTTCCAAATAAGTAAGTAATGAATACAATGGAGAATTCGTTACTGAAGTAAGTCCCTAATATAATTTAAATATTTAGAATAATGTACATGTGTGTATATTGTGTGTGTGTGTGTGTATTGATAATTTTTTTACGATGTGTGAGTCGAAGCCGAACACACTAGAATAATATTCTTAACAATGCCTCTGATTACCCATATTGTGCACTAAAGTTGTCAAAAAATAATTGGCCCGTTTTGACATTTTATTTGAATCGATTTATTGTGAGTGCCTGCCCACGAGCGATTTTCTCGGCGATTTTTGTCAGAATGTATTACTCACCTGTGATAGGAACCTGTACTATCTATGCAAAATTCCCCAATTCTCTTTATAAGCACCGTACTTACTCAAATACGTTTTTATCGCTGTGTGTATGTTTTCCAACTGACGTTCAATGAAATTAGTACGCTCGATAAAAGTATTTCTGTTTAAACATTACTCATCATGACATTGTTAGCTTGTTTCCTGATAAAAAGTAGGTAATGGTGAGTACTAAATAAATGTACTTACTCCTAAGGTGCATGTGGTGCCGCACGTAAAGAATAGCACCATCCTATTTCTTCCTGTGGGTGTAGTAAAAGGCGACTATGGGACTTACTAGAGAATGGGCAGCAAAGTTCTCTATGCATTTTAACACCATACTGCGAACGCCAACACAGTGCCAAGCGTGGCGATTATGGCAATCTCCCTCCTCCTTTTGGTGGAGGCCTATGTCCAGCAGCGGACGTCTTTTGGCTGAAATGATGATAACTTCTAAGGTATAATAAGAATATAGCGTTAAATTAAATTAACCTAAACACGATAAACCAAAAAATAAATAAATTTGATGATTTTTTGTGTGGGCTGTTCGACCGCAGTTATTGTAGTCACTTGAAATAAAATGTTGCGTAAACTTCACAGACATGATGGGTATCGATATCTAAACACAATAAAACATAAGAAAATATTTTTTTCTCAACTCATACTTCAAGTAACAACACTGACAGTGGTCGTTGACCTCCCAAAACAAAGTCATCAAATCTATTTATTATAGTGTTTAGGTATCGTATCCATCGCGTCTGCTGAGTTTAGCTAGCCAATTTAAAATAACCCTGTATACAAGGTGTAACATCACCAACTGGATTGTGAGGGTCGAAAGGTTGGAATCGCGCCATAACATCAACTTTAAGTCATTTGAGGTACGAATCCCAACCAACCATCTACAGACCTGCTTGAAAGAGGACTTTTGGCCGAAAGGTGTTGTATATCGACGTTTCCGAGGACGGTTACGCGACACCACGCAGCGAAACACGACGCCGACGTGTGTTTAGTTATAGTTTAATTTGGTTTTAGGAAATGTATTAGTTTATTATTGTTGTAAAATCTAATTTTGTGTATTTTATCTATGGGCCTTAGATGCCTGACAATAAAATGATTATTATTATTATAAATAACGCACAACCTCATAAGGGGTCATTATACTCAACATTATGAACAACTTCTACTATGGGATCAGTACTGAAATCGCGAAAAATAAATCAGCTGTTCCATACATTTATGTTCTCATAACTCGTCAAAATGTAGGGAACAGCAGATTTTTATTTCGCGATTTCAGATTTTGTCCCATAGTAAAAGTTGTTCATAATGATGAATACAATGACCACTTAAGGTAAGGTTGTGCGTTATATGAGTTACACCTTGTATACATCTTAATTAAAAGAGGACAGGGGGCCAAAAATGGACGCTTTGGCAGATTTATAATATGATCTGCGTACAATTCATATCCCGCAATTCATCTGTTTGACAGTTTTGTATGGAGTTTCGTAAAATGGTCGACAAATTATGAATTAATATTAATGAAGTCTTATATCAAATAGCAGCTGTCAAACAGATGAATTGCGGGATATGAATTGTACGCAGATCATATTATGATTCTGCCAAAGCGTCCATTTTAGGCCCCCTGGACTGATGAGGTTCTACTCTTGAAACGGCTTGGAGTCCTAAAACGGAGATCTACGAGTATAAGCGTTACTTACCACGTACTTTGGCTAAACGTTATTCTTGTCACTGTCAAACTATAAGTGCAAGATACAGCCGGGAACATGTCTAAGCCAAAGCACGTGCTAGGAGACGTTTATAGAAATCGGCCTAAGATACTAACCGAATATGAAGAAACAAACTATTCAAACTTTGAGACTTTGAGAGCAGCGGGGCGAGCACGGCCTACTGTGACATGACTTGAGTCACACATTTTATCACAGTTTGAGCGATAAAACTGTTTTGTCATAAAAATGTACAAATTGACATGACATAATTTATCATGTCTTGTCACAAACGTCTTGTCACGCCCGTGCTCGGCCCGCAGTGGTGGGGCCCAGTGGTAACGGCTTCGACTTACGAGTATAGGTCATGGGTTAGAACCCAGACAGCCGCTTTACTTTGTGTAAATTATTTCACTGCTCTCAAAAACGGTGAAGGAAAACATCGTGAGGAAACCGGCATGTTCTAGAACTAAAAATTCGAAGACATGTGACATCTACCAACCCGCACTGGGCCCGCGTGGATTACGGGCCACTCCCTCTCACAGAAAGAGGAGACCTGTGTTCCAGCAGTGGGAACATTAAAGGCTGATCATGTATTCAAATTTTACATATTCAAAACTTAATTTCACATTTATTTTACATTTATATGTATTTTTGATTGCAGCATTTTTGAAAATACATAAATCAACAAGTTAGATCATTAAAATTCACCAAAACATAAAATTTGTCTATATTTTTTTTTTACAAATTTATCGTTCTATTTGATGCCGTGGGAAATATAGTACATTTAAAATATTTGTAAAAGTACACTCGGCTACACATCAAGCTATACCTTTCCAGTATAACCTGATCTCGCATTGTATAGGATTTCCGTACAATGAGAGGTCAGCGTATACTGGGAATTTATAGCTTGATTTGTAGCTGTGTGTACTATGGTACTAAATTAAATGCTTTGTATTCTAGACTACACTTGATTTCTTAGGTCCGGTCTCAACATGAATCCAAATGTTCGTCATTTTGTTTTAAACAAAACAAAAATAACGCATGGGTTTAACTCGGTCTGGCTCATAAGTACGAAAGGCAAATACAAATTGCAGCATTGGAAAATCCGAACAATAATAAATTATGTTATCATTTAAAGAAAGTTTATCAATTATAATGTTTATCACTCACAATCGATTTAATTACTGATTATTTGACTTGGAATATTGAAATGGAAAGAGATTAAAATAAACACAAGTTATAATTTCATTTCCATTTCAATAACACACACAACATTACGCCTGTATCCCCTGAAGGGTTAGACAGAGATGAACACCCACATTTCGCCAGCGTCAACAAACAGTGTTGCAATAAAAAATGTTTTAATAAAATGTCTCTTTACTCATAAATTATTTTTAACAACAATACGATTAATGATAATTATGATAAATTTTTAGATCTTTTCTAATTCCAAATATCCACGCCATATTATAATTTAACTTAGACTTCTTCCTGAGAAATCTACAATTACGATCAAAAATCCGTTCTTCAAATAAATTACAACCATCAAGTCCACACATTCCTCTTTAAGTTTTACGTTTTTACGTAAAAGAAAAAAATTACAGTTCAGAAAAAAGAAAAAATATGCCTTACGTCAAAACGAGAGGGATTATCGACCAAAATCGAAAGTACTATCTATTAATCTGGGTCAGTGCCGAGTCAAGGTGAGATATGTTGTGTTGATAATTTACGTTCATTCAGTGCGTTTACTTGCAGGGCTGGCATCAGTACTAATATTATTAATGCGAAGTTACTTTGTCGGTCTGTCTATTATTTTTTCACGCCTAAACCGATCGTTATGAAATTCCACAGATAGATGATCCCCAGAATACCTATCTGTCAAATTTCAGATGACTGTCCTTCTTTAGGTCCCAACCTGGATATTTGTGTTAAAACATGATAAAATATTAAATACACGCAGATGAAGTCATCGTGGGCAACAACTAGTAAGATACAATAAGCTGAAGGGACTTGTTGCTCAGTTTTAATTCCGTAAAAACTACTTATTTAGTTCAACAGTTGACAAGTGAAGATGAAGTAGTTGGTTAGCCAAATAACCTCGGCACGAGAAAATGTCGTCAGGTGTCCAATTATAGATGTCTAGATGTGTGAATGGTGACTACGATCATACATACATAAACTCACGCCTTTTTCCCATGGGGGTAGGCAGAAACTATAGAACGCCACCTGCTACGCTCCTTACATACTCCTTTTGCTTCGCCTACGTTCATACATCTGGTCATACACGCACGCCTTTCTTAAAATAACACCAAATAGGTCACTATTATGTCCTTCTAGGGCTTAGATACGATCTTGGGTTGCAGTAAATTCAACTCTGTAGGTGCTTACGATTCATACTCCATTTTCTGACTGTGTATTTTCAAGAAGAAGGAAGATAAGAAATACACAGACGCTTTACAAGAAACATCTACCCATTTTTTTTTGGCGGAGCGGGAGCGCGTGTCAGACTTTTTCTGACTAAAACCCACCCGTGTTCCTTCCGTTGCCTGTGTGCCAGGGCCACAATATCCCTTTCGGATAAACTCGTAAACCTAGCAGGCATTGACCCTAACGGACCCCGTCAGTTGGTGCTGACATCTCTTTGAGGCACACGGTGGAACACAACGTGCCGTCGACCCGGGCCTGG
The DNA here is from genome assembly GCA_948098905.1 of Tiliacea aurago. Lineage (NCBI taxonomy): Eukaryota > Metazoa > Arthropoda > Insecta > Lepidoptera > Noctuidae > Tiliacea > Tiliacea aurago. Next base: position 25,937,189 of record OX402582.1, read on the forward strand.
TCCTTATCGGACGGCGAGCTACCCATCGCTCACCGTTCGCAAGCCCGCCCTACGGTGGCCGGAAATCAGCTTGCGACTCCCGACGCCCGGGGCGTCTCCTGCGGATTTTACATTTTGGTTGTGGTCTGTTTGTTTAAATGTAATTATTAAATTTTGTTGAACAACACATTTACAATGCCAATGCTTTTCATTTTGACAGTTGAACAACATTCATTGCGTTATTTAGGTTGTTGAGCAGACGTATTTTTCAAACCTATGTAGCAATGGATTGGGAATTTCCTTCAAAATACTTTGGATTGTTATTGAAATTTACGCATGGAGTGCTAGTTTCTTTCTTCATCAAGTAAAACGTTACCAAAAGCAAAACTACAACAAAAAAACTGTCAGTCGTAGGACTGACTGCACGTCAGAAGTCAAAACTAAGTAACTTGTGAATTGTATCGAAGCGTTCGGTGACGATGACGCGAGTTCCATGATTTTTGTTCACCCAAAAAGTGCTCAACACGCCAAAACACGTTTTCACTTAAAAAAAACGAACATTGAGCTAAATCGCCAACCCTGAAAATACAAACACACACAACTCGTCGTGATCATCGTGACACGCTTGCCATTTCGGAAGACGCAGGTGACTATTAAATAACAACATTAGAACGATCGTGGTTATATTTTTGTGATTTATTGAAGTCGTTTCGATAGGTATAGTTCAGCTGTTATTATACTTTCAAGATGAACATGTGCTAGGACTTAATTGATGCCTATAATGCAAACAGTTTAGTTCGAATCCACTGGTTCTTGATTGACAAATCAAAAGCATAGAACTACCATTTGTTTAGGCAGTCAAACAATTTGTATGTCCTACATTCCAGATACAGAATTTATTTCTCATGGAAAACCTTTATGTCTAGATAGTCATATAGATGGAAGACTTAATTTAGACTAGCATAAAGTTGATATTCGTTTAAGGCGCCGACTATTGCCCTCACACAACCGCTTCAAATAAGGTTGAAAATTGAATAAACATTTGTGTTGACGATGTGACTAAGCTGCGAATGGGCATTTATTTTATGGGTTTTATTTAGATTATTCGGAATATACACATTATATTAAATAATTGTCCGGTTAAAGTTTTAAAACAAAGCTAATGCAATTAGAATCCTAAAAAAATATATGTTGTTGTCGCTGAAAATATAGAGATAATCGACGCCAAAGTTTATTTTTGTGTAGTAACTTAATTTTTTTTTATTGGGAGTATCAAACTATATTTTACTATTCTATTCGGTTAAAAGTATTTTCTATAAACCTTTTTCTGTCCACTGTATTTTTTGCGTCGGATGTTTTCATTGCGTTAAGTCATACTCGACTATCCAAGAAACCAGTTTTTGTGAATATTGAGGTAACACCGCGCCTTAAGTGGAAATAACTTCAATTGGAAACAAGAATTTGAATAGAGTTTAGTTACTTTACGGCCGAAATACAACAACACAAAGTAAAACATTTTTGACAAAAACTCTGACAGTAGCGCGTTTGCATTTATTATTTACTAGCTGCGCCCCGTGGTTTCACCCGCTTAAGTCTCGATCCCGTGGGAATATCGGGATAAAAAGTAGCACAAGTAACAAAGTAACATATAGGCTACTTTATCAAAATTGGTAATACAATTTTTTTTAAAAATGGATCAGCGGCTTGAGCATGAAGAAGAACAAACATACACACACACCTACAAACTTTCGCCTTTATAATGTTAATGTGATTTATTTAACTATGGATGACTTACAGCTAAAACAAACAGATAAAAAAATAGTATGGGAGACTGACAGCCAATTACAAGTCGCCACTTCTAAAAAAAGATTGGAAAGAAGGAGTGTGAACAGCACCACACATACGAAAAAAGAGAAGACAGTATAACATTCAAGCTATACAATTTACATTTCTTATTCAATACAAGAATAACAACCTGAACATACAAAATCTTATTTAAAAAAGCCAAGGCTCAGGCACTTTCTGGCCGAGGACACACCTGTTGTGAAAGGATCAAAATCATGCCGTTTACACATGCTATTAAAGTTGCTACTTGCACGCACTATAAATTAATTTGGCCTGTAATTCGTAGCGGTAAATGGAACACGCGTTCCATCGCTTGGACCTTCCGGGAACGTTAAAATAAAATTTGGATAGAATATCGAAGTTATTAATAGAATTAGAATTAATAGAAGTATATTAGTAAGAAAAATGGTAATTTTAGGAAGGCTTTTAAAATACTAGCTTTTGCCTTATAAAGGGCTTTTAAAGGTATTACTGGCTTTGCTCGCGTGGAAGGAAAATTACGTCTCGAGTCCAAAAAGCCAATTTTTTTAAAGGCATTTTTTTACACTCAGGGATAATGTAGCTTCCCAATAGTGAAAGAATTTTTGGAATCGGATCAGAAGTTTACCCCCCTATTTTATAGGTATACCAACTCACAAATTCTACCAATTCTTCATTCTATTGGTATAGTTTCAATGCTGCTTTGCAAATACAATTGAAAGTTGCCAGGCAAATATATTAAAGACATTTTTGTTTGCCCTTTTCCAGTTGGTCTAATGTAAAACAACATCATAAATAACAAAGTTATTATTTATTCACGACGCATCAAATGCAATTTAAATTAATCACGCAAATAAAAACTTAATTGCTACTACTTAATTACATTAGTTATCTTTAAAATCTAGTTTTTTATAGTAATAACAGACATATTTTTAGAATATGATAGACAGTAATAAATACATATTTGACGTGGTACCGTCAACTGCACGCCAAAAGTAACACTTGAAGTTTGAAAACCGACCTTAGAAATAAAAGTGTTGTCAACTTCAAATGGAACATGTGGTTGACTATAAAAGTTAATTTTGGTCACATGTAGGAAAAATATTTTAACATCAAAATTAAATCAGATCATTTCTATGAATATGGACATGATGAAGACAAATCACTAATAAATTCAGTTAATTTCCTGTATTAAGCTTAAAAGTCACCAGGAAGGAAACTTTGTAGACGGGTTTGATAAATTAACATCACAGAATAAAGATTCGAGAAGGTTACTAAGATTAGTATTGTTAAAGAAGATGTCAGTGAGAATCAAAAATCGCATGATCTAATAAAAGCTGTAAAATTTGTTCCTAAACTTGTGATAGAATAGGAAAAAGTTATGATAATTACATTAATTATTTATATTAGACTAGCTAAGTCAAAAGGTTTTGATAACGGCACTAATTTTCAAAGGTAAACTATCAAAACAGGATATACACCGAAGGCGCTGCAATGTGGCTATCGTGAACCATTATCCAAACGAGCTACAAACTTCAAACACCTACATAATTCATTATATTCTAATTCCCGGACCTACAAAACGCTAAATTTGATATCCCGGATCTTATCAACGAAAGGTTTCCAAAACTCAGACCAGAATTCCCAATTTTTTTCATTGTCCACGCAAAATGAACCAGCGTTTGGTGTCCTTTCTTTTCGTCGCCTAGTCGGCCACAAGGTCATTGGGTCTTTGTGCTCATACGGATTTGGTCGAGGACCGGTTGAGGGATGACGTCACCCTATATGTCGATATATCGACGCAATGTTGTAGAATTTAGAGTAATATTTACAATGATATCCTTGTAGGATTAGAAGTATTTGTTTTAATAGATCCTGTATCAGGATACAATAATTGTGCGTGAAATGGATATGTAGAATTAGCTGCTAAGCATTTAGTGCAAGAAGTAAAAGTTGGCTATGAAAAAGAAGAGCATAGTTGATGGTACAAAAACTTTAGTAGTGATTTGATGTTTTGCTTTAGTAGCGTTATTAAAGAGCTCTTTTCGCATAATATGGCTTATCATTCTGAAATATAGTTCGTTACACATTTTACAAAAATCAATAATTGTACAGAAAAAAACCCTTCGCTTAGTAACACTCATTTATCAACAGAACGTCATATTTAATTATACTCTGTCGCAATAAATTGTACAAGAATCCTAGCAGTATCACTACTTTTAATAATAAACATATGCATTCATTACGAAAGGTATACGACTGACGAAATACTTCAATATGTTGCCGTAATTTGCTTAGACTGTACAACTAGTTTTGTTCAACAAATCTTAGCTATAATATTTCAATATTTATAGCTTCCTCTAAATCATTGTGATTATTATCTATTGCCTCCATCGCGATTTCAACCGGCTGCATGTATGTAGTATCATGTGCGAAATTGTTTTTAAATACGGAGTGTGCGAAATTTTTTGCACGTTTCGGTCTTGTTAATTGAGACTTTATATGCGAAATAATTGGTGCGGTTTATCGTGTAATCTAGAAGTGAGGAATTAAATATATGATCACTATCTGTGTGATTAAGTTGATGCTAAAGTAATTTCACATATTTACGCATTTAACCCTCAGTCTTTGTTTATACTTGATTCGGTCTGAATAAACGATAACAGATTCAACAACTCTATTACGAAATCAGCTCCATCCTTGCCTTTTTCCATATAAGTTGGTGTTGGCATGCAACAAGCCTAATTTTATCTACCAATAATTTACACCTACAAAAAATCTCCTTACACAAAAACTGAATGCACCAATTCCAGTAGAAGTTTAACAAGCTTCACGCCATATACGTATAAATTGATTGGTACGTGTGAATGATAAACAAAAAATAATGTATCCGTTGCCATGTGGTCAATTACTTGAGATTCGTAACGGAGTATACATAATTATGAACGACGGGTACGATTGGCCTACGCGACTGAATGTCGGGCCACTGGACGACCAAATCGGCTCGTTAAGAAAGTGGTTGAAGGGTCAAATTCATATCACTGACAAACTTGAGTGAAGCAAAGACGATTGACTTGGATGTATTGAGTTTTCTTTTCATTATAGGACTCCCCATATTCGTCATGTACGCTACTACATGGACGGGAGTTCATAAATCTAGATTACCAGTACCTACCATAACTCCTGAAGATGTAATCGAGCCAATTAATCGCAAACAACAATTCTGTTGTTTGCGGATGCTCTGAAATATTATATGGATCATCTAATACTAGTTCTAATACCTTATCGGAGTAGTTCTACGGCCCTGCGACAAGGACGAAACACATCCGTGAGTGGACAAGACACAGCTGCCAAAGACACTTGATTATTATATTTGTCATCTGGCGCATAAAACGATCGTTTACAAAGAATTCAACTGGGAAGTAAAGGGACTGGCTTCGAGTCCGCTCCAAATTCCAAGTAAAGGAGTGTTTCATGTATGTGTGTGAATGTATAGCAAGGGTGTCAAGTATTTTGTTTAGCAATCCGTGTCTATTACATGTACCTTATCGAAGTAGTTCGGCGGCCGGCCCTGCGTCAAGGACGGTCCATATCCGTGAGCGGCCAGCGCTGCCTACATGCATTTTATAAATAAACCGCTTAATGTCTTGCGGTAATACCCACTGCCTTTATTTTGTATGGTTGAGATCGTATATTGCAGTTAAGGAAGACGTTTTATATCAGTTCTGCTGATGGCGACGAGAAAGGAAGTTGAATAATGAAATATAAACAAAATGTCTACAACAGATATGGTGAACGTTTTTGCATCTGCGTTCCAATTCAGAGGAAAGATATATTTTGCCCACTCCGTGCCATCGTTACATATTCAAGAAAAGTAAGGCTGGCTAAGCTATGATTTCTAAGATAAATAGATTAGGAGTTAAATGGACTGTAGTTCTGAAGGAAAACAAAATGTTATTGTATTTAGATGTCGTTCTTCAACCTGTTCTTCAATTTTGATGGGTGGAGAGGACTAGGAAGGCCAAAAAAGAGATGGATGGATTATGTGAAGAATGATATAAAAGAGAAGGGAGTGAATGATACCGTAACGGTTGACAACGACGGTTGGGGAGAATGGAAGAGGAAAACGTAATGCACCGACCACAAGTAACATGGGACAGGGGCAGGCAGATGATGATGACTTCAAACAGTGTCGTGGCCAGAATTATTTGTCGCGTGCCAACCGTGGCATGCGTGCCATGTGTGTCATTGGTACGCTATCCCTGGGCTACGAGACCTAGCTGACGTAGATATCATACGAAGCAATTGTAGACATCATACGAAGTAATTGTAAAGATTGATAAAGCCATATTAAAACGATCTGCAACTGCAGTTCCATCGTTAAACCGATTTCAATGGATTCACCTACGAGTGTTTTATTTTGTTTATGGTCACTTACCTTTCTTGTTTTTATTATTGCGTGTAACCTTGAACTTTATTTTGTACCAAAAGACTATAAATATAGTGCAGTATTCACGGAAGACATATTAATATTCATGGGAATCTGTTGTTGAATCAAAAACGTAAGTAAATGGCGATCACTCTGGCTCATAAATTGAGGGAAAAGGATTACTTAGTCGCTCGTGTAAGCCCTTTAAGTTTTGCCGTGTCATGTCCAAGATCTTGTTTAAATGGATTTAAATTCAAATCCCTTTGGAATTTAATGTCAAGGGTAAAACGGTGTCTATTTCTATTGAAGTGATAATTCGAAATCGAAATCAATTTTCTATAAGCGGTTGCATTACTACGCAAGAGTAGCTTTTTCCGTAATAGCTTCCAAACAGAGCCTTTTCGTAGGTCCTATTGAGTCAGCATTTTTGCAAACAGGTCAAAGGTTTTAACTCATAAAAACATGCACTTTAATGATCTTGAAACAATAACACAGTAACAAAAATAAGTATCGACTGATGCGTTCCTATCTTTTGTTTACTAGAAGATTGCGTAAACTTAGTGTCATTGACTTAAGATTGCTAGGGAGCTATATTAGTAACTACTAGTTCATACACTGCACCCGTTTCGTGAAAAAATGTGGGAACACTAACGTGAAAATGTATGACGAGTGTTTTACGAGGGTGTGCCACTGGGGACAATATTAGGACCAAATCGGTTTACTATACTAGGTACAATTTGGTTTACTTTGGGTTACAGTTAATGAATCTAACCAGATTCTAATTTGATCAACAAAATTGGATTTTAGAAGCAAGGATTCACGGAAGAGTTCGCGAACAGACGGTCCCATAAAGTAAAATGAGTTAATGCCTTTTCAGTACAAGTAGCAATAAAGAGTGAAGTTAAATGCCTCCAATAAGGCTTAATAGGATATGTTGAATGCCATAGCTTACAAATTACGATCGACTTCATAAATAATAAAACTGTATCGGCCTTTAAGAAAAGTGTTGGCCTTGGCAGTGAACTTTATGGTGACAACTTTCGAGAGTACTTATTATATTATTATGGTGTCAATCATGTATCTTTATAATCTGTTTTTGATATCTTTAGTTATTGTTTATCTGTTGCTAGCTACCACTAGTAGTTTAGAATATCTAAGCAGTCACAGACAGACACGAAAACCAACTTTGTTTTATACTACTTCCACTAAGTACTATCTGTTCTACTACCATCTGTTTTTGTTCAGACAATGCTTTCATTTATTTACCTTTTGTATCAATATTAATGTTGCATTTATTTATCTTTTTATAATTATATTTATTGTATCTTTATTTAACATTATCTCTCTGTAAAAAATATATAGCTGCTTTATGAATTGCTAGAAAATTACCAACCATTTCCCAATTTAAAATTAATTTATTGTGTTATTTTCAGACCAATTCTTATACAACCTCCTTCTCTCTCCGGTTCCACTAGAAATTCCCTTTCATTTTTTTTTTTTTTTTTTTTTTCCCCTTGTCCTAGGGTTCATCAATAGAATGAACCCTAATCTTATTACAATCTAGCCTTTTAAATAGACTAATAAGTAATGAAATTATAACCTAAACTACTAAATTGTCTTTACTAAGAATGTGTCCAATAGCACTTTTCATTCAGCTAACTATATAGTTTGCATTGTGTTTAACGTTCTCAAATTCAAAGTGTTCACCAACCGGGGTCCGAATCACATTCGAGTACGAGTGAATGTTATCGAGAGCTTGTTTGAAGTCAGCGAGTGCTATCCGAGTGCGACTCGAGTGTGTGCGAGAGGTTTAAGAGGGATTTAAGAGTTCAGTTCAGTGCAACTGCACTGGTCCATATTTGTTTTGTTTCGGGTGATTGAGAAATGAGTGCAGGTCATTTTTACGTATTATAAAACACAAACCCCTTTATTACAAAACAAGGTTTATCTTCAGACCCAGGTTTAAAACATGGAGCTATTATTGAATTTCGAACTTTATTCCGACTATGGTATAGTTCCTAAAAACAAAACTGACAACTTATTACGGAACTAAGTTTTCAGTTTTGTATAAAGAACGGTATTTCAATCACTGTTACGTTCTTATTACAAAAACTGGCTCCATGGTTTAAGCCATGTCAAAATATAAATCTTGTTTTGTAATAAGGCGGTATTTGTTTTTATCTGTTATTTTTATTACATGTTAGTTCCACTGGCTAGATTTGAGTATTATATATTAATTTTGCAGGTATCTTTGTATATCAAAATGGATATATCTGTAATGTTTATGGTGTACATAATAAAGAATATTCTATTCTATTCATTTCTATATAGTTGCAAAAGAAGGCATATTAATTTTTTGTTATTAATACATATTTTATGCTTTATCGCCAATTTGTTTACGACCACATTATAGTGAATTCACATAAACACACAATGTATTTTATCAAAGACATTACATTTTTTACTTAACAATAGACGGGGCATAATGAACAAAATCGTAATCCGATACATTTGTCCTAGTGGACAAAAGTCGCTCAGCCTGCATGTCAAGTCGCAATCAAATTTTCATTCGTGTGTACCAAAAGAAAATAATTTTCGACGTATTTATCGCCTAATTGTGCAATATGGTATTATGAAACTTAGCTTTTATTGATTTTTTCTATATTATGCTAGACGGCGTCACTGAGACCTGGGATCACAATTTTTCTATGACATTACTTCTGATAGCCTCTCTCTGTTATATCTTAAAACTCTTTGTTTTTCATACAAACTTGTATTTCTTACAAACAAATAATAATTATATTATATTTCCCCAATTTCATGATTATCAAAAACATTATGTACATTTTTAACTATTATCTCTAGTTTTATAGGTTCTGCTTACACTTAATTGCAATTCTGCTTACACTTAATTGCAATTTCAGACTTTTATTATTCCTATAGTATCTAGATTATAACTGTTTTTGTAAATTAACATGTCCTATCTAAGAGAGCCGGGTGATCTGTAACTCAGGACCCTCCACCTCAGACACCTTTCTCTTTTTAAGATTGTACATTTTATTAACCAGTGCCTGTAATATGATGTTGAGATAAATAAAGATTTGTAATTATGATTATACTATAGTTTCAGTATTAAAGTTTTTTTTATCCCGTAGCGATAATTAAATAATAACTTCCCATAAATCATAATGCACAGTTGTGTCATGAAATACAATTCGATTGCTGTAAACAATGTGAAATTAATTGATGACCTGAATACTAACGTGATGATGACAAACAACATAATAATTACGCTGCTGGAAAGGTATTTGGAACAAATATAGGTAAGTAAAGAGAGGTGTGACAACCAGTCTTACCCAGTAACTGGGTTGTGGAGGTCAGATAGGCAATCGCTCTATGTTAAATACTTTTATTCAGCTTCAACCGGTTGGACTGGAAGCCGACCAAAACATAGTTGGGGAAAGGCGGGCAGATTGATTGAAAGAGAGGTGTGACTTTAAAGAATATCCTAGTTACTGTTAAAGGTGATTTAAAGTAGGGTAAAGTAATAAGTTTCCGTGTGCTGCCGGACGTAAAGAATAGCACCATCCTATTTCTTCCCGTGGGTGGCGACTAAGGGACTTACTAAAGAATGGGCAGCAGCGTTCTCTATGCGTCTTAACACCATACTGCGATCGCCAACCCGCCTGCCAAGCGTTGCGATTACGGCAACCCCCCTCCCGCCCCTAAATTGGGGGAGGCCTATGTCCAGCAGTGGACGTCTTTCGGATGAAATGAGTATGACCTAATTGTTAAGGCCTCGGGCAAGTACCAATGTGACTTTCAATTCTTATGTACTTTCTGAGTTAATCCTGGAGACTACTTGGTGAAGGAAAAAAATCATAAGCAATCTCGGAATTATAGTTAACCAGCTGCGCCCCGCGGATGGTCCCGCGTAAGTCTCGATCCTATGGGAATATCGGGATAAAAAGTAACCTATATATTAATCCAGGATGTAAGCTACCTCCATACAAAATTTTATCAAAATTGGTCCAACCGTTTCAGCGTGAAGAAGTAAGAAACACACACACATACAAACTTTCGCCTTTATAATATTAGTGTGATATCGCCAATTCGTCTTGTGCTAGTATGGTGATCACAGCTCGTGACTTCTCTTTATGAAAAGAGGCCTTGTGGGGCAATAATAGGCTGATATTATTATTATAAACAACAGGCCAATCAACATGGTAAGTGACATTGCTATTGACCCAAACAGCTATGGTTGGATGAGCTAGAGTCGTTTAAATAAAGGTTTGTATTTTTATTCGAACCTCAAATAATCCCAGTTTACATAATCAGCCGATAGTGTTCCCACTGCTGGGTCATAGGCCTCCTTTCTGTGAGAGAGAATAATCTTAATCCTAAACCCATTTTGCTTCCTCAAAAATATTATTGTACACCTCTAATATAATGATTGCGCTTCTTTTTGTGAACTTCAAATAATTCATATTGTCCATATTAATAATACTCAATAGGCAAGTAACTTGGACTGGTTGCCTACCCTAGCTTAGTTACTGCGACCAACTGTGAGAAAAGCCTAGAAAGTAAAGAGAGGCTCAATTATTTAAAAAACCGGCCAAGTGCATGTCGGAGCACGCACAATGAAGGGTTCCGTAGTTGGGATGAATTTATCCCAAAAACAAACTTAACATTGTAGTTGAAAAACATGCTCTCCCATACATCGATATACGTTACGGTCAATTCTCCAACTGCAAATTTAAGTTGGTCGACTATTACTCGTTAACTTATGAAGCCTACTTAGCTGTGATAATTTTCCTTTTAATTTCGTTATATATACTATTGCCATAAATTTTTTCACATATCCAAAACCAACCATTTAGCTGGCAGGGGGGGGGGCACTTGACTCTAACAAAAACTAGCACTTTAAAGCCTAATATTACGCAAACGGATCCCTTAATTGAAAAATGGTTTTGCCAAACCCACAATATTTTTGAACGGCCTATCCAACGATACCCCACACCATGGAATAGACGAGAAAAAAAAATATCATCCCCATTTCACGTGTAAGGGAGGTACCCTAAAAAAAAATGTTTTTCATAATTTTATTTTACCATTTTTTTGGCATAATTAATATGTATACCCATGCCAAATTACAGTTTTCTAGGACTAAGCGTCTCTGAGCTAAGCTGGGGACAGACGGACGGACGGACAGACAGACAGACAGACAGACAGACAGACGGACATGGCGAAACTATAAGGGTTCCTTGTTTACTACGGAACCCTAAAAAGTGTGCATCATTAGAAGCGCAAAATGTTTTTAGAGGTTCATTTATGTGAAAAAGAGTCCATCATTAGACGCCGCTACGCCGACGACGGCGACGCCGACAGATGTAAAAGAACTGCTTCATTATTGAGCAGGTTACGCGGTAGTTTTCTAACAGCATCTTGCAGGTTCATCATTTCAGCCGAAAGACGTCCACTGCTGGAGGCCTCTAGGTCTGGCTCTCATAGCTCTTGCAGGTTATTGCGGAGAAATTCGATTCTTCAATTATGAAGGCCTTCGTCCGGGTTTTGATCGAATACCCTCTGAGTAGGATATTCGATCGAAGCCAAAATGAATCGTCCTAAATGTATTTTTCAATTTATAATTTTCTATTTATGCTAAAGTTCTTACTAACATAGTCATCATCATTTCAGCCGAAAGACGTCCACTGCTGGACATAGGCCTCCCCCAAAGGGGGGGGTTTGCCATAATCGCCACGCTTGGCAGGCGGGTTGGCGCTCGCAGTATGGTGTCAAAATGCATAGAGAATGCTGCTGCCCATTCTCTAGTAAGTCCCTTAGTCGCCTTTTACGACACCCACGGGAAGAATTAGGGGAGTGCTATTCTTTACGTCCGGCACCACACAGACACAACACCACACAGACACAACTACTAACATAGTGTATAAGTCAAATCGTTACTAACAAAGCAATTATGTTTGAATTGATTTGATTTGATTAGAAGGTCAATAAGTTTTTAGAGGATTACTTAAATATTTCCCTTGACTGATCCTTATTGGCTCAAGATGAAAAGACAGAGAAAGAGAGCAGTGAGGCCTGCAGCTGCAATGAAGCAATTCAGGTTAATTAAAACCTAATAGTACTCGCAACAAAGTAACAGTTGATTATAAAGGCAAGGTCGTCAAAACACGGTATGGCAACACAGTGTGTTTTGACGACATGCCTTTGATAAAGTTATCAGTCAATGTTAAGAAATACACAACTTTTAATATTGAAAATATTTTACTGTTTTTATTTTATTTTAAGTTTTAATTAGTTTATCATTTGTGACTTCGAGTAACAGCTATAGCTTTATGTAAGCGAGCACGCCCTTTATGCCTGGAGGTTATTATTTAGGTATTAAGTTATGTTTACGGTTAGTTTTTTGTTACATTTCAGCTTGCATTTTGCTTGTTTTCGATGATTTTTTAATGTTGGTATAGTGGCGTGTGCTAGCTGACATATGGAAAGTAATTTAATTTAATGTTTTGTGTTGCTTAATGTAAATTATTTTGCATAATATTGTATAGAATAATTTTTTTTTTAACTGAACAGACAGCTGTGCTGCTGGAGAGTTTGTTGCGCCACTTCTTCTTCCCAGCTAAAGCACTAGGAAGTGGTGAAGGGCGGGCGTTTTGGGAGACTTTCTTATGTAATTTTGACGTGCGATAAGTGCTAATGCTCAGCTTAGTGTGAATAAAACCGCGGCAAGCGTAGCTTACCCTGATCGATCGACCCGTGCAGCTGTTATCCCACTTAGCCATAAGCCCCTTCGACGATTACTATAGAGAATTAAGGAGCTCATAAGAAGTTTGTATTTAATTATTACATTTTGCTTTGATTTTTGTTTTAATCTTATCATTGTGCACGTCAATACGTATATTATCATGCCTTTATACACAATCAATAACATTAATATCAGCTTTATATAAATCAAATAAACATTAAACTATATCTAACGTTATATGTTTCCATTACCTACTTGTTATAATATATTTTGTAAACTAACATGGCGTACTGGAATACCAATTATGAGTAAAAAAAATGTTTTTGAATGGTTAATTCAAAGCCGTTTCTCATTCATGACCTAATGTGTTTCTCGCAAAGATCGAGACAATCATACTTAACATAAAGGGTATGATCGATACGAAATGTGATGATTTTTGTAATAATAATATTGTGTACCTGAGTTTATGTAAGTATGCAAAATAATGCAGGAAATTGCTCCTTTGCAACTCCGTGATAAATAAGTATATACAGCGTGCCGCTACAATGGCGACATTAATTTGACACACTGGTAGGGCTAGTGGCCAGGAGTAATAAGTTTTTTTTAATTTAATATAGTCCGTAAAAAAAAAACTAGTACACACGGCTACACATCAAGCTATACAAATCCAGTTTACGCTGATCTCGCACTGTACGGAAATCATATACAATGCGAGACCAGCTTATACTGGAAATGTATAGCTTGATGTGTAGCCGTCTGTACCGATATTAAGATAAATAATTATAAATTGAAAATAAACAAACTAAATAATAAAGCTCTCTCTTTCCTTCAATTCGCCTACTCCTTGCCCGTTATTTGTTTTAATTTCATTGATTCGATGTTATGATCCATGACCCCGGCTAATTATCTCTGTGCTACAGTTCTTTAAGTACAGGTTGCTCCAAGATGCTATTTTAGAAAATTGTAAATAAATAATAATGTTTAATGAAATTAAAATATTTTCATAAAACGTAAAGGCGGAACTGTTTAAGTGTGTTAAATGAATGTCGACACGGTAGCGCATGTATATACAGTATGTAACAAAAACCCTGTTGTTCCAGTTAGGGATGTATATGTTACCGGCCAAACCGAATTTCAGGATGAACTAGTTTCGCCTAGGCCAAACCGGTTCTCCCTACACGCGATAGGACAAACCAGTATAGCCTAGGCCAAACTCGTTCATCCTGTTACCGATAGGATAAACCAGTTTAGCCTAGGTCGAATCGGTTTATCCTAGTTAGAATTTACATGCTTTAGGATAAACTGGTACGTCCTAGTCTGAACTAATTTCACTTTGTTTGTATCTTCTATAAACTTATTTTCAAAGTAAACTGAATAAAGGAATACAATTAAAATGGTAAGTAATATTTGATATAATTACAAAACCTCTAATATTTACAAGATATAACAACTGAATCTATAATTGTATTTGATATAATAATCAGTTAATATAATAAACGATTGATATAATTTTAAAGCAACTAATTTTTATAAGCATATCATACATTGAATATAAAATCGTTTGATATACCACTCAAAAGACATAAAACCTATTTAGTCTAATATGATAAACGTGCAAGCAAGCATGCGTGACAGATAACATGCCTGTTATCTGTCACGGCTCCGGCGCTGCAGGGCTCCAGCGGTCCCATGCGAGCTTATCGTCACAGATGTGTTTCACGCTCACCACCGAGGCACCGCGGCTGAGGCTTCCACCAGCCTCAGCCGCGGTGGGACGCGTTGAAACCACCTGCTCCTCAGCTCGCGGGCCGCCTCGCCCCTACGCGCCTACGCGATTTTAAATAACACTCTAGGGGTAGGGCAGACAAGACTACGAGTCGGTTTTGCTGCGATTCGTTTCGGTCACGCCGCTCCCGCAGCACGCTCAATCAGATTTCAGATTAGAACGTACCAGTTTATCCTAAAGCATGTAAATTCTAACTAGGATAAACCGATTCGACCTAGGCTAAACTGGTTTATCCTATCGGGCTTAGATAGCTTCTTATATTTATTTATTAAAATAAATATTTAATTATTAATATTTGTAATGTTTGTTGAACAGTTTTTAGGGTTCCGTACCCAAAGGGTAAAACGGGAACGCTATTACTAAGGCTCCGCCGCCCGTCTGTCTGTCTGTCTGTCCGTCTGTCCGTCTGTCACCAGGCTGTATCTCATGAACCGTGATAGTTAGACAATTGAAATTTTCACAGATGATGTATTTCTGTTGCCGCTATAACAACAAATACTAAAAAATAGAATAAAATAAATATTTAAGGAGGCTCCCATACAACAAACGTGATTTTTTTGCTCGTGTTTGTTCTATATTGATAACAACAACAGGTAGACGCTTGAAATATTCACAGAATATGTAGATATATATTGACTTTAAAAATAAATAATTAAATTAAAATAAAAAAAATATTTAAGGGGGGCTCCCATACAACAAACGTGTTTTTTTGCCATTTTTATAGATAATGGTACCGAACCCTTCGTGCGCGAGTCCGACTCGCACTTGGCGGGTTTTTTTATAAATGACTTGCTTTATTACGTATGTATACCGATTCTTAAAACGTAGGTAGAAGGAACAACAGGGTTTTTGCTACATATTGTATAACAGGACCAATGTTCGACTACCACCGCCTAAAACAATTCAGTAGCAATATCCAGCATCTTCTGGTGCGTAAGGAAACTTGCCAATCGCGGCTACATTATCTATTCTAAAAGTGCTTTTTATCAGTAATAGAAAAGAGTTACCGATGCCTCGTAAAACAATCAACTAAAATAAAAACACGTGCTTAAAACACGTGTCTTTAAGATAGTACCGTGAATTTCATCTCAAACAGATAGAGGAATCCTTATCAATGAACCAACGAGAAAAAACCCATAACATCATTCAGATAAATAAGATCTCGGACGTTTCACTGCTTCAGTGTGTTCGTTTGTACTTGAATTTGACATAACTACCAATATTTAAAAAAAAAATACTATTCATCTTAGTACGAGAACCGTAGAAAAGCGTTTTGTCGACGGAAGAGAAAAAAGACGTTTTCGTGTAGACAGTTGACAGTTTTCTACCGAGAAGGGTAACAAGCGTTTTCTATTCTACAGTAGAGTAGTAATAGAAAGCGTCATGCTAAGCCTGCAGATCATTACAAATAAGATAAGATTTATAACTTTTGTTTTATTTTTCATATTGAGTATACAGGGTCATATTAAATTAGCTAGCGAAACTCCGCAGACGTGTTGGGTATCGATATCTAAATACGATAAAGAGAAAGAAAAAAAAAGTATTTTTTTTTGGAGTCAACGACTAGTTACTTGAAATGTTAGTTTCAAAATCAGTTTTTTTTCTGTGTAAACTTCACAGATGGGATGTGTATCGATAACTAAACACGATAAAACAAAAACTTAACTACTTCAAGTAACTTCACTGCCAGTGGTCATTGACACCAGGAAAAAAATCATCAAATCTTTATTTTTTTTGTTTTATCGTATTTAGATATCGATACCCAACACGTCCACGGAGTTTCGCTAGCTAATTAAATTTGACCCTGTATAATATTAGTACTGACTGTAGTAGTGACTTTCTTGGAGTGGAAACCAAAGGTACTTAGTTGAAGAACAACGCGTGGTTTCAGTCAGTAAGAGTCTGACAAACTGCTCAGCCCGCCCCAGGATAGAGGACATCCATGAGGATTTCCACACGCAAAATAAAATAGTGCATCATGACTGGGGTCGATTGAACACAATCTAGTTGCACATTCAGAGCAGTTTTCTTCGATTATAAAAAGATTAGTGAACTCTAGCTATAACTGTGATCTACTAGATAAATAATTTAGCTATTCATCTCGTTTGCTCTGTGGTGAATACAACATTATTGGTGTCCACAATTTTATAAAAATGTCGTGTCAGTCAATGACACATTGAACGGACTTAAATTCGGCCATGACTTTAAAACGTGAACTGATAACAAAATGACTTGATAACAAATACATAACTGATAAGAAAAGAGTGGAAAATGGTGTTTAGTAAACAAAACTGTAGCAAATAAAAAATAAACTGGATTGGTGGAATTTTTCTAGAGATTATCTGTCGTAGATTCAGATATTTCAATGATATCTTTATCGGCAGCACATGCTAAGGTGACGCATGGATCACCGCCTCTTTCTAAAAGGTAATAGAAAGATTATGGAAAGGGAATCGAGGGCCTTCAGTTACTGAAATACTGCTCTGAAAAAATCTGATCAAATCTCCGGCCACCGTGGGCTTGCGAGCGGTGAGCGATGCCTCCGATAAGGACCAGGCCCGGGTTGACGGCGCGTTGTGTTCCACGCGCGCCTCAAAGAGATATCAGCACCAACTGACGGGGTCCGATAGGGCCAATGCCTGCCTGGGTTGCGAGTTTGTCCGAAAGGGATATCGTGGCCCTGGCACACAGGCAACGGAAGGAACACGGGTGGGTTTTAGTCAGTAAATGTCCGACACGACCTCCCGCTCCACCCAGAGTGGGAGAAGTTACTTGATAATTTCCCACCCAAAAAAAAATGCTATGTGCTGTGCTACAAGGATTTTTGGTGTGGTGATCTTTGGGTCTTTTTCGCGCGGTAAACTCTGCTTGCGCGATGCAGGATTTTGCGAGACGTCAGTGTGACGCGTTGTTCGCATGTGGCGATGTTGATGCCGCTACACTTGAATGACATTGACAGGTTGTTTATAAACATTTGTGAAATTGTATTAGTTCCGATGTAGCAAAAAGATCCTTGTACAACTAGCGGCTGTTGTGATCATTTGACCATAATAACAAAAAGCAATGGTGTCAGTTGACATGATGTGATTTGAAATTTGACCGCACGTGAACAGAGTCTTTAAGATAATAGTCTTATGCCGAAATAAAACAAGATGCAGGTACAGCCGATCGCACGTCAGTGGTAACAAAACCAGTATAAGCTGGCCTCTTCATCATCATCATTTCAGCCGAAAGACGTCCACTGCTGGACTTAGGCCTGCCCCAAAGGGGGGGTTTTCCATAATCGCCACGCTTGGCAGGCGGGTTGGCGATCGCAGTATGGTGTTAAAATGCATAGAGAACGCTGCTGCCCATTCTCTAGTAACTAGTCCCTTAGTCGTCTTTTACGACACCCACGGGAAGAAATGGGTTAGTGCTATTTTTTACGTCCGGCACCACACGGACAACGGACACGGGCGGCTGGCCTCTTAGTTTATTGAAACTCCGTACTCAGCAGCAGCTCAAGGTCAAACTGTTACCATCGAAGTGCGTTCTACTGTACATGATTTAAATATAATTCTGTCTGCCACAATAAGATGGCACACTCAATAATGACCTGCTAATTATTTAAAACGTGTCGGTATACTGAACTTTGCAATGGAAAGGTACAGCACGAAGGCCGATCAGCAAGGCCATACTTTTATACACCTGACCATATAGTAATGACCATAATATTTAACCAGTGTAAAAATATAATGATCGACCAATTTGAGGGCATGTTTTTTTTATTTGGACTCTTTAAAATTAATCACCCTGTACCTATTGTAGAGTTTGCTTAAAGGTGAGAACACATTCGAAGCGATGTCGATTGTGCTGTTTATCGCGTTGCGTTTTGACATTTAGTGTGTTGATGGTCTACGCGTTTTGATTGTCTGTATCTTTTAGTGTACATTTAGTTTTTAGGGTCCCGTACCCAAAGGGTAAAACGGGAACTACTAAGGCTCCGCCGTCTGTCTGTCTGTATGTCCATCTGTCACCAGGCTTTCAACTGTAGGAATTTCAACTGTCTAACTATCACGGTTTATGAGATACCTCATAAACCGTGATAGTTAGACAGTTGAAATTTTTACAGATGATGTATTTCTGTTGCCACTATAACAAAAAATACAAAAAAATAGAATAAAATAAATATTTAAGGGGGCTCCCATACAACAAACGTGATATTTTTGCTCGTTTTTGCTTTATATTAATAACGGCAACAGGTAGACGCTTGAAATATTCACAGAATATTTCGTTATATATTCACTTTAAAAATAAATAATTAAATTAAAATAAAACAAATATTTAAGGGGGGCTGCCATACAACAAACGTGATTTTTTGACATTTTTATAGATAATGGTACGGAACCCTTCGTGAACGAGTCCGACTCGCACTTGGCCGGTTTTTTATTCTTTGTTCAGCAGTCGAGTGTTATAATTACTTTGTATTACGCATTTTTGTACATCTCCGTACAACAACGTTTTTGATTGGTTGTTAATCTAACGTTTGCCACTACAAAAACTCAATTTACATTACACACAGAACACACAAGTAAGAATACAGAAGTTTTTACTGTAAATACTGCAGTCCGCAGATCAAATTTTTTACGCAATGTATCGCGCAACTGCAGAGATATCGCAAGGTCATGTCGCCGCCGATAAATAATACAAATTGGTCGACGTTATCCAGTTTTAAACGAAATAATTGCGTTACATTCGTCTCTATTTATTTAATAAATTTTTTTTTTTCAATGTTTAACGGCCTGGCTATATAATTTGGAGAAGTTGAATAGCTTAGCTTTTAAATAGTGTTATTTGATTTAAATATGTTGTGTGAAGTCGGGTTTATGTGCCAGACAGGTATAAATAATTAAACGCGACTCGGGCTGAGGGATTTTATAATTTGGTGAATTTGAAAGTAAGTGTGAATTGGGGCAGTAGACTTTATTTATACCCGACATACAGAAATATTTCCTTTTATAATATTTACGACATGAAAAAACATGAAGTTTTTATTATTGTATAATATATGTAAATGGTACACTACTGACTAACTGCAATATTGTCTCTCCTTCTCTCCCTTCAATCCATCCAAAGGTTGTCTGTAAAAGATCGGTTTTAGCGATAAGACCGCCCATTGTATCACCCTATGTAAAATTACAACATTTATATATGTAATTTTTATGGTGTGCATAATAAAAAGTATTCTATTCTATTCTATTGTATAAATTTTAATAGTAATCACATAAACCTTCTAGAATTAAATTCTCTAAATTATGGTGAAAACCGGTGAACATCCACGTTGCGAAGTTTAACGCGGTCACACAGACAGACACGACAAGTGACTTTTTGTAATAAACTAGCTGCCCGGCGCGACTTCGTTCGCATGGTGTCCTACAAAATTTTGATGAAACTACGCCCGCGAAGGTTTATGGGTAGGGTAGGGCCTACCCATAAACCTTCGCGGGCGTATGCAGAAAAACTCACCAAAGTTTCATCAAAATTTTGTGTGTCCTATATGGACTCCGAAAGGGCTGGACCAAGCCCTTTCGGAGTCCATAGAGGACTAACAAACAAAAATTGATTTTTATTTAGGATACAACATGTCTCGGAATTAACGCGTAACCTCTTAAGGGGTCATTGTACTCATCATTATGAACAACTTTTACTATGGGACTAAACCAAGAAACCCGGAAAAAAATCAGCTGTTCCCTACATTTTGACAATAAAATTTTATTCGAACATAAGTGTAGGGAACAGCTGATTTTTTTTCGCGGTTTCTGGTTTATTATTTTTTTTTTTTTTAAACCCGTCCGTTTAGTCCAATAGTAAAAGTTGTTCACAATGATGACTACAATGACCCCTTTCTTAAGGGGTCATTGTACTGTAGGGGATATTTGAAAATTCATCTCAAACTCAAAGCATTTATTTCAATTAAACCATTTCCAGGCACTTTTGAATAGTCAAGGAGTCGGTCGGTTAGAAAAATGAATGTAGTTGCCCATTCCAAAAAAATCAAAATCATTTATTTGCGCAAATAAGGTACAGATTGTTCTTAAAGATAAGTATATTGATCTCTTATTCTGCCATTAATTTCGGCGTGCAAATTTTACATAATTATTTACTATATATATAAAGAAAAACTAATTAATTTAGATTGTGCATGCAATAAATAAATTTATAAAATTAAATTATATTAAATTAATTCTTCGTTCGATTCGTCTTTGGTTTATATAACTTGTTGGTATTATGAGAAAAAGAAAGCGTAGTGAGTACATGAAGAACGGGCTAATAAAAACTCCATGGACACTTTTATAAATTAAGATTTTACACAAATATTGTTACAGTGGTACCCAATTGATAAGGCGCGTCGTGAATCTTCGTTCGCACAGAAAAGAAAGTATGGCCCCGAAGATTAACGAAAGAATGTTTAAAAAAAACAATCAACCTTAGGTCACTATTATAAGGTTCATAATACACTGGAGCTGCTAGCGTGCACTCGATCAGAAGTATGGCGGCTGACAAACATGCCACGCGGCGCGCGCTAACATGGCGGCAGCTACCGACCAATAGCGGTACAGGAAAAAGAACCGTGGTGCGTGGAGCGTGCCGATTGGTCAACAGCATTTCCCGCACTTTTAAAATTCACCTTCTGCGCAGGTACATCGGTAAGCCATATCAATTGGGTACTACTGTACATCTTTATGTTGAATTTATAACTAAAAATGAGGACGATATAAAAAAAAAAACAAAAGACGCGTCCATAGTACAGTAAAAACATATCTCCTGAAGGGGTTAAATAGAGGATGCAATTTTGTATGGAATTTCGATATTTTGCCAATGGGAAATCGCATCGCATTCTAGTAAACGCAATGTAAATTGTCTTTGGTCCCTGGCCCTGACTTCAATCAATCGCAACCAATGGAAATGATTGTCAAAATAAATTAAGTGTATTGGATACGAGGGTTTTGGCTACTTTGTATGTGTGTATTATAATTGTGTAGATTTGTTGAAATGTGCGTTTTGTTTGTGCAGAATAAACAATTTTTCTTTCTTTTCTTTCATCGAGCGCACGAATTATTTATTGATACAATGACCAGAATGACTTTATAAAACACGGTGTCAGCTTTATATTATGGTACAGTCAGCGTCACGATGTGGTCAAGGGGGGTAACCACATCGTGACGCTAACTGCACAAACAATAATCATAATAGAAGTGTAATCGTTACGGTTAAAAGTTCAATCAGGAAATGACAGCGGAAGGTAATCAAACGTTTAATAATTAATCAATTAAATTGCATTATAATAGAGCTTTTAATTGCATTTTAATAGAGCTTTAAATTAATTTGATTTTAATGTTGCCTAGTCAGCTCTCAATTATAAAAATAAAACTAAATATACGGGCCTCCAAACCCTAATGAAAAAAGTAGCTACATAATTCAATATCAACCTTGCTCAGGACCTGTCTAAACTAAAAGAAATTCGCTCTTATTTTGTAAGTGATAAAGTTTATTTTGTAAAGAATTAAGTGACCTCGAGAACAGTACTGGGTTACTATGAAAGTTGACATGAAAGAACTGCTTTTGTGTGACAAAAGGATGGAGGTTATTTTATACGCAAATTTTTCAAGGGTCAAAGTAACTCTATCTTTCTGTGAGTGAAAGAGGAATTTCATGCAAATAAGGACAACTTTACCGGTTTCAGTAATTGTCCTTTTTTGCTAACATAAATGTATCGTACTATTGTGATGTATTGTTCAACCAAAATGCTTGAAAAAACATGGCCTGCTACTGCCATGCTTTGCATGCAGAAAAACATTAAATAAATAGGATTATAAGGACCATTTTCGATTAGATCTTCGCTTACCCATTGTATTGTGTTTTTTTTCTTAAACACTGCGTATATTTATAATAACAGTTCGTAATAATATCGCTTATTCAATATTATGTGCATTTGCTCTGTCACATAAATAACTACTTCACACAGGTATATAAACATAATTATTAATAATATATGCTCGTCCAACGCACTTTATTTTCGATCTAATGACCGAAATTTTCTCGCCCAAATGACTGCACTATATTACTAAAGAAACTACTAACTATACATTTGGCGCCAAAAGCACGTGACCAAACTGTTGCATCCAAAATCACGCTTCTTTCAGAAATGCAGTACAAAAATTAACCTTACATCATCAATAAAAGGTTCAATTTCATTAAACAAATTAATTAAGATGCGACGTTTTAGACTCGGAACCTATTGGGCGCATTGCCAGACACCTAGAAAAATATACGACCAATATAGTTTGGTCTCTATGTGTTTGGTGACGTTTTCCCCGTAGGTCCCGCATTGGTTGACGTACAAGAGCGGTGGAAGGTCAAAGATAGCTGGTCGTTAGAATTGTTAGGGGTGGTGGCAAAGAATTTATAATGGTCTTTATAGGTAATGAGTTGAGCACATATAGAATTCATATGCAGTGCAAAGTTCTCGATGCTAAGCCAAAATATTTATTGTAGTACTTTAATAGTAAAATCACGAGGACGGACCATTATGTTTACTGTTGCTTTTAGTTCAATTTTGGAGCCAAAGTATTTGTAAAAGTATTTATGCCTAAAATCCTTGCACCCGGATGAGAAAAAGTCATCTATATCTAGGTGATCGAATCACATCATAACAAAATAGCTGTGACTATAGCCCAAGACTATTATATCTCATCGTCATTTCAGCCGTAAGACGTCCACTGCTGAACATAGGCCTCCCCCAATAGGAGGGGGGGGGCGGTTGCCATAATCATCACGCTCGGCAGACGGGTTGGCGATCGCAGTATGGTGTTGAAGATGCATAGAGAACGATGCATAGAGACTATTATCTACAAGAGTGTATTTATCATTAAATTCAAAACAGCACTACGTTACGTTAAGAGATTTAAAAAATCCTTTTGTTATGCACCTTTCCATGACACCTAAACAATATACTAAAGTCAGTAAAAATCAACATAAAAGTTCGGCCAAAAACTACAAGCATCGGAACTTCGGACCATAGGACCTAAAAAAATCGCAATTAGAAGAAAATAACTCGTAATTCTGTTGATGTTTACTACAGCTTTAATTAGTTCGCTAATTGTGTGGCAACAGTAAGTATAGGTACAATTAAATAGTTATTTTTACATTGTTTATAAAACGTGAGCTGATAAAAGGTCTCATGTGTGCAGTATTTTTATAAATAGGATATTGTCAACATCGTGTGCCGTATTTCATTATAAAACTATAATTTACTAGCTGCGCCCCTCTGTTTTATCCGGTAGGAATATCGGGATAAAAGTATCCTATGTTCTACAAAAACAAACTCGCTTTCGTATAGTTATTTAAAACATTTGTATTAAATGTACAAGACTTGGTATACTACGGCTACACCTCTGCATAACCCTTCGTGGATTACAGGCGTGATCTTATTTTGTGTGTGTGTAAAAGCTAAGCCCAAGTTCAAAGCTCTATACAGGGTGTTAAAGTATTTGCGTGCCATAGCTTGGGGGTAATTCGGTATCCATAAAAAAACCCAGGAAAAATAATAAATATATTTAAATAAACAAAAAAATTTACATAAAATTTTAACATAAAAAAATTAAG
Source organism: Tiliacea aurago (assembly GCA_948098905.1). Classification (NCBI taxonomy): domain Eukaryota; kingdom Metazoa; phylum Arthropoda; class Insecta; order Lepidoptera; family Noctuidae; genus Tiliacea; species Tiliacea aurago. Next base: position 25,961,621 of record OX402582.1, read on the forward strand.
TCTTTTCGTATTTAAACGGGCTTATCACCATCAAATTTTTTATTTTTTATTCTAAACGATTGCTATTTTAAGTTAGTAGGTACTAAATTAGGTTGATCTTGCAATATTTTTTTTGTTTAATTTTTTTTTCCTGGGTTCCTTTATCGAAACTGAACCTACCCCTAAGCTATGGCACAGTCTCTTTAACACCCTGTATACATAAGAAAAAAAAAATACGATTTTTGTTTTGCTGTTGATTGATTGATTGTTGTATTTTGACATTTTAGAAAGAGCTATCATTTTCATTTGTAGATCGACACAACTCACAAGTTGTATAAATCTTATCGCATTCATCTCTTAGCTGAACACTGTCTCTTAAGATACTGGTAACCCTAGTTTAAGAGGCATATTGTCTACAGATTTCTGCAGCATAGTTTATTATTTTGCTCTGTACTTACTTCCTACCACTAGCTGTTAATAATACCCTTTTGTTAACCAAGTTATTTAAGTCTGTAACCTGTTTTACAAAAAAAAAAAAAAAAATATTATTTGCTTGGTATCAAGCAACTGAATGCTCTTTCTAAAATTTTACAATTAAAATCAGTCCAGCAGTTTAACTGTAACACGTGGCAATTAAAAAGATTCATGTGCACATTAATAGATAACCACAAATAACGTAACGTTTAAAAAGTGTAAATACAATATTATTTCTTAATTAACTTTGTTTTCGTTAGTCGTCGCTTTATCGATGCCCTCGGCCTTTTAACTGTTGTTTGTCCTATTTGAATTTAACTATAAGTGAGATGTTATTGTATGAATTGAAGCTATCAATTCACTTAATTTGTGAATTATTCGCGACTATGTAAAAAACTAACAAGAGTAATTTACCAGTCCAAATATTCAAATCATAATTATTGTTTTGTGCGTGTATGACCGGGGGGTCTACTCTAAACATCATCAAGCATCGGCCGAATGTTCGGCCGTTGCTTGACTACGGATAATAATGGCTGACTACGGCGAGAAAAATAAAAACGACAGCCATAGAGATAACCCAAAGTCAAACATGTGATTAAATCGGATTAGGATGCAAAGTCAAAAAAGGAAACTATGGAAGTTATAAAACAGCCGAACATTCGGCCGATACTTCGAATTAACGCTTCGGAGTAGACCCCAGGCCCTGCAGTCTCGACATAGATATCGATCGCTTCACGACCGAATTCGATCGCAAAGTCCTAATGGGACCTCTAGACGGTCAAAAATGCTTGACAAGATTTTGATTTTTTCGTTTTCGTTTGTGAATTGTTTTACAATAATTTTTCGTGGTTGTCAAGCAATTTTGACTTTCTAGGGCCCCATTAGGACTTTGCGACCGAATTCGGTCGTAAAGCGATCGCTATTTATGTCTAGACTGCAGGGCCTGACCGCCTGATGTATGAACGTAAACGAAGCAAGCAGTATGTCAGCAGCGTAGCTGCGGGAGTTATTGTGTGGGTGTTATTATACACCTGTGTCAATTCCTTCGAGGAATAAAGAAGTAATTCTATGTGTGATAACTTAAAAAGAAAGAAAATACGTTTATTTGCGGTAAACATGACGCAAAGAAAGAAAATAGATACAAAAAGAACAAGTAGGGGGAAAATATGCGTCACATCCACGCAAAACGGCCACCGCTCAGCATAATGCTGCGACCCTATTCGAGACAGAGCCCTGCGCTGGTTTTCAGCGATAGCCGGCGTTGACGTGATGACGTCGACCGGTGCAGCATACAGTGAGATTATAAATAAGAAACAAAATAAATACAAACTACTTAGATAAAGTTTATAATATATATTAATTACAATGGCAACACTTCGTTTCGTCGGTAACGACGTACGCGCCACCGGCGTATAATCTGTGCGTGCAGCTGTCAGAAAACTATTTGTTTGACGTTTAGTTGCTTTTGGTTAAATGTTGTTGGTTAAAACTTGTTAAGGAATACCTGTGATACTCGTACCTATGAAAATTCGCACCCAAGAACAAGAAAATTCGCCCCTACTTCGACTATATCCAGGCGTGTCCTTCCAAAATTAACATTTCCCTCACGGTACTAAGATATTTATGTATATACGAGCAAAGTCACCTTCTATCCTAATTCCGTTACGTAAAACTTCCGAGCGCAGAACTTAATTAAAAAATTACTTAATTTAAATTTGTTTTAAGTAAAAGGGCAGTTAACAGTTTGATACAATTAGTTTACCTGACTGTAGGTACTGTTCATAATTTGCGATGTCACGATCCAGGGATGAATATTCATTTTTACCTGTAACAAAATTAGTTGGATTAATTAATGAGTCACTAGAAAACTTTGGGTAAAAGGATCAGGGAAGGTTGTGATTAAAGACCAGGATTTGCAATTAGTAAACACATTAAGAAAATATCCTATCAAAAATCAAAATCAAAAGTCATTTATTCAAACTAGGCTGAGAATCAGCACTTTTCAAACGTCAAAAACTACATGAGACAGTTCCCCAAAAACGCCCACCCTTCACCACTTCCTAGTGCTTTAGCTGGGAAGAAGTGGTGCAACAAACTCCCCAGCAGCACAGCTGTCTGTTCGCATAAAAAACTTGAAGCTATACAATACAATATAAAATAATTTGCATTACGCAACACAAAACGTTAAATTAAATTATTTGCCTTATGTTAGCTAGCAGACACCATTAAACAAATATATATATAATACTCGTCGAAAACTATACTCAAGCAGAAATAACGTAAACAAAACGTATCTAAATAAAAGCCTCCAGGCATAATGGGCGTGCCCGCTTAAATAAAGCTTCAGCTATAACTCGAAGTCTCAAATGATAAACTACTATGAAGTACTTACTGGCTTATCTGATTAGCGGTAATTTTGTCACATTTAATCACTGCACGCAAGATATGAATAAATTATTATTATAGGATAAAAAAATATGAATATAAAATAATTCTATTTTGATTGGCAAACAAGTTTTCCTGGCGTTGATGATAACATGATGCCTTTCTACTATTTTTAGTTACATATAATTATGTATTTTAACTAAAACAGCTGACGTTTACCTTCCAAGTTCTAAGTTCAAAAATACACACTGTCATTATCGTTTCATAACCATGCCAAAAATACATGTAGTGTGTAAGACCCCAGGGGCTGAAGCCCAAAATTAAATTAAAGCAATTTGGAGTTCCAAGGTTAATTAATAATTTAGAACGGCAGCGAATACCTCCGTATAACAAGTAATCACGTTTATAAAATGAAGAAAATCCAGGAATTCTATCTTTTTTATTTACCTCCCTTTGTAGGGATAGTGCGTGAGATTAACTTCTAAAAGATAGTAGTTTTTGGCAGATTCGTTGGCATTTTTGAGGGAAAATTCTTGACCGAGTATGTCGTAACAATCAAGTGAGGGGATTGGATAAATGCCATGCCCATAGCCTCAGATGTAATCGTAAAAACATGTTGTGAATGATGAGATGTTTGTACAAATTGCTGGAAATTGGTCCTTTTTCCTAAAAACGAACGCTTAGCCGGAAAGATCAAGAACGAGGACCTATGAAATACACAAGAGAATAGTAGGTACTTACATACGTTGTTTATTACTTTGCCTGTCAAATAGAGTCCAAATAAGATTATTCTGCTTACTAAAATATACGTATACGTCCCACGTAGACGTACCAAACATACCACTTAGTTATCAGTAACACTGGTCTCTACTAATTACCTCAAGATGTCACCATTCTTGCGTCTAGCTGCATTATAATATAATGATAAATTCCCAACATTGGACCCCTTCAATACAACACGAAACAGATTAAAAAAAGAGATTATCCAAATCCTTCGTCAAACCCCGGAAACTCAGCTAACTTAGTGCCAGTTTTAGTTATACTTACACAGCATGCACACATTTACAGCACCTACACCACACAGTTACACGCACACACACACTTTAAATAATATTAATAATGATGTCATTCTCTATATTTCTTATTTTTTGTGTACTTCGTAATTAGCGTAATGTTTCGAATAATCAAAATGTTATACTTACTGTCAGCTGTAAAGCTATATACGAGTATACCTTTTATTAAATAAATAAATAAATATATTCTAAACTCATTATTGGTCCTTTGTAAAGATTCTGGATGCACTTTCATTAGTTGGCATACGTTTCTAAAGAATGCAAAGTTTCTGCCTGCCAGCATGGGAAGAAGGCAGAAGTTTATGTATGTATGTAGGTATGTATAAAGTTCTTCTTATACCAAAGTCATCATCTGCCATAATTATGCCCAGCCTTTTCCTAACTATGTTGGGTTCAGCTTCCAGCCTAACCAGATGCAGCTGGATACTAGTATTTTACATGGAGCGACTGCCTATCTGACCTTCACAACCCAGTTACTGGGTAACACGATACTCCTTGGTAAGACCAGGGACCGTACAACCCCGGTTATGAGTTAAGCCTTTCGAAGGGGGACCTTTATCATGATGTAATCCATTGAAAGGGTTTTATACTAGAAACCCATTGAAAGGGTTACATGATAACCCATTGAATGGGTTTTATACTTGAAACCCAGTGAAAGGGTTACATGATAACCTATTTAATGAGTTCTAAACCTACTTGAAACCCAGTAACATGAAAAAATCATAATATTTTGTTAATTCGATATCCGCCCAGCACGCGTAGCATGACCAATTCTATCTTTATTCTACCCAGGGACCATTTTGGTTACCATTTTAGAAAAACTGTATCGAATACCCTTTTCAATGGAAAGGGTTTTCAATAGGGTTTTTCTAAGCAGTTAACCTCAAACCCGCGGTGTGGGTAATTTTGAATGGCTTAAATTCTGCCGTTCAAAAGGGTTAATTACCCACACCGTATGGGTTTTTATCGAAAACCCTTTCAACGGGTTACCAAAATTTAATTTAAGCCGTTCATAAGGGTTACCCATATCGTATGGGTTTTTGTTTAACCGCTTAGAAAACCCCTATCGAAAACCCTTTCAATGGGTACCCAAAATGGTCCCTGGGTAAGACTGGTTGTCAGACTTTCGGACTTCTGACGACCCGTAACAACTGTCGAAAGATTTTCAAATGACAGCCGGGACGAACGGCTGTTTTTGTTTTGGCGGTTTTAAAATCGTCATGGGTATCGTTTTCATAGTTTTCGAGGGTGCTAATGTCGATAGTGAGGTCAAAATGTAAATCCAAGATAGCGGCTACGAAAATGTTCAAATTTTTCATCATGGGAATCATGGGGATAGAACGGCTTAACGTGCTTTCCGAGGCACGAAGTTATCTTGGTATGTAAAGACGGTCACCCATCCATGGGCAACCATGGCAAGGGTAGCTTAACCTGATCGATCAACCCGTGTGGCTGTTATTACTTAATCACAAGTCCTATGCCAAAATACGAGTATTATTTTCAAACCTGTAACGAATGTTAAAACATAAGAATAGATACTAAGTACATCGAATCACAAATCTCTCTCGCCTCCCACCACAATCCGACACAGCCTTCATACAGCCGTAAATTACTCTTAATTGACTTCCGAAACAAAAGTTATTATTAGCATAATAACTTTTCAAACAATAGAGAATATGTTGAGGTAATAATTATTAATAATAACTGGAAGCTTTTTACCTAACAAAGCGGTTCGTTAATAGGAAATCATGTTTTTGAATGTGACCGCCAAATGTATGGAAACAAATGCCGAATGAAGCTGTTCGTGTGTATAGCTGTTGTATTGTTCCCACTTCTGTATTTTATTGACTTCTGAATGTGTTATCCTAACTTAATATTATAAATGTGGAAGTGAGTTTGGTTGTTAGGCTACCACGCTAAAAAGGCTGAATGGATTTGAATGAGATTTGGTACATGGGTAGATCATGTTGAGTATAGTTTATGACGAGTTTTATTTAAAAATTGTATAATGGCGTGTGCTAGCTAACATAAGGCAAATAATTAAATTTAATGTTTTGTGTTGCGTAATGCACATTATTTTAAATTGTATTGTATAGATTCATATTTTCTAACTGAACAGACAGCTGTGCTGCTGGGGAGTTTGTTGCTGTTGGAGTTTTGGGGGACTGTCTCAGGTAATTTTTGACTTTCAAAAATTGCTGATTCTCAGCCTAGTTTGAATAAATAACTTTTGATTTTGATTGATTTTTTTCATGACCTGGGTCAGGACGTATAGGATACTTTTTATCCCAGTAGTACGGAATGTGCGTGGGATAATTTCCATCCTCTACGCAGGCAAAGTCGCGGGCAAAAGCTAGTTTGTCATAAATAACATATTTAGAAGCTAATATTCCTAAACGGCGATAAGCAAAGGTGTACTATTTCAAACTTCCATCACTAATTTAAACTCATTTACTACTTCTGACGTGTAAAATATGAAAAGTCCCCGTAGGATAATTTCCTTCCTCCACATAGTCATAGCCGCGGGCAAAGGCTAGTATAATATAAGTGTAAAAGTGTGGATCCCAGGCTTTTCACCAACTACTGCCAACTAGAACTATAAGTAGCAGTACAATAATCTTTTTCGTAATATCATCCGAAATCCTAGGAATCCTAGGAATGGCACCAAGTATTTATAATAAATTACCTAATGCTTTGTTAAGTATTAAAGAGGTCAATGTATTTAAGAAGCAACTCAATAATCTACTGATAAGTCAGACATACTACACTTTAAATGAATACCTGTCAGATAGAAATTTGTGTGTTTAATAAAAATATAATTATGGTGAATATTTGAGTCCGATTTATTTTATAATTATTGAATTTATTTTTTATTTGTTTATTCTTAAATATGTGTTGAATTTGTTTTGTAATTTATGAAATTGAAATTGTCTATTTTTAATGATGAATGTTGCATGCCTTTTTTTTTTTTTTTTGGGTGGGAAAATTATCAAATAACTTCTCCCGCTCTGGGCTGAGCGGGAGGGCGTGTCAGACTTTTACTGACTAAAACCCACCCGTGTTCCTTCCGTTGCCTGTGTGCCGGGGCCACGATATCCCTTTCGGACAAACTCGCAACCCCGGCAGGCATTGGCCCTAACGGACCCCGTCAGTTGGTGCTGACATTTCTTTGAGGCGCGCGTGAAACACAACGCGCCGTCGACCCGGGCCTGGTCCTTATCGGACGGCGAGCTACCCATCGCTCACCGTCCGCAGGCCTGCGCCTACGGTGGCCGGAAATCAGCTTGTGACTCCCGACGCCCGGGGCGTCTCCTGCGGCGGCTAAGGGCGTGAGGGCGCGAACCCTGCCTCACCCTCACGCGTTCCGCCTCCTCCATCGCGAGCATTACTGCTTCGCAGAAGGAGGTGACGGCCTCCCATGCACTCTCGCTCCGAACCATGGCCTGAACCAGGGCCGGACGCGAGAGATCGCCGCCGCCGATCGCCTCCGTGAATACACGGCGGTGCTCCGCCCAAGCCGGGCAGACCTCCACCGTATGCTCCACCGTGTCCTCCAGGCGATCCACACAGTGGTGACACCCGGGCGTTTCCTCCCGCTTTATCCTGAACAGGAACCTCCCAAAACAACCGTGTCCGGTGAGGACCTGCGTCAGGCGGAAGGTGAGGACGCCGTGGCGCCTCTCTAGCCACTCCTCAAAGAGGGGACTTTTCGCCACAATTGTGGCATGCCCTGCGCTAGGTTGCGACAATCGCACTCTCCATGCCGCCATGAGATCTCGCCGGAGCTCCGTCCGCTGTGCCGCGATTTCTCGCGGCAGCGGAGTTTCACCCCGGCCTTTCGCCTCCTCGCGCCACTCCCAGATGTGCGCGAGGACTTTTGCCTCCAGATCCCACGGCGGCAGTCCGGCAAGGAGGCTCGCCGCCTCACGGGAGACCGTGCGGTAACCCCGTACCAGCCTGATGGCCATGACCCTTTGGGACGCGTTCAACCGCTGGGCTGGTCGCAGCCTCAGAGAACGCGCCCACACCGGTGCCCCGTAAAGGGCCATGGACCGCACGATCCCCGCGTAGAGCCTCCGGCAGGAGGCGTTTGGACCCCCTAGATTGGGCAGAAGCCGCTTCAAAGCAGCCCCCGGCCCTCTCCAGTCTGGGAGCCAAACGTCGGAAGTGCTCCACGAAGTTCCACCGGCTGTCGAGGACGAGTCCCAAGTACTTCATCGTCGACTCGACACCGATGTGAACTCCTCCCGCCGTTATCTGAGAACCCGACAGTGGCGCGTTCCGAGGACCATAAAAACACATGGCCTCGGACTTGTGCAAGGCTACCTCGAGTCCCAATTGGCGGACGCCACGTGCCGCCAGTTCGGTCGCCGCCTCATGCGACCTCCCCTGCGCCAGGACCAGCGTGTCGTCAGCGTAGCAGACTACGCTGACGCCGCTAGGGAGGTCGGCGCGCAGCACCCAGTCGTACCCGATGTCCCACAGATGCGGCCCCAAGACCGATCCCTGTGGGACACCGCACGACATCTCTCGCCGGTTCCACTCTCCTTGGTGACCGGGGTAGATGGCGGCCCTATCCGTCAAATAGGCCTCGACCACTCGACAGAGGTAGGTCGGCATCCGGTGATACCGAAGTGCCACTCCAGGGCAAGGTGTTGAAGGCATTGGCGATGTCAAGAGACACCGCCAAGACAACCCCACCCCGGGCAACAGCATCCCCCGTCGTGAGGGCTCGAACGCGCATGATGGCATCCACTGTAGAGCGCCCCTTGCGGAAACCAAACTGGCTCTCCGCCAAATCCGGCCCCACCCGCACCAGCCGCCCGACAAGGCGGTCTGCAATTACTCTTTCAAAGAGCTTGCCCACCTCGTCGAGCAGCACGATGGGCTGGTAAGCAGACGGAGAGTCCGCCGGGCGCCCTGGCTTCTTAATGAGGACCAGTTTCCCCGTCTTCCAACGAAGTGGGAACTGGCCCCTCTCCAAGCATGCGCTTAGGAGCCCCCTTAGTCGAGGCCCGAGAGCCTCCAAGGCCAGGACCCAGGCTTTTCCAGGCAAGCCGTCGGGTCCTGGGGCGGAGTTTATCCCTCACCCCTTTGTAGGGGCGTCCCCACAGGTCCCTGTTGAGAGTCTCCAGCGACTCCTCGCGAGCCAGTCCTCTGGCCCGCTGGATTTCATCTCGGAGGGCGGTCTTCGCCGCTCTGTACCCCTCGTACAGCTCCGCCTGAATGGCCACCGTATCCGGAGGGCGGATACGGAGCCTGCGGTGCTTGGAGTACCGGTGGCGCGCAGCCACGCACGCCTCGCGTAAAGCGGTCAGCTCACGCGACCACCAGCACACCTGGCGCCGAGCACGTCCGGGCTGGACCCGGGGCATTGCCACGTCACATATTTCAGACATGGCCTCCCGGAACCACTCCGCCTCGTCGTTTATGTCGGCAGGCCTGTCCGGTGATGACACCCAGGCCTGCACGATTGAGGCTTCCAGGAGGAGCTCCCGGTCCAGCTGCTTCAGCGCCCACCGCGGACCACTCGGGGCCTGTCGGACCAGCGCGCTCGAGGTCTGGGCGGAGACGTCAAACCGGATGTACCGGTGATCGGAATAGGTCTCCACCCCCTCCATGACGCGCCAGTCAATGACACGCGGCGACAGAGCGGGGCTGGCAAACGTGATGTCCACCACTGATTCACCCCGCATCCGCACACACGTGGGGACAGAACCCCGGTTTAGGACGACCAGGCCTGTCTCCAGAGCCCAGTCCTCCACCATCCTGCCCCGTGTGTCCGTAAACCGGGAACCCCAAGCCACGTTCTTGGCATTGAAGTCCCCGAGGACGATCACAGGGAGGGCATGGTACCCGACGACGACGACTCTCAACTCCCCTAGGGAGTTGTGGAACTCGGCGAGAGTTCGGTTCGGGGAGAAGTATACTCCTACCACGACAATCTCCCCGAACCGTGCTGCCACGCAACCCCGTCCACTCTTGATGGCCTCGAGGGACGGGGTACCGGCGGCGGCCGACGACATAATGGCCACTGAGCCGCTCAGGTCCTCCACCCAGTCGTCCCTGGGCGGGACAAAGTACGGCTCAGCGACCACGGCGATGTTAATCGACCACTGCGCCATGCTCTGGAGTAACAGATCCTGAGCGGCAGCGCAGTGATTGATGTTCGCCTGGAGGAGGCGTAATGGGGCCATTTATTGGCAATCCATTTCAGCCCCCTCCTGGGCCCCCTGTGAAGGCCCTGCCACGGTGTTAGTGGCGGCAGCGACGACGGTGGATGCGGCAACGGCGGCGGCAATAGTGGCGGCTGCGGCGGAGATGGCGGTGGTGGAGGGCTTGCCCCTGCCCCTGGGTTTGGGGGTGGGAGCGCAGGCCTTGCCTCCAGCCCGGTGATCGGCCGCTTTGCCAGCCGCCGCACATGCAAAGCAGTGCGGCGGGGCCTCGCAAGAGCAGGCCTTGTGACCGGGCCGACCACAGCGGAAGCAATCCTCGCTGCGGTCCACCTCTGAGGTGCAGCATACTCCCACGTGGTTACCCACCCGGCAGCGGAAGCACCTCAGAGGTCTGGGTTCCAGCAGTTTGACCTGCGCGGATACCCAGCCTACCCGGATCCTTCGGCCCTCCCCGGCTATCTTTTGGGCCGCCGAGAATGTTGCATGCTTGAATTGGTACAACACAGTGGACTGCGTATTCACTTGGCATCTGGAAATGTATTATTATGTACTGTGTTGAGCAATAAATTTTTGAATTTGAATTTGAAATTACGAGATTCGCAACAGAACTAAGGTAAACTCTACTGCCATTTATTCATGTTCATTTATTGCATTTACTAGACACAGTTCCATGACACGAGCTTCTACTAAAAGTTTCATAAAAGAAACACTCAATAATGCTGTCTAGCCAAGGTATCTTACGGAGAACCTTTACATAGCGCTCTTTCAAAGGCGATTTCTGTTACAACATCTCCGCTGTTTCTTTCAAAGCAGCTTATAACGCCCACACGAAAATAAACACCAGTTTTCCTTATTTAATCACGGCAGAACAAGAACTGAAACAGATACGTCTAAAATGTCGCTTCAATTTCCAAGATTAAAAATATTCTTTTTCATTCATTCAAAATTTGCTGGCAGGTTTAAAAATATCGCTAGAATGTCGCTTTCCCGTAATTAGTGTAAGCACTAGGTACCCACAATTTGTTAAGGAATTAATCCATTATGCAGGCAAGCGGAGTGTTTTGTAAAATGAAACAAAAGGCTATAGCGAGGCATTCACGAACTTCGGGACAGAGGCGCAAAGTTGTACCGTATTACGTTGTAAATAATGTTACAGAGTAAAGTAGTGGCGAACTATTTTTTTGAAGAGAGTAAAAGCCCTTTATAAAAAAGCGTTTACCACGGAACTTCACGGAAAGTTGTGGTTGTGTGGGGAAAATTTAATAGTTTTTAGGAAGAACCGATAATTAAGTATCATTTGGGCCCGACACTCTATAAAAAAATCGTGTACATTGCATTAAAGTCCTGACAAGAACCTATTGTAGAGGTTGCCATCTATCTTAGCCGTATTATATCTTTAATAGCGTAAAAGATAATAGCTGTCATTAAGAATTCTCCAAAAGAACAAAAGCAAATCTATGCAAAACAAAACCAGTAAATTGCATTGAAGTCCTGACAAGAACCTATTGTAGAAGTTGCCATCTATCTATAATCGTATATCTTTAATAACATAAATAGCTGTCATTAAGAATTCTCCAAAATAACAAAAAAAAAAATATGCAACAAAAAACAAAACCACTGCAAATACTTAGCGTATTTTCGCTTATAAAGTGCTACGTCTCAAAAATCACCCCATTTAATATAACCCCGGATTGAGGTATAGTTATAAAAAGTCCACGTTTCGGACCAGTAATAAACTCCAATTTACTGGAGTCTAAAGCTGAGTTAACGTCCTTGATCTAAATATTGTCTGAGACTTGAGTTATCGTGTCCTACTTAAAAGTATCTAAACTTGGTCTGAGAGAAAAATCGACTTCGTTCTATGAATATTTTTTGAGCTATGTAGATCTAATTTGCCTGATAAAAACATGTCTGACAGATTAGGTTGGATCATGATAATCTAGTTAAATATAAGTTGAACTCCTAAGATAAACAGGTAGAATACTCTTTAATGTGTGTATAGTATCTATGAAGTAAATAGTTTTTGCAAAAATCCAGGTTGAATATCGAATTTGATCGAGAAAAAAAAAATATTTTTACTAAGCTGCCAGTGCTTAAAAGCTAGGATAATGCATCATCATAGTACCTCTAAAACATTTTTTTCAATGTTTTATTTTACCATTTTGTCGGCGTGATTAATATGTACATGCCAAATTACAGCTTTCTAGTTAGTAGTAAGATACTAAGATTCTCTGAGCTAAGCTGGGGACAGACATATAGACAGGCAAACATGGTGAAACTGTTAGGGTTCCTTGTTTACTACGGAACCCTTAATAAACCTTCTTATTCGAAGAAATAACAAGCTACCAAGTCACAAAAATTGTAAATCACCACCAACAAAATCAAAACAAAAGCGAAACACACTCACACAAACATCTATGAATCCAGCTTCAATTTCAGCGCACAGACAAACAAGTTACCCCTGTCCAAACCCCGCAATAAACTCCGCAATAGTTACAATATTTACTGTATTCAGATACCGAAACCTGAATGAACCGCCTGTCCTTACAAACTGCGCAATTTGCACAAACAACCCCAACCATCTCTGATCCAACACGGACATTTCTCGAAGTCCCCGTATAAATGCAGCTATGAATATTGTGTCTATGTTTTGGGTTGTAGTGCCGAACTTTGGTATTTCGTGGTGTATGGGTAGTAGCATAATGTCGGGGGTCAAGGTGAAGGTCGAAGGTCATTGCAATTGCGCAATGTAAGCGTGGGGGGTTGCAATGGATCGATTTTGGCAGAACAACTGTTTTATGAATGTGGTAGGTCTGTAGTACGTGTTATGAACGGAATAGCAGTTTCCCAGAATTGACGGGTTGGGTTCTGTTATTTTTTTTTTATAGAAGCTTTAATCTATAGCTTCACTTCAGAACCTTTAGATAACTTTATTAAAGCGAGTATGCAGTATTCAAGGGTAACCTTTTGTCGTTTACCGATCCATCATTTAAGATAGCGTGCGCTTAGAGCTATCAATGAGTCATGTCGAACTAAGCCACATGGTTCCATTAACTATAACAGTTAAACACTGGGAACTAATAATTTAATTGGCACTTTCCCCATCCTACTGAACTAATTAAAAACCTTGAAGTTTTCATTCACATATTTTCACAAAGACCCAAAAATGTTTAACAAATTGCTTAGAACCGTAATAAATAAAACCTACAGGGCGGATAATATAATTAACATTATTTTTTGCCACAATCTAATCTGTTTGACCCTAAAAGCAATTTCACCCATTATACTATAATAAAAAAAACAAAACATGTGTGTGACACAAGACCATAATTTTGTTAAACCTTTTTGTGGTGACCCTTTGAACATACAAGTTTAATAACAGCTGTTTTTCACTTAATTAATTTCTGAGATTAAAAGATAAGCGATAAAGGGGTTCCGTTTTATCCCCCTTTTTAACCGAGTTCCAAACAAAAGGAGGTTATATGCTGTACATTATAATTGTGTGCCTTTATGTCTGTGCTAAATAAATGCATTTTCATTTTTCTTCTTCGTTTCTTTCTTTATACAGTATTAGTTTTAGTATAATTATGCGAAACCCGAAACACGTGTCTAGTATTTTTAACCGACTTCCAAAAAGGAGAAGGTTATATGTGGTGTCTTACTAATATTCTGATTCTGAAAGTGAGTTTGGATCGACCACGACCTGAGTTAGGACTTATGACACTTTTTATCTCGGAAGTATGTACCTGTGGGATGCTTCTCGACCTCCACGCGGGTGAAGCCGTTGGCAAAAGCTAGTAATACATAAACAGTAGGTATGTCAAAAGAATAACTGTAGAAATTAGAAGCAATGACATTGTATAACATTGTTAATGGCAAATTTCATTGTATAGATTTAAATAATGAATTGTGCTGTGCAGTCCCCAGAAATGTCCATAGACGGCAGGTGCGAGTAGGCAAACTCTTTGCAGTAGGTACCTGCCGATCTAACACTGGTCTATGTTCACCATTTCGGCGAATGGCAGTAACCTACAATGAAGCATTCGAACACATCGACATAATTACATGCTCTTTGAAAAGGTTTCGCAGCCTTTTGTATGAGACATTTAAACTCATGGACTAGTTGTTATTGTTTTATTTCAAATATTATTTTTTTTTCTTTTTTTTCTGTTTTTATAATATTAGTGTAATTGTCATGCATGTACAGTTCGCCACCTAGTGATTTTAAGGTTTTATTTATTTATGGTAATCAGTGAACAGCGCTGTGGGCTACATTATTACATAAGTTATTTATGTTTTTCTGTTTTATAATATTGCATAATGAAGCTGTTTGTTGTTCCTAAATAAAAAATAAAATAAAATGTTAATCACGATCTTAAATAACACTCAAATCACAATGACGGCGCTAAGCACATCAAATACTCGTTATTAATTGATTCTCCAAAATAAATATTTTCAATAAAACCACGTCCGGTTCCCACACAGATGAGAATGGGACACCTAATGTTGGCATTCTATGATAATATATTCCCATTTTATGATAGTTTCCCGCAATTCTAACATGATAGGGTTAACCAGGCTCCGGTTGAACGTACCCCTTATTTACATAATTACGTTCAAGCCACGAATTTAGTTCATCACATTTGCATATTAAAATCACCACCAAAATGTATTAGATAATTTCTTTCGGATACTAAAGTGTGGTCGGAAGTTTGTACCATATTGATTTAATCACCAAGCTTCCTAAATGGATAGGATACGACTTATAACATTTCATTACAACAAAAAAGGATACTTCACATACTCGTTGCATAGTCACGTTTTTGACATCAATCTTATTGGATTAATGGCATTGGGTTTCTTGAGGTGGGTTGCAGAAGAAAACCAAATCGACTTCGAAAAAACACTACATATACGTTTAAAAAAATGAAGTGAAAAATAAGTGTTTAAATAAAAAATAAAATACAAAAAGAAATCGGATGTGGGAATTGTATTTGTAGGTGTATTTTAGTTTTATGGCCCCGACTTCTCGTTTTTTATTTTCTCCTTTTAGTTATGGTACCTACCCACACCAATTCTTATACCACTACTTACCATGTAAACAACAATACGTATTATCGAAGCTACCTCAAGAACTACCCAAGGGAAGTCAATAAAAAATATAGAACCACCACGCAAAGCTTCCTCTACCAAATGAAAACAATTTTCAAATTCGGTCCACAATTGACGAAAATATCGAAGAACATACATAAAAAAAATATATACAGAAGAAAATATAACCTCCTCCTTTTTTGAAGTCGGTTAACAAGTAAAACTAGTTTAGGCTTTTCGCTGAGATCCACGCAAGGGTTAATGTTTTGTAATCCTAACTTCCTAGCTAATATTATAAAAGCGAAAGTAAGTTTGTTTGTTACCTTTTCACGCATAAACCACTGAACCGATCCTTCTGAAATTTTGCATATACGTTGTCAGGTGTACAGAAACGGACAGGGTACCTTTCATCCCAAAAAAAAGTACTGTTCCCGAGGAAAACAACACCAACGTTCTTATGATAATAGATGGCGCCACGTGTGTTTCGAATCAATATTAGTAGAAGCAGAGTACAACCCGAATTGATTGTCAAATTCTTAATTACCGCGAGCGAAGCCGCGGGCATAAGCTAGACAGTTATATTGCACATAATGCATAACCCATTTAATAAAACTAACTGTTCCCAAACATTTGTATTCCATTTATTTATCTATTTGTGGTCAATATCGTTACAATTATTATCGTGGTCGCGCGGCCCAATTCATCGCCTACGTGAAATAATAACCATTTCCCATTACCATTCCCAACTTCAATTTCAGTGAACTTAATTAACAATGTTTGTGGTCTCATAATTATTATATTTACCAAAACAAACCATTTAATTTGTAAACGTGAAATATTTTATGTGAGACATTGCATATTGCCATTATCGTATAATAAATAAATAAAACCAGCCTATTATTGTGCCACTACAGGGCAAGGGCCTCTTCTGAAACGGAGAAGGCACCAGTATTGAGATTATCTATATAAGTACAGGGTCTCCTCCGAAGATAAATCCGAAGTATCGGTCGTTTCCTGACTACGGCTGACTCAAAACCAAAAATATTTTTATTTCACATAAGCCTACATGGGCACTTATGAAACGTCAGAAGCTAGGTTCACGGTTCCAACTGGTCGTTTCCTATGGAGAAGAGCCGGCAAGAAACTCCACGACTATGGCTGACTACGGCGAAAGAAATAAATAAAACCGGCCAAGTGCGAGTCGGACTCGCGCACGAAGGGTTCCGTACCATTATCTATAAAAACGGCATAAAATCACGTTTGTTGTATGGGAGCCCCCCTTAAATATTTGGTTTATTTTAATTAAATTATTTATTTTTAAACTGAATATATAACTAAAGATTCTGTGAATATTTCAAGCGTCTACCTGTTGTCGTTATCAATATCGAGCAAAAACGTGTTAAAAAATCACGTTTGTTGTATGGAAGCCCCCTTATATAGTTAATTTTATTCTATTTTTTAGTATTTGTTGTTATAGCGGCAACAAAATACATCATCTGTGTAAATTTCAACTGTCTAACTGTCACGGTTCATGAGATACAGCCTGGTGACAAAAGACAGACGGCGGTGCCTTAATAATAGGGTTCCCGTTTTACCCTTTGGGTACGGAACCGTAAAAAAATACAGTCAAAGAGATAAATTAACATTAAAAACTGTGACTTGAAGTCGGGTTCAAAATGTAACTTTGTAAGTCCAGAAATGACCGAATATTCGGCCGATAAGTCGAATTATCGCTTCTGAGTAGAACCCCCAGGAGGCCTAAAATGGACGCTTTGGCAGAATCATTATGATCTGCGTACAATTCATACATCCCGCAATTCATCTGTTTGACAGCTGATATTTGACATTAGACTTCACTATATCAATTAATAATTTGTGGACCATTTTACGAAACTCCATACAAACTGTCAAACAGATGAATTGCGGGATATGAATTGCACGCAGTTTCATATTATGATTCTGCCAAAGCGTCCATTTTAGGCCCCGCAGGTTTCCTCACGACGTTTTCCTTCACAACGTCAGTAATGTCGTAATCGTACATAACCTATAAAATCTGTAGATATCTGTACCCCAAGTGTAAGTTTGCAAAAGAGTAAACGTAACTATTTCGTTTGCGTTAAAATTTGACCGATAGATGATAATGCTAAGAGTATAAGAGTGAGAATAAAAATCTTAACGCAAACACGCTAGTTACGTTTACTCAGTTGCAAACTTACACTCGGGGTACTGATCATGTATTAATAATAATGAGTTGAGTTTGAATCTAGTGATTTAAGGACATAGAAAAGACAGATATAATTATTAATTAATCTGGGGGCATGGTAGTGCCCCCGCCAAAACGAGCCAAGCGAAGCGCAAGGGCACTACCTACCTTTTCTCGAATTGTTTCGTCGTTTTTTTGAACCCTCATAGTTGAATGTAGTGATTTAAGGACATAGAAAGGACAGATATAATTATTATTTAATCTGGGGATTTCGTCACTGACACACTGATGATCATCAAAATGTTTGGCTACTTCCTGAAGTGCTAGAAAGCTGAAATTTGGTATGTAATCTATGTTTAGTATACAACCAACAAAAAAAATCATAAACTTATAACTTTCGGTTTGGCTTTTACTGATATGTAGAATTTGTGAAGTTAGGGTCGGTAGAGATAGGCCGTGTAGATTCAGAAGCTTGGCTCTACATGAGATCTGATATCTTTTTCACAGGGCAAACCTTATGTGGTCGTCTTGGCAACATTTTACATGAAATGTTTTTGGTGGGATTTATTATTCCATGATTGTTAAGAGAAAATGATGAGTACAATGACCCCTTTTTGGGTCTAGTGTAAACAAAAACGAAGGTTGTATAGCACGTGAATAAAGCAAAAGTTGTATAAAATGTTCGTTGGAAGTAGCTTTTTCAAGTTTCTGCCTATCCCGGAATAGGAAGCAATCTTCATGCAAGGAACTTAAGCAGTTCCTTTACACACTACCTACCCTCATACCCTACCAAGAGCAAGATCAAAGCATAAAATAATCCCTACAGTAAATAATACCCAACGGACACCATTTTCCTTCATACATTAGAGGAAGGAAGCTCGCAACATAATTCAAATAGCCGATGAGCCATCTACATACAATACTATACTTGAATGGAACGTAGGTGGTGAATGAAAGCGTGGGCAGACAGAGAAATATGGCTATATAGAGGACACACAAGTGCGAGCGAGACAGCGCGAGGGTGGCGGGAGGCCGCCCACGCATTACGCTGAATGAGTGACGCAACGTTGTTGCTTCGCTGCTTTTCACGTAATTATTTTCTGAGGCGCAGTTGTTTGATTAGTATGGGAGCAAAATTGCCCCAGAAGGGGTAAGCTGAGAGTACTATTCCAATCTTAAATAATGTGGTACGTTTTCAAACTTGAAACAGGTAATGAGGAAAACATGAAGGTCCATTTTGCCGGATTCTGTAATTCTACCTAGGACCTTACGCTCGCAGTTACACTAATGAGGTAGTCTGAATAATATTATCGTTACAATAATAAAAAATGGCAGATGAAAGAAAAAGTTCCTGTATTGATCTCGTAGCGGGCTACTACTACGCAGTAGGTTTTCGGCTACGGCGTAGCTGCGTAGGCCTCGTGCTACGCTTTCCGTGTCAATTTCCTACGATTTTTGATACGAGTACTTCGTAAAAATGGTAGAAAACTTTTTCCCAGTATTTGGAAAACGCGTATTTTTATAGTAAATAATGTATAGTAAATACTCATATTAATACGTAATGAATGTAGGTATGATTTGTTCCTCATTTAGTATTCTATTCCAAAGATTAGGGAGGATTAGATAACGTAATCTGTTGTTATGTTGGTGTTCATATGTAATGTAGCTTTTGAGCTATGTATTGTGTATTAATTGGGGTTAATTAACGTATGGCATGTGTCACGTGTTTATCTGAGCAATTTACATATGAATATCGAGAGAGTGGACAAGTATAGCCTATTTGATAGATATCTACTAAAACGCTAATTCTTCTATGTGTAAAATAGTAGTATGATAAAAGACATCCATGTGAATTATTGTTTTGAGAGACAAGGCACAGAACTGGGTGTCGTGGCACAACTGGGGATAGTCCTATGTCCAGCAGTGGACTAGGACTGCGACAGTCTCGAGTTGATTGATTGATTGTGAAAAAAGCTTATCAACATCATCATCATTGGAAGCCTCGTTCCACCTGCTGCCAAGTATAAACCTCCTCCCTTTTGTGTTCCCTGGTCTGACTGAGTCTCATCCGAATCTTCCCCAAATTGCGTATAACTTACTTTTAATTCCTAAAGACACATGAAGCTTGTTTTTCCCACATATCTCCAAGATCCCGAAAAATATTAAGCCACCATTAAAATGTCAGAAGTGTACCTAAATCCACTCCTAAATTTCTTGCTAAGATTAAAGCAAAGGTTAGAGTTTATACCTAAAGACTAAGACTAAGGTCTTCAACCAGTGCGTCCTGCCCGTTATGACATACGGTGCCGAAACGTGGACACTGACAGTCGGGCTGGTCCACAAATTCAAGGTCACTCAGCCTGCTATGGAGCGGGCTATGCTCGGAGTTTCTTTGAAGGATAAGATCAGAAATGAAGTTATCCGGAAGAGAACCGGAGTTACCGACATAGCATGCAAAGTAAGCAAGCTGAAGTGGCAGTGGGCTGGCCATGTTTGTCGAAGGACCGATGGCCGGTGGAGCAGACGAGTCCTGGAGTGGAGACCGCGCATCGGCAAGCGTAGTGTGGGACGCCCCCCAGCTAGATGGACCGACGACCTTAAAAAGGTGGCTGGGACAGACTGGATGCAGAAGGCGGAGGACAGGGTGTTGTGGCGCAGCCTGGGAGAGGCCTATGTCCAGCAGTGGTCTGCTATAGGCTGAGTTGATTAAGAGTTATACCACACCTGCTTTTAATTTTACTAGTTGTCGCCCACTGGTCGAAATTAGACACCCTCTACTTATAATCTTTATAGTACTTACTAATTCTATGAGTAGTGCTTACTTATTCCATGCTCAAGCTGTCACTTCTGTCACCTATATATATTCAAGTCATGTGTCGAATATTCTGGTGTAGTTTGTTACCTCAAACCAATTTTCCTATAAAATCCTCATCATTCTCTCGCCCTTATACCAATTTAGTTGGGGTCAGCGCAACATGTTATTTCTTCCATACTTCCAACTTTCATATAAAATATGATCGAATAACAAACTGGTAACCTTTTGAGTCCCGTGTGGTGCCGGACGTAAAGAATAGCATTACCCTGTTTCTTCCCGTGGGTGTAGTAAAAGGCGACTAAGGGACTTACTAGAGAATGGGCAGCAGCGTTCTCAATGCATTTTAACACCATACTACGATCGCCAACCCGCCTGCCAAGCGTGGCGATTATGGCAAATCCCTCATTTTGGGGAGGCCTATGTCCAGCACTGGACGTCTTTGGGCTGAAATGATGCACCCTTTGAGAATTACACGTATTCTGAAATGCGGATCAAAGGACCTCGCAATAATCGACCAAGCTTTTAGCTGTGGGATCAGTCACGTGGAACATTTTCTTTCGTACCTAAAGATAAATCGCCCGATTCTTAAATGTGCAGAATATTGGTCATTGTTTTAAATTTGGACATGATAAAACATAGTGGATATAAATTCAGTTCCAACCCACGCTGCAAAGTTTTACATTCTTTTTACGAGGACCCCATGTTACAAGGTCAGTATTACTTCGCCCAATTGGAGTGGTCTATAAGTCGGAATTAGGGTAATGCACTTAGTTGGAGAAGGTTATATAACTGCAGAATGGGGAATAAAATCCCAAAGCTAGAGTAAGAATATGTATATTTAATTCCGTAAAAGGTAAATTGCAGAGTATTTTTCCTGTTATTCGAGTTGATTTTTTCCTGGTTACCTATGAATTTGTTTAACCGCACAGTTTCAGTTAAAGCGAGCTTTTGGTGTTTTAGTAATCAGGTGGATTTTTTTATCAATGGTAGAATATAAATGAACAGCTGCTGAAGTAGATATAAGGTGACGATAACCGACTTTTAATGATTTTATACTGAAGATCACGTCTGAACGAGTAGTGTTAATGATTTGAAAAAAAAAATATGTTAAATGAGAGCATTTTTTCTCAATAACTTAATATGTGATTATTTTAGATTATGTTTATATTACATAGTGAAACTAATTTGTAAAGTTATGTCTAAAGCGGATAAAAAACTGAGAATAGCGCAAAATCTACTAAGCGTATTTTTCTGAAACCTTCACCAATTTAAAGATAATTTAATTATTTATCATTTAGTATACGCGTTTTATTAAAATACCTTTTGGTTTGTGTATAATAAATTAATAATGCATCAAATCGGGGACAGCGCTCCTTGATGGGCGAGTCCTATTACTGGCTGAACGTACGACGTGTTGCGTGAGCTCAGTACAAAACACGCAAGCTAATCACTCAAGGTCACTGGCATATACCGCTGTCTTAAGTGACCTCAAAACAAAAGTTATTGCCCATCATGACATGTTCTAACGTGTCTTGATGTCTCCAGCTAATCCCCCACGTCATCTATACAAGACAATAGGTTACTCAGTTAGCCCTATAGCATGTCAATACTAAACTAATTAATTGCTCTGTTGAATTGGAAATTATCGGACGACTAATCTTATTCAGGAATTAGTACATAAACAGACCTATAAGGATCCCTATTACCTATTCGGGGCTAACCTTCATGTCCTTTGTATTTCACATTAATCGGATAGCCTCGACCCCTATTATTACCTCTTGTACCTACAGCCAGCCATCTTGCTAACGAGTGTAGATGACAACCGAACGACCTAACCTACCTGACTATACTAGAACCTGTCAACAAGACAAACGATACTAAGACTTGTTGTGAAAGGTCTAAGGTTCAATATTGCTTGAGGTTAGGTCTTTCACGGATTGTGGTGGCACTTTTAAACGACGCATTTACGCAGTACGCAGCTGCCTCCCCCTTCTTTCAGGGGTGGTAGTGACGTCACGCCACGGAGCCTTCTGACGTCATCCTCGCGTCACTCGCAGGAGACTATTCCAATTTTCTTCAGACAAACATTGATATTGAGTGTATGAAAATAGGAAGTGATTGTAATTATATCTTATGTTTAAGTTGTAGACAATATTATGCATTAATGAAGATGAAAACAGAGGCCATAGTAGAAGGAAAATACCAAGGAAGAACGTAGTAACTCAATAATGAAGTCAAACTTGGAACTCAAAAAATTGCATGATAATTAACTTTGAAAAATAAAACTTACCAAAGCTGCGTTAAACGCTTCCACAATACTTACGTGATGAGTACAACAACAAAAAAACAACCAAAAAATATTTGACCACAATCTGAAAACTTTTAAATAATAAGTGTTATTTGCTATGCTGAAGTGGAAATTAAAGATAAATAACAAGCGGAAACTGTGTTTCAATACGAAATAAGAGTTTTTGGAATAGTGTTCCTTAGTTCTTTAAACTCTCTGGTCCTTTTAGGCTTAGGATTTCTTATTGTTGTCCGTAAAAAGGTAGATATTTTCTACCTTTTTACGGACAACAATAAAAAATCTTATAGTACATTACTGCAGCGGCCAGCAAAAGAGGCATAGATGGACGAACGTTTAAATGTGGGCCGAGGCAAAGCGGAAACACACATACCTGAGTCCATCAATCCCTGGTTGTGGCCAAGGCTTGTACCCATATAGTGCTTTTCTCAAATAATGCGCAAAAATTCAAACAAAGTAAATTATTTATAAATTCCAGATTCAATGACGAACAACGATTATTTTTATACCTCTTATTTTTCACGCGCCAATGTGTTCATTTGTTTTTTTTTATTCAATAAACAGCTTTCTATTTGCAAGCCAGTTCGAAATTTAAATAAAACCTTTGATAAATTACCTCCTTGGTTGCCATGTTTCGGAGCAAAAGATCGCTCCATTTTTAAATTACACGTGAGATATGAGTTTACTATGTAATTTATTTGGCCGCTAAAGCACGACAAATATGGATTTTCAAACAACTTTTGGTGGCCGCTGATCGCATGTATTTGGCCAGTACAGCAATTTCGATTTATCTCGAAGAAGGTTGTCAAAATAATGCTCGAATTTGCAAGCATGCTTGAGAAAAATATTTAAATTAGAGTTTCTTATGACTTTTTATATCCTGGTCTTTGTTTAACATTCAGTGTCGTAAATAACATTTCACACCCAAAGGTGTGAAAAACACAGGTCAGGTGTGGTGTGGTGAGTGAATGTATGAAAGTGGTGAGTGAAAGGTAGTTTAGTTTAGCAAACTAAACTAAACTAACATTCATTCACCACCCTGCTGTTTAAAACAAATCACTTGGGGTCATAGGTTCACTTCACACTGCAATAAACCCGTCTATTAGACGTGTACGGACTTACGTGCATGCGTTGTTGCATATTGTATGTGTATTTGTTTCTATTACTAGCGACTGACGGAGATTGCAGGCTAACAAGATTATCTGTAACTTCCTTACGTGGGAGCTGAAGGTGATTTCAGGATTGTAAAATAGTAATAGCTAATACAATGGTCATGTTATTTTCTAATCCTGTTTACTCAGATTTACAATAGTTATTTCCATACAAACAAGAAGTTAACAAAGCGTGCGCGCTATTTTATATGTATGACCTACTGTATACCTTATCCGCCTTATTACAAAACAAGAGTTATTTTTTGACATGACTTAAACCATGGAGCCAGTTTTTGTATTATGAACGTAACTGTGATTGAAATACCGTTCTTTATACAAAACTGAAAACTTAGTTCGGTACTAAGTTGTCAGTTTTGTGTTTAGGAACTTTAGCATAGTCGGAATAAAGTTCGAAATTCAATAATGGCTCCATGTTTTAAACTTGGGTCTGAAGATAAACCTTGTTTTGTAATAAGGGGGTATATGTTTCACAAATAAACTTTATCCCCCTTATTACAAAACAAGGTTTATCTTCAGACCCAGGATTAAAACATGGAGCCATTATTGAATTTCGAACTTTATTCCGACTATGCTAAAGTTCCTAAACACAAAACTGACAACTTAGTACCGAACTAAGTTTTCAGTTATGTATAAAGAACGGTATTTCAATCACTGTTACGTTCTTATTACAAAAACTGGCTCCATGGTTTAAGTCATGTCAAAATATAAATCTTGTTTTGTAATAAGACGGTATGACTTTTATTAATTTAATATTCCACGTTTTGTTTTTTTTTTTAGTGTTCCTGCTAGACTACAAAGGACCAATTTCTCTTAAATATTAGGAAATTTTTGGTACACCATTTTTAAATAGAAGTTGATCAACGAAAATAAAAGCCTTAGTAACCAAAGAAAATAACAACACCAAGAAGGTAGCGAAAATAAACAATACATTGCGTACCTAACCTACTCAGACCAACAAACTTTTCTCAAGTCAAATAACCGTCTTAGCAACAAGATGTGTGTAGAAGTAATTGTTTATCAGCGGAGGCACAGCTTGTAGCGACCTCTAACGACGTAACCAGTGGGCGAACTAACTCAATAAGTGTTCGAGGAATATGGCTGAGACAAGTACACTATGTAGGCGGATTACAATTGGAAAAACTATCAGTATGCAAATAACAATTTATTTATATAATTTTTTAAACCCACGAATAAAGAAAATCTATAAATTGATCTATTTATACACCAGGACATCGTTTAATGAGTTCTGCAATGACTTATGATTAGTTATGATAAAACCATTCTCAGAATTTAATAATGATTTCCAAACTGTGACTGGTCATCTTCTCTCTGCCAGGGCTTATTTGTAATCTTTTATATTTTGTATTGTTTTTAAATATGTTATTTTTTTACATTGTTCTCACATTTATAGAAGCGACAAGAATCATGTACCCAGGGTTTTGTAATATCTTGATTTAAAAGAGTGTCCTTGGAGTTTCTTGCCTGTTCTTCTCCATAGAGATCTACGTTTTGAAAAAATAGCTATTTTTTTATTGGTTTAATTGAAATAAATGCTTTGAGTTTGAGTTTGAAAAAAATATCAGCACGTCGTGTCTCTCATCATGTGTTTAAATAGTGTAATTGGCTTCAGTCGTTTCAATTTAAAATAAATCACATGTCATCTTGGAGACAGTGAATTTTTACATCAATATATGTGTACGTGGCAATCTGATGAAATGAACCAAACGATTTTAAACATAAATAAAATAAAAGAATAATAAAGCCATAGATATTAACTTTCCTCTTATCTGAAAACGGAAATAGAGACACTAAACAAACTCCACCTTCTGCTACCAAACTCCTGGCTGCCTTCACAAACGGGGCACGTAGGAGACGCGTTTAATATTCAATCCGGCTTCACACAATTACTGGCCCTCAGCCCTCCGTATTGTTTCCCTTCTCCCAACGTAATGCGGTTTAGATTCTTGAACAAGACTTGAATATTATTTGAAAGAACAATAAACAGAGTGATTGATGATGGGTAAACAGCTTTGTTTTGGATGAAAAGATTGAAGCTGTTAACAAGTTAAATTGGTGTCGTTAGAATTTGAATAATTAATATAACCGTCGAAAGTTTTACTGGGAAACGGTTCGTTTCGCAAGTTGGCCTTTATATTATATCCCAAAAAAAGAATAAACGCTTAAATAATGAATAAAAGTAGCACCCCTAAACGAATCAGACGGCTTCTAATAATGTAATCGCAACATATGAGCATATAAACAGTCTGTTCCATTAGGAACAGACGCTAAAACAGAAAAAGACACATCATCAAACAATCTTCACATAATGAATGAACTTCTGCTGCTAAACTTAAATATTTCCTACCCCGTTTGAAACTCTTCCACAATCACTCCAACCATTATTTTCCGTCGTTAAATAAACTCCAACTCATAATAAGTATCTCCTCAAAGTTCTATAACAAATAAATTTCAAAATCGTAGCCATCAGAAGCTGTTGTACAAACAGACAATGAGAGCGACCGACTTTGTTCTAGTGAGGGGACGTTATCGCAGCTAATAAATATTGAGGTTAAATATCGATACAAACAAATACTAGTACGTTTAATCGAGCGCCCGGAAACGGAACGTAGGGATGGGCGTGTTTGAGAATTGTTTTTGGCGATTCTTTTATGAATGGAAAACATTGTCAGGTCTCATAACTTTTTATTATTAAAGTGATAAAGCTTTAGTATGTCAGCGTCACGATGTAGTTACCCCCCTTGAAATCACCTACGTTTTCAAGGGGGGTAACCACATCGTGCCGTGAGCTTTTCAAGGTTTTTAATATTTACCAAAAAGTGTTATCTTTTCATCAGCAACCCAACATATTCTTACGTATTATATTACCAACGTTAATTAAACCCAGTATCACGAAAAAGATCCCCAACGCCAGCTTAATAAATGATTTCCTTTTTTTTGACATTATATAATTTTAGAATCTTTTGACATTATATTTAAAACTGTTTGACATATTGAAAACTGTTTGACATTTTATTTGAAACCTGTTTGACATTGTATTTAAAACTGTTTGCACTATTTGAATTTCACTTGGAATGTTAATTAATAATTCTTAATATTGGTTATTGTATTATATATATAAATATATTTATGTAAATTGCATGTGTATAGGTATATTCGACACAATGTAAATTGTTTAATGAATAAATGAAATGCTTAAATTGTAATTTATAAATTCATTCTCATCGATACTCCTCCTCCCTCCCTGATAGTCGCCTGGTATGGGGTTCTATTTAAAGGTTCTCCTTGAATTCCACCCTCTCCCCTCGAGTCGTCGAAAGGAACGTTACACGCAAAAAAATTCTCCGCCAATTTGTACATTAAACTTCAGTTTACTCAGTTGATTGATTTTAATATTTTTTATTTCTTGTTTACCCATTTCAGGATAACGGCATTTGACGGGATTTTGATGGTTTTCGTTTGAAGGTTTATTTGTTTATTACCTCGCTTCAAAGCAATCCCGAAAAATATTTGAAATGATGATAATTGGCTCCGTAACAAAGCACCAGTTTTTGACTTTTACACGATTAATGACGAAATAAATAAGGGGTCTATTTTTAACGATGTAAAAAGGATTTTCAGAAATATGTTTCTGACTTATTATAAGTTTTAATACATCAGTCTACGCATCGGAGCATGAGACATTGACGGCCAGTGTGTAGACACGCGAGCCGAAAAATAAATCCAAGTTTTTGGAAGAATTTGATAAACAGATGTAGTTGCTACATCCTGCGCATTTTTTATATTCCTTGCTTGGAATTTCGAAGGAATATGATCTAAAAATAGATTACGCTCAAATATTGCATGTTTCGAGAATCAATATTTTATAAATGTAAAATTTCCCGTAATTCTTCATAACAGAAAAATAAAAGTAAAAGCTTAACATTTTTTTTTTCTATTTTATTATATTCAGCTTCGAACAAGTAAACACATCATTACCAACCGATTACTTTACGCCTCTAGAGACATAAAAAAAATGTGATCCTTATTACTCCAGTTTATTTTGTAAGTAAGACGATTGACCACAGAGACCCACAAATAAATAAATAAGAGAGTCTGAGCACATCCATCACTATAACATGCTATTAGATATTCTATTAGGATTCATCGGATTTCATGAGATTCCCTCATGAATACACTGCTCTGACAGCCCAATTTACTGCCCCCTAAATATTACTTAACGTGAAATGTGTCAAATGTCTTTCTTTCTACTTCAACAAAGAATAGAACAATTTTTGAACAAATATGTACTAGTCTAAGCCCCCGAGAATAGATGGATAGTGGGAAAATAAGATTCAAGTAGGCATTTATGTAATAGAATTTTCTAGTCCGTTGGGTTCGTGACACATGTGTTGAAGGGAAAGCAAACATTGACAAAGTTGTTCCAATGCCCAACGGAGGCGTATATAGAATTCCATTTCATTGATTCAAGAATTCCACATCAAGCTATGCATTTCCAGTTTATGCTGACCTCTCTTTGTACGGAAATCCTATACAATGCGACATCAGCCTAAACTGGATATGTATACGAGTAGCTTGATGTTTAGCCGTGTGTACATAATAATGTTGGGTAAAGTATCCTAAATCATCTACAAATACTAATATTCTATGCCTCATCCCATTAAAAATATTTAATCAGTCAATTAGGAAAGTCCTTTTAATAAAACAAATAATAATAATAAAATACGTGTATTTCGACCAACAAGGATCATTGCACAAAATGTTTTACCAAATTAAAAATTAAAATTAAAATAAAAACGCACAATTAAAAATACCACATAAACACATTACCGACCTTGATTGCTCAGTATGTGAACAATTTCATCATCATCATTTCAACCGAAAGACGTCCACTGCTGGACATAGGCCTACATTTGGGAGGGGGGGTTGCCATAAACGCCACGCTTGGCAGGCGGGTTGGCGATCGCAGTATGTTGTTAAAATGCATAGAGAACGCTGCTGCCCATTCTCTGGTAAGTCCCTTAGTCGCCTTTTTGGACACACACGGGAAGAAATAGGATGGTGCTATTCTTTACGTCCGGCACCAAACGGAAAAACACACAATTTAACACAATTAACAGTTTAATGAAATGGATATTTAATAATAATTTTTCAAGTCAAAACCGCGGCACAAAGGACCAGAAAAAAAAACGGAGCAGACAAACAGAAAGCAATTTAAACCTTAGTTTTAACAATCTAACTTATTACAATTTTTTTGTTTCCTTAAATTGCTAAAAATAGCTCGGTTCCCCCACCTCCCTATTTTGTGCCGCAGTTGTGTGACGTAGACGGGGTGTGGGGTTCTATTCTGAGTTGTGCGTGGGTGTACCCCAACTGGAGATGTTTTGGGTAGGGGCGCGGGGGGCATAGTAGGCCTAATGGGTTAAGTTGGCTAGCTACGTAATAAGTGTGATTTTATGTATGATAACGTTTGGAGTGGATTAGAATGCTCTTGTTTATATAAAAAGTATGACACAAAAAAAAAATTTCGTGCTATTAGATAATATTCACGGATGACAATGTTAGGTAATATTTATGGATGATAGATCGCTTGACAAGTTGATCTCAGCTGTAGCTTTTCTCCTCTTTTCCGTGCATCGGCAATTGTTACTTTACTTTACCAATGAAGTTTTTAGAGTCCTTTGAGGCGAAAACGTATCGATGTCAGCGATAGCGTGTGAATTGATCCTAAACAATCCGATACAGTGTTGCCCTTAGCGACTCAAACAAAAAGGTGCTAGGATTAGGTAGATAAGGTCAGTGCTGATAGGGGTCCGAAATAAAAACAGAGAGCGCCAACACGGGGTAATGGATTAGAAAGGTACTTGAGCGGATACGAGGCTCACATTTGCGATGAATTTTGGATAAAAGATAATCCGCAGTAGGTTGTTAAGTATGGGCCAGTGAAAAAAAACATTAGCTAGTGTTTATGTTAGATTTTTTTTTACTGTCCTTCCATTTTTAAGAGAAGTGCGCAGGCAACTTTTTCATTAAAACAATTTTTATAATAAATGTATTTAATAAATTGATTTTGTGCACCAATACGAGTGAATGTTCTTGAAGATTACACAGCTGTGTTTATACAAGCTGATAGAACAATGAGGTTTAATCAAATTTTCGGTCATTGAATGAACATTTGTGCGTATGCAGGCAGGTCTATTGAAAGATGCAATGCCTGTAAATTATACCTATTTTTTTCTTTGTGAATTTTAAAGATAATTTGATACGCTAGGATAAATGAATTGGTTTTAATAGTCTGTTGCTATTTCATTTGATGCTATTTTCAAGTTTCATGAAAGCTTTTAGTGAAAATAAAAATGAAAACTAAGTTTTGAGTCCTCGAAAGCGATTTTGATTTGCATAACAACTCGAGTTAAAAAGTTGTTCAGTTTCATTCGGCAAACAGATTTTAAAATGCTACACTATTTATTGGAAATAGTAATTTCACATTTCGATGATTTCACTGATGAAAAGATATTTTCGGATAACTTTTTATAATTTATATAAAAATAAATTGTGTTCTACTGTTTATCTCATTGGTAAACAAATTGCTTTATGAAACTAATCGGGTACCTTTTAAGGGTTCTTATTGAAACTTACGAGTATAATTTTCGGCTCCTTGTGATAAGCGATAAGCGCAGGTTCAGTTACGCCTCTAATTTGGGTACCTTCATCCAATATAATTTGGTGAAAGGTTTAAGAGTCAGGTTGATATTTAAAATTTGTAGCTCATTGTAATCTGTTTCTTGAATGATTGAAGACGAAGATTTTGGAATTTTTACTCCCGCTTATAGGAAAATAGTGTTCTGCTGGATGAACGGATGGATGAGAATGGAAAAAATTGAGTTCAGGGGCGTGAAATTAGAAACTTCCAGGTATTTCTAGCAAGTGCCCGTTATAGGCTGATGATGACAACAGGTAGACCACAACATTCCGGGAAAATTTAACAACAAAACTAAGTGTCACTTCTGAAAAGATACGATAATAACGAAACTTTTAACAGTTCTCACCCGTAACTATGACATTTAAGGGCACAAAGTTTAATTTGTTCTATTGTAATTCTGAGACAAATATAGAGGTGTACACAGGGCTAAATTAAATTTATTATAGCTTACACAAACTCGTCAGCGAGATGGATGGTCCGTATTAGCAAACAGTTTAGTCTCCAGAGAAGTTTTTGTTTCAAAAGTTGTTAAGCGTGGGGAATTACTGGCTGAATATAATTGATATTCCGTTAAAAGGCCTATGTTTAGCAGAAGATTATGAGACTAATAAAAGATACATCAGCAAGTAAACATCCACACATTAGTCTACAAGGATCAATTAAATGGTCTTAGCCGCCGTTAATCCTGGCTGAGGGATGGGCCACCGCGGTTTATTGTCGCTCGAAAACGAAGACACTGTTACACATCTTTATGACTTATCTTTGTAGTTGCCTTAGAGATCTTTACGCATGGAGTATCTTTAAGGATTTTAAACGGGATCCGATCACTACCGATTTTTTTTTTGTTCGAATTTAATGTTACCGAAAACTTTTAATTGATCGACGTCTTTTTTGCTCTATGCATTATTTGACATATATTTTTAGATCATTGAAGTATCTTTTGTGCCATAGGTATTATTTAACCGAACTATATTTCGCTGATTTACAAAATAACTTTTGCTATTAGCCAAAGCCTCTTTTGAACTTTTTTCATTTGACAAATGATTTATTTGCCATATTTTCACCACACCGAAACAACATTTTACGGAATATTATTTGGTCACAAATACATATACCTATAGCCGATTACTTGGTAGCATTTTCAATATTAAATTAAATAGTGTCATAAAAAGTCAATACATTGTGCTACAAAATTTAGTGAGAAACGAATCGCTGCAAAACCGACTTCACGCAGTCTTGTGTGCACTACCCCTAGAGTGTAATTTAAGCCTGCGTATGCGCGGAGGGGTGGGGCGGCCCGCGAGCTGAGGAGCAGGTGGTTTGAGGGCCCGCCGCCGCGGCTGAGGCAGCCAAAGTGCGGTGGTGAGCGTTAAAACCATCTGCGACGATAAGCTCGCGTGGGGCCAACCCAAACCCCGCAGCACCGGAGCCGTGGCAGAAACAATGCCTGCTGCATGTTGCATGCTACATGTCGCATGCTCGCTTGCATGCAGCATGCACCTGCGTTACCTGTTTATATATACCTGCGTCAGATACCATCTACTGTTATTGAATCATTTGTGATCAGGGACCATTTTGGTTACCCATTGAAAGGGTTTTCGATAGGGTTTTTCTAAGCGGTCAATCAAAAACCCATACGATATGGTTAACCCTTTTACTAGGTTTCAAGCATAAACCCATTCAAGGATAAGGTAACCTCATAGACGGCTTAACTCTTAACCGGGGTTGTTTGTACGGACCCTGATTGGGATAGGTTAGGTTAGAACAGTGACCATTAACGCGCGAAGGCGGGCGTGCCGCGGTAGCGGCCGCCGTGCGCCATATCCCCTCTATTATTTAGGCGTTTGATCAAATGAAAATATGGAAATTAAAACAGTTGTATAATGAATTTTCGGAAGCATAATACTTCGAACAAATGTTATTTCGGCTAAGTGTAACTTCGGTAAAAAGTTTTTCGACCAAATAAAACGTCGGAGTAACAAAAAAATATCGAATTGATAATAGGTCAACTGAGACAGTGGCAGACGTGACTTCGATGAAGTAAAAATTAAGGAAACGATAATAGTTGAAAAGTTTTATGTGAAATGAAATTCGGCAAAATATTTTACGAACTTATGATAGGTAACCATTTTAAACGGATGGATTGTCACTGGAGAAATCTCAAAGCTTGTTCGATAAATTCCACAATCGATTACTAAATTAATTAAGTACCAAGTACTTAATTAACACAGTTTTGTCGTAGAACCTTCGATGCGTATCAGAAGGCGCTCCCACGGGGAACAGGTGGTCCGTCGGAGTTGAAAGGTTACTTGGTTCAAGAATACACGTGTATTCCTGAACCAGTGAACACGTGAATCAATGAAAGTAATTAATGTCAGTGAAATCATAGAAGTTATAGATGATTTGGTACCTACTGTACACTTTCTGGGATATGCCTAGATTTGAAATGACTGTGATTGGGGAGTTTCTTGCGCCACTTGTCCTTCCCAGCACTAGGAAGTGGTGAAGTGCGGGCATTTTTTGAGGAATGTCTTATGTAATTTTGACGTTGGCAAAGTGCTGATTTTTAGCCTAGTTGGAACAATGACTTTTGATTTCATTTGTTAAAGGCCAATAAAGATAGAATTCAAGCGCGTGCTTATGTAAGGACCAAATTTATCGCACGGAATTTTATTCAAAATTAAAGTCTATTTTAAGACAGGAATTTTGAATTGGTGATGAATTTTTTATACGTTCTTTACCTGGAAAAGTATCTCTGTACAAGCACCAACTTAATTCTCGGAAGGCTTCTACAATAAAGGATCCTAAAGTCACAAAATCGAGAGGAGTTGTAACTTTGTGTGTCAACCGGTGAAACGTAAATATAAATAAATACGAGAGGGCTAGAATAAACGAACCGTTTCTCGAGTTCCTTGGACAAACCGTCGCGGTCGGTAACTTTTGGACGTTTACTTTATGTTAAGTATTTTGGGGTGTTCCGTTTGGTGCCAGATGTAAAGAATAGCACCATCCCATTTCTTCCCGTGGGTGTCGTAAAAGGCGACTAAAGGACTTACTAGAGAATGGGCAGCAGCGGTCTATATGCATTTTTAATACCATTCTGCGATTGCCAATCCGCCTGCCAAGCGTGGAGTTTATGGCAAATCCCCCCCTTTTTGTGGGAGGCCTATGCCGCGGCCCCTGCTGGACGCAGATGATGATAAGTATTATTTTGGTTGAAACGGAGATCTATCGAGGAAATCGCATAATTGTGTTGTTTGTATTGTTTTAATAGGTTTGTCGTTTAATCGATTTATCTAGATTAATTGTTAAGGTCGAGAAAAAATTATTTGATTATTCTGAACGTGGTATAACTCTTCTTTTTTTTTGGCTCAGATGCCGAGATGCCACCGCCTACGATGTTACGAACATCTCTGGAGGATCCTCATTCACAAAACACTAGGTCGGGTTATAAAAATATGTAAATTATTTAAATAAAAAATAAAAAACTTCTACCCACGTTAGACAGAATCTGAGCTCAAAAGACCAGTATTATTTAAAATCTTTCTTTCAAGAAAATTAACGCATAAAATGTATTTTAAAGACATCTACATAATGTTACAATTTTCATGATTAATGTATGATGGACAGCATTAATAAATATTAATGTAAACTCAAAAAGACGCCATGTTGTAAAGTTCTAAAATAACATTTAAATATATTTTAAAGTGCGATTTAGACAAAATTCGTCTTCTCACTATTAAGATTATTGCTTGTTGATGAATAGGCAGAGTTGTAAGTCTGCTTTTTAATGTTGGGAAAACTCTTCAAGAATTGAAATGGGTCATTTTGTTGAACGGACATAACCATTAAGACCCATTATTATATACAAGAAAACTTTTGCAATAAATAACAGAGATAGTAGAAGAGAATATTGTGTAATCATAATAATATCCGAAAGAATATTCGCATCAATATAGTTCTTACATTATCAAGTGCATGTTAAAGAAATGAGGCTACAAAAAATTGTCTCTTCAATTTCAACAACACTGAAAATCACTCAGGGCTTTCAAATTCATAATTAATACCGCTCCTAAAACAACGAATTAAGATGATTCACTTTTAAAAGAAAAAGGTTGTAACAACAAAAAGAAAAGAAAAATGAACTGGCAAAGGAAAAAATACACGGTTCCCATTCTGCCTCTTATAATTAGCTAAAAAGCTTCGCGGTTTATCTCTGGCCGGCAATATTGTTCGTATCCGGGTCCGCAGACTGTTTTTTTTAGCTTATCTCTTTTGTTTTTTGCACGATTTCGATTTCTGTAGTGTATTTTGTGGGAAAGGTTGAAGATTACCTGTAGGTTATTTGATACTCACATCTATCGCGAACATTTATTTCAAAAGTGCTCGCTGACATTATCATTCATTTCAGCCGACAGACGTCCACTGCTGGACATATGCCTCCCCGAAAGGGAGAGGAGGGGTTGGCGATCGCAGTATGGTGTTAAAATGCATCGAGAACGCTGGTGCCCATTCTCTAGTAAGTCCCTTAGTCGCCTTTTACGACACCCACGGAAAGAAATAGGATGGTGAAAGAAAGAAAGAAAGAAAGAAAATACGTTTATTTGCGGTAAACATGACGCAACAAAGAACATAAACACAAAAATAAGAAAAGGTTGGGGGAAACATGCGTCACATCCACGCAAAACGGCTATCGCTCAGCATTATACTGCGACCCTATGCAAGACAGAGCCCCAGCGCTGGTTTTCAGCGACAGCCGGCGCTATTCTTTACATCCGGCACCACACGGCGCTCGCTGATATAGTTTTTTTGTTAATAATATCATGCAGAAATCACTTTATTTAGCCCACATTAGTGATGCAGAATGCAATGAGTTGTTTTATGACTAAAAGCTGCGATTATTCATAAATAGAATTAGTTAGTTTAGTTTTAGTTTAGTTTTTTTTTAAAAACGTTGGCCCACACTAGGAATTTCTCCTGTATTGTGGGTGCGTTTACAAACACTTAAATTCACATACACAAACAGCCAGACCCGGAACAACTACTTGTAGGTCATACAAATATTTGTTCCGTGCGGGAATCGAACCCACGACACGCAGCGCAGCAGTCAATCGCTTAACTAACTGCAGGGCTAATTACAGGGGCTAGTGGCTAAATGATAACAGTCGCACGAGTCGATCGATCAGGTTAAGCTACGCTTGCCGCGGTTGGTCCGTGGATGGGTGACCATATTACATACCAAGACGTACCTTCCGTGCCTCTGAAAGCACGTAGCTTGTTGGTCCCGACTGTCATTCGTAGATATTTGACAATCGTTACGGGTCAGAAGCCCAAAAGTATGACAACCAGGGGGTATCGTGTTACCCAGTAACTGGGTTGTGGAGATCAGATAAGCAGTCACCATCCAGTTAGACTAAATGTGACCCCAACATAGGGAAAAGGATGGGCAAATTTTATGGATTAATCACGACACGACAGGGAACCAAAGTTGTCGACATAGCCCACAGAATAAGCAAGCTGAAGTGGCAATGGGCCGGCCATATTAGCCGTAGAACCGATGACCGTTGGGGTAGACGTGTTCTTGAGTGGAGACCGCGAATCGGCAAACGTAAGGTAGGACGCCCTCAGGCTAGGTGGAGCGACGATCTTCACAGGGTGGCTGGTGGCAGCTGGATGAGAGTTACCGAGAATCGAGCTGACTGGCGTGCAATTGGAGAGGCCTATGTCCAGCAGTGGACTGCTATAGGCTGATGATGAATCACGACACTGAATTGAATTTAGAACTAAACTGACGACGGTAAATTCAATTACAGGAAGTAAGTAAAGTCTAGTGAGTTATACGCTTTCTTTTATACCACTTCACTACCCAAGCTTCTTCCCTTGTAGTCTTATCTGTAATAACTTTACACACTAACTAAAATTTCCAGAAATCTTTGTGAACGAACATTTATTTCTACCAAAGAGTACCAGCACCGCCGCCGATGTATTAAATTTTGGTCCCGACAATAAATTCTGTTTCCAGTAATTCTTATTATACTCGTATTTCAATTAGAAATAGGGAATTTATCCAATTAGGTTTTTTTTAAATATTACCAGGAATACTGGGTTTTCTCTCTGATTCGAGAAAAAGGTTATTTTTAGATGAATGATCAATGTTAAAAGCTCTTCAAACTATAAATAGTTTATCCTATATTGTTCTGGAATTATAGATTACAAAACTTATTTACACATTTTCTTCTTACATTGATAAATGATAAATGATTTATTTTCTGTAAGTAGGTTTGTACAAACACTTTTACACGTCAAACATATTACAAAAAACTAGATGAGGTCGGCGTTTCGTAACTGACTACTCTGAGAAGAAAGGCCGAAACAAACTCAGAGGTCACAGTCTCTTTTAAAGTCCAGACATAATCTTGGTCAAATCATGTGAAGACCATGTAGATTGGTGCCTGAAATGATCTTTTGATGAAAGAATCACACAGATTGAGGGGACCTGTCCAGTCAGTGCACGCATTTGTCAGTAGTCGTGCAGCTCAACTCAGAACTTGAGGAGCTCAACGATTCAACGAACAATACCAAAGAAAGAACATTCGGGTAGGCCGCTTAAATTACTCAAACTGCCAGACAATGATGAAAACTAACTGAGTAAAAACAAAAATAAACAATAACCCACATAGTCTTCACATTTACAATACTTAATTAAAACAATATAATACTTAACAAAGTAAATATTCATGTCATAGTATATATAAAATTCATCAATGTCAATGTATATATAAAATACGGATATAATCTTGGTCAGATCATTTGAGGACCATGTAGATTGGTGTCTGAAATGGTCTTTTGAGGAAAGAACCACACAGATTTGAGTGGATCTGTCCAGTCAGTGCACGCATTTGTCAGTTATCGTGCAGCTCAACTCAAAACTTAAGGAGCTCAACGATTCGACGAACAATACCAAAGAAAGGACATTTGGGTAGGCCGCATAAAGTACTCAAACTACCAGACCATCATTAAAACTAAGAGAAAAATAAAACAAAAACAATGACCCACATAGTCCTCACAAAAATTTAATTCTTGTATTATTCTTTTATTCTGAGATGGGAAACCCATTCAAAATAAAAACAAAATCACTGCTCGTTAACCGGTTATTTAAATAATTAAATCACACTTAATATGTACGTAGCCCCAAATTCTTAAATGCTACGCGCTGAACTAGCCATCCGCTAAATGTCACACAGTTGCAAGCTTTGTCTTCAAGAATCCGGATATTTTCATAGCAAACTTAACATTTAAATTAAACCCTATTTTGAGGACGTAGGGTACAGAATTGTCTTGTGGAGTTTACGTGAGTTAAGCCGTTATGTTTGTGTTGTGTGTGAAGTCAATGAATGTCAAGGGCCTACGATGCCGCGCCGCCGGCTGTGAAATGAATGTTTGTAGCTAATAATTTGATGGTGAGCGCTTAGTGATGGGTGAAACGGGAAATATGATTATTTATTATGTTCCAAGGCTTATAAATATTTAGTATCGTCAAGTGAACAGTAACAATTTTTCGGTTAAATCTTTGTTGCTTTCACAAGTACCTAATCTACGAGTTTAAACAAACGTGAATTAAAACGACGAGTTGATTGTATTTCCGTGTATTTGACAAAAAAAAAAAATCTATAATGCATACCATTTGTGGATTTTATTATCTTTAAATTACCATTTATCATACGACAGTTTGTGACAAAATATTTAAATGTAGACTATTAATAGATAGGTTATATTAAGATCGTAAAATAAAATTTGAATATTAAATCATTGTAATGAAATTAGGCACGTGCTCATTTGCTTGCCCTACCTACCTACAGCCATGTCACATGACAAGCATTTAAAATTAAAATATATAATAATATTATAAAGATAGAGAGCGGATTTTTGTGAGTTTGTATGTATGTGGAGGGTAATCTTCGGAACCACAGCTCCTATTTTAAACATTTTTTCACCATTTGAAAGGTCACATAAAAATCAGCTGTTTCATACATTTTGTCGATTTAAGTGACAGGACAGCTGATTTTTTTTTCGTCGCCAGTAAATTATAAACATAAATAGATACGTAATTTCCTTCTCGGCTAAGACAATCCGTGAAACTGCTACATTAATTAACCATTTTTTTATTTTTTCAATTCTTAACAGGCGCCCGAAATCCGCGTGGAGGACGGAAATTATCCTACGGAAACGTACTAGCGAGATAAAAGGTATCCTATACAAAGTGTTAATCCAGGTTATATACTAACTGTGTGTATCCAAATCCTGTAAGTAGGATAGTACTAATGATTGAAACACTATCATGAATTCATGCAAGCCTAGTACTTTTTGTTAGGTTACTGCTCAGGGGGCCTAAAATGGACGCTTTGGCAGAATCATAATATGATCTGCGTACAATTCATTTATCCCGCAATTCATCTGTTTGACAGCTGCTATTTGACATTAGACTTCATTAAAGCAATTCCTAATTTGTGGACCATTTTCTCAACCCAACTCCATACAAAACTGTCAAACAGATGAATTGTGGGATAAGAATTGTACGCAGATCATATTATGATTCTGCCAAAGCGTCCATTTTAGGCCCCCTGAACTTGTGCACAACGTGTCGTGAACAGAATACCGTCACTTTATACATGCAACGTACTACCTAGATAAAAAGGATTTTATGTCCTAGGTGTGTCTACCCATGTGCTAAATTTCATCAAATACGTTGATGTTTTAGCGTGAAAGCGTTACAAATAAAAAAAACGAGTGTGATTTAGACGACACGACTGAAGTATAACAGAAAACACCGTTCGCTAGCAAAAGAAGTTTTACTTCTAAAAAGCTGCGGTCTTGTGAGTGTACAAACAGCATGTGTGAATTTAAAAAAAATACCTATTAATCGGAACGGCCCACGGCGGTGACGCGGTGTGTTCCATGTTTAAAATTTAAACCACTTCCGTTCGCCTCTTTCCGTAACGCTCTCGTCACGCATTCACCAGCTTACTCCCCAAGTGAAGCGTGCGTAAAGAAGTTATACTTCAACAAAAAAACTCATTTTTGCATTTATAATATTAGATAAGATGTCTGTAATTAATAATTATTTAATGCAGATTTATACAGTTTTTTTAAGGAAAGCTCGCTTTATTAGATTAATAGTTTGATTTTCAATTTAGTTTAAACATAAATTAATGGATTCATAGATACCTAATGGATTAATAATGACAAGATACACGCACCAACTGGTTCTTAGTAGAGAAGATCGTGATCAATATTTTGTTAAATGCAACTATTGTAAGTAACAAAAAAACTTGCAACTCCGTTTAACTATATGCGAAAAGCCGTAAAAATAGCTGTCTAAAAATAGCTCTTTCTACCCAACAATGACCTCAACCTTCCCAGATAAAATCGGTAGAAAAGTCACTACAAATTTAGTCACGGTTAATCCATCGTAGTAAAGATTACTTGTTCGTAATAAGTTAAAAGCCCGTTGAAGTAAACATCACAATTATTGTGAGGATCGGTCACTTGATGGCATTTGTGGTGTTAAATGGAGGTGCGTAGTGTATTGTATCGGTCGGTTAAGTAACGAAATCGACTTTTCTTGGAAATTCTAGCACTATTTTGACAACCTTCTTCGGGATAATTCGAAAATGCTGTACTGGTCAAATACATGCGAGCAGGCGGCCGACAATGTTAGTATGAAAATCCATATCTGTCGAGTTTAGAGGCCGAATAAATTACTATGAAAACTAATATCTGTCGAGTAATTTAAAAATGGAACAAACTTTTTACTTCAACATAATTATTATATAAGGCAACCAATGAGGTACCTTTTCAAAGATTTTATTTAAATTTCGATTTGGCTTGCAAGTAGAGCTGTTTAAAGTAAAAAAGAAATAAATGAACATATTGGCGCGTGAAACATTATCGTTGTTCGTCATTGATTTTGGAAGATCTTTATAATTTACTTATTTTGAATTTACGTTCGGTAGCTTATGTCAATCCAAGACATTTTTGTCTTTTCGTCATTGTTTGTGATGATAGAATGTCACTCTATCTACGCCCTCTGGTCCTAGGCAATTTTTTTTTCTTAAATTTTCTCCCGAGTTTTATTTTTCATGAGTAGAGGCAACTATCATCTAAACAATGAAGCTTTTATTTAATTTTATGTCATAAAAAAACCATAAATTAGCACTATTACATTTTTTACATATAAAAAACAACGAGTAAGATCAAGTAAGTTATTTTCAACTGTGGATAATATTTGACATCATAAATTATATATTGCATACCAAAACATAATCGCTTCAAGTTGTCGAACACGTTATTATTTGAATAATAAGAAACTTTGAAATAAAACTACTAGACATCAATTATGTCAAAACTATTTTAATTTCAGCAAAAAAGTTAAGCGTTGTTAAACTTTAAGTCAACTTTAATCTTTCCCGAAGGCTATAAAGCCAATAATGTATACGTAATATAATGTATAATATTTAAGTAAGTATACTATAACTAAATACCAGAACTATTATTATGCAAATAGTACCAATATTATTACTTAGCACACAGGCTAGGCTTTATAAACTGCTATCATTACTCAAAATGTTAATACACATTAATATTAAAATGAAACGATAAACAACAATTTTCGCAATTCATCGCTGCTTGCATTCTAAACTCTAAATCAAAATGATATGGAAATACAGCAATGTATGATGTGATGAACTAAAAATTCGTTAAGTTCAGTCGAGACGGCAAAGTCTTGTCAATCAAGGGCCGTACAATTTGTCGGCGTTGCTTAGCGTTTATTAGTGATAAATTATTGCACATTAGACTGTAGCGAGGTAAAGATATAGTTCGCCGATAAGAGGCAATGTGAGGCTTTATACAGAAAATGTAATAACGCTTAAGGCGACGATAACCGACATTTAATGATTTTATACTGAAGATTACGTCTAAACGAGTAGTGTTAATGGTTTGAAAAAAATATATGTTAAATAAGAGCATTTTCTCAATAACTTAATATATAAAGTTATGTCTAAAGCGAATAAAAAACTGAGAATGGCGCAAAATCTACCAAGCGTATTTTTCTAAAACCATGACCAAGTTAAAGATATTTTATTTATTTTATTTTATTTTTATTTCTTCAGGATAACAAACAATTGCGCAATAATGCTTAATATTTAGGTACAGATGTTTTATAAAACACATAATTAATCAAGCAACCAGCATCGTTATCCACAAATTAATACAACAGTGAAAATTGTTTCAGCAAGGTCCAAGCAAAGTTAGCAAACAATTATTGACAATAGACAATAAATTCACGTTTACACGTTTAACAATGTGACAAACTAGATGTGTGAATATAAGAACTAAAGCTATAATGGAATCTAAAAGGGTTTATTAAAAATACTGGTTTTAAAATGTTGTTTTAAGATAATTTAATTATTGATTTTTTAGTATTCGCGTTTTATTAAAATACCTTTTGTTTTGTGTATAATAAATTAATAATGCGTCAAATTGGGTACAGCGCTCCTTGATGGGCAAGTCCTATAATTACTGGCTGAACGTACGACGCGTTGCGTGAGCTCAGTACAAAACACGCAAGCTAACTACTCAAGGTCACTGGCATATATCTGAGTCTTAATGTGAGTACATACATCAGGGCGGGGCGGTCGAGATATTTCGCTGAGATATCAACTTGTGTGATGGCCTTTATTTACTTTTATTATGCTCGTTATGTTTTTTAATGTGAGCTGATTACATCTGAGAGGTGGAAGTATAATAAATAGGTAGATACAAACATAGTTCTCCGATGGCATGCTATTTCCGTTGGTACATCTTCTGATCATTATAAGGATTCTGGATCAAAGGACCAATTTTTTATTTAATAACTATATATTTTATTAGAGTTCTGTACGTCAAAAATCAAGCTACTAAGTCAACGCAATGAAAAGTACGGCAATTTATGCGACATATTTTGATACTCACAAATAAATCAAAACTTAAAGTGTACTTCCCCTTGACTAGAATCTGATATCAATGTTGTCCCAGGAAACAGTCCGAAAATCGTTAATTTGTACTTTTATGTCATTTTTTTACCATGACGTATATCAATGTTATGAGATATTTTTTTTTCAACTACGAAGTTAAGTTTGTTCTTGAGATAAATTGGTTCCAACTACGGAAGCCTTCATTGTCCGTGGTCCGACATGCACTAGGCCGGTGTTTTTACTGTATTTGAGTCTGTGCTAAATAGTTAAAATCCAAGTAGTTATGCCGCGTAATAAAAAGTGGTAAAATACATAAAACCCTGGTAATTAGCTTTTATTCTAACTTCAGCTAAACAAGTTTAGTACGTCGACGATATCAAACGCGTAATATTTACGATCTCATTTTAGTTCAAAAGCGCCGACCGACGGCGCTGTTGTCATAAAATATAACTTGAGAACTACGTAATTGGTGTAATAGCGTTTATGGGAACTTGGTGCAAATATTGGCTGTTGGTCTATGTGGCCAACATTTAGTAAAAAGTTTCCAATCGTAGCTGGAAGAGTTCCTTTTTATGAATGAGGCCGTTATAACGTTGAAAGTTAGCAAAATATGTAATTTTTAGGGTTCCGTACCCAAAGGGTAAAACGGGAACCCTATTACTAAGGCTCCGCTGTCTGTCTGTCTCTCTGTCCGTCTGTCACCAGGCTGTATCTCATGAGCCATGATAGTTAGACAGTTGAAAATTTCACAGATAATGTATTTCTATTGCCGCTATAACAAAAAATACTAAAAAACAGAATAAAATAAATATTTAAGGGTGCTTCCATACAACAAACATAATTTTTTTGCTCGTTTTTGGTCTATATTGATAACGGCAACAGGTAGTTATATATTCACTTAAAAAATCAAAATAATTAAATTAAAATAAAACAAATATTTAAGGGGGTTTCCCATACAACAAACGTATTTTTTTGGTACGGAACCCTTCGTGCGCGAGTCCGACTCGCACTTGGACGGTTTTTTTTAATTACGGTTTGAATGGATTACCCTATTAGGAGGCAGA
Source organism: Tiliacea aurago (assembly GCA_948098905.1). Taxonomy (NCBI): domain Eukaryota; kingdom Metazoa; phylum Arthropoda; class Insecta; order Lepidoptera; family Noctuidae; genus Tiliacea; species Tiliacea aurago. The sequence goes on from OX402582.1 coordinate 26,005,093, forward strand.
ATCACCACCAAAACAATAAGTAAGTAGGTATGGCAGGTTTCAGGTAAAAAAAAAAATAACCAACATAAACTGCCAATCATTCAGCACAGGTCAGTGTTTTCAATTAATAAACCAATCAATCAAATAAAATTAAAAATAGACGTGTTAAGAAACTCGTGTTAATTTGTAGACAATTGATTGACTGGCATCCTGTTATAATTATACCATATTATAGCAAATTATAACCCCCTCAATATTTATGCCAAACTAAATTATATGAACTTTTTAGACCTAACCATGCTAAATAATGTACTTATGTCAGTTTAACCGGATTCAGCTGAATACCAGTATTTTACATGGAGCGACTGCATAACTGACCTCCACAACCCAGTTTCTGGGTAACACGATATCCCTTGGTAAGACTGGTTGTCAGACTTTCGGGCTTATTTCTACTGATTAAAATATGTAGAAATACAACAAAAAAAGTGTTCTGTTTTTATTAAACGATAGTCTGTTTACCGTTTGCGCACGCCGCCTTGCGCAAGCGCACGAAGGCTTGCACTGATAAACGGCGCAGTGATAACGGGTGGCTGGTCGACCCTGATAGCGATTTGAAAGGCACCCGGCCACTACCGAACTATTTTTCCATACCATATATGTATGGGTATATGCATTTTTATGTGAGACTGGGTCATGCCCGCGGCGTTGAGTGTGGAAAAGTTTTTGTTGGGATAACATCTTACTTGTTGCCTTTTCTGGCCAATAATATGAGAAATCATACAATAAACATTTACTAGAATACAAAAAGAGATGTGGAGGAATATGAGGGATAACTCAGCCTAGGTGTGGGAAATACAACATATTCATAGAATCTGTTAGTTATTGGAATACCTACAACTTTCATAAAATTTTGCCAAAACGTTGAGCTTCAAAGGGGCTATATATCACTAGATATATCGTAATACCCACACAGTTAGAGCTGTCGTAGTGTTAAAAAAAATCACCGGTAGATTTTGAATAACTATAATCCAATCAAATTTGATTACATATACAACATTAGTTTTTTGTTTAAAAATCAGCTGTTCCATACATTTTGTCGATTTAAGTGAACAGAAATTTATGGAACAGCTGATTTTTTTTCGCGATTTCAAGGTTGGTCCCATAGTAAAAATTGTTCAAAATGATGAGTACAATGACCCCTTTTCAGGTTTAGGGAAAAAAAAAACGAATGTTGCATACAACATTATTTTTAGTATATGCGAAACCTGAATATACCTACATAGTTAGTTCAGAATAAGGAACGGAATCGATTTCAATAGTTTTTACACCATGTTATATTTTGTCCCAAAAATATTTAAGTGTAATGGAAAATGTTATCACCATTTAATTACTTACAATACAATCGCCATTTAGTTAACTCCATCATAACTTAATCAATACTTTTATTACCCATTCTCAATAAAAAATAATACCATAGGAGTAGTTACCAATAATTATTGGACAGACACCACGCCCTTGTTTATTAACATTATTATCTGGATTTAATCAAGTTATTTTATTACAGCAATATTAATAAATCATTAAAAGTCCTGCCTCCAGTGTTGCTGGCCAAAAAAATAAATTAAAACAGTTACTATGGAGCACCATTAAGTGTTGGTATATGAAACTAAATTGAAATTGTATTGGATTTGACGTACTGTTGCTCGTAGCGGTTACAACTAGCGCCATCATACAGTTTCAAGATTAAATAGCCGCTCAGCAATCTTGATTATTTGATTCCAAGTGGCGCCAAGGAGATTATTGTATGTATGACCGTGACTGGAGTGATTGAGCTTAGCTACAGCCTACAGACACCGATTGAGTTTAGATCCGCATCCTTTAAAAAAACCGGCCAAGTGCGGGTCGGACTTGCGCACGAAGGGTTCCGTACCATTATCTATAAAAATGGCAAAAAACACGTTTGTTGTATGGGAGCCCCCCTTAAATATTTATTTTATTTTAATTTAATTATTTATTTTTAAAGTCAATATATATAAAATTTCAAGCGTCTACCTGTTGCCGTTATCAATATAGAGCAAAAACGAGCAAAAAAAAAAAAACACGTTTGTTGTATGGAAGCCCCCTTAAATATTTATTTTATTATATTTTTTAGTTTTTGTTATAGCGGCAACAGAAATACATCATCTGTGAAAATTTCAACTGTCTAGCTATCACGGTTCATGAGATACAGCCTGGTGACACACGGACAGACAGACAGGCAGACGGCGGAGCCTTAGTAATAGGGTTCCCGTTTTACCCTTTGGGTACGGAACCCTAAAAATATAGGAAATGGAATGTTATACAAAATAAGTAGATAACAAATCGTCGGCCAGGACATTTTTTGGGTAGCTTATCAGAGAAAGTAAAACAAAACAAGACTTTTTCTTTTGTTTTGATAGCAACAAAGCTTAAGTTTTTGGAAGCTACGATTACAGAACTGTATAATATTACTTTAAGCTACAGCTTGCCAAGAAAGAGGTGGCCCTATCCAGTTGCTTTCAATACGTAGAGAACAAGCGTGGTGATCACTACCTCTTCCTCCTCAGCATTACTAAGGCCTTTGCCACGGAGTAGGATAGTTGCAGGCTGACATTATTGAATTTAAATACTTACTACTAAATCATACATTTAATATCCTTGTCATAACTGTATTTCCCCACAACTTTACGATTATTATCCGCTCGAATGCAGTTGGGAACTACAGTTCCCAAAAAAATTAACCGTAAAGTGCAGTTGGGAACTCTAGTTCCCAAAATAAAACACCGTAAAGTGCAGGCTGGGAACTGCTGGTAGAAAATGCCTATGGCAGTAACCTCTGTACATGTGTGTGCCATAAAGTATTAAATAAATAAATATTATGAATTAAATATTAATTATAATATAATATTATGATTTCATTAGTGTCCGTTTGGTGCCGGACGTAAAGAATAGCACCATCCCTTTTCTTCCCGTGGGTGTCGTAAAAGGCGACTAAGGGACTTACTAGAGGATGGGCAGCAGCGTTCTCTATGCATTTTAACACCATACTGCGATCGCCAGCCCGCCTGCTAAGCGTGGCGATTATGGCAAACCCTCCCTTTTAGGGGAGGAATTATTTCAGCCGATAGACGTCCACTGCTGGACATACCAGCAGTGGACGTCTTTTGGCTGAAATAATTATGATGATGATGATGAATTAAATGATATCGTCAACCCAAAATGCACAAACATATCAAACTAAAAAAAAATACTCGAAGGACCAAATTTATTCACTTAAATATGCGTTTCTTATTCCAATGTTACACGGTACACCCACATAATGTCATTGATTTACATAAAAAAGAGGATACTTCATCCACATACCTACATGCTTAATAGCCGTGAACGTTCTAAAAAGTCCCTTTACAAGTTTATCGTCCAATCAAAAGGTCGTTCTAATAAATCTCTAAGATTTACAAAGCGTGGGACAAGTCAACAACATAGACCCAAGGGTCTATGTTGTAGCTTTAGCAAATAAATATCTCGGTTTACTGATTACAGGCGATACCGGCGGTGAAGTAATGTGTCTGTTCTAATTCTGTGAAGGTACTGCGACCGATGTATGTGCGTATTTGTGTGTTGATGTCCATACAATCACGAAATGGCTATCAAATATTTAAGTATTATAGATTCTAGAGTACTAGTTCTTCTACGGACAGCAGACTTTTTTGCAACAATTAAATTTACCATGTCTTTTGTTTTTTTTAAACATGATAAAGACAAAAATTATGAGTAAAAATTTGTAGGCCAGCTAGAAAAAATAACGAATAGGTTTAAATTGGCAGAGGCAGCCTAGTTTTGTGATGAGAGTTAAAGGGCCGATTCCACTGGTAGAGATCTAAAAGTGAGCAGTTCACTGCATTTTGAGGAGCTATTCTGCTCATCACGCCGAAGACCCTCATCAGATCTTCACCAAATTTCTATGATACCTACTTAAAGTCAAATAAAAAAAGAACCTTTGAAATCGGATCTCATGAAGGCGGAGATATCCAGTAGCCCCCTTTTTGAGGAAGTGCCCCTGCATTCAAAAATCCCCGCCGACTAAAAATTCTATAAAATCGTAAAACCTGTATACTCGTACTAAGTTCCGTCTAGATCGGTTCTAAAAATCGAGCTGTACAGGACCGATCGAAATTAAATTTAGAACCGATCAAGTCGCAAAATTTGCTAACCTCTGAATTACTCCTTGTTCCTCTTAATTAGAACCCTAACTTTGTCGGATACAGTTCGAAATTAAAAAATGGATCGATGTTTCAAACCTGGTCTATGGATAAACTTTGTTTTTTAAGGCCGTAATGTTTACGTATGGTGAAAGATAAGTTCGTGAAAACCTGAACTTATCAGACCTGAAGCTACAAACACGCAGAGAGCAAGTGTATAGTGATCAATGATCATTTTTCGTGTACTCTAATAACAATTTCAAACTCGTTCATCTCCTGCTTGCTTGCTTGTTCATGCAGCTTGTGGGATAAGTATTCGCGGGCGTCGTATGGAGCCCTTCGTGTACAATTTAATAATGCGTTCAGAAAACTAATGGGGTTGACATGGCGTTGCAGTGCATCAGGGATGTTTGCAGCGGCGTGTGTAGATTGCTTTGACACAATAATGCGCAAGCGCGCAGCATCCATGGTAGCTCAAGTCATGGCCAGCCCTAACAGGGTTCTGAAAATGATTGCTGACAGAGTGGACTGTCCGTATGTTATTCGCTGCTGTCAGTTACATGTGCCGTTGTATCGTGTTGTTTACTAACACTTAGTTTCAAGAACAATGTTATTAACCCTATATGAGTCTTGGCTCGAAATCATAATTTCATATCATGATTTCAGCCGAAAGACGTCCACTGCTGGACATAGGCCTTCCCCAAATAGGGGGGATTTGCCATAATCGCCACGCTTGGCAGGTGGGTTGGCGATCGCAGTATGGTTTTAAAAATGCATAGAGAACGCTGCTGCCCATTCTCTAGTAAATCCCTTAGTCGCCTTAAACGACACCCACGGGAAGAAATGGGATGGAGCTATTCTTTACGTCCGGCACCAAACGGAACAAATATTTTCGCTCGAAATAAATATTTTGGAGAAGACTTTGCCCTTTTGAAAAGATTAGTGTTGTTATTATTGATGATTCGCCCTCAAGCTGTCTGACCATCAATTCTAGTTGCATTGCGTGAGTAGTCAGCCAGACAGTTATGTCTATTTGTGTGTGTGCATATACGGTTAATTATTAGATATGTGTACGTGGTGTGTGTGTAATATCAAGGCCGTATGCTAATCGATGTTAAATAATAAATATCGATAAAAACGGTTTACCTTCCTATATTTAAACATGCTCTCGGCTTAATGGATTTTGTGAAAAAAAACTGTAGTCACATTGCGATCTTTTTTTATTGTTAATTGATCGTTTTTTAGGTGAATCTTGTTGACATTTCTACATTTTATGACAGAGTGCCCTAGATTGGTAGTGACAGATGTCTGATAGAACAAGAAATGCAATGACTGACGGTAGCGATTCCATAAACTGTGTTCCGTTTTGATCTTTGATTATGTTTTACGTGTATGTCTAGGAGTGTCGCGCTGCAGAAGAACTAAAACAAACAGACTTTGTTATGCTTGTGTGCTTGACAGTTACGTCTTAGGGCCTGTGCACACCACGTTTTTTAAACCCGCCGTTGACGCGCGTTTGTAGCGATACAGACGCGATACGCACGCGAGTCAGACGCAGCTTGTAGACTTTCTGTAGGATAAAAGCGCGCCATCAACGCACGTTTCTAAAACACGCGTCAATGGCGCGTTTAAAAAACGTGGTGTGCACAGGCACTTCCAGTCGCACCACGTCAGTGTGCAGTCATTGTAGTTGTGATTTTATAGTGACTGAGAGTTTCTTGCCTGTTCTTCTCCATAGAGATCTACTTTTTGGAATGGGCAAATAGCTTCAACTTTCTGACTAACTGACCGACTCTTTGACAATGCAAAAGTGCCTGTAATAGGTTTAATTGAAATAAATGTTTTGAGTTTGAGTTTGAGTGTCCGTGAATTTTGCGACCAACGGTTGGACGCAATTTTTTTCGACGAGTTCATAGCTTTGACTGTCTATCTAGCTAGACATAATATTGGTATTTGATTTTGATATACGAAAATTGATAACTATATCTAAATAATGATATTTTTTTTTCTGAACGTGCGGATAAATGTCAAGCGTTACCATTTTTTACCCATTAAAATATTTCAACATTTTTACCTATTACAAAAATTAAAGATACAACGCTCTCAATAATTTATTTGTTCTAGTCCAATAATCTTATGATTATCCATTGTATGCAAATGTGACTTTCTCGGGCAAAATCGTAATATTTGCGTTATTATGTGACCTTAATGCGTTTTCGCTGTATGTAATAAATAGTGATGTCCCATAAAATGTCGGAATTATTGCTGATATATTGGTGAAGCAACTATTGATTACTTATGATATGAAAATTAGGTAACCACATGCAAGAAGTAATAGAGTTTTATAATCGACCTACATTTCTATTAAATAATAATACAGTTTTTTTATTATTATGAAAAGAAGAACGGTATTATAAAATGTCTCTGGTTTTCGTCATCGTTACAATTTTTTGTGCAAAACAGAATTTACAATTAGGTATGTGTTAACGGAGTATTTCGATTTTGGGCGGACACTTTTAAAGGCAACTCTGTAGGTTGGGGAATTGCTAAAATATTGTTACTTTGTATATGTTGCATTTGTGTCTGACAAATCAACTGTGTTTAAATTATGAAATCATTATCAAAAATCAGCAGTTTATACGCCACATAATCTTTTTTTTCTGTTACATAATTATACACAAAGTGGATTAAATATGTATTATCGAAGCTACGAGTAACTTAAAACCTGCCCAAAATTAATAAAATGTAGGGACCATCGCGCAAGCTTTTTCTACCAAATGACGAAAACATGGATGAAAATACACAAAAAAAATAAAAACATACAGACGAACATAATTATCACCAATTATTATTATTATTTATTTTTATTTTTGTAGAATATTTTTTCTTCTCAGCACTGGCTGGTTTTGCAACATTTACGGACCGAAGCCAAGTAAATGCAGCGTGTGGTGTGTAGTGTGTTATGTTAAAGATGTGTTGTGTGAGTACCTATTTCGTTTTCATCTATTTGCATGAACTTTCTGACGATTCGACATGTATTTAAAATTGCAGCTTTTTGTTAGGTGATATACAAGGTTTCTCTTAGATTTAGTAATTTAAGGCTATGGAGAAGGTGATTCGGGATGACGCCTGTTGTAGAGAGGACTATAGGGATCACATAAACTTTTTGTTGGCGCCATATTCTAGAATTATTATCATTATTATTTATTATTATGAAGTCGGTTAAAGAAACATGTAGGCAAAGTTCGACCCTAATATCGATAAGCATATCTACTTACGATTACTTCTAAAAGGCAACAGCGTAGGAAGGTGTTCAACCAAATCCCTGCGCTGCCCACGTGTGTCCGTGTGTGAAAAACATTAAAATGTGTAACAGTTGCATAATGCATGCATGTGAGCCGACTGGCCGGCGTCCTTGCCACGCCTCTTGTGCAAGACATTCGTTGTAATTATAGGCAGTACCTTGCCATAACTAGTTTTGCTATAAATATCTTTTAAAGAAAATGTTGTTTTTTTGATATTTTGGTTTGACTTTTTTATAACTGGTTGTGAGGGGTTAGTTACTTATTTAAAATAACAAAGTTTTCGTACTGAATTACCAATTTAGAGACGGCAGATTAGCGATCTACCCATGTGCCAAATTTCATCTAAATCCTTTCAGCCGTTTTCACGTGAAAGCGTAACAAACAAACAAACCCACTTTTGCATTTATAATATTAGTTTTTATTAAATAGTAAATTAAAATAAGTTTAAAACAACAAGTATTGTTCAACTGAAAAGGTAAGAACTGTCAAAGTTTAATTGATTATGTCATTTACATTAATTCTTTCTCTATCTGACATAATGTCCTCAAAAGTTTGTTTAATTTACTTTTAAGTTCAAAACTAGTTGGCCATTGTTCCTAAGTATTACAAGAACTACCTACAAGTTGCCTTAACTAAGTCTAGGTCGTGCCCGCCTACACTGATATTGATAGGGCAAATTGAAATTGTCATTTCCATTTTAGAAACAGTTATTATTAAATATGATATGCAACAAAGATATTGAAATGCCTGATAGTTTCATTTGACAGCAAAAATGCGACGAAAACTTTAAATAAAACATATAAGTCAAACAAGATTGAAAATGTAGATCAAATTCTCGCTTTTAACTCAATGTTCTTGCTTTTAACAGAAAATGTGTGTGGAAATGTATGGCCATCAGAACTTATTTGTAATTCTGAATTTAAACAACCAGCAATTAGAAACCGCAACAATAAATAAAATATAAGCGTGCTTTATCATGGAATCTCATTATTAGGGTTCCGTACCTCAAAAGCATAAAACAAAACCCTTATAGGATCACTCGTGTGTCTGTCTGTCTGTCAGTCTGACACAGCCAATTTGCTCCGAATTCTACTGGAAGTTGAAACTTGGTACACATATGAATTTCTGTGACCCAAATATAGTCGTGTAACGTTAAAATAAATATAATAATATGGGGACACTTTTGGGGGCGGGGGGAATAAGAAAATTAAAAACAAATTTTGCAGACTGTACCGTTTGACATAATCAAATGAAAGGACTTGTCATGAGGATTACAATTTTTTTGTTTTATAATTTTTTAATAATCTATTTTAAAGTTTTTAAAGGAAATAGATGAAAATTGACCATTACCAGTCTAAAATAATGAAAAAAAAACGGAAAATACGGAAAATAATTCTTTACTTATAAATTACAGGAACACCTATAAATCTATGGTCCTATATCTATGGTCTTAAAATAACATCGTAAAACAATCAATATTGTGCGTACAAACTTACCTTTGCAGTTGGAATGTATGAGAGAACATGACTTTCAACTACAATGTTAAGTTTGTTCGTGGGACAAATTCATCCCAACTGTGCTTGGGTCGACACACACTTGGGCGGTTTATAGGGTTCCGTACCTCAAAAGGAAAAAAGGAACCCTTATAGGATTACTCGTGTGTCTGTCTGTCTGTCTGTCCGTCTGTCGCAGCTGATTGTGATGTCGCAGTCGCTACTGGACCGATTAAGTTGATATTTGGTACACATATGAACTTCTGTGACCCGTACACGGACGTAAATAAATTAATTTTGATTAAAGAGGTCACTTTTGGGGCGCAAATTAGAAAATTTAAAAAAAAAGTTTTGCTGACTGTACCGTGTTACATATCAAATGAAAGGGTTTGTTTTAAGGATTTTATATATTTTTTTTTATCATTTTAAAATACATACTTTTGAATTTATTTAAAAAATAGATGAAAAACGACCGTTCCCCGCTTTATCTCTGAAACTACTGAGCCTAAAATGTTGATAAAAATACAGAAAATAGTTCTTTACTTATAGATAACAGTCAAGATCATGGTAAATCACTCAATATTGTGCGTACAAACTAAAATTTGCAGTTGGAATGTATGGGGATCATGTTGTTCAACAACAATGCTAATTTTGTTCTTGGGATAAATTCATCCCAACTACGGAACCCTCCATTGTGCGTGGGTCGACACACACTTGGGTGGTTTTTTTTTTAAATAAATTAATAATGGTCTTGGTTTCTATGCGGAATAGTTTACTTTTAGATAATCTCAGTCCCACGCTATGCTATTCAATCCATTTAGTCAGCCCCTCTATTTAATTACGGTAATATTGCCAGTTCATCTACGAGGAACTTATCTACTACTAATTACCCTAATATCTCAACTTAAAAGGGATTCCCGAGCTACCAAACATTTGTCACCAGCATGTATAACTAATTTTGCAGATAACATGCAAGTTATATGATAGCGCTCCATTACCGCCTCGCTGATATCGGCTTCATTTTCCGCAATGATATGTACCTGTAAACAAAACATAGTGTCGTTAGTAGCTTATCTAGGTGTTGTACATATTAGCGTAATAGGGCATGAAGTGTTGGTTTAGTTGCGCTAATGTTTGTAGCTAATTCTTCCTTGTAAATGCAACGTGTTTGTCTTTTCAATTATTTCGTTCTGCTTCGACTACTCGTACTCGTACTTGCAATATTAGTTTAAAGCTATGACTTAAATTGCCTAGTATTACAACAAATGAATGGCTTAGGCATACAAGTTCATTAATTAAAATTACCCATTTTGGTCCTTTGAGGCGTAAGAGTCGACAAAGAGATTAATATCAGCACCTGACCAAACTCCTTTGTCACCTCCACAACCCTGACATACAGCGATCATATCTTATCTGGTAGTCAGTCAGGTGTGTTCCACACGAAGTTAGTATTTCATGTAACATTTGACAAGAATACGTTCGCGTGGTCTTTTGTAGAGGTATAATAAGACAGACTAACGAACCAACTCACGAGGTCAAAACGTAAATATGATCCGTTATTGGACGACTAGACTATGATCTTTTCATTCTTATTACTTATTAGTAGTATCCAATACTTAATTTCTTTCATTCTTTTTTTCTTTTTTTTTATCCTCAGTTAATGTTAATCATGGTCTGGCAGTTTGAGTCATTTATGCGGCCTACCCAAATGTCCTTTCTTTGGTATTGATTGTCGCATCGTTGAGCTCCTTAAGTTCTGAGTAGAGCTGCACGATTACTGACAAATGCGTGCACTGACTGGTCAAGTCCACTCAATCTGTGTGGTTCTTTCCTCAAAAGACCATTTCAGACACCAATCTACATGGTCTTCACATGATCTGACCAAGATTATGTCTGGACTTTAAAAGAGACTGTGACCTCTGAGTTTGTTTCGGCCTTTCTTCTCAGAGTAGTCAGATAGGAAACGCCGACCTCATCTAGTTTTTAAAATATGATTGACGTGTAAAAGTGTTTGTACAAAACTACTTACAGAAATAAAAATCATTTATCATATATTAATTAATTGTCGTAGTTTTAAATTGGTAAAAATCTCCTTATACGAGTGTTTCCCGCTCCAGCAATCCACAAAAACAGAAGATTACATTATTTCACCTGAGGACCTTGACAAAATGCTAAGCGCCTAAAACATCAATGAGGCGAGACTCACATTCAAATTAAATTACCTAGGTATATCCACTAGCCTCCCCCTTTCACGTTACAAATCTAAATAAAAAAAAGCAAATTATAATTACGTGTAAAAAAAAATCTGTGAAACATAAATCAAGTATCGCGTTGTACCATAAATATCATTTGATGCTGATATTAGATATCTCCCGTGGGTACGTGGGGATTCCGGCCGATTGGTTTCGATTCAGAATATATGCCTCCAATTGGCTGTAATTTAAATATGGCTGACGTTTGGTATGTACCTTTGTGCCTATATTTAGATCGGGCAATTTAATAATATATTGATTACTTACTTCATGTTTTTTTTTACAGTTTCAGATTAGTGAATAAATAAACGATACGTGAATTTAAGCGTAGGCTCATTAGGGATTAAAAAGCAACAAGCTCTGATTAAAAACGGGTGACCCCCGTGCCGGCTCGTTCTTGGTGCAAAGGCTAGCCATCGCCATCCAACGTGGCAATTCAACAAGCATTATGGGCACCTTTGCGCCGGGAACAGTTAGGGGCGGGTTATTTGATTAAGTTTTTTGACGTTTTGTATTTAAGCGCGTTCTCTTTATGACGAATATATCTTACTTTGAACATAACCTGGACCCATAAGTATCCTTCTCGATCTCGTTGGTCCAGTGGACGCAAGCGCCACTGCTGAGCATGAGATCCTGGTTTCGATCTCCTGGTCGGGCACAGTATTATTACGGGGTAGGGGATTTTCCATCATGAATTTCTCAGTAGCAGCTCGGAGTCTGAGTTTGTACCCGGTTGATGGCAATAGGCCCGCCCTAAATTTAAATGGGGCCTAAACATAACTAGTGAAGTGTGGTGTACTAATAGTGGTAGTAGTTAGGTCACCTATGCCGAACCCTTTGGGGATTAGAGGCGTGATGCTATGTTATGTATACAGGGTCAAATTAAATTAGCTAGCGAAACTTCACAGACGTGATGGGTATCGGTATCTAAAGACGATCTATTTTGATGATTTTTCTGGGGTCAACGACCGCTTTAGTGGTCACTTAAAGTATGATTGGAAATTTGTTATTTTATTATTTTATCGTGTTTAGATATCGATACCCATAACGTGTGTGAAGTTTTCTTACACTAAATGCGGACGATGACCCCACAAAAAAATTACATTCATTTCATTGTAGGTATATTCTTTTTATCATGTTTAGATATCGATAATTATCACGTCTGCAGAGTTTCGCTAGCTAATTTAATTTGACCCTGGAGTAACAATTGATGAATGAAAACCAGCCAGAATACCAGCGCTGCGACATTTATAAGTGCCGCAGCATCATCCTTTTGGCCTTTTCTCGACAAGACTTTGTTTTTATTTTCATTTTTACTTTGTTTTATTTTTGTTTTTGTTCTTTGTTATTATGAGTGTGTTTTAGTTTAATTTGTGATCTGTGCGAGTCCCAATAAATGCTTTTTCTTTCTTTCTTTCTTTCAAATATAGATACTGACCTTATTTAATTTTGGGCTTATGAACCAGGACCTAATACCAAATAATTTCCAATTAAACTATTACTAGCCATATTTTCTTTAAAATTTTCTACTATACTGAGCCACGTGTCTGAACTCAAAATAGATGGTACATATTTTCCTACAAGTTTTTATTAAATAGTAAATTAAAGGCTAAAAGTCACCCAAAGGGCAATGGAGAGGGTTATGCTTGGAGTATCCCTACGTGATCGAATCAGAAATGAAGAGATCCGCAGGCGAACCAAGGTAACCGACATAGCCCGATGAATTGCCAAGCTTAAGTGGCAGTGGGCAGGGCACATTGCTCGCAGAACTGATGGCCGATGGGGCCGAAAGGTTCTGGAGTGGGGACCGCGTACCGGAAGACGTAGTGTTGGAAGGCCTCCTACAAGGTGGACCGATGATCTTGTGAAGGCCGCAGGTATCCGCTGGATGCGGGAAGCACAGAACCGGTCGAAGTGGCGGTGCTTGGGGGGAGGCCTATGTCCAGCAGTGGACGTCTTTCGGCTGAAATGATGAGTAAATTAAAATAAGTTTAAAACAAGTACAAGTATTGTTCGACTGAAAAAGTAAGAACTGTCAAAGTTTAATTGATCTAGTCATTTACATTAATTCTTTCTCTATCTGACATAATGTCCTCAAAAGTTATGTTTAATTTACTTTTAAGTTCAAAACTAGTTGGCCATTGTTCCTAAGTATTACGACTTTATTTAATTTTGGGCATAAGGACCAAGACTTAATACAAAATCATTTGCAATTAAACTATTACTAGCCATATTTTCTCTAAAATGTTCTACTATACTGAGCCACGTGTCTGAACTCAAAACAGATGGCACATATTTTCCTACAAGGCCGGAAGGAGAACCTACGTGGAACTAACCACAATGTTAAAATTGTTCAATGTACTATGAAACTGCACAACGGCTAGTATCCACTATCTCTGCCGAACACTCTGGTATAAAACTAGAACTAAACGTAGGGTTGCTACTACTAAACTTCCTTAACTTAGCGTGTATTTTTTAGTAAACTGGTCGGTGATATTATTACAATTTGTTCGCTTTCTTCTTCTTTTTTAAAAAAAGAAGAAAAATAAGAGTTGGGTGGAGTTTTTTTTTAATAATCTTTTTTTTTGTTCTCTGTATTTAAACATATTTTCTTTCAAGCTTTTTCTATCTCTAGTTTCATCAACCGCACTTGCACCTAGCGTCGGAAAACATTATTTTCGAAGTATTTTAAGATCGAGATAAACATCGCAGCCAATATATTATAAAAAAAATGCACTTAGGTACATTTTGATTTTTCTTACCTACTTATACAATTATGAAGAGCTATGCATAGTAGAGGGCGTTAATACTCGTATCTCCTAAATTTAATCATTTGTTTATTATCATAGAACCTATCTCGTGTACCCCAGTCAAGTATCGTAGTCAATTAGTACTGTGAACTTTAAGTTTTATCTTATTCAATAACATTTCGGTAAGTAGGTTCACCAAAATTACTCGCATAATTAAAGGATCTTTTATCAGACAACGAATCCCGCTAGCATTAACGTGCCTATTAAATATCAAAACTAGCTAGGTGCGTTTCGGACCACGCACAATGAAGGGTTCCGTAAATGGGATGAATTTATCCCAAAAACAAACTTAACATTCCCATTTTCCCACATTTCGTTCTCCCATACATCGATATACCTACGTCACGGCCAATTCTCCAACTGCAAATGTATGTTGGTCGACTATTACTCGTTAACTTGTAAAGCCTACTTAGCTTTCCTTTTATTTTTAGTTTTCCTTTTAATTTTGATATGATTATGTAGGTACTACTGCCATGATTTTTTTCACATATCCAAAAATAACCATTTAGCTGGCAGGGGGCAGCAGCAGTGACATGAAAAGCGTCGAGACAGCATTTCAACCCCGCCAAAAGATTCATCATTCAAGAAGCTCGGGAAAGCTGGACCAGGCGCAAACTGGCGGCGTCATTAAAGGATGCCCACCCACAGATAAATATAACCCGTCTCTCCACTATTCCTATGCTTGCTCAAGGATGCATATCCGGTGGGCTCTAATAATCCTTCCATATCCCAAGGGCACGTCTTCCCTACCATTATCGCGCCCCCTGGTCTACTCTCTGATATACAATGGTCTCAGTAGTCTCATGAAACATGAGGCTTCAGGGGCTAGGGTGAATCTTTGGGTTCATTCGAGCAATCGAGTCTGGTCAAACCACGCTGGGGTCGGTGCATTTCATTCATTCATTCCTTCATGAGTAAATGGTAAAAGTGTGTAATTGCCTGCGAGCTCCATCACAGCTTCATCACTCTTTTAGTCCCATGCGTTTTCCCCCTCCGCTTATTAATAACAAAAAACAACTGTATTAAATTAATAAAAATAAAAAAGCCTTTAACCTACCATAATTTACAAAGAACAATTTGAGCATAATAATTATTTTATCATTTCCTACATTGGTTATTACACATTTCATTATCATTTATATTATTATTTATTATTTGAGTTAGATTCGTGTTGATAATTGTAAAATATAGTTTAAAATAAGTATAAAAGGATTTAAAAAAATATTATTAACGATGACGTGATATTATTTATTTATGGAAGTCGCCTCTGCGGCGTAGGCCTCCCCCAACTTTCTCAATTTTTCCCTATCTCTAGCTTGTCTCCTCCAGTCTGGTCCACATCTTTCATTAAATATATCATCCCAGCGCTTCCGCGGCCTTCCTCGTTTTCTTTTTCTGTAATAAATTACCATACATGAAATATAACGGTACTACAAAAAATTACGACAGCCCTGAACGTTTAAAGGTCGTTTCGTTCTATTTTTGGACTCGTTTATAAGATGTCCGTTTTAGTGAAAAAAAAGGACATTTATTGTGATTCTTTTTGTTTTTGAGACCTAATTCGATAACGTGGAAGTTATTGGTGAAATAAAAGTTTATGAAGCAAGCATGTCTTCGGTGTTGTTGAAACACGAGACTTTTCTTCTTTATTTCTTGAAACATGATTTTGAGCTAACGAGAAGTGGGCAGGGCAAATAGAAACTTTTGAACATGATACAGTCTATTGATTTACTGCGGTTTGTTCAATCATATTTTATATTGTTTTTTTTTGTTAATGTGAGGACGTTGTAGGCTCAATAGACTGTAGATCTGTAGACCATTTTCTATTTTGTTAAGTACCTGGTACTTTTGACGGGCCTACGCTGTCCTCTCATACTTATTAACACTGTAATTTTAAAACATTGTAAAAGCCATTTTTTTTTAAAGAGTAATCGTGGAGTTTCTTGCCGGCTCCATAGGAAACGACCAATTGGAACCGTGCACCTAGCTTCTGACGTTTCATAAGTGCCCATGTAGGCTTATGTGAAATAAAAATATTTTTGATTTTGATTTTTGATTTTGTCATAGGAATTATTTTCAAAGCAAAAGCTGTCAATTCACCATTTTTATTCCTCAAACAATAGTGATGTGACGATTGAGAAATCGGCCCTTAATCTACTAATAATTACTTACAAAGCTTTTTTGTGATTATTCTCTTTAATTTAATTTATATTACGGAAACTTTTTTCTGAAAAACTGTAAACTTGACTTGCGATAGCAAGTTGCCAATAAAATATTATTGTCTGTGATTTAACTTTCCTTTGAATATTAATGAATCCAATTGATAAATTCATCGATTGTCAAATGATCAGTTATATTTTGATCAAATATTTGTTCAGGTTCCGATTTTTAACATAGAAATGCCTTTTGAAACTAATTGCGTAACACATTTGCAATCGCAATAGCTTTCATTTCCACAGTTCGATTATAAGGTTTAAATATATTTTCAAAAAAGACACTAAGTTACTTACATGAGAACAATGCTTAACATAAATTTTAAATATAAAGATCGTCACAGACGTCACGGTAGCAATTATGATACACCCATCCAAGTCATTCAGCTTTTAGGGAGGGTGTTATTTGTGATTAAAAATAGTCAGATAATTGAGTTTTGAATGCATTGAATGATTGTAATTTTTTATACCTAAGGGTGAATATTGGAAACACTGCTTTTAAAATATACCTAAGTACTTAAAAAGTGTCGATATGAAAACTATTTGTGAGAGTGTAGGTCTGGGTAAGACGAAAGGACTGGCTATATTAGTCGAACTATTAGTTATTTACTTCTATGTGAATATAATTGTTGTTTTCATGTATAGTTTTATTTAATTTTGATTATTAATTTTATTTTGATTTTTTTTTAAATTTAATTTTGATTTGTAATTTTGTTTTGAATTTTTTAAATTTAATTTTGATTCTTTTAAATTTGTTTTGATTTTTTATATTTTTATTTTGATGTTTAATTTTATGTTGATTTTGTTATTTTATTTTGTATTTTTAATTATATTTGGTTTTAGCTATGTATCTAATATAATTTTTGCTGTGCCCTGACAGTGTCTACAACGGATCTTAGGTGTAAGCCTTTTGTTAACATCTTTTTTACCTTGTGGAACGCAAATAAATGAATATAAATATGAACTATTTAGTAACTTACGGCATTCAATGGTGCAACTAACATAGTTAAATCATTTATTAAAAGCTCATTAAAAGGCAAGAAAATAGAATTGATTACAGTTGCCTCTTCCAAAAGGTAGTTTCGTATGGAGAAGAGTGAGCAAGAAATTCCATAGTTACTCTTACTTAACATAGGTATCTAATACCTGTTAGTATAAAATCCCCTACGTCCCCAAGTCAAAACTCCATTATGTATCCTGGTTAACAGTATAAGTATAAGCCCCCGTGCTCCTTATTTATCGACTGAAAGTCGAAAAACCAAACATAAATCAAAAAGTATCTACATCAGTAAAGTAAAAAATTGCCCACAACCGCAGAGCGCCGTAAAGTTGCCAACAACACCGCTTAGGCGTACTGCATACAAAACTCAAACAAAGACAACTCCTGCCTGATAGTTAAGGCGGGTTCACATACTGTGGTGTAGTGTGTTGTGATGTGTTATGACGCCATCAGATGGTTATGCAATCTATGCAATAACTATTGGTAAATCACACTATTCTTGTGTGTTGTGTCGTGTCGCGATTAGTGAAGGGAATATGACGCGGCACAGCACGCACAATACACCACACAATCATGGATGGATGTAACTTTAGCAATTCTGGAATATTTTTGTAAAACACATACACAAGGAGTGTATGTGTGGGTAGGTAATTGTTGTCGTCAGAGTATTACAAGACACGAATCACAAGGCACCAAACTTGACATGTCTAATGTGGATCTTTGATTTGTAACATCAGCAGTAAAATGATTTCCCTAAGAAAATTACGTCATTTCACACCATTAAGTGTTGTCACGGAGCATCACAACTACTTTCTGTGCCACACCACACCACACTCAATCTAAACCCACCTTAAGGCTTCTACATATTGGCGCGACACCGGTAGAACAATTTTTATGAAAAATTCAAGGAAATTGGTGATGACATTTCACACCATTAAGTGTGGTCACGGAGCATCATAACTACTTTCTGCGCCACCTCACACCACACTCAATCTAAACCCGCCTTATCACGCGACGCGACACCGGTAGAACAATTTCTATGAAAAATTCAAGGAAATTGTCCTACCGATGTCGCGTCGTACCGCGCGGCGACAATTCGCGCCAGTATGTGGAAGCCTTTACACACGACACAACACAAATACCCGACGCCTATGTGCGTCACGACATTTATTGCCGTTGCGAACTTGTTTCACCTAATCCACGTTAAAGGCACGGGTTCACAGAAGCGTTACTTATTTCACTTTAAATAAAGGTCTTACGTTAAGTGAGAGAGTGAGATACTCAAAGGGATGCAAATTTAAGAGGGAGGGGGGGGGGGGTGAAGCACGTAAGATGTACGGAACACTTTTTATTATTGTAGTGGGTTTGCTTTTGATGGAAATTTTAAAAATACGTAGATATAAAATGTATTATAAAGTTATACAATACATAATGTGTGTCCCCGAGAGGGAATCATTTTTATGTAAACTGTGGAAACTCATTGATGAAAATCAACTTTAGATAAATAAATAGGTTACTAAAAAAAACCGTTTACTCTCAAAATTAAATGTTGGTAAGTTTTGTAACTAAATTTGGTAGTATGTGAATATTGAAAATCAGGAAAGTGTCATGAAGAAAGTTTTGAGTAAGAATGTGTGGGGTTGTAAGACTAGGCTACCCACAAAGATACGATGTATGGATTGTGACGATTATTAAGAGAATTATACTCTAGCCTCGTCCAAAGAGATTAGTATTGTACATTTGTAGTATGCACTGAGTAGAGCTGCACGATTACCGAAAAATGCGTGCACTGACTGGACAGGTCCACTCAATCTGTGTGATTCTTTCCTCAATAGACTCTGACCAAGATTATGTCTGGACTTTAAAAGAGACTGTGAGACCTCTGAGTTTGTTTCGGCCTTTCTTCTTAGAGTAATCAGATAGAAAACGCCGACCTCATCTAGTTTTTAAAATATGATTGACGTGTAAAAGTGTTTTTAATAACCTACTTACAGAAATTAAAAATCATTTATCAGTACCACATATTAATGTCGCTGCTTATGCACTTTAGTTGAACCTCTAATTTAATTATGATGGAACTTCACTTACAGCCGACCCCGAATAAATTAGGAATTAAGTAAGAGAATTATGAATAGGTACCTATTCATCATTCCCTTCCTTAATTCTTAATTTAGATTTTAGATAAAAAGTACATAAATATTAGCATCATCACTTCAGAACGATCACTATGTTCCTTCCTTCTTAAAATTGTTCCCAGTATCTACGTTATAACAAATCCAGACTAACGTAACCAATTTTTCGGTACAATATCGTGTTTCTTGGCCCGCGGGTAATATCGCCAGCAATCATGTCGACAGTCATGTACGGTATATGTGTTTCTTTATTACAACGTACGGGTAATATGGATTCTGTTGTAAAAATGAAGGTTCATTTCGGTAAAGATAACAAAACGTATTGTTAGGAGGTACGGGTTTATTTTGTTAGTGAATATATCTAAATTGTTTTGAGGAAGTTTAGCTTTTGTGTACAAAATATATTAATAATATATTTTGGTTAGAAACGGAATATGAAAAGGGCAAATTACAATGGATGGTTTTTTAATGACTAAGGTACCGTTTCAAGGTCTGAATGTGAGTCGGCAATATTTACCAGGTAAACTATAAAACAGTACAGAATTGGCATGTAATTATCTATCAAGAACTAATAGATTAGTAAATAAGGCCTGTCTACTAAAATGCTATAAACCAGTACAGAATTGGCATGTAGTTATCTATCAAGAACTAATAGATTAGTAAATAAGGCCTGTCTACTAAAATGCTCATATAAATCTTGCTTCAGTTTTATTTGAGCAAGCAAATACCTACTATAAAAAAGTACAAGGCCTCCTACGATTAAGGTAGCAACTTAAACATAAATGATAAGCCCACATATTTAGTGATAACATCTAGCATCTAGCGGGTCCTTTGAGTCTGTTCTGATGTAAGTTGGCTTCTGTTCAGCATGAGTTGACTACGTGACACGAATATACAAGGTTTTATTTAGTTAAATAACGTGGGTGTGTAAGGTAAGAGTTATCTTACTGTATTATAGTTGTGGAATATTTTGTCTTGAGGTACGTAGAATGACAATCAACATTTTTAACCCCCGACGCAAAAACGACGGGGTGTTATAAGTTTGACGTGTCTGTCTGTCTGTGAGTGTGTGTGTGTGGCTGTCTGTCTGTGGCATAGTAGCTCCCGAACGCATAAACCAATTTTGATTTTGTTTTTTTTTTTGTTTGGACGGTGAATTAGTCGGGAGTGTTCTTATGTTTGATGGAAATCGGTCCAAGATGGCCGCCGCCACAAAATTACGGATTACATATTTTTTCACACAACTCCCTAAATATGGGTATCCAATGAAAGGGCTTGACTAGTAGAATAATGTACACTATATTGAAAGGGAACGAGGAACATTAACTATGTTTAAAAAACAGGAAATAAAAGTTAAATTTAAAAAACCCCCGACACAAACAAAAAAAGTTGAGCCGTCACGGGACGACTGGCAGATGTGAAATATTGCACTACACACACATTTACACACTACTACATAAATAGACTGTATAAATAAGTGTATAGTGGCCGATCGCCACGCGGCATGCGTCGCCCCGCCAGTAATCGGTTTTACGTGTGCCTATAGATGTTTCACATCAAAACCTCTAAAAAGTGAAAAAATCATAATATGTAATGACCCTTTAAGTTTAATTATAAGTTGTGGGTAATATTTTGATCCAAACGTCGGGGGACGGCTAGTGAAAACGCTAAACAGACAAGGCATATACCTAGTAATAATGAATGTATACTATTGTAGAAAGGATAGCTGCTGTAACTTCCGTCATTTGACAATCTCCATGAATGACAATCACCATTTTTAGTACAAGTTATTCTGAACCGATTTGCACCAACAGGGCATAATTATCAGTGTCCAGATGAGGACTATCTTCTAGTTATAATCGAAAATTAAACAGAATGTGCAGGTAAGTACACCTAATTTAATGTGTTTTTATGTAAGACCTATATGTACATTATTTTATGCAAAATAAAGATATTCATAATATCTACTGAATTAACTACCAAACAACAAGTTACCATGAGAATTTAATAAAACTAGTGGTCGCGCAGTGGTCGAAATTTTACCATTATTTCATTGTATAGTTTATGTGTGTGTTATTTTTATCAATTTAATTAATTTCTAATGCATACAGAATTAATGCACAACATCTTAAGGGATAATTGTACTCATCATTATGAACAACTTTTACTATGGGACCAAAACTGAAATCGGGAAAAAAATCAGCTGTTCCCTACATTTATGTTCGAATAACTCTTCAAAATGTAGGGAACAGCAGATTTTTTTTCAATTGTAGTGAAAGTTAGTACAATGACCCCTTAAGAGGTTGTGCGTTAATTCTGGGACATGTTGTATAAAACTATTAGCTTTCTGCACTCCTCATAAGCTCCATATAAACTTTAACTGTGCCAAATTTCATATTCCTCCGTTCGAGTAATTTTCGTAAAAATAGGTAAATACAAAGTTTTCACTTCACGTATTAATATAATGATGACGATTACTTTCCTCATTACATATACTATTACCTATAACCACATTAAATAATATTATGTTACCATGAGAATTTCATAAAATTACTTTCCTTTTTACTTATAACCTATAACCACATTAAATAATATTATCCATTGATGAAACGCGAAAACAAAAATCTCACAATAACAAGCCACATCGGGTTTTCCGGCACTCCATACAATATTACCAGTACCTAAGTCAGAACTGAATATGGTACTCAAATGACTAAAGTACACAAACAAAACGATCTTCTTAGAACTAGAAAAAAACATTTCTTCGAAGTACTTACGTAAGTAGCCTGGTAGGTAGGTTAACACGTTTATGTTGTTAATGTCTCTGGCGGATTTAGCGATGCGGTGGCGATAATATCACTACTCTAAGGTAAAATAACATACGGATCTGGCAAAAAACAGTGGCCTATTTGAATGTAAATGACAGTTTCTTGACAAAATGCAGTATGACGGCTAATGACGATAAATAAATAATTCTTAGCCTAAAACCGAAGAAAGAACAAAAACAAGCATATTACAAGTTAGGATTATATCCAGGATAGGAATGCTTGGAAACATGCTGGTCCAGCTCCATAGGACAATCTAGAGTCTAGACAGAATCAAACTGGTTGCTATTTTAATTATATAATTTGTTATTTTTCTGACTTTGATTTTACATTCTGTGATTACCTATTACCTTAAATAATAAGTCAGTGTGTGAGGTTATCACACACTGACTTATTATTTTTAAAATTAACGGATAGACCGTACAAAAACATGCAAACGGCGCCCCCGCGCCTCCAGGGTAGTCTTGCGCTCATTGATAATACTTTGGCAGTTTAGCAATTAAATGGTGATAACATTTTCCATCCAACTTAAATATTTTTGGGACAAAATATAACATGGTGTAAAAATTATGAAATCGATTCAGTTCCTTATTCTGAACAAACTATATTCAGGTTTCGCATAAACTAAAAATAATGTTGTATAATGCATGGTCACCCATCCACGGACCGACCTCGGCGAGTTTAGCTTAACCTTTGAGACTCGTGCTGCTGATATTATTTAGCCACAAGCCCCTTACATTCCATCAGTACAGACGGCAAAACATTATGATTTTCTATCAGGAATCACTTTGATTACCTAGGAGGCCATTCAAAAAATACGTCAGGCTATCTAATAGCATAGTTTCGCATGACCCACGCATAGCACTATCATAAGCTATGATGACGTCAATCAGGGAAGTACCTATTTATCGGAAATGCGATAAAACCACTCAGCAGCGGCTTAGGAACTGAGTGCCGTCTAGTAATTGACATTTGACCAAATAGTGCCCTCGACTTGTGTGTTATTTATTTCGTGGTATTATCATAAAAGTAAGCTGTTTATGTTATGTTACTAAATATGTAGGTCGATTACCCAAAAGCGGATAGTGGGTTGTTCTCGCTTGCTTTATATGATCCTCCGTTATATCAAAAAGAATGCAACATCAATTTTGAAAGGTTCTGGAGTGGCGACCGCGTACCGGAAGACGTAGCGTTGGAAGGCCTCCTACAAGGTGGACCGATGACCTTGTGAAGGCCGCAGGTATCCGTTGGATGCGGGAAGCACAGAACCGGTCGAAGTGGCGGTGCTCAGGGGAGGCCTATGTCCAGCAGTGGACGTCTTTTGGCTGAAATGATGATGCAATGATGATGATGAATTTTGAAATAAATATATAGTAAAGTTGAGGGTTAATGTTAAGTACTATATTTGCCAAAACCACGATTTTATAAAATTTTCTTGACAGAAAAAAACTACAAAGTTACCTCCAAAGCGAACAATAAAACGTTACTATTCAAAAAATACTTCAAATTAGATTCATGATCTACTTTGCACAATGACCGACATTGTGTGAAGTGAAGACGTATTGGTTTCTATAGGAATTTCGAATTCGGCAAAACGGTTCTTCTAATCGATTCATTTAAGTATAACTTGAGTTTGAATGTGGATGGCTATGACCGTAAGGGAAGTTCAACGAAATGATGGATGGACTGTCTGAAAGATGATATTTATAGCGGGAACCCTGGGTGACTAATTACTGAGAGGAAGACTAAAAGAGAAGTATGAAGAAGAAGAAAAAGAGCTGTGCTAACCTGAAATAAATTGTCAAAGAGCAAGAGAATGGTCATTAGATGTTATAAGGTTGGCCAAAATATGGACTATAGCACACCTGCTGCAAAGAAGGAAAAAAAAAAGCTTCTGCAATGCCCAGGGTATTTTGCGAGCACTCTTGCATTTTATTGAGGTTTTCTGAATGGTTTTGAACAAATTGAAGCTCGTTATGAGCTGGAGATAAACTTCTCTATATAGGGTTATTTTTAAAACGACAATAACCTCTTAAGGGGTCATTGTACTCATCATTATGAACAACTTTTACTATGGGACAAAAACTGAAATCGCGAAAAAAAAATCAGCTGGTCCCTACATTTTAACGAATTATTCGAACATAAATGTAGGGAACAGCTGGTTTTTTTTTACCCTTAAGAGGTTATTGACGTTTTAAAAATAACCCTGTATAAATAAAGTAATCGCTATATTCCTTATTATAAGTTCATCCAGGGAATTGCCGAACTGAGACAAACTTAAAAGGTATTTTGTGCCTCTATAAAATCAACCATTCAAAGAAATTGTCCAAGAGACAGCTAAGTAGGCGTGCTAACACAAATTCATATACATATATTCTATACATCTAAACCAGTCTGAAACTAATAGAGACATTAAAAATTATGACATAATTATATTGAAGCCAATAATAGCATAATATCCTTGTCAGGAACTATCAGCAATTGAAATCGTTCGCTAATTCGATCATACAGGTGCCTAATTGTTGCGATGAAATGACTAGCTAGAGAGTAGTTTACAATGGTAACAACCTAGAACGATGTGTGTATATTTATTGAAGATTTAGCTTTTGGCGTTTTTGGTACAATCAGGAAATCGAAAAGGCTACATTTGCGTTTCGATTTAATCATTAATTACATTACATTCTTTTCATAAAATGATTTTTTTGTTTTGAGAATTCTTATTCTGTAATGTTTCAGTAAAAGGCAAACCTAAAAAACTGTCTGTCCACAAATTCGTATGTCTTAATGAGGTGAAACCGTAGCTAATCGGTAGGATATACGAATCCAGGATATTTACGAGTAAAGTTGTAGTAGTGATTTTATTTTTCAATTCCCATCACAATTATCAAACCCTTAGTATGGATGAACGTGGTAAAATCAACATAATCACAAGCAAGTGGTTTACGCACCGGTAAGTACAGCAATAATGAGCCAACTGCATTAATAGGCGCATTGTAACGACACAAAAACTTAGGTTTCGACACCAGACGACGAGCATTCTTAATTACTGTGCGTAGAGTGTGTTTTTTTTTATTCTGTTAGGCACATTGTAAGCATTATAACTTTAATTTAAAGGTACTAGTGGTGGCTACGCAATATCTTCTCGTCCCACATACCGCAGTGTCTCAAGACGAAAGTCTTTGACCAGTGCGTGTTGCCAGTGATGACCTATGGCACTGAAACGTGGTCACTCACAATGGGCCTTATCAGGAGGCTAAAAGTCACCCAAAGGGCAATGGAGAGGGTTATGCTTGGAGTTTCCCTACGTGATCGAATCAGAAATGAAGAGATCCGCAGGCGAACCAAGGTAACCGACATAGCCCGAAGAATTGCCAAGCTAAAGTGGCAGTGGGCAGGGCACATTGCTCGCAGAACCGATGGCCGATGGGGCCGAAAGGTTCTGGAGTGGCGACCGCGTACCGGAAGACGTAGCGTTGGAAGGCTTCCTACAAGGTGGACCGATGACCTTGTGAAGGCTGCAGGTATCCCCTGGATGCGGGAAGCACAGAACCGGTCGAAGTGGAGGTGCTTGGGGGAGGCCTATGTCCAGCAGTGGACGTTTTTCGGCTGAAATGATGATGATGATGATGATGAGTGGTCGCCAGAGACACGAAAAGAGACTTTGTTTTAAACTATTTACGAGTATATTATAGAAGACTAGCTTCTGCCAGCGTAACAGACAAACAAACTCACTTTCGCATTTATAATATTAGTTAGTGTTAGACAGTATGGCTACCTGGCACTTGGAGAAGATTAAAAGGCCTTGAGATATTAGATTAGATTATAGTATGTCACAGGTTGTGTCACAAACTAAACAATATTTAAACTTAAAAGTAACAAACCTGCCAGGTGGTTTCATTGAAGTTCCAGCAGTTAGGTTTGTAGTTTACGAAGATGTTCCACTGGTCTCAAGAAATATTGCTGAGCATCTCGTTCTTAAACTCTGTCAACAGGTCAGCCACAGTTTATTGGTTGTTTCTGTTAGAAAGATCTCAGTAGCGGTCTTCAGTTTGTCCGAAAGGTATATCGTAGCCCTGGCACACAGGCATCTGAAGGATCACGGGTGGGTTTTAGTCAGTTAAAGTCTAAGTCAGTATAAGTTCTCCCAGAGCGGGAGAACTTATAAAAAAAAACTCATCAAAATGAGTGCCCGGTTAATGGCAATACGCTCGACCCCTCCACCATGTGATTTTTAACATAACTGACCAAAAAGGGCTGTTCTGAATTCCTCTGCGTGTACTTTCGAAGACTTCAAGTTATGGAAAAACTACAGGGTCATGTTACGTATACCACGGAATTTTAACTCGCCAAATGTGGGTGATTTGAACACCTCTGCCTATACTTTCAGGAAATACGGGCTTGATGTTACGTTATAACATTATATTGCCAAACTTAGCCCCGATAATAACGTTAGAACAACTAGAACAAAAAGAAAGAAGTGAAATAATAGTTTGAACGGCGCAGGTGTTACAACTGAAAACAAATCGATTTAGCAAACGTTCTTATTTTACTTATCCTTTAGTACAAAAAGTTCAGACTATTTTCAGGAATGCTATTCATGACATTGTAGTGGGAAATAGTTCTTAGAAAAGACATACATACATACAACATAGATCAGTGGACCTAGCAAGAACGCGCGGAGTAAACGTTAACGTAAATTCTAAAGATTGTTTTGTTAAGATCAGAATTTATTGTTTTAAGAATATTGTTTTTTACATTAATTTATTTAAGATCTATTGATTATGATATATACAGGTTTATTTTTAAAACGTCAATAACCTCTTAAGGGGTCATTGTACTCATTTTATATTAAAAGTTGTTCATAATGATGAGTACAATGACCCCTTAAGAGGTTATTGACGTTTTAAAAATAACCCTGTATATATTAATGATTAAATTGAAAATACTCTTTTCATAGACAATATTTACTTAGTTTTAAGACATTACTCATATTATACCTACTAATTGTGCTTGTCGCAAAAGTTTAAACCAAAATGCTATAAAATAGTTGGTTTTTAGATTCAGTCATCGTTCAAATTAACGGTGCGTTGACGTCGCACGTTCGTACAGGGCCCTAAGTTCTCCGAAGCATTGTTTGTTCCTGAAGTACCTTGCCAAGAAGTATGGTCGTGGTAGAAAAGCATGGAACTTATACCTTTACCCAACCTTAATTTTCTTGTCGATGGTCGGGCAAAAGATGACTCCACTAACTTATGTATGTTTTACACGTGCACCGGAGGCTACGGAGGCATCTTCAACACATTATCTGTCTTCTGCCGTCGCGCGGTGCGCCTGCTGCAGGCCGGGAGAACACTCGAAATCTCCCTCTCCCTTTCCGCTGCCTCCTTCTGCGACATGACATTTTCGCAGTAGGAGATCACCGCATCCCGCGACGCTGCGCCAGCCATAGATCGAATCACAGCCGGCAGGGACAGGTCGCTTCATACTTCCGAAACGAGGGTACGACGCGGCTTGGGAAGCAAGCTGCACACTCTGCATGCGTATGCCACGCCGTGTCCTCCCGACAGTGTGGAGTAAATTACCTACTCCAAGCACTTGTTTTCGTCACTATCAGAGCTCCACCATCGTTTGCTCTCCAGTGGTTGAAAAGGAAGTAAAATTGATCGTTACCATGCCTACCTAAAGCTTATGAAATGCTTTAATTTTCCTTAATTCTGTGAACGTTAACCAGTTGTACTACCCACCCTCAAAACCTCACGCCAATACTTACGAATACACGGAAACAGTTTGTTAATCATTCGCCGGGACGTAGTTATACCCCGATGAATAGAAAATTAAGTGACTACATTTGCTAATTTGCGTACCGCCCGCGTTTGAATAATCCATAACTTGGTGTTTGGCGCCTGTTCACTGATTTATAGGCAGTTTAGTGGGAATGTTCTGAATAGATGAGGTTGATTGTCTCTATTTGTCTCTTCAACTAGAAATAGATTGGAGGACAAGAAATGTGAAAACCGAGAATCGCCTTCAAGCTACGGAACCTTGAAGAACAATTTAACTTAATAACTCTCCTTTTTTTGCTTCGCCGCAGTCGGATAAAAAAAATAGCAGACGGCGTTATTAAAGATGTAACAGATTAAATCAGATGAATTAATACAAATAAAGTTGACGTAACTAAGAAAGAAGTTTTGAGATAACTGCTGAAAGAAATGGATGTAAGTAAGAAACAAGAGAAATGTAATAGCAATTTAGAAAGAGATAGGTATAGAAAGTTGTTCAATTTTAAGTACTTTAAATACAATTAAACATAAGTACATGCTTCCATCAGGCTGATCACACACTCAGTATCCATGAAAAATAACAACGAAATCAGTTTCGTGTACACGTGCTTTTGAACTCCATACCTATCTTTAGAAACAGTTTATCAAACGATTTGATTATAATAATTATCCATAATAAACACTTACTTTCGAGTGTTGAATCACACCCTCTTAAACTTTCTTGAGTATACCTACTCTAAGATTATAAAACACTTGAATTCAAGAATCTTGTCGTTAAGTTGAAGAGTACTTCTACACTCTCCATTTCATAGACACAATGAGGAAAATTGTGATAGACGATACAAATAGCAGAAGGTAATACTAATGCATTAAAGTAATATATGTTGGAACTATCTACTAAATCCTAACATCGAAATAAAAAAAAGAGTTATTTCAAACAAACTAAAAAATCGTAGTGATGGCCGACTATATGGATTTTGCCGATCAGCCGACTTGCTAAAGTGACTAAACAAAACGAATTTTCGTATGCAAACTGGAAACTTCATTAGCATAGATATACTGCTGACGAATGACAAAATTCACATACAGACCTACCAAATGATTTTACCGGTACCTACCAAATTATTTTTAATCAAAATCACTGAATGCACGGAAACCTCCAATCATTTCCTTAATTCCAAAATGGCGCTTTAATCATGAACTTCAAAGCCAAGATCTAATCCTTTTGCTACAAACAGCGGACGTGATATGAAATCGATTAAAGCCATATTAGATACATGATAAGGATCGGAGGACGGGAAAGGATTACTGGCGGTATGCATTTATGCCATTGCCGAAATACTTACCAAATAAAAAAAACATTTTGGTTCATGTTTTAAAATTACTTCCGTAACAGTAGTCCGGGAGTCTTGGGGTGGAGACCGCGTGTCTGCAAGAGTAGTGTGGGACGCTTATAGGTATCTATGGAGACGCCCCCCAGCTAAATGGATCGACGACTTTAAAAAAGTTGCTAGGACAGGACAGATTGAATGCGGAAGGTGGAGGACAGAGTGTTGTGGTGCAGCCTGGGAGAGGCCTATCTCCAGCACATGACTGCGATAGGTTGAGGTTATAGTCTCTAGCAATGTCCATTATAAATATGCTCTTAAACTTATCAAATATAGAAGGCTAAAAACAGATGGTACCTAGGATACGGACATAACGACTCAAAGCTGACTGATAGTAGGTAAGATATAGGAACTCGTCATCGCGATGCTCGCATCTTATTAATTGCTTGATATAATTAACACAACGCTAGTAACTCATAATCAACATGACATTATGACAGGAGTACTCATAATTTTATTCTAGAATCATAAATTCTGCATAAAACGTGACCTGCTCTAGTCAATTGTTCATGTTTAGAAAAACTACTTATTTTCCTTGAGTAGTCGCTTCCCATGTTTTTCGCTAATTACTATGAAAATGTTTAACATGTAGCCTTTTTTGTCTTACGCTGTTTAGGAAGAAATTCTGCAACTAACTCTCTGAGGTGTCTCTTTTAATCCAGAATTTTAACAATTTCTGAAACTCTAAATAGTCCTTTGAGGGAACAGTTATGTCAACAAGCATCAAAATCAATTATTTTATTTCACTAAATAGCTGTTGAAGCTTCATCATATCTGTGCTATTTTTACAATCCTAATCATTTACTCTATCGGATTCCCTAATTGCTCCTCCAATAATGCTAATTGCTATATTATTCTATCGGCGGTTCAGCAGGATGGGAAAGCGAAGGTTGGCAAAACCGACGTTCTAACACCTCTGTTTAAACTAAGCTTAGATTTATGTCCTAATTATTATTCAAATCCTGAGGCTTTCCTGACGTGATTATAATCCCCGCCTAATTTGTTTGCATTCTCCTTTAACTGTTTCGCTGGTATCTCTTGATTCTTTTCAAGGGATCTTAATTGTAAAATGGGTTTAGCAATTTTATGATATTTTACGCGAAAATAAACAACTAAATAAAGTATTCATAACACAGTCAATCCGCATTATTTGATATCAGACTTCTTATCATTAAATACACAAATATCACTTTCAATGGATCTGGACTGAGAATCAGCACTTTTTGATCGTCTAAATTACATAAAACGGTCCCCCAAAATGCCCGCCCTTCACCACTTTCTAGTACTTTATTCAGTAGGAATTAATTTACATATTAAAGACTATCTTCCCTGTAAAACGTATTTTTCTAACAAAGCTAGGTATTATTTGTAATCTACAAATAACACTTAGTTTAGCTTCTATCATTTCCATCATAGAAATTCCTTGAATTCGTACATAACTAGCTTCTGTACTGCCATACGTGCGCAAATGCACAGCATTGCATGTCCCGGGCAATAAAACAAAGGCGACCATTACAATTGTTGCAAAAAAAACCTAATTATAAACTATTAGTGTCGCGGAATTGTACGTCTAATCACGTGCCCCCATAAATGTACGTGCTTGCTTATACTTTTATTTGATTTATAGTTCTTCTCAGTATTACATGTTGTTGTGTTTTGTTTATTTTGAAACTGACCTAATGCACCCAGCGAAATGGAATAGGTGGATCGAAGGGTGAAACGAATAATTTATCGACTGCTCTCGTACTAAAAAAATATATCAAATCCTCAAAGGAATATTCCCGATTTCTCCCTAAAAGCAAGTAATTACAAAGTATGATACATTTCCCTAAAGTAAACAAATCGTTATTTCGATCATCGAACAATTCGTAATGCCAAAATCCAAACAACACACCTGTAGGCACATCAAATATTATTCAACCAGTTTCAATTATAGGTAGTAGGTACGTCCAAACACAAATCAATCAATTTCCTTAATTAAAGAGCCAACAACGTCATTCATTTACATGAAACGTTTATACACAAACACTTCATTCATCGCATGTTCAAATAATGTAAAGCCTTAAAAGGACCATATAGGTAATATTCAAATCAATTCTGAGCAACTTTCTAATCATGGTCGGAATAAACATTTTGACCCATGACTGGTTAGGACATCGAATATTTGTAGAGATGAGTCGTCGGGTCATTGAGACCAATGTAATTGGTTTCTAGGTGCTATATCCAGACTTCATTGGATACAAATTCGAATTAGTGTCAAGATATGCAAGTTGTAAGGATACTTTGGAAGTAGTTGGAATGTTTGACTGTGTATCTACAAAGTTGTTTTCTTGAATACTATTAATGCCTTATCGACTCGTATTTAGCATTTCATAGATTAGCGTAGAGGACCCTTTGATCTCATAGACGTAAAACTGTCTGTTAATGGATTTAGGCACTGGGTGACTGTGGATAGCAGCAACATAAATAGTATTGTGAAGTAATCCAAGCCGAAAATCAGCCTGTGAAAACCACAACTTTGATTCTAAAGTGGGCGTTCTCCAGGGCTCAATGCTAGGCCCATGTTTAGTTAATGGTCTATACTTTTAGCGACAAATCATCACTATCCCACAAGACAAAGATCACATCTTTTACTATAACTTCAGATAGTAGAACTTCATATAACTTCAGATTTACAGTATTGTTTATAAATAACGTATGCATGCATTTATGACCATGTCATGATCTCCTTAAGTGTGTTCAAGTTGACTAAACTAATGCAATTTCATCAGAGAAGAGGACCGCTTTCATAATCTCAGTTCATCTCAAAATATTCCGCGCAGGCGTTTCCTTAAAGCCGTAAACATTAAACAAAGAGCCGCGAACGTTCAGGGCTGTGCCATAAACTATGTATTTTCTTTTTGAAGTGAAAACTTCTGGCGCTTTGAGCACTGTTTGGATCAACAAAAATCATGGAACTCGCGTCATCGTCACCGAACACTTCGACACAATTCACAAGTTACTTAGTTTTCAATTCTGACGTGCAGTCCTACGACTGACAGTTTTTTTTTTGTAGAGAAATTGTTAGGATCGCAAGGCCGTAATACATACATACATACATAAACTCACGCCTTCTTCCCATGGGGGTAGGCAGAAACTATAGAACGCCATTTGCTACGCTCCTTACATACTCCTTTTGCTTCGCCTACGTAATCATTCTCGTCATTATAATATTCTGCGAGTCAGCCATAATTTCTTGGTCGGAAAATAACATGACATCACCAATACCAATAGTGTGTGATTTTAATTAGGTCACCCAACGCCATATTCTGAGAAGTTAATGGAACCCATAACATAAATAGTACAAAACAAAAACTTTTGATTTAAACTTTAATTTCCGTTTGTACTTTGATTTAGTTTATGTACGGTCACGAGCATAATACACTTACGCAAAACCCAAACGCAATTTTCTAGTCAAATAACGGTTAAGGTATTATTACGGTTTCATAATAGAATACATTAAGTTCGTAACACAAAAAAAACTATCAAGACTTAGGAGAAAATCGCTTTTTAATCTCGGATAATTGTAACGTATATTTATGCTCGTGGCTTTACAAACTAAAACACTTAAAATTTCAAAAGTGAGAATACATAAAGATACTTGTAGAAGAACACAGAGGTACTTACTGCTTATTTTGTGATTTATCAGCAGAGGAGAGGCAACTCTTTTTTGGGGAATAAATTCTGCAAATACATATTATTGAGTGTGTAAGAATTTCTGCAATTTAGTCGTAAATTACTTAAGACGCAGATATATGCCAGTGACCTTGAGTGGTTAGTTTGCGTGTTCTGTACTGAGCTCACGCAACGCGTCGTACGTTCAGCCAGTAATAGGACTCACCCATCAAGGAGCACTGTGTCTAATTTTACGCATTATTAATTTAATAAACACAAAACAGAAGGTATTTTAATAAAACGCGTATACTAAAAGATCAATAATTAAATTATCTTTCAATAAGTGAAGGTTTCAGAAAAATACGCTTAGTAGATTTTGCGCCAGTCTCAGTTTTTATCCGCGTTAGACATAATTTTACAAATTAATTTTATTATGTAATATAAACATAATCTAAAATATTCACATATTAAATTATTGAGAAAATGCTCTTATTTGACATATATTTTTTTCAAATCATGAACACTACTCGTTTAGACGTGATCTTCAGTATGAAATCATTAAAAGTCGGTTATCGTCGCCTTAATGCAGGAATTCTCGCCACTCTAGCCTCATAGTCTAAGGCCCGTATTTATAGAGCGTTAATCAGTACTCAAGCATTACTTAAGACTAGTTTCAACCAATCCAATGGCTTGAATCTAGTCTTAAGTAATGCTTGAGTACTGAGTAACGCTCTATAAATACGGGTCTTACAAACAAAGTCTCACGTAGCTTGAGGCGGCGCCCTTACAGCTCTATTCCGATCACGCGACGTTCAGCGGCAGACTCAATACAGCGAGACTCGTCTTATTATGCGCAGTCGCAACTTATTACTATAGCAGCGATTAAAGGAGATTTATATGACGTAAGTGCGTCGTACTTAGGATTACGAGGATTTGATTGGCTGATCGTGATTGAGAGATGTTGTGAAATCCGGGATCATGGTATGGGAGTTCATTTAAATCGGTATTTCTATGGACCCAGCTATAATATTGTAGAAGGGTTCAAATGCAGGTTTGTTGTATTACGTTATTATTGCTCCCAGAACTACACTGTTACATAAAAGCTGTATTGTGGAAATGAAACTATTTGACATATGATTCATCACTTTGTGGCTAAAATAAAAAGGTATTACAAGTACTGTGTGCCTACCTATATATTATTATTGATTACCTATTATTTTTCCTTTAACAACTGTAAGTAACTTTTGAAAATATTTCAGATGAACTGATGCATTCGAGTCATTTCTGATGGCACGAAAGCCAAAGATTCTTTGAATAACCATCGAAGTCATATAATAATATGATAATTCGGAAAAGCAATTACAGTTGAGTCGTGATGCGATCTTAAAGCAATAGTATCCCATGCCATAAACGGCAATTATCGGGCAATCACCTCAATTGCATTGTAATTTTGACCTGACGATATTAAGATTTCTTCACTGTTGCATATTAAAGGCAAGTAAGCCTTTAATCGAATCTCAGTAACACTCAGAATTGGTTAGTGAGGAGAATGTAAAGTATTTAACCAAATGATATTGGTTAATTCCTAGGCAGTTGTCAGCGGCTTCTAGCGGCTGTGATTGATACAAAAGTAACTTTATAGTAAAAAACTAAATTCTTACCCAAACCAAGTTTATGGTACGACTTTTAATGTAATTCGCTACAATACCCATCTCGCCAAACTCAGATATCATATTTGTAGTCACGTAACACACATAATGTTTTCCGTGTGTTGCCGGACGTAAAGAATAGCACCATCCTATTTCTTCCCGTGGGTTTCGTAAAAGGCGACTAAGGGACTTACTAGAGAATGGGCAGCAGCGTTCTCTATGAATTTTAACACCATACCGCGATCGCACTTGCGACCACTAGACCAACGAGGCAGGTAATTAGTTAATTGTAGTTAATTAGTATTTATGTCACCACATTTAAATTTAAACTCATCAAAGTCTTCTGTTTACAGTTTAGTGATGATTCGTCTCAGTTAAATTAGCATCTTGTACAACGTAAATCGTCGAAGGAAAATGGTACTCTCATGCTTTTAATATTTTCGCAGAAATGTTGATAGTACGGTAGAGATTGCTAATTGATAGCGTCAGTTTTCCTTGATGATTTAATCTGGAATTACAATTTGAATAGGTAAGGTAATATGGTAATACAGAGTTGGACCGACAACTACGTAGTTTTAGTTTATCCTTAACGCAAAAGGGTTCAATAAACTCATCATTATGAACAACTATTACTATGATTGGGACCTGCAATAAAATCACAAAAAAAATCAGTTGTTTAGTGAATTTTTTCGATATACCCATACTATATACAGGGTTATTTTTAAAACGTCAATAACCTCTTAAGGGGTCATTGTATTCATCATGATGAACAACTTTTACTATGGGACCAAACCTGAAACCGCGAAAAATAAATCAGCTGTTCCCTACATTTTAACGAATTATTAGAACATAAATGTAGGGAACAGCTGGTTTTACTACTGTATAAACAAATGTATCGAACAGCTGATTTATTTCCCATTATAAATCTTGCCCACATTACTTTTATACAGTATGTATTAGAAAGGTATCGTCAGACCGTCCACTTCTCCGTCGTTCCCTCAATGCTGAGGATCGCGACCACATACGACGCGTCTCCAAGCTATGCGGTCTTCTGCATTGTGGACCGCTTGGTAAATGCTACGTACAACTGCCTTCTTGATCGCGTCTGACCATCTTGCCGGTGCCCTGCCTTGAGCACGTTTTCCTTCCACCCGGTCCAGTATCCTAAACCTTTCCAGACCATGCTTAGATGAACGCATCCGAAAAAGCTGACGGCAGGCTCCTAGCATATTGTAGAAAGTCGCTTGGTGATACTGAGTTACTCCAGGGGGCCTAAAATGGACGCTTCGGCAGAATCATAATTTGATCTGCGTAAATTCATATCCCGTAATTCATCTGTTTGATAGTTTTGTATGGAGTTTTGTGAAATGGTCCACAAATTATGAATTGCTATATTAAAGTCTAATGTAATTTAACCAAAAGCAACTAAACGTCAAACAAATAGTTTTCTGTGCACGCACAGATTAAACGCCGGTGGCGCGTACGTCGTTACCGACGAAACGAAATGTTGCCATTGTAAATAATATATATTATAAACTTTATCCAAGTAGTTTGTATTTATTTTGTTTCTTTTTTTATAATCTCACTGTATACTGCACCGGTCGACGTCATCACGTCAACGCCGGCTATCGCTGAAAACCAGTGCTGGGGCTCTGTCTCGAATAGGGTCGCAGCATTATGCTGAGCGGTGGCCGTTTTGCGTGGATGTGACGCATATTTTCCCCTTACTTGTTCTTTTTGTATCTATGTTCTTTCTTTGCGTCATGTTTACCGCAAATAAACGTATTTTCTTTCTTTCTTTTTTTCTTTCTAATGTCAAATAGCAGCTGTCAAACAGATGAATTGCGGGATGTATGAATTGTACGCAGATCAAATTATGATTCTGCCAAAGCGTCCATTTTAGTCCCCCAGTATGGATTCATTCGTTCTCATGGCGGTCCATAGTGTACGAAGTAGTCTCCGCCAACACCACATCTCGAAAGCAACCATCTTATTGATTTGGCGGCTTTTAACTAATCAAGTTTCAGTGCCGTATAAAAAGATGCAAAAAACTAGAGCACGGGTCAGTCGTATTTTGGTATTCCGACGGATGTCACGGCTCTTCCAAATTTTTTCAAGACTGGTCATTGCAGAACCCTACCTCTGGTAGGGTTCTGCATCTGTTATCCCTTCAGGGATTACAGGCGCAATGTTATGTAATGTGTGGTCATTGCACTTTTGGCCATACCAGTACGACGGCGGATTTCCTCAGGGCACCTGCCCCCATTCGTGATCAAAGACCCAAGATACAGACCGCCCACCAAACCATCAAACCGAACAACTTTCTCCATGGGACCAACATCATAATCCCGAAAATATTATTAACTGTCCCATACAAAACTTCAATACCTACTTGACTCAAATGTATGGGACAGCAGATAATTATTTACCTTTAAGGCGGAGATTTCTGAAAATGGTCAAATATGTGTTTTTTCAAAGCTGTGTATCTCTTAAACCGTAAATATTTTTTCCAAAACAAAAACAGTATGATATTTTCAAGTCTTTTGTGCATATAGTGATGGAACTCAAAACATAATTAAACACATCAAAAAAATCTTCAAAGACAACTCTTAATTATTTTTAAAAGCAGTGTATCTCTTCGTTAACAGTTATAATTATAATTAAAAGTATACCATAAAATTGCAAATGCCAAACTACATCCGGTAATGAATAAATTTTTATTGATTAGTTAATATGATTTTATTTGCATTTTTACGCCCATCGCGCATTTCTTTCTTTTCTATGCAATCAGACAGTGACAGCGGTTATCGGCGTCTTAAATATTACCAACCTTTCTTAAACACGCTGTACCTTTAAAAGATGGTTAGACCATCTATTATTTTAACATCCTAATTCAGCACAACATTAACAGCCTTCAGAAAGCAATAAACGGTAACAAGGCTTGAGTTAACAATCAGCTCGAAGCAAGAATATGAAGTGACGAAATAGAACAAAATCATAATAAAATGCTTTCGACCATTGCTATAACCTAGTTGTGTTTAACGAGTAGTTAACTTTTACGATGCCTAGATATCAAGTACTCATTGCTAGTACATTAGGAACGCATAGTGAAATAGGCAGTCAAGCGTTTGGCGTTTAGATAAAACGAATTACAAAGAAATTGGATTTATATAAAGCTGCTGAACACAACCATCTTTTGTTTCAGCAACTACATCTGCTCTTATTTTTATCGATCGGCCTAATAGCGTAACACGCTTTCAATCACATATAATCATTTTGAAGGATATTTGCTAATCCAATGTTTCGTTGTTTTTTTGTTGTTTGTTTAGAGGCATGAGGAACAGGGTGTAATGTTCACTCATCCTCTATAGAAAAGGGAGGATCCTCCGACCAGACGGGTGTTGTGTCTGGTGGGCAACTGCCCGACG
Organism: Tiliacea aurago; assembly: GCA_948098905.1. Classification (NCBI taxonomy): domain Eukaryota; kingdom Metazoa; phylum Arthropoda; class Insecta; order Lepidoptera; family Noctuidae; genus Tiliacea; species Tiliacea aurago. The sequence goes on from OX402582.1 coordinate 26,043,218, forward strand.
ATTGATGTCGGGATGTTGTATATATGCTAATTGCGTGGTAAACTCTGCTTGCGCGATGCAGGATTTTGCGTGACGTCAGTGTGATGCGTAGTTCGCATGTGGCGATGTTGATGCCGCTCCATGTTCGTTTTTTTTTTTTTTTGCCTGCTGCAATGACGTAAATAACGCAATAATGTTGTTGAACGGTCAAAACTAAAAGCCATTGCTACTGTGTGTTACGCAATTACTCCACAGATCCCAGTTAATTTTTTCCATCACAGAACTTCGTTTAAAATAGTAGGTAAAGGTGCGTAATTATATTGAAAACACAAAAGCAAGGAGGCTGGTAGGAACTGTCCTCATCGTCTTTAAGAAGCCAGGTTAGGTAGGCATTTTAGCGTTCTGTCACGGCATCGCATTTGGCTGCAATCTTTACGAACCCAAATACATCAAACAATGCAAACCTATATCTCCACAGCCTAAAAACTTGCAGAACACTAAATACACTGATATTTTGTGCGCTACGACCCGCCAATAGACCGATCCCATTCAATCGTGCCCGTCTCGCCGACTTAACCGAAATGTCAATAAATCACCACTGCAACCACAATGGCGCTAATATCGCAAAATTGAAGCAGAAGGATAATTTTCTGAGCTCACAATTACAATAGAAAGCACAGCTAAAATTGTAGAAGAGTTTAATTAGGCGCTTCTATTCCATATCCATGGTCATCCAACAGAAATAACGTTGGATATGGGAAGCGCAGCACCGATCGTTGTTCCAATGCTCGGAGATATGGTGTGACTAAGTCTGTCTGTCTGTCATACCTGGATATCTCAAGAACTACTAATGCTATCAACTTGAAATTTAGAATAGTTTTAGATGACGTTTGCCCAACAATTTTGCAAATAAGAAAGAAATTAAAAAAAATAAAACTTTTTTGCAAAAGGGACTGAAAGGGGGTCTTAAAAATTTCTAGTGGGGCTACTAGCTATCATAAGAAAGAACGCTGTTTGCACATTCTAAATAATTTTTTTTTTGGGAGCATTGTTTTCGACTTTTGATGAAAATTAAAAAAAAAAAAATACCGTTTCCCCCCCTAACTCCAAAGTTTGCATAGATAAAAATCTGAAATTATTCTATGTGATTATGTAAAGATTACAGGAAAAATAAAACTAATGTCTCTAAATAGAATAATATAGAATACTCTTTATTATGTACACCATAAAAGTTACAGATATAAATGTTTAAATAGCATAGTTTTTCAGAAATCATCATCATATATACGTACGGAACACTCGATGCGCGAGTCCGACTCGCTCTTGACCGATTTTTTTATGTGTTAGTTAGTGTGTTGTTTTGAAGATCGAATGTTGCGTAGGTAATATCGTATCTTCCTGTTTACTTATAATAACATTGCAGGGACACATGACATGTACAACTGCATTGTTACTTCTGCACATAATCCTGCGTTACTCCTGCACATACCGACCTGGCTCAGTTGCGAAACCAACAATTTTTGCATGCCTCTTGATATTTAAGACTTCACAATGGATTCGGATTGGTATTTCTGCAGTAGGTAAAATATTGTAGCGCCAGATGGAGGTGATAAACAGAATAACATTGTTGAAAACGGCTATTAGGATTTATAGATGTAGTTTACGTACATTATGTAAAGAGATCGGCGTTGAAGACGGTGCGATATTTTTTTACCCGCTGGTGCCCACGACTTCGTCTGCGATCCAGGACGAAAAGTAGCTTATGTCCTTCTCCAGGTCATTGTCCACCCATGTGCCAAATTTCATCAAAATTCGTTAAGCTTTTTTAACGTGAATGCGTAACTCACTCACTCAATTGGAGTGTGTCTGACTAGCTTATGTCCGTCTCCACTCACTAACACATAAACTAGTTTTCGTCCTGGATCGCAAACGAAGTCGCGGGCAACATTATTGTAGTTAGGATTAAAAACTCTAAAAAATGTTTGATTGCAAATAGTGCAAACAATATTATAAAAGTGTAAAGCAAAAAATTGACAAGTTATTAACACTACTAGACTTACCTCACTCTCATAGAAGGGATGTCAGTACTATGTAACTTCATACTAGCGCCATACATTGCCCGTACCGCGAAACAAGGACGGGCGAAAGCCCTTCCAAAAACTTTTAAAGCGGTCGCAACTTATTTCCATCGATTTTATAGATATTTTTGATTATCTCATTTTACTATGCCTTTTTCAAAATTACATTATTTATTCTAACATTTCTAATATTAGTCATCAGCCCTATTCATAGTTTATTGTTGCACGTCTAAATTGACACCGAATTTCGTTATACTACGTCGGGATGCACAGAAAAAGGAACAAGCGTACAGATGACCATGATCACGATCAGCGCATAATGTTCCCACTGCTGGGACTCAGGCCTTCTCTCTTCGAGAGGAAGTGAGCTGTGTAATCCACCATGCGGACCCAGAGCGGGTTGGTAGATGTGACATGACTTCGAATTTTCGGTTCTAGGGGATGCCGGTTTCCTTACGATGTATCCTTCACCGTTTTGAGAGCAGTGGTGATGAAATTATTTACACAAAGTAAAGCGCCTGCCTGGGTTCGAACCCACACCATAAAACCAGGGACCGTACAAACCCAGTTAAGAGTTAAGCCTTTCGAAGGGGTAACCCATTCAATGAGTTACCTTTATCATGATGTAACCCATTGAATGGGTTCTAAACTAGAAACCCAGTGAAAGGGTTACTTGATAACCCATTGAAAGGGTTTTATACTTGAAACCCCGTGAAAGGATTACATGATAACCCATTCAATGGGTTCTATACCTACTTGAAACGCAGTTGCATGAAAAAATCATAATATTATGTTATTTTGATATCCGCCCAGCACGCGTAGCATGCATCTCTATTCTACCAGGGACCATTTTGGTTACCATTTTAGAAAAACCCTATCGAAAACCCTTTCTATGGAAAGGGTTTTTCTAAGCAGTTAATCAAAAACCCTTATGGTGTTGTGGGTAATTTTGAATGGCTTAAATTAAGCCGTTCAAAAGGGTTACCCACACCGTATGGAATTTTATGGAAAACCCTTTCAAAGGGTAACCAAAATTTAATTTAAGCCGTTCAAAAGGGTTACCAATATCGTATGGGTTTTTGATTAACCGCTTAGAAAAACCCTATCGAAAAGCCTTTCAATGTATAACCAAAATGGTCCCTGGTTGTAACAGCATTATGTATAACAACCTAGCATTTCTAAACACAACTCTCAAATAAAGACATACCTACCTCTTTGTCTGCGTACCATCGTTTGCTGACCTACCTATAACAAAAGACCTTTCCCAGCAAAGAATAACGTCCCAAATGAAAAGTTCAACAAAGATACAATTGCTTTATAGCCATACCATCTCAATCAGAGACACAAATCTTGTAGGTTCACCTCTAACATATTCTGGGTACGTAAAGACATTTAAACTAGGGTCAGTTCAGCGTGGCAAATAGTTATGTGGCATGTTGCGCCGCTATATCATGTCAGAGTGACAGCTAGCCTATCGTGAGTATTGCATAGTTAGTAGGTAATCAATAAACTTGGCTATTTCTTCATGATTAATATGAGTTAAATATAGAGTTTAGGTTCAATCATGGATTTTATTGACTGGTTTCTTAATTAATCCTTTCACTTTAATAATAATAATATAATATAATAATAATTTATTGTGATTCAACATCATCGTCATTTGCAGACTCATACTACATAACATTACGACTGTTTACCTCGAAGGGTTTGGCAGAAGTGTACACCCACTCAAGTAAAAAGCCAGTCAACAAGGCTGGTGGAATTGCTTACTGTCCAGTGTCCAGAGTATCCTAAATGAATAATAGTCATGTATAGAGGCGTTTGCCCTGAAAATCACTCCTTGTCGAGGTTGCAAATTCATCTTTTTATAGTTATCAAATACCTATTCAATTTCAATTTATTTATTCAGTAACAATTCACATTGCGTTCGAATATAAACCAGCATATAATATAAACCATTTCCATAATCCTATTTCTTCCCGTGGGTGTCATAAAAGGCGACAAAGAGGTAGCCCCGCTTAAAATGTATAGAGGACGCTGCTGCCCATTCTCTAGTAGTAGAGAATGGGCAGCAGCGTCCTCTATACATTTTAACACCACACTGCGCTCGCCAACCCGCCTGCCAAGCGTGGCGATTATGACATCCTCTCATTTCGGGGGAGGCCTATGTCCAGCAGTGGACGTCTTTCGGCTGAAATGATGATGACATAATAACATATCATAACAAAATCGACAATCCCGCAGCACTGATAGATATAGACCTAAACGTCCCTATGGGAGCCATGCGGGGTGCGGGGGAGCGTGGTTAGCGTCAGCGGCGGCCCTTGCTGGCAGCGGCTGGTTCCCGCATACGTGTCACAAGAAATGCAACTACTCGACGTAGTCTTACGCTCCTCAACTCGATCATACTAGCTCAAGATGTGGACCTGTTTACTGATAGACTGAACAAAATTATATCTGCGGCAAATGTTCACCTCACGCACTGTCATAGAAGATAAATCATGATATCGACGTAATTAGGCTAATCTGTATTCAGCACAAGTTAGTAGTTAAGCAATAATGTTAATACTTATGTTAAAAAATTGTAACTGTACGTATATATTATGAAAATGTAACTTCATTGTAGACGCCTTGGGGTGACCTGTTATGTCTACAAAATGTTTAATAAATAAATAAATAATCCTCGCTGAAAGCAGTCTGTGGTGGCCCAGTGGTAACGGACCCAACCTACGAGTTGTAGGTCGTGGGTTCGTACTCAGCCAGGCGCTTTACTTTGTGTAAATAATTTCATCACCACTGCTCTCAAAACGGTGAAGGAAAACATCGTGAGGAAACCGGCCCTAAAACCAATAACTCGAGGATATGTGACATCTATAAGTACCAACCCGCACTGGGCCCGCGTGGTGATTTACAGCCCTCGCCCTCTCGAAGAGAGTAGGCCTGTGTCCCAGCAGTGGGAACATTATAGGCTGAATAAGATGATGTGGACCTAATCGTAATCTTACAACTCAGTATCGCCTGTGACCAAATCACATGCAAAACATTACATCTTCGAAACACCTTTCGCAACTCACTAAGTTTCTAAGTCACCAGTTCCAACCAAACATTCATTGTCATTACATTGTGGTCTGTCATGGTCATTACAGTACGCCAGAATGTCTCGCTGTGACGAATTTTCGGTTTAGGAAACAAGAAAACCGTTTCAAATGGTGGAAAAAATGTGCACCCATTGTATTATGATAGTTAGGTAGTGGGTAATGCGTTAAGCGTTTTTTTATAACGAAAGACATGATTTTCAACAATATGTTATTTTCCTACAACTATGTATATATTTTAACAGGATTATTTTTAACTATAGTATACTGCTGATATGGAAATAGCATTTTATACAATATGTAACAAAAACCCTGTTGTTCCTTCTACCTACGTTTTAAGAATCGGTATACAAACGTAATAAAGCAAGTCATTTATAAAAACTGTTCAACGAAAATAATTAAAATCAATATTTAATTATTAATATTTGTAATGTTTAACTGATTTCTAACCTCTTTAATTCTTTGATTTTGACTTCTCGACTAGCCAATGCTTAATTTTTTTAAATTATAATTCCATAAATGTTGTGCTTGTAGGTAAATGTATACGTACCTAAAAGGAACAACAGGGTTTTTATTACATACTGTAGAGTAAATTATATTTGCGGAAATCATATTTATCATGTCTTCCTTCATCAAAAATCACCTTGAACACAAAATTAAAAATTAAATCTGTTCCCTACGTTGAACTTTGTAGAGAGAAGCTGTTTTTTTCGTAACGAACCACATTGACGATTTCTACCTGTGCGACAAAGCCTACTATTTAAAAAAAAAAAAAAAAAACTCGTAAGTTGGCTGGTAGAAATCGTCACGTAAGGAAAAAGCGTTATGCCCCCTCCATGTAACTTTCACTCTCTCTCTGAATTTTTCATTATATAATTATAATAGAAAGAGACCACCCACTTGTGCATGTAACTTTATGAGAGCTTCTAAAAACTTATACTAGATGGCTCTGAATTAAAAACGTGTCTGGGTGGGTGAGCTAACGGAAATTTTGGAAAAATTCTAATTTCAAGCTCTGAATTTTCAAGTGCCAAAAGTTTTTATCAAACGTGAGAAGGAACTTCTTTCCTGACGGGGATCCCCTGATGGCCCCGACCGCTAGCGTTTTTTTTTATTTTCTTACATATTTCAGAATTGCTCCCAAAGTAAAAATTGTAAATTTTCATGAGTTTTCACATTCTTAAAGTACCTAACGGGAGAAACCTCGTTTACTCTTTACCTATATTACATAGGTTCAAAGGTCTAATTAGGCCAACGTACCAAACAGAGAAATATTCACATTAAGTAAATAAACAAGAATGAAGTAACATATTTAATTTATTAACTAAGCGAAATAACTTTCACATAGATATTTACTTTATTACACCGGAAGGAATAACGGTTGACATCATGATGTTATCAGCACACAAGTAGGTGCTGACCATTTAGCTGACTTAACCCAAGTCACCTCTCATGACAGTTCGGCTAACGACAGCTTCGACCACTCGCTGTGAAGCTGGCATTTCCACAATTTATATCCAACTAACATTTCTATTTTACCATCTCATAACGATAATCTAATGAATTTCAAATTAACACCGAATCAGGAATTCAATAGATAGGTACTACGGGAGAATAAATTATCTCCTGCAGCGCATTTTATTCACTGCCCAGGAAACTATTTTGTATAGAGGCAAGATTGCAAGAATATTCATCATTCCACTATACTGTCAATATGGTGTGAGTAATAACTTTTAAAGCTTACTTAAAAGTAAAATCACAAAAAAATGTTTCAAATTAGTTGCAAGTTAGCTGGCTGTATACCAAATACTTAGTTTGACTGTACGCCATCTTGCGTCTGAAAGAAAGACGATCGTTCAGTACAATCGACGAGGCAGCAAATCTAGGCATTTACATCCGGCCTTGCCTGCGATTTTAAGAGAGCGTCTCGTCTGTTGCTAACACCAACCTTCGGATTCCAGAACATCTCACAACAGCGATTATAAAACGGTCGTGTTGTAAGCTTCCTAAAGTCAAGTGTTGGAGCGGAACAATGAATGATTTGTTAAATTTAATTATTGGGTCCGGTGGGTTTATGTTTCATAGTTGCTGGTTTACGTAAAATGAGAGGTTTGCTGTGAAATAGAGACGGAATTTTTGTCGAAGACTTTATTAGCGAAATAGAAATACCTATTTAAGATAAGTTGCCTAGTGCTTAGTTCTAAATAGACAGATAAGTAGTTCGAAGTGCCGTGCATTGACAATAGGTAATTAGTTCTCGTTACGACTGGGCTACCAATGACCCGACCGATTGGGCCGACTTACGAGTTGTTGGTCGTGAGTACGAATCCAGGCAGGCGCTTTAGGGTTTCGTGTTTGCCCGAAAGGGATATCGTGGCGCTGGCACACAGGCAACGGAAGGAACACGGGTGGGTTTTAGTCAGTAAAAGTCTGACACACCCTCCCGCTCCGCCCAGAGCGGGAGAAGAAGCACTTCACTTTATGTAAATAATTTCATCACCACTGCTCTCAAACGGTGAAGAAAAACATCGTGAGGAAACCGAAATGTCTTAGAACCAAAAATTCATATCATCAGTCATATGTGACATCTACCAATCCGCACTGGGCCCGCGTTCTATAATACAGCCCACTCACTTTCTAAGAAAGAAGGTCTGAATCCCAGCAGTGGGAACATTATACGCTGAACGATTTATTTTTGGAAAATCGGGATGTTGTTTTTAATTAGTTCGTCTCGCTATAATAGTGGGAACGAAAACTTAGGTAAGCAAACTTGACTTAGGGAAATTATTAAAAAATGTAGTTCATCACGAAAAAATACCTGACAATTCCAATAATAACGGACACAAATAGGTAATCTTCAAAAGAAAAAGAAACAATAGAATAACAACTAAACGAATAATCAACACGTTAGAACAAGTTAGAAACATTACGACATTGGATTCAGAATTCAGAACCGGGGGGAAATCAGGACGTGAACGTGACGTGTCGTGGACGCTGAGATTACAATGAAACACAGAAGGGACACTTCAAACAAAATGCTAGAACACAACATACTCCACGAAACAGAAATGTCGGTAAAATTACATCAATAGAAACAAAAAACGTGTCCTGTTAGCCCCCCGTCAGGAACGAAGTTTCTCCTCACGTATGATTTAAAACAAAAACAAAAAGTTTTGAAACTTGAAACCCAGAAACTGGCTTGTTTTTTTCGAAGTTTTTTTTTGCCTGTATATACTGTTTCACCCACAAAAGCGGTTTTAATACAGAGCCATCTAGTATAAGTTTTTAGAAGATCTCAGAAAGTTACCACATACATTCACACTTTCTCTTTCTGTTAAATGTAATAGAAAATCAACGTAATAAAAGTTAGGTAGAAATTTTATTGTCAAACGCAAGTTGACGTGACGTCAACTGCTGTGATTGGTGAACTGAATTATAAACAGCCAGTGATCTGAGTTTATTTGACACATTTATAGTCATTCCAAAAACCGAGTGTTATGTTAGTATCGCACATTTTTAACACAAATGGACCTTCTGCAATTTTCTGCACAGTGTCAAGCGGTCCACTGGACGTCAGAGCTCGGACCTCGTATTTGACAGCGCCGTAATAGAACATTCGCTGAGATTACGACCATTCGTACATGTTTATTGCCTCCAGGGGACCTTAAACTGGGGTATTAATGACAATGATTATTTAGACAGATGGCTTTTCTCCGGATATTCACACATAGAAACAAACTCTCCAATGTAAATGTATTGAAACACAGGCTTTAAGCCTAGTTCGGCAGCAGATGCTAAGATCTGACACAATTGTACCTAACTGATTTACTTTTAAGCATAAGTTTAGGTAGCTAAGACAAATTGTGTAACATAATCTTCTTGGTCTTATAAAAAAAATATGAAATATTATTGAGGAACGTTTTTTTTTGGGAAACATTTGTATGTGGGCAAAAAAATAATTGATAATACTCTTTTATTAGTAGAATTATGAGGAAAAAGGTGTCTTTTTGAAAATATTAGGTAGAAAAACAACTCGAAAATCATCATTTCAGCCGAAAGGCGTCTACTGCTGAACATAGGCCTAACCCAAACCCAACCTAGGGACCCAAAGCGGGGGTTTGCCATAATCGCCACGCTTGGCAGGCAGGTTGGCGATCGCAGTATGGTGTTAAATGCATAGAGAACGCTGCTGTCCTTCTCTAGTAAGTCCCTAAGTCGCCTTTTACGACACCCAAAAGTAACTTCGACGAATAAATCACAGATTAATAGAATAGAATAGAATACTCTTTATTATGTACACCATAAAAATTACAGATATAAATGTTCAAATTTGAAATTTCAGAAAATAGCACGATTCTTTTTATTTTTTCAGCCTCACAATATCCGTGTAATTGTTCACACTTTCCTGGAAGAGAGTGGATTGGTATTATATCAGTAGGTACTAAGTACCCTTTGCTAGGAGCCACAACCAATGCTTATTAATATTTTTACGACAAACATAGCTTCCAGCTAATGGTCGCACACAAATTATAAATCAACTGAACACGTATGTTATTACTGTGTAAGTAACCTTTAGTCGCAGGTTATGGATAGTAAGTTGTGATGCTGAGCTAGGAAACATCCGATATTTATGGGACTCATAAGTAGTTACGAGCTAGTAGGTACCACTTATTCATATTATTGAAAACTGCATCTTGTTTGATTTAATAAACTGCTGTCAGCTTCACTTCAGTGAGTGATGTCACTCGGGGCGCTGTCAAAATGAAAACGTATTTACGTTTTGTGATAATAGAAAATGTTTCTCAATATGATTGTTACCATGAAAGAAGACCATCACAGTAAATTATCGACGAATAGGAAAGTAGCTCAAATAATTCTGAAACTGTGTCAGAAAGCCTTTTATACTGTTAAGAACTATATTGAGGAAAAAGGCTCAATCCCAAGATTGAGCTGCTCCAATAAGTTTACAGTGAATCTTGATTTGATTTATAGGTATATTTTTTTTGCTAACTATTTATATTTTTCTTTTTGTTTTTTATATAACATTTTACATTAACAACAACATCGTAAAGTATTATATTATTTTAATTTTATTATTAATGTGAGGACTATGTGGGTCTTTGATTTTTTTACTCAGTTAGCTTTCATCATTGTCTGGCAGTTTGAATAATATATACGGCCTACCCAAATGTCCTTTCTTTGGTATTGTTCGTTGAATCGTTGAGCTCCTTAAGTTCTGAGTTGAGCTGCACGACTACTGACAAATGCGTGCACTGGCCGGACAGGTCCCCTCAATCTGTGTGATTCTTTCATCAAAATATTATTTCAGGTTCCAATCTACATGGTCTTCACATGATCTGGCCAAGATTACGTCTGGACTTTAAAAGAGACTGTGACCTCTGAGTTTGTTTCGGCCTTTCTCCTCAGAGTAGTCAAATACGAAACACCGACCTCATCTAGTTTTTTTTTTAATATGATTGACGTGTAAAAGTGTTTGTAAACCTATTTACAGAAAATAAATCATAGAAAAAATTTCGACGTATTGAGAAACTCCTTTAGAAGTCAAAGACAGAATATTGCTCATCACTATTTGCGTATAAAATAATACTAGAATAATAAAATACCATAATTATATACAATTTACCTCATTTATGCACTTTTGACATTTCTAAAATGCCAAGCGGTGACGGCGACGCAATATAGTGATTATTACCTGCAACAAATTAATAATAAAATTAATACTATGTATTTGAAAAAAAAACAAAGATAAAGAGTAACATAATTATACTAAGAAATACGAAAGTAATGTCAAGAAATGATGCAATGTTATGTAGGACACTATGGTAAGTATTGTAGTGTCTGCATCATTCACTATTATTTTATAGACAGTTTCTGAGCATCCGTGATAATTGGTGTGACACATTCATCTACTTAATATATAACAAATAGATAATGTTAAACACTTTTAAAGAGGTAAATCGATATCTATAATAAGTAGGTAGCAGTAGCGAAGCTACAACTTCCATTAGAGGGAAACCGAAGAAAAACTTGTTCAGTTCCTATAAACTCAAAATAAAATGAAAATCCACCTCAAAAATGTCAGTCATTCCTTGACTTTTCTTAATTTAACGCCATCTATGGTCAAGTAGTAGACCTAAGAACTACCTACCTAAACCAATGGAGTATAGATTATTGATTATAGTTTTATTTCTGAAAAACAGTCTATTACAAATAGATTATGTTGTAACGAATAAAATTCGAGGGAACTGATGAAAACAAAATACACGTGAATTTATCTGAGCAGACGAAATAGCTCTCTATTCGTATCAAAAAAGGAAAAGAAACGAAAATTAAGTCGTAAGACGCACGTCGGAAATGAAAACTTCATAACTTCACAAACTTGTAAACATCTTTATATATGTATCTGAGCGTGACGGTCACGCGGGTTCAGTGCTTTTTCCCCATCCCAGAAGTGTCCAACGTGCCTAAAGAAGTTTTCATTTCAAAACAACGACTGAGTGATGTGAATGTCACCACAGCTCTAAAACCAGCATTTGTTAAGGTTTCTTTCTACAAACCGGCGCGACACGCGACGCGACACAAAGGCTCCGCGTGTCACGCGACGAGCGGTGCCTTAGTGTCGCGCCTGTTTGTAGAAACCTTAATAAATGCTGGTTTTAGAGCTGTCTGTAGAAGCCTTTATGTGTCATACCAAACATCACAGAATAGTCAATGTTTCAGATTGAATATAAATACGGACAGCTTTTGTAGTCCAACCAATGAGAATTAGTTACAAAAGCTGTCCATATTTATATTTCATTTTCATTATTTAGGTGTCTTGATCAACTTTTAGCTACTACCCCCCTTCAAATAACTAAACATATCCGTCCAAAAATACCTAAATTAAACACAAAATAATCCTAGGAAATTGGATCGTTACCAATACAGTAACAAAACGGACGATAATCGCTGATAGTTACACCGTGGTCTATGAAGTACGCACGATTTACGTAATAATACCACTATACAGAAGGGTACAGAGTACAGAAGGTCGGTTCTATACAACGAGCAGAAACAGCCACAGGCAAGCAGCGCTCAAGCAAGCTACCCATAGAAGCGTCCATACGGATATCATGTGCATGTGTGTGTGTGGATGTGTGTGTGTTTGCACGTCACATCATGTGGCAAACATGTCTGTACTTGTTTTTGTTACCATCTTGCATGCATGTCTTTAATTGTATGTATGACACATGTTTATGCAAATAAATATTATCTTATCTTATCTTATCTTATGTACAACTAACTTCTGTTGTGGATCGCAAATAAAGATATGAATATAAATATTTGATGAAAGTTGCTTGTTTCAACAAGCTATTCAGTTCTTACAGTTCTCACATTCATCTACATTTAGAAGGTTTTTACAATATAGCATTAACAATTATTATTGTTTGAATTACATTATTAAAGTGTAAATGAAAAATCATCGACATAAAGGAGGTTCCGTGTGATGCCGGACGTAGAGTTCCGTGTGGTGCCGGACGTAAAGAATAGCACCACCCCATTTCTTCCCGTGGGTGTCGTAAAAGGCGACTAAGGGACTTACTAGAGAATGGGCAGCAGCGTTCTCTATGCATTTTGAAAACCATACTGCGATCGACAACCCGCCTACCAAGCGTGGCGATTATGGCAAATCCCCCACTTTTTTTGGGGAGGCCTATGCCCAGCAGTGGACGTCTTTCGGCTGAAATGATGATGATGATGAAAGGAGGTTATAATATGTTTGTCCACCGCAGCTGTCACCGGAACGTCACCGAGAACGTGACGTCCCGGTGACGACGATCGTTTGTCTACCGACCGAACTCAGTGGTTCGGTATGTTATGATAGACAAAACAAAAGCCGGGTGAATGGCGCCGCCCGGTGCGCGACGGCAGGCAGTGGTGTGTGGACAAGATCAAACGTGTTTTGTATTGCCGGCACATCGGCTCGCCATAGTCTCGGGTCGAGTTCTAGCGGTCACACCAAATTAAGGCTTCTACAGACCGGCGCGACTCGCGACGCGACACAAAGGCACCGCTCGTCGCGCAACTCGCGGGGCGTTTGTGTCGCGCCGGTCTGTAGAAGCCTTTATTCGAAACTTCGGGTGACGGACGTGCAACTGACACGCGGCCGTAGTAAATGTATCTATCGCTACTTCAGCGCCGTCATCTCGGTGACGTTCCGGTGACGGCTGCGGTGGACAAACGCACTTAAGGTGATTTAAAATTAGAATTTCGGTTTTGCATATTCAATAATCAAATCAATGCAATTTGTAAAAGGCAGTACAAATCATCCACGGACCAAAATTATGAAAATGTAAACAAATGAATCAGAAACGTTTTCTGATCCATTTTCATAATTATTTTCACTTTTTGGAACAGACCTTGACTTAAGCGAATGCCAGTCACAAGTGCGCTCATACGGTGCACTCGCTGTATGTGAAGCGTGTTTATGTTGAAATAATTGAAATAATTTATTAATAATCGAGTACATCATACATATCAATTTTAACGGTGATCCCCAAACTAGACGTGAGTCTGAGTCTGAATCTTGGGAATCAGAGTTGTACATTTTCGTTTTATCCAAAAAGATCGTACACGGTTAATAATAACAAAATCAAACTAAAAGTTAAGTTAATGAATTAAAGTTAATTAGACAAGAAAAATATTGTTAAAAGTGAATAAAAAGTAAAAAGTAAAAATAAAAAATATAATAATTTTGGCAATAATACTCTTACGAACAAGTTTCAACTTAAATGTGTGAGTGTGTTGTGTCTGTGTGTGTGTTTGTGGTGTGTGTGTGTGTTTGTGGTGTGTGTGTGTGTGTGTGTGTGTGTGTGTGTGTGTGTCAGTGTGGCTCTGAGTGAGATTAGGAGTAATGTATACGTGCGTTTTCAGTCATTGTACAGAGCCGGCCTTCTGTAGGTACTATTCTGTGACAATACTGTTTACTGTTTATTCTCTATTTGTATTGAACAATTAATTACACCTGGAGTATTTAATTCCTGGGTTGTGCTTGAAAAAGTATATTGTATAAAATAGAGGTTCGTGTAAAATAGAGGCGTATGAAAGTAATTGAGCTGAAATTGAAATGTTAAACTTGTGGAATTTATTTAGTGGGATATGTTGTATGTCGGTGCGTATTCAGTAACCAATGGTTATTGATTAAATTGTCTATCACAATACCAGATATTTTTAGTGGCATGTATAATACTAGGTTGAAATTACGATCACAGAATATACAGTCAGTGGTTAGGATATACAATCATTGTCTCCAGAAAATCAAGCTGATTCTAATTGCCACTTAGCAAAGAGCGTATGGCGGTTCATATTTAACTGAGTCCAAGGCATAACTATAAACCATTCTTCATTTGTTTTACCCAAAGATTCTTCTGGTCTCTAGTTTCTAGAGGACAACAGATTTGCCAGTCAGAAAAGTTGGTAACAAAGCTGACTCGCCATGGTACGCCAGATGCCAGTGACCTTGAGTGGGTAGCTTCAATCAAAATCAAAAATATTTTTATTTCACATAAGCCTACATGGGCACTTATGAAACGTCAGAAGCTAGGTGCACGGTTCCAATTTGTCGTTTCCTATGGAAAAGAGCCGGCATGAAACTCCACGGTCACGCTTGCGTGTTATGTTCTGAGCTCACGCAGCGCGTCGTACGTTCAGCCAGTAATAAGACTCGCCGTTCAAGGAGCGCTGTCTCCAATTTGACGCATTATTAATTTATTATACACAAACCAAAAGGTATTTTAAAAAACGCGTATGCTAAAAGATCAATAATTCAATTATCTTTAAATAAGAGAAGGTTTCAAAAAAATACGCTTGGTAGATTTTGCGCCATTCTCAGTTTTTTATCCGCATTAGACATAACTTTACAAATTAATTTCACTATGTAATATAAACATAATCTAAAATATTCACATATTAAATTATAGAGAAAATGCTCTAACTTAACATATATTTTTTTCAAATCATTAACACTGTTAGTTTGGACGTGATCTTCAGTATAAAATCATTAAAAGTTGGTTATCGTCGCCTTAAGTAAGTAGTTATTGCCACTCGTAAAGTCTAACCAGTAATCGATTCACAGCACACACAAGAACATCAGTCTCCATCAGGGAATAAGCCGCACGTTCCCAAATACCTTAGTATCGATAAAAAATTGAGGTGTTTGTTATGTTAAGTAGACATTTTTGTATAGGAACGTTTTCGACGCATTACGATGTTATCGTGAACCGGGCGTAACGTGTGCTGAACTTTGAACAGGGAAATTTAGGCAACAAAAATAGGAAATTTTCGTGTGTACTAGTTTAGATAGTAATCATCTGTATGCAAGACGCAGTGGATCTGTTGTTGCACCTAATAGTACCTAATGACAGGCTTTTCTGACCCTGTGGCTGCAATCATTACCTACCTATTGTGTTAATTATCAGCGTCATAATTATAACGCGATCTCCTTCTCTCATATTGACAAGAACAACAAACAGAATAGCCAATGCAGTGGTTAAAACATATAGGACAGTCAGCAAGTCGATAGCTTGGCTGACTGCCCAGCGGAGACAAAGAGTACGTACCATTAAACATCGCCACTCGTAGAGACGATTTAAATGCACCGTAATATTAAAGTTACAGAACACATTCCAAAACAAATTTATAAACAACAACAAAACTTTTTACAAAAAAAACCAACTACCTTCCAAAACAAAAACACTACAAAGTGAAAAATAACCTTCATTTCGGAAGTCGGTCTTTGGATCAATTTAAATTTTTTGCCACACTTTTTTTGACAAAATAACATCACGCCTGTAATCTCCAGAGGGTATGGCAGAGGTGTACCTAAAGTACACCCACGTTTCGTCAGTTATATTTAGCATAAGCATAGCATAATCAGCCTATAATGATCCCACTGCTGGGACACAGGCCTCCTCTCTTCGAGAGGGACTGGGCTGTAATCTACCACGCGGGCCCAGTGCGGGTTGGTAGATGTCACATGTCTTTGAATTGTTGGTTCTCGGACATGCCGGTTTCCTCACGATGTTTTTCCTTCACCGTTTTGAGAGCAGTGGTGATGAAATTATTTACACAAAGTAAAGCGCCTGGCTGGGTTCCAACCCACGACCTATGACTCGTAAGTCGGGGCCGTTACCACTGGGCCACCACTGCTCTTGTTATATTTAAGTCCCATGTAATAGGGGGCGGGACTGCTACTGAAAAATTCCTGATGGTAAAACCCAATAACACTTTGCCCGACCTGGGAATCGAACCCCATACCTCGCGCTCACCAGTAGCGCTTGCGACCACTAGACCAGCGAGGCATTCAAAATCGGAATTTAGAAATATCCCGTTTCATTAACTTCTAATTAGATCCGCTGATACATTTAAATAAGCACCATAAATTTATGCTAATTTGAGCTGTCAAATGACTTTAGTCAAGACTTAAAACTGGTTTAGTTAACATTACAGATTAAGACGCTTAAAATCAGGCTCAGTTTAGCATGAAAACTAGTTTGACGGCTCAACATTTCTTCCGTATCTTCCTTGTTCTACCTGTCCGATCGCTATAGCCATTTATTCACTTTAATTTATTTAGGTAAACTCCTTTTTTCGGGTGCGCCAAAGTTCACCTAAATTTTCAACTCCGATAATTGGAAATCCGAAAATGTTGTTCCTAACATTTTTTATCCTAACAATCACAATTCCTAACTACCCTGTCTCTAATGTTCATAATTCCGAAGCATTCAACTTCATAATGTCAGTAGCAATAAACATCTATTATACTTTTATTTGTTTTCCTATATTTTCTCAACATAACCATCTTTTACTCTATTATTCAAAGTCAAATCTTTTTTGTGATCATATCGTCTTGACTTTTGTCCAATTGAAGAATATTATGATTTATTTCAAAAGTTAATAGTATCAGGTTCTGTAATTTTTTCTTTTTTGTTTCTTTGACGATATACGAGTATTACTTGTCTCAAGTTCAAGTTTGTTGGTGATTAGCACGTATACTTGAGGAAGTGCTTGCTTCGCACTCACTAATTATATGAATTGGTTTTTTTGGTTTTTATTAATTAAAGCGTCTTCTTTAATTTTATTTATAGCGTTGTGTACCTGCAAAGATATCCATAGGTTAGGTTAGGTTAGAACTGTGACCAACTACGCGCGAGCCGAGCGAGCGTAGCGAGCGGTGCCGCGGCAGCGGCCGGCGAGCGCTACCTCTAAATTAGTCGCGAAAATTTTCTAAGTATGTTTTTCATAGTGCCCCCAAGACGACACTGATCTGAATTTCATTCATTTAAGACAAAAATCAGTGAAACGACCTTTAATCATTCTAAATAGTTGGTTTTTTAGACATAATTATCTCAGGTTATAGTAATAAGTATGTAACAACAATAACCAAAAATAAAATGGTTAAGTGTAAAAATTGTTTAGGGATAAAAGCGTTATGATAAAAAACAGTAGGAGTTTAAATATATTTACATTAATGATATTATTAATTAAAATTTTCGGAAACATGAGTGTTATGAACATCGCCGGTAGCACTACAAATAGTATTAATGAAAACTTTAGGATGAAAATTTTTAGGAAGAGTGATCATTCGGATTACAAATCATTAGGAATAACAATTTCGGGTAAAGAACTTTAGGTGAGCCAATATGGACCCCCTTTTTTCGTATCGACGGCCCATCGGTTGTTTGGGCCCAGTAGGTGGCCACGTTGATTACGGTGTCAGAAAGGTCATTCAGATCGTCAAGGACCAGGTAAACGGATATTTGGGACAGTCCAAGAAATGGGACATAGTTTTTAGGATTCCGTTCCTCAAAAGGAAAAAAACCCTTCATTGTGCGTGGTCCAACACGCACTTTGGCCGGTTTTACGGGAGCACCGCAATCGCACTGGCTGTTGGATGAATCGATAGTACCCCATTTTGCCAGATTGTGTATGTAGCACCCTTTTTTTTGGGTGGGAAATTATCAAATAACTTCTCCGGCTCTGGGCGGAGCGGGAGGGCGTGTCAGACTTTTACTGACTAAAACCCAGCCGTGTTCCTTCTGTTGCCTGTGTGCCAGGGCCACGATATCCGTTTCGGACAAACTCGCAACCCTGGCAGGCACGCGCGTGGAACACAACGCGCCGTCGACCCGGGCCTGGTCCTTATCGGACGGCGAGCTACCCATCTCTCTCAGTGCTTATAATTAGTGTCTATCAGAATTGGCGCCACACTAAGCTCTAGATTGTCCTTTAAACACTGTATTTATTGTGTTTCGAAAGAAGGATTAGCATTGCATATTGCATGGCAACGATACAACCTTCTACGTTCTGCCAAGTTTCAGCTATAAGCCATACATTATGCATGGTTTTGTAAAATATCTGTCACGATGTGGATGCTATAAATTATCTTGTAAGCTGATGAACCTTGCATAAACTGCTTAGACAGGTAAAGTTATGTACAGAAGCTTGAATTAATTGAATACCACCTTACTACTAAGGTAATTACACATATGGTATATACACATAACATCACGCCTTTCCCCCAAGGGTTGGGCAGAGGTATACCTGTAGTACACCCACATTTCACCAGTTATTTTTTTAATTCCCAAGTATTAGGGGGCGAGCCTATTGCCACCAAACGGGCACAAAGCCATACTTCGGGCTGCAACTAAGAAATTCCTGATGGCAAAACCCAATTATACTTTGCTTGACCTGGGAATCGAACCCAGGATCTCATGCTCAGCAGTAGCGCTTAAGACCACTAGATCAACGAGGGAGGATAGTTTGTTTTGGAATTTCCAATAAAATTAATGGTTTTTAAAATTAATAGACTCGCCCACAAATACTTGGAAACTTATAATTGGCAAATGTGGGTGTTCTAAAAAGGGAAAGTCAAATCACGTATTTCAAATAGACACTTAAAAGACTTTTGAACGTCACCATTAACAAAAAACTACAATTGATTCTAAAAACCCATTACAAAAGGTAGTTTCGTATCGAGAAGAATGGGCAAAAACTCTGCCTATCCCTCTCCTCAGGGAATACGAATATTTTCTATTAAAACACTCTAAATCGTTGATAAACCGGCCAAGTGCGTGTCGGACCACGCACTATTAATGGTTCCGTAATTGAGATGGATTCTTTAACATTGTAGTTGAAAAACATGTTTGCTAAGTCACACGGTAATGTTTGCAAAACTTTTTGTTTTTTATTTTAATTTGCCCCCCTAAAGTGACCCCCATATTCAAAATTTATTTATTCACGTTACACGTCCTTATATTGGTCACAGAAATTCATATGTGTATCAAACTTCAACTGAATGTGTCTAGTAGATTTGGAGCAAATTGGCTGTGACAGACGGACAGACAGACAGACAAACGGACGGACAGACAGACACACGAGTGATCCTATAAAGGTTTTTTCTTTTTAGGTACGGAACCCTAAACATTGAATACTTTCAGGTCAACCTCACGTATAATCTAGTTATGTCCACAAAGCGGGATGGCTTTTAAAAACTCATTCCCTTGTCTCTAAAGAATCTCTATCTTCTCTTTTCATTACTCAACTTAAAATCTATCTTTTTTCATTACTCAACGTTTGAAATGTTTAGTTTTTTACCAATATTCGCGTTTGACGAGTTTCATGATTTTTAGATATTAAGTCATGCAAGAATTTCTATTTCGGAGTCTCGTTCAAACCGCTATTATCACCGAAGCTTGATATCTGTCGCTTCACTTTTTGTTTATTTTTTTGTCTTTCATTCGGCATTTTTCACTTGACGTAAAACTTCTTAACTCAAAATTAAGAGGTATTTCACTCAGAGCACTGATTTCAATAGCACTCGTCCGAACCGCACCCGAGCACTTCCACTAACCGCACTGAAACAAAATTTTGATAAGTGCGGTTTGGAATCATAAGTGAAAAATAAATTTTTCAGTGAACCAATTCAACGATGTTTGATTTCGGCATTCGGCATCTTTCACTCGCGCTCCGAATGATCGAAAAATAAAATGTAATGTGATTTTTAAGTAATTCTGTCGGTGCCGTGTGAATGTAGAATGATTCACTTGAGTGAAGCGTCTAATACCAACTTTACGGATCATGATGTTCGTCCTTTCAGTGAAAAAAAAGAATATTTTTCCAACAAGTTTCTTCTGTATTTCTGTTGACCTTTTAAAAACAAAAATATAGTCCAATCTATTATAATCCAAGTCTTTATATAAACCTGAAAACATCGACCTCAAAATTGTCTACGTAATAAAGAAAGGGCACGCTACACAACAGATGAAACAGATCTGAAACGTGTCTCACGCTGGGGCCGAACCGCAGCGGGGCGCCGCGTGCTCGTGAGGTTCACGTGATATTGACAGCTCAGAATACTGGTGTACGTAATCCTAATCCAAAGATAACCCCTTTATTTATAAACGCTGCTTAAAGTTAAGTAATGATTAGCGACTGTTTAACCATACATTTTTGACGTTTAAACATCTCATAACTTTAATTATCGTTTATAAATAAATCCGAAAGAGAGCAATGTTTCGGATAGGACACATAATAAGCTTTAAAACGCATTTTATTGAAAGTAACAAATGAAGTGTGGGACGAAACAGGAAATTTATTTAAGGAGAGACGAATATTTTTTTCGGAAAATTGGACAAAAACTTGGAGCGTATGCCCTTTTTACTTATCTTAATGTTAAACTTGTAGGCATAGTCTGCGTGTAGGCGTCAATCTCGTCTCGCCATCTATGTGAATGGCTAATAGGCAACTCTAAAAGATTAGTGCTTAAAATAGTATATTCTTAGGTACATCTGGCCCACCTTTCACTAGTCTTTTCATCATCAACCTAGGTATTCTTGAATATTGAACGAGATAAGATGAAAGTATCGTACAATTTCATTAAGTTTTCGGTATCGTAAAAGAAGGCACTGGTAAGAGCAGTCACTGGTGACACAGTGGTAAAAGCCCCAACTTACGAGTTGTAGGTCGTGGGTTCGATGGCAAGCACTTTATTTTGTGTGAATAATTACATCACGACTGCTCTCAAAATGGTGAAGGAAAACTTCGTAAGGAAACCGGCATGTCCTAGAACCAACAGTCTGAAGACATGTGACGTCTACCAAACCGCACTGGGCCCGTGTGGTAGATTACAGTCCAGTACCTCTCGAAGAGAGGAGGCCTGTGTCCCAGCAGAGGGAACATTAAGACGCTGACAAGAGGCAAATGATAAAAGTAGGCTGGTCTTAAACAAAAAAATAGCCAAATCCATATAGTTTGTGGTAGCGGGAAAAACATATGTTTTTCTCTAACATATTTCTCAGAACTTGGTTGTTACCAAAACTCGTTTAGATAAAAAATCTCGATACAAATTAACGGTAAACTAACCCTTTACTTTGAGTTTCAATCCAAAATATCTGTATTAAATATCAACGCACGGTTGGTATTTAATTAATAACAAGAACATTTTATTTGTATGCAGAAATTGGTTGTTTTTTATTGTCGATTACTCAACTCATTTTTGAGTAAATAAATAATTGCTTCATATTTTGCAATAAATTACAAGCGTGGTGTCATCGCGCTTCTCTTTTTTTTGTATGCAGTCTGACAGTGACAGCGGTTTACCTGTTATCAGCGTCTTAATAGGCTGATTATGTGTAATGTGAAAAGAAGGCTTGAACAGTGCTAAAAATAAACCACCAATGATTGAGTTAAAGATTCGACATAACGACCACGCCTGGCAAAGTGATAGGTGATGAAAGATTATGATTAATACGCCGTTAGGTAAACACGTTTACATAGCCCTACAAATTACCTGAACGAAGATAATATCTGTATACAATCAGAAACCTGTACCAAAACAAAGTTGCAACTTTACTACCGCAATAAACAAAAACAAGTTGCAATATTATTCTAATCAATATCCAGCTGAATTACGTTGACCTAACCTGCTCACTACACGGTACAAAATATAAGGCCTAAAACGCACTAGCGGCTGGCCGTGATGCGGCGTGCCGTTGCGGCAGCCCGCACTTTAATTTTTATATGAAACCACATACTATCAACGTACTGACTTGCAGCCAGCCATCGACCGTTCGGGTTGTCTTCGAGCTGCGGCGACCCGCACCGGTTGAACGTAGCGGCGCGCTGCATCCCCTCCACGCACTCGGCGCGGTTACCCGCAAGCGCTTCCCGCCCTAGTCAGTCACTAGAGGTCAGTCAGTCACAGTAGAGGGTGTAAGTATCCAAAATCTATGTTTATTTTTACGACCACGTTTTGCAATAGAACCGAGACTGTACGGTTAGCCGGAATACGGCGTGCCGTTGCGGCAGACCGTATATACTGTGGCCTGCCGCAACGGCACGCCGCAACCCGGCCAGCCGCTAGTGCGTTATAGGCCTAAGACGAGAGCAGTTCACCGAACCATCGGAGATTTTCTTAAGTCGGCTTAATATATTTTCGCAGTGTCCGTGCAATGTAGGTAAATTGAGTATGTGGGCGGATTCGAGACACGTCGAATCCATTATGCCGCCAATATTTGGGCCAATAGGCCCATCAGGTTAACTTGAAGCCGTTTTGTTTATAGGTTGGCTGAACTTATTTGGCACAAATGTTGGTTAAATGGCATCAACACATTGAGTTCGTTGACCGGATATGCGGGCGATAATAACCTCCCGGAGCGTAGCGAGGGGATATTAGTCGATGGAAAAGCGTTTTATCGATAATTAATTTCATTTAGTTGTCATCCGTGTTGTCAACAAGGTTTTCTCCTTATTTTTTTGAAGAAAATAACATTATTAGGCGACACTGCACCAACATTTATAAAAAAAATGTAGTGTTTTGCATTTTAAGAAAATACCTTCATAATAATATATAAAATTACTGAGAAAATACAGTTCGAATAGCATTAGTAACTTGTCCACTCCAGGGATCATAAATAAACATTCTCTTCACAAAACTTTGATGAATAAACTTAAGGCAAACAGTAGTAGGTACAACAAAATGCATAAAATTCGTAATGAAGCCAAAGTCACTAACGGTGAGATGCACGAAACCAACATTAGTTTAACGAAGACTTTAAATTGATGCTGTCATTTTCTTTTTGATACAGAATGTAAGGGATGACATGAATTTAAAGTCTCGACCTTCGTGCAGCTCAACGTTGAACTTATAATAGTTAAGGTTGTATTATTATATTACAGTTAAGGTTGGATGCGCTTTGCTTCAGTTTCAACCACTAGACAGAATTTATGTTTATTAACTGCCTTTGACGTAAGATGAACTTGTGTTCATATTAAGTATCTACACTACAACGTAACAAAAATAATAGTTATTATTATGTAGCTCTCATGAAATCTTATATTTTCATGTGAGCCATGCATGTATTGAGGGATGCATCAGGATAGACGGGCCAGAGTCGTTACGCAGTAGGAACCAGAAGACGAACGTCGTCGCCGAGAGAGGCCAGGGAAACGCTGGCGTGATGACTTAGAGGCGTTTATTGATTGGCCGGAGAAAGCAACACAGGGAAAAGCTGTGGGCGAGACTTTTGCCTAGAAGTGATACAAAACAGGTTGAAAATTTTTTTTATAAAGAAACTCACTATGCTTACTCATTGCATATTTATTTATTTTCTTATTCAAGACCATTTGATCCTTTCTTTAAGAACTCAAGATATTGTCACGAATATACGATGTTTATCTTACATTTAAGATGAAAAAGTCACCTTGCTTCTTGACACAAACCGTCTTATTACAAAACAAGATTTATATTTTGACATGGCTTAAACCATGGAGCCAGTTTTTGTAATAAGAACGTAACTGTGATTGAAATACCGTTTTTTGTACAAAACTGAAAACTTAGTTCGGTACTAAGTTGTCAGATTTGTATTAGGAACTTTACCATTGACGGAATATAGTTCGAAATTCAATAATGGCTCCATGGTTTAAACCTGGGTCTGAAGATAAACCTTGTTTTGTAATAAGACGGTTTAAGTTTTGATGCGGTCAAATGTCAGCGACGACCCGAGTGCATACCTACAAACAAAATTGAGTAAGACGAAAAGAGACATGAAATCTTATCATCATTATCAACAACATCCGAAAGACATCCACTGCTGGACATAGGGCTCTCCCAAGTATCACCACTTCGACCGGTTCTGTGCTTCACGCATCCAGCGGATTTCTGCGGCCACAAGGTCGTCGGTTCACCTTATGGGAGGCCTTCCAACGCTACGTGTTCCTTCCGGTACGCGGTTGCCACTCGAGAACTTTTCGGCCCCACCAGTTAGCCATCTGTTCTGCGAGTAATGTGCTAAAATCTAAAATCTTATACTATCCGAGAATTACAAATGTCGTACGTAAAACCTCGAAAATTTTTTTTATTTTTTTATTATAGTATGGTAATTACTTTGCCAATAAATATGCAGTGCAGTTGACATTTCTAAATGTAAAAAAGGTTTTGTCAACCTAGGAGTGGTTAATAATTTACTAAAATATTAATTTTAATTACAATTGGATGTTTAGAAAAGGCTGATTTTTAGGAATTCAGAGCTAGTTTTGACAGACATTTTGTTGCAATTATTGTATCCTACCTAACGAATTGCACATAGTTTCGTTGGTGTGGTCAATAAATATGAAAATGGATACAGTTCTTATATCTAACTGCTTCATTAAACAGTCGTAGAGTTAGGGCGAAAATGTCGTTGTCTGATTCTCTTCCTAGGGATGTCTAATTAAAATATAATATTTGGTATGTCACCATAAGTTAAAAGTACTAATTGCTAGTGTAAAAATAAAGACAAAACCCAAAAACGTTCCTAAAAACACTGGGCCGTAACTGTAAAGTAACTGTTACGAACAGCTATTAGGTACAGTGGAAAAAAAAATACTCGACAAATAAAGTTGTCATCCTTTTTCATATAGGGATCAAGACCCGAACTAAACCTTAGTTAGACGAAAATCTTCTCACGAAAGTCTCTCTAAATGCTCTCTAGCAGCTTGGTATACTATTCTGGGTAACGTATGCCCTTTCTCAAATTTCCACCCTGTATAATCCAAAAGGCAAGACTAATTACACTCCTTAACGCATCACAAATCACAAGTTTTCATACCAAAGGACCCAAGATTTAATCCAATGTTTCAACTAAGTATAATCTACTACATATTGAATGTAGCTTACTTAACTTGCTTAGCTAGTTAACCAGCGTCTTTCATCTGCGTATAATAATTTAATTAATTACTCGGTAGGTATTACGCAAAATGCAATTCTGAGACTGACTGGCGACTGAGCGAATATAATTAAGAAAATGTTTGCTTTTTATCACGCCTCTGATAATAATAATCTGTAAGCTAAACACGTTTCTGTTACACGTGGGTTTTAGTTATTTTAGAAATTCCCTACAAAATGGTTGAGCTGGATGGTGCTGATCCACGCGGACGGGTCATCTCCTATCTGCCAGGGCTTATTTGTAATCTTTTATATTTTGTATTGTTTTTAAATAATTATTTTTTTACATTGTTCTCACTTAAAGAAGCGACAAGAATAATGTACCCAGGATTTTGTACTAACTTGATTTAAAAGAGTGTCCTTGGAGTTTCTGTTCCTGCCTGTACTTCTCCATAGAAATCTACGTTTTGGAATGGGCAAATAGCTTCAACTTTCTGACTAACTGGCCGACTATTTGACAATTCAAAAGTGCCTGTAATGGGTTTAATTGAAAGAAATGCTTTGAGTTTGAGTTTGAAATAGTTCTAGTTTTTTGTTGTTTTGTCCTGAAAATGGAAGAATTTTGTTTGATAGGTCTCATGTGAGATAAATCTATATAAGCAGTCGGAAAATCTCCAAGTTATGA
This sequence comes from Tiliacea aurago, assembly GCA_948098905.1. Lineage (NCBI taxonomy): Eukaryota > Metazoa > Arthropoda > Insecta > Lepidoptera > Noctuidae > Tiliacea > Tiliacea aurago. Next base: position 26,069,258 of record OX402582.1, read on the forward strand.
GTGAACGGTAAGCCAGCATCACTTTCAACCATATTACCGCCTATAATTCATGATATAGTGGTGGTTAAAAAATAAGATTAACTTCTAATGTTAGCACTTCGTTAATATTTATTGTGATTTCTAATCAGACCCTTCATTGATTTATCTTGTACTCAACGTCGCAGAACCAGAATGACCCAATCAACTTTATTATTGTCTTATTTGTCTATCGTACTCTCAAACCTCGACTTCATTAACCATTGTGAATCATGTAATTTGACAAAAGTCTCTGTTACCAGGGTAGGGCCCTTAGCTGTAAGTGCTTGGCCACACTGGCAGCGCGGTGCGGGAGCGGCACGGGTGCGGGGGCATACGCGCGATTGTGCCTGTCCGCAGTCGACCGCGCGTCAACGCGCGCGGTCAGCTCGAACTAGTTTGAGATCCCCGCTCCCGCGCGGGTTGTCGCTTGCCGCCCGCGTACTCACTACGGCCACTTGTATGAACGAGCTATGGCGCGAGTTTTCCGCGCGCTCCCTGCGCCAAGTAGCCCGCGCCCGCGTTTGCAGTCTGGCCTCAAACTTATAGTTCGTTACTTAACTGCGGTAGATAAGAGTAGAAATATTCTTTATCTTTTGCATTATTTTTCCTCGTAAAAGCGAGCACCAAGCGGTCTTTATCTTAATGCAGTTTACACAACACAGCTTGAAATTACATAAAGAAACGGAAGTCAAACCCAAGATAATATTTATTTCAATTTAGAAAGAACTAAGCTTAAGTTAAGAAGGTTATTAACCTATGCTCTGAGCGCAGAGAAATGGACATGTATTTTTTTAAGATATAATAATGGTATAGTCCTCCAGACCGACTGCCATGGCATCCAATCTATGCGAAGACTAGCCATCTTCGCGGGAGATATTATAATGTACAAGTATGTGCGCAGACACAGGTCCACTCAGTCTCATAGTCCGATGGGACGGCACTCAGTCTCATAGTCCAATGGGACGGCACTCAGTCTCATAGTCCGATGGGACGGCACTCAGTCTCATAGTCCGATGGGACGGCACTCAGTCTCATAGTCCGATGGGACGGCACTCAGTCTCATAGTCCGATGGGACGGCACTCAGTCTCATAGTCCGATGGGACGGCACTCAGTCTCATAGTCCGATGGGACGGCAATCCAACAAGACCAGAGAGAGATCAGGCGCAGGACCAACGGCGACACGTGCGCACCGAGGCACGCCGCCAACCCGGGCTACCTAGAATGGCCTACCTTTTAAAAAAGGTCACCCTACAACACCAAGGAATTTGTACATCAGTTTCCAAACTAAAGAGATAAAATTGCAATGCCTTGTAAGTTTCCGGCTCCTTTGCAGAACACAGCAATTGTACATAGTGACAGAAATAACAATGGTTGAAGTGATTATCCAGGCGGCCACTTCAAAATATTATTTGTTATTTTTGTTTTATTTTATATTAATTGTTATCATAATTATTTAATTGTTATTATCAGAAATTAATAACAATTAGGTCATCATTTTAATTAGGCCAAGCCTTTTCCTTACTATTTTGAGGTCGGCTTCCAGTCTAACCGAATGTAGCTATCAATACCAGTATTTTACATAGAGCGACTACCTATCTGACCCCTACAACCCAGTTACTGGGTAATACGATACCCCTTGGTATGACTAGCCTTGTCAGACTTTCGGGCTTCAGCGGGCGAGCACGGCCTACTGTGACAAGACATGATAAATTATATTATGACATTTTATGACTTAACAGTTATATCGCTCAAACTGTGATAAATGTGTGAATCAAGTCATGTCGCAATCAAGCCGTGCTCGCCCCGCTGACTGCCCGTAACGACTATTAACAATCAAGTTTATTTAAATATTTTCGTCCTAATAACACATAACCCATTTCGCGCATTAACGCATTTGATAACCCATTTCACCGTTGCATAAAAAAAAACCATAAAATTAATAACGTCAATTATCGTATTAAGTGTGTAACTCAATATTATCGATATCAGTGGCCCAACACCAAACACTTGATTGAAAAATATCGCAGTGTGAAGAAACATTAAAACAAGATGCAATAGGACCAGTCTTCAAAACAGCACACAAAACTGTATTACTATATGCTTCTGCCATCATGTGATCGCAGATATTAAAACCTACAGATAATAAAACTAGTATAAATACTGTAACTATTTGCTTTTACATTAGGCTAAAAATAACACCCAAAGTTTAAAGGACAATAGGTAAAAGTGCAGTGTACCTGGGCCCCAAGTCTGCTATTTTTATAAATTCAGTCATTCCAACACGATCCCATTGTCATTTTGCTAAAAGTTCGTAATTTGCTAAATTCATAATGGTCGATCATTGGTCGGTCAATGTTCTCGTAACAGAATTGTGTTACTTATAATGGCATTGTCGTATTGCCATTATTATAAAACCCACTAGTAGAAATGTCATTCATTTCTCATTATGTACGAGATTACCAATAAACGCAATTTCTTTCAATGCAGTGTCAGTGGCCGACCATTGGAAAGTCATAATGACGCCATTATAATAGTAGATTACTAAACTTGTCAAAATTAACAATTATGAAATCAATGATCAACCATTCAGACACTATATTGTAATAGCAGACTTGAGGCCCTGTACACATACGAGATTTTGAACTAATTTTGATTGAACAGTGAATCAAATTGTCCGCAAAATTAATATGTGCAGAATGAAAAATAGGTAGAGAAGATTTCACTAAAAGCAATCGCCAGTTTTATTATCACAGCGATATTTTTTTCTGAACCTTTTGTATATTTCTTTAGTGCCAGCGATTACATCTCAATGATGTCAGATTGCAATAACAATTTGCGTCCACGCATCTCTTGCTTTGCCCCAGTTATTGATGGACTTAGAAAAACTAGTCTGCTATAATTTATTATAGATTGAAAAATGTAATAGCACGTGTATGAGATGAAGGTATAAAACACTAGATAGTAATTATGTTGCTGTACGCTTCTAAGATTACGGGGGTCTAAATTGCGTTTAGTGCGTAACAGTTTGCATACCCGTAAACGTATCTTTCTCCATATTAAGTGAACTATTGGTGCAAATTTAGAGCGTTTTAGGTGCAGTTTTAGTGTGATCTAAGTGAATTTAGTACTATAGGTGCATTTAGGTTGCTGTAGGTGCAATTTTAGTGCGTTTCAGGTGCATATTTAGTGTGTGATCGGTGCTCATTTATTTAGAGCGCGTGAGTGTTGTGTTTTATGTTATTTCCAAAATAAAACGAATTCAAACAAAATCCCGCTTTCTTGAAACGACAATCACCCAACATTTTCCTCAAACAATTTTTCCATTTAAAGGCTTCTACAGACCGGCGCGACACGCGACGCGACACTAAGGCCCCGCGTGTCGCGCGACGAGCAGTGCCTCTTTGTGTCGCATCGCGAGTCGCGCTGGTCTGTAGAAGCCTTAAAATAACGCAAACCAGTTCTAACCACCCACGTCAAAATGTGCATTTACAAAGCAATCTTAAACTTAGAAATGTAATTTCAGTATGAAACAAATCCAGCTGGAATCCATCTTTTCACAAGGGACTTTGCTTTATTACTATTATGATTCAATTCGTGGAGCGAGCGCGAAATGCAAATGGTTTAGAACAACGAAAGGGAATACATGGCCCACGGGATCTTGCCTCGCGTCATTAAGGCGTTTTATGTAGTGGCGACTAGGCGACTTACGCTACGCTTTCCTAAGACTGCGGCGGCCGTCAAATAGCGGCGCAATTTACCATCGAATGACGTCACTGAAACGTTATTTATGAAAGTAAGTTGGTGTGTTTACCTAGAGAGCGTTTTTTGACACCGTAAAGTTAAGCGTGGGGTTTGACTTTACGGTGTCAAAAACGCTCTCATTTTGACAGCCGTCATTGCAGCCGTTATGTGGCTGCCACACTGTACTAGGAAACTGTAACTTTAAGTAAATATTAGGCGCTTTACTTTTTGTTAATTTTTGTCTTTCACTCGAAGTGAAACTATTGAACACAATATGAAACAATAGTAAAAAAATAATTTATTACGGAACTGATCCAACTATATTATGTTGGATTTCGGTACTAGGCGTCTTTCACTCGCATAGCGAATGATCGAAAAATTACAAAGGAAAGGAGCAAATGAACGTTCGTTCCAGTGTAATTTTTTTCGGTGTTGTGTAAACATAGAAATAAATAAAAACCGGCCAAGTGCGAGTCGGACTCGCGCACGAAGGGTTCCGATCTATAAAAATGGCATAAAAATTATGTTTGTTGTATGGGAGCCCCCCTTAAATATTTGTTTTATTTTCATTTAAATATTTATTTTTAAAGTGACTATACAACTAAATATTCTGTGAATATTTCCAGCGTCTACCTGTTTTCATTATCAATATAGAGCAAAAACGAGCAAAAAAAAACACGTTTGTTGTATGGGAGCCCCCTTAAATATTTATTTAATTCTGTTTTTTAGTATTTTTTGTTATAGCGGCAACAGAAATACATCATCTGTGAAAATTTCAACTGTCTAACTATCACGGTTCATGAGATACAGCCTGGTGACAGACGGACAGACAGACAGCGGAGCCTTAGTAATAGGGTTCCCGTTTTACCCTTTGGGTACGGAACCCTAAAAATGATGCGTCTGATATCAGCTGTACGAGTGTAGTAGTGTTGCGGTTTTCGTCTCTCCAGTAAGTGTGTTAAGCATGGCTGCCTTGTCGTTTGGAAAAGGTCTTACGAACAAGAAATGAGATGACAGATCTCATTAAGTTAATCTACCACACCTAGATCACGTCATTTCTAATCATAGTAATAAATAAACTAGACTCAGAATAACTTCAAGCTGTGCTGGCATAATATTACAGAAGCAAGCTCAAATATTACCACAACAAACAGTCTACTATTTTACATTGGACGCGCAACTAAACCCAGCAACATGTCGCTTAGTCGTAGGTGTGTAGCCGCCCTAAGCCCCATATTAGCGCAGACTGAAACAAAGCGGGGCTTACATGTAATGATAGTTGATGAATCTTTCACTGAATTATGTATGCCGTGTGTCCTCGCCTTAGTTTTACAATTTACACTTTATTATCGTTGTTGACTTCAATTTGAGTGTAATATCAGATATCATGTGAACCATGTAGTTGTTAAGGACTGAATTTCAACTTAAAATAATGGGCTGTTTTTTTCAGTTTTTCAGTATATTTATTATAGGGCGAATGAAACGCTTCTAACATGAAGGTAACTCCTATCAGATTAGGTTTTTATGAAAAAAAAATATTTTCGGAAAATTTTCTGTCTCGGTAAAAACTGAACGTTCTTTTTTGTATGGGACTTTTGTATGAATTAAGAAAAGTTTAGAACATTGCACAGGACAAAGTCTGTCGGGTCAGCTAGTTAACAAAATATTGCGGTTTGTAAAAATTGTGTCATTGAGATATAATCATGAGAGTCATGTGGCAAATCGTTGTTTGTTTCTTCTTGGTGTATTTAATTTAATTTGGGTCCTTTTATCCGCAAAACTATTTAGCTATAAGAGAATGAATTGCGTGAAAAAGGGAAAGGAAGGCCTTTGCCCTTCAGTGGAACAATACAAGCTAGGTGGATAGGAGACAGAGCGATAAGAGGGTATACCTCTTCCAAACATCAAAACACTGAAATGTGGTGTCACCAATGATATTATATTAATCAGATATGTTGTGAGCGTGCAATGGTGAAGACTCGAAAACGTCCTAATTGGGACGTATTTGTTAGTTTATGATGCCAACATTCGGTGATTGGTGGCCAGAATAATGTCTGTTTACATTAACGCGCAACTGACAACACGAGCTGTCTCTTTTTTTCTCGTATTTTTATCAAGCCATCATTTTTACTTGTAGTGTAATGTAAAATGGATGAAAAGTGGGTGTGTGCTGCCGCTGCTGCGCGGAACACTTTTTTGTTTTTTTTTTGTGAGTGTATAACATATCTGTTTAATATAATATCATTGGGTGTCACCTTCAAAAACTCGCGTCTATTGTATGAATACATTCTCCGACTCTGTCTAAGTTTCTGTTTAATTTTCCACGTAATGCCTGAACACACTGAAAACTGTAGACGTAAGACGTAGTAACTTTACATATTCCATTTTATAGTTACTCAAGGTACCGAACTCTGTGCGGCAAACTACAAATTAGTTTTTGCTGTTCTGCAATTTAAAAAAAACAATGCTAATTTATTTACTTTGCAAAGCATTTGACGTTCCATTGTGAAACTTGATTTAAGTTTCAAATAAATAGTTTTTTGAAGTGAAAATTCTTAGATAATTTGACGTGAAATTTTAAGGACGCTTCACGTTTCGGAACATTTCATTACAAGAGAGAGAAGAAAGCTATAACTCTCTCTGTCTCTCTGTCACCCACACTAAATCTCTTTTATTCTATATATTTTACTAGCGACCCGCCCCGGCTTCGCACGGGTACAATGCTGAAAGTAAAGGATAAAAATGGTTATCCCTAAGAGATAGACATATACAATCGCGGACTTTTTTGTAGATCTTTTTAAGGTGTACAATACTGTAGTATTCAGCCAGCGTTTGCAATGTAACCGCAAAAAAATGTGTTTATTTACGACATCACATTAGAAACCTCTAAATTTATCAGTGTTTCTCTACTATATTATGCATGTATTATACATGAAAAATGTTCCCGTACTTAAGAGGCTATCATTGTCCTTTCAAAATATATATATTTGGGAACATAGATATTCTATTCTGTAATCGAATCGAAATAAATACACACTACCTTAAGATGTTTGATTTACAAATTATTTTGGTATTACGTTTGTAAGAACTACGCATGCTACGCCCCTTAAGACCAAGCACAATTTTTTTTGATGATGCCGATGATCTGTCGTTGCAAATAAAACCTGAATATTCAATCTCCTGTTGCAGTGGACACAATCATAGAGTAGAGGAAGGCTTGGGGCAGTTTTAAAGGCCTTAATGATTATTACCACTCACACACTCCCATGTCCATTACTATTAAAACTCAAATTATTATAATTGGCGCCCAACCCTACCATTAAAACTGACGTTTTATTGCCTCACCTGTCATTTAAATTCAATTCAAAGGCCCATCAACCTTATTCTGAGGTGATAATTACTATCAGTAGGATATTAGACCGGTTGTCACTGATAACGGTTTAATGATACCAGTACGTCGTAGGTTTGAGTGACACGGTATTGGAGTTATGTTGTAACTTGGAAAGTTAGTTAAGTGTTAAGTGATTATGTAGAAATTGGTATTACTTAAAATGTTGTCTGTGTTCTTGTATTGTTGTGATGGCAGCTCTTCATGGTGCGACCGGGTTTTTAAGACCAAATGAGAATGCCCAAAAATGTATGAGCAAAATACCCAGAGCTGATAGAAAACAAATTTTAGATAAGAAACATGTTTTTTTTTTATTTTTCTATTTTTAGATTATCGTGATCAACTAAGAAATAATCCAGAAATTAGCTGATTGATTCATAGTGTCTTCATGCCTAGCATAGACGAGATAAATACAACATGCTGATTACATGCACACAACTTCCCAACGTATGATGATAACACTATTAAAGTACCTACACGAATCGCAACCCCTTAAATGCTTAATTATTATTAACTAGTTTCGCTAGGTGGCCATCTCTGGTCTTCATCATCAGTTCCACTTCACCAAATGGTACTTTCCGAGAGCAAATACACGAGTTACTATAAAAAATACCCAAATCGTTATAGGTGTGCCCGTAAAATTTGAGGCATAAGCATAAGCATAATCAGCCTATAATGTTCCCACTGCTGGGACACAGGCCTCCTCTCTTCGAGATGGACTGGGCTGTAATCTACCACGCGGGCCCAGTGCGGGTTGGTAGATGTCACATGTCTTTGAATTGTTGGTTCTAGGACATGCCGGTTTCCTCACGATGTTTTCCTTCACCGTTTTGAGAGCAGTGGTGATGAAATTATTTACACAAAGTAAAGCGCCTGCCTGGGTTTGAACCCACGACTTATGACTCGTAAGTCGGGGCCGTTACCACTGGGCCACCACTGCTCTAAAATTTGATTGATTTGAGGATTTCCCTCGATTTCCATGGGATCCCCTCATCAGATCCTGACGTGATGACAATGGGACCAACTGTAAAGTATACCCTTTCAAACAAAAGAAATATTTTTCAAATCGGACCAGCCGTCTTTGAGTAATCGGGGAACATAATTTACATTTACAGAACATATATTATATAAAAAAAAAAAGGTTCCGACGAATTGAGAACCTCCTCCTTTTTTTGAAGTCGGTTTAAAAGGTGGTTAATTTTGTTTCATAAACTAGTAAGTATGAGCAACTTTTAACTTAGTTTTTATTTTTTGTATTTAAGTAGTTTTAGTCATAGTTCAGAACTTCATCATCAAAAAGTCATGGAATTACATTATTTACTTACATACTGATTAACTTTTAACTTAACTTCTAAGTCGAAAGCATGAACATCACAGTGTAAGAAAAAAACCCTGTCAAAGTGAAATCAAATCCTTTCATCCGAGAACCCTGTAAAGGACGAATATAAATTCGAATCGGATATCGTTGAGACACGACACCCAAATAGTGGCGCCATAGTGTTAGGGCTGGCTCTGCGGTGTAAACATAACATTATAGATGGTATAGTCGACTTCAAATGCTTTATGACGAAACTCAAACCTTTAAGTTCAACATTTATATCTGTAACTTTTATGGTGTACATAATAAAGAGTATTCTATTCTATCACCGTATGGTTGAACGTCACTTGTACGTCATAACACGACAAGCTCTATGCGATAATTAGATTTAGTGAAGTTTCAATTTATTGGGAATTGTTATCAGAATTCATTCAGTAACACTAGAACTAGCCTAGTCAAAACGTAACCGACTGCTAGTCCAATCCTACAGTGAAACCGAATCTCTCTTAAGGCGACGATAACCGACTTTTAATGAGTTTGTTTCGGCCTTTCTTCTCAGAGTAATCAGATACGAAACGCCGACCACATCTAGTTTTTTTTTTAAATATGATTGACGTATAAAAGTGTTTGTACAAACCTACTTACAGAAAATAAATCATTTATTTATCATTTAATGATTTTATACTGTAGATCACGTCTAAACGAGTAGTGTTAATGATTTGAAAAAAAGATATGTTAAATTAGAGCATTTTCTCAATACCTTTATATGTTAATATTTTAGATTATGTTTATATTTCATACTGAAATTAATTTGTAAAGTTATGTATAACGCGGATAAAAAACTGAGAATGGCGCAAAATCTACCAAGCGTATTTTTTTGAAACCTTCACCAATTTAAAGATAAATTAATTATTGATCTTTTAGTATACGTGTTTTATTAAAATACCTTTTGTTTTGTGTATAATAAATTAATAATGCGTCAAAATGGGGACAGCGCTCCTTGATGGGCGAGTCCTATTACTGGCTGAACGTACGACGCATTGCGTGAGCTCAGTCCAGAATACGCAAGCTAACCACTCAAGGTCACTGGCATATAGCTGAGTCTTAAGATTCTTCCCAACTACATTAGGGTCGGCTGCAATACAAGCCGTAACTTCTTATTCAAGTAAATAGGTCAAGGAAGCTAACATTGTCTTGTTTTATTAACCTGAGTTTGTACTGTTTGCAGAGCGACCTGGCGGGCAAAAAGGAAAAACTAGTTAAACCAATTTTAAAGTCAATATCAAACCTCACTCGAGATGAAAAGACAGCCATTTTTTATTATATTATTGTTCAACGTTACCTTTGGACATTGACTCAGTACTCGGCCTTTTACTACTTATACTTTTTCTTTCTCTTTTCTTCTGTCTAATAAATTGACAGTTTGACAGTTGTAAGCTTGATTCAATATTGTTTTAGTAGTCTAATATTGTTTTAACGACAGACTCACTATACTCAGGCAAACAATGCCAAGATATAAGTACCATGTCGTACTGTTGACCTGTACCTACGTTTGTAAAATAATGTGTATCTCAAACAATATGAACCCAAAAAAATATCTGAATATTATTTTTCCAAACGTTAATACCAGCCCTACAGTACAATCTATCACATGTCAAATCACGGCAGATTTTTTCAGAAGCCGATTTTCAGCTAAATTGATTGCAAACCTTCGGCAAGATGGCTCCTATGTTTTGTTTCTTTTCGCACATAGAGCGATAGAATCGGAAATTTAAGGCCCAGCTTGACCAACGCGATTGTATGGTGCAACAGATGGAAAATTTGATGTTTGTAGCTTGATAAATGGCCCATACATTGCTAGAAAAAGCTATTATGCTGAAAAATTGTATTTGTCAATTCATCGCAGATATACTCAGTAATGATTTTTGGTTAGAGGGAATAGTGTGAATTGTAAGCTTTGGTGTATTAATGCTTATTTATGTTGTTTAAAAACAGTAGCCAAAATATTGTATTCTATGTTAATTATTTCCTTTACAACTCCAAGAACTTCCGATAAAAAACATTAATAACTGTGAACAATAAAGTTACAAAGCAGTTTACGTGGCGATTGGCAGATGACAATATGTCATCCATCATCTATCATCTACACGTCTATTCTTAAGACTGACGCTTGAAACTTAAGGCGCAACTAGTCGATACTTTTTCCATACAAATTTCGGGGGGGTTTTACTCCACTGTTACACATTGTACATCTAAAGTAAAACATGATATCGTTTTGTCTTATTATTAATTTTGTCTGTACAGAAGCAGAATAGTAAAAAACAAAGGCATTAAAAAGTTATTAGCCAACAAAGATTCGTTTTTCCTGCTAATTTTAACGCAACTTTGGGCGTAAATAAGTAATGAAAGAAGTATAAAATCTCTAAAACAAAGCTCGTTCCGACAAAGCTCAATTATCGAAGATTATAATAAACTTTATTCGTAATTGATTTATGCAGTAGTTTTTTCATAAAACCCCACCTTCCAAAGGAGTTTTCGTATACTTTTACGCGCGCGGTTTAGTATGAATCGTCGTGCACTGTGTTTGTGTGCGTGCGACTAGACGTTATGCGTGTAGACTAGCTTCTAACTGCTCATCACTGGTGCTATCTCTGTCGGACACGATGCTAGGTGAGACAGCGTGCTTTTTGACCGCGCCCGCCAGTGAGTTCGAGCCCGCGACTAGTTGGCTCTTAAGCGGAGCGATGAGCGTAGTAGGACTCAAGATTAAAGAGGGTACGAATATTATTTATTTTGATAATGTCAAATTAAGTACATGTCATGCAAACCTAACCTAACATAAGTCATTATAGCCCTACGATCAAGCGGGGCCATAATATTATACTGCAAAAGTGTTCCACCGAATTGCACTTATCAAAATTTTGTTTCAGTGCGGTTAGTGGAAGTGCTCAGGTGCGGTTCGGACACGTGCTGTTGAAATCAGTGCTCTGAGTGGAATACCTCATCTATTTCACTATAGCTCGCTGGTCAACAATGTGACTTAAGGCTTCTACAAACAGGCAAGACACGCGACGCGACACAAAAGCCCCGCGTGTCGCGCGACGAGCGGTGCCTTTGTGTCGCGTTGCGAGTCGCGCTGGTCTGTAGAAGCCTTTAGAATTTGGAACTTCAACAAAAAAATCGTATGTAAACTTTGACCAAAAACACTTGTATTCGAAAATCGAATAGCTTTTTTTATAGCGTGGAAGATTGGAATGAAACGTAGAATATTCTCATCGGGTGAGCTAGAATCCTTCGCTGCGCTTATGATTCAATAAAGCGCTCGTGACATAAGACACTGCTTTATCCCTTCGGTAAATAATCTATTTTTTGTTTTCTTTTATAAAGTATCATGGTTGGTGATACTTTAGAAAGCTATTACCTACATAATTTAAATATAACTTAAACAGATAAGTAAATATAAATTTAAGAAATCGTCCAATAACGTCTTTCTTATTCACTTTATGTTAAAGGGAATACACTTGTTATGTAGTAGGGGTAGTTAGTTCACGCTACTCTGTACGGCGTCTATGGTACAGATGAGTGTGTTTAAGAAATTCATCCGTGCCTCCGCACAGTGTAAGATATACAACGTGTAACGTTAAATGCGCAAACCCTCAGTACAATGAGCCCTTAAGAGGTTTTGTGCATTTAACGTTACACGTTGTATATCATACTGCACCACGTCTTTAACCATAATATAAATCTTTATTCTGAGACCAAGATCCATAATAAAATAGCAAAATTAAGTTGGTTGGTGCTGGTGGTGGTTGGTTGGGTTGGTTGGTTGGTTAGTGGTGGTTGGTGGTGGCAGTTGGTTGGTTGGTGATTTAAATGGCCACTATTTCTAGGGCTCGTCTAAGTGCAAGCGCATAGGTACATATAGGTATTTACTAACGTCAAACCCGCGCTCGCGCCGCCTGTGTCTAAGAACACAGCCCCACCCATTACTGAATGAAATCACAATTGACACCTAATAAAAAACTAAGATTAAAACCACAGATAACTGCCACAATGAAACCTCATCACTGATTATGAGACAAGATAAGAAATAAATCGAAAACAATTACTGTCAACCGGATTAATTACAATATAATTACCGATTGATTCGATAACTACCGACCATCCTTGATTTGACGAGTTTTTTTCTAACAATTTGCGTTTGAACTATAATTATCAACAGCCAGTTATAACGCAAACAAATTGTCTATGATTCGTTTGGTCTAGATTTTTTAGGGTTCCGTACCGCAAAGGGTAACAACGAAATCCTTATAGGATCACTCGTGTGTCTGGCTGTCCGTCTGTCACAGCCGATTTGCTCCGAATCTACTGGACCGATTAAGTTGAATGTTAAACAAACACGGAAAATAAACGTATATTTTTAAATGAATTATGAATATTTAAAAAAAAACTTTTATTAACTGTACTGCGTTACACATTAAACGAAAGTGCTTACTGTGAGGGTTTCCAATAGTTTCTTTTATAATTTTAAAATAAATATTTTTAAAGTTATTTAAGAAAATTTATCACCCTCCCCCCCTTATCTCCGAAACTACTCCGCCTACATTTTTGAGAAAATACAGGAAATAGTTCTAAACTTATAGATTACAGGAAAACCTATAAGAAGTCTGTGGTGGTAAATCTCTCAATATTGTGCGTACAAACTTACATTTGCAGTTGGAATGTATGGGAGAACATGTTTTTCAACTACATTGTTAAGTTTGTTATTGGGATAAATTCATCCCAACTATGGAACCCTTCATTGCGCGTGGTCCGACACGAACTTGCCCAGTTTTTTTTAAATTGCTGCTATCGTCAAATAGTTTGATTAAATAAACATATTTATAAAAAGAAGATGAATTGCGTTAGCGAAGGCCATGCGTGCTGATTAATTATTTATTAATTAGATTTACTGTGAATCATGCTAAACAGGATCTGAGAGAAATCCGGGTTGGCAGCGCAATGGTTGACACCTTTAAAGAGTAATAAAGTGAATCTCTAATATAGGGCCGTGAGCCACACACCAAGACATAGGATCCCATGACTAACTGCCATTAAAAGGTAAACTGAGATAATATTGCGTCGATCAAATAAAATATTGGGCCTAATGACTATAATTATGTATATGAGAAAGTATGCAAGGGAGTAAAAAACAATCCCAAAATGAGATCTTAATGCGCAAACGATCATTGAGATTGCTCAATCAGCTGTTAATGTATTAATTACTAACATACATACAGTATTTCAAAAGGTAATCGACATAAATGTTCTTCACTTATAACTATACAATGTTCGGTAAATAAATAATTTTGCTCAACATTAGTGCCTTACATTCACTGTTGCACAAGGGTGATGATTGTAAGGGTCTGTACACATTACAACGGACATCTTTCCTTGCCTCCGAGTCTTTTTTGAACTTTTTTGATTTTAGAACTTTGTTTTAGTCAAAAAAACAAAAGTTGTTGAGTTGTTTAATGTTTAAATTTATTTGGTTGTTAATTTTATTTTGGACTTTTGTCGTTTGGATAGTTTGTATGGTCTATTTCTATTAATTTTTGTTTGGCAATGGGTGTAATTTACCTGAAATAAATGAATTTATTATTATTATTTATAAAAGAAAAATAAGAATGAAAATACGTTTATTTGCAGTAAAATATGATACAAAGACAAAACACAAAAAGAGCAAGTTGGGAGTAAATATGCGTCACATTCACGGAAAACGGCCATCGCTCAGCATAATGCTGAGCCCCCATGCGAGACAGAGCCACAGCCCTGGTTTTGAGCGGCAGCCGGCGTTGACGTGGCCACGAACTCCTATTTGACGATTTCTTAAAAATACCCATAGCTTATTATGACCTGCTGCAGATACCTACGCTTGTGCAGAATTTGTGCAAAAATGAGCAGCCGTAGTAATCACACTGGACAAACGAATTTGTATCCAACGATATACAAAATAAATCACATCTTCCGTGATGCTGCAAGCCATCAAATCGAGTTAATTAAGTTTGTTGATTATATTTTACTACCATATTTTGGTGGTGGTATTAAAAGAGCCTTGTCAGTCAGAGTAGTGTTAATTTTTTCTCGAAATATCACTGTGTTAGTAGATGTGAGTTGCCTCGGCTTACCTGGAAGGCTTTATACAGGGTTATTTTTAAAACGTCAATAACCTCTTAAGGGGTCATTTTACTCATCATTATGAACAACTTTTACTATAAGACCAAACCTGAAATCGCGAAAAAAAATCAGCTGTTCCCTACATTTATGTTCTCTTAACTCGTCAAAATGTAGGGAACAGCTGATTTTTTTTCGCGATTTCAGGTTTGGTCCCATAGTAAAAGTTGTTCATAATGATGAGTACAATGACCCCACACCTTATTATAGACTCTGCACCCTTGCAAGTTTGTCCGAAAAGGATATCGTGGCCCTGGCACACAGGCAAATGAAGGAACATGGGTGGGTTTAAGTCAGTAAAAGTCTGACATGCACTCACTTCGCCCAGAGCTAGAGAAGTTATTTGATAATTTCCCACCCAAGAATAATAAAAAAAGGTAGGTCAAAGTCAAAGTCAAGGTCTGGAGTGTAAAAAATGTGGTGCTCTCCCACGAATAATCGGGCACTTAATTTCGTGTGCAGCGTGTCCTGCTGCCCACACGTTACAGAAACTGATGGACGCCACTGAAGGTGCCAAACTCGTAGCCTTATCAGGGTTGACTCTATACAGGGTCAACATAAATTTGCTAGCAAAACTCTGCAAACGTGATGAATATCGACATCTAAACAAGATAAATAAAAAAAATTAGTTTGATGATTTTTTTTGTGGGGTTATTGCCCACATTTAAAGCACGGACCATTTTGGTTACCCATTGAAAGGGTTTTCGATAGGGTTTTTCTAAAATCGTAACCAAAATGGTCCCTGGGTAGAATAGAGATAGTATTGGTCATGCTACGCGTGCTGGGCGGATATCGAAATAACATAATATTATGATTTTTTCATGTTACTGGGTTTCAAGTAGGTATAGAACCCATTGAAATGGCTTATCATGTAACCCTTTCACTGGGTTTCAAGTATAAAACCCATTCAATAGGTTATGATGTAAACCTTTCAATCGGTTTCTAGTATAAGACCCTTTCAATGGGTTACATCATGCCATTGAATGGGTTACTCCTTCGAAAGGCATAACTTTTAACCGGTGTTGTACGGTCCCTGATTTAAAGTATAGTCACTTGAAATACACTCGTATTTCAAGTGACTATACTAAGCTAATACTCATTAGCTTAATTTTTGAAGTGAAAACTTTTAGGCGCGTTCAGCATGTTTTGGGTGAACAAAAATCATGGAACTCGCGTCATCGTCACCGAACGCTTTCCATGAGCTATATGTATACTGTTTTCATTTCTATCGGCAGTCCCCAAAGACTGTCCCGCATGTTTTGTTGTATACTTCTCAGACGTATCAATATCTTAACACGATAAAACAAAATAAAACAGATTTTCTCAACTCATATTTCAAGTAACAACATTACCGTTTCGTTGAACTCCAAAAAAAAACATCACATCCTTTTTTTAATGATTTTATCGTGTTTTATCATTCATAATTTCAGCCGAAAGACGTCCACTGCTGGACATAGGCCGAGAGGCCTACCACCATGCTTGGCAGGCGGGTTGACGATCGCAGTATGGTGTTAAAATGCATAGAAAACGCTGCTGCCTATTCTCTAGTAAGTCCCTTAGTCGCCTTTTACGACACCCACGGGAAGAAATAGGGGGGGTGCTATTCTTTACGTCCAGCACCACACAGACGATGTTAATAAAATTATCGCGTTTAGATATCGATATTACCCATCAAATCTGCAGTTTCACTAGCAAATTGTGTCTCTGTATAAATTGCCAACGACATGCTAAAAACAGATTGTGTTAGTATATAGACCCTTACGATTCATTACGTTTTATTATACTGTAAGATGTATTGTTAGTTTTTTTTTATTAGCGTTTAACTTTAACGACAAGTTACATCGTTAATACTGTTCAATATATGAAGTTGATCATTTAATAAATTATAATTTTATTATGTTCTGGCTTAATTATTACCGCGTGGTCTTTGTACAACAGACGATTCTGTCGTTATATAGTTATCATTAACAAGAAATCTTTGAGTAACAATACGAAATAATGACAATGTATAGTCATAAATATTATTCTCAAGAGAGAAATGACAGTTCTTACGAAACCATAAATATATTATTGACGAAATTGATTTGAAAAGGGAATTTGTTTCAACTTTTGCATTGTTTGATTTAACAAATCGTACAACGAGAATGGCTAAAGTTTCCTGTGCACAAAATTTATGGCAAGCCCTAAAACTGACCGAAATAATAGATATAACTGCAATAAAAAGATAGATACTATCAGTTGAAAATGAAAAATAAACCAACTCAATTCACTCCTTCCCATACCATCACAAAAAAAACCTTGAAAACGCTACACTATACAATTACTTCACAACATACAGCAAATGAAAGTGGTCCGTACCAAGGCAAGCGGGTGGCGCGAACCTCTCACGATAACACGATACCGTACCGATATATCGATATCATAATTAGTGAGTTACTAGCTTTATGTGTAGCGGTTAAAAACGCAGGGGCGGCGAGCAGTGGCGGAGCGGACACTTTCTGAGTTTTCTTATTTTTTTGTAACTTATTGAAGTCGTAGGCCCTGCAGCGAGTCCTATCCTACAATACTGATGGACTGAGACAAGCCAGGGTCTACTCCGAACATAAATCCGAAGTATCGGCCGAATGTTCGGTCGTTTCTTTACTACGGCTAACTATCGCTGACCACAACGAATAAATAAATAAAAGACAGTCGAAGAGGTAACCGTATTTTATACGAGTATACACATTGACATTGATGAATTTTATATATACTATGACATGAATATTTACTTTGTTAAGTATTATATTGTTATAATTAACTATTGTAAATGTGAAGACTAAGTGGGTTATTCTTTATTTTTGTTTTTACTCAGTTAGTTTGCATCATTGTCTGGCAGTTTGAGTAATTTATGCGGCCTACCCAAATGTCCTTTCATTGGTATTGTTCGTTGAATCGTTGAGCTCCTCAAGTTCTGAGTTGAGCTGCACAAGTACTGACAAATGCGTGCACTGACTGGACAGGTCCCCTCAATCTGTGTGATTCTTTCATCAAAAGATCATTTCAGGCACCAATCTACATGGTCTTCACATGATTTGACCAAGATTATGTCTGGACTTTAAAAGAGACTGTGACCTCTGAGTTTGTTTCGGCCTTTCTTCTCAGAGTAGTCAGTTACGAAACGCCGACCTCATCTAGTTTTTTTTTGTTTTTTTTTAATATGTTTGACGTGTAAAAGTGTTTGTACATACCTACTTACAGAAAATAAATCATTCATCATTTAACCCAAAGTCAAAACTGTGACTTGAAGTCGTGTAAGGACTCAAAGTCAAAAAAGGAATCTATGGAAGTATAAGACGGCCGAACATTCGGCCGATACTTAGGATTAACGCTTCGGAGTAGGCCCCCAGAATCGTTGCAGACAAGATGATGGGACTAAATACTATGGTTCCCTAACTATGGAAGAAGACTGTAGAAGCAAAGGGATTGTGAAATGTGGAAAGAATGGTGATAGTGACGGCCGGCAGTACGAAAAAATAGGCTAGGATGAAGGGTAGCCTATTTTTCCCACTTCGAGTCTTGGAAGCCTTCGGCGTATTGAACTTCTTTTACGATACCCACAAGGAGGAAGATGGTTCTTTTACTCCTTGGCAAGATTTTTTTTTCTTATGGAAAGTCTTTTCGTATTCTCTGCGTGTTACGTAACCGCCGTTCTAAAAGCCCGACACTGAACAAGACCGGTGTTGAAGTCATAACAATTAACGTGGACCTAACAAACATGCATTACCTCACGTTTTAAATACGTAGTGACTACAATGTACTGTAGCCATAATTTAAGTTCAAGTCATCCATCTTAAAAGTAATCTAGGCGCGAATCATTTGAACAAATTGTTTTCTTAATAGATCAATAAATTGGGGTCATAAAACTAACCAACAGTATCGTTAGTTCTTTTTGTAATAGGCAATATTGTTATGCACTTCTTTGTATTTTAGACTGAGGACAATATCAATCTGTAAACCCCTTAGGTTGTATGCTCCACTAAACTAAGCAGTGGTTGGTAATCGCAAACCGTATACTAAGGGCGCGTTTTGATGACTACGCCTACACGTAATGTAAACGTATAATGTAAATTATACGACCGTAATGTAAGATGAGGTCGACTAAAAATTTACATGTTAAACTGACTTTTTTTTTTTACTTACTTAAACGTAAATCGTATGTAAGACTGTAATAATTATGTATGAATGAATGTAAAATGAGGTTGACTAAAACAACCAATGCAATGGAAAATAACCACCAACAATAAAGAGTGTAATGGTATTAAAATGAATTTTTTTGAACATAGGCAATAATATTGACATAAGTACAATAGATAAATATACCTAAATATTGTACACTAGAGATGATGAATATAACCATCAACCATTAAATTTAACTAATATTTAAAATTAACCATGATATTCAATAAATAAAATTAACATTAACGAATAAAAATATCATATCAACTTCTTCGGCGCAAAATTGGCAAGGACGAATATTTCTCTGTCTCGCTCGAACAACGAGCTGTCTCTCGCTCGCTCGGGTTGACCTTCGGAGCGGCAACGCAGTGTCGTCAGTGTCGTAGAAATATTTATTCCGTTACGTGCATTCAATTGTATGTCCTATCTTTGTTACGTTAAAACACATTTACTGTTGGGGATATTTTATTCTAAAGAAAGTTGTTGATATTTTTAACCAATATTTCGGTCGGTTAATGGTTGATTTATTATATAAGTTTATTTTATTAGTTAGTTTTGATATTTTACTCAAATAACAAAGTCGCGTCGTTGCGTTGTTGTTGTTTTTTTTGTTTTACAAAATGCCGAGACGAAATAATGATACGTGGAACCATTTCGATAGGGTCGTGGGGGTGGAAAAAGTCGCAACTTGTAAATATTGTAAAAAAGACACATAGATGTATTTATCCAGTACTATACAATATATTTAAAACCAAATGTAATATACTGGTTACATCGGTACCCTGTGAGCGGGCCTTTTCAAAGGCGGGTTATATCGTAAATGACAGAAGAACTCGCCTCACTACATCAGAAGTAGCCCAAATCATGTTTCTAAATGTAAATAAAATACAATAAACAAAAAAGAACGAAAAACACAAAAAAAAATAACAAAAAAATAAAAACAAAAAAATGCATAAAAATAAAAACCATAAACAAAATCAAAGTACTTAATACCAAAACAATGTACATAGACAATCAATGAACTTTTAAATACGCCTAGCACTTGTTAAAAATATTCGATTATCTAATCGAGATAAATGCTAGTCAGTCCTAAGCCTGTTAAAGTATGAAGGGAAGTTTAACTTAACAATTTCAACATGCATTAGTTAATAGAATATTCAACTTTTTAACATGTTGCAGATACTTGAATAAAAATATTAACTAATATTTTCAACCAATAAAAATATCGATATTTTTATTTAACCATTAACCATTAACCAATAAACAATTTCAACCAATATTCTCATCTCTATTGTACACCCCATGTTACAGTGATACAATAATGCTAATTGTAAGAACTGTTTTTTCACCTGTGACAAACAATAAATAAATGAATATGGATACGCTGCAACTACCTACTCACCACGAACGCGCCGCGAACGCGCAGCCACCGAGAGGCTGCCGCGTAGCTACCACGCAGCGCTCACTCAGCTGCTAGGGTTTCCATTCAATAGTCCGCAGTTCATCTGTTTTCACTGCGGCCTTCAAACGTGTTTACCATGTACTCACTCCAATTGCATATTATTTTTATAAAAATTAAAGAAAACATTATGTGCATCCTGTTTTAGCTCGTCGAAAAGAATGTGGGTGAATCTCGTCCCTTGATGGTGTCGTCCCTGTCTTCTATTTACGAAATTAATTCATCTGCGGACATCGTACTTCAAGGTGATGCGCATCCGTCCCGTCCATGTCGCAGCGCGGCTTCAAATTAAATGGAAAATCAAGAACACGCTAGGGACGTGGTGGCGCGGGTGCTGAGCGTATACTGAGCGGAGGCTGCGCGGTCGCTGTTCGGTGACTGCGTACGCGGTGTTTGTAGGAAGATTTCAAAATAATCTGTAACTAAAAAAAACCAGCCAAGTACGAGTCGGACTCGCGCACGAAGGGTTCCGTACCATTATCTATAAAAATGGCAAAAAAACACGTTTGTTGTATGGGAGCCCCCTTTTAAATATTTATTTTATTATTTTTTTTTGTATTTCTTGTTATAGCGGCAACAGAAATACATCATCTGTGAAAATTTCAACTGTCTAGCTATCACGGTTCATGAGATACAGCCTGGTGACAGACGGACGGACAGACGGACAGACAGACACACGGGCGGAGCCTTAGATAAGATAAGATAAGATAAGTCTTTATTTGCTTTAAACATGGTATAAAGTTCTTACAGTCTAGAATGTCCACATGTTTAGCTATACATAATAATTGTATCAATTGCATGCAAATAATTAATAAATTGTCTTAGTAATAGGGTTCCCGTTTTACCCTTTGGGTACGGAACCCTAATAACCTTTGGCAGTACACGCCACACGTGCCGAATCCGCGTGTGCATAAAACGCGTACGTCGGTACGCGGCCTAACTTACAAAAACATACTTTCTACTCGGCCTATCAAAGCCCACAGAAGGACATACAGCTCTACCAATCAAGGCTGGTTAATTGCGCTCACTCCTCACAGGTCAAATTCCTATAAGTCACAGACGAAGGAATTCCACATATCAGCCGTACCCTACTAATACAGTTAGCAACGGCTAATACCTTAATCTACGAGTGAGCCGTTTGCTGTTGCTAGGCAACCATAAAACATAGGCACTAAACATGTTTGCTAAGGACTCGTCCACGGGTGGCGATCAACGAGAAGCGAGTCGAGCTAGCAAATTAAAACGAGTTGGCGAACAGCGAGTGCGCGACGACGACGAGCGATTTCTCGCTTTCAAGTGAGTCTCTCAGCGACTGTTTTGCTCGCCAAGCGAATACTCTCTTTGATAGCTCTTGTTGCTGCGTCAAAAGGAGTACTCGCCGGCAGTGTTAACAGTCAGCAATCAACTACTATCTAATACAGGGTTACGGTAACTCGACGTATTCCTTGCAAGATGTCATAGTAGGGTTAAAATGCAACAAACTTTTGCCACCAAAATGTTCTACCGAAGTTCAGTAGTTCTTGAGTTAGTTATATTTCTTGTTTTTTATGAAAAATCCGAGATTAAATCGATAAAATTGATAATGATTGTTTGATTGTTTTGTATAATTTAATAATAATGAATAATGTGTTATTTGTAATAGGGTGTTATAAATGGGTGTACTTATACCTGAAATAAAAATTATTTGATTTGATTTTGATTTGAAATCATTTGAAGCCAATTCAAAAATTATTTTTAGGCATTTTTGAACATTTAATTATTATTAACAAAGATCTGCAATCGCGCCGTAAATCATTTTTAAATTGGCTTCAAATGATTTAATCTGGGATTTTTCATGAAAAACTAAAAATCTAACTCACTCAAAACTACTACACTTCGGTAAAGCATTCGGTGGCTTAATTTGTAGCATTTTAATCCTACTATGACGTCCTGCAAGGAATACATCAAGTTACCAGTAACCCTATACAATTATGTATATATTTTACTTACACGGGAACTACGACCGTTTCTCTTCCTCGTCGGCGCGTCAGTAGGACAGGCCTTTCTAGCCGAGTGAACCGTTGACTGTTGCTAGGCAACCATGAAACCTATGCACCAAACATGTTTGCTAAAGACCTAACAATCTACGCACGCATTATGTTGCAACTAGACCGACCAAGCTAGTACAATCGCGCACAATTTACATCGCGCATGTATTTTTTACTTCCCTTGCGTTAAAAAATAAATATTAATTTTAAAGGTAATGTAAGTGCGAACTAGTTTTGCAATGAGAATTGTTTATTTAAATTTTCGTGCGCGTAATGTTGTTCCGGTTATTTGTAGGTTTGTAATTTTTTTGTTTGGCAATAAAATTGAATGGAATCTCAAGGTGATCTGTTTTTTTTATGGGATGATCATGTTTCATTGATCGCTCGAGTCAATACCCACCTACTAGACGCCATGATTTTTTTGTTAAGAAACCAATAAAACGAGCAAATAGATGTTATTTTTATGAATTTTGCGCGGAAATGAGACAATGTCGGTCGTACAACCAACCACGCTTTTATGAGACTCTGAAACAGACTAAACATTGAAACTGTGCTTTCACTGGGACCACACAACATTAGAAATTCCTGTTTTATTGGATAGGCATTTTGAAGGCTGGTAGTATTAATCAGTTCCCGAGAAATTAATTCATCCATTCTAGCTTTGAAACTTAAACAATCTAGCGGTTGGAATGAGAGAATGATAAACAGGAATGCCAATAACTTAACTCAAAACTGTCATATTGATAAAGTTCTAGTGTCTGTGCTGTTTACCTATATACAATGGTCGAATATATTTCAACGATCTTAGGACGCGCAACAAAAATACTTTTGGTCATTAAAATGTAGATTTGTTCTCAGAAATGTAGAATTTGAAAAAGATATTGGTTTAAGAGTCCTTCGATTTCCTAACACCTGACCCACTGACTGTACGTACCAACACTTAATATGAAAATTAAAAGCCTCAATCTTATAATTTACCGACGCAATCCGACACCGGGTTTTATACATTTTAACACAATTACGACATAGGAATTCTATACTTAATGTACATTTGATAACATAGCCAATAATGGCCATATTACCATACCACCGTACCTGCCTACTATGTAGGTCGCAACGTATAATTTCATATATCTAGAACTAATATTGTTCTAGTTATGAACTAGTAACACTTGATCTAGATTCAAGTAAGTAACGCACGTTTTCTTACATTTTCTTCAAGGATTTCGTGTTGCTAGCTATAAAAATATGAACGTGTGAAAATAATCAATTTTATTTTTGTGTAATGTGCTGTCTTACCTACAAAGGTGTTAAATATCTACTTACCCAAAATATAACCCAATTAGTTTTTGCCCGCGGCTTCGCCCGTGTGGAAGTCTGATATTATCCCACGGGGACGTACTACCGTGATAAAACCTAGGTCATGGTCTACCCATGTGCCAAATTTCGTCCAAATCTGTTCAGCCGTTTTAGCGTAACAGACAAACAAACAAACAAATTCACTTTCGCATTTAAAATAGTAGTTAGGATAGTACACATCAAGCTATACATTTCCAGTATAAGCTGATTTCACTGGGAAATCTTGTTGCTTTGTTCTCCCATTGTACATGTTACATTGTAGGATTTCCGTACAATGAGAGGTCAGCGTATACTGGAATGGTATAGCATGATGTGTAGCCGTGTGTACCTAAATTATTTCAATTGATGTTAAGAAAGAAAGATACTAATAACCTGTAGGTATACGGATAATGCAGATCACTGACCGTACTAAGTATTGTATTTATTTTTCTATTATTTTTATCTCATTCAATGCTGCTGGTTTACGTCATTACGTCAACGCCGGCTGTCCTTGAAAACCAGCGCTGGAGCTCTGTCTCGCATAAGGTCATAGCATTATGCTGAGCGATGGCCGTTTTGGATGTGACGCATATTTTCCCCCAACTTGTTTTTTTGTGTTCTTTGCGTTGTTTATCGTAAATAAACGTATTTACTTTGTTTGTTTGTCTGTTTTCTTCTTAGAGGTGTCAAGCGCTACTGCTGAGCAGAAGGTTCTCGGTTCGATTCCCAGGTCGGGTAAAATGTTATTGGGATTTTCCATCAGGAATTTCTCAGTAGCAGCCCGGAGTCTGGATTCATGCCCGGTTGATGACAATAGGCTCGCCCCCTATTACATGGGACTTAAACATAACTGACGAAACGTGGGTGTACTATAGGTACACCTCTGCCTTTCACTTCGAGGGAAACAGGCGTGATGTTATGTGTATTATTAGAATATGATTGTGCTCAACAGCTGGACAAATACTACTCCCCAGGCATTTAACCCAATCTTCGGTATACCCTCCTATTAATCACAAGACGATTCCTTCTTAATATTATGCCAATTTAACTCTATCTACGACCATTCGCCCTTCAAAACATCTTAGAGGGTCGACGCCACCATACTGTTGAAGCTACGATTAATACATTGCGCAGTTAATCGGAGTTTCGGACTGTAAACGAAGACAAATTAACAATGCGTAAGTTTTAAAGTAAATTCTCGGATTAATTTGAATTGAATCTGTTAATTGGAGTTTAAGATTGAAATACGTAGATTTGAATATGCATGGGTTTTAAATACGAGTATTTGTGATTAGAGTTTAGTGTCAGTTTTCAGCAGCTGGGTAATAATGGGTGTTATTTATTTGACATTTTGATAGTTCTGATGATCACAATGGTAAGAGAGCCGGGACGTACGCCTTTCCTGCCATTCTAAATGAACTACCAACGAAAATTGCCAAAAAATTAGAAGACAAAAAACCTAAACAAATTAACAACATCTTAAAAGCCTACTTTACTGAGGGGAAGTATGGAATGGAGGATGTCAGCGTGTAGGTTCTCAGCCATAAAAAGTGAGCAACTATTTAAATAAGCACATATAATATTATTGTATGTAGATTAAGCGCTATATTTAATGTAAACAAGTATGAAAAGATTGATGAAATAAACAGTTTTTTTTTTTACAACAAAACTTTTGTTAAAGTTATTCCTATCTAATATAATTTAACTGCGAAAGTGAGTTTGTTTGTTTGTTACGCCTTCACGATAAAACGGCAAAACGGATTTGAATGAAATTTGGCACATGAGTAGACCATGACCTGAGTTAGTAGAAAGTATAGTATATCCCGGTAGAACGTTTCCGTGGGATAATTTCCGACCTCCACGCGGGCGAAGCCGCGGACAAAAGCAAGTACTAATATAAATACCAGTTTGACATAATATGGCTTAAAAAGGATGACCTTTCTTTGACCATCCTTCCTACATTCCTATGATTAACTTAAACTACACTTATCCCCACAGTGCCACCTGCCCAAACGAGATCTCAAGTTGTAATTGCTCTGGGACCCATGTTCGCATGAGATAGGCAATTTGACACCGATTTGTACATTATGACTTGGTGCCTAGTAATTTGGAATAAATACAGTAATACGAGTACACGATTATGTAAAATGTGACGATAAAATAAACGCAATGGAATGTTTTATTGATGGAGTTGTGTTACGGCTTGTTTATATTAGGCTGTAATAAAGATTCGCGTAAGGAACGAGCCGTTTAGCATATCAGACATTGCATAAAAAACCTTAACGCCTCGCAAAATATTTCTTAGGTAAATATTGCTGAGAACCGGTGAGCTTTGAAGCTTTCAATAAGATATTTTATGCGATAAGTGTTCAATAAGTGATTAATATGTAAACCCATGCTACGTAGTACTATTACTTATTCTGTGCCCATGCCAAATTACAGCTTTCTAGTACTAAGAGTCTCTGAGCTAACTAGCGGACAGACGGACAGACAGACGGACATGGCGAAACTATAAGGGTTCCTTGTTGACTACGGAACCCTAAAAACAAGATGGCGGCGTTAGTTCCGTTTTTGACCACACGCCAAAAGATCTTTGTACAACAATATTTTTTTCTTTCAATTACGTAGTAATGTTATCATTAATCACTACAAACCGATCACAAAGCACGTATTTTTTGCATAGAACCAAAACAGTGCAGAAATGTTGTTTAAAATCTCATTGTTGCACTGTTTTTCAGTGCAACAATGAGATTTCATATTTTCATATTTGTTGTATGAAATCTCATTGTTGCACTGAAAAACAGTGCAACAATGAGATTTCATACAACATTTCTGCACTGTTTTTATTTTTTATTTAGATATAAATTTACCACAGAGGTTTGATATCTCCCATTCAGTTTGATATAAAATGTATGCATTAGATCAAAAAGATACTGACTGAAAATAAAAATCGGCTGATTAAAACTTGGTGAAAAACTTTGTTTTCATTAACTTGAGTTTTTATTTTGAGTAGGTATATTTTATCACGGTAGGTAGATTGGTAGTTGAAAGAAAAGTAGATACGCACCTTGCTAAAGTGAGTAATTATTGCACTCGTGCATTAATAACTCACTTTGCGCTCGGTGCAACAATCTACTATTAAATGACTTTTAAAGCTGTACTGGCGAAATGTAGATGTCGGTGCTATAAGTACACTTCTGCCTAGCCCTTCGGGGAATTCAGGCGTAATGTTATGTGTTATAAATAATAATAATAAACCATTTATCTTCAGGTTACAAAGACCCATAGATGAATAGCTTAGTATACATAATATATTAACAATTGCGTTAGTAAATAAAACTTAAAGCTTTGTTAGTATCACTTAGATGCACCAAGTCGTCGTGCGTGCTGGTGGCACTTGACCGCAAAAGCGGCGGAATACCACATCATGAGGCTAAAAGCTTTCTTCCATCACCTGACGCAGTAGCACGTTGGTATGCGCACCACAAACGCCTTAAAGTTGACGTTGCGACTCCAGCAGCTGTTATATATTTAAAGCTCTTACCACCATTCTCACACATTCCCACCTCCTGACCTTCACAACTCAATCACAGCTGGGCCTGACTCATGAACTGCGACACCAGTAATTAAACAGGAAACATGCAGAACATTAGTGTTTCCTTATTAATATTGTCAGATAATAAATCCTACTACACGATAATGACGGTTGTAAATCAAATTATAATATTGTTGCGACGGTAAACTAATTAAAATTAGACACTTAAGTTAATTATTTGTGAGATTAAGATTGCTTGTTGTAACCGTGCCTTACCTGGGGTACTTGTTAACCGAGGTTTAACCTTTAATCAGTTAAAATCCGAAATGTCCCTTATTTATGGTTCTGTACCCAAAGGGTTAAAAGGGGACCTTATTACTAAGACTCCGCTGTCCGTTCGTCTTTCACCAGGCTGTATCTGATCTCATGAACCGTAATAGTTAGAAAGCTGTAATTTTCACAGATGATGTATTTCTGTTGCCGCTATAACAACAAATACTAAAAAGCAGAATACAGTAAATATTTAAGGGGGCTCCCATAGAGCAGATATTATTTTTTTGCCATTTTTATAGATAATGTTACGGAACCCTTCATGCGCGAGTCCGACTCGCAACTTGGCTGGTTTTTATTATTAGATAACAACCTAACTAATATTATAAATGCGAAGGTGAGTTTGTATGTAACGCTTTGACGTTAAAATGGCTGAACGGATTTGGATGAAATTTGGCACATGGGTAGACCATGACCTGGGTGGGCTAGGAGTTACTTTTTATCCCGGTAGTACGTTCCCGTGGGATAATTTCCGACCTCCACGCAGGCGAAGCGGCGGACACAAGCTAGTATTAAATAAATGTTTCTATCCTATTTCTGTTTTTGATGTGTTAAAAACTATCGTAATGCGGAATAAGATGACACAACGTCACCTCTTTCGAGTACACATACATACATAACATCACGACTGTAATCCTCGAAGGGTTGGGCACAGGTGTGCCTATAGTACACCCACATTTCGCCAGTTATGTCTAAGTCCCATGTAATAGGGGGCGAGCCTATTGCCATCAACCGGGCACGAATCCAGACTCCGGTCTGCTACTGATAAATTCCTAATGGAAAATCCCAATAACACTTTACCCGACCTGGGAATTGAACTCAGGACCTCACGCTCAGCAGTAGCGGTTGCAACCACTAGACCAACGAGGTAGTTTCGAGTACAACTTCGATTATTTTAACTTAAAGTAAAATAGCTTACCTATCTACCCCAAACAAAACCTATTTTGTGCGACGACAAAGCATTTCAAACCACAAGGACCTAAATTCTATCTCAAAAAAATCCAACACAGATTGTCTGTTGTCTCTTCCATTTTCGATCAAACACAGTTTACTCGGATTCGTGTTGCGTGCCACAACAGCACACAGGTGATAAAAATGAAATGCTTGAAATTCTTCAAAACCTATATTGCCATAGGAATTTGCTTGTACTATTTTACGCAGTTTTACAAAGCCTGCTGTAGGCATTGAGGTTGAAATAAAACAAATAAATCCATAGTGGTAATTTGAGTCTATCAAATATAGTTCCTAGATTTTTGACACTGTAAAAGATTTGCTATAAAAGAAAACAACACAACGGAACTGGAAGAAGGGAAGTTATTGAAAAAGGGTCTGCGTCGTCAACATGGCGATCTCTGTTTGAAAACCTTGATCCCTATCGAATATAGGGTGATTATATGAAATAAAATATATTTATTTCAGAAATATACAACATTACTTTTAGTATATGCGAAACCTGAATACAGTTTGTTCAGAATAAGGAACTAAATCGATTTCAATAATTTTTACACCATGTTATATTTTGTCCCAAAAATATTTAAGTGTGATGGAAAATGTTATCACCATTTAATTACTTACAATACAATCGCCGTACGGTTAGGTACCTACTGAAAAATTATTACCAATGAGCGCAAGACGACCCTGGAGGCGCGGGGGCGCCGGTTGCATGTTTTTGTACGGACAACCCGGTAACATAACAACCTTATAACTTTGTGATTTTTCATGATACAGTTTTGAAATTTTGTACGTAGATTCTTTACATAATACTATTGGACACGTGTTTCGGGTTTCGCTTATACTGAAACTATTGTTGTATATATCGGGATAGGTTCAGACATCAGAAGTAATACTCAGATATGGCAATACAGAAATATATTTCAATCGAACAATCAGTTATTTTAAATCGAGAGAATATAGAAATTAAATAGAATTAATTAAATAACTAATAATGGTAGTGGCGGTCACATAGGGCAGTACTGACTGTCAGGGACAGTGGTCCATGCACCCACCGCAATAAGGATAGTACTAATTTGTCAGAGACAGCGTTCCATATCCAATAACCGGGCAGTACTGACTGTCGAGAGACAGTGGTCCGTGCACCAAGACGCATCCGTTTCTTAATGTGTACCGACTCAATAGCGCACCTCCTTATACAGGCGATCCGCTAGTGGGGGGTAACGTTACAATATTTCACTCAATTGACTTCAATTCTTTTAAGTCAAACATCCGATAGAATGAATGATTTGTCTATGGTGCACGTTCCACTAGCGCCATCTAGTCGCCGCCTCTCGCAGCTGTTAAATAATATGGCTTCCGTCACGTCCATTCTGATGAATCACTCGTCCTCGAGTGCAAAAATTCATCCATAAAAAATTAAAAAAGGACTTTCATTAATTCACATCATCATCATTACATATCAAAATACCAAATATCACTGGTCTAGGTATTTCTTTACAACAGAAATACCCCTACAGTTCAAACATGCTGGTCTAAATCATCACCCACTAAAGCAGGTGAGATTCCTGCAGCTCACAAAGCGCTGGGCTAGGTTATCAACCCACAAAAGCAGGTGAAACCCCTTCAGCTACATATTTGCTAGTCTAAATCGACAAAGCGCTGGACTAGGTCATCAACCCACACAAGCAGGTGAGACCCTTCCAGCTACAACTGGGCTAGGTCACCACACACAACTCTTGCAACCCCTACGGTATAAACCAGTACTAGTACATTTAGTCATCCAGCAAGAAACCTTGTTCCGGTACTGGGTTATTCAGAACAGAATTACAGGATTCAGAATTAATAGTTACTGTTTGTGAACCAATCGATAATGTTTTTTTGGATTCTAAGACACGACTGGCTTTTAAGTTTTGAGAACTATCAAATATATCTCTTTAAAATATAAAATCCGGTTTAATTTACAAGCAATTTGAAACTAAAAGTTGGAACTATCTAGTTTTGAGATTACCGAGACCAAGCACAATGATTCCATATTAAAATAATAGGTATCTCATTCATGTTCAATAACACACACACTATTCCCCACGGGAATACCGAGTCAACCCTTGACTCTATGGTCTTTGCTTCTAGGCAAATCCGATTATACAACCCAGAGCTACCGCCTACCGCGTACCCATGGACTACTCATTGAGCACTACGATACTCTGTTGTAGTCTCCGACCCAATGAACCGAAAACATGTTACATAAACTAAAGTGATGTCAACTCATCTATTTCGTCTACAATCTCAATTGGTACTTGACATCGGGCATCTTCCGAACACGGTCATGAGCGTTTGTAAGTACGCTTGTTAACTAGAGATTTTTAAAACATACCGATCGCCATCTAACACTTCAACAATTTGAAAGGGCCTCTATACTTCACGTCAAGCTTAGTTTGATTACGCTCCTCGTTCGTTCTGGCTACAGGAGTTCACCCACACACAAGCGGAGAACTGGTGGACCTCGACACCGGGCTGCAGGCAATCCAGGGAAGCCATGCCATCCCTAGATGGCAGGCTAACCAGGCGCTTGTTACGCCTGGACAGGAACGGCCTGCGCCCAGTGATGGGGACCATCACGGAACACTGATCACTTAAACAAAAAATTCCACACAATATGTATAACGCACAGCCCTCTGTGTAGGGCTTACATGGAGGCTGAAGAAACCGTTTTGCATGTGCTCTTTGACTGCACAGGCGTCACCCTGATCCGAGCAGAAACCCTCGGGTCACTCAGATCCTTCACAGATATCCTATGCAGTCCAGAAGACCTAATCAGCTTCTGGAGGTAGGTGGGCTGGTTGGAATAACACGCACAATGGTCCACATGAAGGACGAAGTGCGGAAACCAAACCCTCTAACATAGAACGCTTGTCGTTCTCAATAAGCACGAATTCCCCGACAGAGAACTAACTCACGCTTGCCATTGTACTATTAAACGACTTTCATCATAACGCGTAGACTTCTCAATGCCTTCAGATGCCAATCTCCTAATGTCATCAAGGTCTTGTCATCATTGTCGTAAGCCATTAAATGAAGTGAACATCTGATTTGTCAGAATTAAAT
Organism: Tiliacea aurago; assembly: GCA_948098905.1. NCBI lineage: Eukaryota > Metazoa > Arthropoda > Insecta > Lepidoptera > Noctuidae > Tiliacea > Tiliacea aurago. The sequence goes on from OX402582.1 coordinate 26,100,903, forward strand.
AAAGTCAAAATTTGACAGAACTCTTTACAAGAGGCATCCACAGTGGCATGACAGCCTCATCATAACTCAAACTATTCTAAATTAAATCTACACATACAATATAAATTATTAATGTCTAAAGAAATCAGTAAGTAGGTTTGCTATCTCGGGAGAAGGCTGCGTCAAAACTTTAACATATCTACCAATATCATATTCATTACCTTCTGCCACACTCTACAATGATTCTCTTTCCTTCTTAATCTTAGTACACTCTTTATGTAGATGGTGAACATCTTCAACCGATCTGCATGTTTCACAATTCGGATTTACTTTGTTCATCAAATAACCAAACTTGCGGGATGGGTAGTGACCAGAGCGTAATCTATGAAACAGAACAATATGATACCTATTCATTTCCTTGATAGCAAACTACGGTATACGAGGAGGCTGATACTCTATAGTTTTATACCAGATACCCTTTTCCCTACTTCGTTCGTCAAAGTACTCTTTAAACCTAACTCTTTATTTCATTTTGAATTAAACTAGAGTACCATATTACTATAAATCAATGAAAAATTAGAAGAAAATTAACATGTTATCAATAATCAGGAAATTCAAAGTCGTAGTCAAAGATCTGACTACACATTTATCGCGCATCTCGCGCAAAAGACAAATCAAACTAAACATGTGAGAGCAATTTATAAATCAGCCTTAGACCATAACATAACACAAAGTAGGAATCTTATCCGTGGCCTGTGGCTTTTCACTAAGCCCGTTCAACAAACCCCATGTTTGTTTCACTGAATTCACCTGAATTCCGAGTCCCACGGACTCTATTGTCACTACAAGACCCGACCTCCACTAGAGCCACCCGCGCACCGCGCATCCACGGACTACTATAAGCAGATACCGACTTCTAACGGACTACGTCTACGAAATGGCTACTGGTACGGTCCGACCAGCTGAACCAAGTTCACCACTATCACTCAACTCAACGTCTTCTACTTCAAATGGCTATCATGCACGTACTTGTAAATACGCTTGAAATGGAATGCTCTCAATGTGTAGCGATCACCGTCAAGAACCTCTATGACCTCAAACGGTCCCTTAAATTTTGAATCTAACTTTGTAAAGAAATTTGGTCAGAAATCAACGGTAATGGATAACGATCCGTCACTGTATTATTATTAACGTCTCTATAATCTATGCACATACGGTCTGATCCATCATACTTTATAACCAAAAGGGCTCGCCTAGCAAACGGCGTACTACTGGGTACTGATGGGTTAATTCGCATTAATTTACATTACTACTACTGGGTCTAATTATTTAGGCTTGCAACAGTAAATTAACCCTATCGCGCATGATTCGACTTTCGTCCGGAGACAGTCTGTAAGAACGTCTTTGCACTGTACGATTAGGGTCTATCAATCTTAATTTCAAATAGGCATTGCAATCAAATATTCGAATACCGAATTGTACGAGTAAATAATTCGCACATCACTTGAACAGTTCAAACATTCGAACAAGGCTGAAGAAGTATTCGAATACTAAAAATTATCGAACATTTACAATCCCTACCTCCAACTCACCAGTGTTAACACGTGTTTTCGGAAAACCGTTACTAAAAATGTCCAGAGTATAATTCTAAGATGTTTACAAGGTCACGTCTTCTATCAACTGGTAAAATCAACTTTGGTCATCTCCAAAAAAACCAAAATAAGTTACGAACGTTATTTTAAAAAACAAAGTCTTTTATCGCTTGTCATTTACAAAAGTAGTCAAATCCACTTATATTAAGGCAAAAATCAGTTACCACCGGTATCTAACTCAGTCAAATCCTTCGAAGTTTATTAACCGATTTAGTCAAATCCTTTCAGTCAATCAGGAGCGAGACGTCAAATCCTTTCAGCCAATCAGGAGCGCCAGATTGTTTTAATTGACAGAGGTTTAAAATGACCAGCTTTCTCAGTGTTGGTAACGAGTTGACTCTGTAAATGATAAATGATAAATGATTTTATTTCTGTAAGTAGGTTTGTACAAACACTTTTACACGTCAATCATATTTTAAAAACTAGATGAGGTCGGCGTTTCCTATCTGACTACTCTGAGAAGAAAGGCCGAAACAAACTCAGAGGTCATAGTCTCTTTTAAAGTCCAGACATAATCTTGGTCAGATCATGTGAAGACCATGTAGATTGGTGTCTGAAATGGTCTTTTGAGGAAAGAACCACACAGGTTGAGTGGACCTGACCAGTCAGTGCACGCATTTGTCAGTAATCGTGCAGCTCTACTCAGAATATAAGGAGCTCAACGATGCGACTATCAATACCAAAGAAAGGCCATTTGGGTAGGCCACTTATATGACTCAAACTGCCAGACCATGATTAACACTAACTGAGAATAAAAGAAAGGGAAAAAAAAATATTATGCAATAACCCACATAGTCTTCACATTCACAATAATTAAAATAATATAATACTTTACAAGTAAATATTCCTGTCATTGTGTATAAAATAATAATTAAATGTCACTGTTTATAAAATAATAAAGTTAGCAAAAACAAAAAAAAAAAAACAATAAAAATAAACTACCTCAATATGTACAAAAATTGGAGCAGCTCAATCCCAAGCCTTTTTGTCCTCAATATAATCTTTAACAGTATAAAAGGCTTTCTGGCACAACTTACGTTTAATGAATGATTTGAATTTATTAAGGCTTAGATCTTGAACGTGGCTTGGAAGTTTATTATAAAAGCGTATACATTGACATCGAAACGAGCCACCTATTTTCTTGAGCCTTGTTGTAGGTACAACAAATTTGTGTTTGTTTCTAGTATTTATATTATGGATATCACTGTATTTTTTAAATAATTTTATATTTTTATGGGCATATAATAGATTTTCAAAAATATACTGAGAAGGCACAGTCATTACATTAATCTCCTTAAATTTCTCTCTGAGAGAGTGTCTTGGACTTAATTTATAAATTGATCGAACAGCTCTTTTCTGCAAAACAAAGATAGTCTGAATGTCGGCAGCATTTCCCCATAACAGAATACCGTACGACATTACACTATGAAAATAGCTAAAGTACACTAAACGGGCTGTCTCTATGTCAGTGTACTTATTTCGTGCCGAATTTTAATTGATTTACTACGTTAAAATGGATAATGTGAACATTTTAGTCAAAGAAACAACCCCTCAGTTATCACGAAAAAGAAAACGACAAGAATCCAATCGACACAATTAATTATTGCCGTAGTCTGAATAGCTTTACACACGTTTATAGTTCTAGGCAAAATTAATTCAGTTGCTCGAACAAAAACCGTTATTTAAAATTTCTCGACTCAATACGATGTTACGACGCAAGTACTTATCTAGCAAAACTTGGAATAGAATCTCCGTCGCGAAATCGTTAATTTCTGCCTGACACAGCAATTGCAAAGTATTATTGATATTTTTATTGCCTATAGCTACTAAAGGTACCACATCATTTACTCTTCTACCTCTAAATTTACAAGTAATTCTCTCCTTCATTAAAGACGATGTGTGCGGACGCGTCACGGTCGAATGAGACTAATGGACTTAGTGTACAGGCGGTAGATGACAAACTTCCGATGATTTTAGAAATTAAGACTTCCATGCCGTTACTAAACAAAAGCATCTGGTCTTGCATGATATTGGATGCTGTGTCTCCAGAAGTGGGGTGGTCTTCGTATCCCACTTCTGATGTCGGGATACGTTCAGACATCAGAAGTAATACTCAGATATGGCAATACAGAAATATATTTCAATCGAACAATCAGTTATTTTAAATCGAGAGAATATAGAAATTAAATAGAATTAATTAAATAACTAATAATGGTAGTGGCGGTCACATAGGGCAGTACTGACTGTCAGGGACAGTGGTCCATGCACCCACCGCAATAAGGATAGTACCTACTAATTTGTCGGAGACAGCGTTCCATATCCAATAACCGGGCAGTACTGACTGTCGAGAGACAGTGGTCCGTGCACCAAGACGCATCCGTTCAAAATGTGTACCGACTCAATAGCGCACCTCCTTATAAAGGCGATCCGCTAGTGGGGGGTAACGTTACAATATTTCACTCAATTGACTTCAATTCTTTTAAGTCAAACATCCGATAGAATGAATGATTTGTCTATGGTGCACGTTCCACTAGCGCCATCTAGTCGCCGCCTCTCGCAGCTGTTAAATAATATGGCTTCCGTCATATATATAAAAAATAAAAGATACCAGCCATCTAAAGATACCTACTAAGTTTACTGAGGACGTTCACAAAAAACCTTACGCGATAGACATGATTAAGAAAAAAAAAAAACCTGTCCAAAACAAACATTAGGTACGATTTCCATTAGAGCATGCGCACAAATACGGCCTTCCGAAAGACCTTGATATTAGAAGTTCTTCCTGAACCAATAACTATTGAAATTCCACAAAGCGATATGATCTCGTCGCGAACGAGATCACCTCAGGAAGTCATTACACAGCTAGCGATGCTATAAATGTTCCAGATGTAATGGAGATATGCCTTTATTGATATTGTGGGTAATCTACAGAAGTATTATGATGTGCGAATTGAAAGAGGAAATGTGTTACTGTATGTGGCATCGTTTTAGTTGAAGGAGATATTTGGAAAGGTTAGTTGATAATGACAAGCGCCATATGTTATCATTGCGTTGGACAATATTGTTGGCGTCTTTAAAATAATACATGTTTTCTATCGTTCAAGGGCACAACCAAAATAACTTTAAAAATAAACAGATATGTCTATTTACATTTAGTGATATTTCAGTCATATCATTCTCGCACACATAGTGATTTATTAGTTATCAAGTAGGTAACATTCACTGTACATATAACAGCTGAAACCACATATTTACAAAAATACCTTCCGGAAACTGTGACGTAATTTTCTGCCAACAATATCAAGATAAAACTATCATTAAATATTGATATTCTTAGGAGTGCCACCGTAAAAAGCGATTGTTTTAGTTATTTGAGCAGGTGTAACAATGTGTATTCTGACTTAGCCCTTCATTAAGTAATTAACATGTAAATTATCATTGCCTAAAATAAAAGATACAGATTCTGAAGTAACAATGCGTGCGATCAGGGAAGTTGCGGATATTCGCATCCGCTTAAAACTAAATTGACATCCGCATCTGCATTAATGAATGCGGAGCTCATGCGGAAGAGATTTGTGAGGAAAAGGGTGATAAGTAAGATAATTTAAATCATAATCAACAAAATGGAAGTTATAATCATTTAAATTACCAATGTAAATCGTCACATTTTCGCAAAATAGGCATATCCATGAAACACATATAATTTCGAGAGCTATTTTTAAATGATTATAATTTAGTAATTATTGTAATATAATTGCCGCGAATTGAATTATGATCAACAACGAAACAGTGCTGCAGTGCTGAAATTTGCAAAAAACGTAAGAAATTGTGAATTTCGCCTTGCCGTGCCGCCTTGAAAAAAAAATGAGATTTGAAGACTTTTGATCCGTGGATGTGAGCGACCAAAAAACCGCATCCGTATCGGTATCCGCGGATGTAAAAAGTCTACATACGTAACATCCCTGCTATTGATTTATCTTTGTCAGCAGTACCGTTGAAAGGCAAATGTATGGAAAACAAGAGTCTTCATACTGTCCATTTTTATGTTTAATGAGATGTGATAAGTTTAGGATTAACTTAGGTTTTTTTTTATTTCTTAATCTAACTTTGTTTCCGACTTCTATGCAAGCAAGTGTTAAGTTAAGTTTCAGCTTATGAAGACTCACAAATTGAAACTACTGAACTGCTCCCTGCATTGGCAAGAAAACAACTCTAGAACAGGTCTTAGGTGTATTAGATAAGTTGGTCTCAAGCCATTGACCTCACAGCTGGTCATCCCGATAACTGGCGCATTGTGCCATTTGTATTGGCAAGCACATTTGTATGATGTTGATAGTGCAATATGCTAGTTTCCGCGTTTCATGTTTGTTGTGGATTAAATTAAGTGGAAAATGTGTTTTGTATTGGAAATAAGTGTTTTTCTGCTCAAGATATCTAAATGGTAAGTATAAATATTTTCTTCGATAAACGGGTAAATTAAAACTAAGAGGTTGAGAAGGCATGAGCTAAATAACTGAGCCAGATTTAGATTCCGTTTTTATTGAGAATCTGGTTTAGTGGATTAGTTTTGCATTCATCAAAAGGATTGTAAATAGGAAATCCAGCAAAGAGATGTAAACTGCTGAAACAAAGTACGATTAATTACTTAGAAAAAAAAACATATATACTCAAACTCGTAGCATTTATTTCAATTAAACCAATTACAGGCAATTTTGAATTGTCAAAGACTCGGTCAGTTAGTCAGAAAGTTGATACATATGTATAGATCCAAATCTCATACAGGATGTTGCTTGGGGTTTGCCTGGCCCTATACCACAAAACTTTACAAGTCTACAATACTAGAATTGTTAAATTGTAGAAGAAATTATAAATATGTAGGTATGAGTTACAATTTACAATCTAAAATTCTTTTGCATTTTAAAAAGCGAACACAAAGCGTAGACTTATCACTACAATTGACAAATTTGTAAGGTTTTTCCGTAACCGTTTTGTGGTACACGGAATTGTAAAATTTACAAATTAGTAACTTGTATGTTGTAATTGTGATGTTTTGAGGTATAGGGCCCTGGGTATACGATCAGTATTACAGCAGCGTAATAAATTCATCATAACCAGAGCACCTTATGTCATATCACCCAGTTTTATCATAATAAATATAATATCAATCATGACGCTATAACAAAGCTATAAATTCCCGTCTCGTTCGAACTGGTGAACCGACCTTAATATCAATTACTTTTTAAATCGTTATTACTCGTACATACGTAATTATTACTTGGTAATCAACGGCAATCCATGCTGTTATTTAATGAGACGGGATAATAAAACTGGCCAACTTCGAGTCTTAAGCAAGTACTTACATACTACGAAAACGGACATAATGAGAAGAAAAGTTTTTTGGTTATTAAAATTACTTACCATAACTGGGATATGAGCAGAACCCTATTGGCGTATTCTGGGTAAGTTTTTACGGATCAGGGAAGCTTCTACTTAAGGGGACGATAACAGACTTTTAATGGTTTTATACTGAAGAACACGTCTAAACGAGTAGTGTTAATGATTTGAAAAAAATATATGTTAAATTAGAGCATTTTCCCAATAACTTAATATGTGAATATTTTAGATTATGTTTATATTACATAGTTAAATTAATTTGTGAAGTTATGTCTACCGCGGATAAAAAACTGAGAATGGCGCAAAATCTACCAAGTGTAGGTATTTTTGTGAAACCTTCACAAATTTAAAAATAATGTAATAATTGATCTTGTAGTATACGCCCTTTATTAAAATACCTTTTGTTTTGTGTATAATGAATTAATAATGCGTCAAATTGGGGACAGCGGTCCTTGATAGGCGAGTCCTATTACTGGCTGAACGTACGACGCGTTGCGTGAGCTCAGTACAGAACACGCAAGCTAACCACTCAAGGCCACTGGTATATATCTGCGTCTTAAGAATAAATAAACAAAAACTACCGTTAACGATCTTTCATAAGTTAGGGCACGGTTGCACGACAAATTACTACATACATTTAGCGCTAAACTAATTTAAAACATCGTTCTATTTCTATCTGTTGTTTGAAGTTCACGGATATAGAATGATTTGTTTAATAAGGACTATGTTTAGAGCTAAAAGTTAATTTATGGTGCAAACGGTCCTAAGTTATAAAAACTTAGAAATCGTTATAGGAGACGAAGCGAGCAATTTACAAAAAGGCACTAATAACTAATATTTTGTGCTATTCAAACTATCCTAAATATATATATACAATTTCTTTCCATGTGTGTTGTAAAGGGCGACTAAGGGACTTACTAGAGAATGGGCAGCAGCGTTCTCTATGCATTTTAACACCTTATTGCGATCGCCAAGCCTGCCGTGCGTGGCGATTAGGGCAACCCCCGGGGTCTCCTTTTGGGGGAGGCCTATGTCCAACAGTGTACGTCTTTCGGCTGGAATGATGATGAGGATCCAATCTATAAAACCCAATGACGTATTATAAATAGACGCGTCATACACGAACATTAGTGCACTCAAAAACAGCGTAAGCCATGATTGTAGCTACATAATTGCATACAATCATACAGCGCGTGAAGAAAAGGAAAGACCTATACCGATATCTGTTGTTAGAAAGAGATGAACATACATATTTAGTTACGTCATTAGCTGCTGCATGTTCATTGGCACGTCTGTAATAATAATTGTTATTATTGTAAATGTCAGGAAATTGCCTGTCATTTACTTTGCCATTATTGAGCGCAGGTAACGCATATAAAAGTTAAACCTGTATACAATCGTCTGACATATTTCTTTCTCCCTGCATTGGCATAAAACACGGCGCCTCCATTATTCGCAAAAAATATCGGATAAAGCCATTAATCTTGTTACTAGAATGTAGGTTGGTAACAGTCTAACACTCCATTAGATACATGTTTCGACACTGCTCCATACAAAATAATATATTCCTGAGTTGTAGGGCGAAACGTAGATAAATATTGAAATGTTATGTTTACGGAAAAGATTGACCTCCTGGTAAATCAGCGGACAAAAGCAAAAATAAATATAAAATAGGCCTCTCTCTTCCTATAAAATCATTATAATTAATACGTGAAGCGAAAACTTTGTACCACTTTTTACGAAAATTACGCGGAAGGAGGAGTATGAACTTTGGCACAGTTAGGCGCGAAACACACGGCGCGGGCGGGGCGGGCCGGTCAATTTGACCGCGACCGATAGAGCGTAAGGAAATCTACACGTAGGACAGACTGCCGGGATTTCAATACGATTCCAAATCGTCCGCGGACAAATTGGGAAAAGATTTGACAATTTGTCAAATCCCGGCAGTCTATTTGTCCTACGTGTGCGTTACTGCATAGATTTCCTTACGCTCTATCGTTCGCGATCAAATTGACCGGCCCGGCCCAACCCTTTTTTTTTTTTTTTAGGGTGAGTAATTATTAAATACCTTCTCCCGCTCTGGGAAGGCGTGTCAGAGTTTTACTGACTAAAACCCACCCGTATTCCTTCAGTTGCCTGTGTGCCAGGGCCACGATATCCCTTTCGGACAAACCCGCAACCCTGGCAGGCATTGGCCCTAGCGGACCCCGTCAGTTGCTGCTGACAACTCTTTGAGGTGCGCGTGGAATACGATGCGCCGTCGACCCGGGCCTGGTCCTTATCGGACGGAGCTACCCACCGCCCGGCCCGACCCGCCGTGTTTCGCGCCTTAAAGTTTATATGCAGGAGGAGTGCAGAAAGCTAATATTTTTTTTATAATATATGCATAATGCAAATAAATTAAATTAATACCATGCGTTTGACACACACACATAGTACCAGGGCCTCATGACTTGAAGATTATCAAGAAATTAGTAAGTACTTTATAATAACATGGAATTAGTGTAGGTACACATGGAATAAGTAAGTACTATATAGATTGTAAGAAGAGGGGGTCGAATTTAGACCAGTGGGTGACCACTAGTTTTAATAATTAAATTATTTTTGTTCCTTACTCCAATTGCCGAAGTAAGGAACGAATGAATTAAAGGCGAACAATAAATATAATATTGTTTGTTTTAAATCCCGCTTTAACAAGCAAATGTAGCAAAGTAAAAAAAATATATAAAAACGCATTGGTTCAGACAACATAATTTTGTATGGAGCAGCAACTTGAACGTTAACGTTAAGGCAGTCAACAAAAAACATCGTCTTGGTACATTCTACTAGGAAACCACTTAATTTTTATTAACGCCTGGCGTCCACTGATCTACGTCTAATGGACGTATTAATGTATCTTTTTATTGACTAGTGATCGGTCTCTCGAGGTGGGGTAGAGTTGATCTTAGTGGGGGAGTATTATGGATAAGAATCTGCCATTGGCGCTTAGTTGGGTTTAGCTCTTAGTGGGTGAGTATTATGGATAAGAATGTGCCATTGGCGCTTAGTTGGTTTTAGCTCTTAGTGGGTGAGTATTATGGATAAGAATCTGCCATTGGCGCTTAGTTGGGTTTAACTATTAGTGGGTGAGTATTATGGATAAGATTGTGCCATTGGCGCTTAGTTGGTTTTAGCTCATAATGGGTGAATATTATGGATAAGAATGTGCCATTGGCGCTTAGTTGGTTTTAGATCTTAGACCTTTTGTACACACACGTCTTTCTTGCCGCAAAAAAGTTAGGTTTATACGCCGTGCTTGCACGGTCGTCAGTGTTGTATGGTTCACTATGGAAGCTTGTTGAAGGACACGTTGTTTCTACGGCGCGGTTTATACGCCGTACCGTAAAGAAACCGTGCCGTGTACGGATATTAGCTGAATATATGCTTTAGCTTAGATCAAAGGTCTTCAACCCGCCTGCGGCCCGCGGTGGCTTCCTTTGCGGCCCGGCAATCATCATTTCAGCCGAAAGACGTCCACTGCTGGACATAGGGCTCCCACAAAGGGGGGTTTGCCATAATCGCCACGTTTGGCAGGCGGCCCGGCAATAGCTTGGCTAAATTAAATTATTTATTAGTATTTAAGTGTACAAAATAGACAGGTACTGACACTAACGCGAGAAAACAGTTTGAGCATTGCAACAACCACTATTGGGGCAAATATTGTGAAATTAGTTAAAAGTAAACAATGTCAAACTTCTCATTGATTGCTTTTTATTAGTATCATTTCCTGTTTCTAGCCTTGTAGAATTGTATATTCGATAACTGCAATGATTATTGTGTTTTAATTACTTACCCACTTAAAAGTTTAAAATGGAATATAATCGATTTCCCTTGATTTGCGGCCCGCCGAACTAAAATCAAAGGTTGAAGATCCCTGGCTTAGATGATGTCATATTATGGAGGATTAATGAATAGAATAGTCGGTAAATTTGTTAAGTAATATCCGAATGACCTCATTATGTTTCAAGAGCATGAATTGAATATTTTGTTGATGAAACAGGACATAAGTAAATTGTTTAGAACACACACAAATAGCTTTTTTTTAGGCTTTTATCCACAGTGGCATGCCTTATCATAACTTGAAACTAAATCATTTTTTTTATCATAATCACAAATCTTTATTTATCTCAACATTATATTACAGGCACTGGTTAATAAAATGTACAATCTTAAAAAGAGAAAGGTGTCTGAGGTGGAGGGTCCTGAGTTACAGATCACCCGGCTCTCTTAGATAGGACATGTTAATTTACAAAAACAGTTATAGTCAAGACACTATAGGAATAATAAAAGTCTGAAATTGCAATGAAGTATAAGCAGAACCTATAAAACTAAAGATATAGTCAGTTAAAAATGTACATAATGTTTTTGATAATCATGAAATTGGGGAAAATTGCAAATTATATTGTCTGTTATCTAATTTGACTTATACATAATTATTATCTGCTTGTTTGAGTTTACAAAATTCAGAATATATATATTTTTTTTTTTTAATATATCAAAGAAAAGCAAATCAACTAAAAATTCAAAGAAATATACAAATTATGTACTTATATTATTTATTACTAAAAATACAATATAAATTATGAATGTCTAAACAAATCAGTAAGTAGGTTTGCTATCCCAGGTGAAGGCTACGCTAAAACTTTAACATATTATATGGACCAATATCATATTCATGAACGTTTACCGTACTCAACAGTTTTTCTATTTCACTTAATACAGACGACAAAAATTACTTATCTCGCCCAAACAAAATCACGACATCCCACCCAAAATAGCCGAACAAAACAATCTATCAAGCGACAATGAAGAAGAAACAATTACATGTCACAGGCATCAATTATCAGCGAACAGCAAAGGTCATGATCACAAGCTGAATTAAGTAGAAAATAATTTATTCTTAGGCTATTACGCACGGCGACAACATTTCGGCGCCAGCGACGCTACAGCCACCAATTACGCCCACTCGACCTTAAATTCACACCCTGACACCCTTCGATTATGCCAGCCTGTAATACGTAGAAAGCATATTCTGTACTGTATAACAATAAAGGAGCGTTTAGACCAGATTAACAGAGAGCTGAAACATTCAAGCATGAACCGGTAGAACAAATACTTTTCACTGGCTTGTCTTCTTAAGACTAATAATCAACCGGCCTCAATAAAATAACATCTGCACTGTTTGTTCCCTACAAACGATTCTTAAACAATGTGGAGACTACGAGACGAGTATTTTAGAACCATCAACCTTATATATGACACTATAAAAAAAAATTACACATTAAGTTACTCGTAGATTTATGTACAATTTATGCCAGATACATCCTTTATACGTAGGGTGATAAGGACCATTCATTAACACATCTCAGTGTCTTCAGAAAGCGTGGGTAGTCGGTAGTCTAGTAGTTCTAACTATGTAGTGCTAATTCGGGTATGACCTAGATTACTTTAGTAAGGGAGTGCGAAACTGAATATGTAACAGAAAATATGGATTTATGAAGTTAGTGTTAAAGATAATTGGGTTAGATGAAATTGTGTCTTGTATGCGAGAAGATTTTAGTTACAAATACAGCATCAACTTTTTCCTTTGCCATGGGTATTCTGTTATCATCAATATTACTTACTGACTTAGAGGATCGGTAGCAACATTCTCTTTAACTATGTCTCTTTCTATCTTTACATACCTAATCGTGTCATTACAGTGTGATCGGTGATCCATTTCACGAGTTTTTTTTTACTAATTGATCATAATCCTTCTCCTGTGTGCAAATGTAAACAGTTGCTATGTTACTGTCGATTGTCAAAAGGCAACAATTCTATATCGTACCTACCAATCTATACGGGTCATTTTTAAAACGTCAATAACCTCTTAAGGGATCATAGTACTCATCATTATGAACAACTTTTACTATGGGACCAAAACTGAAATCGCGAAAAAAAACCCAGCTGTTCCCTACATTTATGTTCGAATAATACGTTAAAATGTAGGGAACAGCTGATTTTTTTTTCGCGGTTTCAGGTTTGGTGCTGTAGTAAAAGTTGTTCCTAATGATGAGTACAATGACCCCTTAAGAGGTTATTGACGTTTTAAAAATAACCCTGTATATATTTGTATCTATTTAAGACACCAATTAGAAATTTACAGTTTAAATTAATGTAACCCTATTGTGCCAATTCTCATTGTTTCACCCCAAACATTTTCAGTTCCTTCCTCGTAACCATAGATAATAATATTTCAACCTTCAACCCACGTCATAGTTTTAGTAATCAGTTTACAATAGCGTCATTAGATTAATGAAAACACGTTAATTATGCGATGACCCAGATCTTGCTACCCTTAGACTAGAGGAAAATGTAACTAAGTTTATTCTTTACAATTCCTAAGCGACGAGGGAGTTTAGATATTTTAATCATAATACTTAGAGGCTTCTTAAAAAGCTTTTAATCAAGCAAAGTTGACGAATGTCGCAAAAGTTGACACTTTTATTACCGCAATGATTAGTTCTAAAGTAAACAAAAAATATAACTCTCCCACAGTTTTCAAACTCGTGACCATTTCCTAATTCTTATGTGAAACAATCCCCTCGGGCAATAAAGCACGAGTTTCGAAACTGGAAACATGTGACATTGAAATATTATCACAACTTCTGGACTTGTTGATTCTGTCACATACGATTTCTGATTGTTGGAGCAACAAGTATTTGAACAGACTTTGCCCATTTTTATCACGTTTTTACGCACCTACTTACTTTTATTACTCATCATTTCAGCTGAAAGACGTCCACTGCTGGACATAGGCCGGGAGGCCTACCACCATGCTTGGCAGGCGGGTTGGCGATCGCAGTATTTTGTTAAAATGCATAGAGAACGCTGCTGCCCATTCTCTAGTAAATCCCTTAGTCGCCTTTTACGACACCCACGGGAAGAAATGCTATTCTTTACGTCCGCAACTCACGGACATTTTTATTACTACTACCTAATTAATATATCAACCAACAAAAACATAACTGTGTAGACAGTTCAATGTTTGTTTTGATGTAATTGTCATGATTTCCAAATATTAATAAGATTTGTAGTGATTTTAAATACTAAGTATAAAATTGTAAGTACGTGATTTTTGTATCATGGGTAGTCATGAAGTAGTTTCTATCTCATTTGACAGTTACGGTATGGAACGGAAACATGATATTTGGGGCATCACGTAGTTGATAAGTCAATTATTTTCGAGCCTCGGAACCTAAAGGTTGTCTTCAAGAAGTCTAAAGTCTATACTGATACTATATTGAGTACCTAATTAAATAGTTCGTTAAATATTGCTCTAAACCAAGTTTGTATATGTGCAAGAATATAAAGACGAAAATATTCGTACTGAAAAGGTGTTCCATTACACTATGAGATTTAACATGGTCGTATTTATTTTTATATACATCTGGATCAACACAAACTATTACTATCTACCAAACAATCCAGTACATATCTCCATTATATACCATCACCAATAAATAACAAACACCATATATAATAGAGAGCGTAGTTAATTGTCGTTGTTTCAGCGTTGCCTATAATCAGGGGTGCGACGTGTTGGCGCCAGCCGCCATTTGCAAAGTGACACATCCAGTGGGGATGAACGAGATAACGCCAGGCTGTGATCATGGGGCATTGATCTCAATTTGCTGTTGATAACTGGATTTTTCCGTACCTAAACCTACAGTAACAGTCGTGTGTTTCAAGAAAATAAATTGGCCTAGAATGGAACCTTGTGGCATTCTTATGTTGAATGTTATTTAGATGTTCAATATGGAGATTTCCTTATACTTTTTTGAATGGGTTTTCCGAATGGTTAAAATGGAAGGATATTTAATTTATTAAAATAAACTAATAAACTAGCATTATTTATTTTAATAAATTTAATAGCTTCACTGCAATCAAAAGCTTTCTTGAAGTTTTTAGTTAAATTTAGCGGAAAATAATGAAAGAGAATCAATGAATTTTGGAAGATTATGTTAAAGATTTAAAAGTCATCGACTACAAAATTTTATAGCCATTGATCGATGATCTCTTTGTCACCCAAATATCTTAATTTCTTTGTTGTGGTAACCATAACTCCTCTCCACGTCACCAAATCAAGCACCCACGCAACACATATTATCTTATTTTCATAACCAGCCTAGTAATTCTTCGTAGGCACTACAATTAGTGACGTCACTTCCACAGACAGCACGTCATAGATTCAAGTGGCATGGCGTCACCGCAGCAGCACAGTGATAAATAACAATCAATTTCGCGGCTTATCACTTATCAGTTATCAGCCACGCTTCTAATGATTGATGTGTGCTTTTATATTTATACAGGGTTTATTAAATCATTGATTTTTTTTACTAATGATTGCGTGAGTTAACAATTTTTTTTTGATATTACCTAATTCGATTTTCACAAAGCGGACTAGGAGCAGTGGTGTCCCAGTCGCCAATTAAGAGTTGGTCGTGGGTTGGATCCCAAGCAGGCTTTACTTTGTGTACAAAATATTTTCATCGCCACTGCTCTCAAAACGGTGAAGGAAAACCTAGGTGGTAGGTTTGGTCAAAGGTGTCCTAAGACCAAAAATTCAAAGACATGGTACATCTACCAACCCTGCACGAACTGGACCCGCGTGGTAGATTATGGCCACCTCCCTGTCACAGAGAGGAAGCCTGTGTCCCAGCAGTGGGAACATTATAGGCTGAAGCTATGCTAAAGCGGGCTAAATTATGATGTTGGTGATTAAAAAAAATCCAAAACGCTTTTAATGTAAGAGACATAATTTAGCTGGCATATACAAAATGTCCCAGAATTAACGCATAACCTCTTAAGGGGTCATTGTACTCATCATTATGAACAATTTTTACTATGGGTTCCTTACATTTACGGTTTAAGAAAATTTATTTCACTCATAAAGAATACAATTATTCATTTCTATGAGGAAAAACAAATAATTAAGATAAGCTAAGCGACGGTTTCGCTGGGTAATAAACTAAAAAGTTACAATTCAAACACCATTCAGAACATGGTGCTTTAATAGCCTTTTAAAAGTTGGAAGTGATTTCGATTCCCTAATTACTTTAGGTAAAGAGTTTTATAGAGTTGAGCCCCCTCATATACAACAGTCCTTCTACCGTAGTTTGTCCTCGGTGCTCTTAAAATTATACAAGCATCTATCTTCTCATAACTCGTCAAAATCTAGGGATATATTCGATTTTATTTAAATTACTTACTTTGTATTAAAAGTTATTTACGCTTTCAAAAAAGTGAAGATGAAATCTTGAACAGATACAAATGTACCTTTTAAGAGATTATGCAAAAAATATTTAAAACAAGCTAACGAGTAGCAATCATTTACCATGATTAATGAACATTGCTAAACTTGCACAAAAATAAATAAACGATGATTGATGACCGGAGCCGTATTACATCAACTGTATACTGACGAAGAGGACTCGCGCACAATGTTTATATTTTTTATTTAACTTGGTGGCGAAACACGAAAGAAAATGTATTTTGACAGTAGAAACTTCTACAACATTAAAGAGTACACAGAAGAGAGATGACTCTTCGTCTCTGTTCAAAAGAAAATGTATTAGTATTTGTTATAAATTAATTTTGTTTTCCAAGATGTTACCAGACGTAGAAGATGTCATGAAAATAGAAGTTTCGGGATTTTTTAATTATTGTGATAACTAATATTTTCATAGAATCTTGCCAGTTCATATTAGACACGGTTTTTTTCATTTTTGCTACCAAATCTTTCATTATCTCTCCATTCAATGTACAAGGACGCGTATGAAAGTGTATTTTCCGTTAGCCTTGTCTACCGACAGCTTGTAGCCTTGGGCTCCTGCATTCAATCCTACTTCAATAAATATATTATTGGAGTTTTTCTTCGATAAAAAGTTAACTTCAGCTTGCGTTTAAATTCGTTGTAGACTATAATAGACTATAGATTGTAGTAATAGCCACTATACAACAATAACTTTGTGATATTTCATGATACAGTTTTGAAATTTTGTACATACATAGATTCTTTACATAAAAATACTAGACACGTGTTTCGGGTTTCGCATATATTAAAATAATGTTGTATATCGTGAACATTTTCTAATAAAATAAAATATAAAGATTTTACAGTTATTATTGAAAAAAAGTCACCTTGGATAACCAACATGCGCAATTCAGTACAAACATTTGCACAAATGTTTGGCTGAAAATAAACAATCCTTATTACTTATAAATTTACATATTGTAAGTATTGTTTACATTTTTATGTTAATGTGAGATTTACTTGCTTATTTTCACATTATATTTCTGCGAATAAAACTAGCGTAGCCTTTAATTTTATTAAGATGTGAGTGCAGCTTATGTTTCAGTAAGTTTTACTTGAGCTTTATTGACAAGTCCATTTTAAAGATAACTGGCGAAATGTGGGTGTTACTACAGGTACACCTCTGCCTAACCCTTCTGGGACTACAGGCGTGATGTTATGTCAATTTAACTATGACGAATCTTCATAAAAGTGAAATTGGGGAAGTTCTGATTTAGCACTTTGCATTTTACAAATAAACGGAATTAAAAGACGAGCCTCCGCACACCGCGTTAAAGTATAATATTAATCCGCCTTTGGGCTGAGCGCCAGTTTTTAGATCTCGCGTCTAAACTCCAAGGGCGAATTTCAGCAATGAAACTGAACGCGATCAGCACATCTAAACCGAGTTCAAGAGCTGTCAGTGTCAATATTCCAAATAAAAAATTACACCGACAGCTTATAAAAGTGGTTTATGTAGTGATCGCGTTCAGTGTCATTGGTGAAATTGGAACTAAATGTAACGGCATTATCTTTTCAAAAAAAAAAACAATATTGTGTACGTAGGTAATACCTACATTTACACAAATTCTTTTAGATTTTGTACATAAATCACTATAAATTTTAATAATTTATTGTTTTAACAGCCGTTTTGCAAGCCACAATTAAACAAAGCGAATACACAACGCAAATTGAAAATATGTCTGTGAATCGTGCAAATCTGGTCTGAAAATTGTTCACAGTGAATTGTACTTTTTACAATTGTTATTGAAATGATAGTGTCTCTCTATCTATATATATCTCTCTCTATCGATAAATACTCTTCATCATTACCAGCCCGCATCATTTTAGCCAAAAGACGTCCACTGCTGGACACAGGCATCCTCCAAGCACCACCACTTAAACCGATTCTGTGCTTCCCGCATCCAGTGGATACCTGAGGCCTTCACAAGGTCATCGGTCCACCTTGTACGAGGCCTTCAGGCGCTACGTCTTTCGGTACGCGGCCATTCAGCCCGCATAAAAGACTCGAAACTAAATAAAGATTTGAGAATAGCTTTGAAGCGTTGTAAAGACTTATTCTTTTTTTTCAGGTAAAAGACCACTAGCAATAAAGGTCAAAGGTTCAATGCATGCATTTCATTCAAATACATAGGAAGTCATGGCGACTGCCGACGAGAAGTGAGAACTTAGAACTATGAGATAATGTTGCTTAACACGTCACCCTTATAGCTACAACAATACTATTATTACAGCATGTCGGTGACCCGAACCTTAAAAATTTTCCCCTACATTCATGTCAATAGTCATCGCTTGGGATTTGATTACTAATCCTTGCTTTTTCAATGCCTTAACCCTTTAGAAGGAAAAGGGAATATTCTTACCACCATATTTTAAAGCTAAGAAATTAAAAAAATCGTTCCAGGTAAGTATTCTATTGTTTTACACAGGCTATTTGAAAACATTATCAATCACTGACAAAATATTCAAAAAAACAACGTATTCTACCAATAATACAATGGCACTGTTGTCCGATTACTTATTCGTTCTTACTGTCAAATCTTAAAGAATTGGGCTATTGCCGCTTGAAGAAAGTGGTTTTAGCCAAAATAGAACATTATCTTAAATTCCACACCAATTCGAAAAATGCTCATTTCATTTTACAAATAAACAAGAGCCGTTCTAATGAACCTGAAGTTGAGATTGAACGGGGAATTGGAGGAAACAAACAAAAATGGAATGAAAATAAAACAAGGAAACCGCATCGAACGTAGCTTTCCGTTTGTTTCACGAGTGTAATGTGTGTGACTTGAGCTAAACACACGGGCGACGAGCAATTTTCTCTTTAATGCTATCCATTTTTAGGGTTCCGTACCAAAATGGTAAAAAGGAACCCTTATGGTGAGACTAAGTCTGTCTGTCTGTCTGTCACACCTGGATATCTCAAAAACTACTAATGCTATCAACTTGAAATTTAGAACAGTTTTAGATGACGTTTGCCCAAATATTTTGCAGGCAAGAAATTTAAAAAAATATTATTTTTTTGCAAAATAAACAGAAACACTGAGTCTTAAACACATTCTCAAATATTTTTTTTTGTTTTTTAGGCAGCATACAAATACAAATACAAATTGTTTATTTCTTTACCAATCGTTTGATTTAGTTGTGATTGGAGCCTCCTTTTAAGCATGATGACGCCTGTGTTAGGAGACTCCATAAAAGCATAGATTCCGACTTTTGATGAAAAATTAAAAAAAAAATACCGTCCCCCCCCCCTTATCTCCGAAGTTTCAAGAGATAAAAATCTGAAATTATTCTATATGATAGAAGCTTATGTAAAGATTACAGAAAAAATAAAACGATGTCTCTAAATAGCACAGTTTTTCAGAAATCATCAACATCATGTATACGTACGAAATCCTCGGTGCGCGAGTCCGACTCGCTCTTGACCGGTTTTTTATCTTTGTTTTTCTGTCTTCTGTTGGCTTACCGATCTAGTCGAAGAAATCAAAAGAAGTTACTATGAGATACGACCATATGCTTTAAAGACCTTTTCAGTTCTCCAGAAACCCTATTTTCCTGCAACCCCTGAACGTTCACTATTCGAAATGTCCAAAAGATTCTACACTGATTGTTTACATTATCTAGCATCTAGTGGTGTTTATCAGGCCACATAAACCGTCGGAAGATTACAATTCACGTACTTTTGAAACGTATAACACACGTAGATTCAATCAACTCAGCCTATAGCAGTCCACTGTTGGACATAGGCCTCTCCTAGGCTGCGCCACAACACCCTGTCCTCCGCCTTCCGCATCCAGTCTGTCCCAGCTACCTTTGCCTCCCACACTACGCTTGCCGATACGCGGTCTCCACTCCAGGACTCGTCTGCTCCACCGGCCATTGGTCCTTCGACAAACATGGCCAGCCCACTGCCACTTCAGCTTGCTTACTCTGCAGGCTATGTCGGTAACTCCGGTTCTCTTCCCGATAACTTCATACACGTGACAAATATCATTTTTACAGTTGGCACATCAAATCTATCTCAACAAAATGAGCCAGAACTCACGCACTCCAAAGTTAGTATCACAACACAAGTTGTGTATAAACTACGAACACAAAGACATTAGTTCAATCTCACAGGGGATTACCGATTGTGAAGCAACAGCTTTGGTACAGAACCCAAAGTTTGCTACAGTGGCAGTTAGTTTTGTAAGTACCAAAACTACTACTATATTACAAAACTAGCTACTAGCTGCCCCACAGACCTCGTCCGACGTCGTTGTCCTGTCCAAATTTCAAGAGTTCATACAAAATTCTCATATATCATAGTGCACTTTCAGTTTTCCCGAATTTTCCAGAATCTTTTCTTCATTCCGAATTTAATAATTTTTAGATTAGCATTATGGTGGATGACCCAGGGTTAGGCTTCGTTCAGACGACACGCGCCCGCCCCGCGCCCACCCCGCTCGATTTGAAATTTGTTGTACATAATTTGAGTCATATGACACACCAAACATGTTGTACCTACAACAAGGCTCAAGAAAATAGGTGGCTCGTTTCGATGTCATTGTATACGCTTTTATAATAAACTTCCAAGCCACGATCAAGATCTAAGCCTTAATAAATTCAAATCATTCTATAAACGTAAGTTGTGCCACAAAGCCTTTTATACCGTTAAAGATTATATTGAGGACAAAAAGGCTTGGGATTGAGCTGCTCCAATTTTTGCATACTGAAGTGGTTTATTTTTATTGTTTGATGTTTTTTTGCTAACTTTTATTATTTTATATACTTACAGTGACATTTAATGATTATTTCAAACACAATGACATGAATATTTACTTGTAAAGTATTATACTATTTTAATTATTGTGAATGTGAAGACTATGTGGGTTATTGCTTTTTTTCCATTTTCTTTTATTCTCAGTTAGTGTTAAACATGGTCTGGCAGTTTGAGTCATCTACATATGCGGCCTACCCAAATGTCCTTTCTTTGGTATTGATCGTCGCATCGTTGAGCTCCTTAAGTTCTGAGTAGAGCTGCATGATTACTGACAAATGCCTGCACTCACCCCGCACACGCGCTGCACACGCCTTGTACCCGCGCTTCGGCTAGTGCCGTATTGACTGTGCTCAAGGGCGTTTTTTTTATTAAATAATAAGTCGTATAAGCGGGTGCGGCGCGTAGCGTGCACGGATTTTGCGGGTGGTGAACGCGGGTGCAAGGCGGGCCCAACGCGTGGGCGGGGCGTGCGCGTGGTCGGCGCGGGTTATCTGAACACGGCCTTAGAGAAAGCTTGTAAAATTGTTATGGTTTTGTACGAAGTCTGGTTCTGATATTTCGGTTGACCAATATTTTTGATACGTTGTCGGTTATTGTCATAATTATTCCAAGTCCCATTTATTTTGTGTTGTTAGTGAGCTATAATGGTCTAAATACTTAATGATTTGTGGGTTTGGAGATGGGTAGAGAAAACCCCCAGCAAGTATTGGAACGAATAGAAATCCAAACTTGTGACGTCAAAATCCAACTCTGAAAACATTGTCTCAGCTGTTTCAGAAGGCTAAAGGAAGTACAAACAGTATCTTCATTAAGACGCTGATAACAGGTAAAACGCTGTCACTGTCAGAATGCATACAAAAGAAAGAGAAGCGCGATGACACAACGCTAGTAATTTATAGCAAAATTAGAAGCAATTATTTATTTACTCAAAAATGAGTTGAGTAATCGAAAATAAAAAACAACCAAGTTCTGCATACAAATAAGACGTTCTTGTTATTGTTTGGGCGCTCAGCCGCCGCATGCTTAAATTGAATAGCATAAATAAACTCTTTTGAATCCGAAATAAATATAATTGATTTGATTTGATTAGATCTGATTAATTCAATACCAACCGTACGTTGATATTTAATACAGATATTTTGGATTGAAACTCAAAGTAAAGAGTTAATTTACCGTTAATTTGTATCGAGACTTTTTTTCTAAACGTGTTTTGGTAACAACCAAGTTCTGAGAAGTATGTTCAAGAATAACACATAATTTTTCCGATACCACAAACTATATAGATGTGGCTATTTTTTTGTTTAAGACAAGCCTACTTTTATCATTTGCCTCTTGTCAGTGCCATAAGTATGTTTTATGAAATCCACAAATTCCAATTTTCAATCAATGCAATGATAGACTTTAGCAAACAACATCTCTACGACATTAATCCTGCCCTCAGACATTACAGTACTGGACTCACAGCAAGTACCCTTCAAACGGGTAGCAAACACTCGCCATTCGACCACTCGACTCGACTACTCGACTGGATTACTCGACCGTCTCGCAGGGACCTAACTGAATTAAATATTTAACTGGGGACTAAAACTGAGAAGAAATGGGTCACGGCACGTAGTTTTTCTTGATAAATGAAAAGATTTTATGGTGTTTCTTAAATCTTTGAGAGGTTGGTAGAGGTGTTTTATATCGTCTAAAGTGTGCTCAGTCCCCCATATTACAAAACAACGTTTATCTTCAGACCCAGGTTTAAAACATGGAGCCATTATTGAATTTCGAACTTTATTCCGACTATGGTAAAGTTCCTAAACACAAAACTGACAACTTAGTACCGAACTAAGTTTTCAGTTTTGTATAAAGAACGGTATTTCAATCACTGTTACGTTTTTATTACAATAACTGGCTCCATGGTTTAAGCCATGTCAAAATATAAATCTTGTTTTGTAATAGGACCTAGTGGGTTCAGTGTAAAATCGGTAGTTACTTGTATGTTACTAGTTAAAATCATGTATAATAAGTACATTCCTCAACACATTGTGTTAAGAAATAACAAAAGCTTTTACGGCTTTTAAATTTTTCCATACTTCATATCACTAGAACAATAATATTTCACAAAAAAAATCGCAAAAGCACGACATACCCACGAAAGCTGCGTACAATTTACTTTTTCCCCGACATCGATGATTGGATCCCACTTTCCAATTATGTAGATTTTTCCATTTATATCCACAACAGTGGATGATATAAAGTTGACGTCGGCCTACAATTCTTCACTCCAATCGATATTTATTACGTAAGGGTGATAATGATATGGGGAAGGCTATTTTTATCTAGCACCAATTTTTCTTGTAAGAAACCGCTGACTATAATTTTTTTTTTAACTTTAAATAAGACACACCTGTGTCGAAAAAAGAAGAAAATCAGGATCATTATTGAATCCTAAAATCGCTTAACAACGTGGTAAGCAATGCTCTATCTTGGAAAAAGTTCTTCCTGAAAGGAGTCCTATTTTTTCCATATCATCAACATCATTTCAGCTGAAAGACGTCCACTGCTGGGACATAGGAGGCCTCCCCCAAGCACCGCCACTTCAACCGGTTCTATGCTTCTCGCATGCAGTGGATTCCTGCGGTTTTCACAAGGTCATCGGTCTTTCTTGGGGAGGCCTTCCAGTGCTAGGTCATCCGGTACGCGCTCGCCACTCTAGAACTTTTCAGCCTGTCGGCCATCATTCTTTTCTGCTAGCAATGTGACCTACCCACTGCCACTTAAGTTTGGCAATTCTTCGGTCTATGTCGGTTACCTTGGTTCTCCTGCGGATCTCTTCATTTCTGATTCGATCACGTAGGGAAACTCGAAGTATAGCCCGCTCCATTGCCCTTTGGGTGAGTTTCAGCCTTCTAATGAGGCCCATTGTGAGCGACCACGTTTCAGGGCCATAAGTACCTTTTCATATATTATTAATGTTTTTTCCATATAGTCTTATCTCAGTTTCGTGTCTATTTTAAAATGTCCGCTGTAGTTTGTCTCATAATGATACTGAATAAATACAAATAACTCTAATTTTACAGCAAAATTAATTGAATTTCAGTGTTAGTTTATTCAAAGTAAGGCCAGATTTGAATAATAAGAAATTAGGGTAAGGTTTAAAATGGCTCTAAATGAATTTAGTTGTTAAGGCAAAAGGGATGCGTATTAAAGTATTTCAAATACTTGTGGGTATTTTAGAGAAATGTGAATCTCGTCGGTATGCAAATGAAAGGTTGGTTTCCAAAAATTAGAACCCTTTTTCCCATTCAAAGTTTCTATGTTGCTTCTAATGAGAAACTGTATAAGCAGTGATCAGCAATGCTTTGTCGAGTTTTCTCGTCGCGTATTCCACAGAGCCTAAAGACGAAGGTCTTCAATCAGTGCGTCCTGCCTGTTATGACCCGCCTGCTATGGAGCCGAAACGTGGACACTCACGGTACGGCTGATCCATAAATTCAAGGTCGCTCAGCGAGCTATGGAAAGGGCTATGCTTGGTGTCTCTCTGAGAGATCGAATCCGGAACGAGGTGATCCGACAGAGAACCATAGTTGTCGACATAGCCCACAGAATAAGCAAGCTGAAGTGGCAATGGGCCGGCCATATTAGCCGTAGAACCGATGACCGTTGGGATAGATGTGTTCTTGAGTGGAGTCCGCAAATCGGCAAACGTAAGGTAAGACGCCCTCAAGCTAGGTGGGGCGACGATCTTCGGAGGGTGGCTGGTGGCAGCTGGATGAGAGTTGCCGAGAATCGAGCTGAATGGCGTGCGATGGGAGAGGCCTATGTCCAGCACTGGACTGCTATGGGCTGCTGATGATGATGATGATGATAAGCAGTGATAACCTAGTGGTGTGACCGTCAGACTGTTAAGTCATAGGTCTCAAGTTCAAACCCAAGGTACGAACCTCTGACTTTTCGGATTCACGTCATTCATCATCATTCCAGCCGAAAGACGCCCACAGTTGGACATAGGCCTGCCCAGAAAGGGGGGGGGGGGGAGGGTTGCCATAATCGCCAAGCTTGGCAGGCGGGTTGGCGATCGCAGTATGGTGTTAAAATGCATAGAGAACGCTGCTGCCCCTTCTCTAGTAAGTCCCTTAGTCGCCTTTTACGACAACCACGGGAAGAAATGGGATGATGATATTTTTTACGTCCGGCACCACACGGTGCAGCGGAGCGGATTCACGTGCGTTTTGTATAATTATCAATTGCTTCAAAAAAGGTGAAGGAAAACATCGTGATGAAACGATGCCTGAGAGATATTTCTCGACGGTATGTATATATAGCCAAGTCAGAGGCCTATGGGCGGCAGAAAAACTCTGAAAACACCAGGTTAGTCACTAATAAGCACAAGAAAAAGATGAAGAATGAGCTGTGATGTACTGTGGTATGGTCAGGTTGGGGTATGGTGTTAGTGATTATTCAAGCTTCATTAAATGAGTGACATAGCGCTACATTTCATAGATAAGTTAGTAAATGCGCACTATGATGTGAAGGACATTATGAAAGTGTTATTTATTAGCTTGTTTGTGTCTGACAGCCCATTTATTAGCTACTTGAAAGTTTAATTGGATTGCCCTTATTGTGTCCATGTACTTCAAAATGTTCTAGACATCTAAAATTATGTTCACGGATTTTTTATTAGTATTTCATAAATATTCGAATAGGGCCCTTAGTTACGACAAGGTATTTTGCGAGATGAACTGTAAAATTATCTATAGAAATAGGTGTTGTTTTCCCGCCACTACCCATACATGTAATATACAATATTAGTTTTAGTATATGCGACACCCGTAAAGGCTTCTACATACCAGCGCGACTTGTCGCGCGACGCGACACGGCACAAAGGCCCCGCGTGTCGCAGGATGAGCGGTGCCTTTGTGTCGTGTCTAGACTAGTCGCGCCGGTATGTAGAAGCCTTAACTCGTGCCTAGTATTTTTATGTAAAAAATCTATGTGAAAAATTTCAAAACTGTATCATGAAAAATCACAAAGCTATAAGGTTGTTATGTTACCGGGTTGTCCGTACAAAAACTTGCTATCAGCGCCCCCGCGCCTGCAGGGTCGCCTTGCGCTCATTGATAATAATTTGGCAGTAGGTACCTAACCGTACGGCGATTGTATTGTAAGGGTGTTTTTAATATCATGCGGATTTCATCACGCATGCGGGCACGCGTAACTGCTGCCCAGATTCACACCCCGCGTCCTTACAATAAATACTTGTATGAAAAGGACATTTGCGGGGCGATCCCGCATGCGTGATTAAATCCGCACGATATTAAAAACACCCTAAGTAATGAAATGGTGATAACATTTTCCATCACACTGAAATATTTTTTGGACAAAATATAACATGGTGTAAAAGTTATTGAAATCGGTTCAGTTAATTATTCTGAACAAACTGTATTCAGGTTTCGCTAAAATTAAAAAACATAAAATAATGCTGTATACATTCGGCATATTTTTTTTTCTCTACTCCTACAATATCAATGTGCCCGCCTTTTCCCAGCTATGTTGGGTTTCCAGTCTAACCGAATAAAGTTGAATACCAGTATTTTACATAGAGTGACTGACTATCTGATCTCCACAACCCAGTAACTGGGTAATACGATACACCTTGGTAAGCCTGGTTGTCAAACTTTCGTGCTTCTGACGACCCGTAACGACTGTCAAAGATCCACGAATGACAGCCGGGAACAATGGTTTAACGTGCTTTTCGAGGCACGGAGGAGTCTTGGTATGTCAAAGTCAAAGTCAAAGATTTATTTGCAAACTAAGTGTACATTTTGGTGTTATTTTATAATATAGGTGCTTACAACTTAGCGGCCTTTTTCAGGCATCGAAAATTTGAGGGTTATTAACATTAAAAAATTAAAATAACTATGCTATGCTAACTACGATTTTACATTAATAATTTCAATAATTTACTTATTCAAATGTACTTACTTATACTTTCTACGTAATTCGAATTCGAAACGATTTCTATGTAAAGATGGTTACCCATCCACGGACCAACCTCGGTAAGCGTAGCATAACCTGATGTATCAACCAATGTGGCTGTTATAACTTATCCACGAGCTCCTCTACGCCAACAATATAAATAACATAATATTTACTAAAGCTTACTGGACAGTTCCGTTGGGCAGCGCGTGAAAGTATGAACTACACTCCACATTCATATTAGACGCTTTTATTATTTATCACTCTGGCATGTTGCGTTGTGCCAGTTAAGGGTTCCGCAGTAAAATAGCAAACCGCGAAAAGTTTTCAGTTTCGCTGAAGCGTACAAAAAGAATATCCGCTGAAGCGTACAAAAAGAATAAAATACTTTTTATGCAATTCTTTATCGTGTTATGATGACTGCATCCCGCGAATCCCAATTGTGTGGGAGTGGAGTAACTAACAAAAAAATAATTATAATAACAAAACAAAAGATAGAATAGAATATAATACTCTTTATTATGTACACCATAAAAGTTACAGATATAAATGTTTAAATTTTACATAGGGTGACACAATGGGCGGTCTTATCGCTAAAAGCGATCTTTTACAGACAACCTTTGGATGGATTAAATGGAGCAGGAGAGACAATACTGCAGGTAGTCAGTGGTGTACCATTAACATATACAATAGATACATACATACACTAAGCATACATATTTATACAATAATACACATGAAACAAGGGCAGGGAACTGTATTATGTAATTATGATGTTTAAGGAGAGAGGAAATGTTTTTTTACCTGAATCTTAAAAGTGGACAAAGATTTAGCACAAAAAGCAGTTGCAAAAGATCAACTATCAAAGAATACTTTTTTAACGTAATTTTCGTTAAAACATTTCACCTCGAGCTTCAAAGTTAAAGTTTTCAAGCATAATTTAATTTAAAAATATCATAAATTGGTTCAAAATAACCTTCTGTTGGCACAATATAAACTAGTTTGTGAACTTTAAACTATGGCGGTAATGTGAGTACCGAGTCAGCTGAAAGTTGAGGCAGTAAACTTGCAATGTTTACTATAGGATCGGGTTAAACTTTAGTCAAGACTACCGTGAACTACACTTATGGTTTCAGAGAGACACCGTAATTTTATAATAATTATGTAGTTGAGAAGAAATTAAAACCACCCTTCGTATCCTGCCAGGGTTGCGACTTTGTCCGAAAGGGATATCGTGGCCCTGGCACACAGGCAACGGAAGGAACACGCAAAAAAAAACAAAACAATAAAAAAAAACACTTGAGGATGTTATCCATTTATTGACGGAGTGTGTCAGATTTCAGTCTGCAAGAGAAGATATACTTAGACCGCCTTATTACAAAACAAGATTTATATTTTGACATGGCTTAAACCATGGAGCCAGTTTTTGTAATAAGAACGTAACAGTGATTGAAATACCGTTCTTTATACAAAACTGAAAACTTAGTTCGGTACTAAGTTGTCAGTTTTGTGTTTAGGAACTTTACCATAGTCGGAATAAAGTTCGAAATTCAATAATGGCTCAATTTTTTAAACCTGGGTCTGAAGATAAACCTTGTTTTGGAATAAGGGGGAGAGAGTTTAAGATAAATATGTACGATGTTTGCATGTTCCATCATATTTTGTCGTCACCTAACTCCGAAGCTGCTTAGTCTAATTAAGTTGGTGTTGTTACGTGTTACATTATAAGTACCGATGGGACGGCATACAATTGTATAAAAGTCCCTAATAATAAATAAAGAGAAAAAAAAAAACGCATCTTATATATGGGAATATTAAAGTATCACAGACTGCTGTATCAGCACATAATTTCATTTCCAAGCGATAGAATGAGTATAATATGACCAGGATCTTTCGATTGTGTTTCTTTCGCCATTTCTTCTCGGGGTAGTCAGATAGGAAATGTCGACTGTTGTGTTTTATTTTTTAATATGACGTGTAAAAGTGATTCCGATATTTACAGAATAAACGATTTCATTTCATTTCATTTTATCAGTTATCAGTCTCACACAGGCCTAAACACCTAAAAAAAAATATAATTTAAGAAAAAAATAAAATCAAATGAATATACGGAACCTCTCCCCAGTTACTTCCCACACAGCGGGAGTAGTGACGTAATGGTTCCCTTTGTCACATTACCGTATTGTTACTTTATGGCCTTACTTACTTTTACTTAGTATTTCTGTGCTTACGGCTGTAATTGTTTTTATTTCCCTTTGCCTTGTGAGAATTTATGTTATTAACATTTTCATGTGTGTTTAGATTGTGGGTAAAACCCACAGTGTGCTTCATTAATGGGATATTCAATTAGGGCTGCTCTTTAATGGAAACTATGGCTATCTTAAAATCACGTTGAAACCCGGTTTTTTGCTATTGGCATAATTTCTATCACTCCAACAATGATACTTGGGGTCATTAGTCTCATCATCATGAACCTGGACAGTCACCACTTCTATGATACTCAAAGCCTGTTGCTATCGGCATCATTTCTATCATTCCAACTATGCTTCTTGGGGTAATGTTGTCTCATCATCATGAATCTGGACAGTCACCACTTCTATCATACTCGAAGCCTGATAGCAGATTATAATTTTCTTTTACATACTTATGCAAACAGCATCATTCATGTCCCGGGTTGTTACGTGTAGGAAGAGTATAGTTTAGGACGTCGCTAATAGGATGAATGGTACCAAGACCTACAAGCGGTGGTTGGTATTTCCAAAACCCGCCGCAAAAAAAAGCGCGCAAATATTGTGCTTTTTTATGGATCATGTCGTCTGCAATAAAGGTTTTTATTTATTTATAAGATTTCGTTTTCCATAGTTTCCGTCTGTCGTATTTGTGATCCACATTATTTAAAACATTCGTTACTAATCCTTTCAGTTCCGTGTGGTAAACGTAAAGAATAGCACCATCCTATTTCTTCCCGTGGGTGTCGTAAAAGGCGACTAAGGGACTGACTAGAGAATGGGCAGCTGCGTTTTCTATGCATTTTAAACCATACTGCGATCGCCAACCCGCCTACCAAGCGTGGCGATTATGGCAACCCCCCTCCCTCCCTTTGGCCTATGTCCAGCAGTGGACGTCTTTCGGCTGCAATGATGATGATGTATCCTTTCAGAAACACGTACGTCATTTTAAATCAGACTGTATTCATCGATCAGTTTGACCACAACCCACCCAATAATACCATCATATTATTATCTATAAACGAACTAATTCTAAACTAAGCCCGCAACACATCAACATCACAATTTCAACACCTCTGCCCCTCACACGATCCAACACGAACGACATAATACATATGTACGACATATAAAAACCCGTATGTGTACGCTTTCTGCGTTCGCGAACTATGAGTAGATATGATTTCACTTCATGTAAAGTGAGCCGGCGACAGTGTTCAGTTACGGGTTTGTGTCGTTTATAGGTTAACGGGAACACGTGTTGGCAAGGGTTTGACATGAGTCGTGGGAAGGACCCTTTATAGACCCGTAATGACTCTTCGATTTACGAAATCGATTTTTTGTTCACGGATAAAGAAATTTATGTTTTGGCGAAGTGACAACATTGAAAAGGTTTTTTTAGTGTAGCAATGCTAACAGAAAGCTAGTAGGTATAGACAAAGTGTGACAATATTAGATGATGGTAATATTAGACCATTTTTTGGAGTCATAATTTTACCTATATCATTTATTGTAAATGATTTAAACAATGCCCGATTAATTATATAAAATAAGCCAACTAAACAATGCCCGATTACAGCACCCTAATTGCGTAACACAGTTTGAATCAGAATGGGAATGATTTTGAAGTATATTGCTAATCCATTGCTTCTTATGTAAGAAAAAATTATCTGCTCAACAACGTAATACGTACGTACGTTTGTACGTATTTTTGTGTTCCTTTCTTCTAGTCTGTATATATGTGTGTACATAAACTGACTAAATAAATTAATTAACGCAACGAATGTTGTTGAACTGACAAATTAAAACCGATTTCTACTGATAGTGTGTTACGCAATTAGCCCGCTGTTTTATGGTTTTGGGTTTTTCCCAAATCTTTATGATGTTCTGATTCTTCACGATCAGCGTGTGTTGTCATCTGATATTATGCTGAGCTGAGGCCCTTTTGGCATTATAATACTTGTTTTCTGTTATTTATAGTTATTAAGGTGTATTTTTTGCTGTAATGCCAATAAACGCATTTTTCTTTCTTTCTATCTTTATGAGCCCATTTTACAGTTCAAACATAAACATATTTATTTCAGGCCAAAATTATCGTAACATTTATAAATCGATTCAGACACTACATCCTTCACTGAGACCAATAAGAGCCTTCTTATCCGAGACGAAAATAACTCACGAAATGAAAGGCGAGAAAATAACATGATTACCGCACTTCTTTGAACGTGATTAGATGTCGGCAAGTGTTGATTGGTACACGAACACGACATGAATGTTGTCGTTTGTTTTATTATAAGGTATCATGTAAGGGCCTCCCCTTACATGATAGGTATGCTTCTTATAAACATAATCATTCATAAAGTAATTTGGTGGTTTCCTGCTTCGTATCATCCGCTCATAAAATTACTAGCGACCCGTCCCTCTTTTTCACACATTCAATGTCAACATCATCGGCGATATTTGCGGTATATTTAAGTTAAATATTAATACATCTTAATAATAATTAATATAATGGCCGATGGCCGGTGGAGCAGACAAGTCCT
The DNA here is from genome assembly GCA_948098905.1 of Tiliacea aurago. NCBI lineage: Eukaryota > Metazoa > Arthropoda > Insecta > Lepidoptera > Noctuidae > Tiliacea > Tiliacea aurago. The sequence continues at coordinate 26,132,822 of OX402582.1, forward strand.
GGAGTGGTGACCGCGTATCGGCAAGCGTAGTGTGGGACGCCCCCAGCTAGATGGACCGACGACCTTAAAAAGGTGGCTGGGACAGACTGGATGCGGAAGGCGGAGGACAGGGTGTTGTGGCGCAGCCTGGGAGAGGCCTATGTCCAGCGGTGGACTGCTATAGGCTGAGTTGATTGAATAATTAGTAATGTAGCTTGCAGAGTAAGCAAACTGAAATGGCAGTGGGCTGGCCATGTTTGTCGAAGGATCGATGTCCGATGGAGCAGACAAGTCCTGAAGTGGAGACGACGTATAGGCAAACGTAGTGTGGGACGCCCCCAGCTAGATGGACCGACGACCTTAAAAAGGTGGCTGGGACAGACTGGATGCGGAAGGCGGAGGACAGGGTGTTGTGGCGCAGCCTGGGAGAGGCCTATGTCCAGCAGTGGACTGCGACAGGCTGAGTTGATTGATTGATTAATGTATGAACAAAACCTTCCAGAATAAGTGCTCTAAATGATAACCGCATTAAAATCCTTTGTGTAGTTAAGAAGATCTAACGGTCACTCGGAAACTGACTTCATCATCAATCATCTGCCGGCCTCTTCCTAACTATGTTAGGGTCGGCTTCCAGTCTAATTGGATGTAGCAGAATACCAGTATTTTACATGGAGCGACTGTCTATCTGACCTCCACAACCCAGTTACTGGGTAACACGATACCCCTTGGTAAGACTGGTTGTCAGACTTTCGGGCTTCTGACGACCCGTAACGACTATCAAAGATCTACTAATGACAACCGGAACATTATCCTATATATAAAATTCTCGTGTCACAATGTTAGTTATCTTATCGTGCACCTAGCTTCTGACGTTTCATAAGTGCCCATGTAGGCTTATGTGAAATAAAAATATTTTTGATTTGATTTTGATACTCCTCCGGAAACGGCTTGACCGATTTTTATGAATTTTTATATGCATATTCAGTAGGTCTGAGAATCGGCTACTATCTATTTTTATACCCCTAAGTGTTAAGGGTGGCTTTCCGACGGGATCGAGACTTACGCGGGTGAAACCGCGGGGCGCAGCTAGTAAGTATATACAACATTCAACATACTATGGGACCAACCTTAAAATCCCAAAAAAAAAGTCAGCTGTTCCCTACATTTGTGTTCACTTACATCGACAAAATGTATGGAACAGCTGATTTTTATTTCGCGATTTCAAGGTTGGTCCCATAGAAAAAATTGTTCAAAATGATGAGTACAATGACCCCTTTTCGGGTTTAGTATACTTAAACAAAAACTAATTTTGTATACCTACAATTTTAATTTCAACAAGTTTTTAACTTTTATTATTTAAATAATATTTTATATAGTTGTGTACGAGCATGTGAGAACGTTGTAGGCTTAATATACTGTAGATTAGTAAGTACCTGGTACTTTTGACAGGTCCTCCCATACCTATTAACACTGTGACGTGAAAATATTATAATAGCCAATTATTTTTTAAAGATTAACCGTGGAATTTCTTCACCGTGCTTCTGACGTTTCATAAGTGCCCATGAAGTGTTATGTGAAATAAAATAATTTGATTTCACGAGAATCAAAAAGATCTTCCGAAGAAATAAATGCGACATAGGAATATTTATCTCTAAAGAATAAGCAACAACCAGGACACTGAAGTTCCTGACCATCCTGTTAACACCATCCGTCCATCGCCTCTTGGGACCATTAGCGAAAAGAAGGTTAGTCAACATAATAACGCTAATATTTTAAAAGTAAGGATGAAACCCAAAACCCCGGAACTTCCAAACGATGAGAAATTAAAACACTCATTAAAAACTTTTCCGTGATATAACGTTATTCCTAAGCGTTTTTCTGAGAACATATTTTTATTAATTAGCTAAATGAATCTAGTTTCATTTCGAGAAATGGCGCCACGATGCCCACATGGCACGTTTAGCCCACGTGTGGGATTTTGCCCAACGACGTGAAATAACGTAAAAATTACTTGCTGACAATTAGTCTCAATATATCCAATTTACACGTTGGCCTCTTCGACTTCGTGTTGACTTAGTAATCAGGGACCATTTTGGTTACCCATTTAAAGGGTTTTCAATAGGGTTTTTCTAAGCGGTTAAACAGAAACCCATACGATATAGGTAACCCTTAAGAACGGTTTAAATTAAATTTTGGTAACCCATTGAAAGGGGTTTCGATAAAAATCCATACGGTTTGGGTAACCCTTTTGAACGGCATAAATTAAGCCATTCAAAATTACCCACACCGTATGGGTTTTTGCTTAACTGCTTAGAAAAACCCTATCGAAAACCCTTTACATTGAAAGGGTTTTCGATAGGGTTTTTCTAAAATGGTAACCAAAATGGTCCCTCAGGTAGAATAACGTAATATTATGATTTTTTCATGTTACTGGGTTTCAAGTAGGTATAGAACCCATTGAATGGGTTATCAGGTAACCCTTTCACTGGGTTTCAAGTATAAAACCCATTCAATGGGTTACATCATGATAAAGGTAACCCATTAATAGGTTACCCCTTCGAAAGGCTTAACTCTTAACCGGGGTTGTACGGTCCCTGTTAGTAATAGAAACCTTATTTCCTTTTCAGATCTGTATTTATAATGAATGGGAATTTTCAGTTGCTTTACATAAGTCTTGGTGGTAAGTATGTAATATTCAAAGAAATTTTAAATGTATATTTTGTGAGAGGCAATATCACGTAGATAGATAATATTACCAAATTATTGGTTGACAATCATTATCTATAATAAAAGTTTTCTAAGACTTTTCACGAATTCTATTCTACAAACTCCATTTCAAGTAATTCTTCACAACTCCAATGACACAAATAAAATTGCTCTATCAAGTTGTAATTAAATATGTAATGTAAATTGAGGGAACTGGAACATTATGGCTCGTGCTACAAAAACGTGGCCAGACGAAGCAAAGGCAGTTTTCTGTGAAATAGAAACACCCCACTTGTTGCTGACGTGACACTGCGACAATTAATCACGCTTCTTTAGAAGTAAGGCAGAAAAATAACAGCGACCTACACAGAGCTTGATTCATACAACAGCCGAAAATAATAAGCGGAGAACGTTTATTTACGCTCCGTGTGGTGCTGGACGTAAAGAATAGCACCATCCTATTTCTTCCCGTAAAAGGCGACTAAGGGACTTACTAGGGAATGGGCAGCAGTGTTCTCTATGCATTTTATCACCATACTGACCCCCCCCCCTCACACCCGTTGGGGGAGGCCTATGTCCAGCTGTGGACGACTCTTGACTGAAATTAATGAATGAAGAAACGTTTATTTGCCTAGAATGTAGGTATACAGGTGGGTCGCCGCAAAATAATAATATTTGGTTCCTGGTGTACATTCTACTAAAGAGGGTTTTCCTGAAAATTCACGGCACCATCACCAGTTGGAGCCACTTTGACAAGAGGTCTTCCATTTCGACAATGAATATAAAATATTTGATGACGTGGATCATTTGTTTCATTCAGTCACAACTGAAGAAAATATAGGCGCTTTGACACTTAAGACAGATTCTGACCGGACGTCTTAGTGCTGCCAGAAAACTATCATTAAACTTGTCAAAAAATAATAGGCACGTTTTGACATTTAACTTGAATCGATCTTGTTTCTCCGTTTAAACCACTTTATGGAGTGCAATTTTGCGCCACAGTCCAGGGCCACAGCTCGTATCAGATGGAGACAGACCCTTGACAATTTGAAATGGCGAAAAAGCAATTGTGAAGAAGAAGAGTGCAAATTCTGGTCAGAACCAGTATCAAGTGTCCGTGGAGATTCTTGCCCGTTCTTCTCCATAGGAACCTACTATTTGGAATGGGCTAGTTGCCCATATTTGTAACTGACCGAATTCTTGACAATTTTAAAGTGCCTGTAACTGGTTTAATTGAAATAAATGGTTTGTCCAACCCAAGGTGGTTTTATGTTTTGCGCTGCACCAGTAATTCAATTACTATGACAAAGGCAAGTTGCGTTTATACAGCGTTTTCCTGGATCTGTTAAAAGTCGTGGTTGTTTGTCGCGTAATGGTCCATCTTAGACTTTGTAGATAGGTTTTTTTTTATGTTTACTTGCTCGAGTTTATGTTTTCCTAAGCACGTGTTTCTGTGACGAATAAAATATTTTTCTTTCTTTCTTTTCTTTGATCTTTACGGCTGAGGTTACAGTAGGCAACGATTTGCGATGCGACTGGAAGAGGAAACGAGATAAACATGGTATGGCTACATTATAAGCTAAAATCCGGCGTATAGAAGGTGTACTTATCATAATATGTTGATGTAGCCGATGCCGTGATTACAGTAATGTTCATATTCATATTTATTTGCATTCCATAATGTATAGGTAAAGGTGTTACAATGGCTTAAAGCTAAGGTACAATTACGGGCCCTGTAGGGCACAGCAAAAGTTATAATAAAATTAATTATAAAATATAAATAAAATTAGGAAACAATAAGCAATCAACAATTTTATATATTATTAACATTAATTAAATATAATTAGAAAGTTTATTTTATTTAGATCATGTTGTTCCGATCGCTTAAAGAAATCAAATATTTGATGTATGGTGTAGCCATATACGTGAGCATTCATTTATTTGTTTTAATCGCTCATGCGTCGCAGGTCGCGTCGTGGTCTAATGTAGCCTCAGCCTAAGTGACTATTCTACGGTTTAAACCTGGTTTTTAGAGGAGATTTGAAGACGAGATTTCAATTTGCAAATATCATCTTCACGTCACTAAACAAACCCACGGTCGAGCGTGACATGAGTCGCGTGGGGCCACTAAGTTTGATAAAAAGCGGAAATGGAATAATACCATTTTACATAAATAAATTAGTTATCAAAGTAAAAGATCTGTTCAAATAATTTATGTTTTTCCCGATGTATTTACATTTGCTTATTTCATATTTATCGGGCAAGCGGGAAACTCATACGATCGGCTTGTACAATATACATCCACGATAAGAGGTGCCTCAAATACACATAGGTAATCATTTGTTGTAAGAAAGTGGACATTGCAGATTCAAAAATCTTGTCGTGCATTGAAAGATGCTCATCTGATCATTGTACAGGGTAAGTACACATAACTATATTGCACTTTTCCCTGTTATTAAAAGAACAGTTAACTACGTCATTCACAGATAACCTCATTGGCTACGCACTTCCTAAGACAGCCAATCAGAAACAATTATCCTGGTAATGACGTTTCTTACGTCATTCCCTCATTGGAATTTCCCAAGTGATGCACAAGACTGTTACTCTGACGTCATATTATTAATATACCAAGTATACTGTGACTAAATGGTTTTGATACTTGAATGTTATTTGATGACGTATTAACCACGCTCAATCAAAGTTGACGCTTGATCTGTTCAATTTGAACAAAGATTAAAATTAGTCATAATTCGTTTTCCATTACGTCATAAGTATGATTTTAGTTCTGAAAGTAGGTGTATTTAAAAGTACTAAGTTTAAAAGTAATTTTACAATCTTACTATAGTCTAGCTAAATGAAATATAGATTGATATGTAGGTAAGTACTCGTAAATAAACGACTCTTTTTTACAAAAAGTATTTTATTTTTCACTTTTCAGTGGGTCAGTTTTTAATTTATCTCAGTTACAATAGGCTAAAGTCAACTGCTCATCACCTTTTACAAAATATTGCTTTTCCCGATGCTGGGACGTTAATTGTTGAAGAGTTCTCCTGGTAAGAACCAGGAGAACTGCTACTCACCATATGCATTGTGACGAGCATAAATTGATTAGCAACCATATTAAAGTACCTAATCGAATCGCAACCCGTGAAATACTTATTATAATGTAGTTCCGGTGGCCATCTGTGGTCTCCGTCATCAGTTCCACTTCACCAAATGGTGATTTTTGGGAGCAAATGCACGAGTTACTATAAAAAATACCCAAATCGCTATAGGTTTGCCTATAAAATTCGAGGGTTACCCTCGATTTTCATGAGATCCCATCATCAGATTCTGATTTGGTATTAATTGGAAATAATTTTCAAAATCCGTCCATAATTGACGGAGATGTCGGTGAACAAACATAAAAAAAAAACATATAGCCGAACATATAACCTCCTCCTTTTTGGAAGTCGGTTAAAAAACTAAATATGTCTTTAACACAAAGCTTCAGGTACATTCATCTGCCCGCCTTTTCCCAACTATGTTAGGGTCAGCTTGCAGTCTAACCAGATGTAGCTAAATACCAGTATTTTTCATGGAGCGACTGCCTATCTGACCTCCACAACCCAGTCACTGAGTAACATATCCCTTGGTAAGCCTGGTTGTCGGGCCTTCGGTCTTCTGACGACCCGTAAGAACTGTCAAACATCTACAAATAACAGCCGGGACCAACGGCTTAACGTCATTTCCGAGGCACGGAGGGGTCTTGGTATGTAAAGATGGTCACCCAGCCACGGACCAACCGTGACAAGCGTAGCTTAACCTGATCGACCCGTGTGGCTATTATTACTTAGCCACAAGCCTCTTCAGCGGGGCGAGCACGGCCTGTGACATGACTTGAGTCACACATTTTATCACAGTTTGAGCGATAAAACTGTCTTTTCATAAAATGCTAGTACAAATTGACATGACATCATTTATCATGTCTTGTCACGCCCGTGCTCGGGCCGCAGGTCCTATTCACGTTTAATTCGCATAGATTTCATAGCCGTACATTCATAACCAAATAATTACATTTCTACCGCTGTCCTTATGGCCATTTGTCAGCTCGTAGTACGTGATTCGACTAACAGAGAACATTGTAATTAATGGCTTGGACGCTGAACGGAGACTTCATCACTCACCATACTAATCTTCAGCTTTATAGACACTTTCTGTCCCTTTTTAACAAAAGGCGGATGAAAGAGAAGGACTGTGTTTAGAAATAAGAACGATATTAGGTCTAAGTACTTGAGAGTGAGCTTTTAGAAAAAAATTGTTATTTATTTTTGTAGCTATGTCCACACCTAAGATGAATGTTTACATAAAATATTTTTATTAAACTCATTATTTTAACTTTTACAATATGGAATCACCCTGTCTCAGCAATTTGCTAACAACCGATAACTCAAAAGACAGCTGTCAACACAATAATTTTTTAATTATCGAAGATAATTTAATGAATAAACTTGAGAATTGAAGTTCGTGACTCTGCCAAAATATTATTTATATAATGTTTATTGAAAACAATTTTACAGTTTGGAATAATTAACAGTGAAATTGGATGTATAGACTAAAATTTTGGTAATAATTACCTTTGAAGTTGAACACAAAAAACCCAACCAAGAGCGTGTCTGAAGGGTTCCGAAGACGCACAATGAAGGGTTCCGTAGTTAGGATGCATTTATCCCAAAAACAAACATAAGATTGTAGTTGAAAAAAAACTTTTTACAAAAAAATAGTAACCGACTACCAAAAATAACACTACAAAGTGAAAAATAACTTTAATTTCGGAAGTCGGTGTCTTTGGATCTGTATTTGAGTTTTTTGCCACCGACTTCCGAAATTAAAGTTATTTTTCACTTTGTAGTGTTATTTTTGGTAGTCGGTTACTATTTTTTTGTAAAAAGTTTTTTATTTTTCACTTTTTAGTGGCTCAGTTTTGAATTTATCTAAATTACATTAGCCTAATATCAACTGCTCATCACCTTTTATAAAATATTGCTTTTCCTGATGCTGGGACGTTGATGGTTGAGGAGTTCTCCTGCTAAGAACCAGGAGAACTGCCACTCACCATATGCATAGTGACGAGCATAAATTGCTTAATCGCAACCCGTTAAATAGGTACTCATTATTTTATTGTTCCGGTGGCCATCTGTGGTCTCCTTCATCAGTTCCACTTCACCAAATGGTGCTTTCCGAGAGCAAATGCACGAGTTACTATAAAAAGTTCCCAAATCGCTATAAGTTTGCATATAAAATTTGAGGGTTTCCTTCGATTTCCATGGGATTCCCTCATCAGATTCTGATTTCGTGGCAATGGGACCACTTCGGGAGTATACCCCATCAAACAAAAAAAGGATTTTCAAAATCGGTTCATAATTGACGGAGTAATCGAGTAACAAACATACACAAAAAAAAAAAAAAACAAACAGACGAATTGAGAACCTCCTCCTTTTTGGAAGTCGGTTAAAAACAAGTTATAATCGAAAAAAAAAATTTTTGTCTTATAAAACTACAAATGAACGATTTCGGAGTTTTTCCTTTACTTGTGACTCTAAAACAGGAGCGAGTACCTACAATATGTCGAATGTTGATCTTTCTCTTCCCGCAACTCACTGGGGAATTTGACTAACAGCAAGTATTTGTAAGTATCAGGGTGCCAATGCTGAACGACACAGGAAAAAGATTTGTACGGCGCTCGAACACTTATAAACAACTTTTCGCCTCTTTTAAACCTTTTGTTTGTACTTGCGATAAACTTATAAACCATTGTTTACTATTAAGTAAGCGTTTGTAATTTAACATCTATTTTAATTGGGTACTTATAGGTTAAACATAATTTTTGATTTGATGTTTACATAAAACCAAATTATAAACTCACGCCTTCTTCCCATGGGGGTAGGCAGAAACTATAGAACGCCACTTGCTACGCTCCTTACATATTCCGACGACGACGACGACGACGACGACGACGACGACGACGACGACGGCGTGAGTTTATGTGTTTATGTTGTAAAACCAAATCAAAACTGAATGAATGAATGAAATGCACCGATCCCAGCGTGGTTTGACCAAACTCGATTACTCGAATGAACTCAGAGCTTCACTAGCCCCCTGGAGCCTCACGTTTCATGGGACTACAAAGACCATTGCATATCAAATAATAGACCGGGGGGCGCGATTATGGCAGGGAAGACGTGCCTTTGGGATATGAAAGGATTATTAAAGCCTACCGGATATGCATCCTTGAGTAAACATAAAAACAATCCAAAACTAAAGCAAAATCTGAATTTCAGACTGCAAAACGGTCAGAATATATTATCATTAGACTAAAAACCAAAAAGGCAAAAATGAACCATACAAATCTCTAAAAGGTTTAAAGGTTTTTTTTTTTTTACTTTTCTCACTTTTCACTTCCACCCCAAGAAAATTCACAAAATATTCGACAAAAGAAAATTCAGTCGCAAAATAACGGTCATGTTTTTGTTACGCGTCGCGTCGCTCGGCGTAAACGCTCGGCGTGGGTGGTCGTGATTGGCGTCAACGGTTTAGCGAATTCAACAGCTTAGGGTAATGTGAAAGCAATTTTCGCAGTGACAAGGCACTGTTTCGCGTTTATAGGCGAGATGGTTCAAGATTTTATGAAACAAGGTCGACGTGTTGTGAGTGTTTTTTCCGGGGCTATAGATTGTTCACTAGGCGTATTCATAAGTTAGTTGATATTTTTACAGTTCATTGATAAATAATAGCAACGTAAGTAGAGAGTCTGTTCATGGCCCAAATATAATCCGTAGGACTTTTTTAATCGCAATGCGTATGCGGTACCATCATACCCTAATTATACACTGGTGTATTTAGGGTATGATGGTACTGTCATACGCATTGCGATTATAAAAGTCTCTAATAAAAAAACGATAGAGCCTTACAATAGTTGCTATAATTATGATCTGTAACATCTCACCTTGGTAATAAGCAACTCAGCAGCGACAGAAATAATCCCCTCTACTTACAATCTACATCATTAGTTTTTGTTTATACTAAACCCGAAAAGCTGTTCCCTACATTTGTATTCACTTAAATCGACAAAATGTATGGAACAGCTGATTTTAATTTCGTGAAAAAAAAAAGAAAAAAAAATTGCTTTTATAATTTAGTACCTACTAACTTAAAATAGCAATCTTTTAGAATTAAAATTATTTTATTTGACAGTCCTAAGCCCGTTAAAGTACGAAGAGACTAATTTTGAATTGTTTTGTTTAATTAAATTTTTATTTTTGAATTTTTTTATATTTTTGCCTGGGTTCCTTTATCGATACTGAACCTACCCCTAAACTATGGCATGCAGTTACTTTAACACCCTGTATAATACTTACTAATTCCATGAGTACCTACACTAATTCCACGCTATTATAAAGTACTTACTAATTACATGCTATTTAAAAGTACTTAATTATTCCATGCTCAAACTGTCACTTCCTGTTACACACTTCCGTCCCTTCTCACGAAATCACTCCTACTGAAAGCAAGAGGAAAGATGTTACACATCAATAAAGAAAACTAAAAACAAACTAGCATAGTAGCTAATTCATGCCAGAAATCCTCGTTAGAAAACTTATCCTAGTTAGCACCATCATCATCATCATCATTTTAGCCGAAAGGCGTCCACTGCTGGACATAGGCCGCCCCCAATGCGGGGTTGCCATAATCGCGACGCGTGGCATACGGGTTGTCGATCGCAGTATGGTGTTAAAATGCATAGGGAACGCTGCTGCCCATTCTCAAGTAAATCAAATCAAAATCAAACATATTTTTATTTCACATAAGCCTACATCGGCACTTATGAAACGTCAGAAGCTAGGTGCACGGTTCCAACAGGTCGTTTCCTATGAAGAAGAGCCGGCAAGAAACTCCACGGTTACTCTTTTAAATAAAATTGGATTTTACAATGTTTTCACATTACAGTGGTATTAGGTATGAGAGGACAGCGTACGCCCGTCAAAACTACCAGGTACTTAACAAAATAGAAAATGGTCTACAGATCTACAGTCTATTAAGCCTAAGTCGTCTAGTAAGTCCCTTAGTCGCCTTTTACGACACCCACGGGAAGAAATAGGATGGCGCTATTCTTTACGTCTGGCACCACACGGAGCTAGTTAGCATGGTTGTTTTCAAAACAAGGGTTTTTGTTACTTGTCTAGAAAACAAGCATGCCACTTCACACACAAACATAACAATCAGAATTTTCATAAAAATTACATAGGTATTAATCAAAAACACAAAAGCAACACCAAATAAAAGCGTACCGTATTTGGAGAACACATTATTATTGTTAATGTTAATGTGTTCTGCAAGTTTTAATAAATACTAAATAATGGTTTACGTTTGTTATTTAGAAACGACGGTTCCGCTTGGCACGTAAAGAATAGCACCATCCCATTTCTTCCCGTGGGTGTCGTAAAAGGCGACTAACGGACTTAAAACCATACTGCGATCGCCAACCCGCCTGCCAAGCGTGGCGATTATGGCAAATCCCCTCTCTTTTTGGGGGAGGCCTATATCCAGCAGTGGACGTCTTTCGGCTGAAATGATTTAGAAACGTACCCGCGGACTCACGGAGTGTCTTCATGCCTTTGGAGAATTAATGTTCATGTTGTATTTGCTGAAGAATTTTGAATCCAATATGTAGTACTTATTGTTATACTTAAGTACGTCGAATTATTAAAGTCCTATCAAATACTACCGCCCCGCCACTGTTTTGCTCAGTTTTTGCGAGTTGACAAAACATCAAGATTTCTTTATTATATTTGGGGCAAAAAGGGTCCAGTAGTGGAGTATTGTGTTAAGACTAGATTCGTCATCTCGTCAATTGATAATAAGGATAAAAAAATATTCAAAAACTGCCACATTGTTTTTATCAGACATTTGAATTTGAAACTGAAAAAGCTTGATTTGAGAAAAACTATAATTATATCTATGAACTTTTAGATAATTGAGCATTAATTAATAATCAATTAAAATCGCGAAATGCAATTTTGCACCCAACTTTACAAAACTGCTGCGTCTATCTCGACCCTTTTGCTTGGACGCCCACATTTATGAGTAATATAAATAATATAATATAAATTTATTATACACATAAACCTATTGGAATAAATTCAATAGGTGACAAAGTTGTTCCAAGTAAAGCTTGTATTGTGAAATGTCAAAGGGAGGATGATAGAACTGTGAACTAACTTTTAAACGTGGTTTAGTTCGCGAAGTTTGAAAGCTTTAAGCTGCGTCAACTTACTACGATTGTTGGACGTATTCTGTAGGTCTGTAGGTGATTCAGAAAATGTATCGTGTTTATTTATTTTTTTCAATAGGTCTTATTGAATAACGTGTTTTTGATGCACCAATTCTTAATAGGTATACCTAGAATTAATAATGACAATAAAATAAACATGTATAAGTTTATATTATGTGCAAATAAATGTTTGCCTAATACGCAAATTGTGTTTTACATAAATTATTATTTTTCCGTCAAATAAACTATTTTTAGTAGATATTAGATACAAAAAAATGTATTGGCTACTTGGTAGGCAGTCGCCATTGTCAATATCTAACAAATTGTTCAAACTCAAACTCAAACTCAAAGGATTTATTTCAATTAAACCATTGACAGGCACTTTTGAATTGTCAAGAAGTCGGTCAGTTACAAATATGAAGCTAGTTGCCCATTCCAAATAGTAGGTTCCTATGGAGAAGAACGGGCAAGAAACTCCACGGACACTCTTTTAAATTAAAACATTGGTACAAAATATTGGTTACATCATTCATATTGAAGTTAAACATGTGAGAACGATGCAATACATCAAAAGCGTCCGTGATAAAAAAATAACAATTCAAAACTAAAATAATTAAAAATAAGCCGTGGCAGCTAAGAGATGACCAGTCCCAACTGACAGCGCCCGTTCACGAACATGACGCATGGATCAGCACCATTCAGCTCAACCATTTTGAAGGGAGCTAAATGATCCAACACACACGCCACCATCAGCGAGACATCTGAGTGAGCATGACATACTCTCAGCCGCCAGGGCACATTTAAGTCAATGAAAGACATAATTACCCGGTAAATGGTAGCTCTATTGTACATAGTACTCACACCTGTGATATGCAATTATATAATAATTTAAAAATAAAAAATTATGTTATTGTACAAACAAGTTTTAAAGCCTGTATGGACCTACGGTATTCAGCTGTGGGGTTGCACCAGCCAAAGCAATCGTCAAATTATACAACGATTCCAAAACAAAGTACTCAGGGATATAGTCAACGCGCCCTGGTACATTAGAAACAGCGACCTCCACCGGGACCTCAAGATGGATGTCGTAAACATAGTAATAAAAAAATATGCAGAAGCTCACGAACACAGACTTCATCATCACGTGAATGTCGAGGCGATCCAGCTCCTTGACATCACTGAATTAGTGCGAAGACTAAAAAGGGTAAAAAAGGTGAGTTAGTTTAGTGCAGTGTGAGTAAACTTAAACTATAGTGCAAGTGCTGACTAAAGAACAGGTGAATTAAGTGTCTTCCCCTTAACATAAAGTGAATAAGAAAGACGTTAATGGACAATTTCTTAATTTTATATTTACTTAGCAGTTTAGGTTATATTTAAATTACTTATTAGCGAATAGGCTAGATTGTAATGTGAATAAGGTATCACCAGCTGTGATACTTTATATAAAAAAAAAAAAAAACTATTTTGTATTAGATATTTATGCTAAACTTACCAAACATCCACGGTGTTTGTAGCCCAATATTTTGTATAGACAGCCAACATACCTGAAATAAGAAAAAAATACATGAATATAAAAACTCAAAGCAGAGAGTGAAGTACCTATTAGGTCACTTTAATAATAAACCCCAATTATTTTATATTGCCTCCCATTTACTTTATAACTGTTCACAACTACACTCATGTGCATATTATTGAGGTTGGCCAACTAGTTTAAAGCAGTTTTTAATTTAAGGGCCCCTTTTCCCGAAAGTTTAGGCATGAGACAGTTGCGCCCGCGTTGCACAGGAGCAGTCGCGATAGCACTACAGCACTGGCGCGGTGCGCGGGAGCCGTTTTGCCATATTATAAATCTATCCAATAATATCCCTGTCAAACCCGATTAGTGAATGAAATGTTAAATTTTCATAAAAATTGCGTTCCCCCAAGTCTCCTACAACTTAAAATACTTTCAAAATCGACTTTACTTTTTATTTATTTTTTTATCAAGCAAAATATCGTGTTTTTAACCAAAAAAGTCACTAGATCAAACATGTATCTGTATTATATATTTTTTACAAATTTAAATATGGTGATTTCTCTGAAAACAACTCGATCTTGAAACGTAAATTTCGGAAAAGGGGCCCTTAACTAACAAGCAAACTTTGGCATGTCATTTAAATTAAAAACACTTTCTAGATTTATACCTACCCAGACGGCCTGTGTTCATCAGGTACAAAATAAAAACTGAATGAATGCAAAATAAAAACTATAGATTTAATTTACTAAACGAATAGCAAAGATATCAAATCACCAAAAATTTGTCTAGTTTAAAATATGAGACCAAATTGTAGTATGCTGTTACAATGTAACCACATAGTATGTACCTATTTGACAAGCGGTTAACCGAAGTAACACCTTTCTGACGATACTGATTTAATTACCCTAGCTAGCAGCATACAAGTAATGCAGGATCTTAATCAGCAATGTTGTTTATTACTACAAATGTTTTATTTGTTAAATATTTTGTAAGAAATTTTAAAAAGGGCAAAGTATTTTCCTTCAGAAAATACGCGTACCTATTCTCACCGTATCAGACGTCGTCGTCGCTTCGTTTCAAAAAGCTTACCAAACAATTTTATTGAGAAATACAAAACGTTTTCTCACCTTTATTCCAAGAATGCAAAGCTTAACCCATTGAAGCCCATAAACCTACCTCAGTGCTCCTCCGAACTAAGATTAAAATGTATCAAACTGAATCGAATCTACAAAGGCGTTCGGCGGAAAATTTCCTATAAATATGCATCCAGCGTGACCACTGTGCATATGATCCGATGCGCCGCCGCGCGCCGTGTGGGCGGAACTTTATACCTTACACCCTGTATTCGCTGTGGCCGGAACACACAGTATGATTTATAAAGATTTCTGTACCTATTTTTCACGAACTTCGTTTGAGAGATTCAGCAAATCGCTTGGGTTGCATCTTTTGCTCTGTTTGATAAAAAATGTCAGAGATATTTTCCCGTAAATAAAATACAAAAGAGGTTTATGAGGGGTTTGTGGCTAAGAAATAACAGCCGCCCGGGTCGATCAAGTTAAGCTACGCTTGTCAAGGGTGGTCTATGGATGGGTGACCACCATAGATGAGTGACCATCTTTACATACCTAGACGGGAGTCGCAAGCCGATTTCCGGCCACCGTAGGCGCGGGCCTGCGGACGGTGAGCGATGGGTAGCTCATCCGATATCCGATAAGGACCAGGCCCGGGTCGACTGCGCGTCGTATTCCACGCGCGTCTCAAAGAGTTGTCAGCACCAACTGACGGGATCCGATAGGGCCAATGCCTGCCAGGGTTGCGAGTTTGTCCGAAAGGGATATCGTGGCCCTGGCACACAGGCAAATGAAGGAATACGGGTAGGTTCTAGTCAGTAACAGTCTGTCACGCCCTCCCGCTCCGCCCAGAACGGCTAAAGTTATTTGATAATTTCCCACCCAAAAAAAAAAAAAAGTCTTACCAAGGGATATCGTATTACCCAGTTACTGGGTTGTGGAGGTAAGATAGGCAGTCGCACCATTTAAAATACTGGTATTTAGCTGCATCCGGTAAGACTGTAAGCTGAACCTAATATAATTGGTACAAGGCTGGGCAGATTTTTCTGTCTTAGTCATGTTTTGGAGAATATTTATTTTAGAAAGATTGATAGTAGTGCTGACTGTCTAAGTTAATCGTTGGATTTGCCTTTTCAAGAAGTTGCATTGTAAAACCCAGATATTTAAAATCTTTTAAATATTATAGATACATAGATCAATGATTTATTTGATGCAGGACCAAAAACACAACACATAAATGCACAATCTATATATCTATCATAATAAAATCGTATCGAAGTCAAAACTGTAACTGTAAAATTTTTTTTTTTTTTTTTTAAGTAGTGGCTACGAGGTGTATAGGAACGATTCTGATGCCGAAAATATAGGTTTTAGAATTTTTGTGAAATTGAGCCATTTATTTCGTCAGATTGGATGCCAATCGTGATGTGTCTGATGCTGAAGATATATTTTTTTGAAGTTTTGTCCGTTTGTCTGGACGTATGATGTTCCGGATTGTCGCAAAAACGGCGGAGCGGATTTGGATGAAATTTAGCACACAGATAGTTTATAACCTGGATTAACCCATACGGTACTTTTAATCCCGGTAGTACGTTCCCGTAGGATATTTTCCGACAACTACGCGAGCGAAGCGATAGTAAATTGATTTTTGACACACACACACATATTATAATATACAAATGCGAAACCCGAAACGCGGGTCTAGTATTTTTATGTAAAGAATCTATGTACAAAATTTCAAAACTGTATCATGAAAAATCACAAAGTTATAAGGTTGTTATGTTACCGGGTTGTCCGTAAAAAAACATGCTAACGGCGCCCCCGCGCCTCCAGGGTCGTCTTGCGCTCATTGATAATAATTTGGCAGTAGGTACCTAACCGTACGGTGATTGTATTGTGAGTAATTAAATGGTGATAACATTTTCCATCACACTAAAATATTTTTGGGACAAAATATAACATGGTGTAAAAATTATTAAAATCGATTCAGTTCCTTATTCTGAACAAACTATATTCAGGTTTCGCATATACTAAAAATAATGTCGTATAAACACTGCTAAGGTTGTTAGTAGACAAATGTTACTTAAAGTGTTATCTAAAGAGTTTGCTTTCAACTAAAGCATGAGGATGAGCGGAGTCCGGTTTTGTCCCCACGATGACGTGAACCTTTAAGGAACATTCTACTTACTTACGCCTTACCATAAGGAATAAAAGGCAGTACTTATCCGGTTTCTGATTCGTACATAATGTTCACAGGCTTTTAGGCAAATGGAGGCGTAAGATCGTTAGCTGTCGTGGTTGTGAACCTATGGACGTTTTATTGCTTAGGGTAATAACAGCTTTCGTTTTTCTAGTCTGTGTTACAACTGTTTGTTTTGATAAGTAGGTTTACTTCTGTATACCGTTCAAGATTATATTGAGGACAAAAAGGCTTGGGATTGAGCTGCTCCAATTTTTGCATCCTGAAATGGTTTATTTTTTTTGTTTGATGTTTTTTGCTAACTTGTATTATTTTATATACAGTGACATTTAATGATTATTTCAAACACAATGACATGAATATTTACTTGTAAAGTATTATATGATTTTAATTATTGTGAATGTGAAGACTATGTGGGTTATTGTATTTTTTTTTCCTTTTTCTTTAATTCTCAGCTATTTTTAACCGAATTCCAAAAAGGAGGAGGTTGTCAATTCGGCTGTATGCTTTTTTTTTTGTTTTTTTTTTTTTGTATGTTTGTTACGCGATTACTCTGTCAATTATGAACCGATTTTGAAAATATTTTTTTTGTTTGAAAGGGTATACTCCCGAGGTGGTCCCATAGCCACCAAATCAGAATCTGATCAGGAGATCCCATGGAAATCGAGGAAAACCCTCAAATTTTATATGCAAACCTATAGCGATTTGGGTATTTTTTATAGTAACTCGTGCATTTGCTCTCCGAAAGCACCATTTGGTGAAGTGGAACTGATGATAGAGACCACAGATGGCCACCGGAATAATAATGAGTACCGAGTTGCGATTAAGCAATTTATGCTCGTCACCATGCATAATGGTGAGTGGCAGTTCTCCTGGTTCTTACCAGGAGAACTCCTCAACAATCAACGTACCAGCATCGGGAAATGCAATATTTTGTAAAAGGTGATGAGCAGTTAACATTAAGCTATTGTAACTTAAATAAATTCAAAACTGACCCACTAAAAAGTGAAAAATAAAAACTTTTTACAAAAAAATAATAACCGACTACCAAACATAACACTACAAAGTGAAAAATAACTTTAATTTCGGAAGTCGGTGGCCAAATACTCAAATACAGATCCAAAGACACCGCAAGTTATTTTTCACTTTGTAGTGTTATGTTTGGTAGTCGGTTATTATTTTTTTGTAAAAAGTTTTTTTAATCATGTTCTGGCAGTTTGAGTCATTTATGCGGCCTACCCAAATGTCCTTTCTTTGGTATTGATTGTCGCATCGTTGAGCTCCTTAAGTTCTGAGTAGAGCTGCACGATTACTGACAAATGCGTGCACTGACTGGTCAGGTCCACTCAATCTGTGTGGTTCTTTCCTCAAAAGACCATTTCAGACACCAATCTACATGGCCTTCACATGATCTGACCAAGATTATGTCTGGACTTTAAAAGAGACTTTGACCTCTGAGTTTGTTTCGGCCTTTCTTCTCAGAGAAGTCAGATAGGAAACGCCGACCTCATCTAGTTTTTAAAATATGATTGACGTGTAAAAGTGTTTGTACAAACCTACTTACAGAAATAAAAATCATTTATCATTTATCTGTAGCCGCGTTGAGCAATTTTTGGGAGGCGGAAATTGTATGAGTTCGCGTCACCGACATGCTAATGTTTAACTTTAACAGTATAACTAGCTATGCATATAGTTTTGTTTTTTGCTTCTGTCAGCAGTCCCCATAACTGCCTAAGTTTTTTTTTGGAGAGTGAGGTGTGGAGACATATTGTGTCGTGAGTTTTCTTTGTTATTTTGAATTTCTTAAAAATGTAGCTAATAGCAATATATTTAGGGTTGATCTCATATATCCTAAATTCATTGCTATTAGTTACATTTTTCAAACTTACTTAGCAAAACTTTTTCCCCCTTATTACGAAACAAGGTTTATCTTCAGACCCAGATTTAAAACATGGAGCCATTATTGAATTTCGAACTTTATTCCGACTATGGTAAAGTTCCTAAACACAATACTGACAACTTACCGAACTAAGTTTTCAGTTTTGTATAAAGAACGGTATTTCAATCACTGTTACGTTCTTATTACAAAAACTGTCTCCATGGTTTAAGCCATGTCAAAATATAAATCTAGTTTTGTAATAAGGCGGTTTGTGTTTTCCTATCCATTGAGGGTTGAACGTGGATTAAAGACATATAAAAATAAAATTGAACATTTAGGGGTTCAAAATGGTCGGGGGTAGATTGTAGAGGTTGAACATGGACTAAACGTATAATTTTAGAAACGTAAAGTCCTGTATCTTTTGCTTTTAAGCTGTTGTACGGCTTATAAGCTCTACTTTTAGCAATCTAATGCTATTTAATTAAATGTCACAATGATAAAAATATGTTGTAATTATTTTCACGGGATTTATTTTGCTTATTAAGTGAATTTCACGAAGTTTCAGACAACTTTCAGCCCCACTCGGTCTTCAAGTGGCCTTTTTAACTAGACCACAGTTTAGTCCTTCCAGTATATATACATTTTTCATAAAAGTACAGTAAGTCCTCTGCATAACCCGACCCCTTTTCCCCTTTTCTTCTTTGTTAGGTAATACAGAGCACTGACTGTAGGTACCTACCTGGAATTTTCATTAACCGACTTCCAAAAAGGAGGAGGTTATATATTCAGCTGCATGGTTTTTTTTTTTTAATGTTTGTTCACCGATTGCTCCGTCAATTGTGGACCGATTTTGAAAATTCTTTTTTTATTTGAAAGGGTACGCTTTCGAGATGGTACCATTGTCACCAAGTCAGAATCTGATGGGGGCATCCCATGGAAATCCTCAAAGTTTATAGGCACAACTATATCAATTTCAGTATTTTTTATTGTAACTCATGCATTTGCACTCGGACAGCACCATTTGGTGAAGTGCAACTGATTATGAAGACCACAAATGGCCACCGGAACTACTTAATAATAAGTATTTCACTGTTGCGATTCGAATAGATACTTTAATATGGTTGCTAAGAAATTTAAGCTCGTCACAATGCTTATCCTCTCTTTCGCCGAGCGGCCTTAATGAGGCCGATGAGGCCGATGTCAATTATGCGGGATTCGCCAATCGGTCTGATTCAGTCCGACTGATTCAGGTCGTTCGTGGCGCACACCCCTTTTGCGCGCCAAATAGGCTGGTTCAGAAGAGGTTACCCTCTCATCTGTCAATTGACCTACATTAGGCCGATGTCAATTATGCCGGATTCGCCATCCGATCTGGTTCAGACCGACTGATTCAGTTCGTATAGTGGCAAATCCCCATTTCGCGCCAAAAAGCCGACACGAGAGAGGATATGGTGAAGTCACCATCAGTTCTCCTGGTTCTTACCAGGAAAACTCAACTATTAACGCATCGAGAAAAGTTAACATGAGGCTCTTGTAACTTAGATAAATTGGAAACTGACCCGCTAAAAAGTGAAAAAAAAACACTGCAAAGTGAAAAATAGCCTTCACTTTGGAAGTCGGTGGCAAAAAATTAAGGTTATTTTATTTTTCACTTTTTAGTGTTTTATTTGGAGACCAATTGTTTTTTTTTTTTTGTAAAAAGTTTTTTTTCTTGTTAAAATTCAAAGGTGCCTTTTAGCTAACTTGAAAGAAATGATTTGACTTTGACATGTTGCTTGTGCTGATAAAAAAGGAGAAATCCAGGAAACGAATTTTTGTCACGCATACACGTTCTCAGGGGTAGCGAAAAGGAAAAAGCACTGTTCCCGACGGATATAAAAATGATTGACAAAATCAACATACACGCGAGCAAAGCCGCGGGCAAAAGCTAGTTAAAAATAAAACACCCACGTTTTTAAAGAGACGCAGAAGTAAAGAGTGTGGGTGTAACCGCTATTTAGCAAAATGTTCTAACCAAAGTTTAAACACAGCTGTGTTCAGAATCTACTTTAAACAAATACATGCAACAAAGGTCAAAGCAGGTGTTGTTACACCTGCTGTAAGTAACGTACATTGTCCTTTTGAAAGACTCACTTATGAAACGTCAGAAGCTAGGTGCACGGTTCCAATTGGTCGTTTCCTATGGAGAAGAGCCGGCAAGAAACTCCACGGTCACTCTTTTAAAAAAATAAAATTGGCTTTTACAATGTTTTCAAATTACAGTGTTAATAGGTATGAGAGGACAGCGTAGGCCCATCAAAAGTACCAGGAACTTAACAAAATAGAAAATGGTTTAAAGATCTACAGTCTAATAAGCCTACAACGTCCTCACATTGACAAAAAAAAAACAATATAAAATATGATTAAAATAATAAAAGTTAGAATCTTGTTGAAATTTAAATTGTAGGTATAATAATGTCAAGTAAGAAAAACATTATGTCAGTGAAGTTTGTAAAAAAAAGATAAAATTAAATTAAAAAATAGCTTCGTAATTTGGGAGCTGTTAATAGACATTTACATAGTTTTGCCGTTAATGAGGTTAGTACCAGGGAGGCCACATGTACAGAAGGAATTAATGCCAAACTTCCTTGTCTTCAACGTAGTCCTTAATCTTATAATATGCTTTTTTGATAAGGGCACGTTTAATGTGCGTTTTGAATTTTCCATCACTAAGTTCTGTAACCGATTGTGGCAACTTGTTATAAAAGCGTATACTGTTTACAAGAAATGACTTGCTTGTTTTAGTTAATCTAAATTTGGGTAACACAATTTCATGTTTACTACGTGTATTTATATTATGGAAATCACTTCTTATTTTGAATAGTCCTAAGTTTTTGCGAACATATAAAATACTTTCTAAGATATAAAGAGAGGGCAGAGTTAGTACATCAATTTCTTTGAATTTGTTTCTAAGGGACTCACGAGGACCCATTCCATAGATCCCGCGGATTGCCCTCTTTTGTAAAATGAAAATTGAATCTACGTCGGCTGCCGATCCCCACAGCAGAACGCCATAAGACATAATACTGTGGAAGTAAGCAAAGTACACTAACCTAGCTGTGGCTATATCTGTCAACCGCCTTATTTTTCTTACTGCATATGCAGCTGAACTTAATCTACCTGAAAGAGCTCTAATGTGGGCACCCCACTGCAATTTCGAATCTAGAGTAATTCCTAGAAATACAGTTTCCGTAATAGCATCAAGCTTCTTACCATCAAGTTTTAAATTAAAACCTACTTGGGGTACATTTGGTAATGAGAATTTAAGACATTTTGTTTTGTTCGCATTAAGTAAGAGATTATTAGCTGCGAACCATTTCGAAAGAACAGCCAGACTATCGTTGACGTGTAAGACATCCGTATCTTTTCTATCTATTTTAAAAATAAGAGAAGAGTCATCAGCGAATAGAATTATATCCGATAAGTTAGCCATCATGTAAGGAAGATCATTTATATAAACTAGAAATAAGAAAGGGCCAAGAATTGAACCTTGAGGCACGCCCATCCTTACTAGAGATCCCGATGACGTCACCCCATTAACGTTTACTTTTTGCTGCCTGTTTGATAGATAAGAAAGAACAAGATCAGCAGCTTGTCCACGAATTCCGTAGTGGTGTAATTTACAGATCAGTGTAATGTGGTCAACGCAGTCAAACGCCTTTGAGAGGTCACAGAAAATGCCAATGGCATCCTGGGATTTCTCCCAGGATTCCAAAATGTGACTGATGAGTTTTACTCCTGCGTCAGTCGTCGACCTACCTTTCGTGAAACCAAACTGATTACTATGTAAAATTCTATTTGAATTTAAATGCGACAACATCTGGTCTAGCATGATTTTTTCATATATTTTACTCAATGCTGGTAGCACAGATATAGGTCTATAATTAGAGGGATCACTCTTACTTCCCGATTTGAAAATTGGTACTACTTTACTATGTTTCATTAAATTAGGAAATATACCGCTGTCTAAATATTTATTAAATATGTCTGTTAGAACAGGGGCTATTGTGTCAATAATATCTCCAAGAACCTTAACGGAAATCCCCCATTAAGTCTTCAGTGATCTTTATGTTAAGACTTTTGAATGCTTTTTTAATTGTAACAATAGAAATAGGCTTGAATTCAAAACTTGGAATGTCCTTAGAGAAGTTTTCTTTGAGAAGTGATTCAGCTAATAAAGATGATGAGGAAAGAGATTTCGTTAGGTCTATTGGGATGTTGGTAAAGAAATTTTCTAGTGTCTCAGCAACTTTTAACTTATCTGAAATGGTTTCATTATGAATTCTTAAAGACAATTCATTCTGATCTCGCTGTTTTGTGTTTCCAGTTTCTTTGTTAATTACCTGCCACACAGCTTTTATTTTATTATTAGAAATACTAATTTTGTTACTAATTCATTTAGATTTAGCTGGAGCACAGACTGTTTTGAATATCTTAGAATAGTTTCTTACATAATTATGAAGGACTTTCTAGGACCAACGTATTTCTTTGTGAAGACATATGTAACTAAGGACCTGTGCACACCACGTTTTTTAAACGCGCCGTTGATGCGCGTTTGTAGCGATACAGACGTGATACGCACGCGAGTCAGTCTGTTCTGTAGGATAAAAACGCGCCGTCGTCGACGCACGTTTCTAAAACGCACGTCAACGGCGCGTTTTAAAAACGTGGTGTGCACAGGCCCTAAGACTCATTGCGAATACTTTTCATGTGTGTTCCATTGCAGCTCATAATGACACATTTTATCATTAGTACAGTTTTTAAAAGTTCATTAGAAAACCAGCCTCAGACAGCATCTGCATTAACGCTTAAATGAACTTTTTTGGTGCAGCCGTGAGGCACGCACTATTGTTGTTAAAACATTATTTTTACTTTTTATTTTGTTATTTGCTTTTTGTTTCACGAACTGTGTCCAAATACACGGTTTTCTTTCTTTCTAGTTAGATGAAAATAATTATTTTTCAAATTGACATACTACGTCAATTTACCGTGTTATAATAACCATTTCATACACAGTTGTGATTCCTACCTAAGTAAATTTGATAAACAATTAACTTCCCTGACTTACCATGTGTACATTGTTTATCTATCATCATTAGACTTAACGACTTCTATCTGGCTTTATCAACCAAATGCTGAGAACATCAGTATTCTACAAACAGACCAAATAAACAGTTCTTAAAACCGAAAGTAGACCGTTTAATACTAAAACAGGTATTTCATCTATTATATTGTCTAAGTCCTTGATTTAACACTCAAAAACCTTGAACTACGTAAACGAATGATTCCTTAATCTCGAGACAGATTCGTCTCCGTCGCCATTTTGTTTTATTTAAATACCTAAATGGCTTAAGCGACAAATCTAGGTCTCAATGTCATTCGTACAGGTTCTTCCGACTTGGAACTTTTTGTCCTTTTATGGGTCGAATCACATTGGTTGTTATATAATTTTGGTTGGCAACAGGTTGAGAAAGGCAGGATCATAGCATTTCTGTAAACTAGGTGTTATAAATATAAGTCCTGTCTTCAAGCTAACAGAAAATTGCAGTAATCTTGAATTATGTAATTGATTGAATGTATAACTGATTCATTGGCGTAATTGGAAATGTTAAATTCAATAGAGATTGCCCATAATAAACGGGTTTGAAAAGGAAAATACCTTTAGTTAATAGATTAGACTGGCACAATTTACTGTTCTTGTCTAAATATTAGGGACGAGTCTCAAAGTTTTCGACCTCTCTGTGTTACCAAAACAAAAACAATGCAATCAATTATGCTTCAGTCATACCTACCTATGCTCCCATACCTTGAGTAATATTCCCCGACTGGAAGTATGTATCGGGCACCGATTTGTAGGCTAAGCAAGTTCATTTTTGTCATCATGCGGATTCAAACTGTCAAATCACAAGCCTTTCATACAAATGCGGATGTTGTGATCATTGAGAGCATAAAACAACCAATTACCATACGTCCTTGTCCGACCTTGACAGACAAAAAATAACCAATAATAAAAATTTATATGAATTCATATCAAAACAATTGATTGGTTAACGTGCACAGTCATCGTGCACACTATCCAATCAATTGAGAGTTTTTCAGTCATGAGACATGTTTCGTTTTTGTAACTGATAATGATTCGTGCCGATTTTTAAATAGGAAATGTGGATTATCTACGGATATTGTTGATAGTTACATGGAATTCAAAACTGTGAAATTGTAGAGGAAAAACATAAAGTTAGTTTCCCGATTTATGTGGCTAAAAAGTCATAGCTTTACTTGGCAGTTATTGGCGAAATTAAAAGTAAAGTCAGGGAAATTAATTATTTAGAAAATTGACACTCTATACAAACGTCAATTTACCGTGCTACAGCCATTTCATACAACTGTCATAGAAAGACAGTTGTAATTTGAACATACGAATAATTTAAGTTGATAATCAATTCTCAATTCAATTCAGCTTAACAATTAAGTTCGCCGAGTTTACCACATAATCAATAGAACTTCCCCCTGTTATGCTGGTATATTCTCACAAATATAAAATCTGTTCTCATGGTCACACAGGAAAAACTTGTTTATTTTTGTTTTTACTCAGTTAATTTTCATCATGGTCTGGCAGTTTGAGTAATTTATGCGGCCTACCCAAATGTCCTTTCTTTGGTATTGCTCGTTGAATCGTTGAGCTCCTCAAGTTCTGAGTTGAGCTGCCCGACTACTGACAAATGCGTGCACTGACTGGACAGGTCCCCTCAATCTGTGTGATTATTTCATCAAAAGATAATTTCAGGCACCAATCTACATGGTCTTCACATGATTTGACCAAGATTATGTCTGAACTTTAAAAGAGACTGTGACCTCTGAGTTTCTTTCGGCCTTTCTTCTCAGAGTAGTCAGTTACGAAACGCCGACTTCATCTAGTTTTTTTTTTTTTTAAATATGTTTTACGTGTAAAAGTGTTTGTACAAAACTAGTTACAGAAAATAAATCACTTATCATTTATCATAAAACCCCAACAGCTCATTACCCTGAAAAATTATCGACAATCTTAATAAACAATACCTCATTTACCACGAACGCTACCAAGAAGAAAATAAAACAAATAACCGACCGAGTGCGTGTCGGGCCACGCACAAAGAAGGGTTCCGTAATTGATTGGAGGATGAATTTATCACGAGAACAAACTTAACATTGCAGTTGAAAAGCATGTTCCCCCATACATTCCAACTGAAAATGTAAGTTTGTACGCACAATATTGCGAGATTTACCAAGTTATTTTAACAGCATATACTTCTTATAGATTTTCCTGTAATCTACAAATAAAGAACTATGCTCTTTATTTTTTTCAAAATTTTAGGCTCAGCAGTTTCGGAGCTAGGGGAATGTCAGGAATGGTCGATTTTCATAAATAACTTTAAGATTATTTTAAAATTTCTCTGAAATCCTTACATCAAGCCCTTTCATTTGATACTTATGTCACATGGTACCATTAGCAAAACTTTATTTTTATTTTCTAATTTGTCCCCCAAAAGAGCCCCCATATTCAAAATTCATTTATTTACGTTACACGTCCGTGTTTACGTCACATAAATTCATATTTGTACCAAGTTACAACTTAATCGGTCCCAGATTCTAGACACACGGACAGACACACGAGTGATCCTATAAGAGTTCAGTTTTTTCCTTTTGAGGTACGGAACCCTAAAAACAACAATAACAGCAACACTCTTAAGACTCTAAAAAGATTTTTTCAGTAAAAACGCCACAAATAGGTAACAGGAAATTGCTTTATAGGAGTTGTTAAGTGAAACTGGCGTCTTCATCCATTTCGCTACGTTGTTACCGGTCTAATAATTGTTTAGTTTGTGGATTATTTCAAGAAAATTCTTAGACTTGAGTTTGTTTATAAATTATCGGCGGAAAAGTATTGCGTGGAAAACATGCTTATAAGGATACCTCAAATTGCTTTAGATGATCCTGCGTTATATCGAAAATACTGCAGCATTAATTTTGAAATAAATTTATGGTATAGCTGAGGATTAATATTAAGTAAAAAAAAAGATAAAAAGTAAGTAAATAAATAAATAAGTTATATGTGTTGACGAAAATACAATTCCATAAAATTTCCTCAACACATTTTTTATTTTCAAATTAACCTCTTATTCGAATAATAGGTACGCTACGCTAATATTAAAAAAAATACTTCAAATTACATCATGAAACTTTGCATAGTAAATTAATAACTGAACCAACTAAATATAAAGTAAATACAATGTTTTTATTTTTTAAATTGCCATTATTATGTATTCACCGTAAAAAGTAATAACCTAAATTATCGGCGCCTTGAAATCTTCTCCCTGCCATACTGACTCGATTCCAACACACAACACACAACAACTCAACAACAACAACTCACAACTTTGATTTTGGAAGCTAGATTAATGTCCAAAAGGTTTCTTCACCAGCAAAATATCCCGTCTGTATCCTCAAAGGGGCACGCAAAGTGGTATACAGTTAACCCTTATTTCACCAGTTTTATTAAGACCCATGAAGGTAATGGGGGTAAGTTTAATGTCAAAAGCAAAAACAGAAAAAGGGAAAAGAGAAAACTCAAAAAGCCTAAATCCTCCAAAACCCTATCGTGTACACACGGTTACACATCAAGCTATACATTTCCAGTATAAGCTGATCTCGCATTGTATAAGATTTCCGTATAATGAGAGGTCAGCTGATACTGGAGTTGTATAGCTTGATGTTTAGCCGTGTGTACCTACAAGCCGCTAAATAGTCAGTTTCCGAGTCCTGAGAGACCTTTTTTTTTTTTTTTTTTGGGTGGGAAATTATCAAATAACTTCTCCCGCTCTGGGCGGAGCGGGAGGGCGTGTCAGACTTTTACTGACTAAAACCCACCCGTATTCCTTCATTTGCCTGTGTGCCAAGGCCACGATATCCCTTTCGGACAAACTCGCAACCCTGGCAGGCATTGGCCCTAGCGGGCCCCGTCAGTTGGTGCTGACAACTCTTTGAGGCGCGCGTGGAATACGACGCGCCGTCGACCCGGGCCTGGTCGTTATCGGATGGTGAGCTACCCATCGCTCACCGTCCGCAGGCCCACGCCTACGGTGGCCGGAAATCGGCTTGCGACTCCCGACGCCCGGGGCGTCTCCTGCGGCGACTAGGGGCGTGAGGGCGCGAACCTTGCCCCTCACGCCTCCTAATTCGCAGAAGGAGGTGACGGCCTCCCATGCACTCTCGCTCCGAACCATGGCCTGAACCAGGGCCGGACGCGAGAGATCGCCGCCGCCGATCGCCTCCGTGAACACGGCGGTGCTCCGCCCAAGCTGGGCAGACCTCCACCGTATGCTCCACCGTGTCCTCCGGGCGATCCACACAGTGGTGACACCCGGGCGTTTCCTCCCGCTTTATCCTGAACAGGAACCTCCCAAAACAACCATGTCCGGTGAGGACCTGTGTCAGACGGAAGGTGAGGACGCCGTGGCGCCTCTCTAGCCACTCCTCAAAGAGGGGACTTATCGCCACAATTGTGGCGTGCCCAGAGTCCTGAGAGACCTGCCTCCTAAAGAGCAGCCTGTCTAAAAGCCTAATACGTCGATGTGTGATCGGCGGCGCGTGACACTCACAAAGGACAGACTGCGCCGGCGCCGCACCGCGCTACTTACGCGTTACGCTTTGCGCTTACGCTTAAAGGTACATAGTCAGTTACCAACTAGAGGTGTTTTATGACTGGACATTAAAAAAAAATTCAGTAGGTAATTAAGGGTCTACTCAGCGCCACCTCACTCTTTATCTCCCTGCACAAATAACTGGCGGTCACGCGAGACAATGTAGCA
Source organism: Tiliacea aurago (assembly GCA_948098905.1). NCBI lineage: Eukaryota > Metazoa > Arthropoda > Insecta > Lepidoptera > Noctuidae > Tiliacea > Tiliacea aurago. The sequence continues at coordinate 26,161,366 of OX402582.1, forward strand.
GGGAGAAGACTCCAAGGCACCGATATTTTCGTTTATTTCTTTTTACGGGGAAAATAATGGTAATTAAAAAAAATAACATAAGACCTGTTTTAAAGTAAGTTCAGTTAATAGGTATGCAAAGTTTTAATATCTAATTTGAAGTATTTTTTAAATACCAGCGGTTTATTGTTCGGTTTGAAGGTAACTTTGTTTTTTTTTGTCTATGGTGAAAATTTTATGGAATCGTGTTTTCGTTAAACATAGTACCTACTTAACATTAATCCTCAACTTTACAATACTTTTATTTCAAAATTAATGCTGTCGTATTTTCGACATAACGGAGGATCATGCTAAGCCATTTAAGGTAGTATAGGCTCTTTAGCATAAATCTGTACAGCCTGATGCAAACTTTGTGGCGGCTTGGAACATGAGGTGAGTCGCTGCGAAGTAACAAATTCACGTGTCAGCGGGGGTGAGGGGTGCGGTACCGAGTAGTGAGTAGCGAACTTCCGAGCCGCCATCATGTTTGAATCGAGCTGTAACTACAGCAGAATGCCCTTATAGGAAAAGTTTTAAGATAAATAATTTAAGAGCTTTTAAACTAGATATAGGAGCGTAGCAGGTGGCGTTCTATAGTTTCTGCCTACCCCCATGGGAAGAAAGCGTGAGTTTATTTATGTATGTAGTATAAAACTATTCTAACAAGGTGTTCTAGTTGATGATAAAACACACAAAGTGAAGATTTAAAATGTTATACTGGGTACAAGTCATAATGATGTGTAGGTATAATCTTTTGTAAGAGAAGCACTACGACCAAAGGCCTCAAATATCTTCGAGTCAGATTTACTGAACAAACAAATCCAAAGATGGCGGATCAGGAAGCCATATACATAATTTAATTTTAATTAATAATTTCCCCAAAAATACTCTTCGAACTTTTACAACTTCATCAAAATTTCTCCTAAGCTACCCAACACAATACAATTCGCCAGTTTCTGTATGCTACCCCATAGCAATACAATTAGAAAAACAAAAGACTAACATTTAGCAACTAATAACTGTTCAGCAATTTCAAAATGAAAGAAAAATACTTCATTACTTGAACCTCCTTAGGTAACGTTTGCAGGAACCTTTGCGTTTCTTAATTAAACTAGCACGGACGGTGCGACTCGATAATTGAAAATTTTCATCCGATACCAGCTTGTATATTGCATAAGGGTGGACATCGAACACGCGTCTAATTTGTTGAAAGTCGTGTGGAGAATGGTGGATGGAATAAAAGCTTCAATGATGTTGTTTATTTTGGAAGAGATTTATCAGAGTATGATTATGAGCTTGAAGATACATATCAATACAGATCAAAGAGGTACGGCTAAAGCTTAATGCTATAAAACACTCCATAAAAAGACTGATAATAAAACTAACAAAAAATAGTCTAATTAAGGGTATACAGAATACAGTCAATTATACTCAAATTTGCGTGTCCATAAATCACAGCAAGAAAATGCTTCCCAAAAGCCATAAAATTCTAAATAGAACTACAAATCAGCACTAAAATGACAACACATAGTCGTTAATTCCAATCGTGTCGTGAACAGCACGCTTTAAAAATTTGCATATTAAAATTCATCTAGCAATATTTATGGCTCAAAGGGAAAACCGCATCGAGACATCAAATGACAGATGGTCTACAATAACTAACGTTTGTAGATGGTCTACAATAACTAACGTTTAGTCGTAAAGCGGCAGAAAAAGTCGCAGCAAACAGTTTCAATTTCCAATCCCTAACTGCGTAACACCATTTCAATCACAATCTGAGAATTTTCAAGGGTATTGCTAATCCATTACTTCATAAGTTTGAAAAATTCGTCTGCTCAACAACGCAAATAGCGCAATGAACGTGGGTAAACTGTCAAAATGAAACCCATTGCTATCAATTGTCATCGTATGTGTTACGCAATTACCCCGCAGTATGGAACTAGGAATACTATAAATCAAACTGTCGTGAATGATTGCGTTTTAAATGTTCGTTGAATTTTGCATTTGTGTGTTTTCGTTTTGATTAGTCGCTGCTTTTATGGCTTGCTTTAAATTAGTTTTGCCGACTTGTTCCCGGCTAAGTATAGAACCGCTTGTTACGTGGTGTGGTCTCGCGTAACTAGAGTTTTAGATTCTAAGACCTGTAATGAATTTCATTCACAATTTCTCTTCAGAGCAAAATGATGAAAAAAGATGTCTTTCTAACGCTATTTCAATACTTATAATTTTCTCCGAAAAGCTGTCAAGTGAGTAATTGTATTGACGTATTTCGTTGTAAAATAATTTTCTGGCTGCAGCATCAGGTCAAAGTCATCAAATTATTTTACTGTCATCGTTTCCTAAAACATGAATACAATATCTGGAAAATTCTGTAGCAAGATATGTTTATTTACTTCGCACGTCATGTTTCATACTAGTCTAAATACAGGTCAAGCGTGGAAAAAACGCGTCTGCACTATACTCATTCATTATATTATAAGTTACGGACAGGTAACACCATTCATTTTTCCACAACGACGGGTTACAAGTGTTATGAAACCTTTATGACAAATTAACGCACTGATTCGAAATCCATCCATACCATCAAAAACAATTCTGTCTCTGTCTGTGTGTAACGTTATCACGTCTAAACCGCTGACCCGATTTTGATGAAATTTGGTATAGAGATAGCTTAAATACTGAGAAAGAACGTGTAGACATATTTAAAAAAAATACAAAACAAACCAAACAAAGGTTGAATGAGATTACCCGAAATTCACTTGAGTGAAATCGCGAACAAAAGCTAGGCCTAAATAAACGATAAGTCGTTTGTAAAGACAATGCATCAAATGTCTGGTTATCCTATCACAAAGGCATTAGCTAGTAACATGATAGATGACTGGTACATAATGATTACTCGCAATTTATAGGAGATGCTGTGATGAAAGAGTGGTGTAAATATGTGCCGTGTTGAGTATTATAGTGCTAAGTTAGATTAAGATAGATCGTGGGCTCATTAAGTGCTTTTGTGTAGCGATATGTTGTGTGTGGAACAAGGTAATAGATCACGCGGGAGGTCACCGATGAGGTGGACCGATCAAATTAAATTCGTTAGTTTTACGCCACTAACTCGTAAATTAAATTAAATTAAACTTTATTTCAGACTAAGGTCCATAATTATGTTAGTATTTTGGTGTTAGTAACAATAGTGCTTAGGTTATATATCTGTTTCCCTGAAATGGACAGTCCACTCTGCCAGCGATCATTTTCAGAATGCTGTGACACTACCATGCAGGCGCTGTAGTAAGGAGGCCGCTGGTTTTCGCATGATGGCATGGAAACCATCTGTACAACCATCCGCGAAATTTCCCGAAGCGCTACAACGCCATGACAGTCCCAACAGCATCCTAAAAGCATGATTAAATTGAACACGTAGGACGTTGTAGGCTCGGCGCGTGTATGACACACACACTATACCACACCACACCACACCACACCATACTACACCACACCACACTACACCACACCAAACTACACCACACCACACCACACCACACCACACCACAACACACCACTCTACACCACACCACACCGCACTACACACCACACCACACATCACATCTAACCGCACTACATCGTACACACACGCCACGCCTAACTAAAGCACACCACGATTCACGTGATACATACTCAAGATGTTAGAATAAGAAATAACTAATTGCCGTAATGTAATATAAATATGTAACATTTGTATAACTAAGATATGGAGGAGCGGAGTCTCCTAACACAGGCATTGTTTGCCTAAAAGGAGGCTCCAAACACAAATCATTGTTTAAGAAGCATTTTGTTTAAATAAAAATATTTTTTTCATTTTTTTTTCATGACACCCACAGGCCACTCGTGTAAAACGATTGACAGAACGCCTTAAAAAGGGTAACTTTGACATCTGTAGTACAACGAGTGAACCTGCGGGCAAGAATATTGCTTCTGACAGACAACGCCCTGCGCTCCTGATCTATATCTATGTCATCTCTTAGGTCGCTCGTGACAATGTGGCCAAGGTACCTAAAACTATCGACAATCTTTAGTGCTACACCGTTGAGACTTATTGTTAATAGAATAGAAATTATCTTTAATCAAGTATCTTAGACTCAAAAATGATTAGTAGGACTTACAACTATATTAGTAAGAACTGACACTCCACAAAAACAAACAAATGGTAGTGGATCACCGTTGTGGCAACCCATGTGAGATGGCACAACAGCGACCCACGAAAACACAGTCTCGACGACTTGAAATCATGCTTAGGATACTGTTGGAGCTGCCCCACACCCTGCGCATCATGGAAGCGCACAGTTTGCGCATGGTTGTGTAGAAACAATCTACATACGCATCCGCGAACATCTCCGACGCACTACAGAAGCAGGGCAGCCCCACCAGCATCCTAAACACGTTATTATACTGAACGCGGAGAGCGTTGTACGATCTTTGCGTATATCTAGCCCACAGGCTACTCGTGTAAAAAGACGTATAATAGGCTCGAAAGAGCGTTATCTTTACGGGAAGTGAGCATCGTGCAAACCTGCGAGCCAGCATGTTCGCTCTGACCGACAACGCTCGCCGCTCCCGTTCAATGTCGTCATCGTCTTTAAGATTGGGGGTTAATATATGACTTAGATACTTAAACTTATGGGCCCTTTTTAAAGGCGTACCGTTAAGTAATACAGGTGGTACCTTATTAGGGCTTTTACCCCCAGCCTCAAAGACCATGATCTCTGACTTCTTGACGTTATATGCCAGGCCATGTAACCTAGCATACGCCTCACACTGGGAAACCAGTTAATAAATGGGCCATTGGGCCAGACTGACATATAAAAGAACCAGATGGAGAGAGATCGTGAGGCGGGCTACGACGACACCTACGATTGGACACAATTCATCATGGTGACTACTGCCGCTCTGTCACGAGCGAAGTGAATATGAGAGATTTTGTGTGTTTTGACTTGTGATGCATACGGCTGGTCGAAAAGGTCATTGTGGTAGCCGCTCTATGTAATATTATAATATGGAAGCGCATCTCATCAGACTGGAAGTCGACCTTAGTGTTGTAGAAAATGATAAGCTGCATACATTCATCAACTTAACCGTTAAAGTTACAAAGACAAAATTTAACTACCGTTATGGATATTGTCTCAAAGATAAAAAAATTAAACGCAAGATAATGACTCGTCTAGATACAAATAAACACGTATGAAAAACCATTATGTCACTGCCGATCAGGGATCCATCAGAATATCAGCGTCAGGTATATTTGCCTGACACATGCTGAGCTGGACTCCCATTTGGTGCAACCTTGAGACGCACACCGCACCTAATAATATTGATTTATTTGATGTATGTCATAGTGTCACTATTTATTTAAGTAATTTGTTTTTTTGTTGTATGTTCTTCTTTTTTTTGTTTTTTTTTATTTTTATTCCTTTAAGTTGTTATCTATTATTTTATTGTGCTATTGTGTGTTGTGCTATGTATTTTGTGTGCACTGAATAAATGTTTTATCTATCTATCATTAATAGTAGTTGTGTTAACATTACAAGCAAAACACCATCGTCCTAAAACAATTCCTATCTATAAGAATTATATTATTGTCAATGTGAAGACGATATACTCGTAGGTCATTGATCTTTTTATGTTTTTTTTTCTTCTCAGTTAGTTATTATCATGGTCTGGCAGTATGAGTAATTTATGCGGCCTACCCAAATATCCTTTCTTTGATAGTGTTCGTTGAATCGTTGAGCTCCTTAAGTTCTGAGTTGAGCTGCACGATTACTGACAAATGCGTGCGCTGACTGGACAGGTCCACTCAATCTGTGTGGTTCTTTCATCAAAAGACCACTTCATACACCAATCTAAATGGTTTTCACATGATCTGACCAAGATTATGTCTAGACTTTAAAATAGACTGTGACCTCTGAGTTTGTTTCGTTCCTTCTCAATTTTCTCAGAGTAGTCAGATAGGAAACGCCGACCTCATCTAGATTTTAAAATATGATTGACGTGTAAAAGTGTTTGTACAAACCTATTTACAGAAATAAAATCATTTATCAATTACCTATACCAACCAATTGTGCAAGACACACCAGCCAAAAAAAACCGTAATTCATCCACAAATGTTAGACCTAGGTTCAAAGCAAGAGGAGGGTTTGCAAAACAGAGTTGCGCCACGGAACGATCTCTCCGCATTCCTGAGATGTCAGCCTTGACGCGAACATCGGCTGTCGGTTATGACTGCACTTTTAGAACTGCCTACTCGCTAAAGGTATGCGTGTTTAGGGATATTTCTACATCAGGCTACGAACCGAAAGTACCTAATCCATACTAATATTATAAGTGCAAAAGTAACTTTGTTTGTCAGTCAGTCTATTTACGCCTAAACGGACACAAATAGACCATGACCGGGGTGAGGACATAAGACTGTTATCCCGGTCATGACATTCATAAACCTGCAATTTTAATTTCAACAAGGTTCTAACTTTTATTATATTAATCATATTTTACGTATATATTGTTTTTTTGTTAATGTGAGGACGTTGTAGGCTTAATAGACTGTAGATCTGTAGACCATTTTCTATTTTGTTAAGTACTTGGTACTTTGACGGGCCTACGCTGTCCTCTCATACCTATTAACACCGTAATTTGAAAACATTGTAAAATCCATTGTTTTTTAAAGACTAGCCGTGGAATTTCTCGCCGGCTCTTCTCCATAGGAAACGACCAATTGGAACCGTGCACCTAGTTTCTGACGTTTCATAATTGCCCATGTAGGCATAGGTGAAATATTGTTTATTTTTTATTTTTGGTAGTACAGTCAGTGCTCTGCATAACCCGACGCCGTTTTCCCTCTAATTCTTTGTAAGGGGGGTCAGGTAAATCAGACCACTGACCGTACGTTTCCGTGAGATAAATTTTGACCTCCACGCGGGTGAAGCCGAAGGCATAAAAAGCATTATCAGCCTATAATGGTCCCACTGCTAGGACACAGGCCTCCTCTCTTCAAAAAGCTATATTATGTTTATTAACATAATTAGGACATAAGCCGTAAACAGGCCGAACTTCATAACAATGTATGTGACATCTATTTGATGATGCACCTTTCAAACAACGGAGTATTCCTTGTGGTAGGCCACAACTAATCTATGGCAAGAATATTGCTATTGCTTAGGACTAGCTACATTGTTCATATGTTGAACTTTAGCGGTTAAGTGACATACGGCTAAACCTGTCACTGAAGTTTCAGTTTAACTTTTAACCGCTTGAAAATTTCCTTCGTCTCTTCCTCATTTAACTTGCAAGAAAAACATTGCAACTTCTGTCGCCAGTCGGCAAAAATCGAGGCCAATGTTAACTAAACACAGCCACCATTTTGTGTCACTAGCTCTAAATGGCGCTAGCGCAACACTAACAACCGGTCATCAAACAAACATCGGTTCTAAACACTAAAATCTATTGTCAAGTACATAACTGTGGGCATAAAAAACCCGCGTGTCATCCACAACCACGTGACCCGGCCAAGGTCTTCGGTAAACTTGTTAGAAGTCCCCCCCTGCACCCCCCCCATTGAGCCCTCATTATGTAAGACTTCGTTGCATGCGTCCTACCATAACAATGCATTATGAGTCATATACGACTAACATAACATGACCTATACGCAAATAGACACTACTTGAACAGGTGAGCCAAACGGTTTCGGTATTTGATCTGCTGTCGTACAATCTTACTGTTGCATTCAATTTAGCGGAATTTTAACTTAAGTACACGGTAGTAAGAGTGTCTATGCTAGCATAAAAAGTTCGTAGGTGTATGCAGCGTGCGTAAGATCGTAACAGTTGATGCGTAAATTATAGAAACAGGCACATGACAAATGTTCGAGAATAAATATTGTTTATAAAGTGCGTGCAGTAACTGAACTGACCTAACCTTTATTTATTAATTGAAGTTCTTGAACTATAGGAGGAATATTGTTCCAAGAACTTCAATTCATACACATAATCAGCCAATAATGTTCCCACTGCTGGGACACAGGGCTCTTCGAGAGGGAGTGGGCTGTATTCCACCACGCAGGGTTGGTAGTTGTCACAGGTCTTCGAATTTTTGGTTCATGGACATGCCGGCTTCCTCACGATGTTTTCCTTCATCGTTTTGAGATATTGTTCTAGTGAAAACTTAGTTTTGACCGAGTAGTCTCCTATTTACTCGAGACCTGAAGACTTCTATTTTATAATTACCGGGAAATGTAGGCTCCAACAAAGAGATCCTAGAACTGCATGTAACTAATGTCAAGCGAAACGCGTTCGTAATGAACTTCGCATGAGTTTTAACCAAACACAGTTTGAAAGATGCGATATCGTCAAAGTTATTACTAGCGGGACTACTAGAAGAAGAAAACATGGAGCTAACATAAGTAGCCTGAAATAGTCAACGCGCAGTAAGCATGAGCAATGCTCGTAACTGTGTTATTAAACTCATGATGATCTCTAAATCTAAAGGAGATCCCTGACTGACTAACAAACCAGAGCGTATTGCAATGAAGAATGAAGAAACAGATATTATTACTATCCATAAAAATAAAGGTAGTGGAAAAGTGCACTAAAAAGGATTCCAAAATAAAAGATGCAACGAGACATCAAAGTTTACACGTTTACGAAATTACGTCAATTGGCTACTTACCAAGAAATATCAGCAAGAATGTAAGGCCCTAAAGCAAAGAGATTTAAGATAGATAGAGAGGCTATCCGAAGTAATATCATAGAAAATTTGTGATCCCATGTCTCAGTGACGCCATATAGCGTAATATAGCAAAATTACATATTAGCTAAGTTTCATAATACCATATTGTACAATTAGGCGTTATATTTCGAAAATAATTTTCTTTTGTCGCAATTCTTATTCGTATCACGAGTGAGAATTGCGACTTGCTATGCGTACCACACTAGACTGAGCGACTTTTGCCCACTAGGACAAATGTATCGGATCACGATTTGGTTCGCTATGTCCCGTCTATTGTCGTCTATTTCCCGCCGTTGTAAATAATTTTATGTCTTTGCCCTAAAGGCTTACGAGTATGTTCAGTACTGTCCGAGTTTAACGATATTACAAATACCTACAAGCAACATAGTAAGTGTTATGCTACAAATCATACATTCACTTAATTACCAGAGGTATGTGTGTTAAGCGCTGTAACGCAACTTCAAAGGTTATTATTACAATATTTTGGCATGCGTGCATGCATGCGTGTAATGTATTGATGGTTCAGTAGACATTATTGTGTGGTTTTAGGCCTATTGGAGTTATTGCTAGGCAAATATCAGTTACCTCGTTCTGCGAAACAGTAATGCTCGCGAAGGAGGAGGCGGAACGCGTGAGGGTGAGGCAAGGTTCACGCCCTCACGCCCTTAGCCGCCGCAGGAGACGCCCCGGGCGTCTGGAGTCGCAAGTTTATTTCCGGCCACCGTAGGCGCTGGTCTGCGGACGGTGAGCGATGGGTAGCTCAACGTCTGATAAGGACCAGGCCCGATCGACGGCACGTTGTGTTTCACGCGCGCCTCAAAGAGATGTCAGCACCAACTGACGGGGACGGGATATCATGGCCCTGGCACACAGGCAACGGAAGGAAAACGGGTGGGTTTTAGTCAGTAAAAGTCTGACATGCCCCCCTCCCGCTCCACTCAGAGCGGGAGAAGTTATTTAATAACTTTCCACACAAAAAAAAAAAGAAAGGCAAATATCAGTTACAACGAACTATGTAGTTGTGATTGGCATTGATATTAGTATTTTCTGCAAAGAATATGCTGTCTGATCACTTGGAAGAAATTCCTGGATCAATCAATCTGCCCGCCTTTTCCCAATTATGTCGGGGTTGGATCAATCGATTTTACACAATCCAGTAACTAGGAAATACGATACCCCTTGGTAAGATTGGTTGTAAGAGTTTGGGGCTTCTGACGACCCGTAACGACTGTCAAAGATCCACGAATGACAGCCGGGACCACGTGCTTAACGTGCTATCCGAGGCACGGAGGAGTCTCGGTATGTAAAGATGGTCACCCATTCACGGACCAACCGCGACAAGCGTAGCTTAACGTGATGGATTGACCCGTGCGACTGTTATTGATTAGCCACAAGCCTCGAATAAATTACTTGTTGTATAGTAAAATGATATACCTACTAATGTTAAATTTAGAGTAGTTGTAGGATGTTTGCGCTAATAACTAGCCCGTACGATGGGCCAAGTTTTTAAGAAAAAGAAAAAAGGGTTTGATTGAGTGATTTCGTGCAGGAGAGACTCCAGTGACAAGTGCCGAGCTTCAAAGCAGGATCCTGTCGCCGCCATTTTCGTCCTGAACGCCTGTAGTGAAGGAAGATATTGTAAGGTAAGGCGTGCTCTCCTTGTATTCCTCACAATTGATCGCCCGTTCATCATCTATTACCGCCAACCTTTAAAAACAGTCCACTTAAATTCAATAAACCAAAATTGGTAGTTTTCCATACTATAGTGTTTAACGTTTTCAAGAACATTAGCGGAACAACCGCATGTCAAGTTATTTTACTTTCCAGTACTAACCTGTCTTAAATAATATTTGAGATGCCAAACAGACCTTCATTTGATACCAGCTTTGGCCAGCGGCTTTGCCCGCGTGGACACCGGAAAATATCTCACGGGAACGTACTACCGGGATTAAAAGTAACCAATGCGTTAATACAGATTATAAACTATCTGTGTGCCAAATTTCATTCAAAACTGTTCAGCCGTTTTTGCGCCAATCCGGAACATACATCGAGATAAACGGACAAAAATTCTAAAATCTATATTTTTGGCATCAAACTCGTTCCACATCTCGTATCAACTACTTTTATTTCAAAAATATTCAAAATACAGTTTTGATTTCGTTACTACTTTTTTTAATTTTATGTTCAATATTTAGGAATAGGTTCAATTTAGGCTTTGGTCAGCCCTATTCCGATGTCATTTTTGTAAATAAATTTTATCAACATGTCATATTACCAGCTGCAAATAATATGCCAGAAAATTATTCACGTATTATATTAAAGTAAAGGCAAAGTTTCATAACAAGTTTTGCAATTTCCATACAGTTATTAGTACTTGAACAAACTGATTGCGACTTATCTTACAAAACTGACCGGTCTTGGTAGTCGCAATTATTGTGTACTGCTAGATTTATTAATACATGTAAATTATACTTGTCACTTGCTTTTGAGTAATTATCTATATGCACAACTGGACACTAGTGTGATAATTTGTAATAAATCCTGGAGATTATGTTAACATATTTTGCTTCTCGAATAATATTGATTTAGATGTCATATAATGTCTTCATGATTATGAAGATGATAATGTGCCTTTGGAATTACACGCAGAAAATACTGTTAAACTTTGTCCCAAAGTCAGTAACGAATCATATTTTTGGCGTTGTAGATAATTATACAATATGTAACAAAAAGCCTGTTGTTCCTTCTACCTACGTTTTAAGAATCGGTATACATACGTAATAAAGCAAGTCATTTATAAAAACTGTTCAACAAAAATAATTAAAATAAATATTTCATTAGTAATATTTGTAAAGTTTAACTGATTTCTCTTTAATTCTTTGATTTGGACCTCTCGACTAGCCAATGCTTCATTTTTTTTAATTATAATTCCACCAATGTTGTGCTTGTAGGTTAATGTATACGTCCCTAAAAGGAACAACAGGGTTTTTGTTACATACTGTATAACTACACTCCTCATAATCCTAACTAATCTATATCTATAAAAATCAATGCCACTTTTCGTTGTCATTTTATAACTCAAGAACCACCAGCTCACCTATCAAAAAAAAAGGTTTAGGCTTTGTTCGGACTATTTAGTAGATGGTTTATGTGAAGTTTTTTTTTTTATGTAGGTAGGGTAGGTAGGTAGGGTAGGTAGGAAGGGTAGGTAGGTAGGGTAGGTAGGTAGGGTAGGTAGGTAGGGCAGGTAGATAGGGTAGGTGGGTAAGGTAGGTAGGGTAGGTAGGTTAGGCAGGTAGGGTAGGTATTCTTTTACCCATAGAAAGCCACGTTATTTGTGATTGTCATAGAGTAAAAATGTTTACCGCCCAACGGAGTGGGCACGGGTCAGCTAGTATTATAAATGCCAAAGTGAGTTTGTTTGTTTGTTACGCTTTCACGCTAAAACGGCTGAACGGATTTAGATGAAATTTGGCACATGGGTACGCCATGACCTGAATTAGGACATTGGATACTTTTTATCCCGATACTCCCACGGGATCGATACCTATGCCGCTGGAACCGCAGGGCTCAGCTGGTTTTTCATTAAAAGCCGTAACTGTTAAAAAAATGATATTAACAACTGAACTGTCGCGTGCCTGAAAATCGACCACGTCTCGGTTCTAAGAAACACGTAAATATCCAGTTGGCTATTTTGCACAACAGAATTTTTCAATATCCTCGCAGAAAACTTTCTGATATTTCATTTTATGCTTTCACTTCAGCGGCTCTAAAGAAACTGAAATGTTTCATAAATAAGATTTAGTATCAATGACATTTCAACAGTCGCTTTTAGCTCTCAAGTGGATTCCGCTGAAGTGAAAGATATTTCAGCACATTTTAGAATAAGAGCTAGATTTATTTTATTTACTGTAGTGGAGATACCGTACTTTAGAGAAATATAATTGTCAGTTTAGCACATGACACGACCCCTGTTTATCCCAAAGGGTTAGACAGAGATATAACACAGTGACTGCACGGTTGGCGCAGTGGTTAAGCGATTGACTGCTGCGCTGCGTGTCGCGGATTCGATTCCCGCACGGAACAAATATTTGTATGACCTGCAAGTAGTTGTTCCGGGTCTGGCTGTTTGTGTATGTGAGTTTAAATGTTTGTTAAAATCCTAGTGTGAAGCAACGATTAAATACGCCCAAATTTCGCCTTTCGCACGTTATGTTGTCTAGCTTTTTCCCCAACTATGTTGGAGTCAGCTTCCAGTCTATCCAGATGCTGCTGAATACCAGTATTGTTCATGGAGCGACTGCCTATCTGACCTCCATAACCCAGTAACTGGCTAATATGAAACCCCTTGGTAAGACTGGTTATCAAACTTTCGTGCTTTTGACAACCCGTAACTACTGTCAAAGATCCACGAATGACAGCTGGGACCAACGGCTTAACGTGCTTTGCCAGGGAGGTAGGAGTTTCGGTCATCCACGCGGACCAACCCCGCCATGTGTAGCTTAACCTGAGATGATTCGACCCTCACGAGCTCCTCAGTTATGTTGTCTAGCATTTGCCAAATCATTTAAGGATAAGTTTTAGTTAATCCAGATACTGCTTAATATTGCTTGTTTAACTGTCTTCAGTCATCCACCATCATCTGCATCATTTCAGCCGTAAGATGTCCAATGCTGGACATAAGCCTCCCCAAATCAATAACTATTGAATCCTAACTAAAGTCAACGCCATGAGACGAGATAAATTTCATACTTTGGGATTTAAAACTTTAACTGAAATTGCGTATGGTTCAGTTTCCATTGCAACTAAAATTATTTTATGACGTTTAGCGATAATTTCTTCATTCATAAATCAACTTAGATATCTTGAGTTTAAAGTTGATAGTTGTATAATTTGCAATTTTATGTATTTATAGCTTCTCATGACGGTTACTTTAATATTATAAATGCAAAAGTGAGAACGTTGCCCCACACTAGGAATTTCTTCTGTATTGTGGGTGCGTATACAAATATTTAAACTCACATACACAAACAGCCAGACCCGGAACAACTACTTGTAGATCATACAAATATTTGTTTCGTGCGGGAATCGAACCCGCGACACGCAGCGCAGCAGGTAATCGCTTAACCACTGCGTCAATCATGTCGTCAGTTTGTTTGTTTGTTACGCGTTCAGAGTAAAACGGCTGAACGGATTTGAATAAAATTTAGCACATGGGTAGACGATGACCTTGGTTAGCAGATAGGATACTTTTTATTCCATATTCCATGGGATCGAGACATATGCGAGTGCAACCGCGGGGCACAGCTGGTACCAATATAATTATGGTTAGTTCGGCAGGCCATTAGCCTGGGCATTGCATGTAGAGAAATGAGGGACATTTCGTGAGGAAAGTTAGAAATATGAGTAGAGGAAGACCAAAGAAATGTTCGATTGATTGAGTTAGAGATGATAATTATGACTAGTAGTTCAAGGACCAGTAGACCTTGCGAGCACAAACTTTTTTGCAACAATTAATAAACCCTCCACCTCCAGATTCCAGATTCCACTGATCGAAATCTATAAGTGAGCAGTGTACTGCATTTTGAAGAGCTATTCTGGTCACCACGCCGAAGATCCTCATCAGGCCTCCACCAAATTTCTATGAGACCAACTTAAATTTCATATCTTTAAAATAAATAATAACCATTGAAATCGGATCTCATAAGGCGGTAAAATCCAGCAGTAGTAATCCTTTATGCCACTTTTTGGAGGAGATTTTTGATTGAAGGGGTATCCCTTCAATCAAAAATCTCCGACGACAAAAAAAAATCATAATATAAAGTCGTAAATCCTGTATACCAAGTTTCGTCCAGATCGGTTGTAAAATTCGACCTTTAGAGGAGTACCAACAAACTTACAGAGGAAAGCAAATTTTGCCAGACTTGAAGCAGAGTAAGAGTAGAGCAAATACTGCGCTCCAAAACAAAGATAGCTGACGTGGCTCTAAAGGCTGCCCGACTTAAATGGGACTGGGCATGACATGTCTGCCGCGCAACTGTGGGCCCAAATGGCACAGTATTAGTACCCTGAAACAGTGCGACGAGGTCGCGGCAGACCACGTAGGAGATGGCGGGACGAATTGAATAGGTTCCGGCAAAACTGGAAGGAGAACGCGCGAGCTCGCGATGGGTGGAAGGAGTGGAGGGAGGCCTTTGCCAACCAGTGGAACAGCGTAGGCTAGAGAAAAAAAAAATGAAGCAGAGACGTTTCGCTCGCTCGGTCAACTAGAAAAGGAAAGAGAAATAAAAATATTTTATTCGGGACACGCACAAGAAATACAAATATAGCATTTAAAACTAACTAACTTAAACAATAAAAACAACCAAAACTTGTGCGATGCCAAAAAGGTCCCTATCTCAGCATAATGCCGCGATATTTAAAAAATAAATACCGCAGCGCTGGTATTCTGATAGGGCCCGCTGTGATGCCACGGCCTCACCTACGGATACGCATAAATGCCACTAGGGTAATAAAAATAAATAAAACAAAATAAAAAGAAAACAAAATTAAATATAAAACGTAACTATGTACAACAGTCTTTGCCTAAATAGTCTGTGGTCTGTGCTCGCACCCGACCGAAGCGCCCGACACTCGATGGTGAATACTAAGATAAGGATTGATAGAGATGTAGGAAACAAGAAAAAAGCATCAACCACTATTAAATTGGGATGAGGGCAGAAGGATTATGACTAAGTGGGTAAGTAGGTTAATGATACGCTACGTCAATGTGCTAGTACTTAAGACATGTCATAACTGCATTGCGTAGGCCTTGGATTCTAAAGTGATGACTTTTGCAAGACCATTATAACTCCACCAGTCAGTAAAAACACAAGGTTAATGTCATCTGGGACGTCCTAAAGACCGAAGATTACCTAAATATAAAAAGGGGTGAAGTGCGAGTCGGACTCGCACACGAAGGGCTCCGTACCACTGTATAATATAAGGCGCCGAACAAAATACGTTTCCTATGGCACCCCCTTTAATTTGTTACTTTTTTTTTCTTTTTTCTTTTATTCTCCGTGTGTTCACTGATCGGTGGGATTCCCTGATGTTGCGGAGGCGGATGCAGCTCCAAGCTGAATTTTAATTTTAATTGTTTGATGTGTAGATGATAAGTAAAACTGTTACTAACTCTATCGACATTTGTCTGAAATAAAAGTATTCTATTCTATTAATGTGTAACATCTTTCCTCTCGCTTTCTGTGGGAGGGATTTCGTAAAAAGGGACGGAAGTGTGTAACAAAAAGTGACAACTTGATCATTGAATAAGTACTTTAGAATTAGTAAGTACTATAATCTATATATATAAAATTCAAAGTCCTGACTGACTGACTGACTGACTGACTGACTGACTGATATATCAACGCACAGCCTAAACCGCTGGTCCCAGAGACATGAAATTTGGAGGGTGTATTCTTTGTGAAGAGTAGGTATCCACTAAGAAAGGGTTTTTCGAAATTCTACCCCTAAGAGGGTGAAATAGGGGATGGAAGTTTATATGAAAGTCCGTCAGTTTTGAAGTTAGGATCTTCAAATTTGGTGTATAGGCTGACGATTGAAAATTAATTTATACGTGTCTCAGCGTTTTTGATAATTCCACCCCCGAAGGGTTAAAAAGGGGGATGATATTGTGTATGGAAAGTCCTTAATTTTCGAAGTAAAATCACTAAATTTATTATTATGGCTTATGGTTGGAAGCTAACGCAACGGTGTTGTTAGAATTTGAACCCATAAGAGGTGAAAAAGGGGATAAACAAATTTTATCCCCTTTTTCACCTCTTTAGGATTTTTAATGAAATTTCTTTTTAAGTTAAAATCACTAATATTTCGGCTTATTGTTGGAAACTATAGGCATCCGCTAAGAAGGGATTTTTCGAAATTTAACCTTTAAGTGGTGAACAAGGGGGATAAATCTTATTCCTTGAGTTAATAAACCTGAAACTTGGCACCAATACTAACCTAAGTAAATTATAAAGTGTGAAATTTTTGTTTTTTATTAAACTACTCTATATTGAGGGATTTGCGGATGACAAAGTTTGTATGGAAGAATTTTAACGCGCGGTCCGATTAACTCGAAACTCAGTATTTATACTGTAAACCAAAATAAATAAAAGAATTTATCAGTTTTTCGAAAATTAACCCCTTTTTTTTGCGTGGGAAATGATCAAATAACTTCTCCCGCTCTGGGCAGAGCGGGAGGGCGTGTCAGACTTTTACTGACTAAAACCCACCCGTGTTCCTTCCGTTGCCTGTGTGCCAGGGCCATGATATCCCTTTCGGACAAACATGGCAGGCCCTAACGGACCCCGTCAGTTGGTGCTGACATCTCTTTGAGGCGCGCATGGAACACAACGCGCAGTCGACTCGGGTCTGGTCCTTATTGGATGGCGAGCTACCCATTGCTCACCGTCCGCAAGCCCGCACCTACGGTGGCCGGAAGCCGGCTTGCTACTCCCGACGCCCGGGGCGTCTCTTGCGGCGACTAGGGGCGCGAGGGCGCGAACCTTGCCTCTCCCTCACGCGTTCTGCCTCCTTCTTCGCGAGCATTACTGTTTCACAGAAGGAGGTAACGGCCTCCCATGCACTCTCGCTCCGAACCATAGCCTGAACCAGGGCTGTACGCGAGAGATCGCCGCCGCTGATAGCCTCCGTGAGGACACAGCGGTGCTCCGCCCAAGCCGGGCAGACCTCCACCGTATGCTCCACCGTATCCTCCGGGCGATCCACACAGTGGTGACACCCGGGCGTTTCCTCTCGCTTTATCCTGAACAGGAACCTCCCGAAACAACCGTTTCCGGTGAGGACGCCGTGGCGCCTCTCTAGCCACTCCCCAAAGAGGGGACTTATCGCCACAATCGTGGCGTGCTCAGCGCTGGATTGCGACAATCGCACCATGCCACCATGAGATCCCGCCGGAGCTCCGTCCGTTGTGCCGTGATTTCTCGCGGCAGCGAAGTTTCGACCATGCGTTTCGCCTCCTCGCGCCACTCCCAGATTTGCGCGAGGACTTTTGCCTCCAGATCCCACGGCGGCAGTCCGGCAAAGAGGCTCGCCGCCTCACGAGAGACCGTGCGGTGGATTTAGACTGTGGCTTGATTAACCCCAAATTGTGACGTGGGCATCAGAAGTTTTTGGAAATTCAACCTTTAAAGGGTGAAAAGAGAGATTTTGTTTGTATGAAAAATCTTATTCTTTGAGTTAATAAACCTGAAACTTGGCACGAATACTAACCTTAGTAAAATATAAAGTTTTTCATTTTTGTTTTTTTAAACTACCCCCTAAAGGGGTTTGAGGGATATCAAAATTTTTATAGAATAATTTTAACGCGCGGTCCGATTAACTTGAAACTCAGGATTTATACTGAAAACAAAAAATAACTTTTATCCGGTTTTTACTAAATCTACCCCTAATAATGGGGTGAAAAGGGATAGTCAATTTACAAGGGAGGATTCTACTGTGTGGCTTGATTAACTTGAAAATTGGTATAAATAACCTATAAATCCAATAATAGAAACGTCAAAAACGATGTTTCAACAATTTACCCCTTTGAGTGCGTAAAAAGGGGCGATATAGTTTGTATGAACAGAATCTTATTTCTTTTGATATATAAACTTGAAATTTGGCCGGAGTACTTATTTACATAACATTAAGCCCGCAATCCTCGAAGGGTTAGGTAGAGGTGTATCATTAGTACACCCACATTTCGACAGTTTTGTTTAAGTCCCATGTAATAGGGGGCGAGCCTATTGCCATCAACCGGGCATAAATCCAGACTTCGGGCTGCTACTAAGAAATTCCTAATGGAAAATCCAATAACACTTTGCCCGACCTGGGAATCAAACCCACCCCTCATGCTCAGCAGTCGCGCCTGTGACCACTAGACTAACGAGGCAGTCATTACTTAAATAACAAAGTTTGTCATAACTTTTGCGTTTTTCAAAACTACCCCTCAAAAGGATTTTAGGGAGTGTTATGGTTTGTATTTAAAGAATCTTAACGCGCGGTCCGATTAACTCGAAACTCAAACCTCATATTTAGTTTTCGAGAATCGGAAAAACGGGTACATAGTTTTCGGGAGAATTGTACTGCGTACCTTGAATAACTCAAAAGTTGGTACATCAATTATTATTTAAGAACAAAAACGTAGACAAAATAAACAATACAAAATTTCTTACAAATAGACTTAGACATGAAATGGAGGAGGACACGTAGGTATATTGAAGAAGTATGTACAAAACGAAGTTTGTATTTATATGCTATATATATCCTTCGTAAAGTTGTAAATCAAACTGCACTCCTATCTGCTTACCACGCTTACGTTGGTTCCAACTAAGATATGGTATAATGTTTTGGGGGAATGCTGCTGATAGAGTAGCTGCTTTTTTTCGACATCCACGCGGGCGAAGCCGCGGGCGAAAGCTAGTAATATATATACATATAGATTGTAAGTAGAGGGGGTAATTTCTATCGCTGCTCAGTTGCCTATTCCCAAGGTGAGATGGCAGATGTTACACACAAGGCTCGTTCGTTTTTTTTTAAATGATTTGTAGTTATAGCGGCCATAGTAGTTCACACTCTGTGACAAGTGTCTACATAGTATAGTTCAAAAGATACTGCCCTATGACAGACGGACAGACAGCGGAGACATAGTAATAAAAATAAATAAATAAATTTATTTTTCCCATAATAAAATTACAAAAATAAAAAAAAATTACAATCCATTATAAATTAAATTACATGCATCAAAATTAAATTAAATTACAATAGAAATTAAATTAATTACATTAAATTTAAAAAAAAAGTACACCAGCGTCTTAGCATGTACACACAGTGAAGTATTACAGACACTATTTGATTAGTACATGCACATAGTCGAGTCAGGAAGGATGCCTTGAGTTATAGGGTCCCGTTGGCACCCTTTGAGTACGGAACCCTAAAAAGCAACCTTGTTGAGAGTATTAACTATGTAACCAATCTGCCACAATCGCCTTTTGATTACTCTAACAACAATGATAACATTACAGAAAATAACAAGCGTATTTCAAAGCAAATACTTGGTAATTCAGTATATTTGGGCATTTATTATGAAGACCGTACTTTGGGTACGTGGAAACTTATTATATTTGAATGATATTGAAGTAACTAAGTAATAGAGATTCTCAGAAGGAATGGTAAATTCATGGAACCGTTATTTTAAAGATATTTTCTACGTAGTTGGTGCAAAAGAAGATTTAAATTTTAGGTGAAAAATATGAATTATGTAAGTCTAGTTCTTTCAGAAGTTACGCGTACTGTACTGTAAAAAAACCGGCCAAGTGCATGTTGGACCACGCACAATGAAGGGTTCCATAGTTGGGATGAATTTATCCCAAAAACAAACTTAACATTGTAGTTGAAAAACATGCTCTCCCATACATCGATATGCGTTACGGTCAATTCTCCAACTGCAAATTGAAGTTGGTCGACTATTACTCGTTAACTTGTGAAGCCTACTTAGCTGTGATAGTTTTCCTTTTAATTTCGTTATAAATAGGTACTATTGCCATGAATTTTTTCACATATCCAAAACCAACCATTTAGCTGGCAGGGGGGGGACACTTGACTCTAACAAAAAATAGCACTTTAAAGGTTAATATTACGCATACGGATCCCTTAATTGAAAAATGGTTTTCGCAAACTCACAATATTTTTAAACGGCCTATCCAACGATACCCCACACCATGGAATAGACGAGAAAAAAAATGTTTTTCATTGTTTTATTTTACGACTTTCTCGGCGTGATTAATACCCATGCCAAATTACAGCTTTCTAGTACTAAGCGTCTCTGAGCTAAGCCGGGGACAGACGGACGAACGGACAGACAGAGAGGCGGACATGGCGAAATTATGAGTTCTTTGTTGACTACGGAACCCTAAAAAAAGATTAAAATGTTATTCTAAGAAAAACCGGTTTGCCAATAGGTATATTCGGTCTGTCTAGGACTATTTAAAAAAAATACACATAAACATAACATCACGCCTTGTTTCCCCGAAGGGTTAGGCAGAGGCGTACCTTTAGCACACCTATTTCGCCAGTTATGTTAAACATTTATGCTGACTGATGAGGATGAGATGAGGGTGTGAACGTAAATACATTCACACCCTCGTTTCGCCAACTATTCCAGGTCCAGTTTTTTAGGGTAGGGGTAACTTGAGGATTTGTCAAAATAACTTAATTATACCGCCTTATTACAAAACAAGATTTATATTTTGACATGGCTTAAACCATGGAGCCAGTGTTTGTAATAAGAACGTAACAGTGATTGAAATACCGTTCTTTAAACAAAACTGAAAACTGAGTTCGGTACTAAGTTGTCAGTTTTGTGTTTAGGAACTTTACCATAGTCGGAATAAAGTTCGAAATTCAATAATGGCTCCATGTTTTCAACCTGGGTCTGAAGATAAACCTTGTTTTGTAATAAGGGGGATAAAGTTCCTGGTTCTAACCCGAAGTTTTCTACACCAAACCCACGCAGAGAAACAAAAAAACAGCAGTCTATTTTTGGCATCCTTCGGGCCTTTTACCCCCTCTTACAATTTCTGCTCCAATAACTTGGAAACTGTTCAATGAATACTTGAATCCACTTAAAAGTCAATGCAAAGATTCTGTGGTTTACGTTAATTAGTTAACTTTATGTAAACCAAGTCGGGCATGCGCAGAATCTAGGAGATCATCGCTGACTTCATAATTTGTTTAGGTAAAGAAGCTATGGAAATTGGCTAGATGGGAAAAATATTGTGGAACCAGAGGCGGTAAACGATTTTGTACTTAATCATTCCTCTCGCATCCTGTGGGAGTGATCTCGTGAGAAGGGACGGAAGTGGATAACAGGAAGTGACAGCATGAGCATGGAATTAGGAAGTACTTTTTAATAGCATGGAATTAGTAAGTACGTTATAATAGCATGGAATTAGAATGGAATTACTATACAAGGTTTTTTTTAAAACGTCAATAACCTCTTAAGGGGTCATTGTAGTCATCATTATGAACAACTTTTACTATGGGACCAAACCTGAAATCGCGAAAAAAAATCTGTTGTTCCCTACATTTTAACGAATTATTCGAACATAAATGTAAGGTTTGATCCCATAGTAAAAGTTGTTCTTAATGATGAGTACAATGACCCCTTAAGAGGTTATTGACGTTTTAAAAATAACCCTGTATAGATGTAAAGGGGGTCGAATTTCGACCAGTGGGCGACCACTATTAGGTAATGAATATTTATTCGAATAAATATTTTCAGTATTTAGCTTTTTTTAAATTTTGACGTTAATTTCTGTCGTTGCTCAGTTGCTTATTACCAAGGTGAGGTGTCAGATGTTACACATCTTATGCAACTACTGTAAGGCTCGCTCGTTTTCTTAGAACATTTCTTGACTATTTAAAATCTGTGTTGATTAATCCATGGATGAGTGACACAATCGGCCTTATTACAAAACAAGGTTTATCTTTAGACCCAGATTTAAACCATCGTGTCATTTCTTAACTTAGTACCTTATTTCTTCTGAGATAAAGTTCTTAATACGAAGTTGACAACTTAGACTCGGGTTTAAAATCAGTTTATGTATTAAGAAATTTATACCAGACGGAATCAGGTTCTAAATTCAAAAATTATACGATGGATTAAACCTGGGCCTAAAGATAAATATTATTTAGTAATAAGGCCGAATAGGTTTAACCTTCGTTCACGAATGGCATACAAATGTTTATGATAGCAGTTTGATGTATTCTGGAACCCGTAAGTTAGATAGCCACTCAAAAATGTTAGATCTAGCTGATCTCTGATCAAGTCATAAAAGGCCAGTTACTAGGTTGTGCATATCCGATCCGGTGGTTCCGGTCGCGTTAATTGCCGTCCCATCGGACTATGAGAGTGAGTTAAGAGAGAGTGTATCTGTGTCTGTACACACACTTGTGCATTATAGTGTCTCCCGCGCTGAAGGCTGGTCTCCACTTAGACAATTTTTAGGTTTCGTACCCAAAGGGTAAAACGGGAACCCTATTACTAAGGCTCCGCCGTCTGTCTGTCTGTCTGTCCGTCGGTCTGTCCGTCTGTCACCAGGCTGTAACTTATGAACGGTGATAGCTAGAAAATTGAAATTTTCACAAATGATGTATCTCTGCTGCCGCTATAACAAAAAATACTAAAAATAGAATAAAATAAATATTTAAGGGGCTCCAATACAACAAACATGATTTTTTTGCTTGTTTTTGCTCTATATTGATAACGGCAACAGAAAGACGTTTGAAATATTCACAGAATATGTAGATGTATATTGACTTTAAAAATAATTAATTAAATTAAAATAATACAAATATTTAAGGGGGGCTCCCATACAACAAACGAAACAATTTTTTTTTCATTTTTATAGATAATGGAACGGAACCCTTCGTGCGCGAGTCCGACTCGGTTTTTTTTTGTGCATTTCGTTAGTGTCAGTGAAAATTATCTTAGCTAAGAACACCGTTTCTTAGTTTAAATCAGTTGTGAACTTTGGAAACAAACCAAGGATACACAGCACGCCACTCCCAGGTGATAATCAAATCAATTCTCAAGAAACCAGATCTAAATGACAAATCCTAGATTAGCATATGTTTGTATCCTACGTCAAATGTCACTTGTTTTACCAGCGGTCAATATGTTACAAATTATATAATTCGTACGCTTCACCCACACATAATTAACTAAGGTTAAAAGTATTTGTATAATGAAGTGCTTGTTTTGCCTTATACGGAGGTTCTATGAAGATTAACAGATGTTAATTGATGTTTAAATTAAACATTTGTTTAGACTTTGGTTATTTGGAATGGTAAAATCGGACTAATTATTTATTTTTGTTTTTTTGTAATGAATGAGTGATTGAATATTATGAATATGTGAGACTTGTTTGTTATTTTTATTGAAATACTAGCTTTTGCCCGCGGCTTCGCTCGCGTTAATTTAGAATTTGACAATCAATTCGGGTTGTACTCTGCTTGTAGTTTAGCGGCAAAAAACACACTACTAAAGTTTCTATAATAATATAATTCATTCATAATTCGAAAAGACACGTGGCGCCATCTATTATCATAAGAACGTTATTGTTGATTTCCTCGGGAACAGTACTTTTTTCGGGATGAAAGGTACCCTCTGTCCGTCTCTGTACACCTGACAACGTATATGCAAAATTTCTGGATGATCGGTTCAGTGGTTTAGGTGTGAAAAGGTAACCAACAAACAAACTTACTTTCGCATTTATAATATTTGTTAGGATTAGGATTTATCTGATTTATGGTTTAATAAATTATCCCTATGTATCTTTATGTTATATTATTTAGTATGACTTACTTGTTTTTTAATGTGCATATTTTTGAAACAATATGTTTAATATACGCAAGACAGCAATTGCTTTAGTCTCCTCTCTCAGAATAACTCAATTAGTATTCACACTATCAAAGTTAGAAACTTATTCCTTCAGTTACAGATCTCCATTGCAAATTCCAGTAAGGCTCGTGCAGACTGCCGCGATATTGCGGGCACGACAGGCAGCCCGACACTTTCCATTAAGTACTCATATAAATTGTGGTACTAGTGTCGCATCACGCCTGTCTGTGGGAGCCTTTACCAACTATAAACTTTGAGAAATTTAATTAACCAACCTTTATGAACGATATCGTGCGTCACCATCGGAACCTTTACCTCGTGTAGGTTAGTACTGCTAATGACTACCATCAGATATATAGGGCCGTAAAATACTAATAAACCAACGCCCTTTTGCTGGAACTTTGAAACGGAGAGCGGCCGTCGTCGGTCCTTCACATTTTATGCAACAGGTAAACAAACCTTACTTTGTCAATCACTAAACTATATAATAACACCGTATTTTCAAAGATTCAAGATTCATAATTGTTTACCAATTAGTTTGGTGGACGCAAAGCGTAAGTGTGTATTTACCTACATCTGTAATATTTTTAGATGACATTAATAAATATTATGGGATTTGTGATTGGGTTGGCGTCAATTGGTAGGTAATCAATTAGAATAATATCCGTGCGAACAAATATTATCTGTTATCCTAACCAATATTATAAATGCGAAAGTAAGTTTGTTTGTTACCTTTTCACGCTTAAACCACTGAACAAATCATCCTGAAATTTTGCATATACGTTGTCAGGTGTACAGAAACGGACATAGATTACCATTCATCCCTAAAAAAAGTACTGTTCCCGAGGAAAACAACAATAACGTTTTTATGATAATAGATAAGAATTTCGAATCAAGGCTTCTACAGACCGGCGCGACACGTGACGTGACACAAAGGCCCCGCGCCCTCGAAAATGTTCTTAACTAACTTTGTAGACCTTTATATCTGGTTATGCGTATGAAATGAAATCGGTTCAGTCATTTCGAAAAACAAGGGCTTGAAAGTTTGTATGAAATGCCGTACGTCGTAAACGGTCCTGTTAGATTTCAGGTTGTTTACCAGCAAGCTAATTGCGTAACACAATATCAGTAGGAATCGGTTTCAATTTGACAGTTCAACAAAATTCATTGCGTTATTTAAGTTGTTGAGCAGACAGAATTTTCTAACTTAAGAAGCAATGGATTAGCAATATACTTCAAAATCATTCCGATTCCAATTCAAACTGTGTTACGCAATTAGGGTACTGATATCTCTATTTGCTTCATAGTTTAATAGCAGTAGTATAGTTAATCAGGCATATTTTACCATACCTAATAAATGTCACATTTGTTCATTAAAGGCTTCTTCTACATACCGGGGCGACTTGTCGCGCGACGCGACACGACACAAAGGCACCGCTCGTCCCGCGACACGCGGGGCCTTTGTGCCGTGTCGCGTCGCGCGACAAGTCGCGCTGGTATGTAGAAGCCTTTAAGTTGTATTTTTTTTACAATTTGTAATGTAACCGTAATATTATGGACATCAATCACGAAGGTGTGAAAAAGAGACAATTAAATGATAATTAGATGACCTTGCTAGCGATACGTCAGCGATACGGACAGTACACGATGTGAATGATACACTGCATGAATACTGAATATTAATTAAATTAGAAAGCATTCATGTGTTAAAAAAACCGGTCAAGAGTGAGTCGGACTCGCACACCGAGGGTTGCGTACGTAAATATGATGTTGATGATTTCCGAAAAACTGTGCTATTCATCGGAGATATCGTTTTATTTTTCCTGTAATCTTTACATACACTTCTATCACATAGAATAATTTAGATTTTTATCTATTCAAACTTCGGAGATAAGGGGGGGAACGGTATTTTTTTTACTATTTTCGTCAAAAGTCGGAAACTATGAAAAAAAAAGAAAAAAATGTTTGAAAATGTGCAAACGTTCTTTCATATGATACCCCACATGCCCTAGTAGCCCCACTTCAAATTTTTAAGACCACCTTTCAGTCCATTTTGCAATTTTTTTTTTTTTTTTTTTATTTCTTTCTTGTATGCAAAATAGTTGGGCAACGTCATCTAAAACTATTCTTAATTTCAAGTTGATAGCATTAGTAGTTCTTGAGAATCCAGTTGTGACAGACAGACAGACTTCTCACCATATGGGTTCCTTTTTAGGGTTCCGTAGTAAACAATGAACCCTTATAGTTTCGCCATGTCCGTCTGTCTGTCTGTCTGTCTGTCTGTCTGTCCGTCCGTCCGTCTGTCCCCAGCTTAGCTCAGAGACGCTAAGTCCTAGAAAGCTGTAATTTGGCATGGGTGTACATATTAATCACGCCGAGAAAGTTGTAAAATAAAACCATGAAAAACATTTTTTTTAGGGTACCTCCCTTGCACGTAAAACGGGGATGATATTTTTTTTTCTCGTCTAATACATGGTGTGGGGTATCGTTGGATAGGCCGTTCAAAAATATTGTGGGTCTGTGAAAAACATTTTTCAATTCTGAGATCCGTTTGCGTAATATTAAGCTTTAAAGTGCTATTTTTTGTTAGAGTCAAGTGTCCCCCCCCCCCTGCCAGCTAAATGGTTGGTTTTGGATATGTGAAAAAATTCATGGCAGTAGTATAAATAACGAAATTATAAGGAAAACTATCACAGCTAAGTAGGGTTTACTAGTTAACGAGCAATTGTCCACCAACTTAAATTTGCAGTTGAAGAATTGACCGTAACGTATAAAGATGTATGGGAGAGCATGTTTTTCAACTACAATGTTAAGTTTGTTTTTGGGATGAATTCATCCTAACTACGGAACCCTTCATTGTGCGTGGTCCGACACGTACTTGGCCGGTTTTTTAACATTTTGATACGAAACCCTAAAAACGAAAAACACCTTAGATTGTTTTGCGATGAAGTTTTTATATTTCAGGAGTCTTTACACCGAAGCGTAATTTTGTTTTCTTTAAACAATGGGTATTTTATTCACTGGTTTGAAAGTGCTGTGGTTGCTTGTGTTTTTGGAAAACTCTGTTTGCCAAACCCTAACCGTCGCGTCAGTGGGTGTAAAAATTAAGCCCAACCATTAAAACTAGGCAAAATACTTCCTAATCAATCAGTCACTATTCAAGTCTTTTAATTCAAAAAGAACAATGCTTAGGTTTCCTATAACGTTAAACAATAAGAGAACACAATTTAGCGTACCTAATTTTAATGACTTTTCTTTGTTTTTAGTCTTACAAAAAATCTATAGGTACAAACAATGATTACGTTATCCTTCGTTTTGTAATAAGCTTAAAACAGATCCCACAAGTCAAAAGCTTGGTTGATTAGATTAGAGATTGGGCAATACTTATTGGTGTATTTAGTATCACTGCACTCCATAACACAGATTACTGACGTTGCTCAAAAAGCCGCAAAGTTGAAGTGGGACTGGGTTGGCCACATCTGCCACATGTCCAATGACCTGTGGGCCAAAATAACTACTATGTGGAGCTCTGAGCTATAAGGCGTTGCTGTAGACCCCGTAGAAAGTGGCGGGACAAGCTGGATAAAACAAACGACCAGGGTTGCTATTACAATAGTGTCAGAATGGTCGATCATTGTTCATAATTGTTGATTTTGACCAGTTTGGTAATCTACTATTATAATGGCGTCATTATGACTTTCCAATGGTCGGCCACTGACACTACATTGAAAGAAATTGCATTTATTGGTAATCTCGTACATAATGACAAATTTATTACATTTCTACTAATGGGTTTATTATAGTAACACAATTCTATTACGAGAACATTGACCGACCAATGATCGACCATTATGAATTTAGCAGATTACGAACTTTTAGCAAAATGACAATGGGATCGTGTTGGAATGACTGAACTTATAAAAATAGCAGACTTGGGGCCTAGTTCACATTAGCCCTCGATTTCACGTCATTGGGAGGAGCTATTCCCAATAGTGGATCGTAGATCGGCACAGCAATGGCATTATTTTTGCGTTTACTATGTAATTACAGGTAGGCTAATAAATACAAATCGCATAACAATGCGTAAAGAAACAGTTAAGTAATGAAAATAGGTTACTGGCGGGTCAATAAAGTTATTGTTATTTTTCTCATAATAAGCGTTATTGTGTTATTAGTTACACTTTACTAGTAAAGCATTATAAACCCTGAAATACGTGCATTATATTAATGCTTGAAGTTAATCATATTCTCAAACTTGTAACTGGTTTATTTACTGCTACTAATTTTTATACAGGCTGACTTTGAAAACATGCGACAAAATTTAAGGGAGTGTTCTACCCATCAATATGAACAACTTTTACTATGGGACCAAATTAGAATTCGCAAAAAAAAAAGTCGACTTTCCTATAAAGGTACATAACCGAATGGACCATTTTGTATAAGAAGGTTGACTTTTTTTTTTGCGAATTCTTATTTGGTCCCATAATAAAAGTTGTTCATATTGATGGCTAGAACACTCCCTCAAATTTTGTCGCATGTTTTCAAAGTCAGCCTGTATAATAATAAATACAAATATTTTAATTTCAGACAACCTGGGCCCATTTATTATGCACCGTTTTAGGTAAACAAAATATCAATTTAGTGAAAAAACTACGATATCCTTTACCTACAATTAGGCTTCGGTGTGACAGTCATCCATGCAACAAACACTAAGCTTTATTCATTTGTAACTATGAATGAGTTTACACACGCTTTCAAATCTATGTCATCTAAGCCGAGAGGCGTCCACTGCTGGACATAGGCCTCCCCCAACATATGGGGGGGTTGCCATAATCGCCACGCTTGACAGGCGGATTGCCGATCGCAGGATGGTATTTAAATGCATAGAGAACGCTGCTGCCCATTCTCTAGTAAGTCTCTTTGTCGCCTCTTACGACACCCACAGGAAGAAAAGGATGGTGCTATTCTTTACGTCCGGCACCACACGGAATACGTACATAATCTACATAGTGGAAGAACATACTGACGGTAAATATACTTTTCAGAAGTCTGGCAAGATTCGAAACAAAACTTGTGTCACATTATTCGTATTTTGTCGTAATCTCCGGAGACTTGTCACGGTAGTGCACTGTTTGCACCGCCAGACGTAATACATTAGTACGGCTACATTGTCGCGATAACGCGAACTACACTTCGCGCGCTCTCTATTGTACAGCGAGACCTCGAGCGGTGTGCGACAGAGAGCGCGTGAAGTATAGTAAAAAAATTGTGAGCTGTCAATAGTGTCAATCCCTAGCATTGACAGCTCAGTTCAAGCTCACCTCACTGCTAAGCTTAGCTTTCACGGCGAGATGTTTACACAATAGGCCGGATAATAAAGGTTATCATCATAATTTACTAATCTAATATACAGGGTGTAATGGACAGCCCTCCGCAAATTAACAGGGTGCATTCAGCTCCTTATTTTGAATCATATTCCACTGAAAATGTTCTCAGGAAAACTGTATTTTTTTTGTATCGTAATTTCAGTTATTATTCCTTTATTTCAATGTAAAATCACATTCTCTGTACGCAGTACTCCATTAATGTAAATAACACAGCTAAAATAAAAAAATCTGCAATGGATGTTGAAATTCTCTAACGAACGACGCCTGAAATCAGCGAGCGCGGTCGTCCACCCCGCCGCGACAAATCAGGTTCATTGGATTCCCATAACGTTCCTGAAATAATTTGAAGTACCGATCATCTTAGTACGATATACTGAATTCACCCCATCAGTCTGCAGTCTGCGGAGGGCTGTCCCTTACACCCTGTATAACTAGGTAGGTCCTAGGTACCAGTTATCACACCACTCTCCTCATCAATCTAGGGCATTGATGAAACTGAGTAAATATGTAAATAGCATTTATAACATTTTAACTTGTAATCCTTAGCTAGATTTGCACACTATAACTGTACGCCTCCTGGCATAGCATAGCGCTCTGTTTATCAACAATAAGATCTGTATTTCTTTACTTAAGTTAACAAATAAATAAATAAAAATAAATGACCATAAACTTTTTAATGAATGCAATTATTTTTGATAAATGAATATCATTTAATTTAATTTGATTTATTTTACTGTAATATTATTGATTAATTTGATTTTATTGTTATTATGAATTTATTTAATTTTACTATTATTATTAACTTATTTGATTTTATAACTATCCTTAAGTCTGTAAGTGCTGTGCACACCTTTAAGTGATAAGTTCACAGTAGTAATTATAAAATAAGAATAAGTTCTCTGTAAGTGCTTTTGTGAATTAGTCGTTGGAGTGCCCTAATAAATATATAAATAACGATATGAACGGTTCTTGACTGTTGATAGAAATTTCACGCACCCTACGATTTTATTAGTCTGATCAATGCCCTAGATTGATAAAGAGAGTGGTATGATGACTGGTACCTAAGACCCACCTAATTAATGTACTCTACTAGTCGTTTGATACCTATATTGAGGGGGTTGTGGAAAAATATGTAATCCACCATTTTGTGGCGATGGCCATCTTGGATTTACAATGATACTGAATATATAAAATTGTATTATCATCAGAACTAAAGGTGTGTACCAAATATCAGATCAATTGAACATCGAACGAAGGGTTGGACAGAGCTGTATTTAACACTATAAGTAAAACAAAAAAAAAGCTATAGTACACCCACATTTCGCCAGTAACGTTTGTTGCTTCTTTTTATGTCCCTTCAAATAAATAATAATATTATTATGACAAATGAAATGTCAATCAAGACGAGTGCTTTTCCCAAAAGCCACACATTAGAAAGAAATCTTATAGATAAATTCATTTATTTGCGTGAAATATGGTATTTTACAGATTATATAACACATAAGTACACCTTCGTTCTTCATATTCCGCCTACTACATTCGGAATGCAAATTTTGTGACAGTTATAATGATTCTAATACATAAACGAAATAATTAAATTTCAATGTCAAAAAAAAAGTACTAAATCAAGAATTGTCTACTTATCAAATTACAAATGTCAAAGAAAAATAATTAAATCTTCTAAGACCATAACTCCTGATAACCCATTATTTACAGGTAACACTGTCCTTCTACATTCAATACAGTATTTTCCACTTCAGTTCAACTTTCCAATTACAAAAATAAATTAGGAAACGTAGAGCCACTCTCGATTTTATTAACTCCTAATTGAGACACAAGTGCTCTAACAAACACGACGCGGGTCCAGACCCACGGGACTCCAAATGTCCTGGCCGCCATATCAGAACAATTTTCTTTCCAGATGTCTTCTATTTATTCACATTAAGATAACAATCCTCCAATAGAAAACCAACCCTATTTTCTGCAACATATAGCACAAAATTACCTGTCAATTGATTGACATATTCTTGGGAAAATCCCAATGGAATTTGTTCTTTATAAATTATTTGTTAGAGTTGTTTTTGCATTGAGGTGGTGTCTTTTGAGGTCAGTGGATCATTCCCACCCTTCGCAACAGGTTCTATTGATCGTGGCGCCATCTACCGTCGTGCGACAAGTTGTGAGAAGTTGCCAAGATTGGGGTAATTGTTGTTGGGACAGTTAAGTGGTTTATAATTGTGGGGTAAGTTAGTCGTGTCCGGTGAATTACGATAGTTGATAAGATGTTCGATTACTTTATAAACAGGGTTAATCGTCATACTCTGAGACTGATGTTTGATAATATATGTATAAATAATGAATAGCCTTTAATTTCATACAATCTGAAACAATATCAACTGAATTAGCCCTTATACTAGCGGTGCTAAATAATGGCACCACTAATATTGTGTTATCTGTAAAAGATCGCTTTTAGCGTTAAGACCGCCCATTGCGTCACCCTATGTAAAATATCTATATTTATATCTGTAACTTTGTAAAATCTCTTAATTTATATCTGTAAATTTGTACAATGTCTACATTTATATCTGTAATTTTGTAAAATGTCTACATTTATATCCTATCTATAATTTTGTAAAATATGAAGATTTATATCTGCATTTTTTATGGTGACCATAATAAAGAGTATTCTATTTTTCTATCTATAGGGGATGATTTTAGAAAATTATATTCTTAAATGCTGAAACAAGAAGATTGAGAAGACTGAGGGAGAAACTTACTAAGAGTCACAAAAACAATATTTTATGGCCGAAACAATGCAAAAACAGTTTAAACAATGACTAAGCTGAAACATAATCATGTCTTATTAAAACATACAAACATTGTTAAAAGCTGATAGTAGTGTTGGACAGGTTGTCAAATCATCGCTTATCTATAATTGACTGATTTGTTTTTTTTTTTTATGTAGGACACGTAGGTACAGTCAACAAAACAGATAAGGCGGTTTACTACAATAAAGCTACTTTTCAGCCAACTGCGCGACGCAAAGGAGGATAATGTGTTTATCAGCCTATATCCTACTAATATTATAAACGCGAAAATTTGTAAGTATGGATGGATGGATGGATGGATGTATGTTTGTTACTCTTTCACGTAAAATGGGCTAGACCAATTTTGATAAAATTTTGTATCGAGGTAGCTGACACCCTGGATTAACATATAGGCTACTTTTTATCCCTATATTCCCACGGGATCGAGACTTACGCGGGTGAAACCGCGGGGAGCATCTAGTATGTATATATGTTTGTTCGTTTGTAGCGCTCTATAGACTAAACGCGTAGGCCGATTTTGATGATTTGTGAAGTCAGTAATTCTCCTTTTCTAGATCACCATTAATACCAATTCTTTATTTCCAAATCCAACTTTCAATATCCTTTTACCGAAACACAATACAGCGTCAATAGAAGAGGTTCCAATTATGACAATCAGTCGACAAACACTCCGATTAGCGAGTCACGATTATATCGATCGTTATTTGTACAGATCACCATTATTTGTACTAACTATTGTGTTTCGAACGAACAAAATAATAACGTATGCTTTACAATTTGCGTAGTTTTTTGTATCGCGTGATTTTTAGCGAGTATTCGAATGTTTGACAGCATTGTGTTTGACTTTTATGTGCGGTATTGACTGACGTGTTGCGCAATTTTGGAGCACTGTAATTTTTTTTATGAAAGTCATTTTGGTAATTGGTATAGCTACCCTGATGAAGACTTAATATTTGGGGTCGAATGGATGGCACCATTTATGCGCCGACGCTGATGAGAGATACAGGGCCAGGATTTTCTACGAGTGCGTACCTACAGGAATAAAGATAAAATTGTTGATATTTTCCTGGTTTTTCCTTCAGAATTTGAGAAGACACAAACGACGTACACTCTCCACGGGGAGTGTACGTCAGTGATTAGAATAGTGCATCGTAACGTCGCGCATCAGCGTCGTAAGTAACATTAGTAATACTCCAACGCTACAATGTTTCATGATAATAATAATCATTACATTAATACGTGAAGCGTAAACTTTGTACCCCTTTTTTACGAAAATTACGCGGACGGAGGAGTACGAAATTTGGCACAGTTAAAGTTTATATGGAGGAGGAGTGCAGAAAGCTAATATTTTCATACAACATGTCCCAGAATTAACGCACAACCTTTTAAGGTGCCATTGTACTCAACTACTCATCATTATGAACAAATTTACTATGGGATCAAACCTGAAATCACGAAAAAAAAATCTGCTGTTTCCCTTTGACGAGTTATTTGAACATAAATGTAGCGAACAGCTGATTTTTTGTCGCGATTTCAGGTTTGGTTCCATAGTATAAGTTTTTCATAATGATGAGTACAATGACCCCTTAAGAGGTTGTGCGTTAACTCTGGGACATGTTGCATAATATTACCATCTATTTATGTACTTGTGCACCTATTTTATTTATAATTAATTATGTTATAATTTTATATTTTTTAATATTAATATTTTCTCTCAATCAGAGCACCCGCCATCTTATCTCTTCACCACCCTTGGTTGACTGGTAGAGAATGCCTAAGGCATTAAGTCCGCCTTTGTACCTTATTGTGTGCGAGAAGTTTAAATAAATAAATAAATTAACATTAGAAATAAATTAAATTAATAAAAAAAACATTACACACACTACCATGCGTTTGACACACATACACACTATTACTTCATGCTCATGACAGAAGTGTCAAGTGACAGAAGTGACAGCTTGAGCATGGAATAAGTAAGTACTTTATAATAGCATGGAATTACTGTACTCATGGATTTAGTACGTATTATACAGCGTGTTACGGAAAGGGTATATCCATACAAACGGGGTGAAGAGTGCATGTCATCTCTGTACAAAATTTCAGCTCAAAACGAAAAACTTTGAAAATATTTTTAATTTTTTTATTTCTTTAGTTTATTAAGTTTTAATCATAACAAACGTGTCACCGCACTACGAAGGTCATTATCCAGTATCTGTGTCTGTGCGCCTAGTATACACACACGCCTGCCACAGCTCTGCGACACGGCGCCGCACCGACCTGCGGCGGCGCCGTCGGTACAATTGGCGGCGGGATCAAATTAATGGATTAAAACGTGTACCGATCAGCTGACTTGGTCTAGTGATGTGTAGAATTGATTTGGAAACCTTTGATTTTTATTATTTAAATGTTTCTTAACGTTATAATTAAGTAGGTATTATTAAAAAAAATGTTGCCATGTAGTTTGTTATCACCAAAAGAATCCGTGCCTTTGATATGTATATACCCTTTCCGTAACACGCTGTATAGATTTTAAGTAGAGCGGGTCGAATTTCGACCAGTAGGCGTCCACTAGTAGGTATAACTTTGTATAAAAATGTGGTTAACTTTTTAATTGGAATAAATAAAATAATAATCACAATTATTATTAAACACCACAAGATCACACAACTAATCTTCACAAATTGTTGTTTTTACCTAGAACTAATAACTATAAAAATAATAATATGGTTTTGAAACGTCATTCAGTAACGACTCTTACAGATATAAATGTAAAAACTACCTATTTTAAAACTATAAATGTATGATGATGATGATGTATGGTATTTATAAAGGCAGATGAGTGTGGAAACGCCGGAAAGGGACGCCCTAGGGGGCATAGTGACCTTATTGGTGATGTGCTTCAGAAAGGTCAGGTGCGTAGTACTAGCAACCGGCGTGCGTGTATGACTAGATGTATGAACGTAAACGAAGCAAAAGGAGTATGTAAGGATCGTAGCAGGTGGCGTTCTGTATTTTCTGCGTCTGTGTGTTACAGGATGTTAAAGTAACTGCGTGCCGTAGCTTAAGGGTAGGTTCAGTATCGATAAAGGAAACCAGGAAAAAAAATGCAAGATCTACCTAATTCAGTACCTATATCTAATAATAATATATTTTTTAAACGATTGCTATTTAAAGTAATTAAATAGCAATCGTTTAAAAAAAATATTTGACGGTCCTAAGCCCGTTAAAGTACGAAGAGACTTATTTTTATTTATTTTTTATGATTAATTAAATTTTTTGTATGGTTTTTTTTTTATTTATTTTTCCTGGGTTCCTTTATCGATACTGAACCTACCCCTAAGCTATGGTACGCAGTTACGTTAACACTCTGTATATGTATGTTTTTTTTTTTAGGTGGGAAATTATTATATAACTTCTCCCGCTCTGAGCGGAGCGGGAGCGCGTGTTAGACTTTTATTGACCAAAACCCACCCGTGTTCCTTCAGTTGCCTGAGTACCAGGGCCACGATAGCCCTTTCGGACAAACTCACAACCCTGGCCGGCTTGGCCCTAACGGACCCCATCAGTATGTATGATGAACTAAAAAACAAGTTAAATAGCCAAGCGTGCTGATTTGTATGTATGATGAACTACAAATCAGCACGCTTTGCTATTTAACTTGTTTTTTGTGTTTAATTTAGAGATTAGCGCTAAATCAAACACAATAATCACTATAGTTATTATCCGTCAAAAAAAATAATATAAAAACAACAGTTTTAGTAAATCGTAACACTTTAGTACACGAGAAGTTAATCGGTGGTAATTATTTGAGGCGATGAAGGCTGAACTCTGTTCAATCAGCCAATAATGATCGGATTCATTTGTTATAATAAATAGGTCACTGGGTGCAATATTTTGGTTAAAATATCTTTGTGTACTATAGGTAATACACCTCTGCCTAACCCTTTGGGGATTACAGGCGTGAGGTTATGTTATGTTAAATATCTTTG
The DNA here is from genome assembly GCA_948098905.1 of Tiliacea aurago. NCBI lineage: Eukaryota > Metazoa > Arthropoda > Insecta > Lepidoptera > Noctuidae > Tiliacea > Tiliacea aurago. The sequence continues at coordinate 26,197,799 of OX402582.1, forward strand.
TAGATAGAGGTGCAGTATTATCAAGATGCTGAAGCGAGAAGAGCGCGAAGAGCTGAAGTGGCAATGGACCGGCCATATTAGCCGTAGAACCGATGACCCTTGGGGTAGACGTGTTCTTGAGTGGAGACCGCGAATCGGCAAACGTAAGGTAGGACGCCCTCAGGCTTGGTGGAGCGACGATCTTCGAAGGGTGGCTGGTGGCAGCTGGATGAGAGTTGCCGAGAATCGAGCTGAATGGCGTGCAATTGGAGAGGCCTATGTCCAGCAGTAGACTGCTATGGGCTGATGATGATGATGATGATTATCATGATGAAGATCGAATAAATACAAACAGAATTTAATGTGCAAATGAAGGGAATAATAACACCAGCCTATTAGTGTCCCACAGCTGGGCAAAGACCTCTTCTCATACACAGAAGGCCACGCTTGCTCCAGACGGGTTGGCGATTTCAGACTTATGTACACAAATGCGTCATGTTCCTGAACGGGCGCTGTCAGTTGGTTGGGACTGGTCATCACTTGGCTTATTTTAATTATGTTGGTACTGAATTGTTTTTTTTTTGTTTGTTTCTATTTGCTGTACTAGGGACGCGTTTTTTTGTTTTTTAAGTCATCCTCATATTTAGATATAAATTCAATATTAAAGATGTAACAATATTTTTGTAACATTATTATAATATTTAAAATAGAGTCCGTGGATATTCTTGCCCGTTCTTCTCCATATGTACCTACTACGCTTTGGAAATTGGAATGGGCAACTAGCTTCATAATTCTAACTGACCGACTCTTTGACAATTCAAAAATGCCTATAAATGGTTTAATTTAAAGAGAAATAAGCTATGAGTTTGTGTTTAAAATAAATAAAATTTTGTGAATAAATAAAAGTATCTGTTTGTACAGTCAAAATAACAGCTTTTTACTAAATGCATTTGAAAGTATTTACGAGGTACCGTAATTATTAAAAATAACTATTTTTTAATTTTGATCTGTTTGTTTGTTCTGGCTAATCTCCGAATAAGCTGGACCGATTTTGATGGGACTTTCACTGGCAAATAGTTGATGTTATAAGGAGTAACTAAGGCTAGATTTATTTTAAAAAAACACGCAGGCGAAGCCGCGGGTAGCAGCTAGTGTTAACTATAAATCCAGGCAGCGGGCTAATTGCCAAGCACACTATCAGTTGCATGCAATCGGTTTCAATTTGGCAGTTCAACAACATTCATTGCGTTATTTACGTTGTTGAGCAGACAATTTTTTCTAACATATATGAAAGCAATGGATTAGCAATTTACTTCAAAATCATTCCAATTGTGATTCCAACTATGCAATTAGGGTGCTGGTTTTCTCACGATTTATGTAATTCAGTAATAGTTGTCAGTAATGTCCAAGGTATTTTCGCAAAACACCCCGCAAACAAATAGAAATCATGTGACAAAAATATAAATTGCAAAACGTCAACCAAAACAAATCACCAAAAAAATGATAACCACACGTGAAAGTAGCAATCACGAACCGCATCCGACAATATCGACTCCCGACGCTCGACCTTGACAATATCACGGTTGTGAACACGGTAATAGCCCCCCGTTGCCTGCGCACTTGCTGATGTACTGACAAGTGACAACTGCACGTCTATTATAACTTTTTGATTTTTACAGCGCTTTGATTCCGTTACAAAAAGGTTGGTGTGCGAATACCTTGTTCCAATCTAATGAAAATTTAAACAAAAGGATCAGAAAACATACTCGCAGATGCATATTTGTAGTCTCACTTACAAATCGAAAGTTTTGATTTGATTATATGAATAATTAAACACCAAATTGTAATTTTAAATTACCATAAAGATGTTGTTTTTTTTTGACAATAAATTGAGGTTAATTTTATAACCTCAATTTGCGTCAACGATTACAATTTAATCAAATGTTATTCAGACAACAAGTTGGAAAAAGTGGTGAGATATAAAGAGAAGAAAAACATTTTTTTTTTAGTTGACGTTTAGTTGAAGTTTTATTGGGATTTTCCATTAGGAATTTCTCAGTACCAGCTCGGAGTCTGAATTTGAGCCCGGATGATGGCAATAGGCTCGCCCCCTATTACATGGGACTGAAATATAACTGGCGAAATGTGGGTGTACTACAGGTACACCTCTGCCTAATCCTTCGAGGATTACAGCAGGCGTGATGGTACGTATAATGTATGTTGTATATAAAGTTGAAATCTTCTAAATATAGATGAATGAGTTCCTAATTCCCTTCAGTGAAGTCCCTTTGTAGTAATTTTACCAGAACTTTCCTTGTTTACACTGTTATCAGCTACTTTAAGAACAGACCATAGTCCCAGCCCAGTGTTACTATTGATGTGCGGTTGACCGTACTGAAAACTGTTTCAATGGAAATTATTTTAAAATACATGTGTGTAGGTACATGGGATGTTTTCTCTTCATATTGTGTGTGGTCGGATGACGGCGGTATGTGACGTAGTTATAATAATCGTTTTGTTTTTATATAGGCTGCGGTTATCGAGTGTGTAGATAATAGGTCTAGAGCTAACATTTGTAGATGATTAGGGAAACTATCACTAGTCAATGATAAGTGATGTTTCCCTTATCATCAACAAATATTAATCACATATGAGTGACAACATCAAGGACAATAGAATCGAATTGAGAAAAAATATGAAAATATTTCACAAAATATTAATATTCCAAATACACAACTGCACGAATTGCAGTGCAAAGATCAAATGTTTTATTAACAAAGTCTATTTGAGTCCTTCAATCAACTCAGCCTATCGCAGTCCACTGCTGGACATAGGCCTCTCCCAGGCTGCGCCACAACACCCTGTCCTCCGCCTTACGCATCCAGTCTGACCCAGCCATCTTCTTAAGTGACTGAGTCTTTAATTTTGTGAAAACATGGTTTTATTCAGACTTAGAAGCTAGTGCATAATTTCCGACTAGCCAGTAACAAATTCTTTCATTTATTTGGTGAGTCCAAATAAATTAAAAACTAAAACAGAATTCGTATGAAATGATCTGTTATTGCACGGGAACTTATTCGATGATTTCCGTTGTAACTAACGACACAAATGAGGCACAAGTGAATGTCTATAAAGTACAGACACGTCTGGCGAAGAATGACGAGGAGAGCCGACCAAATGAGATGGGATAAGGCTAGATAGACAGAGAAGAGTCTCCATGGAGTTTCTTGCTCGTTCTTCTCCATACGAACCTATTACGCTTTGGAATAGGCAACTAGTTTTAATGTTCTGACTGACCGACTCCTTGACAATTCAAAAGTAATTGGTTTACTTAATTGAAATAAATGCTTTGAGTTTGAGAGAGAGTAAATTAAATCGATATAAAACATTTTTTTTATGTTAATGAAATGAAATGAAGTCGTTTATTCTGTAATTATGATATTAGAATCACTTTTACACGTCATATCAAAAATAAGCTAGATGTAGTCGACATTCTGACTACCCCTGAGAAGAAATGGCGAAACAAACTCAGGGTCTCTTTTAAAGTCCAGACATAATAAGTCATAGTCTGAAATGGTCTTTTGAGGAAAGAACCACACAAAGAGTGGACCTGTCCAATAAGTGCAATTCAAATACTTGCATCAGTAATCGTGCAGCTCAACTAAACAAAAAACCAAACAACAACAGTAAAGTGTCAACGCGCTGCCCTGCGCAGACGCGGGGAGATCGACGCGTGGCCTTGTGCGCAGTTCCGTGAAAGGCGATCGGCTTAGCTAACACCAGAGTGTAGGGTTGCACTGGCTTGCCTTATTACTTCTACAGACAACTTTTTGGATAGATTTTTTAAATAATGTAGATACGGTGCAACAAAAAAAAAGTGTGAAGCTTTTTTGAGAAAACTTGATGTAGCTTTTGAGATATCAAATGGTTAGTTTAATTTACAGTACGCAGACTAGGCATAACAAAAAAAAAATCAAAATACTTCGTCAACATAAGTAAATTACATTGTTATGTTTGGAGTCACCTTAATTATACATAACATCACGCCTGTTATTCCTTAATGGTTAGGCAGAGCAGAGCTGTACCTGTAGGACAGCCACATTTCGCCAGTTATGTTTTTAAGTGCCATGTAATGAGACTATCATGGTGCCTATGGTCACCTAGGTCATCAGGTACAATTTTATTATTATGCAATATTATGTTTAAATAAGTCACGGAAAATAATAAGAATGGCAAGTTAGAAAACCTGAAACTAATTAATATTGCATAATTTTGTTTTCCGTCTATATCAAAATCCACGAGCCGAGTTTAAAACGCAAAGCAGCTTCTCAGCTGGCTCGACATAACTAAATTATATCTCGGTCTGACGGGCCACAAAGGAAATGCAAACGCCTCCAAAATTCTAATACACATCTCAACACTTTGATAGGGCTGCTACAGATTTAGAAATCTATTTATAACTTGAGAGGAGTTTCGGGTCTTTTACGGAAAGTTAATGTATGTAAATATTAGGCCCTTATAAGTTTGTAACATCTCCATCTCTGAGTATATTGATCCTCACGAAACTTCACCCCGAGACCTGAATTAATTCGTTTTCATAATCTATATATGTACTTATATATACAGGATCAAATTTAATTAGCTAGCGAAACTCCGTGGACTTGTTAGGTATTGATATCTAAATACGATAAAGAGACAAAAAAAAAGATTTGATGTTTTTTTTTTCTGGTGTTTATGACCACTGGCAGTGAAGTTACTTGAAGTACTTAGTTAAGTTTTTGTTTTATCGTGTTTAGTTATCCATACCCATCACATCATCTACACAGAAAAAAAACCGATTTTGAAACTCATATTTCAAGTAACTAGTCGTTGACCCCAGAAAAAGTACAATGTTTTTTTTCTTTTTATCGTATTTAGATATCGATACCCAACAAGTCTGCGGAGTTTCGCTAGCTAATTTAATTTGACCCTGTATAGCATTAAATAAAGACGTTTTTCTGCTGTGTCTGTCTATAGACCGCAAAATTCTTCTTAATAACCTACAGAATAGACTTACATGCGGTATTTAGATTTACCATAGTTAAGAAAATTTATTCCAGAAGGTAGAACAGTATCATGCATTCATATCAAACTTATATTTAATAAACAAATGTCAATATTTTGTCAAGTCGTAAAAACCGCGCACGTAATCTATAAATCAATAAAATAAAAACCGAAAGTTCATAAAAAAAATTGCAAACATAGAATGTATGTAGGTACTGTAGCTGTAGCTTTAGCAACAAGCCTTTTACCCTACATAGATAACATCTTAACTAAAATGATAACACACAATAACAAAATCATGTTGAATCAAATCATTCACCCGAAAGTCTATTTATACAGCCCACAAACAATTGTATTTTCAGCGCAGTTAACCACTTTTGAAATTGACTTTTGACTGCGTAGGTTGCAGTACAAAAAGTTATTACAAACAAAGTTTTCATCGGAGAAATATCACTAAAAAATCAACCTCTGTTTTTGTACGCTCTCATCGAAATTGCGTTGGTTTTTCAATACGTTTTTAACAGTTCAATTACACACGAGTATGAAGTTACTTTCACACGCAAATGTTTAAACAGAGGACCGGCTGTTTTGGGAAAAATAAGGTCGATTGATATTAAAATAAATTATACATATTTTATATGAAAGTTGCTTTTCTTGTCCGTCTGAGTGACCGTTTTGTTCTTTTAAACTGCGCAATGAATTTCGATTATTGAGCGTACTTATTCATACATATCATAAAGAAATCTCAATGTTTTGTCAAGTCGTAAAAACGGTGCGAAACAGGGGCAGGTCGCTAGTTTTTGAACCGCATTACCTCATTTCTGCACGGCCAATGTAAAACCCCCTGTAATCTTGTTGGCAATAAAGTTCAAAACACATTAAAGATTATGTTCCTAATCTCTAAACTTCTATATAACCAGCCAGCCCTATCCAGTGCAGCTTAACAATAACTCAGGCTGGACGTACATTTCGTGCCACTCGTTATATTCACTATTTACTTTCGATATCGAGCGCTGTCGAGATCGGTATCAACTTGCCGAACTAAATTTCCGTCGTGTGCTTAATGTTATGTTAATATAATTGTTGGCTATTATTTTCTAGTTCATTTTCGTTGTTTCAAAAGAAATTATCGGATCGTTGTACTCACTGAAGATTAAAAAGGAAGATGACTGTTTGTTTTGAATGTAATTGATATGATTCTTCAAGGATTTTTGTCTGTGTTCGTTATAAAGAGTGTTGTGACTAACTTAAACAAGTTTTTTTTTTGCCTGTGCATCTTTGACTGTCCTTGCATTCATTATTTAATTCCTGACCCATGACGATATAACTGCAACAAGTCGTCGCGTTCATAGGCGGGCCCGAAACGATCAATGAATTGCACAATATCAAGAATTGCGAAATATTTTTGACCGTTTAGGTCATTGATGTATTAAATAGGAAAATAGGCCACTCTCTAACATCACGTAAATATTAAATGGACCCGATGTCGTGCGTCATGTGCTCGACAACCGAAATAGATAGACATATTACGCGGGCTATAGCGGGAACGAGATCGCAATAATTGTCACTGTTACGTACCCATAACAACTCGCAAACAAACTACGATTCGGGTATTCCCCGCAAACCGAGAGTAATGTAGGTCGATTGTGTCCTTACCCCTAATTTATGCGGTCCACATCGAGGAGCGCGTACCATATCTTCCTATTTAAAACATCAATGGTTTAGGGTTAATATTGAAGATTCCGCAATAATTTAACAAAATCCTTTTAAAAGATGTTCGTGAGTATATTACTGCCTTTTCTTATACCACTCTTTAGCTACAAGTAGCAACACTAGCTGCACCCAAATCTTGGTCTGGCATGCTCACGGAACACTAGGCAAGTCTTTCTCACGCGAAAACATTGACGCTTAAGTTATGAGTGGTGAATGTTATTGCGTCAATAAATTGATCGTTCGAGTGCAAGGGATGATTTATTTTTATAATTAGTAGAAGATAATTAATATTGAGGTGTAATCAATATTAATTATCTTCTAGCCAAAGAGCAAGGCAGCAGTGGGTGCGACGATACACTGAGTTTAGTATCGCCACTCGTGAAGGCTATTTCATTTTAATGCACCACAAGGAAGCATCCATATTAAATCTGATACTTATTAAAATTAATCTATCTCCACTGCGAGAAGCATCCATTCATTTCTTACCTCCATAATGCCTGTCCGCAGACAAGAACATATAACTTGTACCTATGAAGGAGTGTACTTTATAGAACCCACTTTACTATGGCAGCGGAGAGCGCCATCGCTCACACGTGTCGGGACTGTTTTGTAACCGCTTGGGTAATGTTGCACCTTCGTGAACAGATAAGTGTGTCTGATCTGCTGTGGAAAGTAGTGTTTGTGTTCTAAATACAGTTATTACCTACTGAAGTAGGTACCACACATGTAATAAGCCAAAACGATGGAAGTGCGGAGTCTCCTAACACAGGCGTCATCATGCTTAAAAGGAGGCTCCAATCACAACTAAATCAAACGATTGGTAAAGAAATAAACAATTTGTAATTTTGTAATTTTGTAATTTGTAATAAGTGTATACTTGTATATTAGGCTGGATTTATAGAACAAAGTCGTCCATACTGAGGTAAACACGTTTTGAACTGCAAGGTCAGTTTTTTAAATTCGTGAAAATTCATTTCGTTTTTGGAAAATAAATTTGGTTTTATCTCAGTATCTTTCCTTGTGGGTGTATTATGAGATACTTAAATAAAAAGAGGTTTCTTTGTTGAAATGGGCAACAACATATTTAATAAAAAAATCACAGGCAGCTTTTTCATGATATTTCTGAAAGGTTATTTTATGAAAAAGATGAACAGTAGATTATAAGGTTCTACGAACTGATATTAGCTATGAGATCAACGAAGCATCCAAATAAATCCACCAAAAACAGAAAGATTCACATAAAAATAAATTCACTTACAGAAATATCTCGAATATGAAAATACTTCACATTTTTCAAGCGGAAGGTGCGATACAGAAGTTATCCCTGCATTCTCAAGCCGCTTTAAAATATCATCAACAATATTGAAATCACATTGAATCCATGAATGCAATATCGAGACGTGGGAAAAGAATTTGAAGAGTTGAATGTAATATTACCATGACTGTTATTGATCGCTTTGCTTTCTTTAATTTGGGAATGAACGAGACCGTATGATATCTGCATGCGTTCACGCATACAAACAGATAGGTACTGATGAAGTCGCGTACTATCAATAATCTAGATCTTGGTATCATCCTCAAGTACTTGTAATTGCAAATTAGGACGTAAAAGTCAAACGCTGGGACAATATAGTACATTACTGCAGCGGCCAGCAAAAGAGGCATTGATGGACGAACGTGTTGCCTAGTTGCGGCCAAGACTTGTATAGTGCTTTTCTCAAATAATGCGCGGAAATTCAAACAAAGTAAATTATTTATAAATTCCAGATTCAATGACGAACAACGATAATTTTTCACGAGTCAATGTGTTCATTTGTTTTTTTTTTCAATATCTATATAGTTATAGCAATAGCTTTCTATTGGCAAGACATTTTGAAAGGAGAGTGCCGTTGTGCAGTACCAACTTGCTGGGGAGCGTGTCACAACCAAATTTAGTTCATTAAATTACTACTATTTTTTAGATCAGATTTACTTTTTTGTTATGAAAAAGATTCCCGGATTTCAGAGATCAATAATAAAAGTATTTTTTTTTACTTTGTACGTATTTTTCACGTATGTCACTGCCATTGAACTTAATTTCCGAATGCTGCTACTACCACAGAATACTATAGAATAAGTGATAGTACACGTACAGCATAATCAGCCTATAATGTTCCCACTGCTGGGACACAGGCCTCCTCTCTTCGAGAGGGACTGGGCTGTAACCTACCACGCGGGCCCAGTGCGGGTTGGTAGATGTCACATGTCTTTGAATTGTTGGTTCTAGGACATGCCGGTTTCCTCACGATGTTTTCCTTCACCGTTTTGAGAGCAGTGGTGATGAAATTATTTACACAAAGTAAAGCGCCTGGCTGGGTTCGAACCCACGACCTATTACTCGTAAGTCGGGGCCGTTACCACTGGGCCACCACTGCTCTCAGTACACGTACTACTACGAAAAAAAAAAACAATTTATAGGTATATACCTGCCAGCAAACATTTAAATGAAGAAGATAATTATGTAAGTGTCGTGCCAATTTGCTTTTTAGAATACGTGATATTAAGTATTGTATGTTATGTGTGATAAAAATGAAATCTTTATTTAGGTCACGCGTTGCATCATAATAATTTAAATTATTAAGTATTTTGGAATACAATTTTATAAGCATTTAATGAAAAAAGGACCGACTCAAAACAAAAATGTCGTGTTTATTTGTTTATTGTGACGTATTGCATTAATGTTTTTTCGCTTATTTAAATCATTATCTATAGTTTTTTGGCGCCGTCACGAATGACGTTACTTTCAATCTTTCAATGTTGGTTTCATAATGAACTATTTGATTTTATTTAAAATAACGAGAACGGGCGTTCAAGTGTTTTTTCTTAACGTAGTGTTTGTGTGATAATCCCTAGCGATGCCCCCATCTAGAGTAAGACATCGGCCAGCAAGTCCTCGTCGCCGATGTGAACTGTTCACTGGTATTTTTAGAAAAATTTATAGTACATGACACAGAAAATATATCCGTGGTCCGTGGCTATGATTCTTGTTTGCAGATCATGGATTGCTCCGACTTCTGTTAGTATTACCGCATTAATTAACTAACGCACTAACTGCACCATTTCGAATCAGTCATTTTTACGAACCTAACCTCAAAATATTAAGTAGGTAAATGGCAAATAAATACAAATTGCGGAAATCCATGTGAAAAACAGTTAACAATATAGGCAGAACATTGAATTTTCCTCCAAATACACTAGGTTTGGTTGTGACAGCGGACTTTTCGTTTGATACAGGGTGCCCTATATTGATCGGCATTCTCCTTTAAAAAAACCTTTGATAAGTTACCTCTTTGGTTGCCATGTTTCGGAGTAAAAGATCGTTCCATTTTTAAGTTACACAATAATTAATAATAATATTAAGTTTAATAATTATGTAATTTATTTGGCCGCTAAAACACGACACAAACATATGGATTTTCATACAACTTTTGGTAGCCGCTGCTCGCATGTATTGGCCAGTACAGCAATTTCGATTTATCTCGAAGGTTGTCAAAATAATGCTTGAATTTCCAAGCATATTTGAGAAAACTCTTTCCCCCTTATTACAAAAGAAGGTTTATCTTCAGACCCAGGTTTAAAACATGAAGCCATTATTGAATTTCGAACTTTATTCCGACTATGGTAAAGTTCCTAAACACAAAACTGACAACTTAGAACCGAACTAAGGATTCAGTTTTGTATAAAGAACGGTATTTCAATCACTGTTACGTTCTTATTACAAAAACTGGCTCCATGGTTTAAGCCATGTCAAAATATAAATCTTGTTTTGTAATAAGGCGGTTTATCTTTATCGTTTATCTAAAGAGCTTGAGACAGTACCTACAAGAAAATGGAAGAAGTGCAAAAACCCAATCTTACTGCATTAATGAGCAAGTCCTTAGGACAAAGGAACTTGTGCTCATGGATAAAATTGTTTCTCTTTTCAAAAGGTGTACCTACAGTTTTTTTTTTAAGACCGTTCAAGTCGGAATATTTTTTTCAAACCATCTACTAAAACACTAAAGGCTGTATTTGGACCCCAATTGGGCTCTCATTCGACTTTATTCGGCCAAAAGAACGACCCTTGAAGACCCTTGCTAAAAGTATCAACAATCGTGCATCAACAGGCAATTCGCACAAAACAAAACGAAGACTATTAATACGAACAGAACACGAACAAAAAGTGAAAACAGATAATTATTACATAACACACCAAACGTTTTAATAATCATTTTCCTGTTTATATCTTTTAATACATAACTTTAAGGTCAGTGACGTTTTTGCTCCAATATTTTGAGGTAACTGTATTAATGAAGTTTTTTGCACGTGTCCCGTCTGTGGTCGAATCTTATACAGTTATTATAAAAAAAATATAACCTAATCGATCTTGCTGTTGATACGATTGATATTGCAAGCACAATATAGGTTGCCTTTGAACCGGAATCCCGTACATTTGAACGGTGTACTTTTGGAATAGCCTCCCAATTTAAAATAAATCTATGTACAAGAATATACCCAATTAAGAAGCCATTCAACTGCTTCATTGGACTATTCTAAAGAATTACATGCCTAAGCCTACAACCTTTGCTGCACACAGTCCATCTTATAATTATGACTTTTAGCCACTCAACTAAGAGATAATTGCTAACTGCCATTCAAGCTGCCGGATAGACAACGTCATAGGCGCCAAATCCATGTCAAATTAATGATACTTCAAGGTTTCTCGTCACCACCAAAACACTAAATGCTTCCAAAAAAATACAAATTAACAAGATAAGTTTTTATCGTAAGTACTCACTACACACATAAGTTGGCTGAGTACCGACCAAAAACACGAAACGTCCGTATGGTTTCAAGGCACAACTTTGCAAAGCGTCAGGTTCAAGGCGTAAGATCCAATAAAAAGGTGAATGAAGGATAATGTTTCCTGTTGTAGCCCAGATACTTTGTCTCAGTACAAACCAATAGTTACCTTCTCAATTACATAAGTTGGGATAACCTTCCAATTTAATTGATCCCACTAAATGTTAGCAAATCATCTCCAACAGCTCATGCCTTTGCTTAAATACGAATGGAATCAAATAACCCTCTCTTCTGTCCAACTTCATCCACTATAATGACAGCTACATGATACAACACGCCGCGTCCTTCTTACGTCACGTCCGGCCCATGATGGCCGCTACACACCACACTGTCATTACGATGATTGACGAGAGCGTCCTTCGTCAAGTGCATCGAGCGTATATTGTACGGCTTTTTATTCTTTTATTAGATGCAGCTACATTGTATAATTTAAAAATTGGATAACGGAACGTGCTTTCCTTACTTTAGAACCCGCTATGTAGTATTTTAATTTTACAAGGTACAATTATCGGTCTGTATTTCTCACTGCAAGAAAAACCATTCACATAGAGATAAGCAATGATAAATAATTACAATTGACGACGATTTCAGACCCCAAGTCCAGTACCTTAAATTACCATAGTCATTCAAAATGTCACAGTTTTTCCAACCGTCTGTAACCTTGTTAAGTTTGGTCTGCAAAGCACTCAGAATGTTATCTATGGTCTAGTGTAAGTGTAGTGTTCCAAATAATCTAGACAAATTACAGGTGCTCATTTCCCAGCCTTTGAGAGATAAGATACATTATCATAAGATAACATTTGAGTGAAACTTGTACCAAATTATTCATGTTTTCGATAGCAGAACTGGGATCATAAAAATGCTTTTATGAGTAATAAATTAGTTGTAGTACAATTTGAATACCATATTTTTACTAATATGACTAAAGCTGAATAAGATAGCGATATGTCTGAACTGAAAAAGAGATACGTCGACTATATTGTATTGGAATATACATGAACTTGAACTGAATGTGGCACATAATCCATAGAAAAACCATAAATCAAGATTTTATGAGTAATAAATTAGTTGTAGTACAATTTGAATAACATATCTTTACTAGTATGACTAAAGCTGAACAAGATAGCGATATGTCTGAACAGAAAAGAGGTCGACTATATTGTATTTGAAGATACATGACCTTGAAACTGAATGTGACGCATAATCCATAATAAAAGCATAAATCAAGACAAGCGTATAGAAAACAGTGGATAATTATAGGTGACGTTAATTTCGACGAGGTGGACTCGAACGTCCACGATTGTGGATTACAGGCCGACCCACTCTCTTTCACAGAAGAGGCCTGTAGAATTAGGAACATTATAGGCCAGCCATGGGATTATTATAGGCTGATTATGATCTCGAACTTGGTGAACTCTTACACGAAGAACTACCTTCTATTTCTTCATTTAGTCTTGCTTATCATAAGACAAACGGTCAAACGACCGATAAATCCTTGTACTGGATGTCCTACACGACAAAATATTGAATCTTCATCCTGCATATTACTCGCATTATTCAATAAATTATTCTGAGCATAAAAAATAAACTGAAACGAGTAACAAAACCTTACGATGAGGTCCTTAGCCCACAACTGGTTGCATGCACTTTTATTTTTTACCAAAGTTTGATGACCCGGAAAATCGTAAGAGTATTACGTTTAATACTTACATACACATGCGTTTACCATATGTATGTATTTCATAAGTATGAAGGCCATTACGCGTAGGTGGTTTATTTATCTCTTTGCAGATGAGGGTTCGTTTAGGATGAAAAATATTAGGTGGTAATGTAAACAATTTTGGAATATTACTACATTGAAAATTGGATATTGATTGGGAATTGGGGAGGCATTGGCTCTTTGACCTTTGCAGTGGAATGTTAGTATCGAATGGTAATCAGAATGGAACAGTGCTAAATCATTCGTGAAAATCTGTTATTTTGTGTTGAAAATGTTACATCTGTCCCATGGGTAATAATCTCATTCTTTATCTTTCAGCTTACGAGCTACATACGGTTCATGACACCTCTCTCTAGTTACTTACTAAGTCCCTTTTGTCTTCAACCCCTTGCCATAAGACCCCAATCCACAAAAAAAACTTGTGCTGCGACATAACAGCTCAACAACACATAAACATACAATTGTAACGCAGATGACAGATATAAAAAATAATAACACTTCGAAATATCCTCGATCGGATTGGCGTCGTTAGCCAAATGTCAAGGTTGTTCATCTATTTAAATCGCACTATTTTTGGACTAGCCACTTTGCATAATACGTATTATTTATTGTTACAAATATATTGATAATGCATTCAGTGAATGATGTTGGAAGAGGTACCTACCATGTAATAACAAAGGATATTGAAAAGAAAGGAAGAAAAATAATTTTAATTGTCACAAAAAAAAAACGTGCGTACGAAAACATAATATGTAATAAACTCGAAGGTTACACAAAACAGATCTAAGTACTATCACAAACAAACAAATAGTCGGATTCATGATGATGATCAAGATTCATTCATTCAGACAGCTGTGCTGCTGGAGAGTTTGTTGCGACACTTCTTCTTCCCTGCTAAAGCACTAGGAAGTGGTAAAAGGTGGGCGTTTTTGGGGGACTGTCTCATGTAATTTTTGACGTTCGAAAAGTGCTGATTCTCAGCCTAGTTTGAATAAATGACTTTTGATTTTGATTTTCATGATACGAAAAATTAGCGCAGGTTAGAAAAGGAGTAGGACAGAAAGAGAAAAGGAATGCAAAAGTCCATGAAGCAAGTCTCGCCGTGCCATCAACTTCTCGCTGCGATGATATCGCCGTGTGGAGATTGCTCCATACAGTTCCTATAGAATTTGATGTCACGGCGGGACCGTAACTCACGCCCTTGTAGATGGCGCCTACGACATATAATTTAGAAGATGAGTAAAAAAATCCTTCTGTGCTACACATACAACATACTACAATAATGCCGTCAATTCGCCAACCAGTGTAATTGTAAGAGTATTTCCCAATGGGGTTGTTCAAGTTCAATCTAATTCTGAAAATACCCCTCCCTGCACCATTATAGGCTGATTTGCTATGCTATGCTGCACCGAAAGGCTACATTTGCAGCCAGTTATAAATGATATTTTTAAGGAGACGCAAAATGTTAATGTTATGTTATTCACTTGAAACATTTTATTCAGGTAACAAGAATTGGAGAGTGCAAGATGGGTCGATAACATCAAGCTTGTCGGGGAAACCCGGCCTGGGAGGCAGAAAACAGGAAATAATGACATGAAAGGGAGAAACTGTGGATGATGACCAACAATGCTATGACACGACAATCTAACTAATAACAATGTTTTAACGAAAGCTCGTAAATTATTCGCAGAAAGCCAAATTAAAAAAATTAAGCAAAACCGCGTATCGAAACAACTTCAAAACGTAGTAACTAAACAGCATAATTTACCAAGCATCGAACGATTGCTACAATTTCTTCGGCGTACCTTTCCCTTGCGTATCAATTGCTAGTACCAAACCTACCTGCACCTACGAGTACTTCGCAACGCGGCAGAGATTGGAAGATCTGGATTCTAGCCAAGTATGTTGGCACACTGTTCAGTTACGTAGTTACTCTGTTATATATTTGTATCAATTCGATTTACATTGGGGTAGGTAGTGCTTAGTGACGTCAGTTATAGGTTTTTAATTGCTTAGCTTGTTTGGGTTTTGTTTTTTTTTTACTATAGCTTCAAACGTTTACGGAAGAGAGTCTAATATTTTTATGAAATCATCATCTGGTTTTACTACTTTTACCTTTTTCACCTACTGAAGGGCGAAAACCAAGACCATTATATGCTAATTTTCCCTGTTTTGTATCAACATTGTCCAGGTCGTCCATAAAAGTTCAGTAATTTAGTCATCGACCCATACTTTGAACAGTCTTTCTGCATTATGAGCCACCGTAAAGTATTCTTAAAAAACCTAAGATATTTTTGCTAACTGTCCACAGAATCGCCTTGCGTGTTTGTGTCTTTGTGTACTCGAGACCATAATGTACCTTTATTTATAAATTAAGGTGTTTATCACAATCTCTTACCAAATAGTGTGGCTATTACACAAATGGGACGTGTCACGAAGCAGCACTGTGACGGCTGCTAGGAATATACAGAAAGTGAACGTGAACGCAAAGCTGAAAGGAGCAATATTATTGATGTCGTAAATGGCGAACTTTTAAAAACTCTGTACCCGAAGTGTAAGTTTGCAAGAGAGTAAACGTAACTATTTCGTTTGCATTAAAATTTGACCGATGGATCATAATGCTAAGAGTATAAGAGTGAGAATAAAAATCTTAACGCAAACGCGCTAGTTATGTTTACTCACATGCAAACTTACACTCGGGGTACTGGTCTCTTTCCTTAAAAGTAAACAGTTTAACCTGATTTACACGGTGCGATTTAATTGTCTGTGGTATATCATACGCTGAAGCAACAATAGATTATCACGTATCCTTATATAATATGCTTCGTTCTTCTTCTACATTCATATATCCATTTAAGGCGAACATTTTTTAAGTCATTCGCAGTTATTTTACTGAACGTTTTTCCGTCATGAGTCTGTTTTAGATATTGTATTCCCAGACAGTTCGGTTGAATTACACCGCGGTCGCAGTAGACTGTGACGGGAAATAAAAGATAGCGTGATGTAGAGTAATTTATATGTTATAGGGCAGACTCCTGGTTATATGAAAAGCAACATCATTCGCCTTCCCAGCATTTAAAGGCAATCTCGTTTTAAGCCCATTACTTGAACATTTTCATATAACTCTGGTACTATATACATCGTCAAAAGCAGGCTAATTTAGCGAGACGTCGTATCGGCAATTGTTTGCGTCTATATCTTCTGAAGCAACGTTTTTGCATTGCCATATTGTCCCTATATTTCCAGTCTCTTATACTGAATGCGGCTCGATCACGAACTGTCAAATACAATGCAGACGTCGTGATTCACACTGTCCTATAGCATACACTATTACTGCAAATATCAATTCCTAATTCTAATAAGCGTTCAATCCCTTACACCTTACAACTGAAACTCAACCTTAACTTTATAACCACAGTGTTTAACTTTCAGTGGTGATGTTTCATAAAGGTTTGGTTTTATTTTTCAATGAAGTATAATAAAAGGTTGGTTGTTGTGCGTCACAAAGGAGGTTTGAAATGATCACACAGTTATCGGGGACCGCAACGCGGATGATAATTGGAAGTCTCTTTGCGAAAGAATCGTGTGGTGTATTGTTGACAAAGGTTCTAACCCTTTGTGTGAAATAAGAACGTTAATACAATTTTATTATATAAGTAGTAGCAATATGGACATACATAGATTGAGGATGGAAAAAATACCGAAATGGATCAATAGGTATGTCTTTATGGATTTTTCAAGTAGGTACGTCTACTCACAACTTAGTTGAACGTTCGTAGTTACATTTCAACGTTTTTAAATGTTTCTCTACAGTGAAAAATTGTAAAAAAGCTGTAAAGCAGCCATTTGCTAACTCGTCGGTTACAGCATCCAAAATTCCAAATACTGAAATATAGCAAGTTCCTAGTTTTACAAGTTGCAACACAGTTTTACACTGACCATGTGCAAGCATTGTTTCACGTCCTAAAGAACTCGACTGACTAGTTCTTGAAGAATTTAACTACTAATTAATTGAACTATCCTTTTTTGAGCAGTCGTGTACAACGTTTTGCAATTTCGACCAAAAACCGTAATAAACCAATCAAATAAGTCGATTATTATATAAATTGATCGTATATAATGACCAAATTGCGTTGTATTATTCTTCTGTTGGCTAGAGGTCGCTATGACGAGCGTTTGACCTTTGTGACTGTCATACTGTATTGTTAGTCGAGACATGCGATGACACTACATCAAGTTTTCGCAAAGGGTTTTATACAGCACTACGCCGAGCGATGGCCGTGTTGCGTGGATGTGACACATATTATCCCCCAACTTGTTCTTTTTTGTGTTCATGTACTTTAAAACGATTTTTTTTTCTTATTCTTTTAAGTTTTTATCTTATTTTACATATATCTCGATTTCGATCCTATTTCTGTATAATCTATAGTTAATCAAATGGCATACAGACATTTTAAAAAAATCCAGTTGATGGACTGGTTTTTGTCTGATTAATGTATTTAATTTTGGTATATTTCAAATAAAGTGTTGAATTCGATGAATATCTTACTTGACAAGGTGACAAATTGATCGATGGGTGACCTGATGGAATATCGTTACTGCAGCCTATAAACACCCAAGACCCTGAAATTCCAAGGGTTTTGCCGATACGTTGCTAGTTGCTGACCTAAGTAAGTAATGCTGCTTGGCAGCAAAAGTAAGTAAGGTAGTAATTTTTCTCCTGACGCACCCGGTCATGAAAAGCTAGGTGACACAACCCTGATCCATCAACAACAACATTTTCATTATGACCAGTCAATGCCCTTCTTCATCCCTCTCCCCAAAAATCCTTAATAGCCCCAATTATGCCTTCAAAGAACAGCGCAAAAATATCATGCCCCACAAATGGCCGAACGAAAACAAAAGTAATCCTATTAGGGGCTGTCCCCACGTGCGAGCTAGCTAACCCCGTATAGGCGTATAGTAATCACGCCGGGATCCGCCTGGCGTTGCCTAAAGGTCCATGGTGCTTGTGGGTTTTCATAGAACTAGCTGTTTTGGTGTTTTTTTTTTGTATATAAGGACCTTGATAAATGTGTGATAACTGGCCCTCCCCCATAAAAATATATCTTTCTCCTAAAGCGAGACACACGAAGTCCTTTGCCTCAAACGTGGCAAAGGACTTCGTGTGAAAACTCACGGCATGTCTGCTATTGTAGAAGAGTATGGAGTATTGGGACAAGATAGAGTTATGATGAGGATCCTATTGCAGGAAAGTCGGTTTTTATTTATAGTCCTGAATAACACTACAAAAAAAAATAACACTCCATTTTGTCGGCGGTCGTGTAGAAAGGGGATGTTAAGTATAGTCCAATTGACAATTTACCCATTGAGTGCTTTATAGTAATTATTCTATTATTGCTTTGTATATAATATGTGTGAGCAATAATCATCGTAAGTAAAATAATAACTTTAACTACTTCTAGGGAAAAAACTTAATCAATCTATGAATAGACTTCAATAGGCACTAAAGTATCCGAAATAGAAACACCAAACAAACGAAAGGACGAAAAATCAATAACCAGCATAGCTATTCACAACTATTCGACAGGCTATCGGCACATTTCGATAACCTGATTTGCCTAGCTCCAGACAACAAACAGCTGCCGAAAGAATAGCGGTTGTCTATTTGATATAAACTCACAATATTTTCGAGTTTTTGATTTGTGAACAGCTTTTAGGGAACTTTTTTCGATACCATTGATTGATATCCGATTCAGCACGGAAGTGTATCGAATGGTTGCGAATAGCTATGCTGAACTTATAATTGCTTTTTTCTTCATCATTTGGTCATTTCCTATGGAGAAGAGCCGGAAAGAAACTTCACGGTGTTACTCTTTTAAAAATAATTGGCATATAAAATGTTTTCAAATTACAGTGTTAATAGGTATTGGAGGACAGTGTAGGCCTGTAAAAAAGTACAATAGAAATTTACATAGCTATGCCGTTAATAAGGCACCAGGGAAGCCACATATGCAAAAGGAATTATTGCCAAACTTCCTTGTCTTGAACGTCTTTAATCTAATAATATGTTTTTTTGATAAGAATACGTTTGAAAGCTTCTACAGACCACTCGCGACGCGACACAAAGGCACCGCTCGTCGCGCGACACTTGGGGCCTTTGTGTCGCGCCAGTATGTAGAAGCCTTGATGTGGGTTTTGAAATTTTCATCGCTAAGTTCTGTAACCGACTTTGGCAACTTTTTATAAAAGCGGATACGTTGATAGGAAACCTACGCACATTAGGTACTACTGATAGGGCATGCAAACTGCTCGATTGAAGAGTACTTAATACGCTTCGCCCTTGAGCAAGCATCCGCCAACGCAATATCGATTTTTACGTACATAGATTCATTTACAATAAGGCTTCACTGTCCACAATGTTTGTGCTACAACATCTAACTTATCTTACATTCACACTTACGGGAAAATCTACCTTAGAACTCAGGAGCAAAGTAGATTTTTGAATGGGATAATGTGTCGGTTAAGATGTATCAAGATAACAAGGCACTTACTAAGTTGTGACCGAGCAGCAGTAATTAAGTATAGGCATCAGGGCTCTAACATACGACCTTGTGTAAGATTTGATTTCTACGAGTAATTGTTTCATTTCAGCCGAAAGACGTCCACTGCTGGACATATGCCTTCCCTAAAGGGGGGTTGCCGTAATCGCCACGCTTGGCAGGCGGGTTGGCGATCGCAGTATGGTGTTAAAATGCATAGAGATCGCTGCTGCCCATTCTCTAGCCAGTCCTTTAGTCACCTTTTACAACACCCACGGGAAGAAATGGGATGGTGTGCTATTCTTTACGTCTGGCACCAATTAGTAATTGTGTAATTGTTTGCAAGAAAGATATTTGTTGGTTAACTTTCCTTGATGAGAGGCATATTTGTTCTGGAGACCGGAAACGGGTCAGTGGCTCTAATTTAGAAGGAGCTACATAGACCAAAGTCTTGGACATACTGAACAAGGGTAATTTTGTGCGTACCTTCGGCTATTCTGTAATTGTAAACCAGGAACTATTAAGGAGCACAACATATCAACTTAACTGGCTTGTCAGTACAAGCCAGATACTTTACTTATATCCACCTATTTAGATTTTATTTAACGACAACAGTGCAGAGACATCTAAGGTCAACGAACCGTTTACTAAGCGTGATAATGGCTGAAAATAGCATGGATTTTTCCAGAGTATCGATTTATGTAGATTTTATCAGCCACCTAATAGTAAGACCTTCAACGGAGCTTAGAAAAACCTGAAGTTTTGATAAACCTTGTTGTTCTATGTTCTGAGGAAGTTCGAAATAAAATATACGTTTTTAAATACATTTATTTGGCTGGTAAGAGGAAGTCTGAAAGTGGCACCGATGACTGAAAAGTTTTGTGGAAATTGGTGGCCATGGTATGGGTAATTGGAAGGAGCTCGTAGCTCCGCAATAACAGCTGTAGGGGTCGATCCATCAGATTAAACTACGACTGCTGGGGTTGGTCCGTGGATGGGTAACCACCTTTACCATGCATCGGCAAGCGCGTTAAGCCATTGGTCCCGGTCCTGTCATTCGTGGATCTTAGACAGTCGTTACAGGTCGTCAGAAGCCCGAAAGTCTGACAACCAGTCTTACCAAGGGGTATCGTATTACCCAGTTACTGGGCTGTGGAGGTCAGATAGGCAGCCGCTCCATGTAAATACTGGTATTCAGATGCATCCGATTAGACTGGAAGCTGAACCTGAGAAAGGCTGGGCAGATTGATTGGTATGGGCTACAAATGAGGAAAATGTCGTGTGGAAAGTTTTGGGAATGAATGTGGCAAGAAAATGGTGATGATTTAGCTGGTAAAAGTGTTTGGTGATATGTGAAAAATTCATAATTCCGGCTCAAAAGTCAAATCGAATCAATCAATCAAAAATATTTTTATTTTACATAAACCTACATGGGCATTTATAAAACGTCAGAAACTAGGTACACAGTTCCAATTGGTCGTTTCCTATGGAGAAGAGCCGGCAAGAAACGGTTACTCTTTTTTTTTTTAAATTAGCTTTTACAATGTTTTCAAATTACATTACATAGACAGCGTAGGCCCGTTAAAAGTACCAGGTACTTAACAAAATAGAAAATGGTCTACAGATCTACAGTCTATTAAGCCTACAACGTCCTCACATTGACAAAAAAACAATATAAGATAATGATTAAAATAATAAAAGTTAGAACCTTGTTGAAATAAAAATTGTAGGTATTATATTGTCAAATAAGAAAAACATTATATCAGTGAAGTTTGTAATAAAAGATAAAATAAAATAAAAAAAAACATAGTAATTTGGGAGCAGTTAATAGACATTTACATAGTTTTGCCGTTAATGAAGTACCAGGGAAGCCACATGTACAGAAGGAATTAATGCCAAATTTCCTTGTCTTCAACGAGTGTAAATGTTAGGTCCCAATAACACGTTACGTCCTCAAAGGTAGGTACATAAGTATGTATGCGCGTGATCAGATTACTGGCACGTCGTTTGCATTTCTCTTTACATGGATTCGTTCAATATTTACAATTTAAACGAGAAAATAAACAGATGCTTTAACCGGGAAAGGTACTTGAATCACCTAATTTACGTAATGAGAGGATGCAATTACCGCTTCTGAGATATCAGCTTAATTAATAAAAATCGGTCAAGAACGAGTCGGACTCGCGCACCGAGGGTTCCGTATGATGTTGATGATTTCTGAAAAACTGTGCTATTTAGAGACATCGTTTTATTTTTCCTGTAATCTTTACATGAACTTCTATTACATAGAATAATTTCAGATTTTTATTTATGCAAACTTCGCAGATAAGGGGGGGGGGGGTATTTTTTTTTACATTTTTCATCAAGTCGGAAACTATGCTGCCTAAAAAACGAATAAAATAATGTTTAAGAATGTGCAAACAGCGCTTTTTCATATGATATCCCACATGCCCTAGTAGCCCCACTTCAAATTTTTAAGACTTCCTTTCAGTCCCTTTTGCAAAAAAGGTATATTTTTTAAATTTCTTTCTTGTTTGCAAAATAGTTGGGAAAACGTCATCTTAAACTATTCTAAATTTCAAGTTGATAGCATTAGAAGTTCTTGAGATATCCAGGTGTGACAGACAGAGAGACAGACAGACTTAGTCTCACCATAAGGGTTCCTTTTTACCATTTTGGTACGGAACCCTAAAAAAGACTGTAATGCAAGCCAGGCAAAGCAGGTCTGACTAGCATGCCAATATACACATCATGACACTGGAGTCCAAAGTGGGACACCACTCCCGTCTGGAGACGAGCTATACAAGGCCACTTTCACTTTTCACTAAGGGGGAAACAGACCTAAACACTATTATTAACATATTTAGGAAAACATAATTTTATCAGCCCAGAGTAATTAAGGAACAGTCACACTAGCTAACTAAAAAATTACGTCAGTTTATCGTTCTTGCATTGCCGACCCATAACAAAAACTTTAATTCTAGTTGTCACCTTCAAAAACAAACATAATGAACAATATGAAACAAAAACGTTGTTAAGAACCAAATAACGATCGTCGTTATAAACATGAATGATGGGTACCTACAACTGATACATTGAAACTTTAAAGTATAAATAAGACCACGTGTAATTATGAAAAGTATATAAATCATTTTTGCGGCAAACTTTTAAGAGATTATTTGAATAATCCTAAATGCTTGCCTGCATTTAGGATTATTCCAAAGATCTGTCAATGTTTATGTGTCACTAGTGACCAGGGACTGTACAACCCCGGTTAAGGGTTAAGTCTTTGGAAGGGGTAACCCATTCAATGGGTTACCTTTATCATGGTGTAACCCATTGAAAGGGTTTTATACTAGATACCCATTGAAAGGGTTTTATACTTGAAACCCAGTGAAAGAGTTACCTGATAACCCATTTCAATGGGTTCTATACCTACTTGAAACCCAGTAACATGAAAAAATCATAATATTATGTCATTTCGATATCCGCCCAGCACGCGTAGGAGGACCAATTATATCTCTATTCTACCCAGGGACCATTTTGGTTATCATTTTAGTAAAACCCATACGGTGTGGGTAATTTTGAATGGCTTAAATTAAGCCGTTCAAAAGGGTTACCCACATTTTATGGGTTTTTATCGAAAACCCTTTCAATGGGTTAACAAAATTTAATTTAAGCCGTTCATAAGGGTTACCCTTATCGTATGGGTTTTTGTTTAACCGCTTACAAAAACCCTATCCAAAACCCTTTCAATGGGTAACCAAAATGGTCCCTGCTAGTGATCCGTATCTGTTTTGCTCGGGTGCGATCTACTACTGCCATCATGTCAAAACATTAAAATTTCTGCGCTAGATCTAAGTTAAAATTTAATGCATCTGATATAATGAAAACCACATCAAAATCTAATATGTGGATTAGAAGAACTTAGCGGACACCACACGATAAGCGACTTAGTGACAGTAATCGATGGACATAAGTAATTTCTCCTTTATCTTGAGGTTTACAGACACATCTTACAAGGGCACCTTAAAATCCAAGACTCTAAACTGTTATGAAGTTATGAGCACACGTCAACCTTGTCGTTGACACATTGGCCGTATCTCAGGTAGATACGATCATGATGACTTATGATGAGGTATTATAAATGTATTAAGCTGATGTTTCCGCAGCTTAGCAAGTGATACATGTGCTAGTTTCGTAATACGTAAATTTTTATGTTACTTGAGCTAGACAAGTAACATACAAATGTTGGCATACCTATAAGTTTACAAACGACATGAGGCTAAATGAAATCATCTATTTATTTATAACTAGCGGTCCCGGAAGACTTGTCCTGCCTGAAAGCAGCGCCACCTACCGGGTCCAATTATGAATCTAAACCATCCAGGGACCCACTCAAACACACAAATAATGTCATCAAAATCGGTCCAACCGTTTAGGAAGAGTTCAGTGATATACAATATGTATTTACATAAAGATTAGTTACTTAGCGACCCACCCCTTCACACGGTTTTTACGACTTGTTAATACTGAATTATACACATAAACTTGGAATAAATTCTCTAAATGATGTTGAAAACCGCATCAAAACAACCGCATCCGTAGATTAGAAGCACAATGCGGTTACACAGACAGACACAAAAAGCAAGTTCAATTTAAAATGATGTATAGATTTAACAAGACAAAAATTCTCAATAATGTTATTAACAACATTTATTATGCTCTATAGCTTGTCTCATTCATACTCTAGATCAATACTCATTCATCTTAAGAACAGACTACGTTTTACTGCAAAAAATAGGACAATAGAACGTATTTACCTTAGTAAAAAACTTTGTTGTGTGTAACATGAGTCTTGTTTTTATTTCATTTCTATTATCTCTATTTTTATCGCCAGTACCAGGGAATAGTTTAATCATTTGTCCAGCTATTTACCACCCACGGGCCACGTAAGAGTTGCATCGTAGTCTATTCACCCGGGACTGAAGGCTCGTGCAGACCGGCGCAAAAATAGTGATTTCTTTTTCTAAAACAGTAATAAAAAACGACAAGCAAAAAAAAGAAATAAAAAAAATCGACGCGATGCAAAGCTCTATAATTACGGTGATACAAGTTTAATTCGTAAAAAAAACGGGATAAATATTGCTTTTGCGCTAGCACCTATTAAGTTAAAATAAAATATAGATTGAATTATCTGGAAGTAATTCCGAAGGAGCACAGCATGGACTGGTCGCGTGCATGAAGCACTGCGATGATGCCGACTTGTTCTGCTGGCGAGGTTGAGGCTAAAAAAGTGCTGGCAAATCGGAACGACAAGCTTTCCTAAATAGAGAATAGTGGATAAGTCATAGATTTACCAGCGAGATCTTTAAATGAGTAAAAAAGATGAGCGAATTACATAGGCGTTCATTGCGTGCATTTTACATAAATACGATAGCGCTGCCAATAGACTCATGCGTAGGAAGTGCCTACGGCGCGGCGGCGTAAAGGACAAAATAATATAATATAATAACAATAATAAATTGTTTATTTCACCAAAAGAAAGTCATCAAAATACAAAGTCCAAAGACTAAGAGCTTAAAAGGCTTTATAACTAGCCTAACTAGTCACAAAAAAAAAAATACTCTGCCTCCTAAATTAGGTGTATGTGCCTGTGTCTTAGGAGTCAGTGATTCTCCGTAACAAACAAAGCATATTGTAGTAAAAATAATATCGTAAGATCATAAGAAATGGTGAAACGCAAAAGTTACAGCATTGGAAATTAGATAAGAAGGAATACGAACGTAAAGGAAAAACCGTAAATCTATAGACTTCGAAAAACATATAAATTAATGACAATAATAAAATTTGGGCTAATAGAATAATATTATATCATTTCAGCATATGGTTCAAGAAGTTATAAGCAGTCATCTGGAAAAAATTACACCACTTAAAGAAAATTTTCTGACATTCTACGACTCCCTCGTAGACCAGAACAATTTTAAATTAAAATTCGAATCATAGACAGAAATACTCGTATGCCAGTACCGATCTCCAAAAAAGGGTAGAATACTTGGTTCTTGGATGGATGCGTATTTCATAAAAACGTAATACAAAAATAATTTGTAAATCAAACATATTCTTAAGGTAGTGTGTCTTTATTCCGATTGGAATACAGAATATCTAGGTTCCCAAATATATATTTTGAATGGACACTGATTTAAACAAGTTATGAGAAAAATAAGTTTACTATAGAAATTTTAAATTCCTCATATCTCGTCTTTATACTCGTATCATTGTCTTTTCAAAATATATATTTGGGGACATAGATATTCTGTAATCCAATTGAAATAAATACACACTACCTTAAGAATATGTTTGATTTACAAATTATTTTGGTATTACGTTTATTTGAACTACGCATGCTACACCGGCCCCTTAATTGTAGAATAATAATTCTACACTACCTACTACCCCTCAGGATATATATGCATGTTACAATGATACCTACTTACTTCTTACAAAACAACAAATTTTCGAAGGTACAACATCTAAATAACAGGAGCCACTAAAACCCTACTAAGTACAAGCAATTCTATTGTCCCGAAATACTGAACAATGTCCTATTTATAGGTCGAATACAAAAGGATTGTTAGACAAGAGTCTTCATATTCTCGAGTTTGACATTGAGTTCAGAAGGGCTAGTTAGAACAATGCTTCATTTCGTGCAAAAATATACCACCTACTCATTGATGTATTAAATAGGAAGATAGGCCACTCTCTAATATCACGTAAATATTAAATGGACCCGATGTCGTTCGTCATGTGCTCGACAACCGCAGTAGAGATACATATTACGTGAGCTATTGCGGGAACAAGATAACAATAATTGTCACTGTTACGTACCCATAACAACTCGGAAACTAACTACGATTCGGGTATTCCCCGTAAACCGAGAGTAACGAAGGTCGATTGTGTTCTTCCCCTAATTTATGCGGTCCACGTCGAGGAGCGCGTACCATATCTTCCTATTTAATACATCAATGCACCTACTATACTGAAAGCCTATTCAATTTATCTGAAGCCTAATATCAAATTTAATGGGATTAAACAGTATCAGAGGCTTGGTCAGGCGTTCAATCAACATTCAGGGGAAAATAATTGCTCCTCTCTAAAATTTACTGTATTCGTTTCCCAAACAGGCTTAGATGGAAAACATAAATGCAATGGGATAACGCGCATTTAATACAACAATGCCTTCAGGGTGCTGTTGAGGCTTCCTTCGTACTATAGTGCGTCACTGATGTTCGCTGATGCGCACATCATCATCATTTCAGCCGAAAGACGTCCACTGCTGGACACAGGCCTCCCCCAAAAAGGGGGGGATTTGCCGTAATTTCCACGCTTGGCAGGCGGGTTGGCGATCGCAGTATGGTTTTAAAAATTCATATAGAACGCTGCTGCCCATTCTTCAGTAAGTCCCTTAGACGCCTTTTACGACACCCACGGGAAGAAATGGGATGGTGCTATTCTTTACGTCCGGCACAACACGGTCTCTTGATGCGCACACTGATGATTATTTCGCGATCATGTGCAAGAAAGTGGCGTCAATAATAGCAGAGTGAGAGGAAGTAACAACAGCTTTCTGAAGCTATTTTCTGAAGGGATAGAAGGGCCTACAATTTATCAAGCTACTTGTCAGACATGGGGCTAGATAAACCTTCCTGTAATTTTGTTTTTGTACCTAATTTGTTACTAACATAGTTTTTAAATTACTTGTAATACTAACACGTTATGGGCCTACGATGGCTACGATGTCTGATAATATTTCAATAGTATCGACTGGTAATGGTGTAATTAGCAGGCGACAATTAAAGGCTGAACTAAATGAAATGTGCACAACATGTGGCAGTAATTAATCGATTGAGGGACACTGAACCATTTAAAAACGACCTTTAATTAAATATTTTATGAAGAGCGTTAATCCTGCCGACAAACTGTCAAGTTTGGCAGGTTAAATGTAGACAAGTGTTTGGTCCAAATGTTTTTTAGGGTTCCGTACCCAAAGGGTAAAACGGGAACCCTATTACTAAGGCTCCGCCGTTTGTCTGTCTGTCTGTCTATCTATCTGTCTGTCTGTCCGTCTGTCACCAGGCTGTATCTCATGAACCGTGCTAGACAGTTGACATTTTCACAGATGATGTATTTATGTTGCCGCTATAACGAAAAATACTAAAAAACGGAATAAAATAAATATTTTAGGGGGCTCCAATACAACAAACTTGATTTTTTTGCTCGTTTTTGCTCTATATTGATAATGGCAACAGGTAGACGCTTGAAATATTCACAGAATATTTAGTTATACATTCACTTTAAAAATAAATAATTAAATTAAAATAAAACAAATATTTAAGGGGGCTCCCATACAACAAACGTGATTTTTTGCCATTTTTATAAATAATGGTACGGAACCCTTCGTGTGCGAGTCCGACTCGCACTTGGCTGGTTTTTTTTTAATTTATTATAACCATTTAACTGCAGCCGATAATAAGAAAGTGGCTGAAATAGACTCCAATAATGTCATCACCAACCCAGTTGCTAAACTTGCATACAAGACTTGTCTATTGAAGAGAGAAAGTAATAGTCTTGAATTCAATCGCGGTATGGCAAAAATCGGTATCGGTATCTCGGTATCGGTATTTCGGTATCGGTATCTCGGTATCGGTATCTCGGTATCGGTGTCTCGGTATCGGTATCTCGGTATCGGTATTTCGGTATCGGTATCTCGGTATCGGTATCTCGGTATCGGTATCTCGGTATCGGTATCTTGGTCTCGGTATCTCGGTATCGGTATCTCGGTATCGGTATCTTGGTATCGGTATCTCGGTATCGGTATCTCGGTATCGGTATCTCGGTATCGGTATCTCGGTATCGCAACCAATGGACAATACTGTCAAAATGTTTAGTGTATTGGATACGAGGTTTTTGGCTACTTTGTATGTGTGTATTTTAATTATGTTTATTTGTTGAAATGTGCGTTTTGTTTGTGCAGAATAAACAATTTTTCTTTCATTCTTTTCTTTATTCTTTCTTAGAATAAATGCTACTCTGGCTAAGTAGCAGGCGTCTAAGAAACGACCAAATTATCGTGACAGTTTTCAGGAATACCTAAACCTACAATTATCTGTACCTAATCTTTATTCTGAATACTTAGAAGCATGGCCGTTTTCACCATCGTTCCCTCAACCCCCTCCTCACTAAGGGTCTCTTAACCTAAGAGACTCCTTAAATCAGCCCCTTACCTAATTTTGTTTTCACCAGATTAAAGGGGTCCTACGTAAGGACCACTTACATAAGTGACCGTTTTTTTTAAATCAGTGAGTCCGACGTTGATTAATGTAAAATAGTACGATTTTCTGGATTTTCTTACATCACCTCATGGTTTTCGACTAGAGCAACAATTTCTTACCAGAAAAGATTTTCATGCGAGCTACCATTTTGGAAATATAGATCGTTTTATATAAAATAAAATAAAAAATGTAAGGCCCATATCTCGGAAACGGTGTGTCGTAGGGCCATGCGACTGGGAACCTAAATGGTTTCTATGGTCAAGGTTAACCCGATACTGCAATAAAATTGGTAGAAATTTGAAAAAAAAATTCTAAGTCCTCGCGCCATAGCGCCCCTAAGGCTACACTCCAACCCATATCGGAGGTACTGAGTTATTCCTTCAAATATTAAATACATAAAAATTTGGTATTGCGAGTCGTAATATTAATAATCACCATTGTATTATGTAAGTGTGTTTAAAACACAACATTTTAAAAACAAATAGAAGTAAACAAGTACATACTTTGTAGGTAGATATTAGGTAACGTAGCTAAAAAAATCATCTGTCATCTGTGTATTCTAAATAGTGTTCTATTTTTTCTAAAAAAATAACTGGCCCTGTAGTGGCCTTGGATAACCTAAATCTTTTGAAGAAGTCCTCACTGTCATTTTTCGTGAAAAAATCCGGTCTTTCGCGATAAATATGTGGCCGTCTGAATAAACTTTGATTCGTAACTAAATCCATAGTTTCGATAGCTTCTAAACTGTCAATAAAATCTTCCATTTCGTCTCAACTATTCTCGTTCAACAACAAATAAACTGTCACTTAGCGCTAAGATGCCAAGTATCGGGCCCCTATTTTTAAGGGACCCCTTAGGACCGTAGGTGTCCCCTATGTGATGGTGAAAACGAAACTAACACTTAAAATTTCTTAGGTGCCTCCCTAAATTTAAGGAACGATGGTGAAAACGGCCATAAGAACGTTATTGTTCCTATTCTATGCCCATTTTCAGTTGGTGGTATTTCTGTATTTACTTTTAAAAGTACGGTCCAAAGGCGGTCGAATATTTTGACAGAATTCATAAGAAATATTCAGGACGAGCTTTCAGGAAAATTAAATTAGTATACGCCGTTAGCTACCTTTAATACGGGTCAAGTGATGCTCATTCAAGAATGGAAATAGTAATATTTAATCAAGCCACAAACAATTAAACATTAATCAAATTCAATATTTCCTTTCAAGGAACACAATTGATTCGTCATTTACAAAATCATAAGTCATTTATTGAAATTCGGCTGAGAATTAGCACATTATGAACGTCAAAATTACATAATTATGACAGTCAGCCAATCGGTAAATTTACATTTAAATGTTAAAATATTATTGTTAATACACTTTTGTAATTGCTCCGTTTGGTGCCGGACGTAAAGAATAGTACCATCCCATTTCTTTCCGTGGCCGCGTGGGTGTCGTAAAAGGCGACTAAAGAACTTACTAGAGAATGGGCAGCAGCGTTCTCTATGCATTTTAACACCATACTGCGATCCCCCCGATTATGGCAACCCCCCATTTGGGGGAGGCCTATGTTCAGCAGTGGACGTCTTTCGGCTGGAATGAATACACTTTTGCACAATGATTCTTACTTTTCAACATAACTCCAAAATCATGTTCATCGTCGCATTGCCTATTCTACAAGTTGGTCAATAACTGAACTTTAAACAACTTATCAAGACAAAAACTTTCAATCGACGTAACCACGACCTTTAGTACCATACAGGTAGAACTTCAAAACCGATATTGTAACAAATTGACACAGAAACGATAAAATCAACTGCAACCAACTTAAGTTACGAAATTGAAAAAAAGACGAGTAGTAGTAAAAAGAGATTGTTTTATAGAAAAAGCGGCCAAGTATGAGTTGGATTCGCACACGAAGGGGTCCGTACCAATACCACCTTTAAGATTTAACACTATATAAAAAACACATTTCTTGTTTCGCACCCCCTTTAGGTTTTTACTTTATTTTATTTTTATTATTTGTTGTTTTAGTGGCCATAGTACACACTATGAAAATTTCGATCATCGACACATTACGGTTTAAAATATACAGCCCTGTGACAGACGGACAGAGGATCAGCGGAATGGTGTCCCATTGGCACCCTTTGTGTACGGAATCCTAATAAAAAGATGATTAGCTATTAGAATGATCCAAAGAGATTGTTATAAAGAAAAGATTATAAGGCCGCGAGTACATTGTTGAATGTCGAAAGTCCGCAGACTACTACATCGAATAAATTAAAGAGAGATTGCCTCGATTACACCCGCATAGTTTTTGCAATAACAATGAGTAGTTTATCGATTTGCTATTAGCGTGGAATTAGCGACCATAGCAACTGAAGGAATTGAAGTTAAATAAAATGCGAAAAAATTCTGAATTGGGTTGGGTGCGTAAGAACAACAATGGAAGATTTTTCAACATAAATATTTTTTTATCTCACGGAAATTGTAACAGTAAATTTTAAGGAAAACAAAATGTAAACAATTGCCGTGGAAGGTATTGATAACAGAAATTAAAAAATATAAAAAAGAAGAGTTTTTGTTTTTTTAGTAGGTAAGTATATGAAAATGATGCGTCGTCAAGCTAACGATTACCATATTCAGAAAACCTCGTGTTTTAGGGGTCTTTCGAGTCCAAAAAGAAGAGAGTGGAGCCTATCCCCTCGTAATCTTTCGACAATATTCGGCAAACTTCGTTGTACACTCACCCGTATGATGCATCGCGATTGCCCGTCATTGCATAAGCTACATTCTCCGTTGTAACATCTCAGTTGCTTAATAACAAGTGAATTCTATATGCAAATTACATTTTTAAATTATGTAAATTGTTCGAGCCTTTTTGCTATTGTTCTTTTGGTTCGGGTCCTGATAAATTATGTTGTTGTTAAGGAGAATAATAGAATGCCTAATATACAAATATAATAATAGTAAATTTAAAAGTACTAAAAGAACGAGCAAGTAAGTATTTCGTTTTCATCAAGTATATATTTGCTCTTTAAAGACATACCAGCGCGACCTGTCGCGCGACGCGACGCGGCACAAAGGCCCCGCGTGTCGCGGGACGAGCGGTGCCTTTGTGTCGCGTCGCGTCGTGCGACAAGTCGCCCCGGTATGTAGAAGCCTTAAGTAGTGAGAAGCAAGACAAGTATCTTTAAGATTGAATTTATTTAAGATCTTTTTATTTTCTATCACCAAAAATATTTTTTGAGTCATGTATGCATGGACCGATTGAAATAATGATCTGCGCCATTTGTGGATATGGTTTGTGCTTAAAACGATATAATACTTAACTCACTTGAAATTATTAGACACTAAACATTTTTTTTCTTGGCTTGTTAGGGACTCGACACTTCCATTTGACTTACTTACTTTATTGCTACTCTCATTAAGATGTCTTCAAACTCAAACTCAAAGCATTTATTTCAAATAAACCAATTACAGGCACTCTTGAATTGTCAAGGAGTCGGTCACTCAGAAAGATGAAGCTGAAGCTAGTTGCCCAATTCAAAGCTTAGTAGGTACCCCTATGGAGAAGAACGGGCAAGAAACTCCACGGACACTCTTTTAAATTAACATATGGTCACAAAATATAGTTACATCATTCATGTTGAAATTATACATGTGAGAACGATGTTAAAACGTCAAAAGCGTCCGTGATAAAAAATAAGTCATGGCAGCTAGGAGATGATCAGTCCCTACTGACGGCGGCCGTTCACGAACATGACGCATGGATTAGCACCATTCAGCTCAACCATCTTTTAATAGAGTTTCTTTATTATACCCATCATACCTCTGCGTTTATCCCATATTTTGAGTTGACACAGCATGCATTATTCTTCCATACATCATTATCAGCCGTCATCTAAGTGTTAGCCACCTTTCCATCCACATCATCTTTTACACAATATATTCATTGTTTCTTTGATCTCTCCATTGCACTAATCATCGTCATATTTAGATTATTACAAAGTCTATGTCGTCTACAGTACTAAATATAATTATAGTGTGAGCTGTGGTTACCTTCAATTGAGTGTGCATTACAGTATAATGTAGTACATATACTTATTTTTAAAACGTCAATAACCTCTTAAGGGGTCATTGTACTCATCATTATGAACAACTTTTACTATCGGACCAAAACAGAAATCGCGAAAAAAAAACCAGCTGTTCCCTATATTTATGTTCGAATAATTCGTTAAACCTTAAGAGGTTATTGACGTTTTAAAAATAACCCTGTATTATACAAGTTGGCCAGCAGTATTAACTTATTTTATATGTAATAAATAAAAAAAATAAAAATGTTTATTTCAATTACAAAGGACATATAGAATGTGTTGTTGGAGATCACCTTTTAAGCAAGGAATTGCTTGTGCTAGGAGACTCCGCGCTTCCACTTATCATTATCTTATATGCAATTGAAATGTAGACAATGTACTATGCAAAATTAAAAATAAAAGGTAAAAGGTAACTTAAAATTATACAAACAGCACAGCAAATAAATGATTGATATGCCTAGAACAGGGCCAAAACGCGCGAATACGTGTGATATGTGTGAGTATGGGTGAGAGTGTGAAGAGTGAGGGTGTGTAGTGTGTGAGATATAATTAGCTTATTTTAGTCTATATATTAACAAAACTCTCCTAATATTATAAATACGAAAGTGTGTTTGTTTGTTTGATTGTTACGCTTTCACGTCAAAATGTCTTAACAAATCTGGAAGAGATCCGGCACTCTGGCAGTTCTTCTCTTGGGTCAGGACACAGGACACCTCCGACCCGACATTACCCACGACCTCCATGGGATCGAGACCCATGCGGGCGAAACCAGCAGGCGGAGCCAGTATAAGTTAAGGTGTAAGTTCCAGTGTAAGTTGTAGGTTGTAGGTTGGCCCTTCTTGCTTGTCTTGGGATGTAACTACCTACACTTTTGCTTTGTTTGTTGTTGATCTCGTACGTTGTTGTTATATTTTTACTTATTCTACATCTGCATGCTTCGTCATTAGACGTCGATTATTTATGTTAAAAGTTAAATCTCTTAAAAGTGAACTGTATCATGTTCTTATGAGAAATAAAGATTCTAAACCTAAGTGTTTATTATTGTGAAAGATAATTGTATCTCATTGGTAATCCTCAAATAAATAAATACAATATCCACCATTGGTTTTTATGCTCTAAAACTAAACCACTTACGAGCATGATGAAAGGCGATGACGTAACAAAATGCCCTAGTTCGAAGCTACATCTTAGCTAACGCCATTGGTTTAATGTCCTATAGTTCAGTTTCTATGGCTGCACCATGAGTTAGTGTTAGTATTGAAAGGTTAGTTCTAAATAAGGTTTTGTATAGAGGTTGTTGTAAAGACCTACATACAATTATTCTGTGATTGTTAGATTGTTTCTTTGTCTACCCGGGTTGAAAAAGCTATCTCGAGGCTAAGAGTGTAACGCTCAAACTCTTTCTTATTTTATATTATACTCTAGTATTAGGAAGCGAAGAATTACCCTTCGCCTCTTTCAGTGCATCAGATATCGATACGAAAATGACTTATTTTGTTTTAAACTACACACTAGCTCAAACATATAATAAAAATAAGAAAGAGTTCGAGTGCCAAAGGACTAACAACTCAACGTAATATCAAACAAAATGGCAGTGGGTACTACATCCCGAGTCTGATTTTCAGCACAAACCCACTAATAAGGATGAGAGTCTAACTTCAGTATGATTTAATTACAGAAATTTAACTTTTGCATTTATAATATTACGCCATCGTACAAGGATATTAAAATAACAAAAGTGAATCAACATCCACCTGCAGTTTGATGACATCATATTTCAAAAAACAGGTTTCAAGACCGAGAGCAGACGCTCAATGTAAAACCAGAGATACATCTCGAGGATGTAGGAGATAATCTGTAGTGGTAAGCCCGATTTCTAAATCTTACCGATCGTCATTAGTTCTTAGTCTTACAATAATTTATTTAATTTATGACATTTCTTACATGGTTTTACATTCAGAATGATTGACGCCACCTTAACTTAAATAACTTATACTGATGAGAATAACAAGGAAAGTCAGTATTTACTTACTAAGCGTCTATTAACGTCAAGTAATATGACTATGACTAAACCTACGTCAAGCTGAACAACAACATTAATATAAAATAATAAAACAAACCGTCTGGAAAAACATAATAAAGATATATTTTTTACGCACTACTTGATATTACATGGGCCAAATTTGATGTCACTTTCACTGGTAAAAATCACGCTATACCATTATCTACGTCAGCTTGTGCTATCACAGGCACAAAGCAAAGACGATTGCGATGTCAATGATCATTTAAATAATGATTACAATTGAGTTTTATCTAAAACCCAAATTAACAAGGACTGACATGAGACTATTGACTCGAATGGTACCGTAGAATCTACAAAATTCCCGTGTTAGGTGAAGTTGAGCTTCAAATGGTCGCCTGGAGAAGGCCAATGATATGCTGGCTGATCATCAGAACGAATTAACCTGACCACTACAGTACAGGTAAAAATATAACAAAAGAAAGATGACCTATCACAGAAATCACAGAGTATGAAAACGAAATGATATGTCAAAACTTTTGTTAACCAGTGAATATTTTAAACATACTTTTTCCTTAATATAATTCAATTGAACCAATCTAAAGGCACAAGATGAAGCGGCAACAAAAGCTAACAATGTTACATAATACTAATATAATCCATCTCGACACAGCACACTACATTAAGAGAAAGGTACCGATCCAACTGAGCTAAACATACGTTTTGTAACAAAGTTAGTCTTATATAACTATTTCATGTTATATTCACTACACTGTGTACTGTTGAAAGATGTTTAAAGGATGAAGACTGGAATTGTTTGGAAGGTTTTGATGATATATTGAGACACATTGTTACTACAAAATAATTAAATTGACAGTGATAGCAATCAGTGAAATTTTCCGGAAATACCTCTAAGCCGCAAACTAAGAACAGCCCATATATTTGTAGCCCTAATTGCGTGTGGGTGTCGTAAAAGGCGACTGAGGGACTTACTAGAGAATGGACAGCAGCGTTCTCTATGCATTTTAACACCATACTGCGATCGCCAATCCGCCTGCCAAGCGTGGTGAATATGCCAACCCTCCCCCCTGTTGGGGGAGGCCCATGTCCAGTAGTGGACGTCTTTTGGCTGGAATTATGAATTGCAGTTACGGTGACTGAAGGGTCCAAAGGGCAGTGTAAACATTAACTGGTGTTCTATTCGAAACCGCATTCAGCATTGGTCAACAGTTATTGTAAACACCTACCAAGCGACAGCTATAATATCATGAAGAAAAGAAGATAAGAGTGCCGGAACCATCTAGTTTCAAAAATTTTGACGAAAAAATTACTTGTAAAGTGTCTTAGAACATAGACTTTCAGAAATAAACATAATTTCATATTATTAGAAAATTAACCCAAAAAATAATGCACGTACTCGTAGCATAGGACTGCACCCTAATTGCGTAATATACTATCAATTACAATCTGAATTATTTTGAAGTATATTGCTATATCCATTGATTCATATGTTCAAAAAATTTGTCTGCTCAACAAAGTAAAAAACGCAATGAACTGTCAAAGTGTAGCCCATTCATTGCTACTGTTATTATGTTACGCAATAACCCCTCTGGATGACAGCTAATATGTCAGCTTGCCTCCTTAAAAAAACAACGCATTTTAATAGTCAATTAAATATGGGTTGTTTTTTTTAACGCTAGCAATTTTTTATCAGTCTTTCATAGACTTAACTATTTGACTAAACAGGTTAAAAAAATACTAGGCAATAATACTTGCAAAACCAGCAGAAAATAATACATCACCATCGCAAATGTTAATAAGACTAATTTGTATAATTAAACGGTAATTTATGGCAATACTAAGATTAAAAATTTCTCAATTCAGAATGAATAATTATAGATGAAGAAGTCATTCCACTGCAGAAAGATTTTTATTTAAAAAATAGGAATATCGCAATTTGTCGAGGACGGATTTAAAAATAGATATGCCACCATACTCTTTGCAATGCTAATTAAATTTCTTAGTAACATCGTTAATGTGAATTTAATGTATATTTTATCTTACAAACTTTTGCGTATTCCTTTATAGATAAAGTCTGAGGAGTAACCTAATCATATGTGTTACACAAAAAAAAATTACTCTTACGAAATATTACCCCAGACATGCAGTTGCAGTACATTTTTTACATTATTTGAAGCTGCTAGACTAGAGAATACCTAAACAATACTAGTTGGCTCTTATATTTCCATGATAATTACTTTTAATTGTGGTTACTTGCGAGAGTGCTTTAAAATACACCAGGTTCATAAACTAAAAGAATCTATGTAGGTACAATTTATGCTAAAAACTCACTAAAATCACCTCAAATGTTTCACGAATAGAGAATCCAACATTAACTTTGTACTGTAATCTAATTACGCATACAGAACATAAAACTTATTTCCATATTGTAAAACCAGTAGTCTTGGCTTGTTCCGTATTTCTTATTCTGTCATTGTCAAGAGATCGTACGGAAATAGCTTCGTTCTAATTGAGAGAACAAATGCTTTGCATATTAAAGTGAGCATTGAGATCGCTTGGTACATATCTATGCTTCCCTGGTACACGATTAAGTAATCCTTGTATTTTTTTGTTTTGTGTCTATATCAAGAAATAATAATTTTGTATTTTAAATTATGTAAACAAAATTAATATACATAAACGAAATAATTTCT
Source organism: Tiliacea aurago (assembly GCA_948098905.1). NCBI lineage: Eukaryota > Metazoa > Arthropoda > Insecta > Lepidoptera > Noctuidae > Tiliacea > Tiliacea aurago. Next base: position 26,235,836 of record OX402582.1, read on the forward strand.
GTAATATTTCTTCTCATTCTTGTGTTAAAACAGTGGTAGTATCGTCAAAGGCCTAAATGTCTATTAATCTTGTAACCTTCATTAAGAAGGTCATTCAGATAGCCAGGGTGAGACAAATGGGGTGCCTATTTCCCTAGATAAATTGCCAAAAACAATGTCCGGAATTCTGGAACGTAATACTGCTTGCATCTAACACTAACATTTCCGGGCACAGACAATATGTTTTTACGTCCACATAGATCGTAGAGATCCCTAGAACCAGATACTTCTTATTGTAAAACAAGTTACGCCGCAATTTCAGATCAAATTATCACTCGTATCATCAAGAAAAAATAACAAATTAGTGGCTAAACTCACCTGAACGAGAGCATCCATAGCCAGTCGCTCGATGTCCACGTTGTAGAAGCTGAGTTGAGGTACATGCCGCCTCCTCGGACGAATGTCATCGTAATACGCCACCACATCATTGATCGATACCACGGGACAGTCATCGGCGACACTACAGCCACTGCTCACACCATCCACACCACTGTCCGAGTCCCCTTCGCCCCCGAAACCCTCCTTCGAATCCCTACGGTCTCCATAACTTTGTTCAGACCCCTCCTGGTACCCAGATTCGATCATTTCATCCGGGGCAATGATATCGGGGATCTTTGTCGTATCGTAATCGTAACCGAGGTCATCGTCCACGGGGTCGATTTCGAGAACGTCGGCCATCTTGTTTTTAGTTAGAACTCGAGTGAAAATCTTTGTGGTTTTATCGTTCACTGACTACTACATGCTGGTACGGGAGACTTGGTCACTGGTAGCGCCCTGTGGACAAAAGAAGATAATAAGTTTGACATTCTAATATACTAATTGTTCAAATTATCTTAGGTATTGTATTAGCAAGCGTAACGAAGCCGCAGTTAAATAATTATATTTTACATAATTAAACGCCAAAACCTCAATTACACGCCCGTCTAATTTTGTTACATAGGACACAATATCTATGCACATTAAACATCGACAACCTGAGTGTGCCGCAAATAAACAGCAACTTATAACAACAAACCACACCCACATTTGGCGAACATTTGGCAAATCAGCCAATATACCAACACAAATAACATGAAGATGACCCAAAGGCAAATTAGGCCAATTAGCAGTCAATTCCTTTGCAAATTCTTCTTAACCAAACGGAAACGTCCAATCCATTGCAGAATGAGGAATTAATGCAGAGTGCAGAACGTGCAAGTACCTAAAATAGGACATAGTTTTTCTAAAAAGAAGGTACAAACGAGAGAGCAAAGTTATATCCCGAAACACAAGATGAATTAGTTAATTATACCCTTAAAGTCTATTTTAAATCATGAGCCTCCTAATGACCTCATAATAAAGGGTCAAAAAGTATGAACATTATACTTGGCAGGCGAATTGATGTTCGCAATCTGTTGTTAGTACACAAGAAGATCGATCTTCTTGACTTTTACGAAACGAAGCAAGCAATGGTGACGTCAGTTCATAAGATCTTGTTAAAAGTCCATCTACGAAACTTATATGAAATACACAAGAGCATGAAGAAGTGGAGAAAACTACCGAGTTTATTTTATCGAAGGCTATAAGGATAATCGGATCCGGTCCAAGGGACAGAAAGGAAAAAATACATCAAAGAAATAAGGTAAAAATATCGCAAAGGTTGAATCAGGTTAAGCTGAGATCACAGGGTAATCTATAATCCATACTGTCCTGTCATATTCTTCTTTTCATATACTCCTGGTATGAGGAAACTAGATGGTAACTCACAACACGGTATAGGTAGTGTTAAATAAATAGGTTTTATTGACACGGACATTATTAGTTCCTAGACCGTTTCTGGCATAGCTTAGCGTTAGCTCAAAAACTCAAAACAGAAGATTTAGAAGACCTTAATAGATTTGCGGGCTATGAAATGTAACTTTGTAATAGCGATAGTTTTATGGAGAGTGTCAAGAGGTGAGTAGTCATATATGGTGAGTAGTCAAGAAGTAGTCAATTGTGTGAAGACGTAATTTTATCCACTTAAAATAAAGTGGCATGTATCGTGATAATTGCAAAAGAATTTAACAAATCTCCACAAACCACATACCTATCCACATGAAATCAAACATAGCGTCCATGTCATTCTAAAATAAATAATTAATAGTATTTATGTAAAAAGGTATACCAATTGTAAATATTGAACACTGCCTATTACTGATGCCTATTTTTACTTATTTATATGTGTAATAAAACAAGGCAAGACAAAGTAAACAGCACTCACTGACGTATGTCATAGACAATTTTAAGCATTGACATTTAAATCTGTGGAGTGTTCTTCCATGGAGGTCTTTATACCATTATGGTAGCCTTTATCAGAGACGCATATTGGCGCCGTTTTTATGACGCACTGAATAAACTGAAAATATTTACTATCTTCATTGATTTTTAGATATCTTTTAAATTGAAGCAAAACAAAAATGAGACGAAAGACATTGCAATACAAATCATTAAATGTGTTTAACGCTAAACGTGATTTATGGTGCTTAAACCATGCTGCTAAACATGACTTCTTCCCTATATTTGAAGCTGGTAAACAGCATTTTGTATTTACGGCAACGTTTAGTTAAATGTTGTGTTACACACCTAGAAGAATGCCCTTGCCCAATTATTTGTATTCTCTTGTAACCTGTGACATCCCAGTTCCAGGCAAAAGATCTTCCTTATATTAAAAGCTGCTCATCATCTTAACCTAATCCTATTCAATAAATAGTCAACATGATGTCACAGGTCAATAGACGAATCTATCCCTATCCTACAACACGTTTCCAAGATAATATTATTTGCCAATACCAACTGAGCCACAAACTAGCTCACGCAAGACGACCAAAACAAACGATTTCTATTAATACTATCACCTAAAAAAACAGCCAAACAATATTATTTCGGAGCACTTTCAGTTTCGATTGACCACTACTAATGTTACGGCAGACATGCAGTGCCACTTTCGCTCTTAGCCGCAACAAGTGTGACCTCGCGGCGCGGGGTCATCGACACACTGCTACGATTTGGGGCGAACCGAAATGTTCTACGACATAGTAGTCTTGAATGGGACATTTTTGGGGTTACGTAGGAAAATTTGGAATGTGTTTTTTTATTACATGGTTTGTTTTGTACAAATGTAACGGTGGCTTCACTATGATGTATGGCCCTACAAATAAAACTCTTTTCACAAAAAAACTTTTCGTGATTTCGAACCCCACCCGTTGTTAAGCCAATATTCAGGTATAATTTTAAGCTTATAATTAAATTCTGGTAGGCACCTTTTTTTTACCCGACTGTCCCAGTGGGTGCATGTTTTTCGAGTGTATGTATGTATATTTATTTGGCACGCTCTTTAGCCTAAACGGCTTGATGGATTTTAACATTATGAGGTATCATTCGATTCGTTTTAATTGCGGGAGTGAGATAAGGTATAACATTTTAATAAGGCATTTGCGAATCAAAACACAAAGGTGGCCTAAAAAAATATATTCTGTGATTATAATAATATGGGTATCAAATAAAACCGTGAAAACGGTTTTGCGGGGCAAAGTCCTTATGTTAAGTTTTTTGTAAACGTAGTTAATAAATAAATAATAATAATAATAACCTCTTAAGGGGTCATTGTAGTCATCATTATGAACAACTTTTACTTTAAGGACCAGCTAGCTGTTCCCTACATTTATGTTCTCATAACTCGGCAAAATGTAGGGAACAGCTGACTTTTTTTGCAATCCGGGACTTGTTGTATACATAACACTTTGAAACTACTATTTTGACAAACTACAAAAATTACAATTTCATTTTCAATCTTGTTTCCATCTTTTCAGTTCGTTTTTTTAGTCGGGTTTTTTTTTAATAATTTGTTTTTTTCTAACATTTTGGACTGCTAGCGAGTGATTGCCAATACAATCATGTATATTCATTTGGCATTATTAATATCTCCACCGGTTTGTTTAATTGTGGTTTTACTAGTGAATGAATTCATTTTATTATGTTAAAACATGTTATGTAATATTCAAAGTGGGGATGATTATAATACGATCGGACGGAATTTAGAAAGGTTGATAATTTAGCGTTGCCTCAAACGTAGTCAGCCTCGATTTTCTTATCATTTATGTAATAACCATGCAAGATTATTAGCTATTAAAGATATCGGAAGAAGATTATGTTTATATGTTTTAAGATTTTCCTTACTTGGTTTGTTTTTAACCACAATGGAGATGCTCTTGGCCTTCATCTCACCTGATGGTAAGTGATGATCAGGTCGAAGGTGGAAGCGAGCTTCACCCGGAATCCTCAACCACAGAGGAACTGGCTATCTTACCTCTAACAGACTTTCAATCAAAAAGATTAATAATTTTAATATAAATTTATTTTTATACTACTTTCTAATATTATAATATTTTTATCTATATTATTTTATTTTTAAAAAACTTTTTAATTTTATCATTTTTAAGACTATTCGGATGTCTCTATCTATGTCCAATCCATCTGCTAGAGTGTCCCAATTGTCCGTTCGCCTGCACCTTGGACGACCATCTGAGCAACGCCTCTGACGCCGCAAGAAATGTGGCCACATACTGGGCCCTAACAGTATAATTTATTAAGGATCATAGATGTACGGTCGAAACGAAAAGAAGAACACTTACATAATTACTTGAGTACACAAAATCATCTGTTAACAAATGATAAAACCGGACAAGTGCGAGTTGAACTCGCGTGGTGAGGGTTTCATACAATGAATATGTTGTCTACCATCTTTTTATCCCAAGAACAAACTTTGTAGTTGAAAAACATGTTCTTCCATTCATTCCAACAGCAAATGTAATTTGTACGCACAATTATGAGAGATTTACCACATTATTTTAACGCTATCGATAAGTAAAGAACTACTTTGTGTATTTTTTTCAAAATTTTAGGCTCAGTAGTTCTGGAGATAAGGCCCCCCTTATCTCCAGAACTACTGAGCCTAAAAGTCAATTTTCATCTATTTTCTTAAATAACTTTAAAAATGTTTATGATAAAATTATTAAAAAATATATTTGAGACCTTCACAACAAGTAGTAGCAGTTCCGGATCTGGCTGTTTGTGTATGTGAGCTTAAATGTTTGTAAACGCACCCACAATACAGGAGAAATTCCTAGTGTGGGGCAACGTTTTTAAAAAAGATAGAAAGAAGAAGAAGCCCTTTCATTTGATATGTCACAAGGTACAGTTTGCAAAACTATTTCTTTTTTTTTTTTGCCCCCCAATTTACCCCCACATTCAAAATTCATTTATTTCCGTTACACGTCCGTGTTTGGGTCACAAAAATTCATATGTGTACCAAATTTCAACATTATCGGGCCAGTAGATTCAGAGAAAATCGGCTGTGACAGACGGACAGACAGACACAAGCGAGGTATTGAGGTACAAAACTCCAAAACGTGACTTATGTATGAGTAATAACTGAGAACTCATAAATTACCTACCTAATTATCTTCGCATGACACAGTCGTTTCCCAAAGAAACCGCAATTAAAAACTAACCACAACTCAATTGTAATTAATAAGAACTGTGACAGTTTTTTTATTACAAACATTTGTAAACAATGGATCAATAACATTCAGGGTTAAGGTTTTTCTTGTAACGACCATAATTTTTCATGGGCCAATTCAAAATTTCTAAATAGATTTAAAAAGTATCTATTCCTTTTTAAATCTCTGTAGAAACGATGACATAATATAGGATCTCTTCTGTATAGTGGGTGTATTCAAAGATAGGTACAGACAAGGCAAATATTAATTTGTGATACTAAAGCACCTTGTCTACTTAGAACTTAAGCCCAAAAAGCAATCAATTTTCATTCTGAGACAATCTTCCCTTTCCCAATAAAATTATTATTCTAACCCAATAAAAGTTATACAGCCATGTTTGATTATCACGAACACTTTCTCCGGGAGTATAAGTAGGCCCCTACTTGTTGCTCCGGGAGGCAACCTTGACATGAAAAGTGGGTCACAGCAGCTTACACCATTAATAGAAAATTATGGGCAGAAGCTCCATTTCAACGAAAGTGTAGGCACAAAGCTGACGAGACGTACTTAGATGATGAACGATAAAGCATGATCACAAAGGAGTGTGACATTAGCGATCGTCATTTGTTTATTCCATAAATTCTGTTTCTTACTGCCGCACTCAGGGATCTGAATAATATTTTTTAAAAAAAGTGAATTGACCAGCATATCTTAGCACAGTGTCGATAAAATTTAAATGTTTTCAATTTGTCAGATTTTTGACTGACGGCATTTCTAAATAAATTGGCCAATTGAAAGAAAGAAGAAGAAGAAAGAAAAAAATTACGTTTATTCGCGGTAAACTTAACGCAAAGAAAAAACACAAACACGAAAGAACAAGTTAAGGGAAAATATGCAATTAAAGTTAATGATTGAAATACATCCCTGAGAAGATACATACCAAGGTAAGACTGTTTTCAGAAGTGGGGGTCAGTACTGAGATGACGGTTTGAGCTGCACGATTACTGACAAATGCTTGCACTGATTGGACAGGTCCACTCAAAGTGTGGATCTTTCCTCAAAAGACCATTTCAGACACGGATCTACATGGTCCTCACATGATCTGACCAAGATTATGTTTGGACTTTAAAAGAGATTTTGACCCCTGAGTTTGTTTCGCCATTTCTTCTCAGGGGTAGTGAGATAGGAAATGTCGACTACATCTAGCTTATTTTTTTTTATATGACGTGTAAAAGTGATTCCGATATCCTATTTACAGAAACGATTTCATTTCTTTTCACGGCTTATAATAGATGTATGGAAACAGAAGAAATGCTTCAGCGACCCCAGATAAATTGGGATAAGGATGATGATGATAGATAGAGGATGGCGGTGTTTTTAAAGGTGGTCCTTCTGTGCTTTTCTGTATTAGCAGCTAGGGTTACCACTTGTTGCATTATGGCTTTCTTATTGGTGTTTGGGTGAACCTTGAGTTATTCAAAAGATCGATGGAATGTTTTCATTTGTGTGGGTTATGTTTTTAACGGATAGATATCCCATGTTCTTGGGGAAAGGACTTTGTAGGACGATTTGTTATAGACCCTGCGGGAGAGAAAAGATGAGTGTATGTTATACATGTACATCGCACAAGGACTTCTGGATTCTCCAACGATTTAGGTTTCATGTTTCATTTTTTAAAAGTTTTTCTTTGAGATATAAAAAGGAAACACATTTCCTTTGAGGTAAATGTGTCAAAATATGATATGACAATGTTCAAAAGAGAGAATTACAACTGAATTGTATAATGAATTCATCTCGTTTCCATTGTAAACGTTACAAACTAATACAGGATCACGATTATTCAGAAGTCTGCAAAGGTCAATGCTTTTTTTTTTTGGGTGGGAAATTATCAAATAACTTCTCCCGCTCTCGGAGCGGGAGGGCGTGTCAGACTTTTACTGACTAAAACCCACCCGTATTCCTTCATTTGCCTGTGTGCCAGGGCCACGATATCCCTTTGGGATAAACTCGTAACCCTGGCAGGCATTGGCCCTAACGGACCCCGTTGTGAGTTGGTGCTGACAACTCTTTGAGGCGCGCGTGAAATACAACGCGCCGTCGACCCGGGCCTGGTCCTTATCGGACGGTGAGCTACCCATCACTCACCGTCCGCAAGCCCGCGCCTACGGTGGCCGGAAATCGGCTTGCGACTCCCGACGCCCGGGGCGTCTCCTGCGGCCACTAGGGGCGCGAGAAGGGCAATGCTACGACAAACACCCTAACAGAAAACTTAAGACAATCACAACATTTTCGGTTCAGATTTTCTGTACCAGACCAATACAATCAAATCGAAAGCCAATCCTACGAACACATAAATAAAAAAAAAACATACAAAAGGTAGCTCATAAAATAGCATCTGCGCGTCCATATTTACGGCTCCGTGCAAATTCTAACAGACGTAATGAAAAATCCATATTGATTGAAAAAAGTTCCATCCAACTCCATCGGGCCGCCTCGAGACCGACGATCCGTGAAAATGAAAAGTTATGGATGTTTTCTTGTATCCTCTGTTCGTGTCTATTGAAACAATGTTTTGGCTTGATTTTATGGACTGTTGATCGGCTATTCGGTGATTGAGGTTTTGTTAGGATTGCTTTTTCGTTCAAAGTTGATGGGACTATTGTTTTGTTGGTAGATGGAGGTGTTTCTGGACTGTTCGTGTAAAAGTTCAACTTCGATCTTAAAATTTCAACTTCGTAATAGCAAAAAAGGAAATAATGATTTTTTTTCCATTCATTGACGGAGTGTGTCAGATTTCAGTCTGCAAGAGAAGATCTACTTAGAGAGTTTGAGATAAATATGTACGATGTTTGCATGTTCCATCATATTTTGTCGTCACCTAACTCCGAAGCTGCTTAGTCTAATTAAGTTGGTGTTATTACGTGTTACATTATAAGTTCCGATGGGACTGGCATATACAATTGTATAAAAATCCCTAATAATAAATAAAGAGAGAAAAAAAAAGTACAGTTTTAGAAAAACTAGAGGTTTTGCTGATAAAACTCAAAGTGTAAGTCGTCTTTTTGGACGTTTAAAAAATACTCAATCACTGAATAAGGCTTTCCTCCTCCGCCTCCGGTAAGAATAACTTATGAAAATGACAGAAATTAATGTAACCCAAAACACACACTAATTGAATTTTGAATGTGTTCATAAATCAATCTACCTTCTTGACATAAAAGTGAGTTCAACATGTGACACAATCCTTACATCCTCATTACGGAAATCGCACAAACAATTAGTAACACTTGATAAAACTAAAAATACTCTTTTATCTTTTGCCACTTGGCTACGAGCCAAAATGAGTTCGTTGTCATTTTGACAACAGCCCCACTATTACCTCTCATAACACAACGTAACTTAAACCATTCCCACTATTATTCGAACATAGACTCTATGATGTGGAATTAGGAGTTCATTTAGAGACGAGATGAATGTCAGACGCATTCAGTTTTGGCAAGACGCCACCTGTTGCATACAGAGGCAATTGTTTTGCGAGCTTTTCGGTTTCCGTACTTTTGGAATCTATTTGAATGCTCCCATATTTACCGGAATTCGAATGTATGGAAATATTCATTGTGACATTTGTGAAACTGAGCATTTCACTATCTCATCTTTTGAATTCGAAACCTTCATCATTTCATCCGAAAGACGTCCACTGCTGGACATAGGCCTCCCCTAAGCATCGCCACTTCGACCGGTTTTGTGCTTCCCGCATCCAGCGGATACCTGCAGCCTTCACAAAGTCATCAGTCCACCTTGTAGGAGGCCTTCCAACACTACGTCTTCCATTACGCGGTCGAGGTCTGCATTGTCTTTTCTGTTAATGCTTTCGTATCTTGAGTGATCTTTAGCCTGGAAATAGTTTCATATTTCAATCATAGGTTCCGTGACACTTGTGTGACTTTACAGAACCTACAAAATCAAATATCAAATTCTTGAAATAACCGCAACATAGAATCCTCAAAGAAACGATCATTTCCAACCAGAACAAGTAAATATAAAGTTTATTTACGAACATCACAGTGAACGTGCAATTCTTTCTCTGCCTTACCTCATAAAATCTACCCTCAAAGGTTTAGTCAGACAAACCATCAATTAACAATTTAATGAAGTGCATTCAAAGCCAAGGTTGCCCTGATAGGCTGCCTGGCGTCGACCCAACATTCGAGGCACGCCGTCCATTCATCCGGCATTCCCCACTATGCCGGTTATAGTAAACTTTATTGAGGATTCCGGCTGGAAATTGGTGCCAGGGTTTGTAATGATGTACTGGATTTTGGTAACTATCTTATTGTATGAATTTATTTATAGACGGTAAAGGAAAAGTTAGTTTATGTGAAGCTGAACATAATGGAGATTTAGGTTGGTACGGTCACTGGTACTGAAGATTGAAAGTACTGGTAGTTAAGATTGAAAGAATTGGGCTTCTTAGACGTCAATTAACAAACAAGAATGCAGTCAGAAGGAAACAATGAAGGCAAAACAAACAAGCCAAGCCAAATCCGCTTGTTGCCCGTGGTACTACCAGTATTACTACCAGTAGTACCACGGGTAGTAGTGAGTACTATGTACAATAGAGCTACCATTTACCGGGTAATTATGTCTTTCATTGACTTAAATGTGCCCTGGCGGCTGAGAGTATGTCATGCTCACTCAGATGTCTCGCTGATGGTGGCGTGTGTGTTGGATCATTTAGCTCCCTTCAAAATGGTTGAGCTGAATGGTGCTGATCCATGCGTCATGTTCGTGAACGGGCGCTGTCAGTTGGGACTGGTCATCTCTTAGCTGCCACGGCTTATTTTTAATTATTTTAGTTTTGAATTGTTATCTTTTTATCACGGACGCTTTTGACGTATTGCATCGTTCTCACATGTTTAACTTCAATATGAATGATGTAACCAATATTTTGTACCAATATTTTAATTTAAAAGAGTGTCCGTGGAGTTTCTTGCCCGTTCTTCTCCATAGGAACCTACTATTTGGAATGGGCAACTAGCTTCATATTTGTAACTGACCGACTTCTTGACAATTCAAAAGTGCCTGTCAATGGTTTAATTGAAATAAATGCTTTGAGTTTGAGTTTGAGTAAAAAAAAATCCCGTAGAACTACCAAGCGATCCAGTAGTACCACGGGAAGTTTTTTTTACCCGTGTTACACTCCTAATCGACATTTCATAGTTTGACACCTGTCACTTTGACACCTGTCACTTTGACACCTGTCACTTTAACACCTGTCCCTTTGACACTACTCCCTTTGAGTTTTGCTGATTAGAAATTTCCCTACCATAAACTATTGTAATTTTCAAAGCTCTAACATTCTTAAGTAGGTAAATAGACAAGAAGGTTTAAATGAAGTTCTTCCATCTTAATCATCATTGTCGTCTTCATTCTTCACTCTGCCAAAAAGCATCTACTATTAGTAGATAACTGCATATATGAAGGGAGGTTTCTATCAACTATAGAACTTGCCAACCATTTCTCATCTAATAATTGTCTGTCACCTTGTAACACAATGTGATGTCAAACAGTGCCAAATCCCAAACGGCACGGAAGAAGTAAGAACCAAGACTTAAAGAGATTAAGATCTAAAAAATGGAGAGCTAACCTTTCTATTCAATTTACCGAGACTAGATTGAAAAGCGGAGACAAAACAGATAAAAAACGAAATAATTTTTTGATTTTAACAAGAGTGAAAAGAGGGAAGGAATGCGTTTGCAAAGCAGTTGGGTAACATAGGCTAAAACAAAATAACCGATTAAGCTTTGCAAAAAATCAAAAGCAGTTAAAAATTAAAAAGTAAGTATTTGAATTAATTCGTCATGGATTAAATTATTTCTCAAATAGTTAGGATCAATTTACACGACGCGTCGTAGATTTGCATACTATTAACTGCATGCCTTTCTGACAGTCTACATTCCGCATACCAGTTAAGACTAGGGGCGATAACATACTAGACAGGCTTAAAGCTAGACGTGTTAGTCAATTTGATGGCTGTAACCACGGAGTAAGGAAGAAATGGAGAGCCGATGGGGGAAATACATTTTGACGTATGAATTGGTCAACGCATGTGTTCGTTAAACAGTCACGCGAAATATAATTTAAAGGACGACGCTGTGCAATGTTCAGGTATTGCAAACTTTTTAAGAAGTGATCCTTTGAAATTGTGAAGTCCAAGTGAAATTTGATCGACGTAAGTAAATTCTGTGAACCTTTTAATTAAGTACTTGTCACAGTATGTGTGACGCCTTCAACTCTAGGTAGAAATAACAACTCCATTTATTATTTATTCTTTGTCGTCGGCTTCTATTCGATGCGTATGTTACGTCACTGCGAATGCAGCCTGTTTCACCAGCCCGTTATCAGCTTAAGTGTAAGCGTTGGGGCAGTTCGAGGAAATTCGCAGGCAGTTACAAGAAATCTATTTTAATAGCAGACGGTGCAATTTATTATGGCGAGCATGCAGTGGCTATCCAGCTCGGTATCGTGTTTATTATTATAAAACTATTTATAATGTTTGGGATTGTTTGTAGTAAGCTTTCTAGGGCTTTCTCGACTTTGGTTTACTCTGTCTGTACTTGTGGCATTTTGTTTATTCTTTCGTCTACGACTTGATTCAGAAGATTTCACACAAATTCAACCACAAACATGGGTTTTAGTTTCCAGATAATCTTACGTGAGTCGGTCAACCGCCACATTTTTAGAATCCTCTTTCTTAACGTCTTGGTGGTCATTAACGCAGAATTGAATTCCGAATAGATTACAGCATTGCAGACGTATCTCTAACAAAAAAAGATGGATCAAACCTTACGCTAGGCAGAAATTGTGTTAAAGCATCAACAGGTTTTTTAATGAAGATAAGATATAGAAAACTTTGTAAGTGGAGGAGATGGAACCGAAAAACTAAACTTGACTCTATCGCGAGAAAGTCTACTAGGAATTTAAGTCAGGATCTGCTGCCTTACAATAAAAGGAATTGTTATTGGATATATCTGAAAACCAAAACAACTAGATAACTTTGCAAGAAAACTTTAGCAATGTGGGGTAAAACTACATACAAAGCATAGTTACCATAGCGACTTAGACAATGCAAAAACTAACCACTATTTGTAAGTGAACATGATTAAGTCATAATAAACTCCATAAAGTCATAAATTTAATTCATTCATTTGAAACCAATCAGCACCAGCATTCACAGCAATACATATCTAATTTAAAACCTTTAATTAAGAACTTGATACGCAGGCAGGCAGTGCCGAAAGTTACGAAACATATCGATCGGTGTCCGATATCCCGCGAGGCCGTACGACTAGCTCTGATATTGCGGTCGGTACACTTGTACGTACTTGTAGGGCTGAGGACACAAGTGAAAGAACTTGAGATAAACTTAAACATGTTGTAGTGGTTGAGTTTGTGAAAGATGAAGCAAATATTGGTAAAGAAGTGGGAAACGATGGACCAAGTAAATGATACAACAGATAAAATCACGTTATCGTACAGACATATGTTTGTGGTGAGAAGAAAGAAAATAGGTCAGTAAGAAATAAAATAAGGTTGTTTAATTAGAAGTCACGCACTAATCCCCTCGTGGTTTTAATGTTTTTACCGTAGGACAACCAAAGGCTAAAGACAAATGTTGGTAAAGAAGTAGGAAACGATGTACCAAGTAAAGGATACAACAGAGAAAATCACGTTATCATACAGACATATGTTTGTGGTGAGAAGAAAGAAAATAGTTCAGCAAGAAATAAAATAAGGTTGTTTAATTAGAAGTCACGCACTAATCCCCTCGTGGTTTTAAAGTTTTTACCGTAGGACAACCAAAGACTAAAAAATAATTGAGGCTGGACGCTAATCTGAAAGATTATCGAAATTGAGTAGAGTGAACACATTCAAGTGATCACAAAGAAACCGGTGCTCACGACGATATGCCAAAATATTATAATGACATGACAATACATGGCAATCAAATAGATACATTTTCTTTCTTCACAAAACCTAAAGTACCAAACGCACAAGCCACGCAATTTATCCATAAATCAATAAACCATTAAAATAGCCCACAGTTGTGAACAAATCCTAAAGCGAAACGTGTTCTGTCTCTACTAAATTTATTAAATAGTATAAGGAAATAATATCGCGCGTGCGTATTTACTTGCGAAATATACTCGCTGGCCGCTGCTACCTTTTATATAGGCGGTCGAATTTATATCGGAGATACCTTTCTCCCTTGGTACTACGGTAGATAATGTGGGTTTCAGAACAGATAAAGGTTGTACAAATACTAATCGAATGATAATCTCTGAAATGCCTCACGTAGAAAAAAGAGTATACAAAGCTGCTTTATAAGAAGATCCCGGGTAAGACCTGGACTCGCACAAACCAGAGAAGCATGGCACACAAGGGAGGAGGCCGATACTTAGCAGTGGGTGGAACAAGACCGCCAATGATGATGATGAGGATGATGATGAAGCTCTTTTGCCACTGTATTTAGGTCTACAAACTGTACCTTAAACTAGTTTAAATTTGAGACTAAGTACGTTTATTACAAACCCAGACTCAGTCGCCATTACCGTTTAAACATCGGTTTGGTAATATTTCAACAGGTACCGTTAAAAATATTTTATTTCTGCTTTACATTCACATCAAGACAATGCAATAAATATTCAAAGGCCCAACATAATTTACTAAAAACAAAATGTTCCTTTTTTGCAATGCAAAGTTTTGCAATAAAACAGCTTAGGAGGCTGACAAATTGCTAATTTTGTCCCATTAGCAATAAGCAATGACCATTAGGCCAAGATTGATGAATTGGAAGAAAAAGATGATGAACGATGCTAAATTCACAAAACATGACGAAAGCCTACTTACCTACTTAGACATTGCTATTGTATATAGTTTCATACAACATTACGAATAATACCGTAGCTAGATCAACCTAAATATTAACACCTAACTGCAAAGAACAATATGAAGCCAAAAGCATGGCAAATACTTTTGAAAAGCCAATATGACGTGATGTAAGCTTTCCGTAATACGAAGCTTCACAAAACATCATAAAGAAACATCAATCGGTAAAACCAAGATCTTTATCAAAACATAAATAAGCGTTCAACTATTATATCCACTACACGGGCCACAAACCACGAAGGAACTCCCGATGGTCACATAAAGCTTTAACACCTCATTTCCAAGAGTGCCTCTACCCAACTGCGACCTTTCCGAAGCGACGTCCCCACAACTGAACATTGGATGATAATGCTTGGAGTTTCACGGTCCGAGTTTATTGATCACATTCTACATATCGCGTCGTAAATTAGGCTAAAGTTGCCACCTGCTTGGAAGTATTTATTGGGCTGACCAATGTCAGAAATTATGGTGATGTTTGGTCAAACTGGTTTTGTGAAGTATTTAGACTCGTAATGGAAAAATGAATGTGCAAGAAACAGTTGATTACTTGTCCAGTGATGTCGTAAGAACCGAAGAAATATCTGAAGGACGGGTGAATGATGCCTGTGCTTGTAAAGTCAATCAATAGCAATATTAACTATATTCTTCCAAAAGAACTTTAAATCAAAAGCTTTTCATATTCACCTAAATAAAGAACTTATTAATAATAAACTAGGCCGAATTTGAAGGTTCTTATTGTGCCGGAATCCAATTAGTTTGTTTCCTTATCAAAGTGTCATTTGCATGGTCGTGAAGCATCAAATTATCCAGATACCTTTGGGAATGTAAAGATAAGTAAGGGTCCAATAGGAGACCATTATTTCACAGATACTGGACAAAGCCATATGGGATTATTACGGCGACATACTGTGGATGTGATTTGACCCAGTAAATAGCTGAAGCTACAGTAGGTCAAGATAATAATATGCTGGGAATAAAGTAGTTGTGGATTTTTTGGGATTAAAATATTGTTTAGAATTTCAACAAATACCTATTGTTGGAATATTTTTTCCAAACAAAGTTTTTCTTAAGAATAATCCCCGAAAAAACTTGGCCCATATTGAATTTCTTTCTGCGGGGGTGGGTTGTTATAGGATAAAAAGTAATTGATACTATGAAAACCTTCCAAAAAACATTGTTTGTTGTATTCTAAAAATGGAGATTGCTGATCTAAATTATTCTTAACTGTTTATTATTTCAGTTTAGTAACCCAAGATGACTATAATATTATTCGCCCTTAATAAAACGAGATGGTAATAATATTTGTACTACATAATATTGTATCAACTTTGTACTACATAATATTGTATAAACTTTGACATTTAAAAGTCTTTAGGTATTTAGTCTAAAAATAGTTAGTTACGTGTCTAATCAGGCAAAAACCGACACGAATTACTATAATAAAAACCGACTAAAAATAAACTGCCCATGATTTAGATACGACCCTTGATTTCCCAAGAGGGTCGTTTCTAATGGCGTTCTCCAATGGCGGTGCATCGATGGTGAATACTTAATTTGGGGCATTCATAATTCCCTTAGGTCTAAATTAGGTTAAAGGATCAAATTGCGCAGCGGCATGCAGCAGGTCCCTACTGCATGCCGCTGCGCAATTTGATCCTTTAACTTCAACACAGTCTAATTAAATGATCGGAAAAGGAAACCAAAATTCTTAAGTTAAAAAGTAAGTAACGCTACTGTATGTCACTATACTGTGGCACATATCCATCAGGTCGACTGTGAAAACTAGAATAAGCGTTGAAAATGATTATCCTCACTAAACTCCAGGGCTTCCAGTCGTTAACTTACACGCAAAGTTCCGAGTTTGATGTCAAGGCTAGCACTAACATGGTATGTTGAAATGTCCTTAGTTATGGCGGCTTTTATAGGACTATAAAGAAAAGAATGACAACATTTTCTATTATACTTAGGGTGAAGGAGGAAAAATGGTCAAACTTCTCTAAAAAAATCTCGGTGGATAATAAGCATAGGCCTTTAGTCTGACTATTCAATTAACGATCGTAAGGAAACTCAGAAATGACACAACAAACGGATTGATAATGAATTTTTACGTTTATTCTGTAAATAGGATATTAGAATCACTTTTACACGTCATATAAAAAAAATAATAAATATTCAAGATGTAGCCGACATTTCCTATCTGATTACCTAAGAAATGGCGAAACTAACTTAGGGGCCAAAGTCTCTTTTAAAGTCCAGACATAATCTTGGTCAGATCATGTGAGGACCATGTAGATCCATGTCTGAATTGGTCTTTTGAGGAAAGAACCACACAAATTAGAGTGGACCTGTCCAATCAGTGCAAGCTTTTGTCAGTAATCGTGCAGCTCAACTCACGAATTAAGGAGCTCAATGACTCGACGAACAATACCAAAGAAAGGACATTTGGGTAGGCCGCATAAAGCGCTCAAATGCCAGACCATCATTAAAACTAACTGAGAAAAAGAAAAAAAAAGGAAAGTATTTAAAGAAAAATAAAATTACCCACATAGTGCTCACTACAGATACATTTAAGCATGTACCTATATTCGTTCCTAAATAAAGTGGTGTGAAACTGTCTAATATAATATAAAGAAAAGAAAGAAAGAAAATACGTCTATTTGGCATATGTCATCATTAGTCTACACAAAACATAATCTGCAAGGAATAAGTTTATTTTTGTTTTGTTATTGTGTGATTGAAAATCCATTTCATGCTTACAGTAAACAGTCGTAACTTTTATTCCTTTTTAAGAGATAAATGTAAAAGAAAGCTACAGTTTAATATCTAACAAAGTATTGGCCACATGGAGTGATCAAAATGAAACGTTCTGAACTTGATACGGTTTCAAGGTGTTATCGACGCGCAAACACCCGTTAAAGGTCACGGCGTAAAAGATTCTTAATATGTACTTCTTATGAAATACATTTACTTACAGAAATTGTAAGTATGAAACAAGTTATTGATTCTGACACAATCAGAAAAAAACAAGCAGGTACTTCCCTACCTACACGACACGAAGGCAAAAAAGTCCACAACAAATCGTAATGAAAATATAAATAAAAAAATAATCGGTTGTGAAAAACTATGACAGAATAAACCGGGGAAAAACAATGTCAAAGGAAGAATCTTTATCGGTCTTCACTTTTCTGAAACGTTTTCGTCTTGAATTACCTAATCGACAATGAAATGACGTCGTATTTAAATTTATAAAATTGGTTTAATTTATTAATTAATAACAGCATACCGCAGGTAGATATTATTTTGATAAACCAATTAAAACAGCTCATCATCATTTGCCTAGCCTTCTTTCTCCCAAATATGATGGAATCGGCAACCAGTCAAACCGGACGCAGCTGAAAGCCACGCCCTGGCGGCTAACTGACAATATTTACAACTGAGAGCAGCTCTACAAATCAGACTTTCAGAAACCACAGCCTCAATCAGGCTTTCCCATAATTTCGCCTCTCCCAATTCCCAAAAAAGACCTACCCCGTTACCTACTAAGCCATTCCGCAACCACAGTAACCCACACATTTGACCGGAAGCATGCGGTACATGCACACGTGCCCATTCGTCACGAGTCACGCTCCACGGGCACATCTGCGTATTTAATCAGCTCCTACGTCCATTTAAAAAACACGATAAATACTGTCATGGACGAAAGTGTTTACGCCATGGATCGAAAGCGTACGATAATATTATTGCGTGATTAGATTTAGTGGAGAAATTAAAAGAGTTTATAACATATTCTTAACAAACAGTATAACATCTGGAATATGCATGGCTGTTGGTGATTTGTTACAGCAAGAATTTGAATTCCACCCGCGGCTTCGCCGGCGTGGCTTTTTCTAACCATATAAACCTTCCTCTTGAATCACTCTATCTATTAAAAAAAACCGCATCAAAATCCGTTGCGCAGTTTTAAAGATCTAAGCGTACATAGGGACAGACAGGAAGCGGGAAGCGACTTTGTTTTATACTATGTAGTGATTGGGAGGTAAAGTCAGCTGTTCGATTTTAAATAGACTGCGACTTACTGAAAATAATACTGAAACCAGCGAGACATGGCATGGTAACAGTCAGTAAGAGTATGGAAACATTCTACGTTAAAACATTCTACTTGGTGATAAAATTACGTCATATTTACTTTAGCCTTTGAAAAAGTGAACTTCAAATAAGTATTTTAATTGACTGACACAATTAGACAGAATTTTGAAGACACAGGCAGAAATAGACACACATGTGAAGTTCTAAACTGTAAAATAAGTCAGATTTTCTTGATGCCGACAAAAAGGCACTACAGTACAGCTCGTTTCAAACTTGATGGCGGCTCTGAAGTGAGTTACGCGCAGCGCAGTACCCCAGCCCTCACCCCCGCTGACGCGTGTATTTGTTACTGCGCCTCATGTTCAGAGCCACCATAAAGTTTGAATCGGGCTGTACCATTGTGTAAGGTTTTGACAAACCGATCGATTCATAGGCTCGTTTTAATGACGGTAAAATAGTAGCTTGTTCTCCCACTCACAAGGGCAAGCCTCTTGACGAGATAGAAGGAGATTACGAAGGATACCTAATCATGTTTATGAGAGTCAGAATGGAAGAACGAATTTATTGTGGATACCAAAACATGTTTGAAAACTATTCCAGGATTAACCAAAATCATAAAGAGGTCTCCTATGTGTGTTTACCTTTACCTACTCGAGTTTATGTTTTCGTATGCACGTGTTTGTGTGACGAATAAAATTATTTTTTCTTTCTTTCTTTCTATGTCAGTCTCCTAGACCACCAACAGTATAACGAAAACCAAAATCTTCATATGGTTTTATATGAAAACCATAGTAAGGCCAGGGACGATGCCTGGATGCAACCTGTATACCTGAATCACCTAGACGGTTTTCGAGAATTTTCCATAATTTTAAGTAAGTCTTCCGGTATCAAAATTAACATGTATCAGTTAATTGATTACAATCAAACTAAATTCATTATCATTGGATTGACAAACGATGTCTGTAATAACATGATCATTTTAATTTAATTAAAAGATATCGCAAATGAAATTGTCGTAGAGTTCAACAACATTTGGAATCTATAATAATTTGGGTTTAAAAAATATCCGTCATTAATATCATAATAATTAAAACGTAGGTCGTACGAAGCAAAGTGCATTGAAAACAACATAAACTAATTTCGAAGCAAAAACCATCGAATATACAGGGTGTTAAAGTAACTGCGTGCTATAGCTTAGGGGTAGGTTCAGTATCGATAAAGGAAACCAGGAAAAAAAAAATCATAATCAAAAATTTAATTAAACTAAAAAAATAAATAGAAATAAGTCTCTTCGTACTTTAAAGGGCTTAGGACCGTCAAATCAAATAATTTTAATTCTAAACGATTACTATTTTAAGTTAGTAGATACTAAATTAGGTTGATCTTGCAATATTTTTCTTGTGTCTTCCTTTCTTGTATATTAACAAGAATAAGAACAGTGATGACTTGAGTGATGACCCAGTAATATCGGCCACGACTTACTTATCGGTCGTAAGTTTGGACCCAGGCAGGCACTTTACTTTGTGTATTTAATTTCATCACCACTGTTCTCAAAACGGTGAAGGAAACCATCGTGAGGAAACCGGCACGTCCTAGAACCAAAAAATTCGAAGACATGTGACAACGAGTGGTTGGCTTAAGGCCCAGTCCCTTTCACAGAGAGGAGACCTGTGTCCCAGCAGCGGTAACATTCTGGGCTGATTATGTAACCTCGGAATATGGAGCAACACAGCAGCAATTCGGCCACGCGCCGCGGTTCAGTGCACGCTGGCAATAAATATGACACATGAGTTGAAATGCAGACCTAATGACTTTAACAGTTCATTCGAATAATCAAAGTTCATTAAATACGGTAACGCATTGTTTTTGATGTTACAATTTTGAAATGATTCTCAAATTCCAAACATATACAGGGTCAAATTAAATTTGCTAGCGAAACTCCGCAGACGTGATGGATATCGATATCTAAACATGATAAAAACAAAAAAAAAATCGGTCATTAACCATTGGTAGTGTAGTCACATGAAATATCAGTTTAAAAGATCAGTTTTTTTTTGTTTAACGTTCACAGACGTGCTGGGTATGGATTAGTAAACACGATAAAATAAAAATAAACAGATTTTCTCAACTCATACTTCCAGTAAAAATACAAGCGTTCGTTGACTCCAAAAAGAACATTTATTTTTTCGTATTTTGATATCGATACCCATCACTTCTGTGGAGTTTCGCTAGCTAATATAATTTGACCCTGTATACAAAAGTAACCAATGAACCTATTAATTTATTTTCATATTCGATGCTATTCATTATCGGTTAAACTATTTCGTGTAAATAAGATAATAATCTCTTTAAGTTATTGGTAAAAAAAACACCATTGGTAGCGCTTTTAGTTTCAAGAACCAACCATGAGATGCTTTGTGAAAAAAAATCTGAACTCACTGTTGTAGGCAGTCCCTACTGAATATGTAACATAGTCCACACACTACATGAAAACAATACAGAAACTATGCTAAGTAAAGATGACTGGCACATACAGAAAGTAATGACATAATTATTGACAGATAATGAGCGAGTAGCTGAAGATGACATATCATTTGATCACTACCAGGTAAAACCAGTATTTTTAAACTAACTGAAATTCTCGGAGCTGAAATAATTAGAAATGATTATAGAACAATACAATGTTGCTCTGGGTAAACTACCGATTATGCTCATCTGTTAGTTACATACACTGGAAGCCACTTGAAATATAAAAGACTAGATAATGATAAAGAATTATATATTATCTACTACTACTAATTATATACCTATGAAAGACAGAACTGTACCTAATTAAATATTGTGACTCTTTTTACAATTGAAATTCACGGACTTCTTTTCGACAATGGCATTAATATGATCGAGTTATTACCAATTGTCAAATTGCCCGTTATCTATCTTTTTATAGGCTCTCAAAAGATAAAAAGAAATAACAATTTCAATCGAACGAAGTATTGTTTCTACTTGTACATCTGTTTTCTAGTAGCATTACGTCGACGGGTGGCATACCTTCCCGACTAGTCTTCTTCCTTAATCCAATTGTTAGTACAATCCTCTACAACTTTATTGTTAGCTACAAGACAAGGGAATTCTAGTTCATCAAGTGTTTATTCGTTGGAGTTTGTCTCTCTGAATTGCAAAACTTGATCTTTATCAAATGATGATGAGTGACAAATTGTTTGTGATCACCAACAATCAACAGAATTACCCATTTCCTTTAGCCGATTATTATAGAGCTGCGCAGTTTTACTATGATGCTATATTTTAGTAGATTGCTATCTATTCTATTTCGTTCAGGTTTTTAATAATAAAGATCAAAGAATTTCTTTATTCAAACGTCGTAAATCAATCTCTAAAGCTCAAAGCTAATTAGGCCATATTTCCAAATAGTCAAAGGCAATCTAAGCTAAACCCAGAAAACACCAATTAATTTTAAATAAAAACTTAGTACAGCCAGTTACTCCAAATCCATAATTTTAGTCCAGAAAAAAAAATATATTTGGAGCAAAGTTTTGTAGTAATAAATCAAATACGAGTACAAAGACCGGCAAGGAAAGCTACCACCATAAATGGCAACGAACTATCGTGGTAGACAAAAACCTATAGGGCGACCTACAAAAGGTATTTAGACCTTACAAGTATTAGAACAAGGTGTATATTAGATTGATGTTAAAAATTCGAGCACACGATAGTAGCATGAACACCAGTCAGCCTTGGTACACTCACTTTTGTATATAACTATTTTATTTATTATGAATGCTGATTTGTAAAACGGCCACATTATTTGTGCAGTTAATACAACCTTTGATAATAAAGACAAAGAGTTGAAAATTGCTAATTTAGACGGCATAATTGTAAATATGTAGGCCAATATTGATTGACATTTTAAAATCGAGTTAGCAATTATTTTGTTGTTCTATACTCTTTTGTTTTACTCGGTCATTAAAGTTAATAACTATCAATTTGAAGCTTATAAAGTATTTGTTATATGTATAAGGAATTACTGCATAGTTGTCCAGCTATAAAATAAAATGTTTCCTTTATTTGCATCAATGAATACAATTGAAGGAAATCGTTTCATTTTGTGATCTCTGACTAAGTACTTGGCTATCTTTTCCTGAAGCTGCTGCTGTTATGAGACTTTTGAATATAATTATTGGATTAACCGCAACGTGAATCTGGACAATGGATATTGAGAACAAACATACAGCTGTCTCAAACCTAGTGTCATATCATATGAACGAAGAAGAATACTTTAATCCAATATTGCACTTTATCCAGAACTGATTTCAGTTCATGATTATCATTCAACCCATGAGAACCTGGCAGCTTTTGAAGGAGAAGCCTTATATGTGTAAAGAGAAAAATAAATTCACGTCACAATTCTATTACCCCAATTAAATTACGGCATGAATGTACAACATAAAATTGTAAATATTGATTCAGACCCAAGAGGCCGTCCGTTATAATGATAACATTGTTTAAAATCACTTTGTTTAGTACGAGGACTTTTGTTACAATAACACGGTTTAAAACATATTCACTAAGAATGCTCACTGATTTATTGGTGAAATGGTTACTAGCGAAGTAGCGATCTACTGATGTGGCGTCATATCAAAATCTCGAGATTTCTGTGCCATAACTAAGTTAAAACTAAACTAAATATGAAATAGTCTGGAATAATTTCTCTAAATAAATAGTGTAAAATACATAGTGTAGTTTAAAAGAACTATACTCCGTTGGTTTAGGTAGTTAAGTAAAGGTAAACAAAAAACCCACGTGACGAGAGATCTGTCAAGTAACCGACTAAAAGTAATACCTGTCACTTCAGTAGTCATGCTACGTCACAGTAGTACTCTTCAATTTAGCAACATTTTATTTCGTTGACGTTTAGAGAACCTGTCATTTTGGACTCTACAATAGACAGATTACAACAGAATCATCGGTAAAACGATGGAGCCATTATTTTAAAATTGGAATTGGAATTGGACAGATTACAAAATATTATAGTATTGTGATAAATCTAAAAAAAAAAATACTACGACTACTCTTAGTAGATGTAACTATGTAGCAGTTACATCTACTAAGACTACTCTTAGTAGATGTAACTGCTTGAACAATTTTTTTTTTAATTCAAAATTAAGAATATCTGCTAATACAGTAATAAAAGAAGAAACTATGATAAAAATTAAACTACATACAGATACAAGTTACAACATATTTTTAAACAAGAAAGTGTCACCTATAAAAACCCTTTCAGTGATTTGTTTACCTTTATTTTACTACCTAAACCAATGGAGCCATGCATAGACAACTTTTGCTATGAGACCAAACAAGAAATCGCGAAAAAAAAACAGCTGTTCCATACATTTGTTCTCATGACTCGTCAAAATGTAGGGAACCGCTGTTTTTTTTTCGCGCTTTCTGGTTTGGTCCCATAGTAAAAGTTGTTCATAATTATGAGCACAATGACCCCTTAAGAGGTTGTGCGTTAATTCCGGGACATGTTGTATTTATAAACAGATAGTAAAGAAATTAACAATTAGTTAAATTGTGTTAATTGATATCTTATCGGTCAAATTACTGTAATTTGTGAATGAATGTAATGTTTCCTTGAATTTTTGGTTCAGATTTGGTTAAACCAAATCTTCAATGTGATTCGTCGTTATTTTCTTAGTTTTGACGGTTTTCCTGTTCAGTTTACTTTAAAGTAGAAGCATTTCTGTGTTCATAAACCGCAGTTTCTTTTTAGCAGTTTAGAGGTTCGTCGACGTGTCCATTGATAATATGAGAACTATAGCTCCCATAGATTCTGATATGATATTATAGGTGCTAGTGAAAATCACTTCAAGTTAT
This sequence comes from Tiliacea aurago, assembly GCA_948098905.1. NCBI lineage: Eukaryota > Metazoa > Arthropoda > Insecta > Lepidoptera > Noctuidae > Tiliacea > Tiliacea aurago. The sequence goes on from OX402582.1 coordinate 26,260,324, forward strand.
ATTAGCTAACCAAACATAAACGTCACGCCAAAAGCATTCCAAGTAAAACCACAAACTCCATAGAATCAAACTACCAACATAAACAACAAACTCTTACAACAAAGATGATTAAACAAGATCGAAAGAATTCGCTTGAACAATAATTGTCCCACATTAGCTTATCAGCGAATCGTTGTAGCGATTATGTTGCGACATGTCGCAGAGTCAATCAAGCGATTATTTTGCGAGAAGTCGCCACGACGACACACGACAAAATAAACGCTTGATCGCCTCGCCAGATCCACGAGGCAATTAGACGCTCGTGCGAAAGACAGCAGTTGCTATAATCGCATACTAATGGCAATATTTTCTAGGAATATGTACGAAGAGATTAATTGGTGCAGTTCTGGAGAAATATGTCTAGTGTACATAAATAACACCGCACGTGGGTGTGGGTAAAGTTCGAATTTTCAACATTATTACCAAGTTGGCTCCGAAAATAAGTCAAGCGTAATGGCTTTTATTGATTCATCTATGAATCACAACAATATGTCCAATTTCTGGAAAAATAAATCGCGGAAACCGATCACCGACATCTAAAGACGAAGTTTTAGGGGACTATAGCTGGACGACACACAGAATTGGTATTTAAGACGGAGATATATGCCAGTGACCTTGAGTGTTTAGCTTGGGTGTTCTGTACTGAGCTCACGCAACGCGTCGTACGTTCAGCCAGTAATAGGACTCGCCCATCAAGGAGCGCTGTCCCCAATTTGACGCATTATTAATTTATTATATATAAACCAAGAGGTATTTTAATAAAACGCGTATACTAAAAGATCTATAATTAAATTATCTTTAAATTGGTGAAGGTTTCAGAAAAATAAGCTTGGTAGATTTTGCGCCATTCTCAGTTTTTTATCCGCGTTAGACATAAGTTTACAAATTAATTTCTTTATGTAATATAAATATAATCTAAAATATTCACATATTAAGTTATTGAGAAAATGCTCTTATTTAACATATTTTTTTTTTCAAATCAATAACACTACTTGTGTAGACGTGGTCTTCAGTATAAAATCATTAAAAGTCGGTTATCGTCGCCTTAAGTCCATTTAAGTAGCCTACAAACATAAACGGTTAAATAAGTAAAAAAGAAAGAGATGGAAGAAAAACAGGACTACCTGTCTCGATTGCCTACTTTAAGAAACACTATTACGAGAGCGAGACTGTTCCATATGTATACTTTCTAACTAGATTCAGCTCCAATTGAAAGTTTACATAATTTCATAAACAAAGTCGTGCGTCTCTAAACAAAACCCGATCAACACCGAGTGTGTCCGAACATTGGATAGAAGAGATAGAAGGCTAATTCTTATCAACCAAAGGTAACAAAATAAGTCCACCTAATGAAATATCAAGAAATACCCGAGGTTGTTTAAATATGTACTTAATTGTTATCAAGGTATGTTTGTAAGATGCGCCTGTTGTACACCAAAGTTTTTCTAACAACTTTTTGAGAAATTTCTTACGTATGTGATAGTGTTCATCTCAAATCAGTGAGCATTGCATACGCTTACAACGGATATAGTCTATCTTCGTAGACAGAAGATTACTTCCTATCTTCCAATTAGAGGGCGATTGCATGAAGTCTAAAATTGGGACAATAGTTTATAAAAGGTTTGTGATCAACTGATCACATAGATCACAAACCTTCTATAAACTATAGTCCCGTCTTTTCCCAAGATTGTCTTTTTTTAACGAACCCAACACATTAAGGCTTCTACAGACCGGCGTGACTCGTGACGTGACACAAAGGCACCGCTCGTCGCGCGACCGGCGGCGCGGCGGCGGCGGGGCCTTTTCGTCGCGCCGGTCTGTAGAAGCCTTTAGGGTTACCCATTCGAAAGAAACCCTGTCATGTATTCACTTTGGTGAACCCATACAAGAACCAGATGAAACTGTGGCAGATGAGTAAGAAGTTTGAAAAAGTATTTTTTATTTTTATTAAGAGTTATAAAGTTATATTACCCAATTTTAGTTTCGGTGATTTTAGAATAGAATACTCTTTATTATTTACACCTTAAAAGTTACAGATATAAATGTTTAAATTTTACATAGGGTGACACAATGGGCGGTCTTATCGCTACAAGCGATCTTTTACAGACAACCTTTGGATGGATTAAAGGGAGCAGGAGAGACAACTTAGCCTAGCCTTATTTTTTGATATTTGTTACAGTTCTTTTGTGGAATGATCCTTTTCTACTTCTCAATGTAGTACAACACTGTGTCCGAGCGTTGCGTCAGCGCAGCGCAGTGAAAGTTAGGCGACAGCTGATTGGTGCGCGTATTTATCTACCTCTAACCTCTAGGAGTACTTGTGGCCGGCCCTTCGCGCTACTTGTTCGCCCTTTAGTTATACTCATAGTAAATGTAGTTGCGGTTTTTGTTTGGCGGCCTTCAGTTGTTTTGATTTGTGTAGCTGTGTGGTTTTTAAGTTGTTTGTTAGGCGTGTTGCATAGCTTTGTTGAATTTTAACCTAAGGTACGTGGAGCATTCTGACTACTGCACCTAATCGTTGTTACCTGATATAACGGATAGAGCAGCTATTTATTAATCAGTTGTAAGACCTTTCCATAAGTGGTCAGAGTCAGCAGATTTGGTTTTGCGTGGATATGATGCAAATTTTCTCCCGACTTATTTTTTTTTGTGTGTTGTGTGCTTTATTGGAACTAAATTCTTTAACGCGGCTTGCGGTAGGAGTTGACTGGTAGCAATCATCACGTAACGAAAAAGCGTTATGCCTTCATGCGACTTTCTCTCTGTCTCTCTCTCTGAAAGTCTGAATTTGATCAAAATGAAAATACAAGATGGCGGCTGCAAAAAAATTTCATCATAGGTGTTGTTTTTATAGGTTTAGAGGGTGCTAAAGTCGATAAATAAAAATAAAAAAGCCTCTTTATTTTATGCAAACTTTGTTACAGTGCAAATATGTTTTATATAATATTTCGATTTTCATTGAACTAATTTAAACTAATTTCATGCATTAGGTTATGGAACATAATTGGAACATAATTTATTATTAAATACAGAAATAATCATAAGTTTCAAACGCCTCATTTGACATAGTGACATAGATAAATAAATAATCATTTTTTTTTTTAATTGATCAGCTAAAGTCGATAGCGAGGTCAAAATATATATCCAAGATGGCGGCTATGAAAATTCTGTTTTTGTTTTAAATCATACGTGGGAAGGAATTTCGTTCCTGACAGGGGTCCCTAACCGCAACTTGATTTTTTTTCTATAGGCCTCACATTTAGTGCAAATAATTTTTTTTTTTTATAATTATGTCTTATGAGCTAACTCAGGGGGCCTAAAATGGACGCTTTGGCAGAATCGTATTACGATCTGCGTACAATTTATATCCCGCAATATGCCCGCAATTCATCTGTTTGACAGTTTTGTATGGAGTTTCGTAAAATCGTCCAGAAATTATGAATTGCTCTATTGAAGTTTAATGTCAAATAGCAGCTGTCAAACAGATGAATTGCGGATGTATGAATTGTACGCAGATCATAATTATGATTCTGCCAAAGCGTCCATTTTAGGCCCCCTGGTAATTCACTGGGGATACTCTGCCTCTTTTTTAATGTGAACTGTCAAATCAACTCCTATTTATTAAAATCAACTGTCGTGATCTCGGTAGGAACGTGTTCTATGCTACGCCTCTGGCTCGTCTTGTCCGTCCAATTACTAAACCGGTACCGGCAGTGTTACAGGTGTCTCAGGACCGGCTCCGTAGTCATCAACCTGCATCTCTGCTTTGAGCCTACTCAGACTTCACATAGTTAATGATAAAGATAGATGAAAGTCATCTAATATCTGTGGTTAAAGCAGATTAAACCTGTGTATATTTTATTTATTCATTATAGGGATAAAATGTTATGGAGGGACTGCCCATCTGACCTCCACAACCCAGTAACTGGGTAACATGATACCCTGTGGTAAGACTGGATGTCAGACTTTCGGGCTTCTGACGACCCGTAACGTCTGTCAAAGATCCACGAATGACAACCTGGGCCCCAAGTCTGCTATTTTTATTAATTCAGTCATTCCAACACGATCCCATTGCCATTTTGCTAAAAGTTCGTAATCTGCTAAATTCATAATGGTCGATCATTGGTCGGTCAATGTTCTCGTAATAGAATTGTGTTACATATAATGGCATTGTCGTATTGCCATTATTATAAAACCCTTTAGTAGAAATGTCGAGATTACCAATATATGCAATTTCTTTCAATGTAGTGTCAGTGGCCGACCATTGGAAAGTCATAATAACGCCATTATAGATTACCAAACTTGTCAAAAACAATAATTATGAAATCAATGATCGACCATTCTACGCTATTGTAACAGCAGACTTGAAGCCCTGGACCTACGTCTTTACGTGCTTAACATAGACCTAATTAGCAAACGATATACTTAATCTACTATATTATACTTAACATTTCACGCCTGTAGGTATTCCTCTAAAGGATAGGCAGAGGCCTATAATACTGAGTGTATTATAGGCCTCTGCCTATCCATATGATAATCATCTTCGTACTCTCACAGCTTCATTAAACACTGTATTCCCAAAAAAGGTAGATAGAAGCAATGACGTATTATATATTATTATAGACACGTTAAGGCTTCTACATACCGGGTCGACTTGTCGCGCGACGCGACACGACACAAAGGCACCGCTCGTCCCGCGACACGCGGGGCCTTTGTGCCGTGTCGCGTCGCGCGACAAGTCACGCTGGTATGTATATGTTATATGTTGATATATGCCTTTATCAACCAACATCTCGGCGCTTAAAAACGGCGACGATATAAATTAAAAACAAACATAGCGTCGCGCGACAGGTTAGTGCGTGACTGAGCGCAATGTGGCCAATTGGCTTCATTTCATGTTGCCATTTTAGAGCGCGGACAACGTATCTATAGTTTTATACATCATTGGATAGAAGTGTATAGGGTTTATGTCTGTGTATCTACGAGTTTAGAGGCGAGCCTATTACCAACTATACTCCATTCGAAATTTAAATAAACTTGTTTGCAGTTCGTTCAACCAAGTTTGAGTTCTATTCCTTAGGCATAAGGATGGCATTAAAAGCAAAAACGTAGTTACAATACCAACTGTTTATTACAGCTGCCATTTGGCCACGATTAAGACCCATGTAATAGAAGTCGAGTCTACTACCATCAACCGGGAACAGAATCCAGACTCCGGGCTGCTGCTGATCAATTCCTAATGAAAAACCCCACAATGCTTTACCTGACTAAAGAATTGAATCCAGGGTCACATGCTCAGCATATTCGTGCTTTTGAACAATAAGATTAGGGAAAATTTATTTACTATACTTGCAAAAGACAAAAATAAACCTACCAAAACTGTAGGTAGGTAGAACACGTTGTATTACGAAACTCCGTCATAATATACAATTTATGCGTATCATCAGTTTTACTTCAAGAAATGTTTACAGATACAAGTGCAATCTATACAAATACATAACATTTAAGTGTATAAAAAAAAACTAACTTTAAATTTTTGTCTGTCAGTCAGTCTGTCTGTTTGTTCCAGCTAATCTCATAAACGGCTGGATCCGGCAATTGGGACTCGAGGTGGCTTTGCACAAGTCTGAGGCCATGTGTTTTTATGGTCCTCGGAATGCGCTACTGTCGGGTTCCCAGATAACGGTAGGAGGGGTTCACATCGGTGTCGAGTCGACGATGAAGTACCTGGGACTCGTCCTCGACAGCCGTTGGAACTTCGTGGAGCATTTTCGACGTTTGGCTCCCAGACTGGAACGGGCCGGGGCTGCCTTAAAGCGGCTCCTACCCAATCTAGGGGGTCCAAACGCCTCCTGCCGGAGGCTCTACGCGGGGATCGTGCGGTCCATGGCCCTTTACGGGGCACCGGTGTGGGCGCGTTCCTTAAGGCTGCGACCAGCCCGCCAATTGAATGCGTCCCAAAGGGTCATGGCCATCAGGCTGGTACGGGGTTACCGCACGGTCTCCCGTGAGGCGGCGGGCCTCCTTGCCGGACTACCGCCATGGGATCTGGAGGCAAAAGTCCTCGCGCACATCTGGGAGTGGCGCGAGGAGGCGAAACGCCGGGGTGAAACTCCGCTGCCGCGAGAAATCACGGCACAGCGGACAGAGCTCCGGCGGGATCTCATGGCGGCATGGAGAGTGCGATTGTCGCAACCCAGCGCTGGGCACGCCACAATTGTGGCGATAAGTCCCCTCTTTGAGGAGTGGCTAGAGAGGCGCCACGGCGTCCTCACCTTCCGCCTGACGCAGGTCCTCACCGGACATGGTTGTTTCGGGAGGTTCCTGTTCAGGATAAAGCGGGAGGAAACGCCCGGGTGTCACCACTGTGTGGATCGCCCGGAGGACACGGTGGAGCATACGGTGGAGGTCTGCCCGGCTTGGGTGGAGCACCGCCGTGTCCTCACGGAGGCGATCGGCGGCGGCGATCTCTCGCGTCCGGCCCTGGTTCGGGCCATGGTTCGGAGCGAGAGTGCATGGGAGGCCGTCACCTCCTTCTGCGAAGCAGTAATGCTTGCGAAGGAGGAGGCGGAACGCGTGAGGGAGAGGCAAGGTTCGCGCCCTCGCGCCCCTAGTCGCCGCAGGAGACGCCCCGGGCGTCGGGAGTCGCAAGCCGATTTCCGGCCACCGTAGGCGCGGGCTTGCGGACGGTGAGCGATGGGTAGTTCACCGTCCGATAAGGACCAGGCCCGGGTCGACGGCGCGTTGTATTCCACGCGCGCCTCAAAGAGTTGTCAGCAGCAACTGACGGGGTCCGTTAGGGCCAATGCCTGCCAGGGTTGCGAGTTTGTCCGAAAGGGATATCGTGGCCCTGGCACACAGGCAAATGAAGGAATACGGGTGGGTTTTAGTCAGTAAAAGTCTGACACGCCCTCCCGCTCCGCCCAGAGCGGGAGAAGTTATTTGATAATTTCCCACCCAAAAAAAAAAAAAAAAAAAGGCATAAGGATGGCATTAAAAGCAAAAACGTAGTTACAATACCAACTGTTTATTACAGCTGCCATTTGGCCACGATTAAGACCCATGTAATAGAAGTCGAGTCTACTACCATCAACCGGGAACAGAATCCAGACTCCGGGCTGCTGCTGATCAATTCCTAATGAAAAACCCCACAATGCTTTACCTGACTAAAGAATTGAATCCAGGGTCACATGCTCAGCATATTCGTGCTTTTGAACAATAAGATTAGGGAAAATTTATTTACTATACTTGCAAAAGACAAAAATAAACCTACCAAAACTGTAGGTAGGTAGAACACGTTGTATTACGAAACTCCGTCATAATATACAATTTATGCGTATCATCAGTTTTACTTCAAGAAATGTTTACAGATACAAGTGCAATCTATACAAATACATAACATTTAAGTGTATAAAAAAAAACTAACTTTAAATTTTTGTCTGTCAGTCAGTCTGTCTGTTTGTTCCAGCTAATCTCATAAACGGCTGGACCGATTTTGACTGGCCTTTCACTGGCAGATAGCTGATGTTATAAGGAATAACTTAGGCTAGTTTTATTTTAGCCACGCGGGCGAACCCATGCAAAGGAAAGCGTGGTTCCGTGTGGTGCCAGACGTAAAGAATAGAACCACCCTATTTCTTCCCTTGGGTAACATAAAAGGTGACTAAGGGACTTACTTGAGAATGGGCAGCAGCGTTCTCTATGCATTTTATCACCATACTCCGATCGCCAACCCGCCTGCCAAGCGTGGCGATTATGACAACCCCCCCCCCCTTTTGGGGGAGGCCTATGTCCAGCAGTGGACGTCTTTCGCCTGAAATGATGAAATGATGATGGGCGAAGCCACGGTCAGCAGCTAGTTGGTAATATGTGTGCAGGAATAATCACGAGGCCGGACAATGGTTGCTATGCTGATTGATTGTTGAACTGGGTTAGTTTAGGTTTAAATAGTGACGTAGTGGGTCGGTTTGTTCTGCTGTATAGCAGGAACCCAAAGGCGCAGAGGATTTAAAACGCTACAAGTATGGTTTCCAACCATACTTTATAATAACGTATCCTACTTTATTTTGCTACATTATACTTTATACTTTTGAATTAAAAAAATATTGAAAATACTTTATTTTGACTTATGCGTGGAATCATACGAAAAATTCAAGAATGATAAAATATTATTACAATCTGCTCAGAGTACCAAAAAATATGGTTTGAAAAATAAATAAATTAAATAAATTTGGAAAATACTTTGTTTTGTTTGCAAATACTTTTTTTAAATTCGTCAGAGAGGAATTTTCGTTATTTTCATGAAAAAAAAAGTTGACAACCCTAGCTACAAGGTTCTTTAGGCGCGCGGCCAAAATCGAAACCAACGCCGCCATCTTGTTTTGTCAATACAATTTCTGTGACATCACAATTTTTTTTTTTTTCCTTTTTTTTTTTGACAACATCACAAATGTTTACCAACAAAGCCAATGTCAATGTCATTCAGTTGCTAAAAGATCTTTGTAACACTCTATAAACAAATAGATCTCTGAGGGTGAATTGTTGCTATAATATTAGTTAGGGTAAAGATAAGTTAGGATAACTTATTTTTACCCTAACTAAATAATATTATAAAAGCGAAAGTGAGTTTGTTTGTATTTAACGCTTTAACGCTAAAACGGCTGAATGGATTTAGATGAAATTTTGCAGATGGGTAGACTGTGTCCTAAATTAGGACATAGGACACTTTTTATCCCGATATTTAAACGGGATTGAGACTTACGCGGGTGAAACCGCGGGGCACAGCTAGTAATATTATAAATGCGAAAATGTGTTTGTTTGTTACGCTTTCAGGCTAAAACGGCTTCACGGATTTGGGTGAAATTTGGTACATGCATAGACCATGACCTGGAGAAGGATATAGGCTATTTTTCATCCTGGATTGCAGACGAAGTCGCGAATAACAGCTAGTATTATTATACTGCAAACAAAGCATATTATTATACTGCAAACAAAGCATATTAATTATACTGCAAACAAAGCAGTTTAGGGAAATAATCTAGTTCATTTCCTCCAAGACTCCCCAGGAGTATCAAAGGCAAGCTCAAGAGTTGCATTGTTGCATTCTATTTGGGGTCATAGAGCTGATCCTTAATGGTGGGGACGGACTCCAAAAACAGATAGGATATAAAGGAGATGACTACTGAGATGACGGATGACAGATACCTAGATGTATGGACGAAAGACATAGGTTCAGTCAGTGTTCTACATAACCCGAAGAGGGGGGAAAAGGGGTCGGGTTACCCGACCTCTTTTCCCCCCTCTTCTTCTTTGTAAGAGGGGTTAGGTAATTCAGAGTACTGACCCTACCTTTGCTAAATAGACTCCAAATAAATTATAACAAGAGCAGGAGAATGATGATGAGAGTCGGAAGACCAAAAACCTGTGTCAGTTTTTATTTTTTACAAAGGGCCATTTCATTATTCTTCTAATCCTTAATAAAAGTAGAAATTTGTAATCGGCCTTAGTTCTAATAAAAAAAACTGTAACCATTCTTTGATATTAGTTTTACTAATTAAATAAATAAACTCTACCAAGAAGTTCTACGTTCAATATCAAAATTTACAAAAAATACATCTATCATGGAATTACCGGGACGATAGTATGCGTGTCCCAATCGATTAACCGTACGCAGCGTGCGTTCAAATACGATAATTAATTATTTTCTACGCTGACCGTATTCATTTTATGGACTTAAATTTTAAAAAAATTCGATACGACCGTGTATTCGTTTGTGGAGAAGAAACGAAAACGTACCGGATTATTTTAAAATTACTTTACAGACGAGACTTAGTAGTCTATACATATTATTTAATAAATTTTTTCATGTTCACTGAATGAATTCGCAAGAATAACTGCATACCCTTTATGTTATAATTTATAAAATAAGTATACGTATAATTAAGTACCACCCTATCGCTTTGGGATATCCTGTTAAGATAGACGTGTTGTGAAATAAAATAAATAAAAAATAAAATTTAAGTCGCTTTTAATTTTTTTTTTTTTTATCTAAATCACGCAACAGATTTTGATGAAGTTTTCAACATCATTTATAGAATTTATTCCGAAAGGTTAAAGGCTTCTACAGACCGGCGCGACATGCGACGCGACACAAAGGCCCCGCGTGTCGCGCGACGAGCGGTGCCTTTATTTGTATACATATAACATTAATATTTAGTAAGCAGTGGTGGCCCAGAGGTAACGACCGCGACTTACGAGTTAAGAGGTCGTAGGTTCAAACGTGGATGGGTGGATTACGGCCCACTCCTATGTCCCAGCAGTGGGAACATTATAGGCTGATTATGCTTACATTTACTTTTTAGGGTTCCGTACCCAAAGGGTAAAACGGGTACCCTATTACTAAGGCTCCGCCATCTGTCTGTCTGTCCGTCTGTCACCAGGCTGTATCTCATGAACCGTGATAGCTAGACAGTTGAAATTTTCACAGATGATGTATTTCTGTTGCCGCTATAACAACAAATACTAAAAAATAGAATACCCAAAAGAGGGCTCCCATACAACAAACGTGATTTTTTTGTTCGTTTTTGCTCGATATTTATAACGGTAACAGGTAGACGCTTGAAATATTCACAGAATATTTAGTTATATATTGACTTTAAAATTAAATTAAAATAAAACAATTATTTAAGGGGGGCTCCCATACAACAAACGTGTTTTTTGCCATTTTTATAGTACGGAGGAACCCTTCGTGTGCCAGTCCGACTCGCACTTAGCCAGTTTTTTTTTATTTACTTAGATATAATAAAGAAATCTTCATGCTTTTTCAAGTCATAAAAGCCGTGCGAAGCGGGGGCGGGTCGCTAGTAATCTATACAACATTAGTTTTTGTTTATACTAAACCTCTTAAGGGGTCATTATACTCATCATTATGAACAACTTTACTATGGGACCAACATTGAAATCGCGAAAAAAAAATCTCAGCTGTTCCCTACATTTAAGTTCGCTGAACTCGTCAAAATGTAGGGAACAGCTGATATTTTTTTCGCGATTTCAACTTTGGTCCCATAGTAAAAGTTGTTCATAATGATGAATACAATGACCCCTTAAGAGGTTTAGTATAAACAAAAACTAATGTTGTATATCTGAATTAAATCAACTCCGTGTCAACGGCCCTACAATATTGCAGTATGTACCTCTGTGGGTGTCATGTGATTATGTCATCGAACGAAATACGAGATATCATTCGCTGTCCGATCTTTGTTTAGTCTTCAGCGGTAGACTTACGCCCCAGAAACAGCAATGTCTTCAATATTATACTAAACTAGCTGATCCGGCGAACTTCATACCGCCTTATACCGACTGCAGCGCCACCTACCGGGTCCAATTGTATTTTCAAACCATCCAGGAACCAGTTGAAATATAAATACAAAATTTCAACGAAATCAGTCCATCCGTTTAGGAGGAGTTAGGTGACAAACACACGTACAGAAAAATTATATATATTTAGATGATAAACTATTAAAAGAAATTCATGTTAAAACATTTGATGCATCAAAAGGGCTGTATAATGATAAGTAGAATAAATACGAGAGATTATTCAAAACGATCAATAAAGATTAAAATGACAGGATATAAAATTCTGGGTGGGATCTCTTTCCCCCTTATTACAAAACAAGGTTTATCTTCAGACCCAGGTTTAAAACATGGAGCCAATATTGAATTTCGAACTTTATTCCGACCGTGATAAAGTTCCTAAACACAAAACAGACAACTTAGTGCCGAACTAAGTTTTCAGTTTTGTATAAAGAACGGTATTTCAATCTCTGTTACGTTCTTATTACAAACACTGGCTCCATGGTTTAAGCCATGTCAAAATATAAATCTCGTTTTGTAATAAGGCGGTAAAAGTTTTCACGCTTATCATTCTTTTCTTCTTTTGTTATTGATGCGCAATTACCATTACAGTGACGTTATTTTATGTCAGAGTCCCGTACATGAGCCCGTGGATATTTAAGAAACCGGCCAAGTCAGTGTCGGACCACGCACAATGACGGGTTCCGTAGTTGGGATGAATTAACCCCAAAAACAAACCTAAATGTTCTCTTATACATCGATGTACGTCCCGGTCAATTCTCCAACTGTAAATGTAACTTCAAGCCTACTTAGATGTGATAGTTTTCTTTTTAATTTCGTTACCTATATATACTACTGCCATGCATTTTATCACATATCCAAAAACAACCATTTAGCTGGCAGGGTGCGACACTTGACTCTTACAAAAAATTGCACTTTAAAGCTTAATATTACGCATACAGATCCCTAAATCGAAAAATGGTTTACACAGACCCGCAATATTTTTAAACGGCCTATCCAACGATACTCCAGACAGAGGTACACAAAATTAAAAGTTTCACGGCTGTGATTAATATGTATACCCATGCCAAATTTTAGCTTTCTAGTACCTACTAAGAGTCTCTGAGCTAAGCCGGGGACAGACAGACGGAAACTATAACCCCCTTATTACAAAACAAGGTTTATCTTCAGACACAGGTTTAAAACATTGAGCCATTATTGAATTTCGAACTTTATTCCGACTATGGTAAAGTTCCTAAACACAAAACTGACAACTTAGTACCGAACTAAGTTTTCAGTATTGTATAAAGAATGGTATTTCAATCACTGTTACGTTCTTATTACAAAAACTGGCTCCATGGTTTAAGCCATGTCAAAATATAAATCTTGTTTTGTAATAAGGCGGTAAGGGTTCCATGTGGCCTACGGAACCCTTAAAAATGATATATATCAGTATGCAAACCAAAAACAAAAGTCTCGGCAATATAGTTTAAAATAACTGTACCGTGGAACTAGAAGGGTTTAGGAAAGATGCACATTTACGTAAAAACGGTTCAAGTCTTACACCAAATCATGCGTCTAAGAAGCAGACAAAATGACCACAATTAGAACTACAAATACATCAATAATACAACCAGCAACCTGTTTACATAAACAGTACCAACCACCCATACCTACATACTCGTCACAAAATATTCAATAGGTGTTCCAAAACGTAGGAGATAAGATATGACACCTACGCCAACATCCTGCCTGACTGGCGCACTCTAGGCTTGCAAAAAAAATATCGATATATCGATATTTTTTGTTCGTTATATCGATATTTTTCAGCGATATCTATTATTTCGATATATCGATATAAAATATCAAGTATCGAAATTGTATCAAATACGATATATTTCCAACAGCAACACCGTTGTCCCTACTGACTAAATAAAACCGCTAGAATTCAGAGCCGTAAAAATGTAAACTTATTTTAATCAATGAATCATCATTTCTGATGTAAAATCTAAAATGAATAAATTTAAGATTTTACATCAGAAATGATGATTCTAGTTTGGTATTTCTATGAATAAAAAACAAACAATACAATTTCATATACCTAGTACCATATACTTTTTAGAAAATTTCACCGATATATCGATACTTTCTTTTCGATATATCGAAATCGATATCAATATTTTTTTAAATATCGATACGATATATATCGATACTTTTTGGACCTTCTTGCATCCCTAGCACACTCATATTGATGACAAATTGACATTCTATACGTGTGGAATTTAATGTGGGTAGAAGTAGGCTTCAGTGCTTTTGATAAAGAGATCGAAAGAGATTATTATACCTGTAGTCTCTAGTATTCAAATCAAAACTATATTATGGGCTTGGTAGTTGCTGAAAGGATCACCAGTTCACCACATTCTAAGCGAGGTTGACGTGAAACCTTCCTTTGCAAATCCTACTAGTGAATTATACGCTAGAACTGATTTCATAGTTCTAAGAAAACAACGAACACATAACATAATCTAACATCACGCTAGTGGGCCGAGCACGGGCATGCCAAGACGTTTGTGACAAGACAGGATAAATTATGTCTTGTCAATTTGTACTAGCATTTTAAGACAAAACGGTGTTATCGCTCAAACTGTGATCAAATGTGTGACTCAAGTCATGTCACAGTAAGCCGTACTCGCCCCGCTGTATTCCCGAAGGGTTAGGCAGAGCACCCTCATTTCGCCAGTTATGTTTAAGCAACAGCGTGTTATGTTCATATACCGTTGCTTTCTACTGTTAAAGTTGTCAAAAAATAATAGGCCCGTTTTGACATTTAACTTGAATCGATTCAAGATCGATTTGTATGGTTACTTCGCGATGGTCAATGGCGACGTAACTAGTGAAGTAACCATACGACTCGGTACTCAATACTCACGATAAATCGATTCAAGTTAAATGTCAAAACGGGCCTATTATTTTTTGACAACTATAACGGCAATTTAGCAAATATTATTACCTACCACGTTTGAAAATTCATTCGATTCGTGAGCGAATCGAACTTTAAATACCAATGAAGATCAGTCAAGAAGTGAAGGGTACCAAATTCTAAGCCAGAATCTGCGTGACTAATAAGTCAGATTATAAACTTGAGAGCGACCTTGAGAATCAATTACAAAACCTTTCACAGCAGCCTCTATCAATCAGACATTTAATTATAATCTAGAACACAGCCCTAATAGATCTAAACTTAAACAAGTGACACCGTCCTACCTCAAGTACTCGTATTGATTTAGCTAAAGCTTATCGGCCATATTAACACTTTACACCTACGCTTTTCAAACGATATACACACACAAACTCAGTATAACACGTTTGTTATCAGACTCTTATCTATACAAGTAGACACACAGTGTTAGGTTCAGAAGTATTGGGTCAGACAAGGACTTGACGGGTCTTGAGACACATTTTGAAAGGTTTTTGTAGGTTGTCTGTTGAATCAATAAGGACTTAAATGGGTCATGTTTAACATCTATCTTCAGAAAAGGTTTGGTTATAAATTTCTATTCCATAATTGATACACTTTCATCAGTCTGACATAAGATTTGGAATTGCTCCCATTAACACTGTCAGAATGAATAAGAAAGAGAAGCGCGATGACACAACGCTTGTATTTTATTGCAAAATATGAAGCAATTATTTATTATCTCAAAAATGAGTTGAGTAATCGAAAATAAAAAACAACCAAGTTTTGCAAACAAATAAGACATTATTGTTATTAATTAAATACCAACCGTACGTTGATATTTACTACAGATATTTTGGATTGAAACTCAAATAAAGGGTTAGTTTACCGATAATTTATATCGAGATTTTTTTTCTAAACGTGTTTTGGTAACAACCAAGTTCTGAGAAATATGTTCAAGAATAACATATATTTTTTCTGCTACCACAAAATATATAGATTTGGCAATTTTTTTGTTTAAGACAAGCCTACTTTTATCATTTGCCTCTTGTCAGCGCCTTAACAGTCAGTCCACATTATTTATCTTAGTCTTTGTACGTGACGTAAAAATATATAATTAAATTGTTATGGTTGTATTTACGGTATCGGTCTCTGCCGTACAGATTTTAACATAAACACTTTAATTTTCAAACGATATGACATAGCCATAGCCGGGAAAGTCAGTGGTGATCAAAATACAATTATAAATGATCCTATTTTGTTTTTTTTTTATTATTCAAAATGATCGGAAGACCAAAACAATTAAATTCACAAAGGAATCAGAACGAAAATAAAACCTTTCTCAAAACCGAAATAATAGCAAAACAAACATAACCGTGGAAACAATAATTCAAGCAAATTGACACCGGAAGAATGAAAGGCGTATTACAGTCGCGTGTCAAACAAGTCTTTAACTACACTAAATAAAGCAATGTAACATTTCCCACAATGCTTGTGAACGAACGAATGAATGACTATGTTTGAACGCTTTCATTCATCAGTCGTTCCCTTGTAATATTGTTACAAAGAAATTACTTTATTTCTCTTTTTATCCTGAGTTTCCCGACGTAGTACTGTTAAGGTCGGTGATCCTTATGAAATGTAAAACTCTGTGGAATTTGCTTTACCCCATTATGTGTTCTTTTGGTTTTAAAACAGAACGAGATGTGTTTAGGGAACTCGGCTCTAATAGGGGAGAGTAGGAATTAAAATTACTTAGATTGTATGCAATTTATTAACTCCATGGAACAATTCAGACAATTTATGTAGAACCTGTGGCAGACTGTAAACCAAACACAAAAAGTTAGCAGAAAAGAAATGAAAGAATAATTTATTAAGAGCACTAAGAGCTGTCACATTAAATTGAATTAAAACTTCCAAGCAGGTTTAAACGGTGAAGTTCTACGAATTTGGCACCAATTTTCGTCTCGACAAGTCTAAACTTTCGCCTCTTTTTTTATTTTGTCCATTTGAACACTCAACTTGTTGAAAAATCGACATTATTGGCAAGAAGGAATGAATGTAAATAGTGCAGATGACACATTTTGCAACTGGCAATCTTTCAGAACTGTTTTAATTACAGAATTATGTTATTCTGCAATGTCTAAAAGTCAGTAGGTACGCCACTGTTTCTAACAGTAATTAATTAAGAAATAACACTAATTCTGTGAGTATTTCTTATCTTAATGAGAATCTCTTTTAACATCTTCCGGGCATTTCAGAACGACTTATTATATTATATTATATTATCATATTACGCGTTTCAGTGAATGTTTATAATTTGTCACGACTCATTTTATGTCTTATCGTTTATGTCTGAATTATAATATATGTAGGTGTCCGCAGTTTGTGTATGAGAACATGCTGTCTGTCGGAACATTTATATAAAAATTTGGGTGCCAATGGAGGTTGAGAGATTTCAGATTACCTTAAACTAAAGAAGATTTAATTAGGATTATTATTAGGAGCGCTAGTGCAAGTTTAAGGCACTCAACGCGTTACGGAGCGGGCTATGCTCGGAGTTTCTTTGAAGAATAAAATCAGGAATGAAACTATCCGGATAGGAACCAGAGTTAGCGACATAGCTTGCAGAGTAAGCAAACTAAAGTGGCAGTGGGCTGACCATATTTGTCGAAAGACCGATGGCCGGTGTAGCAGACGAATCCTGGAGTAGACACAGCGTATCGGCAACCGTAGTGTAGGACGCCCCCTAGCTAGATGGACAGAGGTGGTTGGGGCAGACTGGATACGGAAGGTGGAGGACAGACTGTTGTGGTGCGCCTGGGAGAGGCCTATGTCCAGCAGTGGACTGCGATAGGCTGAGTTGATTGAAAGAAGTGCTGCATACTTAATATTTTCAAGTTAGAGTAGATTCACCGTTGATGTATTAAATAGGAAGATAGGCCACTCTCTAACATCACGTAAATATTAAATGGACCCGATGTCGTGCGTCATGTGCTCGACAACCGAAATAGATAGACATATTACGCGGGCTATAGCGGGAACGAGATCGCAATAATTGTCACTGTTACGTACCCATAACAACTCCGTACTCAATATAAGAATCAATTATGTACGACAAAATGCAATACATCATTAATGGAAAAGAGCTTCTTTGGTGTTGCTCCCAGAATTTACAATAAAACACCCGAAATCATAAGAAATATGCCATTAAAAAATTCAAAAAGTGTTTTCATAACTTATTAGTTGAGAAATGTTACTATACCCTAGATGATTACTTAAATGATACAGCACTGTAAATACTGTACCTATTAATAATCAAACATGTACTTTTCTTTTACTAGTATTTTGATATTTTTGTTTGTTTTATATGCTGAATTTTGTTTGTCCTTATTTATATATAATTTTACTGTTATTTGTATGTCATCAATGACAAAACATAGTGCAACATATGATTAGTATATAAGACCTTGACCTTGAACCTATGTTTTACAAATAAATAATTCTGATTCTGAACTCGCAAACAAACTACGATTCGGGTATTCCCCGCAAACCTGGATTGTGGTAATTTAGGTCGATTGTGTCCTTTCCCTTAATTTATGCGGTCCACGTCGAGGAGCGCGTACCATATCTTCCTATTTAATACATCAATGAGATTCACGGATGTTTTTCTACCGCAATTTAATCAATATTGACTCTACTTCGACTGTTTTACCCAGATTCGTTAATAACTGTTTGTTTAGTCTAATTATTTTGTTATCATTTGTTATGAACGTTATGTTCCATTCTGCTATTATCATTACACTCGATTTCCTTTATGGGTACAGACGGCTACACATCAAGCTATACATTTCCAGTATACGCTGACCTCTCATTGTACGGAAATCCTATACAATGCGAGATCAGCATATACTAGAATTGTATAGCTTGATGTGTAGCCGTGTGTACGCTTGTACCTACCACGCGTAAGGTAGTTGGAAACCTACAGGTTTAGCAAGAATTTAAAAGTTATCATTTTCTAGAAATGGTTCTCCTTTTACGAAAATTTATCCTTCTTCTCAATCTTGTCTTTTGAAAAATGTTTTTTTTTTTTTTGACAAGCATCTACCCTATTTTATTTAGGTAGTCTGTCTAAGTTAATGGCCTAATGATCAAACGTGGTTAATATGTAATCATTTATTGTACAAGGTGTATAACGCACAACCTCTTAAGGGGTCATTGTACTCATCATTATGAACAACTTTTACTATGAGACCAAACCTGAAATCGCGATAATTAAATCAGTGTTCCCTACATGTACTACGTTCTCATTACTCGTCAAAATGTAGGGAACAACTGATTTTTTTTCGCGATTTCAGGTTGGCGATTTCAGGAGGATAACGATGAGTACAATGACCCCTTAAGAGGTTGTGCGTTATTTATATTACATCTTATAAACATGTACTTGGATATTTAGCTGCTCGGGCTTCTAAGGATTTCTTTACTATTTAGCAAAGAGATTCTTAGAAGCCCGAGCAGCTAAATTTGATATCCGTCAAGATAAATGGAATAACTATCACCCCTAACTGCATTGACTATAGCACCGTTATCATAAAAATGTGCATGGATACATCTGCTCACCCCTTCTCGGAATACAAGCTCCCTCTTAGTTAGCGATCCTGCCCGACAAATGGGATTAGAACCACCCCTAACTACATAAGACAAGTCATAGTGTCGTCATCAGTGCAATCAGTACCCAAGTGTAAGTTTGCAAGAGAGGAAACGTAACTATTTCGTTTGCGTTAAAAAAATAATTCTCACTCTTATATTCTTAGCATTCTTTACCCCGAGTGTAAGTTCGCAACTGAGTAAATGTAACTAGCGCGTTTGCGTTAAGATTTTTATTTTCACTCTTATACTCTTAGCATTATGATCTATCGGTAAAATTTTAACGCAAACGAAATAGTTACGTTTATTCTTTTGCAAACTTACACTTGGGGTACATAATGCTAAGAGGTTTTTTTTTTTTTTTTTTTTTCCTTCTGGCTTCGCACGGTTTGTGCATTTAGCCAATGTCAAGTTTTAGTTCTTGTGTGTGTTCTTGTGTATTGATGAAATTAATTATAAATGCATGATGATGATATCCCCGCCCACTCCCCTTGAGTTTCAGTAAAGATGTGGCACTTTACTGAGTCCTCACGCGGACTTCTTGGGAGAACTTGAAGCGAAGTTGCACTGTTTTGTTTCATTTGCCTACACTAATGCACGTTCACAAACACTTAATGGTTAATAATCCACCATTATTACACATTAATATTCGGCTAAACACTAATTTTGGAAAATTAAACAAACTGCTGAACATGACGCTTCACTTTCCCGCCAAGAAGTCCAATCTGCTAAGAGGTTATGAGTGAGAATAAAAATCTTAACGCAAACGCAAACGCGCTAGTTACGTTTACTCATTTGCAAACTTACAGGACACGTCTTCCTGCATCTGTCTCAAATTAAGTCTGCACAGTATCAGTTCTGCTTACACAATTTCTTCTTTATACTGTTTTATATTTTATAATTCATAACCCAGGAATAAATTAAAAATAACAGTTAACTATTATAGTTCTACTATGCGTTGTAAACTAACATCGAACGGCTTCTAATCTGCTAACTGATGGAGAAAATGTGCAACCTTGGAATTCCTGATTGGCCCCGCACTGACCATTATCGATTTTATTCTGTTATTACAATCATTGCTTACTGCGTAGCATAAAGAAGATTACTACCTTAAGGCGACGATAACCGACTTTTAATGATTTTATACTGAAGATCACGTCTAAACGAGTAGTGTTAATGATTTGAAAAAAATATATGTTAAATTAGAGTATTTTCTCTAAACTTAAATATGTGAATATTTTAGATTATGTTTATATTACATAGTGAAATTAATTTGTAAAGTTATGTCTAACGCGGATAAAAAACTGAGAATGCCACAAAATCTACCAAGTGTATTTTTCTGAAACCTTCACATAATTTAATTATTGATCTTTTAGTATACGCGTTTTATTAAAATACCTTTTGTTTTGTGTATAATAAATTAATAATGCGTCAAATTGGGTACAGCGCTCCTTGATGGGCGCGTCCTATTACTGGCGACGCGTTGCGTGAGCTCAGTACAGAACACGCAAGCTAACTACTCAAGGTCACTGGCATATATCTGCGTCTTAAGGCAAAAACGTCATGGTAGTCCGCGAAATTCAATTTTTCTTACGTTTTTTGCAATTTGCAGGTCAGTATGAAGTTGATGTTGATCTAAATATGATTCGCAGCCGTATCAAATATTGATTTATAGCAATATAATCATAAACATCAATACAATAATCACATAATACAATCGAACATAATAGCATATTTGTTACTTGTAATTGAGGCTGTGTGCTGCAGGTCTTATGTTCGATTCCCGGTTGAAATATGTACCATTTGGGTGTTTGAATGTGATATTTGAATCTATAACTGCACCCACAATACAAACAGATAGAGGGAAGCAGAGTTTACCTCTTGATAAAAAGGAAACAATAAATGTTTTTTAAGCTGAATTGTTTACTGTATAAAAATTCAGACGTATTTCCATCCCCAATCATCCGACTTATAAAAACCGGTCAAGAGCGAGTCGGACTCTCGCACCGAGGGTTTCGTACGAATATATGATGTTGATTATTTCTGAAAAACTGTGCTATTTAGAGACATCGTTTTATTTTTCCTGTAATTTATTTATTTTATGTATTAAAACTACATGCACAAGTAAAAAAATACTGTACAAAGGCGGACTTAATGCCTGAGGCATTTTCTACCAGTCAACCTTAGGGTGATGCAGAGACAAAACATGGTAGGTGCAACATATGGGATAGATAACTCGAAAATCAAAAATATATACTAATACATACATACATATAAACAAAATAAAAAGTGTCAGGAGAAATAACGATTGGTGGAGGAGAAAACGAATCAACGCTGGGATGATTCTGCCAACTTCTTACGAATATATTCCCGTGCCTTCACTTTAAACGTTAACCGTCCGGTTGCCATCCTGATGCTCAGAGGGAGCGCATTTCAAAGGAAAACCGCCTGGACAAAGAAAGAAGAGTGAATGAAACCAGAGCGGTGAGAAGGACATCGTAGAAGACGATTGTTGGTGGAACGGAGATTTTTACTGTGGGCAGAGCACAAGTATTGAACATGGGAAGTTAGGTAAGAAGGAGAAGTGGGTTTGTCGAGTATTGAAAACAACATAGACAAAGCCCTCAACTCCCTGCGCTGACGAATGGGCAACCATTTTAAAACCAATCGGTGCGCGGACACATGATCATACTTACGAAGATTGAAAACGAATCGAATGCAGTTATTTAGAAGGCGGTCAAGTTTATTGAGGAGATCAGCATTCAGGTCATAGTAACATACATCACAATAGTCAATTATGGGAAAGATTAAGGACTGTACAAGCATTGCCTTTATGTGTGAAGGGAGAAGGTTCCTCAACCGATAGAGTGACCGCAACGTTCCGGTGACTTTTTTACTGACAGTCGTGACCTGCCTTCGCCAGTCAAGACAAGTGTCGACATGCAGACCAAGATCCTTGACATCGGAGCTAAACGGGATGACTGAGTTGTCGAAAATCATAGGTGGCACAGTTGAGCCATTCAGCTTCCTCATACTGTGGGGGCTCCCCACAATGATAGCCTGACACTTGGTAGGGTTAACCGCCACCCCAAAACGATCAGACTAGCTTTTAACCACACCTAAATCCCGGTTTAGCTCAACACCCGCCTGGCAGTAAAGCTGTAAATCGTCAGCATAAAGATGATACGCAGTCCGAAGCTCGGTGGTGATAAGATTAATAAAAATGGAGAACAAAAGAGGAGATAATATACCGCCTTGAGGCACGCCAGCTGCAAGATCACACCAACTCGATGAAGAGTCTCCAGCACGAACAGACTGCTGACGCCCCTGAAGATAAGAGGAAAACCATTCCAATACCTCCTGAGAGACCATAAGATAGGACAGGATGGACAAAAGGACTTCGTGACTGACAGTATTAAAAGCATTGGAGAAGTCAATTAACACTAAGACTGTTACTTTAGTGTCTTCCATCCCCCACCTTATATCGTCAGTCACTTTAAGGAGAGCAGAAACGGTACTGTGCCCTGGTCTAAAACCGGATAGAAAAGGACTGATGAGAGAGTTGCAGTGAATAAAGTGGGAAAATTGTTTATGCACACTAGCCTCAAGCACCTTAGATAGAAAGGGAAGGATGGAAATTGGGCGAAAGTGACCAGGAAGAGAGGGATTGGGAATCTTTGGCAGTGGCCGAACAAGGGCTTTACGCCACAGGGAGGGGAAAACACCGGTAAAAAGGGAGAAGTTAATGATGTGGGAGATTGCTGGGAGTAGTTCATTAAGAACCGCTACGATCATATGGCGGCTGATATTATCGCAGCCCACAGCTTTGGATTTAATAGAAAGGATAATCTTTTTGATCTCTCCTGGGTCGACTGGGGTGAAGACAAAGGGGTTAATATTAGGACGCGTGAGACCAGCTAGGTAATCAAGGGCTTGACATTTGGTTGGACTATCCAAAACGGGAACAGTGGAGAAATGGCGATCTAGATCATCCAAACCAATTGTATTAGGAAGGTCCGAATGTCGCGATTTGCCGATGCCCAGAGTTCCAAGAAACTTCCTGCCAATCGGCAGCAGAAGAAGAAGTGATATTATTTAGAACGTGGCGGCGTTTAGCATTGCGTTTCATCTGATTACACCGATTCCTAGCAGCCTTAAAGAAAGCCCAATTGTCCTCCGAACGATCCTTTTTAAATTTCCGAAACGCGCGGTCCCTCCGTCGCATTGCCATCCGAACGCCCCTGTTCATCCAAGGCGCAGGCGCAGGGTAATCTTTACATAAGCTTCTATCATATAGAATAATTTCAGATTTTTATCTCTGCAAACTTCGGAGATAAGGGAAACGGTATTTTTTTTACATTTTTCATCACAAGTCGGAAACTTTGCTGCCTAATAAAAAAAAATATGTTTTCGAATGTGCAAACAGCGTTCTTTCATATGATACCCCACATGCCTTAGTAGCTCCACTTCAAAATTTTCAGACCCCCTTTCAGTCCCTTTTGCAAAAAAGATATATTCTTTAAATTTCTTTCTCGCTTGCAAAATAGTTGGGCAAACGTCATCTAAAACTATTCTAAACTTCAAGTTGATAGCATTAGTAGTTCTTGAGATATCCAGGTGTGACAGACAAACAGACAGACAGACTTAGTCTCACCATAAGGGTTCCTTTTTACCATTTTGGTACGAAACCCAAAAAACAGCCGTTTGGGGAAATACGTTGTAGTAGCAATTACAAATATGCCTCAACAAAGTATACAATTTCATGAAACAGAAGCCACAGAATACTTCAATTTAATATAATATGCAAATCAAATTCGTGATTATAGCGACTATTGTTTGGTTGTGTATTCATAGTTAATAAACGAATACATAATAATAACTATTTTAATCGCCGTGGAAATGTGGAAGGTCACAATTAATACGCTCTAGAGGAATTTCAATAGTGGAGGAAATTATACCAGATGCTGTAGAGGAAACCGAGGGATTATTGAACGGATATTGGCAGTAGAATTTAACTAAAGCAAGAAAGAAGAAACGAGCTTCCTCTAATGGTTTCCTTCATGAATCTTTGGATGAGATGGAAAGGTTATATCAGTATTTTAATGACGTACAACCTCTAATCCTTTTTCCACCTTATTCTGAGAGGGATAGACGTGTATTGATTGTATCAATAATTGGTCCCAGAAGACCACCTCCGTATTATCCTTGTATCTTTTTGAAACAAACCGGATCCTTTCCCAAGCACACCAGAAAAATAACAAAGACCACACACCCAGAAAAGAGTACCCTAAACCCTACCTATTCCATAGCAACGTTGTGCAATAATACTGAAACCGGGTATTACCCTCATCGTGTCGACACTCGACAGGTACAACCGCTTAACACGATCTTATTTAATACCGAAGCGACGACGTAGATAGATCGGATGTCACGCATTCAGCATAATATCTGACATTCTTTGACGTGGCTGTGCTGATTCTGCATAGAAATGATTATATGTGCCTGAATATATACATGTGTACGGACTTTTTGTACTAGGTATTTTTATTTGCCGTATAAGTTCTTAAAACAAACATCAAGCAGAAAGGTGAAGGTCCCGTGTGGTGCCGGACGTAAAGAAAAGAACCATCCTATTTCTTCCCGTGGGTGTCATATAAGGCGACTAAGAATACTAGAGAATGGGCAGCAGCGTTTTCTATGCATTTAAACACCATACTGCGATCGCCAACCCGCCTGCCAAGTGTGGCGATTATGGCAAACCCCCCCTTTGGGGGAGGCTTATGTCCAGCAGTGGACGTCTTTCGGCTAAAATGATGATGATGATGATAAAGGTGAATTGCAATGTCTGCATTGATGGATAAGATAAGAAAGAAAAAGGGTAAAATCTATTAATTTTTAAACCAAAATGGTATTAGGTTTTTGTAATAGTTGACGTAAACCTCAATGTATTATATTATCTCAATTCTCACTAATAACATACATATAATACATAATTATGACCAAACTAGCCTTCCCAAATTTTTCTAACCAAGCCTAAACAAAAAGTCTTAAACATTGGACCTGCGAAAATCTAACACGAATTGTTTTACTAAACCTATGAACATCGAACTCTGCTGATACCCTTCTTAAAATAGCATGATAGCGGCACATTAAAGTCGTGGTCAAGCCGGGCCAAGCTCTTTGAAGCAATAAATAATGCCGATAACAGTTGAAGGCTTTAAGCTGATGATAAAAGTCGTTTCGATGTGATAAGGAGAGGAACGCAATACATTTTGGACCCTTTAGAGACCCTATAGTGGACAGGGTCGAGTATAAATTAAGGATAAGAATGCGATGTGAAAGATGACATTACTATAAAGGCTCTTTCAAGAGTGACAATACGGTATAAGTTTCGGTTATGAAGATTAGAAAATGATAACGATTTAAGGCTTCTACAGACCGGCGCGACACGCGACGCGACACAAAGGCCCCGCGTGTCGCGCGACGAGCGGTGCCTTTGTGTCGCGTCACGAGTTGCGCCGATCTGTAGAAGCCTTTAAAGTGATAAATTGTCATATGAAGTCACGAAAAGAGCTGCCAGGGTTACGAGCCTGTACGAAAGGGATATCGTGGCCCTGGCACACAGGCATTTGAAGGAACACGGTGGGTTTTAGCGTTAGTCAGTAAAAGTTTGACACGCCCTCCCGCTCCGCCCAGAGCGGGAGAAGTTATTTCCATCACCAAAAAAAAAAAAAGTCACGAAAAGAGGCCAGTCTCAAATCACCCATTTAAGAAAAGAACATCTATCTTCTCTAAATATAAAAGGAAACGGTGACTGACTGATCCATCAACACAGCTCAAACCACTAAACGGATTGAGCTGAAATTTGTAATTTCTGCTTAACTCGCGGCCCATTTAACTCGAAACTTGGTATT
This sequence comes from Tiliacea aurago, assembly GCA_948098905.1. Classification (NCBI taxonomy): domain Eukaryota; kingdom Metazoa; phylum Arthropoda; class Insecta; order Lepidoptera; family Noctuidae; genus Tiliacea; species Tiliacea aurago. The sequence continues at coordinate 26,286,232 of OX402582.1, forward strand.
AATACTATCAACAGAAAAGAAAGAATAATGAGGTTTTGGGTTTTTCGGAAATTCACCGCTTAAAAAGGGTTATTAAGAGTTAGCGGAGGGTGTTAGTAAAAAAATTGTATAAATAATTTTTAATTGATTGATTTGATTTAAAAGGTGTAGAGTGTTGTACGTCGTAGGGTAAAGTACGAAATCGGCGCGGGCGAAGTGCAAGTAATTATATAAAAACAAACTGGATTTCGATTGTGGATACTATTCAATATTGGTAATTAGTATAGTGGTTGGTGAAGGTAGCAGCTATTTGATTCAAGCCTAGCGTCGTTTCAATGTTCTAGTTTAAATCTTGAATGTCTCTATGGTACTGATCAGTACGGGGTAGTTTCCTGGTAAAGGGTTGTTTCAACTGTATAACTATTGTCTAAATTCAGGAAACCCTATTTCCTGCAATTCTTCAAATTGGAAGCGAATTTATAGATAAATAAACCAGCCTTCGTGATATCAAAGTATATCTCATATAATCATTGAAATTACTTTCTTCCTGCCATTTCTGTTTAATAATAAAAACATTTTTATCTTATCATAAAAGTTAATGCGCAAGAATTATATAAAGCCAATGAAAGGAATATTACTGCGATAGTAAAATGTAATTGTAAGTAGATGACAATTACATTGTATTTTTCAACTAGCTGTACCTACTGAAACTTCGATTCCAGTCAATGAACACGGAGATTTTACAACACAACTGAAGATAGACCAAGATCAAGCAGCTAAAAACCAAGATTTTATTGATGACAGACCAAAATATAAAGACACACAACATAATTCAAAGCATATCAAACGTGAAAATTAAACACTACCAACCACCAACACTGCTACAAAAAAAGTAGGTCACTTATTCGCACTTGCACATCGCATTTCTTTCCTGCCCGACGGAAAAGTTTGCACCAGTCCTAAAGTAACCGATGTACGCCGCTTGATGAACGTTTTTATTACCAAAACAGACGAGAAAGATAAGCATAATAATGAAGAAGGATCATACAATGTTGATAATTATCTCACGAAGATGATCACACTGGCAACTTGTCAAGGAGTGTCAGTAGTTAATATAGCTGTATCCGGCTCAGAAAAGGTTAGCAATAGGTCAGCTGATACCTTACAAAAAGACGAAAAAGGAGGACACAATCGGACCTTCAAGGTTGTAGATATAAAACATGCGCTGGAGAAGGGCATGACCTCTTTTTTGGTAGATTTTGTAGTTTAAGACTATTCCTAACATTAGAATAGAATTTAGATTTACAAAGTGATTACCTTTGAATACACATCTGCTTAGTCTATATTATCAGCCTATGGCTGTCTTGCAGGACAAAAGTCTATTCTCAGAGAGAGAAGGCAAGAGGATTAACCACCAAGATAGTTGCGTGTTGACAATTTTATAAAATTTTGTCCAAATCTTACAATTTCGGTACTTCCCAAAATCAAAAAGTGGTCACTAACCATTCACTGCTACAATTAACCGTTCAGCTATAAAAACTATAAACACAATACGATTATATGACCATCAAGGAAAAATTCAGCCATACTCGCTGTATTGATTAAAGGATTATCGACTTCGCTTTGAATTCTGCGAATCGTAACTCTAGCCCACGATTCTAACCTTTAAAGTTAGGTTAATCTGATGAGAACGATGAACAGGGTTTATAGCCGAGACTTCAAAACTCGCTGAATAGCAAAACATGCATAACACATGATTCAGAGCTTAGCCTAGATCTATATATCTACTCGAGAACAGGAGTTAAGGAGCGATTAAAGATGAACTATAAACCTCCGTGATATGGAGGAAACAAGACTAAACTATTGGTGAACTATCTTTCTGCATTATACAGTATGTCACTCCGACGCACGGTTTCAATGTCAGAAAATAAATCGCAATACCTCTCTTAACTGTAAAGAACTTTTTATTCGCAATATTGAAATAAAAACTTACTACATAGTAATTTTTCAGGCTTTAGAATGTCGAATTCTGTAGCTATTGTTGCCATGTATGCTTTATTTTCTTTTTCAATTTTAGCACATGTACGTAGAAGCCTCATGCATAAAATTAAAGCAGCCTTAGAAAAACTATTTGTTTATAGAATTATTAATTATTAATAATATTTCGCTCATTACTAACCGTATGTATTAGTTACCTATCGTTAGTAATATAGGAACTGAGCGAAGTAAGGAATCATCTTCCTATCTCACATTTACATACTTATTATAGACCGGACGTAAATCAGCAGCGAGTAAGCAACTGAGTTGAATCAAATAATTAGTTCTGATTCTGATGTACCGATAGCAAGTTAATTCAATACGACGAACAACTAGACAGCACTTTATCTAACATCCGGTGTTGCATTATCATTATTTTAAGTAGTGTATGTTTTTTGCGAAGAGTACATCTTTGTAAATGTAAGGATTGATATTAATAGACCAGGAATTGATGAAAACATTCTACCAAATGATTCGAAAGTATTATGAAATCAAATTGGATGCAATGGAAGTCCTTCACAAAATATTGTCGTAATCACGATTTTCAACGATGTTCAAAAAATATATTCCCTATAATCAAAATATCGTTGTAGTAATAGCAATCAGCACCCTTATTGCGTAACACAGTTTGAATCGGAATCAAAATGATTTTGAAGTATATTGCTAATCAACAAAATAAAACAACGCAAATAACGCAATGAATGTTGTTGAATTGTCAAATTGAAACCGATTCCTACTGATAGTGTGTTACGCAATTAGCCCGCAGATTGGTGATCGCAGTATTGCTATTGCTCACTGTGATAAAAAAAAAACAATCTAAGGAATAGAAGAGATAACTCAATAAATAGTTGGTAAAGGCGGTAAATTATAGTAGTCTCTAGAGGCTTTAAAGAAGACTAAATACATTATAATATTGTCTGCATCAGGAACTAAGGCTTCAACATCCACATTGGAAAACAGGTAAACTAAAGTATTGTAATGAGCCGGTAACACAGAAACCTCTCTACAAAGAAGATTAGCTTGGTCACGTTTTAGTAACAGGATTATACATAATCTATAGTATGTCATATGGAGATAAATTGTGCGGTTGTTCGGGTAATAGCATGCTGTTATATATTACACGTGTATTTTTGCAAACACCCCTTTAGTACATATATTTTTGTGTCTCCTATTTTATCATATAGTGCATCCAGATCTCGTGTGAAACAAAGTTATTTATTTGTCTGTCTATTTGAACTGGATCAGATTTTTTTTGAGGTTTTTCGATAAAAGATTTTCAATTCACCACTTTCTTCTTTTTATTCAGGAGAAGAATATTTTGCAAATCAAAAATCAATCAACCAACTCAGCCTATTGCAGTTCAGTGTTGCACATGAACATGGACTTCCTGGCTGCGCCACAACACCCGGACTTCCACCTTTACCATCCACTCCGTCCCAATCCCAACCACCTTTTTAAGTTCGTCGGTCTGTCTAGCTCTAGCAGCTAGCGGTCTTTTACAACTGAATCACTCCAATTTTTAAAATGATGTACGATATGTACTTATGTAACCAGTATTCCCAGAAATATGGATTTTAGTGACCTTTACCAGAACAACCTTCTTTCATTTCATCTCTACCTATCTTTGCTGGTATTAACGTACATTGAAGATCCAACGTGCTTCATTACCATGTATTCTTTACTACGGTTTTTTTTCTCAGCATAGGTACTTAGAATTCATCGTTTTCCGCTGTTGTTTTTTCATTATACAGGGTGTAAGGGACAGCCCTCCGCCAATTACCAGGGTGCATTGAGCTCCTTATTTTGAATCATATTCCACTGAAAAATTTCTCAGGAAAATTGACATATTTTTCATCGTAATTTCAGTTACTATTCCTTTATTTCAATGTAAAATTATATTCTCTGTACGTTCCTGAAATAATTTCATGTATCGTTCATCTTAGTACGCTATACTGAATTCACCCCATCAGTCTGCGGATGGCTGGCCCTTACACCCTGTAGGTACCTTTCCTTTCTATGTTCATCCAGTAAGTAATCCTATTTTGCTGGTTGATTGAAAATTTGCCTGTTTCTCGTCTTGCGCCAGCTGTCAATATAATCAAATGAATTTTTGTGGGTCGATAAAGTATTAACTGAAAATCACAGGAGGAAGATTATGGACTCCAATAGTAGTCGATAGAGAAAAATGGAAGGAAATAGAGGAGGCCTTTGCCAATGGGCACACAGACCAAAACATCCGGTGTCCTGATAATAAAATTATTTTTATTTGATTTTACAACTTTTTTTTTTTACAACTCCTCAATAATTGTATTTTAGTAGGATACGTTTTAAATGGTCTTGTTAAATGACTGTTTATTTTTTTATTATTATATAAAGTTAACTAATATTTGTTCCTTTATATTAAAAACATACCTAGTTGCAACTTTTCGTTACTTTTAGATCTTCCTTTGTTTGGTCTGCTCCATCAATTGTCAATTTGTTGTGTTTAACAATTAATTTCTTTCAGAATATGTTTTTGTTTTCTTGCAATTATACCGCATAAATGTCACTAAACACCAAGATTATCAATATTATACCTACTTTCAATATAAACTTAATTCAATACGTCGTCAATAGTCAACATAGCAACTCATTAAATTACATTTTCCATGGTTATTATTTTATCCTATTCTAATAATTTTATTAAAATGTCCATACATTTCACTATCAGAGTTATATTAAATGTTTTTCACAGTATAATCGTTCGGTCGTTGTAAATCGCTCTCTTTCGATCCATATTATAATCGATTCATTTGTTTCACACTGGCCTATCATAATCATTTATATGATCGGTATTATTTGAAAAGATACAGAATTATAAGCAATTTAAACAATTCCGAAGTTCAGGGTGATATTTTTGATTTTCGAGTTATCTATCCCATATGTTGCACCTACCATGTTTTGTCTCTGCATCACCCTAAGGTCGACTGGTAGAAAATGCCTCAGGCATTAAGTCCGCCTTTGTACAGTATTTTTTTACTTGTGCATGAAGTTTTAATAAATAAATAAATAATAAAATAGTTTTTTCCAGAAAATTCCTAATGTAATAAACAGTAATGATTAAGTATAAAACAGACTCAAATAAAGTATATAAGTCAAAGATTACTTAGAAGTAGCTGAATTTTTTTTCGTAAGTACGCACAGTTGCAAAATTACCTTAGCGAGGGGTAAAGTCCACATCATTTAACGTACAACCTGCTTACCTACTGTTAAGTTCTAGAAATTTTCCGAAAGGCCTACATGCTCCCAAATGCTTACTAAACAAAAATTGCCGGACGATAAATATACAGTTTTTAACACAAAATCAAAGTTCAAGTTCAATGGAAAAAGAAGCAAAAACTGAACGAACAATTTTAAGCGTCAATTTTCTTTTACTGCACCGGTTTTTATTGGGGTAAAGGAAATACACAGCCGGTTTTCTAATACTTTCCGTTTTTGTCATATTTACGCTTTTGTTGTGAGCGTTAGTCCCATCACAGTCATTTGCAATTGCTTTAGGAACATTTTCATTAATGTTTAGCTTGTCCTAAATACTATTCTGAATCACGTACATTTTCTTCTATTTCGTCCAGCTTTTCTCTAATATAGAAACATTTTTCATCGTCTTAAATTTTCTGAGGAGAGAGAGCTCCAATATTTTGATAAGAATACTGTGGGAAAATTGGATGGATTAATCGATCTCGTTTTGTAATCTTTTGGCATCAGAATCATTAGACGCGTAGTATTCGTTTTGATGCCAAAATCATAAAGGGAAACAATTCGTCGGATGCCGAAACAAAATGAATCGGCAACGCCGCAGATCGCCACGAATCAACAAGTGCAAGACGCACCAACAACATCTCCCGGCGGTAAACAAAGAAAAGCAAGCAAGCCATGGAATTCGTTCGAGACAGAGGCAACGATCGTGAAAACTGGGCCGGACATGTGTGCCTCGGCCGTGACCGCTTTACAATCACTTTTCAATTAATAAAGAACAAGCAAGCACCTGCAGAATGCAACAGATTCTATCACTCGCAACAAACAAGCAATACGCACGCGTTTGATGCCGCTCCAAAATAATCCGGACCGCACTTTCACAGGTAAGTTAGTGTGTTTTGTTTACGTACTTTTAGGGTATAACACAGGGCACAGGTACACAGGGTAGCACGAGTCGAGTCGCGGACGAGGGCGCGCAGCGCGGCGTGCGAGTGGTTCTCGCGGCGGTCGTCACGGCACTGGCCCGAGCGGCGCGCGGCGGTCGGCACGGCGCTCGGCGAACGGCAATTCGCAACTTGAAATACCTACGTAACGTAACTTAACTCCATAATATTTTATAGTTTCGTAATCGTGTTACTCGATTACTGTGCGCCGTTCGCGTCTAATCGATGTCACGATTTCGGGAGCGGTCCTTGGGACTGAGAGAATCGAAACTCACATGCATTCCATGTTTGTTAAATGCAAGCCTCTTAGGAAAGGTCAAAGTGTGCGGTTCGCGACGTATATGCCAAATTATATACGTTCGTCCTCCCACGTAGTTTGCGGAAGTGGGAAAAAGTTTAAATTGGAACTTGTATGGATCATTAGTTTTGCACCAATTCCTTCTGGATTACACCACATAGCTCTCGCACTCTCAGGCGTCAATGCTATAGATGTGGCTAGTAAATAGCATGTTGTAGGAATCATACAAAAAACATGTTTCCCTGTACATATTTTGTGAAAACTTCACGACCGATTTGCGTTACGTTGCGACGGTAAACGACACATGAATATTCAGAGGACTGGTAGTAAGCAGTCGTTCCATATTTCGCTCGTCTGGATGACTCCTGTCCGATATATTATATCCTTGCTCTAATTACGTGTAATTCAATAATGATGAAGGCTGAAGCCCTTGGGAATTTGGGCCACTAACTAACTGTCTAGCCAAAGATCCCCAATAGAACAAAGCAGCGAAGGGAGAAAGGTATAGTTCACTAAAGATGGCATTATTACCCAACAATATTGAGTGACCTTATCACTTTTATTAAGCCCAGTTCCAATTTGTATTAGGAACAGTGCGGGGTATTTATGTAGGCGAATATCTATACGCTTTTGTTACCCTTGTTATTTGGAAACAGAATCTTATAGGAGGATTCCGACACTGGTGCGTTCGTCCCAGATATTATCAATATTAGAAAGTCACATCGCGTGTCCAAATGTTGTTGAAATAGTAGACTTTTGATTAGTAATTTCGTCTTTTTTGATGAGAACTGTACAATTCAAGCAAAACACTTAATGTATGGCATATCCCGGCCATGCTATCCGGATAACTGCATGTCCAAATTATCCGGATATCGGCCCAATATATTATCCGAATATCATTAGTTTTACTGTCGGGATAGTTCCTTTTGTTAATTTTTAGGGGGTTTTTCCTTACCCAAAGGGTGACAACGAGACCCTATTACTAAGGCACCGCTATCCGTTCGTCCGTCTGTCATCTTTTAAAACGTAACAGGTAGACACTTGAAATTTCCTAAAGTGTGTACTTTTATGGCCGCTATAAATAACAAAAATAAAATGAAGTTTAAAATTGAAGGGTACTTTGGGCTTTTTTTAGGAAACAGCCCAGAATTCAATTTCTGTTGACGATTGCGATAATGATGATCAATTGAGATATCCTCAATTTATTATTGAGGACATCTCTAAACGACGACACAGCATTGGATTGCTTGAGTTTCCTTAGGTCTCATTACCAAATAATGAAAATGTTATGTTTTTTACGTTTTGACTTTTATTATTTATTCATTTATTTCAGACATTGTTCATACATTATATAAACATTGAAATCCAATAAAACACATTACATTCAAATAATATAGAATAATTAAATTACACGTACACATTAGAATTAAATAACCAATGTCACAGATAAATTAAAATTATAAATTAAAAAATTACACATTAAAACAATCAGTAACAAAATTAGACACACAATACAGTCATAAACGCATGTCAAATAATACGAGGAGAGGCGCAAACATGAAGCTGTATCCACCTCTGTATCATCATCTCTGTACTTTATTTTCAATTATTATATTTATGTACGTAGATTGAAGCTGTTATAGAATACAGACAATCCTTAGATTTTTAAATTCAGAACCTATGCTTTATATTCTGATAATGAAATAAGATAATTTATTTGATATTATTATGAACGTATATTTTCAGAGTTTAGTTCTTTAGATCTGTGATGACCGGGGTTCCAAGTAAACTGGTTATTGAAAGAACAACATAGTTACTTTATACAAATTTAATGAATAACGTTTCCCACAAGAAATCTAAACATCAACACCTTAATAACTATAAACCTTAATTAGCTGACAACAGCCGTACCGAGCAATGATTATACAACAATACTAACAACGGAAAAAAAACAAGTTTTTTTTTAAAAGTAAACAACATGCAAATGAATAAATAAAACTATAAAACTATTTTGACAATGCAAAAGGAAAATCCTTATGCTGGGATCGAACTCGGTGTCACGAAACCTAAACTCGGCGCTATGCCCCGAGACCAACCGGCTTCTCTTGTGCTGTGGCGAATATGTCGTTCACTATTTCGTATTTAATCGATATGCAGCTTAATCAATCGAAGCCGAACCTTAATGAGGTAATACTTTATATCTGGGCGTTAAGGGCGTTCCCGCAAGCCCGTTTCTTTCACTACTCGCACACAAACTCACAATATTGCACCAACCATATACGTATGTATATTCTTTATTAATTTCCAAACAATGATGGCTTTAATATCCAGAAATAAAACCAATCAATTACGGAGCAACCGTTCGTTTCTTTTCTTTTTTCTTTAATTGACATTTCTCCCGTACCAATATTTTTCTCCCACCGTCACTTGTCAATCGCATATACGTATATATTAAGTTAATCAAACTACTGCGGCGAGCCTAGCAACGCCATCTAGTATCTGAATTGAGAGCTAAATTATAGATCATTACAGATCTCACTCATAATGAAGACAGAAATTTGTGATGAAAATGTACATACTTATTTGATAAAAACAATGAAATAGAATACAGCTAACTTGTAAAATTCTAATTCATTGTTTACATTAGATAAACAGTTTTGGAACTTTTTAAGTGACTGATCGTGTGATCTGAGTGAGATATGTTCTTTAATATAATGAGTCACTTAAAAAGATCCAAAAATGATTAAACGTGATAGCTTTAAACATTCCATCACCTGCCTAGCCTTTTTGCAACTATTTTCGGGTTGGCTTCCAGACATGTTGTTTTAAAAACGTTAAAAAAAATATTTGTTAGTCTAGTAACATAAGTATAATTACACAATTGTTGAAGAGTTTTTGTAATGAACATGTCGATTGGCAACTTATATTAGTTTGATTTACATTTTTTACAGTGGTACCCAAAATATCCGTATTCGGATATTATTCTGGAAGTATCATCTAAAAACTAACCGAATTAAAATATATAAGATATACGCTAACAGACTTAAAATAATAATATATGTACACGTATATAAAAAAAAGGAGGAGGACAATCATAGGGCATCAAAAAATTAAGTGCCCAAAAAGGCTGGCAGCATTGCCACGTTGTATGGCGATGCTAATAGTAGGAAGGAAGTATCTGATTTATCCGCATAGTAAAATGGGCCGGATAATCCCATGCCCAAGCAAATTCAAAATACTTTAGTCTTACGTGTTGGGCAATCCACAGCGTTTACTCGCGCTGTTACTTACCGAACTTAATCTCTTCAAAGTTAGAGTAAACCGGCATCTTCTGGGTAAGCTTAACTTTGTCTCTGTCACCTCTGCCCTAGACTAAGGTCAAGAGCAAACCCATCCTAAATAAAAAAATAAATCTTAGAATAAATTATTTTTGTAATTCTTTAAGTTAATGTACAATCAACAACCGAAATAAGTATATTCATACTGTAAAGGCAAAATTCATTAGTATTACAAGTGTTATAAAATTTTATAAATAAAACCCGCTTAAAAGAACCATGTCAAAGATTATAAATTCTGAGCACACGCACGAAATGGTTAAATAATTACTTTTATTTTGCTGCCTGCTGGCTTATCTCTTTTTGTTGACTGTACAAGAAAACTCCATTATTCAAAGTTATTTTAATGATTTCGCTAACGATAAATTGCTTTGCCATCAAAATTGTTTGCTTCATTTTTTTGACGCCCTTTCACTGTTATTGCCGGGCGCTCATCCCACGCAAAAAGCTGTTCATTCAGGCTTCACGGTTCTTGGTCGAGGGCTAACATTTTACTATAAAATTTATCATTCAATGTTTATATTAAGAGTAGCTGATATCAGAATTATCACTCTTATTTGTGTACTGCAGACATTGTTTATTTAGTGGGAAAACGTACGTATGTATTTGTGAAGTATTTTATTTGGTTTTGTATAGTATTCGTCCCATAATCGCGGATTCATTCTTAACGTTTCTAATATTGTTTCCGTCTCTCACATTTTATATATTTTAAATATTTCATCGTAATCTTTTAAATGTTTCTATCATAACCTAGATCTCTGTTATTTTTTTTCACTATCAATAGCTTTAAGCCACAATCTTCTTATTTTAGGTTCTTTCGGGAAATAGTGGGCTCCATTTTCGGAGTATTTAGGAACACAACATCGCGTCATTTTCGCAAAATAAAATAAAACCATCTCACGCCTTGTGTTGGGAATTAACTATGATAGCGCCATTTTGACAGTTGCCTTCCCCGTTATCTTTTCTGCTTGAAGACTGTAACATTCAGACTTAGACCATCAATAACACATCTTTATGCTTACAAACCATCTAAATACCTCAACCGAACTCACCAAAACCTTCGCTTATCGGCACAGGTTCCGTTTAAGGAAGAACATTAACCTAGCAGTGAAACATAAAACTTTATTGTAGTACTAAATGTCACCGACATGTGTGTGCTGCGACATTGAAGAGGAGGGAATATTCCGTTCAGTGTTCAGATGATTTTTGTTATGACCTGAAATATGAACAAGTATTTAAATGTAGAATCCTGAATTGATTCCCTAATTAAGTTGATCATATCACTACACTGGCTCACTACCAAACCAACTCGCGCGTGCAGGGCCAATTCACTTTCAACCTTTTCCCGCCATTCGTGGTGACTGACAGATGACATTAGTGACAGCAGCTACCTCACTACTTGTGTGAATGAGTCCAATGACGTATTATAAATAGACGCGTCATACACGAACATTAGTGCACTTAAAAACAGCGTAAGCCATGAATGTAGCTCCATACTTGCGTACAATCATACATTGCGCGAAGAAAAGGATAGACCTATACCAATAACTGTTGTTAGAAAGAGATGAACATACATATTTAGTTACGTCACTAGCTGCTGCATGTTCATTGGCGCGTACGCGTCGGTCGCAGCAGTCAGGAAAAATGGCTGACTGGCTGTAGAAGTACAAAACTAAACAACGTTTTCTTAAAATAAAAAAATACATTAAGTACTTATGCATGAAAAGAGACGGCTTTCTGTACTCCCACAGTAGTAGTGTAATTTTTACATCGTGTATACACACGGGAAGGCATTTTCTTCACAAATAATTGCTGAGAATTGCGAGTGATTGTGACGTGTAGCCGCGTCATGGTGCGTGACTAATTTCATGTCAGGCGATTGCCTGGTATTTACTTTGCCAATATTGAGCGCGGGTAACGCATCTATGAGTCAGTGTTTACATAACTAATAAATATAAACTAATAATAGGGCTACTATACTAAAACATACAGGAATGGAAACAAAATGCATCTACTAGAGGCGATACTTAAATTCATACCGTAATCTCCAAAACTCATAATGGCGTGTCAGTGGTCACAAGAAATGTCAAAATAGGAGATTACGACTTGCGCGAGATTACCAAATGCGAAAAAAAAATCTAATGTAGTGTCAGTGGCGGGCAATCGGAAAATCATAACGACGCCTTTTAATACAGACATTACCAAATATACAATTTCGGTGTCAAAGACCAGTAATAATTGCGTTAGCAGACATGACCCCCGGAGAAATTCATGGACAATGTGTATAGTAGCCAATACTGGATTTCTGGTTGATGGCAATAGGCTCGCCTTATCGCACGGGAGTTAAACATAACTGGCGGAACGTGGATGCACCTGCGAACCCCTTCCGAGAAAAAATGCATAATGTTGTATGAATGATTAATACAGATAATTTACAGGGGGTTAAGACAAGCCGCTCGTTCTCAAATAAACGCATAAACAATAGTGAATTCCGAGCTGTTCCCGCTGCTATGACCTGGCTGACTGGCAAATAAAAAAATAAAAAAATGGTGTCTAAATTCTAAAAAGTTTTGAGAGGAGAAAAAAATAAGATCTTTTGCTAAAACAGTCAAATCCTCTTAGAGATTTCTTAAGCAGACAAAATGGTTATCTTACTATCTTATCTAGTTTATTTAAAAGGGGTTATTTAAAAGTTATGACACTTCTGGGGAACCTGTTTCATAAATAGACTAATAAAAGTTAATAAAATTGCAGTAAATAGTGTCATCTTGGCACCCTATTCACTGCATACGGCTAAACAATAAGCGTAGGTGTACAATACACCCACGTACGATGACGTAGTTCCAAATCTTAGTGGGCGAGCTTTCCGATTTTTGCGCACAAAACACCAATTTCCGAATTTCGAGTCGGCAATTTTTGGCTTCACTATTTTTGTTTGACACTGCGTCGTTTAATGGGATAGGTCACAGAATAGGAAGTTACAGAAGCTCAATTTTGTTTTAGCGTTTTTATTTAATTGTATAGTTTGTATGATGATTAGTTTAAATTGATAATTTAATCCTAACTAACATTATAAATGTGAAAGTAAGTTTGTTTGTTTGTTACTTTTTCACGCCTAAACCACTAAACCGATCATCCGTCATCAGGTGTACAGAAACGGACATAGGGTACCTTTCATCCCGAAAAACGGTACTGTTCCCGAGGAAAACAAAAATAACGTTCTTATGATCATAGATGGCGCCACGTGTCTTTCGAATCATGAATTAATGATTGAAATATGTTATGGGATGTATTTAATAGCACTTTCAATTTCAAAAAGCAAACTACAACCCGAAATGATTGTCAAATTCTAAATTAACGCAAGCGAAGCCGCGGGCAAAAGCTAGTAATATATAACACAGCAAGTTTTGTTTGGAATATACATATTTGATACAATGTGATTATACGATCAAACAGTTGTAGGTTTTTTAGTTTTTGCTCTGTATTATAGAAGATGGTCTTCTTCTGTAGGCTATAGACATCGTAGACGTTCAGCTGCCAAATATTTGGAATTTTAAATTACTCTTTGTGGTGCTTTGAGGGATGTCAAAAGTTATGTTCTCTGCCCGTTTGACGATGGACACTACGAGTATGAAGGATATTCAGGAAGAGGCACCCTAGTTCATGCTGTTTGCCGACAACATAGTTTATATCGCTGATGATAGTCTTGACATCTAATGATGATTATGGAAGGAATGAAGAGTTATGTTGAGCTTTCAAGTTTCAACTGACTTTTCCCCGACTGCTTTTACTAGGCCTTCTGTTCTTGTCATTCTGTGGTATAGGGCAGTTATTGCAAAATCTTGTCTGAGGGAGGTGGTACATGATAAAGCAATATGCAAATACCCGGGGAGTGAGCCTTACGCACCGAATACTTTTAACGGCTGGTTTTGTGGTTGCTTGGAAGCTAAGCTAAGGTTTAACTTAAGGCTTGAGGAAATGTCTTGTTTGTAGTTATATGATTTCTTAGCCAGATTTTTGTTTTTACAGTTTGCTCGTGTGAGAGTTCTGAGGTTCGATTCCCTGTTCAGGCAAAATGTTTTTGGTTTTTCCTGTTTGGAAATTCTCAGTAGCAGATAAACGCAAAAACAATTTGCGCGATCCGGGCATCGAGCCCAAGACCCCACACTCTGAGAGATTCCGACAAGAGCTAATCTCGCGCAAGCTCAAGGATACAAATTGCGAACAGAGCCACAGGAACAACTAGACCAGCAGTCTAATGAAAAAAACCATTTTCGAAACAATTTGACCAAACTAGCAAAAAATAATATTTGCAAATGATTTGCGGTAACGCAAGTGCACGTGAATTTTGCTGTTTACAGTGACTGACATATGGTAAAGTCATAATGTCAGAAATTACTTCACCCAGACTAGGAGATAGGAATTACATCATAATGATGGTTCAGAAAGATAGAATTGGTTTAACCTTTATGGACGTGAATTTGTGGTGATAAGGTCAAAATGATAATGTAACCTCCAAGACCTAGACGTTATTTGATAAAAATCTCAAAAAAAATGGTGCAACATCAATCGATCATGAAACGATAAATGAAATCAAGCAATCTTAAAATCAAAATCAAAAGTCATTTATTCAAACTAGGCTGAGAATCAGCACATTTCAAACGTCAAAATTACATGAGACAGTCCCCCAAAAACGCCCACCCTTCACTACTTCCTAATGCTTTAGCTGGGAAGAAGTAGTGGCGCAACAAGCTCCCCAGCAGCACAGCTGTCTTAGCTCTTAGTTTTACTGAATGATTTTCAAAATCAAAATCAAAAGTCATTTATTCAAACTAGGCTGAGAATCAGCACTTTTCGAACGTCAAAAATTACATGAGACAGTCCCCCAAAAACGCCCACCCTTCATCACTTCCTAGTGCTTTAGCTGGGAAACAGAAATGGCGCAACAAACTCCCCAGCAGCACAGCTGTCTGTTCGCATAAAAAACTTGAAGCTATACAATACAATATTAAATAATTTGCAATTTATTTATTTAACCATTCATGAACAGACATATATATAAACAGACAAGACGAAAATAACTAAAAAATACGTACCAAGGTGATGCTTATTTCTAAAGAAATCTCTTCCAGCATACCTGCGATAGCAAAGTAGACAAAGAAGAAAAGAATACATAAAAAATTCACTCAATAAAATAACACTAATATTATATTTATACTACTAATATACTTGTAGCGGCATCACATCGCCACACAATATTACTTAATAATAATAATTTAAGAAGAACTAAAGTCGAAAGTTTTTTATTTGTAGACGATGGTCTAGCTAGAAGACAGTGGAGCTCTTGGCTAAGTATTAACAGTCGCCCGAGTCGATTCATCAGGTAAAGCTACGCTTGCCGGGGTTGATCCGTGGATGGGTGACCATCTTTACATACCAATACCC
This sequence comes from Tiliacea aurago, assembly GCA_948098905.1. NCBI lineage: Eukaryota > Metazoa > Arthropoda > Insecta > Lepidoptera > Noctuidae > Tiliacea > Tiliacea aurago. The sequence goes on from OX402582.1 coordinate 26,301,504, forward strand.
CTCCGTGCCTCGGAAAAAACGTTAAGCCGTTGGTCCCGGATGTCATTCGTGGATCTTTGACAGTTGTTATCGGTCCTCAGAAGCCCGAAAGTTGTCTTACCAAGAGGTATCGTTACCCAGTAACTGGGCCATGGAGGTCAGACAGGCAGTCGCTCCATGCAAAATACTGTTATTAAGCATCCGGTTAGACTGGAAGCTGACCCCTACACAGTTGGGAATAGGCCGGCAGATGGCAGATGGATGGTCTAGAAGACAGATACTTAGGTAATTTTTGAGAAGAGCAGTTTAAAAAAAAATAAGTTAAACACGATATTGCACAAAAATGTGCAGTCCTAGCGTGTTTATTATTCAACCATTATGTATAGTATATAACTAATAATAATAATATACAACCTGTTTTTTTTTGATATCCCATAACTCTAGGGTTATATTCTGTAGGTAAAAATAATACTAAAACTCCTAGAATAGGTGGTCCAAAAATGCATCGTTTCGGAGATATCATTAATCATAATTAAATTAGGTCAAAAATTGTCACCAGTATGACGAATCTTTACTTTTGCGAGGTTGCCAAACTTCGCAGTAGTGTAGTAAAATAAATAGTAAAATAAAATATGTAGGTATGTTGGTATCGGGGCTTCCCGGCGGCAGCTAGTGAAGGGAAAGCTACCTTGTCGACGTTGTCATATTTCACGTAAGGGTGTTTTACATTAATAATCGTGACTTTGCCGAATTATTTTGTATGAAAAATGAAAAAAAAAAATAACGAAGGATTGGAACATAACTCATATGCCAGTTGATTCTTTGATATGGCCTCAATCATACCCTAGAGTTATGGGATATCAAAAAAAACACGTTGTATAATATAATAATAATAATAATGTTTATTTATCCAAAATAATACATAGACACCGGTTGAGTACAGTGAGATATACTAAAAATATACATAATTGTTTGTACAAAATTTAAAAGACTACAAAAAAAATCTATATAAACAAAACATAAACTCTGACTTTAAAACTAGACCTGTATCTTAAGAGACAGACCACTTGCTAACTAACTATGTATATCCGAAAATATTAGTATCGTGCTTAGCAGATTCAAGCCTAAGCATGCTCTGTCTATCGTTGAACATCTTCCTTCTACTTCTTTACTTTTAACATAGCATTCTTCTAGTATCTACTAGATGTCCGACGAATAATGTAGTCACAGCCTGGATAGCTCTGTCGTTTACCGTATTTTAACCCTATCTTTATTAGGTACAGTCGGCACAAAAGTGTTAGGTGCCCTTAAAAGATTCAGTCAAACACCCGCCAACGTTTTTTCTAGGGCAAAATTTTGTGGTGTGGTTTGGTTGTGATAAAACCACTTGCATTTGGACCACCGACACTTGCTATGAATAAAATCACTTAATACAATTTAAAATTCCCTATTTCTTTCCCATTAATTTCCCATTTCTTCCCGTGGGTGTCGTAAAAGGCGACTAAGGGACTTACTAGAGATTGGGCAGCAGCATTCTCTATGCATTTTTATAACCATACTGCGATCGCCAACCCGCCTGCCTAGCGTGGCGATTATGGCAAATCCCCCCCCCCCTTTTTGGGGGAGGCCTATGTCCAGCAGTGGACGTCTTTCGGCTGAAATGATGATGATGATGGTGATGATGATGATGACAATTTAAAACATATGTGAGTGGTTGACCAAAAAGGGACCTGGAGGGATTGGAAACCGTTAATTTTTTTTTTGAATTTTTAATTAATAATTAATAATAATTAATAATTAATAATTTTTAATTTTTAATTAATAATAATTAATAATTAATAATTTTTAATTTTTAATCAATTATTTTCCCTTGAGGTCCCTTTTTGGTCAACCACTCACATATATATTTGCGAATACTAAAAATAATAAAACTGTTTAGATTTTTTGAAAGTTTCAATAATAAAAATAAATGATAATAAAGCTTTTTATCACATTTAGTAGCAAGAAAATCGATTATTTTCATAATTTAGGTCTTAATTTACACCAGATATCATTTAAGTGTTACTTAAATGTTCTGTCAACTGGATAAAGGTAGAAAGGAGATGGAAAATTGGTTTTCTGATCGTTTAAATTGGTGTTTTTTTTTCTTCTAAATTTGTATTTTCTAGACCTGCTGCACTGAATTACAATTTCAAAACTTGGAACGTAAGTAGTGACATGATAAAAAACCGGCCAAGTGCGAGTCGGACTTGCGCGCGAAGGGTTCCGTACCATTATCTATAAAAAGGTAAATTGCGGTTTACGATTTATGACGTATTCAAAAAAAATTACTTACTAGATCTCGTTCAAACTAATTTTCGGTGGAAGTTTACATGGTAATGTACATCATATATTTTTTTTGTTTTATTATTCTCTTATTTTAGTTGTTACAGGAGGCACACATTTTACCACTTTGGAAGTTTCTCTCGCGCAAACTATTCAGTTTAGAAAAAAATTATATCATAAACCTCGTTTCTTCAATATAATTTTTGAAGACCTATCCATAGATATCCCACACGTATGGGTTTGATGAAAAAGCAAATCTGAGTTTCAGTTCTAAGTATGGGGAACCCCCAAAATTTATTGTTTTTTTTCTATTTTTATGTGAAAATCTTAATGCGGTTCAAAGAATACATCTACTTACCAAGTTTCAACAGTATAGTTCTAATAGTTACGGAAAAAAGTGGCTGTGACATACGGACGGACAGACAGACAGACATGACGAATCCATAAGGGTTCCGTTTTTTGCCATTTTAAATTAATACATGACAACATTGACTTTAGGTAAAAAATCGCCAACAAACATTTTACAAGTGTGATGCATCAATGCCTGTTCCTTATCTGTATTATAAAAGGTAATTTTCCCAGTAATGGGACAAGTTCTGACCAGACTAAAGACTAATATCATCTTTCATTTAAACAAGATTATCGCCTCAACACGAAGGTGCAAGGTTTAAAGATCAAAATAATAAATATCTCGAGACAGGTTTATTATCCCATTTCCTGGACGCTATGAATCATTTCCTTTTGTTGATGAGTCCTCGGAAACTTGCTGGGCAACTGGTTCTATTTAGAAAAGGACTAGATTTGCACTTAGAATCATAAATTACACCTATAAACATGGAACTACCAAGTCGGTACTAGTGTCCCACCCTGGTGTCCCACGGGTACAGTTTACTAATGATTTCTGTGCTATAACTAAGTTAAACATTAATCTATTATATTTAACGGCGCAGGATAGCCTTTACCAGAAGTGATCATCGTACTAGTAGTTCAGCAGCTTCAATACCAACCTGATGAATCTTGCAGGCCAATATTTAAAGAACTTGGTTTATTACCGCTACTCCCTATATATATTTATGAAGTATGCATGTTTGTTAAGAAGCATAAAGACTTATTTAAAAAGGCAGAGGATGTATATCCTCGAAACCGGCGAGATCCTCACAAGCTTCTATTAAATGACTTACCAAGACTGCCTACATATAATAAAGGCTGTTTAGCCGTGTGTGTTCGAATTTATAATAAAATTCCAAGTGATTTAAAATTTTTAGATTGTTTAAAAAAATATTACTAAATTTTAATGGTTAAACAGCAATAACTTTTACAGCATGAAAGAATTTACCGACGGGAAACATTTTGTAATGTAACCAATAATATTTGCATGCTATGATATAGGTAAGCAAAACATGTATGCTCTTTAATTTATTTTCAAAACAACTTTATACACCATGTTTTATGCAAATAAATATTATTTCTATTTTTATTTCTAATTTCATCAGGATTGTGCCGGAATAACAGCAGCTCGTCGTAGACGTGGCCGACAGCGGCTCCCTTCACATCTTCTACTGTCATCAGAAGACAGCCGCCACGCAACCATCGATGCGACTCCTTGTTCTTAGGATGCGACGCTCTGCTAAAGTGACTGTCACCAACCAGTGTCACTCTTATCTGACCTTTTCGGTGATTCCTGTAACTTCGTAACAAAAAATAGACGGCGCTATTTGCTGCGCCGTCATATTTAATTATTTCAGATCAAATTACAAGATTCATAAGTTGTTAGTAAAGGTCGTAAAAACCACACTCTATACAACTTGTCCCAGAATTAACGCACAACCTTTTAAGGGGTCTTTGTACTCATCGTTATGAACAACTTTTACTATGGGACCAAACCTGAAATCACGAAAAAAAAAATCTGCTCTTCCCTACATTTATATTCAAATAACTCGTCAAAATGTAGGGAACAGCAGAATTATTTTCGCGATTTCAGGTTTGGTCCCATTGTAAAAGTTGTTCATAAAGATAAGTACAATGACCCCTTAAGAGGTTGTCCTTTAATTCTGGGACATGTTATATACAAAATTGAAACGACTGACACCTATGTGTGCAGCCGTATCCAGTGAGCTACATAGGGCTGTCCCATCTATCACACAATACAGTCAGGATGCTGCGGGAGCTAGCACGTATTCTTCCGAGAATAGAAGCGCACCGTTTCCTTATAATGGCATGAAAACCATTAACCCTGGCCTCGGTGAACATCCCGGAAATAACAGATTAGAAGAAGTAGGGGTCACACAAACAGACGTGGAAAGTGATTTAAATAATAAATAAACATTTAATTTCTGTTACACTAAGCCGCCTTCTTAATAATATGAATATAATAACATCAAGAAGAAATCAATGAAGAAATGGGATGGTGCTATTCTTTACGTCAAACGGAACGTATGATAAGGACTTAATGTTTCCTTGTATATAATGCATTTTCTTATAAGGTTGTCCGACATTTTACGTCATCCCAAATGTTCCTAGATTTTTTCTCATTACCTACTACGCCACTGAAATGTTTAGCGACTTCCTTATTGAAGTCAGTCTATGTACGTCATGACAGGCGTATTACTTCTTAAAAAAACTCGCTTCATCTTCACCATCATAATTATTATGAAGAAATCTTCTCTATAAACACGAAAACTTCATGTTTCGTTTATTCCAAAATGTCCACGCGTTGCATTTCGTAGCAAATGAAATTCGTAGCAAACGCGTTGAACTCTTTTATTCTCGGCCCTATTAATTATTGAGCTGAATCAATAACTTGAGATATTTTCTAGATAGATGTATGTATTTTAAGTAAAAACTTATATTTGAGTAAATATCTCAATTATATTTAGAATAGAATAGAATAAACTTTATTTCCAAATTTACAATTTATACAAAGGTGATAGGTTAGTACGATGAGAATATTGTTTTTTTTAACTGCATAAATCACTGATTATTACCTCCGGCACCCAAGCTAATATTAAACTTGTGTTATGGGTGCCAGGGCTCTCTCTAATACGGAGTTGCGTTGGGTTAGTTATTGATTTAAGAGCATTATACTTTTTGAAAGTGTTTGATGTTCGTTTGTGGTACGCACATGTGCACAAGGTGTTCGATGTTCGTGTTCACCATGTTCTTGTTCGTTCGTGTTCGCCGTGTTCTTGCTAGTTCGTGCGTGTATACGCCTTTATAGAACTGCAGTTCTTATTAAACTCGTCCGTGCCCCCGGTTTGGCCTGCGGGCAGATGGACATACGACTTCATTCTCTATGATATTAACATAAACTGGTTTTAGACTGGTCATGTTTTTATCGTTCATTAAGTAGTTAATTAGTAGAAACTCCTTTACTTTACTTTGAAGGCTATAGATGAATTTCTAGTCACTTGGGGCTTGACTTTGTCTTTGAGCCTTGCACTATCTCTTTGAATACGTCTAGTTAGATTAGACTTTCCTGCGTGGTATTGCTTGAAATCGTAAGATTTTAACTATTCATTCACCGATAGTCAATCTAGGTTAAGTAAACTGGTGCTCGGTTGATGGCAATAGGCTCGCCCCCTATTACATGAGACTTAAACTTAACTGGTGAATGTACCTATGTACTGTACCTGTAACCTAACCTAACCTAACCTAACCCTTCGCGGAATACAGGCGTGATGTTGTTATAATCTTCCCTGGTTTTCGCCAATTTTACCCAGATCTTTCCGACGGACCTAAACTACGTGATCGATCCATCTTGCAATCACCTCATTAACAGCAACAAAGAAAATAGATAACATATACAGGGTGTTAAAGAAACTGCGTGCCATAGATTAAGGGTAGGTTCAGTATTGATAAAATAAACCAAGAAAAATAAAAAAGTATTTACCTATTCAGAGAAATGTTTTTAAAGACATAATTATGTATTACCTCTGCCAAACTGCACAGCTCAGCACAGATTTTGTTTCCAAAATCTTCGGTGAGTGTGCCCAAGAACTCTACGACCTCATTCCACCGGCCCCCTTCTATTATCGGACATCTAGACGCACCGCAGGTTACCATCCTTTCCTTGTTGCTATTCCACCAATTCGCACTAAGCGTTTCCAAATGTCTTTTATAATGCGCACAGCAAAAGAGTGGAACTCTCTACCTGCGTCTGTGTTTCCGCACGCATACAACCCTAATATCTTCAAAGTTAGAGTGAACAGGCTTCTTCTGGGTAAGCTGACTCCATCGTGGACTTTGTCTCTGTCGCCTCTGCCCTAGACTAAGGTCAAGAGCCAACCCATCCTAAATATTAAAAAAAATTGCAAGATCAACCTAATTTAGTACCTAATAACTTAAAATAGCAATCGTTTAGAATTAAGATTATTTTATTTAACGGTCCTAAGCCCGTTAAAGTACGAAGAGACTTATTTTTTTTTAATGTTTAATTACCTAAATGTTTTGTTTACATATTTTTTCTGGGTTCCTTTATTTATACTGAACCTACCCCTAAGCTATGGGACGCAGTTTCTTTAACACCCTGTATAATTAAATTAATAATAAACGCTGCAAATATGACCGTTCAACACAAGTGCAATAAAAACGTATGGGATCATAGGTCTGATATAACTATCACCTTTAGATGCAACATGACAGGTGTAGCATCGTTATGTGTTGGTAATCGGTCTTAGCTCTTGAGCAAGCGGTTTACTTGACTTACCGCGTAGATAGATGAAGAAGTAAAGCGGTGGTACAGTTTTTTTAAAGATATTTTTCCTCTTTTTTGCATAAATGACAGTGATCTTTATCTACGTTGCAATAAGGTACCTGTTGCATTGCTGCTTGGGTAGCTGTCAAAAGTAAAATAACCGTGAAAGACTTTAATATAGTGTTCGTGCTGAAGACCATTGTATGTCATTTCAAAGTTATCTCAAAGAAAAATTATTTAATAACTTACATTATATACAGTTGCAAACTGTTTATTCAATAATCAACATCCAGTAAAATGCTAAAGTTAACCAGAGTGTACCATACTATCCACAAATTCGCCGCAATTAAGTCCAGGATGAACCTGTAGCTCATTTATTGGACACTAGCACAATGCCAAACATTGCGATATCACTAATAGTCAAAAAGGAATAACGGAAAAAAATACATTTTACTTGATTCGCACCAAAGCAACATCACGACCTACAGCCCTTCTTATAACACGAGTCCAAAACTAAGCTAGCTAAATGAAAAAAAAAAGTATTTACCTATTCAGAGAAATATTTTTAAAGACATATTACCTCTGCCAAACTGCACAGCACTTTGTTAGTAGGCGTAGCTACATTTTCCTAAGCACTTTGTTTCCAAAATATACAAAACCGCGGCTCAATCTATTTAGCGGTTACGTTGAAACTCGCTTATGAATGTTTACGAACAGGAAACGAGAGTGTGGGACAGCCAGCAGCAGAAACTAGGTACACTAGGGCCCGTATTACAGAACGTCACTCAATACTCAAGCATTTTATACTGAAGATCACGTCTAACAAGTAGTGTTAATGATTTGAAATAAAATATACGATAAATTAGAGCATTTTATCAATAACTTAATTTGTGAATATTTTAGATTATGTTTATATTACATAGGTAATGAAATTAATTTGTAAAGTTAACACCATACTGCGATCGCCAACCCGCCTGCCAAGCATGGCGATTATGGCAAACCCCCCCCCCCTTTAGGGGAGGCCTATGTCCAGCAGTGGACGTCTTTCGGCTGAAATGATGATGATGATGAATTCCATGAGTGCACTAATTCCATGCTGTTAAATGATAAATGATTTTTATTTCTGTAAGTAGGTTTGTACAAACCTACTTACAGAATACCTATATTATATTTATATATGTAGGTATATCTATATATATTATAGATATACCTACTTTGTTAAAAACAAAAGCTATATTTTGTAAAAGGTGATGAGTTGTTGACATTAGGCTATTGTAACTTAGATAAATTGAAAACTGACCCACTAAAAAGTGTAAAATAAACAAACTTTTTACAAAAAAAAAACAACCGACTTCCAAAAAAAACACTACAAAGTGAAAAATAACCTTAATTTTTTGAAGTCAGTCGTTTTTTATTTGTAAAAAGTTTTCTTATTTCGGGTTATTCTCATTGAATTTTTTGCTATATTCCAAAATAATATTGAATGCGGTGGAATTACTTATATAACAAACAAGCGAAATAATTTGATAAATGTAGCTGATTCGCGAAACCCTTCAGACTTTTCCACAGAACCCTTGGGTTCCGCGGAACCATCGCTAGCCTAGAGGCAGCGTCAACCAGTGACCTGGACCTGTTCTGATCCCAGGGGTCTAGAAATCAGCTCGTTGAGATATGAAGAAGAAAAATATCGGGTTGATATTACTTACAGTGGACAAGAGGACAGGTGTAAACTGTAGCACCTCAGTCAGTACAATATTCTGGGACCATTTTGTAAACCAATCATGAGATTGGTTGGTTGCTTAAGGCGACGATAACCGACTTTTAATGATTTTATACTGAAGATCACGTCTAAACGAGTAACGTTAATGATTTGAAAAAAATATATGTTAAATTAGAGCATTTTCTCAATAACTTAATATGTGAATATTTTAGATCTAGGCTGACACTTGATATATTTATATAGTAAAATATAAATATAAATCTAAAATATATTTATATATTTTAGATTCTATTTATATTACATAGTGGAATTAATTTGTAAATTTATGTCTAACGCGGATAAAAAACTGATAATGGCGCAAAATCTACCAAGCGCATTTTTCTGAAACCTTCACCAATTTAAAGATAATTTAATTATTGATCTTTTAGTATACGCGTTTTATTAAAATACCTTTTGTTTTGTGTATAATAAATGCATAAAGCGTCAAATTGGGGATAGCGCTCCTTGATGGGCGAGTCCTATTACTGGCTGAACGTACGACGCTTTGCGTGAGCTCAGTATAGAACTCGCAAGCTAAACGCTGAAGGTCTCTCAACTTGCTCTGGATTTCATCCATTTGACATCCTAAAATCCTGTTCAACATCAGATTCTCGGGCCACATCCAATCATTCAACAGCACTTAAATGAGAGCGTTTTATTAATACGGCCTTAGTATGAGGCGTGACGATCAGTGTACAAATACGTGTACCTATATCGGCTGCGCAGGAGTCATCGCCCGTGCGGCTCTCGTGATCGAAAGTAAAAGTGACAGCTATGTAGATACATAGAGTAGTATGTATGCATAGACAGAGTATAGCAATAGACAAGTCACTAAATAATAATAATGAGACAACAACACACTTATTATATCCAGTAGCAGTAGTAAACGAGACAAAGAAATTTTGTTCTTTTCTTTCTATCTCCTTCGCGTAGTCAAACTTTTTGTCTGGCCCCAGTTGTTCGTCTACAACTGCGGTCCTACAAAACGGCTGTCACGATACGATTTCTTTGAAAAGTATTACCCAACTTCATAAAATAGTATTAGTTTACAAGTGGCCGTGTTGCCATTATTGAATTTCAATCTTTATTGCTTTTAAGGTAAAGTTCCTAATACAAAACTGACAACTTAGTTTTCAGTTTTGAATAAAGAACGGTATTTCAATCACAGTTACGTTCGTATTACAAAAATTGTTTTGTAATAAGAGAAGAGGTATACGCTGCGCGATAGCTAATCTATACAAATTACAACTGAGAACAGTGATGACAATGAGATTGAACTTCGTTTGTTTGACGTTTTGTGGTGACATGGACCCGTTGTTGAACAAAGACGCTTTATAAACGAGCTTGGGGTTAGTTGAATACTTAATTAAATAATCAATATGTACTGAGATGGCTATGGAGGTGACAATTTCATTGCTTATATATTGGGCTCGTACAACTTAATTTTGTTAAACGTTAAGCGAAGTAATAATTTTGAACCCCAATTTATTCCTATAGGGAAGGAACCCAAACAATAACACATGAATAAAAGAAATGCATATGTCGCAGACGGATTGCATAATTAGCTGTTTTACATAACCGCTAGCTGTTTTACAAAACGGCTCCGTCATGTAAAACAGCTGAACAGCGTTCAGCTGGACCATTGCGTTACGTTTGACAAAACTGCTACCCACGCCGACGTTTAGACGTAAAGCAGAATGGCTTATCTGCAGTCACAAAAGCGTTTGGTGTGGCTTCTAATGCCGAATCGGTCGCAGTAAGTGCAGTAACTAAGCTAGGGCATCCTGACCAATTGGTTAGAACTGAGACCAAACGCGCGCGAGCCGAGCGAGCGAAGCGTGCGGTGCCGCGGGTGTGGCCCGTGAACACTACTTTCAAGTTGGTCGCAGTTACTTGACTATTTAGTATTTTAGGACGGCATTTCTTAACTCTGATAACTTTATAGTAAAATTTATTTTATAATCACTGTTTTCACTTGAGTTAGGATAATTTTCACTCATAATACTCGTTTTACTTATTTCTGTTACGGACGCCATTATTGTTATGACACACAGAGCCACGAGTGACAAAATCTAGAAATAAAATCTACAATCTGGCGTTTAATTTCACGCTGTTTTACATAACATTTGTAGACTTAAGTTCTATCGCATAAGGGCAACCTGTATTGATAGAAATAATTAACGTCTAATCGTTAAGCCACTGCATTGATAAATGCACAACGTTTATGCGTGTGTGTTTTTGCGTGTAATAGTTCAATAATTATGAAAAACCGCTAAACGTCATTCAGCTGTTTTACATAACGGAGCTGTTTTGTAAAACAACTAGCAGTTATGTAAAACGACAGATTCGACAATCCATCTGCGACACATACATTAACACAGTCCCAGGACTTAACTTTGACGAAGTTAAGAAAGAGAAGAGACAATTTTACTTTTAAGAAAAGTGTTTTCTTTTTCTCTGTTCAGTATAGGTTTAGTCTTTGATTGACTTGTTGTTGTTCACTGAGCTTAGGGATTACCTAGAGATTTCAGCTCGAAATTATGAACTTAAACCTTAACGGTTACATGTGCAATATCTAAATAGTCATTGAACGAGAATCTTTTTGATCATCGTCTCCACTTCAGGTACAAACCAGAATTTTAATAGCTGGAGTCAAGCTTATTACCAACACATCTAGGATAATAAAGTCCCAACGGATGTTAGCAGCCAATAAAAATACGATCCTACCACAGTACATATTCCAGAAAATAAACTCGTACCATTTTAACAACTCCAGAACATTATGATCTAAAAATAACTGGACTTGCCAAACTGGTATCGTTTACTCTATGGCAAGTTTTGTTCATGTGTGTGTATACTTATTCCTACATGTATTTATGTTTGTTTGTGTGAATGGCATGTCGGTTATTCTTGAACTAGTTTTGTCTTTGTTAGCTCTATTTATAAGCGAATGCTTTATTTTTTCGTTATATAATAAATATGTAATTATTTTATTAAGTTGTCTGTTGGCCTTGGTTTTAACCGTTTCTTACTGTAAATGTTAACCGACTTGGGTTATTGGTGTATTGACGACCTATGCAATTATTTTATTGGATGATGAATTATTTTCCTTTGTATCTCTTTTTTGTTAAGGAGTTTAATAGCCCTTTTAGCCTTTTTACCAGGCTTCCTATTATAGGGCAGCCACTAATAAGAAGCCTGGTCTGCAGTTAACGATTGCCGTAAACTGCAGACCAGCACCCTAATTGCGCAACGCACTGAGGCGTCACGTATTGTGCATTTTTAAATGCACCTTAGAATACGTGGACTCACCTGTTTTATATTTAATTAAATAAGTATTTATAAGTAGTTAGGAACGCACGCTTATTAAGTGGCAACACTATGCTACGATCCGGGACGCTACCCATAGCGTCCCCTAAGTAGCGTATCATGGTGCGTGGCTTCTTGGTTATCAACCGTCGCGGGACACGGACTAGATTTAAGTCAGTAGTTTATTTTGTCCCTACCTGTTTAATTAGCCATAAGTACTAACAGTGTGCCTTGCTATAAACTTTAACGTGTGTATTAAGTGACAATACAATAAATATAACTGCAAGTTGGAGTTTCACTTCCACTCTTCGATCAAAACTTCACCTCCAATACGCGTAAAAGGAGCCAGGTGGAATGCCCTCCACCTATGTCCCTAAAACACTATCAATAGCAATGATTTTGAAATATATTAAAAAAGAAAAAAAAAAATGCTTATTAATTGCTTCCATGTTCGAAAATTTTTACTGCTCAACAACATAAATAACGCAATGAATGTTGTTTAACTGTCAAAATGAAACCCATTAGCTAGAATATCACGCAGGCATATGCCTGGTACCAGAATTGAATCGCCTTCATTCATTAAGACGCAGATATATGCCAGTGACCTTGAGTGGTTAGCTTGCGTGTTCTGTACTGAGCTCACGCAACGCGTCGTACGTTCAGCCAGTAATAGGACTCGCCCATCAAGGAGCGCTTTCCCCAATTTGACGCATTATTAATTTATTAATCACAAAACAAAAGGTATTTTAATAAAACGCGTATACTAAAAGATCAATAATTAAATTATCTTTAAATTGGTAAAGGTTTCAGAAAAATACGCTTGGTAGATTTTGCGCCATTCTCAGTTTGTTATCCGCGTTAGACATAACTTTACAAATTAATTTCACTATGTAATATAAACATAATCTAAAATATTCACATATTAAATTAACGGAAAAAATGCTCTTATTTAACATATATTTTTTTCAAATCATTAACACTACTCGTTTAGACGTGATTTTCAGTATAAAATCATTAAAAGTCGATTATCGTCGCCTTAAGTAATCACCTGCATTATAGAATTCGAGCCTTGGGCCTTAGGATCGAGACCATACGAATGTCTTGTATACCTACTTTTAGCAAACTCCGCCCGTAGCTGGTTATAGGTTTGTCCTAATGTTTTACTTAAAGGCAGGCACAGCAAGATAACAAAAGTTCCCCGGCACCTAAGTAGGTAGGTATGTCCTAGAAATAATTTCATTTGATGGAAACGTAAGGAATGTCGCGTGCAATGATAAGAATTGTTGAGGAAAACGCATTGTTTTACAAAAATGCAGGTATGCAGGTATTGAATAACAGGTTCTACATGGTTACCATGGTAAACAAGATATGATTAATTATGTGCTGGCTCCGCTGCTGCGGCTGCTGAGACCCTCAAGCGGCGCAAATACTGTAATCTTATGGGTAACTACAGTTTTGAGCCGTTTGGGGTCGAAACGCTCGGGTCATGGGGCCCGAGTGCGCGTCTCCTTTTTAAGGAAATTTCTCGCCGACTGATCGACACTTCACGTGACCAGAGGGCTGGCTCGTTCTTCGGCCAAAGAATTAGCATTGCCATTCGACGTGGCAATGCTGCCAGTCTTCTGGGCACGTTTCCGGATGACAGCGATGCAGACGAGTACTTCGACGTTTAAGTGTCTTTTTTATTTATTTTTTTCATGTTGTATTTTTTTTATTTCGTAGTTAGTATCTTCTTAGTGTAAATAATTAGCTGTGTATTTATTTGAAAAAAAATTGAATTTATTATGTACGTAGGTTATATTTACATCGATATTTTTGTGAATACAGATCAAAAACCTGGAATGTAACATATAAAGTTCTGACCTTACTTCAAGTAATGTGGCACCTAGCTACATAATGGCAGAAGTCAGACCCTTTGTAAGGTAGAAACAAGGAAATATCAGTTAGCATGATAATCCCATTGACCCACACCCGAATCGTAATTCACATGGAAAATACCTATACAATATTTTTTCACACAGGTGACAGGTAACTGACACACTGGGCATTCTATTTTTTTGCACAATTATTAACTTGGTCTGTCCAAGTATCGGGTTAAACAAAAAACCGGTCAAGAGCGAGTCAGACTCGCGCACCGACGGTTCCGTACGTACATATGATGTTGATGATTTCTGGAAAAACTGTGCTATTTAGAGACATTGTTTTATTTTTCCTGTAATCTTTACATAAACTTCTATCACATAGAATAATTTCAGATTTTTATCTATGTAAACTTCGGAGATAAGGGGAACGGAATTTTTACATTTTTCATCAAAAGTCGGAAACTATGCAGCCAAAAAAAAAATGTTTGAGAATGTGCAAACAGCGCTCTTTCATATGATACCCCACATGCCCTAGTAGCCCCACTTCAAATTTTTAAGACCCCCAGTTTCAGTCTTTTTTGCAGAAAATATATATTTTTTTTAATTTCTTTCTTGTTTGAAAAATAGTTGAGCAAACTTCGTCTAAAACTATTCTAAATTTCAAGTTGATAGCATTAGTAGTTCTTGAGATATCCAGGTGTGACAGAAAGACAGACAGACAGACAGACTAATTAGTCTCACCGCCATATGGGATCCTTTGTAACATTTTGGTACGGAACCCTAAAAAGGTTACTTTTATACCTTTACAGGTCGAGGAAAATGTCAGCACTGTTTATCCTTGTGATAATATCTGTATTACGCTTTTGGTACTGACAGGTGCCGATCTGTTTATTTAATTGCAGTAAACGATAATGGTCTTTCTCTGCGATATTATTGAGAAACAACTGCCGTTATCGTAAACTTCATGAGTAAGTAAGTAGGTGCCTTAAAAATATATCTTATATCTATGGTAGGTGTCTACCTACTTTCATTTTTTTAAACTGACTGATCGTATCACGCCCTTGTTGTTTTGATTACTTATTATGCTAATGGGTAATCAAAACAGCAATATTGTAAATGAGAAAATACATAACTCAAGCGCCATAAACTCATAACACAAAGTAAAAAACTCATTAGATACTTAAAGCAAAAGTTAACAAATCCTATCTACGGAGAAAATGGCTTAAATATAAAACAGAATTAATTAGCAGTGCTAAGTTTACATAAAAAGTTAAACAAAAAATTAAATGCCGTCACAATAAATTGAATCTGTTCTCGCAATCAATGAATGCAATAAAAATTAAACAAAATAAAATAAATATTTATGCAACAATTACGATTGAAATATTTTAATTTTATTGTTCATAATGTTTTATGAACGTGTGGAAACGGGTTTTAAGTTTTAATTAAATATCGCAACATTTTATTTAGCTACAGCCGATCTGCATCGTGCATCGCCTTCGTATACTACAAACAGATCTATTATAAACACAAATAGTGTTCTTACGTGTTAAACTGCTAAGCAGTTAATTACGAAGATAATTGATAGTAGGTATTTAGGTACACAAGGCTACACATCAAGCTATACAATTCCAGTTTACGCTGATATCGCACTGTACGGAAATCTTATACAATGCGAGAGCAGCTTATACTGGAAATGTATAGTGTGATCTGTAGCCGTGCGTACTGTTTAAACAAAAACGATTACAGACCTACATTAGTTGCCCACCTATGTACAATCGCGGACACTGGCGCCTTACCTCCTTCAGGGTTGTATGATTGTTTTGAAAAGGTTATGGATGTTGCACAAAATCTGTAATTCAAATAAGTCTATCATCGCTTGTGGTGATTTTTAACCGACTTCTAAAAAAGGAGGAGGTTCTCAATTCGGATGTTTGTATTTTTTTTTATGTTTGTTCGCGCATAACTCCGTCGCTTGCTAACCGATTTAAAAAAATCTTTTTTTGTTGGAAAGGGTATACTTTCTAAATAGTCTCATGAAAATTTTATCGAAATCGGACAAGCGGTTATTGAAAAATCAACAAAAATCTAAAAAAATATCTACATTGTCTACATTCTTTTCGACTCTGCATTGCGTTTTTTGTTCGCGCATAACTCCCGTCATTTACGAACCGATTTGGAAAATTCTTTTTCAATACACTTCCTCGAAAACTGGGTCATATCGCACTACGATTAGGTTCACAATGCAATGTATTTCACACGCGTGTGATTTTTTATTTTCCAACACGTGTGCGGGAATTAAAATTGCCACAGATAACTTATACCTATACTTAGTCCAAATTGGTTCAATGCCTCTATTCACACCGTCTCGCGCCAGAGACGGTCCCTTTATTCGGAGGTGATTTTTTTTTAAATCTCGGCAAAGTTAATATTTTTGGAATATTTAAATAATGTTTATAAATAGAATACCATGATTATTACAATAAAAAAAATGTTTTTGAACAAATTAACAGTTATTTGTGTTCTAAACTCAAAAATATTTGGATTTTCTATTTTTCATATTAGGTTGTTTATCGGCTTTATACCTTTACTTCTCCTTCAACCTGGCGAAAGCAAAGCACGAAAAAAAAAGAAAATTATATCATAGTTTCATAATAATTCATGACAAAAATATTTTTCGTTATTTTATTTCTTCAAACGTCGTTTGATACACGTGGACATTTGTTATTGTAGTTCTCGGCTCAAAAACAACCTCGCCTACGGCTCGGGTGTTAATTCCGCCTCGCATGCATTAACAAACATTCTCCACTTGTATCAAAATGTACTATTTCTCAAACATGCATGGAAATATTGTCATTATTTTCGAAGAAAGAACACGTGAAGTACAATGATTTCAAAAGGAAGGATACGCCCATCAGAACATTTTACTTACACCTTTTTCATACAAGCAAAAAGTTGCGCCATCTATGACAACTCATATGAACTACATGAGTGTCGCGTTGCATAGGTCGACGACGTAACCTTGTATGTACGACGTGTACGTGCGTAAATGTTATTTTAATCACATTTTATCGGAAATAAGTTAACCACTGAGGCGCTCATACTTTGACAGAAAACGTAATAAAACAAATTAATCTCGTATTTATTGATATATTTCAATGTCAATATTTGAAATTGAAAACAGCTTAATAATAATTATTATTAAGTTTGATTTTGAGATAAATTCATCCCAACTACGGAACCCTTCATTGTGCCTGGTTCGATACGCACTTGGCCGGTTTTTGTAATTCCAGTGGTTTTTGATATCTCCAAAAAGAAATCTTGCCTTTTACAAGTAAGTAATTATTTTTAAAGTCTATTGATGTAGCATCCCATAACACTGTTTTTTCTTGAATAAGTTGTATAAAAAACAAAGTATTATCATTATTCCACTCCATCATTAGTTACATAAACTTTAAAAAATATTACGAAGCGTCTTCGTCTGGAGAGCACTCACTATAGACGAAATGAGTGAATTTTCGTAGCCGACTACCTAAACAAATTTAGTTCTACTTTTAATATTAATTCGTGCCCTAGGGTGGGAAGCAATTTTACTATGAGTCTTTCCCGCCCAAGGGTGGGAAGCTGCGTTTTCCACCCGCTACTCAGATCAAATAATCACTACTTTCCGATTATGAGAAATGAAAAATACATTGCAGGCTGGGTTTTTAAAAAATATAGGTGTTTTCAGTATTTTATTTTCTGCTTTAACAATGGTTTCTTGTAAAAAGATGATCAAACGTCACTCGCCTGCAATTTTTTGAAAAACCTGTTGCGAATTTTTGTAATTTTCCAGGAATTCTTAGGTTAGGTTATTTGAAAAAATCCTTTCCGCCACATGCAAAACAAAGAACTCGACTATACAAATAACAAATAATTTTGTTTAAATTCTTTTTCCCTTTCTCACAAACAATGAACAAAATCGAATTCGTGCACGACCCCACGCATTTACGCTAAGTGGATGACGAATCGTAAATCCTTTAATCATAATTTCAGATTTTTCAGC
Organism: Tiliacea aurago; assembly: GCA_948098905.1. Taxonomy (NCBI): domain Eukaryota; kingdom Metazoa; phylum Arthropoda; class Insecta; order Lepidoptera; family Noctuidae; genus Tiliacea; species Tiliacea aurago. Next base: position 26,319,476 of record OX402582.1, read on the forward strand.
TCATTTAACTACGGTGAAGTCATGAGCGATAACGAACGACGGTTTAACAAACTCCAACAAAATACATGAAAAACATATTTGAAAAAGTAAGATTTTATGTGGCAATACGAACGCGTCCATACATTTGAAAAATAAGAATATAGCTTAAATGCAGCAATACGAACGCGTTCATTTAATGTGACATACTTGACAGCTTTGACAGTTACAACAACTGTCAGAACTCAGAGACTTCGTTGTTTTCAATTAATTAAAGGAACTTTATTTCGCTTAATTATCCCTTAGTCGCTAAGGACAAGGTTTAAAATGGAAAGAAATTCACGTAACAAAAACATTATCATCGATCCCCAACGTCAAGTTGTAATGAAAACAAGAATGTTTCGCCTTTCGTCATTCGACCTCTTATCAACGAATTTTAATCAAAGCACAACTAATTACAATTGTAGATAAGATGTATTACCTAATGTATTTATCGGTTCCACTGGGGGCACTACGCACGTCGCTGTAAACGTTAAAATGGCCAGTTTAGTAACGAAAAAGAGCGGTTTGTTAGTGAAATTAGTTAAAAATGTGAATGATTGTACAAAGAGACTTTCTTCTCATTTTATTTACTATCCTGACAATGAGAAACCCGTGGAAGGTAAGGCGTTATTCGTATGCAATAGCAATAATTTATTACAAAAAGTATCATCACCCAGTAGCTCTACAAAAGTTGTTAAAATCTACTCAGTATCAACAGAAACATTTAAAAGTTATTTTCTATCCGAAATAGTGAAATAAAATCCCTTCTGTTTGTCTCATAATAATATCTTTATGAAAAAATTATCTGAATTTTAAATAAATTACTCAAATTCTACTGGTTAGTGGTATTATTACCATTGTATAGCAACAAGATAAAAACATTAAAGATAGCAGTGATTGAAATAAGTATCAGCAACATATTGACATTATTTTATAACCCAATAAAAATCAATATACTTAATACCATAAAATTTTGTTACCTACTTAAGTAGTGCATTGTTACCTCTCAATCGGCAAATGCTTTATTATTTAACTTCCTGTTTTTGACCCTAACCTGTGTTGTTACATCTTACATAGTTATAGCTATTCTCACTAGTTATTATGAGCAAGAAAATGATGGTCATTGCCATGATTTATTTATTAAGTGTAGGTACAGCGATAGTTCAGATCATACTTTTTAGCAGCATAATGCTTGCTTACTGGTTTCACAGTAAACCTGCGCTCAATAAATACAGGATGGCAGGAACCAGTTACCACGGGATTCAGTAAATGATTATGAATCCCATTACGTTGATTTGTTTTGTTGGTTCTTAAAAAAAAAATTTGCTGTTCCATACATTTTGACCGTGAAGGTATGGCCCTTTTCTATTTATCATCAGTTTTTAGGGTTCCATACCCAAAGGGTAAAACGGGAACCCTATTACTAAGGCTCCGCAGTTTGTCTGTCTGTCTATCCGTCCGTCACCAGGCTGTATCTCATGAACCGTGATAGTTAGACAGTTGAATTTTTCACAGATGATGTATTTCTGTTGCCGTTATAACAACAAATACTAAAAACAGAATAAAATAAATATTTAAGGGGGCTCCCATACAATAAACGTGATATTTTTGCTCGTTTTTGCTCTATATTGATAACGGCAACAGGTAGACGCTTGAAATATTCACAGAATATAATTATACACTTAAGGGCATATTTAACCATCCACCCATCTCGAATTGCATATCGTTTGTTTATTTTAACTTACGATTTGAAGACTAGGCGTAACTTCATAAGTGGGTATATCTGAAATAAATAAAACAATCATACCCGCATTTTGTTTAATTTTGTGGTTTTTATTCAACAATAATCAGTTTAGTCGAAATTTGATAGTCTCGACCCTCGTTTCGTGTGACAGATACATTTGATTTAAAACGTTGTGACACCATTTCATCGAAAAAGCCGAGGTGTTGGAGTGCCGTGATTACATTTACACCAAAAATAATGCCACTGGACGCAGCTGGAGCAGCTAGGGCTGTAGCACTTGCAGACGCTGGGTTTAGCCAGCGTTGGATTGGACGGATGCTTGGATATCCACGAACCACTATTCAAGATGCTATCCGGCGTTACAGAGAGTTTGGTTCCTATACAAGAAGGCCAGGGCAAGGTCGTAGAAGGTGTACATAAGAGAGAGATGATCGTTACATCGTCTCGAACGTTCTTCGAAATTGGTTTACGACGGCTTCTGAGGCTCGTAACCGCTTGTTTGAGGTACGAAATGTAAGTGTGAGCCTAAGAACAATAAGAAGAAGGTTAGCTGAGAGAGATTTGAGAGCATTTAGACCAGTTCGAGTCCCAGAGCTGACTGCAACTCACAGAAGAGCGAGACTTGCATTTGCTCGAGAACATTTAAATTGGACTTCGGAACAATGGAAGGCAGTTCTCTTCTCTGATGAATCAAGAATCGCTTGACGAGGTCCAGATGGACGTCAGCGCGTGTATAGACGCCGCGGTGAAAGGTTTGCTGAATGTGCTGTGGTTGGAACAGTGGGCTACGAGGGAGGCTCGATAATGGTGTGGGGTGGCATTTGTTACGACGCCCGTACGGAGTTGGTCATCTTCGATAGAGGCGGCGTTAATGCTCACAGGTACGTGACAGAAGTCCTAGAACCACATGTGATTCCGTTTGCGCCATTCATTGGCGATAATTTTGTTTTAATGCACGACAACGCTCGTGCACACCGCGAGAATTGTCACCGATTACTTGGGTTAATATTCAGCGATTACCATGGCCAGCTCGCAGTCCTGACCTGAACCCAATAGAACATGTATGGGACAACCTAAAAAGACGGATTCGGAGTCGTACACCCGCTCCTACGACCATCAGTGAGCTAAAAACTGCAGCTGTTGAGGAGTGGGAGAACATTCCCCAAAGCGACATCCAAGACATAATGGACGGGCTTTCTAATCGGTTGCAAGAGGTAATTAGGGCCAGAGGAGGAAATACACATTATTAATCCGATAAGTACTTTAGAGCACACTTTTTTTTAAATTAACTTTTAGATCATTTTTAATTTTTGGAAGAAAACCGCATATTCGTTATTTTTTGATTTTGTCTCAATTAAAGCATTTCACATTATACACATATTTCATTTGTTTTCGTATAGGTTCACCCAATGTAATATTATAAGAAGATAAATTAAATTGCCCTAGAATTTTGAAGAAATCGACAAAATGTAGTTGGCCGGTTAAATGTGCCGTTGAGTGTATATTCACTTTAAAAATAAATGGTTAAATTAAAATAAAACAAATATGTAAGGGGGGCTCCCATACAACAAACGTGATTTTTTTGGCATTTTTATAGATAATGGTACGGAACCCTTCGTGCGCGAGTCCGACTCGCACTTGGCCGGTATTTTTTTTTAGCTAGAAAAAATTTTTTGCGCTGGGGGTCTAAAATCATGTGCTGAATTCATGGTTAAAGTTTGCACGTCTATGTCCCTGCACCCTGTATATTCTTCTGTTCCATTCTCTGTAACTTAAGAACTGACAGTCAAAACATTACTTAGTAATTATAAGCATCCTTACAATCAACATTATTATGTTAATCAAGATCTTGGTTGACCATCTTTCAGGAGAGACTACCAAGATGAACATGATGCAGGCCATCAACAATGCAATGGACCTCACGCTCAAGACTGACCCAACAGCTGTACTATTTGGTGAAGATGTGGCTTTTGGAGGAGTGTTCAGATGTGCCCTAGGGTTACAGGTAAGGAATGATTATTAACATATACAGGGTGTCCCAGAAATCAACGTCAAGCCGGACAAGGTGATAGGCAAAGTCCTGAGCTGAGAAAAAAATATTTGTCATGTACTTTTTACATTATAAGTATCAAAAAATGTATTGTACTTTTAAGATTCAGGTAAAAAAACACTTCCTCTCTCCTTAAACATCATCATAACATAATACAGTTCCCTGCTCTTGTTTCATGTGTATTATTGTATATATTTATTAGATAAGTGTATGCTTTGTGTATGTATGTATTGATTGTATATGTTAATGGTACACCACTGACTACCTGCAGTATTGTCTCTCCTGCTCCCTTTAATCCATCCAAAGGTTGTCTGTAAAAGATCGCTTTTAGCGATAAGACCGCTCATTGTGTCACCCTATGTAAAATTTAAATATTTATATCTGTAACTTTTATGGTGTACATAATAAAGAGTATTCTATTCTATTCTATTTCAAAAACTGACACCCTGTGATGATCTTTCAAGTCCTGTGACTACAAATATTAACTTTTATTTGGTTTTTTTTTTCTTTCGACTTATACAACATTAGTTTTTGTTTATACTAAATCCGAAAAGAGGACAATGTACTCATCATTTTGAACAATTTTTTCTGCCGAAAGTCGTCCACTGTTGGACATGCCTCCCCCAACATTTGTGTTTATGGGACCAACCTTGAAATCGCGAAATAAATATCAGCTGTTCCATACATTTGTGTTCACTTAGATCGACAAAATTAGATTAGATAGATTAGAGATAGAGACAAAATTAGATAATTTTTATTTCGCGATTTCAAGGTTGGTCCCATAAACACAAATGTTGGGGGAGGCATGTCCAGCAGTGGACGTCTTTCGGCTGAAATGATGATATTTTACCTATTTATTTATATTGTAAAATTAAATAGATATACACTACAAAATATACACTGGCCTTATTGCTTATGTAACAAAACTTGTCCTGTTTCTTTTTCCAGGAGAAGTATGGTAAAGAGAGAGTCTTCAACACACCACTTTGCGAACAAGGGATCGCAGGATTCGGCATCGGGCTGGCTACAGCCGGCGCCACAGCCATAGCCGAGATACAGTTTGCTGACTACATATTCCCAGCGTTTGATCAGGTTTGTGGTACCCAATAATACACCAACAATAAATATTTTGAAACAGTTCAAAATTATTAGGCTTGTTCTGGTTCTTAGTAAATAAATTTAATAGGTGCTTGTAAAATGAAAAGTCTTTTGTTTTGACATGCACTCTTATACCTCAACAGCATAAGCAGAAACTAAACTCAGCTCTTCTCTCTTATTTTTAGTCTGCATTAGGAAAACCTAGTATTTTTAGAGTATTTCGTGTGTTTGTGTAACTGTTGATGAAAACAGCAGTGTGCTTGTATATGTCGTGGTTCGATCGTAGAAATCGCCATATCGTGAGCTGCCTGGCCATTCCACGTTACGCTGCCATTTCATGATTTGGCCGGTTATATCACGATGCGCCTAATCGCAAGGCGGGCCGGTCGACGAAAGCAACCTATTTATCGATATGGGCATATCGCAAAGTAGTTGCATTTCACGCCGCTAGTGGCACCTCGCCTAAATGGGTTGGGTTAGAACTATGACCAACCGCGCGCGAGCCGAGCGAGCGGTGCTGCGGCAGTGGCCAGCGAGAGCTACATCCAAGTTGGTCGCAGTTACTTGGCTATTTAGGACCCCAAAATAACAATTATTCGAGTAGTAGGAATAGGTCGAATAGGAATTATTACCCGACTGCGCGGGAGCAAAGACAAGGTTATGTTTTTACGCGTATCTGGTTCGATATGCACAAGCATCGCTCGGCAAATCGTCGAACACTGAGCGTTAAACGATATGGCGAATGTTAGATGGTGATCCGGCGCGAAATGGCCAGGCAGATCACGATAAGGCCATTTCTACGATCGGACGACGACATAATTATACATCATGTGAACAACATGTGCACGTGTTGGAGTGATTGTAACAGTAGAACACGACTAAGTAACTAAATGCTGTTGTTTTACACATTGACGTCGTCATATTTACTATTTGTAAACAACATTGTTTGTAACATAGTATTCCTAGAGAAAAGCACGATTGATCCTTTATTCTTATTAGGTACTAATGAAAGGAAAGGATATAAAGAATACAATGTTAATTGTGTTATAGAATAGCATTAAAAACAAAATACCTACCTAACATGCCAAGAGTCATGGTCTCAAGTATAATGCTGCCAAGAGCGAGTGTATGTTTTTTGGTCTTCGTGATACGCGGTTCAATAAGTCCCGATACTTAATAACAAGACAAAGGTTTTTTGATTAAATTACTTTTTATTCATCAACGTAGTCTCCTTCAACTGCGATACAGTCCTTCCAACGCTTTTCTAACTTTTCAATTCCATGTGTGTAGAACGATTTATCTTTGGCTTCAAAATAAGTCTCCGTTGCTGCGATTACTTCACCATTTGAGTCAAATTTCTTACCCCGGAGCATTTTTTTTTGGTCTGCAAACAGCCAGTAATCACTGGGGGCCAGATCTGGAGAGTAAGGTGGATGGGGAAGTAATTCGAAACCCAATTCCTTTAGTTTGGCCATCGTTATCATGGACTTGTGACACGGCGCATTGTCCTGGTGAAAGATCCCTTTTTTTTTCTTAATTTGAGTTCGTTTTTCCGCGATTTCGTACTTTAATCGCTCCAATAATCCCATGTAATATTCGCTATTGATATTTTTTCCCTTATCAAGGTAGTCGATGAAGAGTATTCCGTGCGCATCCCAGAATATAGAGGCCATCACCTTGCCGGCAGATTTTTGTGTCTTAGGCCGCTTCGGGCGGCTTTCACCGGCCGCTCTCCACTCAGCTGACTGCCGATTGGATTCCGGAGTGAAATGGTGAATCCATGTTTCATCCATTGTCACATAACGACGTAAAAAATCCTTTTTATTTCTATTAATCAGAGCCAGACAGCGCCCTGAATCATTAACACGTTGTTGCTTTTGAGCAATTGTTAGCAAACGCGGCACCCATTTGGAAAAAAGCTTTTTCATGGCCAAATTTTGATGTAAAATAGTGAATACACTACCAGTTGAAATCTTCACTATCTCAGCAATTTCGCGCACCTTTACCTTCCGATCTTCCTTCACGATTTTCAGGACTTGGTTGATGTTTTGTTGAGTCACCGCTCCATTTGGACGACCAGAGCGTTCAGCATCATTTGTGTCCATACGACCGCGTTTGAAATCGGCATACCACCGACAAATGGTTGGTTTAGACGGAGCAGATCCCGGATAATACTTTATAAGCCACTGTTGTGCTTGAACCGTGTTTTTTCCTATTAAAAAACAATGTTTAATCAACACACGAAACTCGTTTTGTTCCATTATTTTCAGAATTACAAAAGTAGCGTCACATAAATGTCTGCAACTCGAAATTTTATTGTTCGATTTTCAAAAAAATTTGAAACAAATCATTTGATGGCCAGTACTTTCTAAATATCAAAAGAGTTTTTAATATATGCGGCCATCTCCGAGTTAGTCTCGGGACTTATTGAACGATCTAGTACTTCGGTTGCTAGTTGAGAATTCGTATCATTAGAATTTAAAAGAGTGTCGATGGAGTTTCTTGCCCGTTCTTCTCCATATGTAGGTACCTACTGCCTACGCTTTGGAATGGGCAACTAGCTTCATATTTCTAACTGACCGACTCCTTGACAATTGAAAAGTGCCTGTAAATGGTTTATTTGTAATAAATGGTTTGAGTTTGAGTGTGTTGTGTTTTTTGGGATAAATTCATGCCAACTACGGAATCATTCATTGTGTGTGGTCCGACACGCAGGCCGGTTTTAATTATTTTTACCTATTGTGGTACAGTAATTTTATTCTAGGTGCATCGTCTTCACATATTATAATTATATAATTAATGTACCTGTACAAAATATTGTAAAACATTTTTAAAAGAGTAACGGTGGAGTTTCTTGCCTATTCTTCTCCATACGAAATTATCTTTTGGAAAAGGGCAACTAGAATCAATTCAATTTTTTTGTAAATTTTGACGTTCAAAAGTGCCATACAGGTGCGTATTTGAAATAAATAAATTGACTATGACATATAAATAAATGGAGAAAAGCATTGATGTATTAATATGCTTGTCACAGTGATTTATAGTGCGTTCACTTTATCTTGACGCGTGACGCGGTTGGTAGCACTGAATTTTGCAGTCTTAGTTTCAATACTAATAGAGTTCAAAATTACGACTGACAGAACAGAACTACCACTACATGGCTGCGAAATTCAGTGCTACCAATCGTGTCACGCGTCAAGTCAACCATAGTAGGTACACCACTACACTTATAGGTACAACCCACAGGTTTTGACGTTCAAAAGTGCCTTTTATGTGCCTATTTGAAATAAATAATTTGACTTTGAAACATTTCGCCAGTTATGTTTAAGGCCCATGTCTAACAGGGGCGAGCCCATTACCATCAACCGGACATAAATCCAGACTCCGGGCTGCTACTGAGAAATTCCTTATGGAAAAACCCAATAACACTGCCCGACCCAGGAATGGAACCCAGGACCTCATGCTCAACAGTAGTGCTTGCGACCACTTTAGACCAACGACGTAGTAATTTTGCAGAATTTCATTTTTATTTTAGCTATTGCCCGCGGCTTAGCCCGCGTGGCTTTTTCTAAAATAAAATTATTTTATTTCACATAAACCTACATGGGTACTTAAGAAACGTCAGAAGCTAGGTGCACGGTTCCAATTGGTCGTTTCCTATGGAGAAGAGCCGACAAGAAACTCCACGGTTACTCTTTTAATAAAACTTGGCTTTTATAATCAAGCCCTGGTGACTCTCAGAGACGGTTTATATTATCTTGGCAGAACCACCAGGGTAAGGACAGTGTAGGCCCATTACTAAAAGTAGCCTAAGTTACTCCTTATAACATCGGCTATCTGCTAGTGAAAGTCCCGACAAAATCGGTCCAGCCGTTTAGGAGATTAGCCGGAACAAACAGACATAATTATAGACAGACAGACAAAAATGTTTAAAATTGTCTTTTTGTTAGTAGTAGTAGTATTAGTACCTACCGTATATACTTTCATATACATTTAGTAAAAAGCTATTATTTTGACATTACAAACAGAAATTTTATTTATTTATTTGTATGTATGTATAGAATTCCTCCTTAGTCGTTCCTCCTATTTTAGCTACAACCAGCCATGTCAGATTCGGCTATTACACTGGATACTAATTAATAATAACTATAATAAATTACTAGAGAATGGGCAGCAGCGTTCTCTATGCAATTTTAAAACCACTCTGCGATCGCCAACCCCCGATAGTACCACAAACAAGCACAGATCTTCTAAAAACCCGCCATCCTCCTTTTAAAAACGGACACACACTTCTCCATGTGTTTATTATTCTAGCGTATGGCACTCGTGGGTTGCAGCTGAAAATCAGCGTCAGGTGGTACACCTTGTGTTGTCATCTGACGTTATGCTGAGCTGAGGCCCTTTTGGCATTATAATAATTGTTTTCTGTTATTTATAGTTTTTAAAGTGTATTTTTAGCTGTAATGCCAATAAACGCATTTTTCTTTCTTTCTTGTTGTTGTTTTGATTGTTTGTTTTTTATCATTTGCCAGTGTCGCAAAACAGAGTAATTACGCAAAGTAAATTGTCTTTGGTCCCTGGCCCTGACATCAAGCAATGAACAACATAGTCAAACTTTTATTGTTTGAATACGAGGCTTTTGGCTACTCTGTTTGTGTGCAATTTATGTATTTTTTTTTGTAATGTGCGTTTTGTTTGCGCAGAATAAACATTGTTACTTTATTTCTTTCTTTCTAGATAATAAACGAAGCAGCGAAGGCGCGCTACCGCTCGGGCGGGCAGTTCGACTGCGGCGCGCTCACCCTCCGCACGCCGTGCAGCGCGGTGGGCCACGGCGCGCTGTACCACTCGCAGAGCCCGGAGGCCTTCTTCGCGCACGTGCCGGGGCTGCGGGTGAGGCCCCAGCTCTATACATCACTCTAGCAGACTGCATTCATTGTCTGATTTATCAACGTACGAAAACATAACATAATCAACGCATGTACTCCCAAAGAACTTATGCAGAGGAGTACATCTCGCGATAGAGCGTGTGTTATGTGTAATTTAGCGTGTAATGTAACGCGAATTCTGCATGTGCTTGGTACTACGGAAACATATTTAGAGGTATGAGGAACAGGGTGTAAAGTTCACTCATACTCTATTGAAAAGGGAGGGTCCTCCGACCAGACGGGTGTTGTGTCTGGTGGGCAACTGCCCGACGGTTGATGTCGGGATGTTGTATAAATGCTAGTCGTGCGATAAACTCTGCTTGCGCGATGCAGGATTTTGCGTGACGTCAATGTGACGCGTAGTTAGCATGTGGCGATGTTGATGCCGGTACACATATAACGCGCGTTCCAACGCCAGTGCTTGTGCACTGGTGTTGGTTTTCACACGAATACAGAGGAATTTATTTTTTCTTGCATCATTCTTGTAGAGGGACAGAGGGCGCATCTTTTGTGACTTTGACCACCAAAGATCATACAAACTGTTGAGCGTAATTGTTAAAAACAGAACAGAAAAAAATCAAATAATTAAAAAAAAATAAAAACACGCCTGCCATATCAAAAAGTGAACTAAAAAATTAAAAATAAGTTACATGATTTTAGTGTTGAATGGCCACAAGGTAGGCACTAAACAGATTACTTATAATATTTACTGTGCAATTAAAATGCCATTGTGCCCAAAAGTGGAAAACTGAAAATCAATCTTTTCATGGAAGTCGGTTTCATCCAAGGAACCTGTAAAGAACTATTCCAAGGATCCGTCCCCCGACTGCAATGAAAAGATTGATTTTCAGTTTTCCACTTTTGGGCACAATGGCGTTTTAATTGCACAGTAAATATTATAATCTATTTAGTACCTACCATAAGGCCATTCGACACTAAAATCATGTAACTTGTTTTTAATTAATTTTTTAGTTCACTTGTTGATATGGCAGGTGTGTTTTTATTTGTTTTAATTATTTGCTTTTTATTTTATACCTTTTTTATACCTGTTATAACAATATTTTTGCAAACGCACAATGTGCCACGAAAGGTAATTTAACTTTGTTTTGGAACATGAAATTATTTTTCTTATGATATATTACACGACGCGCGACGTGGAAACGGATAAGACAATTTTTTTCTATGGGTTGCTGAATACTACCGTTATATTCATTTAATTTAATTTGTTATTAGTGAACGAATGCATATTGAATACTAGGTACTGTTATATATTTTTGTTAGGTACTAAGCAAGCTCTAGCTAGACGATGATAGTATACGTAGTCAAATTTTCATGAAAAATCAAATTATTACCGTTTTTTTTCATGAAAGACTGATAGGTTTAAAGTGTGAAAGTTAATTAAAAATTTAAGTACAAACGTATACCTAATCATATTTTCCAGGTGGTAGTGCCCCGCGGTCCAATCACAGCCAAAGGCTTACTTCTGGCGTGCGTCAGGGAGAGGGACCCCTGCCTGTTCCTGGAGCCCAAGATCTTGTACCGTTCAGCCAGTGAGGAGGTGCCTGTGGGAGACTATACCCTGCCGCTTGGGAAGGCACAGGTTTTGAGAGAAGGTAGATATTTTAAGGTTTATTTAGAGCTTACATAACATAAGATCACGCCTGGAATCCCTGAAGGGTTAGCCAGAGGTGTTCTTACAGTACAACCACATTTCACAAGTTATGTTTAAGTTCCTTGTAATACGGGGTGAGATTATTGCCATCAACGGGGCACAAATCAGAACTCCGGGCTGCTACAAAAAAATTCCAGAGGGAAAATCCCGATAGCACTTTGCCCGCCCCGGGAATTGAACCTACGACCTCATGCTCAGCAGTTGCGGTTACGACTAGACCAACGACGCAGTCTTTAGAGCTCAGTTCTGTCAAAACGAACCAACGCACATCAAAGATTCCCCCATTTTCCAAAGTCACTGTACTGATTTCGGATAGTTATTGCTGGTTAATTTTGAATCTATTAGCATAGGCATTTGAAACTTTAGATTCGTTTTTTTTTATACACCCAGTTCTGGTTTTAACACTACCGGCGCTCTGGGTGAGATTTCTATGCCCCCCTACTTTACAATTCACAGGTAATGTGACAAAAAATTTAAAAAAAAAAACAACCGCTTGTTTCAAAACAACAATTTCTATTAAAAAAAAATATTTCTCTAGTATTTCTATTGGCAAACTCTCAATAAAAAAAAATATTATTAATAAATAAAATAATCTTTATTTTGGATAAGCACACACACACACATGGGTTAGTAAACGAATAGAAAACTTATACCTATGTGAGTAAACTTATTATCTACTAGCTTTTCCCGGCCCGCCTACGCACGGGTAGCGCTAAGTATCTACCCTACCTGCCTACCCTACCTACCTAAAAAAAAAAACCATCTAATAAATAGTCCGAACAAAGCCTAAACATTTGGTTTGGATAGGTGAGCACGTTCTTGAGTTATAAAATTACAACGAAAAGTGGCATTGATTTTTATAGGTAACCAACATTAGTTTTTGTTTATACTAAACCTCTTAAGGGGTCATTGTACTCATCATTATGAACAACTTTTACTATGGGACCAACCTTGAAATCGCGAAAAAAAAATCAGCTGTTCCCTACATTTAAGTTCGCTGAACTCGTCAAAATGTAGGGAACAGCTGATATTTTTTTCGCGATTTCAACTTTGGTCCCATATGTTCAATGTTGTTCAAAATGCATCTTCGAACTCATCAGTATCAATAAAGGATAGTCGTACCTCCCCGCTATGGTCCTCAGGATGGAGTTGGAGCCTTCACGCACTCTTAATAATATAACAATATTTGCCATCGACAAGCTAAGAAGAATTCCAAGTATCGTAAAACGAGGTTAATAGGGATGCAGGAGTGAATCGGGACGAAAATTTTAAAGTGATTTTAACATTGAAATAATATAGTTTGTTGCCAAAAACTACTTTAATGTGTTTACGGTATTATAATTAACAATAAGTGTCCTTGTTGACAACAAACTATATTATTTCAACATTAAATCCATTTTAAAGTATCGCCCCGATTCGCCCCTGCATCCCTATTCACCCCATTACATGGTACATAGCACTCAAAAATCTCTTTTTTACAGGTGACGCAGCGACACTAATAGGCTGGGGCACACAGATCCACGTGTTGTTAGAAGTTGCACAGATGGCTGAAGAGCAGCTGGGTGTCAAGTGTGACGTCATCGACCTGCAGTCCATCCTGCCCTGGGATGAGGATACTGTTTGTAATGTAAGTAGTCTAACGTTTATAATAGGCAGCGGCACACAGATCTATGTGTTGTTAGAAGTTGCACTGATGGCTGAAGAGAAAATAGATTTCCCTGGAGTGAGGATACTGATGCCTCTTTTTTTTTTTTGTAGTCTATTACACAAAACCAGTAGAAACTCAATTATTAGATATCTTACTTAACACGTCCCCGGAACGAGCCACCCCAGAAAAAGTTGATAATTTTCATATTTCTATCAAGCAAACAAGTCTTCAAATGTATGAGGAAAGGATGGTTCTCTAGCTTGGTTATAAATATCAATGTTTTGTTCCAGTCCGTAAAGAAAACCGGTCGCTGTCTGATTGCTCACGAAGCGCCTCTGACGTCAGGGTTTGGTGCTGAACTGGCCGCTACTATTCAGGTAACACTATCATGAATCAACCTAGAAACCTCCACTGCTTAAAATTGAAATTCCTAAAAGATGGGGAAAGGGTCTTAAATTTATCAGCTGTGTACTTGGCAGTTGGCATGGTGATTGCAGATTGTTGTCTTTAGCATTAACTGCTAAAGACAACAATCTGCTGCAGACAACGCTCTTATTTAAATAGTTGTTGCCGTGAATTCCACACCTTATTTCATCTGCTGAGTAATTAACCAGTCCATCTTAGCTGAATATGCTTGCGTTTAATACTAGATTCACATCAAGGGTGTGGGTTTAATGTCCTCACGCTCGCCAGATGCAAGTTACCTGCAGGGACCGTACAACCCCGGTTAAGGGTTAAGCCTTTCGAAGGGGTAACCCATTCAATAGGTTACCTTTATCATGGCACCCATTGAAAGGGTTTTATACTAGAAACCCATTGAAAGGGTTACATGATAATCCATTTAATGGGTTTTATACTTGAAACCCAGTGAAAGGGTTACATGATAATCCATTTCAATGGGTTCTATACCTACTTGAAACCCAGTAACATGAAAAAAATCATAATATTATGTTATTTCGATATCCGCCCAGCACGCGTAGCAGGACCAATTCTATCTCTATTCTACCCAGGGACCATTTTGGTTACCATTTTAGAAAAATCCTATCGAAAACCCTTTCCATTGAAAGGGTTTTCGAAAGAATTTTTTAAGCAGTTAATCAAAAACCCATAAGGTGTGAGCCGTTCAAAAGGGTTACCCACACTGTATGTGTTTTTATCTAAAACCCTTCCCAACCACCCTTTCTTACCAACATTTAATTTAAGCCGTTCATAAGGGTTACCCTTATCATATGGGTTTTTGTTTAACCACTTAGAAAAACCCTATAGAAGACCCCTTTCAATTCTTAACTTTATTAATTATATCTGGCTGCAGTGATTTCAGAGACATCAGTACATTTCCATAGCAAGCATTTTGTCACAGCGAATGCGACCGATGACGTTTATAGGAGTCTTCACCTTCAGGCTATTGCTGCCTCCATTACACCAAACTGTTTGTACTTCCAGGAGGAATGCTTCCTGCACCTGGAGGCTCCCATCTCGCGCGTGACGGGCTGGGACGCGCCCTTCCCGCACGTGTTCGAGCCCTTCTACCTGCCCGACAAGTGGCGATGCTACCAAGCACTCACACAGACCCTGGAGTACTAGTGTTTTAAGAATATTGTATGTGATGGATTCAAATAAGTTACACTTTTATTAAATGTTGAATTTTTATGTTCAGGACATAAGTATATTTTCTTGTGAGTAAGGCCATGGGTCCAAGTTATCAACTCCCTGCTGTGGACGTCTTCAAACAGTTGTAATGTTGTGAGAGTTAAAGCAAACAAATAATTTACTTATCAATTTATTAAAAAATGAAAATCAATCCATAAAAATAACTAGATATTAAGAACAGTGAAGTTAGTAGAAATACTTAAGAACAAAATGTCAATTTATACGAAATTAAAACACACCTATGTCTCCTCGCGTTGTGCTGCCGCAGCGACAACTAACAAATTATAAGAAAAATAAATCAAATGTGTGTATGCGTCGGATATATCCTATGAAACTTATGTCCTACTTAAAACTACCATTTTTAAACAATTTGTTCCAAAACATCAGTAAATTCAGTAACAAATATAAGCCCTTGAAACTTCGTAACTTAAATGAAACAGTAGAAATTACATTTGAACCTTGTGATGTCAAATATTTACAACAATTCAAAAGAGCAGATTTAATTTCACATGCTTAAACTATTGAAAAACATTTTTCCTTCCAATCTAAGGCTTTATATTAAGATCAGCACCTTACTTTAAGGAAAATAATCAGATCAGTGACTACAAAGTCGTAAAAAATTTAATTGACAAGTACAAGGATTTTAAGCTTAGTACATGCTATGGGGCACAGACCATTTTTGGGATATACTTTATAAAATAATAATATATAAGACAGGTACAATATATTACAATCATTGACGTATTCAGGCAAGACTTCGTAAAACCAAATATTTCTTGACTATTTTATAACATAGCTTTTCATGTTACCAATGTTTTACAAATCTAAGAAAAGGTTAATGGAAACAAAAATCAAATTAAAAATTATTATGCAGTACATTTATTATGAGAAAATGTTAGAAAATGAAGGCTGATTAATTTGGAGTCAATTTGCATGCAATCTTTACAATTACATCCATCATAAGCCATAGTCAAATCAATCCATCAGTTTCTAGACCAGAAAAAAATGCAACAAAATCAACTTGAAAAAAAAAAAAAACTTCAACTTCAAGGTGCTGACAACAATCCTTGAAAGTTCCTCGCAATAAATAAATGAAGCTTACAGGTAAAGTTCTAAATCTTCTGTAACACACAAGTATAACATTCCTGAAGTGCAGCACTTGGCAGTCAGCGTCTAGTTGTCGCGCCTGGCGCAGGAAGGGCCCGGCGAGTTGGAGAAGCGCTGCATGTAGCGCTCCAGGCGCAAGAAGGACCCGGCGAGCTGGGGAAGCGCTGCATGTAGCGCTCCAAGCGCAGGTACCTGCAGCACTCGGCGCCTAGTCGTCGCCCCAGGCGCCGCGCCGCACCTGGCGCAGGAAGGGCCCGGCGGCCGGCGAGCTGGGGAAGCGCTGCATGTAGCGCTCCAGGCGCAGGTACTTCACGGTGATGAGGCGGCCCTCGTACCACCAGCCGTGCAAGCTGCGGTACACCACGCCCGCGTCCGCAGGCGACGCGCACTTCACATACACGCAGCACGACGTCCTGTCGATATCGATGTGCAAGATGTTGCAATGTGTGTCACATTTTTCCAAAATAGCATCCTGAATCTTAACCCTCAATAAAGAGTTGTCGTCGTTTTTGTCGAACATGTGTCGTATTTTGAGGCAGGGTGTTGGAGAGACCACTAGGTTGTTAACAGAGCCTTCCTGGGTTTCAAAAGCCTGTCCTTGCCATGCGGCGCTGCGCTTGGGGCTGCTGGTGGGTGAGATCCACCTCCAGACGCGACAGTCCTCTCCGTCAACAGACTGTACCTCCATGCGTACTCTGCTCTCATTCCTCTGTATGAACTTCACAGCAGCGTCCCAAACAGACGCCATCTTCTCCCTGTTTTGCGGCGAGATGAGTGTGTCTCTCACATGGTCCACAGATATGTATGGTTCACCACTATCCTCAGTCTCTTGCGATATCACATCAATAATTTGTTCCACCATAGAGTAGATCTCTTCACTTTTCCTCTTCTGATACATCATATAATATTTGTAACCTCTTTGGAGGCCTAAGCCTAGTAAAGTGAGGAGGGCAACAATAATAAGACTGGACCCGGCAGAGTATAATGTATTGATAAACAAGCAAGAAAGAGGTGTTGATGGATCTGTGAGGGTGATAGCAACAGTGCCTTTAGTTCTTTGTTGGACAATCAAGTCTGTGGAGCTGATAGGAGAGTATTCTACATCCTTAGTGTAAAGACTTTTAAGTTGGACAACATTGAGTCCCCAACGAGGATTACTTATCAGAAGAACTTGTAAGTTATTCAGATCTGTGCGACATTGGCTAACATCAGCTTTAGCACTGGCTATTTCGATAATTTCTCGCTCAGTGAGGTAAGGCAGAGTTCCTGGCTGACCACATTTGTATGATGCTATCCTACTTGTCAACTCAGGATGTATGATTTTAAGAAGATCTTTAGCGTAACTGACTTGTTCTTTAGGCACACAGTTGATCCCTGGTCTGTTGCCAGGTATGTTTAGCTGACAGATTGGTATGACACTGTTCTGATCATCCGCAACTGACGTGATGTCGTTTTTCTTAACTATATACATGAAAAATAAGCAAAAAAAAAAAAGAGCAACTAACACAACCAGAGCAAGGGACACAAGATTGTTCTTTAAAAATTTCTTGTCAGTTGCTGACTTATAGTCCACTACATCAGACCGGTTAACTCCAGTAATATATGATCTACGTGGCAGCACAGTGCTTCCATTGTTTGTGTCCCGGTCGAGGTAAGATGTGGGTTTTGGATCTGATTTGAGTGCAGATAGACGCCTAGTAAAGTTACTTAAATATGGAGATTCTACCTCGTCAATCGTAGAAGTAGAGGGCTGGTAAGTACTTGTTGTATAGTTTGAGCTATAGTTAGATGTAGGTATGACAGATGGACGGTCGGCCAATGAAGATGTCAAACCCAACCGTGAGCGTATTGAATTGAGATTATCAGAAGACGTCATGCCAGATGAATATGTAGATGAGTAGTTAGTGGGTATGATAGATGCTCGAGAGAACACTGATGTCTTTGGGGGGCTGATGTTAACATCGACTGAGGGTAAGGTGCTCGAGATATAGTCGCTTGACCTAGAATTGCTTCGGAAAGGACTGGACGTCTTCTTGTCGCCGTCGACGTCGCTATCAGAGCCAGTCTCATAGTCGTCCGGATCGTTCGCCGCGTACGTGCGTTTAATAGTGCGAGTTGTCACTGTTTCCACTTCTTCGCGTGTCCTCACGGGCGGCTTTTCTTCGTCAGACTCAGATCCCTTGTCGGAGTCCCGTTTAGCGGGAGAACCTTTCTTGGGAGGCGGGCGACGTGTTTTATTAGCTGCGGGAGGCAACATCGCCCCGCCGGTCGTGGCACGGCGGCCACGTTTTTCTTTAACATTCGCAGTTGTGTCCAAATCGGACTCCTCGCCGCTCGAGTAACGTGCGAGCGACCGCCTTGTATCGGCTTTGTTATCGACGCTAATTCTAGGTTTGCTTTTGTTATCTAATACTAATTTTAACTTTTTCACCAACAACTTCCTTGTGGACGCCGTAATAGGCATTATAGGGAACCCATGCTCGGCTAGTTTTGTTCGCAGCTCCGCATCTGACATTGAGTCAACTTGTTCGGCCATTGTGAAGTCTGCAAGCACAATAATACAGGTTATTTACACATGCACTCACAAGAACACTGTTTATGTAACGTTATTAGTAATAGTTCACCTTATTTTCGAGATATGCACTGAAGAATTACGTCAAATTTATAATAAAATTCACCGGCGCGTCATGTCGCACGCACCGCGAAAGAACGTCGTTATTTAGTGTTGCCATAACTATTTTTAATTTACCCACTACATTATATTTTAAACGATAAATTTCAAAATATTGTGTAATATTATGATGTCACTGTTCTATTTTTAAAACGCTACGATGCGTATTTCGTATTTCATTATAAATATTTATACTTTTGTTGACGTAACGCGAAAACCAATAATACGAATTAACCTTGAAATAACATATTATTCTTTTTTTCTCTATGGCAATGGTGCCTATGTCGACCCTATGGGACACTTTTGGGTACGAACTAAGAAAAAATGATACAGGTTGGTTAGTCGGTCCCGATACGTCAGTACGGGTCGGTACTGATAGGTACCGGTCAAACCACCAATCATAAGCCCGTATGGCTCGGTACAGGTCGGTACCGACAAGTATAAACCCGATTCTTTATAACTGAGTGCATATGATAACACGGGAATATTATACCTGCACCGATCGGTACCACCCCGTACAGGCTGGCCTGCACCGGTAACCTGTTTCTCTATGTAAGCACCCTATATCGACAATGAGGATAAAATCTCACTTCAGATGTCGCTACTATCCAACGACTAACAATTTTGCACTTTTGGTAGCTAACTGTCACTATCCCACAGAGTACATTTGTTTATACACTATCCATGATAGGCTATCCATAACTGATGCTATCCATATTTTTTTTGTAAACAAGTGACTTCTTTTACGCTTATAGTTGCGCAGCTGTTGACTGTAAAACAACATATTTGCCAAAGGTGTTAAACGATGTTTTTCAAATGTGTCTACACTCAGTATTTTGAGTCTGAAACAATGTATTTTTAATCATCAACACGGTAGTTATTTTTATTCATCTGGTAATACTAAATGCAATTACTTTTTGTTACAATAGCCGATGTCATCATTGTAGAGCAGAGGATGCTGATTCGGATCATATTATCTTACAGTGTTCAAGTTTTAACATTCAACGTTTGCGTTTGGCCAGTGAATTGAGTGCATTATTAGTGACATTACTATTGACATTGAAAGTGAACGTCAAAATGAAAGTGTTCCCCGCAGTGTTCAGGATTTATTACAAAATAAGAAATATTTTTTAATGTGTTGTATAAATATATTTGTAATACCGTAGAAAAAATTTAATCCATTTTGTAATCATTAATGTATATAAATTAATTAGTTGTAATTTAAATTGGTATGAAGACGATGATAATTCACTGAGATGTATTCACCCAACCCGAAAGGGTGTGGATAATATGAACAAAAATGAATGAAAAACTATAACGATGTAAAAACATTATTTAAAAGTCTCTTACTATTTGTACTACATCTAAGCTAAACCCATCTATGTATACGACTGAAAGACTCGAATCTATGGTCATGAATAAAACATTATTTAAAAAAAAATACTTTTTGTTACTCTGGCAATTATAAACAATTAAGTTTTCTCCTCTGAGGCTCTAATCCTGACTATCTAATCGGGATACAGTTTTATTTTATTGCTTTCATTGTTGACTTATCGATATCAACAAGGGAATATTTCTTCCCGGAGCGAAATAATTAATTGTCGAGTTTGGCAGCTGAAGGGATCATAATAAAGGCGTTAATCGTACCATGGTCACGGTTTATCAGTTCAATTCGTTCAGACTTTCATAAAATTTACATAAAATTATGGCCAATGAGGAAACTTCGAAATATATAAAACAACGTGCCTCACACTACTTCATTTATTTGTTTCGATAGAGCCAATTACCTACAATACAAAGGCGTGCGAAAAATAGTCAACTTTAAAATCTCGCCGCATACGTGCGTTTAATAGTGCGAGTTGTTACTGTTTCCACTTCTTCACACATCCTCTCGGGCGGCTTTTCTTCGTCAGACTCAGATCCCTTGTCGGAGACCCGTTTAGCAATAGAACCTTTCTTGGGAGGCGGGCGACGTGTTTTCTTAGCTGCAGGCGGCAACATAATAGTGCGAGTTGTTACTGTTTCCACTTCTTCACACTCCCTCTCAGGCGCCATTTCTTCGTCAGACTCAGATCCCTTGTCGGAGTACCGTTTAGCGATAGAACCTTTCTTGGGAGGCGGGCGACGTGTTTTCTTAGCTGCAGGCGGCAACATAATAGTGCGAGTTGTTACTGTTTCCACTTCTTCACACTCCCTCTCAGGCGCCATTTCTTCGTCAGACTCAGATCCCTTGTCGGAGTCCCGTTTAGCGATAGAACCTTTCTTGGGAGGCGGGCGACGTGTTTTCTTAGCTGCAGGCGGCAACATTATAGTGCGAGTTGTTACTGTTTCCACTTCTTCACACTCCCTCTCAGGCGCCATTTCTTCGTCAGACTCAGATCCCTTGTCGGAGTCCCGTTTAGCGATAGAACCTTTCTTGGGAGGCGGGCGACGTGTTTTCTTAGCTGCAGGCGGCAACATTATAGTGCGAGTTGTTACTGTTTCCACTTCTTCACACTCCCTCTCAGGCGCCATTTCTTCGTCAGACTCAGATCCCTTGTCGGAGTACCGTTTAGCGATAGAACCTTTCTTGGGAGGCGGGCGACGTGTTTTCTTAGCTGCAGGCGGCAACATTATAGTGCGAGTTGTTACTGTTTCCACTTCTTCACACACCCTCTCGGGCGCCATTTCTTCGCCGGACTCAGATCCCTTGTCAAAGTCTCGTTTAGCGATAGAACCTTTCTTGGGAGGTGGGCGACGTGTTTCCTTAGTTGCGGGGGGCAACATCGCCCCGTCGGTCGTGGCTCGGTGGCCACGTTTCTCTTCAGCATTCGTAGTTATTTTCAAATCGGACTGCTCGTCGCTCGAGTAACGTGCGAGCGACCGCCTTTTATTGGATTTATTATCGACGCTAGTTCTAGGTTTGCTTTTGTTATCTAAAATTAATTTCAACTTTTTCACCAACAGCTTCCTTGTGGACGCCGTTATAGGCATTAAACGGAACCCATGCTCGGCTAGTTTCGTTTGCAACTCCGCATTTGACATTGTATCGACTAGATCGGCCATTGTAAGCACAATATTACAGGTTATTAACACAATGACATGAACTCACTAGAACACTGTTAAGTAACGCTAATATTAAGAGCTCCCCTTATTTTCGAGTTAACATCGGGTCGGAAGTCAACCAACTCGCCAATCTGTCAAATTGTTGAGGAGGATGATGATTAATAAAAACAATGTTGCTGTAAATCAGGGATTTATTCAAATCAATTGAATAAGTACTATTGATAACCTACTTTGATTAAAGTAAAACAAAATAATGACGGCCAAAGCCAGTAACCTACATAGATAATACACTTATAAGTAACCTATCTTCAGTGAAAAATAGATCGCTAATCGCTACTGATGCTTTACGATAAATAAACAGTACAGTCAAATTTCTTTTAACCTTGAAATTTAATGACTGACGTTTCACAACACATCTTTGGTGCGTTCCGAGTTGCGTTATAATCGATTTGAGCGCGCTGACATCCGTACTGAATTAGCACGAGCGCGAAAACGATGTCGCGCGTACCGTCATAGATGACGTCATGGCATGCGCCATCTTGGGAAAACGCCAACCATGCCATAACACCGTGAGCGCTGTCAAAAATGACAGATAATTATGCTGTTTTGTTTTGAGTCGCATCGTATGTAATTAGCGTGGCATTTTCGAAATGGTGCTTCTGGCTTCAGTCGCCATCTAACCAAAGAAGAGTGTACAAATGTGTGTGTGTGGTGTTTATACAAAGAAATCCCGTCAACCGTGAGCTGTCATTATCGTGAAAACTAAATCGTTACCCAAATTATTGATGTGAGCGCTGTAAGCGATTATGGTCTAATTCGGAATGCTGACAATATAAATAGAGCTGCCAAAAAAGAATCGAAAAACGTAACTAGTGAAGTAACCATACTACTCGGTACTCGATACTCACGATAAATCGATTCAAGTTAAATGTCAAAACGGGCTTATTATTTTTTGACAACTTTAGTTTAATTAACAGCTATGTATTGGAATAATAAACGCGCAGCCCCAGCTCTATCAGCCCGAGCTGCTGGCAGAGCTGGGGCCGCGCGCAGCCCGGATGCGGAAGCGTGCGTCGCCCCACGCTTACGCTACTGCTGGAGTCTTGCTTTAGGACAAACCTGAGTTTACCCCCTTGTCACGAGCCATAAGATTATTAAATATTATTTCTATGGAGGTAGATATATTTCATTGCAGCCTGAACAGATTCACTGAAGGAGCACTGAAGTGCATTGAAAACTTTTAGAGGCCATTTTATTGTTATTTTTGTTAATTTAGTATAAGTATGATGTAAGTTTTATTGTAGTAGCATCGCATTGGCACATATATAGCTGATATGGTGTTATTTACGTGTTTTTTAAATAAATACCTTAATTAAATTTAAAATCCCCAACTTCCTCAATAGCTATGTATTGCGTGAAACTATTTATTGGCTTGTTAGGCAGTAACGAATTGTTGTGTTGTCTTAAGTTGTGCAAGGTTTGGGCACGCCACAATTGTGGCGATAAGTCCCCTCTTTGAGGAGTGACTAGAGAGGCGCCACGGCGTCCTCACCTTCCGCCTGACACAGGTCCTCACCGGACATGGTTGTTTCGGGAGGTTCCTGTTCAGGATAAAGCGGGAGGAAACGCCCGGGTGTCACCACTGTGTGGATCGCCCGGAACACGGTGGAGCATACGGTGGAGGTCTGCCCAGCTTGGGCGGAGCACCGCCGTGTCCTCACGGAGACGATCGGCCGCGTCCGGCCCTGGATCAGGCCATGGTTCGGAGCGAGAGTGCATGGGAGGCCGTCACCTCCTTCTGCGAATTAGTAATGCTTGCGAAGGAGGAGGCGTAACGCGTGAGGGAGAGGCAAGGTTCGCGCCCTCGCGCCCCTAGTCGCCGCAGGAGACGCCCCGGGCGTCGGGAGTCCAAGCCGATTTCCGGCCGCCGTAGGCGCGGGCCTGTGGACGGTGAGCGATGGGTAGCTCACCATCCGATAAGGACCAGGCCCGGGTCGACGGCGCGTCGTATTCCACGCGCGCCTCAAAGAGTTGTCAGCACCAACTGACGGGGTCCGATAGGGCCAATGCCTGCCAGGGTTGCGAGTTTGTCCAGAAGGGATATCGTGGCCCTGGCACACAGGCAAATGAAGGAATACGGGTGGGTTTTAGTCAGTAAAAGTCTGACACGCCCTCCCGCTCCGCCCAGAGCGGGAGAAGTTATTTGATATTTTCCTACCCATAAAAAAAACCCATAGGTACCATATACAAGAAATACATGGAGGGTATAATTATACAGAGTCTAACTCAATCTGATTATAGTGCATTAGCTTTTGTTTAAAAAACAAACGAATATTGAAGATAGTGAGAACTGTAATAATTGTGCTGGTATGGAATCCTTAGAGAGCAAGTCCATGTGTCCATGCAATTATTTCTGGTTTTTCAATCTGCTGCAACTTGTTTTCCTAATATTTGCTTTACTTGTTACAGATGCAGTTATTCCTGAAGTTACAAGTTTCAAGAACAGGAGTCTGAAGAAGGAGTAGTCTGAACAAGGCATGTTGTTTTAATCAAAAATCTGTCAACTAATTATGCCAAGTTTTAAACTGTGTCATGAATTTGTAAAATCTTTGAAGAAAGTTAAATCCAGATCAAGTTTGAAGAATACTCAAAAATTTAAGTATTAGCTATTTGGTTGTCAACTATGTACTAGTTTCAAAATGAAATAAAAGTAGTTTATGATATCGAATGCATTTTATTCATTACAATTTCCAACTATAATACTCGTAGGTTTAAAATACAGAACCCCCTTTTTTCCCAAGCAGTTAAGTTACATAAAAGGCTAGTATTCAAACTATTCTAGGCTCGATTAACCTCGGCAAAAACTCTCGGGTTTCGAACCACTACGATCGACAACATTTTTGTGCGATAAAATTAAAGATTACCATCTGAGTATTACTTAATCTGTGATCTCTTGGTAGCTCCACGGGATTTTTTTTCCCATGGTACTACTGGTAGTACCACGGGCAACATGTTGCTTGCCTGTTAAAAACAAATGTACATACGTGTTATTGAATAAATAAATAAATTTAACCCCTGTTTAATGGTCTAACCTAATGCTAAGCCGCTCTAAATTTTCTGCTTTTGCCGCTGACAGTGTTGCCAATAAATTGGGTATTAACTAATCAAGTCTTTCGCTCTTTTTGCCCTTTCCGAAATAAATAAAGTTGTGATTTAAGTTATGTTGAATAAGGGAGAGCTCGCCTACGAGCGACAATCGCTGAGCGACTATTTTGTCGCCGAATATAAGACATAAAATTATTACCAAACAAGGTTTATCTTCAGACCCAGGTTTAAAACATGAACCATTCTTGAATTTCGAACGTTATTCCGGCTATGGTAAAGTTCCGTAACACAAAACTGACAACTTAGTACCTACCGAACTAAGTTTTCAGTTTTATTTAAAGAACGGTATTTCAATCACTGTTACGTTCTTATTACAAAAACTGGCTCCATGGTTTAAGCCATGTCAAAATATAAATCTTGTTTTGTAATAAGGTGGTCAGAGTTCAATACCATGTACATTAATTATATTAATATTATATAACATAAAAGAATATTAATTGTTTAATATTGAATTTAATTGTACCGTGTAGGTATTTTGTACCGTCCTTTTTGTTTTCTCGTTTTTATTTCTAGTGTTTATCAGTGGAAATTTGTAAATGGCCTTTAATTTTATATCGTTTAAGAACACTGTATATGTTGGCTGTAAGTTTCTCGAATAGAATAAAATAAATAAATAAATACTGAAACGTGCTACAAAAAGTCGCTCATAAACGGGACGCCTAAAACTCGTTGCGATTATCGGAGCTACAAAAAGTACGCGGACTTTGAAAGAAATGAAACAACGTGCCTCGCACCACTTCATTTAATTGTTTCGCTATAGCCAATTACAATAAAGGGCGTGCCAACAATAGTCAACTTAAAAATCTACAAGAATGATGTAACTAATATTTAGTTCTCAACTAGAGCAATAAGTTATAAAGACCATAATTTAATTAAAATTTTGGAATGCAAATTCATAATTAAATAATTTAAAGCACCCATCCCAAGTAACTATAAAACATCCATTACCACGTATATCCGTGGTATTTAAGTAGGCTTATAATAACATCTAAAACTGTACAATATTTTTATAAATAAATTATAAAAAGTTTATGCGTTTTCAATAAATACAATATTAAAATACTGTTAGATTTAAATCCAGACTTATAAACAACTACTTAACAAAAAAAAAATCATTCAACAAACAAAATTACACACAGGTAGATAATATTTGAATGCTAATGAAATTGGGTGCTCGACTATTTTATTTATTAAAAGTAATAAAAAAAATACCCTGACATGTATAAAAAAAGATAAAATGTTTGTAAAGACAACACTCCTTACTAGTAGATACTTACACATAGAGTCATATTCCGTTTAACGGGAAAAACATAGAAAATTTTACATTTTAAAAACTTTTTAGGTATAACAATTTCAAAAATAGTCAAGTACCCGATTATTTATTTATATTTTATGATGAATTTTATAGAATTTACTATCACATACATGTACATAAAAAATATATAGAATAAAGTAATATGGAATTTTCTATTACAATTCTATATTATTTTTCTGGTAAAAAAGATAAACCACGCCATACATGTGGTTTGTTTAATTATAAACGTATTTGGTATGTTTCACTTAGTTATATTACTGGGGCAGTTTCCAGCCACCGAAGCCGACTTCCAGTTGTTTGGCGACCGCTAAACATAGTCTGTCTTGATTTGGCGCTGCTATTACCTGAAAAAATAGAAACACAAAACGCATCAAAAAAAATTCTTTAGAATATTTACAATAGTAACACTGTGTTATCTATGTATTGGAGAATGTGAAGAAATCTAAAACCTTTTCGATGTCACAGGTTCGGTTTAAATATATTTAATATCTGAGGTCGTATTTCTTGCGATTAAAAACTGACCCGGAATTTATAGTTAAAACAAAAACATTGTTTTAGTTTAAACCTATTCAATTTTTAAGTTCGATTCAGTAGGTGATCTGAGATTAGAAATAGCGGTATTTGCTTCTCACTCGCACATTATACAGTATGATATGATAAATAAATGATTTTATTTCTGTAAGTAGGTTTGGTTTGTACAAACACTTTTACACGTCAATCATATTTTAAAAACTAGATGAGGTCGGCGTTTCCTATCTGACTACCTATCGGCCACCTATTTTCTTGAGCAATGATTGTAGGTTATTTTTTTTTGTGTTACCTGCACGCCAACTGGCAGTCCTTTATACAGCCCCATGGGCACAGTAGTGGCCGGCATGCCGAGGATGTTGAAGGCCATCGTGTACATGACGCCTGAAGCCTTCAGGAACACCTGGTTGTGATGGTGAGCCTGACCGATGAACACTGGGTAGATGAACACGCCGTTGTCGCCTAGGACTTTCTGGAAAACAGAATAGGCCCGTTTTTCATGTTAGGTAGCCAAGCAAACAAGAAAGTGTTGAGTCATATTTGTTTATACAACACAGATTGAGCAAGTTCAGGGACAATTTAAATGTATCTTCTAGAGTATCACGTCTGAAATTTTGTCAAATTATTAAAAATCCCCCTGGTACATAGATAAGTTGATTTTAGAAATAGTTTTGACTTATATAGCTTAGCAACCGCAGATACCAAACAAATGTCTGCACCTTAAGAAAACTACTCTTTGGTAAATATTGCTTACTAGCTTTTGCCCGCGGCTTCGCTCGCAAGAATTTGACAATCATTTCGGGTTGTACTCTGTTTTTTTAGATTTAAAGTGCTATTAAATACATCCCATAATATAACTCAATCATGATTCGAAAGACACGTGGCGCCATCTATTATCATTAGAACGATATTGTTGTTTTTCTCGGGAACAGTACTTTTTTTCCGGATAAAAGGTACCCTATGTCCGTTTCTGTGCACCTGACAACGTATATGCAAAAGTTCAGGATGATCGGTTCAGTGGTTTCGGCGTGAAAAGGTAACAAACAAACTTACTTTCGCATTTATAATATTAGTTATGATTGGTCTGCATTCTGATTTGGTATAATCATGTCATAATGATATTTACCTGCATGTGTTCACGTAGTTGATTCGCTTTTCCGTTATAGTAACCTCTCCGCGAGTCCGGTATGAACAAGTGACTTCTGTTTAAAAGAGAGAAGCTCAGTCCTTGCAGTGATCGCGAGCCGCCACCGAACATGTATTTAATTAGTTCCACGATTAAGCTTTTATCGCGCTGAAAAAAAAAAAAAACAAACTTTTTAAGAATATTTAGACAAATTATTATTATGTATTTGTGGAAATCTTTAACAGAAAAGTATCAATAGCCGAATTACCCCTAAATATGGGAAAATAATTTATGTTTCTTGGCAACATTGTAAAAAATGGAAGCTTTTCGTTTCACGGAACTTACTTTCGGATTGGCGGGATCTTGCAAAAGATTCGGAATGTCCTTCATCGAAAAAAATACGGACACCGATATTTCTACAGAGTCTTCTAAATCTTTGAATTTTTCCTGTAACAGAAAAAGAAAATATAATCTTGTCAAATTAGTTACTTTACAGTTTAGTTTAGTGAATCAAAATAAAGGTGGCATTTTGATTTGATTGAAGTATGGAATGAAGTCAATTAAAACTTTTTTTTATGGCAGTTTATCCCCGTCAAAAGATTCACCATTCAAGATTAGGTGAAGCTTGAACATTTTTTTTTTTAATTCCCAGATTGGACAATCCGTATGGACGTCCCCCGCCCCTTGGCGGCGGAGGGGTCTGTCAGACTCTTAATGACTAAAAACCGCCCCAGTGTTCCATTTGCACACTTGCACTGGGGAGTTTGTGTGGACGTAAACAATAGCACAACCCTATTTGTTCCCGTGGGTGTCGTAAAAAGCGATTAAAGGATTTACTAGAGAATGGGCAGCAGCGTTCTCTATGTATATTAACACCATACTGCGATCGACAACCCGCCTGCCAAGCGTGGTGATTATGGCAAACCCCCCTTTGGGGGAGGCCTATGTCCAGCAGTGGATGTCTTCCACTTCACACTTTAGTGGATGTCAGCAGGAAATGATGATGATGATGATGACCGGGGATCATCCTCGGCTGGTGGCGCCCGCCTCTGCGGCCCGCTCTAGTCTGGGGGGAGGTGTGCGCCCCCCCCCCGCAACATCTGTAAGGGGCGCGCCTGGAACACTACGCGCCGCCCCGTCGGGTCCAGTGTGATAGGGGGACCCCTGGACCCATGTAGGGGGGCCGGAAGAAGGCATTATCAGCCCTCTGGCGACGCCCAGTGCGCCGGGTGAGCGGACGAGATCTCTCACTCCCTTTACGGTATCCATCCGATGCGGCTCTAACAATCCTTCCATATCCCAAGAGTACCTCTTCCCTATCCCTACCATTCCCGCGCCCCCCGGTCTACTCCGTGATATGCAATGGTCCCTGTAGCCCCATGAAACAAAAGGCTCTAGGGGCTAGTGCAAATTTTGGGCTTATTCGAGTAACCGAAACCAAACCACACTGGAGTCAGTGCATTTCATTCATTCATTAAAAATACTGTAAGTAAAAGTAAACAAAAAAAAAATCAAGAATGTTTAGGTAGTTTGTTGGCTTAACAAATCAAGATTTTCAGTCAAATTCAAACTCAACTCAAACTCATACTCAAAGCATTTATTTCAATTAAACCATTTATAAGCTCTTTTGAATTGTCAAGAAGTCGGTCAGTTACAAATATGAAGTTAGTTGCCCATTCCAAATAGTAGGTTCCTATGGAGAAGAACGAGCAAGAAACTCCACGGACACAAAATAATTAAAAATAAGCCGTGGCAGCTAAGAGATGCCCAGTCCCAACTGACAGCGCCCGTTCACGAACGTGACGCATGGATCAGCACCATTCAGCTCAACCATTTTGAGGGAGCTACATGATCCGACACCCGCGCCACCATCACATCACACAGCGAGACATCTGAGTGAGCATGACATACTCTCAGCCTCCAGGGCACTTTCAAGTCAATGTAAGACATATTACCCGGTACATAGTACTCACACCTATGCTATGCAATTATACACGGTGATTTTTAATTCACTGTTAACCTCTCAGCAGGTGATTGTACTCATGATTATGAGCAACTTGCACAATGAGACTAACTCTGAAATATCGAAAAAAATATCTGCTGTTTTATACAAAAATGAAATATTTACCCTATGAACATGTAGGATTTTTTTTACTATTTCCTAGTTCGTCCCATAGTGAAAGTTACTCATGATCATGAGTACTTTCACCTCCTGAAAGGTTGACAGTGAATTAAAAATCACTATGTATAATACAAAGGAGATAAAGTTTATACAATGAAAAGATAGTCTTACAATCTTCAGCAGCTCCAACAGTAGTTTTGTAGCGGCATCAACATCGCCACAAACGAACTACGCGTCACACTGACGTCACGCAAAATCCTGCATCGCGGAATTAGAGTTTACCGCGCGACTAGCATATATACAACATCCCGACATCAACCGTCGGGCAGTTGCCCACCAGGCACAACACCCGTCTGGTCGGAGGATCCTCCCTTTTCTATGGTGGATGAGTGAACTTTACACCCTGTTCCTTATACCACCAAAGTTTGTCCTATCATGAACGAAGGCCCAAAAAATAATGCAGAAAAATAATGTGTTTGTGTATAAGGACTTGTCATCCTAGACAGTATTGGTCTTACCTCACTCACTGTACAGCCACACTCCCCCAAGTATTTGACGGCGTTACGAATAGCATCGCGTATACAGTTGTCCACTTTCAACAGGGCTACCGAGTTCGTCGCCTCGAACATGTAGTGAACCTGTAAAAACAAAGCAGATTCATTGGAAAATGCCCCTTATGACATGAAAACATAAAAGCGATACCTCAATGGCCCCAGTGGGGTAGAGATAAACTACGATAACGTGGCTCGCCCCTCCAAATTACTGTTTTAATGTGTGTAGATCACATCCTTACGAAAGAGTTCGAATGTAGTTGTAAGTATTCGTTTACGTATTCGTCGAATTTATTCATAGTTTTTGTGCAATCAGTACTCGTAATATCTCACTTATTACCAGATTTGTTGGTAAACTAATCATAACTAGCCGATCGCGCAAGAAAACGCACGTGTCGTTTTCATAGAGTACGTCAGTGCAGCGCCATACTAATAATAATGAGCAATTAATGACGCCACTAGTCGAGCAACAAATCCGTGGATTTGTTTTAGTTTGACGGCCGTTTCATCACGCTCACATGCATTGTGGAGTCTTGGTGGCGCTTTGTAAATACTTTCAAACGTTTTGAATTTTGGAGGGGCGAGCCATATTATCGTAGTTAATCTCTACTTCAAAATCATTCACATTTTGATTGATAGGGTGTTACAGAACTAGGATGCTGGTCTTGTGCTTGAAACCCATTCATTGCAATGGCTGACGGTTTACAGACATAAATATAATATCATAAGTTCATAACATATTATAACGCCTGTTTTCCCGAAGGATTAGGCAGATGTGCACCTTATAATACACCCACATTTAGCCAGTTATATTTAAGACTCAGATATATGCCAGTGACCTTGAGTGGTTAGCTTGCGTGTTCTATACTGAGCTCACGCAACGCGTCGTACGTTCAGCCAGTAATAGGACTCGCCCATCAAGGAGCGCTGTCCCCAATTTGACGCATTATTAATTTATTATACACAAAACAAAAGGTATTTTAATAAAACGCGTATACTAAAAGACCAATAATTAAATTATCTTTAAATTTGTGAAGGTTTCGCGTTAAACATAACTTTGCAAATTAATTTCACTATGTAATATAAACATAATCTAAAATATTCACATATTAAGTTATTGAGAGTGCTGTAATTTAACATATATTTTTTTCAAATCATTAACACTACTCGTTTAGTCGTACCAATGGTTTACATGGAGCGACTGCCTAACTGACCTCCACAACCCAGTTACTGGGTAACACGATACCCCTTGGTAAGACTGGTTGTCAGACTTTTGGGATGACAGTGTTAGGGTAGCCAGCCCGCCATATTTCCAGGTCAGTATCAGGTTATATTATGATCACAATATGATCCGCGACAACAACAAACATATATTTCCAGAATTATAATTATTAGGGCTTCGTGTGGTGCCGGACGTAAAGAATAGCAGCATCCCATTTCTTCCCGTGGGGGTCGTAAAAGGTGACTAAGGGACGTGCATCAGCGTTCTCTATGCATTTTAACACCATACTGCGATCGCCAACCCGCCTGCCAAGCGTGGCGATTATGGCAAACCCCCCTTTGGGGGAGGCCTATGTGTTCGTTACACAGACGTATTAACATCGCATTTTTAGAGATAAAATGTATATATTTTTTTAAGTTGGATTATTATCTCAGCGTTGGCAAGTGGGAACACAGAAACATCACTTATTTTAGAGATCCTTAAGTAAGGAACAAGCTCTGTTTTCTGTACAGAGTAGTTCCGCATACTTACATTGACTAGGGTTTCCTGAAAGGATAAGTGAATTAGGTAGACTGATTATTGCAGCGTTGGGGTTGTTAGCTAGTGGCGGGTGGGTATATTTCAGATCGCCGTTCATAAAATTAGAATCAAGACTTCGCTTAACAGGTAAGCTCGTTTGATTCAGGCCTATGCAGTGGACGTCTTTCGGCTGGAATGATGATGATGTTATTGATGATGAATCATTAGAATCATATAAGTATACAACTCACAGTAAGCAAATGTGTGGCTTCAAATGTCATTATTTCATGAAATAGTTACTCAATTGGGTAATTTGAACTTAAAGATTTTACTGACGCTGACCTACAAATTGCAAAAACGTAAGAAAATTTGATTTCCGCGGGCTGCCTTAGTGCTTCCATTGTAACTTCCTACCTTAACACTCTTCATATCGACAGGTTCATCCAAGTTTAGCTTATTATCCTCTCCGGCCATGATGCTCATGAGTAGCTTGAGGTCTTCGGCGCGACGGGTCATGGGGCCCACGGTCAGGAACTTCGGGAAGTTTTCGTCGCTTAGCGTCGGGATGTGGCCTTCTATTGAGATTACTCCTGGAAACATTGAATTAGGAATAAATAAGCGTATTGTCTGTAGCAGTGTAGTTTTAAATACATTAAACATTTATAGTGCGTTCAACTATAACCCGACGCGTGAAGCGATTGGTAGCATTAAGGCGAGGTTCCCCGAGCGCCACCGTAGCATTTAAATTTTGATCTCACTATCGGCTTTGGCACCCTCGAAAACTATGAAAACGATACCCATGACGGAGAATTTTAAAATGTTCGCAGCCTCCATCTTGGATTTACATTTTATCGTCACTATCGGATTTAATACCTTCGAAAACCATGAAAACGACATCCATGACATAAATTTGAAAAGTTTTGCAGCCGCCATCTTGGATTTTAATTTTGACCAAATTCACACTTTCTCTCTCTCTCTATATTGAGAACATTATTATTTTTTGTTTATTCCGTCTTGGTAGAGCCAGCGACGACAACATTTTTTTTTTAGTTTTGCCCATTTTATTTGCTTAGAACCAAAACATTGCAGAAATAATGTATGAAATCTCATTCTTGCACTGTTTTCCAGTGCAACAATGAGATTTCATACAATATTTCTGCACTGTTTTTATTTTTTAGTTAGATATAAATTAACCACAGAGGTTTAATATCTCCCATTAAGTTTAATATAAAATGTATGCATTCGATCAAAAAGATACTGGCTGAAAATAAAAATCGGCTGAATAAAACAGACTTGGTGAAAAACTGTTTTCATTACCTACCTTGAGTTTTTATTTTGAGTAGGTATATAATATTTTATGACGGTAGGTAGATTGGTAGTTGAAAGAAAAGTAGATTACGCACCTTGCTAAAGTGAGTAATTAACTCACTTTGCGCTCGGTGCAATAATCTACAATAGTTATAATTTCGTAAAAACAAGATCCAGGCTTGGAAGCAGTTTGCAACACCACCTCCCGCCCGCAAAACTATGCACATGCAGAAGATAATAGAGTAACACTTACCCGGCGTGGGCTTGTGGCCGAACACCCCGCAGAAGGCGGCCGGCAGGCGGATGGAGCCCGCGATGTCCGACGCCACGCTGAAGGCCGCCGCGCCGCTCGCCAGCAGCGCCGCCTGCGGCTCCACTTATACATGATCCACGAAGGATTAGGCACAGGTGTACCCAGTTATGTTATAAGTCCCATGTACTAAATAGGGTGCGAGCCTATTACCACCAACCGGGCACAAAACCGCCTCCTTCTGAGTAATGGAAATACTTAGGAATCGAATCCAGGACCTCACGGATGGTTTAAAATAGTACAAAATATAAAAATAAATAGCAGTGTGGCAGCATCAACATGGCGATGTTTATTTGATGGCTATTTTTTTTTACTTGCAAACTACGCGTCACTCTGACATCACGTAAAATCCTGCATCGCGCAAGCAGAGTTTACCGCGCAACTAGCATATACATATACAACGTCCCGACATCGACCGTCGGGCAATTGCCCACCAGACACAGCACCCGTCTGATCGGAGGATCCTCCCTTTTTTATGTGGAGGATGAGTTTTTTTTTAAATCTTTTATTAAAAAGAACCAGGTTCTTATTAATTAATTACAATCTAGCCTATAAGACTAATAAGTAATTTGAATCTAACTTAATTTGCTATGTGATAATTATTATAAAACTTAGAACAGTGCTGGTTATACTTTACACAAGTCCGTTCCACTTTCTTAGAGTCTAATATATTATTATAAACACTTTCATGTGCTTTAAGTGTGTCATTGTCACTATTATGTTTACACTTTTTACACTACACTAACTCAAAAGGTTTTGTTCGTTTTAGTCTTCGCACTATATTTGTTTGGTCTAACAGCTGAATTGCCTCTAAGTTCACATGTTGGTGGAGTCGGTGTTCATAGGCCTCAGCAAATTTTTGAATTATGTTGGTGACTGGTTCCATTTTTAAGTCACGATGGAGGTCGTCATTTTTTATATACCAGGGCGCATTAACCATACTCCTGAGTACCTTATTCTGGAATGTTTGTATTATTTTTATATTGGTCGGTTTAGTACCGCCCCAGAGTTGGATGCCATAAGTCCATATTGGCATAAGAATGTGCTTGTATAATAAAATTTTGTTATGTATTGATAGGCAGGAATCCCGTCCCATCAACCAATACATGTTTTTAAAACGCATGTCTAGCTCCTGTCTTTTCTTTTTAACGTGCAGAAGATGACATGAACCTGTAGCCATAATAGCGGTGTCGTCCGCAAAGGTTGCAATAGTATTATTTTCGAGCTCTGGTATATGATACGTATACAGCAGGTAGAGGACTGGACCCAGCACACTACCTTGAGGTACGCCAGCTTTAATAATTTTTAACTCGGAAAAGGCATCCTCGTGCCTTACTCGACACATTCTATCTGTAATGTATGATTGCAAGATATCGGCAAAATCATTGGGCAACATAAGTCTTAGCTTGAATATCAAACCCTTAAGCCAAACTCGATCAAAAGCTTGTGCCACATCTAAAAATACTGTTGAGCAGACTTTTTTATCTTCGAGTGTTCTCTCAATGATGTCGGTAATTCTATGTACTTGGTCTATTGTTGAGTGTTTCTCTCTGAAACGAAACTGATGGTCAGGGATCAGGTTTCTCTCGTTTATGATAGGTTTTAACCGTTTTAAAAACAATTTTTCAAACAGCTTTGATAGTATAGGCAACAGGGAAATGGGCCTGTATGATGATGCTTCGTGAGGTGGTTTACCAGGCTTTGTAATCATAATCACTTCAGCAACTTTCCATGGCTCAGGAACATGCTTCAACATAAATGCTGCATTGATGGGCCTAGTAAGCTTAACGATGGCTTTACGCGGTAGATGTTTTAGGATTTCTCCCGTAATTAGGTCAAACCCTGGGGACAGAAGGATGAGTGAACTTTACACCCTGTTCCTCATTTTTCTATAGCAGCATGTGCGAGAAGGAACACATTGATCACTATGCTTGGGTCGGCGATTTCAGGCTTATATTAACTGTAAGTCCAGGTTTCCAATGATGGATGTCAGATGATCAGGATGTCAAATGGATGGTTAATAATAATATATACCGGACTATACTTGTAGGTAATAAAAAAAATATGGGACAAAACCGTGTTCCTAAACAAAGAAGGAAGAGCATGAGAAATGAAGTTCACTGATTGTTAGCCATTTAAGGCAGAAACCTACAGAATTCGTCACGATGTTTCTCACAGCAGTGTCTTAAACGAATACACTTAGAAAATCTGGCAAGTGCTGCAGCTGGATGTTCTCATTACTCTTGGGTTGGATTTCCGAATAGTGCAAGGTTAGACCATAGACAACATAGAACATAGTGCAAGGTTTTCTAGTAGTTTTTGGTAGAGATCAATCAATCTGCCTAGTCATTACCCAACTATGTTCGGGTCAGCTTCTTGTTTAACCGGATGAAGCTAAATACCAGTATTTTACATGAAGCGACTGCCTGTTTGACCTCCATAACCCAGTAACTGGGTAATACGATACACCTTGGTAAGACTGGTTGTCAAACTTTCGTGCTTCTGACGACCCGTAACGAATGTCAAAGATCCACGAATGACAGCCGAGACAAACGGCTTAACGTGCTTTTTGAGGTTCGGAGGAGTCTCGGTACATATGTAAAGATGGTCAACCATCCACAGACCAACCCGGCAAGCGTAGCTTACCCTGATGGATCGAACCGTGCGGCTGTTATAAGTTAGCCACAAGCTTCTCCTCTTGAATGTATGAATGAAATGGACCGACCCCAGCGTGGTTAAACCAGACTCGATTTCTTGAATGAAGCCAAAGATTCACACTAGCCACTGGAGCCTCACGTTTCATAGGACTATAGAGACCATTGTAGATAAAAAAAACGGGCCAAGTGCGAGTCGGACTCGCGCACGAAGGGTTCCGTCATTATCTAAAAAAATGGCAAAAAAATCACGTTTGTTGTATGGGAGCCCCCCTTAAATAGGTATTTGTTTTATTTTAATTTAATTATTTATTTTTAAACTAAATATTCTGTGAATATTTCAAGCATCTACCTGTTGCCGTTATCAATCTAGAGCAAAAACGAGCAAAAAAGTCACGTTTGTTGTATTTGAGCCCCCTTAAATATTTATTTTATTGTAATTTAGTATTTGTTGTTATAGCGGCAACAGAAATACATCGTCTATGAAAATTTCAACTGTCTAACTATCACGGTTCATGAGATACAGCCTGGTGACAGACGGACAGACAGACAGACAGACGGCGGAGCCTTAGTAATAGGGTTCCCGTTTTACCCTTTGGGTACGGAACCCTAAAAAAGAATAGACCGGGGGCGCGATAATGGTAGGGAAAACGTGCCCTTGGGATATGGAAGGATTAGAGCCGTACCGGATATGCATCCTAGCCACGAGGTTCTCCTCTTGGTAAAGAAATTAAATGAAAATGTTCACGCTATTTGATTCAAGAGAATAAGTACAATTCCTACGGACTATAATGGTGAGTTCCACAAAGTCGTAAAACCAACAAACATTAAATAATTGTTGACAATGATCAATGCTCTTGCGCAACCAGCAAACATACGAGTTGCCACAAGAACACTTAGCGAGTAGGAACGCAAATATGAGTGACATTGAAAAGGGCTGTGACTTTGCGAATTGCGAATAACTCTTGAATCAGCGTTTTTCTGTTAGAATCAAGATAATTGTGATTAAAACAGATGAGATCGTTTATTATTAAGTAAAAAAACTTTTTGTAAAAAAAAATAACCGACTTCCAAACAACACTACAAAGTGAAAAATAACTTTTATTTCGGAAATCGGTGTCTTTGGGTCTGTATTTTAGTTTTTTGCCACCATCATCCGAAATGAAAGTTAATTTTTACTTTATAGTGTTTGTTTTGGAAGTCAGTTTTTTTAAAATGTTTATTAGTTTTTATTTTTTAGAGGTGGTGATTTTTTATTTTGATTTATCTAAGTTACAATAGCCTTGTCAACTGCTCATCACCGTTTACAAAATATTGCTGTTCCCGATGCAGGGAGGTTCATTGTTGAGGAGTTCTCTTGGTAAGAACCAGGAGAACTGCCACTCACCATATGCATTGTGACGAGCACAAATTGCTTAGCAACCATATTAAAGTACCAAATCGGATCGCAACCCGTTAAATACTTATTATTAATAGTTCCGGTGGCCAACTGTGGTCTTCACCAAATGGTGCTTTTCGAGAGCAAATGCATGAGTTACAATAAAAATATTCAAATCACTTCTTCAAAAATTTGAGGATTTTCCTCGATTTCCATGGGATCCCTTCATCAGATTTTGACTTGGTATCAATGGGGACCACCTCGGGAGCAGACACTTTCATTAATTTTTTTTTTTAATAGTTCCACAATTGACAGAGAAATCAATGAACATACATAAAAAAAAATAATACAGACGTACACATAGCCTCCTGCTTTTTGGAAGTCGGTTAAGAAGAACAAGTTGGGGGAAAATATGCGTCACATCAACGCAAGCGCAAATCGGCCAGTCAATGATTTCAAAACATTGATAAGTAGGACTAAGTACTTATATTTATGACTACTTAGTTCTTCGAAAACGTCAAACCCTGTGAATATTTTGATGATAAAGTTGTGTTAGTATCACAGGCGAAGATTATAAATTAACAGCATACGATGTACCTATTCCCATGTAATTCGTGCCGATACGAGAGAAAAACATGAAAACTCACCCTTCGCTTCTAGCTAATAAAAACTGCTTACTTGGCATATTTGTCGATGCCTGCCTACCAAAATTATTCACTGTCATCATTATTAAGCTGATTCGTCAGAGCCTCTGTTTGCATTATGGACCCAAACAAACTTACCGACCTACAGTTTTATGATCGAAATTCTGCTAACATGGCTTTGGAGTTAACAAATCACTCCAAATAGAAGCATACTCGTATTGCGTCACGAATAGTAATGCTTTGTATCACTGCCATAATAGATATGACAAATATTCGTTTGGGAGTATTATGGCGTTGGAGGGAGGCCCCGGGGACTTTTAATGATATGGAGAATGCAGCGAAACCCCGCCTCGGATAAGTTAGGATTTCTTTTGACCGCACATACAGAAATAGTAGTTACTTTGTCCATTTATGCAGAAAAGTTTGGGAAGTAAGAAAACGTATCCTACGTTTTACCAATGAGCGAGCGAAGTGTGCTCGAAAATTTTAGCACCCCGTCTGAGATTTACTTAGCTTTTCTTTTGACAGCCTCTAGCTACGACGCTGGCAGGAACTAGGGGGCCCCATGCACCGCGGGGGCCCTGGGCACTTACCCAGAGTGGTTAGTGGTAAAGACGGTCCTGCGTTGGAGGTGTAAATTGTCAATAGTAGTGCTTTTGTCTTTACTGTAGAAGTAACTTACAAACACATGCGACGTGACATTCATTTTAAATCCCTCACACTCATCCAGATTTATATTAACTTTGGAAGTTTATCCCCTCCATCCATCATAATGTATGGAAAAGTAACTCTGTCTGTTCCCTTTTCACTCTTACGAGGAGGAGCAGAGTGTAAAGTTCACTCATCCACCATAGAAAAGGGAGGATCCTCCGACTAGACGGGTGTTGTGTCTGGTGGGCAACTGCCCGACGCGACGGTTGATATTGGGATGTTGTATATAATTATGCTAGTTGCGCGGTAGACTCTGCTTGCGCGATGCATGATTTTGCGTGACGTCAGTGTGACGCGTCGTTAGCATGATGTGATGTAGATGCCGCCACACTTAACAGGTAAACAGATTTAGATGTAATTAAG
This sequence comes from Tiliacea aurago, assembly GCA_948098905.1. Taxonomy (NCBI): domain Eukaryota; kingdom Metazoa; phylum Arthropoda; class Insecta; order Lepidoptera; family Noctuidae; genus Tiliacea; species Tiliacea aurago. The sequence goes on from OX402582.1 coordinate 26,359,023, forward strand.
CACAGGAATAGACAATGACCTTGGTTAGGCCGTACAGTAATTTTTATCCCGGTAGTACCTACGTTCCTCTGGGATAGTTACCGACCTCCACGAGGGCGAAACGCTAAGAGAGTGCTCGTAGCTTTTGTATAGTAAGAAAACCCTCTCGGACTTCTCTTAGATTTTCTTCAAGCTATTGTCACCCATATCTATCGAAGACAACCTATAGATATCTAGTACATCATACCCATATTCTAAGCAAGGAACATATTCAAAAATCTGTCTCACCTCCCCACCAGACGAGCCGCCGGGCGTCCTGTTGAGGCAGTAGGGGTTGCTGGTGGCGCCGCGCAGCAGGTTGGTGGTCTCCCAGCCCAGGCACAGCTCGGGCGTGTTGCTGACCAGCAGCGCCACGCCGCCCGCGCCGCGCACGCGCCGCACGGCGCCGCCGTCCGCGGTGGCGCGCCGCCCGGCGTTCTCCAGGCATCCCACTGAGTTGGATAAGCCTGGAAACATTATTTGGGTGGTATTTTAACACCTCATAGATTACATAAAAAGAAATCTAAGGATCATTTTAATTTCATCACAATGGTTAGTACATAATAATCACAATTGCATCGTTTCTGGAAAATGGTCGGGATAACTACCTTAATAGTTGCCATTGCAATGCCATTCCCAATAGTTGTTATTTTCATCTTATCCACTTAAAATGTTTTAAAGTACACAATACATTCGCCGTTCGCAATGGTCCATCAAAGGTAATTGTATGTTATTTGCTAGCAATAGCAAATTGGTATCATGATCTCATCATATTATTCAGTTTCATAGGATCAATCGCTTCTAGCCTATTCAAATAGAACACAAAGGCTGCTGCACGCGAGGATTGATGGCAGCATTTAAAAGCGGTGTGCCTTGATCCTCTGCAGAATGCGTGCCAGTTCCCGCAGCATCCTGAGCACGTTGTACGAAATGTCCAATGCTACATCACTAGGTCAGACTTAACTTAACTTCAGCTAAGGACTTAACCAAGCATCAAGCAGCAAGATTATAATTATTTGGATACTAGGTAACATTAGTTTTCTTTACTAAAGTCAGCAATAAAGATATTATAATCCTACCAAAAATCACTCACCCGCAAGCGAACAGCTCTCTTTCACAGTAAACGGCACACCAAACAGGGGCTTATCTTTCACCAGCTCATCAAACGAGCCATTCTTCTTAGCCTCCTCGATCTGTCTGTCAATACTCTTGGCATCCTCTGTGGCGGCCCGGTACCGCTCTTCCACCACAGCATTGAGGAACGGGTTCACTTCCTTGACGCGGTTTATGAAGATCGTTACCAGTTGCTCGCTCGTTATCTGGAGGGAGATAGACTTATTGTTTCTATTTTGTGTTTATTATGAGAGTTCGTAATGAGAAAAAAGCTAAAAGATTGACGAAATAATGTTGGAGACTTTATTCTCATGGGAGCCGTAAAATGACTTGAAGGATGAAGTGGATGGACAAGAGGTCTGCCTGCTTAAAAGCACATGGTGCATCTGCAATCTGAATGTTTTGGTTAGTTCCATCTTAGATACCATCCATCGCTTCCATCTGGCGAAATCGAGATCAAGAGCGGTCTTATTTAATTAATGATAGGTAGGTAACAAAAATAAATTAAGGAACGTTGGCCACCAACAGCTAGGTGGGTGGATGACATACAAAAGATGACTTGGATGAGACTCGCACAGATCAGGGAGGCATGACACAAAACAGAGGAGGCCTATACTCAGCAATGGGTGGAACAAGGCTGCCAATGAATCAACAAAAAATTCAATCCAAAATCAATTATCACCAATCTGATTGCCAAGTGGTGTATCCCATTTGGGTTAAAATTTAGGAGTCCAAGCAAAAAGGGTCCAGTGGTGGGTTATTGAGTTAAGACTAGATTCGGTATCTAGAATAGGCAATTGATAATAAGGATTTTTTTTTATCAGACTTATGAAGTTGAATCTCTCAAAATGCTTGATTTGAGAAAAACTATATGAACTTGTAGATAATTGAGCATTAATTAATAATTATAATCAATTAGAATTCCGAAATGCGATTTTTCACCCAACTTTACAAAACTGCGGGTATCTCGAGAATCAAAATGCCGAGAACTGCACCCAAATTGCGTAACATAGTTTGAATCGGAATGGTTTTGAAGTATATTGTTAATCCATTGCTTCTTAAATCAGAAAATTTTGTCTGCTCAACAACGTAAATAACGCAATGAATGTTGTTGAACTGTCAAATTGAAACCGTTTCCTACTGATAGTGTGTTACGCAATTAGCCCGCTGGACCCTTTTTATTTATTATTTATTTATTCTCAAGGCAACTACAACAGGTAACAATCACAGTAGGTATATCAGTGGGATCACATTATAGGTTTTGACCTGATTGTCACCCAAAGCGTAATCGCACAACGTGACCAGCAACAACAATATTATTGATTACAACTAAAATAGTAAAAAGAAAATTACACAGTTCACAAAATTACAGTTAAGTACAAATTCTGTGCGTCTGCCCTCCGACCCACTACCAGCTTAAAGTCAACGCCATGAGACGAGATAAATTTCATACTTTGGGATTTAAAACTTTAACTGAAATTGCGTATGGTTCAGTTTCCATTGCAACTAAAATTATTTTATGACGTTTAGCGATAATTTCTTCATTCATAAATCAACTTAGATATCTTGAGTTTAAAGTTGATAGTTGTATAATTTGCAATTTTATGTATTTATAGCTTCTCATGACGGTTACTTTATGTAGGCAGGGAATGTGTAGGAGACCAAACACGCCAGGTAATATACCTACATACATAATTCAGATAACATACATATGGGTCTGTAATTTGCGCAATCTGACTTGTCACCATCTTTATAAATGGGCACAACGAATAATAGAGTGGCACTGATAGCTCTTGCGCGCACTATTCCGAAACGAGACGGTATTCCATCCGGACCAGCACATTTATTAGGATCCAGTTGTTTCAATGCATTCAAAACACAGTCGTGCTCAATATAAACCTCCGATAAAGAAGAGCTACATTCAATACCCATGCAAGCCTCACCACTAGGGGGAGTGTCTGACGTATCCTCAAAAACGGGACCAAAGAAGTCTGAAAATAATTCGCTAATAACTTGACTGTCAGATTATTATTTATTTATTTATTATAAATTACAAGATACAACACTGAAACAAAGCACACAATTAGACCTCTGGGGTCTGTCTTAGCATGCCATGACCTGAGATTTGATCAACGCGCTATTAACTATTAAGTTATAATCGAGTTGATGTAATGTTCTTTCAGCTTATGCTTTATGTTTTTACTATTCATTGAGTCTCTGATGTCTACAGGTATTTGGTTTAGTAAATTGAAACCACTCCACCGAACTTCATCGTTTGTGGCGAGCCATTCGTACTTCTTCTGCCATTTACGAACTTCCAAAATGATTTGATATTATCAGATAAACGGTCCTCTGTGGATGTTATAAAGGAACCGTAGCATTCTTTTGAAAGAAACTTGCACCTTGGTTGGACGCCCACAAATTGTCTTATGTAAAGAAACATTGATCGATGTTTTATATCCAACTATAAATAACAGCATCCAAACATTACTCAACAGTTACAAAATAATATTATTGTTTTAAATTGTAACAGCAGGAAAGCAAACAAAATTAACGTAAATGCAATACAGGACAAGCCCTTGAATTGTTCGCCTACAGTTCAAGGCAAGAAATCTGTAGTCAATTCAGGTGTTACGGAGAACACAGTAAATCAAAGGCAAAGTAAAATGTATTTGTAGGACTTTGTTTTATTTGCGTGTTGTCCAAGTGCTATGCAGACAAGACTTTTGGTTGGTCTTACTTTTGTGTAAGGTTAGACGGCTACAATAAAAGTTCGTAAAGCCACAATTATCATCACAGCCTTGGCCAAAATATTGTCGCACTTGCACCTCATCCTTATTAAAAGTGCACAGATTACAAGATGGATGTGTCATGAAATTATTTTTTGCCTTTAAGGACATCAAGTAAAAATATGCTCGCAGCTATTCTTCTTTGAGGACTAATAAAGACTGTAGTCCTTAAGTACCTATACAAATCTATTTACGTACTCGTAACTCATTTTAGGAGCATATTAATACATCACCACACCCTTAATACTGTTACGAGCTTGGGGTTCGTGACAATAAAAACTGCCGATTTAATAATTAAAAAATTAGACACTTTAATTAGGAACACCAATTTAAACACACTACTACTTTAAACATAATTAAAACACAATCACTTAATGACACTCTCAAATATCGTTCAGTTGTTCTCGCTTGTCTCGTTTTCAAAAGTAAACTAACTCCGTCGCGGCCCATACCGGCCTTATATAGGGCCTCGGATAGTTCCCGAAACATCTAGAACATTCGAGTACATACCGGCCCCGACTGACCGGGTGTCGACAGTTCTAGAATAGAACTTTCTCGAAGCATCTTGACTCTATTAGTTTCGCTACCTGATACTAGATGGCGCTAGTAGTAGGGTTTTTAGTTGTGCGCGCAACAATACGTACAATGCCATAATGTAAAGTTATGTACTTGTAGAATGAAATCAAGAATGCATAATAGCAACATGTTGCTCGATATAGCATTTACAACACCCACGGGAATGCAGGAGCACCTATTAACATTTATTTTATCAATAACAATATTTGCTCCATTGTTATTCCAACACCGAATGTTGCAGTAGTTCCAATTGATTGTACTGACGATTTAAGTATCGAATAACAATATAATTGGGTGTAGCATAATTGGCGGAATCTATACATATAGACTCTTACCGTCAAAACTAAGTACCCAGAGCAACATTTTCATACAAACGAGGTCATTTCGAAGCTTTAGTTCTCCGTCAGGTAACGATTCGGATGAGATCTGATAGCAGCTCTCCAGAGTACGGATGGAGGAGGTCTAGGACGCGTAAGGCACCCAACTGATCAGACCGACATTTCATACCGGAGTTGTCAATGAAACAAAAAACCTCAAAAATAGCGTCAAAATGTATAGAAATCCGAACACTCAGAACTCTACACTCTCTGGTGTACATGGCTTGTCTGATCAGTTGAGTGCCTTAGGCGCTCTAGACTTCCTCCATCAGATCTCATCCGAATCGTTATCTGACGGGGAACTAAGGCTTCGAAATGACCTCGTTTGTATGAAAATGTTGCTCTGGGTACTTACTTGTGATGGTAAGTGTATTTATATATAAAATCAATTGCCGTACGTTAAATCTCGCAAAAAATCGAAAATGACTCGACCAATTTGATTTTTTTTGTTTTTCAGTATTGGGTGGTTTAGGAAAAGAGAAAATGTTTTCCTCATTTTCCCAAAGGAACAGACAAAAAATTATAAATCGAAATTTGGTACGAGCAAACGTGGTACGAAGTTCACTGCAAATACTTGCTTCTTAATTATTGAACCGTGTTATTTAACTTTTAACAAATGTTAAATAACACGGTTCAAAATTTTGCATTAAGTAGCATCACGCCTGTATTCCCGGAACGTGGTCAGTGGTGTTTAATGCACTTACATTTCGCCGGTTGCTTTATTCTAAGCTCCATGTAAAAGAGGGAGTGGGTCTTTTTCCAGTTAACCGGCACAACCCCCCCCCCTCATTTTGGGAGAGGCCTATGTCCAGCAGTAGGCATCTTTCGGCTGAAATGATGATGATGGGCACAAATCCGAGCTCTAGGCTGCTACTCAGATATATAATAATGGGAATTCAATTAAAACTGTCACAACTGGTTAATAAAGAGTTGTTTCCTGTGGCAGTGACATCACGCTTCGTTGACTGCCCATACTGCACAACTGTGTCAAACAACTGATAATTGTCAATTTGATTGCGAATGCAATTAATAAGAATTGCTGTCATTTTATGGGCGTTTGTCAGGATGTGGCAAGTATGTCAATTGTTGTGCAGTTATAAAAAAAATAGAGGGCTTGGAACAGAGTGATTATGTTTTAGCAATGGATTAAAGATACTAGCAAATCATTATTTAAGGCTGCAGGAAAACCTAAGTAGTTTCGATTTAGAAAATAAGGGCTAAATGCATCAAAGCATAGCATCGTTACGAAAATCTTCTTCAGTTCTGATCTCGTTTATTATTCTTTGATTTATCACAAGTCCAAAATAAGCTCAATACTCCCATCAGTCTTTATCCTTGAAAACCTCGATTTTTCTAGGAATGACACGAGAAAACACGAGAAAAGACAAACACAAAATCATCACATCCATTTTATACTCAAAAGTTTTGTCTTGTCTCTCTCTGTTTTATACTGTGCACCTAGTTATACCTACCGTAAATAAAAATTAAATAAATAAATACTAAAACCATAAAACAATGCGTGCTTTCTGTTTTACATTCTTGCTTTATGTACTTTTAACTGACTATTCTATGTACTTCAATAGTGAATAAGATGAGTAGCACTTACATCACCATTCCTAACAGCAGCAGCTAACTCGACAGCACTCTTGAGCAGCACTGGGTCGGTCGCTGGCGGCAGTCGCCGGCTGTCTCGCGCGCAGAACCAGAACAACGGCGCCAGCAGGAAGTTGAGCAGGCGTAGGATTATACCCACTAGCTGGACTCCTACCTCCATCCTGGGTGAAGAGGGGAAGCATTATTAGAAATGTGTTTTTTACTGCATTACAAACTGTTAGTCATGTAGCGACCGATAGTTTGGCTGGAGACTTTTTATAACCGCAGCAGTTATTTCTGGCCTCAGTTTATCAAGATCATAATTTTAGAATTGCATATTTCCTGGTGGAGCTACCGATTCGTATGGCCTGCAGTTTAGTTGTTCTGGGTGACACAGCTCTTTTAGCATGTGAGACAATAAAGCACCTAAAATTCTATTATTTTTTAAAACATAAAAAAATTGGCTTAGTTTAAGCAAATTAATAGAGTTGCCACGTTTCTATTGACCCACCACGTCCATCTCAGTTTCATTCATCTACGGGGACTTCATAGAGTGATTGACGTCCTTTGACTTCCGTATTCCTTCAGATCGGTCATGAACACGATAACATTGGTAAGTACCTATATCAGTGCCTTTGGTTCATAGTTTATCCTGTTGTGCAATGAGGATTTTTCTCCTAAGCATATCTCAAGTGTCCTTATTAGAAAACAAATATCTCATTAGCTATGCATATTAGCAACTTTAATAGCGTGTCGTGTTATTAATTATTTTAACTATAAGAAAATTTGTTAATGTTTGTCTCGTAATTATTACAGCACATCTTACGGAATGAAGGACCTTTTCCCGTTTGCTAATCTCAAGAAATTGTGAGTGTAATACTGATCATTACTTTGCCAAGGGGGATTTTGTTAATACAATCACTAACAATTCAAGTAAAAAACAACTAAATTGTATTCTTTTTAGCATGATTGGTATCTAAAGAACATGATCTTAGTTTGAGTAAACATTTGATTCCACGCTGTACCTATAACGACCCATGCAAGTAATTTAGATATTAGCATATACAAATGAATATCCGATACTAAAATTCATTGGCCTATACTTAGAATTCTGGAATAATGTTTGGTGTGTCCGTTGTGTGGCAATAGCTAATCATATCTAAAGTTTACGCACCTCGAATGGGTCACACACCATTTCTGGATCATAATCCTTGAAACCGTACTATTATGTAATGCTCATTGAAAATTATAATTTATACGGTGTCCCGAATAGATCGCGGTTAAATTCCCGTGTGATATGAATCGTGATTCAAAACGTAACGTTTACATATCAATACTCTGTACATTTGCTTTCAAAGTTTCACCATTGTTGATGTGTTGTGTTTTGACGTTTTGTCATATTTTGGATTCTTGTCACGCTGGCAGATGATTCAGAATTCAGATGATTATTGACCATTGAGAATGGTTCGTGGGTTCGTTAAATTGGGAGACGAAAACGGTGGGGAGTGAAGGACGAATTTTATGGCAGACGGTAGTAAAAATAAGCATAGATCTAGTGACAAAGATGCTCCGGAATAATATTGTATGTAATCAAGAGTTTAATGGCAATCAGCTCGATGGCATTTAGTTAATAATGTCATCGGCAAAGTGTAGGGGCAAACTAACTTCTCTTGAGACTTCTGCAAAACAAAAAGATCTATTTGAGATGTATTTTTCACTATCACTGTTTTCGATAGCCAAGTGTTTTTTGGAAGGACTTTGATATAAGGGTACAAGTACATATACAAGATGTAACATAAATAACGCACAACCTCTTAAGGGGTCATTGTACTCATCATTATGAACAACTTTTACTAAGGGACCAAACCTGAAATAGCGAAAAAAAATCAGCTGTGCCCTACATTTTGACGAGGTAGGAGATCATTATGTAGGGAACAGCAGATGTTTTTTTGCGATTTCAGGTTTGGCCCTCTGACACTAAATGCCGAAAACTGCACCCTTTTTGCTTGGACGCCCAATGAATATATGAGGGGGAGGGAGGGGGGAGAACCCCGCCGCATGGAGGAAGTTTAGGAAATGCACTTTTTTATAATAATTTTTTTTTTAAAAAGGTTATGTTTTGGTAATTTTGATATTATTTTATGTAGATAATACCTACAATTTTGTTTTTTTTGTAAGCGGTAGTCGATGAAAGCCGGAAATGGCTCGACTGATTGTGATGAAACTTTGGTAAGTTGTTGTGTGCGCGCCAGAGAAAATAACTAACAAAAAAAAAATAAGTATATGAAAAAGGCATGGCAACGCATTACCTAGTTTTAGTATTAAATCAATAACACACACACACACCCACACACACTCTTTCATTAACTAAATATGTAGATACTAATTATTGAGTTAAGTATACAATGTGGATACGACATTAAGACAATAAATTCAACTGCGTATATCTTATGACGTTCGTAGTCTGCACACGAAAATTCAATCAAATATATCCAATAGTTTAGTCGCTATAGCTATTCAAAGATTGACAAAACCCATAGTCGGCACGCCACTGCTATTTAGTTTGTTTGAAAAAATCACTTTTTTAATTTCGATGCTAGAATTTATTTGATCGTTCCGTAGTTGAGATGAATTTATCCCAAAAACAAATTTAACATTGTAGTTGAAAAACATGTCCATAAATCGATATGTGTCACGGTCAATTTTCCAACTGCAAATGTAAGTTGGTCGACTATTACTCGTTAACTTGAAAAGCATACTTAGCTGTGATAGTTTTCCTTTTAATTTCGATATAATTACATACCTACTACTGCCATGAATTTTTCCACATATCCAAAATCAACCATTTAGCTGGCAGGGGGGGGAAACAAAGATTGAGCCGTCACGGGACGCCTGGCAAATGTGAAACATCGAAATTATTTACACACTACTACATTAGACTGTATAGTAGCGACGCGTCGCCACGGCATGCGTCGCCCCGCCAGCAATCGGTTTTACGTGCGGCTATAGATAGATGTTTCACAACGAAATGAGCACTATAAAGCTTGATATTCCGCAAACGGATCCCTGGATCAAAAAATGGTTTTCACATACCCGCAATATTTTTGAATGGCCTATCCAACGGTACCCCATACAATGGGGCAGACGAGAAAAAAAAATCATCTCCACTTTCCGTGCAAGGGAGGTATCCTATTTTTTTTTATTTCAAGTGTTTTTTTTACCATTTTGTTGGCGTAATTTCTATGTATATCCATGCGAAATAACAGCTTTCTAGTAAAAAGGGTCTATGAGCTAAGCCGGGGACAGACATACAGACGGACACGTCGAAACTATAAGGAGGAACCCTTATAGTTTCGACCCATATTCAGGCCCATATTTCGGCGTTCTCAGGCCCATAATCGGCGCCTCAAAGTATAATTTCAGCGGGAAACAGCGGTCAGATAACTGAATGAGTTGAATTTCACACTTCATAAAAGATATTATGTTTTGGATCACGTTTCCACCTGCAATAACGTTCTTTATAAAGCAACTAGCTGTTGCCCGCGACTTCGTATGATAATATTTCATAATTTTTAAGGTTCCCTACCTTAAGAAAAAAAAAACGGAACCCATAAAGGATCACTTGTGTCTGTTTGTCCGTCCATCTGTCACAACCAATTTGCTCCGAATCTACTAGACCAGTTAAGTTGGAATTTGGTTCATAAATTAATTGCTGTGACCCAAACACGGACGTGTAACGTAAATAAATGAACTTTGATTATGAAGGGGGCACTTTTGGGGGCAAATTAGGAAACTAAAAAGAAAAGTTTTGCGAACAGGTTTGTACCGTGTGCAAACAAATGTTCAAATGAAAGGGATTATTGTAAAGGTTCCAAATATATATTTTTTATTTTATAATAAATAGAATTCAAGGTATTTTTTAAGAAAATGTATTAAAATGATTATCCCCCTTACCTCTGGCACAAGTGAGCCTAAAATTCTGAAAAAAATACTCAAAATATTTCTTTACTTATACGTAACCCATAAGATTATATAGATATTGTCTGTGTGGTGCCGGACGTAAAGAATAGCACCACCCTATTTCTTCCCCTGGGTGTCGTATAAGATGACTAAGGGACTTACTAGAGAATGAGCAGCAGCGTTCTCTATGCATTTTAACACCATACTGCGATTGCCAACCCGCCTGCCAAGCGTGGCGATTATGGCAACCCCCCCCCCGCTTTTAGGGGAGGCCTATGTCCAGCATTGAACGCCTTTCGGCTGAAATGATGATGATGAACCCATAAGAAGTATAGGTACTTATGGTGTTAAAATAACATGGTAAATTTCCCAATATTGTGCGTACAAACTTACATTTGCAGGGAATGTATTCCCCCATACATGTTTTTCAACTACAACGTTAAGTTTATTCTTGGGATAAAAAACATGGTAGGTAACATATTTATTGTACGGAACCCTCACCACGCGAGTTCAACTCGCACTTGTCCGGTTATTTTTGCACAAATATCCAGGATGAAAGGTAGCATATATCCTTCTTCGAGTCCCTGGCTAACTATCTGTCAAATTACATAACAATCGGTTTAGTTTTTTGAGCACACGTTTAAGACGATAAAGATCATATCAATGTTCTAATTTGTTCAAAATCATCATGAGAATCAATGCATACTTACATTATACAGCATGTTAAAATCGCAATCGTTTAGAATAAAAATTATTTTATTTGTTTAATTGCTTTAATTACTAAGTAAATTGTACTAAATTAGGTTGATCTAGCAATATTTTTTTTATGTTTTGATTTTGAATTTTATTTTTTTGCTATTTTTTATTTTTCCTGGGTTCCTTTATCGATACTAAACCTACCCCTAAGCTATGGCACGCAGTTTCTTTAACACCCTGTATAATGTGAGTAAGTATGCATTGATTCTCATGATTATTTTGACCAAATTAGAACATTCAGAACATTGTTATGATCTTTAACATTTTAAAACGTGTGCTCATGAAAATCTTTTCCTTGGCTCCATTGAGAACACATTATGCTATACTACATTGGTTTTTGTTCATACTAAACCCGAAAAGGGGTCATTGTACTCATCATTTTGAACAATTTTTTCTATGGGAGCACCCATGAAATCGCGAAAAAAAAAATTAGCTGTTCCCTACATTTGTGTTCACTTAGATCGACAAAATGTATGGAACAGCTGGTTTTTATTTCGCGAAATCAAGGTTGGTCCCATAGAAAAAATTGTTCAAAATGATGAGTACAATGACCCCTTTTCGGGTTTAGTATGAACAAAAACTAATGTAGTATACTTTTTATTACCACAACAACTTAAATTAACTCATTACAATTCAAAGCAATTGATGTGCAACTGATACAGCCTTGGCAATAACAAATATTGTTCAAGTCAAGTTCACAGTCGCATTCAAACAAGTTACATCATAGTGTCGTTTATTACTTACTTGTTAACTATGTGCTTGAGTTTTATGTATCCTTCAATTTGTGAGTTACCTACGTTACATTATTATCATGCTTGTAAATGTTGAAGGGATATAGTAGATAGAAGTACCTAGTAGTATATCAAAATCAATTTTTTTTATGAAACGTCAGAAGCTAGGTGCACGGTTCCAATTGGTCGTTTCCTATGGAGAAGAGCCAGCAAGAAACTCCACGATTACTCTTTTAAAAATAATTGAGTGTTACAATGTTTTCAAATTACAGTGTTCATAGGTATGAGATTTATGGGAGGACAGTGTAGGCCTGTCAAAAGTACCAGGTACTTAATAAAATAGAAAATGGTCTACAAATCTACAGTCTATTAAGCCTACAACGTGCTCTACATCATCAGCCGAAAGACGTCCACTGGTGAACATAGGCCTCCCCCAAGCACCGCCACATCAACCGGTTCTGTGCTACCCCTATCCAGCGGATACCTGCGGCCTTCACAAGGTCATCGGCCACCTTGTAGGAGGCCTTCCAACGCTCCACCTTCCAGTACGCGGTCGCCACTCCAGAACCTTTCGGCCCCATCGGCCATCAGTTCCGCGAGTGCCCAAACAACGTGCTCACATTCACAATATATAAAAAAGCGGAATAAAATATTATTAAACTAATAAAAGTTAAAAACTCAATGAAATTAAAATTGTAGGTAAAAATTTAAATCAAAAGTCATTAATTCAAACTAGGCTCTGAATCAGCACTTTTCGAACGTCAAATATTATATCTTGATAGACATCCTCTGTCAAGCCTTTTCCCAACTATGTTGGGGTCAGCTTCCAGTCTTACCGGATCCAGCTGAATACCAGTATTTTTCATGAAGCGACTGCCTATCTGACCTCCACAACCCAGTAACTGGGTAACACGATACCCCTTGGCAAGACTGTTTGTCATACTTCCGGGCTTCTGACAACCCGTAACAACTGTCAAAGATCCACGAATAACAGCCGGGACCAACGACTTAACGTGTTTTCCAAGGGTCAGTATGTAACTATGGTCACCCATCCACGGTCCAACTGCGGCAAGCGTAGCTGTGGAACACGTGTATTGCCCATGGTCCACCCGCCTGGTTCACCTAGGTGGACTATGGGTACTACGATAAAACATAATATGGACTTTCTGGTGAACTAGGGGAAAAAAAAATTCCCATAGTCCACCTAGAAAACATAATATGGACATTCTGGTGAACTATGAGAAAAATAATTTCCCATAGGCCACCTAGGTGAACCAGGCGGGTGGACCATGGGCAATACACGGTGGAACATTATGTAATGCTACTCGTACTTATAACAGACGGAAAAACACTGAGAAATTGAAAACAAGAACAGGGTGCTTATTATGGCACAGAGAAGTGACCGTCTAATGGTGTATAAACGACACTGGGCCTATCATACGGATTAGTATTATCTTAGGGTGCGATCGTACCTTTTTGTATCCAAAAAACCCATATTGTTTTTTTGCAAATACGACGAAAAAGGTCCTTCACATTCAGCGGAGTAATTGCGTAACCGATCTCAATACCTTTCATTTTGACTATTTTTGACAGTTCAGTTCAGCCACTTTCATTGCAATATGTACGTTGTGGAGTCGAATTTTTCAAACATAAGAAGCAATGGATCAGAAATTTCCTTAAAAACCGTCGGATTGCGATAGAAAGTGTGTTACGTAATTACGGTGCTGGTGTCCAAGCTCTTCACATTCAGAGCGTGGTATTCATTGTTCTTAGTTAAAATTAATACGCCAATACGTCGTCGTAAATTATTACGTCTAGACTATATCTGGCCTGAACCGACACGTATCTGGAAAATCCGCACTTTATATAAGGTTTTCGTGACTCCATTCAATGATGAATGGAGTCACGAAAACCTTTTAGATAACGTTGTTTCTCACCTGTAAGTACATAGTTCAGACACTTTGAAGTGGGTAGCGCGAATTTGCCAAATTCTCATCTATGAAAATAGTAAAAATAAACTGTAGGACATAATTTATTTAAATACAAGCCATGCCCCGTAGAGGTTTCCCATCGGCAAAAATGACGAATTTTCCCTATTTTGGGAGCAAAAATCCCACCTTTAGTGCTCACCTTCGTTATAACAGGAACTTTTGTGCAAAATTTCATGCTTCTTGACTGAGTTGAGTGAATGAATTTAAGATTTTTATTATCTAGACTTTAGTTGAAAGAGAGCCGTTGAGAAAAGTGCGACTAAATTCTGGAAGTTTGGAACTCAAGACTTGGTGTAAACGGTTCCCATAACTGAGATCTTGGAACTCGTGCCAATGCACGACTTGCAATAGTTGCAATGTGAGAAATAAAAATCTCTCAACCTGGGAAATATGACTGAGATTTTGATTCACAAAAGCTTCTTGCAAAAATTCCTTCTAAGGAGAATTTTGGAAGCTAGTCTCTTATCAGTATTGTTGTATTCACGGTGAGATATTCCCAGAATATACCGGGTGTATACCCGGAATATTCTGGGAAAATCTCACCGTGAAACCTGAGGTGAAGTGAGCTCTCATTCCAACTGATGCTAGCTAGGCTAGGGATTAGTGTTGTTGTTGTAGGGATTGTTTTTGTTGTTGTTGTTGTAGGGTTTAGCTGCACGATTACTGACAAATGCTTGCACTGATTGGACAGGTCCACTCAAATTTGTGTGGTTATTTCCTCAAAAGACCATTTCAGTCACAGACCTAAATGGTCCTCACATGATTTAATCAAGAATATGTCTGGACTTTAAAATAAACTTTGAACCCTGAGTTTGATACGCCATTTCTTCTCAGGCGTAGTCAGATAGGGAATGTCGACTCCATCTAGCTTATTTTTTAATCTGACGTGTAAAAGTGATTCCGACATCCTATTTACAGAATAGACAATTGGCGACTCACTTCAAACTCAGTTCACCTAATTTTGACAATGAGATTTTAAAAAAATAGATCAGCAGGTCTTAAAGCTACCATAGCTCTAACCTATAGGTACATTCTTTCCCTCAAACCACTACAATAGAAACCAAATTGACGGCAACTCCAATAATTAGTGCATCAATATGCTTTATGCAATCAAAGTGAACCCGCGAACAATGCGGCACGTACGACGGGCCGTATTTGAATTGAACGTACAAACACTGTACAAGACTTGGACCCGCTATATACCTAATAGTAAGGGGAGTCACAATGCCCAGGGCCTATTGTGTGGATGACATTTACACGAGCGAAATGCACATCTATCATTGAGGATATTTGAAAGGATTTCAGTGTTTGGTTGTTCTAGGACTAACGCTGCAAAACACAAGCTAAGCTGTATCTAAGTACAGTACCCCGTCGTTTATACATGGTGTAACGTACATCGCAAAACGTTACCATAAATTCAGCACAACATGATTCAAGACACCCCTGTGGTGCAGTACCTAGGTAAGTACATTATATTACAGGTGCCTGTATTATCTTTGAATGGACCAAATACATGCAGTATCTAACCAGCATTCGAGATGCTTAATTCCCGTTCTTAAATGGCAAAAATATATAAATCTCCTGTTTTATACAAAAGTGCCATACTTAGTGCACGGTCAAAATGCATCGAACAACAGGTTTTTTAATAATCGTAATATTATAGATTTGTGTATTCAATTCATGGTAACAGTGTGCGCGTCGAGGTCCCCTTACCCCCGTGTACATAGCACATAATATTTGTTTTTTAGTGTTCCGTACAAAAATGGTACCCTTATGGTGAGACTAAGTCTATCTGTCTGACTGTCACACCTGGATATCTCAAGAACTACAATGCTATCAACTTGAAATTAAGAATAGTTTTAGATGACGTTTACCCAACTATTTTGCAAACAAGAAAGAAATTAAAAAAAAAAAATCTTTTTTGCAAAAGGGACGGAACTTAAAAAAATGAAGTGGGTCTACTAAGGCATGTGGGGTATCATATGAAAGAGCGCTGTTTGCACATTCTCAAATTTTTTTTTCTTTTTTTAGGCAGCAAAGTTTCCGACTTTTGATGAAAAATGTAAAAAAAAATACCATTCTCTCCTTATCTCCGAAGTTTGCATAGATAAAAATCTGAAATTATTCTATTTGATAGGAGTTTATGTAAAGATTACAGGAAAAATAAAGCGATGTCTCCAAATAGCAGTTTTTCAGAAATCATCAACATCATTTTATACGTACGGAACCCTCGGCGCACGAGTCCGACTCGCTCTTGACTGGTTTTTTTATTAGATTAGGTATATTGTTTCGATACGATTATACCTTAGGAATATACAGGTATCCTCGGAAAATTGATCATGTCCCTAATAAGAAGTTGTTATTACTGATCTACGGCATTGCTTGTTTACTTTGATTCGTTACTATTACCATCAATTGCCTATTGTTATTTTAAACAGCATCGTTATTTTTATAAACTCTTCGTTCATTGCAATGGAATGATCGCACAAACAACGCAACTGTAAGTTGTCCCTAGTTGCATTGTTATTACTTCGTACTCGTAGGGTACGGCATATATCTAACCTACCTACCTGTGCAGTGTAGATTCAGACATTGAAAACATGTTTAAGTCAAACATATTCTTAATTACCTATTCAATAAATATTTATTGACTAATTAACTTTCGTTGTAATCAGTATTTATTATACATTCGTCAAATAGAAAAACCTAACCAAGACTTGTCCTATTATTGGAATAAACTAATACGCCTTCCTGTCCCTACGTCAACTCACGACACAAGCTGTCCAAGAGAATAACGTCACTATAGTGGGCGAGCCTAAAGCTATTTACCGCCGCTTATACATACGTGGCAGTAGCGTTCAATCAAGAAAACCCTCACTCCAGAAGTCAGTACACAAAGGAAAAAAAATAGCTAAGAGTTCAACTGAAGGTGGACTACTCGTAATTTATGTTTTGCAGTTGTCTATAATAGAATAACGTCTAATTTAGAAAACCTAGGGGTTTCTAGCTAATTTGAGCGTTGTAAACTCACTATGTGGATCTATAGTGGATCCTAATCCAAGATGGCGGGTCTGCCAGCTAGAAAATCAACTGAAAGTGGTCATTCGACAGCCTTAAATGCAAATCATCGAATTGTAAATCCAAGGTTGGCAGCGACCTCAGTTGTAAGTAACGTACGTGATACTAACCCATAATGGCGTTATTACCCTAGATTGAATAGTTTACGGCAGTAGCTCTAACGCCTTGCGACTTGCTGATCTAATCTCGAGGTAGAAACAAGAGCGTATTATGGTTTTATGCAGATAGTTCGATGGAGGTGGTTTATTAATCAATGATATTATTGGACTAGATAGCATAGCATAGGAACAAAACGCAGGGTCATAAGTAAAAAGTTATTGGCTAAACGGTCGGAAGAAAATGACACAACGAAAAAAGTCACTTGCGGAGACCACAATTATAAAAACCAACACTTAAACAAACCTCTTGGTAATGCAAATGTCCCGGGTAGACAGTGTGCCGATAACAGATGGATAACAATTTACGGGAAGTTCGACAATTGAACGCAGTTGTAACGCCTGCAGCAATATATCATACAATAGTGCACCTATAGTTCGGAACAGAGCGTCTATTACTTCGCAAAATGCTGGACCTAATAGAAAGATTGGCAAAGGCTAACAATAGACTGTCTTGTATGAAAAGCGACGAAGATATACTAGAAGAGTGTGTATATGAAGGAGGAAGTCGAGAACCGGAAAACGGAATGAAACGGAAAGCCACCACGGCGGGAAAGTGAACACTTACAGAAGTTACAAAATCTTTATTCTAGTATAGTAGAAAATTAAATATAATATGTATTATCTTTACAATATTATGTCAATGTTATGTCATGTATGTGTATGTAGAGTCTATTGTTCCACAATAATACCGGATTCACGCAAGGTCAAGTTCATTGTGTGAAATTATCATTATTTTTTATTTATAAATACGTCCATTATCGTACGTAGACGTACTGGCAAAATAACATTATTTCAATAGCTTTAAAAACATATCGAACCGTTTCATTACTTTCGAATTGGATTTAAGTAATACTAAGCTGAAGTTTGTCCGTTTGGTGCCGGCCGTAAAGAATAGCACCATCCCATTTCTTCCCGTGGGTGTTGTAAAAGGCGACTAAAGGGACTTACTAGGGAATGGGCAGCAGCGTTCTCTATGCATTTTAACACCATACTGCGATCGCCAACTCGCCTGCCAAGCGTGGCTATTATGGCAACCCCCCCCTATGTCTAGCAGTGGACGTCTTTCGGCTGAAATGATGATGATGAAGTTAAAGATATGATGATGTAAATATAGAGCAAACACTTAACTTGAAAAACATGATGCTTTTTAGTTCTCTACTTTCTGCTAATATTTATTTTCCTTTTCTTTTTTTACTTATATATTTTTTTTAGTATAACACTGCAGTCGCAATCATAATCGTGTAACTAAATGCTAACAACTATTTTCCGTAAATAATATCTATGGAAATTATCTACATGTTTAAGACCTTAAATTATTAGTGTATATGTAAATCATAAATAATAAATTAACTAACATGTCACTATTGCAACTGATTGCTTAACAATATTATTACAGGCGGCATGAGTTCTTACAATTACTACTTCCTAGTAGTAATTGTAAGAACTCATGCCGCCTCACCTGATACAGGTTATCCTAGTACAGGCATCTTACTTTGTAATACCTACATTATTTCTTAGATTTATACTGTATTTTACCCATTTAGATAAATTTTATTATTATTTAAGTATTTATATCATTAAAAAATTAAAAAATATTTTTACAATTATTACTTTATAAATGACGTACTTCAACAGTTTATTATCTACATACGCTTCAATCACATAATATTCTCACACGCCAATTAAAAAACTATCCGCTGTAATTCCGGAATTTCAATTACCATAGTTTTGTCTAGGCATTTGATTCTCCGCAGGGCTAGTAGAGCAACAAGTGTGATCGATACGATGTCGTCAACCTTCAGTGAAGCAGACGGTCATGTTTACCTTCAGGGCGTTCGCCTTTCAAAGTGTCTGATGAAAAATGGAGCCCCAAGGCCCAAAGTGTAAAAGGTTAAAGATGTCAAAGGCTTGACTCTGTTCCGTGTTTCGGGAGTTTTTCCACGAATTTCATTTTTCCAGGGTTTGATTTAGAGCTTGCATGGAAAAGGTTGGGTTTTCTGTTGGACAAATGGATTGCAAAGTGTACCTTTCATATTTTAGACAAGGTGTTTGTTTGCTTGGACAGTCCTATTTCGTTTTTGTGGAACACAAAAAAAAAACATCAAAGGTCTTGTAAGTTACAAATTAAATATTTTGTTCCAACTCGTGGGGGATCAAGTTTTTTTTAGCTCTCATTGATATGACATAATGCTAACGAATTGAAATATATAAAAAATACTTAGGTACCGTTAAGCTGCTCCCAAAAGCTGGCACGATGCCAGCGAATTATCTGCGTCCATCAGCTAAAGGTCATCCCAAACGTGTCAGGTCAGTGACGGCAAAAGGCTTATCGTCACCGACACCGACGATCATTCAGTTATGGAGACTAACTGGATATACCATACAACAAGTTATTATAGGTAACTTTGTTTAAAACAAGATTAATCCCGATTTCGAACAATTGTCCTGTGGGATTTATAAAAGGTGACTTTACTTGAACAAAGGCAGTAACAAAATTAAACAGGACTGAAAATGAGGGTAAGTTCTTTTCCCATGTTTGATGGTTATGCCAATAATTGGAAACGATAGTTCAGTAAAGGAATTAAGAGGTCTGTGATCAGTAGTGAACATTGATGAGTTGATCGTGGTTGATAACTTTGATAGTGATTCCTGGTCTTGTTTTGACTACCGTGAACTGGGCATTTTTATTATGATGATGAAACAGCAGCGTACGAATGAATCAATAGAAACGATACTTTTGATTTCTTACAATTACTTCTTACTAACTTCGAATATGCACATGGCACATTGGTTTTTGCAAGTGCAATATTGTTCTTGTCTCCTGACTTTTTTAAAGTAGAATAAAAATCAAATTAAAAAACTATTGAAATAGTAAAATAATTATTATTTTCTAACACCTTTAACTATCACTATTTGACCTAAAAACGCAACATATAGCTGTCACAAACTAGTTCAGCGAAAGTTAGGCTTGGCTGATGAAATGGAAACATACAACATGCTATCAGCGAAATAACTGCATCAAGAAACAGTAAATCGAATGTAATGTTTTCCGTACACGATAACCGCACTTATATGTTACAGGCATAAGAGTGAAAATTGCATGGTAATAGGGGAATATAATAACCTTAGCTATCTGCATAATTAGGGGCGCTGTGGAGCGTGATATCTTAACCATAACGGGTTGTATTTAGCAGGAAACCTACCCTTTACAAAGGTGCTCGTGGATGTTGGTGGACTTTACAAGAATTACCTTGATCATGAGCACATAGCCTTTGTTTTTCACTTGGGTAGATAATAAATACACGTGCCGAGCATAGGAAAACGTGGATTAAACTCAAAGGCAGATATTAAAAACCCGCCAAGTGCGTCTTGGACCACGCAAAATGAAGGATTTCGTAGTTGGTATGAATATTTATCCCAAAACAAACTTAACATTGTAAGTGATAAAGAGGTTCCCCCATACACTCCAACTGCAAATGTAAGTTGGTCGATTATTACTCGTTAACTTGTAAAGCCTACTTAGCTGTGATAGTTTTCCTTTTAACTTCGTTATATTATGCTATTACCGTGATTTTTTTTTATTGAGCAAATAAGCCTTCAATGAAGGAAGTAGGCATACGCGATACGTAACTCAATTTAATTGTCAAATAAACTCAACGAGAAGTCATAGTGGCGTCATTTATGTATACCTAGGTGCGAAAAATTGCACCTCGGTAATTATATTAGTACACACCGCTGTTGGAACGTACAAGATTTTTACGTGTACATTTTTTTTACTTAAACACATATTTTTAGGGTTCCGTACCTCAAAAGGGAAAAAGGAACCCTTATAGGATCACTCGTGTGTCTGTCTGTCTGTCCGTCTGTCACAGCTGATTTGCTCCGAATCTACTGGACTGATTAAGTTGAAATTTGGTACACATATGAGCTTCTGTGACCCAAACACGGACGTGTTACGTAAATAAATTAACTTTGAATATGGAGGTCACTTTTGAGGGCCAAATTAGAAAATTAAAAAAAAAAATTTGCTGACTGTACCGTGTGACATATCAAATAAAAGTGCTTGTTTTAATATTAAAATAAATTTTTTGAAATTATTTTAGAAAATATATGAAAAATTACCATCCCCCCCCCTTATCTCCGTAACTACTGAGCCTAAAATATTGATAAAATTACAGAAAATAGTTCTTTACATATAGATTACAGGTAAACTTATAAGAAGTCATAACATGGTAAATCACTCAATATTGTGCGTACAAACTTACATTTGCAGTTGGAATGTATGGGGATCATGTTTTTCAACTACAATGTTAAGTTTGTTTGGATAAATTCATCCCAACTATGGAACCCTTCATTGTGCATGGTCCAACACGCACTTGGTCGGTTTTTTTATATCACGGATGATAGATAGTCAATTATTACGATTTGAGGCTGTCAATAAAAAAAAAATGCTTGGTAAAGCATAAGAAAATCTGATCCTAATTAGCAGGATATTGATCGCTGTAGAATTTTGTACAAAATTGGAGGTAAGTAATAATGAGTCTCTTCTGAAGTTCTGACATTCTTCGCATCCCACAAAATAACTAAGTTTATGTAATTAGTATAATATTTTTTATAATATAAGTACTTAATAAAAGTTTATAAAATTTATAATGAGGGAACAGATGAACATACCTACATACCGGTCAAAATCATAACCTCCTTTTTGCTTCGCCGTAGTCGGGTAAAAATTAGTAATAACTAAGTAATTATCTACGATGGAAATGCCTCTACCTAGTAAAGAGACAGGAAATTTTATAGAGCGTTTATAAATAGCGTTTTTTTATGAGGCTGAGGGGGCTCGTTTGCAACCCTTTTTAGTTTCAATTCACTTGAGTTTTAGTCGATCCATTTTCGCTAACCCGACTCTCGAAGCTACTCGAATCTCAATTACGTCAATT
Organism: Tiliacea aurago; assembly: GCA_948098905.1. Lineage (NCBI taxonomy): Eukaryota > Metazoa > Arthropoda > Insecta > Lepidoptera > Noctuidae > Tiliacea > Tiliacea aurago. The sequence continues at coordinate 26,381,103 of OX402582.1, forward strand.
CAACCCATAACCTTAAACTTTTACAACATACTTTTACGTTACAATAAAGCTTTGAATTTTACATTAGGTAGGTCCTACTCCGAAGTGCAACCGTGCAGGCTCTAGGCGGTAACATTAATGCACTTCATATTTCATGCAGAAAGCTTCAGTCTGCTGCCTTGAGAAAATCAGAAAATAGACGTCTCAAGTTAGCTTGGCATTTCTTCACTTTAGGGTCTTTGGTAGTGTGCTAAACATCGTGTAAAGGTTTCAATTAGATGTACGTAGAGAGTAACCATAATGAATTAATAAAAGATTTTCTTGAAGAAAGAGGGCAGAAAGCTTCAGTCTGCTGCCTTGAGAAAATCAGAAAATAGACGTCTCAAGTTAGCTTGGCATTTCTTCACTTTAGGGTCTTTGGTAGTGTGCTAAACATCGTGTAAAGGTTTCAATTAGATGTACGTAGAGAGTAACCATAATTAATTAATAAAAGATTTTCTTGAAGAAAGAGGGGGGGTTAATTGATTTATTTATTAATTAATAAAAAATAAATAAAATATTTTGATTTTGAATATTAGTGAAAAACTACACAAGTGGGAACTATATTTTCATATTAATTTAATTATGTTGTTTTGCCAGATTTCACAACAAAGAACACGCTTTTTGGTATTTCAAAAATACTGATAGGACTCATTGAATTAAACAACTAAAACTGAGAATAAATTTATAAAACAACAAGTAAGTAGGTACTTAATTACTAACTTTCTTCACCGTAATATAAATATATCAATATTTAATACATAAAATCGATTAAGTAGACCGCAAGGGGCTAACGCAAAGGAGTAATCGTTGGCACTGTTATTGATCAAATCAAGTAAAAGAACTTTCAAAGTGATAACTGGAAGATTAGACTGAAACAAATCATTGGTTGTGGTTCGATCCCTTTGTTTGTGAAAATCGAATCTTTATAGATAGAGATGTATCATTTATTTGTGCACACAAAATAAATTGCACAACACACACAAGGAGAAATAGGTATCGGAGGTACCTAACCAGAATGAATCATATTCCTATTGACTAAACATCACACAAAAGGAGGATTTCGGAATTAAGTCTATGGCGGTGTTTGAAAGAGCGGAGCGCAAAATTAATCAACTGGATTCCTTTAGGACGCATCCACGCATCGCTTTCAGGCCGTATGTAAAGTCCATTTCACGAAAGAAGTCCCGCGGAAATAAGTGGAACTAATTATTATTATACGCTAAGTTAGCAACATTCCTAAAATAACCCATGCCTGCAGCGCCACGTCTGCGGGACTTCTTTCGTGAAATGGACTTTATACGGGATTACGGGCCATATAATTATACACTACTGAACAAAGTATAGAGAACAAGCCATCTATCAACTTATTTAAGAAAACTCTTTAGAAGAAGTACTGGCCACAAAAATGTGTAAGTGTTGGTTGATTCTGCATTAAATAATAACTGAACGATAAAAAAACTTAAAACTAGAAGCAATAGTAGATTGTTGCACCGAGCGCAGTGAGTCTTTAATTAATGCGCGAGTGTTATGTTGGTAAATTACTAAATTAGCACGAGTGCATTAATTACTCACTTTAGCAAGGTGCGTAATCTACTTTTCTTTCAACTACCAATCTACCTACCGTGATAAATATACCTACTCAAAATAAAAACTCAAGTTAATGAAAAAACAGTTTTTCACCAAGTCGGTTTTATTCAGCCGATTTTTATTTTCAGCCAGTATATTTTTGATATAATGCATACATTTTATATTAAGTAAACTTAATGAGAGACATTAAACCTCTGTGGTAAATTTATATCTATTAAATAAAAAATAAAAACAGTGCCGAACAACATTTCTGCACTGTTTTGGTTCTAAGCAAAAAATACGTGCTTTGTGATTGGTCTTGTAGTGATAATGATAACATTACTACGTAGTTGAAAGAAAAAGTATTTTGGAATGAGGAGCATAATAGGTACATACCTACATAGAGCGAAAGGCATAATGTTACTTCAAATAGAACATAACCAATCACGTTTGATATGAAATTAATCCTAGAAACACTAAAAGTGATAAGAAAGAAAATCACTCAAATAGCGCTTCTTGCTACTTGGCAGCAGTTGCTAATGAGGCTTAAAGTTGCCTCCAGCAGTTAAATGGGGCATAAAAGATTAAAAAGCCTTAGATAAGGAATAATGGGGAGACATCACAGCTGGGTGCACTACAATAAATAGCCTCTACGAGTGGCGAAACTTAAATGTACAGCTACACAAGGATCTCTTGGCTCCTGAAAGACATTGACAGGGCGGCGTTGTTGGTAAACATTTGTGGAATTGTCACAGAAATTGTAATGATAAAACAAGATGGCGACGATAGTTCTGATTTGGCCACGCGCCAAAATAACCTTGTAGCGTCGTGCGTCTATCCTAACCTGGGCAGTGGGCAGTCTGCCTCGCTACCACCTTGCGAACCAGGTTTTTTTTACCACGGCATGTGAGAGCTATTATTACAAACAAATTTTAATGACAGTTGTAAAGGCGATTTTAATAAATCTTTAAATTCACTGACAGACAACACTCAACCAAAACCGGTGGTATACACAGCATGACATTTTTCACAAAAGTTCCTATACTCCATTGGTTTAGGTAGTTAAATAAAGGTAAACAAATCGTTAAAGGGGTTTTTATAGATGACACGTTCTTGTTTAAAATAGATAGTGTCCTCTTTTTTAATGTATGTTGAACTTTATCTTTTATTCTTTAACTACTCTTCGTTGATGTAGTAACTGCTTGAGCACAAATTTTTAAGATTAATAATAACTCAATTTTTTTTTTCTACGTTTTAATCAAAATACAGTTTTAACTGGATTTGTTTACACAATTACACATACCACACAAACCATCGTGGGTTTAACAGCGGTATGGCCAGACACGGCAACTCGGTGCCACTACATATTAATTATGAATTAATCAACAACGAACAATCCAGAAAAAATTGCATCTATGTACCTACCTAAGGTACCTACACAGATACAATTCCCTACTCTCTCTAGATCTAGATCACACTACTGCAATTTAGAAAGTATATTTTTAATACCTTTGCGCAGTTCTTAGCATTTATTACAGCATTGCATTTTTTTTATTTTATTATTTAGTAATCTGTCTATTGTAAAGAGCCCAAAAATACAGGTTCTCAAAACTTCAACGAATTATAACGTTGCTAAATTGAAGAGCATAACTGTGAAGTAGCATGACAACTGAAGTGACAGGTATTACGTTTAGTCGGTTACTTCACAGCTGTCTCGTCACATGGTTTTTTTTGTATACCAACGGAATATAGGTACGCGTTTATAACGAAGTTGAGCACTACGGAAGGATTTTCAAAAAATCATCCCCCAAAAATAGGGTTAAATTTAATAGGGAATGGAAGTTCGTAATTGTTGACGATGGTAAATCCCACCAGGCACACAGCTTGTAAATAAAAAAGTTCGTAACGATATTAGAGCAGTTCAAAGCTGTGTCTATGATTTGTATGAGTCACTAAATACATCCTACCTTGTTTGAAGAATGTAGAGAAAATATAAATAGATTCAATGGACGAATATTTCGCATTGTTTCTGCTGTTAATGAGTACATGGAATTGGACAGGCTTTAACCACTCTCACTACCTATATATTCTAGTAGTACTGTAAAGGATTTAAATGCGATAGTCATCCATACTGCCTAGTTGGTCTAGGGTCGCAAGCGCTACTAGTGAGCATGAGGTCCTAGGTTCGATTCCCAGGTCGGGCAAAGTGTTATTTAAGTTACAAAAAAAAAATGTCATGTGTACGGTTACAATAGAACATCCGACTTCTGACAACTGTCCAATTTATGACAAAAGTTGAACAATTTTTATGCAGATACCAAGGTCATCAAAGCCTTGAATACAAACGCAATGTAGGTATATTTACTTCCTATTTTACGTTTGTATTCAAAAGGCTTTAGGTTTGGTTAATTATTACGTTTTGAGGAAATTTACATAATTTTAGGGTTTCATTCTTTAACACTGTTTGTAAGTAATTAAAAGGCGAGAACATTATTTACTAACACAAACAGTTAAATAGTGAGGCTCCTGTATGGATGCTTTTTATAATTTGGTTGTTCTTTGTATTATTGTAAATATTTATTAAAATATATTTTCAATTTTATAATTCCGAAGTAAGTACTGTAATAAGAGTTTGAATAAACATTTTAGTATTGTTTTAAACATTATACCAAAAAATATGTTTTAAATGTTATCTACCCCCCCCCCCTCTCGTTATCTGCCCTTTTGGCATTATAATTAATTGTTTTATGTTAGTATTAGTTTTTAAGGTGTATTTTTTGCTGTAATGACAATAAACGCATTTTTCTTTCTTTCTTTCTTACATGCTTACCCAAATAGCATGTAGTTTACTCACTTCAATACTGAATTAATGTTCTGCAAAATAAATTAACATGAAAACTGAATAAAATATTACAGCATCTCAAACGTAAATTGTAGGATTTTTCCTGTTGATAAAAAGATGCATGTATTTTTTTATCAAATAAGCTGAAAAGGTTTAAAAACAATATAGAAAGAACCCTCTGAAATAAACAAATGTATCTTTTGTAACTTTGCAATCATTGCAAAATCAGCAATACCTATACAACGTCCGATTGGTGGACAAAGACCTTTAACTTATCAGTCTAATGATAAGCCTTGCACATCATTAATGAATGTCACAATAATATGTTTATATGCAATTGTTCCAACAAAGTTGTTGTTTACAAAATTAAAATGCCTATTGAATAATTAAAACACATAGGGGCCCGCGGGTAAGTTATAATAGCCGCATCGGTCCATCCATACCAAGACCAGTACCCTAATAGCGTAACACAGTTTGAATCGGAATCGGAATGATTTTGAAGTATATTGCTAATCCATTGCTTCATATGTTCGAAAACTTTGTCTGCTCAACAACGTAGCTAACGCAATGAATGTTGTTGAACTGTCAAATTGAAACCGATTCCTACTGATAGTGTGTTACGCAATTAGCCTACAGTATTTATGTTCGTCTGTATGTTTTATTTATTATTTTTATGAATGGCTGTATCTCATGAACCGTGATAGTTAGGCAGTTGAAATATGCACAGATGATGTATTTTTGTTGCCGCTATAACAACAAATATATAATAACATTTAAGGGGGCTTCCATACTAGAAACTTGATTTTTTTTGCCGTTTTCATAGATAATGGTACGGAACCCTTCATGCGCGAGTCCGACTCGAACTTGGCCGGTTTTTTATCTTTGAATATTTGTTAGAAACAAATATGAAAAAAATCAATGATCGCTAAATCGCTATAATTCAGGTAAAATGATTGAATTCTATATTGATCGAAGAAATTCTATAACTAAGGAGGGGAAGCGTAAAGTGTGAAGAGATATTATATGCCCAGCTATGGAACAGTATAAGTTAAAAAAAAATCTATAACTAAGGAGGGGAAGCGTAAAGTGTGGAGAGATAATATATGCCCAGCTATGGAACAGTATAAGTAAAAAAAAACCAGACAGACAGACACACAAGTGATCCTATATGGGTTCCGTTTTTAGGGTTCCGTAGTCAACAAGGAACCCTTATAGTTTCGCCATGTCCGTCTGTCTGTCCGTCCGTCCGTCTGTCCCCGGCTTAGCTCAGAGACGCTTAGTACTAGAAATCTGTAATTTTGCATGGGTATACGTTTAATCACGCAGAGAAAGTCGTAAATAAAACCATGAAAAATATTTTTTTTATGGTAGTAAGAACTTAAAATGGGTTTTTTTTTTCTCGTCTATTCCTTGGTGCTGGGTATCGTTGGATAGGCCGTTAAAATTATTGTGGGTCTGTGAAAACCATTTTGCAATTCAGGGATCCGTTTGCGTAATATCAGAGTCAAGTGTCAAACCAACCATTTAAAAAAACGACCCATATAGTGCTCACATTCACAATAAATTAAAGCAGTAAATATAATACTTTTCAAAGTAAACATTCATGTAATATTGTATATAATATTCTGCAATTTCAATATGTATATAAAATCATGCATAATAATTAAAATGTCAAGTTTTCAGTTTTAACACAAGGCTAGCAGAGCGAGCAGCTCAATCCCAAGCTTTTTTGTCTTCTAAGAAGTTTTATAGTACCCTTTTTTACAGTTTGGTTTTAAAATACAGATTTTAAATCGTTTAATGGGTAAGTTCCGAATGTCAGTAGGAAGTTTGTTGTAAAAGCGTATACATTGACCCATGAACGAGTTGCCTACTCTGTGGTGGCGAGTGCGATGTACAGCAAGATTGTGTTTATTCCTGGTATTTAAACTATGAATATCGGACATTTTCTTAAAATTTGATTTATTTTTGTGTACATACAATATATTTTCAAATATATATTGAGAGGCTACAGTCAGAATATCTATTTCTTTGAATATTTCACGGAGTGAATCTCTTGGACCTAGATTGTAAATGGCTCGAACAGCCCTTTTCTGTAAAACAAAGATATTATTAATGTCCGCATAGGTTCCCCAGAGAAGAATCCCATATGACATAAGACTTTGAAAATAAATAAAATAAACAATTCTGGCAGTATCTACATCAGTTATGTCGAATTTTTTTAACGGCATTGGCGGCTGATTTAAGCCTTCCTGACAATTTTTCTACGTGTATGGTGGGCCCCATTTGGGTAATCAAAATAATTATCTCTTCTACTAAACTAAATAATGTGCTTCCGAAATTAAAGTTATTTTTCACTTATTAGTGTTTCTCTTTTGGACCTCGGTTGTTTTTTTTATGTAGTACCTAACAACTGATGATCACTTATAGCAAACAAACAATAGGACAATGAAGCTGTCTCAATTATCTAATATCAGACAATACTCCCGGATGTTCCTAGGTTCCTAGTAATTCCTAGCCGGATTTCAGAAGCACGAAATATCATTGATTTATATGAGCTGACCACAAACGTCCGGAATTTGGACCTGTGCGAGCACCCCGCTCAGGTGCGGAATACTAAGCAAATTCCGCATACATCGGACGATTGGACCAGCTACATTTTGTGGTGCCAAATAGGAAATCGAATGGTTTGGTGGCGTTTGCTGGGTCATCTAAAATTGGATCAAATTAATAAACTTGCCTGTCGTAGAACTCGCAGAATAGATGTGGGAAAATAGGCTTTGGAAATAAAGCTTATTCTAAACTTTCTATGAGAATATTTTTTCATTTTATTTTTTATTTAGGATGGGTTTGCTCTTGACCTTAGTCTAGGTCAGAACTCAGAAGTGACAGAGACAAAGTTGACGATGGAGTGAGCTTACTCATTATTTCGATTGAAAGCTACTTAAGTATATTATAGCTATGTAATTTATTATTTACACCCATTTCGTAATATAACAATCAATATAAAAGAATACTTACTTGTATTTAGTAAAAACTCTGAATCACAACACTAAAATTCAAAACAAAACAGCACGTCGCAATCAATCGAAACCAGCTTTCAAACTACACGAGAGAAAATCCAATAAATAATTTTACGCGGTTTCTTTAATACGGAAAGCGCGGGAATGCGCGCGCAAGTGTTGGCGGGAAAGGCGGGTTTTCCTCACGCTCGCTCAGCCAAGACTAACGTATCGTCCATTCTGCCTCTCGCAGAGTTACAAATTGAAGCTGATTGGAAAACTCGAGGGAAAGGCTCGCCCGCCAACAACAAGATTGAAAACTATTATATTTCAAAGGACGCTTAAACTGTTTTGATTGAATTGTTTGTTGTTGTTAGTGTTGTTACTATTGTTTTTTTATGCCATTATGTAAATAAGTAACGGAAATTTTGCTGTAAGTACTAAGTACATTTTACAGTCCGTAGTGAAATGTATTTACAGCAAACTTTGAAACTAAAACGAACGTTTGGGTACTTTCGGTGAAAGTAGAAAACGAAAGCTTTATAATAGGTAGGTAGAATAACTTTGATTATTTATATGTCTAGGTGTGCGTGCATTTTGCGGCCAACAGTTGGACGCAATTCTTTTTGACGAGTTCACAGCTTTGAATGTCTATCTAGACATATTTATATCTTTGGTAGGTACTCACATACACAGAAACACATGCCTACAAAAAGATAACTCGAAAAAAGAACCTAAAAAAAAAAACAGATTAGTACTTTATGAACAGATGCTGTGCTAGGAGCCCACAGCACAGCGCCGATTTTCAGTGGTCACTCGATGAAGTTGTTTGCAGAGTTGGTTGATTTAATGATTATCATCTATCAGTGATGAGAAGTTCTCCTCTAAACGATTTCACTAAAGCCAGGATAATTATATTCATTAGGTAAGTATAGATAAAAAGAAAGAAATAAATTATGGTAAACAAAAAAAAACTTTTATTTGTGTTATAACAACCAACTGACAATAGCATTTATTCACATTTAACATTTGGTATCTAATGTCTTCCTGTGGAAGTTTATACATTCAGCTCATTCTTCTGAAAATTTTACTAGGCACGTGAATTTTCCATTTCCTTCATCCGTGTTACTATAATGGAACAAATCAATATTTACTTGATATTGGACGTACCTAGCTATGTATGACACAATAACTGACAGTGTGGTTACAATTATACTGTTTGTTTTTCATAAACAGACGATGATGTTTGTAATACGGACATGCTCGTAAAGATCCGCGATTGTTTAATTTGTCATTAAATTGAAGGGCGAACATTTTAGTAGCTTTAAGTTATTCAATTCTTCTGACATACCTACCTACATAACTAAAACAGCGGAGTGATTGCTTAACACTTAATTATTATTTTACTTATATGATTTAATTAAATTATGTATTGTTTAATTGAATTATTATTTTAATTATATGATTTAATTAAATTATGTATTGTTTAATTGAATTATTATTTTAAATTATTTAATTAAATTATTATTATAATTATATTGTTTAATTAAATTATTATAACCAATTACTATTAATTATTACTAAAACTAGTTTGTAAGCTCGCAGTTGTACACACGGCTACACATCAAGCTATACACTTCCAGTATAAGCTGATCTCGCATTGTGTAGGATTTCCGTACAATGAGAGGTCAGCGTATACTGGAAATGAATAGCTTGATGTGTAGCCGTGTGTACTAACAAATATGGATGTAATCATTATGATGAATCTGAAATAAATGATGAATTTATATATTATATTTAACACACAATAGCAATGGATTTTAAGACAGGGCAGTCTAAATCAATTTCCACGCAAGCTCCGCCCCATGCTCCCCGCCACTCCGTCATGTGCTACACGCTAACACATCAGTAATAAAGTTGAATATCGCGTGCGCTCTTTGATCGTGTTCGAGCACGAAACAAATAGCGTAAGTCTCAACTCTTATTTCGTTCATAATTATAGTAATAATTGATCTAGAGAAAAAATGTCTGGTGGCTGGATAATAAACTATATTTTATACTCAATATCTTTATTGCTTTACCATAACATATTTATTGCATCCGTTTCCATTGCATTGATTTTTTTGCTTATTGCTGTGAATATTTATTTTAGACTTGTTGGTTTTTATAATTATCTTTATAAAAGACATGATTTTCGAATAAAAAATACATGAGCGAAAATATTACAATTACGTAACATGGACAGAAAAAGATCCAATACATCATGTACTAAAGTTTCAATTTGTTTGTATGTGTGACTGTTTCAGAATATTCATGCAAATAAACATAAAAATAGGGAGCCATATAGGATCACTCGTGTGTGTCTGTCACAGCCAATTTGTTCAGAATCTACTGGACCGGTAAGTTGAAACTTGGTACATATGAATTGCGGTGACCCAAACACGGAAACTGAACGTAATTAAATGTATTTTGAATGAAGGTCACTTTTGAGGGACTAATTAGAGGGGATTTGGGGAACATGGCAATAACATAAAAAAAAAAAAAACCAAAATTATTTATTGACATTTAAACATATTTTACAATAAAATAGAATTCTCTGACTCCTGCGCTAGTTAAAACTGTGTTACATATTCATTGTACGGAACCGTCACCACGTGAGTTGAACTCGCACTTGTCAGATTATTCAAAATGAAAACTTGATAATGAAAATTTGATAATTTCCCACCCAAAAAAAAAAAAAAAAAGCATAAATGCGCCATTGCACAAATTGAGCTGACTTGTTTGAGCAAGGTTTTAGAAATGTATGTAAGTATTTCTAGATGACTGCTCCGATGCTCGTGCTTGCCAAATTGAGCAACAACTCGAGCAGAGGCAGTAAGGCAACTATGGAGCACTTTGCGAAGAAAATTACTGATATTTTGTGTGAAAACGGGAAATATATTTAATAATGACAATTATATGGGAAATGGAGAGCGCAGTTGCATGTGATGTAAGTATGTGAGTAGGTAGGTTCAACTAAATGTACGTACGATTGCGTTTCGTTGCGACAAAAGTACATTTTTGTAATTACACATTCGTATGGAACACTTTTGATCCCGGAAGAATAAATTTAAGTAATTCAATTTACGTCAAAGTTTTTAACAAAGCGATAGGTACTTAAGTACTTCATTATTTTTGAATTATGGGCGAATAATTTACAATAGAACGAAATTGGGATTCCTACACACAGGTATCAATAAAAAGTGGCATCATCAGCGTCATTTCAGCCGAAAGTCGTCCACTGCTGGACAAAGGCCTCCCCCAAAGGGTTTGCCATAATCGCCACGCTTAGCAGGCGGGTTGGCGATCGCAGTATGGTGTTAAAATCAGGGACCGTACAACCCCGGTTAAGGGTTAAGCCTTTCGAAGGGGTAACCCATTCAATGGGTTACCTCTATCATGATGTAACCCATTGAAAGGGTTTTATGCTAGAAACCTATTGAAAGGGTTACCTGATAACCCACTGAATGGGTTTTATACTTGAAACCCAGTGAAAGGGATACATGATAACCCATTCAATGGGTTCTATACCTACTTGAAACCCAGAAACATGAAAAAATCATAAATATTATGTTGTTTCGATATCCGCCCAGCACGCGTAGCATGACCAATTCTATCTCTATTCTTCCCAGGGACCATTTTGGTTACCATTTTAGAAAAACCCTATCGAAACCCTTTCAATGGAAATGGTTTTTCTAAGCAGTTAATCAAAAACCCATACGGTGTGGGTAATTTTGAATGGCTTAAATTAAGCCGTTCAAAAGGGTTACCCACACCGTATGGGTTTTTATCGAAAACCCTTTTAACGGGTTATCAAAATTTAATTTAAGTCGTTCATAAAGGTTACCCATATCGTATGGGTTTTTGTTTAACCAAAGTGGTCCCTGGTTGAAATGCATAGAGAACGCTGCTGCCCATTATCTAGCAAGTCCCTTGGTCGCCTTTTACGACACCCACGGGAAGAAATAGGATGGTGCTATTCTGTACGTCCGGCACCACACGGCCATGGTATGGTATGGTTGACGGTATCTGTGTAACTTTAAACATAAACAAGTATACAAATATATTAAAAAGTACTTTACGGATTAAACAGACAATGTAAGTAACTAATCATTTAATAACCAACAAATTAGCCTAGGTAACGTCAGTGCTGTTTCAATAACACACACGGCTTTAACACATTGAGTAAGACCCCTCCCTTCAATCTAAGAAAATCCTTGTATCTTGAAGGACAATATATAAGGTGTATTCATACACGAAATCTCTTAAGGGGTCATTGTACTCATCATTATGAACAACTTTTACTATGGACCAAACCTGAAATCGCAAAAAAAAATCAGTTGTTCCCTACATTTTGACGAGTTAAATAAAATAATAAAATAGCTTTATTATTCCTTACACACTTTTCCTTATTTTCTAACACTGTGACCTTATTTGACCTAGTAAATAAACAAATTTAACTACTAGAGTCTTTTAAAACTAAGGTGTATAAGGACCGCTATCTATAGCGGTAAAAGCCTCCTCCAGCCGTTTCCAAGCTGTCTTGTCTCTGGCGATTCTGCTCCATGTTCTGCCTGCTATCTGTGCAATATCGTCGCTCCATCTTTTGTGTGGTCTACCTGGTCTGCGTTTTATTTTTATTGGATACCAAATAGTGGTGACTTTCGTCAATCTATCGTCTCTTACTCGTTGGATGTTCTGTACTTAATCTTTCCAATTTTAAGTTCGAAACCGATGTTATTATACTAACTGAATGTCGACTAACTCCTGGAAAAATTATCCCTCATCTCAATAATTTCTCGTCCTATAATACGTCCCGCCAGTTAAACCAAAACGATGGGGTAGTTGTCTATATAAAAAATAATCTAAAGTCTAAAGTTAAGGAAATAAAACTACCTCAGGCGTCTTGTTTGCAGCTGGACATACTGAATCATATTGTATTATGCATTTATAGATCCCCTTCAAACGTGAACACTGAGGCTTTTATCAATTCTTTAAGCTCCCATCTAGATACCCTACAAACTCAGAAAAATATTATTATAGCGGGTGACATTAATATAAACATTAGACCTAAGGATGCAGAATCTTCTTATGAACACAGAAACAGAACTACTTACCTTGACACGCTATCGCTGTACGGAATTTTACCTGGGCATACTCTACCTACCAGGAATGAAAACTGTTTAGACCATTTTATGCTGAAAGTAAACAAACGAAAATTCTCAGCATCCATCGCAATATTACACACTAGTATTACAGATCACTACACCACACTTCTATCCGTATCAAAATTAAAAAATACCCCTTTAGCTAACAAAACTAGATCCACTGTGGATTTTGAGCAAGCACTTAAGTACCTGCAAGAGAGTAAACTAGCAGACCTACTCTTTTGTAATGATCCTGAAACTCTAACTAACCTATTACTAAACAAACTGACGGATTCCATCAATAAAAATACAATTCTCACTAAAATCCCAAACAGTAAGCGCATTATAAAACCATGGATTACCCCAGGCATTTTACGTTGTATTAAAAATCGTAATAAGCTACAAAGAGATAATAAAAAAGATCCATACAACGAAATATTAAAAATAACATATATTAGATATAGAAATCACTGTAACAATCTTATCAAAAAAATAAAACGAAAATATGAAAGAGAATTAATAACTAAATCAGTTGCTAACAATAAATTACTTTGGAAGAACATTAAAACTATAACTTTCACAAATAAAACTAACAATTTCAATGCAGACTTACTTGATATAAAATCGAATCCTTTAGAATCAGTTAACTATATTAACGAATATTTTGCGAACATTGGTAAGAGCCTTGCTCAAAAATTCCAGCCAACTTTAAACTATCACCAAAATTACCTCTGTTTACAACCAACTCAACCCAACTCCTTCGTAATGTTAGACACTGACGATGAAGAGGTGAACCATATCCTAATGAGTCCTAAATCTGACAGTGCGTCTGGTTGGGATAATGTTTCCACTTCATTTCTAAAATATATAAGAAAGGAGGTCGTTCCCATAATTACACATCTTGCTAATCTTTGTTTTGGTGAAGGCATCTTCCCGACTTCCTTAAAGCTGGCTATTATTACGCCTGTGTACAAGGGTGGGGACAGAGACGATGTCTCCAACTTCAGGCCGATATCTGTATTACCCTCTATTTCAAAAATATTAGAAAAACTTATCAATATAAGGCTATTAACATATCTAAAAGATTTCAACTTACTATCTGAGTCACAATTTGGATTTCGTCGAGGGATTTCCACTGAAGATGCAGTTACTGCACTAAGTACACATATAACCGAACAGCTTGACAAAGGTAAAAAATGTATAACTGCATTCTTAGATCTAAAAAAAGCCTTTGATACCGTCTCTGTGCCAATCCTTCTAAAAAAGCTGGAATGTATCGGAGTTCGTGGAGTGCCTCTTGGCCTTTTCAAGGATTATCTCGGAAACAGGAAGCAGAGGGTTAGAGTGGGTCCGTACACTAGTGAAGATGCAAACACGTCATACGGTGTCCCTCAAGGAAGCGTATTGGGACCTACATTGTTCCTTATTTACGTTAATGAACTTTGTAACATAAATATTGCAAACGCACAAGTCTTCTCTTACGCGGATGATACTGCTGTAGTCTTCACTGGTGATACATGGCAGAATGTTAAACTTCGTACTGAGACAGGCTTGGCTAAAATCGCAAAGTGGTTAACAATTAATTTGCTTACATTAAACATCACAAAAACAAATTACATTTGCTTTAGTGTCTGCCAACGTACACAACCAGGGGAGGATTTTAATGTTAAAATTCATACTTGCAATACAGATAATCGCAATAGTTGTGGCTGCTCACCAATCAACAAAGTACCTCATATTAAGTACCTAGGTGTTATCGTGGACCAGAGGTTATCGTGGTACCCACATATTGAGCAGGTTGCAAATAGAGTCAGGAAATTAAGCTGGATGTTCAGGACTCTTAGATACGTCGTTCCCAAGACTGCCGAAAATCATTTAGGCCATGAAAATTATTTCCTAAAAAGGATTTATGTTGCGCTAGTCCAGTCAGTACTTTCTTATTGTATACCTGTCTGGGGTGGTGCAGCCAAAACAAAATTTCTAGCGGTGGAAAGGGCACAACGCGCTCTTATCAAGTGCATGTATTTTAAAAAAAAGAGATACCCTACTGAAGATCTATTTCGACTTAGTAACTTGCTCTCAGTCAGTAAACTTTACATTACGCAAATTATATTAAAAAAACATAAGTCTCTTTCCTATGATCCTAGCTTACTAACAAAAAGAAGGAAAGACATGATATTAAATATCCCTAGGACAAGGACTTTACTTGCCAGTATGCAATTTAATAAACGATCTGCTGCGCTATATAATAAAATCAATAAATACATCTACATTTACCCAAAAAACTACTATGACAGTAAAAATAAAATAATGGAATGGATACAAGCGCTTACCTACAATGAAACCGAAACACTTCTGAAACCTTGAAACATACACACCCTCACACTCACGTACTCACTCACACCTACAGGCTACACTTTCACTTACATATCTCACTCACACACATACTTACACCCACTCATACACACACGTTTGATTTACCTAATTTAAGTTAATGTTAATTTAATTTATGTAGTTTTAGCATAAAAATTATACGTTTTGCTTTTTATATAACACGTTTTGCTATGGAAGAGCGGACTCTCCTAATACAGGCACTATCTGCCTAAAAGGAGGATCCAATCATAAAATTTGTTTATACCTATACTTGTTTTACTAATAAACTATTTTTATTTATTTTATTTTTTTATGTGTCCAGCCCACTTCCATTTTAAGCCCAGCACTTTTTTTGCCGCTTCCTTTGCTTTGGTCTTCCTAATTATTACACTGATTTTCATTCTGTCTTTTAGCTTGTAATTCATATAGCTCCTCTCTATTCCTCTTTGGCATATCTTATTTTTTTTGACGAGTTGTGAGAACATAAATGTAGGGAACAGCTGATTTTTTTTTCGCGATTTCAGGTTAGTTCCCATAGTAAAAGTTGTTCATAATTATGAGTAGGTACAATGACCCCTTAAGAGATTTCGTGTATGAATACATACACCTTATATACAGGGCCACATTAAATTAGAAGATGCAGTGACAAAAATAGAAAAGAGTAAGTACTTATGCTTAGAAGGTTTGGTCATGTTGAGAGGATGAATGAAAGGCGACTAACAAAAGATATTTATAAAGCAGAAGTGAGTGGAAACGCCGGGAGGGGACGCCCTAGGGAATCATAACATAAATAGTGACCTAATTGGTGATGTTCTTCAGTAGCGTCAGGACGCACGCCGGTTGCGAGCACTGCGCGTGCTCGCAACCGGCGTGCGTGTATGACCAGATGTATGAAAGTAGGCGAAGCAAAGGGAGTAGGTATGTAAGGAGCGTAGCAGGTGGCGTTCTATAGTTTCTGCCTACCCCCATGGGAAGAAGGCGTGAGTTTATGTCTCATCATCATTTCAGCCGAAAGGCGTCCACTGCTGGACATAGGCCTCCCCCAAAAAGGGGGGGGGGGGTTGCCATAATCTCCACGCTTGGCAGGCGGGCAGTATGGTGTTAAAATGCATAGAGAACGCTGCTGCCCATTCTCTAGTAAGTCCCTTAGTCGCCTTTTACGACACCCACGGGAAGAAATGGGATGATGCTATTCTTTACGTCCGGCACCTCACGGACGTTTATGTTTAGTTTTTGTTTGTATTTATTTTGTTTCTTATTTATAATCTCACTGTATGCTGCACCGGTCGACGTCATCACGTCAACGCCGGCTATCGCTGAAAACCAGCGCTGGGGCTCTGTCTCGAATAGGGTCGCAGCATTATGCTGAGCGGTGGCCGTTTTGCGTGGATGTGACGCATATTTTCCCCCTACTTGTTCTTTTTGTATCTATGTTCTTTCTTTGCGTCATGTTTACCGCAAATAAACGTATTTTCTTTCTTTCTTTTTTCTTCTTTGTATGTATGTAAATTAAATTAGCTAGCAAAACTCCGCAGACCCGATGCGTATCGATATCTAAACACGTTTTTTTTGTTGGTATAGTGGCGTGTGCTAGCTAACATAAATGCCAAATATTAATTTTATTTTCACTACTCTTGCTCAAAAAGTCCGTCATTTTAGCGTACCAGAGCGGGGCTACAAAAGAATAAGTACTTTTACTTATCATCCTCTAGGGGAAAAAGTGTTTTTTTTTGTCTGGTACCAACGAGCTTACAAAACCAAAAGTCATTATTCTTAAGGTGAATTGCAATTGTAGCTGTAGCGGAATTAATGAATTGAATGATTATGTAAATAAATACATATCTGATAAAGTCGCGAATCATATTATTGTGATATAGATACAACCTGACACTGACTCGCAAATAGCAAAAAACGTAAGAAAATTTGAATTTTGCGGGCTACAGCTGCGTGCTCGTATTAACCTGTAAAATAATCATGAATAAAGGCTGGGCTTATTACTGTTTCGTAAAAAAGCAGAATATTTTAGTTATTAAAATGGAACTAATAGTTGCGTACTCTTCGGTAGAATGCGTGCATTGCGTTGCGGCTACAGAAGAAATTAAAAAAAAGGCATTGGCGCGAAATCTTTAGTTTTTTTTTCTCTAATTACAAATTGAATTGGTGACCGTAATTTATTTTACAACAGTGAAAATGTCATCTTCTAGTGAGAATGGACACCCATGTTTGAAGATGGAAGAGAAAGGAAAGGTTGCCGTCATGGTGTTTATGGTGTATATGTCAATAATCCATATTTTATTTTCTCGCAATCGTAGTGAAAAGTATAGTGTAACACACGGCGCTAAAAACCCATTATAACACGGTTTCTATTTACTAAAAACTACCTCGTATATAATGGGACATTTTAGCCCCTTGTATAACAATCTACTATTAATGTTTTGTGTTGCGTAATGTAAATGATTTTACATACTATTGTATAGCATCAATTTTTTCTAACTGAACAGACAGCTGTGCTGCTGGGGGAGTTTGTTGCGCCACTTCTTTCCAGGACGTTTTTAGGGGACTGTCTGTGTGTTTGTAATATTGACGTTCGGAAAGTGCTGATTCTCTGCCTAGTTAGAATAATTGGGGTCAACGACCTCTTGTAGTGATTTACTTGAAGTATGAGTTGAGAAAATCAGTTTTTTTTTGTTTTATCCTGTTTAGATATCGAGCACCATCACATCTGATAAGTTAATACACAAAAAAAAAAAAAAATAAACTGATATTTTTTATTCACTATAACTGACTACACTACCCGTTGATGATACACAGTTGATGACATCACGCTAATTTGACCCTATAAAAGTTTAGCAATGAACATTTTGTCGGACAGTGAGTCTACAGTCCAAAACTTCACAGACCCTACTTCTCTTCCCAGTGATAAGAATTAGCACGTCATAGTCTACGCCGTAACTACGGAGAGGCGTAGATACCTAAAGGCAGTAATTTCCGAGAGTGCAACGTACCAAGACAGGGTAATGTCCTTTTCACCTGGAACCTAGACAGAGGGTGGGCAGAATCGTAAACAAAAGAAAGATAAACATTCTAATGACACTGTTGACATTTGTTTGACATTTCGGACTTTTGAGCGACGTATTTCTACACAACGAGGGTATTTGTGTAGTGAGGATTGAGGATAAACAAGTGTATCTTTTGTTTCAACCACGCTATTCATTTTCTTTTGCCTTTTTTACAATTTTAGCGTAGCTATTCGTAATCATTAGAATCAGCAATACAGCTAACTCTATTCGTAAAATCTTATTGAATGACTATTTCATTAAATATTCATTCAGTGGGATTCTATGAGCTCATGAGAGTTGTATGGCAGACTCTAATGATTATAATTCTGTAGAGCCATACTATTTGTTACGGCCGCGAATCATATTTAGATCAACATAAAACCTGTTACTGACCTGCAAAAACGTTGCCCCACACTCGGAATTTCTCCCACAATACAGGAGAAATTCCTAGTGTGGGGCAACGTTTTTAAAAAAGAAAAAAAATAAACATGCATAAAAATAATGAAAATTTGAATTTCGCGGGCTAACCTGAAGCTTTCGCCATAAGGTAAGTAATGCAGGGAAACATAGGTATTGCTACTTGAAAAATGTAGCTAGATACAGCGAAGGCACTTTCCGAACAGAAGATTCTCGAGAAATACTACATTACGTACATATAGCTACCTAGATACTCTGCATTTTGCTCCGCTATCGCATCGAGGGTGCGCTATCCTCCCCCCATCCGCTCCGCGCAGGCGTCCCTCAGGGCGCTGTGCTGGCACCGCTGATATTCACTATATTCACTAGTGATATCCCCAAATGTAGAAAGGCGCAGTTAGCTCTGTTCGCAGACGACACGGCCATCTACTACTCCGGCCTCAGGCAAGACAATATCGCCCGCATCCTTCAGGCCGAAGTCAACAGACTCGCGGCCTGGTTCAGGAAGTGGAGGATTGAAGTCAACCCTGATAAGAGCCAGGGGGTCCTATTCTGTAGGCCCCGGCGATCACCCGCCCTGCCCCAACCGATCACCATGTTCGGCAAGCCTATCCCTTGGGAGAAGCGAGCCAAATATCTCGGTGTGGTCTTAGACCATCACATGACGTTCGGCGAGCACATAAAACAGGTGCGCTCGCGCGCCAGTTTTGCTCTCGGCCGACTACACTCCGTACTCAACCCGCGCAGCAAGTTGTCCCTTAAGTGCAAATTGCGTATTTACACCGCGTGCATTCGACCGATCATGACTTACGCCTGCGTAGTCTTCGCTCACGCAAAGTCATATCACATCCATAAGATGCAGACGCTTCAAAACCGATTTCTCCGTAGAATTACGAAAGCTCCTTGGTTCGTTCGAAACGAACAACTTCACGTAGACCTTAAGATGCCTACCATCAAACAGTTTATGAAGCGCCTTGCAAAGCGCTTTTTCGAATCCGCGGAACGTCATCGCAACCCCTTGGTTGTGCAGGCCGCTAGTTACAGGCCTTCTGCCATTAGTCAGACTCGCCGACCGAGGCACACTCTCTTAGATCCGGATGACCCCATCACTCTCCTTCAGGAAAGCAATAGGGCCACGAGTACAGTGCACAAATTACACAAACCGACCTTCCGTCCTCGCCGCCGAGGTACCACGCGAACTTCCCGAGTAAATGGTAATAAAAGTCCTCCCCCCCGTCCCTTGAATGTCGATGCGCCAGCCGCCCGGTTAGAGGCTGAGAGCGCCGTAGCAATAAATATAATATCCCCTGATAATAATCATGATCAAAATGTTGATCCAGCCCGTCCCCAAATTGTTAGTAATTTTGTGATCCCCCAACGACGCCCTGAGCCGAGGTCCGTACCCCACAGGGGGTGCCCTTAGTGCGCTGTCGTTTAGTTTTTAATATATATAATTTGCGCCCTGGCTGGAGGCTTTAAGATTAAAAACCTTAGGGCAGCCACAGGAATATCCGGTTAAGTAGCAACGACCTCTCTAGGTCTGCTACGAGATGCCATACAAAAAAAAAAAAAAATAAAAAAAATCTGCATTTTGCCCACAATTCAGTTTGTCTTATTCGAAATGTAAATGTCAGAGTTTACAGCTTTTATTACTTTTAACGGAGCCAGGTTTGTTGCTGATGCATATTTTTTTCACATCAGCGGATGCTGATTTTAATTATTTTATTAAAAAGCAGGGAAAAAGTAGTAACCATTATGATTTTATACCTAAAAGTTGCACAGTTTTCCTTGCACAGGTTTTCTGTATTTCCAGGCAATGTGATGTTATTGCCGGGAAATACGAGACAATGTTAAATTAATGGAAAACTTCCAAAGAGCAAGTCCATTGCATTATTGGTCAAAACTCGCTAACGAAAACAACACGTGCTATAAGCCCCGCCCTCTTTACGGTCATGTCTCGACTCGAACTTCAGCATTAATAATCAGCATCGATCAATGCTGATGTTGAAAATGAGGATGAAGTTCCGCGGATGCTGGTGCTGATGTTCGGAACAACCCTGATCGGAACTGACGTCACAGTGAAGCTCTCGTCGGAATAAGATGGATATTGTTGGCAACTTCGTGGAGCGAGCGCCATCTGTTATTGGCGAGCGGAACTAAAAACGTCGCCTGACTAACCGTGACGTCAACATCGAACCACCGCTGCCGGTGGTAGGGAGGAGAGCGGCTCGCTCGGCGCGCCCGGGCTCATTGCGGTCGAACCATAAGACGGAACACTCATTTTTCTTTAACTCTATTATTTCGGGAACAGATCATTATTATTTTAAATTGTTTAATCTAACGGCTGATTTAACTAATTAGTTCGCACGCTTGATTTATTTTACTAAAAGGTTTTGATTTACTATAAATGTTAGCTGAAAGTTAATCTAATAGTTTAATTGATTTGCTTTATAGTTGTTAAAGTGTATAACATTTAAAATACCTACGTCTACGCATGAATAAATTGATAATGGTGTACTAATATTGTATTATTTTTCACATCAGAAGTGGAACCCACGCGTCATGGGTAAACGCAAGCGCAAGCGAGCACAATCGTCGTCAAGTAGCAGTAGCACGACGAGTACGAGCTCCAGAACGCCGCGCCGTCACCTCGGCCCAGAAGGAAGTCAAAGGTATCACGTCATAAAGATACCAAAGCTGTGAGTACCTTAAACAATATAATACCGGAGTTTGACCCCTTAAGTGACGATATAAGTGCATGGCTTAATATTATAAAATCATATGCGGCCAACGTTTGATTGGACCGACGAAACGATACGTTATCAAGCTCTTAATAAGTTGAAAGGCTCTGGGAAAGTCTGGTATGACTCGTTGTTGCGTACTGATAGTCAGTGGCCTACATGGAAATGGAGTGATTGGAATCGGCGTCTGGCTAATAGTTTTCAAACTCGTCGTAATATGTTTGAGTTATTAAAAGAAATTATTAATAAAAAACCGGTAGAAAACCAATCATTATACGAATTTTATTTTGATATTAAAAGTAAAGTTGACCGATTAGCTTTAAACTTTACCGAGCAAAATATTATATCTATAATTGTCGGGAGCATAGGCGATAGCAATATAGGAGCATCTATTGAGGCAAGTAATTTTAAATCTTGCCATGATTTATCTAGTTACCTTCATGGTCGTACCTACAAAGGCAAAAACTCAAAACAAACCAGTTCGGGTAGTACACGTGAAAACCAACATAAAACAGTGGATCAAACGAATAATTCTAGCCAGCCGTCCACGAACGTTACCTCTTCAAATAATAACGCCAATTCTAGTAGTGCGCATGGAAGTAATCAAACCGGTTCAACATTTATTCAGAAACCTATTAAATGTTACACATGCGGAGGAAATCATAAAAGGAATCAGTGTGATCTTCTTAAATGTAATTTTTGTAAAAAAAAGGGCCATGTTGAGGCTGTGTGCCGTACTAAGAAAAGTACAGGATTAATTAAACCAGAAACTGAGGAAACCAAATTGATCCTTACCCCTGATCCGCGAAATAAATTTGTAAAAATGGTTAACATTGATCACTATGTCCACGAGGCATTTATTGATACGGGAAGCAGTTGTTCCCTGATTTCCGAATCGGTGGTGGAAAAGTATTCGCTGCAAACTAGTGCCCTACCCTCGCCAGTTTTGTTACAAGGTTTTTCTAGGCATAATTCTAAACCGGTTACTCGGAATGTCACTTTAGATTTAAAAATTGACTGCGTGTCTTTAACTGGTGTGAACTTTTACGTTATTGACGATTTAGTAGGTTGTGATATACTTATTGGCCGTAACATAACGGAAAGAAATGATTTGATATATTCACGTGTAGGTAATTCATTCAAGTTTGACTATGCGCAGTCACTTAGTGAATTTTGTGACGCTATACATGAGACTAAGATCGATACTGACACTCACTTGAATGAATTGATTTATTTATTTAGACAATATAAACAGTGTGTCGCGTCAGACATAAAAGAGTTAGGAAAAGTGAATAACCACGAGATGGTTATCACACTAACAGACCCACGACCGGTGCAGTGCAGGCCTTTTCGAGCCTCTCATACAGATAGAAAGATTATTCGAGATATGGTGCAGGAATTACTGGATAATAAAATAGTCCAAGAAAGTAACTCTCCTTACGCCAGTCCCGCCCTGATTGTTAACAAAAAGAATGGCGAGAAAAGACTCTGCATTGATTACCGCGCATTGAATAAAATAACAGTAAAGGATAAGTACCCAATGCCCCGAATCGAGGATCTTATAGATAGACTACAGGGTTATAGATATTTTACAAGTCTTGATTTAAAAAGTGGTTACTACCAAATTATTATGAGCTCACAGTCCATAGAGCAAACGGCATTCACTACCGAAGATGGCCATTATGAATTTCTACGGCTCCCATTTGGTTTGGCTAATGCACCATCTTGTTTCCAACAGATGATGAATAAAGTGTTAGGTAATTTAAGGTTTGAGAACGTCATTGTATATTTAGATGACGTTTACCTAATTACACAAACTATTGAGGAAAATTTAAAGCTGTTGGAAAATATTTTACAAATATTTAAACATAATGGTTTAACTTTAAATTTAATAAAATGTAATTTCCTTAAAACTGAAATAGAGTTTCTCGGATACAAAATAAAACAAAATTGTGTAATGCCAAATGAAACCAAAGTGGAAGCCGTTAAGAAATTTCCCGTACCGAAAACTGTGCATCAGTTGCGCCAGTTTCTGGGGCTAATCAATTATTTTCGCAAATTTATTAAAAACTGCGCTATACTTTCTGCCCCTCTTATTAAATTATTAAAAAAAGACGCGTCTTGGTTTTAGGGTGCCGTGCATCATCAAGCGTTTCAAGTTTTAAAAGCTAAACTGACATCAGATAGTGTACTATCTATTTTTGATCCAAATAAAGAAACCGTTTTGTATACGGACGCTAGTCGAGATGGCGTTGCGGGTATTCTTGTTCAAGTTGCTGATGAGGGTGGAAAACCTGTGTAACTATAGCCGTCAGACAACTGAGGACGAAAAGAAATACCATTCATTTGAGTTGGAACTCCTAGCAATTGTAAGTATATTCCAAAAATTTCGTCTTTATTTAATCGGTTCTCCTTTCACCGTCATCACAGATTGTAACGCGGTCAGGTATGCGTTAACCAAAAAGAATATTATTCCCCGGATCGCACGATGGGTTCTTTCGACTCAAGAGTTCATGTACGAAATAAAGCATAGAGAAGGTACACGTATGCAACATGTGGACGCCTTGAGTCGAAATCCCGTTCCCTCAGGTGAGAGGTCGGAAAGGGAAATAATATTATCAATAACCGAAGGAGACTGGTTACTTTCTGTACAGATACAAGACCCTGACATTGTGAAAATTAAAACGGCTTTAGAATCTGGTGAAATAGATGAAAATAAAATCATTTTTGACACGTATGAACTGTTAGGCGGTAAAGTGTATAGAAGAACAGCCCAAGGGCGACGATGGGTCGTACCGAAGAGGTGTATATGGCAAATAATAAGATACAACCATGATGACGTGGGCCATTTTTCTGTCGATAAAACGGTTGAGAGAATAGGGCACAAATATTTGGTTTTGTCGTATGCGTCACATAATAAAAAAATACATTAAAAACTGTCTGAATTGTATTTATTATAAAAATAAGGGTGGTGCTAAGGAAGGAGAGTTATACCCGTTGCCAAAATACGCGCAGCCTTTTCACACTTTGCACGCGGACCACTTAGGTCCGTTCGTTGAAACACGAAACGGAAATAAATACTTACTAGTTTTAGTAGATGCATTCACTAAGTTTGTGTTTATATGCGCAGTAAAATCTACAAAAACATCCGATCTTATAAACGAATTAGATAATATAACTAAAACTTTCGGTAATCCAAAAACGAATTATTCCGATTCCGGGTCATGCTTTACTTCCAACATGTACAAAGAATACTGTAAGAACAAAAATATTCGCGCGCATATTGTGGCAACGGGTATGCCTCGCTCTAATGGACAGGTAGAGAGATTTAATAAGACAATATTAGAATCATTAAAAACTATTGGGGCAGATACTACTGAAGATAGGTGGGATCAATATGTTAAAATAGTACAGCAAGGTTTAAACAGTACAATCCATAGAACTATTAATGCCGTTCCAAGTGAGGTTTTATTGGGATATCGTTTGCGCGTTGATAATGACAATGTAGAGCCAGAGCTTGATGATGAATCGCCAGTGGACGTAACGGAGTTGCGAGCAAAGGTCGATAAAAATATTAAAGCCAGTGCAATATCACAAAAACAAAGGTTTGATAAAACTCGGTCAAAAGCTACAATTTACGAAGAAGGAGATTTGGTATTGATCCGAATCCAGAGTCAGAGCAATGATGGTCGAAGCAGAAAACTCTTGCCCATCTTCAAAGGCCCGTTTCGAGTAAAAGAGGTTCTGGGAAATGACAGATATGAGGTAACAGACCTAAGGTGTTCTGAAAGGAGCAGTAAACCGTACAATGGCGTGGCAGCTGCTGAAAATATGAAGTATTTGATACAAATCGATGACTGGAAATTAGAGTAGGCTATTAACAATAAGGTCCGTGTTGGTAACTCGTAGTTTAAAGGTATTGCACTTTCCTGGCTACAGTAAAAGATTAATAAATACACTGCTTTATAGTTTTCCTGTAAACAAGATGAAAGTGGCTACACAGTCTCACTTAAAGTATTGCTTATATTTTACTTGCGAGACTACATAAAACACTTGTACCATAATCCTCGCCAGGATAGAAACACCAGCAAATATGAATACAGCTTGGAAAACCACTTGGTACATTTAAGTGTAGCGCAAAGCTCTTTAAGTGCAAGTGATTCCAAGTGGTAAGCTCTAGGAAAACCAGGACTCTTAAGTGTGGCATAGTCCCTTTAAGTACGGTTGACCTAGTAGTAATAGTAGAGTAGGCATTTGCTGATGGTTCAAAAGCGTATTATGGCTTGTGGTTAATACTTGAAATCTAGTTCTGATGTTGGTTTTGTTTCAGTGTTTTACCTAGACTCGTGGGGCGCCTGGGACATGCGCCTTGCAGAATGGCCGTGTTGGCAACTTCGTGGAGCGAGCGCCATCTGTTATTGGCGAGCGGAACTAAAAACGTCGCCTGACTAACCGTGACGTCAACATCGAACCACCGCTGCCGGTGGTAGGGAGGAGAGCGGCTCGCTCGGCGCGCCCGGGCTCATTGCGGTCGAACCATAAGACGGAACACTCATTTTTCTTTAACTCTATTATTTCGGGAACAGATCATTATTATTTTAAATTGTTTAATCTAACGGCTGATTTAACTAATTAGTTCGCACGCTTGATTTATTTTACTAAAAGGTTTTGATTTACTATAAATGTTAGCTGAAAGTTAATCTAATAGTTTAATTGATTTGCTTTATAGTTGTTAAAGTGTATAACATAAATACCTACGTCTACGCATGAATAAATTGATAATGGTGTACTAATATTGTATTATTTTTCACAATATTATTTGAAACAGCCTCAACAGCATTGAATACGTAACAAACTATCAATCACAATCTGAAGAGTAACAGTGGAGTTTCTTGCCCATAAGAAACTAACTAGGTACCTTTTGGAAGGGGCGACTAGAATCAATTTAATTTTTTTTGTGTTCAAAAATGCTTTTTATGTGCCTATTTGAAATAAATAATTTCACTTTGACTATAAAGCTAATCCATTGCTTCTTAGGTACGTTCGAAAAATTCGTGTGCTCAACGACGTAAATATCGCAATGAATGTTGTAGAACTGTCAAAATGAAACCCATTGCTATTGATACTATACTTGTCAAAAAAGAATAGGCCCGTTTTGACAATTAATTTGAATCGATTTATCGTGAGTATCTTTTTACTTCACTAGTTACGTCGCGATGATGCCATAGTAGCCATACGACTCAGTAGGTACTCGATACTCACGATAAATCGATTCAAGTTAAATGTCAAAACAGCCCTATTATTTTTTGACAATAAGATTTTTTCAGATACCTACTCATTGTCTCCATTGACGCCAATCAGTCGTGTTTTTGCCTACATTTGAATTAATATGCTTAGAGATTACGAAATACACGTCACACACGTATTTCTGAGATAATACACAATAACCAGGTCATGACCTGGGGTTTACGGGTCGTCGCTGAAATTGGTAATTAACGTCATGTTACTGGGTGTCTAGTGCACTCTGCGTTACATTACATAACATTAAATGGGCTAAATAGAGTACCTACATAGGTATATAATTAGAGGGGTTGGAATATGGCTCGAAGCTCGGGTAATAGAATAAACTAGCTTAGTGTAGTAAATAAAGTGGTTTCTAACAGTTAGCGACGTGATAAAAAGCTTTGACCACATTAGGGCACCTATTCATCCACATCACAAGGTATTTTTTTGGCAAGAGTTTGCCACAAGATGTGAGATTTTAGTAACCAATAAATGTATCAGTAATTATTATTGAACATGGAACAAATGTATTGCAATCTCTGGCAATCTCAACTCAAACATAAATATTAAAAGGAAGAAGACATACGAAGGGTTCCGTATCACCGTAAAATATTTAACACTAAGTAAATACATCTTTTTTTTTTGTTTTTTTTTAAATAAAATAAAGTTAACAATTATTATTATACTTGCCCCTTTCATTTGTAATATAATTTAATTTTTATCTTTTGTTGTTATAGCTGCCATTGTAGAACACACTGTGTGAACATTTCAAGTGTCGATATATTACGGTTTAAAAGATAAAGCTCTGTGACCGACGGACGGACAGACAACGGAGCCTTAGTAATAGGTCCCGTTGGCACCCTTTGGGTCCGGAACCCAACTGGTCCAAAATTAAGGTAAATCCTACCTAATATTAAAAATGCGACATTGAATTTGTTTGAATAGATGAAATTTCAGAAAGGACAAAGGCGTACAAAGAGCGAATTACAAACCATCCAAACATAGCATAATCAGCCTATAATGTTCCCACTGCTGGGACACAGGCCTCTCTTCGAGAGGGAGTGGGCTGTAATCTACCACGCGGGCCCAGTGCGGGTTGGTTGATGTCACATGTCTTCGAATGTTTTGGTTCTAGGACATGCCGGTTTCCTCACGATGTTTTCCTTCACCGTTATGAGAGCAGTGGTAATTAAATAATTTACACAAAGTAAAGCGCCTGCCTGGGTTCGAACCCACGACCTACAACTCGTAAGTCGGGGCCGTTACCACTGGGCCACCACTGCCCCTCAAACATACTAGCAGTAAACCTGATGAACACCCAAACAGTCGCTAGAAGACTAAAGAGAAAGATTCGTCAAGACCTTATTTAAGAGGCTGTAAGATAAACGGGGCAGTCACTGGACAGCTTACGTACAAACCCGTTACTAATTAACAAACATATTGCTGAAGATCTGCAAGAATGATAGGTTGCAATAAGAAAGAAAAAAAAAATGATTTTGTTTGTTACGCTTTCACGCTAAAACGGCTGAACGGATTCGGATGAAATTTGGCACACGGGTAGACCATGAACTGGATTAGGACTACTTTTCATCCTGGATCGTAAACGAAGTCGCGTGCAACAGCTAGTTGATTATAGTTTTAACAGATTGAGACGGATTAGATTGCGAACTTTTTAAAAAAATACGAGAAATGCCCATCAGGTGTTGAACTGTTGACCTATTCGGCTATTCCACTTCGGTAATAATTAATCCTCAACATACTTAGCCACTCTACACACTACCGGAAAACGTAGCGTTGGAAGGCCTCCTACAAGGTGGACCGATGACCTTGCGAAGGCCGCAGGTATCCGCTGGATGCGGGAAGTACAGAACCGGTCGAAGTGGCGGTGCTTGGGGGAGGCCTATGTCCAGCAGTGGAAGTCTTTCGGCTGAAATGATGATGATGATACTAAGCCAACGAGACGATATAAATTTCATGCTTTAGGATTCAAAACTTTGCCTATGGTGCGAGATGAACTCGCGTGGTGAGGGTACCATGTTTTTATCCCAAGATAATTTATCCTAGATCAAACTTAACATTGTAGTTCAAAAACATGTTGTCCCATACATTTCAACTGCAAATGTAATCAGTTAACATTTAAAGTGAAGGCATAGGAATATATTTATAAGAAGTTGGCAGAATCATCTCAGCGCTGATCGTTTTATCCTCCACTAATCATTATGTCTCCTGACACTTTTTATTTTGTTTATAAGTACGTATGTATCTGTGTATTAGTATATCGTGAATAGGCGTGGTGGTAACATACATTTTCCATAGAAGCCAGACTTCACACAAACTAAGTATTCCACCACATTGAATATATGAAGTCTAAACAGTGCAGATATAAAGTTTGAATAACTCAACAACTTGCTTGAATGGGCAACTTTAGTTCGTAGTGTTGACACAACCGCTTAGTCTTACTACCCAACTAACTTTGACTTTGCTTATATGTGTAAGGAACCGAGAAAATATTACATAAAGTTGCAATATTGTCTCCCATTCTATCTTTAATCCATCCAAAGCTTGTCTGTAAAAGAATCGGTCTTTTAGCGTTAAGAGCGCCTCAACCAGGTGGGTAGCCTCAACAACATAACCATTCAATGGATCAAAGGACACAGCGGCTCGCTAGGCAACGACGCAGCCGATTAACTTGCCAGAAGGGGATCGAGCATGGCACCAGTGGGACCTGAGCCCATCGTGCCACTACCCTTCGGGTACTTACGCACTCTGGTAAGGAACCGCACCAGGGACCAACATCATAAACTATGGTCGGACCAAGGTGAGTGCAGGCAATCCAAGGAAGCACTCCCTACAATTGATGGCCGCCTCACGAAACGAGTTCTCCGACTAACGAAGCAACAGCTGCGTACAATGACAGCAGCTATAACTGGCCACGGGTCATTTAATAAACACCTCTTTGTCATAGGAGTCACAGACAGTCCGCTGTGCAGGGCCTGCATGGAGAATGACGAGACAGCAGGACATCTGCTACTATACTGCCCAGTGGTCGCCACATACAGGGCAAAGTACTTCGGTAACCCAGGTAACCTCTGTGAGATTGTCAGTAACACCAAGGCGTTGCTGGCGTTCCTTGAGGAGCTGGGGTGGATCGAATAATCGATTTTCCCACCCGTACGCAAAATACGCGCATATTGACGTGGAGTTGCGGACACCAGCCCGTATTACCTATTACCTACCTATTACCTAGCGTTAAGACCGCTAACAGCGATCTTTTACATGAGTCACTCCTTGTAAATTTCTACATTTACATCTGTAATTTTTATGGGGTACAGTGTACTTATTAAAGATTATTCCATCTAATTTTTTTCTGTTTTTTTGGCTTAATCAATGACTTACGTGATTGATCATTGATTGTCCCTTGCTTTTATTAATAGTAACTGTAGTAATATTAAATGTTTTCTCAACTGTCCTGTGTGTGTTCTCAAATGTTAGGTCAAGAGATGTAAAATATTTCATAAACAAAAATGTATATAATCTCCTATACTGAATTTATTTAGGTATAGTGATAATTTTGCTGGCCAATTTTAGGAACTAGGCTTTTGGCTGCAATTTTATTACTGTTTTTCTTGTTATCGAGTTTGTGCAGAATAAATTATTATTTTTTATTTATTATAAGCCCTTGTAATAAATAAAAGATGATTTTTAGGATAACTGGGCTAACTTCGGATACCTATAGGCTAAAAATCTTGTACATGTACATGTAGTTACTAAGGAGCACACTTATGTACACATTATTCTGATTTGTAAAAAAATACAACAATGAGCCACATTTAATTCTAGGTACATAAGGAGTGGTTTTCAGATGGTTCGGCCATCAAAGGAGAAGCGGTGCCTTTATTATGAACACTTTTCTGTCCATCTGTCACAGAGGTTTTTGTTTTTATTAGAAACATAATTTGAAGTATCACTTATTTGTAGTCAATTTAGTATACCAACTTACATAAAATGTGAGTAGTAAATAGTAATACCTAAACTTACATACCCAGATAATTAAATACGTAATAAAAAAAAGAACTTACTAAAATGGAACATTGCGTCTCAGCCATTTCTCTGAATCCCCTGCGAGTAATAAAAAAGTAAACATAAACAACAACAAAAAATGAAGTCGGTAAAAAATAAATGAAAGAAAATAAAGACCCGCCCGTGGCCCGTTTATAAAAGGATTCCCTAGTATTTCGATTATTATTTATATGTTTACTTACCTTACAGATTTTCCAGGACACTATTGAACTTCCTGCAAATAATTAAATGATTGTGAAAAACACCGAAAACAACAAATCCACTGTGTGTACGACGTTTCTATAGCGTTTTTTCTTACTTTGTCCGTCAACAACATTACTAGTTAGCTACCGGAAAACTCGAATTATATTTTGGCACATTTTTAACACGTATTTCGAACAAAACATGTTTTTCATTTCCACGAAATTTCCGCAGTTTGTATTATTCCAAAATTACGAATTTACGAACATCAATCAATCATAAAATAACGTTCCGTTTCGATTTCAAATTCATAGCAATCTATTGATTTCATGAGAATGCCAAATACGGTTTTACGTGAAACGTATCGCGTTTGACAGTTACAACCTTTCGTTCGGAAATAAATTGCGACGTAATCATAAATTATTTTGTAATCCCCCTTAAATATTTATTTTATTCTATTTTTTTGTATTTGTTGTTATAGCGGCAACAGAAATACATCATGTGTGAAAATTTCAACTGTCTAGCTATCACGGTTCATGAGATACAGCCTGGTGACAGATGGGCAGTGGACAGACAGACAGACAGACAGACGGCGGAGCCTTAGTAATAGGGTTCCCGTTTTACCCTTTGGGTACGGAACCCTAAAAATTATACCAAAGTTGTCTAAAAAAAATAGGTATTGTTAAAAATAATACAAATTGCGGAAAAAAAAGATAAATGTGTCATAATTTTGTCACAAAAATTATAGGTAATATTGATTACATTTTTCTTACATCTATGAAACATAGTATCCAACGTCCTAATATTATTATTAACTTTTTCTATGAATTTTCTGTATATATTTTCATTCTCGCCTGCCCATATAGCCAAAAGACACTTTTGTCATTCTGACTTTTGGTCGGGTTATACGCGGAAATTTAGTACGGAAAAGTAATGAAAGCTAATTTCTCTTAAAATACAACACTTGGGAATCTGAATTTTTGGCCACTATAACTTCTTTAGGAGCACTAATTTTTGTATAAATTTGGGAAGAAATCACAGAGTTTTTGATAGGAAAACCTTCAAATGAAATTTTAACACCGTGTACCGCCACCCCACCAATGGTATCTCGTATAACTCGTGAACTAATGGAGTAGTAATTTTGAATTTTGGTTATCAATTTTACCTCGCAGAGCACTCATTTTCTATGTAGGTTTGAGGAAAGCGACTAGCTCCTGAAACTTGGAATCAACACTCAAAGTCATGGTCCTGCTGAACGAGCGCGCGAAAGTTATCATCGTTGATTTCTCGGTAAATACAAATGTTTCAGTTATTTTTTTGTAACTAAATGAATCAAATTTAAGAGCACTAATTATTTGTATACTTAGAATTGCTGTAGCATGCCCCCTTTTTCAGCGCTCATGGTGGTCCTGCTGAAGGGAGCGTGACTACCGCAGGACCACCTTCAAAGTAGATTATCTCGAAAACTACTAAGGCACCAATTGAGCACTAATTATTTGCAAAATATGGAAGCGATTGGCGTTGGTGGGGCGGCGGTAGTCACGGACATTCAATTTAGTATTCCGGTTCTTTTCTTTTTTATGATAAGTTAGTTGGCATGCTTATTTTTATCAAAAGCGCTTAGGGCCTTTTGAAAATAAAAGTACTTTTGCTTTTATGGCCTCTGCTATTGATGCCATTCGATAGCGAACGCTATCTAAGGGCGCAATTTTCTGTTTGAAAAATGTTTTTTTTTTTTCCTTCTGGCTTCGCACGGTTTGTGCATTTAGCCAATGTCACGTTTTAGTTCTTGTATAATATTGATGAAATGAATTATAAATGCATGATGATGATATCCCCGCCCACTCCCCTTGAGTTTCAATAAAGATGTGGCACTTTACTGAGACCTCACGCGGACTTCTTGAGAGAACTTGAAGCGATGTTGCACTGTTTTGTTTCATTTGCCTACACTAATGCACGTTCACAAACACTTAATGGTTAATAATCCACCATTATTACACATTAATATTCGGCTAAACACAAATTTTGGAAAATTAAACAAACTGCTGAACATGACGCTTCACTTTCCCGCCAAGAAGGCCTGTTTGAATTTGTTTATACGAATTGTGACATTATGTGTCACGTCACATGACGTTAGGTTATTTCAGGATCCTAGTAATGGTGAAATAAAAACAATTTTTTTTTCGAAATATTTTATTTTCCACTTGTAAAAACTGTACAAGTCCTATCAAACTTATAAATTAACATTACATATGGACATTGCATGGCACTGACGATAAAGCCACAACTTTCAACATGTCGGATTGTACTCCTACACAGTATCGCAACATTTCAACATTTGCCTATAAAAAACTTCAGTCGTTCGTTACAATTGATATTAAAATCTGATAAGGTCAATAGGTCTTTCAAAAATTTGTATAAAAGTTGATTGTTCTAATGATTGATAAAAGGCGGAGCTACATTCTTAGAGCAGCTATAAATTGCTGGCAATGTGTTAAAGTGGCCCGTCATAATAAACATTGATAAATAAAACTAGTTTACATATTTTTCATAATTACACACGCAAGGAACACGACATAACGAGTTTCTTTTCTCACAAAAGTTAAAATGATAAAATATTTTAATCGTCAGTGTTGCCTAACTATTATTTATAATGTTGGCAACAGGAAACATTCTGGGAAGTTGATTTTCAAAATGGAACACAATTCAAACCGTCTTATTCTAAAAAATATACACTTTCAAAGCACCTCATTTGACACTGGCGCTAATATCAACGTTTGTTCTGGGCACAGAAAGTCCGGTATAATTTCAATATTATTTTCTACTTGAAGATATTTGTAAATAGTTTATAGCTTTATGATATTACTTTCGAGACATTTAACTTGATTTATTTACTACGAATTTGAGCGTTTGTCATTAAATACGTGGCTACGTTCAAATTCGTTTCTTATTCATAAACATCTTCAGTTGAAAACCTTTAATTCTGATGTTATTCATAAGCACTATTTTATAGTTAGTATCTGATTCTAATACAGTTAAATTTAACAAAAAAATATAAACCTACTTAAACAGAAAAAATTGTTTATTCAAAAGCTATAATATTCGATTGTTACCCTATGTTATATTAACAATATGATAATATGGGTTCAACAAAAAACTAAAATCATTTTTATATACATTAAAACTTAACCCTTTATAATGATTATGTGTAAAGACCTCGCTTTGAAAATGCTATCAAAAATTGAAATGAAATGCGGTGTCGGAAATGTAATAATATAAGAGGTTGGAAGGCGAAGTGATGATATAAAAGCAGCTTTTAAATGCTGCAAAGGCTTAATAGTATAATCTCATAATTTAATAAAAATTGTAAAGCAGCTGTTTTGCTTAGCTTATTTCGAGGAAGCGTTAATTTTTAAACTCTTAAATACAATACAAGAAGATATTGATATAGCAAAGAAAAAAGTGGACCAGAATAATAATAATGAAAATGATACATAATAAAATTAATAAATAATACTGAATACATATTTTAATAATTTGAAATACTTATTCGAATTGTTCGTCAATAATTTTCATTTATTTAATAAAATTTAAGGTCACTTTAAAATGTAAAATATTTGTTACACATGAGCAATTTCGATTTTAATTATTATAAAATGTAATAATCGTTAAAATTTATTGTCATAAATATTGGAGAAGAATCGAGAGTAGGAAACACACTTGATTCTTATGCTTGTCACGGTGATTCACGATAAATATCGTGATATACATATTTGCTTCACTCACCAGCATAAACTTGTGACTCTTATAGCCTTCGCATAAGGTGAAAATTAAAAATAATCACGCGCGTTAGCAATTATAATGATTTTGATTATCACAATTATTTATAAGATGATATTATTATGATTTTGTCAAAGAAACTGATTCTTTACATTCTTAGCAGTGTTTCCTACTACAAAAATGTGACATGGAATAATTAATAAGTTAAATAATATTTTAACCCTACACCGAGCAGTGACTAAATGATGATACGAAGTTACTCATACACTGTATATACAAATGCTGTTAAACGGTTACGATTTATCATAATTCGTTGTAATACAACACAAAAAATAATAAATAATATATAATCTATTAACATTCAACAACTAGACTAAGTTATAAACATAGCTTTTTTGAAAAATAATGATTAATAAATCAAAATTATACGGTAGAAGAAAGTTCGTAGTAAAAATCGGTTGTTACGGTACCTATGCTATCGAGTTAGGTCGCGTCACTCATGGGGCCTGTCGTGCTACGGCGAGCTCGTAGCGCGGCGGGAGGGGTCAGTGCACTTCATATTGGCCGCGTGAAGTTCGCGGGGAACATTCCCTTTTCATTGGATGATTCTTTGATGCCCATCAGCCAGCCTTCCTCCTGTAATTAGAGAGGATTTTATATTAGATGAGGTTTTTTAGCTTGGTATTTTATTTTATTTAGGGCGGAATCGAAAATTAACAAATTGAAACAAATCAGTAATGTTTTCAAAATTTGTTATGATGTATTACAATTCAAATTTGTTTCATTTATTTATTTTCGTCTGCGCATACTATCTTTTATGCCGATTCTACTTCGATCTGTCAGTCGTGAACAAAGCCATACTGCCAAACAGCCCAAAGTTGTCGCGATAGAAACTCTGTCTACGAGTCCTTATTATTGTAGCTAGCTCGTACTGTCGCACTGCTGGGCAAAGGAAGGGATATCATTCTGCTCTACTTCTTGTTTTAGCAACACTGGAGTTTGATCTCACCCTAAAGAAGACGCAAAATAAAAATCACAAGATTTTGCACATTTTGAAAGTAAATATTATCCGCCTCTTTAGTGCTTTAGCTGTAGACTTAAGTAAGGAACCAAGTCATCCCTTCTAGGTACACGTGGCCCCATATCTCTGTTTCAGCATCCCAGTCCCCCAACTCGTTCTTAAATTAAAAAGTTCATCAAAGAGGTACTAACTACCTGTTCATCAGGATCGTCGTACTCCACGACGCGTATGATCTCGCCCACGTCGAAGCTGAGCTCGTCGGAGTCCTCGCGCGTGTAGCGGTAGGTGGCGCGCACGCGGTACAGCGCGCCGGGCGGCAGGCCCGCCAGCGTGGCTCCTGCGGGGCGCGGCGGTTAGGGGCGGCCGAGAGGGGCGAGAGGACACAAATGCGATTCAATTTTAAGTCGCCGTTTTGTCTCATGCCGTCTTTGTCACTGTATTTTAGCGACTTTGAACCGCGTGTAAGTTAATGTGTCGTTTAATAATTTGGAAACGAAAGAGTGATGATTCGCTGCGGTCTGTGTTTATCAGTCTTATTACAAAACAATATATTTTTAGACCGAGGTTTAAACCACCTCACCATTTTGGAATCTTGAACTTTATCTTATGGCCCGTGCACACCACGTATTTAAAAAGCGCCGTTGACGCGCGTTTTAGAAACGTGCGTCGACGGCGCGCTTTTATCCTACAGAATGACTTGCGTGCGTATCGCGTCTGTATCGCTACAAATGCGTGTCGACGGCGCGTTTAAAAAACATGGTGTGCATAGGCCCTTAGTCGGAATAAGTTTCGAAATATAAAAACTGGCTGAATGGAAAACCATACAACACGACGAACTTTGGTATATGCTTAAAAGCTTGGACCAATGCTAGTCGTTTTGTAATAAACGAGCAGCAAAATAAATAAGCGATCAATAGACTACAATCGACAGCTCTTGGAAGAAACTTGTAAATAAGAACGCGATACCCCTTATTACAAAACAAGGTTTATCTTCAGACCCGGGTTTAAAACATGGAGCCATTATTGAATTTCGAACTTTATTCCGACTATGGTAAAGTTCCTAAACACAAAACTGACAACCGAACCGCACTTAGTACCGAACTAAGTGCTTGGTTTTGTAAAAAGAACGGTATTTCAACCACAGTTACGTTCTTATTACAAAAACTGGGTCCATGGTTTAAGCCATGTCCAATAGAAATCTTGTTTTGTAATAAGGCGGTATAAGTTTCCCACGGTAAACGCAACTAATGCATACTTATTATTTAAAATACCAAAAGCAGTATTAATAGTTAGCAAATACACGCGTAAAACAACTAACAAGCGAAGTAATTTGCACACAAATTACAAGTCATACATATTATAAAATATTTACATACATTATCAGCCGGTAAACCTATAGAGTGAATATAAATACAATATAGCATTATAAATTAAACTATTTAAACATAATAAAAAAAACTATTTAATTTATAGATCGACTAAATACATATTTTTATAAATATTTAAGTTGTTATTGTATAAATAACTTACGATATATGCGACGAGCTGTTAGGTCCCCCACCGATGAGCGTTATTTACTAAGATTTAAGAAGACCCATTCACACTAGTTTAGTTGTTTTACTTTTAAATGGTTGATTTTGTATAAAAGAAAACAAATAAAACCAATTAGCATGCGACCGTAACACGAATAAAAAAGCATATCTACAAAGTTGTGTATATTTATTTAACATTTTTAATCTGTGTCCAATTTTTTTTTTAAATCAAATTTGATTCGTCTGGAATTCTGATTGAATGGTTCTTAATCTGCCTGTTAATGCTATAGTGTGAACAGGCCTTATGTTTATGGTCTGCTAGCTTAATATGAAAGTATATACGAAATAAATTGATGATATTTTTTATTAGATATTCCAACTCCTTGGTTTATATTTTCTCCTCCAGACCATCACTTACCTATTGGTATGTCGTAAACCTCGTCGTTCTTGTTCTCACTGTCATTCTCTTTCCCTTTCTCGTCCTTTGGTTCTACATCTACTTGTCTCTTTTCCTCCGAGTTATTATTTGACTTCTCCGGCGGTACTGGCGACCCTGAGAGAATTGTGACTTTCTATTTGTCTACTGGTACAGCAAAACAGTGTTTATGTGCAAGATTTTCCAAATCAATAGTGTTGGACTACTGAATGAAGTGATTCTATGGCCTAGTGAATGAATTGAGCTTTTGAATTACTCATGCTGTGGCATAGTGATTTTAATGTTTTTTTTTATATTTATAAATACAGTGGGGGTGTTTACTGCATATTTTTTTTTTTTTAGAAGTTACAAGTGATTGCATAAAAAATAAAAATTTGCAATGTTTAGATTTGAGTTGCTATTTAAATAAAATAGCTATAGCCATGCGTCTATCTACCACGACATTAAAATTAATACCATCGAGCTAATACATTATTCTCCCCCTCTACTCACCTCACCATAGGTAATACGATTGTTTGATGAAGACTTCAAAAACCATGTAAACTTCGAAAAATTGCGTAGAGGTCTTACTGCTAAATCTCGGGGCCAATATTGAAGTGCTTGAAGATTCATCACTTACTTACTAAAAGTACTAGGGCTCCATAATCTGTACGGAGTTCGAAGAACAGCTGGAGATATCTCCCTTCAAACATTTCGCGGCTAACACAATCTATTATCAAAAGTACAAGGACTCCATAAACCGTTCGAAGTTCAAAAACACAGCTGTACTGTTGAATCTGTGTCAATCCGTCTAATATCGTGCGGCTAAAAGTACCAGGGGTACCATACTCACCAACGGGTATATCGTACAGTTCCTCGACCTTCTTGTCACTGATTTCTTTTTCTACGTTGTTGTTGGTGACGGGGGCGACAGGGGCTGTTAGGGCCTTGTCTTCTCTCTTGGCGGGCGGCGTGGGTGCGTCCGTTTGTTTAGCGGCCGGCTCCGGGGCGGGGCGGCTGTCGGTGCGGGATTCGGTGCGGGATTCGGTGCGTGATTCGTTGCGGGAGTCGGTGCGGGTGTCTTCACTAGTAGTAGGTAGCACCGCGGCTTCCCCGGGCGGCGAGGGCGGCGGGGAGGGCGGGGACGAGCCGTTGAGCGCGGGGGAGGGGGGCGCTACACACACACACACACTCAGGACATGCGGAACATTAATCTTGTTAATTTTGGTCTTGGGAGATGACAAAGTTGACAAACTGAAGCCTCAATTATAAAAAGTGCAGGATACACTAATGTAATAACGTCTTCGAAACATTTTCAGTATTTGTTTACGCTACTTTATCAAAATATTTAGCATTGTCTTTGTAACTTTGTCATCCCTCAATCAATTAGAAAAAATGCTAATAAGTAGCTAAAATTATTTCATAGTAACATTATTTTTAGAAAGCAATCACTCAAAACATTTCAATTATTTACTTGAACACAACACAAAAGCAAAAACATCGTTTTGAGATATTTAAAATAACTGTTTTATTTTTTTATTTTTCAACTTTTGATTTCAAAATTCACAGAAAAAAATAATTTTAGTTGTACCGTCTGTATTTTTACAAAAATATGACTTACATCCCTAAAACTCGTTTGTAATAAGTTAATTCAAACCCTAAATTATCGTCAGAACCAAACCCCTAGTTCTTCTCTTTGAACATATTCCACTAACTATACAATAAAGTATTACAGATTGGTTATCTCCAGACTACTGATAGTTTGGAGAGAACCAATCTGTATACAAATACTTTATTGTATTATTATATATAACATTAGTTTTTGTTTATACTAAACCTCTTAAGGGGTCATTGTATTCATCATTATGAACAACTTTTACTATGGGACCAAAGATGAAATCAAATGCAAAAAATATCAGCTGTTCCCTACATTTTGACGAGTTCAGCGAACTTAAACGTAGGGAACGGCTGTTTTTTTTTTCGCGATTTCAAGGTTGGTCCCATAGTATAAGTCAAAGAGTATATAACCACTAGAGAGCGTATAGGCCGATTTCGTCTAGGGATACGACTCACCACTGCGGGCCGGGAGACGAAGAAAATACAGCGGTTGTGATTGGCTGATGCAACAATGTCAGGACGAATGTTCCAAACATAGTGATGCACAAGTCAGTTTTGCAACTATATTTTCGATATCGATAAAATCGACGGGTATTCATCCTGCATTTTTTTTTACTAAAAACGAAAAATATGAAACTGTTGCTGAACTAAATAAACGGCGTCGGTTCTTTAAAGTTTCAAAGCAATCAGTTGTGAAATGCCTTGAACAAACAACGCTATATTTTTTTTTAAACCAATTTTCCCTGTGAACTGCCTAAATCCACTTTTCTTTCAGTTCCGGAATATTTGGAAATCTAAAATGTAAACATTAAGTAATATAACTTTTTTACCATTAGGAAATATCGATAATTTGAATTGTCATTAGCGATTCGTTTTGAAGTTGTCACAACACTGCAGCATTCGTACAGATAGAAAGGGACAGATGTATTGACAATACCCTAGTGAGAGAAAGGGACTTTTCAAAAAGACATCAACGCGTTATACATTTTTGTGCAATTTTACGTAACCAACCAGTTTAGCTTGAGCCCTGCAATTATTCCTATTATTATGAAATTATAAATATATTTTACTAACCGATGAAAAGTTATGCCATCCTTGTTGTAACTTGAGGTCTTGGAATGTTTCCCACACCACTTCACCGCGCATGAAGGCATTTTGATGCGTTATAATTGCATAAACAGTTAAAAAAAGTTGTGATAATTTAGCGTGCACACAGGTCTAACACTTGGGCACAACTAAAATGGTTACTAGTACCGTGGCCTAACATAAGCGACAAAATACTAATAGTTTTCGAGCGTCGGGGCACTGTATCCGCAGTCAAGTGGTTATATAGTCTTTGGTATAAGTTGTTCATAATGATGAGTACAATGACCCCTTAAGAGGTTTAGTATAAACAAAAACTAATGTTGTATATAATTCTTCTGTACGTGTGTTTGTCACCTAACTCCTCCTCAACGGCTGGACTGATTTGGTTGAAATTTTGTATTTATATTTCAACGGGTTCCTGGATGGTTTGAAAATAAAATTGGAGCCGGTAGGTGGCGCAGCTGTCGGTATAAGGCGGTACGAAGTTCGCCGGGTCAGCTAATAGTATTATAATATATATTATCAGTGATCAGCACTCCTAAACCACGTTCAAATGCTGTCAGTGTCAATACTCCTTAATAGTGATGACACTGATAGCTCCTGAATGCGATTTAGACCCCAACACATTTTGTTTTACAGACAGTACAACCAAAACCCAATTTTCCCTTTATCCATTGCCAAATCTCCCCAACTCACTCTGGACAGTATCGGTGGGTGAGGCAGGTTTTCCGTTGTGCGTGTTGAGGGTCGCGTTGGGCGAGGAGGCCGGGGAGATGTTATTCATGTTGATGCTTAAGTTGTTTGCCTTCTTGCTGTACGAGCCGCGCTGGCAGTCCGTGGCTAGCTTATCCGTTATCACTTCCAGTTCGCCGAATACCTGCAATGGGGAGCGGTGATGAAATTATAAAGGGTCAGATAAATTTGATTTATGTTTTTTATCCATTTATATTGGCAGAAAATATGATACAATGAAAGAAAAGTAAAGTACAAAGGTTATTACACTTATTACTGATAACATAAGTCATCACTAATAACATAACATACAACGGATACAACCTAAAAAAGTGGACAGAAATCAAAGATCGAGGTATAAGGAAAAATACAAGTCATGGTACAAAAGTATAATAAAATCAATGGAAATAGCAGAGATGATACTTTCATCACTACTCATCAGTAGTTCCCCGTTTTCACCGCGATCCAGTTCTTTGCTCATACCATGCGAGGTAATTGACTACTGTGTTATACATTGAACCCAGAAATCGAATTCGAGATCAAAAATGTATACAAACGTGTTACCAATTTTAAATAATAACCTCAATTGTGCCGAAAAGTACTATAACATAGTGCTAAAATTGTAGGCATAACTTAAACAGTTAAAATATAATATTGCACACAGTTTTCAACTTTAAAGTGACGTAAACTACGATCCAAGAATAACATATAACTGTTTGAAATAAAATCGTGCTAATTATTTTTATGATACTGGCAATAAGGCAGTGGTCTCAAACATTTGGACTTCATTTGGTGTTTTCAACTAGCGAAACGCCTCAGCTTCGCAGAAGGTTTAAAAAGGTGACGCCGCCGCAGCGGTGAAGTGATTACATATAATAAAACAAGAGGACAAAATGTGTGATCTCGATCACATTACAGACAGGGTGACGCATCAGTTCATAATTAGTGTAACTTATTAGGACTTCATCAAGCTCATCAGAGTCCGAATCACAAAGTTAATAAATCATAATATTTTAAAAATCCTAATTTTAAATAAACATGAGCAACTTGTGCATAACAATATATATTTTTTTATTTTATTTTCGTTTACCTTACCTATAATATTAGGACTTACCTTAGACTATCATATTTTTAATTTTGACACGCTGCTATAGCGTTCTTCCAAAAATTAAAAATACTTAATTTGAATTACTAGGGAAATGTTGACAACCCCTGAACTGTCACTTTGACAATGACATTTCTTTGTTTATATTTTTGATATCAAAGTCCATTTCTGGGTTTAGTATACTTTCAGAATTGGTTAGTATTGCGGTTTAGTAGACACTATTTGAGTTAGCATGCTTCTTGGGGACTGCTTGATTCTCCATATAACTGAATTCACGAAGTTTGGTGTACCTCAGGGGACTGTTTTAAGTCCCAAGATAAATTGATTTAGGAAAGACAATAAACATAAGATATAACACCAGGTTTGTTTGGATTAAGCAGTGTTTAGTACACCCGTCTCAATCATCTCATATAATCGGGGAAGAAAATGAGAGGGATCCATTTTAAGACAATAAAGAAGAAAAGAAGCGTCTGCGTACCAAGTCTCTCACCTTATGACTTTCAGAATGGAACAGTTGTTCAGCCGAGAAGAGTGTTTGCAGATTGTTGACGTAGAATAGAACGCGGGAGTCGTAGAGTGCAGGCAGTTCGTCGTGGAGTTCAGAGTTTAGGACTTCGTATGTGCGCTTGGCTTCTTCTAGTTGTTCTCGGCCTTTGGTCACCTGGAAGATAGACAGTATTGGATTAGAAGATGTAGGTATGTAAAATGTTTTCTTGATCTTAAGTCCCCACTGGCATTTTTTCAAGATCGTTGTTAAGGCTCCATGCACGAAAAACCCTTTTTCGTCAATTTCTTATGTAATAGTGAGAACGCTTGAAATAATTGAAACATTAAGTCTGTGTAACTATAAAAGTACAGTTTTCGTGGTTCTAAAACATTCGTGTCAGTCATAGCACCCAAAAAGAAAATCAAAAGAAAATCCCAGCTCCAAGGGACAAGGAAATAATGACTCTAAGGAATGGAAGCTAAGAACAATTTACAATTTTCTCAATCTGTAAAAGAAAATGTCGAGTACTGTACAGATGAGGAAGAACTCGCTTAAGAGACTGAGTGGATTAGGGCCAAAAGTAGGAAGAAAAGGAAGCTAATCATCTCCCTCTCTCCACCACAACAACCCGGAACAAGCGCCCAACAACAACAAACATGTGAGAAAAAACAGGCATTAGTCAAAAAAGTGCCTCCACCACCCCCAATCATAATTGACGGAGTCAAGAACTACCAAATGTTCTACGACTCACTAACTGAAACCCAACCAACTGAATCATTCACCGCAAAAATGATGAATGGAGATTGTGTGAAGATCAACGCCAAAACCGAGGACTCTTATAGAGCGATTGCTAGGCATTTGTCAGTAAAAGAATATCTTTGGCATTCATACGAGAACAAACAGGATCGACCAATAAGAGTTGTAGTGAAAAAATTACATTCTTCTTGCCAGCCAGATCGAATCAAAGACGATTTAATATTGCAAGGTCTGAAAATAGAAAAAGTTGACAACAAGTTAAGCTGGAAGAATAAAGAACCACTCAATATGTTCGTCTTATCATTTAATAATGACGAAGATGTCAATAAAATCTATGGCATAAAGCACATCTTAGGGTGCAAAATTGAAATACACCCTCTCAAAAATCCGAAACTTATTCCTCAATGTAAAAGATGTCAGGCATATGGACATACTCATAAATACTGCAGAAAAGAGCCAAGGTGTGTAAAATGCACTGGCAAGCATCTTACAGCCAACTGTACTAAATCTCCGCAAGAGAAACCAAAATGCGTCCACTGCGGCTTACCTCACCCAGCCAACTACAGAGGGTGTGAAGTAGCCAAGGAGATGCAAATTATGAAAAATAAAAACATTAAAAATAAACTTGTTGTGCCAACTGCCCAACAGCCTCCTTACATAAGTAATTCTGACAAACAGGCACGGAAAGAAAGTTTTCAGGTAACTGCAAAATCTGTTCACGCAAGCGGTTCCTTTGCGCAAGCTGCACGACAAAGCACGCAACCTTCAAATCTGGAAGATAAGATTAATCAGATCTTGAAGTGTATTACTACATTTGACAAAAGATTAGAGAAGCTAGAATCCAGCACCAAAACAGCTGTCTTTAATAATCAAAAATGACTAACACACTAAAGATAATGGCGTGGAACTCCAATGGGCTCCTCAAACATCAGAATGAATTACAGGCAGTCCTAGAGACAGAAAATATTGACGTGTGTTTGATTTCCGAAACGCATTTCACTAACCAATCTTTCATAAAATTTAGAGGATACAAGGATACGAGTATAACTCGCTCCACCCTGATAACTCCGCAAGAGGAGGTAGCGCAGTTATAATCAAAGAAAATATCAATCATTATGAGCAGAGTAAAATTGAAGAATCAGACATTCAAGCCGTAGCAGTATCTGTTAAAACTAAATTTTGTCACGTTTCCATAGCAGCCTTATACTGTCCTCCAAGGCACATGATAAGAAAAGAGCGATATTTACAATTCTTTGAACTTCTAGGCCAGAGATTTATCCTAGGCGGTGATTTCAATGCCAAGCATACGCACTGGGGATCAAGACTTACTACAACAAAAGGAAGGCAGCTCTTAAAGGCAGTTAAAGATACACAATGTCAAGTTATGAGCACAGGCAAACCAACGTACTAGCCCACTGACCACCAGAAAATACCTGATCTTATAGATATATAAAAATATATCCACCAATTACATTAATTTGGAAGAAGGTTTTCACATGAATTCGGACCACTCCCCAATTATCCTAAGACTTTGTCAAAAAATTCTACTAAGAGAAAGCTATGTAACCCTGGTTAATAAGTCTACAGATTGGGACAGTTTTTCCCTT
Organism: Tiliacea aurago; assembly: GCA_948098905.1. Classification (NCBI taxonomy): domain Eukaryota; kingdom Metazoa; phylum Arthropoda; class Insecta; order Lepidoptera; family Noctuidae; genus Tiliacea; species Tiliacea aurago. The sequence goes on from OX402582.1 coordinate 26,425,991, forward strand.
GATCTAGATAATATTATCGACCTAAAAACCCCGTTACTAAATCAGGATCAGCTGAACTCAGAAATAAACAAATATGTTGTTAATATCCAACAAAGTTCGTGGAAAAACACGCCACAGTTAAAACGTAAATATAAGGGACACATCTATCCCAAGGAAATTGTGAGTTTACTATCTGAGAAAAGAAAGCAAAGAAAGCGGTGGCAGCAAACAAGATTCCCGCGGGATAAAACATTATTAAATAACCTTACTAAACGATTAAAGAGGAAAATTCTACAATTTGAGGATGAATGCCTGAATACTAAACTTGTGCAGCTTACCAACGACCAATCAACGGATTTTTCTCTTTGGAAAGCGACAAGAAAACTAAAAAGGCCGATTATACAAATACCGCCAATCAGAAACAGCGACGGAAAATGGGCCATAAGCAATGAACAAAAAGCGTTTACGTTTGCCCAATACTTAGAAGATACTTTTCAACCCAATGAGAGCTCCATAGAAATACTTGAGAGTGAAAAGGTATCAGATAGTCAAAGAATTCGGCTTGTGACTCCTAAAGAAGTTCTTAAAGAAATTCAAAACAACATTAGCTCGAAGAAATCCCCGGGTTACGACCTCATAACAGGAGAAGTTCTAAAACACCTTCCGCACAAAGCTATAGTAAAGCTGACCAGACTTATCAATGCTGCATTTATGCTAAAACATGTACCTGAGCCTTGGAAGGTTGCAGAAGTCATTTTGATTGCGAAGCCTGGGAAACCACCCCATGAAGCATCATCATATAGACCCATTTCCCTGTTGCCCATATTATCGAAATTATTCGAAAAACTGTTATTAAAACGGTTAAAACCAATAATAGAAGAAAAATACCTAATACCAAACCATCAATTTGGCTTCAGGGAAAAACACTCCAAAATAGACCAGGTACACAGAATAACTAACATTATTGAAAAGACACTCGAAAACAAGCAAGTCTGCGCTACCGTATTCCTGGATGTCGCGCAAGCTTTTGACAAAGTTTGGCATGAGGGTCTGGTATTTAAACTCAGATGCATGCTACCTCCAGAATTTGCAGATATTCTAGAATCATATATGAGTAACAGAATGTTTAGACTAAGGCAAGAGGATGCATATTCCGAGCTAAAAATTATAAAAGCTGGGGTACCACAAGGAAGTGTGTTAGGCCCAATCTTGTACTTGCTATACACATGTGATATCCCAGAGCTGGAAAACAACACGATTGCGACCTTTGCAGATGACACTGCTATTATGGCTACCGGATCAAGCTACAAAGAAGCAGTAGAAAAAGTTCAACTAGCTGTGAACAAAGTTTATGACTGGACACAAAAGTGGAAGATCAAACTGAATGAGTCAAAATCAATTCACATTGACTTCACTAACAAACACTGCGATTACCATCCAATCCATATAAACGGCATGCAAGTGCCTTATGCTAATACAGCCAAATACCTTGGCATAACTCTTGACGCCAAACTGCGTTGGAAAGCTCACGTCAAAAAGAAAAGACGAGAACTTGACATACGTTACAAAAGTATGTATTGGTTACTCGGAAGAAAATCCTGCCTATCAGTACATAATAAAATTATATTATACAAGCATATTCTTATGCCAATTTGGACGTATGGCATCCAACTTTGGGGCTGTACTAAACGAAGCAACGTTAAAATAATCCAACAATTCCAAAATAAAGTACTCAGGGACGCTGTAAATGCACCATGGTACATTAGAAATGACGACCTCCACCGAGACCTAAAAATGGAACCCGTCACCACCATCATCCAAAAATTTGCTGAAGCCCACGAACACAAACCGACATGTGAATGTCGAGGCAATTCAGCTGCTAGACAACACGGACATAGTGCGTAGGCTAAAGAGAACTAAACCATTTGAGTTAGTGTAGTGAATAATAGTGAATGAATAATAGTAACAATGCTGTGCTATATTGTATATAACACATGAACAAAGTGTTTTTATTAATTATCAGACTCTAAGAAAGTGCTACGGAATTGTGTAAAAGTGCAAATTGACACTATTCTTAGTTATAACGTAATCTATCACGTAAAATAATAAGTTAGAGTTAAATTGCTTATTAGTCTATTAGGCTAGATTGTAATAAATTATTAAGAACTTTAGTTCTTATTAATAAGGAAAAAAAAAAAAAAGTCATAGCACCTGTTAATAGTTCACTTTTGCGCTCTCTAAAATATAGTTTATTTCGCCTTAGATTTACTTAATGAAGATATTGCAAAATCATACAATATTTTTTTATTTTGTCTCAAGGATAGCTGAAGCCCAGTGTGTGATTTTTAAACTTCTTGATGAGGTTTGCTAAATAATAGGAAAAAATATATTAAAGGATGGGTTTAAAAAAAATAGGTTTTTTCAACATTTTTTTTCTGCTATATTTTGTATGGAAGTTGAAAAAGTGGTCCCGCCACGTGTAAGCAGACCATATAATTATGTTTATGATATTTTTTAATTTTCTAAAACTCAAAAGTAGTTTCTTGTAAAACGATGATTAAACGTCACTCTCGCGTCATTTTTTTCGAAAACCTGTTGCGAATTTTTGTAATTTTCCAGGAATTCTTAATTTATTTGAATAAATCATTTCCGCCACATGCAAAACAAAGAACTCGACTTAACAAATCACAAATCATTTTGTTTAAATTCTATTTTGGCTATCTCACAAACAATGAACAAAATTGATCAAAATCAGTCGATTTCGTACACGGCCCCTTAATCGATTCCAATCAAAATTCTCACATGATGTGTGAAAGATTTTAAATTTTCAAATACCTATGGTTATAAATTAAGCCAGTAACTTGCTTGCATTGATAACATTTAAATAGTCATAGAAATAGGGTATGCTAGATATAAACAAAGCTACAGTAAAAGTACAGAAGCCACGATATTCATAAAACAACAGATGAAGATGTTGTAATTACCTTAACATCGTCCCTTCTCTTCGTAGCGTTCGATTGCAGATTCTGGAAGCTGTGCCTTTGACTGTCATAGTCCACCAACTTGCGGCCACGTTTTTCGATTTTTTTCTGTAAAAAGATCATTACAAACTTACATTAATTAAAAATATTTTGCATTACAAGTAGCTATAATTATTTCGGTATTAAAATTGTTTTAACTCCTGATTTAAACTGATGTGGACTTCCTTTAAACGTAATCGAGCGTGAACTCGTTTATTTGAAGTGTGATTAAAAAATATCATGTTTTATTAACCTTGTTTAGACTCAATTAACTGCATTAATTTGATTCTCCCAAATCATTTAACTGTTCATCACATTAATTATGGGATAATTACCTGGTCCTTCACAACTTGATAATAGTTCTGTTGTTAATGTCAAAAATCTGTAGACATTCTCTACGGACTCCATTTTCCAACTACCAATCACACAATGGAAACCTGACATTTTATAATATTTCGGGTCTATAAAATAGCAATCACACAATGGAAATCTGACATTTTATAATATTTCGGGTCTATAAAATATCAATCACACAATGGAAACCTGACATTTTATAATATTTCGGGTCTATAAAATATCAACCACACAATGGAAACCTGACATTTTATAATATTTCGGGTCTATAAAATATCAACCACACAATGGAAACCTGACATTTTATAATATTTCGGGTCTATAAAATATCAATCACACAATGGAAACCTGACATTTTATAATATTTCGGGTCTATAAAATATAAGACAAAATCTGGTCTGTTCAGATTCCAATTCTACTTCCTGCAAAGCTGTTCTACAATACTTAAAATAATACCTTATTACACACAAACTCACCCTGAATTCAGGAAACTGGTTCGTGTACGTGTTGAGCGGTATAAGCACTTGGTCGCCGAGCTTGTGCGAGAAGTCCTGCCACAGCATCTCCAAGTTCTGCGCCTGCACGTACAGCAGGTCGTGGCCAGACCAACTACTCTCGTATACCTCCGTGATCGCCTCCATCAACGTCTTCGACGCTGTTTGCACCGCTGCGGAGGGCAGAAAAGATGAAATTAGATATCATTTTGATTTGGAGATGTTATAATTTTAAGGACCCTACCAGATGTAAAAAAATATAGTACTATAAATAAATAAACACAGTAATATAAATAAAAAAAATAAGAAAAAAAATTACCGGTACAAGACAATGATTACGCTTGGGGAAGACTTATGTCCACCAATGTACGTATTTTAGCTTATATTATGTTGACGATGAAACATTCGACGCTCAGACAACTGGCTGTGTCATTTCTATATTCAGATTTCCGGAGATTTTCGGGCTTTTTGCAGCACTAACCATATAGTTTTTTCACTACTCTAGACCTAATTACAATCTGCGACGTATTTGTCGTAGCATATGTGCACACACTTGGCACGCACCCAGAAGGAGTTCAAGAATCTCTGCACATCCGAATGTTAGTTATTCGTCATTCCTTTGATCGAATTGACACAATTTAGCGAAAGTCTATAACTGGAGTACCAGGGAGAGTGCTTTGGAACTCAAATGCTGGTTCTTTGTGTTCATACAATGGTATAAAGGATGTGGAGATGAAATGATCAGCTACGTCCTGCCTCTTAGTTCGCAGTTAGGTCAAACTAGCTGCTAAGTATTATGAGAAAACTGGCGGTCCGGTTTCGCACAACAATTTTAAAATCTTTAGTAGCGTGACCGGGAACGTTGTCTTGATCGGTAATTGAGATTGCCCCAAATGGAAATCTCATCTGTATATTAGGTTTATCGAAATTAGAAAAGTATACGTCGAAATGGTAAGTGCACCGATGGATGAAAATCAACACACGGAGAAAAGGAATCGCAGAGGAAAGTCTAACATTTTTAAAGCTAAAAAGCAGTCGGAGTTATTTGTGGACTAAATAAATATGTCATGGTATCCTGATCAGGGAAGAGTTTTCGTCAATGAATGAAAAGCTCCTCAACTCCTCACCTCGTATACATCTTATGTAGTTGTTGAACTCCTTCTGAAGTCTGGTGGCCTGCTGGTGTTGCCTGTTGAAGTTCTGCAGGTGCTCTTCGAATATGTCATCGAGGGTCCGGTCTACCTTACCCAGGTTTTGAAGGAGCTGTGGACAAAGAAACAGACTTATTAGATACATGTATTGAGAAAGTATTTTACGATATTTTTCAGCATTGACGACGAGCTAATAATTTCAATAGAGCTATTTGCGATTTCAAGGATAAATTTCAATATGAATCACTTCAAAGTACACAGTTATCCGCATACTCTCAATATTTCGGAAATAATGTACCTAAATCCCCCCCGAATATTTCGGAAATAATGTACCTAAGTCCAAGGTTTTTTGACTGTGTCATAAAACCTATGAAAGAGTGGCCGAAGACTGTTTGTGCCATGTAATTGGACGCTTACATCTAGCAGTGGACTGATAATAGCCTGACGATAATGTTGATATGTATATTGGGATATTGTGGAGACTGTAATTCTGCTACAATATCCAGTACAACATGAATATATTCCACCGATTTCATCATACCTACCGCGTAACCCTACACTGGTTGGCAGCGCAAGGATATCTAGGTTTAGTACGCCGCGCCGCAGGAATGAGTGCAACAATTATTATTTAATCTATAACCATTCCAACTTTATTGGTTTGTTCCTGTTGGTGCACCAAACGGTTTATTGTAGTTTGTTTTATATAGGCACCCATGCAGTGTATTTTCATAGTCAGACTCATTTTCTGGGATCTAAATCCAAATCTTTTAGTAAATTTGTTGTCATATCAAATGTTAGCTGGTAGCGGCCGAACCCAATAACCTATTTTCAGTGAATCGCCCCACACTAGGTATTTCTCCTGTATTGTGGGTGCGTTTACAAACATTTAAACTCACATAAACAAACAGCCAGACCCGCAAAGACTACTTGTAGGTCACATAAATATTTGTTCCGTGCGGGAATCGAACCCGGAACCCGCAGCGCAGCAGTCCATCGCTTAACCACTGCGCCAACCGTGCAGTTAATTCTATCTATCATTGAATGACGTCTCACAATCATTGATAAAGGCTATCTATATATCTAACGAAAACAATAAGTAGGGTTCTCTACTTGGCGCTCCCGTGCGTTCCGTTACAACCGACATCACTTTAAAATACAACGTGTATAATTAGCTTTATAAAACTTCTTTGTTTCTTAATTCTAAATAAATTACTGGAGTAAGATACAATTTATTTTAAATTAAAACTATGTAAGTAAGTAGTACATGATACAAGATTTTAAAGCATTTTGCTGAAAAATTGTTAACGCTGGAGAGGAGTCATGAAACGTAATCGACAGTTTGACATAAGAAACACCTAACCGAAGTCAATGGAAACACCACACAGACACAGTACTACTTAGTCTGTGCACCACACCTTGACAATTAGGATACTAGACGATACTATTTTGGTGATTAAATTACTCACTGTTGTTTTATTTAAATTAATAACAACTTAATTTGCTCATATGGTCGATGCGGCAGTTATAACACCTAACCGAAGTCAATGGAAACACCACATAGACACAGTACTACTTAGTCTGTGCACCACACCTTGACAATTAGGATACTAGACGATACTATTTTGGTGATTAAATTACTCACTGTTGTTTTATTTAAATTATTAACAACTTAATTTGCTCATATGGTCGATGCGGCAGTTATAGGTACATTATCTGTGAACTAAGTGATTGGACCGCAAAATCACTTTCCGAGTCGATAACTTCTGCTACCATTTCCAAAATCACATCCAGATAACTTTCACTTGAATCGGACATGTTATATATGATTATTTATAAAGTGTTATTTTTTTAAGTAAACAATGCGGTTAAATACAGTATCCATGCAATTCGGGAAATAGACCAATCTGTCATCTTTAGTAACTGTCCTGTCAAACAAATAACTGTCAACAGGTTATTGGGACGCAAACTTTGGCATTTTCATCAATAGATGTAGTGGGCCAGTAAGATACCATAATGTCTGATAGATTATTGGGACATTAAAACCATTGATATATTTTTCTATCTCCAGTATGCCAAAACTGGTGATAGATAGGTTATTAGATACGGCCGTAAAAAACCAATAAGTCGTTTTTGTAGATAGATCGCACGAGGTTTGACCGGTTTAATAATTGATGTAATTGAGTGGGATTTATACATTTTCCGTAAAATTGCGCCCAGACAGAAATAAATGAATAAAGTAGCTCTACTAATGTCAATGATGGAATCATCTCCCTATCTACTTACTTAACATGACGCGATTCCTAATAACCAGTTATAACCTAATTAAAAGGTAGTGAATGCTAATGTAATGCGACATATAGACAGCATTAAGCGATAGTTGTCACACCCACATTAGGACTATTCAGCTTATCATCAAACTAATAAAATGTTTGCGCTTATTATTGTGACGCCATGTTTGAGGACCGTGAAATAAGCTGCAAATAATTGTTGGTTTGTTTTATAATAATTATGCACTTGCTTTCAATGACGTCATGCGTATGTCAGTAACGAGGCTTGTAGTTGTATAAATATAACATTTCAATTTACAACAGTCTACATAGTTCAAAAGGAAACAGTTCTCAAGATTTATTGAAAACAATGCGTTTATATTTCGACATTACTGATATTTTGCGATATTACTGACTGATGATTAATGGTTAAATTGTTGACCTACCGATGATGTCTCTCTATATTTGTATGTAAAACCAAAACGTAGTATCTCCTTTTAGATCCGGATTAAGACAGATATATGCCAGTGACCTTGAGTGGTTAGCTTGCGTGTTCTATAATGAGCTCACGCAACGCGTCTTACGTTCAGCCAGTAATAGGACTCGCCCATCAAGGAGCGCTGTCCCCAATTTGACGTATTATTTATGTATTATACACAAAACAAAAGGTATTTTATTAAAACGAGTATACTAAAAGATTAATAATTAAATTATATTTAAATTGGTGAAGGTTTCAGAAAAATAAGCTTGATAGATTTTGCGCCATTCTCAGTTTTTTATCCGCGTTAGACATAACTTTACAAATTAATTTCACTGTGTAATAAATATAATCTAAAATATTCATATATAAAGTTATTGAGAAAATGCTCTAATTTATCATATATTTTTTTCAAATCATTAACACTACTCGTTTAGACGTGATCTTTAGTATAAAATCATTAAAAGTCTGTTATCGTCCCCACGTAATAGGTTAGAAAGGGCTGTCAAAAGTGAGAGAAATAACGTTTATGATCATCTCTACATATACATGCTTAACATTATCAGCTTCTATGTTGAGAACAATCTATTCAACTCTCAAATGATCTAAACATTCTCAGAGCCACATAATATTATGTTTCAAGACGACAGCATACATTCGTTTCATAAGAGCACACGTACTATCAGTCATTCTGTGACCTTGTAGCCTTCAGCACTCATTGCTGCATTGTTTGCAAAACATGCATACTTCGCACCTGAGCACACTGTGATTTGTTCAACGGTTGCGTTTCATGCAAGGCTGTTGGAGGATCATCAGATTTTATAAATGGATATTGCAATTTTGATTTGTTTTCGTAATTACTCCTTGTATTAAAGTTTTGCTTTCAGTCATTTAATTTATAATATTTTCTGCTCCATTTATGTTCATTTCATTTATTTCATTAACAATTGTTACACTGTGTCGAAAAGTCTTTAACTAAAAAGAAGTCGGATCTTCGTTACTTCATTTTTTAGGTTAGTTCAATCAATCCATTTCGAGGAAGACAAACTTTCCCAGTATTGTACAAAGTTCATACACAAACTATTTCGGGGAATACGAATAGTTTTTCATTAGAATAATGGAAACCCATCCAAACCTTCATAACTTAGAAACTAGGTATATTTAATTCTCAAATTGCAGATGTTTTAGCGATCGTGATGGTTAAAGCAAGTATTACCAGATTACGAAGGAACCTAGATATTGATGTAAGGGAGTTCTAGAAATCCAATTGTTGAGTGCAAGTCAAAATCTTGTTAGAAGCAAACCATGACCAACCTAACACCGGAAAGTAACATGCCCAAACAAGCAATAAAACAGTCCTTCCAAGCTTCACAGTTCTGCGACACATAACTGATAATCCATTGGACATACCAAACGCGTATAATGTCATCGACCGGCCACGACTCCCATTGTTCCAACGTAATACGCGCAACACCATGAAATGGGTGAAGCTTATTACATTAATTTTGATTTGGTTTTATTAAAGTTTTTGAGGTTCTTTCCTGAATTCGTTAGGCGAAGAGTTACATGTTTTAGGAAGTCTTCTCAGTTTTGAACTGTTCTAACTACGGATGTTATTAGACTGTTGTAATTCAAAATTTTGCTCTACAATCAAAATTTTGCTAAAATTGTCATTTGAAATTTTCTTGCATTGAATTTCCAAGATGCTGAAAATTGCGATAAGGCTAAATCATAAGTATTCATAAGGTCTATTGAAGGAGTCTGCCCACTAAACCGTATCATACCATGATCGTGCTGGGAACGTGTCAGACAAAAAAAACATCTATAATCTTTGTATTGAAAAGTATGAGACTATGTCCATTAAGACCGTTCCGTCACCTACCAACACCGTCGCGTGCCATCATGCCATGCACAGAGCGTCAACAATTTGTCAACGAGAATATTTTGTCAGTGCCGATACGCTCCGTGTATGGCACACGACGTTGCCAAACCGATGAGCCAGCGAAAGCGAGTTCTTTTCTAATAGCCATCGTATAGGTACTTATAGGGAATCATTTTCTCGTGTCGTGTTGGATCATTAAGGCGCTGACAAGAGGCAAATGATAGAAGTAGGCTTGTCTTAAATAAAAAAAACGACCTACGAATGCATTCTTTTACCAAAAGCGTCCCATTGTTTGTGGATATTAAGAGCTGGTTTCGAGATTTTGTTTTTAATAAATTACTAGACGATATTATATAGACAATCAGTGTTACTACACAGTTGGCACTAGGCATCAATAGTATCAAGTTGCGTTTCATTTTTCAACAAATCCTGTGAAAGATGCTCTTTTATTTGAAGTGATGAAATTACCGTATTTTAGCGTACGGTAGTAACTACTCGGCCGTATACTGTACATTGTACAATTTTAAGGCCTAATTAACGTACGAAACGGCAATTACCGTACTTATGGCAACACTGTAGAGAACGAGAACCGTAAGGATATGACACGCGGATGCTACGGTCACTAAAACGGAAAACCGTTATGCACGGGTATGATACGCGGTTGTTATGATCTAGTGGGCAGACTCCTTTAGTTCCAGATGGGCAGTAGAGTTATTTGGGTTGTCTTGTTCAATCTCTTCTATAATGTATCTAAAAGCAACACTAGGTAAACTCCCCCATTATGTGTCTATCTTTCTAGATCTCAGTCATACAATTAAGAACACAACTTAGAGCGTTATCATACTAGCGGTTTGGAAGCGGCTGCTGGGCGGAGCGGACGCGCAGCGCATGCGTCGCGAACACGCCGCGGCTGCGCAGCGAGGACGTCGCGGATGTGAGGAAGAAGAAAGTGACGCGGGGCGGCCGGGCTGGCGTTTGTACGAGACAGTATTCACGGCGATCTTGTTGCGCGTCCGCAACTAATTCGCTGCGCAGCCGCGGCGTGTTCGTTGCGCGCCCGTAATCTATTCGTTGCGCGCCCGCTCCGCTTTGAGGACGCTCGCAATTCGCTAGTATGATAAGGCCCTTACATTTTCGTCGTCCATCATGACTTGTGTGACGTCACATCCGCAGCCGCTTCCTTTCGTTTTCGATTGTCTTTGACCGAGGCCTGATGATTGTAATTAGAATTACAATCATTGTGTTTAAGCGGTGAATATTTTGAGTTTTTCTTCTTTATTTTGCACCTTATCAGTATCGGAATAAGGATCGTTATTGATGATGTCGGTTGCAATGTTTTCTGTTAATTTGATTGATTACTCATCAAGCGAGTTTTTAGTAATTAACTAATTATTATTGTCTTCTCTATTTTCTGCTTCTATCATTGTTAATCTTAATTGAATTGTACTTTTAATAAGGACGTGACACCTCCACAAGGTTGTTGTATCGCATTCTTTATTAATTACACGTGAAATACGTAATTGGAATTGATTTACTTTTCACATTTTCCATTCAGGTGATACAATACAAGGGACTCTTCAAAAATCAGTCAAAGTGGAATATGAAAATTGGGAAGATAAACTGGATGAACTTGGGAGCTACGGAGTAAGCCTGGATGATGCTTGTGTAAACGAAAAAAGTGAGTAGGTAAAGACTCAAGAGACATATGAACAAATATAGCAATCGCTATGAATTGTAGGTTACAAACGCAATAGTAAAGTTTTAATTGCCATGTTGACAAGCGTCTTACGTAGAATGACACAGCTTCTGCTTTATGCTGCGTAGTCTATTGAGGAGAAGAGGTTAGCACTGCGCTGGTAAACGGTAGGTCATCAACCAATCAAAACGATTGTAATACTAGATGGTAGACCCGTTGTGAAGCAGTGGTGGCCCAGTGGTAACGGCTCCGACTTACGAGTCGTAGGTCGTGGGTTCGAACCCAAGCAGGCGCTTTACTTTGTGTAAATAATTTCATCACCACTGCTCTCAAAACGGTGAAGGAAAACATCGAGAGGAAACCGGCATGTCCTAGAACCAACAATTCGAAGACATGTGACATCTACCAACCCGCACTGGGCCCGCGTGGTGGATTACAGCCCAGTCCCTCTCGAAGAGGAGAACATTATAGGCTGATTATGTAGACCCGTTATCGACGTTTATGATAATTCTTCAGTTATTGTTGCGGAAGAAAATAGAAGAACCGTGTGACGACATACTGAACTACATACTGTCGGGAAGCAAGAAGTGTGTAGCGAGACAATCAATGAATTAGTAAGTCATAAATAGTTTGCAATCAACAATTTGAAACTTTGATCCAGGATTTGATGAAAGCAGCGGACTCTAAGGCGAATGAATGAAGTAAAACCTGAATGGCATTAAATAAATAAAAAGATGTTTTCGTCACGATGCATGCCAATGTGTCAGAAGTCATCCAATCAGTTACTTATATGAAAACGAGTTATTGTTCTATTGTGAATAATTGTGATTTATAAGCTGTGCACGACACTAATACACATGAAGGCAGGCATGAAGAATTTTATGTTGTGATATCGAAGAACTCAGTAGGTAAGTCCTCTTAAAGTAATTACTGTACTGAGCATGAAAATAAATACAAGTAGTAAAACACCGTGAAACAATAGAAGATTGGCACCTTCCAGGAAACTAATGCGATTTCCGAAGCGTTCTGCATCGATGAACTTGATAATTTTTTAGCATCCTAAACTAGGGCTTGCATTGTGAAAATATTACACTAACAAATAGTAGAAAAACTATATTTGCACTATTGTGTTTATTACTTATTCCCTTATTTGAGTAAGTTATGGACAAGCCACACTGCGTAGCACATTCATACTCGTACAGTCGAGATTATTCATTATTTATAATTACGCGATTAAAAACCTCTTCTACTATTTTTTCAAGACAAGTCGACAAGAACGGTTATGAAGGGGCTGCTAAAATTACCCAATACCAAGAACCGTCTCGTAGACAACCTGCTAAAACTAACAGCATCATAAAACAGCTCATGAATATCAAAACAATTACTGCCTCATCTCTAGAGTCTATTAAACGCTGCCTAGGAAACAATAATACTAAAACTAAAGGCGAAATAGCCCTTTCAAAACAAATTCTATCGTTCAGCATCGGTTTCTCTAAGCGCATACGCAAACAAGTTTTAAATAACGGGCTGTCAAAAACTTGCGTATTTGATTGTAAATCAAATATTGAGCTCAGTTTTACTGAGATTTTTAGGTTTCCAATTTCCCATGACTTTCTTACAAGGTTCAAGATTTTCTTCTTCTTGTTTTGTATTTACTTTGGTAAGTAATGTTTTGTTACTGTAGGTTTGTTTCAACATAGTCTTATAAGCATTTTTCAAATCGAATTATATTTCTGTATTGTTATCTTTGACATGTTTATTGATATTCAATGCATGCCTCATACAGTGTATTGCAATCGTAGTTATTTTTCATACTTTACAAACTGTGTAAGAATTAAATTAAAAGCAGACGGCCACACAATTTCAGTCATCGTCATCCGATCTTACTTTTATTTATAACTTATTTTTAGTACGGTTTTATATTAATTGGATCCGTCGGCGTCACCTCGACTTCCGTTGCACTAATTTCGTTTTCGAATTTTACTTTAATTTTCAATCTCTTGGTAGTCATGTTAGCTCTAGAATTTAAGCATTATACAAAAGACCTGTCATTCTCACGCATTCTCCTGCCCTTATTCCAATTTATTTGGGGTCGGTACATTTCTTTTTCATATAAAAGACTAGTAATAATAATAATAATAAAATAAGCAACCTTTAGAAAGTTGTACAAAAAGATATAGACGAAAATCAAAGAAGATAGAACCAGTAGCAGAATAAAAAACCGGCCAAGTGCATGTCGGACCACGCACAATGAAGGCTTCCGTAGTTGGGATGAATTTATCCCAAAACAAACTTAACATTGTAGTTGAAAAACATGCTGTCCCATACATCGATATACGTTACGGTCAATTCTCCAACTGCAAATTTAAGTTGGTCGACTATTACTCGATAACTTGTGAAGCCTACTTAGCTGTGATAGTTTTCCTTTTAATTTCGTTATATATACTATTGCCATGAATTTTTTCACATATCCAAAACCAACCATTTAGCTGGCAGGGGGGGGGGACACTTGACTCTAACAAAAAATAGCACTTTAAAGCTTAATATTACGCAAACGGATCCCTTAATTGAAAAATGGTTTTGCCAAACCCACAATATTTTTGAACGGCCTATCCAACGATACCCCACACCATGTAATAGATGAGAAAAAAAAATATCATCCCCATTTCACGTGTAAGGGAGGTACCCTAAAAAAATGTTTTTCATAATTTTATTTTACCATTTTCTCGGCATGATTAATATGTATACCCATGCCAAATTACAGCTTTCTAGGACTAAGCGTCTCTGAGCTAAACTGGGGACAGACGGACGGACGGACAGACAGACAGACAGACAGACAGACGGACATGGCGAAACTATAAGGGTTCCTTGTTTACTACGGAACCCTAAAAAGGTATCAAAAGCAAAATAGGAAAAGTGGTATAGCCACTGGCCATTCAACTAACACCACCTACTAATTTTAAGAATAAGTAATAATTAGAATATACTTCTGACTAATGGAACTGCTAGACGGACGGCCGACAGTGTGAATATGTATATTGTACTCGGCCCGCCCCGTCAAACATGTGCTGTCTAAAAATAGGCGTCGATAAGTCCGCTTTGTTTGCTTGCCTAACTTATTTGTTCTAGAGTTTTTCACTGGAAACTATTTTGTTGGTGTAGTAAATATTATTTCTTGTTTCGTAATGTTTTCCACTGTAATACTTTCTATAGCTATGTACGTTCTAACAATGTACTTTTGGCTTCACTAAGGGAAATCCGGTGCTGTTCATAGTTTATTTGGATTTACCAGTTTTATATGTTTCCTATGTACGTTGGCTTACGCTATCGTCAAGATTTTTAATATTTCTTTTTTAACATATTTTGGCAAACGTTCGGCCTCAACGGAACTTTAGATGCGGTTTTAGCGGAACATGTTTCACTAAAAGATTACCATTTACTTTTACCTAAATGTTATGGTGATTTGTAAAAGCGGATATTTTAATTATTCGCATAAATATGAAGTTCATTCATCTTTCGTGTATTTGTAAGATTGGCAATGGTATTTGGAATGCCTTGTATACAATTCTTATCATTCATAGTGCTGCATGCTTTCTCTCCTACGTTTTGTTGGTCTTGAGACAAGCCTGTTCTAGTTTCCATTTTAGCATCAAGTATCTAATCTCCATTTTAATTGTAGTCCATGTTTAGTAACAGGTGTGCGGAGAAACTTCGGGTTTTTAGGACAATTTTATATAATTATGTAAGTATATTGATTTTATGCAAATAATTCTGAATAAAATCAATATACGGTGTGTTGTTTCACTCCAATCCTAACTAATATTGTAAATGCGAAAGTGAGTGTGTTTGTTACGCTTTCATATTTAAACGGCTGAACGGATTTGGATCAAATTTGGCACATGGGTAGACCATTACCTAGGTTAGGACATATTGTTTATCCCGGTAGTACGTTGCCGTGAGATAATTTCCGACCTCCACGCAGGCAAAACCGCGGGCAAAAGCTAGTTATAAATAAAGTTTATAAGCAATAAACAGCACTTGACCGGAGAATTACTGGAGCAGCGACTGTAAATCTCGTAGACGTTGAAGTAGTGAGTGATCTAATGCTGTTTCAGGCGGACTTAGAAATCCAGACAAAAGCAATAGATAGATTGGCTGCATATAGTTGAAACTACGAGTATTAGATATCATATCATTCGCTAATTTGCTTCGGCGAGGGATTTCTGGCTCGCCTTCAAACGCTACCATGCAGACTTGAATAAATAAATTGGACATAAATGATATTTAATAATAAATAAAAGCTGAAAACACACAAACAAATACGGAGATAAATACATTCGTGCGTGGTATCTAAAATTAAACAAGGAAACTAGGACATATTGAACAAAAAATTGGGTATTATCCCAAGTTTTTGTTGAATATTGAAAGTGTAAATAACAAAGCACTAACCAATAATGAATTTACAAGTTATTGTTTATCTTTTGTATGGCGCTGTACGTAGGTATAGAATAGTTTTAGGAAGGAATAATGGGGCTTCCTTCGATGTATTTAACGGCTTTACCGTGAAGTCGTCTGATAACGCATGTAATCGCATATGATTGGTGTTTACCATTTTTAAACGCACAGTTCTCTGGTTTTAGGTTTTGGGGCCATATCATTGATTCACATGGCTTTTATCATATCTAGAAATCACACCAAGATGCCAAAAAAGAATGGAAAAAAATATCCCACAACGCAAGTCTTCATGGGTATGAATGATGCTCTAACTTTTCGGAATTCCACGAGAGTTAAAACGAATCTTTTCGAAGACATCAATGGCATACTCTGCATTCATGCTAAGTATTCCCGTGCGGAATTATTTGCAATAACGCGGCAGTGACTCCTGCAAAGGTTAACTGAATACTCCACGGTCGAAGCAACGTTGTAATTGGTGTTCTCAAGATGACAGCCAACGACAATCATGCAATAAAAACCTGAGATGAACGTAGCGGCATATGAAGTACCTACTCGCTACTGCGACACGACGTCAATGATACTATTTACCGTCGGAAACTGAATGATAGAGGGATTACTTCTTTCTTATGGTAAGTATCATTAAAATCTGTTTTTGGAGCCGTTCTTCTGAGCTTTGTGGTCTAGAGATCCTTAACACTTATTGTTAAAAAGGCTTCTCTATCTACGTTTGATACCAGGCTATAATTTATATCCAAATTAAGTGTGGTAGTGGATGTTAGATGTGTCAAATTGCCATAATGTGTAAAAAAAAATTTGGACAGTTAGACACACGTTACCTTTAATTAAGTTAAACACATGCGGTAACGCTACATTCTGCGTATTCATTTCCGGATTACTGTTATCTTTCTGAGCTACGATTTATATTCATCTAATGAATATTTAATTTTTATTATAATGTACGGAATCCCTAGCATTGACCTCAACATTTTTAAGTCAATGTCATTGCCTTTCTGTTAAATGATCGACACGTTTGGCAATAGTATTGGCATTCGTTGATAAAGTGAAATGAAACTCTGTTGATAAACTATGTAGTGACGAATGGCAAACCCATCGCTATGTCTGTTACAACATCAACCATATTGTATCGGACAATCATTGGCTAATAAGCGCATCCAGCCTTTCTTGCTCCATTGCTTGAAGCCATAATACCATCAAATGATTTCATTACAATAGGCACAACGGTCAAACTATCTCAAAGATCCTTCAAGACTTGACTGATGGCTGTATTGTCAGGCTAACAATGGACAGGTCCTTCGTTCCACTGCCAGATATACGAAACATCTTTGCTTTGTTTGATTCACCTGCATGTTTTTCAAGTGGTACTGCGAAACATGGATAATCTTTTATATAGGTTAGCCTCTTTTGGCTTTACATGCTATGGTTTTAGGAATTTTGAGTTCGTACGAACTCCAACTATCCAAATGCTTGGCACTTTAAGCTCTATTTTTGTTACATCGTCCAAAAAATCTGATATCTGGTGAACCAAAATAAGCCTTGTATCATTTCTAGATTTAATGTATGATCATATTACTTCCTTGATTAGCCATAGGACCATGATTAAAACCTAATAGAATATCCCGCTACTTCCAAACCACTTTTAAATTAACAAGTTTCAATGCAAGTTTTTTATGTTCAATTCATTTGCTTTCAACATCAAGGCTTCCTTTACAACTGTTTGCGGTTTACCGTTGGTATACTTGTATCCTAAGATCTAGAAATATCTAGCCCTTGTTATGAAACCTAGCCGTTTGCTGTTAGCTATTTATTTTAGACCGTTGTTTGTGTAACGGGCATATATATACTGGTTGGTGAAGTCATTATATCGGAAATCTTTGAAACGGTAACACGTGGAAAACTAACAATTTTCTTGTCAATTAGTAGAATGGAACGTTTTTCCGTATCGATGATTTTTGTTGTTTTTTACTGTCCAGTAACAACTCTTTTAGCCGTTATCTAGTTATTGTATGTACGATTTGATAATATAAAGTTCGCAAGTTGTAAATAGTTGAGAAAATCGAAGTTGCGTGTCGATTAGATGTAGATCGTTATCACGTATTCAATCTAAATGTAATTAATTGCTGACAACGTACCGATTAAGACAGAAGCATTTAACACTAGGACATAAATTATACTCTATTTAAATCTATATTATGTGTATGAATACAGCTGAATTAGCGGAATGGGGCCTTTGGATATTTTATGTAAGTACCTATAACATAGACTATGGGATTACCGTATCTCTTATCTCTTGAAGATAAGTTTAATAGTTTTCAGCGTTCTTTCAGAATCATGGTGAAATAATAGTCATGCCTAACATGAAATAAGATTTTGAGAGCTAGCAAATGGACAGAAAAGATGGGAGTCAAAGACAAAACAGGGAGATGAAATTCTCACAATAGACAAAAGCTTGATACAAAGCAGATTGTAGAACATTGTTTTGTGGATAGGCGAAAGTTTTGCATCGACGCCAAATTGTCATCAGCATAATAGCATTTATAGCCTAGTAAAAGTAAAGTAGTAAAAACCGACTATCACTTAGCAGCGGGTGTTATGGTTTATAAGGATTACGATAGACTGAATACAAACAAACAAACATTGGTTGAATGAGAGACGTAGAGAAATGAAAAATATTATACCTATAGTTAGTAGTATGAGAACTATATGTATAATATTTTTCATTTCTCTACGAGGACTAGAGGAAGTGAGATTGGTCAAGACAGCGAAGTAATTTTAAGAGCAACGAAAAACAGATTCTGAAAATTAAGAAAAACATCAGAAACGGAATATTCTATATTTAAAATTTCAAGTAATTAAACATACGCAACGATCCCCGAACTCAATAAATACGAAGGCATGGCTAAAAAAAATTGTAACATTGGCAATGTTCCGAGTTTTTGGTACTCGTAACGCACTAGACTGGCTGTCAAGTGTTCCCGTTTGATATTTGGAGCATGGATCAAATTTTTGTAGGCGCACTCTGGAAAGACCGTGATTTTTTGAGTAGTTGGAGGTGGATTTTACAAGGTTTTAATGTAAAGAGGTGGAGCACAGTTATACTGTAGGAAACGGGTTAAGAATTTACATATTTAGACTTTCTACGGAAGCCTCAGCGCCAATTGACCATTCAATTAGAGAGTGAGTACTGTTTGAGATACATGTTGGAATGACAGACAGCTACTTAGACTCATTGATAATTTAATATAATATATCTATTTCTATATTGTTGGCAACTTGGCATATATGACATGTTACTTGAAGAGCACCATGTTCTCGTAATATTAATGAATACTATTAAGAAGAAAAATGCGACGTTATGAAGGATCATCGACCCACTAATGTGCATACGTAATACTCATAATCTGTTCATGGAACCTCCAAAATAAAGTAATATGTAGTACTCATAACGGTACTGTTCGTAATTTGCTCGCGTTGAGTAAGTTGTAAATTATATTAATTGTAGTTGCAGTACACGAAATTTTGTTGGAACTCAGAGCCAACTAGAACAATTAATTATAATAAACTGAAATGCTGAGACTGTACAGACTGAAATACTTCAGGAACTGATAGTGCAGTTTAATGAGTCATAATAACGATGAAATGGCGGAGAAAATGTTGTTTTACTGTCGATTATCCATTAGTCATGCTCAATGTTGGTCTATTTGCAGATTACATTACAACCATGACCCAGTCTTGTGTTGGTCAGATCAGCACAGTAACAAATCCAATATTCCCGAAATATTTGGAGCTGGTAGCACCACATTAATGCACATAACACACGCATACATAGTACCTGACAATGTCTTTGGCTCACACGCACAGGTGGACGTAACATTACACTGCGTAGCAACAAACAATTGGGTCGCTAGCTCACACACATTTGTAATAATGGTTATGTATGCGCTAATGCAGTAAGTGCATCTGATTTGATTGTTTGCGGTCATCGTGATGTGGCTATTTCTGAGATATTAAGCTAAGATAAAAGACAAACAAATGAGTCAGCTGGTCTGTAACGATATATATTATTTAGCTGAGACGCAAAAGCAAAGTTGATTTGTAGTTTTGCGTACTGCATTTTTGTTTGGAATCTACAAACTAAACATTCTAACATACTATAGTATCAGAAAGTACATAGATGTAACAGGTTATAAAACTAGAAACTGTCAGTGTTGCACTTCTTCACAAACATGCCTCGACATCATTCAAATGAATCACTAAGATTTTGCCTCATTCAGTTGCATCTAAACGTGCGATGCATGGACCGGGCGACCTTGCAAGCTATGGGTGTGTTAACTGTATGTAATTTAGTACACAATGTTCTTGCGTACTAGGCCAGCCCAAACGACCTTTTAATTCTGCCATATCACTTTCCAGTTGTATTGTTTATTGTTGTGATACGTCGGATCGGATCAACTGATGAGAATTAAAGGGCCCTAAAATGGAGTTTCTAGAAAAAGTTAATTGCATCGAAAATAGATACAAAAAAAAAAGCACTGGATCAGCTCAGATCAACTTTATGTAGTTATCTGCTCGCTTATAGCGATCACAAACAAGAGGTCAGGTTTGGATGGAAAATACTTTTTATAAAAAAAATAGACTTCCAAAAAACACTACTAAGTGAAAAATAACTTTAGATTCGGAAGTAGGTGTCTTTGGATTTGTATTTTAGTTGTTTGCCTAAATTGTAGTGTTTTTTTTGGAAGTCAGTTTTGTTTTTTTTTTTCTCTTTTTAGTGGGTTAAGTTTTAATTTATCTAAGTTACAATAGCCTAATGTCAACTGCTCATCACCTTTTACAAAATATTGCTTTTCCCGATGCAGGGACGTTAATTATTGAGGAGTTCTCCTGTTACTTCACCATCAGCTCCACTTCACCATATGCATGCATTGTGACGAGCATAAACTGCTAAGCAACTATATTAAAGTAATCGCGACCCGTCAAATACTATTATTGAGTAGTTCCAGTGGTCATTTGTGGTCTTCATCATCCGTTCCACTTCACCAAATTGTGCTTTTTGAGAGCAAATGCATTACTATAAAAAAAATACCCAAATCGCTATAAGTGTGCCTATAATATTTGAAGAGTTCCCTCGATTTCTCCAGGATCCCATCATCAGACCCTGAAGTGATGACAATGGGACCAAAAAAGAAATGTAAAGTACACCCTTTCAAACAAAAAAAGAATTTTCCAAATCGGACCAGCCGTCTTCGAGTAATCGGGGAATATACATAAAAAAAAAGGTTCCGACGAATTGAGAACCTCCTCCTTTTTTTGAAGTCTGTTAAAAATGCAATAAGCGAAACTACAGTGTTCAACTGTAAGTATAGCTTATACGAGTATGGATGATATTGAGGTACCGCAAAGTTTTATAAGTCAGGCAATATAATTACTTATTGGAAATGTATGTTGAACGTTCTATAATGCAGAATGCTCATTCCACGGGTACTCAAAACATGCCTTAGCGTGACGAGAATACCCACAAACGTCTGTCTCCTTGGCGTTTTATAGCTAATAACGCTTCAAACAGGACGCATTATATCTTTGTATTTTGTTACTCTACGGTACCGCAATATAATTCATTCATGTGGATAAATGCAATGTCCTAACGGGTTGAATAGTTACGATGAGCGCTAAATTACTACTTGGAAGTACATTTTGCATAGATAGGGGTTAATACAATTGCATAATGAGTTTGTAGTAGAAAGGGACGACGTGAGAATGATGTAATTACGACAGTTTCGTTCTGGAAGGCTTTTCTAGTCACTAAACTAAAGGCATTGTCCTTCAAAAGCTTTCGTCTCCATGCTAGCAATAATTGTCAACCAACAGGGTTAGTTAGTAAGGTACCTTTCAATCCTACTTCAAATTATTCTTCAAGTATGATGAATTGATGACCAAAACACTTAAGACGCAGATATATGCCAGTGACCTTGAGTGGTTAGCTTGCGTGTTCTGTACTGAGCTCACGCAACGCGTCGTACGTTCAGCCAGTAATAGGACTCGCCCATCAAGGAGCGCTGTCACCAATTTGACGCATTATTCATTTATTATACACAAAAAAAAGGTATTTTAATAAAACGCGTATATTAAAAGATCAATAATTAAATTACCATTAAATTGGTGAAGGTTTCACAAAAATACGCTTGGTAGATTTTGCGCCATTCTCAGTTTTTTATCCGCGTTAAACATAACTTTACAAATTAATTTCACTGTTATATAAACATAATCTAAAATATTCACATATTAAATTATTGAGGAAATGCTCTAATTGAACATATATTTTTTCAAATCCTTAACACCACTCGTTTAGACGTGATCTTCAGTATAAAATAAAATCATTAAAAGTCTGTTATCGTCGCATTAATTTTGATAATTATGCTGATTTATGTTTTATGAGAAGGCGCGAATTTTTAGTCGTTTTCTTCATTTTAGCTTCAATACTGGCATACTCAAACAAAGTAGTCCTATCTGAGCAAATCAAACAGCATCAGCCATTTCTGAATATAGATATTGTAGCGACTCCTGCGCCAGCCGGCCATTCACCTGTAAAAGCAGTAGGATGCCGTAAGCAGTCGGGTGACCTTCATTCCGATGCAATTTCATTCAAATTCTTATTGAATCTTGTACTTTAGCCGCATACTGATCCGAGAATGCGAGGATACAAGATTATTAACTTGTGTTGTTTATAAAAGTAGGAGGTGATAAGTTTGTTTGTGTATTTTTACACTGGCTTGTGTCTCTTAAGCTTATTTCAAAGCAATCATAGGGCTGACAAGTATAATGATTAATCATCGATTGATCTTATAATATGAGGCATTTTTTCACGTTGCTTATGCTGGATTTGACGGAGATCGACGCACACAGCCAATTCTAAGCGACCATGTTAGTTTTGAATGCACGATGGTATAATGATGATGAGAGTGAACAAGAACCATGATGCCATTGTTAATACTGATCTCGAAGATATTCTACAAACATAATGAATCTCAGAAAGAGGATACCTACGCCTATGTATTGATCATAAATTCCAATCAGCGAAACTCATTGATCTATAAACAAAAATCGATGTGACGTTCCAGACATAAACATACATTAGATGCTTTATTTATAACTTCTTACTCGCGTAATCACTATTAATGTGCAAGATAATAATAATTGTGATTGTAAACAGTAGCAGCGTAATAAAATCAGTGTACTAAGTGGAAGCAGTCCCAAGGACGATGGCGACGAGGCCGCTCTCTATACCGATGCAGTAGAAGGAAATAAATCAGGTAAATACAATAATTTCGTTTGATTAATACAACATTGCAAGTTAATCATACGTGAAGCTGATTTTTTTAGGTTTTTTAATTTCTATTGTAATTTAATTTAATTTTGATGCATGCAATTTAATTTAAATTTATAATGGATTTTTTTTATTTTTGTAATTTTACTATGGGTAAATGATATACGGAAATGGGATATACGAAAATTACGCGAACGGAGGAGAATTAAATTTGGCATAGTTAAAGTTTATAATGGAGGAGGAAGGCTAATATTTGTTTATAATATGCATAGGAAATAAGTTAAACAAAAAAAAAATACATTACACACACAATCATGCGTTTGACACACACACACACAGTACCTACCAGGGTTTCATGACTTGAAGATAGATAGATAGGTGACAGAAGTGACATCTTGAGTCTTAACCACGGAATAAGTACGTACTACTCATGGAATAAGTATTATATACTTACATATAGATTGTAAGTAGACGGGGTCGAATATCGACCAGTGGGCGACCACTAGTATAACCATAATAGTAATAAAAAGTATGGGTAAAATGAATGATGACAGAGAAGACTACAATGATGTATTACGAAGACTATAATAGATGCTAAAGCAATTTTGGAAAGGTAATATTTATAAGTTGCTGCAAATGAGGTGAAGCTTTTAAAACATAAAAGGACTATAATAGACGGACGGAACTAAATACAACGGATAATACTGCCATGCCACAGTCAGTACAACAGATTCCGATGACAATACTAAACTAAACTGTCTAGTAGTTAATAGAAACCCGCCTATAGCCTACGGCCTACGCAATGCCATATATATACATGTGGAAAAACTGATTAATTTTACGACCAACAAACAGCCAAACGACGTGATTACTTAACAATATGAAACTATTTTAATACTTAATTAATAGTTACCAGTTAGTTGTATAATTAACTATTCGGCGCATTTAACTTCCCGGTAAATTGTTTAATATTCATTTCATTATTGTTTAGAAATAAGTTCGTTAGCACGTATTTATTCATTATTTATCTACAGGAAAAATATTTTTGTTGTAAACAATCGATTTGGTAAGTACAAAATGGTTACAAAACAAACTACGATTGAATATTACTAACCTAGTATCTACAGAGGATAGTGGTCTGGTCAGGTCTTATCATAATCGCCATGTCTCACAATCTCAATGGAATTAGTGACCGTAGCCGTACTGCTTACTACTCCGTGTCGTAGTGTAATGTTATTAGTGCACGAGAAGAAATTGCCACTCCATTTGATACAATCCTTTTTTAGTCTCATCTTGCGATAAGAAATGTGCCGTAATTTTAAAAATAGCTAATATACTTATCGTTGCTTTTATATTTTGGTCCTTAGGCCCGCCAGATTCCTTCGAATATCAATACACCAAGGAAATTCTAAAAGGCATTGCCACTCCAGCATCCGATATAATCGTTTACTTAATTGCATCTTACGATAGGAAATGTTCCGTATTCATAGTTGAGAAATTTATCCATTATATTTTAGTTCCTGGGTAAGCAAGAGCCCCCGAATATTACATACACCAAGCAAATTCTCAAAGGATGGAATTCCATTGGTTAAACTTACATGAAGCTTCGTCACAAATAACTTAAATAGCGTTGTGCAGCAAACTTTGATAAATATCGATGATCTTGCAGTGAATAGCTTTAAAATAATTAAAATACCATTAAATCATGCACCTGTCAATAAATATGCGGAAGTAATAGAATAATTACTTTAATGTAAAATTAAGTACTAATACGTAACATGACATGTGTTCATTGCAAATTGCAACAGACTAGAGGCAAGTTGCAATAAGATACTAGACGGCTTACGTTAACGCATCCCTACAAATGCAATATACAACGATACACTGTATAACACAGACTACGATAGTAACAGTTTTATCAACTGTTCCTATAGTGAAAACAGCTTTAGGATAAATTAGGAGCTTGCTGAAGCCAAGTCTCAAATTTTGGCAAACTCAGCGCACAAATGCATTATTTTACGATGTGATAATATGAATGGATGTGTTAATCTGACGTTGCCATTCATATTTATCAAATGGCGTAATATTGCGCAGACAGTATACTATCCAATTTCATTAATGTTGTATTTTTACTCTGGTTTAGCTTTTTAAAAGGTCGTTAGCATGTCAGATCTTTTTGACGACTTTGCCCATGTTCCGGCTGATTCGAGGAGGACACTAAATTGCCTAGAACTCAAGAACCGACTAGAACGTAATCTCAGCGTGTTCCGGTTTCTAACAAGCGTCCGCCGTGATGTTCTCATATGGAAGCTACCGTATGTTCCCAATTCCTAAGTCTAGGCTTTACATAGAACCCGGGTCGACGGCGCGCCTCAGAGATGTCAGCACCAACTGACGGGGTCCGTTAGGACCAATGCCTGCCAGGGTTGCGGCATGTCAGATCTTTTTGACGACTTTGCACATGTTCCGGCTGATTCGGGGAGGACACTAAATTGCCTAGAACTCAAGAACCGACTAGAACGTAATCTCAGCGTGTTCCGGTTTCTAACAAGCGTCCGCCGTGATGTTCTCATATGGAAGCTACCGTATGTTCCCAATTCCTAGGCTTTACATAGAAAGTCTTTCATCTGACATCGATTTTCCAGGCAAATTCTTTTCTTAGCTCATGCATTATAAAGTAATAAAGTAATGTATCTAAGGCCACTATTTTCTAAACATCAACCTATTGCCGTGTTTTGACCTAAAACCCGGAGCCTAAGAAAGGATAAGTGGCACTTACATTAACATGCTACTTTGTAGAAAACAAGGAGGCCTCAATACAAAATGTGGACAAAGGTGATGCAAAAACATGTGACCCTGATTCAAATGCTGATCAGCCAACGCACTTATTACGTTCTGGACTTTCACAGTCAAGTTCAACATGTTCATTTTAAAAACGTTGACTAGTGCAAAACCCGTCAATGCGTTATGCAATATTTGTGTTCAGCAGTTTTTTCATTCAGCGATTTCTCTTCCATTTAAGTTACAAGTTTGGCAGGATTGTTGAAGTTTATAAGGGTAAATTGTTCCTGGTATTGGCGGCGAAGTGAGATGTTTATTTTATGTGAGTATTTTACGACTCCAAATAAACAGTATTTTATGTTCAGGACATTAAATATTGATTCACTTATGGGCTGATAGCCCAGGAGAAAATAATAAAAAATACTTTGTTATGCATTCGGTCATTTGCAGAGTGTTAACGCGTCGCAAACCATAATAATTATCTGAATGATGTCAAAAAGTCAACCGATTTTAAGGCCTCTTTCTGTCAAAATGTCATCTCAACCTAAACTATCACGTTCTGCAAAACAGAACATTACTTCAATTCTACAATAGTCTTCACCCGTCATGTCAAGAATACACTCATCGTTTCAGAAAACTAGATCGACATGTCCAGTGACGGCTATTTTGAGCTCATTGTTGACGCTGAATACTATTGAGGACTGACAGAGATCACGAGGCTTGCATTTACAAGCGTTCGGAATATATTGTCAGCTTTGTATCCCGGATATTATTTGTTGGGATCCATAGAAATTAGAATGGTCTTAGTCAGGCTTGACCTAGTTTTGGGGCGAAATATTTCCTTTTAGGTATTAAAACTCTAATTTGGAAAATTACTGGAGTCCTTAGCAACTTTGAATATTAAGAATTATTCGAATTTGAGAAGGAGAAAATTATGTCAAGAATGCAAGATAATACGCAGTAATTTTGTAAAATGTTGGCAGAGTCACATTGTTGGATACAAGGGGTATAAAACCGATAGTTATGGAAATTATATCCTACCCTAAGAAGAAGAGCTGTGTTCAGCAGTAGCAGTAGTGGTATATCCTCTATTCATGTTGGTGACAAACATCAATGGACATAAAATTGACACCTTAGAATATAGCAAACATACAAGTGTAGACTTCAAATAAGTGGGTCACGAACTTTGATTTCACACATTTGAATATTTCTATAAATGTACAATACTTTACTTACATAGTTTCCTGAATTAAAATACCTTATTTATATTACAGGCAAAAAAATACTAATATTGTGCAAACGCTCAATTCCATAGTCACCAGTGAAAGTTTTATTCTATTCATCAGAAATAGAGCTGCGCCGGGTTTAATTACACGGTGAAGGGCACCAGGGGATTATAGAGGAGCGCACAATTTATTTGAATGGAACGCTGCCTGCAGATTATGTTTATTTTAAGACTTTTGTCTCGGGGACGAATTAATAATAAAGAACACCTTTTTACATGTCCTTAGCATGTAGTAAAGGACAAAGGACGTAGTATCAGTAAAGAGGTTATTTACAGATTATCAGTCCAACTAGTATCAGCTGATAGGAACAACAGTGTCGAAAAATCTAATGTTTTTCTTCCGATATCTTATTCACTATGATAAAATGCGCAGGTTATGCATTACTACATTTACCACCTACATGCTAGAGGCCAAATTAATCTAGAAATTACCGATTTTGGCACATTATTTTCAAATGTCTTTTGCAATAAATCGTGAGAATATCGTAATGCTGAAGCCCAAGGTACTCGAGAACTTCGCAAAATCTTTTCTCAAAATAAACGGCCTACAAAGTACAATAACCTAAAGAAACAAATACTGCAATTTCGAGGAAATATGAATATTAATGTAATAGCGTAACACGTTACAGGAAATGGGGAGCGAATATATTTCCAAACACAATGCAACACCGCCGTACGAAACAAACGATAAAATAATATGTAATGCCTTTGATCACGTTTAGTTGCGTGATCTGAAAGAAATTGGACAACGAATTTGGTCTTAAAACCCATTTAAAGTTATGGAGAAATGCAAGTTAAAGAAAGAACAAGAGGGGCAGACAGAGAAGAGCAGGAGATTACGCAGAAAGAAGTCAGAGTTGCTCATAAAAGACCGATGAAGTATTGTGGTGACCGAATAGGCGGCGACAACGATTATTTCACGACTGCCCAAAAAAAGGAGTGTTATGTTTTTTTTTAATAAGGAAAACAATCTCGTAGAAATGTTGCTGGGCATTGGTAAATTTTAACATCACTGCAGTCGCACCTTTCGATAACTGGTTTTCCATACATTCTTCTTACCCAGTTCTAGATTCGAGATTAACACAACCCAAAAAGCATAGTCCAAACAAAACAACACAAACGTCCATATCCAAATTCACATGAAACGCGCTCCAATAAACATGTCGTAATAAACCCTCAGTCCGAACGACCTGTATGGCTAGTGACCTGTGAAGTACAAGCAAAGTTTGTCAATATGCGTCCACTACAATGACGCTCTGAAATGAATTCAGTGCTAAGCTGTTGCTCATTGATGTAGGTTGCGACGTGGATGGTAAGTGAGACAAATGAGATGTTAAAGCTGTATTTGACGTGGATCGTGATTGTGAATGGGCCATCCCAGTAACCTAGAGAGAAGAAAGCACGGGACATTAACCTAATTATGGGGAAAACTTGAATGGTTATGAAGAGCAGGCTTATGAATGAAGTAACTGATCATCCGCTTAGTTATTAGCAAACGACAAAGTACATCCTGATGAGAGTCGTGGAAAACGTTGGGATGAACGAGAGGAAATCGACTGTTCATAGAAGATTGGCTACCTGCCTGACTCCCTGCACTATTATTATCTTCAATTTAGCAATTACTGATAACTGCGGTCAAAGCTGCCATTACCAACAGACTTTTAGTGCAATCTACGGAACTTGTAACCGAAGAGTCATCGAAGAGTATCGGGATACTGATATTTTGTTATGTGGCAAAAATATTCCTGCGATAGTCAATCTCCGATAATAATCACCAAAACATTTCTGATAACAGGCACAAATATGATAAGCTACTACATGATTAAGAACAATAGCTTTATTAATTTATCAGTGCATTGTAATCAATCTACATTTGCACATGATGAAATAAACGACAACAGGCATGCAGAATTGAAACAAAGAACAACAAAAACGCACGTTAACGAAGCTCTAGCAATTAAAAAGAATCTCATAGGTATAAGATTCACATAAACTAAAAACAAATCGAGTGCGACAGGCGAAAATAGAAAGCAATGGACGGAAGATGTGTGTCGCGACTCCGGCGCAGGTGGACGCAAGGGTGGGGGCAAACGAGACGGAGATGGCAATATACACGGAACTAATTTTACGCAAAAAGAAAAGGGACAGGGCGGTCCGGCCAGTTTAACAACATCCACACATAGCAACATCTGGCTTTCCAAGCAACTAGAGAAATGTAATATTGATGGTTCGAGCAATTAGGAACACGATAACTTTGGACTTGAAACAACATTCCTAGAAATACTATGAAAATAGAGAAGGTCTTAGGAAGTTATAAATTCACGGAACATACGGGCCCTGTGCGGTATCAGCTAAACACACAAGACAAGGACAGAACATTTATTTTAAAATGACGCGCGTTTAAATTAAACAATCTGAATCGATGTGTACGCATGTTGTGTGAAAAGTGAATTAACAACGCAGTTTCGTCATTTCCGAAGGCGGGTATCACGCTTTTGCCTCCATGACATTTGGCGCATAGCTAAGCGAAGCAAAGCCAACGCTCCGGGGATGCCTCGGGCTCGACTCTTTGGACGTTCACTCGCCGCATTCCAACTAAACAGACTACGCGTTGCGAAAATTTTATACAATCTTGAGTAAACAGTGTTATTTTCACGACATGATAATGAAAGTAGAAATAGTAACGTGTTTACTTAAATTAGTCAACATAGCAAAACTGGCAGTGGGCGATAAAATATTCAAAATAAAAGTGAATACGTTCAACAACACGCACTCCACTGAAGTGCAGACGAGCTGTACAAAAAAAACAATTTTCACATTGTTGACTTTGATGACAATAAACTTGCAACTGATAAAACTATACAATAACCGATTGTGTCGCTTCAAAGTCAACGACACGGCTGATAAAGTTCCAATAAAACTTCACTGACAATCATGAATTATACGAACAATCGTAATATCCCTATAGAAAGAACCAAAGGCTGTTACATAAAAAAATTCTGCGGCAGCCTAATCTTGACCTCATTTCTCTTTTAAAACTACGAGTGAACACGTCAACCGAAATGTGCCGTCTTTATACGACTATTAAAATTATAATGTTACGTTCGGTAGTCGAGTTTTACGAGTATGAATACCAAGCGTAATAATAACGAATAAGCTGTTAGTAAGTTTTAACAAAGCATAGCAAGCGTTTTACGAGGTTGAAATTGAAACACATTCGCAGAGCAAAGGCCGCTTTTGACTGATTCTCTAGCAATTAGGTATGTAAAGTATTTTTCAGGTATCTTTTTTATATTTTTATTTTAATGATAAGAGTATTTGAAACACATAATTTCATATTTTTGTTTTTACAAGCTGTAGTTATTTTTATATATTTTTTTAAAGTATTGTTCGTACTCTACTGACGTCATTAGTAGCTGAATAGCTTAGGATCTTTGCCACGTTTAACACTTATTTAAAACCAAAATTCAGTAAAGTAAAGTCAATTGAATTACAAGAGGCACTGAAATTTCCAATTCATGCTGCTTTGTGACGTCAATTAGAGGTCAAATAAAAGTCAAGTGATTTTAAGTATTTTTGTGAAAATAAATACGATCTTATAATTTTAAGACCTATTAATAGAAAAATAAGTCTTAGAAGCTTAAAATCTCGAAATGGTTTTGGAATCGGCATAGGTTAATTTTTACTTTACATACCGAATTCATTGATTTGACGATGTTACTGTAAAAAAGTAATATATCAAGGGTCGCAGTGAATTTATTTGGACTCTACCTCTTTCTACAGTAGGATGCAGTATTCTATTCGTATTATAGATCACACAGCTACAACCCTTTGCTTAATCGTTAAGGGAAACGACCGCCACGACACACACATCCAAACAACGATTTTAAATACTTTTATGTAACTTCCCTGGGCACCTCCCACAACTTGCTCATGAAAACTCAAATTAGCTGATACTCCGATAGGTTATGATCTCGCATTACTATGGAAATATGTAATTTCAGAGCAAGTTGATCAGATTAGAGCAATTAAAGCAGAGATAGTCCAAATATCCAGTATCTGTGACGACCTTGTTTTCATTTTCGTTCACCATCGCTCTACCGTCATGCTCATTGGGTTTGAAACTTTTAATATAATAAATGACATAATGAGGTAAAAATATTAGAGATTCATCTTTAATCAATAGATGTGAATTGTTTTCTAAATCTATGTGTTCAGGACTCATCAATACTACTTCATATATTGCATTTTATATTACAACTACAAGACCATTACAAAATAACATGTTTTAAATCTTGCAAGTTTATTTCAACTGCATGTGATTTGAAACGTTCTGAATGTTAATCCAAATAATTTCAAAGAGATTAAAATCTGTATGTTTTTCATAATTCCCAACTTTACGGCTAGCGATATGAAATAACATGATGAAAGTAGAGCACGGTTTAAAGAGTTATATTGCAATGCTGACGCTTCGTTATAACATAAAATAGATGAGAGACGTCATAAAACCTTCGAGATCGGACGTTTAGTATCATATTTGATATAAGACATCGAGGTTAAAGACGTAAAGAAGTCATTTTGCAATAAAGTATTGAATATTATATATTTTCGAAGTAAGAACAACGAAGACACAAAACAGATTTAATTGAGCTTGTTATTCATAAGGCGTGTGGCTATCGAGACCGGATTCCACCGATCGGATCGTATAGAATGCATTGGAAAACGCATTAAGTATGTAAGTGTACACAAATGGTACAAAACTTGTTCGGTTAGAGCAAGCGCCGGTTGACTTTAACATAAGACAGGTTCCACGGCGCGCTTTTTGTTCAACAAGCTAAAGCAATATCAATAAACTCGTTTATCTTGTGAAAGATAGCTCTCCTTTAATGGCTCAGGACCCATTAGAAAGGAATATGGAATCGATTGTAGTGCGAAGTAGCATCAGGTACTTGAAACACCTGCGAGTACCTGCAAACATGGTCGTGGACGAAAAAACTAACGTGATGTCACCAGTGACCATTATTGATTATACATAAAACATGAATGGATTATTTATTGTTGTCAATAAAAACAGCTGCCGAATATGCGCATACAGATGCCTATATAAATCCCGATTAAACATTAATGGGCCGCGCTTTAGCGCCAAAACACAATTCAATTAATGACGCATAACGATTGTGTTACACTTGTTGCGCCGTCTAAACATTACAATGAGCAAGTAATTAGTGCGCTGCATGACAATCAAGGCACGTGGAATCAGTCGATACGGTGAGCTAATCTGCTCAAACAAATATTGTAATACAATAAGGTTCACGACTTTTAAGGGTACAGGAAATCGGTACACAATAAATCGGCGCCAGAATTGAATGACACGTGCCAAAAAGAAGTTCGCATGCCATCGGACACAGAATACAGCTTACTAGACGGGAATAGTCACAGGCCCTGGCCTGGCGGCCGTCCATACGCGAAACCGCTCTAAAATGTCCTAACTCAATCGTCGCCTTATCGCAATTTTCAATCTTACACGTAAGTATTTAGGTGCCTTTTACTCTGAACTGTTATTGGATGTAGGTCGGGACGCTGATCATGGGACGGATATAAGTTGCGTCGGCGCCGGTCCTTACGTAATTTTTGGTTGACGATGAACTCAATACGTCACAACGGAGCTTCCGGAAGACGGATGGCTGATTTTGAATGTCCCTATTGTAAACCAATGCACTAAAGTTATGTTCAAAGTACAAACGACCTTATGATACAAGTCGTGGTGATAATATATTTAGACAAAGCCATTAGATGGACTCCATTAGGTTGATGTATTGGTTGTTTTGACGGCACTTGGCTTCAAACTTCATGTGCGGTGTTTGATTAAAGAAATCGACGACGGTGCGGTTTGCATCAGTCCGGAAAGTGTTACAGATAAACATTGTTCGGATATCAAAGTAAAAAAAGCATATGATGGAAGACCATCCTCCGGTTGATTCCGCACGACTCATGCACAAGGCATATTATATTTTCAGTGAAACACAGCTAGTTTATTTAATTCCCGCCAACTACGCTGTGACATATTTCTCGGGAAATCATAATGTACTACGCTGTTTTTGGATTGTATAAATAAAAAACTGACTCAATATTAAAATGTTACGTATCGTTGAGATAAATGAATGGAGACAACTTATAAATCCGTGATACTACATGTATTTAATATTTTCCGTAATTGTTTCGATGCTGTAGACACCAATTAGGGAAGAGAAATAAAGCGGAAGCATCGTGGCTTTAAACTAGGTAAACTCACGAATACTGAAGTCATCCGAAGCGAAGGGAACTCATACATTTCTTAGGAATATTTCTTCTATTGAGAAACTACAAGGTGGGAACGGAGTTTATAAGGTTTTATTTAAATATTCAGAAGCAAGGTTTCGTAACACATTAGCACATGGTAGCTATGAGTTACCCGATACTATGGCCTTTTTAGTCAGTGGAACTATCGTGATCGCTTTATTAGGAAGTGAGGACATACGTGAACAAGACACGAACATTTGGCAAGTTACGATAAAAATGACGAAACTTTACATTTTTACTTAGTTGATGATTGCCACAAAGGTGGTATGTGTCTGCTTATTTAAAGCAAATATGAATTAGTAACCTTCAAAGTGATAAACGCAAATCACAAGTCTTCACACCAGTTTCGAGCTAAGCAACTTCAGGGTACATGTAAAAGAGCTAAAGGAGAAGTCTTTGAACATTTTAATGTAAGAATAGCGGTCAATTTAATTAATTAGTGATTGTCTAGCAGACACCCAATAAAATATTATATTATCATAATCAATCAACTCAGCCTATAGCACTCCACTGCTGGACATAGGCCTCTCCCAGGCTACGCCACAACACCCAGGCTATGCCGGTATCTCCGGTTCTCTTCCGGATAACTTCATTTCTGATCTTATCCATCAGAGAAACTTTGAGCATAGCCCGCTCCATAGAACGCCGAGTGACCTTGAATTTGTGGACCAACCCGACTGTCAGTGTCCACGTTTCGGCACCGTATGTCATTATGGGCAGGACGCACTGGTTGAAGACCTTAGTCAAACACTGCGGGATTGGCGACGAAAAGACTTGACGAAGTTTTCCAAACACTGCCCAACCCAACCAGATCCTTTTGATGATCAAAATGAGACAACTCTTGACGTAATATAAACAGTGACAAGAATGGACATAACATAAACAAAGAGACAGAATATACTAGAATATGCTAAACTTGATTGCTACGACTACGGGCGATTCAATTATTTACATCAAAGCATTTACACTATCGATGGGGGCACGCTGTAAAAAGTAGAAAATGTTGTTATGGAGTATTCGGAATCGTGTCACGTAGGTATATCGACACGTAGGGACCTTAATCTTGAGCCAGTCTTAGTAATACTGCCCATAAAAGAACAGGCCGGGGGAAGGGTTTCTACAGACGCCTTGCAAGTTAATGTTTAGTGTCATTTTGGCAATGCGTGGGAATGCAGGCCGTTCACCCGTGGATCCTGACTAATACGAACGTTTTTGGACCTTCTCCAAAAACAGTAAGTTGTATTCACAGTATGGTGGACATACCAATCGATCAACAGAGCGACGGAAATTTGAAATCATTGGGTGTTTTGTTTTCTTGGATTTTTCCATTAGGCATCGATAAAAAGAGAATGATCGACATTAACGTTGAAATAAAAGCACTAAACGCCAGAAAATAAAATAAGAAATTGCAATATTAATGAGCTACCCGTGTTTCCTGTGTTAGTTCAACAGAAATACAACGAAATAGTAATGATCTTTGAGACTTAAATACTGAGCCAATACATCACAAAGAAAACAACGACGTTAATTAATTTAACGATATGAAATACGAACAAAGCGAAATGCTCGAACATAACAATATTGAAAAAGGTAAAACAGACGCAGATCAACAAATGGTACGATAACATGAGATAGTGATATCTGTACCGAACAGCAATGTGCAAATACATGATGTAGGTAAATATTTAGCTGATCGCACACGCAATGCTCTGCAGACTTGCTTTTTGTGGCAGTTTCTTGTGGTATAAATTATTAGTGAAATATTGGAAAGGAGAGTAGTATTGGTTGACAAAATAATAGCGGAACATTTTTTCCCTGTCAATAGATTTACCATCTATGTTTTCTAAATGTCTCTTGTTTTTGTAACATATTCCAAAAGTAAAACATGTGGTTCATAAAGATTCTAACAGTAACATTAAAATGACCAAGCCAAGGCCATTCGAAGTAATAAGTATAGAAATGAAAACCGTTTTCACTTTTACTTTAGTTGCAAAGTGGACAAAAACAGACAAGACTTTTAGCAATAGCTACAATAAAAATCATGCAAGAAAGGATACAATGGTGAAGTTTTAATAGAAGAGTTTCTTCATATATATCGCGAAGACGTGACTTCTACACCAAAGAATGTATAAGTCGAGCAATTTGTCTGAGACTCGCTTAGGAGGATACGGGAACAGCCGCTTACCGCTAATCTTGTGTCTGAGGCCAGAGGTCACAGCATTAAGAGCTGTCATTTGTTTAGTCATCTAACTTGTAGATTCGCTGTCTGAAGATGTATAATCAGGACTTTATGTGTATGTATGCATCTCTTAATCGCATGAGGCTTTCAGTTTAACACGTAGTGCTTATCGTGTATAAATATCGTTATTGTCAATGAGTTATGGAATTTGTTCCAAAACATCTAAGATTCGTGCGAATGAATCATCTGACTAGCTGTATCTATTCATATTTTTGTGATATGTTTGATATACTTATACATATTGATAAAATGATAACAGATTTAGATAGATCATAGTCAGTCAAGACCTCGCAATTGTTTAAAGGGTTATGTTATTTTTTTTTATGGGCGCCACACCAAAATACGGCATGACCTAATAAGTAAATAGCCGTAGGTCACCGCTAGACGGTATTTATCGTCAATTGAGAATGTATTAATGATATTAGTCGTAGGTGTGACCGCAGTACTGCGAAACGCGTAGGAATCAATAAATTCACCGCGCATTCTTAAAGCCAGCAATTTTATATTCACAATAATTATTGTTTCGATTCAATAATTGTCTTATTTATAGCCACAAGGAAATCGGGTCACGAGTGTGCGAAAATATCAGTAAATCAAGATTATAGTAGTTTCTTTAATTAGATAGGTACTTACGTACAACCTTGTGATGGAAAAGATGGTCGCATTGAGATGTCACTGTTATCTGATAAAATGAGATGGAAAATGTATGTGCGCTAAGATACTATGGTACGTCAAACGAGTAAAAATTTAAGAAGACGGAATCTGAAAACTTTGTTCTGTTATACACAACTTGTTCTAAAGTTGTAGAAAAAGTGTGGGGTGTTATTGTTGCATATGACGTAATCGTCACGATCATGATAATCGAAGCAAGATATATTGACGTATCATCAGTGTACATCATTAGTAGTTTTCATGGGACACAGCCAGCGCCACTTGTAGAAAATGTTTAATGCTTCAGTATTTACAATACGACCCATTTTTGCACAGTACTTACGCCTTATCAAGATGAAGATTATTTTGAGGTCATACCTGAGAACAATAAGATAAAAATTTAGAAGTTATACAATAAAGAATTTGTCTAACACTTATTAAGGTAAAAACGCTCATATAATTATGTAGACTCTTGACTAAAATTTAAACATATTCCAGTACTATGTTATTGCACACAATGTTTTTGAGTAAATTATTTACCATCAGCAATATTATGAACGTTATGTTAACACGGAGACAAATAATTAACAAAAGGTCAGGCATGCAAAATTACGCTGATATTTATCATGACTAGATTCTAGTCAAATGCCTCAACAGCCAATCGTCTTGAAATGTACAAGTTTAGTAAACAAGTTATCAGATTTACTTGATAGTCATAATTTACAGCCTGACGCTAAATTTTTAATGAGCTTATAAAATTCATTCTGTCATTCACCATAACACTCAGAGGAATACAAATCAACCACACAGTAATGCCAACCAAATTGACGAACTGTGAAACAAACCGAACTGTGTGTCAATCTCAGAAGAATCCAACTAAGGAACACCAACGATCCAACCTCAGTAGGTCGTCTCGTTGGAAATGTCCGCAAATACCACGTCGCGAATTCAGTGTTACCACAAACACGCACCTGAGGCTACGTGCCGACTCGAGAAAGTACAAGTAAGAGAAGAAAGTGCGTGGACGCAAAAACAAGCGTCCGACTGTCGGATCGGAATTCAGCACAGCCCACCGTGCGAACAAAATATTAGGATTTTTGAGAATGATATGGGAGAAGATGGCTGATTTACCATTGGATGTGGATTTCTATCGTGTGAATTGGACGGATTTATTTAAACCATAATGATGTGTTGATAAACGATGTAACCCTAATATTCAAGGAATTAGAAATGTTTTATTTTGTACCCCTAAGTTGGACCTTAACTCGCCGATTCAGGCAAGACTATTTCGCTCGAACTAATCAAATCAGATTCATCTTGCAATCACAATAAAGCACGGCTGAAAATCGAATACTAATCACGGCCAAAATTTACATTTACTACAGGGATTCCAGTTTAATTAACTCAGCCGTTCGACAATTTTCCTATAACCAACTATACGTACATATCAATCAATCAATATTTATATGATACTTAATTCGTATCATAGGTTGCGGGCTCAGTGCGACTAAAGTATCAATGATTATCAATGATTAAATCATGAAGCATTTCTCAAAGACAATCATCATCGTAATGGACCTTTCTACGATCTTATATGATGTGCCTTGTGAGAACCTTCTAGCGATCACCAAGTCATAAACACTGCTGTCTTGCTGATTATTTTTCTATACAATCGCATTGACCGTAGACTCTCATGAATAATGCTTGTGTACTCAGATAAATCAACACCGATATGATATTACAGGAAAATTGTTTAGAAAAACTAAGATTAGAATTTTAGCAAATGTTCAAGATTCGGTCGTAAATGATTTTGATCTAATGTTGTTGCATTAGCCTTCAGATGAAATAATGTGTAGGAATGCATATTGCTAAACAGTGACATGATCAAATCATAGGAATGTGCTCTCCGAAGGTGATCCAGGTGCCTCTATGGTCAATGGGCATATTAATATACTTGTTATAGCACATACGGAAGTAAAAGTAAATGCTCTTGTTTACAGGCCCTGTAAGCAAAGCAATAACTTCCTTTGCTCTGTGCCCAAGACGGGCATCATGGACTTCTCTTTTACAAGATGCGGCATTGACACTGCAGAAAAGAGTTCCAAGAATAGTGACGATATTAGAATCACCCATTCCAGTTCCCTTTAACATAACCAGAATCCAAGGATACATAAACCTACATTCAGACAGAAACTAATTTCGTGCAGCAATAAAACATTGTGACTATTTTCAGGGCATTTGAATCTGTGTTAAATATAAAATTACATAATGTGATGATGAGTCATAACTTCATAAGGAAGTCTCTGACATTGGCCAATATCACTATAGCAACAGATTACCTGCTACATTATAATCTGTAAAAAAAAATCTGAGGGGCTTGTGGCTAAATAATAATAGCCGCACGGGTCGATCGATCAGGTTAAGCTACGCTTCCTGCGGTTGGTCCATGGATGAGTGACATCTTTACATACCAAGATCCCTCCGTGCCTCGGAAAGCACGTTAAGCTGTTGGTCACGATTGTTATTTGTAGATCTTTGACAGTAGTTGGGTTAAAAAAAAAACAGAAGCCCTAAAGTCTGACAACCAGACTTACCAATGGGTATCGTGTTACCCAGTAACTGGGTTGTGGAGGTCAGATAGGCAGTCGCTGCATGTAAAATACTGGTATTCAGCTGCATCCGGTTAGACTGGAAGCCGACCCCGACATTGTTGGGATAAGGTGGCTGACGGTGATGATGACAATATAAAATGTTCTTTTAAATGCAAGGTTCTTCCGATGCAAGTTAAGTTCATATAAATATTATAAATGAATCATTCCCACGACTTGAAGTTATTTAAGTAGGTATTTTTGAATAAATTATCATCATCATCATCATTTCAGCCGAAAGACGTCGACTGCTGGACTTAGGCCTCCCCCAAAAAGTAGGGGATTTTCCATAATCGCCACGCTTGGCAAGCGGGTTGGCGATCGCAGTATGGTTTTAAAAAGGCATAGAGAAAGCTGCTGCCCATTCTCTAGTAAGTCCCTTAGTCGCCTTTTACGACACCCACGGGAAGAAATGGGATGGTGCTATTCTTTACGTCCGGCACCAAACAGAACAACTTATACAATAACATAAATTGTTCTTACTTTCTAAACTAGAAACTACATCGTTTTGATTTAAAACATGTTTTGTCTCTTGCATTGTAGTCTTTATCCTTATATTTTCCTTCCTTGACCTCAATAGTTTACTTCGAAATCCAAAATCCAACTTTAACAGTTTCTACTATTTGCGACAAACCTTTTAGAGCGCCATAGCCTTGAGCCTAAGCATTAATTTGATTATGCAAACTGATCTTCTAGTGCCCCAGTTTCAGTATGAACGTATAGTTCAGCTGTTAGAAGTAGCACGTTGGAATTCAGCGATAATTGTTATATAAGAACTAATAAGAACTGTTTGATTCAGTTCAACCATTCCTAGTGTCATTGTTCTGTTACGAGTATAGCATTTGGAGTGTTGTGTTGACTCACTCGGAATGTATTTCCTTTAATATGAAAACATTCTTTATATATATAGGACCATCATTCTCTATACGCAGTTATTGTTTTAACAGTTTGAATGTGACAAAATTCTAGATTTTGTAATCCAACAAGATAAATCGAGTAGCAGACTATGTCTCTGGAGAATCAATAGAGTCACTTCATACCATTCTTGTCATGAACGGGGAACTCCACTTTTAGTTCTTTTATTAATAGATCAAAAAGCATTCATTTCTATATCCATACTATTACTAGTGTAACAATTGGCAACACCCATAGGAAGTGGGCGATCGTGGTGAAATATGTGCCATAGATTTTTAACACGGCATTTTATATTGTGGTCGACGAAACCGATATTTCGTAACGACATATTGGATTTGATTGAAAAGTTACCAATCCAAATTGGGGGAATATGCCTTTTTCAGGTTAAATGTGTTTTTTGCAATTCAATCATTCAAGTTTAGAATTTATTGAGTTCATAAATTATTACAGAGCACTATCACATGTGGAAGTTTTTCATCCACCGACAAATTAGTCATGTGGGTGAGAGATTTTGATGGCAGGTTTTAAATACACAATGTGCGCATTCTCATTCTCATAACAATTAATAATCTAGATCTCTCAGTAGGTAAAAACTGTACAGGAGTTGTGAGCTCATGAGATGAGTCAGAGCCTCGGTACAAAATAGACATAAATTCAATCAGTCAAGTCCTTGTAATTTGGCTGAGGGAATTTATGTCTGTTATGGGCTACTAGTAAACACGAGATAACACACGTCATGTTTTACTTTAACTTCTAAAACAACACGATCGACGAACAAGAGAATCGAAGAGAATTGATAATACAGCACGAGATTTAACTGTAGGGTTAAGATAACCTTGCAGGTTTCAAGATAACATTGACTATAGGCGATTTACTGAGATTATTCGAGAAGACATAGAACAAGAATATCATATCCTAAACCTCGCTTTCCAAAGAGATAGTACAAAAGCTGAAATAGTAGATGAATTTATGGCAACACGTTTTCCCCACATAAATCTGAGTAGGTATTAAGCAATGTAATTAAACGAAAGTGGTTGCTGATGGTAGGCGGAGCGTGGGACAGGCGTAGTCTCTATGTGGGTGCATTGATATCAAGGAGAACACCTACAGTTTGGTGACGAACTAATATGCTAATGTAAAAACTCGGCAAAGTCAGATTTATAGTGATATAACCTCTGAATGTCGTCTTCTTATTATTTAAAGTAAACAAGAACTTTATTTTATTACATGGACACCTTTAGATTATAAGAAGAAAACGACGAAGAAGAAGATTCTCAAGAAGTTACTACTATGTAACTTTGGCATACATAATAATTTGTGATGCTTTAGCGCATACGACTTCTCTGTCATGTTTTCTGATATTTGATAAGAGCTATAAAAAAATGACTTCGACTCACAAATTAAAATTGAAAAATGGGTTATTATCACAGTTTTATTCTTGCAATAAATGAAGGCCAACCTAATAACAGAAATAATTCAGAAACGCAAATCAAAAATAAGAGTGAAACACTTTTATCGGACGTAATACCATTGAGATTTGATCTATGTAACTAGGTCATCCAAATATACACTATATTGCAATTGTTTCCCAAACACCTGTTCTGGTTCATGCATAACAGCATCGTAATATATCATTGTTTGACCTTGATTTACAGCTCACAATCCACACATAATGACTGCAGACAAGTTTGTTGACCAAACAAAAAATGACCCGACCAATCACACCGTATAGTTGCAAGTCGCAAGATGCAAGACAAAAGACACAGTAGGTACAAAATTAGAAAACTCTATTGTACGTATGAATTACAACCTGAAGCGTTTAAATTACCATAAGTGAAGTATTTGTTCAACGATTGACAGTCGCGTCTCGTCTGCTTCGGGGACATAGAAAGTTCTTCATCTTGACAACGTTGAAATTGACCATACACAAGCTGTTTAGGTGTTGATTTGCATTACAAATATTAGAATACAACCATTGGAATGGTCACTTTCAACACGACATTATTTGGTAACCGTCCAAACTTATCAGAAACTATTTGGCTGCGGTTGAAAACGAAATTGAATATTTGAAATGTTTGAAACCAAACCACCTGAGGTTTGGTTTAGGGGATAATTTTAACCGTGATACCAAATACATAGAAGGCACATGTATTTAGTTTGACGTACGCTACAGATAATAATGTAATGCAAACAATAGTTTGACTCATATACCTAAGTCCTAAATAGATTGAGAACGATTTGCTGCAAAAATGAAAATAGTAAAACACAACCGTAATTTTGCCGCCTAATTGATGTTATCTCTTAAAACTCTCACTCACTTAAATCCCAATCCAAAAGACATACAGAAATGTCTCTAACAGACAATAAAAACTATGAGTTGTGGGCGTCGCCGTCGCCTGGCGTTCCCATGACGACTGCACAGTTCACAGTTAACCCAACTGTTAGCATTAAGCATTGTCACGTATCGAGCTTTGCAAAACATGTTTACTTGGTGGTATCAACGAATCAAGTCCCTATGTCGACGCAATAAAGGATACGGAGGAAGTAAAGATGATTTTGCATGATACGTTTCAAGTTATTGGAATAGCAAAGGGCTTGCGACTTCCTCCTGCTGTTTGCAAGCAGAATGCATGAATGATGATGATATAAACTTTCTCATGACTTGATTGGCTTTGTGTGAAGATAACGACCACGGGTACTTACTAGCTGTTAAATTTATTAGATAAAGAAATAAACTATAATAAAGTATTCCAAAGAAACTATGATCGAGTAAACAAATCTATCGCTTAAAGAATGTTCAAAAACTTGTAGTTTCTCCTTTGTATATTTAACGAGGAAATAAATCAGAATATTTCGAATATGTATTTCTAAAGCATTTTGAATAGGTTTAAATCTGTGCATTTTGAGTTAGAGATCATGTTTTTGAATATATTATCAGATTCTAAACTATCAAAAAAAACTTTTTTACAAAAAAAACAACCGACTTCCAACAAAAACACTAAAAAGTGAAAAATAACTTTAATTTCGGAAGCACATAACATAACATCACGCCTTGTTTCCTCGAAGGGCAGGGCAGAGGTGTACCTGTAGTACACCCATATTTAATATAATATTTAATTAAATTTCGGAAGTCGGTGGCCATAAATGAAAATACAAAACCAAAGACACCGACTTCCGAAATTAAATTAAATATTATATTAAATGTGGGCACTTTTTAGTGTTTTTGTTGGAAGTCGGTTGTTTTTTTTGTAAAAAAGTTTTTTATTTTTCACTTTTTAGTGGTACCTACCCCACACCAATTCGTATACTACTACTTGCTATGAAAACAACAGAGACAGGAAGTTTTATTTTACACCCCTTACGGGGTTAAATCTTCAAAAATCTGTTTTTAGCGGTTACCTACGTCATAATAACTATCTGTGTGCCAAATAGCCCAATCAATTCAGTGATTTGAGCTTTGTGTTGATAGATCAGTCAGTAAGTCAGTCACTGTTTCCTTTAGTATGTATTAAATCTATAGTGTAATTCGACATGTTACGAGGCCCCCAATTTAATTGGGATTAGGGCAGGAGACTGATGATGAAGTATTCAGGCTAAGTTTCAAGTTAATAGATCAACGAAAGAAGATTTTTTTCATACAAACTGTATCCATCCCCCTTTACACCCCCAAAGAGGTTAATTTTTAAAGTGGTTTGCGACTTTTCCATTATTTGACATAGAGGTTATACCAATTTTCGAGTTAATCAAGCCACGTAGTAAAATTCTCTCTTGTAAA
The DNA here is from genome assembly GCA_948098905.1 of Tiliacea aurago. Taxonomy (NCBI): domain Eukaryota; kingdom Metazoa; phylum Arthropoda; class Insecta; order Lepidoptera; family Noctuidae; genus Tiliacea; species Tiliacea aurago. Next base: position 26,469,742 of record OX402582.1, read on the forward strand.
ATTGACTACCCCTTTTCACCCCGTTATGGGTAGATTTTCGAAAAACCCTGATACAATTTATTCTTCATTTTTGGTCGTAAGTATTCGTCCAAGTTTCAAGTTTATTAACCCTAGGAATAAGATTTTTCATGCAAACAAAACCCCCCGTTTTCCACCCTTAAAGGTCAAATTTCCAAAAACTCCTTCTTAGCGGATGTCTACGAGCCAAATTTCAGGCCAATCTGTTCAGTGGTTTGAGCTGTGTTGATAGACCAATCAGTCACGGTTTCCTTTTAAATGTACCTACATATGGCTAGATATATATATATTGAGAACCTCCTCCTTTTTTGTAGTCGGTTAAAAATCATTTATAGCCAGAGTGCATCTCATGACAATTCCAATAAGACCAAACACGGGTAGGATACATTTTTTTTTAACGGAGTTCCAGCGCCTACCATCCGGCTTCATCATCAGATCAGTTTGATGGTACCATTTTGATCAGAACTATTTATTTAAATTTGCTTCGCTTAACTATCTTAATCCAGATATCTCATCGCCACCCGTGAATTACGTATCAATGAGAAGTTCCGGTGGCCATCTGTGGCCTTCTTCATCTGTTCCACTTCACCAAATTATACTTTCTGAATGCAAATGATTGACTTGTTGATGAAAATATAAAAATTGCTATAGGTATGCCTATAATATTTGAGGAGTTCCCTCAATTACTCATGGATACCAACATCAGAACTGGATTTTGAAAAAAATGGGACCAATCTGGAAGTATATCCTTTCAATTAAAAAAATAATTTTCCAAATCGGTTCATAAACGACGGAGTTCTGAGGTAACAAACATTAAAAAAAAAATACAGACGACTTGAGAACCTCCTCCTTTTTGTGAAGTCGGTTAAAAAGAGTTTCAATAATACGAGTATTATTCAAGAGTTTGAATAAGCACTTATTGGTGTTCTGGCGTTGGTGTTAAGGAAAATCTAATAGAGCAAACAAGCCTATTGAAACTAGATGCTTTAGAACAATCTTTAATAAAGCAAACAAGTCTATTGAAACTAGATGCTTTCGAATTTTTTTTTAGAGCGGGAGGGCGTGTCAGACTGTTACTGACTAAAACCCAGCCGTGTTCCTTCAATTGCCTGTGTGACAGGGCCACGCGGTATCCCTTTCGGACAACCCCGTAACCCTGGCAGGACAGAACAATCAGAACAATCTGACGTTACCAAATCTGTTCGCAGCGCGCTGATATAAATTAAAATAAATTGAATATATCCCAGAGTTACGTCTAATGCCCATTTCTCTTATGTCCGCGATTTTGGTATAACGGTCTGGCATAACATGAAGATTGGCAATTTTGCGTCCATTGTGTATCCATGTCCATGACAGAATGCCTAGTTGCCTTTTTGCTCTTTTCGTTCAAACGGTAAAGAACTTTTTCACTGACGTGTATAGGTGCATGGTTGTCGGCATGGTTTGCTTAAAATTGCTGGTTTTTTGACTGATCTAGATTGACGACGCATCCTTAAATTCCTTAACAGTACACTGCAACTGCAACTCAAGCCACATCTATTTCTATTTATAGGAAACTAGAGGTTCAAACTTCTGAATGTATTTTTTTACACTATCAGCTTTTGCACACAATAGGTATAAATCTTGTTCGTAATGGGGACCGATTTAATTCGACATTTAAAACTTCCTCATTGTTGATCAACTGAAATCGACTTCAATTGCTATTGAAATTATGTAATTGCAGCTTGCAGCCCGTGAGCCCACACAATGTCTCTATTTAGCTGACATTTAGGGCTAAAATCGGCCCTACCTTCGGCACGGATTCATTTAATATCATCGGGCACCCAACCTATTTTTATTAACCAGTGATCCTTAAATTTGACGCCAGAGTTGGAAAATCACGCTACATTATATAAATCTGACATAACATAGCTCTTATCTCAGTGGCGTGCCTAACGTGATAGATAGGTTTAATTACTAGTAGTTATTAAAGTGGGAAGCGAGAAGACAAATCGCATTTCATCATGGCAGGTGCCTTACACAATTCGTACAGTTTTTGGGGTATTGCTGGGTCAGATTTTTGTTTTCGAAAAAGAGAAAGCTGAGGGAAATATGTGAGGCCGGTCATTTACAGGTTTAGTGAGTTATCGGATTTGGGCACAACTCCCAAAAGATTGACAGTTGAACATTATGCTATAAACCAGAAATAACTATATATTATTATCAATAGAAGCGGTAAAATAATTTATTGACATCATTTGGTATTTTATGCAATCGGTCATACCTAATTTCACAAACTTTTCCCTCATGGTAAACTGGTTTGTTTTAATCTTGATCATTAAAATGTATGTAACCTATATAAATATATTACCTCTAATTAAAATACATGTATGCTCCTGATTTAAGAAATAAATACTTTCAATCAGAGGAAGAATCATTCTCAAACAACGCTTCTGTTTAAAAAGCCTTGAACACTCATCAACTGCACATTGATATTTCCGAAGCCGAGAATGAAATAAGGGGCAGGACAAAACCGGTTAATAGTAAAATGTCCAGATTGCCGAATACCTTTGGGTCACGTTTTACGCGTTTTGTGTGGCTACGCGGCCGGTGTTCCGCCGTTAATTTGTAAATTACCGTTTATATAACAGGAATATTATGCTATGATGGCCAATAAAGCGGTTGGCGCAGCATGGCACGTTTAAGGGAATTTCTGGAATACCTATTATACGATAAACCGAATGACACAGTTGGTATGTGAATATTTGGGAGATTTCGTTCAAATTCATGAGGATTGCGAGGTTTTGTAATTTTTCGGTATGTTTGACATTACAGCTTTGGAAGCTGTCTAAGCTCTGACGTAGCATGTGTGAGTAAGTTTAGCGACCTGTTCAAGTCACAAGAATGCTCATTTCAAGAACATTCGGAGGGCTACTTGATGCCACTCGTATGGCCACCGGTGATTCAAGCGCACTCCAGCTTCGTCGTTTGACGCAAGTGCACTTCCGATAAGTTCTGTTTCAAGCCAAAAACAGGCTGAAAATTAAACTCGTCTGTGGTCTGTGTCAAATGAAGATCGGTCTTTCAACTAGTGATTTTACCTACTACATATGTATCGAAGAGGGATAAGCAGCGAGTTCGTATATGATGCTTTATAATTAAGCTGGTAGGTGGTCCTCACTTTAGGCTATGCTGGAAACTTTAGTGTCGTCACTCCTTGAAGGTCCATCCTTTAGGTACGACAGTATTAAAGCCCGCTATTAGAGCCTGTTCGAGAGCTTGGTTGTTTTTTGCCGCAAATTCCCGAAGATGACGATCAGAATTACGGTCAAGATCTTTTTGTACAGTTCCTTTTGCAGAGAGAAGTCTACCATCCGCAGCAAGAATGTTTTTGCCACAGATACAAGACACCATCTTGGACATTCCAGAGCACAAACTTGTATGGCAGGTCGTTTACCTATTCAATGACCAGCAAGGGTGAATTATTAGTATTCAAATGACGTCATCAGGGGTTTTCATTAGTCAGGCATTACCATAAAGGTCTATCCACGCATATTAGGGCCGGGCCCAGGACGTGACAGGGCCGTGGCACAAACAGGGCAGGTACTGAAGCTCCGTCGCAGGCCCGGACACGGACGTGTGTGAACGAGTTCATTTATAATGTACACACCGATATATCTTTAGACCCTGATGTGATGGAGCACGGTCCGTCTACGTCCCTATTATGTGTGGTCGTGTGGATAGACCTTAAGACTAAGTCATGTCGTACTTAATGCCGGCGACCTAGAGCTACGAATCGGCGGGTTGAATGAACTTTTTATTTGCAACAACTCCTTATGTATGACTAATTGTAATTACCTACCGTGATTGAGTAACAATTGATAGCAGAGGTTGTGATGTTTATTGCCATTCAATTGATTTAAAATTGTAATTAATATTACATTAACAGTTATCAGGTTTTATGTTGTGTCTGCTGTGCTTAGTCCATGACCTATATTTTTAGAACAACATTTATGTCAGTGGATACAATATTCCAAACTGATATTAGCTTAGTTGGCTGATTGTTGATATGTACGGCCGCCAGCACATCAAATTACCAGAAACTGTCAAATTTTCTAATTCGATTTTGAACTTAACCATCAACATTTGGGAATAATCATTAGGAGAAACTTGACAGTTTGGTATAACCTGAAGTGCTGGCAACTGAACATAGGTAGTGCTTTCGTAGCAGAAAGTAAATTTTTGCATTTTATCAAGTACATAGGTACTTATCTATTCAAAATCAGCATTGGAGTAAAGTAATCATAAACATGAACAGATAACAGCGCTGTCAAGCTGTTAATTTTAGAACATGTAGATAATTTAGCAAAATTGAGTATGGTCACACACAGCACAGCGTTTCGGGACTAACAAATTGACACTCTGCAGATTTAATTAGAGTTAAAAAGCATATTCAAATTACATGAGGTAAATTAAATAACTAATCGAATTAACTAAATAGTAAATAATGAACACAAACATATTTATGGACAATTATTTGCATTGTGGTACCCACTTTATTATTTAATACTATCAGTATCTACTTTTAAATATGATTTGCTGGGAGTGAATCATATTTTGATCAAGACATCAAGTTGGTCCCAAATGTCATGATTTCATGAAAAAGTCATTCAATAGACCAATACAATTTTAACACAGAGACAATGATATTATATTAAACAGATATGTTATGAGCGCGCAATCGTGAAGACTCGAAAACGTCCTAATTGGGACGTATTTGTTAGTCTGTGATGCCAACATTCGGTGATTGGTGGCCAGAATAATGTTTGTTTACATTCACGCGCAATTGACAACACTAGCTGTCTCTTTTTTAGGGTTCCGTACCAAAATGGTAAAAAGGAACCCTTATGGTGAGACTAAGTCTGTCTGTCTGTCACACCTGAATATCTCGAGAACTGCTAATGCTATCAACTGAAATTTAGAATAGTTTTAGATGACGTTAACCCAACTACTTTGCAAACAAGAAATAAATTTAAAAAATATATCTTTTTTGCAAAAGGGACTGAAAACGGCGAAACGGCGTATTTCATAGTCTTAAAAATTTGAAGTGGGGCTACTAGGGAAAATAGGGTATAATATGAAAGAACGCTGTTTGCACATTCTCAAACATTTTTTTATTTTTTTTAGGCAGCGCAGTTTCAGACTTTTGATGAAAAATGTAAAAAAATACCGTTCCCCCCCCCTTATCTCCGAAGTTTGTATAGATAAAAATCTGAAATTATTCTATGCGATAGAAGTTTATGTAAAGATTACAGGAAAAATAAAACGATGTCTCTAAATAGCACAGTTTTTCAGAAATCATCAACATCATACGGAACCCTCGGTGCGCGAGTCCGACTCGCTCTTGACAGGTTTTTTTCTTGTTGTTTTTATCAAGCCATCATTTTTACTTGTAGTGAAATGTAAAATGAATGAAAAGTGGGTTGGCGTGCTGCCGCTGCTGCGCGGAACACTTTTTTCGGTTGTTTTGTGAGTGTTTAGCATATCTGTTTAATTAATATCTTTGCACAGAGATGTATTAATGATTCTAATTAATAAATATGTATTTACAGAATTATAGTTCTGAAAATAAATACATATTTGTTATGGTTTTGAATTATATTTTGATAAAGCTACAACCTGACACTGACTGACCTGCAAATTGCAGAAAACGTAAAAAAAATATTTCACGGTCTACCTGGGCGCATCCACCTTATTGATAATTTGTTGATTCAAAAGCCAATCTATTAAACTTGACATGGAAATAACTAGTTTATAAATTTTATAAAATATGCAGAATTATTATTACAATATTAAACAGCCTGATTTCTCTGAAATCGTGCATATAATTATCTAAAAGCTCATCTTCATAAATTAAAAGAAAGTGTTACATTGATTTAAAATATTATTTGATCAATGAGGTTTTATACTATATTCTATAATCTAAGTAAATACTAATTGTTGGCAATAACTTCACAGTAGTTGATGATGCTGCTGGGCCATCTGCCAGACAGGGTCAATAACCGACTCTCTCGTGTCTTTGATAGGCAAATCAAGTTTTTTTTTCTAGGTAACTAGGTAAAAGTTTGTGGATCAGGTAATATAAAATGAAAGTAAGTATAAAATAAAAAAAATAGCATGGGACAATTTTATTTTGATACTGTAATTTTATGATTCACGGAAAAGTGTGTTTAGTGAAAAGTTGAGGAACTACCTCAACTTTTCTTAAATTAAATAATGTTAATTAAGCTCAATATTCAATTTAAACTTGGTACCTTTTTCTATTAATTTTTTTTTATCAAGTAGAATAACTAATCTTAATCTTATCATTTTTATTTATATAAAAAAACATTAGAACAAATATTTTATCTTCTTAATAATTTACTAAATAATCCAACAAATAATATTACAGAAAGGTTTCATGCCAATAGTAATAATAATTCTAATTCACAGATCCACAGTCACAGCGAGACAGTCCACATAAAAATAGATGAGTTGAAATATCCACATTATTTTTGCGAAACCAGCACGACAGATCGGCTGTCTCTGTCCACTTCCAAACCAGTGTTATTTTTAAAACGGGCCCAATTCCCTAGAACTGTCTTGTGTGATAAATGGGTTTATTAAATTAATGTGCACGAATCGAGTGCTACGCTAGTTCGCAAACTGAACTTGTCGTATCCTATTCAACTAACTGTTCCAATCCAAAATTATCACGTCTGCTCACAACTATAAATAGAAAATTAAATGCCCTGGAAATAATAATACTGCAGCTCTGCGACGATACTGTCTGATATAATACGATACGTGTGCACTTACTACGTACGTAAACAAATATGAGGAAAAACACAGGTGTTTCTTACATCGCTTAGCAGACAATCAACAGGTGAAATACGATGCACAAGGAAATCGTCTTAAGGTCTAATCGCAAGAAACCTGCACTGGGGTGCCGCCGATCGTCTCAAAACCATAAGTACTTTCACATCACATCAGCAGCTAAATAGATAAAAAATCACCATCACCTACTAACATCATTCTTTCCACGTAAGGTGAATAAAACAATAAATACCTTTTCCTTCGCACGTCCCGCATGTTTTTGCATTGTTTTCGCGATCAACGCACCTTTACTTTCAGCCATTTCAATCACTGTTTCATTACCGTTTCTATAATTCGATACACTATCAATCTGCAACCGAATCTGGCTGCAGCTGTTTGCTGTCACAAGTCAAAATCCAAATGCGTGCTGTCGCCGTATTGTACTGCCGCGAATGAGTGAAAATTGTCACCCTAGCGAGCGGTCTAGCGCCTCGTCTAAACGATTTGCATCGTAAGTTACTGTTGTTAGTACGTAACCAAAACAATAGGTGGCGCACTAGCAAGCCTGCACTTTCGCAATAGTTTCGCAAAATTAGAATAGCTTAGCAAGTCCATTTTCTTATTGTTTGATAATTGAGTAAAAGTGTAATGTGAAAACTGCTTAACATCATGTGAGAATACCTATTTATTTCCAAAATTGTATTTTGGTGAAAAAAAGAAAGAATGATTAATTTATTACCCTGCCATCTAGTGGGTTTTTAATCAATCCAACAATCTGTTGCCAAGTTCTAAATCATCCCGGAGTCGACAGATGGCGGACAATAAATTATAATTTTCATAAACCTAAAACCAAATGAATTTAGATGGAAACGAATACATAGATAATTATGGAAATAAATAATTAAGAACCCAGATTATTTCCATTTTAAGAAACATGACTGAATGCGTTCCAAAACAAAAAAATAATGATTCATTCTCAATGCGATTTGACATTCGTTGACATTGACACCTTGACATTTCGAATTTTGAAAAGACTGAAAATCGTCAAACTGTCAAACGTATTTCGTTTATTTATGAATTTTGCTTCTGAATTTATTATTTATCTTAGATTTTAGATTAACATATTTCCCACGATCATGGTAAGAATTACGTTCTATTAATATTTGGAAACACTGGTTGCATTTGTGAATGAATATCTGAACTCAATGCTGAACTCGGTTTTCAGGAGGCAAAGACGGAGCTTCAGCGTAATGCCGTTACAGAAGTTCGTCGTAAGGAGTTGGAAATGTATCAGCGAGCTCTGGACATCCAATGGCTGAACAACCGCATGGAGGATGGCCGTATGAACCGGTGTCTGGCGCTCATACACCGGGAAGCAGCGATGGAAAAGAATTTCCAGGAAGTAAGTTCACTTTTATGTTATTGTGGACCCAGATTTTCCGTCCCTATGGCTAAATACCAAACCTTATGGTTTCTTAGTCGAATAACTAAGGAACCATAGCGTTGAACTCATAAACCTGAGTAGGTTTGAAGGTATAATAACACAAACATTCTCACTGGTCTTAATTTAGAGAACTGACCATGCAGCTATTGTAAACGCCAGAGCCGAAAAAGAAACAAAACTGGGCATAGAAATAGCAAAGGTGGGACGTGAGGAGGTCTGCAAACTACTCAGAAGACATTACTTGAGAGAAAGGGATCCAAGTCTTAAAGAACTGTCCAAGAAACTGCAAGCTGGTTATGTTTGCAGAGATTTACAGCAGCAAATACTACATAATGAATATAAAAGGCTGCAGGAAAAGGTATGTCTAGAAAACTTTTACTATGTAAAAGATCTTAAGGGGGATGCGCTAAGGTAGCCCGCAAAAATCAAATTTCCTTAAGTTTTTTGCAATTTACAGCTCAGTAACAGGTTGTATGTTAATCTAAATATGATTTGCGGACATAACAAATATTGCTTTACAGAATTATAAGCAACACAACTAACTCTTTTCGTAGAATCCTATTGAATGAGTATTTCATAAAATAGTCATTCAATTGGATTCTACGAACTTAGAGAACTGTATTGCTGATTGTAATTAAAATAATTCTGTAAAGCCATATTTGTTATGTCTGTGAATCATATTTAGATAAACATACAATCTGTTACTGACCTGCAAATTACAAAAAACAAGAAAATTTGAATTTCGCGGGCTACCTTAGCGCATCCCTTTAAAACAGGCCTGAAGTTACTTTAGCATGATTATGTTGCATTGCAGTTGATCTGTTATTGCTTAATTTGCAAATACTACTAGTAAAAAAATCTAAAACTGGGTAAGTGCATGTTGGACTATGTACAATAAAGGGTTCCATAGTTGGGATGAATTTATCCCAAGAAATGAAAGTTTGTAGGCACAGTATTGAGAGATTTACCATGTTATATTAAGATAATAGACTTCATGTAGGTTTTCCTGTAATCTACCCTTAAAGATCTATTTTCTGTTTTCTTTTTAAGTTTTAGGCTTAGTGGTTTCAGAGAAAAGGAAGGGGGTGGGGAATTCATCCAATTTCTTAAATTACTTTAAAAGTATTTATTTTAAAATTATAAAAAAAAATATATCTGAAGTCCTTACAACAAGCCCTTTCATTTGATATATCACACGATGCTGTTTTCCATACTTTTTTTTATTTTCTAATTAGTGCAATGTGGTCCAAAGGTGACCCGCTTATACAAAATTAATTAATTTAAGTTAGACGTCCATGTTTGGGTCATAGAAATTCATATGTCTACCAAGTTGCAACAGTAGATTTGGAGCAAATTAGCTGTGACAGACAGACAGACACACAAGTGATCCTATAAGGCAGTATATGGGTTCAGTTTTTGCTTTTTGAAATACGGTACCCTAAAACCGGCCAAGTGCGTGTCGGACCACGCACAATTAATGGTTCCGTAGTGGGGATTATTTATCCTATGAACAAACCTAACATTGTAGTTGAAAAACATGTTCCCTCATACATTCCAACTGCAATGTAAGTTTGTTCGGACATTATTAAGAGATTTACCATGTTATAATAAGATCATAGAGTTCTTACAGGTTTTCCTGTAATCTTTAGGTAAAGAACTATTTTCTGTATTTAATTTTTTTATTTTAGGCTGAGTAGTTTCGAAGATAATGGTCAATTTTCATCTATTTTCTTAAATAATTTGAAAAGTATTTCTTTTAAAATTATATATATCTGAAATCTTTACAACAAGCCCTTTTATTTGCCCTTTTTTTTTTCACAGTAAAGTTTGCAAAAGTTTTTTATTAAAATTTCTAAAAGTGACCAGTATCCACAATTCATTTATTTACATTACACATCCGTGTTTGGGTCACAAGTTCATATGGGTACCAAATTACAACTTATCGGTCCAGTAGATTTGGAACAAATCGGCTGTGACAGACGAAGTGACAGAGAGAAATGAAATGAAATGAAATCGTTTATTCTGTAAATAGGATATTTTACACGTCATATAAAAAAATAATCTAGATGTAGCCGACATTTCCTATCTGACTACCCCTGAGAAGAAATGGCGAAACAAACTCAGGGGTCAAAGTCTCTTTTAAAGTCAAGACATAATCTTGGTCAGATAATGTGAGGACCATGTAAATCCGTGTCTGAAATGGTGTTTTGAGGAAAGAACCACGCAAATTTGAGCGGACCTGTCCAATCAGTGTAAGCATTTGTCAGTAATTGTGCAGCTCAACTCAAAACTTAAGGAGCTCAACGACTCGACGAACAATACCAAAGAAAGGACATTTGGGTAGGCCGCATAAAGCGCTCAAAATGTCAGACCATAATTAAAATATAACTGAGAAAAGAAAAAGAAAGGAAAATATATAAAGAAAAAAAATGACCCACATAGTGCTCACATTCACAATAAATTAAAGCAGTAAATATAACACTTTTCAAAGTAAACATTCATGTAAAATTGTATACAAAATTCTGCAATGTCAATATGTATATAAAATCATGCATAATAATTAAAATATCAAGTTTTCCAGTTTTATCACAAGGCTAGCAGAGCGAGCAGCTCAATCCCAAGCTTTTTGCCCTCTAAATAATCAGAAATTTTATAGTACCCTTTTTTACAAAGTTTAGTTTCAATACAGATTTTAAATCGTTTAATGGGTAAGTTCCGAAAAGAGACACATGAGTGATCCTATAAGGGTTCCGTTTTTTTACTTTAGAGGTACGGAAACCATTTTTTTTTAAAGAGTAATGTTGTACTTTCTTGCCCATTCTTCTTCATACGAAACTGGCTCTTGGAACTAGAATTGTTTTTTCTTGAAATTTGTGAAGTTCAAAAGTGTATTTTAATGGTCTAATTTAAATGTGAGATTTGTCTTTTGCTTGGGACCTTTTTCTTTTTTAAACTTTCCATTTTGAGAATTAGGCATTCTGCCCTTAATCCGTGAAACGGTCACAATTTTGTCTAATAGTATCAATCATTGTTTTAATAATTTCACCATCTAGTCTGAAGACATGCGCACAAACAACATACTCCTCCACGCTCTTTATGACGATAAATCTGCTGAAGAACATGCGGAGAAAGAAAAGATGGAGCGCACCACGCAGTACTGTAAGGATTTGCAACAGCAGCTTGTGAACCGGCAGCTTCAGAAGCAGTGTCAGTATGAAGACACCTTGATTGAGAAGAAGATGCTAGAGGATATCGCGCGGACCATGTTCGATGAGGATACGAAGTACGTGATTTTTTATTTATTGATTTACTCTCATGCACATCACATAGTTTACTATAGATTAATTGTTGGTTTGCTGTTGAGTTGATGAACATCAACATAATTTGAATCAAAACACACACACAGTTTTTGTTATTGTTTGGCAGTCCCATTTTGGAGCATGTGTGGTATGCCAGAATGTAGATTTACCCAATTAATGGTTTGGCCAGCGAGTCATGGCACAAGGAAATGGCGGCTTAAAAATGTTCAGCTACCCTTCGTTTTGAACCCTTCGTTATGCGTGGCCCGACAAGCACTTGGCTGGCTTTTGTTTTGTTTTGTTTTTTGCTCACACCATCATTTCAGCCGAAAGACGTCCACTGCTGGACATAGGCCTCCCCCAAAGGGGGCGGTTTGCCATAATCGCCACACTTGGCAGGCGGGTTGGCGATGGCAGCATGGTGTTAAAATGCATAGAGAACGCTGCTGCCCATTCTCTAGCTAGTAAGTCCCCACAGTCAGTTGTCTAGTAGGTGCTCACACCATAAATTATTATTATATGTCTATACGTAAGGATTTGTAATTGGCGTACTGGTGACTATGGTTTCCTTTTTTTAACCGACTTCTAAAAAAGGAGAAGGTTCTCAATTCGAATGTTTGTATTTTTTTTGTTTGTTCGCGCGTAACATATGAAAAATTATTTTTTTGTTGGAAAGGTATGCTTCCGAGGTGGTCCCATTGTCAACAAGTCAGAATCTGATGAGGGGATCCCATGGAAATCGTAGGAAATCCTCAAATTTTATAGGCACGCCTATAGCGATTTCGGTATTTTTATAGTAGGTAACTTATGCATTTGGTGAAGTGGAACTGCTGATGAAGACCACAAATGGCCACCGGAACTACTTAATAATAAGTGCTTCACGGTTGCGATTCGATTAGACACTTAAATATGGTTTCTAAGCAATTTATGCTCCTCACAATGCATATGGTAAAGTCAGCATCAGTTCCAGTTCTCCTGGTTCTCTTACCAGGAGAACTCCTCAACAATTAACGCCCCTGCATCGGGAAAAGCAATATTTTGTTGATCAGCAGTTGACATTAGGCTATTGTAACTTAGGTAAATTATAAACTGACACACTAAAAAGTGAAAAATAAAAAACTTTTTACAAAAAAAACAACCGACTTCCAAAAAAAACACTACAAAGTGAAATTTCGGAAGTCGGTGTCTTTGGATCTGTATTTTAGTTTTTTGCCACGGCTTCGTTAGCTGTAAGTCCTCCATGTTCTAAATATATAAATAAAATCCTTCGATCAACAATACCAACTAGATAAGGGGTCACGTACAAAATCAAAGCTAAATTCTGGCCGCGTGAATATTATACTTAAACAGCTACATTTGTTTCCTAACGAACTGAGACAAAAGTTTTAAGTTCAATCTAATTACAACCATGGCACCTAGTAATAAAGTAATCTACTCTATGAATCTACTGTTCTGTTACACAAAAGTTTGCGCGTGTATTGCCCAACCTTGGCCAAACATTTGTAGCGGTGGTTTAAAATCGGTTATTTTGTTAAAAAAATTATATTATTATTTCGTCTTTTAAAGCTTAAAATATAACTTATTCTACATGTATTTACCGAATGACACTCCGGCCGTCAAATTGCTTTTTCGGGCATTATTTTTTCTACTTTCGATTACACATCAGGAGGGTTGAGAAACGTGTTTACATTGGCTGTGTTTCAAGCGAACTAAACAAAATAAGAGCTCACGTCTCAAGTGTGCTGTTATTTACCGAGACGTATTTTTTGCGCCGACCCGATATCTAGTTGGTATTGTTGATCGAAGATAAAATCGGATGCGGCTCTACGTAGCTGTAATACGAGCTAGCCTAACAAAATTCTCACTTACATTGCAGAGAACTGAAACAGAAACATGATCAAACGGACAAGATGCGTCAAGAAATGAAGACGTTCATGCAAGCGCGCAACGCTTGGAAACTGAAGCAGAAAGAGATGGTCATCGTCGAGGAACGGGAGATCGAGGAGCAGTGCAAGATGATGGCCGATAGGAACTCGGCTATGTGAGTACTATGATATTATTCAACCCATAGATTTAGTATGTACTAGCGTTAGATGGGCAATGTGGTGATTAAGGCGCTGACAAGAAGCAAATGATAAAAGTGGGCTTGTCTTAAAGAAAAAAATTGTCAAATCTATATAGTTTGTGGTAGCGGAAAAAATATATGTTATTCTTGAACATATTTCTCAGAGCTTGGGTGTTACCAAAATACGTTTAGAAAAAAAAATCTCTAAACAAATTAACGGTAAACTAACCCTTTACTTTGAGTTTTAATCCAAAATATCTGTATTAAATATCAACGTACGGTTGATATTTAATTATTATCAAAAACGTCTTATTTGTATGCAGAACTTGTTTGTTTTTTATTCTCGATTACTCAACTCATTTTTGAGTAAATAAATAATAGCTTCATATTTTGCAATAAATTACAAGCGTTGTATCATCGCGCTTCTCTTTCTTTTGTATGCAGTCTGACAGTGACAGCGGTTTACCTGTTGTCAGCGTCTTAAGGCGAGGCCAAAAAACAAATTACCCCAATGTATGTGTGATCAAACCTGAAATCGCGAAAAAAAAATTTGCTGTTCCCTATATTTATGTTCTCATATCCCTCAAAATTTAGAAAGAAAAGAAAAGAAAATACGTTTTTTGCGGTAAACAGCTGCAGCAGTTTTAGCAGTTTTGTAGGGAACAGCTTTCTTTTTTTTCGTGATTTCAGGTTTGGTCCCATAGTAAAAGTTATTCATAATGATGAGTATAATATTAATTCTGGGACATGTTCTATAGACATCATCATCATCTGTTCTCTAATATAGACTAAAAGTACTTTCTGTTACTAACCCATCACTAAACAACCTATGGACTGATCATGCTATATGTTCAAGTTTGAAATAAAGATTTTTATTTATTTATTTATCATAGTAATTTATAAATGCACAAAAATAAAACTACAATCAAGACGTGTTTATTATTAGTTTTATTAATAGGTGTATAAAGTTTGATAATGCTGGCAAATCATACATGTGAATGTCAAGCATGTTAAAAACCTACCAGGTTTGTCCGAAGGGGATACCGTGGCCCTGGCACACAGGCAACTGAAGGAACACGGGTGGGTTTTAGTCAGTAAAAGTCTGACACGCCCTCCCGCTCCGCCCGGAGCGGGAGAAGTTATTTGATAATTTCCCACCCAAAAAAAAAGAAAAAAAATGTTCTTACAGTGGTACCCAATTGATAAGGCGCGTCGTGAATCTTCGTTCGCACAGAAAAGAAAGTATGGCCCCGAAGATTAACGAAAGAATGCTTAAAACTTACAATCAACCTTAGGTCACTATTATAAGGTTCATAATACAGCTCCAGTGTATTATGAACATTATAATAGTGACCTAAGGTTGATTGTAAGTTTTAAGCTAGCGTGCACTCGATCAGAAGTTTGGCGGCTGACAAACATGCCACGCGGCGCGCGCTAACATGGCGGCAGCTGCCGACCAATAGCGGCACAGGAAAAAGAACCGCGGTGCGTGGAGCGTGCCGATTGGTCAATAGCATTTCCCGCACTTTTAAAATTCACCTTCTGCGCAGGTACATCGGTAAGCCATATCAATTGGGTACTACTGTACGTGGCGGTGATCACTTACAGAAGGACTGTCGGCTTGTTTGCCTAATGCCTTAAAAACCAGTAGTTGACGTGTCTTGCCTGAAAGAAAGTTGTAGAGCTTAACCGTCATGTAATGACATACATTACTTTTTAACCGACTTCCAAAAAGGAGGAGATTATATGTTCGGCTGTATGGTTTTTTTTTTTTAATGTTTGTTCACCGATATCTCCGTCAATTATGGAACGATTTTGTAAATTATTTTTTTGTTTGAAATGGTATGCTCCCGAGGTGGTCCCATTGCCACCATATCAGAATCTGAGGTGGGGATCTCATGGAAATTGAGGGCAACCCTCGAATTTTATAGGCAAACCAATAGCGATTTGGGTATTTTTCATAGTAACTCGTGCATTTGCTCCCGAAAAATCACCATTTGATGAAGTGAAACTGATGATGGAGACCACAGATGGCCGCCGGAACAACATAATAATAAGTATGTAACGGGTTGCGATTCGATTATGTACTTTAATACGTTGCTAAGCAATCTATGCTCGTCACAATGCATATGGTGAGTGGCAGTTCTCCTGGTTCTTACCAGGAGAACTCCTCAACAATTAACGTCTCAGCATCGGGAAAAGCAATATTTTGTAAAAGGTGATGAGTAGTTGACTTTAGGTTATTGTAACTTAGATAAATTAAAAACTGACCCACTAAAAAGTGAAAAATAAAAAAAAATGTAAAAAAAAAATAACTGACTTCCAAAAAAACACTACAAAGTGAAAAATAACTTTTAATTTCGGAGACGGTGGCAAAAAACTAAAATACAGATCCAAAGACACCGACTTCCGAAATTAAAAGCTATTTTTCACTTTGTAGTGTTTTTTTGGAAGTCGGTTATTTTTTTTTTACAAAAAGTTTTCTATTGTTACCGACCTCTAAGAGGTCGCACGACAGTTAAGAGGAGGATGATAACTTTGTATTTTTCTAACAGTCCGACAGCTAGCTTTGACAGACGGTAATCATCGCCACAATTCCATAAACATGATAAATTGCGTCACCGACTTTTGAGAAGCTAAATGAAATATGCCTGTAATTTCAATGGTGGTTGTTGGTTTTCAGTGTGGCGGAAAGAGAGCGAAAACTGCGGAAAAAAGAAGAGATAAATGAGAAAATGTCTGCTAAAATACTAGCAGACGAGGTAATAAAGTTATTAGTTATCTATATACACAGCTGTTCCTTGTTATCCTTATATTTTTTCATATTATTAGTCCCATCAGTTCGTTAGTAAGAGAACTACTCTCTCATAACTGAGTGTCGAATTTTTTCGGCGACGTTCTACAAAGCAAAACTATTTCTTCTAAAACTCGATCCCCCTTATTACAAAACAAGGTTTATCTTCAGACCCAGGTTTAAAATATTATTGAATTTCGAACTTTATTCCGACAATGGTAAAGTTCCTAAACACAAAACTGATAACTTAGTACCAAACTAAGCTTTCAGTTATGTATAAAGAACGGTATTTCAATCACTGTTACGTTCTTATTACAAAAACTGGCTCCATGGTTTAAGCCATGTCAAAATATAAATCTTGTTTTGTAATAAGGCGGTCAGTGTCATATTTATGGCCTTTTGGGTTTGATCGTAACAATACTCTCAACTCCGCTTGTATATCAAGCCTATTGCGACATCTATAACGCCACATACCAACTACGCATGACATCTGACGTCACAAAATCCTACATCGCGCAAGCAAAGTTTACCGCGAAAACAGCCGCACTACAACCACCGCGCAGCTGTCACCATCACCAGGCACAACACCCGTGTCCTCGGAGGATGCTCTGTTTTCAATGGAGAATGAGGAACTCTAACGAACGCATGAACTTTTCTGTTCCTTTCTTCTTGTCTGTTGTACATATGTGTGTACATCAACTGTTAAATAAATAAATCTATATCAATCCATCTGCCTGCCTTTTCCCAACAATGTCGGGGTCAGCTTCCAGTCTAACTGGATGTAGCTGGATACCAGTATTTTACATGGAGCGACTGCCTATCTGACCTCCACAACCCAGTTACTGGGTAATGCGATACCCGTTGGTAAGGACAGGTTGTGAGACTTTCGGGCTTCTGACGTCCCGTAACGACTGTCAAATATTCACGAATGACAGCCGGGCCCAATATCTTAACGTGCTTTCCGAGGCACGCAAGAGTTTCGGTATGTAAAGATGGTCACGCATTTACGGACGGTTTTTATTACTAAGCCATGAGCTCCTCCGAACTGCGAGCTAAATAAATCTATCTGTACATATTATCAGCCAAAGACGTCTACTGCTGGACATAGGCCTCCCCCAAGCACCGCCACTTCGACCGGTTCTGTGCTTCCTGCATCCAGCGGATACCTGCGGCCTTCATAAAGTTATCGGTCCACCTTGTAGGAGCCTTCACTATGGGACCAAACTTGAAATCGCAAAAAAAAAAAACCAGCTGTTCCCTACATTTTGACGAGTTATACGAACATAAATGTAGGGAAAAGCTGTTTTTTTTTTTTCGTGATTTCAGGAGTGGTCCCATAGTAACAGTTGTTCATAATGATGAGTACAATGACCCCTTAAGAGATTTCGTGTATGAATAGATACACCTTATATGTATATGCCGTTCCGTCCTTATGCCGTGTGGTGCCGGACGTGAAGAATAGAACTATCCTATTTCCTCCCGTGGGTGTCGTAAAAAGCTACTAAGGGACGTACTAGAGAATGGGCAGCAGCGTTCTCTATGCATTTTAACACCACATTACGATCGCCAACCCGCCTGCCAAGCGTGATTATGGCAAACCCCCTCCTCTTTGGGGGAGACCTTGTGAAGTAGGGTCGGGGCGCTAGTAAATAAACATTCCAACCCTTTTTTTTTCATACCTCCAAACTGTAAAATACACTAAATCCACAGGCCGCCCGCCTAGAACGAACGAACTTGATAAAGATGCTGCAAGAACAAGAGTTGTTGGAGAAGAACCATCAAGGTGACCTGGCAGACAAGAGAAAGGCAGAGAAAGTGAGGAAGGAGACTATGGACGCCCTGGCCGCACAGATCAACGAACATAAGAGGGCTGCACAGCGCGAGAGGGACGCTGAGGCCAAGTTTAGGAAGGAGGTATGTGGAAATATAATAGGTATCTAGTTAGACACACTTTTTATTGTTCTTTTTTGTCTCTAATATTCATATGCTAATGTCATGTATACAGGTATGAATGACATTAGCAAGGTCACTTCAGTAACCTTGCTAATGTCATTCATACCTAGAATCGGGCTGCTCGCACGGTTTGCAACAAAACTTAGTTGCAATTTTGTTATGACATAGTTGTTCCAAAACTTAATAATTATCTAATATTCTGACAATTAAAGTTTTCATGTTATCACTTTTTAGACCGAAGAAAAAATTGCGAAGGACTTAGCCCAAGAGCGGGAGAAAAATGAGAAAAAGAAAGAGAAAGGGAAGCTTTACACTCAGGAGTTGTTGCAGCAGATACAAGAAAACGCTCGCAGGAGGAAGATAGAACTAGAGATGGAGGAAAACCGCGCCGTGCTGGTGAACGAGCATGATAGGAAGTGGTGAGTATAGCTTAAGTTTGCGCGATGTACAGAGGCGGTCAAGATTACATTGTTTAAATCATTTTGCTCGTCATTTTACACGTGCAGCCTGTGGACTAGTTATAGTTTGCGTGCATATAGCGATCTACGTGTCCAGTATAATAACGCACTCAGGATACTGTTGAGGCTGCCGTGGCGATGTAGCGCGTCAAGGATGTTTGCGGAAAGGCATACAGATGGTTTTGCGGCCATCATACGTAAAAGAAGCGCTTCTCTGCTTGCTCGTCTCCGCGGCAGTACCGACACTATCTTGAGTTTATTCGCAGATAGATGGGAGTCTCCAATGCTGCGACATTGGATGAAACTCCACACGTAATAAAACTTGTATGTCTACTAACACTAGTTTTTAAGATCATTGTTACTAACACTATGGGCGTTGCCTGAAATAAATGATAAAATAATAATAATAATAAAATCAAAATTGTACATTGATTTATTAAGGTTCTTAAACACACCAGGCGCTTGCTCTACGCCGATGATCTCAAGTTGATATTTATGGTGTTGAGGAGATGGACGATGAGTCAATGTCCTCCAGAAAGGTTACCTTCTGGAGGACATTGACTCAGTGGTCCAATGGAGCATTGAAAACAAGCTATTATTCAATACTGCTAAATGCAGTGTTATGTCCTTTTAGAAATTTAGAGGCATGAGGAACAGGGTGTAAACTTCACTCATCGTCTATAGAAAAGGGAGGATCCTCCGACCAGACGGGTGTTGTGCCTGGTGGGCAACTGCCCGACGGTTGATGTCGGGATGTTGTATATATGCTAGTTGCGCGGTAAACTCTGCTTGCGCGATGCAAGATTTTGTGTGACGTCAGTGTGACGCGTCGTTCGCATGTGGCGATGTTGATGCCGCTACATCCTTTAGTCGTGCTCAAAACCCTCGGCATGTGCAATACTTCCTTGGAACAGAACCGATTGCCCGTATTAATTCGGTAAGAGATCTAGTAGTGTTATTTGACCCGCGACTAACCTTCCACGAACATAATGCGTTCTCTCGCTACTGATTCATACCGAAGACAAGGTTTCACAATTCGGATTTAGCGCGAATTTAACAACCCTCTGGACATTAGGTTAGGGTAGGTTTAAAGAATCTTTATTTCTCATAAGAACATGAGACAGTTCACTTAAATGAGATTTAATATTTAACATAAATAATCGTCGTCGAACACACACACACACACATTAAATTAATTTATATGGCTTTAGTGAGACGTAAACTTGAGTCAGCTTCAATTATTTGGAACCCCTATGAAAGTACTTACGCCTTGCTTCTTGAAAAGGTCCAAAAAACATTCCTTCGATTTTATTTAAGAAACTGTTAGGGTATAATCCATTCCTTTATCCTACAAAAGTTTTGCTTGGAATGCTGAAATTTAACTCTCTTGAAATTAGGCGTAATTATTTTTTACTTATGTTCGCTTGTCGTGTCCTTCGTGGGGAGTCTGATTGCCCGGAACTAGTAGCTCAGCTTGTGAGACTTTTTGTTCCTCCTGTACTCAAATACCAACTGAGACCACACGACACGGGTTGTTGGCCGTTCTCTCAGCACGCACAGTTTCGCATTCTAACTCGCCCTTGGTTCGTGCGCTCTCAATGCTGAATGCTCTACTGGCATCGACACGGGAGTGTGATTTGTTTGCCGTGAGATGGATAGCCGTACGTTGTGCATGTTCGAGATTCTGTGAGATGATGGACGAAAGATGAGGTGCCAATATTATTTGATTGTTATGTGTTAGTTTTCCCTGTTTTGTAAGTTATTTTTGTATTATTTCTTATTGTCATTCCTTCCTTATTGTAAATATAAACAGTTTTTATTGAAATTTAACTGTGCAATAACTTGGATCTGGGTCTTTAATGTTGTACATGTGTTTTTACCAAATAAATAAATAGAATATTTTTGAAAATACTAGCTACTACCTTGAAAATACTACTACCTTGCTACGAGGTCTGGGAACGATTCTAATGACGAAAATATAGTTTGAGAATTTTTGACAGTTTGTCTGAATGTATGTAAGTAAGTAAGTAAGTAATTATTTATTTGTTAGAATATTGTTGATAAACAGGTGTTACACGTAATATAATGTCCATAATATTCTGCTGTTTGCAGCGTACAAATATTTCAAAGAATTAAAATTAGGAGTAAATTAGAACAATATGTCGAAATTAAACCATACAATGGCAAGGTCAAGGAAAACGTTAACTACTGTCAAATACAATGTCAAGGATTATTAATTATAATGTCAAGAATGATTAAATACAATGTGGAAAATTATTATAAAATACAAATAAAAATTTTCATACAAATGAAATTCCATTCAATTAATAAGAGCACAGAGACGAGTCATCGTCTAATTTAAATTTTGAATCAAATATTTCATTTAAAAACTCATTTGTTGAGTAGTAACACTTATGCAATAGGAAGTTAAATAATTTCGTTTTAAATGCAGTGAAGTTAAGACTTTTAAAAACATTAGGTAATTTATTATAAATACTAATTGCCATACAGTAAACATTATTGGAAAATAGTTTAATTCTTTGTTGGGCTACACATAATTTGTGGATATTTCGACTTTTTCTTATTACAACATCATCATGTTCCAGCATCACGCAAATACTACCGAATAGATCGTTCAAATTTTGCATAGATATTCCCTGATAAGTCTGGTCACACTGTAGGCTATAAATTATCACGCTACAGATACGAATTGCAATATTGGTCATCCTCGTCCTCCATAGCAATACGGGGGATGAGCAATGTTGCAATTCGTATTCTTCTATAGTTCACCTCAAATTTTAAAAAGAAGAGCCAATAGTACTAATACCTACAGATTTAAGTTTTTAAATAATTGTTATCAGGCTATACTCTTTATGGATCTGGGCAGTCAATAATGAAAAAAAATTGATCTGGATTCACAGATTATTAAGAAAAAAAATTGTCATTAGTTAGCAAGAAAATGATAAATGAGAAAAACGTTTTTGTGAAAATGTTTTCACAAAAACTTTTTTTTGTTGACAATCGATCCTGTTTCTTATAAGGATCAAACAACTCTATCAGATCAACTGAGGTTTGAGTAGTAGTCGGTAATCACAAAAAGCTTTCCATACATTTCGTAGGAAATGAGGGAGTACACAATATGCCAGTGTGAAACAGTCGAATTATTTCACTGGGCTGAATACGAATATAGCAGATAGTTACAGATTTAACCTTTTAAATGATTGTCATCATCCTGCTATACCATTAACCCTTCGTGAAGCCGGAATGTGGATCCACGCGAGACACATAGGCTTTTTAATTGTTTCTGTAATTACGGCATTCAACCGGTTAAGGAGTTAAGCAGTCAATCATGACATAATATGAGAACGGCTATTTTAGTCGTTCGGCTATCTTAGTAAAAGTCATTCATAATGATGAGTACAATGACCCCTTAAGAGGTTGTGCGTTAATTCTGGGACATGTATGTAACATTACAAAATAATACACAGTAGCCAAAAGCGTGAGCGAGTGAGAGAAATAAAAAAAAAGTTTTACTAAATTGTTTATTGCTTGATGTCATTATAATTATATCAATCTAAGACCATAGACGATACTCTTTACTTAATTGCGTTACAATCAAAGTTGATAACCCGTACTATTATTATGGGGGCGTAAATCTAGGTTACGTTTAATGTACGATAATTTACAGGTTTGTATAAAAATTACTATAATGTGTTTACACAAATCACTAATACAATCTGATCAATCTTTTCAGGCGCGAGGAAGTATCAAAAGAACGGGCGAAGATGATTCAAGAACATGTCCCACATCTCCTGGGCTACCTGCAGCCCGGCGTCGTGCACAGGGAGGACCTCCAACCCAGAGCTCCAGCAGCTGGACATAGAGGCCATGGCCGCGTCGAACCGACCACACCGGTTCGCCAAGTGTAATGCGCAGTGTTGGGAGATTAGGGATTATTAAGTCTCGTATTCTTGGGAAATAAGTTGAGAAATAGTTGCTAAGGGCCTGCGTCCACTTGCGGCACGGCACGGCAAGGGATTTTTATGCGACGAGTGGGAATATATCTTAATAGTATGACAATAAAATTGAAATTTCAATGATAATCAAAAAGGACGTCGCGACATGCCTAAGCATACCGCGGAATCGTTGCCGACACTGTGCGCGTGGTGTAGGACCGCAGGGCCTACAGGGGGCGCAGGCCCTAAGGGAGTGCATTCTGAAGGTTGCCAACGTCACATATCAAAGTCCTTTAAATCATTTATTTCAAATTAGCTGCTGCACGCGGCTCCGCCCGCGTTGTTTTTCCTAAAATAATTGTAGTTCTGCCAGTGAAAATATTATCAAAATCGGTCCAGCCGTTTCGGAGATTAGCCGAAACAAACCGATAGACAGCCAGACAAAAGTGAAAAATAATGTTTTTTTTGAGTACCGTATACACTTTCACATTCTGCATTTAGTAAAAAGCTATTATTTTGACATTACAAACATACAATTCAATTTTATTTATTTATTTGTATAGATGTCACTTAATTTGAATTAGCTGTCAAATATTACGCTGTTTTGATTAAATATACAATACTTATTCCTAAATTAAATGATGAAATATTGTATATAGTGCACTAAAATATTGATTGTGAATTGCAATAATATTATTTATTAGGTGCTGTAACAAATTTAGGTGAAAAAAAATAATCATTATCATTTAGTACACTGTATGGCGATGTTTGGTAATTTCATTGAGTAAAAATTGATAAATTTATCAAAACAGTGAAATATTTTTACTTGCCAACTTTAAGAATGCACCCTCGTAACATGTAGTCAGCAACATTTTGTTGAGATGTTGCGGGGTGTTCGTTTGACATGAATAAAGACCCGTATTCATGGTAAACTTTTGTTTATAAACAGTGTAATCAACATGTTGCTGAGTTGCTGTCGACATGTTGCTGGCAATACTGCGTGTTGCAGAGTTGATCACGGCATGTTGACAGCAACATCTATCAACAATATTGTTGACGTGTGTGGACATGTTTGCAACCAGTTTATAAACATTTTATACTTAGATACAGAACACAACAACACGACGACAACACGACTGGCATGTGGACAAGACATATAGTAAACTTGTTTCCAGCAACTTTGTCGTTATTTTTTAAATAAGTAATTAATTTTTTTACATTGTTCTCACATATAGTAGCAACAATAATAATGTACCTTGGATTTTGTAATATCTTGATTTAAAAGAGTGTCCTTGGAGTTTCTTGCCTGTTCTTCTCGATAGAAATCTACGTTTTGGAATGGGCAAATAGCTTCAATTTTCTGACTAACTGACCAACTCTTTGACAATTCAAAAGTGCCTGTAATTGAAATAAATGCTTTGAGTTTGAGTTTTGAGTTTGAGTTGCTCATCAACAATGTTGATCAACTGTTGCTCAACAAAAGTTTACCATGAATACGGAGCAGAAGGGCATTTTTCATTGGCAAATGATATAAATGCTAAAGATGTTGTTGTTGCTGAAACAATGTTGGGTAACTTTGTTTCCCATTGAATACGAACCTTTTCCATCTTCGATCTTTCTGAAAACAACAAGAATAAAAAAAAATGCTCTTACTCTTGCTCTAGTTAAATGTTTGTTTGGTCTAAACCTTTCGATACTTTTTTTACCATGAATATGGAACATTAGCTTGGTTCCAGCAACACTGCAACGTTCCATGTGGCCAGCAACATTGTTTCCCGCAACACATAAACATGTTGCTGAAACAATTCTGCGCAATTTTGTTTCCAGTATAGAGGGGACTATAAACATGTTCGTTTTAACAAGAACGCTAAATTATTGTAATGAATTAATACAAATGACTGACTAATAATATTAATTAATTAATTAAGCTTTGGATATTTATAAAAAAACTAAAAGACTGACTATTGTGATTAACAGAACTGTTCAACTATTTTGTATCATTATAATGATTATTAAATAAATAATTTTCAATAACAATATCCATTTTTATTTATTTAGGTATTACTTGATGGCCCTTAATAACGTAGCCACAGATTACCAGATAAATCACTCCCATGTACTTACCCGCGCTAACTACCTACCGGCCGCCGGGTCGCACGCGACCCATTTCTCAGTGAGTTGCCGACATCCGCGAGGCGCGCGCGGCGAAGTGTCGGCGCTCAGCTACAAAGCAAAACTCACAACGCTTGTAAGGTTAGGTACATTTTGTATAGAGTGAATGATCTGGTAATCTGTGACGTAGCTCATAGGCACGAGAAAACGGCTTATAAGGTGTATCTATTATATTATTTTTCGATTTCATCTTTGGTCCCATAGTGAAAGTTGTTCATAATGATGAGTACAGTGACCCCTTAAGAGATTTCGTGTATTAATAGATACACCTTATAAATGCGCCGATGCTTGCTGTTTGACATGACAGAAAGTTTTAGAAGAAAACTTTAGACTGAATACATTTGTTTTCGTTTCGTGTCCGTTACTGCAGCAGGATATACTCTTCTAGAATAAATTAATTAATAATTAGAGCGTACTTAATCTGCTGTAAATGTGCGCCAAAAAAAACATTTGTGCTGCTGTCGTTTTAGAAATAAGCGGAAAAACGAGTCTTGCTGGAGTAACGTTGTTCCAGGAGGAAGATTCTAAACAAATGACGGATCGCTGTTCGGCACTGCTTCTTGTAACACCCTTCCAAAGGTCATTAACCAGGTTTGGACCAAATGGTGCCCAGACATGGGAGTACTTCCAAATGGTTCCGTGCTTAAATGTATACTTAAAAAAATTCTAAAAATAAAATTAAAATTCGTTGGTTTGGACTCATTGGATATGTATTGACAAGTGCTTTACACTAGTGGTGCCCAGGGTCTGATGATGGAGTCGGAAGGTGGCCATAGGAACTCCTCATCCAAACAAGATAGCACTATCGTGTTTGGACTCGTTGGCTTTGTCTTGCCAAGGATTATAACCCAAGGTGGTATCCAGGCTCTGATGATGGAACCGGAAGGTGGCCATAGGAACTCCTCAACCAAAGAAGATAAAACTATCGCGTTTGGACTCGTTGGCTTTGTCTTGACAAGTAGTATAGGGTACGGTTGTATCCAGGGTCTGATGATGGAGCCGGAAGGTGGCCATAGGAACTCCTCAACCAAATGAGAATATAGCAACATCGTGTTTGGACTCATTGGATATGTATTGACAAGTGCTTTACAAGTGAAGGTGATAGAACAGATATTTAAACAATTTCTAATAAGCTGAAAAATTATTGATCGAAGGCTGAAAAGTACAAAATAAAATACTTAGGTAAAAAAAGTATAAATCTTATTTTTAAACCAGCTTGAATGCAAATGCAAAGCAAATGAACTAAAAAGTACTAAATAAAACTGACGTAAAAATAGAACAAATTTTTTTTTTTCTTTACTTGTTTTTAAAAAGATTTTTACCTATATTTTATTCCATTAAAGCAACTTTGAATGCAGTTTGTCAAGGTCAAATCAGCTTCATTGTTTGACTTAATTTAGAGGTTTTTTTTTCGATAAACGCAGCGCGGTTTGCATCTGGATCAAGGGCTTGATCCAGAAAGCGGTACTTCTAGACACGGCGCGTATCGTTAGGAGGTTTCTATCTTAGGAGCCTTGACCACCGGTAGCTTGGAGCCTGTTCTCGATACCGGTACAACTGTTTTATATTTTTAAATGTTTTTTTAAGGTTTATATAAAAAAAAAAAACGTTATTGATACCTAGGTTTCTAAAGGAAATCACGATGTGTCAAAAATTACATTAGACAGCCCAAAAACGCCCACAAAAGAAGTGGGGCAACAAACTCCCCAGCAGCACAGCTGTCTGTTCAGTTAGAAAACTTGATTCTATACAATAGAATGTAAAATAATTAGCCATTACGCAACACAAAACATTAAATTTAATTATTTGCCAATATGTTAGCTACCACAAACCAATAAATCAAAAAAAGACGTAGCGTTGGACGGCCACAAGGTGGACCGATGACTTTGTAAAGGCCGCAGGAATTCGCTGGATGCGGGAAGCACAGAACCGGTCAAAGTGGGGGTGCTTGGGGGAGGCCTATGTCCAGCAGTGGATGTTTTTCGGCTGAAATGAATAATGATTATATGGTATCCCATGGAGTCGTGAAATCAATACATTTACCCACGTAACATGATATAATGTTAGTCGGTACGTAGGCTATATTACCATAGGGCTATTACCTACTATAATAAAAAGTTGGCAAAAACCTGAAAGCAAACAGCAGCTAACTAGAAGTGATGTTCAAACAATAATTACTGGCCACTGCGGTCGCCCCAGAAAATATTTAAACGACTGAAATTAATTCCAAATACACCGCTTGAATATTAAAAGGGCGGATTTTAGGGTGCCCTTAGTTTGGTATTTTTTGGGAGACTAAAAGTTATGATACTGAAGTTAATAGTTAATAATAAATCTTTCTTTCTTTATTCATCAATATGAGACAACCATACAAAGTAACCTATTAATAACACAATTAAGATAGCCAAAAATCGTTTAAAGTTATTTTTAACTGACTTCTAAAAAAGGAGGTTACTCAATTCGACCGTAACATATGCTGTTTAACAATACAACTTAGGCAAGTGAACAGTTGGAGAATGTATAATGGTGGAATAAAATAATGGATTGGTTGTCTTTGGACTGATTCGCCCTATCCCCTCGTACTAGTATAAAACTGTATCACGAGCAGATAGTCTTCCTCAACCTAAGAATAACGGATTCCCACAAGGTCCCAGTTACGAAGTGAAGAAGTGAACTTACGCGTTAGAAACCCTGGGGTAAGCGTGCTGCTGGATTCTGTGCTGCACAGACTAGCATGTGAATACCTACCCATTTATTTCCCTTTTAGTTGTAATATAACCTGGGCCACCCATTATACCGTGTGGTGCCGGACGTAAAGAATAGCACCACCCTATTTCCTCCCGTGGGTGTCATAAAAGGCGACTAAGGGACTTACTAGAGAATGGGCAGTAGCGTTCTCTATGCTTTTTAACACCATACTGCGATCCCGTCCTGAACCCGTCTGCCAAGCGTGGCGGTTATGGCAAACCCGCCCTTTGGGGGAGGCCTATGTCCAGCAGTGGACATCTTTCGGCTGAAATGATGAAGATGATGATAAACTGGGCCACCCAGCATCCAGCTGATTCCTGCTACTTTCAGTATTTACTTTGAGGGCCTACTTACGCTGTGCCCTCTTATACACGCTCGTCACTCGAGAACTTTTCAGTTCCATCAGCCAGTCGTTTAATGAGACATGAACCCCATCATTAGCTAATCAGCGAACAAAATCATCATCAACTTATTAGATACCACAAATGATATCATGCAAATACTTAATTAAGATACCTAGATGCCATAAATATCTCTCATTCAGTATATTGTTCTGTATATTATATAAGTACTTATAAGGTGTATCTATTCATACACGAATGAACAACTTTTACTATGGGACCAAACCTGAAATCACGAAAAAAAAAATCAGCTGTTCCCTACATTTATTATATGTTTGCATAACTCGTCAAAATGTAGGGAACAGCTGATTTTTTTTCGTGATTTCGAGTTTGGTTCCTTAATGAAAGTTGTTCATAATTATGAGTACAATGACCCCTTAATAGATTTCGTGTATGAATGTATAGGTACACCTTATATAAATAGTATGACACAAGACGACCCGATGAGTTAAGTTGCTTTTCGTGTGTCTGAGACCGCTTAAATAGTTCTTTTAGGTGCTGCGCCAACGTAGACACTTTGTTGCCGACACGGCACACCACCGCAGGGAACCGTAGTTGCTGTGTCATGTAGCGATGATCGGACACAGTCGGATTTCATACTGGTTCTTTAGACATCAAATACTCATCGGTAGCTTGTATCTGACACCAAGACACAAAAGTGTCCACGTTTGCGACCTACCTTAAAATATACAATGGATTTGATGTTGTTTTCAGCCCTTTTTAGAAAATTTATTCCGGAAAGTTTATTTGTAAATAATGTTTAACATACATAAAGAACAGAAATCTGGACGTTTTGTCATATCGCCACATTAGAAGATTGCACCCGTACGATTCGTACGAAGTAAGGTATTACTTATTATAAAAGCGTATTCCTATGAAATCCTTCAATACAGCCACCCTATTCTCACAGTGAAAGTTAGCATTTTTGTGCAATAAAGAAATAAAATCCGCGTCGTCAGCGTTCGCCCGGACACGTTATGTTAAGATAAACATCAGCCCCTCTATATCGACAGCAGCCCCTTTATTTGCCGCCAGCTCTTATCTTTGCAACGCAGAATAAAAATCGTGTTTATTTTACGCCAAATTGCTGGCTTAGTGATGTTTTTAATTTGGCGTTATGTTATGAATGTTGTGTGCTGTGGGGTATGTGGTCTCATGGGTTTTTATGGTGATTTGAATAGGTATTTATGTGGGTTGGTGATGTTATCTACGATTAGATACGCTTCGTGTTGTTTGGCGGTTTATACGGAGCATTGTTTTCCGTTATTATTTTGTTGTTGGAGGTTGACGTTGGCAAATATAACATAAATTTACACCTACAGTTACCATACCATGATCTATAATAAATACACAAAAATCTTCATCTCTATCGATGCAGAATTTATCTTACCGCGTAGTACTTAAGACGCAAATATATGCCAGTGACCTTGAGTGGTTAGCTTGCGTGTTCTGTACTGAGCTCACGCAACGCGTCGTACGTTCAGCCAGTAATAGGAGTCGCCCATCAAGGAGCGCTGTCCTCAATTTGACGCATTATTAACTTATTATACACAAAACAAAAGGTATTTTAATAAAACGCGTATATTAAAAGATCAAAAATTAAATTATCTTTAAATTAGTGAAGGTTTCAGAAAAATACGCTTGGTAGATTTTGCGCCATTCTCAGTTTTTTATCCGCGTTAGACATAACTTTACAAATTAATTTCACTATGTAAAATATTCACATATTAAGTTATTGAGAAAATGCTCTTATTTATCATATATTTTTTTCAAATCATTAACATTACTCGTTTATACGTGATCTTTAGTATAAAATCATTAAAAGTCGGTTATCGTCCCCTTAACTAGACTCGTAGCTACGCAGTACATAGCTTTATGGATAAGTGCTACGACAGCGTAGCAGTTGGTTACGCAGCGTCGTAGCACTTGTACAAAAACGAATTCTTGAAAACTGACGTGATTTTTGAAGCTCGACATGAGGACTTATATGAGTCTCTTCTACAGATTACAATGTAAAAAAAAAGTAAAAAAGTTTATTGATAATTTATAAGAACAAACCTTACACACAAATCCCAACAATCCTGTGATTTGTGTCTACTAGTACAAACATAAATTACATTACATAAGTCTAATAAATACCTGTGTTTCTGCGGTTGTTTGAGCTTAATTCACACCGACCTCCGTACTAGTGAAAACTGTATCACGGCAGGTCGGTCTTCCTCGTTCACAAACACACACACTTCCACACAATTAAAACGATGATTTG
Organism: Tiliacea aurago; assembly: GCA_948098905.1. NCBI lineage: Eukaryota > Metazoa > Arthropoda > Insecta > Lepidoptera > Noctuidae > Tiliacea > Tiliacea aurago. Next base: position 26,500,150 of record OX402582.1, read on the forward strand.
CATTATACTGCTAAATAAAACACTGAATTATGAATATGGCTGTATGAATACAGATACTAAGTGGGTATTTTTGAACATTCGATGATTGGATAACAATAATAACGAGGGTAACTAAAAAATATTAAAAGTATATGCAAAAATTTCAGACAAAAAGAAGAAAAAAAAAATTTGGATCCTAGGAGACGGTTATGGACTTGATAAAAATAAAACGTGTGTCAATAATAACTAATTCAGCAAAATAATCAAAAAAGGAGATTATTAACATAAAGAAGAACTGATCTATTTGTGTGAGATGTAGGTTAATGAATGCGTGTGTAGATGTGATGATGTGGCGTGTGGGTGATGTATTTGCATGGAATAAGCATGTGTATGTATTTTTGTAAATCTATTTATGATATGGTTGTTAATAGGTTTTCTGTGTTAATATAGTTAATTTCGATGAGATATTTATTTAAAGTTTTTATGCAAACAGAGAGAGTCGAATCGCGTAAATTGATGGACTTCGATAACTGGTTATATAAATGAGGCCCCAGGTGGTCAAAAAATTTATCTGAAAAGGCCGTCTTACGTTTAGGTATGGAGTACACCAGATCTTTTCTACGTCTTGTAGAGAATTAAGGTATCGGCAACTTGCAGTGCTGAACTAATATAACATTGTTAATAAATATTTGTCTTACTGTGAGCAAACATAAATTCTTATATAATAGATGCATTGGATATCTAAATTTCCTGAAGCTCATTACTTTTAATATTGCTCGCTGAGCTCTTTCGAGACTTAACATTGTGGTTTTTGATACACCTCCCCAAACAGTGATACAATATGATAATACTGATTGGCATAAAGAAAAATAAATAGTTCTAAGTAGTTTCAGGTCACAAACATTACGAACATTTTTAAATACATGGATCATTTTCCTAGCCGGAGTTATTACGGTACCGATATGTTCCCTCCAGTTAAGGTTTTGGTCTACCATCAAGCCCAGATATTTGATAGAGGATCCTTTTGTGAGACTATAGCAGGAACATGCTACAGCATTTTTGCAAGTATGCAACTTTATTTGCAAGTTATTTGGTGGTTGCGTTAAATATTTTCTTTTCTGTGCATTCAAAGTGAGAAGGTTGTGATCGAGCCAAGACGTAACTAAAGCAAATCCTTCATTAGCCAGGCTGAACACTTCAGTCCACGTGCGCCCGTGAAACAAAAGTACCGTGTCGTCAGCAAATGAGATTATTTGTCCCTGTTCCAGGTCAAGACTACTCAAGTCATTAATATAAGCGAAGAATAATGTAGGGCCCATAATACTGCCCTGTGGTACGCCAAATTGGACATTTTCCTGTTGACTGGTGTAGCTATTAATTCTAACACATTGAGTTCTGTTCGACATATTATAGTCTTTTATAAGGTCAAATGCAATACCGCGGATACCAAAGTGTTCAAGCTTATTGAGGAGTATGGGAACAGAAACCGCGTCGAACGCCTTTGCCAGATCCAGGAAAATTCCTAGGGTCTTATCTCCTCTATCCAAAGCATCGACGGTAAATGATATAAGTTTGTGTACGGCATGAGCAGTTGATTGAATTGATTCAACGCTACAACGTTGGCAGTTGAGTTACGTCGTCACAATGGTCACACAGGGATCACTAGGGAATGTAATCTCGAGTAGAGATTGAAAACTCAAATTCTCGCGTGCTAAGTCTGGGGTCGACATTGGCCGTTAAAAAAAATCTCGCAATCGAAATTTCGCCTATTTTTTTAAATCACACTAATATTATAAAGGCGAAAGTTTGTGTGTGTGTTTGTTACTTCTTCACACTCAAACGGCTGGACTAATTTTGATAACATTTTGTATGGAGGTAGCTGACACCCTTTTTTTTTTTTTTTGGTAGGAAATTATCAAATAACTTCTCCCGCTCTGGGCGGAGCGGGAGGGCGTGTCAGACTTTTACTGACTAAAACCCACCCGTATTCCTTTATTTGCCTGTGTGCCAGGGCCACGATATCCCTTTCGGACAAACTCGCAACCCTGGCAGGTAGCTGACACCCTGGATTAACATCTATGCTATTCTAGACTTTTTATCCCGATATTCCCACGGGATCGAGACTTACGCGGGTGAAACCGCGGGGCGAAGCTAGTCTCTTTTATATTTTACGTTAGTCACAAGCCATTGCAGAGGAGTTGGGTCATTATAAGTACTCCACGAATAAAAAAACTAATATTTAGCATATATAGCATAAAAACCAAAACACATTTTAAAAGACTAGTTTATTATAACCCAGTGGAACTTGCGGTAGTACTGCCCGGGACTGGCATAGCCTTTTTCTTTTTTTGCTCTGCGAACTTATCCACCACAGCTTTGAATTCTCTCTGTTCTTTCAAATGCTGCATCTCTTTCATACCCGTTCTTGTTTTCTCGTTGTACCACTTGATGTATTTGTCGTATTCCTGTAAAAAGTTTGGTGTTTCAGTTTTCGATAGGGAAAAGTTTTTCAGACGTAAACGCCTTTGAAAAAATTCTTCTGCAGGTGTTAAGATAATCTAAAAACTGTTAAGAACTTACTACTTTAGTTTCCTTGACATCTTCTATTACAAAATCATACACTTCCATAGAATCAAGTCCAAACGCAGCTATTCTGAGAAAAGAAAAGCAATAAGTACCTGGTTTTGTTATTAACAAGTGAATGTTAGATCAAAAACATGAAAAATTATATTAATAAAATTCAAGGTTCCACTTTACTTTACAACGCACGCGTCGGCAGTTTAAATTTTTTTTTTGGTATTGGTGTCTTCATGCAGAACGCTTTCGCAAAATTACACACTGTGCAAACGCCTAGTTTTTGAAAAAAAAACTAAGCTTTCAAAAAATCAACTTATTTACCACAGGTAATGAACGAGAAATTCGTTAATAATAAAATAACTCCTAGGTTGTTCCCTTTTTCGTTCAGACAAACTCACAGCGGATTTTAATAGTTTTTATTAAAAATAATGGAAGTTGAATTAAAGTTAAACTTCATATCATTTGTAAATACCTGTTACCGCAATGAACTCAAATATCAAGCCAATAATATAATTAATGAAATTAAAAATAATAAAGTGATATATTTCAACTCTTAAAAGATCGTGGGTAACGAAACGTAATCGAATGTAAGTACCGCTAAAGTTTGACAGTTCTCACACCTACGTTTTCAAGGGGGGTAACCACATCGTGACGCTTACTGAAAGGCAATGTTACTGGAGGAGAAGTTAGAATGCAAGAGCGAGCCAAGTAAGCTCGGGACTTTTTTTTTTAAACCCTCTAGGAATTCTCCTGTATTGTGGGTACGTTTACAAACATTTAAACTCACATACACAAACAGTCTGACCCGGAACAACTACTTGCAGGTCATACAAATATTTGTTCCGTGCGGGAATCGAACCCGCAACACGCAGCGCAGCAGTCAATCGCTTAACCACTGCACCAGCCGTGTCATCGACTTGGGACACCCCGACTCAGATAGGTTAGGTTCGAAGGGGATGGCGGGGCTAGTGAGTGGTTTTTCTTAAACCATTTAGAAATAGGTGCCCCGCCAGGCGGTGGATCTGTCGACTACGCCTTATTATTATTGCTTGAAAACAAATTTAAACCCGCCACGTGATCTTCCCCACCCCTAATACTCGACGAAAAAATCGACAAAGTTTATTCCAGGGTTGTTGGGATGGTGGGACTATCCCAACAATCCCGAAATAAACTTTGGCGATTTTTTTTAGGACCTGTTTTACACACTGAGCTTTTTTAAAAATACTCTAACAAGGGTCTATTCTACCCAAAAAAAAGTGAAAATAAACAAACAATTAAACAATTTTTCTTTATTTTCTTCTTTTTTTTTTTAATGTAATGTTGTTAAAGTATAAGGTTCCCAATTCAATTCAGTTCAAATATTTATTTTCTCAAATATGGTAGATAGTACACAATAGATGTTACATGCATTTTTGGTACCCTGCCAAATATTATGGCTCGCAAGCTAATAATATATAAAAGGTACGGATCCCTAGGGTGTTGATCCACCGCAGCCGTCACTTGACGTCCCGGTGACGGCGATTGTATGTCTACCGCGACCGAACTCGGCGGTTCAGTATGTTATACGAGTAATAGACAAAACAAAAGCCGGGGCGAATGGTACCACGCCGATGCGCCGTGTGGACAAGATCAAACGTTTTTTGTATTCCCAGACGTAAGTACATCGGCCCGTCATAATCTCAGGCCGAAATTTAGCGGTCGCACCGAACTACTCGTAACATGCAAAGCGGCCGAGATGACGGCGCTCGGGTGACGGACGTACGGTGGACACGCGGCCATAGTAAATGTATGTATCGCTACTTCGACGCCGTGATCTCGTTCTCGGTGACGTCCCGGTGACGGCTGCGGTATACGAACGCACTTACTTGACGATTCTGTCAGCCGACATGAACTTTTCAAGCACCTCTTTCAGATATCCATAGCTATACCCTTGCAGCACATGAGCCAAGTTGGATACGTTGAAGTTGGCTGGTATTACTTGGTGCCTGGAAAAAGCAACCATATTCTAACAATATTTTATTTGGCACTGTGATTCCGGAAAATTAATTAGGGATAGAGGCAGGTTAGAACTTCTAGTAGTGATGCTGGGAAGCCTAAAAACCATAATAACTGCTTGTTAAAAAAAAGAAGGCAACAAAAATCGAACATACTCTGAACTGCCCAATTTGGTGAGGTTTGTGACAAGAAATAAATTAGGCATTGGTTAACGCACTACCCATTTTATATTAGCAAGGCTCAGCACTAGTTCAGTGATGCCCATTTTCACTAACAGTAAGTGCCACCTAAATGAATGTATCTTAGTGAAAACGGTCATAAATGTAAGAACACTAACTTAACCACCCAGTCCTTCAATATCTGCACAACCAGGGAGTACGTACAGTCTGGCAGAACAAGTACTGTTGGAAACTGTTTCAGCAAAGTTTTGGCCTTTGCCAACCATGGATCTGTGCAGGTGCCTGTAAGAAAAGCAGTTTTATGGAACGAATTTCTTTAATGCGACTTGCGGTAGGAGTAAACTGTCAGAAATCGTCACGTAACGAAAAAGCGTTATGCTCGAAAACATCAGTTTCAAGTGTCAAAATACAGAGGCAAAAAAATGTACTTATCTGTATTAAAAAACATAAACTTTTGACATTCGAAACTTGAGATCATACTAGATGGCTCTGTCATCATCGTCATCATCATCATCAGCCCATAGCAGTCCATTGCGGGTCCATTGCATTAGACCTCTCCAATCGCACGCCATTCAGCTCGAGTCTCGGCAACTATCATCCAGCTGCTACCAGTTACACTGCGAAGATCGTCGCTCCACCTACCCCCCTAAGGGCGTCCTACCTTACGTTTGCCAATTCGCGGCCTCTACTCAAGAACACGTCTACCCCATTGGTTCTACGGCTAATATGACCGGCCCATTGCCACTTCAGCTCGCTTATTCTGTGGGCTATGTCAACAACTTTGGTTCTCTGCCGGATCACTGTATTAAACATAATATGTAGCGAAAGGAATTTCGTTCCAACCGGGTGTCCTGCGACACCTCCCGACTTTTTTATCATCATCATCAAGAGATGACGTCGACCCCAATATAGTAAGGAAGGGGCTAGGAAGCCCTTCCCAACTCTGTTGGGGTCGATTTCTATATCCGGATCCAGCTGAATACCAGTATTTTACATGGAGCGGCTGCCTATCTGACCTCCACAAACTAGTTGCTAAGTAACACGATACCCCTTGGTACGACTGTTTGTCAGACTTTCGAGCTTAACTACCCGTAACGACTGTAAACTGGAACTGGACTACTAACTAGAAGAAAGTTTTATTTTAATGTCATAGAAATATATAACCAAAACCTACCAAGCAACTGCAAAACATTGATGGAAATATTCATATACTAAGTAGAATTCAAAGTCAAAGTCAAATTGTTTATTTCAAATAGGCACTTTTGAATGTCAATATTTACAAAAAAATAGAATTGATTCTAGTAGTAGGGCTTCTAAAAGGTAGTTTCGTATGGAGAAGAATGGGCAAGAAACTCCACCGTTACTCTTGTATAATACTGTACAATTTTTTTTATAGGTACATTAATTATACAATTTTAGGTGAAGACGATGCACCTAGAATAAAATTACTATACCACAATAGGTAAAAAGAGTTAAGAATGAAGCAATGACAGATAAATTAATTATGTGAAAGATACATGGTGCTCAGTATTTGCAAACAATGTTTAAAAAAATAAATAAACGATTTCCTAAAAATAATAATATCAGTGTTACTTAAGGCAATCACAGAAATAAAAATAAAAATGTAATTTCTTAATTCAGAAACGAAATACGATTGTCTTACCTACAATCGTAATTTTATCATTCTTGTGGATTTTTTTGATCAACTTCTGAACGAAGAAAGTCTTTAAGAGTGGTAGCTTCATTTTTGCTTCCTTTGGTGGTACCTGATTGGGCGACAAATATGTAAAATTTTAAAAAAGCGTGATCGAAAACATATGAATCTAGGCAGCAAATTCGCTACTGAATATTTTATTTTTGAAGTAAAAACTTCTTGCACGTTGAGCACTTTTTGTGTGAACAAAAATCATGGAACTCGCGTCATCGTCACCGAACGCTTTCTATGAGCTATATGTATACCGTTTTCACTTCTATCGGCAGTCCCCAAAGACTGTCCCGCATGTTTTCAAGGCATATAGATAAACTATCCTGTTTATAATTCAAAGTACCTTAATGTAAAACAATTTCTGAACATGTTTGATATGTATGACCGAAGGTTGCAAGGCTCTGGCACATGTGACCACCATGTGTACTAAACGTTTCAGGAATCCCGGCGATTGCATGACTCCTTGCAATTTGTGGGGGTCCAATTCAAACAGTACTGCATCTGTAATCAGATTAATACGCCTGTTTCACATTGTCAGAATACGCACTACCTATTTTCCAAATTAATAATCATAATAATAATTAAATTCTTTATTGGGAGTAACTCATGAGACTCGTACAGTGTTAGTAACAATAAAATAAACTTACAACTATGTTAGTGATACAATTACAACTGAAACAGAAACCTTATGATATTATGTGTCAACCAAAGAGATTTAAGTAAATAATTTAATGTCTTTGGTGTCAACTGAATTAGAAACTTATCCGGAGGTGGTAAAAGAAGCCATGTGTTCGCGACGAAGCGTCACATATGTAATTGTATATAGGGAATTTGCATATTAACTTAAATTCACATAGAAATAGTTTAGAGAGTTTGGGTTTGCGACGAAACGTCACATATGTAGTTATATAGATGTATCTAATTTTATATTAACTTAGATTCACATAGAAATAGTTATATTGTTTGGGTTTGCGACGAAACGTCACATATGTAGTTATATAGGGAAACTTGAATATTAACTTAAATTCAAATAGAAATAGCCATAGTGTTTGTAAGGAAACCATAGTTTAACGAGTTTAGTATGTGAAACCGTAAGTACGACCATTTCAACCTCAATTAGGTAGGCTATATAGTTATGTTATAGTTTTTTTGGTGTATCCAGGTAACCTAGATCAAGACCTAGCCCTGGACCTAACTTTTAGGTATCTAATCAAATAAATAGACCCAGTTAATTGAGCTTGAATGTCGTAAATCATTATAGTGTAATTTTTGAGTTTAACAGGTGACTTTTCAGAGCGCGTCACGCCCTGAAAAATATACTTGTAACGTTCTAAATATTAGATTGTTGTAGGTCTATATACTGGCCTGAGGTATCAGTAATCAAAATAGAAATCGGTCTAATAGTTTCCGAGAAAAACGATTAGAAAACCAATTTAAATTAATAATACTAAATAATAGTAATAAAAATAATAATATTTTTTTCTTGTTCTCACTGAAAAATTACTTCAGTGAGAACAGATATAGTAGATACAGATACCTCAGATCATGGGGAATTTTACAAGGATTCTAACGATGTATAACATGCCTTATATATGTGTTGATATCAGGTGATATTATGTAATCATGTAACATGTACATAACGAAAATGTTAATAAATTAACGTTGAATCAGGAAGTAATTAGCGGCCCTCGTTACGGTAAAGTAGGCTCGTACTTAATCAAACGTAATAAAAATTGAAATTCGTAGTCATCGGCAAGGAATATTTTACATTTTTAAATAACTTCAGTGTGTTCCCGAGAGTCCTAACTCGCTTCCTGAGGGTGCAACCAAACTATGGTGTTTTAATCAGGTAATATAACCCCCAAGGGTTCCAGGACCCTTCTCCTTTAGCAATGGTACAGTTGAAAACACAGCAGGTGTACAGTTAAAAACAATACCAGGTGTTGAGAAATAAACTCTTGAAGATAGCAGGCTGCTCGAAGATATCTGGAACTATAGGTGCAGGACGTCAGCGCCGTCTGGACTGGGAGGCCTACACACACACCGGGATAACACCCTGGATAGGCATTACACCCTCCCTACACCTACACCGCGTCCGACGATCACGCCCGTCCGGCACACCATGATTGTTGTAATATCAATGACAAAAATTATCTTGGCAAGGGTAAAATTAGACATAATTTGCCAAATAGGTATATAATGAATTAATGATAAAACATTTCTGAAAAAATATTAGAAAATACCTACCATTTACAGACGCCAAAGCTTGGACCAATAAAGTCTTCCCACTTATTTTGGGTCCGACTAGCAATATCCTGCGAAAGCCGAGGCAGACTTCACGACAGCTCTCCCACCAATATGCTCGTATTTCAAAGTTGAATGGGAATGTAGGCCTAACGGAAGAGAAAACAAAGTACTACGTTTGTATAGAAAGAAAGAAAATACGTTTAAAATTAAAACTCAAACCCCCTTATTACAAAACAAGGTTTATCTTCAGACCCAGGTTTAAAACATGGAGCCATTATTGAATTTCGAACTATATTCCGACTATGGTAAAGTTCCTAAACACAAAACTGACAACTTAGTACCGAAATAAATTTTCAGTTTTGTATAAAGAACGCTATTTCAATCACAGTTACGTTCTTATTACAAAAACTGGCTCCATGGTTTAAGCCATGTCAAAATATAAATCTTGTTTTGTAATAAGGCGGTAAGCATTTATTTCAATTAAACCAATTACAGGCACTTTTGAATTGTCAAAGAGTCGGTCAGTTAGTCAGAAAGTTGAAGCTATTTGACCATTCCAAAAAGTAGACCTTTAAGGAGAAGAATAGGCAAAAAACTCCAAGGACACTCTTTTAAATCAAGATATTACAAAATCCTGGGTACATTATTCTTGTCGCTTCTATATGTGAGAACAATGTAAAAAAATAAATTATTTAAAAACAATACAAATATAAAGATTACAAACAACTGACGGCGCCCGTTCACGAACATGACGAGTGGAGTTCATTTTTCTTGTTTCTTTCTCAGTAGTCAATCGCGAGTATTTCTTTCCTCCTGTCTTTGATTTCAAGTAATAGTCTTCAGAATCTTTTAAAATCGGGATATGGCTGTTTACAAATAAATCTTATCTACAAACACTTGGTAATTTCTTCTTTTGACAGGATTTCTACTTACAAAATTTGGCTACGGAGATCTTCGCCTCCAAAATTAGCATCTCCAATAAAGTCTTTAATTTTACTTCTAGGATATTCTATCATGAAACCTTGCTCTGCCAGATCCTGATGGAGATAGAAATAATCAACAAACTTCTATCATCATTACACACTAGGATGATTAAAGATGTTAAGTTACTTTGTCATGGGATAAAGTGAGTGAGGAAGGTCATACGTAGAGACAGCCGAAGGCTCATTTCGGTTCTCTTGATTAGGTATTTATTTCATATAAAGTTAGCTTTTATGAGGTCAAATGTGTATCCTTAGTTACTTCAAGTATTCTATTCCTATTCACTTAACCCTGTTACTAGCACACTTACAGTAAAAAAACTTACCTCAATCATTTGGACTACTTGTGCGCTTAAATCATGCTTTACTTCCTTCTTCTTCTTCTTTTCGCCTTTAAAAGGCTTCATTAGATTAACTGGGATTTCTTCTTCATTTGCTTCGTAATCTTCTTTCAAGGCTTGTTTCAGTTGGTGAAGTTCTTGGCTTAAATTACAAATCAAGTCAACATAGTGTGTGAATTAATTTCAAAAGTATGAGATAGATTTTTTGAAGATCTATTTGTTTTATTTACCGCATATGTTTGTCAACTTCCGGTAAGACTTCAAGTTTCACTTCCATTATTGCATCCTCTAAATCTACTTTATGAACATATTTTACTTTTACGTCCAAAGTTTCCCATTGATCATACATATCCCAAGATTTGTGATAATAATCTATAACCTGAAAAGGTTAATTTGTCAAAGATTACCCTAGGTATTTATTTGTTATATATTGATTTCTCACCTCTAGAAGTTGGTCAGTCTGTTTTGAAAGCGGGAAGTGATATCCAGGATGCATCGTTGGATCTTTCATAATTTTCTTCATTAATTGGGCTTCTGCTTTTATCTTCATTTGTTCTTCCCTTTTCAGTAACATTTCTTGTCTTTTCGCTTCCTTTTTCTCGAATTTGAGCTTTAAAAAATATAATTTTTCTATTCTTTATTTTTTAACTCTACTGTTTATTATGCCATTTAAAAAAAAAACTTTTATTTCAGGCAAGTTTTACACATACACCCATAGTATACGAAAAATTAAATTAAATATGAAACAATTTTTTATTATTTTATACATTCAGATAATAGATTACAGTTTTCTTAAAGTCAAGCCATTTAAAGTCTTAATCACTCTGTTTCAATGCTAATATTGTAAGCTCGATCAACTGATGTTCAATTTAACGTGACCTGTATCTTTACTTACATTTTGAGGACTTTTGTTTTTGTCCGCGTCATGTTTAATTGTAAGAGCTTTATTTATTTCAAGCCATTCGTGAGGACTGGGGACTTCGGCTTTGAAGATTGCAGCAGAACCAATTTTAGGTATGTCGTGAAAAAATTGCACCGATTCAAACCTTGAAATAATGATTGTATTAACAATTTATTTGTTGCTCTTGTTAGTCATTTTTGAAATATAGCAAATATGAGCTCAATAGACCTGCCAGTTTATTTTGGATAGCTTTAGAGTTTAAATTACAAAAAAATACTTTACCATTCGATAAACCACTCCCTGATTTGATCTCGAAATTCTTCACATAGTTTGGCGCTATTATTTTTAAGAAACTCTTGTTTTAAATTGTCCCGGCGTGCAAGCCATTCTTTTTCGTATTTTTTATGTAATTTCGAGCGATTTTTAAGCATCTGACAAGAAAAAGTAATTCAAATAATGTAGAAGTCAAAATGGGAATAGAAAAATAATAGAATATGCTGTGTAAGTACAATACATACTTCTTCTGCTTGTATTCTTTGGATGTCCAAATTTTTTGTATCACAAATATTCAACCCCAATAATTCATCTCGTTTGCAGTTTCTAATTCGTTCCCGTTTTAATTCAAAGTATGCTCTGAAATAATTACATCACGGTATCATAAATATACCTATCATGCAAAAATAAATAATCGATTAGGCAGCAATGATACTGTTGCCTAATCGATTATATTTTTTTTGCAATGTTTGTTTAGAATAATGATCTTATTACCTGAATACTTTGCGTATAAGTTCGGCACTTCTTTCTCTAAATTCGTATCTAGCTAGAGGCGGCAAACGACCAGTCAGTTCTTTTTCCCAGATCTCTCGTTTAAGTTTACTTCGTCTAACTGATCTCGTGACTTGTCTGTAATTTGAACAATGTCTGTTACAGATGACGATAAACTTTATCTCATTATTCTCATTACAGTTTATCATTCAAGACCTTGTCGTAATACACATACTGGTAATAATAATGTCAAAGTAACTCATCAGTCTGATTTTGATGTTTGGAACATATAATTATAAGATACTTCTTATCCCGGTAGTACGGTTTCGTGGGAGAATTTTCGACCTCCAGGCGGGCGAAGACGAGGGAAAATTGTAATTTTTGAAGTAGGTATTTAATCATTTTGTTACTTGATCGGCTAACAACATCATAAGTACTTACCTTGTTTTTTCATGTGCCAGTATCATAGCTAAATATTCCCTTGTCTTGCGTATTGCTTCTGGTACTACAACAACTTTTTCCTTAGGAATTTCTTCTATACTTTCATCTGTTTCCCATAAGTTTTCTAACTTTACCGCTGCAATTTCAGTATCTTCGACTGAAAACGATTAAGAAATTATTTTTAATTTCAAATCAATTATATTATTTTATTTCAGTGCAGTCCTTCACTTATTTTAAATAGAGCGATGTTTTAAAATATTGTCTTATGTTGTTTTATACGTTTCATCTTACCAATTGTAACTACACTTTCTTTCTTTTGCTTTACTATAGTCAATATTTTATCAAGTTCATCCTGTATGTGTTCCGGTCTCCCTGGCCCCTTTGGTATTGCAGTCATTTCGATGTCACATATTGTGTGATGGACTTCGATCAAACCATGGCCTATAAATTGGATGTGACTGCCTTCTAACTTCTCTAGTTCAGTTTTAAGCTCTAGTATTCTGAAAAATATTTAATCCGGACATTACTCAATTGCTGTAAATCTGGACTAAGGCCCCCTTATTACAAAACAAGGTTTATCTTCAGACCCAGGTTTAAAACATGGGCCATTATTGAATTTCGAACTTTATTCCGACTATGGTAAAGTTCCTAAACACAAAACTGACAACTTAGTACCGAACTAAGTTTTCAGTTTTGTATATAGAACGGTATTTCAATCACTGTTACGTTCTCATTACAAAAACTGGCTCCATGGTTTAAGCCATGTCAAAATATTAATCTTGTTTTGTAATAAGGCGGAGGGAGTTTACCACTTTCGAATAACTTCTACTTGGCAGATTATTTCATGCAAATACTGTTTAATTTTTAGAGTTCCGTAGTCAACAAGGAAAGTTTATAGTTTCGCCATGTCCATCTGTCTGTCTGCGGCAGAGCTCAGATACTCTTAGTACTAGAAAGCTGCAATTTGGCATGGGTATATATATCAATCACGCCGAAAAGTGGTAAAGAATTCAATATACTGGCCCTTGTTTTTTAAATTACAGTTAATTATTCGATAAAATATTAAAACTTTTATTTTGCAATTTTAAGTTGGTTTTAGACATTTTACATACCCAACTACATACGTACTTCTCACGCGTGGCTCATGAATCAGCGGGGTGGTTGAATCTATTTACTTACGACTTTATGATTTACTTACGTTATGTTTTGATTAAATTGTATGTTACCTACTTACGGTCTCAATTTGTACTCATTCTGTCTCTAACTGCAGAGTTCTGTTCGTTTCAGGTTTTACACGTAGTTGTTTTTGTAGTAAATAGTAATAAAGTTATATTATAATTTTATTCGTGATTGCTTGTTGAGATACACATGATTGATTGATAAGATAACACTGTAATAATTCGAATAAATACAGGGTGTAAACAGAAACATCACAAAGCCGTCAACTACGCATACTGTAGATCTCACTAAGTAGTTTTGCGCAAAAATTATTGCTGGGAACCGATTTTTATTTTTAGGGATTAAAAAATTGCAATTTTTATTGCGCGCAATGTAACGCGAATCTAGGCAAACGGACTCAGTGCTGTTGTGTGAGTTAAGCCCCGTCCCTTCGTTCTACGCGGTACGCGTAGGTTCTTGTCGAATACTCGTGGCTATGAACGAAATTAATGTAAGAAAAATCGAAAATTCAGGTAATGTTTGCTTGAAAAAAAGTTTTATAATAACACTTGGAACTCGTTTTCATAAAAAAAAAATGAAAAAAATTGTGAGAGTAGCCTTCAATATCTCTAGAACCAGTGGATTTCCAGGTATGGTCTAGTGGAAAAAAAGATCCAAATAATGGGTAGAATATTTAGCTTTCGACTTCGGAAAGGGTCTTTTTACACCCGGTATAGTGGGTATTCAGGTAACTATATTTTGAATAACAATAACCACATAGAAGTCATTTGTTAGCGTAATACACATCGTTTCGGCCGAAAGAGGTGTCTCTTTTTCTTTATCCGGAGCTGACAAAGCCGGTGTCTCATTTGCATATTTTATGGTGGAGAGATTGGGTCTGTACTTCTGTAAAACACTGAATCTGCATTTACTATTTAAATGGATTATTACGGGTTTATCTTATCATAGTTTATTTGATTATGTATGTAAGTATTTCACAACAAGTTTACGTAAACGCATTATTACCATATTTGGATAGCGCCAAAATACAATACCCCAGCGACCAACGACAACCCAATAACATTTATTGTGGGTTATTTGATATTTGTTTCGCCACTGGTACTTAAAGTAAGGCGCTAAAGGCATTGAGTGTAAATCCATCTTACGTTAATTACATTGCTGAAGATATGCGACGTAATTTGTTTGACATGCTACCTCGTGAGGTATTGTTATCAAAAGTCGGAAACTATGCTGAATAAAAAAAAATATGTTTGAGAATGTGCAAACAGCGCTCTTTCACATGATACCCCATATGACCCTGTAGCCTCACTTCAAATTTTTAAGCCCCCTTCAGTCACATTTCAAAAAAAAAAAATCTTTCTTGTTTGCAAAATAGTTGGGCAAACGTCATCTAAAATTATTCTAAATTTCAAGTTGATAGCATTAGCAGTTCTTGAGATATCCAGGTGTGACAGACAGACAGACAGGACTTAGTCTCACCGTAAGGGTTCCTTTTTACCATTTTGGTACGGAACCCTAATAAGTTAAAATAATTCGTAAATATTTGTTTTTTTTTAAACTTAGTAAACAATAATAAAGTAACCAAATTTGACAAAAAGATGTTATTGACTATAACTCAAAACGACTATTATCATTGTCATTTTTCAAAAATAGACAATCAGCTAGATCAGTCTCAAGATCAGTCTAGATCAGTAGAGCCCATAGAGTATAAGTATAGTAATAGATTGGGAAGAGAAAGAGAGAGAGAGAGCCTCTCCTTAGAATAATTAAACTAAGCCTCTCCCCCTTGTAGAGCCTCTCAATGACAGATCTCAGACAGTTGATAATTCTCAGACTGTTGATGAAGTGGAAGTGAACTGGATTCCTTGCAAGATAATTTACGATACATACGAAAAATAACTAAACCACAGTAATACGAATTCGTCGGTATAGTTACGGCCAAGTTATCGACTGAACAAACCTATGATCTACCTAAAAATATAACGTTAAATGTTGGAGCAAATAATATTCATAGTATCAAACAAGAAGTCCCCTTCTAAGTCCGCATATTGTGACGGGCAACTACGGAACCCTACACGGCGCGTGGCCCGACATGCACTTGGCCAAATTTTTTAATTAATTTATGTGGTGAGTGATTTAGACATTTTGAAATAGGTTATAATATTTAAATGGATAAGCCATAGAAACCATAACGTCGCTGATACTGCAATACCGCGTAACTAACAACAGACAATACCGCGTAACTTAGATGTGGCAAATTTTACAGGAGAATGAAAAAACTAAATAACTTCTGCTGTACTTATCAAATACGTGTCTGAACTTTAAGCTATTTAGAAACGTGTATTAGTTAACTAATAACTTATTATTTAATTCAATTCAATCAATATTTTGCTAGAAAATACACTTACGCTGTTTTTCATTTTATATGGCATGTGTTATTTGAGCTTTTTTCGGCATTTCCGCGGAAATGGATGGAGAATAAAACAGAATTATCTTAGTTTATAGAGGTTATATTTACTCAAGTAATCAATCTCATCATTTTAACTTTGGTAGTAACTAGCTTAAACAGTCTCGTCATTAAAACTTCGTCATAAAAACTTGGTACTTAGTTACTTATTAGCATATTAATTATTATGATCTTAATACAAACATATCAAAACAAAGAGCTTACAGATAAAATAATTAAAGGAAATATTCAGTCACAAAATAAATGAAAGATTGCGAGAATACGCGGTATTGGTCAAATTATTTTGACAGGTTCGCTCACGCGGTTTTAACTAGTTGCGATTGGTCGCATATTGAATGAGCGATAAGCCGAACTGTGAACGTGGTCCGTTATAGCCAATCGGTATCAGTGGTTCATTGCCGCCAAATCTAAAATTTGATACTTTTGTACTTCCGCGGTATTATCCACTGTTAGTTACGCGGTATTGCAGTATCAACAAACAATCTAAGTACCTAACCAAATTATTATTAAACCTTAATTTGCTAACACGGTTGGGTCTTAGTCAGTAAAAGTCTGACACGCCCTCCCACTCCGCCCAGAACGGCAGAAGTTATTTGATAATTTCCAACCAAAAAAAAAAAGTTTGCAACTGTAGTAAAAAAAAACTATCAAGGACACTTTTTCATACAAGATTGATCACCAGTTTCATACCATACTCACCTAGAAACTATAGCTTTCACAATATTATCATAGTAAACAGTCTTCTGTACTTGTAGGTTCTGCTGAAAACATTCAATAACTTCATTGTAAATGAGCATGTACTGTCCCAGGACTGAAGTCAATCGCAGAACTGCTTGCGGTAGTGTTGGGTAGTGAGCTTTTGTTACCTGAAAGAACCAACTGAAGTATGAGATGATTATTATATTAGGATAATCAATAACGGGTAGAACCTAGATGAGGAGTGTGGAGATTAGCAGAATCAACGAGACACTATGCCCAACAGTGGGTGAAGTCGGTTTGTGGATGATGATGATGATGAATCAATGATGTTAACTGTAATGCTTTGAATGACTGGAAAATTAAGCAATGGGAGGACTAACAATAATAGTGTGAAATATTTTATAGAGTCGTAGTTGGTTGGTAGTTTTTAAGGTCTCATTTTACTCTCGGCATCATCAAACAATGTACCTGATAGTGAATGTCAATATCAACTAATTCTTTCAGATTTTTTAAAGCCGCTTTCCACTTGTGAAAATAAAAGTCTTTCGACATTGTGAATTTTGAGAAATAAAATCAAAATAAATAATTCGATGCACATATCAAAATAATTATAAGTTTCATTATAACCTTCATAATTATTTTATATATGCAAGTCCAGTTGGCCATGGCATATACCTACTTCATTTCCCCAGGACTTTTTAGAGGTAAAAAAAAAAACTCAAATTTTAATTTATTTCAATTAAACCATTGACGGGCACTTTTGAATTGTCAAGAAGTCGGTCAGTTACAAATATGAAGCTAGTTGCCCATTCCAAATAGTAGGTTCCTATGGAGAAGAACGGGCAAGAAACTCCACGGACACTCTTTTAAATTAAAATATTGGTACAAAATATTGGTTACATCATTCATATTGAAGTTAAACATGTGAGAACGATGCAATACGTCAAAAGCGTCCGTGATAAAAGATAACAATTCAAAACTAAAATAATTAAAAATAAGCCGTGGCAGCTAAGAGATGACCAGTCCCAACTGACAGCGCCCGTTCACGAACATGACGCATGGATCAGCACCATTCAGCTCAACCATTTTGAAGGGAGCTAAATGATCCAACACACACGCCACCATCAGCGAGACATGTGCATGACATACTCTCAGCCGCCAGGGTACATTCAAGTCTGGTTAGAACCTACTATTAGGTACCACTAGTAGGTACATAGTAGGGTAAATAGTAGCTATATTAAGTGCTACTGCTATGTTCGCAGAGCCGGGAATAGATAGGTTTCACGCCATCATGCGCAAGCGATGCGCCTCCATTATGCGCGGGGTACGCGCCAGCCCCAACAGCATCCTGAATGCTATAGCAGATAGGTGGGACAGTCTCATACTAAGACATTGGATACGACGCACATGCCACTGTGGCGTAATATTAAATAATTTGTTTTGTGCTCTGCTAGATGTGGGTACTAAGGGTTAGGCTCCGCTCGCCCCTTGGATCTTGCCCCTTTCGATTAAAATGTTCCACTCACCCCGTTTTTATTATTTTGGTGTAGTGATTCGCCCCTTATGAAGAGGCGAGTGGAAAATTGACATTTAAATAATTATTTTGATGTATCGATTTGCCCCTTGCGGCATTTCCTTTGAAATTTTACCATAGAAGGTACAGTTAGACAAAAAAAAGCACACATTATGAAAAACGCCATGTTTGATTACTTTAAGAACTCTATCTGTAATCACTAATTCTTAAGAAAAAAATATTTATTTCAATATTTAAAAACTTAGAGTGCTGACAGTACTTTTAACATAGTAACAATCGGGGGCGATTTGGCGTATCTAATATTCAAGTGGGCGAGTTGATACACTTAGGCAATCAGGGGCAAGATCCAAGGGGCGAGCGGAGCCCAACCCGGTACTAACACTAGTTTCTAAGTCGTGTGTATGCTAATCAAATGGTTGTTATGGGTTTGAAATAAAATAAAGTAATATTTAATTAAAACAAAAGGGTAATAAGAGATCATGAAGTTACCCACACTATTCTTGTAAAACTGAGATCATCAAAAAACCTCGTTGATCCTTACTCTGATTCAAAGCGCGTATGCAAATATTCAACTTTGTCACCAGCCTCTAACCATGAAGCAACAAAGCCTGTTCTGCCCTATGAAAGGGCGCACGATACCATTACACCTTATCGCCACTCCGGAAAACTTACATCATATTCAATGCGGGAAATAAGCGATCGCACTTGACGGGAACGCTCTTACTTATTGCTTTCCTTTGTTATTCTGAAAGGGCCTGTGTAAAAACTTTTAGCAAATGGTAGTGGACTTTATTAGTTGAAGGATAAGGAATGTTTTTGATGGGTGGGTGGTGGTTGTTAGGTGGTTTTAGTACGGTAGTTTTATCATGTTTTTGGGCTCTCTCGCCGCAGTTTCCGGCTGCTCTGAACGCTTGGCCATCTTGTCACCGGAAGTAGTAAAGTCTTCCGCAGCGCCGTCTGTCGGCGGGTGGTGGAAACGTGTTTTTTTGTTGGAACACTTTTTTGTTATGCAAAGGTATTGTGGACGTTCACCCTTTAATGTTATGTTGTTAATGATCGTTTTGGTAGCATCGTTCGGCTTTACTGTTAGGGTTGGTATGGAGTGTGGGTTTACACAAAAACGCTGAAATGATTCTCTATGAAACGTGAGGATTTCTGTAAACATTTGGCATAAACATGTTATAATCAACTAAGTACATAAAGTTCGTTCGTTCTTCGTCATAAATTGAACTTAATATAGTGCTACGTAAGGTATGTGCCTCTCCAATTACACATTTAAATTCCACTAAACTTGTTTCTCAGTTTTTCTCATCATCGAGTTAAAGTTACTAGTAAAGATTATTATTTCGAAAAAACACTGAAGCCGATAACTCACAAGGTATTCCCAATACGGCTGCCTCGTTTCGAAGCTGTCCTCATATTTTTTTGGCAATATCGCATTATTAGCACCCTCGGGACGTCTACGGCATTGGATACATCGACGCTTAGCTCTTAACGTGTCATGCTAGCAGGATGCTTTAGAAAAACTCATGTGACTTTTATTGAAACTTTTTAGGTGATCGGTTTACGACCAGCCTCCGGTATAATGCTTAGATGCCTAAGGCGGCGATACCCGACTTTTAATGATTTTATACTGAAGATCACGTCTAAAATAGTAGTGTTAATGATTAGAAAAAATATATGTTAAATTAGAGCATTTTCTCAATAATTTAATACGTGAATATTTTAGATTATGTTTATATTACATAGTGAAATTAATTTGTAAAGTTATGTCTAACGCGGATAAAAAACCGAGAATGGCGGCGCAAAATCTACCAAGCATATTTTTCTGAAACCTTCACCAAAACCTTTAAAGATAATTTAATTAGTAATCTTTTAGTATACGCATTTTATTAAAATACCTTTTGTTTTGTATATAATAAATTAATAATGCGTGAAATTAGGTACAGCGCTCCTTGATGGGCAAGCCCTATTACTGGCTGAACGTACGACGCGTTGCGTGAGCTCAGTACAGAACAGGCAAGCTAACCACTCAAGGTCAGTGGCATATATCTGCGGCTTAAGGCATCATCATTATAATATTTGTTTAAATGTGGGTAGATAAAAGGCTACTTTGCTTTAGGGGTACCCAATGAAGTAAATGCGAGGGTGTCAGAAATGAGTTCACACTCTTTCCCGAGATACTTAGTTCCTAAAAAAAACACGATCTCACATTCAACTTTGACTTTGTGAAGAGGCTTGGGTCACATGTATTGTAAAAAGTCACGCGACCAATGAATTAGAAAATTTTACTGTGGGTAAAATTGTTTCTTTTATTTAGTTAGAATTAAAATATTAAGTACATAAATAACAACTTATAACTAATTAATTTATAAAAATAACAAAATTATATACTAACTAAACTAAAACTATAAAACATTAAAATATAGCGTCGAAAAATTCCTCCGCATCGCTGTCGACTGGTAATGTACCCAAGAGACTGGCGGCATTGCCACGTTGTATGGCAATGCTTAACCTCTGGCCAAGGTAAAAGCCAGCCCTTGGGTCACGGGAAGTGTCAACCAGCCGTTTGGAGATATCTTTGAACAAATCATGAGCACTCTGACCCCACGGCCCGAGGGTTTCAACCCCAAACGGCTCGAAAATATAATTACCAATAAGGTTAATATACTTTCGCCGCTTGAGATTTTCCGCAAACGCAGCAGCAGCGCCAGCACAGCACGCGGAGTCAGGAAGATGGGATGGCGCAAGAGTATCGACACACGTTGCGTCCCACACTAAAGGCCTACCCACCTTCCATGGAAATAAAGACATGCCGTCCGGTCTCTTGCCATCGTCACGTGCCAAGCCATTAGGTTCTAATACAGCTGGAACGCCCACGGTGACAAGAGCTCGTCGGATAATGTCATTAATATTCGCGTGCCGCGCTAAGCGACCTGCACTACGGCTGCAAGACAGGCCGTGGTGTCCGAGGCTGTTGACAACTTCGCCACAGTGACAGCGATGAGGAGAACAACAAGGAGCTCCTAGTCGGAGGGAAGCAGCGAGGCGGAAAGTAGTGTCGTCGAACAAAGTACCTATGTTCGACGATGGTAGTGCATGAAGCCACAGACCCGACTCCCATTTACCCACAGCCAGCAAGCGCGCACGCTCCGCAGTAGTAGCAGACGTGTCAAGTAAATTATTCTGTACTACTCTGCAGAGCTGCTCATCCCACCGTCTCTGGGAAGATGGATTGTCGGGTGCATCTGAGTTCGGGCAAGCAAGTCTCCAGGCATCCATAGCCTCGGAGTACCACGGCACATCAAAATCAATCAGTGTGGGGGCTAGGATTTTCCTGATTAATTTCTCAGTGCCGTGGACCGAGGAAATGAAAGCCGGTAAACTAATACTTGTAATTTTGCGGACGCCGAGGCCTCCCATACGAATGGGAAGAGTAGCTTGTGTCCAAGCTCGGTCGTCCATGGCCACATTTAAGATCGAAGATATTGTATGCCGGATAATTTGGTCCATTTTGTCTAATAGGTGAGTGTGCTTCCATAAATGGGAAGCGCGAAGAAAATATGTTAATTTAGGGCCGAAACAGCAGTAACGGATTAAGGTTATAGCCGAATGCATGTTAATTTGGAACAATCTTTCCGAAACGTCACTGAAATTTTGTATTTTTTCCTCAATAAAATCGGGAAAGGAATTCTCAAAGATTGGAGACCCAAGGAGACGAAGAGAGGTTTTTTCAATAATTTTGATTTCTGGGGCTATTGCGTTAAATTTAGGAAGTGTCAGTACTGTCCGCTAAATAAAGTTCACATTTAGAAAGGTTGAGATTAAGGCCAATGGAAAATAGTTTATGTTTTAAGAATTGAAAGTCTTTTAAAACCGTTTCTACATCGCCTCCCAAAGTTCCATCATCAAGATACCAAACGTTAAATTTGGAATTTAGCTGTCGAATGATTGGGTGAATTGCTAAACTAAAAATCACTGGCCCGAGAGGGTCACCTTGTTGACAGCCAACAGCAGATTCCAGAAGGTTGTCCCGATAAAGTAATTTAGAAGAGTGTCTGTAACATTGCCAAAGGAAACTATAAACTTGAGGTATTTCTCTTTTAGTTTCTGCCAGCAAGGTGTCCCTATTAACAGAATTGAAGGCATTCTTTATGTCAACCTTCAGGATGACCTCTCCTTTGCCAGAATTTAAAATAGGTAAAATTAAAAGAAATGTTTTGAAATCATGTTTAAATTACTTAGTAGTCTGTTGTTCAACTATGTTGTCAAGTAGGTACGTATCTTGTAAAAGTCTTAATATTTTTCTTTCTTCAGCAACAACATCAAAGCCAAATTCTCTTAAATCCATCGTCGTGTGAGTATTCCCAGAATAAACCTTGACATATTGAATACTTTTAACAACAAACAAAATGTCGAAGCTCAAGGTAATAAATTCAAATCAAATTCAATCATGTATCGTCTCCAATATTCCTTGTGACATCAAAATATCACTTACATCTTACCTTTACTTCAAAAAACATACATTCTATAACCTAAGTAATAGAGTTGAAAATTGCATGGCATAGTCAGAAAAAGGCTCATAAGAAGTTGGTTTTTGTGTCACAAAATATGTCACTTTATCATGTGTCTATTCTTTTAGAATGTTTGATGTAGGTATAAAATAGTTTTTTTTCTTCATATTCAGTTCCCTTTGAGATGTATCGTATTTTTATGTAACGCTTAAAGCTTGAAGGAGCTTGGCTGGGTCCTTTACATTACAGTATCAGTTACATAACTCCATAGTGGCAAGAACATGAATTTAAATTTTTTTCAAGGCAAATTGTAGGAAGATGTTTTAAAATATTTTAAGGTGCCACGCAAATATAGTCTAGGTTTAATTCGATACAAAATATTACTGTATGAAAATATTTTGATAGAAGACGTTAAAAATATTACTTTTTTTATCAATTCATGCAGGTGTGGGAATCTTCGTGATTATTGTCATACCGTTTATAAATAAGCGATGAAAGCAATTGTTAATGATACTATAATGATCAACTCATTTAGCATAGCTTAGTATTTATGAATATTGGCAAGTTTTACATGAAGTATCCCTTAACCAATAGCCTTTTTAATAAGAGATAATATGATGGCATAGAATCAACATTTTTATTGAAAGTTCAAAGGAATATAAACAGTTGTAGAGAATTTTGACATCTTTAACTAAACAAATGTCTGTCTGTCTAACTACCTATACCACATATTCTGTAAAAAAGCAAGTTTTATTTTATTTATTGTACTAGTAAGTTGCTGGAAAACAAAAGAAAACCAACCAACAGTAATCATAACATGAGTTACAATATTTGTACATGTACCCCGAGCACAATACGTCACGAATAACAGCGTAATTTACGAAATGTAGGCGACAATTTATTGGCGACGCAAACAAGTTGCAAATTGGTCCGTTGGAACGACGTTTTCGCTAAATACCTATAAAAATGTCTGTTTGCTGTGAAATATTGTAACTAGCTGGGTGGTGTGAGGTAGGGGCTGAAGCGATTTGGAAAATTTAAAGTGTTTTAAGGGCCAATGAAGAACGTTTGTATCTCTGCAGCAACTGCCGGCGCTTGGTGCGCTAAAATGCAGGCTTTTTTTGATTCGTGTTACTTCATGCAAACTATCGTAGATCTACCTTCACTGATGTCGAGATAAATTAACTTTAATATACGAATGCGTATTTTAGCTTAGCATTATTTCTGTTACTTTTATTTTATTTTATTTGGGAAAATACACGGTTACATATTACAATGTTATGGTATAGAACTTAAAACTAAGATAGGAGTATAAATGTATAAGCAACAACATTTTCCACATAATATAAAAAAAGTTAAACAAAAAGAACGGCGTGCGATATAAATTACCCACATTAAGTAGAGAGTATGGTTAAAATTAAATATAAAAAATAAAACTAAGTAAATTGAAGCATATACAGGAATAAATAATAATAATAGAAAAAAGATATAATATAGTATTTAAAATAGAAACTTGACAACTGTCAAACTACAAGTGCATGGTGGAGTTGGGAACATAATATGTGGAAACATATCAAAGCCAAAGCACACGCTAACCTTTAATCAATTTCGGACTGAAAGCGATAGTTCTCAGGCAGTTTCACCGGCAGCAGTACTGCAATAGACAATTCTAGCAATCAAATTTAGTGTTGCGTGCTTTTCAATAAAATCTGGCGACTCGAAGTACCATTTCTGAGACAGTCATCTAAGGGATTATTAAATTTCTACATTCGTAGTAGCCTTAGCTTTACGATAGTGATTGTTTAGATTTAGGTGGTTTGGTGACAGTAGAGGAAAACTTAGAAAATTCTAAACACTAAGATTAAATTAATAACCTGCTACGCTCGTTGATTGTACCACTAAAAAAGAACTCTAAATTGTAGTACTCGCAGCGTCGGGATGGCTCATTTCGGCTGGTTGTAGCAAAGATACTTTATCGTTGAAATGTAAATTATCTCGCTCTTATCTGTTTTATTAGCTGCGAACGACCGCTCCGACGTCCTGCCGACTCCTAAGTCATATTTGTTTATCTTTGCTACTGTCGCAGTCGAGGCTGTGAAGTTCCTGTGGGGAATTTCATGCATTAAAAAAATAAAGAATATCTTAGTTTTCAAGTTTGAAAGTAGAGAATAGTATATTAAGTAAGTTTGAAAAAGAGACGAAATCTAAGATTCCTATCGGTATGCTAAATCTTGGAAAGAAAGGAAACAGGAGTTATGATAGTCCAAGTTTTTTGGCTTATACCAATAACGACAGGACTCCCCGTACCCAGCTGTCTACTCACCATTGGCACATATCTACCTCATTATTATTCTGTAGTTACAGTCCCTTGAAATCATGTTAGTATTCGCCATCGTCTATGCATACCTAGCTTGATACACCCCAAAAATGACATCAGTCTTTCCCATAATAATGGCACTTTAGGGCTCACAAGCATAATGGCTATAGTAACACAATCCACTACCCCCACATCGAAGTGAAAACCGTAAACAATCAACTTAATAAGCCATCCCCCACCAGACTAAGCGTATCAATCATCGTACATCACTTCCAGAGTCCGCAAACCGTCGGCTAATCTCCTCTCCTGCTCGGAGCCCATATATCAGAGCGGTACGACGTTTTTACGATCTCTTAATCAAGAAATATACGATTGCGCCCGATTAAGAGCGTTGGCTTAGCGTTGCTAATGCAGTATGCTGTGATGTATTGGTATGGAATATGACGGTGGTGGTTCTAGTTCATATTTTGTGCGGTAAGAGTTTATTTTGAGTATGGACAATTCTGTTTTGCTTCTTGAACGGTACACTACATCAGTCAACCCAGGGGGGGCTGCAATGACTCACAGTGGACAGAGCTCCGGCGGGATCACATGACGGCATGGAGAGTGCGATTGTCGCAACCCAGTGCTGGGCACGCTACAATTGTGGCGATAAGTCCCCGCTGTGAGGAGTGGCTAGAGAGGCGCCACGGCGTCCTCACCTTCCGCTTGACGCAGGTCCTCACCGGACACGGTTGTTTCGGGAGGTTCCTGTTCAGGATAAAGCGGGAGGAAACGCCCGGGTGTCACCACTGTGTGGATCGACATCACCACTGTGATAGTACGGACGGATGGAAGGGACGGTGAGCGATGGGTAAATCGCCATCCGATAAAGATCAGGCCTGGGTCGACGGCGCGTTGTGTTCCACGCGCGCCTCAAAAATATGTCAGCACCAGCTGACGGGGTCCGTCAGGACCAATGCCTGCCAGGGTTGCGAGTTTGTCCGAAAGGGATATCGTGGCCCTGGCACACAGGCAACGGAAGGAACACGGGTGGGTTTTAGTCAGTAAAAGTCTGACGCTCCGCCCAGAGCGGGAGAAGTTATTTGATAATTTCCCACCCAAAATAAAAAGGCTTATCATTGCAGATAAATCTTATATTCTCAGATCGTGGTACTGCCATAACTGTTCAAGAGATTGTGTAAGGTTAAAATTGACAGAGCTTTGAATGCAGTTGAGGATGCAGCAGAGGTGCAGTTAACATTACTATCAAGAAGACAGCACAAATCTGAGCCGAGCATGTTATCCACTTACCAATTTAGTTAGCCAGTTAGTACTACCGTATTGTCTTGACAAGGTAACCAGAACCCTCTTGTGCTATTTCTCACCGTGAAATGGAAATTGGGGGCTTACCTCGACGATTTCTCCTTGTCTCACATGGATTGAATACGGTAGAAAAAGAATTAGAGTGAGATTTAAGAACCCACTGACGTTTATTGGTATCGGATTATCTACATAATATATTAACCCAAAAAGAAATAGCTGTGGAGCATGATTTAAGGAACAGTCACGGGACAGTAACAAGGAAGATTCACTGAACAGTCGATAGAGATTGACATTATTTGCTTGAAAGGTTTGAATACAGTAGTCACGTTATTTTGGAAGCAGCAAGACTGCAGTGTCTTTTCCTTTCCAGCAACTTTCCATTTCAAGTACGTGTTACATAAGTTAAGTGGCCGAACCTTAGAGTGCCCTTGAAAATAATACAGCCTTCACAGTTCTTGACGGCCTCTTATCCTACAAGTACAGACACTAAAAACTAACACATCTTCAACTAACACGTATTTGTCGTGAAGGTGATTCTGTAGTGACGGATGGCTGCCCCTCCCGACATATTTCAACCCCCTCGCGCCGCTCCGGTCCTTTCCACCGCTGTTGGGAAGATTTACGAGCCGTCTGACGGAAAAAATGTGGACTCTCTAAAGATTTCACTGGTTTTTATTCGTGCCATATATTTTGAGAGAAATGACGCGTTGTAAGCTCGATGACTCGCGATTTATCCGGACGATTTCCTGATAGTTTTTATTAGAGCGTTTGACTGAGTATTGGTTTTTACTGTTTGTCTTGGTTTCTGAAAGGAATGAATGTGTAGGTATTGACTTTTAGTAAAAATAGTTTTCACGAACAACTATAAAATACATCACAATTTGCCAACTTCACTGAAAAAATCTTCCATGAGCAGCGATCTATCGTAGTACACTCTGTTCAAACAAGATAAACAGTATGAGCTCTCAAATAAAAGTCTTTAAATTAACGTTTTTCATACTTTTCTTTTAGGTATTACAAGAGTTTGTCTTGTGAAACACGGGCAAAGTAAATAAGAAAATGTAATTAAAAATACTTTTTTATTGCGTAAAACTTTTACGGTTTTACTTTTTTATTATGACAAATGGCTACAATTTCCTCTTTACTTTAGGGTGTTTTAGGTATTAGGTAATGTGAATGAACCGTTTTTCATCTTGGATTTGGCTCTTGGCTTGAGTTTAAGTGTATTTTAATGCAGTTAACTGATCCAGAATGATTCGCACCATGAAAGTAAAAAACAAATTCGCTTTATTTTGGGTGATGTAGAAAAACTTTTGGATATTTCCAAGACGGATTAATTGTCAACCAGTATAAGATAGTTGCGAGTTGCTTAATAGAAGAGATGTCAATCGTCATTGTGATAAAATATGTAATCTGTATTATTGAACAAAGAAAATAAATAATAAATAATTGGTTAATGTGAATTGAATTGAATGTATTGAATTTAAGAATTGGGTTGAACTGTGATTGATATTGAATGTATAATTGTAAAAATAAAAATATTTGTTTCAGTAATAATAAATTGTACCCAAAATATTTGCACGCCATGAGAAATGACAGACATGTAGTGAGCCACTCATATTTAAGATCTTGCATGCATTAAATTCTGTATGTATACACCATGTTTGAGCAAATAAAATTTCTTTCTTTCTTTCTTACGTCCAGTTGAGGTCAGGGCAGTCCATCAACCATCTCATATAGCGGCTGTCAGAAAATAACAAGTATAAATAAAAATAAGTTTTCAGTAGAAAAACAAGGGTGTACGCGATGTGTCAGCGGGCTGGCCGTATTTTATGAAGGAAGTTGTTCATCGTACTATAAATCAGACGGACGCCCCGGGAAAATGGGGTACAGGATACGGGGACACCGGGAATTCAGGGGCACTTTTGTACCCGTTGTATAATGTTGATGGTTTTTGTTTTAGTGCTGGCGGTGAAGAGGTTAAAATACATACTGAGAGTAAATAAACTATATAATTTATAACTACATTCGTGAAGTTAAATTAACCTTTTGGGTGTCAAAAATTGGGTCGCAAACAATGTGAAGAAGACCCCAATTTTTGAACTATTTACCTGCCCGAAAATAAACCCTGTAAATCATACATATTCATACAACCCTCTTGAAGACATTCGACCAACAAACAAGGTTACAGAAACACAAATCAAAACAAGAAGAAAGCCTTTCTAAATATTAAATCGCATACATTATTAAGGGTGCTCGCACATTGTGCCGTCTCGTCCGCCCGGGTGATATATCGTAGGGAGGGCCGCTAGGAATCACACGCTGACAAATTCATTCTCCTCTTGACACCTTGCTCTGTATATTTTCACCCCCTACAAGTGGGGGGGATTGTCTTACTAATCTCTGTAACAGCATGAATTTTTCATGCGTAATGTGCCTTTCAGCTTTTTGTGACGTATCCTAGTACGGCGTTCCTCTTTTGTATTTTTTTCTTGTCTTTTTTTGTATGAAAGTAATTGGGGGTTGAATTAGGTGTGACATGTTTTAATATGTGGAAAGTCTTGGTTGCTTAGCTTCGTAGCGTAAGGTCTTGGGTTGAAGCTCCCAAGTTGCGATGTTTATGTTATTTATTTTTTACATACTTCCTTGACATAATCGATGTTTTTTGATTTCAACAAGGCTCTAACTTTTATTATTTTAATCATATTTTATATAGTTTTTTTTTTGTTAATGTGAGGACGTTGTAGGCTTAGTATACTGTAGATCTGTAGACCATTTTCTATTTTGTTAAGTACCTGGTAATTTTGACGGGCCTACGCTGTCCTCTCATACTTTGAAAATATTGTAAAAGCCAATTTTTTTTTTAAAGAGTAACCGTGGAGTTTCTTGCCGGCTCTTCTCCATAGGAAACGACCAATTGGAACCGTGCACCTAGCTTCTGACG
This sequence comes from Tiliacea aurago, assembly GCA_948098905.1. Lineage (NCBI taxonomy): Eukaryota > Metazoa > Arthropoda > Insecta > Lepidoptera > Noctuidae > Tiliacea > Tiliacea aurago. Next base: position 26,529,219 of record OX402582.1, read on the forward strand.
TTTCATAAGTGCCCATGTAGGCTTATGTGAAATAAAAATATTTTTGATTTGATTTTGATTTGAAGATATCACTCTCTTATGGTAAAGATAAACATCGTGAGGCAGTTAGGACCAAATGGTCTGATATTGACAAACAAGCGTGGTCGATAATACTATATTTTTTCAGCATGTGAGAAGACTTCACAATTGGGTCAAAAATAAGAGTAACTATAAGAACATTCAAAGGATAATAAATATCCATAAACTTTACAGTAAATCTTATTAGTTTAAAAGCCGTCTGGCCTCAAAGTCCCACGATCCTTAGGGAAATCAGAATCTTCGCATGTTTTCAGAAAACAATTAGTGGGGTGCTACATCCTATCCAATAGAGTAGCTATCGGAAGGACGCCTTTACAACACCCGCGGGATCGGATGAGATCCGGCACTCTATTCTATGCAGCATTAATTGTCTTACAGACATATGCTGGACATAGGCGTCCCAGTGCATTGCAATGGGCGGTAATAGAGATATCCCTAATGTAAATTTAGATATTATGTATCTACCAGCGACCAGCCCTTGCTTCGCGTGGTTTTAACGACTTGACAAAACATCGAGAATTATCTTTATTATATTATGTAAGTTAATGTATTTATTATACACATAATCCTACCGGATTATATTCTATAAATGATGGTAAAAATCCCCATAAAAATTCGTTGCGGAGTTTAGAAGAACAACGCGGTCATACAGACAGACATGAATAGCGACTTTAATAAAGGAGAATGCCCAAAAGTGTATAGACAAAAATCCCAGAGTCGATAGAAAAAAACGTATGTGGGGTAAAAAGACTTATATTAGTTGAAGATAACAAATATTAAATAACTTACTTTAAAAATTGTATTTTTTAATTTTAATAATTGGTCATGATTTTCGTGCTTTCTTTATGTAAATAAAGTTCGTTAGCAGTATACAGTATATAAAAAAAAACATGTGAAAAAGCTTAGGTAGATACTTATTTAAAAAAACACATCGCTGTTACTTGTTATCGTGATAAAATAAGAAATAATCTAGAAAACTAGCTGGTTATTGCATAGTGCCCTTCATGCATAGGTGGGGTGCTGATTGCATGTTTCACACAATTTCCCAATGTATGACGATTTTTTTAATGCTTGATTCACCCTGCCTTTTTTTTTTTTTTTTTTTTTTTGGTGGGAAATCATCAAATAACTTCTCCCGCTCTGGGCGGAGCGAGAGGGAGTGTCAGACTTTTACTGACTAAAACCCACCGTGTTCCTTCAGATGCCTGTGTGCCAGAGTCACGATATCCCTTTCGGACAGGCTCGTAACCCTGGCAGGCATTGGCCCTTTCGGACCCCGTCAATTGGTGCTGACGTCTCTTTGAGGCGCGCGTGGAACACAACGCGCCGTCGACCCGGGCCTGGTCCTTATCGGACGGCGAGCTACCCATCGCTCACCGTCCGCAAGCCCGCGCCTACGGTGGCCGGGAATCGGCCTGCGATTCCCGACGCCCAGGGCGTCTCCTGCGGCGACTTAGGGCGGAAGGGCGGGCACCCTGCCTCACCCTCATGCGCTCCGCCTCCTCCTTCGCGAGCATTACTGTTTCGCAGAAGGAGGTGACGGCCTCCCATGCACTCTCGCTCCGAACCATGGCCTGAACCAGGGCCGGACGCGAGAGATCGTCGCCGCCGATCGCCTCCGTGAGGACACGGCGGTGCTCCACCCAAGCAGGGCAGACCTCCACCGTATGCTCCACCGTGTCCTCCGGGCGATCCACACAGTGGTGACACCCGGGCGTTTCCTCCCGCTTTATCCTGAACAGGAACCTCCCGAAACAACCGTGTCCGGTGAGGACCTGCGTCAGGCGGAAGGTGAGGACGCCGTGGCGCCTCTCTAGCCACTCCTCAAAGAGGGGACTTACCGCCGCAATTGTGGCGTGCCCAGCACTGGGTTGCGACAATCGCACTTTCCATGTCGCCATGAGATCCTGCCGGAGCTCCGTCCGCTGTGCCGCGATTTGTTGCGGCAGCGGAGTTTCACCCCGGCGTTTCGCCTCTTCGCGCCACACCCACATGTGCGCGAGGACTTTCGCCTCCAGATCCCATGGCGGCAGTCCGGCAAGGAGGCTCGCCGCCTCACGGGAGACCGTGCGGTAACCCCGTACCAGCCTGATGGCCATGACCCTTTGGGACGCGTTCAACCGCTGGGCTGGTCGCAGCCTCAGTGAACGCGCCCACACCGGTGCCCCGTAAAGGGCCATGGACCGCACGATCCCCGCGTAGAGCCTCCGGCAGGAGGCGTTTGGACCCCCCAGATTGGGCAGGAGCCGCTTCAAGGCAGCCCCGGCCCGCTCCAGTCTGGGAGCCAAACGTCGGAAGTGCTCGACGAAGTTCCACCGGCTGTCGAGGACGAGTCCCAGGTACTTCATCGTCACATCGACGCCGATGTGAACCCCTCCCGCCGTTATCTGGGAACCCGACAGTGGCGCGTTCCGAGGACCATAAAAACACATGGCCTCGGACTTGTGCAATGCCACCTCGAGTCCCAATTGCCGGATCCTATCGACGATTGTCGCAACCCCACGTTCCGCCAGTTCGGCCGCCGCCTGATGTGAACTCCCCTGTGCCAGGACCAGCGTGTCGTCAGCGTAGCAGACTACGCTGACGCCACTGGGGAGGTCAGCGCGCAGCACCCAGTCGTACCCGATGTCCCACAGATGCGGCCCCAGAACCGATCCCTGTGGGACACCGCACGACATCTCTCGCCGGTTCCACTCTCCTTGGTGACCGGGGTAGATGACGGCCCTGTCCGTCAAATAGGCCTCGACCACGCGACAGAGGTAGGTCGGCATCCGGTGATACCGAAGTGCCTCCCTGATGCAGCTCCAGGGCAGGGTGTTAAACGCATTGGCGATGTCAAGAGACACCGCCAAGACGACCCCACCCCGGGCCACAGCATCCCCCGTCGTGAGGGCTCGAACGCGCATGATGGCATCCACCGTAGAGCGCCCCTTGCGGAAACCAAACTGGCTCTCCGCCAAATCCGGCCCCACCCGTACCAGCCGCCCGACAAGGCGGTCTGCAATGACTCTTTCAAAGAGCTTGCCCACCTCGTCGAGCAGCACGATGGGCCGGTAAGCGGACGGAGAGTCCGCTGGGCGCCCCGGCTTCTTAATGAGGACCAGTTTCCCCGTCTTCCAACGAAGTGGGAACTGGCCCCTCTCCATGCATGCGCTTAGGAGCCCCCTTAGTCGAGGCCCGAGAGCCTCTGAGGCCAGAACCCAGGCTTTTCCAGGCAAGCCGTCGGGTCCTGGGGCGGTATTCTTGGCATTCAGCCTACGTACCGCCACTCTCAAATCTACCTCGGTCACCTCCGAAGCATCGTCATCGTCGTCGGCGGTGTGGTCCGCATTGGGCACCGCTGGAGGCGGAGCCATGGGCGGGGGAGTATGTTCCCCTCGCGAAGGGAACAGAGCGCTCACCACGTCCTCCACGAGCTGGGGCCGGAGACTCTGCGTCAGCGGGGGAGCCCATGGGCGGAGTTTATCCCGCACCATATTATAGGGGCGTCCCCACGGGTCTCCGTCGATGATCTCCAGCGACTGCTCGCGGGAGAGACCTCTGGCCCGCTGGATCTCCTCTTGGAGGGCGTTCTTCGCCGCTCTGTAACCCTCGTACAGCTCCGCCTGAATGGCTACCGTATCCGGAGGGCGGATACGGAGCCTGCGGTGCCTGGCATACCGGCGTCGCGCAGCAACGCACGCCTCGCGTAAAGCGGTCAGCTCGCGCGACCACCAGCACACCTGGCGCCGGGCACGTCCGGGCTGGACCCGGGGCATTGCCACGTCACAGATGTTGGACATGGCCTCCCGGAACCACTCCGCCTCGTCGTTGATGTCGGCAGGCCTGTCCGATGATGACACCCAGGCCTGCACGATCGAGGCTTCCAGGAGGAGCTCCCGGTCCAGCTGCTTCAGCGCCCACCGCGGACCACTCGGGGCCTGTCGGACCGGCGCGCTCGAGGTCGGGGCGGAGACGTCAAACCGGATGTACCGGTGATCGGAGTATGTCTCCACCCTCTCCATGACGCGCCAGTCGATGACACGCGGCGACAGAGCGGGGCTGGCGAACGAGATGTCCACCACTGATTCACCCCGCATCCGCACACACGTGGGGACAGAACCCCGGTTTAGGACGACCAGGCCTGTCTCCAGAGCCCAGTCCTCCACCATCCTGCCCCGTGTGTCCGTATACCGGGAACCCCAAGCCACGTTTTTGGCATTGAAGTCCCCGAGGACGAACACGGGGAGGGGATGGTACCCGACGACGACGACTCTCAGCTCCCGAAGGGAGTTGTGGAACTCGGCGAGAGTTCGGTTCGGGGAGAAGTATACTCCTACCACGACAATCTCCCCGAACCGTGCTGCTACGCAACCCTGTCCCCTCTTGACGGCCTCGAGGGACAGGGTACCGGCGGCGGCCGACGAAATTAGGGTCACTGAGCCGCTCAGGTCCTCCACCCAGTCATCCCTGGGCGGAACATAGTACGGCTCAGCGACCACGGCGATGTTAATCGACCACTGCGCCATGCTCTGGAGCAACAGATCCTGAGCGGCGGCGCAGTGGTTGATGTTCGCCTGGAGGAGGCGTAATGGGGCCATTTATTGGCAATCCATTTGAGCTTCCTCCCGGGCCCCCTGAGATGGCCCTGCCGCGGTGTTAGCGGCGGTGACGACGGTAGAGGCGGCAACGGCGGCTGCAATGGTGGCGGCTGCGGCGGTGACGACGGTTGTTGAGGGCTTGCCCCTTCCCTTGGGTTTGGGGGGGGGAGCGCAGGCCTTACCTCCAGCCCGGTGATCAGCCGGCTTGCCAGCCGCCGCACATGCAAAACAGTGCGGCGTGGCATCACAAGAGGCGGCCTTGTGACCGGGCTGACCACAGCGGAAGCAGTGGTCGCTGCGGTCCACCTCTGAGGTGCAGCATACTCCCACGTGGTGACCCACCCGGCAGCGGAAACACCTCAGAGGTCTGGGTTCCAGCAGTTTCACCTGCGCGGATACCCAGCCCACCCGGAGCCTTCGGCCCTCCCCGGCTATTTTTTGGGCCACCGACACGGGGCAGCTCACCGTTATGGTTTGCATGCCCGTGGTGTCAGGACGGATGGTGCCTGCCCGCACCTGCTCGGCAGAGCACCCCCCAGTCCTAGCCACGGCGGCCACAACGTCGTCCGCCGTCACGCAGTCGTCCAGGCCCAGGATGCGCATTTCAGCGGACTTAGTTGGTCTGGACACTCGGACCTCCTCCGCATCGAGGGACGCCCTAAGTCTTTCGGCCAGGGCGTCAGCGGTCGGGCCGCTGGCCGCACCGGGGATCTCGAGCATCCGGGCCCCCGTTGCCGTCACCTTCATTCTGAAGCCCTCGGTGACGCCGATCTCCTCGAGGTTGACCGCCTTCCACGCCTTGGTGAGCACTTCGCGGTACGACACGCCCCTCTTTTCCGCTTCCGGCTGTAGTGTTATCACTACGGCTGCGGACTTCGGGGCGCGGAGCCTTCCTGCGGCGCTACGCTTCTTGCGTTGCTGCCGCCTCTCCTTCTTTTTGGCCGCCCTAGCTGCCTTTCCCGCCTTCCTGCTCTCCCCAGCTACCTGCCATTCGGCATCGGCCGTAGAGGAATTTGGGGGCGGAGGCGGGGGCGACCCTCCTGCCGCGACGGCGGGGACCTTCACCTTCTGCGCAGCCGTCCCACCCTTCTTGGGCTTGGGCGGCACCTCTTTCACCGGAGGCGCGGGTTTGGCCGCGGCCTTGGCCGCAGGCTTAGCCGCAGGCTTAGCCGCAGGCTTAGCTGCAGGCTTAGCCGCGGGCGTGACCGAGGCAGCCACTGTGGCGGCAAAAGTGGCCGGCCTGCTCGCCGCTAGCGGTGGGCGAAGGACAATTCCCTCCAGTACAGAGAACCGGCTGCTGAGTGCAGCCAGCTCCTGCCGCACCAGGGTCAGAACCTGGTCCTCCGCCGGCAAGGGCAGGCCTTGCCCATGCTGCGCTCCCCCCTGGGGCACCTCCCGGGGTCCAGCTCCTCGAAGCTGGGCCAGGTCCGCTCGGAGCTCCTCATTCTCCTTTCGGAGAAGCTCCATGGCGGCTGTCAAGCGGCCAATCTCGTCTGACGAAGGCCCGGCTTGAAGGGCTTTCGCTGCCGTCAAAATGGAGGCCGTGGCAGTGGGTACGATCTTGTCCTTGGAGGACTGTATCCTCTTCAAGGCCACACCCCTGATCGCGGCTACCACGACCTCCTCGAAGCTACTGGCCGCTCCCTTCACCTTGGAGCTGCCAGCGGCTTCCGGCTCACCGCCCGAGGACTCGGAGAGGGCCGCCTTGCGGCTGGTCTCTCCGAGTTGAACCTCCTGTTCCATCGGTTCTTGGGTGGTGAGCCCTCTGCCTACCCCCCGTTTCCGAGCTCCGCCCCGGCTGCTGATTTTTTTGCGAGCCGTGTTTGGTCCATCTTCAGAGGACGACCCCTGGCCGTCCCCTGGTTTGGAGCGCTTCAAGAATTTACTCTTCCCTGCAGCCCCCTCATCAACGCGCGCCAGGCTCTTAAAAGAGCCCTTCGCGCCCTTCGCGCCAGATGCGGCGTCGGACTCCGACTCCGCATCACTCCACTCCTCTCCTACGTCTTCTGGTTTTTGGTTTTGGTTTTGGTTTTTGATATTTTCCATACTTATTCCCACGAGTGTGGGGGATCTAAAAAGTCATTCCTAGGGTTACCCCCTGTGCCTAGGTAAGTGTGACATTTGTAACCCAACCCAGGGATTCCACTGGTCCCTGGCTGGGGGTGCGCTAACGACTGATGCGCCACCTATAACTACAAGTTACAGATGACACTACTCCTCAGCCATTCGTACCCTCGCCGCGCACCAAAACTTGGTATTAGAGGAATTTTTTATAGAGGTTTACATCCTCGCGATCCGGGCGACCAAGCCAAGATCCTCGTCCCGTTCCGAGTCACAAAACATGACCGTGATCTCTTTCCGGATTACGATTTCGACGCTGCTAGCTCGTTGGCAGGGTGAGTGCACAACGAGCACCGCCCCTGCTTCTCCAAAATGGAGAAACGTCCTCCTGTTTTGGCCAATATTGGGCCCGTCCTCCGCGGACTATCCCGTCCCCGACTAACCTAGCTTACCCTAACCTAATTATATGTACATTTTTATTCTAACTCTAACTTATAATATTTAACCTATCTTAATTATATTTACATAATATATATACAATATATATATATTTATATATCTATCCTAACTTAACCTAACTAGTGGGCTCATCCACCGCGGACTGTACCGTCCGCCTTCCCACTCTGCGTCCGCTCGACCTCCCTCTGTTAACAGAGGGGGGAGTGGACGACCGCCGATTGGCCTCACGAGACCCAAGAGCCCTAGGCTCTCCCCCCCACGCAGAAATCCGCCGCAGTCAATACCCTCTCCGACATGGAGAGACTATTGGCCGCGCCCAGGGTGCACCGGCCCGACGACTGCTCTTTCCCCCGAACGTGTTCGCAAGGAACGAGCAGCAGTCAGGCACACGAGGAGGTTTTCTGCACGCACCCCTGATTCACCCTGCCTGGCTGCCTTCTTGATAAGAAGGTACAGTAAATATATAGAAAATAAGGACTGCTGCGATTCTGAAGTCACTCATTGCATTCATCGCTGTTTTATTAAGCAATCTCAACAATGCTATTGCTTAATTGACTTTCGTTACGTTTTTTGGGTGGTGGAATATGTGCAACATAACCACATGGTGCATTTTTATCTCTTTTTGACCACAGGAAACATTTATTCCACGCTTGGAATGTTAATTGCCGCTTTGTGCACGCTGTGGCATTGATGGTGATTAATTTGAGAGAAACTAATTTCACATTTGATACCTACTATGTATCCTAGCCCTACAATTGTATATATAAGTTTTTTTATCAACGCTGGGTTTTTTTGGGCATTCTCCGTTATAATATGTAATGTAGAAGATAGAGAAGGTCATAAGCAGACCATAAAAAATACTAGTTTTGGCAGGTTAGTTTTCAGCATAAAGGAATACCTATAGTTATTTTTTTACGGTTGTTTTCATGAGGTTGTTACGAGATTGCTCGACTAGTTTCGGACTTAAACTTAGCTCTTATTTACACAAAATAAGGAACATCAACGCTGGAAGCTTCTTGAGAAACTAAAGAAAAACGTATTTTTGCCACTATGTACAAACTGCCTTCTGCTTCACGACATGAAAAAACTCTATCTAAAAAAAATAGGGCAGTATTCCAGTAACACAAGTTTCTTTATCATTCGTTCTCGGTCCCAGCCTTTATCATTCGTTCCCGGTCTTTATGATCGCATAAATTCACTTTTATCTTTATGAATATTCAGTCAGGCTGTTAACTGCGACGTTTCTTTGTTGTTTCTCTTTTATTTTATCTGTGGAATATAGTGCTGAAGAATTTTGGGTAAGAAGTTAAGAGGTGGCGGTGTGTCTGATAGCTAAACTCTTTGTAAAATATTTCAAGAAAACCGCTACTTAATACTTTTCATGTTCTCGCTGCCACCAGCTGTGTTCCATTTAACTTTATAATAGGCATAATTATGGAGGTTAATGACAATAGACAGAGTTCATCAAAAAATCATCAACTAACTGACCATGTACTCAAAAACTAGTCATAAAATACAGGCCGGTTTGAAACATGATGCCATATCAAACTTCTTGATATACTAATTCCGACCTAGATGTATGTGAACCTCGCTACGTCCCACTAAACTGAAAACTTGCCAAGAAATTAAATAAAGTTAACAAACACGTTGTAACAAGCCTTAAAAAATACGACACAACTTAATCCAACTTTCAAACTACTACCACACAAAAATACCGCAGAAAAAACTCGCCAAAAATCACGCAAAGGAAAACTTTAGCGAGCATTAACAAGCCAAAGTCTATGTTGGAGTAATCCCCGTTCCACCCCGGGTGATGTATGGCCGACCCCTACCCTGCCCCTGCGACCTAACCCTATAACTCACCCTGAAAAGTAACCTCTGCGAGTGTTTTATTACCTGATGAAATGGCCCGCCTCTGAGAGCTGTGGCCTTTGTGAATTGGACAGTTTTCGACTGCGCCTGTAGCTTTGATGGCCTGTAGAGATGTAGTAGTAGTACGGATTTTGTGTTTGCGTTTTGATTTTGGCGAACTGAATTTTATTTATTTATTTTATTTTATTTTATAGGGACATAAAACAGTTACATGTTCAATTTTAGTAAATAACAAAATAGGTTAATAGATGTAAACATGTAACCCACACCAATGTCCGCGGGAGAGGTGTGTGTTATATGTTTCCAAGAGACGACGGAGGGGCGCCCTTGCCCCAGCATTGGTTTTGCACTTTACAGTGTGGAACAGCCGGGGCACGCGCGCCTCTCGCCGTAAAGGCTTCTACATACCGGCGCGACTAGTCGCGCCGGTATGTAGAAGCCTTAATACAGCTCTGGGTACAATATAACAAAGTTTATTGGTGATATCAGTGCAGTCAAAGTTGTTGTTACATATGCCATGCAGCATCTTGATGGCAACTTGATGCAATTTGATGGATTAGATAAAGTTAAGCATTTGTATAGCCTACATATAAGTATATTGTCATAAAGCAGAATCTATAACTATAAAGTAAGCTTAAAAGCTTCATAATATCAAAGCGACATTCTTTAATCATAATTTACGTGCGCATAAACATGAGGATGATAACGCCTGTTAAAATTCACTTAGCAATATTTTAAGCGCCTACTAAAAAAGAAGAAGCAATAACTTGACGTTTATCGCGTTGCTATCACTTTTAAGGCGAGTATTTTTTATTATAATGTTTTTTAAGTACTCGTACTCTCCAATGTAGCGTTGTGACTTGTGAGCTTACCTTAAAATTATTCTTATTTAAAAATAGCTAGATATTCTGTTTTTAGCAAATATGTGAATTCCCGAGTCCTGAACAATAAATAACCGTCTAACTTCTTAACTATTCCACTTCAAGTCTTTCACAGTAATCATTACAATGTTAATAAGTTATAACAAAGAGACTGTAAAACACCATCACCTTTGATTATATCTAATTGAGACATAATAACAAGAAAATTACCTTTAACTATCGGTACTTCGAAATTGTATGTTTCAAACGATCGGTCATATTGTTCTGTCAATTATGTTGATTTCTAAATCGGGACTTGGAATATTGATTTATTATACTAGGTATTCTTTGTTTAGATAATAATAAAGGTAGTTATTTCGTTAATTATTAAAAAAAAAAAACGATTTATTGACACACATAAGTTAATCAATCCATCAGTTTATTTGTGAAACATAGGTGTTTACATAAATAGGGGGATGCGCTATGTTTAGTAAACATTTGTAAACAGGAACAATGTTAATTGAAGGAGTGCTTAAGTAGAAATAGCCGTGGGCCCCAAACTAGGCACAGCCTGTATCTTGGTGGCCCAATAAAGATAGAAAAGGCAGATTGATTTAATGACTGTACAGCGTGACGCAGCACAGCAATACACAAGTAATAATTAGTTATGAAAATATGTATTAAACTCATCCAGAAATCAAAAATAAAATAATAGTAACAATTAATAAAATAAAAATATATACCATAAAAAAAAACAAAATAAAATCAAAGAAGATATCAACATGCGTAATTATAGACGTAAGTAAGAGACGTAAGTAAACATGTTGGCGTGTGTGTGTGTATGTGTGTGTGTGGGGGTGTGTGTGTGTTAGAAAGTTTAAGACAGGGGCCGGGAAAGGTCTTGACTATTAGCAGTGTTTAGGAAGAGAGTGTTGAGGTTACAGTAGGTAGACTACTAGTAATAAGGTAAGTACTAGCAGGTAGGTAGGTACACTACAAAAAGACAACCACCCAAAAAGTCATTTAAACGGTTTATTACCTTCTAATAAAAAGAGGGTTTGGTTTGTGGAATCTTACGTCGAAGTCTGAAGTATAGTTCGAGAAAGTACTTGTGTCAAGAGACCTCAATATCCAAGTGTATTGTATTTACTTTTGAACCGTCAACAAGAAATTACGATTAGGTATGTATTGAGGTACCAAAACTGTGGATTCGTAAAGAAAAGAACCATGAAGGTACTCCTTGGTTACATAATAAATCCTGAAGATATCGAAATCGTAAGTCAAATCCTCTGATACCTCACCTCCTGTATAGCTAGCTGCTACAAAATCGATCGTACAATTTGTAGTGATAATTCGACGGTAATTAGTGACAAAAGGAATTGCTTCGTTTCTATTCGAGTAATAATGGTAGCTTTGACGAGCGTGTCATGCCGATAATTGAGTTTTAATGGTGAGGTGAGCTGACTGTAATTATAGTGCTCCTATTGATATGAACTGAGCTATAGTTATGGGTAATATATAGTTACCAAAGTACTTTTAACGTCAGTTCGTAGGTATCGATGTACTTTTTTTATCCTGACAAAATGAAGGTTTTCTTGGAAAAAATTTAGGTAAAGTAAACACTACCTCCTTAGTTAACAGTTTCTTACGCCTTAAGTAGACGCATACAACCCTAATCTCTTCAAAGTGAGAGTGAACAGGCTTCTTCTGGGTAAGCTCACTCCATCGACGACTTTGTCTCTGTCATCTCTGCCCTAGACTAAGGTCAATACCAAACCCATCCTAAATAAAAATAAAAAAAGTACAAAATAGCATGACTTGAATTACTTAAATGTTTTATTATTTACATAATAATATCTATGGTTACAGATACTACGATACCAGAAACTTGAGCCCATATTATTCTGATGGGATGATACCATTTTCTTCATATCGTAGTTGTGACGAAGGGCGACTAAGGGTTTCTAAAAGAACAGCAGCATCCAATATAACCCAATTTGAGCATTCACTAGGATACCTATGCCCAGCAGTTGATTAATAAAAGCCTGGTGTTAGTGTATCTCAAGTTTTATGGCCACCATAGACGTTCAGGTAATTTGATCAAACAGACTGGTTCAAACAGTTTCATGACGTTTCATAAGTGCCCATGTAGGCTTATGTGAAATAAAAATATTTTTGATTTTGATTTTTGATCAAATTGGCTTGATCTTGATGACTAATTTTTTTTTTTTTTTTTTTTTTAAACTTTGCCCCACACTAGGAATTTCTCCTGTATTGTGGGTGCGTTTACATTTAAATTCACATACACAAACAGCCAGACCCGGAACAACTACTTGTAGGTCATACAAATATTTGTTCCATGCGGGAATCGAACCAGCGACACGCAGCGCAGCAGTCAATGGCTTAACTAACTGCGCCAACCGTGCCGTGATCAAATTTTGCCACAGACACTCATGCCAATTTGATCAAACTGTTTGAACCAGCTTGATTGATCAAATTACTTGCACGTCTAGGGCGGCCATTACACAAGAAGAAAAACAAGTGGTTTTCGAGACCACACAGAAAGCAAGAAAAAAAAAACACTTATAACGTTTTTAGGCTTCTAATATCGGCCTAAGAGGGAATAAAATAAACATAAAATAAATCGTACAAAAACGTCTCCCGTTGCGTAGTGATGTAGAATAAACGATACGATATAATGGATAATGGAAAATAATGGTAAATCTTACTAATCCTAACCAGCTTAACATACTTACATTGAATGTAGGGTTTGTCCGTCTGTTGAAAATAATTGTTATTTATGTATGTATGTGCACTATATGTAGAACTTCTCTTGTTGCTTCGCTTATGAGCCAGGGCCACATTTAAATCCGAAACACCTTCCGCTTTCCGTAGTTGTTTTTGCATCCATGATAATATCCGTATGCTTTTTTGTGCGTGGAGTAGCTTTGTAATTATTTGCATGCATAACCAGGCTATAATGTTCCCACTGCTGGGACACAGGCCTCCTCTCGTTGAGAGGGAGTGGGCTGCAATCCACCACATCACACAGTGGCCCCATTGCGGGTTGTTAGATGTCACATGTCTTCGAATTTTTGGTTCTAGGACTTGCCGGTTTCCTCACGATGTTTTCCTTCACCGTTTTGAGAGCAGTGGTGATGAAATAATTTACACAAAGTAAAGCACCTGTCTGGGTTCGAACCTACGACGTACAACTCGTAAGTCGCGACCGTTACCACTGGGCCACCACTGCTAATAATTTACCTAGGCAGAAATTTCAACTTCATACCAAGTTTTCTTTATCCCTTTTCAAAACAATATTCAAATAAACAAAAGTCTAACTGTCTATAGTATAGGTACAGGAGAGATTCTAAGGCCCGTATTACAGAACGTCACTCAATACTCAAGCATTACTTAAAACTAGATTCAAACCATTTGATTGGTTGAAACTAGTTTTAAGTAACGCTTGAGTATAGAGTGACGTTCTGTAATACTGGCCTTTGGCACTCAAGCATTACTTAAAACTAAATTCAATTTGAATTTAAGTTTAATTTGGGTTGAATTTAGTCAAAAAGCTTGGAAGTAACACTTAGGCCCGTATTTATAGAATGTTACTCAGGACTCAAGCATTACTTAAGACTAAATTAAATCCCAATTCTTCCCGTGGGTGTCGTAAAAGGCGACTAAGGGATTTACTAGAGAATGGGCAGCAGCGTTCTCTATGCATCTTTAAAACCAAACTGCGATCGCTAACCCGCCTGCCAAGCGTGGCGATTATGCCAAATCCCCCTTTTTCGGGGAGGCCTATGTCCAGCAGTGGACGTCTTTCGGCTGAAATTATGAAATTCAATCAATCTAATGACTTGAATCTAGTCCTAAGTAATGCTTGAGTACTGAGTAACGTTCTATAAATACGGGCCTATAAAGTGTTACTTCCAAGTTTTTTAGACTGAAGTTTATTTATTGAAATAGAATATTAAAAGCAGACAAAGCCACAGGCTAAAGCAAGCAATAAATAATGGTAATTATACATAATTTATAGCTAATATATACCATCAGTCTGCTAGCCTGTCAGTAAAGATGGATGTGGGCTTGTGTGCTGTATTACCATATAGTTTGTGGCACTTTGCATGCGAACCTGCTCTTAATTGGTACTTGATGGTACTTTATTTGCAAGGCTATGTGATCGCATGTTTTTGTGGGGCAACGCACATAGAATCACGCTCTTTTGATGGGTTTTGCTGTAGTGGAACTGAATTCCAAAGTGCTGATTAGGAACTTTATGGTATTAAGAAACCGTTTTGTTTTTTTTGTTATGTCATAATGAACAAGTTTTGCAGACTGATTGATGAGTAATATTGAGGTATTTTTGAGTCCAGGGGGCCTAAAATGGACGCTTTGGCAGAATCATAATATGATCTGCGTACAATTCATATCCCGCAATTCATCTGTTTGACAGCTGCTATGTGACATTAGACTTCACTATAGCAATTCATAGTTTGTGGACCATTTAACGAAACTCCATACAAAACTGTCAAACAGATTAATTTGCGGGATATGAATTGTTCTTATGATTCTGCCAAAGCGTCCATTTTCGGCCCTCAGTTCCTGTAATTTACTAAACGTTAGGACGACTCGTTTCTCGTACGAGTCATAAGATGTTTACTGCGTGATCAGCACAGTCGCACAAAAGGGCAGGACTCCTTTTATCCATAGAAGGAACCTGCATTGATATGACCAAGTTTGCTCACTAAGCGTTGTTGATTTCATTGTATTACGTCCAAGTTTCCTCACGATGTCTTTCTTCACCATGGTCCAAGGATCAAAATCTGAAAGTACAAATGTGATTTTTATTTATCACTAGCTGACCAGACAGACTTTGTCTTGTCCAAACAATAATTCATAAAAAAAAACCGTAGAAAAAGGACATTCAGTATTTCCCGAATTTGCAATTTCCTTTCCATAAATACCTAATTAAAGAAAGTAAGAAAGAAAAATAATTATTGGAACCACACAGGATATCACAAATTAAACTTATACACATTCGGTGTTAAGAAAAATAAAATCAAAAACAATAAAAATACTAAGTAAAATGAAAATTTAAATAGAGTCCTGAACGAGGCCAAAAGGCCCCTATCCCGCATGACAATAATATATAATATATTATAATAACTGATAATTCGGACTTTTACGAACATTTTAAAACGAAAAATTGATAAATCGGTCCAGCCGTGTGATCATGATGATGACCAGCCCAAGTGATGCATGATGATGACCAGCCCAAGTGATGCATGATGATGACCAGCCCAAGTGATGCATGATGATGACCAGCCCAAGTGATGCATGATGATGACCAGCCCAAGTGATGCATGATGATGACCAGCCCAAGTGATGCATGATGATGACCAGCCCAAGTGATGCATGATGATGACCAGCCCAAGTGATACGCACCAACAAACTGCATTTCATTTACAACAACTCTATGGATACTTATCATTCTGAATTAAATTGATATTATTTTATTATTATTATTTAAGTATAAAGATGTAGTATTTTCTACGTTAAACTACATTCACTTATATACAGTAAGTTCATTCATATTATTAAATAAAAAAATAACATTGAGTTCAAATACCCTTACACCTCGTTGCTCTACACAAATAAATGAAGTCTTTGTCAGAAATGAATTTCACGCATCAGCCATTCGATGGTACAGTTGATATCAAATTAGATTAGCACATTATTTCAGTACTGTGACGATCACAATGACGTGATGCGAGGAATTATAAGTTGTGTATGGATTCCAAATAAGCGGGCAGTGTGGCGTAGCGAAGCGGCTAGCGTAGCGCTACGCCGTTTGCTACAAACTTGAATCCATGTTTGTCGTTTTTCCGGAAGGATTTTTTACTATATAAATTATAGTTTACAGTTCTGATGGTTTGGTATTTTCAGGTAGGTCTTTAAAATAATAAATAAACGTAAATTCGAACAGAAATCAATCACTAGTCAATTCTGTAGACCCATTTTATGTAATTTTTTAACATTACTTTTTTTTCCACAGAAACTTCACGTGCAAACAAAGCATTTCGTCAAATCATGGAATTGGTTATCCACAGTTGTGACAGCATCATTGAAGTGGCAGCCGTCCACCAGAATCTTTCTTTCACTTAATCTTTATCCTTGGATTATACCTTTAAAATTCACGTTATTTATTGTTATTCAAAATAAATTATAGGAACTCTTCATTCATACATATTATTTACATTCAGTAACAAGTAGGTTTGCCATCTGCCGCCTATAATCACCGCTAATTCTATGCCCTTCTAATCCCTCTTTTGTCAGCTCAGCAGTTAGTAAGCGGAAACCTTGTTTTATTGTGTGTAGTGTGATAACATCTCGGTGCTTCAAACACGTTTGTGTGGAAGGGCAGGAAATGTCGTATTACTCGTTGTTTGCGGTGTTTGGGGTTGGGGCGGCCCTAAATACTGGGTAATAGGTCTTTTTGATAGGTAACTTACCGGTGGGAATATTATGCATGCCAAATAGGTGTAGGTTCTAAGTATCTTTACCGCATAAATCTATTAAAAAATCAGGAAGTCTTACTAGCCTAAAATAGTCCTCGACTTTTGTTTAAATAATATAGCAGCCGCGATTGCTAACGCTATAGAACTGAGAATTGACTTTGGCAGTTTACTACTCATAATAATTTGGAACACTTGAGTAACTTTTATAAAACCTTACAATTAATTAAAATTAAAGCCTTGAAACCTCTTGAAGTAAAGGGGTTAGTGGATGTAAGGGGGTACCTACATAAGGACTACGCGCACTTAGAGGTAACATTAAATACTCGGCAGCCTGAGAGCTGCATGAGTTCAGAATGATGAGGGGTTAAAGTTTTCCCTATGCCATAACCTACCTATTAAAATCACAATTTCTTCGACGTATTACGAATTGCAATTGCAAATGAAAAAGAATTCCGGATCAGAGAAGAAAAAAATATAATTCCAGTTCAGTAAAAAAATAAACGTAATGATAACATCAAACATTATTGCACAACCGTATTTTTCTTTCAACAAAAATTGAACCAAACATCGCTGTAAAAATACAACAGCCCTCTTTTCAAAAAGGATTAGGGCTGTCTCACAATGCCATGTATTGTCAAAGAAATCTTTTCGCCGTTGACGAGTGATAATTACGCGGCTGAATGCCGCTTGACAGCTCACTGACGTGTACGAGACTTTGTTATTGTTACTGAGTTGACAACCTTGATTTTGGTCCCCCAAAATATCCTACATAAACCTTATGATGAACTTAATAAGGTTGAAAATCTAATGAATAAAGTTTAAGTGATTATAAAGCTAGGGTTGTACGTCACAAAATACGCTTGTTTGGTTATCGGTTCCGATCTTAACCCGCAACTGATGTAATCGCACTAATTTATAAACGTGATATTTTTTTTTATTGACGCGTTTTTGCTTTTATGCTGTTTAAGATTATATTGTTATTAGGGTTGCACGGAGCGATGCTTTATGATGCTAGATTATAATAGTTATGGCAATCTAGTAATTGGTGACTTCAGTCAAACCTGATTAGGTTTGGCTGAAGTCACCTTTATATATTTATTTAGGTATCCGGTCAGCATACATTCATGGTACAGAGGTTTTTGAAATTTTTGATACTGCAGCGTAGGTTTACATAATTTTCGTCTTCTTTTTTTATTTTTTTTTTGCAAATTCTGATAGTATTGCTTTTAATGATTATATTATTTTATTGTATCGAAACACTTTTTTATATCTAAAAAATGTTAGCATATCTACTTGATGGCTATTTTTAAATGTAAATAATTGTTTGACGCTGATAGCCAAAATACAGGCTTTTGCCTAGTTCGGCTACAGATGTTTAATTCATTTGTAACAGGAAACTGGTATAGCCTATATACGTGTGTATCATTGTAAACAATTATTGAAATAAACTTTTTTTTCTTTCTATTATTTTAACCACCATAATTCCGAATTTTTACCATAATTTATAGCTTGTCATCGCCTTGCTTTTGTTGAGCACAGTACTAAAGCTTGCATGTCACAAAATATGTTATTAAAAGTCACAATGAAGGGAATATAAATGTTGTAATTAATAAAAGAACATAACTCACGAACGTTTACTAAACTATGTGTTTTTGAACTTTGCATAAGATTAAACAAGACTTTTATTAAAAACTCATAATTAATTGTTTTAATGTGTAGAAAAATATGTGCATTATTATTGGCAGAAAGAAAGCTTGTAGCAGCTTAAGGACACTGAACGAGACACGATAGAAAGGTTTATTGTTATGACGCCTATATGCGTTTAGCGGTCCTGAACGAGTTATGTTAAATACAAACCACACTATTGCTGCTGTTACACGTTTTGGCTTCCCTAATTTTGTAAAATAATCTTAGCGGACGAATGGATGGCCCCTATAAAACAGGATTTTCGTACGAGTAGCATCGGGGTCATTATTCACAAAAATTTAGCACAAATGTAATATCATATTAAAGTAAACATGCATTGTATTTCTTCTTATTGCTAAATTAAATTATTCTTATTCTTAAACTTCAGTATTGTAGAAAAATGTTTTACAATACCTACTTTGCAGAATAAATATTTTTTCTTTCTTTCTTTCTTTCTTTCCTTACTTACTTACTTTTTGAGGTAAAACTTCTTTAGGCACGCTTGACTTGGGGAGTAAGCTGGTGAATGTATGACGAGAGCGTTACGGAAGTGACGAGAGCGTTACGTTTATATTGAAGTAAAACTTCTTTACGCATGCTTGACTTGGGTAGTAAACTGGTGAATGCGTGATGAGAGTGTTACGGAAAGACGCTACGGAAGTTGTTTAAATTGTATACATGGAACACACCGCGTCACCGCCGCGGGCCGTCCAGCTTATAAGGTATTTTTTTAAATTCACACTGGCTGTTTATACACTCACAAGACCGCAGCTTTTTTGAAGTAAAACTTATTTTGCTAGTGAACAGTGATTTCTATTTTACTTCAGACGTGTGGTCTAAACCACACTCGTTTTTTTTTAGGTGAATGAAAACTCCAAAGCTTCAAATTCCTATCTCTACCAAGAATGCAAGAATCCAATAGATACTTAGAATCTACATACAAATAGTTTTCACGCCAAACCACAGATTTTTTTTCTTCTTCATGTTTCACATTCTTCGCTAGTGACATACAATTCACGTCAATCTGCCTTACATTTCAATCAGAAAATCACAAAAAATCATTGCACAAGTACTTTAATGCAAAAAACCAGAATAATATATCCCTATTATGCCACAGGCTTATTAGAAGCAGGAAAATCCTATTTGTAAACACGTAATCTGAGCATATCGGTTCAAATGACCATCACTGCCTGTCCATGGGCTTATGATAAACCAACTTACACCAACCACCCGAAAACCCCAAAACAATCTGTTATGTTCTACTGTTGTCTGGTAATAAGGTTAAGATTGGTGTGGCAAAAAGTTTCACAAGTGAAAAATGTAAGTTGGTTTTTGAGGAATAAATGCCATGTCGAGTAATCCGTGCTGAGTGACAATAGGAGAGTCGTATGACGTCACATTGTGTTGATAGGGGGTGGGCAGATAATAGAGTGTTTAGTAGCCAATATGGAGTACGCCTATTGTATGGGTGTTAGGCAAATATGAACTTCTGGGTACTTTTTTAGAGTTAGTTGTGTACGACATGCGGTTGCTATGCTATAATATATTTCTATGTAGTTTTTTCCTGTTGACTAATTTCGCTGAAGAAAAAACGAAATAAAAATGACCTAATTATCTATCTATCACTGATCTTGAAGTAAATACTTTTCCTTACTTCTTTGTACATGAAGCATGTGAGTCTTACTTTAATATGAACCGGTTGACAGTTATAATTGACTAGTAAGGTTACTTGTAACTGAAATTCCTAAAATTTTATATTATAGTATTCTCCGAAATATAAAATAGCTATAACTGTTCAAATAGTTTCTTCGTAAAACCCATTTTCATATCATCATGATACCCTTAATTTAAATAACATAACTTTTAGGGGTTCTTGTCAAATTATACAATTTTCTGGTGTAGTTTAAACATTAAAAAGGTAGCCTTAATCATATTTATTACAGTCACGCAATGTGTAAATCAACAGAAATGAATGACCTTCTTTCGGCACTTTAGAACCAAATTTTTTATGTGGACTAACCTTATGTTTTTGCTCATTTACGCCTTGGGTGATTGTAATGTATGTCTTTATTAAAGTAATTTGCTTTTTGATGATTACTAAACTCGTCATAAATACTTGAAATACATTGTAACTTATTAAAGATACAATGATTTACGTGTATTAATTGGTGGATAATTTTTTCTAAAGTCCTCTTACCTGTCTGTTTTCGACAGTACCCCGATGATCTCAGTTTTTAGGGTTCCGTACCCAAAGGGTAAAACGGGAACACTATTACTAAGGCTCCGCCGTCTGTCTGTCTCTCCGTCTGTCACCAGGCTGTATCTCATGAACCGTGATAGTTAGACAGTTGAAATTTTCACAGAT
This sequence comes from Tiliacea aurago, assembly GCA_948098905.1. NCBI lineage: Eukaryota > Metazoa > Arthropoda > Insecta > Lepidoptera > Noctuidae > Tiliacea > Tiliacea aurago. The sequence continues at coordinate 26,549,704 of OX402582.1, forward strand.
GATGTATTTCTGTTGCCGCTACAACAACAAATAAAATAAAACAGAATAAAATAAATATTTGAGGGGCTCCCATACAACAAACTCTCGTTTTTGCTCTATATTGATAACGGCAACAGGTAGACGCTTATAATATTCACAGAATATTGAGTTATATATTCACTTTAAAAATAAATAGTTAAATTAAATAAAACAAATATTTAAGGCGGGCTCCCATACAATAAACGTGATTTTTTTTCCATTTTCATAGATAATGGTACGGAACCCTTCGTGCGCGAGTCCGACTCGCACTTGGCCAGTTTTTTAAATCAACAAACAAATAAGTATAACTTAACTTTTCCATTGTGAAATTGATCTGTCTGTTTTATTGGAATGGAAGGAATGTTCTAAAAATCGATTGGTATTTTAAACAGCGTAAATTAGCTTGATGCTTCGAAAGGACATTGGCTACTTTTCATATAGTGTCGCGTGTGCAGCTGGTCTGAAATAAATTAAGCCCATTTATGATCGAACTTGCGTTACAATGTCATAATTATTGATCAATTTCACTTTACTCTCTCGTAGATGACATATCATCTATTTCACTTTATTTAATGAGAATTTATCAAAGAAAGGACAGAACATACTCGTAATGGAGGAATGTCCTTATTAAATACGCACGTGTACAGATAACTGAGACATCATTTGCTTGCATCCAGATACAAACAAAGCTGTAGTTAATAGATATTTAAATATTATACAAGGTGCTATTGAAATAACAGAAAACCTCATGAGGTGTCACTGGGGAATCACTATGAACAACTAAAAAAATCAAAAATCTGCTGCTCCATACATTTCTAGTCCCATAACACAAAAAAATAAAGGGTTCACAAGATTTTTTTCGTGATTATAGGTTTGGTCCCATAGTACAAATTGTCCGTAATGAAGAATAAAATGACCTCAAAAGAGGTTTTCATTTAAACATTTTATTTACTACGTTTGAGTTGAGCTTAACGACGATAGACTCAAACTACGATTCAAAATTATAATATGTCCCTACGTATTTTACTGTGTGTATTTATATAGTAAAATAAATATAGATCATAATAGTATCGCGGTGTAATAGTTAGCCAGTTAGCAAATTTTGGAAAAATTACTAGAGTGTGTTGAATATTCCAGAGTTCCAAACTATAGTTTTATTAATTTTAATGACACATCTCGCAAACAGTAAAATAAAGGCTAATGCTATATTCCATCTCCATTGCTCCCCACCGGAACACTGCCCCATTCCCAAACCGACATTGTCCAAATATCGGCTTCCAGTCCCTTTGTTCGGCAGTCGCAACACTCACAATTCTTTTGAGGATGTCTGTTATTGGCAGCATTATACTCATTTGTAATACTCCTCGCGTGTTTGAGGGCGTTACTCAGTATTTTATTATTACTGTTGAATTGAATGGAAATGCGAGTTGACTGAAGTGGGTCTGATGTGAGGTTAAATTGGCTTTGTGAGATTAGAGCAGCTGTTCTATGTGATGACAAAAGAATTATTGATTGACGACTGCAGTGTAGGAATTTTCTTTTTTCGGAAGATAGACAACTAACGCCTTGAATTCCAATTCCAATTTTAAAGCAATGGCTCCATCGTTTTACCGATGTTTCTGCCAATGTCAAGGTTGAAGGAAACAAAGTGTGATCGCAAAAGTTGACCGGTTGTATTGCCTTTTACTTAATTTTTTATACACACTCAAAAAGGCTGGATACATGCACGTCTTTGGATGTAAAGAAATACATGATGTTCCAAGACGCAATAAGACTGAAAACATAGCTTTTAGAGGAGAAGACCTACTGGACACAGGATATTAATATGCCCTTTTAGCCATTAACAAAAGCAGTTTGTGACTGAGGAGTTTGACAATTCGTTGAGTATGAAGACAAAAATGATTTTTAAAACTACTCATTATACACCATCATCAAACATCATTCATCATTTCAGCCGAAAGACGTCCACTGCTGGACATAAGCCCCCAACATGGGGGGGGGGGTTGCCATAATCGCCACACATGGCGATCGCAGTATGGTGTTAAAATGCGTAGAGATGAAGAAATAGGATTAGACACCATGAATAATCTAAAAAAAAAAGCAAACAATGTTACTTTATAAACATCATATTGAAATACTAACAACCCTATATTTACCCGACGTCAATCCAATAACTATTATTCAATACTCAAATTATTTCCATAAATATTAAAACACAAAACCAGACAGAAACCTCAATGATGAATAGTTACGGCCTTTGATTGGCCTCAATCACTCAAAACACAGGAAAAAACATAAAGGAATCGATCAAAAATTATTATAACGAGCCGTTTTATCGTTCTAGGCACAAATTAGGAGTATAACCAACGTTTAGCGGTTACTGCCATATTATTTAGACCCATTTTAATTACGTTTAATGTAGACCGTTTAGAAATAACTACGGGTAGTTGGCGACGAGGAAAAAAGAAGGAAATTATAGGTTGTATGTAGGTTAGAGTGCAATGTTCCCTGGCGCCGATTTTGATGGATAGGTGGCTAAAACTAGGTATGATTAAAGTGTTTTTTGCATGTTCAAACAATATTTTAGCGATCACAATAAAAAGCTTCGTTCTGACTTACTTAACCCTACCTCTATTTATCTACTTGGTGTAAGGGGTTCCCAATAACAGCCTAGGAACTCAAGCCAACCTCACCTGCTCGTGGTACACCCTGCTTTTGACCAACGAGGCTCTGGCGCGTTGGACCAGCGTGGCGGGATATGGTCCAAACTCCCCACAAATATGGAAAGCACCACAACAATATATCCCCAAGTGCCGGGCGACTCTAGCTGCTCTGCTAGCGTTGATGGGCGCCGGCTCAGTACTGGAGTCAGGAGTGAGGTGAATCTTCAGGCGAGATCGATCAATCGTCACACGACTTTGGCTAACATAATAAAGGACTCCGACAATCTTAATATTCTTACCTACAATGTCCGTACAGTGATGAGGAACGAGCGTCTAATAGATTTATAGAACGGTTTGGAAGACATTTAGGTTGCGAAATTATAGGACTTGCAGAGGTGCGACGGCAGGGAGAACTTACTGAATAAAGAAACGAAGCTGTGTTCTTCCACTATGGAGAAACCCAGTGACTTTACGGTGTTCGTTCTGGTTGCTAAGAAGTGAAAGGACAACATTATCAAGTTCCTGGGATATTCTGAACGTATGGATGTTTTTATGTTTCGCATTACATTCCGAAAAACATTAACTAGACAAACGCTCCTACACCAACATATTTAGACAAAGATGTAGAAGATTTATATGATACTCTTAACAGGGCATGTGATGAAAACCGTGGAACACGGAACATTTGAACATAGAAGTAGTTAGAGAGTTCCATGTTCTGATAGTTTATCATGGAACTCGAACTACTTCAAAGGCCTAGACGCTAGAACGCCTAGACGAGCTACTGTTCCATAAAGTCGCTGATGAAGTGTGACCTACCGCTATCCCTGAAGAGCAAACTCATCGTCACGTGCATTCTGCCCATCCTAACCTATGGTGCTCAAATTTGGTCCCTGGCCGAGTCTCAAAAGTCAAAACTCAAGGTTTGCCAAAGGGCGATGGAGGGTTAAGGAATTACTGAGGTTGGGAATAAGTCTGCTAAGCTGAAGTGGAATTGGGCGGACAATGTGTGTAGGATGCATCAGGACAGCTGATGGGCCAGAGTCACTGGTTGTGCAGTGGGAATCTGAAGACGGGCGTCGTCGCCGAGGGAGGCCGAGGAAACGCTAGCGTGATTACTTAGGCGTTTATGGGAGATTGGCCGGAGAAGGCAACACACAGGGAAGAGTGGAACGCTGTGGGGCAAGCTTTGCCCAGCAGTGAGACAATACAGGTTGAATAAAAAAAATGTCTATACCAACTTTTTCCTACGAAAGGCTGAGGATACCGTATGTTGTACCTAAATCACACATTTTATTTTTTCAGTTTTATATTTTGTCTATCTATTCTTTCTTAACCTTTCCACTTTCATTGCCCTCATCTATGTTTTCCTCATTATGTATCATCTGTTCCAGCACGTAAATCCGGCAACGAAGTGAAAAATTACAGATATTCCTCTCCCAATTACGTTGTAGGTTCTACTTTATTTGACCCTGCCTAGCGATACAAAAACAAAGTGGGTTACTTTAACCAAGAACTTATCACGGGCCTGTTTGGAAATATATTTCGCTTCTCTTTGTTTTAGCACACGCTACATAAAAATAACCACCTATACTGTCGCCACAGTTTACAGGATTGCACCTAATTTGCAATGAAAACCAATCGATGTAGTGCTGGGGGCAATTCTTTGCAAGTCAAATAGGACGGTGGTTAGAGGCGACTCCGCCGAGTGATTTTATGCTAATATCTCACGTTTATTATGCAAAACCGGGATGCTGGAGGGATGTGTCATGAAGTGGGTTGATATCGATAGGTTTGAGAATAAAATTTTAGTTTTGTGACAAATATTATAGCTCTACACCACAACCGAAATATCGATGCGCCTGCTAAATGCTGTGGTTACAGCAACCTTCGATTGTTGATTTTTAGCAGTCATTGGAATTATCTCCTCGTCCGTACGTTGCTTTTGAGATTCACCCAAATTCTTTTAAATAATGTAGACTAGAATAGATTTTTACTACAATTACTATCAACCAGTTTGTTCCTATTTATTTACCATCATTATTTGGGTTGCTATTTAGAATATCCAAAGCTCTCTAGCCGCTAAATACTTCAACGCAGTATATCAGTTATGCGTTTTAAAACCCAACTATGGACGCTTTGACAATTTTTGCCCTATATATCGATACCTGATCACACTGTCCCATCACTAAGGACCCTCGCAGGCCGGTGCGCGGTCGCCAATTTGCGTTTTAATTAAGTGTTCATATAACAGCTATGTTTTTGTTACAAATTGTTTTCTCTGCCGAATCTGAGGTTTGTGTTCAGCGTATAATTGTTGTACTTGCTGATGGAGTTTATCTTCCCACAGCTATTATTTTAATTAATGCGGGGCATTAAAACAGTGGCTCTGTCTTGGTTATCATATAATTATATCATATCCTTTTATACAACTCTTCGTCAGAATTCAGAAAGTATCTAAAGAACGAAACAGACTGCCATCATCATCATTTCAGCCGAAAGACGTCCACTGCTGGACATAGGCCTCCCCCAAAGGGCGGGTTTGCCATATTCTGAACGTATGGATGTTTTTATGTTTCGCATTACATTCCGAAAAACATTAACTAGACAAACGCTCCTACACCAACATATTTAGACAAAGATGTAGAAGATTTATATGATACTCTTAACAGGGCATGTGATGAAAACCGTGGAACACGGAACATTTGAACATAGAAGTAGTTAGAGAGTTCCATGTTCTGATAGTTTATCATGGAACTCGAACTACTTCAAAGGCCTAGACGCTAGAACGCCTAGAAGAGCTACTGTTCCATAAAGTCGCTGATGAAGTGTGACCTACCGCTATCCCTGAAGAGCAAACTCATCGTCACGTGCATTCTGCCCATCCTAACCTATGGTGCTCAAATTTGGTCCCTGGCCGAGTCTCAAAAGTCAAAACTCAAGGTTTGCCAAAGGGCGATGGAGGGTTAAGGAATTACTGAGGTTGGGAATAAGTCTGCTAAGCTGAAGTGGAATTGGGCGGACAATGTGTGTAGGATGCATCAGGACAGCTGATGGGCCAGAGTCACTGGTTGTGCAGTGGGAATCTGAAGACGGGCGTCGTCGCCGAGGGAGGCCGAGGAAACGCTAGCGTGATTACTTAGGCGTTTATGGGAGATTGGCCGGAGAAGGCAACACACAGGGAAGAGTGGAACGCTGTGGGGCAAGCTTTGCCCAGCAGTGAGACAATACAGGTTGAATAAAAAAAATGTCTATACCAACTTTTTCCTACGAAAGGCTGAGGATACCGTATGTTGTACCTAAATCACACATTTTATTTTTTCAGTTTTATATTTTGTCTATCTATTCTTTCTTAACCTTTCCACTTTCATTGCCCTCATCTATGTTTTCCTCATTATGTATCATCTGTTCCAGCACGTAAATCCGGCAACGAAGTGAAAAATTACAGATATTCCTCTCCCAATTACGTTGTAGGTTCTACTTTATTTGACCCTGCCTAGCGATACAAAAACAAAGTGGGTTACTTTAACCAAGAACTTATCACGGGCCTGTTTGGAAATATATTTCGCTTCTCTTTGTTTTAGCACACGCTACATAAAAATAACCACCTATACTGTCGCCACAGTTTACAGGATTGCACCTAATTTGCAATGAAAACCAATCGATGTAGTGCTGGGGGCAATTCTTTGCAAGTCAAATAGGACGGTGGTTAGAGGCGACTCCGCCGAGTGATTTTATGCTAATATCTCACGTTTATTATGCAAAACCGGGATGCTGGAGGGATGTGTCATGAAGTGGGTTGATATCGATAGGTTTGAGAATAAAATTTTAGTTTTGTGACAAATATTATAGCTCTACACCACAACCGAAATATCGATGCGCCTGCTAAATGCTGTGGTTACACCAACCTTCGATTGTTGATTTTTAGCAGTCATTGGAATTATCTCCTCGTCCGTACGTTGCTTTTGAGATTCACCCAAATTCTTTTAAATAATGTAGACTAGAATAGATTTTTACTACAATTACTATCAACCAGTTTGTTCCTATTTATTTACCATCATTATTTGGGTTGCTATTTAGAATATCCAAAGCTCTCTAGCCGCTAAATACTTCAACGCAGTATATCAGTTATGCGTTTTAAAACCCAACTATGGACGCTTTGACAATTTTTGCCCTATATATCGATACCTGATCACACTGTCCCATCACTAAGGACCCTCGCAGGCCGGTGCGCGGTCGCCAATTTGCGTTTTAATTAAGTGTTCATATAACAGCTATGTTTTTGTTACAAATTGTTTTCTCTGCCGAATCTGAGGTTTGTGTTCAGCGTATAATTGTTGTACTTGCTGATGGAGTTTATCTTCCCACAGCTATTATTTTAATTAATGCGGGGCATTAAAACAGTGGCTCTGTCTTGGTTATCATATAATTATATCATATCCTTTTATACAACTCTTCGTCAGAATTCAGAAAGTATCTAAAGAACGAAACAGACTGCCATCATCATCATTTCAGCCGAAAGACGTCCACTGCTGGACATAGGCCTCCCCCAAAGGGCGGGTTTGCCATAATCGCCACGCTTGGCAAGTGGGTTGGCGATCGCAGTATGGTGTTAAAATGCATAGAGAACGCTGCTGCCCATTCTCCAGTAATTAATTAAACAGACTGTAGCTCAGCCTATTGCAGTTATAGGGTTGTCAGAGTCAGATGGCAATCGATCTGAATACATGGTTACCATCCACGTCCTCATATCCTTTGCTGCAATACCCTGTCGGAAGTCTTGGGGAATAAATTCGTTTGAATTTGACATAGCAGCATGTAACCAGTGGGTTATGCTGGATATCACAAGGCTAAAACTTGTTCTTCTAGGAAGAACCTTCTGCTGTCTTCTTCTGCTGCTTCTGGTCTTCGAATCTGCTAGGCATTGACTCAGTACCAAGCATCAAGGTGGATTTCTCAGCTGCCTTCATCTTCGAACCTCATATTTACAGCTCTGTACCTACGTAAAAAAAAATTGTTTCCAGATGTCCTTGAATTTGAACGTAAATTTTTAACCACAAAACTGCTATATTTAACAAATTGTGTTAAATACTCGTTGATAACCTTTAAATTTAGTACACTGAATTGTTTTCAATGTTATTGATTATCTGGTTGTTACAAGAGTAAGGTTAAAGTGAGATATTTATATACATTTTCCACTTTATCCTCTATAAGTCCAACGACAGTTTTTCTGATGTTAGTTTACGTTTAAGTTTTGTGGTGAATAGTCCAGTGTTTATGTGAGTTGAGATATAATTACATACTTAGTTTAAGTATTATACCAGGATACAAAGGTCTAAAAAGTTAGTTAAGAACATTTTCGAAATTTATTATTTAAAAACAGATAACTGGAAATTTCTGTTTCTATGGAAAATTTAAAATCAGTCTAATTTGGCTGTAACACTATTTTTGAAAATGTCCTTAACTAAATTTAAAAACCTTTGTGTTCTGCTTAGGCGTATGAAGTTTGATTAAAATCGGTTCAGTCATTTCGAAAACCAAGGGCTTGAAAGTTTGTATGAAACGCCGTAAGTCGTAAACGCTCTTAATCATAATCATTCTTCATTTAATTAGAAATATTTTGTGCTAGAGTTTTGAATGTGATTAGTGCTCAGATTACTGTAACAAAAGTAAGAACCAGACTGAATTCGCGGCTTAGAGCACAAAAATATAGTGGTGATGTTATAGCCGGTTAAAGTATTCAGTGGTTTTTGTAGCTGTAGGGGTTATAAAACTGATACCAAGACAGGAGGAACGTTTTACATAATCCAAAAAATACACTCCTACTACATTCTAAAGCTAATCAAACACAACGTCAAAATACCAGTAGACATAAAAAACCATCTCTAAATGATCACACAACCATAAACCTATTACCCGGAGTAGCCTGGCACGATTCCAGGGTCCTTATAACCGTGGCTACCAGGTCCTGTTGCAGCAACACTTTAGCGGCCATAAGTTACAAGGTAACGACAAAAAGCTGGGCCATTTAACGTGATATACCGTTGCGGGGCGGCTTTCATAAAAGTTAAGGCGCTGGTGATACATTGCTGTTTGTAGATTAAAGAAGGAGCAGATGAGTTGTGTAAATTATCATTTTGTCTTGGTAGACTTCTCTTGGTGGTATAGGTCATTTCCTGTGGCCTTGAAGTTTATTGATCGGTTTCACACCGAAACAGGAGAATAAAAGGTTTTCTGCTTTTAAAATTTTATTATAATCTCTTTGATCAATAATCCCAGAAGAAACTTAGTATGTAGTAGCACAAAAGCATGCTTATTTCAAGTAGACGCTGCCTATAGTAGCACACAATTAGCATGTTCCAAAAAAGTATGGTAATTCTGTACACCCGGACAGCATGCTATAAATAAGCATGCTACTTACTAGCAAACAAGCATGCTCTTTAATAGCGTCAGGCACTAGTTGTCTGGCACTTTTTGCTGAACTGGGCCTTTTTGACGCAGTCGTGAGGCACACTTTACTGCTAATTTCTTACATCGCATTTTTAGTTTTAAGTACACTTTTTACTTGTTTGATTTTTTTAATTTTTTTATCTGCTGTATATTAGATTGTGTACCTTTTAATCTGTGCTAAATAAATATATTTTCTTTCTTTATTTCTAATAACATGTGTATTCTAATCTTAAAGTTATGTTTTTTTTAAATATTGGGGCATATCCTCTTGTTTTCTTAATCTGTGGCTTACTTTATTGTGGTGCTGCGGTTATGCTTCGGTTTTTGAGCGTAATAATTTAGCCTGTGGTCTAGTTCTGACACACTTGTTATTACTTTGTTCTCATTCCATTATTTTCGTACCGGGTCTTTCATTGAGTGTCGTTGCAGGAATACTGCTTCTGAATACTCTTTATTTTATGAAATTACAATAATTATATTTATTTATTTAATAAACAATTAATATTGTACACCACACAAAACAAAAAAATACAGTAATAATAATATGACCTCAGAATTTGCGGAAGACAGTAATTATGACTTTGTATGTGTTTGGCATTCAATTTTGTTTATTTTAGTAGTAGATACATGAATTATATAAATTCACGGCCTAAAGTAGAACCTTGATCACGTTTATTTCATTGACGTCTTTATTTTTTGGGTTTTCTTAGATTAGCAGTTACCTACTTAAAAGGGGTTATTATCTGCCTTCTTTGAAGTCGAACATACATGTCATTTATTGAAGAAGAGAATGGTCATTTTATAAATGTTCTCACTTATTCCAGAAGATAATGGTCCTAACATGATTTCTTTCGGCTTTATTATTCTCAACATAACATAAAAGAGTAATGGTGGAGTTGTTTCTCCCATTCTTCTCCATACGAAGCTACTTTTGGAAGGGGCGACTAGAATCAATTCTATTTTCTATGTAAATTTTGACGTTCAAAAGTGCCATTTATATGCCTATTTGAAATAAATAAGTTGACTTTGACATAAAAAAATACTAATGCCTGTATTTTTCCTTACATTTCGATGTCCCATATTAAGGAAAGCGTTACGGTGTCATTAGGACGTTGTACTATGATAGACAGCCTAAACTATAAAACCGCTGAGCACCCAGATCTTACTCAATAATTTGTAACCTTAACCACATCTCCCAAAAATCTTGTAAAGCACCTTCCTCACTAAGTTCCACGATATCATTAGTAATAAAACATCTGAATCACAGTTGGGCGACTATTTTTATGAAATCTGTCGCCGCGGCTCGTAACTCAAGTTAAATGGAGCAGTCTTTGGCGATATTACTGAGTTATGGCCACCGAATAAACTCGATGAATGTGGCTGAATTTATTTTCTGATTTTTTTTAGAATTTACGGGTATTTTTGGAATTGAAGAAGGTAGGCAGGAACTGGAAAGGTCTTGGATTATAATAGAAATTGTCAAATCAACAGAAGATGCATACAATTCAATGAAACAATTCATTGAGGTGATCAATATTGCTTTAGCTGATGGTTAGCTCATGTGCTACTTATTGTGTTCGGTCCCCATACGGAACAAATCATGTTTGTATTTATAATTTACTAATATATTTTCCGGGTTTGAGTGTTTGTGCATGCCATTGTAAGATCTGCCCCTGTAAACACTACTACAATTGTGAAAAGAATGAGTTATCTTTGTTCAGCGTTGTGCAGCGCTGTACACGAAACCCTATCTAGTCATCACAAAAAAATAAACTATGGGTAGGTACTTGAAGCACTGCTAAATGCAACATTGACGTCGTCTAATCGTTCCCAAGAAACGGCACATAAGGATGTTCACAATATCTAATCACTGGGCTTAATATAACAGTGTAATGATATTACTATGTCCAGTCTTATCCAGTGTCCAACCGTCCAGTACTTCAAACTTGGTCTACAATTTAGGAACTGCACATAATCATATAAAGGAGCAACCAAATGAGTGGTTACTGGCAGGATATCGTTGCATTGACGACGTATTTACTAAGAGTGGTAGGCTCCTTAAAGGCTTGTTCACATTGATGCGCGGGCGCGGTCTCGTGATTTGGTGTCAAAATGCACGAGTGGTGAAACGCACTGGAAAACTTTGCTTGTCATTGTGATAAGAAAGAAAGAAAGATAAGAAGGAAAATACATTTATTTAGCACGGACTAAAAGGCACACAATCTAATATACAGCAGATAAAAACATCAAACAAGTAAAAAGTGTAAAAATGCGATGTAAGAAATTAGCAGTAAAGTGTGCCTCACGGCTGCGCCAAAAAGGCCCAGTTCAGCAAAAAATGCCAGACAACTAGTGCATGACGCTGGTTTTCAACTGGACCTGAAAGTGTGAAGTGACGGATGTAAATCAGTTTTAAGGCTTCTACATACCAGCGCGACTTGTCGCGCGACGCGACACGACACAAAGGCACCGCTCGTCCCGCGACACGCGGGGCCTTTGTGCCGTGTCGCGTCGCGCGACAAGTCGCCCTGGTATGTAGACGCCTTTATACAGCAACGTGTGTATACATACATAAATAAAATCAATCTGTGTCAGATAAAAAAATAATAACGAATAAGTACATAAATAGTATGATTTTTTGTAAATTGCAAAAAAGCTAGCGAGCCGAGTCAAGCGTGAGTATGGGCAAAAGCAATTCCCAGCAATGAAGTTGTATAACAACAGTTCAGTGCAGTTGTATAATTGTTGTATGACAGGAGCTATTTGAATTTTCGTGCAACATTCACCGACAGCAATACTGACGCATACTTAAACCGGTACTGTACGTACATCCTATTATTGAGACATTAAGTGTGCCATGTCATAAGCTTGCAACACTATCACATTGCTGAGTCACAAGTTGCTTTTTCATGTCGATCAACCTTCGCTGTAATTATGTGCGAAACGAGTGTTTTCAGTTATATCTTTCGAATTTACATAACGTTTACTCAACGCGTTCGATGCTACGCCCACTATGCGTTTACCTTTGAATGTTGTCGCTCGCGAAACAATAGTACATTTTGATACAAGTGGAGAATGTTTGTTAATGCATTCGCGGCGGAATTAACACCCGAGCCGTAGGCGAGGTTGTTTTTGAACCGAGAACTGCAACAACAAATGTCCACGTGTATCAAACGACGTTTTTCAATACACTTTTGAAGAAATAAAATAAAATAACGAAAAATATTTTTGTCAGTGAATTAATATTAGGAAACTATGATTAAATTTTCTTTTTTTCCGCGCTTTGCTTTCGCCAGGTTGAAAGAGCTTCTCTTTCAACCTGGCGAAAGCAAAGAGAAAGAAAAAGGTATAAAGCCGATAAACAGCCTAATATGAAAAATAGAAAATTCAAATATTTTTGAGTTTAGAACACAAATAAATGTTAATTTGTTCATAAACGTTTTTTTATTGTAATTATCATGGTATTCTATTTATAAACATTATTTAAATATTCCAAAAATATTAAACGGTAAAGACGTACCTTTGCCGAGATTAAAAAAAAAACACCTCCAAATAGAGAGTACCGTCTCTGGCGCGAGACGGTGTGAATAGAGGCATTGAACCAATTTGGACTAAGTATAGGTATAAGTTATCTGTGGCAATTTTTATTCCCGCACACGTGTTGGAAAATAAAAAAACTCACGCGTGTGAAATACATTGCATTGTGAACCTAATCGTAGTGCGATATGAACCAGTTTTCGAGGAAGTGTATTGAAAATACATTTTTCGACTTAATGACAGACTTTTTGGCAGCTTTTCCGAGGTCTAAAATGAAATAAATTCGTTGATTTCGATATAACGGAAATCGTTAATGTGAATACGAAGTCGCCAAAACCGGCTGCTGTGGTCACAACCGCGAATTGTATACCAACAAGCACTAAATTAACGGTTTCAAGGCGTTCCTGCTCACTTACCGTGACGTAATATGGTATCCCTTATATTTTCCTTTCAATCAAACTTATATGAATGTATCATTATGGCAGACAAGCAGCATGCATTTATCATGTCAACAAAAGACAGGCGCTTCCGTCTATTGGTCGTATATTTGCAATAATGGTCGGTCTTCCTGTCAGCAATTAGCAGGATTTTATTAATTTTGAACCTATAGTAGGTTCGTACGTACTTCAGAACAACGACATGTGGTTGGTTATGGCAGCCCTTTTCCTTTTTGCAGGATCAAAAGAATGGGCGTCAGACTTTTTGTACTCATTACCATCCATTGCAATTACCATTTTTTTCACCACGCGTAGTATTTACTTTACTCATGTTTTTTCCTTTAATAACAATATAATTAATTAATATAAATAATAATTTATTTATTAATATAATATATTATAATTATTTTGTATTAATGTTTTTTTTAAACTCAAACTCAAACTCAAACTCAAAGCATTTATTTCAATTAAACCATTGACAGGCACTTTTGAATTGTCAAGAAGTCGGTCAGTTACAAATATGAAGCTAGTTGCCCATTCCAAATAGTAGGTTCCTATGGAGAAGAACGGGCAAGAAACTCCACGGACACTCTTTTAAATTAAAATATTGGTACAAAATATTGGTTACATCATTCATATTGAAGTTAAAGATGTGAGAACGATGCAATACGTCAAAAGCGTCCGTGATAAAAAGATAACAATTCAAAACTAAAATAATTAAAAATAAGCCGTGGCAGCTAAGAGATGACCAGTCCCAACTGACAGCGCCCGTTCACGAACATGACGCATGGATCAGCACCATTCAGCTCAACCATTTTGAAGGGAGCTAAATGATCCAACACACACGCCACCATCAGCGAGACATCTGAGTGAGCATGACATACTCTCAGCCGCCAGGGTACATTTAAGTCAATGAAAGACATAATTACCCGGTAAATGGTAGCTCTATTGCACATAGTACTCACACCTGTGATATGCAATTATATAATACAAAGGATATTCGAGTTTATACAATGAAAAGATAGTCTTCCAATCTTCATCAGCTCCAACAGTATTTTCAAATGTTAATAAATTAGTTGTGGTTGTGGAGCTGGACCAGCATTGAGCCAAGCATTTCTATCAGCGATGTAATCCCCCAACCTATAATATGCCTGCTTGCATAGTGTGCGTTTTATACATGATTTGAATTTCGTCTCATTCAGTTGAAGTATGACGGGAGGGATTTTATTATAACATTTTAAACAGTACCCCATGAAAGATGAGTCTACTTTTGCCAGTCTGAAACCTGGTTGAGCTAATAGATCCCTACTTCTAGTACTATAATTATGTCTTTCGCCTCTTTTACTAAAAAGATGTAAATTTTTTCTTACGTACATGATGTTTTCATAGATATATTGACAAGGCACCGTCATGATGTTAATATCCTTAAACAGTTCCCTAAGAGAATCGCGCCTGCGGAGATTATATATGGCTCTGATGGCTCTTTTCTGCAGAATAAAAATAGACTCGATGTCTGCAGCCCGTCCCCAAAGTAAAATACCGTAAGACATGATACTATGAAAGTAACTAAAATAGACTAGCCTCGCGGTATCTACATCAGTAAATTGACGGATTTTTCTGACAGCATATGCTGCTGAACTGAGCCGTCCTGCAAGAGATGTTAAATGAGGACCCCATTGAAGCCTAGAGTCGAGCGTGATCCCCAGGAAAACAGTTTTATCGACGAATTCTAGTTTCTCTTGATTCAATACTATCTCATAATCACTACTTTTTACATTTGGTAAAGAAAATCGTATGCACTTCGTTTTTTTTCCATTTAATACTAAATTATTGGCAGTGAACCAATTTTGGACCTGCAGTAAGGCGTTATTTACGTCATCAAAATTTGTAGCACGTCTATCTACCTTAAAAATCATAGAAGTATCGTCAGCAAATAACACCATTTGTGGTTGATTATTTAATAAATGGAGTAGATCATTAATATACACTAAAAAGAGGAAAGGACCCAATATCGAGCCTTGAGGAATACCCATTTTTACTTTTAAACCGAGTGAATTGATACCATTTATTTGAACTAGCTGTTGTCTATCGTTTAAATAAGATTTTACTAAACTAAGCGCAAGTTTTCCAAGTCCGTAATGCTCAAGTTTCAATAGCAAGGTTTCGTGATCGACGCAATCAAATGCCTTGAAAAGGTCACAAAAGATTCCTATGGCATCTTGGGCCTATTCCCACGCGTTAAAAATGTGTCTTAATAAGGTTACACCGGCGTCGGTCGTACAACGTCCTTTGGTGAAACCATACTGTTGATCGTGAAGGATTTTATTCGAGTTGAAATGATTGAGCATTTGATTAAGCATTACCTTTTCAAACACCTTGCTGAAAACCGGCAACACGGATACGAGTCTATAATTATTTGTGTCTTTACTGTCCCCGGATTTGAAAAGTGGTATTACTTTACTGTATTTCATTAAATCCGGGAAGACTCCTTGATCCACACACAAATTAAATATTAAGGCTTAGGGTTCCGTACCCAAAGGGTAAAACGGGAACCCTATTACTAAGGCTCCGCCGTCTGTCTGTCTGTCTGTCTGTCCGCCTGTAACCAGGCTGTATCTCATGAACCGTGATAGTTAGACAGTTGAAATGTTCACAGATGTATTTCTGTTGCTGCTATAACAACAAATACTAAAAAACAAAATAAAATAAATATTTAAGGGGGCTTCCATACAACAAACGTGATTTTTTTTGCTCGATTTTGATAACGGCAACAGGTCGACGGTTGAAATATTCACAGAATCTTAAGTTATATATTTATTTTAAATATAAATAATTAAATTAAAATAAAACAAATATTCATGCACGAGTCCGACTCGCACTTGGCTGGTTTTTTAATTATGATTTTGGACGAATAGTTTGAGAGCTTAGATAAGGGCTTCAGTAAAACGACAGCCTCATAAAGCGTTTCTAAGTGTTCTTGGATAGTATATACTATATTCGTCTTTAAGGTATATTATTATATACTATATTTCACCAATCTCACCATGCCAACTTTTTACAACGCTCCCATGATATTTATTTACGTCTACGGCCAGATTGAGTTTCTGGCAAAATCAGACGGTTTTGGCCTAAGCTGTAACTCTGCTTATACTCTTTCATTTCCTCAACGTACATGAATGTCGTACACAATCAAACTTGAACAATAAAATCACAGTTTCACAACAATTTCCTTTCATAAATCACTGAATATTTTTATCAATATTTTCTATGCAATAAATCAAATGTTTTATCATCGACACTTCTGACATGGAGTGTGAACGTACTATTATTGCGCTATGATTTATGGCGTTGGGCAGCATAATAAAGTATTTTTTGTGGCCCTTATCTGTTTATTACTAAATTATGTATGTCGTGGAAATATAAAAATAGGGTATTGAGTTCCGATAAGGATTGTTTTGTAATAATGTTTTTAGGACGGAAGGAAACTATTAATTTGATATGGGAGTTGTGTTCATTTTCATATCTTGTCTTTTTAATGATTTTACGATATATTATTTCATATTTGACACGAATTTGAAATGAAACTGGAATTAGAGCATTAAATAGATAAGTTGCAAGATTACAACCATTTTCCTGTTTTTACCTACCAAAAACATTACATGTAAACTAGGTTCCGTGTGGTGCCATAAAGAATATTAGCACCATCCTATTTCTTCCCGTGGGTGTCGTAAAAGGCGACTAAGGGAATTACTGGAGAATGGGCAGCAGCGTTCTCTATGCATTATAACACCATACTGCGATCGCCAACTCGCCTGCCAAGCGTGGCGATTATGGCAACCCCCCCCTAAATTGGTGGAGGCCTATGTCTAGCAGTGGACGTCTTTCGGCTGGAATGATGAGATGCTGATGGAGGTTGCCAAGACTCATATAACGGTATCACTGTTAAAAAAATATCAGATCTAATGTAGAGCCAAGCCTTCAACTCTACAAGGCCTAACTCTACAAACCTTACACCTCGGTTAAAATGTATGGCTCTTTTCTTATTTTTTATCTATTTTCCGTAAGAAGTACTGACTTGCTTGACCCTTTAAAAAGGTTAGAGGTTGAAAGTTACAAATTTCTTATTTTACCTAGCCTGCATACAAAATTTCATCTTTCTAGGACTTCGGGACGTGCCCTAGAGGCGTTTCCATTCCTTTCATGCGTTTGTCGTTTGTGACAATCATGTCTAGAAGAAACCTTCAATTTGAACTCAATATTCACCTTATCCTTCCCTAAAGCTTATTCTTTCTCATCGACACTGACACAGATTGATTCACCCATTATTCTTCTCACTTCAAAACTCAACAATTGGACGCAACAGCTGGTATTTCAAGCTAAAAAATAACTGGTAATATTAATAACGTTGAAAAAAGAACTCATGTTATTAATCACGTTGTATTTGCATTAAGAGACGGCCCTTGTTAATTTGTTGGAGAGATGAAAAGTTAAGCTATTAGAGTGGATGCCTCCCTGGCGTTTTTCTTAGATGTTCTTAATCTAAGAGTGTAACAAATAGCGCCCTTTAAGAATTAATTTTTGATGAAAAACGGGAATGTTCTCCGGTTTGGTTCTGAAAATTGTAGGTTTTATTGTAGCCGTTTAAGTTTAGAGCTGTTAAAAGAGTTCACGCATTATACAATTTTCAGCCTGTCTCAGGCGTTGTCATTAGTGGTGTTTAAATAAATTTAATAAATTATTATAGTGTTCAACTGCAATCGTTTTTAAATGTCTATTTTATTTTATTATAACAATAAGAAGGTATTTGCAAATTAGCTCTTTTCTTTCTTTTTTCTTTTCGCAATGTAAAAGAGCCATTATTTCCACAAAACAAGTGAAGACCCTCGTTAAAAACATGAATGTCATACCGCTGCACTACAGTTAATAATTGTCATAATGTGACGCAACGTTTTGAAGCATCGTTATTTTAATTAGCCTTTGAAGTTACAGATGGTCGTTAGTTATATTTTTATATCTCCGAGTATTTTAATGTTGATTTGTTTCGTTCATAATTTGTTGAGACGGCGAATTAATAATGTTTTTCTTTTGTTTTTGAGAGTGGAGTTATGTTTTGTTTCGTTGATAAATGTGGGTTGCTGATTGATTATTTTTTTGGGGTTTTTCCTTTGTGGGTATTAACTAAGTTGGTGTAACTTTTATTGATGTCGTGGGTATGAATTATTTTTATATTTATGTTAGGTTTCTTTTGTTCCATTTGACTATAATTGTGGTTGTATATTTTCAAGGTATCGCTCACAGGTACAATTGAGACTAATTTATCAATGTCAAGTCATAAAATAATTCTCAGACAATCAGTCTCACTATACACACTTCATAAAATAAAGCACACACGCACAGACACACAAACTGTCCACAACACAAGATATTTATGGATACCTCACTATCGGTACTGACATCTTGAGAGACCGTTTAGCAGCTATACCGCAGTAAATATTAACGTTATTGTAGCGACTGTTAGAATTAACGGTTATTGTGCATGATAGACGCGGCCACTGATAACTTGGGGCTGAGAGTGATAAGAAATAGATGTGGTATTTTAAGTATACGAGGAGATGCAGAATAAGCGCTAAGAATCACCACGGCCATCACAATATAATTGTGAATGACATGAAATTTATTTGTAAGAATTGTAGTACATTACATCTGTAATGTTCTACAATTCTTGCAAATAAATTTCGGTCGGGATTTTTAACAGTTTCTAAAACAATTCGCTAAAACTAGCATGCAAGATAATTGATTACATTAATTAAATAAACGAAGATAATACAATTGTAACATAAATCATAGTTATTATGTTAAGAATGTCTATCATTTGTCAAATTATAATAGTAAAATGTCAGTGTGAATCTTTAAAGTTTAGGTACTCATTCACGGAATATATTTAGATTTTTCTATGAGCCCTTTAAATAACGCTGTTTTAAAACAATTTATTAGCAGTTATATAATTTTGGCCCTATATGATTTTGGTAATACCTATATATCCTTATAACCATTGGAAAGCAACTTCTGTGATATACCTAAGTGGCTTGTTATAAAAATAAAAGTTTAATATCATATGTATTTGAATCATATTTAATACAAAGAAGAACATTCTACAACTCATCCACTAAGTTACTTACCTAAAAATCTTAATTCCAATTAGGTTCTTCACCAATTCGGTCTCATACTGTCTGAGGTTTAAAGAATGGCGGCATCATTGTAAACTCGTACTTCGATCCAACCAATTTAATAATATAGTTAACTGTATGAAAGAAGACAATAAAAGCGTAAATACGCCCAGTGTAAATACGCTGCATTAGATGTAGAGGAAAAGTCAAAGTAACAGCTATTTCGACAGGGTATTTATTTTATCATCAGTTTATACCTATCTGTATTAAGCAAGTTCCGTTTGGTGCCGGACGTAAAGAATAGCACCATCCCATTTCTTCCCGTGGGTGTCGTAAAAGGCGACTAAGGGTCTTACTAGAGAATGGGCAGCGGCGTTCTCTATGCATTTTTAAAACCATTCTGCGATCGCCACCCCGCCTGCCAAGCGTGGCGATTATGGCAAACCCCCCCCTGTTTTTTGGGAGGCCTAAGTCCAGCAGTGGACGTCTTTCGACTAAAATGATGATGATTAAGCAAATAAATAATTTGATTTGATTTGGTTGTGAGTGTGGTTTACAGTTCAGGTGCTGTCTTTTTAACACCCTAAAAAGATTTACAAACATTAAAATGATCAATATTTAAGGCAAGCTCCACATCTAACATTTCTCACTCCTCACAATTTCCAACATAATGTTGTAGGAAGATCTCAAAGAGTATTGTCTCGGATGCGCAGGAGTTACGACCAATCAAGACAGCGATACTAAAGTGAAATGACTTTGTTTACAACGCTTTTAGGGCTGCCAGTCAGTGGAGCGGAGAAGAGGAGAGAGTGGACAGGAGCGGAGTTAAGGCTTCTACATACCGGCGCGACTCGGCACAAAGGCCCCGCGTGTTGCGGGACGAGCGGTGCCTTTGTGTCGCGTCGCGTCGCGCGACAAGTCGCCCCGGTATGTAGAAGCCTTTAAGATTCTATTGGTTAATATGGGCACAGCTCTGCTCCTCTCGTCTGTCCTCCGCTCCAGTGAATAATAATTCAGCCTAATGGTAACGACTGTACCATAGTTTAGCGTTATGTTTTCATGATTGAGATTGGGGTAATTTTAGTTATAGGAAATACTGTTAAAGGATGCCAGGGTCATAATGAATAAATCCGAGAGGCGGCAATCCGATTTGACAATTTTACAAGTTAATTTGTACATTTTCTGTTATAATTATGATGTTCAGCAGCCGTGGTGAAAATGAAGGTATCATTTTATTTAACAAATATATCGCATTGTCAGTAATATTAAATAGGATACCGATGGACGACTTTTTGAAATTATTATGTATTTTGAGGCATAAGATGTGACTAATTTTGTGTCGACCGACTGCGGTCTGGCCCTTAGACTGTATTTAATTTGAAAAAAAAAACTGTATTTAATGTGCCAAACTTTTGTCTTCTACAGAGTAACAGTTAACAAAATGATTGACAACCTTCAAACTGGGCTGATCTGTTTATCAAAGAATTCTGTTCCAAACATCACAATTTTACAATAAAAAAGTTAATGGACACCACACATTACCAATCATGTTTTAATTTCCACAACACATCAATCATCACCACACATTAAACAACAGTAACACATACCGGAAAAAAAAACAATTCAAAATGGCAGCTGAAGGAAATATCTTCGTCCGTTAATTAGTGATCGTTTTAAAATCTTTATCTTTCATCTCTCGGGTTTGTAAACATTACTTCCTGTTTGAATTTCGGGTAAGGGTTTTTGTACATTGAATTGTAACATTGATAGCGTTGCTTCATCATCAGCCCATAGCATTCCACTGCTGGACATAGGCCTCTCCAATTGCACGCCATTCAGCTCGATTCTCGGCAACTCTCATCCAGCTGCCACCAGCCACCCTGCGAAGATCGTCGCTCAACCTAGCCTGAGAGCGTCCTACCTTACGTTTGCCGATTCGCGGTCTCCACTGAAGAACACGTCTACCCCAACGGTCATCGGTTCTACGGCTAATATGGCCGGCCCTTTGCCACTTCAGCTTGCTTATTCTGTGGGCTATGTCAACAACTTTGGTTCTCTGCCGGATCACCTCGTTCCGGATTCGATCCCTCAGAGAGACTCCAAGCATAGCCCGTTCCATAGCTCGCTGTGCGACCTTGAATTTATGGACCAGCCGTACTGTGAGTGTCCACGTTTCGGCTCCGTAAGTCATAACAGGTAGGACGCACTGATTGAAGACCTTCATCTTTAGGCTCTGTGGAATACGCGACGAGAAGACTCGACGAAGCTTCCCGAATGCTGCCCAGCCCAGCTGATAGCGTTGCTTAAGGATGCCAAAGACTACCGGTCTTACATGACTCTATGACCTGGATTTACCAGGAACTGGATATTATGACAGGGTCGCCTCACATGTCACCCATAACAAGAGGATTTTTTTTTAACTTAATTCCCGATCGCCGAAACGCCAAGTCAAGATTTTCCCATTTTTAACCCACAACTTAGTGCTTAAGAAACGGGGCATTAAATCATAGAGTTACCATGGCTATGAACTCAAATTGCCATTGGATCTACGTACGTACAAAATCAGTGTACAAAACAGGCAGACGGCCAAAAACAAGAAAAAAAAAGAAAAAGGTCAAATTCGAAAAATAAAAAAAAACAGACGAACATTATAAACTCCTCCTTTTTGAAAGTCGGTTGAAAACAAAAGAAAACTCATATTCAAAAATTGAGCTTCCAACGTTCAGGGTCGCGCGACACGTCACGTGACTATTTATGACAGTCACGTCGACGCCAGCCGACACCATTTATAAAACTCAATTACCGCCGTCTCCGTTGCTTCGCTCCCTAATAATGATAATTGATGACGAAATTTGCGAGCTTTTTGCGGGGATCCTCCGACGGCGATATTTCTTATTTCGCGTTGGTTTCCACTGTTTTGTGCAGTACGGGATTTAATTTTTTTTCAGAAGTTTCGAACCTTGCTAATGATTTCTCTTTCTTAAAGGGCAAGACAAGTGACGACCACACGCTATACGATAGATTAAACGCTTTAGCTTTTTGGCTAGCCACTGAATCTACCTAGCTACCGGATCAAGAGAAACCTCCATGATTGCTTTTCTGGATTTAGGTCCAACTTGGATATATTGGCAGTGCTGAAAGCTTTATTACCGAGAGGTTCTTATTACCTCGTGTGATGAAATATCTGAGAATAGATAGCTATTTATAGAATATGATTTATTGTACACCAAAGTTTAACAAATTCGTTGACAAAACCATTAATATTCATAGTACAACGGTAGCTTTATCGGGAATAGTGACGGCTGAAAGATCAGTCTTCTATTGCATAATATTGTAATTTTTTTTTTTTCATACAATGTAATGTTCTTCACACTATACAGTGCAAAGTGCTGTTTTTATTATTATTTATTACTAAAGTTATTAAAACTGCCCAGGCTCCTCACAACGGACTTACATTATTTTCATCACTTGTGGAAGCTCTAAGTGCCAGCTTTGGAGTAAAAAAAAAACCATACAATATTATACAGACGATATTTCTTAAAGTAATGGAAATGCGCACTCACAGCTTGCGATATTTCTTCATAACACGGCCCCTGTTTAATTTGTAAATCGCTTGACGACTGATTAAAAACTCTTCTCTGAAATATTTACGACGGACGAGACGAAGAGTTTTCGCCGTTTGCCACGCGCACGCCACTTCACCCAGTCAATTAAAAAAAAACATTCACAAGAGATAAATGTGAATGCGTCTATTCAATTGCGGATTTGAGTTTAGTATGAGTGTATAAATTAGGGATGTTTATTGATTGCCAGTTTATAACTTTTATTTTTTCTGACATCTTGGTACATTTTAATATCTATCGCTCATTCGTTTATGTTACACAGTTTCATTGGAAAAGAATAGCTCTCGGACATTTTAAAAAGATAACGGCGCAGGATAGCATTTACCAGAAGTGGTCATCGTATTAGTGATTCAGCAGCTTCAATGTCATTAGGATTGTACCGGAATATAGCAATTCGTCCAGGACGTGGTACGATAGCCGCGGCTCCCCCCTCACATCATCTTCTGTCATCAAATGACAGTCACCACGCAACGTTCCATCGATGCGAAGCTCTGCTAGCGTGACAGTAATCATACAGTAATCTTTTTAAATGTTCGAGAGTGATTCTTTTCCAATGAATAAGATAGAAGATAATAAAATGTACCAAGATGTAAGAAAAAAAAAAGTTATAATATAATTAATAAATCTATCAAACTTACTTTTGGTAAGATCAACTATAGTTACCAGTGCAAGAATTTGGCAAGATAAGATAAGATAATATTTATTTTGTAAAACATGAGTACATTAAGAAGGTAATTAATATGAGGTGGCTACATGTTTTGCCATATGGCGTACAAAATTAGATGCACTAGACAAACAATACATAAAAAAAAAATACAATGTCAAAATTTAAATCAAATTGAAATTAAAATGTCAAAATTTAGATTTCATTCAAAATTACAATGTCAAAATTCGCAATCGCAATTACAATGTCGCAATCTTCATTCGAGACCAAATTTTCGACATCAGCCAACCGTTAGCCCACAAAAAACACTAAAATCAAAACAACAACCCCACGATCAAATTCCAAAACCATCGACCAAAATGAGTGCTGTAAGATAACGAGCGGTTTGCCCGCAAACAGTCCACTTTACGGGCAAAGCAAATCGGAGGCATTCCCATCAATTTGCCACGGCCCGATATTACGGAGTGACGTGACGGCGCGTCGGATCACGGTAATGACCGGTGACTGGAGCTCCGGGGGGCTATAAATCTGTGGCTGTAAGTGGCTGGCTGGAGAGGCGGTTGTGGTATCGATTTTGTTGGTCGATTTGAAAATCGATCGATTTCAAGACTATAACGAATCGTTTCTCTTTTGTGTCTACTACATTTGGTTTACCGTTGCTTATTTTTGTAGGCTAAAAATGCTTTTATCTTCTAAACATCCATGGGTGTGTTGGGCAGCCAGCTTTGCTAACAAGCTAAAATCATTCACCATGGCGTAGTGAGCTATTATAATTATATCATATATACCGGCTATGGTCAGTGGCTGCTCCCAAATAGCACCACTGGCAGGCAAGTGCTGTTTCTCTCGCTCTCCTTCCATCAAATTCTGATTGATGTGCCTTTACATAAAATCATAGTCTTAAAACATCCCCTTAAAAATAAAGCTCCAATAGCCAAAACAACACCCAAGATATACTTCCATAAAATCGATCTATTCTTCCCACCTCTATCAAGTTACTCGCGATTAGTCATCTCGCGTCCAACGCTGCGGTTAGAGGCTGCACATTATACGCGATAACCATTAGTTAGACTGAAAGGTCTGCCAGGATTGTAGCTGATGATGTAGGGGGCTTGCGTTTGTGTGGTCAGTCTTTGGGCCGATGGTTTCGTAACACGGAAAGAGGGTTAGTTATTATGTGAAAGGTATTTGCTTAAATCGGTGGTTGAGAATTTACTATGGTCAAGTGGTTAAGTATTCTGTCTTGTTATGTTCAATGTAAGATAATAAGAGAAGACCAAGCATTTGATAGGAAAAGATAGGATAGAAGGTTTTTGATGTTAAAGTTTTTATCATTGTTTTATGAACAGGAACAGTTTGCAGTTTTGATAACCGGAGCATTGCTTGTAGTGTAGGTTACTAGTGCAGGCTCTGTGAGAGGTTGATCAAATATATGTCAAATATTGAGAGTGGCAGTTAGGTAACACGCAAGTAAAAGCTTGCAAACGACAAACAGCTTGTAACAAATTGCCCTCGAAACAAAAATAAATGGAGACAAAAGCCAGATAATCGAAAAAGGAACCGACAACCGCCCTTAGCGCCCTCTAATTCCACACACATTACTGTTAAATAGACACAACCTAGCGCACAGAATTCAATCACCCCAAACGACAAAATTACATACCACTACCATTTCGTCACAATACACTTTTGTTTTCAAAAAGTTTTCAACACAATTACATGGAATTATATAACGTTTCGAGTGTCGGGTTTTAAGTAACGGCTTCACTCGGCGTTTACCTGATTGAGTGACTCGAAAGTGCCTCAAATTACAGGCTGGCAGCCACCGATGTGTTATTATATGTGCCTCCAACATATTTAACTTAACGAGGAACGTTTTAAGCCTCGTATGAATTCTGAAGACTTATTTTTAAAGGGCTATCGGGTTTCCAATCTTGGGATGGATAGGTGTTGGAAGTTCTTTGTTTGTGGATAACATGGAGATACTGTTGCTTCAGTAAGATTATTTGAAAGTAAAATAAGTATGTTACTGATACCTAATGGATAAGTAATAGAAACGTTAATTAAACGTACCTGATCAACATTATAAGCTGCGCACAGTCACGTTCTTACTTACATAGAAGTATTTTCTGAAAAATATTATGTTACATATCAATTTTTTTTTTCTATTTAATTTTAATTTAAATTTCTATAGCTTGATATTTTTATGAGGTTTTTACAGTTTGACTTTTACTATTTATATTTTATTTTTTACATTTTCATTTTTGTTGATTCTGACATTTTATATTTTATTTTGGCAATTGTTAATTAGGTAATTAATTATAATTTTTAAAGTTAATTGGGTCACAATTTTATGTTAATGGTGGGTATACTGTTGTTTGTGATTTGGGTGTGTGAGTGGTTTGTTTCTATAAGTTTATGTTTGGCAATGGGTGTTATTTACCTGAAATAACTGAATTTATTATTTATTATCATTATTTTCATGGATTAGAATTTCGTTTAAGAGTGCTACTTAATATGCGTTGGTGTTGCTGTAAGAAGGCTTCAAATTTTATTTACTACTTACTTAAAATATTTGTACTTGTCTACCTAACACGATATCGAAAGCGTAATGCTTTCAATGGACGCAATAAATTAGTGTAATAAACATCTTAATCGCGTATTAAAAGTAAAGTTACTGCCAAATATTTACCATCATAATGATGGTGCTTGGAGACGAAAAACGTCCATTTAATCCCACGGCAAATATGACTTGGCATCATAATGCTAAGGCATATTAATTTTTACGACTCAACATAGTATGACAAATCGTCTAGTCGTGATCGTAATAATAAAGTGTGGCAACCTAATTATATTATTACAATGTCAAAATATTTTTACGACCTAACAGACAATAATTCAATGTTCTTTTCAGTGCCAAGGCGTTTGCTGACAATATGAGGTTTAATATTTATCATGACAGATATATTGTCGGAGACAGACATGAAGAAAAGAAGGAACAGCAAGATTTCGAAGATGATTATGTTGTTAAATCAATGGGAGCATTTGGAAGATGGCAAGCTATAACAATTACAGTAGTATCATTTGGTAGAATGATTGCTATGTGGAATATACTTTCAATATTATTCCTTACACCAGCTGCAGAATTTATTTGCAAAAAACTCAAAGATAATGTCACAATTGTTATTGAAAATTCAACATGTTACGATGACTGTATGAAATATGAGTTTGTTAAAGGTAATTTTGAACAGACTTTAATATCAGAGTTTGGATTGATTTGCGACAGAGCTTGGATGGCGAGTTTTACACAAATGGTTCTCATGTTTGCATTGGTGGTCGGTATTGCTGCTTTTGGATGGATTTCTGACAGGTGAGATTAGCTTGATATTTAAAACCAATTGCGTTAAAGGAAAATTAGGAGCCTTTAGCCATTTTTTATAAAGATAATTCTATTCTATTATATTACATTCTTTAGGCTATATTGACTTATACGTACTATGTTCAATTTGTCATTTGTTTGTTCTTCGTTTTCAGGTTCGGCCGTAGCAAAGCAATGATCCTATCTGCTTTTATCGATGTCATATTTATGATCGGCACAGCATTCGCTCCAAACTATTGGACTTTAACTGCTCTAAGGTTCTTTGTAGGCCTAGCCAGTGGAGGAATCATGTCAATTACTGCTGTATATACATTGGAGATTCTAGGACCTCAACATAGAGAATTTGCTGGTACTATGGCATTACTTCCTGATTCTGTAGCCGAAGCTACACTTGCAGCGTTTGCGTATATGGCTTCGACTTGGAGAATATATCTTTTGGAATTTGGTGGTATTTCTGTGTGTATATTGGTGATGTTATTTTTTTTGCCGGAAACACCGAGATGGTTGATGGCAAATGGTAAAGCAGATGAAACTATTGCACTTATGACTAAGGCAGCAAAATTGTGAGTATTGTTTTAAATAAAACATCAAAATTCAGAAATATAATTATGATTTCAATTATCACTGCTTTCTTGAGAATGGATACTGCAAAGATTTAAAGTGGTCCAAATATTGACGTGAAACTACACTGATTCATTTAAATCTCAGTGTGGCCCTAAATATACTCACCTTGTCCCACGACTTTAAAAATTATTATTATATTTTTTTCCAGTAACAACCGCAGTACCACTAACATAAAAGATAACGTCGAAACGAGTCTCCAAGAACTGAAATTAAAAGAGAACGAATCACAAAACTTGAACTACTTGCACTTATTTAAGACAAAGCGACTGTCTATGATAACGATGTCATCATGCACCGTGTGGTTTGTGACGGGGGTATGCTATTTCGGTATCACTCAATACAACATGTTGCTTGGATCAAATATAGTCATTGTTGTGGCTGTAATTGGAGTTATCCAGGTCAGCTGAATTAATTAATGTCTGTTTGTTATCGTAAAAGACGGGTGTTACATATTGCATTAAAAAAAATGATATTATGTCATACTTTTCCAAAATCATTTTAACTAACGCATCAGTTCCGTTTTATTTATATTTTTTGCAAATTTATATTTTGAGTAACGCAGTCACCGTTCTGTATTTTATTAATCTTATATATGAGATTTGGAAATGTTTGGAACTTAAATATGACATTAATTAATTAAATGGACTAACTGTTTGATTCCAGATGCCAATGGCACCATTAGCAACAGTCATCACAAAAGTGTACGGAAGGAAAGCATCAACGATTGGCTCCTTCGTCATCATCGGAGTGGCCATGATTACACTAGTCTTACTTCCCGACAGGACATGGGTATCAACTGTATTCGGCATAATTGGAGTATTGTCTGGTTTTGTCAACTTTAGTGTCATTTACCTATACGTAGTAGAACTATATCCAACACCGATGAGGAACATGGGTTTTTCGTTAAGCTCATCTAGTTCAAAATTAGGAGCTATGTTAGCTCCATTTGTGGCCAATTTACAGCCACGGTGGATACCATCCTTAATATTTGCAGTACTACCTTTCATTGCTGCGGTAATTTGTCTTTTGTTGCCAGAAACAAAAGGGCGGAAATTGCGTGATACTGTGGATGAATGATAGCGTTAATAGCAGGGGTGGCTATAAATGGGCTCAAAATGATAATGAGGATGTCAGTGAGTTATTAGAATATACAGCGACGCGAAGTGTATTCAAGGATAAGTGTGAAAACTGTATGGAAATGAAGATGAACGTGTTTAAGAATGATTTTCTTCTTTAGTTTACGAGGGAATTGAAAGCAGAGTAAGTGGCAAGACATAAGCGAAGTTAACGAAAATATAGGATAGCTTGGCCAATCTATGATCATTGAAAATTTTATAGATAAAGTTCTTGAGTAAGCGTACCCATGTTTACTAGAAATAAAGTAGTGACTTTTTATTTCGCTCTTCTGAAACTTCTTAAAACCGTCTTTAAGAAAAATAACTACCTAGGTATCTAATATAAAGCACCATTTACCAATACCAAAACTCAATACACGTAGGTAAGTGAAAAGTGACAGGAATACATATTTTCATATTCAAAAAATTAATCATCAGACCAAAAATTACGTTAATAATAACGTGTTTTCTATAGTGAAAATGTTAAATACATCTTTCGTGCACATGATTACATAATTGAGCGGAGCTAAATTGGTCCAAATTACATGTTACACTACCGTGCATATTATATTAGTCATCCTTAAAAAAAAATGATCTGTAATTTTTCTTGTGAATCATCGTTAACTTAAGTATCGA
Source organism: Tiliacea aurago (assembly GCA_948098905.1). Lineage (NCBI taxonomy): Eukaryota > Metazoa > Arthropoda > Insecta > Lepidoptera > Noctuidae > Tiliacea > Tiliacea aurago. The sequence goes on from OX402582.1 coordinate 26,579,017, forward strand.
GATTAAGAATTTTAAAATTATTGGTTTTATGTCTGAAAATTGTTGAAAATATAGATTTTAAAGATAATCGTAATGCAATCTATCGACTGTTAAATATATGTATATGGTTTTGATTTTGGTACAGTTTGACTTATTCAATTATGAAACATAAATTACGCAAAGAAAGAACAAAAGTAACGTTTAGTAATTGCCTAAGTACCTAAATGCTTCTCTACTAAACGATTTTAATTCGTTGCTGGTATAATTATTTCCAGCTAAACGGCTATCGATCGAATAATTGTATTGCTTTGATAACCCCATGATTACTATTTCATACGAATAAATCGATGAATGTTGAAGTCGAGTTATCTATTATTTCACGTCCTATCTACAAGCGATCGCCGCGCGAATACGCGATTGTCGCGAGCGTATGAGGTGAACCTGAACGCGTAGTCGCGCTGATAGAGGCCATTTTCCAGTTTTCCAAACAAAAAGTGACATATGAGCGTGACGATTGCTTTTATAAAGGACGTGGCCTTATGATCAGTACCTACATTTATTAAATGGACGATGAAGTTGTAAAACCATGTTTTTTAGGGTTCCGTACCCAAGGGTTAAAACGGGAACCCTATTACTAAGGCTCCACCGTCTGTCTGTCCGTCTGTCACCAGGCTGTATCTCATGAAGCGTGATAGCCAGAGAGTTTGAATTTTCACAGATGATGTATTTCTGTTGCCGCTATAACAAAAAATACTAAAAAACAGAATATAATAAATATTTAAAGGGGCTCCCATACAACAAACTTGATTTTTTTGCTCTATATTGATAACTGCAACAGGTAGACGCTTGAAATATTGACAGAATATTTAGTTATATATTCACTGTAAAAATAAATAATATTTTTTTGCCATTTTTATAGATAATGGTACGGAACCCTTCGTGCGCGAGTCCAACTCGCACTTGGCTGGTTTTATATGTACCTAATAGTGATATAGTATCTTTTTCGTAACGTGACGGTGTCGTTGGTCTCGTGGTCGCAAGTGCGACTACTGAGTGTAGGGTCCTGGCTTCGATTCCCAGGTTGGGTAGTGTTGTTGGGTTTTTCATTTGCAATTTCTCAGTAACTGCCCGGAGTTTGGAAATTGGCAGTGTGACAACCCCGTGCTTCGGAGAGTACGTTTAGCCGTTGGTCCTGCGCCTGGGGGTCTAGTCCGAAGCGTTAGTCGTTTTATAACTTCCATAGTTTCCTTTTTTGACTTTGAATCCTTTTTTTTTTTTTTGTTCACAGGGTAGAAAATCCTCATGGATGTCCTCCGCCATGGGGCGGGCGGAGGGGTCTGTCAGACTCTTACTGACTAAAAACCACCCCAGTGTTCCCCTCCCACACTTGCACTGATCTGTTATTACTTCCACGATCCCCGGCTAGTGCCGGCCCGCCTCTGCGGACTTTGAATCCTTACCCGACTTAAAGTCACATTTTTGACTTTGGATTATCTCTTTGACTGTCGTTTTTTTTTTTTTCGCCGTAGTCAGCCATAGTTAGCCATAGTCAAGCAACGGCCGAACAATCGGCCGATACTTCAGATTTATGTTCGGAGTAGACACCCTGATCTCTCTCCAGTCGTGTTGGATTTAAGTCCCATCGGACTATGAGAGTGAGGGAAGAGTGAGTGCATCTGTGTCTGAGCACACACTTGTGCACTATAATATCTCCCGCGTCAATGGCTAGTCTCCGTTGAGATTACTAGAAGTAGGGATCTATTAGCTCAACCAGGTTTCAGACTGGCAAAAGTAGACTCATCTTTCATGGGGTACTGTTTAAAATACTATAATAAAATTCCTCTCCACATACTTCAACTGAATGAGACGAAGTTCAAATCTTGTATAAAACGCACACTGTGCAACTGTGCAAGCAGGCATATTATAGGTTGGGGGATACATCGCTGATAGAAATGCTTGGCTCAATGCTGGTCCAGCTCAACCACAACTAATTGATTAACATTTGAAAATACTGTTGGAGCTGCTGAAGATTGTAAGACTATCTTTTCATTGTATAAACTCAATCTCCTTTGTATTATATAATTGCATAGCACAGGTGTGAGTACAATGTACTTACAATAGAACTACCATTTACCGAATAATATGTCTTTCATTGACTTGAATGTACCCTGGCGGCTGAGAGTATGTCATGCTCTTTTACTCCGTGGTCATGCTCACTCAGATGTCTCGCTGATGGTGGCGTGTGTGTTGGAAAATTTAGCTCCCTTCAAAATGGTTGAGCTGAATGGTGCTAATCCATGCGTCATGTTTGTGAACGGGCGCTGTCAGTTGGGACTGGTCATCTGTTAGCTGCCACGGCTTATTTTTAATTATTTTAGTTTTGAATTGTTTTTTTTTTATTGTTAATCTTTTTATCTCGGACGCTTCTGACGTTTTGAATGATGTAACCAATACTTTGTATCAATATTTTAATTTAATAGAGTGTACGTGGAGTTTCTTGCCCGTTCTTCTCCACAGGAACCTATTATTTGGAATTGGCCGCTATCTTCATATTTGTAACTGACAGACTTCTTGATAATTCAAAAGTGCCTGTAAATGGTTTAATTGAAATAAATGCTTTGAGGTTGAGTTTTGAGTTTGATTGGCTGCCAGGGCCGAAATTCGGTCTGGAGGACTATTATTAGTAAGTTCGAAGAACAAAGACAAAAACTATAATAAACTTAAATTATCATGCCCATCTATTATAAGCAGGATAGTATTATCATATCCTGACACTTCAAGAGGCTATAAACCACAAGCAGATATAAGATTTTGCTCAAACTGCTGATAAGACTTATTAAGTGATTTGTAGGTATTAACGTTTCCAATAATCTGGGGTCATCGGTATCCGACCCGACGAAGGATGAGCCATAGATCATGGGGTTGGCTGGGTCACTCATAAGGGTGTTATCTGTTTTACTATCCATCTTCTGTGATAGAAAGAAATAAAGAGAGGAAAAGAAAAATTATTTATTGAGACTCAACACAGGAGATTACAAATTAAACTAAAACATAAAACCTAAAACAATAAAAAAATAAAAAACCGGTCAAGAGCGAGTCGGACTCGCGCACCGAGGGTTCCGTACGTATATATGATGTTGATGATTTCTGAAAAACTGTGCTATTTAGACACATCGTTTGCAAACTTAGGAGATAAGGGGGGGGGGCGGTAATTTTTCTTACATTTTTCTTCAAAAACCGGAAACTATGCTGCCTAAAAAAAATAAAAAAAATGTTTGAGAATGTGCAAACAGTGTGTTCTTTCATATGATAGACATGCCCTAGTAGCCCCACTTACTTAAGCCCCCCTTTCAGTCCCTTTTGCAAAAAAGATATATTTTTTTTAATTTCTTTCTTGTTTGCAAAATAGTTGGGCAAACGTCATCTAAAACTATTCTAAATTTCAAGTTGATAGCATTACTAGTTCTTGAGATATCCAGGTGTGACAGACAGACAGACAGACTTAGTCTCACCATAAGGGTTCTTTTTTACCATTTTGGTACGGAACCGTAAAAAACAAAATAAAATGAAAATAAAAACAAAGCCATGGCCTTTAAGTCGCCTCTTAGGATAGTAGAAAGTTGTTTAGAAGCTGAACAATAAGATAAGACATGCATCTTGTAGTTGATTAAATGATTGCTTGATCATTAGTTTATTATGAGTTTTTACTCTGGTGGTGTCCCATTATTTACAGGAACCCCAAAAACAAATGAAGTGCAAAACATCCTTCTCGAAGTTTAAAAATCACACTTGTTACGTTGCAAGTTAAAAGGACCAATCATTTCATTGACCGTCGGTCCTTTGATCCGGGGGTCAGCACTGCTCTCGAGAGGGGGCGGCGCCTTTGACCACAGATATGCTAAATTGAATCGGATCGTATTTGTTTCAGACTGTAATGTATCACTTATGTAGGTTGGTGTTGTGTGATGTTGCCGGTTTAAAAATGGCGAGTTCCATTTGTTATTATATTTTGTTGACACTGTTATACTGTTAATAATTTGATAATCATGAAAACGTCCTGAACCCTTATCATTAATTCTTATAATTTGGTAGTGAAGTACCGGTTGTTACTGTTTCTATTCTTTTGTTTCTTATTTATTATTCTTCATTTGTTTTCACCGTGTTCATCAAGGCTATGAAAAATAATTGTAATTGATACTATTTTAAACTTGTCCGGTGATGGTCGATTATAGTCCTTAAATGAATATATGACAGGTTTAAATTATTTCGATAAGAGTGTGTTTTTTAGATAAATCAACTATTAATTTATTGACACTGTTAAATTATGTAGTAGTTTGGTACATTTACCTATATGGGAATTAAATAAAAACCTACAGAGCTGTCAACCCAACGGCTTACTAACAAATAAGTAGAAATAAAGGTTAGGTATGGATTCGTAAAGTTATTTTTTAGTATAAACTTGATGATACAAACACTCTTCAGATAGTAATACCAAGTTTCGAAAGTATCAAGTTTAGAAAGACGAAAATGAAGAATTCGTAACTCCATTGCAATTTTGATCTTGAAATTCCAACACGAAAATTACCGTCTCAAATCCCAATCTAAACTGTTCACGAAGTGATGATCTCTGTCGTCGCCTGAAGCCAGTCGGGGTAAAAATGTATATCTAAACTGGAAAGGATGAAGAACGTGATGCAGTTGCAACCAGACCTGTAGTTAGTGTGCGATAAGACCTACTATTTGGTTTATTTGACGGTATCTTACTTTCGAAGAGATTTAAGGTAATAGCGATTATATTGTGAGGGGATTTTGTTGGATGAAGTACATTGATGGCTTAAGAGATTTAGGTATCTCTTTCCCAGAAACTTCACAAAAAAACATTACTAATTCAATTTGAAAGACCCGGTATGGATCGCAACGTTGTCTCATCTTTAAATTATTTAAATGGCTGATGGATTATTCACATTAATTAAAATAGGATCACCACTATCCATCTCTATGTCCTGATAACCTGAATAAATGTTACAAATTACTTAAGAGGATGCTGACAAACGAAATGAATCTGGTAAAAAAAAGTCTAATTACTACCAGTAATAATGTTACTCGATAACTAACATCCCGACAATCAACACTCTCAACATTAAGAAGAACAACAAACTCCTCAATGCACACCAACCAATCCTTTAACATCCTCGCAGGATACACCACATCTATTATAATGATTGATGGGAGCAACCGCCGGTAGGGGGCGGACGATCACTTTATCTACCATCTTTATAGCATCGGCGGTATCTGTACCCATTGTTTTATCCGTGATTTATGCTACGGAGCGTATGCTATCATATTGTGAATGTTTCTGATTTGCACTCTGTATGGTTTGGACCACCCTATGGTTTTCTGTGGGCGTTGGAGGCTAGTGTTCACCATGTCTGGGCAGCATCTACATTTGTGCTTTCAGAATTTTCTGTGCATCTGAGTAGCATGGTTAATATGTCAATTTAAACAGTGAACTAAAAAAATTGGGTAAGTAAGTGACTTATTTCGATCGAAAGATTGGAAATACGGACTCACATGATTTCTTTATGTTTTGAAAGATCCGTAACCAAGTATTTACGCGAACATTTTTTCTTGGTTTCTGGACGACCTGTTAAAGTTATTAGTTTAGGCAAAAATAAATGGTGAGACAATAAAAATTATGAATATGAAAAGGAAACTGAATCGAGCAGCTCCTTACATTTTTTACTCCGAACATTACATATACGTAAACTGTTTGCTATGACGAACGTGAACATAATAAACCAAAGAATGTTATCTTCATCAATCTCATTCATAATTTTCATACACGATCGTGGATTATCAACACGTAGTTCCCACAATGAGGTCCCTGGAGCCGCCGGCCGGTCTAAGATTGGTATCTCTTCCGTTCATGTGTGGTCTTCATTGAGTGTGGTGCTGCCAGGATTAAGGTTGTGCTTCCAGGTAATTCTGGAAAATAATTTGAACCTATCTCGTGGTTGCAATAGTTAAGTTAGTCCTGGATTTGATTGCTACGATATTTTACTCAAAGTAGAAAAATAATGAGCGGTCTATTGAATTTCGCCCCGATATATCACTTGCTATATCATAGGAGTCAGCTTCCTATCTGATTTCATATTTAATTTATGATTCTCCATTGTTTTTACCTTTATTGTGTTTCCGAATTGTTGCTGGAATACTCACTGGTCCATCTGATTTTATGTTACAGCCATCTTTTACAATTAGATTGTTGGGAGCATTAACGTTCACAACATCTTGGCAATGCCTTAGAGCCTCGCAAGGTCTTATTTCAAATAGTTAATTAAAGAGAAATACCTCCATACTGTGCTGTAGACCCTCCGTCAATCCATCTACCGTCAGTCGAATTAATGCCGTGATCTTCACGTGCCCCTCATAAATCTTCGAATAATGTTTGCAGCCTTACGTGTCGTAAAGTACTTTAGTCGTTAGTAAGACTTTAATTGTTATGGTCTCAGTTATGATCATGATTTGTGTGTGGTCCTTGAATGACGAAAGAAGTGAATCAGTCATTATTAGATGAGAGGTCTATTGCTTATTGATGTAGCTTGTGTTCGTGCTTTGAAAAGTAAATTTTCTTTTTAGTGTTAGCAAACCAAAATCATATAAGCCACATAAGATTTTGGATTATTAACACTGTAAGATTTTACTTTCTGACATGAGCCGCCTTTTTAATGAGAAAGAGTGATTCACCCAATTGTTTTGAGTGTGATAAGGTAGAGGATACCACTCATATTTTGGCGGAATGTATCCGGAACGAGGTTGAGAGGAGTATCTATATCATATAAAACGGTTTGAATCCTATTAATGTTGGCATATATAATAGTATCTTGGCTGCTCCCTTGTCTAGGACAGCCAAAAAATTATTCAAAATAGTACTCCTAGGTATTAAGCGTAGATAAGTAGATTTAGAATGCCCCTATGAGGGTGGCATGGTCATTCTGATCAAACTCTCTATAAAATAATAAAGAATAAAAAAAAAAACGTTAGCTTTGAAGGGTAAGATTTCTTTGTCTTAACTTTATCCTCTTCAACATATAATTGAGTTCTAAAAATTCACCGACCACCTAACCCTGTTACAAACGAAAATAAATTGCAATCACGGACCGACATCGCTGTAGGTGACGCAAAAAACATGTACTTAGCATTCACAGTGTTAACCCACGGCCGGTGGTCGAAGATTCGTATTCACAACGGGTAACGGATCGTAGGACCGCAATTATAAATTATATGGGCAGTTTTAAAACTACGCTTGTTAATTAACTAATGTTATTTAGATTGTTATTTTAGGCAGGTAGTGGTGCTATTTGGGACATCGGAAACCACCGCTATATATTATCATTGATTGAAGTTGTGGTATCCTGTTAGTGGATATAAATCAATAAACTGAATGGATGTGTATGTCACGAAAAGTTTTTTGTTTCTTAGCAGCAGTATCCGGTGACGTTGTGGCTATCTATGTGATGATTGTACAGACACCAGCACATCAAGCTACTACAATCTGTCAAATTTCTTTAAAAGATTTTCAACTTTATCGTTAAAGCATAAGGTTCAAGGTTGATTGAGAAAATTTGACAGTTTCGGGTAGGTTGACCTGCTGGCGTCGGTACTTCATAAAATTATAGTCATGTATTTTACCTCAATTAATAATTAAAGCATCAGTTAACAAGGTTTTTATGAATTGCAGTATTTGTATGTAAACTTGGGGAAAAGCAGAAACAATCTGGAATGGATCTGTCGAGGAAATCATTTCTCGATACAAAGCTATCCTTAACTTTAAGGTCTTGAACACGATGTTTGACAACCACCAACCTATGCAAACTACAACATAATTTTCTAGTCCTAACAAGGATGCAAGCAATCAATATGCATTGTACCACGGTAAACAGCGAACCAAATCTCTATCGACAACCCACCGGCTGGTCACGGAGGTCTGTCAGTAAAAATTCACGAAACGTAGGCCAGACGAGTTGCCCACTCGATTATTGGGCCCCAAAGACCCGGCCCGAATGGGAACGGGCTGATTATCCGGCCCGTTGAGGAACGTTGTGTAATAGGCCCGTTAGGAGATAGGACTGGGATCTTGTAACAGTTGGTAATAACGATTGTTATCTTCTAGTTTTAATCGGATTGGATCGACGAGTTTGAGAGTCTGAACTGAGTTTGGATTTAGTTGAGGGAGGTGTGTCCGATAATTTGGTACCTTCGGTATTACTTAACGAGGTTTAAGTCTTATTCAAATGCAAAGTTTTCATGTTTCAGTTTGGTCCTTTGATATTATTTTTCTTCTTAATATTGGGATATTAAGAAACAAGAGAAGCACACTCTAAAAAATATTATATGAAGGAGCAGAGTTATATAACAAATTGCCGAACGACATTAAAGAGATCCAGTCCTTTACTCTATATAAAAAAACTCTTAAAGCACCACATCTTGAAAGACTTCTCTCGATGTTAAATCAGTTACCCACTTATAAAGTCAATGTTGTTTCTTTGATGTGTATATTTGCTTCTACTACATCAAATTGTGACTTTTTTATAATACATACCAAACTATAAACACATTCATCAAACATTCATTCATTCATTTAAACATTTATATCTGTAACTTGTATGGTGTACATAATAAAGAGTATTCTATTCTATTCTCTAAAATACATTTAGGTACTAATATACCGTATCATCTCGAAACATTAAAAAAAAACATTAAAACATTAACAAACTTAAAAATATTGATAGCTTGCTACTACAATTGAGTATGTGTAATTTGCCATTGACTTCCCATCAAGAAGCTATATGTAATTGTACACTCACCTTTTCTCGTTACCCACAAAATTGCAAGAAAAAAAAAATTGTGCGGCTACCTACTACTGACTATTATAGATTATTTACGAGTACCTACCGTTTCTTCATAAGTTCGTTTATTTAGTACTAAGATTAACTTGTATTTCTCATGTCAAGTGAATTATGTTCTTTTTGAGGAATAAATTTCTTAAACCGTAAGAGTAAAAAAAAAAATGTGAGAATTAGGTTTGCTGGCCACGCCATGACTGGTCCTACAATACGCCTTAATTAAATGTTATTTTCACTAAGTATTTTATTTAAAAATGAACACCATTTTAAAATAAAAAATACTTACCTAGTCCATTATTTGCCCGCCTTTTCGCGACTACGTTGGGGTCAGCTTCCAGTCTAACCAGGTAGCTGTATACCAGTATTTCACATGGAGCGACTGCCTATCTGACCTCCACAACCCAGTTACTGTGTTACGATACCCCTTGGTAAGACTGGTTGTCAGACTTACGGGTTTCTGACGACCCGCAACGACTGTCAAAGATCCACGAATGTCAGCCGGGACCAGCAGCTTAACGTGCTTTCCGAGGCATGGAGGGGTCTTGGTATGTAAAGATGGTCACCCATCCACGGACCAACCGCGGCAAGCGTAGCTTAACCTGATCGATCGACCCGTGCGGCTGTTAACTTATTATTTAGTCAAAAGCCCCTCTACTCAAGATCTTTTTAAGGGGACGATAGCCGACTTTTAATGATTTTATACTGAAGATCACGTCTAAAAGAGTAGTGTTAATCATTTGAAAAACTTAAAGAAGATAATACTTTAACTTTCCTTACACCAAAACTAGATGTTTTCACTTAAATTACTAGATGTTTTCACTTCAATTACTTAAAGCAGTTTTCACTTCAATTACTTAAAGAAGTTATCACTTCAATTACTTAAAACAAAAAAATACTCAGCCAACACTTTGGTTTCCTTACACCAAAACTAGATGTCGCGTCAATTTGCTGTAAGATCTCGGCTCCAATATATTTTACAGTGTGTAATGAACGAGTGACGTTGGCGATAAAGATATGTATGTTATGTCCACAATCTTCTGTACTTGAACGCTTTATTACTTCTCAGATCTCTTTGATTTTATTACTTTTAAATGTGCAGTTTGAAGCGAAATTTAACGTCTTTGAATTATGGTTCGGATTAATTCGTGAGATATGCTTGGGTTTTTATGTGAGGAGTTTGTGATGTGTGATGGTGGTCTGGGTTTTATTACTGATTTGAGTACTCTTGATAAGAAGCCTGAGAGTGCTAAGAAATAGTTTTCGGGTTTTCGTTGAAGTGTCTTGGGCGATATAGTTTTTCAAGTGTCTATGTATGTGTGGTGCCTAATGCATAAAGACAACTCAACTGTGAAAAACAACGCCAGGATTTTTTTTTTAACATTATGCACTAAGCTAAAATTGTGTGCTTGCCATATCCGTCTTCAAAAAACAATTGAGAGTTGTTCAAACCGCATTGCATTTAAAATCTCGCGTTCAATATAAAGCTTCAGTCCGCAACACTTTAATAGAATAGAATAGAATAGAATAGAATCGCTTTATTTCGGACACAATTATCCATATGGTGTTAGTAACATACAAAAAATAACTTATTGCCTAGTGTTAGTAACAATCAACCTCCGCACAAACTGCTGTATAATCGAAGAGCCGAAGCTCTCGGCTACAGTTTTCAGGATGCTGTTTTGACTGCCCCTCACTCTCCTCAGAAGCGACGCAGTTTTTTTGCGTACAATAGCATAGAAGCCAGTATGCAGATAGTTAATACAGTGACAATACATTTTAACAATAACTAGCTGAAATTCCTAGACTTCCTGAAACTGAACGAACACTAAAACGCACAAGGACAGACGAACACTCATCGTGTGAAACACATTAGTAAACATCCGTAAATTAAAGTTTTAAATGACAATAAAATAAATTAACGTGTTGCGTCCGCACTGACGTGTTTATGTGTGCGATAAAACGCGCCTGCGCCCGCGCCGATCGCGGGGATTTTATTGTCAGCGACCGATTTGATTGTACACACGGAGCGATTGTTTCAGAATTCTCTCACTATTGAGATCTTCCTGGTTTCAGCGCAAGTTTAAAGAGCTTGTGAGCATGACTTGGTGTAAAGATAAACTAGTCAACTTACAAATACCAAACAAAAACAACAAACACCTCAACAAATACCTCAAAACACAAATACACAAACAACACTTTCAAACGGGTTATTGTACATTCGTCACAAAGTAAGTTCGCCACGGAAAAAAGTATGTGTAAATTTGCCACAGTTCTATTTTTGTGAAGTAAATTCGTCACTGTTTAATAATTTTGATTAAAGTAAATTCGTCAAATTGTTTATTTCCTCACTTGGCCCCTTTTAACACTAAGCAGAATCAAAACGTTATTTATTTATTTAAAAACCAATAACTTTGCTAATACCAATAACTACGCACCTAAAATGAAGACTTGTGGTTGTGACGAATTTACACATATTTTTAATGCAAGTGGCGAATACACTTTCAATGTATGGAGTGTACAAAAATGTGACGAATTTACTTTGTGGTGAATGTACAACCTAAACAAACTACCTCTATATCTTAAACGCGATAGTTAATTTAATAAGTTAGAATAAAATTAAATCTTGTATTTGTAACCCTAGCGATTATGTCACTGTATTGTATCCTATAATTAATCTGTGAACAGCGTTGTGGGCTGCAATAATGTATAAAAGTTTTGTGTATTTCTTGTTTTTATGTTTTATATTGTAGCTGTTTGTTGTTCCTTTTGAATAAAAATAAATAAACTTTTAGAAATTGCGGACCAATATCCCACCTTGTGAAGGCCGCAAGAATCCGCTGGATGCGGGAAGCACTGAACCGGTCGAAGTGGCGGTGCTTAGGGCAGGCCTATTTCCAGCAGTGGACGTCTTTAGGCTGAAATGAGGATGTTGAGGTGCGGGTGATAGAGAATACTGGTCTACTTAGTCATTGAATCATCATCATAATCAGCAAGGAACTCTTTCTCCTTAGCTATACACTCAGTCCTTGATTAACTTCCAAAGCACGGGGTATTTTCATTCTCGCCAAGGTGTTTGCTCTCGGAGATGTTTTTTTTTATCCTAGCGATGTGAAAAACACTGCGGTCATATTTGGATATTTATAAAAGCAGTTCAATTTCATCAAGCAATTGCCCAGACAACAATCAAATACAGAAAACACACCGTCTTAAAAATCAAGGAGGTCAATAATCACCCAGTGTGCTCAACCCCATGTAACTTGACGCCGAATCAACACGAGTAGTCCATAAAACTGCAGTTAAAATCAACGGATTTAACATCGGACATAAACCGAGACATCGGCCGTTTATTGTAACAGGCGTGTTGTATTTATTCGTTAGTTTCCAGTTACAAGTTATGCTGCTGTAGGAATTGTGAAGCGCATTAGGGGGTTCATTTTAGGCATTGTGGTTACTTGGAATTGGCGTGGAATGAAAGTCTAAATAAGAAGAAAGAAGTCTAGATAAATATAGAATATTTAAACATTTACCCCCTTATGACAAAACAAGGTTTATCTTCAGAGCCAGGTTTAAAACATGGAGCCATTATTGAATTTCGAACTTTATTCCGAGTATGGTACAGTTCTTAAACACAAAACTGTCAACTTAGTACCGAACTAAGTTTTCAGGTTTGTATAAAGAACGGTATTTCAATCACTGTTACGTTCTTATTACAAAAACTGGCTCGATGGTTTAAGCCATGTCAAAATATAAATATTGTTTTGTAATAAGGCAGGGGGTATTTAAAAACTCGGCATTGTAAACGTCCCCAAAGCTGGATTAAAGGTTATAATAATGTGTAGCTTTCTGCAGTCTTGCTTGTTCCAGCACTTGGCAGGTCTCGAAGGACCAATCGTCACCGAGAGGGTTGACGGAAAAGCATGTGATGGTTGGCATGTCATCTAAAAGGGACTGGTTTTCCACTATTATTGTACAACAATGTGACGTTGCGTGTTTTACCTAGGGACCGTACACCCCGGTTAAGAGTTAAGCCTTTCGAAGGGGTAACCCATTCAATGGGTTACCTTTATCATAATGTAACCCATTGGAGGGTTTCATACTAGAAACTAAAAAAAAGGTTACATGATAACCCATTGAATGGGTTTTATACTCGAAACCCAGTGAAAGAATTACATGATAACCCATTCAATGGGTTCTATACCTACTTGAAACCCAGTAACATTAAAAAATCATAATATTATGTTATTTCTATATCCGCCCAGCACGCGTAGCATGACAAATTCTATCTTTATTCTACCCAGGGACCATTTTGGATACCATTTTAGTAATTCAATGGGTTACCAAAATTTAATTTAAGCCGTTCATAAAGGTTACCCATATCGTATGGGTTTTTGTTTATCCGCTTAGAAAAACCCTATCGAAAACCCTTTCAATGGTTAACCAAAATGGTCCCTGGTTTAACCATCAGACATCTACTCCTATTCTATCCATTTTGAATTTTTACATGACAGTGTCCATTATTTTAGGAGGAGTCGTGTAACTGTGTTTTATTAACTTGACATGTGCGGACTCACGTGTGGTCCCTGGCTTATAATTTATCCGTATAAAACGCTGCAAGTCATTGACAAATTATACTGCCTATATTTACTGAATGATTGTCTGTTCTTTTAGTTCTATAATATACCTCTTGCCAATATTATTGCGTTACATGAATAAATAGAGGTAGTTTTGCCAGCCCAGACGACCATTCGTCATGTTGACAATACAAAGCGTTTAACTTTTACAATTGTTTCGCAATTTCCATTCCCAGTATTTATCTAACAACATTAATAACAAATATCTTAACATATTCTTAAACACGTTAATTTGACATTCAAACATAGTGCGATTCCCGACTATTCCTATGGGAAAACTTGGTAATATAAAGAGCACTCCACACTGGCGCGTCGGCGTCGACGCCGCGACCGGCCGTATAATTTTCACATTCAATCAAACGTGAAGCCCACTTCTTGCAACGCGGTCTATTCATAGTGCTGCCTGTCTGTTGCAATTTCTGTCGCCTGAAAAGTCTGGAGGTTGCTTTATTTTTATTTTTCAAGGAGTCGTGTGTTTTACGACTCTTTGTTTTAGGAGATGAATAGTAGTTTTAAGTGCTTCAGGTAATGGCGGTGAGTACTGAGTACCTTGGTATTAACGGAGGAGTTAGGAACGCGTACGTGACTTTAAGTGGTCCTTAGCAACGCGAGGCTATTAAAAGCGGTAAGAGATATCAGCTGTAGAAAAGCAACATAAATCTTAAAAGTTTTATAACGACACTACTTATATTCTTATGTCACTGTAGGTAACCTTTTTTTTAACAAAGCCTGTTTTTTTTAACGTGCTTTTATTTTGTGAAGCTTATGTCCCAAGAGCATCTTGAAATAAACACGACATCGTCACTTACAAAAGGGTCAAACCAAACCAAATTAAATTAAAAATAAACACAAAACAGGTTCTCAATTTAAACATTTTACTTAGTGACCCGTATCTGTCATCGGATTTCAATCCTGGGTCGACCTGTTGACTGTATCGTACCATTTTGTGACGTCAACAACTTGTCAGAGTAGACCTCAATGCGATGCTAAGTTTTAAATATAAAGTGTTTTTATTTGGATATGTGTGTCAAAAATTTATAATTATTGTTTTTTGTGAGTGGTATATCATATTGTGATAATTTGATAAATGTTAATTTCGGTTCGTATTTTGGTCCTTATAGTAAAAAGATAGGTTTAGGTGATGGTCTTTTTCGGCGTGTAGTACTAATCGATAGCGATTTAAATAAGCAACTATTTGGTTAATAGATTTCAGCACCTATATCTTTTGCATCGTTAATTCTGCTACTGACCTTTTATAATGAACAATGTTGTTGTTGTTAGTGTCAATGTGTTGTGTTATTATTGTTATATTATAATATATTTAGGAATGTTCAAAAAGTCGACATCACTCTGCTTCATATTATGATTCGTAAAACAGAGGGGTTTATTTATAAACGATGATTAAAGTTAAGAGACGTTTAAACGTCAAAAATGTATGGTTAAATAGTTGCTGATCATTACTTAACTTCAAGCAGCGTTTATAAATAAAGGGGAGAATGTCAACACACTGTTTGGGAGAGTATCTAAATGTCCTGTTATTATAGCACTCTTTGCTAATGGACCATGTTTTCCTGTAATATCCCTAAGCTATCATAGACGATTTTTTTTTAATCAAAGACATTAGTAGTACATGAATAATAACAATTAGGTGAATCGCAAATTAAAGGATCTTTAAATGATGAGGTTTTATTCAGAGATTGCACGATATTTGCGTTATACACTGGATCGCAAAAAATCCGGGTCGCTAATAAAAACAGTAATATCTCCATAAATTATATACCTAGATCGCTAGAATAAATAATATTAGGATTACTGCTTTCTCTTTAAATTCGGTCACAAAATTACCTTGAATAAAGTTACCCAACAATCCCACTATGAATACGGTCTTAAACAGGAGATTAGCTTGCGCGAGCGCACGACGCGTACTTCACATTTATTTCTTTATTTATCCGCGGCCAATAAGGCCTACATTCAAATAGTTCATTAGGCATAGCTGTGACATATCCAGCCCTTTATATGCGAAGCCCGTTTCTTTGGTTTATTTGACTGGCTGTTGATGAAAACGGACGGGACATACGGATGGACAGTTTGACGAGTAGGTACACTGAATGTAAATGGGTGAACTTAAAATTGGTAGGCGGTGGAAAAATACTAAATGTCTTGTAAACATGTCGTAGGAACTGCGTTACGCTATCTGTCAGTGAGATTTATGTAGAAAGTTGTAAACTGATTGCTATTTTGTGCTAACATTACGTTATCTGGAAACCAAACTTGACATGAGAAAATTCTGGAAAAATAAACAGCATATTATGACGTTATTCTTAACTACCTACATCTCCATAAAGGAAAAACGGTCAAGATTTATCAGATTGGAAACTTTATGGGCCTTATTACAAAACAATTAGGTTTCTCTTCAGACCCAGGTTTAAAACATGGAGCCATTATTGAATTTCGAACTATGGTAAAGTTCTTAATAAAAAACTGACAACCTAGTACCGAACTAAGTTTTCAGTTTTGTATAAAGAACGTTATTTCAATCACGGTTACGTTCTTATTACAAAAACTGGCTCCATGGTTTAAGCCATGTCAAAATATAAATATTGTTTTGTAATAAGGCGGTAGAGGTTTCAATGATCTACGTATTTATGTGGATCGATCGTCGAAACTTCGTTGTAGAGCCTAGATGAAACTGGCACTCGCGCGTAATGATGGGCACGGACAGAGAGAAGCCAGCTAGTGAGAGATTTCGCTCTGTGGAAGATGATGGTTAACTTAAAAAGTAAATGAAAATATTTATAGTCACGCTGGTATTTGTCAGTGTTTTTTTTTAACAAAAACTTCGCTTTCCATACCAATGCCGTACACATTGCCGTGCCTTCAAGCTCATATTATATCCCAAACCTTGCTTTTGGGCTTATAAAAAAAAAAAAATCTTTCGGACCCTTTATAGTACCTAAGTATAGTCCATTTGGTTCAAAGTCAAAGTCAAATTGTTTATTTCAAATAGACACATATAAAGCACTTTTGAACGTCAATATTTACAAAAAAATAGAATTGATTCTAGTCGCCCCTTTCAAAAGGTAGTTTTGTATGGAGAAGAATGGGAAAGAAACTCCACCGTTACTCTTTTAAAATCTTGTACAATATTTTATATAGGTACATTAATTAAATTTTATAATTATAAGTGAAGACGATGCACCTAGAATAAAATTATTATACCGCAATAGGTAATAAAAAGAGCTAAGAATGAAGCAATGACAGATAAATTAATTATGTGATAGAAACATGGTGCTCAATTATTACAAAAATTGTAAAAAAAAAAAACCTTTTCCTAAAAAATAACAATATCAGTGTGAGTTAAGGTACTCACAGAATTTAAAATAAATGTCATAAAAATAATAAATTATACAATTAAAATAGCAACCTGTTTGATTTTGTCTAGACACTTTTAGGTTAGTATACACGCGACTAGAAATTAGTGTTAGTACTTACATCTACCAGAAAATCTACAAAAACAATCATTTACTACGCCACAGAGTGGCATGTAGGCGTTTTCAATGTCCCAGTGTGGGGCTGTCTCACCTATCAGCTATTATAGTTTCCATATGGGCTTACGAGCCCAGATGAAAAAGTAAAGTTTTGTATTAGCAGATTAATCAATCTGAATCTGGTTTCTAAATATCATAGAATGTTAAGTAACTTTACAATTTTTTTTCGTACCCTGTGGTGCCGGACTTAAAGAATAGCTCCATTCTATTTCTTCCCATGGGTGTCGTAAAAGGCGACTAAGGGACTTACTAGAGAATGGGCAGCAGCGCTCTCTATGAATTTTAACACCATACTGCGATCGCCAACCCGCCTGCCAAGCGTGGCGATTATGGCCCGTTTGGGGGAGGCCTATGTCCAGCTGTGGACTTCTTTTGGCTGAAATGATGATGACGTAACTTTAGACCAAGCAAGTCGGTTTGGGTGGATTCCTTAAAATCTGGAAAGAAGAAGCTTAGGATTGCGAGAAAATATAAAATAACACTTTAGTCTGGGGAACAGGTAGCAAAGGCTTTGCACATCCCTTCAGTCCGTATGTCCCCCGAGTTAAGCAGCAAATCACTGCGTGAGGTGCTTATATACGACTGCTTGCAATTTGAACAGAAACTGATAGCACGTTGCCACAAGATGGCCGGTCCTTCGAGATTGGTGCATGTGTTGTAATCATGTAATACATGCTGTAATCATTGTGCTGTGAATATTGACGTCTGTTTAGTTGTGAAGGTCTTTAAGAAGGGATTTATTGGATGTGTCAGCTGATCGGGTCACTGAGTAGGTTGAAGTGACGAAATGTTTTCACGGTTTTAGATGGTTGTAAGGGCAGACGAAAGCCTGAAAGTTTGACAATCGATATAACATTGAACTGATATCTATCCTTGTAACACAGATGGTTATCGCTCTGATTATCTCATCATTTCAAAAATTACGATACCGATAGTATGCTGACATTTAATAATTCTTATCCTAGAGATATGCAAAAGGGAGAGTTATGTTAGCACTACTGGAAATCTTGTTTTTGGCGACCAATTGTCATTCCACTAATAGAGTATCAAAATCAAAGAGCTTGTAGTGCGCTGCGCAGCATTTACCGAGCGGTCCATACTGCAGAAAACCTCGCGATCCTCAGCATTGAGGGAACGACGAAGAAGAGAGTTTACATTGAATGACTCTTGATGAGATTTTCACACGACACGAGGCTTTAATATTTTTTTCGCACTTAAAAATAGTGACTGCGTATTAAAGTAAAACAAAAACAAAGAAACATCAATCCTTCAACCTATAGTGATGGTGGAACATTACAGTCATCGATGACGATCTTAATAACTTTAAACGATGTTTATGATACTATAACCTCTCTTATTATTCTGGTCATGAGCAGACGTATGGAGCTATTGCTCAGTGCTTTGTAATTTGTATGTACTTTGATGTCATTGTGAGAATATGTATTGTATTGTTGAGTTATGAATTGATTTGTGCATTTATTTGATAATCTGCATAAGTATTGGTCTGGAAGTTTTTGTTTCCGGTCATGATTTTGTATGCGAATGTCTCGTTTGGCAGTCTTAAGTTCCGGCAAGTCAGGTTGCGATTACATTCAATAGTATACTCAATAGTGCATTGAATTCACAAAAACCTCGCTCTGCATACCAATGCCGTACACGTTGGGCTACAGATGCTTTTGAAGTGCCGTTTTGTCCCGAACCCCGCTTTTGGGCTTATGAGCCTATTTGAAAATGAAAAATAGGACAAGATTTATTTTTATAACATTGGGGATCGGGTTACTAATGCCAATTATGGTGATATAATTCTCATACAAAACAAAAATAACATAACAAAATAACATCACGCCTTTTTCCCCCGAAGGGTTTGGCTGAGGTGTGCCTGTAGACGAACATCATCATCATCATTTCAGTCGAAAGACGTCCACTGCTGGACTTAGGCCGCCCCAAAAAGGGGGGCTTTGCTATAATCGCCACGCTTGGCAAGCGGGTTGGCGATCGCAGTATAGTTTTAAAAATGCATAGAGAATGCTGCTGCCCATTCTCTAGTAAGTCCCTTAGTCGCATTTTACGACACCCATGGGAAGAAATGGGATGGTGCTATTCTTTACGTCCGGCACCAAACGGAACCACTTTACAGCAGGGACCGTACAATCCCGGTTAAGAGTTAAAGCCTTTCGAATGGGTAACCCATTCCATGGGTTACCTTTATCATGATGTATTATACCCATTGAATGGGTTTTATACTTGAAACCCAGAGAAAGGGCTACATGATAACCCATTCAATGGGTTCTATACCTACTTGAAACCCAGTAACATGAAAAATCATAATATTATGTTATTTCGATATCCGCCCAGGACGCGTAGCATGACCAATTCTATCTTTATTCTACCCAGGGACCATTTTGGTTACCATTTTATAAAACCCTATCGAAAACCCTTTCAATGGGTAACCAAAATGGTCCCTGCTTTACAGTAGACAAACATACATATTTATAATTAGTATTACACACACAACAAATAGGAAAGCTTTATACAAAACCCGATTTACTTGTAAATAATACGTCGGCAATAAGTTCAGTGCCGAGTCTATCACTCAAGCCGTAGTGATGGGCATCGGCGTTAAAAATAATGTCGATAAATCGCGCCGAAGATCAAAGCACGAACAAATCGGTTGGGCGCGCCAGTGGGGAGGGGCGAATGAGGTTGCGTGGATGCGGTATATTGTGTTTCAATATTTAGTAGGTATATTAGTAAATTATACGTTTTGTTTCATTCACTATAATTTTGTGATAAACGTATAGTAGAGAACAGATTATTGGTTTGTTGATCATTTCGTGTTATTCGGATCATAACTTTTTGTTATTTTTTATTGGATAATGTTTTCACCCAACCATAAATCGTCGGAAACCCTTCAAAGAATTGAAGGGTTTTCGACGATTTATGGTTTTATATTTTTAGTAAGAATATTTTAATGAAACTAAATAATGAATATTCTGTCTTTAGGAACTAACAACAAAAATTGTTGCATCTTTTTCGTTTAATACCAAAAATAAAATAAAATACCTGTAAATCATAATATAATAAAATATCAGATAAATCTATCTATCATTTGAGTTGTGATAATACAACATTCAGAATTTAACGCAATTTTGATTTAGCACAGAGACAATGACTTCCGCCACTGACCACAAAAAAGGACCATCTAACTACCAGTAACTAAAGAACCGTAACAAAATCGCAAAATAAAAAAAATACCAACAAAAGGTTTTATTACCAACAGGTAATAAAACAATTTAACTTCCACAAAATAATTCAGCACTTCCACAGTTTCCCACATTCATGGTTCCGTGATTTACTCAGTGCGAGCGGGCGCGGGGAGGGCGCGGGTGTGCGGGGCCCGGGGCGCACTCGACTAATAAAAAACACCCCGACGCCCTCGTGACTGATGCGACAATTAATTTAATCCCATTTCTCTGCGTCTTTCAAGCCGTCAGGGCTGGTTCTGGTTAAAAAAAATGGGATTTCTTTGGTTGTGGATGAAGTTTTTAAGGTAGTTTCGGGGTTTTTTAAGGTTTTCTGTAAATTAAGAGAAGTTTGGACTTAGCAATTTTCTGAACTCCTTCTGCTAGCCCAATCTACGTGCCCTTTAAAAATATTTTGATTATAAAAAAAGTGTATGTTTGTTTATAGCAACCACTTCATCTTACTAGCTAAATTTCTAGCCAAAATGTTACTATTTAACCTGACATAATCTGAAAGCACCAGTTGTACTAAAATACCAAGTAGGAAAATCTACTTTAGTTTATACAATTAAGCGTTACTATTCAAATGCCTCTGTTACAAGTTTATGCATATTTCTACGTTGTCGAAGCAAAGAGCACTCCAAAACAAAATACCGCGCCATATTTTATCCATTTCAATTGACATTCTAAGGCAAAACCACAATAGCAAGTGCATAACTTGTGCAACTGCGCGGTCGTCTGTTCAGCACTTTTGTGTATCTGTCAGCTGTCAGTCTGGTTGTCTGTCTGTCAGTTAAGAGGTCAGACGTCGCGACAGACTGTTTCTTTTATTAGCTTCATAAGTGAAATTGTAAATGCTCTGTATTTGGTTTGCGAAGCGGGAATGTTATTGTTTTTATGTTTACTTGTCAAGGATAGTTGAAGTTGGATTGACAGCTTTTGCAGTCGCCAAGTGACACGCATATTAATGGCGTTTATTTCTGCTTGAAGTGTGAAGGCTGCGTGTTCTGGTAACTTCTTAATTAAGCCTTTTGTACTCAATATTAATATATACTTTTGTCTTGCGTCAATTGTGTTGAAACGGTTGTCATGTGCAGGTAAAGCGGCCTTTTAATTATGACAATTATTTCCATTTATAATTAGTTTACCAATCGATTTCACCTGTCCTGTATTAATTAAAGGGGCTTCTCATTAGTGTTTCATCATACTTTTGTATATTTAATTTGAAGACCTTTGCAAAGGTAGTCTATAGTTAAATTCCTTTGCGAATGGCTTCAGAAATCGAAAAATATAGCCAACAAAAGCTCATAAAATAAGTTCCTTCGACCCGCGCCAGCCCTGAAAGGCGCTAGAAGCAGACATCAGCGGAGCAGGCGGCTATTAAACAAGACTAATTGAGCGATAAATTCACGAGACGAGAGGCCGATATAAAAACGAACGAGAAACGAGAAAAATCTTAGATGAGAGAATATTGAAAGCGGTCCACGCGAAATTGATTACTGTCAATTAGGGACACGTCGGTGTCTGCGCCAGATGCTAACTCGATTCTATTAGGAGCTCCTTTGATCGCTGTTTGTTTACCCTGTTGTTCGATGCGTGTTGTGATAGTTGAGTTGTTGCTGGAGATTTCATTGTGATTTCGGAGCTGAACGTAGTTTGAGCCAGGAGTTTAGCTCTCAATCAATATCGTAGTTAGAATCACGACGGCGGGGACTTGGGTAATAAGTATATCTGTGGTTATTTACCTCTTTTGTTTGATGAACCTTGTAATGGAAGTTCTTTTAGATTTTATTTTGATATTCTGTGTTCATAGCTGAGAATGGTTAAAGACAGAGGAGTAGCTCGCAATACTAATGAGAAATATTTAAGGGATCCTCTAAAAACTTTTTGGGCTTCTATTGATGTACCTACATTTTTTTTTACTGAAAACTTCCTTAGCCGCGTTGAGTGAAATTTGATAGTGGAAAAACTTATGGATTCGCGGTACCAACTTGCCTGCGCCGACAGGCTGGAGTAAGTGAAGATAAATTGACCACGTGAAAAGTTTAATTTGTGTATACTGTGCATTGTTTAAATTGTGTTTTAGATAATAATGTATAGATTCGAGATCAAGACAGGAGTAACTCTCCAACATTTTGTAATACCTATCTGTAGTCAACACAAACGACTGCGCCAAATTCTGTTAAAAGCTTGCCTTCGAGCAGTATTTGTTTATCTCACTCGTTGGATGCGTATATTGATAGTAGATGGTTTGATTATATCCCTGTCCGAAAATAATGTGTAGCTCTATAAAATTCTGTCTTCTGCGTAGTAACCAATTATATTGACGAATGTCAATTGATATTCTGACATTCCATTAGGAGCTTTTCGATCTTTGATGTTGTTTTGTTTATCGTTCTTGTTCAATGGACTACGTGTTGTGAGCGTCTGAAGTTTTTTAATTGTTGACCAAGATAAAGATCTTCTAGGTTTTGACTCCAAGAATTATTCTTTAAGTGGTTATAGAAATTAGACATAGATACTACATTTTCATATACATTACATTTTCATAAAACGAATGGTCTCAAAACAAATATAAATATTATGGTAATTTCTAATTTATGTAAACTCATTAACCCAAACTTTTCAAAGCAAACATCACACGTTCCCACCACACCATGCAGCACGTGAAAAATATGAGCCCATCCCCAAAATTTATAGCACCACTAACGCAGCTTCTAATTCCCTCGACACACATTAAAATATCCGTTGCAACCGCCTTATTACACACGACAGTGACTTATTTCCATGAATAATAACACACTTTCATCCTTACAGAACATATTATATGGATCATTATACACAGAGACGTTCGCGAAGCCGCAACAATGGCTTTTCAACCTCATTTTTGAATGAACATGACTGATTGCCCGCTGCTTCGAACAAAAGCCGCTAACATAAACATTCTACACGATAATTTGTCTGCGTTGTCAAATGAATGACGCTTCTAGTTCCACCACCCACATTCATTACCGCTTCCGCATCACCTACTTAAATAAAACGCCACATATATGCGTCAATGTAAAGTTTACACATCGATAAAGTCGTGCGTTTTTATTTCGTAAAATACTGTAGTGATGGGGCGCATGTGTCCGGGAGTCATGTCGATTAATAAAGTTTACAAGATGAAAGCCGTTGAGCTGTTAGTCGCGATGCGTTCCAGAAATAAAAAGCAGCTTTAAACTCGGCTGGGGATACGTACATCGTGTAGTGTCGCCACGTTTTAATGGAAGGACAAAGTCAATGTGAACGTCTCAAGATTGTGTTGCGCATTCTTTGAAAGAATGTGATTGTACTGCTAGATTTTGCAAATGACTTTGTTTTGTTACAGATGCATTAGCCAATGCTATCTGAAAACATGTTTATACAGTATTTACCTAAATACTGTATAAAGATGGTTCAATTTAAGCATGAAAAATACTGGGTCATTTAATATGAACCTTTTCGAGTTTTTATATCCCGACTCTATAAAACTTGAATACCTAATCCTTCTGTAATAAACATAAACTGGCCAATTTTTAATTAACCAAAAACCACTCGTCTAAATTTACGACATGCAATAAAAAAGAGAACTCCCTAACTGCCTATCACCAACAAAATATGCCTACAACTGTTATAAAACGCATTGTATAAACGACAGCAATAATTGTCGCCCTACACGGCCGAATGAAATATACTGCGTGCAACTAATAGGTGGGACGGGCGTTAAGGAGCGCATAAATTAGCTGATGTTGTGACGGCCGCGACGGCTGGCCATCTGTTTGTCGATATGTCACGCGGCACAACACTACGCATTTATATAGAGATGTTTATTTCACAACGCAGAATAATGTGACGTATATTTTTTATGATTTTTTATTTTTTGTACAACTTGCACCTGTTGTTGTCGGCGAAAATAATATATTGTTGCTGAAATTTTTATCGTAACTCCATATTTTATCCAGAATTAGGTAATGGGATGGTGGGATGTCTTTTAATTCGTCATGAGTAATACATTAGTTTGAATTATGACAAATTAAATTAGAATTCACAGAAGTGAGAGCTTATGAGAAGTATGATTAATGAGTTGTAGCAGTATCAAAATTAAGCTTATCCAAATTTGTGACGGGGCTTTTAATTTAAAAGTAGTTTATAATTATATATCGAATATTATATATATTTGTTATGTCGCATTGGCATTCTTGGACATATTTTAGAAGCATTATGCCAAAAAAACACTTCATCCACAGTAAATGAGATAATGTAGTCGGGCTATTTAGAAAACCCATCACATTTGCTCACCAATTAATTACAACAATAATTTGTTACAGTTTACCGCACAAAAATCTCAAGAATGTCTTTATCTCTGGTTGGCACAATAAAATAAAATGAAAAAATCGTGCGCACAGCTCTTTATGATATCCTAATCCCATAAGTAAGTATTATTTCTGATCTCGGGGCCCCATGCGATGATGGTCGGCGACGTTTGCTTTCGTTTTTTCAGCTTCTTAATTGCTATACACATTTTAACGTCGGCGTCAGCGAGGGCGAGGTTAGATGTCATGTTAATGGTTCGGATAAGATAATAACTTGAGAGGAAATAACTATGGGAAGGGAAAGTGAAAAATGGAATGGAAATGGTGAGAGTAATGTCTTTGAGGTATCTGATAAGGTTTTAAACGGGATAGCTGAAGAGAATGGTTTCGTAATGGAAGATGCAACTAACAATTTCTCATAAAATGTTTTACTAAAGTCCCGTCGCTAATCAGAAAAAAAATCGTACAAACCCCTCATTACTTATCTCTATCGCTCGCGCACAATTGTATTGCCGTCACACTCGCACAATAGAAGGACCTTAAAATGCGCGAGCGCGACGACAATACAATTGTGCGCGAGCGATAGAGAGAAGTAATTAGGGTCATTGTACGAAATTCTTTCTGCTTCGCGACCGGACTTTAGCAGGCTTTCATACTATACAGGTTCAAATTAAATTAGCTAGCGCAACTCCGCAGACTTGATGGGTA
This sequence comes from Tiliacea aurago, assembly GCA_948098905.1. Taxonomy (NCBI): domain Eukaryota; kingdom Metazoa; phylum Arthropoda; class Insecta; order Lepidoptera; family Noctuidae; genus Tiliacea; species Tiliacea aurago. The sequence continues at coordinate 26,604,365 of OX402582.1, forward strand.
TCGATATTTAAACATGATCAAACAAAAATTAAATTAATTTGAAGACTTTTTTTTGGGTCTTCAACTGCAGTTAGTACTTATAGTCACTTGCAAATCGTTTTTTTTTGTGTATACTTCACAGACGTGATTGGTACCGATATTTAAACATGATAAAATAAAAGAAAACAGATGTTATCAACTCATACTTTAAGTAACAACACTTAACAGCGGTCCGTTGATCCCAAAAAAATTATCAAACCTTTTGTATTTTTTTTTTGTTGCGTTTAGATTCTTTAGATATCGATATCCATCACGTCTGCGGAGTTTCGCTAGCTAAATTAATTTGACAATTCGACAACATTCATTGCGTTGTTTACGTTGTCGAGCAGACTCATTTTTCAAACTTAAGAAACAATGGATTAGGAATTTCCTTCAAAGTACTTTAGATTGTGAAAGAAAGTGTGTTATACAATTATTGGGGTGCAGGGCATCGTTAGCCTGATAAGGTACCTAAAGGAATGAGATAGCCTCAATAGGAATCCTTAGTTTAATGAACTGAAATCGCCAATAAGCTGTAAAAAACGTGGTGAACTAGTGATGAATTATTGTAGTACTATAAGAGAAGACATTAGACAATTATCTACAGGATTTACAGGCTGTACTAAAATAGGATGGAAACCGATTAAGATCGGTATGTCGATAATAACCAGCACTTAAATTATGGATGGAATAATTCAATAAAGGTACTTAATCTGGCCGGTTCAACATAAATAAGTACCACGTCAATAAACGAAGATTTAAAATGGCGTGTGAGACGTCAACCCAAAATAACAGTAAATAATAAAAACAGTTATATAAAGCTTTTCACGAATAAGATACTAATTGAGGATGACACAAATTAAAATTGATTATATTCGCACGTCGAAAGAATTACAGATCGACGTATACACACATTTACTAATTGCCATCATCTGTTAAACACATCAGAAGTATATTTGGATCACTTAAATTCATCGGATGAATAGTTTAGTGTATTTTCATCTCGCATTTGCGCAGTTATAAAATGGTTGTGAATCGATAAGTGGTATTTTACTGCGCTCACATTAGCCGGTTTGCCAAGATTGTCGTAACTGTGTAAGAGATCTTATGTGGTTCAGAGATTGTCAAACTGTGGCTTTTCGGTTGCGTTGGGGTGGGCTTTCCAAGGCAAGATTACGGGCAAGATTGCAATTTTAGATCATCATTTTTAGGATTCCATAGTCAGGGTTCAACACCCTTATAGTTTCGCCATGTCCGTCTGTCTGTCTGTGTATATGTCTGTCTCAGAGACTCTTTGTACTGGAAATTTGTAATTTAGCTTGGGTACATATTAATCACAGCAAGCAGTAGCGATAGTGTAGTGCAGAAAAATTAAACCAGGCTTGCCCCATTTAACAATAAATTAAAAACCTACCTTTTAAAAAATTGTTACTATTCAATTGAAGAATTTTTACAACAAAAATAAATCAGTAACCATCACACACACATTACACACACTTCCACAACTACCTACCGACTTCCTATTCTAAATAAATTCCTATTCTAAATAAATTAATAAGGCGATCTAATTAATAAAAAATGTATTTCTATTATTAAGTATTGAATTATAAAAATGTGTATAGATTATTATTTAAATGAGTAAAATTGAATAATTAATAGTAAAAAGTATATTATATGCAGAAAGTATAAGTATAAGTAAGTAGTATAATAAGTAAATTTGAATAAGTAAATGATTGAAATTATGAATGTAAAAATGTTGACAATAGCATAGTTATTTTAATTTTTAATGTTAACCCTAAAATTTGCGATGCCTGGGAAAGGCCGCTAAGTTGTAAGTACCTATATTATAAAATAACACCATAATGTACACTTAGTTTTGCAAATAAATCTTTGACTTTGACTTTGACAGCAGAAGGTAAAAGAAAATATTGTAAAAATAAAATTAAAAAAACTCGTCTGTCCCATGGTGTGGCGTATCGTTGGATTGACCGTTCAACAATATTGCGGGTTTGTGGAAATTCTTTTTCTATTCAGAGATCCATTAGCGTAATATTAAGCTTTAAAGTGCAAATTTTTGTTAGAGTCAAGTGTCGCTCCCCCTGTCAGCTAAATAGTTGTATTTGGTTATGTGAAAAGATTCACGGCAGTAGTATTCATAACGAAGTTAAAAGGAAAACTATCACAGCTAAGTAGGCTTTACAATTAATCGAGTAATAGTCGACCAACTTAAATTTGCAGTTGACATGTATGGGAGAACATGAAATGAAATGAAATTGTTTATTCTGTAAATAGGATGTCGGAATCACTTTTACACGTCATATTATAAATTAAAAAAAAGAAGCTAGATAAAGTCGACATTTCCTATCTGACTACCCCTGAGAAGAAATGGCGAAACAAACTCAGGGCATGTTTTTCAACTACAACGTTAAGTTTCTTCTTGGGATAAATAATTCATCCCAACTAACGGAACCCTTCATTGTTCATGATCCGACACGTACTTGGTCGGTTTTTAACGTCTAGCATAAGTATGCCGGATATTAATTCTAGATGGATGTTTTATAAAAGCTGTTAAATTTTAAATTAGTAGTTTAAAACTCACATTCACTCGCTCGCTTTTTATTTTAGTTTACTGCTCAAGCTTTTGAATATCCTGTGAAGTAAGAAGTAAATTAAAACTGGGTACCTTGAGCACCTTTTAGTTCAATTTAAATATGTACATATGGCTACATATGTACATATTCATACATTATGCTATACATTTCCAATAAAAGCTGATCTCGCATTGTAAGAGATTTCTCTTACAATTCCGTACAATGAGTGATGGGCTTATACTGGAAATGTATAACTATAGTTAGGAAATGTATAGCCATTTGTGTACTATTAAAATTTAGAACGGAAATAAAAAAACAAAACAATTGAGCACCGCTGTTCTAATCCCAATATCACTAACAAAACAGTAGCAACGGATAATGGACATATTGAAAAATTGTCTTACGGTCGTAAACCAGTTAATTTACTACGTGTTCAACTATAAATAAAAGTGTTGGCCACATCTAATAGCACACACGTGTGGCACACTGTGTTATTGTCAAGTTATTTAAGAAATAGTGTATTAATACTCTTATTAACAATTTGTTGCATATTTTAGAGTTTCGGATTGTTTATTTTGAATGTAAGGAGCCGTAAATTATGTTTTTAGTGCGTGTTGGCGTCAAATGGAGCATGTAGTGGGGTGATGTCTTGTTTTATGGGCAAAGTGTGGTGCTCGTATTGTCAGTGAGTGAGTGAGACAGAATATTCTTTAGAAATAAATTTGGGAGCTCTTAGCTCTTGGGTAAGAGACAGCTTTCAATCTTGGGTTGCTTTTTATAATGGGCATTTTTGGATTAACTAAACAATAATTTATTCAAAGCGAAATGGATGTAAGTATTAATATCGTTCAAAAGCCAATAAATCGAACTTTTATTACTTTCACGTCTTATAAACTATTTCCAATTTTGTATCTTGAATTGACACTCTTTTTTTTTTTTTTTTTTTTTTTTTTTTTTTTTTTTTTTTTTTTTTTTTTTTGGTGGGAAATCATCAAATAACTTCTCCCGCTCTGGGCGGAGCGAGAGGGAGTGTCAGACTTTTACTGACTAAAACCCACCGTGTTCCTTCAGATGCCTGTGTGCCAGAGCCACGATATCCCTTTCGGACAGGCTCGTAACCCTGGCAGGCATTGGCCCTTTCGGACCCCGTCAATTGGTGCTGACGTCTCTTTGAGGCGCGCGTGGAACACAACGCGCCGTCGACCCGGGCCTGGTCCTTATCGGACGGCGAGCTACCCATCGCTCACCGTCCGCAAGCCCGCGCCTACGGTGGCCGGGAATCGGCCTGCGATTCCCGACGCCCAGGGCGTCTCCTGCGGCGACTTAGGGCGGAAGGGCGGGCACCCTGCCTCACCCTCATGCGCTCCGCCTCCTCCTTCGCGAGCATTACTGTTTCGCAGAAGGAGGTGACGGCCTCCCATGCACTCTCGCTCCGAACCATGGCCTGAACCAGGGCCGGACGCGAGAGATCGTCGCCGCCGATCGCCTCCGTGAGGACACGGCGGTGCTCCGCCCAAGCAGGGCAGACCTCCACCGTATGCTCCACCGTGTCCTCCGGGCGATCCACACAGTGGTGACACCCGGGCGTTTCCTCCCGCTTTATCCTGAACAGGAACCTCCCGAAACAACCGTGTCCGGTGAGGACCTGCGTCAGGCGGAAGGTGAGGACGCCGTGGCGCCTCTCTAGCCACTCCTCAAAGAGGGGACTTACCGCCGCAATTGTGGCGTGCCCAGCACTGGGTTGCGACAATCGCACTTTCCATGTCGCCATGAGATCCTGCCGGAGCTCCGTCCGCTGTGCCGCGATTTGTTGCGGCAGCGGAGTTTCACCCCGGCGTTTCGCCTCTTCGCGCCACACCCACATGTGCGCGAGGACTTTCGCCTCCAGATCCCATGGCGGCAGTCCGGCAAGGAGGCTCGCCGCCTCACGGGAGACCGTGCGGTAACCCCGTACCAGCCTGATGGCCATGACCCTTTGGGACGCGTTCAACCGCTGGGCTGGTCGCAGCCTCAGTGAACGCGCCCACACCGGTGCCCCGTAAAGGGCCATGGACCGCACGATCCCCTCGTAGAGCCTCCGGCAGGAGGCGTTTGGACCCCCCAGATTGGGCAGGAGCCGCTTCAAGGCAGCCCCGGCCCGCTCCAGTCTGGGAGCCAAACGTCGGAAGTGCTCGACGAAGTTCCACCGGCTGTCGAGGACGAGTCCCAGGTACTTCATCGTCACCTCGACGCCGATGTGAACTCCTCCCGCCGTTATCTGGGAACCCGACAGTGGCGCGTTCCGAGGACCATAAAAACACATGGCCTCGGACTTGTGCAATGCCACCTCGAGTCCCAATTGCCGGATCCTATCGACGATTGTCGCAACCCCACGTTCCGCCAGTTCGGCCGCCGCCTGATGTGAACTCCCCTGTGCCAGGACCAGCGTGTCGTCAGCGTAGCAGACTACGCTGACGCCACTGGGGAGGTCAGCGCGCAGCACCCAGTCGTACCCGATGTCCCACAGATGCGGCCCCAGAACCGATCCCTGTGGGACACCGCACGACATCTCTCGCCGGTTCCACTCTCCTTGGTGACCGGGGTAGATGACGGCCCTGTCCGTCAAATAGGCCTCGACCACGCGACAGAGGTAGGTCGGCATCCGGTGATACCGAAGTGCCTCCCTGATGCAGCCCCAGGGCAGGGTGTTAAACGCATTGGCGATGTCAAGAGACACCGCCAAGACGACCCCACCCCTGGCCACAGCATCCCCCGTCGTGAGGGCTCGAACGCGCATGATGGCATCCACCGTAGAGCGCCCCTTGCGGAAACCAAACTGGCTCTCCGCCAAATCCGGCCCCACCCGTACCAGCCGCCCGACAAGGCGGTCTGCAATGACTCTTTCAAAGAGCTTGCCCACCTCGTCGAGCAGCACGATGGGCCGGTAAGCGGACGGAGAGTCCGCTGGGCGCCCCGGCTTCTTAATGAGGACCAGTTTCCCCGTCTTCCAACGAAGTGGGAACTGGCCCCTCTCCATGCATGCGCTTAGGAGCCCCCTTAGTCGAGGCCCGAGAGCCTCTGAGGCCAGAACCCAGGCTTTTCCAGGCAAGCCGTCGGGTCCTGGGGCGGTATTCTTGGCATTCAGCCTACGTACCGCCACTCTCAAATCTACCTCGGTCACCTCCGAAGCATCGTCGTCGTCGTCGGCGGTGTGGTCCGCATTGGGCACCGCAGGAGGCGGAGCCATGGGCGGGGGAGTATGTTCCCCTCGCGAAGGGAACAGAGCGCTCACCACGTCCTCCACGAGCTGGGGCCGGAGACTCTGCGTCAGCGGGGGAGCCCATGGGCGGAGTTTATCCCGCACCATATTATAGGGGCGTCCCCACGGGTCTCCGTCGATGATCTCCAGCGACTGCTCGCGGGAGAGACCTCTGGCCCGCTGGATCTCCTCTTGGAGGGCGTTCTTCGCCGCTCTGTAACCCTCGTACAGCTCCGCCTGAATGGCTACCGTATCCGGAGGGCGGATACGGAGCCTGCGGTGCCTGGCATACCGGCGTCGCGCAGCAACGCACGCCTCGCGTAAAGCGGTCAGCTCGCGCGACCACCAGCACACCTGGCGCCGGGCACGTCCGGGCTGGACCCGGGGCATTGCCACGTCACAGATGTTGGACATGGCCTCCCGGAACCACTCCGCCTCGTCGTTGATGTCGGCAGGCCTGTCCGATGATGACACCCAGGCCTGCACGATCGAGGCTTCCAGGAGGAGCTCCCGGTCCAGCTGCTTCAGCGCCCACCGCGGACCACTCGGGGCCTGTCGGACCGGCGCACTCGAGGTCGGGGCGGAGACGTCAAACCGGATGTACCGGTGATCGGAGTATGTCTCCACCCTCTCCATGACGCGCCAGTCGATGACACGCGGCGACAGAGCGGGGCTGGCGAACGAGATGTCCACCACTGATTCACCCCGCATCCGCACGCACGTGGGGACAGAACCCCGGTTTAGGACGACCAGGCCTGTCTCCAGAGCCCAGTCCTCCACCATCCTGCCCCGTGTGTCCGTATACCGGGAACCCCAAGCCACGTTTTTGGCATTGAAGTCCCCGAGGACGAACACGGGGAGGGGATGGTACCCGACGACGACGACTCTCAGCTCCCGAAGGGAGTTGTGGAACTCGGCGAGAGTTCGGTTCGGGGAGAAGTATACTCCTACCACGACAATCTCCCCGAACCGTGCTGCTACGCAACCCTGTCCCCTCTTGACGGCCTCGAGGGACAGGGTACCGGTGGCGGCCGACGAAATTAGGGTCACTGAGCCGCTCAGGTCCTCCACCCAGTCATCCCTGGGCGGAACATAGTACGGCTCAGCGACCACGGCGATGTTAATCGACCACTGCGCCATGCTCTGGAGCAACAGATCCTGAGCGGCAGCGCAGTGGTTGATGTTCGCCTGGAGGAGGCGTAATGGGGCCATTTATTGGCAATCCATTTGAGCTTCCTCCCGGGCCCCCTGAGATGGCCCTGCCGCGGTGTTAGCGGCGGTGACGACGGTAGAGGCGGCAACGGCGGCTGCAATGGTGGCGGCTGCGGCGGTGACGACGTTTGTTGAGGGCTTGCCCCTTCCCTTGGGTTTGGGGGGGGGAGCGCAGGCCTTACCTCCAGCCCGGTGATCGGCCGGCTTGCCAGCCGCCGCACATGCAAAACAGTGCGGCGTGGCATCACAAGAGGCGGCCTTGTGACCGGGCTGACCACAGCGGAAGCAGTGGTCGCTGCGGTCCACCTCTGAGGTGCAGCATACTCCCACGTGGTGACCCACCCGGCAGCGGAAACACCTCAGAGGTCTGGGTTCCAGCAGTTTCACCTGCGCGGATACCCAGCCCACCCGGAGCCTTCGGCCCTCCCCGGCTATTTTTTGGGCCACCGACACGGGGCAGCTCACCGTTATGGTTTGCATGCCCGTGGTGTCAGGACGGATGGTGCCTGCCCGCACCTGCTCGGCAGAGCACCCCCCAGTCCTAGCCACGGCGGCCACAACGTCGTCCGCCGTCACGCAGTCGTCCAGGCCCAGGATGCGCATTTCAGCGGACTTAGTTGGTCTGGACACTCGGACCTCCTCCGCATCGAGGGACGCCCTAAGTCTTTCGGCCAGGGCGTCAGCGGTCGGGCCGCTGGCCGCACCGGGGATCTCGAGCATCCGGGCCCCCGTTGCCGTCACCTTCATTCTGAAGCCCTCGGTGACACCGATCTCCTCGAGGTTGACCGCCTTCCACGCCTTGGTGAGCACTTCGCGGTACGACACGCCCCTCTTTTCCGCTTCCGGCTGTAGTGTTATCACTACGGCTGCGGACTTCGGGGCGCGGAGCCTACCTGCGGCGCTACGCTTCTTGCGTTGCTGCCGCCTCTCCTTCTTTTTGGCCGCCCTAGCTGCCTTTCCCGCCTTCCTGCTCTCCCCAGCTACCTGCCATTCGGCATCGGCCGTAGAGGAATTTGGGGGCGGAGGCGGGGGCGACCCTCCTGCCGCGACGGCGGGGACCTTCACCTTCTGCGCAGCCGTCCCACCCTTCTTGGGCTTGGGCGGCGCCTCTTTCGCCGGAGGCGCGGGTTTGGCCGCGGCCTTGGCCGCAGGCTTAGCCGCAGGCTTAGCTGCAGGCTTAGCCGCGGGCGTGACCGAGGCAGCCACTGTGGCGGCAAAAGTGGCCGGCCTGCTCGCCGCTAGCGGTGGGCGAAGGACAATTCCCTCCAGTACAGAGAACCGGCTGCTGAGTGCAGCCAGCTCCTGCCGCACCAGGGTCAGAACCCGGTCCTCCGCCGGCAAGGGCAGGCCTTGCCCATGCTGCGCTCCCCCCTGGGGCACCTCCCGGGGTCCAGCTCCTCGAAGCTGGGCCAGGTCCGCTCGGAGCTCCTCATTCTCCTTTCGGAGAAGCTCCATGGCGGCTGTCAAGCGGCCAATCTCGTCTGACGAAGGCCCGGCTTGAAGGGCTTTCGCTGCCGTCAAAATGGAGGCCGTGGCAGTGGGTACGATCTTGTCCTTGGAGGACTGTATCCTCTTCAAGGCCACACCCCTGATCGCGGCTACCACGACCTCCTCGAAGCTACTGGCCGCTCCCTTCACCTTGGAGCTGCCAGCGGCTTCCGGCTCACCGCCCGAGGACTCGGAGAGGGCCGCCTTGCGGCTGGTCTCTCCGAGTTGAACCTCCTGTTCCATCGGTTCTTGGGTGGTGAGCCCTCTGCCTACCCCCCGTTTCCGAGCTCCGCCCCGGCTGCTGATTTTTTTGCGAGCCGTGTTTGGTCCATCTTCAGAGGACGACCCCTGGCCGTCCCCTGGTTTGGAGCGCTTGAAGAATTTACTCTTCCCTGCAGCCCCCTCATCAACGCGCGCCAGGCTCTTAAAAGAGCCCTTCGCGCCCTTCGCGCCAGATGCGGCGTCGGACTCCGACTCCGCATCACTCCACTCCTCTCCTACGTCTTCTGGTTTTTGGTTTTTGTTTGTAAAATTTTCCATACTTATTCCCACGAGTGTGGGGGATCTAAAAAGTCATTCCTAGGGTTACCCCCTGTGCCTAGGTAAGTGTGACATTTGTAACCCAACCCAGGGATTCCACTGGTCCCTGGCTGGGGGTGCGCTAACGACTGATGCGCCACCTATAACTACAAGTTACAGATGACACTACTCCTCAGCCATTCGTACCCTCGCCGCGCACCAAAACTTGGTATTAGAGGAATTTTTTATAGAGGTTTACATCCTCGCGATCCGGGCGACCAAGCCAAGATCCTCGTCCCGTTCCGAGTCACAAAACATGACCGTGATCTCTTTCCGGATTACGATTTCGACGCTGCTAGCTCGTTGGCAGGGTGAGTGCACAACGAGCACCGCCCCAGCTTCTCCTAAATGGAGAAACGTCCTCCTGTTTTGGCCGATATTGGGCCCGTCCTTCGCGGACTATCCCGTCCCCGACTAACCTAACTTACCCTAACCTAATTATATGTGCATTTTTATTCTAACTCTAAACTTATAATATTTAACCTATCTTAATTATATTTACATAATATATATACAATATATATAAATATCTATCCTAACTTAACCTAACCAGTGGGCTCATCCACCGCGGACTGTACCGTCCGCCTTCCCACTCTGGGTCCGCTCGACCTCCCTCTGTTAACAGAGGGGGGAGTGGACGACCGCCGATTGGCCTCACGAGACCCAAGAGCCCTAGGCTCTCCCCCCCACGCAGAAATCCGCCGCAGTCAATACCCTCTCCGACATGGAGAGACTATTGGCCGCGCCCAGGGTGCACCGGCCCGACGACTGCTCTTTCCCCCGAACGTGTTCGCAAGGAACGAGCAGCAGTCAGGCACACGAGGAGGTTTTCTGCACGCACCCCTTGAATTGACACTCTGATAGACCAGGTAACAAGCAATCGATATTGTAATCCACAACACTACCAAAGCCCGTCCACCAAAAATAAACAAAAACCGTTCCACAATTAGCTAACAACAAATCACCAATCCATTAACAATGTAGGAGACAAGACAAACGGCTTGTCAGCAATGAGGTAACAATTATCCCGGGCTCGTACCGGTCCCGGGATCCCGCCACGTCCGGGCACGTCCCGGGATATCCCAGGGGATGGTACCGAGCCATAGTTGCCCTATTCGATCGATATTTCATCGGTTTGTGAAAAATGTGCAGTCGCTCATGGTTTTGATATTTGATGTCGTCGGTGAATTTTTTTGTTGTTGTCGTTTGTTGATTTGAAATAAAGGACGCAAGGTTTGAAGTTTTATCTTTTTAGGACTGATTTTTCAATAGTCAGATAACTTTTATCTGAGGAATAAAAATAGCCGTTTGGCATATTATCTACTAGCTGCGCCCCGCGGTTTCACCTGCGTATGTCTCGATCCCGTGGGCATATAGGGATAAAAAGTAGCCTATATGTTAATCCAGGGTGTCAGCTACCTTGATACAAAATTTTATCAAAATTGGTCCAGCCGTTTTTACGTGAAAGAGTAACAAACATCCATCCATCCATACTTAAAAACTTTCGCGTTTAGTAGGATAGATAAGCTGTCAAACCACCATTTTCCATCATTCCATCATCACCATTCTACAGCTGGCTATGAAAGAGGACTTGATATTTGCCTTTATTCCTTTCAGTTGCACCTTGGTAAGTACCATAGGTTTTTCTGTAGAACCTTCAAATTGTATCGTAAAAGTTTAACTGATAGATTAAAGATTTTTTGCAGTCATAGAGTATTTTTTACGCATTGACGCCTAAGTAGGTATCTATTCTTAGTCCACACTCTTTCTAAAGGTAATAAAAATGACACCAAGACGACACATAAAAAATAACCACACCACATTTCGATTTCACTAATTCGCATGGTCCACTGACGTCACTGACACATTAAACAGAAATGGTCAACATACAGCCAAACATATTTAGACCCGTGGCAAAATTTGGAACTAAAGCCACAAACGTACCAAATTTTGACAGATGTCTTAGCAAGCAGCGCCTCCCCTGAATGTCAAGATTTACTGGTTGGTCCACATGCGTCGCGGCTCGTAGGAATGACACTGTGCAGTCCACATCATGGCTGACAGTCATCGTTGTCAATTTAAATGAAACTGTAAACGCTGACAGCCGACAGTCGAGGGCTCAACAAAAAATAATTAATGGCCCGACTAATGAATATGAGTATGGTTGGCAGCGCAAGTTTTGTGGGGTTATGTGGTTAGGGTAAATATTTTTTAGTGGGTATATCTATTCCTTTGATGTTCTTATCTGATTTGTTCAGTCGTAAGTAACCAAATCCATTGTCTTTGAAACATTTTGCAGAAATGATGCAAAAAGTCTTAAATATACCTAAACGAGACTTTTCAGGTGAGAACCAACCATCTTCCGATTCATCATCATCGTCATCCTTTCAGCCGAAAGACGTCAACTGCTGGACATAGGCCTCCCCCAAAGAGGGGGGTTTGCCATAATCGCCACGCTTGGCAGGCGGGTTGGCAATCGCAGTATGGTGTTAAAATGTATAGAGAACGCTGCTGCCAATTCTCTAGTAAGTCCCTCGTCGGCGTATACGACACCCACGGAAAAAAAAATCTTCCTATTACTTACATAAAATAATACATACTAGAATGACCAAGTTCAGGTAAGGTCAAATCGAAAAGGTTAAGTCACCTTTTCAAATGATTAAATTAACCTTACTTTGACCCTTAAATAAGCCTTTACCAACAACATAAAATAATAAGTTTATAAACCTAAAATTAAAACAAAGTAAACAGATCTAAATGTTTCTACAGACCGTACCGCACTCCCCCGAGTGGAGTTAAACTTGATTTATTCACCTCATTTCCGCTCCTTGTGGTTGTTAGTCGGCCGGCGAATTAACCGACGCGACGATTCGTATGACCTTACAAATGTTCATACGATAATGTGCCTGTTTATTGACAAGTGAATTTGTACTGAAAATGTGGGAAGTACTGGAGGACGTTTGACGTTTGTAAGTTAACAGTGGGTTGGTTGGTTTTCCCTGCCTGTCTTTAGGAAGCTTTTTTTTTTTGGGTGGGAAATTATCAAATAATTTGTTCCGCTCTGGGCGGAGCGAGATAAAGAAAAGAAAGAAAGAAAAATTGTTTATTCTGCACAAACAAAACACACATTACAAAAATAAAATACAAATTGACGAAAAAGAAAAACACACTCTAATACAAGTAGCCAAATTGCAATCATATTTATTATTTATTTACTGACTATAACCCACCCGTGTAATCCTTCCGTTGCCTGTGTACCAGGGCCACGATATCCCTTTCGGACAAACTCGCAACCCTGGCAGGCATTGGCCCTAATGGACCCTGTCAATTCGTGCTGACATCTCTTTGAGGCGCGCGTGGAACACAACGCGCCGTAGACCCGGGCCTAGTCCTTATCGGACGGCGAGCTACCCATCGCTCACCGTCCGCAAGCCCGCGCCTACGGTGGCCGAAAGTCGGCTTGCGACTCCCGACGCCCGGGGCGTCTCCTGCGGCGACTAGGGGCGCGAGGGCGCGAACCTTGCCTCTCCCTCACGCGGTCCGCCTCCTCCTTCGCGAGCATTACTGCTTCACAGAAGGAGGTGACGGCCTCCCATGCACTCTCGCTCCGAACCATGGCCTAAACCAGGGCCGGACGCGAGAGATCGCCGCCGCCGATAAATCCCACAAAATACGCCTTAAACATACTAAAATAAGTATCACAAAAAAAGACAAGTGCTGAATGTTTCTGCGGCGACTCCTCATCCCGCGGCTGGAGTTAACCCTGATTTATTCGCCTCGGTTTCCGTTCCTTGCGGCTGTGGATCGGCGGCGGAATTAAACGGTTCACGCGTTACACTATCACAGATGAATGGATTTGCGGCTGGATTGGAAATTATATTCCAAAAGATAAATCTTTACTACTTAATATTATAAACGAAAGTGAGGTTTTTTACGCTTTCATGCTAAAACGGATTTTGATGAAATTTGGTACATGGGTAGACCATGACCTGGAGAAGGACATGGGCTAATTTTCATCCTAGATCTTGGACAAAGTCGCGGGTAACAGCTAGTTGAAAATAATTTAAATTATCGACCAGATATCTATTGATGAGAGCATTACAAGAATGCATGATAAAGGTCTCATCATTTAAGGCTGCTCTCTCGAAAAAAAACTTGAAAAAAGCATTTTCGACGACATTTACAGAGAAATTAAAGCTGAATAGTTAGTAATCTACATGACATGATACATAATTTGGGTTAGCCATAATTTTTCCATCGGTATCACAAGAAAACCACCAAATCGGTGAGATGAAACCATTTTACTCCTTCATTTTGGTCAAAATATTATTAAAAAAATATTTGTAAATGCTTTACAATACAAAGAAAAATTATTTGGTTTTGTTACTTTTTTTAAGTATATGTAATATTTTTAGTACTTATAACAAATTAAACATGCGTCCGATGCGGTTAGCGTAGTGGCGCGGAGATGAGTCGTTAGCTCCGCCCAAATGCTCAAGGACATTGGTGTAATTACAAGCCTTAAGACGCAGATATATGCCAGTGACCTTGAGTGGTTAGCTTGCGTGTTCTGTACTGAGCTCAGGCAACGCGTCGTACGTTCAGCCAGTAATAGGACTCGCCCATCAAGGAGCGCTGTCCCCAATTTGACGCATTATTAATTTATTATACACAAAGCAAAAGGTATTTTAATAAAACACGTATACTAAAAGATCTATAATTAAATTATCTTTAAATTGGTGAAGGTTTCAGAAAGATACGCTTGATAGATTTTGCGCCATTCTCAGTTTTTATCTGCGTTACACATAACTTTACAAATTAATTTCACTATGTAATATAAACATAATCTAAAATATTCACATATTAAGTTATTGAGAAAATGCTCTAATTTATCATATATTTTTTTCAAATCATTAACACTACTCGTTTAGACGTGATCTTAAGTATAAAATCGTTAAAAGTCAGTTATCGTCCCCTTAAGATGGTATGGTAAGGATTTATAGTGTGCAGAGATCTTACCTACCTCAATATGGTTGTAAAAACGCCAGGTGGTTAAATGATAAATTATTTATTTTCTGTAAGTAGGTTTGTACAACCACTTTTACACGTCACGTTAACATAGTGCAATAACACTAGATCAAGGGAATTGCCAAGAATTTGACAGTCAAGTCAAAGAAACCGATTTAGCTTGATGATTAAATTAGTTCCTATGCTTATGGAAAGAAAAATGCCTAAGTTATTTCAAGTGCTTGATAAAAAAGATTAATAAAAATTAATAACTGGCAACGTAAGCCAAAGTAACGCTTGTTCTATTTAATGAACCTAACTTCTACTTACCGACCAACAACATAATAATTAATATGCATAATAAAATTATAACACAAAAACACTTTTCATGTCCTCATAAAACGACCCACGATAAGGGATAGAATTACCACATTAACAGCAAAAAGTACACGAAAATACGACACCATAATGTGTCTATCTATGGCATTTTTTGCACGTTTCCTCCATAAAATGCCCATAAAATGACACATTGGACAAACATTGACTTTGCGTGCGCAAGAGCATCGCAGCATGAAATTTATTACTTCCTCAAGCAAAGGAAGACACCACTTAAGTTTTGAAGGCACTTGGCTTTTAAACCAGTTTTTATTAGTCATGTGTGTAATTTGCATTCCAATTTAAAGTTAAGCTTTTAAATACCGTGATGATTCGAGATAGGTAAATGGCGAAAAGCTTTTCTGGTGTACATTTTTATTCCTGTATAAGTCAGGATGGTAATCAGTTATTCTTTGGTTATTCCTAGATTATCACGCAATTCATAAAACATTTACTAATCAAACACTTACAATCTTCATAAATAAATGATCAAGTTCTTTATTAATGATGTCTTTAAAAGTTAACATGGTTAGCTTTTATTTGTTGAACGATGTTTAACACCATATTTACCGACCATAATCTCCCAAAATCCCACATAAAATTCCAAGTCAAACTTGGGCTTGTCAAAACAACGAGTTAACACCCAAAACCGTCGCATCCTGAACCCGCTAACAAGCAACAAACGGCCTGAACAAACACCCAACTGAAATATCGCATCGGTCCCTCTAACTACCGCACAAATTGCGCCTTTGTACGCAAAACTAACACCGCAGCACCAACATACAATACCCCTAGCCATGGAAATATCGCTCTTACTAGATCCACTTAAAGTATCACTAGACTGCATTAGTGTAGTAAGGTGTCTTCGAATGTTGGTAATCCAGAGGAAGCTGAGATTCATCACGCATCACTCATGTTTGTCTTGTATCAAGCTTTCAAAGCTGTTGCTCGTAAATATGGCGTAATCTTTTAATGTTTTCAACGTGGATGCAGAATGGCAATGGCAGGATGCAAGAAGAATGGTGTTTAGTTTGATAGGATCAAGTTTTCTTGGCTTCCTTATTGCTTCCCTAGAATTCATCTCAAAGTGCAACATGCTTTCAAAACCAAACCGATTGGACCGAAAATACCTTGGTACTCTTTAAAGGAAATTCACGTTTTTCAGTGGTAACAAAAACCTGAATACAAATACGAAATTGAGTCATGTGGATTGCCCTTATCCAGCACTATCAACGAGCAAAAAGAAACATTAATTTCTGTGAGGCACTTCAGCAATAATTTAGTTAAGCGCAAGCCCATCGGAATAAGATATTTATTACTTCCTTTCAATCGTTGTGAAGTTTTTTTTTTCATCTGAAACACTTATCTTCTCCAGGGTACACATTGGGCAGCTGGCGAAAATAGCAAGGCAAAAAACTGGTCTGAATAAATCTTTACTTTGACAAACACTTCTTACTGCTGTCCTTTGGACACCCCAGTGTGCAGGTGACGAGAGCTCTTGGCCACACTTGTTAGTTGTTGGCAAAAAAATCTTGCAATTTGTCAGTAACCCGATGCTTGACATAACGCCGGCGCCAACTTCCCATTGACCATAAAATTTTATCAAGCAAAAAATTGTGTTTTTACTACATAGTAGACATTTGCATGTGATGTTTATAGGAAACTAGGTTGTAAAAGTTTATACGCTTTCAGTTTTACAAAACATATGTGCGAGTTTTTGTTGGTTCGGAGAATATTTTAGTAGTGCTTTTAAATAAGCGATAAAGCGGCTTGTAGCCGTTCTTTTTTATTTAATTTGCTATTTTTTTCCTGAAAGTATGAAAGTACAAAGCTGTATTAATTCTACATAATAATTGATGTTATTAGTTGTTAAAACTACGTGTGGCATTTGGCATGTTTAAGTTTGGAGTATGTTTTGAAATTTCATTTAAAAAAATGAAATTTCAAAACATACATTTCAAAAATTTCATTTCAATTTCATGTTTTCAATATTACTTTGTTTTTAGTTTATTTTTAACTTCTACCCCCAAAATTAAAATAACTTAAGTTTTTAGTCTTAAATCTCCTTATCTATCACGTTAGATTGTAATATCATATTTTTTAATTAAAACTTTCTGTTCTTCCGAGGGGTGGGGACCTGGTGATTTGTAATACAGGCATTTTACGCCTAACTCAGACACCAGCTCCTCACATTGCTAAAAACAACAAATAATATGTGAAACCCAGAATAAGCTAGTCATTGTGAGGAGAAATAAAGAACTTTATTATTATTATGTTTTCTTAAGTGGCACATGGTTACTGTTGAAACCAGAAAAGTTTAGCGAACTAATTAATAGATTTATATAAAATTATCCTAAAATGGTGGACACGGAGAAAACATAAACCCACAGTTTCTGTAAAACCATCTCAATTCTAACAACAAGAACACATCAGTGACAAAAGCTCATACAAATCAGGCTGCAAATAAGAAATAATTTATGTGCCTATCTGTGAAAGGGCGTGCCAAGCGACGTTTACACAAAGAATGAAAAATGACGCCTGCCACAGACTACTATGGACCGTCAGAGCCACGAAGGATTAGTGGGCTTGAATAATGTCCCACTGTTGAATGACTGTCTAAAGTGTTATTTTTGTGGGCAAGTAGCTAAGTCATGTTTACGATGCGTTCTTAGAAGTTAGAAGTGAGTGGGATTACATTCAGTTTAAGTTTGGAGTATTGAGATTTCATTTAGGGTTTGATATGAATCTGTTAAAAATAAGTATTGGTGGATGGTTTTCGGTGTCAGAGGATTAATATGAAGATAAATGACAATCTTATTGAGCTTTGATTGGTAGGAATAAACATCTGGAAGACCCAATATAAACTCAAACTCAAAACTCAAAGCATTTATTTCAATTAAACCAATTACAGGCACTTTTGAATTGTCAAAAAGTCGGTCAGTTAGTCAGAAAGTTGAAGCTATTTGCCCATTCCAAAACGTAGATCTCTATTTAGAAGAACAGGCAAGAAACTCCAAGGACACTCTTTTAAATCAAGACATTACAAAATCCTGGGTATATTATTCTTGTCGCTTATGTATGTGAGAACAATGTAAAAAAATAAATTATTTAAAAACAATACAAAATATAAAAGATTACAAATAAGCCCTGGCAGATAGGAGAAGACCAGTCACAACTGACGGCGCCCGGTCACGAACATGACGCGTGGATCAGCACCATTCAGCTCAACCATTTTGTAGGGCCCGAATGATCCAACACACGCGCCACCATCAGCGAGACATTTAAGTGAGCAATAAAGATTCCTTAGTAGCTCACAGTGACAAAAATATGTGTCATCTACGGACAAGGATACTTAAAGCCGAACTTACAATCATTGAACAAGCTTTCTACTGATTTAACTTCCATTTAACTTCTCCTGACACACAACATGCACAAAACTCACAACCACAATTTACACACCCCCAATTCCCTTACAAACAAATAGCAATAAAAAACTGCGTTTTCGTATGCAATAAATGTGCGTAGGTACATTAATCAGGCAGCGGTCAGCGCTGTCAATCAGACCCACTGCGCTGTCACAGAAACAAGTGCGTGTATAATTTACGAAATGTTTTTTTGTATCGATGTGGTTATTTTTTCCAGAGATTTCGAGTTTTGGCGCATTGGGTTTGTAGTGTTGGTCGGTGAATGATTTTTTAGTTTGTATAAGGGTTAAAAGCTTTGGAAACGAAGGAAAGGAACACAGTGGTACTGTACTACATCCTTTCAAAGCTGTAGCGATAGACAGGTGTTATACTAAAGAGACAGGACAAAAAATAATAATGTGGCTTTTTAGTAAAAGTAGTGAAAGACGAGGCCCATACAATAAAAAAAGTAACAGCGTCCTTTGATCATATTGCAAAATAGACAGAGTTCTGCACCAAAAATCCGCAAACCATGTTAGGTGATCATGGCAATTTGGTTCATAGTCAACGGCAAAAAATTAAGACGCAGATATATGCCAGTGAACTTGAGTGGTTAGCTTGCGTGTTCTGTACTGAGCTCACGTAACGCGTCGTACGTTCAGCCAGTAATAGGACTCGCCCATCAAGGAACGCTGTCCCCAATTTGACGCATTATTAATTTATTATACACAAAACAAAAGGTATTTTAATAAAACGCGTATACTAATAATTAAATTATCTTTAAATTGGTGAAGGTTTCAGAAAAATACGCTGGGTAGATTTTGCGCCATTCTCAGTTTTTTATCTGCGTTAGACATAACTTTACAAATTAATTTCACTATGTAATATAAACATAATCTAAAATATTCACAGATTAAGTTATTGAAAAAATGCTCTAATTTATCATAATTTTTTTTCAAATCATTAACACTACTCGTTTAGACGTGATCTTCAGTATAACATCATTAAAAGTCGGTTATCGTCCCCTTAATGGGCAGACATAAGCACACCAATCATTTCACCAGGAACCGCATTATCAATCTACCGTAACGTACAAGATAAAGGCTAAGCATTTGACTAGAAAATTATAGCAGTACATAAACAGCCATAAGTTGTGTCCCATCGCCTGAGAACGTCATATTGACCTTATTCCCTCAGTGCACGTTGATAAACATCTAATACATTCATGTATAATATAATTGCCAGCTTGGTTAGAAAACTTATTTACTAACAACATAGAAATTACTTACTTGCCTACACGTTATTTTCTTTTATTGCTTTATTTGGCTACGATACGTTATAATAAAGCGACAAGTTTTATCGTTAAGATTGTAATGAATGGTAGCGGGTTTAGGGTTAACAGGAATATTGTTTAGGCGTAGATTACATTTTTTTTACTCCCGTTATAATACAACTAGCTTTTGCACGCAGTTTCGCCCGCGTGGATGTAGGAAAAAAATCTCTTACCATTAAACTAAGTGTTATTAACTATATGTGTATCAAATACGATCAGCTGTTTTTGCGCCGATCCGAAAAATACATCCAGACAAACAAACAAACCGACGAAAATTCTAAAAACTATATTTTCGGCATCAGACTCGTTCATCAGACCTCGTAGTACTTAATTACTTTTTTCAAAAATATTCAATGTACAGTTTTGACTTCGTTACGAAAGAAGATTTTTTTCGTACAAACTGTGTCCTCCCTGTTCACCCAAAGAAATCTTATTTTTGAAAAGTGGTTGTGACATTTCCATGGTAGGATTTTATAGCAATTTTCGAGCTAATCAATCTACACAGTTAAATCCTCCCCTGTAAAACTGACTACCCCTTTTCACCCGTAAGAGGTAGATTTTCCAAAAACCGTGATACGCGTTATTCTTTATTTTTGGTCTTAAATATAAATACCGAGTATCGAGTTAATAGGACTACCGAGTTAATAAGACCGCGCGTTAAAATTCTTCCAAACAAACATTGACACCCCTCAATTTTCCCCTTTTAGGTTAGAAAAACAAAAATGACAAACTGTATAATTGACTTAGGTTAGTACTCGTGGCAAGTTTCAAGTCTATCAACTCAAGGAGGTCTACTCCGAAGGTAAATCCGAAGTATCGGCCGAATGTTCGGCTGTTTCATAAGTATGGCTAACTACGGCGAAAGAAAAAAAAACGACCGTCAAAGAAATAAGTCAAAGTCAAAAATGTGAATATATATCGGCTCAAAGTCAAAAAAGGTAACTTTGTAAGTCAAGAAACAGTCGAACAGTCGGCCGATACTTCGGAGTACACCCCAAAGAATAAGATTATTTATACAATCCCTCCCTTCTTTTCACCCCTTAAAGGTTGAATTTCCAAAAAACCTTTCTTAGCGGATGCCTACGTCATAATTTTAGTCCGTCATAATTAAAATCCTCCCTTGTAAAATTGACTACCCCTTTTCACCCCGTTAAGGGTCAATTTTCGAAAAACCCTAATACATGTTATTCTTTATTTTTAAGTATAAATACGGGGTTTCGAGATAATCGGACCGCCCGTTAAATTCTTCTGTACAAACTCTGACATCAACAAAAACAAGCCAAACTTTAAAATTTACTTAGGTAAGTATTCGTGCCAAATTTCAAGTTTATTAACTCATGGAATACTATTTTTCATACAAACAAAATACCCCTTTTTACCCCCTTAAAGGTCGAATTTCCAAAGACCCCTAACATAATTTATATGATTTTTGCGTAACATTAATCGATTACGCAGCGTACGCAAGAAAAGCTCTCAAAAGGATATTTTTTCCGGTTATTGCAACATTTTTCATTGATGCTCCGCTCCTATTGGTTGTAGCGTGATGTTATATGTATAGCTTATAGCCTTCCTTGATAAATAGACTATCAAACACAAAAATAATTTTTCAAGTGGAACCAGTACTTCCTGAGATTAGCACGTTCAACCAAACAAACTCTTCAGCTTTATAATATTAGTATATATAATAATGTTGGGCCAGTAAATTGGTCCTGTGATGATAGGCAAAGAGTCGGAACGAGCTCACTGATTAAGTTTGTGAGAGCATTCATCAGACACGCAACTGCCCAGAAATCTCAATCTATAAAAAATTAGGATTTTCCACTTTATGTATACTATCCCTGGTCCCACACAAAATTGTTGGATATACCTGGATACAATTATCATAGTCAAGAGAATCATCATAATGAGCCTATAATGTTCCCACTGCTGGGACACAGGCCTCCTCTCTACGAGAGGGAGTGGGCCGTAATCCACCACGCGGGGCCAGTGCGGGTGGGTAGATGTCACAGGTCTCCGATTTTTTGGTTCAAGGACATGCCGGTTTCCTCACGATGTTTTATTTCACCGTTTTGAGAACAGTGGTGATGAAATTATTTACACAAAGTAAAACGCCTGCAAACCCACGACGTCCAACTCGTAAGTCGAGGCCGTTGCCACTGGGCCACTACTGCTCTAATCAAGAGAATACGGTTCAATAATGAAGAGGTCGTGGCTACTCGTGACAAGACGAAGACTATGTTGTCTTTTTATCACTTTTAAGGCCGGGACTCCACCAAAGCGGAGATGTGTGTAAACGACCAATAAGTAACCGATAAGATAACGTTACCGTACCATTGCCGATATCTTATTGGTCGGTTACACACATCTCCGCACATGTCCGCTTTGGTGGAGTCCCGGCCTAACTGATGAGGAATAACCACGCTTGTTGATCAATGCAGCCACTACATTCGACTAAGGGATAAAGCTTCGATATTTGTACATCCTTGTATATATTGTATATCCAAGCTTAACTAGGCAACTCAAAACATACATTTCAGTGCGATAATAATATGGGTCAAAAACAGAATACCACTGTTTTTCTACCTTTCCTTTTTCATACCCTTGACGAAGATTTGTTCGTACAATTTATGTAAAACTAGCTGTTATCCGCGACTTTACTCGCCTGAAATTAGAAATTAAATATTAAAATGCACGGCAATGCCATCTGTCGGGAAGGAAATAAAATGTTTGGTTATTCTCACGGGGTTCGCTCAATTTTCCGGGTATGGTTGCAGTAATGTGGGGTAGTTTTTTTTAATTATTTATGTAAAACTGTCTTTGTGGCTGGGAAATGTTCATTAAGCAGACTTTTTTAAGGTACAACGCATATTTGCCCAAAACATTATCTATCTATGTTTCTGTTTTTAACCAAAGACCTACTTGAACCAATGGGCATAGCATAATACTTGTCGGTCGAGATGTAATTGCTTCATGCGTCGTTTCGTGGCTTCTGAAAGAATACTAAGAGGATCATCTAAATCAGTTTGGAGCGGACACTTTAGAGAACACCCTCAACACATCACAACACTTAACTAACTAAACAATATGCACCAATAAACACTTATTACAAACGATGACCAAAATAAAAGTCTCAAAGCTCCGGGATGGCACAGCATGGCCAATAAGTCAGCCTCTCTGGCCCACAGTGCGCCACTAAATTTTTATTTGATATTCACAAAAAAGGGAAGCTTTTATGTTCCCAGTGAGTTTGGTGGAAACGAGTGGACGGCTTGGTTTGTCCCTTGAAAGCTCGTAAACTTTTGACTACGTTTTTGAGGGACTAAGATCTACTGAAAATCGAGAATATTAAGTAACAAAATCGACTATCATACACCGATTGGTTTATATTTTTTATGGAAACTGAATTATGAAGGGTACTGAGATAAGTTTTTTTTTTTTTTTGTGCTTTATTAAAAAGAACCAAGTTCTTAATAATTAATTACAATCTAGCCATTAAGACTAATAAGCAATTTTAATCTAACCTAATTTTATAAGTGATAATTATTTAAAAACTTAGAATAGTGTTTATTGCACTTTACACAAGTCCGTTCCACTTTCTTAGAGTCTGATATTATATTAAAAACACTTTGTTCATGTGTTATATGAGTGTCATTGTCACTTTTATTTCTACACTTTTTACACTACACTAACTCAAATGGTTTTGTTCGTTTTAGTCTTCGCACTATATTTGTGTTGTCTAACAGCTGAATTGCCTCGACGTTCACATGTCGGTGGAGTCTGTGTTCATGGGCCTCAGCAAATTTTTGAATTATGTTGGTGACGGGTTCCATTTTTTTTTTATGGAAACTGAATTATGAAGGGTACTGAGATAAGTGACAAAAACTGAACTTATTCTTGGTTCACAAACTGCCCTTAATTTTGGTATCATACGATGGTGTTTTGTGATAATAATTCCACATTTATAAGTCTTTTAGGCATCATCGATCCTACATATTCAAGAAATAACAGTATTCAACCATTACACAACAATCTTTTATCAACACATCCTAATCACCATTTTAACTCACCCCCTTAACCAGAAACAACCCACTTCATAACCCCATATTATTAAATGGACCAAACTTATTACGGTCATATCATAAAGTAACCCTAAACAATTACAGTGCACCCGTTCGCGGCGTAAAGTCGTAAGTGGCGGTGTTAGGGTTGACACACACGAACCACTTTGCAACGACATACAGTATTACGGTCTCCGTGCTGTTGCAGGAATCGACACACACACCTACAGATTTATCGGTGAGAGACGTGAGAGATGATGAACCACAAGGACAGTCACAGTCAGTTCAACAATAGATTGAGAAGTAGAAGCATACGAATTGGGTTCAATAGGCAACTGCGACAACTTTGTAGATGATAATTATGGTCTACCAAGCATTGACTGATTGTCGTCAAAACTGACAGCAATGAGTCGTAAAGTGCCCTAACCCCAATTAGTTTGAGATCGGAGCTACATGTCGCTTTTAACCGACTTCCAGACAACAAAGACGAACATATATTATAACCTCATCCTTAGGTTATAATATAATGTTCGTCTGTTAACATTTCTCCGCCAATAATAGACCGAAAAGATCATTCTTTTTTACTCGACTGCGGCGAAGCCAAAAAAGGACGGTTATGTGTTTGACCTGTATGTATGTATGTATGTCTGTCCCTATGTTCCCTCGTAACTACTAAACGGCTTAACCGATTTTGATGAGTGATATTTTATGCCGTTAGATTCGTCTTTATTGCGCGAGTGTCATAGGGTATATTAAAATTATTAAAAATCAACGCGAGTGTCATAGGGTATATTAAAATTATTAAAAATCAAAATGGCGGATTTTTGGCGCTAAAAAATTGTTTTCGAAAAAAAAATATCTTCCAAGCCTATCGAGTAGGGTATCAAAATGAAGGGTTTTAAATACGAAAATATATACTTATTATATGTTTAAAAGTAATTTAAATGAGAAATTATAAAAAAAATATCCCGAACTTTTGGAGGGTCGTTATCACCCGATTATAAGTGGGTATATAACCTAATTTACCGTCTTATCATCCTAACTAAAAAGTATAAAATAAAAAAGTTAATTAAAAAAACAAAAAACCCGACTGCAACAACATGAACTGAAAAGATGGAAACGAGATGAAAAGAAAACGAGCATCCTTTATGTACAAAAAATAAATAAATGCAGTCGGAGCATCTACGATGTTACGAACGCCTTAAAATTTGCCTCCGAATGCATTTATTTATTTTTGGTACATAAAGGATGCTTGTTCATGTTGTTGCAGTCGGTTTTTTTTTGTTTTTTAATTTTTTTTTTTTTTGGTTTTAAAGGGAGTTCTTACCAGGAGAACTCTTCAACAATTAACGTAACGTAAATAACTTTAATTTCGCGGTGGCAAAAAACTAAAATAGAGATCCAAGACACCGACTTCCGAAATTAGTTATTTTTCATTTTGTCGTGTTTTTTGGAAGTTGGTTGTTATGTTTTTTTGTAAAAACTTTTTTCTTCCTTACTTCTGGATTAGTCGTTATAACCGTCAACCCTTTTAGCCATAATTATTATCTACTGCTGTCACATATACGCACTAATTTGCTACTCTCCACATAAAACCACCTTTGTTCCAATGTCGTTTGAAAGTGGTACGTGTGTGTTAACCCTTACAGGGTTGGCACGCTGGGGTTAATACCGGGTTACATTAACGTCACGATATCAGCGGTATTAATAGACTATCATCGAGATAGGATACCGCGCCGCGTTTATGACTAAGAAATGGAGGCGGCCTGATAAATTTTATGTACAGTGTAATATTCAATATACGCCTTTTTATGGTGAGTGGGGGGTTAATTCTTTTTACGCTGTCGTTATTCATTGGTGAGTGGTTGTTATGTGGTTTCTGTTTTGAATAAAGTTCCTTTTAAGGCTATCATCTAGACTGGGTATGGTCTATGGTGTTTGTGTATAGTTTCTGGTTGGGTTGTGTTGAAATGCAAGAAGTGTATGCCATGTGATGACCAGATCACGAAAAAAAATCGTTAAAAAAACCAAGAGTATAGTTCCCACTCAACAGTGGCCACATGCCTCCTCTGAGGGAGTGGGCCGTAATCCACCACGCGGGCCCAGTGAGGTTTGGTAGATGTCACATGTCTTCGAAGTTGTGGTTCGAGGAGACGCCGGTTTCCTCACGATGTTTCCTTCACCATTTTGAGAGCAGTGGTGATGAAATTATTATAAACTCGTAATTCGCGGCCGTTAATACTCGGCTACAACTGCTCCTATAATACACCAATTTTAGAACTTATTTACACAGATCCAAGGTTGGTAAATCTTGGGTTTATAACGCTTGCGTTTGCGATAGAAACCGCAAGTTCTACTTTCAGTCTATCAATCTCCACCCATTCCGATTAACACCAACTTTTCTTCAACCCACTCCGTCTTCAAGACATTAACCCACTCCACCACATGTAAATCAACACTCACACTAACAGGAAATGACACAACAGAATTCAAATTAAAATTACCGACACACGACACGACAAGCATTTTTAATTGTCACTTACCACTTTTATGTAAATCCGCGGTGACGGCTCCCACTGGGTGTCGGCACTGTCGGCCGTCTGACAGCTCCGACAGCTGACAGCGCTGACAACTGACAACCGACAGGTCGCCGTTCACCGGGCAATTTGCGACCAAGCGGCTGCACCGGGAGCAATATTATTTTACTTGCTTTTTTTCCGCGGGACAGTGTGCGTCCTGTCAGTCGGATGGTGTTAATTTAATTAGGGATTGGACTATTTTTTGTGTTTATGCTGGACTGGTGAGGTTCGTGAAGGTTGGAGGAAACGTTTTGAGAGTAATTTGAGGATGT
This sequence comes from Tiliacea aurago, assembly GCA_948098905.1. Taxonomy (NCBI): domain Eukaryota; kingdom Metazoa; phylum Arthropoda; class Insecta; order Lepidoptera; family Noctuidae; genus Tiliacea; species Tiliacea aurago. Next base: position 26,630,519 of record OX402582.1, read on the forward strand.
TGGGTTTAAATTGTGTCGGCAATTTTCTTTCTGAAGTCGTAAATGTGTGCCCTAATATCTGTGACGTTCTGGAAAGCCTTGGGAAAATTCACAACGACCTTCACCAACTATTCATTTTCGGAAGGTCTAATGGGATAGGAACCCCAATAATCTAAATATCTGTTGTTATCTGTAACTTCTAGAAGAGTGTCTATGCGTGCACTAATAAACTACTGGGTATTCATTTGTGACCTGACAAACCAAATTAGCTCAGTACATTCAGTTCTGCTCATTCCTATTCAAAACCTACATGCCTTTCAACCCAACATTTTACTACTATTCCTACAACATTGATCCAAACAAATTCTCAAGAAAACATCCTTCTGTACAACACATTAAGCACTAAACATTCCCTATCTAAACTAACACACAATACGGGCCTTTCACACTGGCGCATTCCGGTATCTCAAACGGCTACGTCGGAACGACCGTCTTGCGCGGCGTCTTTCATATTTTGAATACTTACTCGAGTTATAAGAATTTACGCGACGCTTACTCGAGGGTAATGGGTCGCATAAAATCTTATGACCACTCAACTCTTGTGTATTGACTTTTACAGCGGCGCCATTACACGGTATATTTTAAGAGGGGTAGCAATTCGCATTTTGTGGGAGCGGTGTGTCTGTTATTTGCGAAATAATTTTCATTTTTTTACTGTTATCCTTTTTCTGTTAATGCTTTTTGGTGGCGGTGAATTTGGGCCACGGGTCGGCTTAATGAATGCTCGTTTGTGAATTTGAATTTGGGGAATAAGCTATTATGTAATGTGGGTTAGGATAGGGTTGCTGTGTCTGTAAAAATCATGGTAGATATATTCTAAACCCACATTCCCTTGCAGTGTTCAGCATTGTTGTGGCAGTAGAAATAGCCAATCAGGCATAGTGATACTGAAGTTAAAAAATAGTAAAGTCTGATCATCATCATTCCACAGCCTAACTTTACCCTCTGCTAGATTACCCTCTCTTTGTCAATCTCCACGCTCCTGTGCCAGTCTCACCCCAGTACTGTTTACTTTCAGTTCCTCTACTACAATAAAGTTATAGTACCTAAATAACTTTAAATTATTAATAATACTTGTCGGTTCCCGCTCCCCGCCTTTACTATGCCCCAGCCCCACACGTGTTTACATGTCGCCATAACAATAAGTTAAATAAACGTCCTTTACGCTTCGTGACGACTGCTGTTTGAATTGCATTATGTTATGACTCGCTGGAAGAGCTCTCTTTGTGTGGATGTAGTTCTGTTTTATTGATTTAGGAGGGAATAAGTGAAAGTTGCTGTTTTCTTATTATAGTGACGATAATATAGACGCTTTGTGGAATAGTTATTGAAGCAATATTCTAATAGATTCTACGCATGCTGGACAATCAGCCCCGTTACCAGACTTGGTGACTGTATAATATCTTACTACGACAAGTATGATCTATTTATGCACCTATAGACCTAGTCATGGTCCCAGAGGAAAAGCTACCATATGGTACGAAAGTAGCCAAACGTGCAGAAGATGTAAAAAGAAAAACGAAGTTGTAGGTACTTACATCCGTACAAAGAAAGAGACTGGCACTAAAGTAGTTACCCTATTTGTAACCAAAGACCACAAGGAACTAACTTTATTATGATTAAACCGGAATACCAACACAAAACTAGAACGGCCCACACGGAACCGATAACAAACACACAATTAACAAATCGACATATAGAATAAACATAACAAAACAAATAAAACTAACAATAAACGTGGAATCTATTAACAATAAATCATATTGTTCGCTAGAACGCAACGATTGAGTAATAAATATCAATGAGTTTAATGTTCGGGCGTACACGCGATAACTGTCAGCCGCCATGTTGGTCCGCCATCTTGATTTATGACATTTTATTGTGAACTGTCAATAGATAGCGCGGAGCTATGAAAGGAGCTAATTGTTTTTGGTTTGATGAATAGATTCTGATTTTGGGTATAAATTGAAAACAATTCTTATAGTTATTCATTGTTGAACATGATTGTTTTCACAAATAAACAACAATTTCAAATGGAAGCGACTTGCCTCATAGAAGATGTTCAAGCCAAAATGTTGATGTATGTGCATTTATTTTTGACTTATTAATGATGTCCTCATATTTATTTTCTTCTTTTCGTTGCAAACTGATTTTTTTTTTTTTGTAGAATTTACCCTTTTCAGTGTATTTTTGAAAACCCCCAAAACTAGCAAAACCATAGGTAGCGATTTTTTCAGATTTTTTGGGAGTAAGGATAGAGATAAATTTTTATTTCCAAGCAATAACCTCATTATTGCTTGGAAACTCAATGACGTCTTCAAGGTCAAGGTCAACCTCCCAAAACTCAAGTTCGAACACCCCAAAAGTTAAGATCAAACCAACATAAATGCTCAAATCTTGAAATATTGCTTTGTAACAAGCCCTGAGAAGGTCAAGAAAATTTTCAAGGTCACTGTCAAACGTCTCGAAGGCCAAGGTAAAATAAAAAAGACGCGTGGCAAATATAACATTTTTGAAGTATGGAATTGTCGACGGATTTCTGTCTGCAGTATTTAAAGGAACTTAACACGAAGGAGATAACAGGCTCGTTATCCCCTTCGACTTAACCTGTCCGTGTCCCGCCCCAAGTCCCGAACTGGCTAGGCTCGCTCTTGCAATCAGTTCTCGTTGCGATTTTACTTTACTCTGAGTTGAGATGTGTTATTTTTGTGTATTATAAATGTTGGTTTGATGTGTAGGTAACTATGATAACAAAAAAAAAGAACAACTGTCAAACTTTAGTCACTTACATTCGATTACGTTTCGTTACTCACGATCTTTTAAGAGTACAAATACTATACTTCATTATTTTTTATTTCATTAATTATATTATTTGCTTCGTAATTGAGTTCATTGAAGGTAGCAACTATTCAAACAAATTAAAGATAGTTAAAAACTTACAATATTTATACTAAAAATCATTAAAATCAGCTGTCACTTTGTCTGAACGTAAATCGGAACAACCTAGGAGTGTAATTCGTACTAGAATGTAAATTTGACTACGTAAATAAGTTGAATTTTTAAAGTCTAGGATTTTTTTTCTCTAAAACCAGGAATTGCTAGCTGTGACATTTTGCAAAAACGTTCCACCACATGAAGACATCTATACACACAGACATACAGGCCAATAAAAATAGCTGGCATATCCCACCGTATTTCCGTTTAATTTCAACCCGAAAAATACTGAGTAGAATAAATTACTAATTAATTCTGTCCGATGTTCCCTGCAGAGCCAATGACAGTAAAAACGTGTTAGATCAAAGATCACATTAGTTATACATACATAAGTGACAAGCCGTCAAGTCATCCGCTGTTTACCTTTAACTCCTTAACTTGTGTTGAAATGTCGTCTTACAAGTATTGTGTAAATATCATTGGTGTTTAATTCATACTCACTGGCTTGGTCATTTGCATAGGAATATGGGGAAATTTTGTCCAACGTCTAATCGGAACGTTCGTTGAAGATGCTAATGCTAAGCATTGGGAGAAAAGGGGAAAACAAGAAATGGGCACTTTATTAAGCCTTGTCTGAAGTTTAATTGATGTTTTTTAATAGAAAATAAATTAGCTAGCAAACTTTTAAATTGATAAGACTGTCATTTCGTTTGGCAAAGACAGCTCACTTGCACAATAAATAATAAAATGCGTTTATTGCTAAACATATTTGAAACATCATTCTGTCGCTGTTATCTTCAAACGATTGATAGAAACAGGACGATGTTTTTAATTCTTTTAGTGCTAAATTAGCTTATTTAGTGATTTGTGGTGTAAACCAGTATTAGAGCTTACTCAGTCCACTCTGGAATTTTACAGTGTTTTTTTTGCCATCTTCCCAATACAGATCAACACTTGTTTTGTTCTACCTTTTCTTTTACCGTCCAAGTGTTAATATAAAGAAAAAAAGGAAACAAGCGAGCCTTACAGTAGTCGCATGTGATGTGTAACATCTGACATCTCACCTTGGTTGTACGAGTCATGTATCGTACATGGCACGCGCGCATTGATAGATCAGCACATTTTTGTCACCTTGCACAAAATATAGTGTAACGCGACAGTACACGAACAGCATTCATATCAGCTGTACTCATTCATAAAACATTCATATAGCATTAGTTACGTGGTTGTTAAATACATTCAATAAACCATCATCTTTGGCTATCCGTGAGTTATCATTCAAGCTAACATCCAAGGTGTGTGCGACCCATTCAGCAGCGCATACATTGGTAATAAGCAACTCAGCAGCGACAGAAATGAACCCCTCTACTTACAATCTATATAGTACTTACTAATTCCATGAGCGCTCTAATTCCATGCAATTTTATAGTACTTACTAATTCCATGCTATTAAAAAGTACTTACTTATTCCACGCTTAAGCTGTCACTTCGTGTTACATACTTCCATGCCTTTTCACGAAATCACTCCTACAGGAAGCGAGGGCAAATATGTTACACATTAAAAAAAAATCCTATCCGCGAGCGATAGTTTCGTATTTCTACGACTTTCAACAAGATTGACATAAGCTTTTCGGTAGCCAATGTCAATCCAATTCATTTTGGTTAAACACACAAACGGCAACAATAGACGGGAGATAGCGAACAAAATCGTAATTCGATACATTTGTCCTAGTGGGCAAAAGTTGCTCAGTCTAGTGTGGTACCGCCTGCATGTCAAGTCGCATTCGTGTCCACCAAAAGAAAATTATTTTCGAAGTATAGGCCTAATTGTGCAATAATTATGGTATTGCCAATGTCGTAGTGATAAAACGACTAGACTTATCCACGGTTTATTTTCGTTAATATTTTGTAATTTACCCAGAATATAGATAAAATAAATAATTTTCTTAGATGTTCAAGCTATTTGGCGGTTCGTTATCAAAGTTTGGTGTCGGTAAAAGTGTGACATGCCAAACTTGGCTTTTATTGAATTTTGCTATATTACGCTAGATGGCGCGGCGTCACTAAGACATGGGATCACAATTTTGCTATGACATTACTTCTGATAGCCTCTCTATAGTCATCATTCATCATCATTCCAGCCGAAAGACGTCTACTGCTGGACATAGGCCTCCCCCAAAAGGGGGGGGGAGTTGCCATAATCACCACGCTCGGCAGGCGGGTTGGTGATCGCAGTATCTTGAACACCAGTTCACAGAGAACGCTGCTGCCCATTCTCTAGTAAGTCCCTTAGTCGCCTTTACGACACCCACGCGAAGAAATGGGATGATGCTTGTCTTTACGTCCGGCACCACACGGAGCTGTAGCTCTATAGTATCTATCTTAAATCTTTTTGATTATCGATTATTATTATTATTATTCTTTTATAATATTATTATGTCTTTTCCATTATCGATAACGTTGATAGAATGTAATTTTGCCCAGGCTCTCTGGTCCGTAGAAGCGGCTCCTTTACGAAATCGATGGCTAATTTCTCCACTAATATTATATTCTCCTTCATAGATCCATGTATGTTCCTATGAGTAATTGCGCAACACATGAAACTAGCTAGCAATGTCGCAGTCAATACCAATTGAGACTATAGATTTTCTATAAACAATCTGTTGAGTTTCAAACGCGGTTGATGAAGATTACCTTTGTGTGTTTTAGTGGGTCAATGTGCTGCTTCAATTGTAGTGTCAAGTGGGGTTATGACCTATTGGGTAGCCGTTTCAAGTTTCCTTGGTCTTAGATGAAGAGATTTCTTTAATTGTTCTTAAATTGAGTCAGGAGAAGGACCAGGAAGGAAGGAAGGACCATCTCTCACTCTCTCTCTCACACACACACACACAAACACACGCAAACACACACACAAACACACACTCATACACACACTCGTAAAAATTTATCGTATTTTTTTTTCTTGGTTTCTTTATTTGTATACCTGTTTGTACCCGTGCGTTTATAATGTAAGAGAAGAGCGGAGTCTTCAACTACAGGCATGTTATATCTTAAATGGAGACTCCTCGACATGCAATGTTAGCCAAATACGATGAAATAAACTTATTTTTTTTTACCAGTAAACGGAGATTTGAAACATTTTTTTGGTGTAGTCCGACCAGTTTTTCACACGATGTTTTTCGTAACCATCATCATATTATGCCCTGGCTTTTTTTTCGTAACCATCATCATATTATGCCCTGGCTTTTTTTTCGTAACCATCATCATATTATGCCCTGTTTTTTTTCCTAACCATCATCATATTATGCCCTGGATTTTTTTCAGCTATGTTGGGGTCACTTCCAGTCTAACCGGATGCAGCAAAAAACCAGTATTTTCCATGGAGCGACTGTCTATGCCTATGATTTCTTAAGAAACAAAATGGTTGAGTTGGATGGTGCTAATCCACGCGTCATGTTCGTGAACGGGCGCCGTCAGTTGAGACTGGTCTTCTCTTAACTGCCAGGGCTTATTTGTAATCTTTAAATCTTATATTTTTTATTGTTTTTTAAATAAGCAATTTAATTTTTTTTTTTCTCACATATAGAAGCAACAAGAATAATGTACCCAGGATTTTGTAATATCTTGATTTATAAGAGTGTCCGTCGAGTTTCTTGCCTGTTCTTCTCCATAGAGATCTACGTTTTGGAATGGGCAAATAGCTTCAACTTTCAGACTGACTGACCGACTCTTTGACAATTCAAAAGTGCCTGTAATAGGTTTAATTGAAATAAATGTTTTGAGTTTGAGTTTAATGTCGGTCTTGATTAAGTTGGAGAGAACAATTATGAAACGGAAACAGGCTTACTTGCCAAGTTCAAGTCCAATCTTCAGAATATCAATACTGCAATAGATTACGTAATACCTAGGTAGGTACTTAAAGAAAACGCTGCGTAGGGCAAGTTATGTGAATCTTATTGAAAATCAGAAGTTTTGTCAATATTTACTGGAAATATAATGGTGCATGCATATTTTCACTAATTTTAAATACAAGTATTTGTAAAGTATTACAATAATATCAGTTCCGATGAACTTTAATAAAATAACGAGGTGCCGTGGCCTCGATGTATCATTATAATAAATTAACAGCAATAAAATTATTAATTTATTGGCACTTTTTAATATTCGTTATGAAATATTTATTTCATATTCCATTGCTTTGTCGTTGTGTAATAAATAATTATTAATTTATCAGTGTTTTATTGCAGAAATTATTTTATTTAAATATTAAATTGTTGGTTCGTTTTTACGGAAATGTTGCATTGAATTTAGGGTTCCGTAGTATAAATAAGAAATATTAGAACTTAACAAGGTTTTTAGGAAGAGTTCGATAGTTTTATTTTATTTTGTTTATTGGGGGAATACAAACAGTGACATTACATTTTGTAAGAAAAAATTCAAAAAGATACGGCCAAATGTGTAACCAACAACATTTTCCACGGAATACACATATTTTTTTTTACAAACTTTTGCTATTAAAACTAGAACCTACAAACTATAATAATTCAAGTTAAGAAAACTACATAATATGATACTATATACGTTTTGAGACTACCTAAATATGACACGATGTAAGAAACTAAGGAACTAGTAGGTATTTAGTAATGCCTCGACTGTTCACGTGAACAGCCAGTCAATTAATATAACTGAACTGCAAATAACATACGTAAATAGATACAATGCACTCTGAAAACTGGAAGCGTGTAAATCAACCTTTACCGCTCATAATGTTTCCAGTTAAATCAGTCATATCTCCATTTATTATGACGATGTTCCTTCACCTCTACAACAAGCGGTAACGAGCTGTATCGCGTATAAATCCTTCGTTCCCCGATACGCTACAATTTATTGATGTTGCTTCTCCCAGTCATATAATTGCGCAGCGCCCTGATTGATGCCTTCGTTCAAGTTGATCGTAACTCATTCAGAATGAACGGAGTGAATGTATCTGAATCTGTGTTGTTTGCTTTGTGTGATTCGGATATTAAATTAGTTGAGAAAGAGATGTTGTTTGTATGGTCGGCCAAGTAATAGCCCATTTTGGTCTGGTTTGCTGTAGGTGGTTGTTTTTGAGAAATACACTGTCAATGCACAGGTTTCCTAACTATTGACACTGTGGGTTATGTCTTTTGTTACCGGTTTATAAAATAATTAAGTCAGAAAACCATCAAGTTATTGCTCAATAACAAATGATTCAATCAACTCAGCCTATCGCAGTCCACTGCTGGACATAGGCCTCTCCCAGGCTGCGCCACAACACCCTGTCCTCCGCCTTCCGCATCCAGTCTGACCCAGCCATCTTCTTAAGGTCGTCGGTCCATCTAGCTGGAGAGCGTCCCACACTACGCTTGCCGATACGCGGTCTCCACTCCAGGACTCGTCTGCTCCATCGGCCATCGGTCCTTCGACAAACATGGCCAGCCCACTGCCACTTCAGTTTGCTTACTCTGCAAGCTATGTCGGTAACTCCGGTTCTTTTCCGGATAATTTAATTCCTGATTTTATCTTTCAAAGAGACTTTAGCATAGCCCGCTCCATAGCGCGCATAACAAATGATTGTACTTGTTGAAAATCCATCCATCAAACGTGACAGTTTCAGACATTATTATTTAAAGCTTTTTTTAACCAAAAATAGCCCACACCCAACACTGAACTCAGACTTCAAAGATTGCATAATAATCTATTACGCAGACTTAACCCTCCGAACTTCGTTCACTTTCAGAATATTAAATTTTAAACTGTCACCGCGCGCTGACTTCGTCAAAGTTTTTCTATTAAATTTTTCATTAGCATTTGACAGGACATTCATAATGTTCACGACTTTGATCAATGGGGCTCGGCAGCTCGGCTGTCAGCCAGGGAACGGCTAATGATATTTGGTTGAAACGCTTGATGTATGACGTTGGTGCGTGGTTTACTGGTGGCAAGATACATATAACATGGAGATAGAAGTGTTGTACCTATGTTTTTAAACTTTAGTGAGTACAAAACTTTTTAGTGAACTGTAGTATTAAAAGAACTTCACTCACTCACTCACTTTAGTTAATGTCAACGTTTTAGAAGTCACTTGAAGCAAACAACTGCAGTAGAAAAATAAAAGATTTTTCTCAATGTACCGAACCGTATACCGAAAGCAGCGCACATATTATATTATCTTCACAGTATTTCATTATTTTAAATGGTTTTATACACTTTTGAAGAAGACAGTAAGTACTGAACAGGTTATTAATAATAATCCTTAGTCAAGATGCTGCTTGTTAAACACCCTTGAAAGTGATCTAACAACAAAAAAGTCACCATGTATAGTACAGTATCTACCATTACCATATTTATACCAAAATACTTTTCACCCATTACGGGCCATAAGCGTGACGTATGCAAAGAATACGATCATAGATAGTCAACATTATGGCTATACCTTGTTTTCGCAGTATGGAAATCGCTGTGCCTATAAAAAGTTAAATTATTCGGTGTAACAACAAAAAGTATGAATAACTATTAGCCGTAACATTATAACTGTCTTCATGTAGTTAATTTGCAACTATGTTGATACGATTACTGTGTTTGTAAAATTGTAATGTTAATAGTTGGTGGTCACGCGGTTTTGCTTCGATGGTAAAATCTCTATGTATGGGAATAGTTGGGCTTTTATCTATGATTATGTATACTTAGGTACTTAGTTATGATAAGTAAAGAGTCTTTATTCCGTTATGTATGAACTTGTTTTTTTAATCTAAAAACAGTCTTTAATATTTGTTAAGGAAAAGTCTGGGACTGTGAGTTTTAACTAGAAATTAGTTACGTCTAAAGTTAAAGTCTAATTATTACTTACTTAGTTACACCTAAAGTCAAAATCAAATTATTTATTTCAAATAGGCACATAAAAGGCTATTTTGAACGTCAAAATTTACAAAAAAATAGAATTGATTCTAGTTGCCCTTTCCAAAAGTTTCGTGTGGGAAGAATGGACAAGAAACTCGACCGTTACTCTTTTAAAATATTTTGTATTGATACATTAATTATATACCTAGTTATATGTGAAGACGAATCATCTAGAATAAAATTACTATAAGTACCACAGTAGGTAAAAATAATTAAAAATGCAGCAATGACAGATCATTTAATTATTGTGATAGATACATGGTGTTCACATATGTATTTACAAACATCGTAACATTTTCCTTTAAATTTTAAAGTAATAAAATTAACTGAAACGTCATTTTAATATTTATATCTTCCCTATGTCACTCCATCTAGTCTATTATAAGTCTCCAATGAACTTATATAAAAAAGCTCTCAGTATCCCCTATATTATCCTAATCCTAATTTAAACCACTCACACATCAATAGTAACAGAGTATAACAAAATGCTACATCAAAAATACAGTAGAGCCAGCGACGGAACAATAAAGTCACATTTAATACAATTACCTACAAAATATATTAGTGTTTATTTTGTAAGTCGGCGCGAATGTTTGCTACGACTGTACTGGGAGGTAGATGCAAGGTGTAAGAGAAAGCGATTCTCAAGGGTTGAAAACATAAGACAAAGTGACGTAAGAAAACCTACGGCGGAGGCGGCGCGGCGGGTCAGGCAAAAATTAAAAGAAAAAGGCCAAATAACACAAAACAAGAGACTGACGCACCGCGGGTCAGAACTTAGTGTCTCTGTCTCATCTACATTTTATTGGCCATGACACGTGAGAAATAGTACATTTTGATACAAGTGGAGAATGTTTGTTATTGCATTCGAGGCGGAATTAACATCCGAGCCGTAGGCGAGGTTGTTTTTGAGCCGAGAACTGCAATGACAAATGTCCACGTGTATCAAACGACGTTTTTCAATACACTTTTGAAAAAATAAAATAATGAAAAATATTTTTGTCATTAGGAAACTTTTTTTTTCGCGCTTTGCTTTCGCCAGGATGAAGGAGAAGCAAAGGTATAAACCGATAAACAGCCTATTATGAAAAAGAGAAAATTCAAATATTTTTGAGTTTAGAACACAAATAAATGTTAATTTGTTCAAAAACGTTTTTGTATTGTAATAATCATGGTATTCTGTTTATAAACATTATTTAAATATTCCAAAAATTTTAACGCCGTAAAGACTCATCTTTGCCGAGATTTAAAAAAAAAATCATCTCCGAATAGAGAGGACCGGAATCTGGCGCGAGACAGTGTGAATAGAGGCATTGAATCAATTTGGACTAAGTATAGTACTATAAGTTATCTGTGGCAATTTTTATTCCCACACACGTGTTAGAAAATAAAAAATCGCACGCTTGTGAAATACATTGCATTGTGAACCTAATCGTAGTGCGATATGAACCGGTTTTCGAGGAAGTGTATTGAAAAATAAGTTTTCCCAGTTTAGTTTTCTTGAACTGGAGTTAAACGGTAACTAATAAAATAAAAAGAAATAGACTTGCTGATTTCATTACTGTTTTCCCAAGTACTTCTAAATACTCAATACCCTAATTCTAAATATCCTGTATAATCTGAGCGTATTTCTAAATGAGATAATAGCACCACCATAATATTTATAAAGCCAAAAGAGGATATTTTTTGTTTGCAAGCTGACTCAAAACCGCATGTGTCAACACCCCTTTACACCGTTATACTGTCCTATAACGGCCCGCTCCCGCTCCCGCCCACCCCTTAGCCCCATCGCAGCTTACACACGATAGCTATAAACATACATCAATGATATTTATGGGAGTCATTCGCTAAAGCGTGTAGCACAACGATTACTAAGAACCAAACGTTAAGGCAGCGGCGACGATTTGTGACGAACTTGCCGCTACAATTCTTCTTTTAGTAGACAAAATAACGTAATTTAGCGGCAAACGACGCCACTTTTGGTAGTTCGCGTTTTTTATGGCCCCACTTTTAGATTTAGTTTGGTGGGGCTGGTACTAAATGGTGGAAGGTATACAATGTGGTGTTGGGCTATATTTTGGGGTGCCAGGGAATAGTTTTTGATGTATGAATGTTGGAAGGAATATGTATAATGTGAATATTGGGTCTGACGCGGTGAATGGTGCATTTGGCGCCATTAGCATGTTTTAAAAGACGCATTATTTAGTGTTATGGTTCCAAGTTGTGTAATGGGACTCGCTACACCATATTTTGCTGAATTCAGAAGTTATTAAAAGATTTGAGAGGAAAATAGCTGAAAGAATCCCCCTTCCAGAAATCAAAAACCCTCTTCGCGATCCGGTTTTCGTGTTCAATGCTATGCAAAACCTTTAACTGCACCGAAAATCTACGAGGCCTAAACTAAACTTAAAGAGTGATTGCTGTGCCGAAATTATGAGGAAACAGAGTTTACTTTGTAGGTTAAGTTAATACCCCACCACACTGACAAAATACTCAACGACACACATTTAGGTGTCATGATTGAACAGAGATTATCTTGGTACCCTCACCGTGAGCAGGTCTCAAATAGGATTCGTAAACTAAGCTGGATTTTTAAAACACTGAAATATGTTGTTCCAAAAAATGCTACTACCCATTCTTCTTTTTAGTTTATATTAACGATTTACCCCAATTATTTCAAAATCAACCGAAGATGGTGTTATTTGCAGATGACACATCATTGATATTTAAAGTAGACCGACGGTCACAAAATCTTGACGACGTTAATAACTCTATTCTTCAGGTCCAAGATTGGTTTACGGTAAATAATTTGGTACTAAATAAAGCAAAAACCAAATGCATTCGATTTAAATGACCTAATGTTAGAAGTAGTGAATGTAATATCATATTGAATGGAGCAAAACTGGAATTTATTAATCAAACGGTTTTCCTAGGAATCACTCTAGACGAGAAATTACAATGGCGGCCACATATAACATCTCTTGCGGGGCGGCTCAGCTCGGCGGCTTATGCTGTTAGAAAGATAAGACAGTTAACAGATGTAGAAACCGCGCGGTTGGTCTATTTTAGCTACTTCCACAGCATTATGTCGTACGGCATTTTACTGTGGGGTCGGGCTGCTGACATTGAGTCCATCTTTATTTTGCAAAAGAGAGCTGTCAGAGCAATTTATAATCTAAGTCGCCGCGAATCTCTTAAGCTGGGTACTGACCAAAGTTACGGGGTGTAATGTAACATTCGCATCGAGCATGTTACGCATCAAAAATGTTACGCCGTGTTCTAAAATCGGTGTAACATGCTCGATTAAACTCTGTGCTCCATATTCGCGCCAGTCTCAGTCAGTCGGTTGTGTTGGGATCTTTACAATCGCCAATCTAGCGTCTTCTTTCTTCAAATTATGAGCCGGGTTCTTTAGCAATGGTTCTTCTCTATATTTTTCTATAAAATACAGGGTTTTTTCTTTGTCCCACTCCATGCTTCAAGAAATAAATGCACGGAATAAAAGGAACGACGTGTGTGCGAGCGGTCGTGACGATTTGTTGCAGCGTACTGACTGAACCGCGTAACACTCAAAGGATTCGCCAAAAAACCGACAGCCGGGTGGAGCACTCAAAGCGAGCAACGAGCGGCTCGTTGCTCGCTGGTTTCCCCGTAACACGACGTACTGACTGCACGAATGCTCGCGGTGTAACACGTTACATTACGCCCCGTAACGCCGGTCAGTACCCACCTTTAGGGAACTATTTAAAAATATTAATATCATGACGGTACCTTGCCAATTCATTTATGAAAATATTATGTATGTAAGGAAAAATCTACATCTTTTTAATAAAATAAGTGATAGACATAATTTTAATACTAGAAATAAAGACAAAATAGATCAACCATTTTTCAAGTTACATACATCTTTTATGGGGTACTGTGTTAAATGTTACAACAAAATACCTTGTGATATATTGCAACTAAATGAAAGAAAATTCAAAACTCATATTAAAAGAACACTTTGTAAACAAGCATATTACAAATTAGAGGATTATATACAAGATAAGAATGCTTGGAAACATGCTGGTCCTGCTCCATAGGACAATCTAGAGTCTAGACAAAATCAAACAGGTTGCTATTTTAATTGTATAATTTATTATTTTTATGACATTTATTTTAAATTCTGTGATTACCTTAACTCACACTGATATTGTTATTTTTTAGGAAATCGTACCTATATATTTTTTACAATTTTTGTAAATATGTGAGCACCATGTATCTATCACATAATTAATTTATCTGTCATTGCTTCATTCTTAACTCTTTTTATTACCTATTGTGGTATAGTAATTTTATTCTAGGTGCATCGTCTTCACATATAATTTATATAATTAATGTACCTATAAAATAGTGTACTAGATTTTAAAAGAGTACCGGTGGAGTTCTTGCCCATTCTTCTCCATACGAAACTACCTTTTAGAAGGGGCGACTAGAATCAATTCTATTTTTTTGTAAATATTGACGTTCAAGAGTGCCTTTTATGTGCCTATTTGAAATAAACAATTTGACTTTGACTTTGACTTTGAAATCTATTAAAGGATATTTATATTGCTTTAGTGCAGTCTGTTTTGGTGTACTGGATCCCAATTTGGGGAGGGGCAGCTAAATCCAAATTTATTACTGTGGAACGAGTTCAACGAGCCCTAATAAAAATCATGTTTTTTAAAAGGATTAGATTTCCCACCGAGAGTCTTTATCAGATAAGTGATTTGCTTTCGGTGAGAAAACTTTACATTGTTCAGACCATTTTGAAAAAACACAAAGAGCCACCTTATGATACCGCTATCTTATCAAAAAGGAGGAAAGATATTATAGCACCGACTCCTCAAACAAAAACCAGGTTTTGTAGCAGGCAATACGAGAAACGGTCATCTCAACTCTATAATAAAATAAATAAAGAAATATATGTCTACACCAAACAATTTCTAGAATGTAAAAAACTTGTAATCCAATGGATAAAACCACTATCATATGAGGACACTGAGGCCCTCCTGCAGCACACATCATAACTCACTCATTCATGCACACACTTACTCTCATGCACCACTTTTACAATTACACACATACAGATCACACACACACACACATCCTACACAAACATACATCCCATAACACAGATCACATAATTATGCCCACCTCACCTCACATTTATTTATTTATTTATTAAAACTTTATGCACAAGTAAAAAAAATACACTGTACAAAGGCGGACTTAATGCCTGAGGCATTTTCTACCAGTCAACCTTAGGGTGATGCAGAGACAAAACATGGCAGGTGCAACGTACGGGATAGATAGCTCGGAAATAACTATAAAATACAAGCATAAATAAATACAAATACATAGATAGATACATACATACATAATATACCAAAATAAACTTTGTCAGGAGAAATAACGACCGGTGGCGAAGAAAACCACTCCAGCAAATCACCGTTGAGATGTTTTGGCCAACTTCTGACGAATATGTTCACGTGCCTTCACTTTAAATGATAACCGGCTGGGTGCCGTCCTGATGTTCAGAGGGAGCGCATTCCAAAGAAAGACCGCCTGGACAAAGAAAGAAGAATGAATGAAGCCAGAAGTGTGAAGGACATCGTAGCAGACGATTGTTGGTGGAACGAAGATTTTTACTATGAGCAGAGCATAAGTATTTAATTTTGGAAGTCAGGTAAGAAGGAGAAGTGGGTTTGTCGAGAATAGAGAACAACATAGACAGAGCCCTTAACTCTCTGCGTTGACGAATGGGTAACCATTTTAAAAGCAGTCGGTGCGCGGATACATGGTCATACTTACGCAGATTGAAAACGAATCGAATGCAGTTATTGAGAAGGCGGTCAAGTAATCTAATCTAATCTAATTTTTAATATTGTAATTAATTATAAATAGTAAACAGTGGCATTTCTTGTGCACATTATGTAAATTTAAGTTACGGAAGAGGGGAGTGTCCTAGTACAGGCATTTACTTGCTTAAAGGGACACTTCTATCACTAGTATGTAGTACAAGCTTGTTAAAGAAAATAAACTATTTGTATTTGTACATACTTACCCCAAATTTACTTACCTTTATTGTTTTTCTATGTTTATTCTATGTAAATTAGCTTCTGTTTCCTCACATTTTTTGTAAATGTTATTAATTTATATTACAAAATTATCAATAACAATCTTGCTCTAGCAGAACACATTAAAATATTAATTTTGTGTGGTGTTTGGGTCACCAAGACACAGGCTGTGCCTAGTTTGGGACCTGTTGTTAAATCTGTTTAAGTTTCCTGTTTGTTAGAATTTCATGCATGTTACTTGTATGTTTGTGAACTATGTGTAAGTTTGTTAAATGCATGAATTTGAATTTGTTTTCAGGCTATATTATGCAATTATTATTACCGGCACGAGATGCTTTGAATGGAGGCCGTTAATAAATAAATATTGCATTCGGAGATTAAACTGTAATTCTTAGCACTACAAACATAAACTCACGCATTCCCAAGGGGGTAGGCAGAAACTATAGAACGCCACCTGCTACGCCCTCCTATCGTCTACATACTCCTTTTGCTTCGTTTATGTTCATACCTCTGGTCAAACACGCACGCCGGTTGCTTGTACTTTATGTCCTTTTAGTGCGTCCCTCTCCCGGCGTTTCCACTCAAATCTGCCTTGTCGTCGCCTATCATTCATCCTCTCAACATGACCAAACCATCTAAGCGTAGATACCTACTCTTTTCAATGTTTGTCACTACATCTCCTTTTCAATGTTTGTCACTACATCTTCTTTTCTTCTTTCTTAGCACTAAAAGCCATAATAATCGATTTGTCCAACTACAATCACACAGTTACATTATGGAATGAGTGTAGTTGTAGGACGTTTCCAAGGTCTATCAATAACTAAAGAACGTGTTGTTTTCATTACTCATTCAACGCTAAGTAATATTTCTAATCCCCGCCTCATTTAATACCTGTCACTTAACCAAAGAACTTTAAACAACCCTCCATAATCAAAATGAACCACCAAGAAGAATTCCTTACATTTAGCACTCACAAACTAAATACCAGCTTCAGCCGGCACCATTAGTTGGCTGTCACATCTGTCGAGTGTCGCGACGCGTCACAAAAACGCGCGATGTCGCGGCGAACGCGCTCGAAGTCCCGACATGTTTACGATTGCGACGACAAAAATATCGCAAGCAGCGATTGTCCGTCGATTGAGTTACTGCGGGCCCTGTTCCCGGCTAATTTATCGACTTGTTAACTGAAAGTGTGCGAGTTTCACGTCTTTGAACGTTAAATAAAATTGTCGTGTGTTTTTGGCCTTTATTACAGATTTCGTGGGCGGATTAAATGATAATTTTGTTAAGAGAAATGTTGTTGATAGTTTTATGCGGTGAAGTGATTACTGCAAGGATTTATAGATATGTTTCTTTGAATCATATTGGTCGAACTTTAGAAATGAAATTGTTTGGCACTTGTTAGAAGAGGAAAAGTGTGTTGTTGTACTTTTGTAATGTATATTAAGATTGATTCATTGTCACCCTAAAAAGTGTCAGTTGAGTGTTCGTTTTTTGACTATTATGTATGCTTTTTATTTAACTTATATAAAACTACTTAGATGAGATGATACGCCAGGCATCAAAAACCATAATGTGACACAATCTACCAAATGGATTAGGTACAAAGTGTTTGCTAATTGCAGAAAAAACAATACACGGAATATTGTAATTTCCCACCACAGCACATTAAACTTTCCAGTTCCTTCTTCCTATATCCAAAAACAAATCTGCTGTAAATGAAATTTAGGTAAGTAGTAAGTATAGTAAGTATAATTTTATTTCTCTCTTCACAAAGGTTCACATAAATAAAGACAGAGACAAGAATTA
Source organism: Tiliacea aurago (assembly GCA_948098905.1). Taxonomy (NCBI): domain Eukaryota; kingdom Metazoa; phylum Arthropoda; class Insecta; order Lepidoptera; family Noctuidae; genus Tiliacea; species Tiliacea aurago. The sequence goes on from OX402582.1 coordinate 26,648,323, forward strand.
TAACGTTTTGACATACATGCATAAAATATGATCCTTCGATCCATATAATATGGTAAACAATAGTAAAACTAAACACTTGTAACAACAGAATTCAATCAGGCTATCGACGCGCGCTACAGACGTCAGCGCGACTGCGCTGCCGGCGACACCCGTCACTTGTTACTGCACCTCTAACAAGCCGCCGCATGTCGCATAGTGTAGACACGGCTTTAGTTTCTATTGATTAGTTGTTGTTTATCTTATTTGGTGTTTATCTTTTCCTTTAAGAAAGATCAGTCTGGGCAGTGCACCCCTGTTACCTAACTAGTTGAAAAAGACTTTTCAACACGCCTTGTGAACTTATCCACCAAAAAAACAAGACAAAGAAAATACGTTTTGCGGTAAACATCATGCGAAGAAAGAACATAAACACGAAAAAAACAAGTTGGGGGAAAATCATAATGCTGCGACGACTATACGAGCCCCAGCGCTGGTTTTCAACGACAGACGTAAATTGACGAGACCTGGTGCAGCATATAATGAGATAAAAACAACAAAATAAGAAATAAGTTAAATACAATAATGAATACAGTCAAAGTATTTATTCAGTGTAGAATTAAACTAATATGTAGGTACATAAATAACAACTAAAAATAACAAAATTATATCCTAACATAACTAAAACTGTTGACAAACTAAAATATGGCGTCGAGAAATTCATCTACATCACTGTTGAATGGTAATGTACCCAAGAGATACCACCAGGGTATTGCCACGTTATATGGCAATGCTTAGCCTCTGGCTAAGGTAAAAGCCAGCCCTAGGGTCACGGGAACTGGCAACCAGCCGTTTTGAGATTTAATTAAAAAGACCTGAGGTTTCAACCCCAAACGGTTCGAAAATATATTTGCCAACAAGGTTATTATATTTAAGCCACTTGAGGATTCCCGCAGCCGCAGCAGCAGCACCAGTACAGTATGCCGAGCGAAGATGGGATGCCGCAAGAGTATCGACACACGTTGCATCCCATACTAAAGGCCTACCCACCTTCCATGGAAGTAAAGACATGCCGTCCGGTCTCTTGCCATCCATTGGGTTCTAATACAGCTGGAACGCCGACGGTGACAAGAGCTCGTCGGATGATGTCGTTAATGTTCGCGTGCTGTGCTAAGCGACCCGCACTTCAGCTGCAAGACAGGCCGTGGTGTCCGAGACTGTTGACAACTTCGCCATAGTGCAGTGACAGCGATGAGGAGAGCAACATGGAGCTCCTATTCTTAAGGAAGCAGTGAGGCGGAAAGTAGTGCCGTCGAACAAAGTGCCTATGTTAATACGACACTTAGTTCCAAACGTACCATGTAACCAGTAAGGCTTTTGAGTTTTATATTATCTATACTTGGGTTTCCTTTGGAAGCGGTGCCGATAGAACGGCCGCGGTTCGCGGTGTTTTGACAATAATGACGTCATTGCTTTCTTAATATAATATTTTTTTTTATTGTTCCAAGAACAGTGTTACAGATTATTTTTCCACCAGTTGTTGTTAAGCAAAAACTATGCAATACAATACAGTACTAACGTTAGTGAAAAAGATCACCTGTATCCTGTACTAGTTATATAAAACTGTATCACAGGAGACAGGGCCTTCCGTTTAAAATGAGTCAGCGTATTGATAATACAATAATTATGTAAGCCGGTGTGTGTTGGAAAAAAAACTAATAGGTAATATAAGGATACATGAAAAAGTAGGAACAAATTGGTAATTAAAATAAAGTAACTGTAGGTGTAAGTGGGCTGTGTAGGTGTGTTGTGTAAGTGTGTTGTGTAGGTGTGTTGTGTGGTGTGTTGTTGGTGTGAGAAAGTTGGTGTAGTGGGTGTGTGTGATTGCGTATGAGTGTACAGATTACACTGTAGAACTGGATCGGTTGTACAAGAAAACTTTCAGTATCACTATACGAAAGTTTTAACAGCCAGTCACGCAGCAGCAATTTACACTTTGAGAAAGAATGTTCGTAAATGTTGAGTTGTTTGTTTGCCTTGTTATAAAGACGAGGACCGAGGACATAGAAATGTCGACTAGCAAGAGTGGTCCTATGGCGTACGGTGGAACATACACAGCTTTTGCGTCGTTTCTCACTCATGAGCCCTGGGACATAGGTGAGAGAGGAATGTTGGCGCAAAATTGATTGAAGGACAAAGAGCTGTCTCACGGATAGAAGTTTACACTCGCTATATAACAGAGAACTTGTTAACAAAAACAACCTTTATAAAGAAGAAGTAGCACTCTCTGTTAGACTGAGGATAGCTATTCTTGTGAATAAGAGTATGTTGCGAAGACAATTTAAACACGAAACTAAAAGGCTCTTATTGCAGTCTCATTCATGACCTTCATAATTGTTTTTTACTTCAAGTTCTTACGAATTCTTGACCAAGGAAAGTAAGATTATTTTTATATCCCAACACTCTTGCTAGAATGATGTCAGTCTACGACACCAAAACCAAAAATATTCCATTTTAATCCTAAACCCCTCTCCATGCTATTGAACCCCGTCTCGAAGCTAAGACGCTTGTTACTCCAAGTTTGCATTGAACCCCGCGGCTCACCCCCCAGGGGATCAATGGACAATGTGGGTGATTCGTCAGGTGACACCTGCGTAATGGGATAGCATTTGTATGGAGGATATGACGGGACCAGATGTGTGATGCGGATGTGCGGATGTGGATGATGCAGATCTGTGTTGGTTATATTGTGGGTGCAGTTGGAACAATGTGCAGGGAGGGTATTTTGGTTTTCGATTGAGTTTGAAGTCTTCGTGTGTGAAAATATTTGTGGTAGGTCATACCTACATCAAAGTTTGACGTTCTTAGTTTTACTTTCACCAATTTTTTTTTTCAGTTTATTTGAACAAGGTACTTATCATATCTGTTTTTTTACACCACCTAGTTATTTGTAAAGAGTTGAAATTGTGTAGTAAAAAATAAGTGGTCGCAAAATTTTGAGGATATGCTAACAAATTTCTGAATGAGAAATGGCAGCAGAATCCTTAGAAGGTTTAGCATAATTGTTCATTGGTCTGGCTAGTAAATTCGAAAATAAAGCATAATGTCACCAAGCTAATAATGTTATGCAAACATTTCTTCGTAACATGCTACATGCTAACTTAGAACAATGCTTATTTACTAATAATTTATAAACATTGCTTTGAGACGTGTTCATTCCATAAATTAACACCAACCGTAACATTACATAACATCACGCCTGTAATCCTCGAAAGGATAGGCAGAGGTGTACCTGTAGTACACCCACAATTACCAGATATGTTTAAGTCCCATGTAATAGGGGGCGAGCCTATTTATTGCCTACCGTAACAATTCATACGTAAACTAAAAAGTCTATGACATTATATTTAAATAGCGTAATCCTACTTCCTACTTATATTTATATATAATATTATAAACGCGAAAGTTTGTATAGATGGATGGATGGATGGATGCTTGTTACTCTTTCACGTAAAAACGGCTGGACCGATTTTGATAAAATTTTATATCGAGGTAGCTGACACACTGGATTAACATATAGGCTACTTTTTATCTCTATATTCTTACGGTATCGAGACTTACGCGGGTGAAACCACGGGGCGCAGCTAGTATATTATATTTATTACACTGTCAATATACATAGTGTTGTCCTAGTAAATGTATTGGACAGACGGCTCTCCATTATAATGAATAATAGCCGCTACTGTAAATGAGGAAGTGCTAAACAAATAAATTTATTAGAACAACTGTCATTATGTTAACAGGTGCTGCAAATGTGGAAAAACATACATCATTATTTGTTATGTGTCTGCTTACGTCCTTCACATAACATGACTTACTTTCTAGGAAATGCATGACCAAGTTCCAAAACATAAAAGTTTAAATTAAACGATCAAGGTACGCTATCGCTTTGGGATATCCTGTTAAGATAGACGTGTTGTGAAATAAAAAAAAAAAATCTATTCTTGCCTACCCAAGGAACCTTTTTTAGGGTTCCGTACCTCAAAAGGAAAAAAGGAACCCTTATAGGATCACTCGTGTGTCTGTCTGTTTGTCTGTCTGTCCGTCTGTCACAGCTGATTTGCTCCGAATCTACTAGACCGATTAAGTTGAAATTTGGTACACATATGAACTTCTGTGACCCAAACACGGACGTGTTACGTAAATAAAATAATTTTGAATATGGAGGTCACTTTTGGGGGGCAAATTAGAAAATTAAAAAAAAAGGTTTTTCCGACTGTACCGTGAGACATATTAAATGAAAGGACTTGTTTTAAGGATTTTATATATATTTGTTTTACAATTTTAAAAGAATATATATACTTTTGAAATCATTTAAGAAAAAAGATGAAAAATTACCATTCCACACCCCTTATCTCCGAAACTACTGAGCCTAAAATATTGATAAAAATACTGAAAATAGTTCTTTACTTATAGATTATAGGAAAACCTATAAGCAGTATGTGATCTTAAAATAACATGGTACAAACTTACATTTGCAGTTGGAATGTATGGGGATCATGTTTTTCAACTACTATGTTAAGTTTGTTTGGATAAATTCATGCTAAATACGGAACCCTTCATTGTGCGTGGTCCTACACGCACTTGGCCGGTTTTTTATTCTCAACTAGCTTCTGCCCGCGACTTCGTTCGCGTGGACGTGGTAAATTTCCCTGTATACTGTACTACCTAATGGCACAAAACTAATACACTGTCTGATGCAATTTTAAAAAGTATTCCTGACGAACGGCTATCAATAAAATAATATAGCAGTGCAGTGGATTGTAACGTGCGGGACACCTAACCATAGATATAAATATATTTTTATTATAACCACAGACGACAGCAGAGGCCTAAACTTCTTGTTTTTCTCTAATCTATTATTAGGTATATAATAATATAACAAAATCAAAAAAAATATCAATAGTTGGGAATCGAATTTATAACCAAAGATTTGTAAACCGCAAAGGTATTTGCTTTGTTGAAAGTTGAATAAAATGACCGTTCTAATATATGTCATGATTGACTGCTAAAGGTATAGCGTTATTTGAATGCAATTAAAATGTTAAATCTATCTGCAATATTCTAACCTTTTGGCTCGTCTTTTTACAATTTGTAGTAAACTTTAGAAGAATATAATGCAATATTGCTCATCCAACATGGGAAATAGCGTGATAATTTATAGCCTACAGACTGGCCAGACTTATAGGGAATATTTATGCAAAATTTTCTGAAACATACATTCAGACAAACAGACTTTGCTACGATTTTATTATAATTATGTTTATGATATTGATGATGTTTGGCAGCTTTTAGAGTGCTGAAATAATCTAAGTATTTAATTGAGAGAATCTTATTCTTACTTAATACTTATGTTTGCTCGTTGTTCCGTGTGGTGCTGGACTTAAAGAATTGCGCCATTGCCTATTTCTTCCCGTGGGTGTCGTAAATGCGACTAGACAATGGACAGTAGTGTTCTCTATGCATTTTTACACCATACTGCGATCGCAACCCACCTGCCAAGCGTGGTCCCCCCCCCCCCTCCTTTGGGAGCGGCCTATGTCCAGCAGTGGACGTCTTTTGGCTGAAATGATGATGGAACTGAGAACTGGTCGATGAAATACTGGAATGAGGCGAAAGATCGCCCAGCCTAAGGCAACCCACGGCTGTACTTAGTGCCTTTGATGATGACGATTATTTTCTTGAAAATTTGTTTGTAAAATACGAATAGAGGACCGACCCTAAAGGTTACTCAGTTATTATGACTCCTCGCTAAAACAAATGCTTTCGTCTTCGGCATAGAGGTAAGATCGTTAAAAATAAAACTTACAAATTATTTTCAAAACTATCGCATGTACCAAATCGTTCTGTAACAATGTTTACACGTGCCACATGTGCTCAAAGTAATAAGATAAACAACACGTGTCGCGTTTCGCAAAAAATGTGCTTCTATAACGACGGCTCAGTGTCAATCTCCTTTGCAGATCAGCGCCTCGGAGTTGGAGAAGAGGAGATGTGAGGGTAAGCCTGTAACTATCATCGTTACTAGGCAAATGTATGGTGAGTTGTTGACATTGTTTATTTTGCCAGGATATCGGCATGGCTGCTGAACCAGTATCTTTTAAACATAATCCCACAATTGTTTTATGTGATTCTCAGCCAGCTTGTAGTGGTGGTGGCCCGTTGTTTCACTTTGTATTACATATTTAACGGTTTTTTTTTTAAAGCCATGAATATAAGAGTAATAATAAACATTTTATTTCAGAAACAACCATAATTTGTTAGTAAACATTAATCTTAACAACTCTATGTTAGTAAACATGCAGGTTGGACAAATAACACTCAGGAGACTGTTCGGGCTGCCCCGGACCCTCTGCAGCTGCGATGCGGCACGCTTACGTCTGATTGTTGCGAAGCCATCAGTGTACGCATCTGCAAACATTCCCAACGCACTGCAGAAGCGTGGCTTACTTTTCAGGTAAATGAAAAAGAAAGAATAAAGTTTATTTGGACAATGTAGAATCTTAAACACTATCACCCACCTGAGTCACTAGAAAAGAAAAATATCCTAAAACTGTCCGAAATTAGCCAAATCCCACTGAGCATGCATGGTGTAACTCTTGGCAACTTTCCTGTGTGAAGAACTCTTTGTAATATAGTGGCACAAAACTTCAGTCGGATATAATTAACAAGGTGATGCTTTTTCTTTCTGAAACTACAAATTAACCACCTATTTAAAGAAGGCTTAAAATTCCATGAAACTGTTAAATACAGTTCCTTTAACAACTTAATACATGTATTTAACATTTACCAGCTAACTTATTGAGGTATGTTACAATGTTATCACCTAGCCATTTTAAGTAGACCTGTAATTGAACCAACTACCTAGGAATTTACGAGCATCTTATCTAGACATGTTGCTAGTGGCACTAATTTGACTATTAAGTGACTTATTAGCTTATTACATTTTGAATAGGGTGTATACGAACTCCATATTTTCATCATTGTCTGGCACTTTGAGTAATTTATGCGGCCCCTACCCAAATGTCCTTTCTTTGGTATTGTTCGTTGAATCGTTGAGCTCCTCAAGTTCTGAGTTGAGCTGCACGACTACTGACAAATGCGTGCACTGACTGGACAGGTCCCCTCAATCTGTGTGATTCTTTCATCAAAAGCTCATTTCAGGCACCAATCTACATGGTCTTCACATGATCTGACCAAGATTATGTCTGGACTTTAAAAGAGACTGTGACCTCTGAGTTTGTTTCGGCCTTTCTTCTCAGAGTAGAAGACGAAACGCGGACCTCATCTAGTTTTTTTTTTAAATATGATTGACGTGTAAAAGTGTTTGTACAAACCTACTTACAGAAAATAAATAATTTATCATTTATCCATGTTTTTCAGGAAATTATTGATTACATTCATAAAAACTTGGGATTAAACTGTCCGCATAATTAAGTATTTCTTGACTGAACAACCTGTCAAGTGCGTGTCGGACCACGCACAATGAAGGGTTCCGTAGTTCGGATGAATTTATCCCAAGAACAAGATTATCATTGTAGTTAAAAACATGTTCTCCCATAAATTCCAACTGCAAATGTGAGTTTGTACGCGCAATATTGAGAGATTAATCATGATATTTTAATACCATAGACCTATTATAGGTTTTCTGCTAATCTATAAGTATAGAACTGTTGTCCGGATTAAAAAAAAAGATGTTTAGTAGTCTCGGAGATAATGGTCAATTTTCATCTATTTTCTTAAATAAATGTAAAGTTATATAAAATCCTAACTAATATTATAAATGCGAAAGTAAGTTTGTTTGTTACCTTTTCACGCTTAAACCACCAAACCGATCATCCTGAAATTTTTCATATACGTTGTCAGGTGACAGAAACGGACATAGGGTACCTACCTTAAATCCCGAAAAAAAGTACTGTTCCCGAGGAAAACAACAATAACGTTCTTATGAGAATAGATGGCGCCACGTGTCTTTCGAATCGTGATTGAATTATATTATGGGACAAGCAGAGTACAACCCGAAATGATTGTCAAATCCTAAATTAACGCGAGCGAAGCCGCAGGCAAAAGCTAGTATATTATATTTGAGACCCTCACAGTAAGCCCTTTCATTTCATGTGTCAAACGGTACTGTTTGTAAAACTTTCTTCATCTTTTTTTGTCCCCCCATATTCAAAATTCATTTATTTACGTTCCATGTCCGTGTTTTTGGTTCCGATTTTTCATTCGGACCTATAGTCCCTAAAAAAGCAAATATAAACATCACTAGCCAACTTGGCTGGGCCTACTATTCAGCCATTTAGTCATGCTTCTTTCTGCATCTCGACATAGTGTGATCTAATAAATATATTCTTAGTTATTGGCAGTATTAGCTACATTTCTTGTAACTCAAACTGACCATTCAAACTTGATCACACTAAATAACAATCTAAAGTAACGAATACTGCGCCGATATTACATTTCTGACACCTATCCTAAACCACAGGAGCTGTGGTTACCTAATAAGCCACAGCTTCTTAAAATGTTAGAGCCATGACTTACTTATTAGTAAAATACTTCGATGTCCCTGCCAATATAGGTGCTAATGTATTTTCAATTAGTTATAGATTTGCATGTTAGTCTGTTTCACAACTTCCGAATAAATTCCAGTTTAATCGGGTCCGCGCCCACTCGACCCACTTAGACTCAACCCGAAGAAGAATACCAGATGTTTTTACTACCAATTCAGTGCCATTTTTACAGTCAGGCAAAATTATATTAACTTATTATACATAGAATATTGAATATTTTGTTTCAAAACAAAATATTAAATATTCTATGTATAATAAGTAAAGCTACATTTTTGAATCAAAATCACTAACTACCAGGATAAAACGATGTATCATTACATCATTTTATCCGGGTAGTCAGTGATTTTGATTAAAAAATGTAGCTTTATAAAGATAGCCTCTACCTCTAGAGTGCCACTAGCTATAAGATTGTAATGATAATTAACCATAATCTGTGATTTTTGCTACAAAGTACTAAGCGTATACTATATTGAAAAACCGGCCAACTTCGTGTCGGACCACGCACAATGAAGGGTTCCGTAGTTAGGATGAATTTATCCCAAAAACAAACTTAACATTGTAGTTGAAAAACATGCTCTCCCATACATCGATATACGTTACGGTCAATTCTTCAATTGTAAATTTAAGTTGGTCGACTATTACTCGTTAACTTGTAAACCCTACTTAGCTGTGATAGTTTTCCTTTTAATTTAGTTATATATACTACTGCCATGAATTTTTTCACATACCCAAAACCAACCATTTAGCTGGCAGGGGGGTGGGGACACTTGACTCTAACAAAAAATAGCACTTTAAAGCTTAATGTTACGCAAACGTATCTCAGAATTGAAAAATGGCTTTTACAGACCCACAATATTTTTAAACGTACTATCCAACGATACCCCACACCATGTGTTAGACGAGAAAAAAAAATATCATCCCCGTTTTACGTGCAAGGGAGGTACCCTAAAAAAAATGTTTTTCATGGTTTTATTTTCTTGGCGTGATTACTATGTATACCCATGCCAAATAACAGCTTTCTAGGACTAAGCGTCTCTGAGATAAGCCGGGGACAGACGGACGGACGGACGGACATGGCGAAACTATAAGGGTTCCTTGTTTACTTCGGAACTCTAAAAAGGATAAGTACTTACTTGTTTAGTTATTGATTTATCTATCCAAACATTATTTAAATTTAACACTCTCTGTGGTGCAAGCGGTAAATCGACACTTTTCGGTCTGACTATAGATACATTGACGTTTTTATGCCTATTAAAACAGAAATATCCAGGTATTATTCTTCGGGTCGAGTCTAAGCGGGTCGAGTGGGCGCGGACCCGTTTAATCAACCGGCAGATAACATTATATAAATTCTAACCAATTTTTTCCGTGACTATCCAGATATTTGTAGGTCGTGTGGAATTCAAATACATAATATGTCAAACTATTATGTACATAAAATTACACAAGATTTTCTATTATAGGTATATGTATTTTCAGCAACACTGAAGTTTGTGGGAACACCAACAAAATAAACCGATTTCTATTAAATAATGAATAGCTTTTTCTCTCAGCGTGGTCACTTGTTTACATTATCTTGCAAAAATGTACTTTTAATTGAGACATTGTATGTTAATGTTAACTTAGTAATCGCTCATTTCCCGTACTTAAACTTAAATTAAAACGTTGGAGATACGACAAACGAGCGCAGGGGTTAGGAAACGTATTTTATATGGTAAATGTGTTGCTCTTATAATATAGTTTAAATTCTTATCGTTACCTATAACTGTTTAGAGTCAAGTTGAGGCCATTTTGCTCTATGGTTCTTCAAATAAACGTGCTATGAAAGTGTTTGGCGAAGAACCAAAGTAACTGGCATGGTTGGTAGTGGGGTGTAGCTGGCATATCATCTTAACGACGAACGGTTGTTGAAGGTGCAAACTAGTCTAGCAAAGGATATGATCGACTTAAGAAGATAGACTTTGAAACCTGTGCCGTGGCACAACTTTACGGAGGCATATTTCTAACAGTGGAAAATTCAAAGTAAAAGTATTTATTAGTGTAATTTTTGGTGATACAGTAGGTCTTATAGTTAGGTTTTGGTAACTCAAAAAACTACTCATTAGGCATACACTATTTAAATAGATAAGAATTTAAAATTGCTATTACATACAAATTGACAAACATTTCAGTATTTAGAATACAATACATTTTTATAATAAACATTTAGAATACAATTAGTTATTATAATAAATATTAAGAACACAATTAATAAGTCAAGTTTTTGAATTTTCAAGCATAAATACTTACATAATTATCATTTAGCTTATTACATTTTGTCAAGAAGGAATTCGTCAATGGTAGGTATAGTAGATTTTTTCAATTAAAAAATTATGTGTGGAGTGCAATAAAAAAATTCTGTGCCTATAAAGTCAAAGTCAAAGTCAAATTGTTTATTTCAAATAGGCACATATAAGGCACTTTTGAACGTCAATATTTACAAAAAAAAAAATTAATTGATTCTAGTCGCCCCTTCCAAAAGGTAGTTTCGTATGGAGAAGAATGGGCAAGAAACTCCACCGGTACTCTTTTAAAATCTTGTATAATATTTTTATAGGTACATTTATTATATAATTATATTTGAAGACGATGCACCTATAATAAAATTACTATACCACAATAGGTAATAAAAAGAGTTAAGAATGAGGCAATGACAGATAAATTAATTATGTGATAGATACATGGTGCTCACATATTTACAAAAATTGTAAAAATATATAAGATTTCCTAAACAATAACAATATCAGTGTGAGTTAAGGTAATCACAGAATTTAAAATAAATGTCATAAAAATAATAAAATACAATTAAAATAGCAACCTGTTTGATTTTGTCTATACTAGATTGTCCTATGGAGCAGGACCAGCATGTTTACAAGCATTCTTATCTTGTATATAATCCTATAAATATACGCATTTACCGTGTATAATAAGTTATTGAGCAATATTTAGGTTATACATATCAGTCTGTCAAATGATTTCTTGCTGCATCGATTGGGCCGATACTTTGGATTTATCTTCGGAGTAGTCCCCCTGAATGTGACAACCTGCTAACATATTTTATGTTCTACAATGCACATTAGTTCAGATGCTAACATTAAACTTTATGTCCCTATACAAGACTCGAACTAACCCATTTTCCTTACAAATGATAATATTACAATGTAAATCAGCAAACAAAATGTAAGACACAACATTTACGAGACATTATAATTTCGCATTCACGACACAAAATAATATCACAAATTAAACTAGGAACATAAATCAGAATGTCAAGTTATGTCCAATAAATAACTTGGAACGGGTTTACCGTAGTTCTGAGCATGAGTCTGACCATTAGATAGCCGATTTTATGCGCCTGCACATCTATAATTTATGAGAAAAACAATGTAACTCGATTCTTGTTGAAAGACAAAAAGTTAGAGCTACTATCCTATGCTACGCAGCCCATGAAAGTCAAAGTAAAGGGTGTATTATGATTTGATGTTGCAAAGAATAAGATTATGAAGGGATTGAGACTGTGTTTTTGATTGCTTGCTTGATGGGAGCACACGGTATAAATAGTACAGCACCTTTAGTCCAAGAAAATCATACATAGAGAAGATGATGATAGAATTTTGATTCCTTCGCTGTTTTTTGTTTTTACTGTATTTCAGTCTGTAGGTACAAGTATTATATATTATATATATTATATATTATAGTATATATTATAATAAATGCAATACAGAATTAACACTATTTCTATTATCTATATATCTACTATATTATATTATTATTAACTAGAGGGGTATCAATTTCAGTGTTATTTTTTTCATCTATTCCATGGATAAAGTTGCAATTTATTTCATGGAATAGTTGAAAATAATAACACTGAAATTGATACCTCTCTAGTTTTGAATCGTTTTCATTCCAACTATTTCCGACACAATTTATTTGAACCTAAACTCGAATGGTATCGATATCAGAATATTATCGGTTCTGGCGGACGAAATGAATGTAATGCCTGAAGTATTTGATATTTGTCGGTAACGTATCGGTGCATAAAGCTCGATAGAGCAATTTATGCTGTGTTGCCATTGGTTACAAACTATGGAGTGTATTGCTACTATGAAACAAAGATTAGTGGTGCCAGCTAGGAATGATAATATTTTTGGATGTTTACAGCAATTGATAAAGAATAGGCAACGCTCAGTTTCTGTAGTTTATACCTAGTGTTTATACCTAGTAGTGGTAGTTTGTACGTAGTTTAAATTTTTATCTTGAACTGAAACAGGAAAATAAAAATATCATGCTAATTTTACGTAAAATTGTTGGATGTTATTTTATAAAGAGACCTGTTAATGGGATGTCACAAATAATGTTTGAAAGAAAGAGAAGGATTGAACTGACTATTTGGGTTTCTGCTCAGATCTAGGAAAAAAAATAAAAAAATACAACTGACTTCCCAAAAAAACACTACCAAGTGACTTTAATTTCGGCAGTCAGAGTCAGTGTCTTACTAGAGCATGGGCAGCAGTGTTCTCTATGCATTTTAAGACGCAGATACATGCCAGTGACCTTGAGTGGTTAGCTTGCGTATTCTGTACTGAGCTCACGCAACGCGTCCTACGTTCAGCCAGTAATAGGACTCTCCCATCAAGGAGCTCTGTCCCCAATTTGACGCATTATTAATTTATTATACACAAAACAAAAGGTATTTTAATAAAACGCGTGTACTAAAATATCAATAATTAAATTATCTTTAAATTGGTGAAGGTTTCAGAAAAATACGCTTGGTAGATTTTGCGCCATTCTCAGGTTTTTATCCGCGTTAGAATAACTTTACAAATTAATTTCATTATGTATTAAAAACATAATCTAAAATATTCACATATTAAGTTATTGATAAAATGCTCTTATTTATCATATATTTTTTTCAAATCATTAACACTACTCGTTTAGACGTGAACTTCAGTATAAAGTCATTAAAAGTCCGTTATCGTCGAAGCGTGGCGATTATAGCAACCCCCCCCCCTTTTATTTGCGTGAGGCGTATGTCCAGCAGTGGACGTCTTTTGGCTGAAATGATGATGTCTTTGGATCTGTATTTTAGTTTTTTGCCACCGACTTCTGAAATTAAAGTTATTTTTCACTTTTTAGTGTTTTTGTTGGAAGTCGGTTGTTTTTTTTGTAAAAAAGTTTTTAGAGGGTCAGTTTGTAATTGATTTAAGTGAGAATAGCCTAATGTCAACTGCTCATCACCTTTTACAAAATATTGCTTTTGGCGATGCAGAGACGTTAATTGTTGAGGAGTTCTCCTGGTAAGAACAATCAGCAGTTCACCATATGCATTGAGACGAGCATGAATTGCTTAGCAACCATATTAAGTACCTAATCGAATCGCAACCCTTGAAATACTTATTAAGTAGTTCCGGTGCCCATCTCTGGTCTTCATCATCAGTTCCAATTCGATAAATGGTGCTCTCCAAGAGCAGATGCATGAGTTACTATAAAAAATATCCGAATCACTATAGATTTGCCTATAAAATTTGAGGATTTTCCTAGATTTCCATGGGATCCCCTCATCATATGACATCACCTCGAGAGCATACCCTTCCAAAAAAAAAAAATATTATCAAAATCGGTCCACAAATTGACGGAGGAATCGGTGAAAATACATAAAAAAAATAAAAAACAACATACAGACGAACATTATAACCTCCTCCTTTTTGGAAGTCGGTTAAAAATGGAAATAGGTATGGAATTTTTCGTACCTAGCTCGCTAAAGATAATATTGGTTTAGCTTAGCTTAACTTCTGGTTTCTCAAAAGCATCATACATTGCATTACTTACTGATGTATTATTCTGGCCTACGAATTTAAATTCGTGTTCAGTGTGGTGCCGGACGTAAAGAATAGCATCATCCTATTTCTTCCCGAGGGTATCGTAAAACGGTAAAAGGCGACTAAGGGACTTACTAGAGAATGGGCATTCTCTACGCATTTTAACACCATACTGCGATCGCCAACCCGGCCAAGCGTGGCGATTATGGCAAACCTCCCTAAATTGGGGGAGGCCTATGTCCAGCAGTGGACGTCTTTCGGCTGAAATGATGCTGAATGATGACGTATTTAAATGACCTGCTTGTACTTAGTCCATAAATTAAGTATTTTGACATTGAAAATGCAATTTACAATAAATATATAAAAGTTTTTCAGTAAGTATCAACTTAAAAAGTTACCATTTCTTTGTCTGTCTACGAGTAAATATACTAACTATTAAAATACTTGTGTGTGTGTCCTTACTATCAGTAGCAGTAGTTTTACGACTCACATGGTGGCAGCTGATACATTTTACTGTTTATCTTGAATTTTCAGTATGGCTTAAAAGTAATGAGTTGTGTGTTTTTCTTTGAATAAACTGTTCGTAATGTTATGGTGGTAGTTAATAAGACGTAAAATTGTAGACGAGTTTTTGAAAGAGAACATGTTGAGTAGGTATTCTTCGGTTGCAGGCAATTATTTAGCGATCAGTTTACACAGGAAAGCCACAAAAATTCTGGAAAATGTCGAATTTTGTTTATTTTTAGGGTTCCGTACCTCAAAAGGTGAAAAGGAACCCTTATAGGATCGCTCGTGTGTCTGTCTGTCTGTCCGTCTGTCAGGGGGGCCAAATTAGAAAATTAATAAAATAAGTTTTGCTGACTGTACCGTGAGACATATCAAATCAAAGGGCTTGTTTTAAGGATTTCATATATTATATAAATGCCGGAGGAAGTAAACGGAGAGTTGATTGTTGTTTGCATACAATTAATTGATAAAATTAAGATTGATTGCTTACTAAAAATACTTGTTAAAACCTAATTTAATTTGATTTGTAACATTTTAATATTGTGTAAAATCTAACTAATTTATATAAAAGTCACTGCATTGTATAACGTCCAATCAGAGCAGAGGATACATATAGAGTGGATCGAGGCGCCATCTTAACTTTGGCGGGGCGTAGCGAGGAGTCATTACAGTATCGGTGCTTGATCGAGGTGGATCGCTAGTGATGAAGTAAAAGATTGGTGTCGCGAACCTGCTGCTCGTATATAATTGTTTAAAGCGAATTAATTATTGTGAGATATTGATTCCTTTAGTGATTCTCAGCATTGTAAAAATTGTTATTAAATTGTGTGAAACAGTGAATACTTAGTTTTGTGCTCGCATTTCACCCTAATGACGCCTACTAAACTCGTGACCACTAATGACGATGTCAAGGAGAATGCTGTGCCTTCGACATAATTATATATTATAATTTTAAAATAAATACTTTTGAAATTATTTAAGAAAATAGATGAAAAATGACCATTCCCCCCTCTTATCTCCGAAACTACTCAGACTAAAATGTAAAAAAAAATACAGAAAATAGTTCATTACGTATAGATTGCAGGAAAACCTATAAGAAGTCTGTGATCTTAAAATAACATGGTAAATTACTCAATATTGTGCGTACAAACTTACATTTGCAGTTGGAATGTATGGGGATCATGTTTTTTAACTATAATGTTCTTGGGATAAATTCATCCCAACTACGGAACCCTTCATTGTGCGTGGTCCGACACGCACTTGGCCAGTTTTATTATACAGCGTGTACCAAAAAGGTGTGGTCATATTTAAGACACACTCTTAAATGTATATGACCTTTTTATATAATCAACTGTCCCATACAAAACTTCAATACCTACTCGATCCAAATGTATGGGACGCCTGATTATTTTTTCGCGATTACGAGGTTGGTCCCATGGAGAAAGTTGTCCAGTTTGATGGTCTGTAGCACACCCTTATGACCATACATTTGTGATACACACTGTATTTAAGTTTTCAACCTTATTTGTTTAATGGTTCAACGAAGAGTAACAAAGGAAATCCATTTATCATCCTGAAGAAACAGACAGGCGGATATAAGCCTGTTTGTCTTTTTCTTCAAAATGCATTCTTAAAAGGATGTAGTTACGTAGGTAGGTAGGTATAGCTACTTAAGACGCAGACATATGCCAGTGACCTTGAGTGGTTAGCTTGCGTGTTCTGTACTGAGCTCACGCAAGGCGACGTACGTTCAGCCAGTAACTCGCCCATCAAGGAGCTCTGTCCCCAATTTGACGCATTATTAATTTATTAAACACAAAACAAAAGGTATTTTAATAAAACGCGTAAACTAAAAGATCAATAATTAAATTATCTTTAAATTGATGAAGGTTTCAGAAAAATACGCTTGGTAGATTTCGCGCCATTCTCAGTTTTTTATCCGTGTTAGACATAACTTTACAAATTAATTTCACTATGTAATATAAACATAATCTAAAATATTCACATATTAAGTTATTGAGAAAATGCTCTAATTTAACATATTTTTTTTTTCAAATCATTAACACTACTCGTTTAGACGTGATCTTCAGTATAAAATCATTAAAAGTCAGTTATCTTCGCCTTAATACACTCCACCCTCCCTGATACGACATACGTATAGGCACAAACCTCCCCCCATTCCCATACTCTATGTCAAGACAGCGGCGTTGCCATTCAGTTAGATTTACAACAACAGTGACGTTTTAACGATAATGCGTATTTACGAGTATTTACGTGTATTTATGCGTATTTACGCGTATTTACTGCCGGCGAGAAAGCCCGCCTGTTTAATTGTCGAATAAAATTGAAATTTACAACCGTTGATTTATGTGAATACTGCGTCAGCGATACGTTATACGAGTTTTTATGAGTTACCGTAGAGGAAGAATGAATGAGTTGTTTGACGGATTAAAAGGATTGGTTGCTGTTCGCGTATGGCTGTATGGAACTGACTTAACATTTATAGGCAGCAGGCCTTACTGGGCGGACAGAGGCAAGTTTTGATCTCGAGTTACAAAATTATTTCATGTGGAAAGCGTCATCGCAATCGTCTCCAACTCACTAGAGAATTTCTATGTTATGCATGTTTCAAGTCGGAGTGATTTCTTACCATCGCAGCCTAGGGCTTGAGGAAACTGCAAGCCTGTTTATTTCTTACAATATTTTTCCTAAAAAGGGTTCTATCGAGTGTTTTCAAATGTTTTTCTCAAAAGACGTAGGCAAAAATGATACAACTCTAAATAAGACCATAAGCAGATTGTTTTAAATTAAATGTGCTGTTTCATGTAATGTTCCGTAGTTCTTGTATGCCTCAAGGGTTCATTGCATGATCATTATTATGTTGAGCTAAAAATAAAACCAGACATTAAAAAAATTACACTGCATAAAACTGTCATATCACAGTTAAATCAAAGCACAAGTGCTGACAGATCTTAATGATTAAAATTACGTGTTAATTGACAAGCTTCATTAATTAGGGAATCTAAAGGTTGCATAGCAGCGGTAGTTGGCTTACTGCCTACCCACTGTGGTAACACATCGCGAGCAATTTTTACGACTACATCAAAGGGTGATGTCGTAAATATTCAATTCCATTGCTTCATCGGTTATCTGGGATGTGGGCTACAAATTAAGTTGTATAGTTTTATTTTAAAGCTTACAGCGAAAAGACAGAATATTATTATGCAATTCTTCTCTTAAATCATTAAAGGCTACAAGATTTCCGAGACCTGATTATTTCTGTAAGTTATGTGCCGTCAACAAATTTTGAACTGTTCATATCTTTCAGCAACAGTTCTCCGGAGGCAGAAAGAATACCTAAAACTTGAATTGATGCCATAATTATGTTTACACAAAACAGCTGAAAAAGCATACCGTCTGTTCGAAACTTTAATCGCATCGGGAAGGCAGTATAGCACACGAGGCTTTCCAGCTGACATTTAAGAGCTTCTGAGTACCTACGGCAACCGAGAGGGCAAAAATTTGGGTAGGAATGAGGGATGGTATATCAAATAAAAATCGCTATTCACAACTTCAACTACCTACTTTATTATTAAAAAATATAAAAGTAAGTAGCAACGCACAGATGTTCACAACATCGTCCTGAATAACAAAACTAATTATTGTTCTAAAACCAAGAAAACCTTGCTACTCGCTCATGTTTGAATACATAATACAACAAAATGTAGAGTTTCCTACTAAAGTAAAACTTATATTACCAATCAGATGCAGTGTCATTCCCTACATGAATGGAGGCTTCCGGCGACTGGGACCGCAATTAACTAGGACCGCGGTCCCAGTCGCCGGATCCGTAAAAAATAAATATTTTTCTTCCGGCGACTGGGACCACTCATAGAGAACTTAAAAAAATCTATAATTCAAGCCAAAATCGGTACAGTCAAACGAAAAAATTTCTAAATTATTAATATGAATATCATTGGACTCGTTCTAGACATGATTTTATCCTATGCGCTTAGTAATAGATTAAGCTAGCCCGTTTTTACATAATTCACACAGGCAGGTAAAACACACACAAAGGGGCATAGCATTGTATAATACTATCACACTCTAACTCGAGTCCGTTTTGCCTGTCGATTTCAAGGTCAGGTAGCCCTTTTGTCATAAACGAGAAATTTTGCATTGCCCGATGACTGGCTCGCCCAATCACGAACAAGAAGCTTATCAGTTTAAGAAAGTCAAGTTTTGCATCAGACAGTGTCATATTAGATCATTGTAAGATACTGCGCTGAATATTTGTTGCAAATTGTGTGATGTAAGTGGTGGTGTATAGTGACTTCATTTAATACTCTTCAGGTATGTACAACAATTTTTTAGTAACTTATTTATAAACAAAACAAGCTAATAAGGGGGTTAAACGACGTGGTTACAAAAATTTTTACTTTAGATTGCTTCTCATCTTTGATGCGATATTCTAATATCACAAAAAAAAATGTCATTTGTTAAGATTATCTGATAGTTTTTTTTTTTTTCGATTTTAGAATTATCAAAATGGATGAAAAAAGTCCTTCAACTTCACGTGGTGAACAGTCGTTTTATATTGATGTCACACAAAGAGGACGTGAACTTTTGCGAAGAGCTGGCTATGAATATATTCTTAAAAGAATAAACAAAGATGGCTCAAAACTATGGCGATGTGCAAGAAAAAATGTTTGCAACGCGACAGTAAAAGTCAGAGTCGATGCGATGACTATTTTGAACGAAACTGCTCATTGTCATGAACCTATTGATCTCGCGAAAGATAAAGTGAACCGCCAAATGCAAAAATTTGTAAAAGATGTTCAAAAGGATATAAATATCCCTGTTGCGCAAGTGTTTGAAAATAATATGGGAGTTCTTAAAGACGAGGGATTACAGTATGTTACACAATTACCACAATTTCACAACATAGAAAAGCGACTCTACAAAAAAAGAAACGATGGTATTGGAGCAAAAAAAGTCACTTTTCACAGAGCTGCCGACGTCGAAGTACCAAAAATTGCTGCTTGCTGACTATAGAGGGCAAAAAAAGCGCGTAATTGTGTTTGCAAGTGAAGAAAAATATTTTAAACTGTGCAAACATTTCTATATTGATGGCACATTTAAAATTTGTATTAAGTCATTTTATGAACTCTATACTATACATGCAGATGTTGGAAGTAATGAAGACTACGTAAATGTTGTTCCAGTAGCTTACGCACTTCTACCTGATAAGAAGAAGTCTACGTATAAGTTGCTTTTTGAACTCATAAAAAGCCAGATACCCGAATGGGAGCCGGCTGTAATGACCATGGACTTCGAAGTTTCATCAATACAAGCGGTCAAACATTTTTCCCTGGTGTGAAAATAGTAGGTTGCTTTTATCACTTCAAAAAAAGTTTGTGGCGTAAAGCGAAGGAATTGGGCGTCGACAAAACTCAACCAGGAAAAGACCATGTTCAGCTATGTTCGGCGCTTTCTCATCTCCCACTAGATATGGTCGACGATGGCTGGTTGTATGTCATGGAAGAGTCGCCAATTAGTGCAGAAATTACAAACTTTAATGACTACTTTGTACAAACATGGCTAGAAAATTCAACACTCGCAGGTACATTTACTACTTATGGGGAATTAAACAAAACAAATAATGCTGTCGAGCAATGGAATAGCCACATTAGAAAGTACATCAAACCAAAGCCAAACATTGCCCAGTTGCTGGAAGGCCTCATAAAAGATATGAAATACTATTCTGGAGCATTCAAAAATCCTAACGGTATCCAAATATCGAAGAGAAAGCATTCTTCGATCGCAAAGATGAAAAAATATATCATTCTGTTACTGACTTACTTAATTGTAAAATAAGTATCGGCCATTTTTTGGAGAGATTACGATAAACATTGACTCCGGATATGGGTATAATTGATCTATATGTAGGTTTTAAGTTATTATATAATTTGACTGATTAGATTATACATTTTAAACTAATTGTGATTTATGTTTTTTTTTATTTATTTTATTTACGGTACTACTTAAAGACTGATTTTGTGATAAATAATAATAATAATAAATAATAAAATTTATTCAAAAATATAAGATACAACGTTTACAGTTTTCCTTAAATCTACGTCAAGTTCACGATGATTTGTGCCTGAACTAGGAAGTCCTGTGTTTCAGGCGATTGGAGGTAACTTTGGTTGACATAATAATCACATAGCTTAATAATATATTTGGTAACAAGGTATATAAAAAAAATATAGTATCTTAACCTAGCTAACTAAAATAAAATAAAAATAAAAAAATAACAATATGAACAATATTTACTTTAGCACAAGTAATAACTTCTCTGTATCTTCATAGGACATAGTTTGAAGAGCTTCCTTAAGGATTTTCTTGCAGTTACTGTGGTTTAAGGAGTAGATGTTTCCTTTTTCATTTAGCCTGTTATAGAGTAGCGGTCCGAGGTACATATAAAACTTGGCTGTGAAAGCATGTTTTGTACTTTTTTGAGGGCAAACTATATCTTTCCGTCTTTTTTTAGTAAAATCAGTGCTGTATGGAAGTGCTGCGTGTTGTTTTAGTACAGTGCTCATAATAAATAACTGTCGAACTGTTAGTACTTCACAAGATTTATACAGGAGGTTAGTGGGGAAAAGGAAAGGGCGGCAAGTAGCCACCTTGAGAATAGCTCTTTGAGCTCTTTCAATGGGCAATAACAGACCTTTACTCACCCCACCCCATGAGGTAATACAGTAAGTCAGAATTGACTGACAAAGAGCAAAATATACTTGCCTCAGCATTTTTGGATCTGTAATAAATCGTAACTTTTTGAATACGAATATCAGCTTACGAATTCTATTATTTAGAGCTTCCATATGTGGTTTAAAGGAAAGGGTTTCATCTATTATAATACCTAGGTATTTTATTTTATCAGTCTTTTTAATATTGGGACACTTACACCTGTCATCTGCTGGTTCTGGGCAACAATGAGCATGCAACGCTGTGGGGATATTCGATATATGCTTGCGCATCGAAAACTTAATGTATTTTGTCTTTTCTGCATTTAGAGTTAGTAAGTTATTTTTAAGCCATTTATTTACAATATTAAATCCGTGTTGCGCAAGAAAATAATTACTTACTGATTGTTAATTGTTTGAAAATTGTTGATTATTATTATAAGCATGATTTATGTGTATCTTTTTGTTAAGTATATTTTAAATAACAGAACAGTGGTCAAAGGGTGTTTTAAATTTATAACATTATTTTTATATTTTAACAGAGTTAAGGCTGATTTTGTGATAATTACTTACTTGACTGATTTTGGGTGAAGCCATAACGGCCATTTTAAACTAATTGTGATTGACATAGATAGTACCTACGTTTATAATTTTTATTGTGATTTATGTTATTTTTTTATTATATTTACGGTACCACTTAAAGGCTGATTTTGTGATAAATAATTACTTTCTGATTTTTAATTGTTTAAAAATTGTTGATTATTATTATAAGCACGATTTATGTTATTTTTTGATTATTATTATTAGCATGATTTATGTGTATGTTTTTATTATGAAAGTTTTAAATAACAGAACTGTAGTCAGAGGCTGCTTTTTTATATCAATAAATGATGTTTTTAAATCAAAAAGGATTTTTCTTCAATTATTACATCTAAAAAAATTTCGTTTGACTGTACATTTTTTGATTTCAGTTATCATTTATGAGTGGTCCCAGTCGCCGGAAGAAAAATATTTATTTTTTACGGATCCGGCGACTGGGACCGCGGTCCTAGTTAATTGCGGTCCCAGTCGCCGGAAGCCTCCATGAATGATTCACGTCTCTTCAGAAGCTTCAGGAAAAATACTATGAAAAAAAAGTATTTTAACAAAAAAAAAACCGACATCCAAAAAACACTATTGAGTAAAAAATAACTTTAATCCTCCTCCTCCTACACGGGCCGCGGCGGTAGCAGCGTCATTTATTTAAACGGTCAAAGGCTAGAGTTACAACAAACAAAACAAAATGTTCACAGTACTCTACGATCGTAATATTTCATTAATTCACGACGATAATAAAGTTCAATTGTTACGGTCCATAAAAATATTCAACGCTAACTACTATCATAAAAATGTTGGGCTAATAAACCTATTTCAATGACATCGTTTTATTACGAAACGTCCGACGTTTTGGTATTGATTAGTATGTGTTGTTTCAGTATTTTATTTATTGATTTATGTGCGTATAATCGTTAAGACAATTCACGCAGGAATCACAACACACACACAGCAGACAGCCAAGCAGCCAAGCTATAACCGTTGACAGCAGCTCCCTGCATGTTTGCTTAGTGATAGATACAATTTTAATACTAGAAATAAAGATAAAATAGTTCTACCATTTTTCAGACTATCTAAAGTACATACATCTTTTATGGGGTACTGTGTTAAATGTTACAACAAAATACCTTGTGATTTAGGTATATATTGCAATTCAATGAAAGAAAATTTAAAACTCATATTTAAAGTACACTTTGTAAACAAACATATTACAAATTAGAGGATTATATCCAAGATAAGAATGCTTGGAAAAATGCTGGTCCACCTCCATAGGTCAATCTAGAGTCTAGACAAAATCAAACTGGTTGTTATTTTAATTGTATAATTTATTATTATAATGACATTGATTTTACATTCTGTAATTACCTTAACTCACACACTGCCCTATTACTTAATTTATTTTAGGAAAACGTATACTTTTACAATGATTGTAATATGTGAGCACCATGTATCTATCACATACTCGTAATTAGTTTATCTGTCATTGCTCCATTTTTAAATATTTATACCTATTGTGGTATAGTAATTTAATTCTAGGTACATCATCTTCACATAAAATTATATAATTAATGTACATACGAGTATTCAAAATAGTGATCATTTGAAATAAATAATATTTGACTTAGACTTTGACTTTGCAATTTCATATTATTGACTCGTTCTTCCTCATGCTGTTTCCCTTTACCCTTCTGTATGAAATTATGGAAGTAGTGTGTAACTGAAAAAAGTATACAATAACATGCTAATCAATTATTCTGGTAATAAAGAGCTTCTCTAAATCAAGCGTTTTCGTGATGCATAACGTGGTCCTTCTGGTAATAAAGAGCTTCTCTAAATCAAGCGTTTTCGTGATGCGTAAAGTGGTCCTTCTGGTAATAAAGAGCTTCTCTAAATCAAGCGTTTTCGTGATGCATAACGTGGTCCCATATTCTATAAATCAAAAACCTTTCCTTCAAACGTCGCTGTTAATATTTTTCTAGTCGTCTTTCATAAAAAATAACTCTACTAGATTTACATCTGTAGCGTACCCATTATGTAGGGGTACTATTTCACTTCTGCCTACTACTTCTGGAATACAGGTTTGAAGGTATGTTATCTACAACGTTACGGTACGTAGGCAAGTCTAATTATAAAATTGCGCAATCAATATTATAAAAACGTGATAATTTCTCAGCAAGAAATATGTAATTGTTAACAATTAAGTATTAACAGTAACTACTATAAATAAGTACAAGAATTATGTCAGTTATTTATCACTGAGTTATTTAACGATCGCACCGTAGTTGATATATACATAATTATGTACTTAACTAAGTTTTATCTGTCTATTTAATTACATAACTATGGATTTAATTATGTATTATAGGAATTTGCTTTTATTCAATAGTGCTAGGCTATTTCATTCATTCTTGAAGGATTTTAGTAGACAATTACTCCTATGAGTATGGGCCACAGTGCGATTGTGGAGCAACATCACAAACGATGCCTCACCTCTGGTCGTGCTCTCTGCGTAAAAACACCTGCACTATGGAAAACCTTGGAAAAGGCCAACGCTAACGCTGTCGAAATAGCCGAATTCTGGTCGTAGCTTATATAAAATTAAAAGAGAACCATAGATACGACGCAGAAGAAGGAGAAGAATACCTAGCATTTGTAAAGGGAGACAGAAAACGAAAAATTCAAACCATGCGAGCACCATGATGTACCTACAATTTTACATTTCAGAAGAATGGAATAGGAAACCTACCTTTGGGTGTGTGGTAGTTAAAATCTATAATTTATCTGCCAGAGAGAAATTACCTAGATTTTTGTATTACCCTGTCAGGTCTTCTCAATCAATCAACTCAGTCTATCGCAGTCCACTGCTGGACATAGGCCTCTCCCAGGCTGCGCCGCAACACTCTGTCCTCCGCCTTCCGCATCCAGTCTGACCCAGCCACTGCTGCTTGCTGTTATAGAAGAATAGGAATGACAAACATCGTACCAATGTCTCTAATTAGAGGCATTTGTACAATTTTTTGAACCATCACAAACGATTATGTGTTTCTCCCGACTTTAAGGCTCTCCTCACACTACTTAACCAAGGAAACAATAATAAAAACAAAACACTTAACAAAATAGGTCCTATCTAACTGTCCACTTATCCAGTCGTGTGGAGCCGCGAGATTATCATATAAACAGTCAGTAGGTACATGCCATTAGGTCCCCAAAGGCTTTATTGCCAGAATATGTATAAATGTAAAACCTTCCTTAAATGGAGAATGGCGCTCATATATCGCGGTGTTGGGGCAAAGACGTAGGTTGGTGGAGGTTTTTGGACGTGGTAACATTATTTGTGAAGAAACTTCACAGGGTCCTTTATATTTTATTTTCTTTCCTCCAACCACGGCCAATGGCATTTTATCACTCGCAAGTGCAAAACAGCTTCTGTTTTTCCAAATACTTGAGATTGATTAATACATAATTTAAAACTATTTAATAAAAAACTTAACTGTGTTTTACATGTGCCTATACTTACTGTATTACCTGGACAATATACTATTTTGTATTGAAATTAATCTATTAAAGAAATATAATTCTTAAGAATAAAATCAGTTGTAGCGACATCATCAACATCGCCACATGCGAACTACGCTTCACACTGACGTCACGCAAAATCCTGCATCGCGCAAGCAGAGTTTACCGCACAACTAGAATTTATACAACATCCTGATATCAACCGTCGGGCAGTTGCCCACCAGACACAACACCCGTTAAACAGTTTTTGCAAACGTTGAATGAATGTATGGTATCCATATCCAACCAAATATCACCTCACTACGCCTTTTTTCAGCATCTTGAGTATTGTTTAATAAGAAGACACAATTTTTGCATAATAATAATGACATAATAAGGGCGTTCGTCCAGCGCCATCATCAACGGGACGTCAACATGCACCTTAGTGCATGTTACAATCTGCAATAATAATAACGGACAGCCCTAATTTTAAATTAAACTGCCGCATCCATAAGTTGTTGGCAGCGCAGCTCGACATGCGGTGGCCGACATGTTTGAGCGCCGCGCTATTTTAATTGATATGTCTCCGCCTGTTCGCAGCCAATACCAATTACACGTAGGGCTGCGCTTCAAGATTACGTGCGCTATGATTAATTGTGATCTGTGATATCTTCAGATTTCTTGACCAGATGGGTTAGGTTTGGATGCAGTAGATGATCATACCGTGCAAGAAACTGTTATTGGGTAGTACGGTAGTATGATGAGGATTGATGATCAAATTGGATAATACTCTATTGAGAAGTTGTAAAGGTACTAAATACATGAAAGGAATAAACAAAGGAAGGATGTCTTGATAGAGTTGCTACATTCCCAAATTACATAATTGCAAATCATAGTTAAAAACCGAGAATCCATTGTTGAGTCTCACATATTTATCAAATTCATTGAAAAGGAAATAACTGAGTAAATACAAACAAAAAAGTAAATAAGAAATTGAATATTTCAGCAACTTCAAATTACTAATGTCTATTATAAAATACTAGCTGCTCCTCGCGGTTTCATCCGCATAAGTCTCGATCGCATCGGAATATTGGAATAAAAAGTATCCTATGTCATATTTTAGGTCATGGTCTACCTACATAAGTGCCAAATTTCATCAATTAATCCGTTTTAGCGTGAAAGCGTAACAAATAAATAAACAAACTTACTTTCGTAAGTAATATTTGATATAATAACAAAATCTCTAATATTTACAAGATATAACAACTGAATCTATAATTTTATTTGATATAATGATCAGTTAATATAATAAACGATTGATATAATATTAAAGCAACAAATTTTTATAAGCATAACATACATTGAATATAAAATCGTTTGATATACCACTCAAAATACATAAAACCTATTTAGTCTAATATAATAAAACGTGCAAGCAAGCATGTAGTATGCAAGCAAGCATGCAGCAAGCAAGCATGCAGCAAGCAAGCATGCAGCAAGCAAGCATGCAGCAAGCAAGCATGCAGCAAGCAAGCATGCAGCAAGCAAGCATGCAGCAAGCAAGCATGCAGCAAGCAAGCATGCAGAAAGCATGCAACATGCAGCAGGCATGTTTTCTGTCACGGCTCCGGCGCTGCATGGCTACAGCGGTCCCATGCGAGCTTATCGTCACAGATGTGTTTCACGCTCACCACCGAGGCTTCGGCTTGCTGTCCGGCTCTGCCGGCCTACTTCAGCCGCGGCGGCATGCGTTGAGACCACCTGCTCCTCAGCTCGCGGGCCGCCTCGCCTCTACGCGCCTACGCGATTTTAAATAACACTCTAGGGGTAGGGCAGACAAGACTACGTGGAGTCGGTTTTGCAGCGATTCGTTTCTGTCACGCTGCTCCCGCAGCACGCTCAATCAAATTAATCGCAATATTATATATTTTAAACGATAGGCCTAATGATTTTCGATTACATAAACGTTATATCAAACAACGTTATACGAAATAAGTTTTAGAATAAATAAATGTTATATCCAAAGAAATTATATCAACAGTTGGTATAAATCTCGTTTATTATATCTTGTGAACGATAATAAAATGAAATTAGACCAAATGAGTTTATACGTTATGAGACGCACCCATGAAAGACAAGTTACATAAGTATTCGTAACTAATTTTAAAGATGGCATATTAGGAACATTTTTAATGAGAGCTAAATTCTCTCTGAAGTGTAACCAATCTGCTAGCAGCTCTCCACTAATGGTATCATCCCATCCTAGTCCTATTTCCACAACTTCTGTACCTATATAGATAGCTCCTTTTGTTGTCATAGCAAAAATGGAGGAGCTGTCCACCCTAGCGGAACATATAGTTTAGCAACATCATAAAGAACACGTCGTTTGGTCATCGGTTCCTTTGTTTCTCGTAAGTTGAGAGTAATTAAAAAACATGTTGGTCCCGATAATTTGGTGGTCCTGATTAGAATTGTGAAAAATGTCTTAAATTTTTGACCAGCAGAATCATTATCTACTTACTTCATTATTTACGGGTAACCTCACACTCCAACCTTTCGTCAAAAGGTTTCTAAATCGTCAGAGAAATTGCTTCGTGACGTCCACACACTCGTAGCTAACGACATTTGGGACTATCTGTATGCAATTTGGATCGTCAGGCTTTTTCCTGCCATCCATTCTGAGCTGTCACCCGTTGAAGTTAGATTGAAAGGTGCACGATACACTTGATCTAGTTATACTTGCATCTCTACGATGAAAAATGGATCGCAAAGATTCTGATTCTGAAAGTAGCTTTCTATTTCTGAGTTGAAGTTTATTGATTTTGATCATTTGTGATTTTGATTGCCAATATTTTTCATGGGTTATGTTCCCGGATCCAAGGAATTATTCCAGTTCATTTTTGTAGGTAGGTATCGTAAAATTCACTTCTTCAGAGCAATTTATAATGACACCGGGTGAATAAAATTATCCTCCCCCAGAGTTAAGGACAAATGATTTGACTCGTAGGTGAGTAAAATGCAAAGTATAATCTACTTCAGAGACCTCATCATAAGTCTCATTGAATAAGGATTTATAGACTTATTCAACGAACCAAACCTCTTTTTCATACTTATACATAATATACCCTAGTGTATTGCCTTGATCTAGAGGAAACATAAATTAAACTCATAGGAATTTTATTTCAAAACAATTTCTGATAACCATAGCTCAATAATATTTATGAATTCAATAAAATACTTATACAAAAGTGCGAACACAGTAAAACAATTCGAGCAACGCGCCATGAAAAATGCAGTATTACATTGACATAACATGCGTTTGGTGTAAAAACAAACTGCGATGTTTGTATGTATGTATGTATGTCGTGACACGCACAAACGTCTATACACGAACCAACATAAATATTTGTGAAAAAAATATGTTGCACATAAATATATCCTTATCCGTCAGTGGGGTGGGGTGTGAGTGACGGCGAGGTGCGAGCAGATCTCTTGGCTTCATTTGTGTTAATTTTGGCATAATTCGGTGAGCGTAAGTTCGTGCCAAAACTTTTTGAAGGACTGGTGACTGTCCTGTCTGTTTTGTTTTCGTTTGTTTGCATACGATTAGATAATTATGACGGTAACGTATATTTAGGATAATTAATGTAAGTTGGTCAAGCTTTTGGTCGAGTTCGGTGAGCGTAATTGCATGCCAAATAGTGCCAGGAGCGGAATCACCTAATACAAGCAAATCTATGCTTAAAAACCTAACATAGTTATTTACTTAAGTGAAGAAATAAACATTTTTATTTTTTTTTATTTATTATTTAAATCTCTTTGAAAGACAGTTCTGTTTTACTTTAAACATGAATGGGTTATAGAGTTATTTTTTTTTTGGGATTTGTGAGCTGGTCACCTATTCTTTGTCAATCATTGTTTACATCTTGTGAAGAAAGCTAATATGTTTACAAGCAAATAAGTAATAATTTCAGTCTTTAATTGTTTTAAGATTTTATTTCAGCATGCAAAACAATTTTTTTACAACTGCGTTATTTTAATGAGTTCTTTTAGATTATATAATTTAGTACAGTTTATATTCCAAGTCTAGCAGAAATTAGACTAAGTATGTATTCGCCATAATGTTAAGAAGTTCAGCATTTAATTAAAATACAATTAAGGTTATAAACACAAGGTAGCATCACCGATACTTGATAATTATCCCCCATTACGACTTTCGTGTTTCAACCCCTTGTCATTTGGAGCCAATTAAATTATTTTCCTTTCTCCAACACTATACTTAACCCGCTCCCCGGTGGCGGTGGCACCACGCCTCCAGAATGCGGCCGCCTGCGCCCGTCACGTTATAATTATCATTTAAATTGTGCCCACCGCGCTACCGCTCGACACTTGACAAATGTAATGACGATAGACCGTCGCTTCAAGAATTTTTATACGCTCATATCCACCGTTTTATATGATCGTGTCAGATCCCCTTTATATGTACGCCATTTTACGTTTACACCCCGTATTCTATCAGCGGACTTTATGGCCCGACTTATAAGGCTGGTTATACAATGACTTTTATATTTGATACGAAAAAATATAATTGTTGAAACGTACAGAAAAACTAAAATAGGTTGCTTGATAAATAACCAACAATGGAAACTTAGTACATTGTGTTAAAGTCGAAAATTGCCTAAACAGTTATTTTATTAGTCATTACATTGTGGTAATGATAAGTAGCGCAGTCAATGTTTTGCTCATAAAAAGCGCGATACCGTGCTCATAGATGACGTTCTGTATAATTTCCATTTGATTTGAAGCCAGTTTTTGTGTAGTGAGCGTTGACATTTTTATTTTTATAAATTTGTTTGGACTATGGTGGGGAACGATTAAGTTCTCGTTGAGCGTCAATTTAGTTTTATTGTTGATAGTTGAAATAAAAACTGTATCATGCTGCGTTTGTTATACTTTGGAAGACAGTACTTATAGCGATAGGCATCTTACATAACATTGCTTTCGTAATGCATATGGCGACGCATGAAGTGGCGCCGCGCCCCGTTTTGTTACGAAATTGCTGGAATCATCGAAAAGGTTCACTTCCAGATAACTTCATTTCTGAACTTATCCTTCAGAGAAACTCCGAACATAGCCCGCTCCATAGCACGCTGAGTGACCTTGAATTTGTGGCCAGCCCGACCGGAGTTACCGACATAGCCTGCAGAGTAAGCAAGCTGAAGTGGCAGCGGGCTGGCCATGTTTGTCGAAGGACCGATGGCCGGTGGAGCAGACTAGTCCTGGAGTGGAGACCGCGTATCGGCAAGCGTAGTATGGAGCGGAAGGCAGAGGACAGGGTGTTGTGGCGCAGCCTGGGAGAGGCCTATGTCCAGCAGTGGACTGCTATAAGCTGAGTTGATGATCGAAAAGGTTGGATATGAGTGACACTAGCAGCTGCTGACACTCACTCTAGCAGAGCGTCGGCGTCGCATCGATGGTGGCGTGGTGGCTGTCTTCTGATGACAAAAGATGATGTCAAGAGAGCCGCTGTCGTACCATGCCTTCGACGAACTGCTGTACTCAGTACAATCCACTCCACTAATACGATGATCACTCCTGATAAAGGCTATCCTGCGCCGTGACATATTAAAGCTTAGGTACTCGTAGATAATCATCAGAAAAAATCACCATCATGCATGGTTTTTTTTTGCTTTTCGTCTCTAAGGACCATCTTTCATCTTTTTCTTAGCTTTTATATTAATTTTTCGAATATTGTTAACACGTATCATCATAAAAAAAAACATTTTGTCTTAAGTCTCGTGCAGACTGGCGCGACACGCGATATCGCGCCAGTCCGTACGAGCCTTTACGCTAATCAGGTCTCTATACAGTCTTTTATTTTATATAGAGTTATTCCATAATTACAAACAATGATATGCCCTACGTAGGGTAAAAGCACCAATTAATACCACTTCACACGCTTTCGTATCAGATTAAAATTTTATTGCGAAACGAACAATTTATTACGCTCAGAATATTCTTAGATAACATTTTATTTGTAATAAAAATACTTATTTAAATTTTATACTTATTCAAAGTGAAAATGAGTGTGTCAACGCGACAGCCTCCTTTTATCGATCAAATTATTCGATGTATGTAATCGAATCGGGATCATTCTCTCACCATTAAAAACTCGAAAACTATACAAGTTTTGTCGTGTAACTCGACACCTCAGGTGTTTCAAGAAAGGTTTGGGATACACTGAGACTTGTGGTTCCTCTTAGAATTAATAAAAACTATGCGTAATTTTTTCTAAGATCTCAACACATTTTTGTGTCACAAAGTTACAGTCTTATTAGTAAATTTGTATTTTACGATATTTTCATATTATATGTTATTTACTTAAGGAGTACAGGCACAAGTAACAGAAATAGTAACGTTAGTGAATTTTTCTTAGATTAAATTCCTTTTCTTTAATGCAAAGTTCCAAACCAATATCAGATATAATAGATGAATACTAGATTTTTTTTAGTATAGCTGTCTACAACAAGAATACCTACATAATGTATAAATATTATAGAGGGCTCCATAATATGTGTGAATAATGCCATCTTGCGATAGTAGTAATAAAATCAAATTTATAAGTCCAACAATATATTAAAACAATCAACATTATTTCTTTAAAATGTAAGCCAAGGAAAACTTATGTTTAATTCTCTGCTGGTTCAATGCTAATCTCGATGATGCATAAGATAAGATTAATGGACTGATTGTCATTCCAGGCTGCTTGTAGGTTGTACAGCGGGAAATAAATTATGTTCTGATGACTGTAATCGATCACTTGGTCGTGTATTTACTGTTGGTGCAATTTGGTGGCGGATAGACTTATTGATTAGCTCAGTGGGTTACTAGATAAGATAGTTTTTCGCTTGTGGCTAAGAAGATTAGCTTTAATAATATGTGGAGCAACAACTTACGAAAGTAAGATTATTTCGTATTGTTTTATGGTTGTAAACTTCTGCTTACTAGGTACCATGAAACCTTAGAGATAGGCTTACAAGGAACATTATTTTTGAGTTTTTATCATTTTCACCAGATTGTTGCTATATTAGAGACTTCTGATGCATTTTATAAATTCTCACACCTAATTATCGGAAAAACAGTTAAAACTGACTGTAATATTTTTTTCAACAATTAATATTAAAATATTGGAAGCCAATTTAAATTAAAATAAAATCTTACTTCATCAAAATAAAAAAGCAGATATACAAATCTAAATTAAATTCTGACCATCAAAAGATCCGCCTTCTTCCTATAAACATAATAATTAAAACTTAACTATCCGAAGTTCCTCTCAGTGTCCCTCTTAAGACGACACACAACAAATAGTGTCGATAGTAATCGCCGGTTGTGAGTGTAAATATCGTCGCGATCCGCGCGATAACGTGCGGCTACCGTCCGTTTTATGTACAAGTTGTGATCGAGATAATAGTACGATTTATACGTACGGCACAGCTACTTGAGATGTTTTACGTGATTATAGGTGGAGATGAGACGGTCCTTGCTTTGGGAGTTTCGGAAAGAAATGCATGTAGACTAGAGTGCATTTCTGTATTCTATTAACAACTTGATGTTCGTTTGACTTTACTTTACGTGGTTTGTTTTATGAAATGTCTATAACGTTACGTGACGAGTCCGTGTGTACATGAGAAAAATTAAAATTCAATGTTGTGTTGAGGATGTCTGGGTACCGATGATTGTGGTGTGTGAATTTTTACTTTGTTTTATTTTTAGTTTTGTTCTTTATGTTTCTATGAGTGTGTTTTTTTTTAATTTGTGATGTGTGCGAGTCCCAATAAATGCTTTTTCTTTCTTTCTTTTCTTTGATGCCTACTTAATATTATTATAAGTATGAACTCACTTCAAAGATTTCGCATTATCAGAACTTGTGATAGAGTGGCTTTACTCTCTGGATAGTTGTGCAGTAAGTAGTGTTCTGCATATATTCCGCGCATCTAAATTCCCAAAAAACACCAATCTAATAAATCCCAGTTTAATTATGTGTGGGAAAACGAGCAGCCAAAACAGAATAAATTCCTCACTAATTTATAAACCAACAGAACTAATGAAACGTTAATGGCACATCTGTGTACGTAACCTTAATCTTTGCCACAATATCCAGTTGAAAAATCCGTATGTTGATAGCCGAATGAAAATAGACATTTGATATATGATCAGCTGATGTTCGTAAACACAATTCTCTTTCAGATTTATGAATAACCACTAGATATAGGAGTCAATGGAAACGTTGTAAATTGTAATAAACCATCGGCGAAGAGTTACTGGCTCTCGTAAAATATTAGTTTTATAGTCGTGTTATAACGAAATATGTTTCGGCGGAAATGTAAACGGGAGTAAAAATAATGGTTTACGGTTTCTGTATAATAATTTATGTTGTGTGTTAGTGTTGGGTAGGTGTGTTACGTTTTGTTGAGAGGGGAATGGGAGCTATTGGTTTGAAGATGGTATTTTGATTTTAATGGAAATTTAACGCTGTAAGTTTGATGCACCAAGGCACTGCGTTTATTATCTACATTAGGTACTTAATTTTGTTCATTGTTTGTGGGCAAGGGAAAGGGAATTTAAATAAAATTATTTGTGATTTGTAAAGTCCAGTTCTTTGTTTTGCATGTGGCGGAAAGGATTTTTTCAATTTAATTAAGGATTCCTGGAAAATTACAAAAACTCGCAACAGGTTTTCCAAAAAATGACGCTAGAGTGACGTTTGATCATCGTTTTACAAGAAACAACTTTTGAATTTGAACATTAAAAAATATCATAAACATGGTCTACTTGCACGGTGCACACAAACATAGCATCGCAATGGATATGCCTAAACTCTAGCGAGTGAATTTTGTGCACGGCCTCTTAATTGCCAACCTATAATATTCTTTGGGACACATTTTCAAACCATTTGTACTAAACTTATAGCTTTAAACACAGAAAACGATTTCACATTTATTCTATTTTCAAATTGTTGCATCCTAACCATTTACTTTTTCTGGCAAGATTATTGTAGTTATACTGTAGTAGAATATACCCAAAGAATAAATTATCTTATGCTTTAGTCTTTTGAACATTGAAACTATTGCCAAAAGACCACCTGGCAAATTCCTGGATTTTCCTAAAGAACCCCAAATTGTAGCATTTTAAGAAACATCAACACATTGCAAAATTTAACATTGAAAGTAATTTACTATGTTTATATTTTATGTACGTAACTGAATTCTTTTTAAACAAAGTTTCATTTATGAAAATTCCATTAGATTACTTTTCTACTGTGTATTTGAATGTCTGTCATTTTGACATAGCTTTGAGAAGCAACATCTGCCAATCAAATTAATTTATAAAAATATTATTTTAAAACAATTTTATTTCTGTTATGACAACTAGTTTTAACTTTGTGAGGTGGCGCCAAGATTCCTAACTTATGGTATTATAATTAGAAAAAATATTATAACGAGAGGCACATTAATTATTAGTATAACACGGAATTCGTTTTCAAATTCAGTAAATTATAGTGTTACGAAAACTGATTCTGACGTTAAATAAATAATACTTGTGGCTTATGGCGCAGGATGTAAAGTTCACTTATCCTCTATAGAAAAGGGAGGATCCTCCAACCAGACGGGTGTTGTGTCTGATGGGCAACTGCCCGACGGTTGTTTTTTTTTTTTGTATGGCATCTCGTAAGTGGCCTTGAGAGGCCGTGGCTACTTAGCCGGACTTTCCTGTGACTGCCTTAAGTGTGAGCTTAAAGCCTCCAGCCAGGGCGTAAAATATATATTATAACTAAACGACTGACCGACGGTTGATGTCGGGATGTTGTATATATGCTAGTTGCGCGGTGAGTTTACCGCGCAACGAATGCTTGCGCGATGCAGGATTTTGCGTGACGTCAGTGTGACGCGTTGTTCGCAGGTGGCGATGTTAATGCCGCTACAGGTGATTCCGCAGCTGCATAATCCCAGGAGTGGCCCGTAATCCACCACGCGGGCCCAGTGCGGGTTGGTAGATATCACATGTCTTCGAATTGTTGCTTCTAGGACATGCCGGTTTCCTCACGATGTTTTCCTTCACCGTTTTGAGTGCAGTGGTGATGAAATTATTTACACAAAGTGAAGCGCCTGCCTGGGTTCGAACCCATGACCTACAACTCGTAAGTCGGGGCCGTTGCCACTGGGCCACCACTGCTCTCAACTTGACACTGACTTACAAATTGCACAAAACGTAAGAATAATTGAAGTTCGCGGGCTACAGCTGTGGATTCACCCTAAGAGACCGGCGATGGATGCGTAGTTCATACAAACGTCATCATCATCATTTTAGCCGAAAGACGTCCACTGCTAGACATAGGCTGCAGCGGCATTTCGGAAGTCGGTGTCTTTGGTTTTGTATTTTTGTTTAGGGCCTTCGACTTCCGAAATTAAATTAAATATAATATTTAAATGTGGGTGTACACAGGGTACACCCCTGCCCAACCCTTCGAGGAAACAAGGCGTGATGTTATGTTATGCGCTTCCGAAGTTAAAGTTATTTTTCACTTTTTAGTGTTTTTGTTGGAAGTCGGTTGTTTTTTTTGTAAAAAAGTTTTTTATTTTTCACTTTTTAGTGGTACCTACCCCACACCAATTCGTATACTACTACTTGCTATGAAAACAACAGTGACAGGAAGTTTTATAACACCATCAATATACACCGAGTGGATTAAATACGTATTATTGAAGAGTTAGTTGTAAATCTGTAATGTAATGAGACCGCGCAAGCTTCCTCTACCAAATAAAAGAATTATAAAAATCAGTTCTTAAACAAATAAGTTATGCCTGAACATATTATATAATACTAGCTTTTGCCCGCGGCTTCTTAACTCTAGGAATAAGATTTTTCATGCAAACAAAACCCCACGTTTTCCCCCCTTAAAGGTCAAATTTCCAAAAACCCCTTCTTAGCGGATGCCTACGTGCCAAATTTCAGCCCAATCTGTTCAGTGGTTTGAGCTGTGTTGATAGACCAATCAGTCACGGTTTCCTTTTATATGTATATATGGCTAGATATAAATATATTGAGAACCTCTTCCTTTTTTGAAGTCGGTTAAAAATCATTTATAGCTAGAGTGCATCTCATGACAATTCCAATAAGACCAAACACGGGTAGGATACATTGTTTTATTACGGAGTTCCAGTGCCTACCTTCCGGCTTCATTATCAGATCAGTTTGATGGTACTATTTTGATCAGAACTTTTTGTTTAAATTTGCTTCGCTTAACTATCTTAATCCAGATATCTCATCGCCACCCGTGAAATACTAATCATTGAGAAGTTTCGGTGGTCATCTGTGGCCTTCTTCATCAGTTCCACTTCACCAAATTATACTTTCTGAATGCACTTGTTGATGAAAATATAAAAATCGCTATATGTATGCCTATAATATTTGAGGAGTTCCCTCAATTACTCATGGATCCCAACATCAGAACTGGATTTTAATAAAAATGGGACCAATCTGGAAGTATATCCTTTCAAATAAAAAAAGAATTTTCCAAATCGGTTCATAAACGATGGAGTTCTGAGGTAACAAACATTAAAAAAAAAAAAAAAACAAAAAAAAAAATACAGACGACTTGAGAACCTCCTCCTTTTTGAAAAGTCGGTTAAAAAGTGCTTATCGAAAGTGACTTCCAATATTCCCCGAATTTCGTTTGACTAGATTGGGACTATTCTATGTATGTATTCACAGGATAATCGTTAAAAAGAGACCATAAGTATTTTCGACACTACGCCCCCGATAACATGGACGTCTGGCAGGAGACATAGATTATAAAATTGTTGAGATGCGTAATATTCATTAAAAAACGTTTTACAAAAAAATTATAACTGATTTAATAAACTAACTAACTGAAATAACACTACATGTCGAGGAGAACTCCTCCACAATCAACGTCCCAACATCAGTAATAGCAATATTTTGTCAA
Source organism: Tiliacea aurago (assembly GCA_948098905.1). Classification (NCBI taxonomy): domain Eukaryota; kingdom Metazoa; phylum Arthropoda; class Insecta; order Lepidoptera; family Noctuidae; genus Tiliacea; species Tiliacea aurago. Next base: position 26,686,139 of record OX402582.1, read on the forward strand.
AGGTGATGAGCAGTTAACATTAGGCTATTGTAACTTAGATAAATTCAAAACTGACCCATTAAAAAGTGAAAAATAAAAAACTTTTTACAATAAAATAATAACCGACTTCCGAAATTAAAGTAATTTTTTTTTGTTTTTCCGTTGGTCTTTGGATCTATTTGATTTTTTTTTAAATGGAGAAAATGACTATGGAGTAATAATAGAATAAAGATCACTCTGACGTAAAATCAGAGGTAACATATCTGTGAAAGGACTAGGTAGTTATTATACCGAGTAAGGTGACAACACTTCTCTCAACTGTATGCACAATTATAATTAAGATAAAACCAATAATTATGCTGATTTGACTATATAAGAATAATTATAAACAGCGCTTCAAAATTTGTACTTGCTTTTTTTCAAATAAATACATTTCCATCAAGCTAGGCAAGCAGCTTGGAAACCTAGTCAGCCTTCTCACATTCGTTGTGTAGTATTTACATGAACTGCAATATTTTCACACATATTTACATTTTCCTGGAGTACTGACTCTAACGTATAAACGAAATACTTGCATTCCTGTACAATAAAAAACATAAATTGCACCTGTTTTTTTTGTTTATAACAACAGTGTTGGCATAAAAATGTGGCACTTCTACACATTTCTTCAAACATAATCTGCGCCAATGATCCACAGACGGACAACTTGTTTGTTTTACATACAATATTTACGACACCAATTAAGAGCCTAGCTTATTAACTACTACACGAATTTATGTTTCAAAATAACGGTTAACCAACGTACTGTTTGTTTTCTTAGCTACACTGTGACTTGTTATATTTAACAGATTTAACAAAGAGTAGACCGCATCTGTTTTAAATTTCGAAGGCGTTAATTATTTGTGTTTGAAACTTATACAGGATTGTCTTGTCTGTAGGTACATATTTTTAGGTAATAATCTTTGATAAATTGTTGTTAAAATATTGAAGATTTCACTTTTTCTAATCTTTTAATTTATTATTCTAGTAAAAAAGCTCTCAGTAAGATAACTGACATAGTAAGAATAGCTTTAACGTGGAAAATCAAGTCGTGTGAGTATCACAGGTGAAAATAGATTTAATGGAGTGTAATTTCTTTAATGTGATTCGATTTTTCTCGTCGTGGAAATGTAGAGTGACCTTATTTTTACACATACTAAGGTGCCTTCATCCTAGTAATTTGGAATAGAATAGAATACTCTTTATTATGTTCACCATAAAAGTTACAGATATAAATTTTGAAATGTTACATAGGTGACACAATGGGCGGTCTTATCGCTAAAAGCGATATTTTACAGACAACCTTTGGATGGATTAAAGGGAGCAGGAGAGACAATACGGCAGGTAGTCAGTGGTGTACCATTAACATATACAATAAATACATACATACACAAAGCAAACATTTATCTAATAAATATATACAATTATATACAATAATACACATGAAACAAGAGCAGGGAACTGTATTATATAATGATGATGTTTAAGGAGAAAGAGAGAGGAGGGGAGGGGTTTAATAAATTATCCTCCTGATTTGCATTAAATAAGGTCAAATATTTCGAAGTTTGTGTTTCCCGATAGAACAGCTATAATCTGAGTCTTCGAGCCAAGAGTGAAGGGTAAAGCAATCTTCCTTCTAAGCAACCATGCACCAACAACGACCATACATCGTTTAACATTTAGTGATGTCTAGAGTTGTAAAATCCTTTATGAAGAAAAAAAACAAATACCAGCTTGTTATTGTCCCACTATAAGGCCTTGCCTATTCTCTTATAGTTCTCTATAAGAGAATAGGCATGCCTTGTTGCTTCTTCTTCCACGTTTGCTCAAGAAGGGTTGGCGATTTCAGACTTATATTAACTACTAGCAGCACCCCGCGGTTTCACCCGCCTAAGTTTCGATCCCGTGGGAATATCGGGGTAAAAACTATCCTGTTTATAAACTATATCTGTGTCAAATTTCATCTAAATCCATTCAGTAAGTAGTTTTTGCGTGAAAGCGTAACAAACATCCATCCAACCTCACAATCTTTCGCATTTATAATATTATTATTTTAAAACTATTATATTTCCTAAGATATTCATTGAAATCATGTGATGTCAAGGGCAATTTTGTTCAAAATTAAATACTTGTGATGAATAACGTATTTATTTGAATAAGAATTAATAGCATGTTTTTAAAACTCCTTCGCAAATAATGCATTATTTTATAACAAATTTGGTTACCATAAAACGGCTATAGTGAATCAACCTTTAAAGATAGACATTTGCTGTCGCGGACATTTTTTAGAACCTTTAAAGGGAAACAATTCCGTTACACATGATTTTTGCGTAACTTTAATCGTTTACTCTGCGAACGCAACGGAAGCTCTCAAAAGGATTTTTATTCCCGTTTTTGCAACATTGTTCATCGATGCTCCGCTCCTTTTGGCCATAGCGAGATGTTATATAGCCTATAGCCTTCTTCGATGAATGGACACTATCCAACACAAAAATAAGACTTGTGGTTACTCTGGGCTATTACGAAATTTTTCCTTTAAATTAAATGAGAAAAATAATATCTAGGTTCTGCTTTCACTTCTGATTGAAAAATTAACCCCTTTATAGAAAAAAACAAACTCCTTTCCCTCCCACCACTCTGTCTACCTTGACATATTACCTCTTCCGACTGCACAGGAAGTACGTCACGATCCTGCCATAGACTATCAGACACAATGCCGTTATCAGAAGGGGTGAACTCGTAAACAGGGGATGTTTATGGCGGCGCTGACTTCCGGTGACGTCACACTGCTTTTTTGTGAAAGTAATTGTGTAGGTAGTAGTTATCTGTTTAAAGAATTTGTAGGTGGTCTTTAATAAAAGAAGCCGAAAGAAAAATATTGGTGTTTAAAGAAATTATTTTGGCAAAATGAAAAGGGTCCCGTTGCAGTGGATATAAACAACTGTATCACAAAAACATCCTTTATAAATAAAATACATAAGTACAGTGGTACCCAATTGATAAGGCGCGTCGTGAATCTTCGTTCACACAGAAAAGAAAGTATGGCCCCGAAGATTAACGAAAGAATGCTTAAAACTTACAATCAACCTTAGGTCACTATTATAAGGTTCATAATACACTGGAGCTGCTAGCGTGCACTCGATCAGAAGTATGGCGGCTGACAAACATGCCACGCGGCGCGCGCTAACATGGCGGCAGCTGCCGACCAATAGCGGTACAGGAAAAAGAACCGCGGTGCGTGGAGCGTGCCGATTGGTCAATAGCATTTCCCGCACTTTTAAAATTCACCTTCTGCGCAGGTACATCGGTAAGCCATATCAATTGGGTACTACTGTACCTCTTTCATATGTTTTGTGAAAGCCTCGCTGCAAAGGATACTTAAAAGGGAAAAATTAAATTGTTTGTATCGTTTAACCTATACCTATGTGAAAAAGTGTTATTATAAAAACCAAATTTTAAACTTTAGTTACAAAAAAAAAGGAGCTACGTCTGCCAACAAACTGCTGTACAGTTTGGCAGAAGTAAATATTATGTCTTTATATTAATAATCTGAATAAACACTTTTTAATTTTTTTTTCAAGATGGTGATGATGATTTTTCCACTTTGTCTAGGCTCATTGGAATAGGTTAATTTTAATCAGTAGTGGACTAAAATATTAACTTACCTAATTAACTGGTAGACCGTAAAATATTGAACCAGAAAAAGTGTTCCAAATTGCTTTTATCTGAAACATATAATTAAAAGCACTTGGATACACAATTAAAGACAGTGACATTAAAGGCGTGGCTGTCAAAGAGCTTTGCTGTCAAAGAGACTAGCTGTCAATGAGACCAGCTGTCAATGTCAATCAGTAGCCTTCCTTTTATGTGCCGCTGGTAAATGTAGAGAGAGAAACACGTTTCATTAAGACTGAATTGTCCGTATCGGAAAATAAATAATAAGACAATTGTAACCTTTTTAACCGACTTCTAAAAAAGGAGGAGGTTCTCAATTCGGTTTGTATTTTTTTTTTTTTTTTATGTTTGTTCGCGCATTACTCCGTCGCTTGCCAACCGATTTGAAAATTCTTTTTTTTTTGGAAAGGTTATACTTCCCAAATGGTCCCATGAAAATTTTATCGAAATCGGACAAGCGGTTTTTGAAAAATCAACAAACATCTAAAAATGTATCTATATTGTCTACATTAACGATCTTTTCGTTTACTCTGCATTGCGTTTTTTGTTCGCGCATAACTTCGTCATTTATGAACCGATTTGGAAAATTCTTTTTCGGCACTAAAAAGTGAAAAATAAAAAACTTTTTACAAAAAAAAATAACCGACTTCCAAAAAAAGACTAAAAAGTGAAAAATAACATTAATTTCGGAAGTCGGTGGCATAAAACTAAAATACAGATCCAAAGACACCGACTTCCGAAATTAAAGTTATTTTTCACTTTGTAGTCTTTTTTTGGAAGTCGGTTATTTTTTTTTGTAAAAAGTATTTTTTTGAGGACTAGTGCTTTGAAAAGTATTGCCGTTTAAAAAGTTTTATCCGGATTATACGTGAAATTCCTCGAAAATACATAACTTCAGCATAATTGCCATGATAACACATAATTATGCGTAAGTATAGTAATTCAAAAATCATCATCATCATCATCATTGCAGCCGAAAGACGTCCACTGCTGGACATAGGCCTCCCCCAAAGGGGGGATTTGCCTTAATTAAAAAAAATATTATAACCATTAATTAAAAAATACCCATCCTAAATTGTTCCTGGTTGGATTCAAAGTTAGCACAAAAAATAAGTCGTTATTCATTTGCATTTTTCCTTCCGAAACATAAAAAGCGTGCCGTGTTCCCCCCTCCCCTCTCGCCCCCAATTGCCATCACTTGTTTGTCAATCTGTCTCTGAACATTAAAGCCAGTCTTCATCTAATGGATTTTAACGTCCAGAATGTTTACATATCAAACTCGGGAGAACATTATTTTTTCTTTCACACATTAAATTAAAACTGTTTGACTTTCCTCGGTATAAATTGATATGTTTATTTTGGATGAGAAAACAGAGTGCCGTGAAGGGTTTCTGTTTTTATTATTTTTTGGTTAAGTACTTGTGATGAGTACTTTAAACTGATGCTTTGAACGGAAATATAGTTCTACCGGTGTGTAAGGTAGGTACTTTTTGAACTGTTTGGTTTAACAAATTCGTTAGCCATCATACCTAGTTATCATCAATTCATCGTCCTATTCATCATTATTTTCAGGGCATACTTGTTTACTGCAGAAAGGATTTTAAGATGCGCGTTGTAGCGTCACGACAATAGAAAGAAAGAAAAGAAAGAAAATACGTTTATTTGCGGTAAACATGACGCAAAAAAGAACATAAACACAAAAATAAGAAAAGGTTGGGGAAACTTGCGTCACATCCACGCAAATGACTATCGCTCAGCATTATTATTAGTTAAGCATTGTAGCAGCATTCTCAGCGTTGTTTTTGTTAGTTATTTATTAGTTTTATTTTATAATAGATACACTTACACTTAGATAACTTTCACGCAAGATTAAATTTTCTGTGAATTTCTCCTATAGCAGTGTTTCCCAGTTAACTGGACCGTTACTCACCTAATAAAAAGTTACAAATTCGGGACTCACCTCTTGGTTTTCATGAAGGAAAAAGGGGCATAACTACATAATTATTTGAATGAAGGACTGTTGGCCCGGTTGGTCGATTTGTCGTCCTATTTTTCAGGGCCCAACCAATATTCACTAGCGACGCGACGCACTATGGAAAATATAGGTCGGTATCGGATCAAAAATCTGTAACTTCATGAATTTTTGTTGTATCGTGATGCAATTTGGCACAAATATGCAGCAAGGTTCGGAGATTTGAACGATGTGTAGTTTATAGGGTTTTCTTGTATATCTATGTATGTTTTTTTGCATAGAATGAAAGAAATGGGAAAAAATCACGAAAAAAATAGTTAAAAATTTATTTCAAGTGGAATACAAGTTTATAATGACTAAAAAGATTAAACCATGGTTAATTACAACAAGCAAAGTAAACAAAATATATATATATGAAAAAAAAATACTAAATTAAAATCATATTACTAATAGGTACATCCTATACTCTGGCTTCAGGAAATGATGTAGCTAGGTACAAATATAAGTAATAACTAAATATAAATATTATTTTTAACTTATACCACTTCAGGATCAGGGTCAGTAAATCTGGGTTCACTTTCAGGTACCACGTTTAAAAGACTTAGTGCCTCTTCTTCAAGTTCTTTCACATTTCTTACGTACGGTTTTCTCAAACTTGTTATATATGGATCTGACGTGTATAAAAGCGTTTTAAAGACATCTTCATTTGTAGCAGATCGGGAACATTTTCTGGCATGATGAAGTCGTATGTTTCTGTAGTCTTTGTTGCGAGACTCTTGTGCGTCTTCCGATAGCTGTCCAATAGGAAGCACCGCAAAATGTTTGATAACGTTTTGCCCGTGTATGAGTATTTTATGAACGGAGGATGGCATATAAGACCAATCGTAATTACTTACATAGATTCTTGCAGTTTCTATTGCATATTCCCCAAATTTTTCAGGGTCGATCATCATTCCAGAAGAAAGAACTTGCAAGATAATGTATAGGCGTTTAATCAATGCCTCATCTACACCTGTTATTTCCGATGAGCAAGTGCTATTATAGAAGAATCTTCGTGCGGTATTGCCATCGTTCGTATTCCCGCTAACTTGCCGAGGTTTGTCGACGATTAATCCCAACTCCTCCCTGAAACGTTTTTGAACAACTTCTTTCTTTTCTTTTTTTAATCTCTTATTTTCCTCAGTTGAAGCAGACCAAGTCTTAAACGAAAGATTATAGGAAATATGCAATATCATTTCCATGCAGCGAATCCAGGCGTGTAAGGTGGACAATCCGTATTGGTAGGCGTTTTCGTTTTCGGGTCTGGCAGTTACTTTCGATAGGTCATTCATTAGCCGTGGAGTAGCCCCACATATCGTGCATGTGGAACCAGATGGAGTATCTGTAAGGACCTGAGCCACCTTTCCATCGATCATCGTTAGAAATAGTTCATGCTTCACATTTACTACAACACCATCTTTGTTTATAAGTGATGCTTGTGCAGCCCTAATTTGTTTTTTAATATCATCAACAACTGCCTTGGTTTTTTCTGGAGTTTCCTTACAAAACTCAATAGAAATGGGTCTGCAAAAACGGACAGATGAAGGTACCGGATTTTGCCAAACAACGGATCCCGATTGCACATCAACTAATCTGATGGGGACTAATGAAGTGATGAACAAATTGGCATCTGAAATTGTTTCTGACTCTTCTGCAAGTATTTGCTTGTATTGGCTTTGACCAGATGAACCATCACATCCCCATTTAGAATAAAGGATCAATGTTCTATGTTGTTTTTGGAAAACTGAATCGATTTTTAAAATTCTAGCAGCAGTATGATCCAATAAATCTTGTATATTAATCACTTTAGCATAAGTATTCGTGATTTCGATTGTAGAAGATGGTGGATAACAGGATCTTTTTATTTCTTGTATTTTGTAGTAAGGCGGGAATATACAACACTTTCGTTCGTTGGTTAAGTTTTTCAGGTACATATATTGTGCTTTTGTTAGATCTAAATCTATAAAAGCACTCAATGCTTCCGTATCGGAAAGAATCTTCATCTGGTCTGAGTCGTTCCACTTACTTGAGATATCTAATTTCTTTTGAGTGTCAGCGGTTCTTAATTCTTCGACAAGATGAGCTTCTGTGTACTCACGTAAAGCCCGTAGTCCCTGCAGATAGGCGTTTTTTATATGCTCGAAGCCATAGTCTTGGAGTAGAAGAGTGTTTTTCCTCTTCTTGGTAGATTCTGAGGAGTCTCCATAAGCCACGCATGCTCGTCCTCGTTGGCCAGATGTTGATGGCGTAGAATATTGTTCAGAATCCGGTAAATTTAACGAATACCTTGAGTCCAACCAAGTACAATACTTCTGTAAAAATGTTTCTTTTTTCCGAGATGCCAGGGCCCAGCGTTTGTTGAAAATAGGAAGAATGTGCCTTTGTATGTCACTAATTATAAAACACAAGTTGTTTTCAGAAACATTCAGCTTTTCCACTAAAACTTTGGATAATGATTCCATGGTCTTGCCGCCCTCTATATAGGGGATTATGAAGTCTCGTTTGGTACAGCTGAAGGAAGACATTTTAACACTTCACAATCTGCAGAAATAATAGGCGTAGATGAGATTTGCTTCACTTGAAGTTACACTGATGTAGATGGTTCGAATAGTTTTTGCTTCCCTTTAAATACTCATTTTACAATATCGAATTGGTACCTACATCATTATTATCTTGTAATTTCCCACGCAAACCGAGTGCAAATTTGATAAGGTCCCTTTGTTATCACGAAATAATGAAGAAAATATCCAAAAAGTTCTATATTGTTCATGTGAATGGTGTCAGTGGTAAACCGCAAAAGATACTAATTTTCGGGTTCTGACTTTTATCAGTTTTTTTCTCATATCTTCTAAAACCGCAAATATCCGCAGCTGATTTTTTTTGCATTCTATTTATGAATAGTTAGACTACTAGTCGACACAAAAAGTAGCGCTTGGGCAAACGTGGGTAATACTGAAAACCTTCGACGAAAAAACATACAAGTGAAAAAAAAGGTATGTCACTTTTTAAGTAATTACTGAAATATTTTTCTTTACTTTTAAAATCATTAAGCTGTATCGCAAAAAGCATAAAATAACCTTTCTAAAAATGTATAATACTGCATATCTGTACCAAGTATTTTTTTCACAATATGGTATTGAAACATGTATACGCAAAGACTTGAGTTTGGCACTTCTGTCTTCTATGTATTTCTATCTAAGAAAAAAAAAATAATTTCGCGTATTAAGAAAAAAAATCGTAATGAATATTATAATTTGACTATTAGAAAACCTAAAAGAATAGCCATATTAGCCAAATTATGATATTCGTAAAAAGCATTTTTGATATGCGCTTGTTCTACCATTTTCCATAGACGTCGCGACCCATACTTTGGGAACTACTGTCCTAATAAAGTGTTCATAGTGATTTTATGGTGTTTCGAACCAAAACCAAGCTGATGAAAGCGATGTTCTATTTATTTATTTATTTTATTATTTATGTCCACACAAAAGATGCGACATAATTATAATGTTAGTACAAAGGTACCGCTTATTTATTTTTTCAAAGTTGAAATTTTTATTTCTCAGGGATATATTTACGTCAAGGATAAATAGTGAAAGTTCCATAACTAATTTAAATAGTTAAGTTTGTTATTCAAAGCTGTCACTGCTCATCTTCTGGACATACTTAAGTAATTCCTATTTATTTTAATTCTATTTTATTTGAATTCCACTGTGATGTGCACTCTACTTTGTTATGATGAAACATGTGACATCTGTTTAATGAATCATAACAAGAAAAGTAAGTAGTAGTATTTAAATCAATCAATCAATCAATCAACTCAGCCTATAGCAGTCCACTGCTGAACATAGGCCTCTCCCAGGCGGCGCGGTGCCACAACACCCTGTCCTCCGCCTTCCGCATCCAGTCTGTCCCAGCCACCTTTTTAAGGTCGTCGGTCCATCTAGCTGGGGGGCGTCCCACACTACGCTTGCCGATACGCGGTCTCCACTCCAGGGCCCGTCTGCTCCAACGGCCATCGGTCCTTCGACAAACATGGCCAGCCCACTGCCACTTCAGCTTGCTTACTCTGCAGGCTATGTCGGTAACTCCGGTTCTCTTCCGGATAACTTCATTTCTGATCTTATCCTTCAGAGAAACTCCGAGCATAGCTCGCTCCATAGAACGCTGACCTTCAATTTGTGGACCAGCCCGACTGTCAGTGTCCACGTTTTGGCACCGTATGTCATAACAAAACATAAATCAATATAATTGATTGATTAATTATAATTCATAATGAGAATCGTTTTCCAGGAGCTTGTGGCTAGTATTAAAGGCTGCACGGGTCGATCCATCAGGTTAAGCTATATTTGCCGGGGTTAGTCCGTGGATGGGTCGTGGGTTAGTCTTTACATACCGAGACTACTCCGTGCCTCAGAAAGCACGTTAAGCCGTTGGTCCCGGGTGTCATTCGTGGATCTATGACAGTCGTTAGGGGTCATCAGAAGCCCGAAAGTCTGACAACCAGTCTTACCAAGAGGTATCGTATTATCCAGTTGCTGGGTTGTGGAGGTCAGATAGGCAGTCGCTCCATGTAAATTACTGGTATTCTGTTAAATCTGGTTAGACTGGAAGCTGACCTCAACATAGTTGGGAAAAGGCGGGCAGATTGATTGAGAATCGTTTCGTCTTTGCATTGCATTGTTGAAATATAAATCTGTTAATAGAACATCTAGTCATCACCATGAACATAGTTACCTGCCTCGTCAAAATAAATACTGCAGGGTCCACGTGTAGCGGCATCAACTAACAATTAACTGACATAGAGACAGCCCGTTTAGTGTACTTTAGCTATTTTCATAGTGTAATGTCGTACGGTATTCTGTTATGGGGAAATGCTGCCGACATTCAGACTATCTTTGTTTTGCAGAAAAGAGCTGTTCGATCAATTTATAAGTTAAGTCCAAGACACTCTCTCAGAGAGAAATTTAAGGAGATTAATGTAATGACTGCCTTCTCAGTATATTTTTGAAAATCTATTATATGCCCATAAAAATATAAAATTATTTAAAAAATACAGTGATATCCATAATATAAATACTAGGAACAAACACAAATTTGTTGTACCTACAACAAGGCTCAAGAAAATAGGTGGCTCCTTTCGATGTCAATGTATACGCTTTTATAATAAACTTCCAAGCCACGTTCAAGATCTAAGCCTTAATAAATTCAAATCATTAAACGTAAGTTGTGCCAGAAAGCCTTTTATACTGTTAAAGATTATATTGAGGACAAAAAGGCTTGGGATTGAGCTGCTCCAATTTTTGTACATATTGAGGTAGTTTATTTTTATTGCTTGATGTTTTTTTTTTTGCTAACTTTATTATTTTATATACAGTGACATTTAATTATTATTTTATACACAATGACATGAATATTTACTTGTAAAGTATTATATTATTTTAATTATTGTGAATGTGAAGACTATGTGGGTTATTGCATTTTTTTTCCTTTTCTTTTATTCTCAGTTAGTGTTAATCATGGTCTGGCAGTTTGAGTCTAAGTGGCCTACCCAAATGTCCTTTCTTTGGCTCCTTAAATTCTGAGTAAAGCTGCACGATTACTGACAAATGCGTGCACTGACTGGTCAGGTCCACTCAACCTGTGTGGTTCTTTCCTCAAAAGACCATTTCAGACACCAATCTACATGGTCTTCACATGATCTGACCAAGATTATGTCTGGACTTTAAAAGAGACTGTGACCTCTGAGTTTGTTTCGGCCTTTCTTCTCAGAGTAGTCAGATAAGAAACGCCGACCTCATCTAGTTTTTAAAATATGATTGACGTGTAAAAGTGTTTGTACAAACCTACTTACAGAAATTAAATCATTTATCAACATGCGACTGTCTCACACTGACGTCACGCAAAATCCTGCATCGCGCAAGCAGAGTTTAGCGCGCAACTAGCATATATACAACATCCCGACATCTACCGTCGGGCAGTTGCCCACCAGACACAACACCCATCTAGTCGGAGGATCCTCCCTTTTCTATAGAGGATGAGTGAACTTTACAGCCTGTACACGAAACACGAACTGACAGGTTAATCGGTAGTCGCCGCGGTCAGTTTGTAGATGTGTGACCATTTTCAGAAATTGAGACCACACCTTGACTCAGAGAGTATATAATAATAAAACACTTTATTTCGGGTGGCATAGATCCATATAAACCTTAACATAATACATTTTTATTTGCTATGACTCGCTACACCCACACAAGACATGACCCACTGCTTCTGAAAGGGACAGTCAAATCGTACAGCTATTGCGTTCAGAATGCCGTTGTTGCTTTCCCGTATACGGGCCCGCAGGGAAGCTGCTTTTTTGCGCATGGTGGCCTGGAAACCATCAGTGCGCGCTTCAGCAAATATCCCAGACGCACTGCACCGCCACGGCAGACCCAACAACAACCAACAATAGTATATTCAACAGCTTAATTGTCATCCGAAAACCTATTGCAGTCATTACAGGAAAACCAGAAGACTGTAAGTGTTAATTCGTGTAGCCTTGCCATCTCTCGGAGATAGCTGAGAGTATTTGAGGGTTGTTGATGACAGTTGATCCATTTGTACCTACTGATAAATACTTACTGATATAATTCAACCACCTCTTGATCGACTGGAACTATGTAATTAAAATAACAAAACAGTCATACCTACCTTCACCAGGAAACTACAATACTCGTACCTTGGTAATATTTACCACCTGTTCCGCCAAACCAATTACTAACTGCCAACACAATAAGAAATCGCACCGATTCATTCCAAGAACATTTTTCATCCCAATCGCTTCCGAAAACTAGAACAAAGCGAAACTAAGTAAATAACAATTTGTTCCACTGAAGTAACATCGCACACAAAAAGGTTAAATAAAAAAAAAAAAAAACTAAACGTGAGTTCAGTAGCGGACGTTAATCTGAGCTGACAACGCGCAGCGGCTTCAAAGTGGCGGGGCTACGTTAATCACTCTTCCACTCGACTGTACGATACTTATCTGCCCATTGCTTTACCACTTCAGATTATTGACTTTGACTGTACCACCATACTACTCACGTTTCATGGAAAAAATATGGATATCTTTATGTAATGTAAATCGGGTGCGTACCGGCGAGAAGAGCGGTGTTATTTTTAGAAATTGTGCATAGGCCTGAGGCTCCTAACGTACCTAACTTGTCGATGTTTAAGTTTTGTTTTAATGTCACTATTGATAGGTATTGCTTTCTTAGAAACTTGGTAATTTATAATAAAGTTTAAAGCTTGATAAGCGTTATAAACAATGTGGAGACAACAATACGACAATAAATGAAAACACTGGCAATACTAATGCCTATGAGTATTTTGAAACGATCAAATAAATAATTCTAGGATCGATAATAAAAAAGTGGTTTTTTCAAATAAACTAATTAGCGGTGTGCCGACTATAGGTTTTGCCAATCTTTGACTAGCTATAGCGACTAAACTATTGGATATATTTGGTTGAATTTTCGTGTGCAGACTGCGAGCGAACGTCATTAAATATACACAGTTAAGACCAGGCAGTCTAAATCAAATTTCCACGCAAACTCCGCCCCTTGATCTTCGCCACTCCGTTATGTGCTAAACTCTAACACATTCTTAATAAAGTTTATTATCGCGTGCGCTCTTTGATCATTTTCGAGCACGAAACTAAATAGCGTAAGTCTCAATTCTTATTTCGTTTATAACCAAATTAATAATTGATCTAGAGAAAAAATATTTGGTGGGTGGATAATAAACTCATTTTCTTGCTGTGAATATTTATTTTAGACATAAAAGCCAAATAATCTTGTTTGCTTTTTTATAATTATCCTTAAAAAAGACATGATTTTCGAATAAAAAATGTATCTAGAGAAAATATTTCAATTACGTAACTGTCTTCAACATGGAAAGAAAAAGATCCAATAAATAATATAAATACTAAAGTTTAATTTTGCTTGTATGTGTGAATGTTTCAGAATATTCATGCAAATTAACATAAAAATAGGGAGTCTCCTCTTAGATTTATTGTTATAATGTGCCACGTTGTATCACTAGTCCATTTTAGGCCAAGTGTTAATTTTACTGTATACATTTATTTATTTATTTTATTAGGTTCACCAACAATTGATTACACTGATACAATCACATAATACATTTAAAAAATTAAAATAACAGTGCATCAGTTACTTATAGGTAAACACCACATGCATAAAACAATGGATTAGAGAAATAAGCTAACTTACTTAGTAATAAGCGCACTAGAAAATTGGTAACATTGGTAAAAAGTTACATTTAAATGAAAATAAATTTATGAAATTCTGATAAAAAAATATTAATTTGGTAAAAAGGTAAAAATAAAAAATAAAATATTCTTTGACATTATAACTTTGGTAAAATTGATAAGAATTAAATAAACAACGAAGCATGCATCCACTGTCTCCAGATTTTTTATTATTTCCCTTTAGATGACGTAAGCGCATTATCTCAAGCACCTGCCTGCCTGTTGGGTGCTGCTGAAATCTTTTCCTTGACATAGGACTTTGTTGAAATCATTATAGATATCGTTATTATGGTAGTTAGTCATTCCCCCACTCCCAAAACCACATCGGTACGAAACCTGCTTTTTGAAAAAGTAACATTAATTTCACCTCTACATCCACTTGCTGACTCATAAATAGCCGCCACAAAATAGTTATTTCGTGTACGTACTCCACAATACATCAAAATCATTAACACCTAAGACAGTTCATCAGTTTTTTAACTTGCAACTAGTGGTGCATGAGCTAGAAAACCTCAATTTGTCGTCGACGTGGGTGTACTTACAATTCTAGTGTAAGCTGACCGCTCATTGTACGTAAAGACTACGCAATGCGAGATCACCTTAAACTGGAAATGTATGCTTGATGTCGTGGGTACTTCGCTGCGCGGATGTAATCAGCGACGCTGACGGAGCAATGACCACTGCTCCTCTGTTTTGTAGAAACGTTACTGTTTTAGGTATTTTATTTTATTGGCTAGACTCGCTAATGTTGTGGAAAGGTTAATAAGGGTTACATTTAGATTACCTAGAATAGTTATTTTCGTTTGGTTGGAAAGTCGCGGTTCTTTTTATTAAGACCTTTCTTGTGGCATAACACACCTGTGTGATATTACATATTAGTTCAGATACCTACCAATCATTTTAGAATAGCTAGCTTATAGGTATTTCTTGCTGGGTAATATTTTAGTGCACATAGAAACCATCATCTTACTCTAGTCCTCGTGAATTCAGCTTCACTTACGCTATCTGCAATATATAAGATTCTCCCAAAATGCTAAGAGATTCTGATTTTGAAAAAACACTTCCTCTCTTCTTATACATCATCATTACATAATACAGTTCCCTGCTCTTGTTTCATGTGTATTATTGTATATATTTATTAGATAAGTGTATGCTTTGTGTATGTTAGGTATTTATTGTATATGTTAATGGTACACAACTGACTACCTGCAGTATTGTCTCTCCTGCTCCCTTTAATCCATCCAAAGGTTGTCTGTAAAAGCTCGCTTTTAGCGATAAGACCGCCCATTGTGTCACCCTATGTAAAATTTAAACATATAAATCAGTAACTTTTATGGTGTACGTAATAGAGTATTCTATTCTATTCTATTTTGGATGGCAAATAATGCATTTTCATTCGCAATTCCCACATACTATACTTATCTCTATAAAATTGTCTTATGTTCCTTTTAGATCAGAAATCCATTTTTTAAGCACGCACAATGAAATATATTTTTATTTGTGTTACAAAATGCACAAAAAGTTTTAATTATTTGGTGTCCATTCAACACCTTTTGCAGGTGATCCAAATACTTCAGTCATGTTATCATGGGAGAAGATCCTACTACCTATATAATTATGGTTTCATCTCTCAGTATGCTAAATCCAAACACTCCACAATATCGAAATTGTTCAACGAATATACACAAATATGTTGCTATCCGGCCTCCTGCAAATATGTTTCCTCTAAAGTTGTCAAAAAATAATAGGCCCGTTTTGACATTTAACTTGAATCGATTTATCGTGAGTATCGAGTCGTATGGTTACTTCACTAGTTACGACGCCTTTGACCATTGCGACGATGAATGAATCGATTCAAGTTAAATGTCAAAACGGGCCTATTATTTTTTGACCACTATAGTTCTTGTTTCTTGAATCATATACGTAACCATGACTGACAGGACAAGTAACTGAAAGTTAACCATATTAAGAATATGTGGAGTTGTAACTTATTTATTTTATAAGGTAAAGGTAATTAAGTTTGCAAGGCAATTACGTTAAATGTTTGTGTTATTAGTGAAAATAAAATATAACTTCTAAGTAGTTTTTAAAAAAAATCAGTAGGTTTTTTTTCATTATCGTTAAAACACATTTATTCTTAATGACTGAACTAGCATGCAATGAGACCACTTTATTTTCATTTCAATTAGGCAGCTTCATGGCACTCCGTAAAATATTGCCCCACATTAATTTTCAAAACTACCGTAAATTATTTTTTAACGAAACTCCCGACATTTAAATGTTTCGTCATCAACTAAAGTAATTCCCTCCACCAAACTCGTAATACGTAAACGCTAATTACTCTGACATTATTGCCAATAATTTTCGCGTCAATAAAAATAACATTTACAGCAGTTTTTGCACTTTTTTACTCGATTGTACAAAGTGTCATGGCGTCGGGTGAGCGGCGAGATCAAAGTGGTCGGCGCCTTTGAACCACCGCGTGTATCAACACTGCCGTGCCGTAAACGACACGTAGAGGAATGAGTGGTACGGTCTGCAGCGGAAATTAGCTGAGCGTCTGTTCAACGCCATTTTTTTAATATAAATTACTTGCTATTATTAGCAGTGGGTGGATTATATGAGACATATTCACATGGCTGTTAAATTAGATCATTTGTGACGTTCCAAGAGATTTGGCGTTTGACATTTAATAATTTTGAAGCTGAGTTAGATTGATTAAATACGGAAGAATGAAAATCCTGATTATGACGTTTATTTTTGCCAAATGACACATTTAATTTTAAATTTAAACGCCAAGGGCTTGTTGTTAGCTTTCAGTTATTTTATTGGTTCAGTAAATTATAGTAGGAAACGCTTTCTTTTCCATTATTATTCTGAATACGCTAGTCGTTATGAAAATTATGTATAGTTTAAAACAACGCCACCTTACCAGTACAGTTAACAAAAAAAAAACAACTAACAAATTAATTAAAGAAAATTAATTTGCCGTCCCTCCTTCCTTACCTGCGATCTATCAAAACCGACGGGGCGTAGTTTAAATTATATGTAGTATGTAAATAAGTCTATAGGACAGGTTGATTCCATTGACTGCATGCTACACCTGCTTACCTAGGTTCCGGGTTCGATCCGGTGTCGGTACATTAGCACATTTCCTTAACATAAAAATTAAATATTAACCCGGTAACTCATAAAAAAGTTGACATATTAAATATTTGATAAGGTGAACAAGAGTTAATTATTTTCTTTTAATTAAAATGAAATAGTAATTAAATTATAATTTAAGGGTCCATTTGTGTAAATGACTATACAGTGTGTAAGTATATTGCGATGTCAATACTTAAGGAAGGTACAGGCTGTTCAGAAGAATAATTAAAAATATACTCGTTTATATCTCATAAACTGTAGGCTAATTGCGTAACACACTATCAGTAGGAATAGGTTTCAATTTGACAGTTCAACAACATTCATTGTGTTAGTTACGTTGTTGAGTAGACAAAGTTTTCGAACATATGAAGCATTGGATTAACAATATACTTCAAAATCATTCCGATTCCGATTTAAACTGTGTTACGCAATTAGGGTGCTGGTTGACTTAGGCTGAACAATCCTTACACTTAGTTTTTTTTTTCCTTGATTAATAAGAACTAAAGTTCTTAATAATTTATTAAAATCTAGCCTAATAGACTAATAAGCCATTTAACTATAACTTATTGTTTTACGTGACAGATTACGTTATAACTAAGAATAGTGTCAATTTGCACTTTTACACAATTCCGTAGCACTTTCTTAGGGTCTGATAATTAATAAAATCACTTTGTTCACGTGTTACATGTATATCACAGCATTGTTACTATTATTCTTTCACTATTTATGCACTACACTAACTCAAATGGTTTAGTTCTCTTTAGCCAACGCACTATGTCCGTGTTGTCTAGCAGCTGAATTGCCTCAACATTCCCATGTCGGTGAAGTCTGAGTTCGTGGGCTTCAACAAATTTTTGGTGGTGATGAGTTCCATTTTAATGTCTCGGTGGAGGTTATCATTTCTAATATACAATGGTGCATTTACAGCATCCCTGAGTGCTTTATTTTGGAATTGTCTTACACTTAGTGAAAGTAAATCTTTCACTAAACATCTCCAGTTGTTAAACTAGTTTTAGGTTTAAAGAAACTTTATTCTCAATAAAGACATTATGTCACTAACTTGAGAACAATAATAGAACATAATTACATAAATTACACAAAGTTCTTCGTCATCAGTTACACAATACTAAAACATTATACATATTATTACACAAAGCTCGTCGACATCTAACTGATGAAACAAACTAGATAAAACAACGCCTTCGTTTCTCCAGAAGTGATCGATCCACGATTATATACTAAGTTGAGTTTTGAGCGTATTAAAAGAGTGTAGATTTCTTATAGTATAGGGTATTCTATTATAAATTTGTGCTCCTTATTTAGTAAGCATTTATTTGCATAGTTCGTTCTGGTTTTAGGTAAAACTAGCAGGCTAGCTCGCCGTGTGCTATGTTGACTGATTTGTTTATATTGAGTGAGTGTTATGTTCGTGTGAATACTCTTAGTAAGATTTTTTCTGATGATAATACATGTATTGAAAAATATAGTTGTAAACTTACCCACGCATATACCTAATTCGGTTCACCAGCCGTCAAGCCCTAGTCAAAAATTGCACCCATAGATCCTGCGGGGTAATTACGTAACACATGAAATCACAATTGATCGCAATGGGTTTCATTTTGACAGTTCACCTACGTCCATTTACATTGTTGAGCAAACAATTTTTTGAAACCTATTTTTTAAATTTTTATTCTTTAATCTTATAAGAGGCTTTTGTCCACAATGGCATGTCAGCCTCATTATTACTACATCCTTATTCTAACATCATTATTCTAAACTAATTAAACAAATACAATATAAATGATTAATGTCTCATATCCGTGTGGTGCCGGACGTAAAGAATAGCACCGCCCCATTTCTTCCCGTGGGTGTCGTAAAAGGCGACTAAGGGACTTACTAGAGAATGAGCAGCAGCGTTCTCTATACATTTTAACACCATACTGCGATCGCCAACCCGCCTGCCAAGCGTGGCGATTATGGCAAACCCCGCCCTTTTAAGGGGAGGCCTATGTCCAGCAGTCTATCGGCTCAAATGATGATGATGATGAATGTCTAAACAAATCAGTAAGTAGGTTTGCTATCTCAGGTGAAGGCTGCGCCAACTTTAACATAATTATGTACCAATATCATAATCAATTTTTTTTACCACACTCAACAATGTTTCTCTTTCCTTCTTTGTCTCTCATCCACTCCATAAGTAGATAGTCAACATCTTCAATCGTTCTGCATGTTTCACAATTGGGAGAATTCACTTTATTTTTAAACAACAACAACACACACACACACACACACGAACACACACACACTTTTTTTTAGCAATGGATTAGCAATATCATTCAAACCTTTCTCGGATTGTGATTCAAACTATGTTACACAATTACGGTGCTGGAAGCCTCATTGAACCTCTCTGTGAACAGCAAGTCTGAGGGCCTAAAATGGACGCTTTGACAGAATCATAAGTACAATTCATATCCCGCAATTCATCTGTTTGACAGTTTTGTATGGAGTTTCGTAAAATGGTCCACAAACTATGAATTGCTGTAGTGAAGTCTAATGTCAAACAGATGAATTGCGGGATGTAAGAATTGTACGCAGATCTTATTATGATTCTGCCAAAGCGTCCATTTTAGGCCTCCTGGTGTCTATTAAAGTATACAAATTTGGTGAGTACAATTCAAGACCTCTTCGTAGAACTATTACTAAAACTAACATAAACATCATGCCTGTTTTCACCGAAGGGTTAGGCAGAGATGTACGGATACTACATACCTTTCGCCAGTTATGTTAAAGTTCCATGTAATAGGGGGCGAGCCTATTGCCATCAACCAGACACAAATCCATACTGGGCTATTACTGAGAAATTCCTGATGGAAAAACCCAACAACACTTTGCCCGACCACGGAATACAACCCAGGACCTCATGCTCAGCAGTCGCGCTAGCAATCACTACACCAACTAGGCAGTATTATTAAAAATGTACCTACACTGCAATCAAACAACGGCTTTACCAGGCTTTTTATTTTCCCTTGCGCTGTCCACTGCTGGGTAAATGCCTCCCTCCACTCCTTCCATCTTTCGTGAGCCCACGCGTTCTTCCAGTTTTGACGGAACCTATCCGGTTCGTCCTGCCATCTCCTACGTGGTCTGCCGCGCGCGACCACGTCGCACTGTCTCAGGGCACCAGTTCTATGCAATTTGGGCCCACAGTTGGTCAGACGGCAGACATGTCCTGCCCAGTCCCATTTAAGTTGGGCCATTTAAGTTTTACCACGTATTTCTTTTTAATAAAACACACCACCACATCCACCGCATGTCAAGAATTACAAAGTATGCAGTTAGTTGTAATGAAGCAATGTACAAGCACCACAAACGCAACGACCGACAGCGGCAGGAACAATCAACAAAGACATTAGTGACATTACGACAACCCGACACGTCAGGTACAATCGGACATAAAACTGTTACAATATACTTGACTCAGAGTAATAACTAACTTACAGACCAACTCCGTTTATGTATCAAAGCACGTTAAGAGTTTTCAGAACGTAAAAAAAGAAGACTTTGTCATCTCACTGGTGACTTTTGTTACTACGGCTGGAAAAAAGGGAGGAGAGTTAATGCTTTAGGGTACTCTTCCTAACTTATAGAATGTTTCGTAAGGAAATATGGGAAATATATTGTAGTGTTTTTCTGCAATTTTCCAGGAATGTACAGAATTTCCTCAGCTAAGACAGAGCAGGAACGAGCATTAGGGTCCATGCTGACTCACTCCATAATATAATTTATACAAATATAAATTGTGTAAATTCCAATTTAGTTTTTAATATTAATATTATAAAAAGAAAAAATATAAATTATTAAAAAAAAAATACTGAAAAATATATTTTTTTTGTATTGGCGATTTCCGACCATTGTAAATGTAAGTGCCTACTACACTTTTCTTTACTTGTGATGTCATCTTTTTAATTAGTGATTTCTAGAGATTAACTTACCCAAACTTATTTTCTTTTTTCAGGTTTGTATCAGCATCCTCCAACTCCGAAAATAGTTATTTTCAAATCCGGCCCATCATTACAGCACAATGATGACAAAACCATTTTAGCACGACGAAAATACTTATAATAAATGGCCGAAGACATCCGTTGTTAAGCCAAAGCGTCGCTAGAAATCTAATTAATTTATTAAAATGAAACGTGTATATTCATTTTAATATTAAATTGTATGACAAATTGATGGTTATGCTAATGCGTGTTGGTTTCCGCTTCGCTTTGGATTTGCAAGCGAATAATCGGATTTCGATGTCATTGGATTAGTAATTCGTGGTGTAGTTATGTGGGTTTTCTTTCGCGTGGTTTATACCTAATACCTGTGGTATAGTTACCAGTTTTCTGGCTAGGAAGGATTGCTGCCGCATAATTCTAGAAGTTTTTAATTATTACAATGGTAGTAAAGAATAGTAGGATGTGGTTTACAAGCCCTTCTTTACTACCATTTTAATCAAAATTAAAAAAAACAGCCGCATGAGTCGATCGATCCGGTTAAGCTACGCTTGCCGTGGTTGGTCCGTGGATGGGGTGGTCACCCCTATTTACGTACCAAGACCCCTCCGTGCCCCGGAAAGCACGTTAAGCCCACGGAGGAGTTTCTGTATGTAAAGATGGTCACCCATCTATGGACCAACCCCAGCAAGCGTAGCCTAACCTGATGGATTGACCCGTGCGGCTGTTATAACTTAAACACGAGCTCCTCAAACACTTTTTTTATTATTAAAATGGTAGTAAAGAAGGGCTTGTGGCTAACCACATCCTACTATTCTTTACTACCATTTTAATAATTAAAAACTTCTAGAATTATGCGGCAGCAATCTTTCCTAGCCAGAAAACTGATAACTACATTGGTGACCAACTTACATACCGAGACTCCTCCATGCCTCGGAAAGCACGTTAATCCGTTGGTCCTGGCTGTCATTCGTGGATCTTTGACAGTCGTTACGGGTGGTCAGAAGCCCGAAAGTTTGACAACCAGTCTTACCAAGGGTATCGTGGTACCCAGTAACTGTGTTGTGGAGGTCAGATAGGCAGTCGCTCTATTTAAAATACTGGTAGGTATTCAGCTGCAAAGTTGGGAATAGGCAGATGATGGTAGTAAATAATAATGTTCCCTAATGGGAAAAGTGTCATAATAAGAATCAATATGAAGGCAGAGGGTCCAACATCTTAAATGAAAGTAAGAGATATAGCAGAAGTCAGCCTTTATTTCCACAACTTATTAATTAACTGTAATAATAGTTTAATTCAGACTACAGTATCTAAGCGCTACAACATGTGCACCGGGCCGAGCCTGCGACAAGAATGATCCCCTCCTTTTTTTTTTTTTTTTTTGTATGGCATCTCGTAGCAGACCTAGAGAGGTCGTTGCTACTTAACCGGATATTCCTGTGGCTGCCCTAAGGTTTTTAATCTTAAAGCCTCCAGCCAGGGCGCAAATTATATATATTAAAACTAAACGACAGCGCACTAAGGGCACCCCCTGTGGGGTACGGACCTCGGCTCAGGGCGTCGTTGGGGGATCACAAAAATTACTAACAATTTGGGGACGGGCTGGATCAACATTTTGATCATGATTATTATCAGGGGATATTATATTTATTGCTACGGCGCTCTCAGCCTCTAACCGGGCGGCTGGCGCATCGACATTCAAGGGACGGGGGGGAGGACTTTTATTACCATTTACTCGGGAAGTTCGCGTGGTACCTCGGCGGCGAGGACGGAAGGTCGGTTTGTGTATTTTGTGCACTGTACTCGTGGCCCTATTGCTTTCCTGAAGGAGAGTGATGGGGTCATCCGGATCTAAGAGAGTGTGCCTCGGTCGGCGAGTCTGACTAATGGCAGAAGGCCTGTAACTAGCAGCCTGCACAACCAAGGGGTTGCGATGACGTTCCGCGGATTCGAAAAAGCGCTTTGCAAGGCGTTTCATAAACTGTTTGATGGTAGGCATCTTAAGGTCTACGTGAAGTTGTTCGTTCCGAACGAACCAAGGAGCTTTCGTAATTCTACGGAGAAATCGGTTTTGAAGCGTCTGCATCTTATGAATGTGATATGACTTTGCGTGAGCGAAGACTACGCAGGCGTAAGTCATGATCGGTCGAAGATCCCCTCCTTGCTGCGCGCTCGCTTATATAGAGCGGCTCGAGTAGTGGGGAGAGTGGGGAGGCCTAAGTGACACATTGCAGTGCGTAACTCGGACCGTTGCACGTGTTGTTTACAATGGTGACGCCGACACAGCCATACTGACGTGCGAACGTCCTCGTGCGCGTAGTCTCATCAAACAGTATCTAAAAAGACATCGATACTATTAATGTTCGTTCATCCTGACTAGCAATCTGGTCCAGTTCATCCCTTCAGGGTTTGCTTATAATTCTGGACCGCTCGACATTGAGCCTTCAGGACTTATACTAGCATACTGGTCCGGTTCATCCCTTCAGTTTGCTATTACTTCTGGTCCGCTCGTTATTGAGCCTTCAGGGATTAACAATCTGGTCCGGTTCACCCCTTCAGACTTTGCTACTAATTCTGGACCGCTCGTCATTGAGCCTTCAGAACTTACCTTATATATTTTTTTTTTCTTTCTTTTTTTTTCTTATTAATTTTTTTGCTTATATTTTATTGGTCCGGCCATTAACACTGAATGACCCTGCAAAACTATTATCCCCTGGACCAGACATTGCCGACTAAATCAAGTCTTTTATTCAAACTAGGCTGAGAATCTGCACTTTTACATGAGACAGTCCCCCAAAAACGCCCACCCGTCACCACTTCCTAGTGCGTTAGCTGGGAAGAAGAAGTGGCGCAACAAACTCCCCAGCAGCACAACTGTCTATTCACATTATAATACTTGAATTTATACAATAAGTACTACTTATATAAGAATTTATATAAGACTACACAGGATCACGTCTTTTGCTAATTATTATGACTGCTTTAGTAATAATAGCAATTCACAGACATTATATCACTAATAATCGACATAGGATTGCTATTCACTGACATTGTATCACTATTAATCGATGTAGGATTGCTATTCAAAGACAGACATTATTAATCGATACAGGATTGCTATTCACAGCTATGGTATCACTAATTGCCAAAATTATATTGCTGTTAGGCATGGCATTATTCTCGTGGCTTGTTTCGTGAACAAGGATAACGTCATCATGACTGCCCGCCGTCAAGTCATCGTAATTTTCCATGATATGATATCTACCAGATTTTGTTTGACCACAATTTACACGTAAATTTTTGTCAGAATATTTATAGACTTTATTTCTCCCATTAATATTTCAAAAAAAAAAAACGTGCCGGTTTTTCTTACACGGTACAAAAAAAAATCTTAATAGCAGAATTTTCATACGATCGCCCGTGATCAGTCATTATTCATTTCGGGACACCAAACAAATGAACTGGATTTTAACTGCCTCAAAAATACGAAATTTGTATAACGCTTGTAACCATTCGACTAGTCTAAATTTAAGGTAGTTTTTATCATAGGTTCTATTGTACGAACGACAACCCTTACGTTTATCTTAATCGGGCATGGCGCACTAACGCGACCACCAACATGATAGTCTGTGGTGCCAAGTAATAGTGGTTTCTTTAATTTAGAAAAATTGGATATTAATTTATCCTGTAATATATCCAGTTTTCTTCCGGCAATACACCGTGAATTATTTCAAGCTTGTGGTTTTGTACCATGGTTGGACGTTTAATTTGTAATGAGCACGCTACGTTCCTCACATCTATACTTTTAAGGATCACTTGTTCATGAAATTGCTCAACATTAACAAGATTTCAATTACTATGCTCTATGCGGCATTCTGATCCCGAGTCAAATATAACAGGGAAATCTGTACCTCCTATGTGTCACTCCACCAGCTGCTCTGGAGCACAGGTTCACTTGATTGGTGCTGGTGCTCGGTGTGGAGCCTTGGTTCTTTCAGCGCTTGGGGCAGGTGTTACGCGGTATCACGCTTCCTCTATGCAGGCAACCTTGTCCCAAGCCACCAAAATCAAAACTCAAAGCATTTATTTCAATTAAACCATTTACAAATTGTCAAGAAGTCGTCAGTTACAAATATGAAGCTAGTTGCCCATTCCAAATAGTAGGTTCCTATGGAGAAGACCGGGCAAGAAACCCCTCGGACATTTTTTTAAATTAAAACATTGATACAAAGCAGGGTACCACTTGAGAAGGTTGAGGTCCGTATCACCTCGCTAAATCACTCAAGCTCAATCCGAGCCAAACCCAGCCACATATTTCATCAACAACAACATATTTCATCTCCGCAATAGAGACTCGCACCGCAAACTTAACACCGTTTGAGGTGGGGTGTCCATCGAGCACTAGTCTGATCAAAAGTGGGGTGGTTTGCCTACCATTGTGCGTACCACCGGGCTGGCACTATTTTTTTTTCTGCAGGTGAATTCACCTGCCCCGTGTGGAGTCGTTCTGCCCATGCAAAATCAGCGGACACAGCTTTGAATGAAACGTCACGTCGATGACCATCACTGGTGGCCGAAAACCAACTCCAGTACAAATACTGTATCCACTAGCAGGAATAGTGGCACCAGCAGTTCGCAGAGTAGTGGCAAGCTCTAGCGGAAGAGCCAAAATGGTATCCGACACACGAAACCCTTTGCACGACAACATCCTCGTGCCACAAAGGCTGAAAAACCAAAATAGTTTTTTTTTTTTTTTAAGTATTTCGTCCCACTCACTGGCGAGCATTCAAAAGAAAAACTAAAGCTGTGGCGAGACATTGCTGCATTACTCAAACAATTCGTTCCACTTGCTATAGGTTTCCCACCCGGACATGAGTTGCCTCGACCACCCTTTAAGTATTTAAATTGACTTTGAACTCTGGTTGGCTGAAGCAAGGAAAACCTGTTCAGGTGGAGATTCATAGACTACTCCGCCTTGGAGTGTAAATATGGTGCTGTTCCGCAAAAGATGGGACACTTAGTATCATCTCTTGCATGCCCTGTCAGCTGCACGTTACAGGAAACGATGGACGCTAGTGATGGCGCCAAACACGAGTCGAATTCTGGGCTGAGTCCATTTAGATTGCCATCGACACGCTTAAATGAAGAAGAAGAATTTTGGAAACCAGCATGCCCTTGATTGTTGCCCAAGAGATCTTGTAAGGTTGTATCTTGGTAAGATACATAGCGGCACGGCCCTTCAGGGAATCAGTAATCGCCAACATCAAGCCTACACCCTCCAATTTCCTTTTATCAATTTTGGGTGGGAAATTATTTATCAAATAACTTCTCCCGCTCTGGGCGGAGCGGGAGGGCGTGTCAGACTTTTACTGACTCAAACCCACCGATATCCCTTTCCTTTCGAACAACCTCGCAACCCTGGCAGGCATTGGTCCTAACGGACCCCGTCAGTTGGTGCTGACATCTCTTTGAGACACGCGTGGAACACAACGCGCCGTCGACCCGGGCCTGGTCCTTATCGAATGGCGAGCTACCCATAGCTCACCGTCCGCAAGCCCGCGCCTACGGTGGCCGGAAATCGGAACATCACAGAAGGAAGTGACGGCCTCCCATGCACTCTCGCTCCGAACCATGGTCTCTACCAGGGCCGAACGCGAGAGATCGCCGCCACCGATCGCCTCCGTGAGGACACGGCGGTGCTCCGCCCAGGCCGGGCAGACTTTCTCCGTATGCTCCACCGTGTCCTCCGGGCGATCCACACAATGGTGACACCCGGGCATTTCCTCCCGCTTTATTCTGAACAGGAACCTCCCGAAACAACCATGTCCAGTGAGGATCTGCGTCAGGTGGAAGGTGAGGACGCCGTGGCGCCTCTCTAGCCACTCCTCGGCTTATCGCCACAATGGTGGCGTGCCCACTGAGTGCATACCAATTAACAATGTCGAATTCTGGTTTATCAAGATCAAAAGCAACGAGCATAGCTTTGCTTGGAGTAGCTTCACAAGTAGTCATGGCATCCGCAATTTTTTTTAAATATAGCGTCCATGCCAGCAGATTTGGTCTTGTATTAAATTACTGTGGATATAATTAGTGGACGGTGGAATTCATCCCACTTCTGATGAAGGCAGAGGGTCCAACATCTTTATTTCCACAACTTATTAATTCACTGTAATAATAGTTTAATTCAGACTACAGTATCTAAGCGCTACAACATGTGCACCGGGCCGAGCCTGCGACAAGAATGATCCCCTCCTTGCTGCGCGCTCGCTTATATAGAGCGGCTCGAGTAGTGGGGAGAGTGGGGAGGCCTAAGTGACACATTGCAGTGCGTAACTCGGACCGTTGCACGTGTTGTTTACAATGGTGACGCCGACAAATAATTAAGTAGGTTGATAGAATTTTAATTGTTTTTTTTTTTTAAAACGTTGCCCCACACTAGGAATTTCTCCTGTATTGTGGGTGCGTTTACAAACATTTAAATTCACATGCACAAACAGCCAGACCCGGAACAACTACTTGTAGGTCATACAAATATTTGTTCCGTGCGGGAATCGAACCCGCGACACGCAGCGCAGCAGCCAATCGCTTAACTAACTGCGCCAACCGTGTTAAAAATTGTTTAAAATTATGTCGATTTTTATAGTTAAGGTTTTTCAAGGATGGATAAGCAGAATTGTAAGTTCTGTTTTACATGTTTTCTTACTTGTGATGTCAAAATCCTGCTTGTTAATATTTGTAGCCCTTACTTACCATCAGTTACCATTTTTGGTAAAATTTAAATTCCATGTCATGTAGATAAAGGCTGCATGTAAGTTGATCTAGTCGTTAAATGAGTAATAAGTTATGCATGAAAGATTTTTCAAGTGATTCAGTTTTCAATAGAAAATCCAATCACCTGAAAAATCTTGATTGGATTTTCTATTGAAAACCGAATCACTTGAAAAATCTTTCATGCATGTAACTGGTAACTGAAACTCCGTCGCCACACCACGCGCCGCTCAGCGCACGTTTTTTTTATTTCAGTAAGAACTAAAGAATTAATATTCTGACAACTATATTATACATACCCTGTTCCGCTATGTATAATATACATACATAAACTCACGCCTTCTTCCCATGGGGGTAGGCAGAAACTATAGAACGCCACCTGCTACTGCTGCTACGCTCCTTACATACTCCTTTTGCTTCGTTTTCGTTGATACATCTGTACCCGTTTGCGTTAAGATTTTTATTCTCACTCTTATACTCTTAGCATTATGATCTATCGGTCAAATTTAAACGCAAACGAAATAGTTACGTTTACTCTCTTGCAAACTTACACTTGGGGTACCAGGTCATATACTCACGCCGGTTGCGAGTACTACGCACCTGACCTTTTTGAAGAACATCACCAATTAGATCACTATATTATGTCCTCCTATGGCATCCCCTCCCGGCGTTTCCACTCACATCTGATCTGCCTTGTAAATACCTTTATAAATAGTTGGCAGGATAATATTCATAACTTGATTTAGTCGAGACCTTTTATCATTTCTCTTTTCATTTAAAACCACGTTAAAAGGTATCTTTCCCCTGAGTTGACACTATGATGTTTTTGAAAGCATTTCTTTACCTACATTAAACCTTACATGCACTTTCAGTGATAAGGCGTCTTGAGTATTCAGCAAGAAGTGATTGAACTAGAAAATTGGCATCAAAATATCCATGTGAGAAACAAGATTTGTCTATTATTTCATGCAGTCGGATTTTTTTGTTTTTTTTTTTATTTTCTTACCTATATTTTCAAATTTTTTACTTTTTAGTTAGGATAAGACGGTAAATGAGGTTATATACCCACTTATGATCTGGTGATAACGGCCCCTTACTCTGTTACTCACTCACTCCAAAAGGAAGGGGTAGTTTTTTGATAATTTCTCATTCCAAATTACATTTAAACATATAATTTGTACATTTTTTTGTTTTGTGTTTTTTATACATATCTAAAATCAAAATAAAAAATATTTTTATTTCACACGTTGGCACTTATGAAACGTCAGAAGCTAGGTGCACGGTTCCAATTGGTCGTTTCCTATGGAGAAGAGCCGGCAAGAAACTCCACGGTTAATCTTTAAAAAAAAAATTGGCTTTTACAATGTTTTCAAATTACAGTGTTAATAGGTACGAGAGGACAGCGTAGGCCCGTCAAAGTACCAGGTACGTAACAAAATAGAAAATGGTCTACAGATCTACAG
The DNA here is from genome assembly GCA_948098905.1 of Tiliacea aurago. NCBI lineage: Eukaryota > Metazoa > Arthropoda > Insecta > Lepidoptera > Noctuidae > Tiliacea > Tiliacea aurago. The sequence continues at coordinate 26,715,533 of OX402582.1, forward strand.
TCTATTAAGCCTACATCGTCCTCAAATTAACAAAAAAACAATATAAAATATGATTAAAATATTAAAAGTTAGAACCTTGTTGAAATTAAAATTGCAGGTATATTAATGTCAAATAAGAAAAACTGCATAAATTTTGGAGCCTAAGATCCGCCATTTTGATTTTTATAATTTCATATACCCAGTGACACTAGCGCAATAAAGACGAATATAACGACATATCATTCATCAAAATCGGTTCCGCCGTATAGTAGTTATGACGGAACAAAGGGACGGACATACATATCTCTATACATCTATAGAGATCAAACACATAACCCTCCTTATTTAGCTTCGTAGCAGTCGGGTATTAATGCAGCAATGCAACATCTTACCTAGTTCTTGAGTTGAAAGTTTTTTAAGTGAATTCACGCCTTCCCCTTTATAACTTTTAAAAGAAACGCTTCCAAAACAGTACAGCTACTGAGTTACATGAAAACATAAATAATCCACGTATAATGAACTTCAGTGCACGCAGTCTCAACATCTTATTAATTCAATATCTGGCGAGATGTATCATGAGTTTGCGCTCGTAACTCTAGGGTGAATGATGCGATTGTCAGACGGAAGTTCAACAGATTTATGTATTAGAATTTATGTGGGTTTTCTTTGGCGTGGTTTAAACCTGTGGTGTTTTCTGGCTAGGCGCATAGCTCTAGAAGTTTTTAATGCTTAAAATGATGATGTTTCCTGATGGGAAAGGTGTACACGTACTTTTCGCCAGTTATGTTAAGTCAAGTGTAGGAGGGCGAGCTTTGTACCATTAATCGGATTCGACACAACCCTCCGGGCCGCTCTTGAGAAATATTGTTCATATTCCAATAAAAAAATATTATTATCCATTAAATTCTCGCGTATAAACCGTTTTTAGCTACACGTTGAGTGGAAAAATGGCATTTGGAATGGTGAATAGTAAGAAAAAGAATTCTGAGCTACAGCGATCGACAAATTGGAAGCCATTGAATTAACAGCGTCGAAATTCGTAGAAAATAATAAACTATTAAAGCTGACACTAAATAAATAGCTAACAGAAAACTAAATTGTTTTCTCGAGTACACAAAGTCATGACCTGCTTTTTTGACTATTTAAAATGAGAGTTTTTCTTCAAGAACAATCCAAAAAACACTGTTAAACACAATAAAATGAATGAAACAAAGACATATTATACTCGTTGACGACCTTAATGAATATTATAATGTGAGAATTATACTTTAAATATATGTTTTATAATTTTAATATGCTTCTTGGTATATATATTTTGAAATAAGCAGGAAACTATAAAGTTTTATTATACATAACTATACATAAATACATACTAACTTTGTTTTTGTAACTGCCATTAGTTATAATAAAATGAATGGCGTTATTATAATTTTATTTAATGTTTATAATGTTTAGCGTCTGTAACGGCGCGGCGTTTAGTATGTTATTTTAAAATATAATTTAATTTTGGATTGCTAAATAGGATGTTAATTTGATTTACAGTTAGAAACTTCTTTAATTATTTTCATTAAACTGGTCACTGTATGTTTAGCCTGTGGCTTGTTAAAAGTATGTCACTGTATTTTAATAAATGACAAGTTAACTAAATACTTAAAATCTAAGGTTTAATAAGTACTCAATAAAGCCTAACTGAAAATCAAATGTACATTTGCAAAAGAAACAAATAAAAAACCCACTTAATAAATTGTAACCTAAAAATCATTTCACACGTTCATAATGTAGCATTTAAAGATAATGCTTGGCCCGCGCGGCTAACAAATGGTGCGTCCACCGTGCACATTGGTCATAATATTTCAACGCTAGTAAATGCTGCACAGTTCGTGATGTATGGCGACAGACAGACAGATAAATTGCTTATAATTTATTGTAGTGGAAGCCGCAACAGTCCTAATTACGAACGACGTTTGAGTCATGCCTTCTGAAAAATATCGTTTATTCGTTCTGTTGCATCATGTTTGTGGGTTGCTGCCAGTAGTTGTTCTTCTTTTTCTTATCCGTGTTGTTATTAATTAATCTTCTTGGCTTGGAGATTGGTAGATGTTACTACTTAGATTTTGATTGTATGTTCCTGTTTTAAGGCTTCTACATACCGGGGTGACTTGTTGCGCGACGCGACGCGACACAAAGGCACCGCTCATCCCGCGACACGCGACACGAGTCGCGCTGGTATGTAGAAGCCTTTACAGGAGATGCGAAACTTATGCAGGCCACACACGACGTATCATAGTGTATTGTACACATACTTTTCGCCAGTTAAGTCAAGTGTAAAAGGGGGAGTTTTTTACCAAGTCCAATTTTGCACCAATATACATTATCGTGTGTGGGATGAATTAGCACAAGTATCCGATGGCAGTGTCACGTAGATTTGTGTAAAAAGGCTTCTACATACCGGGGCGACTTGTCACGCGACGCGACGCGACACAAAGGCACCGCTCGTCCCGCGACACGCGGGGCCTTTGTGACGTGTCGCGTCGCGCGACAAGTCGCGCTGGTATGTAGAAGCCCTAAATCTAAACTTGCACTAGGATATCGTAACGTCTATGGCTACCATTTCTAGATTCTTACTCATAGTTATTCTAATAATTAAACTATCTGTATTGTAGTTATGATTGAGTTGTTTGTGCAACCATAATTATGTAGTTAAATAGGGATCCACAAGAATTTTTGGAATTTGAAATCATTTTATTTTTCATTCTTTCGTTAATTTTTTGGATCCCAGGCAGGTGCAAAATCTAATGGTACTTTTGTGTGACCCAATAATCTGAATCTGGATTTTAGTTCTCAAGTTTAATGACTACCAATACGGCGATAAATTAAAACTGCGAGAATTAAAATAAAGTTAAAGTTTTTCTCACACAGCGGTGTTTAAATATTCATAAGTTCTTACTGTTTGCAACTTTGTGAATAATAATTACATTATTTAGAACTGCAGTGCAAATTAAAGAAATGTAGACCACTATGAAGACGTATTCATGTTGGTTGGAAAACTAGAACAGCAGATTTTGTTTGTAGCTAAATAAAGTGGCGAACAATTTGCAGGTGTTTGTATTTTCACGAAAATTAAATACATGCAATCATATGCATCATGAAATAGTTAATTAATAATAATAATAATAATTTAATCATTTAATTCAAGTAACACGACTCATAGTGTTAGTAAATAAATGTGAACTGAATAATCTAAGATTGATACACTTTGATGCATAACATTTTGAATTCTTAATGACACTTTGATATTCAATTAGTGTTTTTAGCTTATGTATTTCTTTGTATCGGGTTTCAGAAATCAAAGTCTGGAGTTTCAAATTAAATATTTACGTATATTTTTTTTCGCTTTATGCCCTTTATAACAACAAACTTTTATTTCAACAGTTATGAGTTGCAAGTATTACAGTGTCCATTACTTTATTATGAATGTGGTACACGCATTCCGCTTTCACACTATTATAATTTGTGTCATTACTTAACATTCTGACAGTGTACTATGTAAACATTAATTTATAGTTACACATAAAAATATAACGTGCCAGTTTTGCAAGCATTAGAATGTAAATTTTAAAGTAAAGTGTATTCGTGAGATTCATCTAAGATCTTATCAATTTGAAAACTGAAAGTAGCAGTTATATAAATATAAATGAGGAGTAGTTGCGGTAACATTTTATCTGTAACATTACTTTAGTGGGACTACCATGCGTCTACGAGAAACGTTCAGTCACAACGCACATAATTACAAAGATATGTAATAGATCAATGTTTCGCCAAATTATTAAACATTCACTTAAAAAATACAAACACAATTAACAACCCTCACTAATGAATTGCAACAACTTAAATTACAAAAATCAATTTAAATTACAATCTATACATTTGGTACATAAAAATTTCGTTAGTCTAACTACAAAATTAAAATCCGCGCACGCGGTTACGACGAAGCGTTCAGTGCACTAATTATAATGATTACGAGTTAGAGATCACAGCTGTCGCGACCCCCACAGGGGCAAACACTTCCGTCGATGATATGAGCCGACTAGAAACCCGAAGAACACTAACTTATATGTACACAGACTTCGGTTCCGAATGTCCTTTTGGCATGGGCATTAGCGGTCGGCGCCCCCCTTCTTGTGTCCGTGGAGCGCCGACGGTCCTCAAGGGTGCAGGGGCCGTGGGCCGAACAGCGGGTACGGCGGGAAGTACGCAGCCAGCGAGGGGTGCGGGGGCATCGGGAATGGAAGCGGCGGCGATGACACCATGTGCGACGGCTTGCTGTACGGGTGGAAGCGTGGAGTCAGCGGCGACAGTGGCGGTGTCGGGTACGTGCGCTGCAGTAGCGGGTGCGTCGCGCTCAGCATCGACAGGCTCGGGCTCGACTCGCCACTCGCAGTGTGTGATCTCAAGTGTTGCAGCAGTTCATCTGATGAAGCGAACCGCTTGCCACAGTACGCAGAGTCTCCTGCCATCCAACTGCAAACGTAAGGCAGTTGTGAAGCGGCTGCTAAAGCGGCTAACTGTGCGTGAGCATACGCCGCTGCCGCGGGGTGATTAGTAGGTAACTGAAACGGAGTCTTGGCGTGATCGCATTGAGCACACCCAGCTGGACACACGGCGGATTTGAGCAAATGTGAGCTTAGTGAGCAACCCGTGCAGTAAGGATCTCTACAGATTCCTAGATCACTTCCAGGTGCCTTCATTCTAGCGTACGCGAGGTATGGATTTAATCCATTCTTTAAAGCGTGGTGCTGTGCAGCCATCAAGCTACTGGTCATTAGGTCCATTTGTAAAGGAAATCCACTGTGATGTAATCCACCGAAGAAGGCGGATGTAGATACAGGTATGCTGGGCTTGAAGCTCGAATGTTCTTTGGTGTCTGCGCTGGACGATAAAGAGGTGGGCGTGAACGGTAACTTGGATGAAGATGACATGCTGATCGACTCTGAGTTAGATTTGGCCGGCACGGGCGAGCCGTGCAGTGGGCTGGACCTCTCGTCTGACTTCTCTGATGGTGTTTTCCGGTGAGCGGGAGGTGGAGTCCTCTGTGACGAGGAGCTCTGGTTACTGGCGCAGCGCGCTTGTACTGGTGTGGTGGACGCGCTGCCTTTCGATGAGAGCGGGGTCTTAGACGACGCGTTGACAGACACTCTGTCGTCTGGTGTTCTAGTCTTTTCTCTCGCTGTTAGGCACGATTCGTAAGGCTTAAAACTTGGCTTGTTGTCAGGTATGTGCGATTTCTCATCGTACTTCTTACTCGCTTTCTCGGCGGCGGAGATCAGCTTGGGGTTGGGCGAGTCCGCGCCGATAGCGCTGCAGGTCTGCGCTAGTAGCGCCAGCGGGCTCTTTTTCGCGTCGAGCTGCAACAAAGAGAGGCAGTTTATGAAATGAAACGTCGGGTCGAGGTTGCGAGTGACGGGCATACAAAGGGACCGCGGGGGTGCGGGGTGGGGGAGGCGGGCGTCCAATCACGCGGCCGACGCGCCATTATCCGCGCGTCTGGCAGCCGTCGGCTCCGCTTGACATTTCACTCGGCTCCCGCATGATGTAATCTCGCAGTGAAAAGGGCAATTTGTGCCGCTAAATTTGCGGCACGCCTGAACTTGTGGCGTGTTGTCACGTCTATTGCCGTCGCTCAACCGTCGCAATGTGTCGGGAATATGTTTTCTGTTTTACTCACGTTGTTTTGTCAAAGTTTATTTTAGCGATGATACGAATCTTATTGGAGTCTAGTTCGAAATACTAATAGCTTGTTTGTTAGCGCTTTAGAGACGATTGTTGTTTTAATGTAGTAATTACGAGACGTCTTTCAAAATAGATGGGCGGCAGTTAAAATATTTTATGTTACAAGTAATTTTAAATACAATGAGAAGCTAATGGCTTTCGTCTGTCATGAAAGTAAAGCTTTAAATATTTCGCTATTTGTAAAGAAACGTGAACATTTTTTTTAAGTTTTTACTAGAATACGACCGAAATCTTACTGAAAATAATCTCTCTCTAGTTGGCTGAATGTTAATACCACTTAGATTAATTTCGCTAAGTTACGTTCGCTTTCCGGAAGTTTATAATTTTATTACTCTAAACTTGATGAAATTTCATTTTGCCAGTATTTTAATATTTACGCGTCTATACGTGTTATTAATAAAATATGAATATCATTAGAATAATAATACATAAAGGACTATGAGTTGGTATACACTCAATCGTGCTGCGGTGTTTTGTTTTTATTTTCTTTGTTTCAATTGTGACCGCTGTATTTTCTCAGTTTTTCTCGACTTTTATACCTACTAAATATTTTTTTAATTTAATTTACTTCAGTTTCCTCGAATTTTCTTTACTTTTCCTGTTTCTCGAATAACCTTTATCTGCGTCAACATTAAGTAATAAAATTGTTAGAGTAACATTTTGATTGTTGATTGTCATGAAGTAACATTCAACATACTTACTTGTATCTTTGTGACGAATTTTCATGGAATGATTGTTACATTTTGCAGGGTTTTTGGAAAATTTACTGAAGTTGTAGCCCGATGTAAGTTTATTTGTTTTTGTTGAATTGTTAAACGAATGAGTACAACTTTCAAGAATATAATAGAATACCTTATTATGTATATATATTATGTAACCTATATATTATGTGTCCTGTTGTGCCTTTTAGGGATTCTTTGATTGACCAATATTGTGCTTGTAGGTAAATGTATATATTTACCTACAAGCACAACATTGGTGGAATTATAATTTAAAAAAATAAGTATTGGCTAGTCGAGAAGCCAAAATCAAACAATGAAAGAGGTTAGAAATCAGTTAAACATTACAAGTATTAATAATAAAAAAAATATTTTAATTATTTTTGTTGAATAGTTTTTATAAATGACTTGTTTTATTACGTATGTATACCGATTCTTAAAACGTAGCTAGAAGGAACAACAGGGTTTTTGTTACATATTGTATAAGTAAGTTGGATTCAAAAGCTTGTTTTTAATATATTGTCTCTTTATAGTTTACTAGCTGTTGCCCGCGACTTTGTCTGCGATCCAGGATGAAAAGTAGCTTATGTCCTAACCGTTCAGCCGTTTTAGCGTGAAAGCGTAACAAACAAAAAACTCATTTGCGCATTTATAATAATTAGTTAGGCTTTCTTTTATAGGTGTTTTTGGATTTTCTGTTGGTTTGTTGTATATTTTTTATTTTGTTGTATTCGATTATATTCTGCCATTGTTGTATTGGTTTTCTCTTTACAGAATAGTTTGCCTTTGTCTCCTCGATGAATAGTTATTTTTAAAACTGTTGCATTATTTTAAAGAATTATATCGTCAGATAATAACTTATAAACTTAAACTATCAATCAGTAATTTAAGTCCGTATTTTAAATAAGACATTAATCCAATATAAATTCCCTTTTGATACAAACAACAAACTTTCCAGCAACGCTAATGTAAAGTAAATTATACCTAACGCAAGCGCAAGGATAAGAAAACACGACTTTGTCATCATCAATCAAACTTACCGTTGTCGGAAGCGGCGACAGGTAATCCGGTCGCAAATACTGATTGCTTGACGTGAGCATGTTGCTCCACAGTCCGATATCTTTTTCCAGCTTAAAAAAATATAATCAATCCACAACACAGAACAATATCACTTCACAAAATCCAAGGCTTGGTGTCAGCACATGATACACAAGTCACTAGTCGCGGCGTGTGTACGGAGCGGAACGAGACGTGCGGTTGCCGCGACGGACGGCTCTGAACTGAGGTTCGCGGTGTGACGTGCCCCCCTCCTGACACCTTGTCACTAGTCGCCTCGCCATTTTTGCATTCTGTGTGCTCTGCGGGAGCTTTGGCGTCTTATCCCCACCGCTGTTTGACACCCCGTTTGTCAGCGGCTTCCTTCTCGCTCGCTCGCGAGAATTACTAAAAGCGCTTTCCGCGAACTCGACGTTTTGATGAAAGGATTATATAAAATATGCATCGCGCAGTCAAAGGAGTGGATGCGACGACTGAGATGCATAGCATGGGAGATTGAATAGCTGCGAAGCTGGTAAACGGCGGCTTAGTAATAATTTAGTTTTAATGTCATCTCAACGTGGGCGGACCTTTGTAGCTTAATTTGGGTCAAGAGTTTTTCTGAACGATTTGTGGGTACGTTTTGTTATTCGCTTTGTATTATGACTGTTTTATGGGCTGTTTTCGTATTATGATTCGGTGTATTATACTTATAAATGTGAATTTATGTGTATTTTAGACAATTCGACGCATTTGTCATCACTGTATCAATGTATTTTGTAAAAACATCCTCATCATGTTAATTTTAAGCTTATTATTTTTCGAGTGACTAATAACTTAAAAGTCGACTAAATGTTTGCAACAAATAAAATAACTTGCCAGCAATTAAATATTTTCGCGACTATTATATCATGTAAGGTTCAAAATTAAAGGTGTTATAAAAACTAAAAACTAGCAGCTGCGTTTAGGTAGCAAATAAACTATACCAGTCAAATAAAATATTAGGCGAGGAGCTATAAATAATGACTTGGCGACTAATAATGTTAGTAGGGTGGCAAAGATAATATATTACCAGTCTAGTTAGAGTAGGTTATTATTATTTTTTTAATGGTTAGGTTAGGTTAGGTTAAAACTGTGACTTCCTACGCACGAGCCGAGCGAGCGAAGCGAGCGGTGCCGCGGTAGCGGCCGGCGAGTGCCAGAAACGACTAGATTATATAGAAAATCTAAACCTGCCCTAATAATACAATAATAATATATTATTTATGAATGCCCATTTTCTATTTTATTTTCGCCATTAAGTTTCCGCTTAGATATTAATTCTGTTCCCAAAAGAAAAACTTGATGCTAGTTTAAATTAAAACGGAGCTTATTACTGATATATTAATATGCTACCTATTACTTATTACGATACTCCTTATTAGCTGCCAACCCATTATATATGGTACCCACTCTATTTTTTTTAAAACCTATATTCATTTTACTTAGTTGCCGCATTAAATACATGCCTTAATTTTATAGCTCTGTTGTAGCGATATTAAAAATTTCTAATGCCATTGCATAATCTCAGGTAAACCGTGAGTTTACTTTTTAACCCCAAACTTGTATGGGTGGGGGACCACCCACTGGCTTAACGATTGTGAAAATGCATTCTCATTGTTTAGTTTCATAAACAAATGGCTCAGTCATCGCAATTTCTATAATCTTTCCAAAACTTTTGTAGTTTTACTGTGAGTACTAAAATTATACTTTTGTTAGTTTCTGACAATAGCGTGTTAATACTACTGCTTATCTTTGTATTATGAGCAAAAGTTTTATGTTTTAAGCACCTCTTTGTGGGTTTTTTAGAAACGAGGATTACTTTTGTAAAGTAGACGATTAGGAATGAATGAGTCAAAGTAAGCAAGTAGTTGCTAGAAGTTTCACAAGTATTGTTATATTCTTTGTAAGAATTCAAATGGTTCTTGGAGTTTCTACTAAATCTTTTGAAAGATCATAATCATAACACCTACTTATCTAAGTAGTATTTAAGTGTCAAATTAAAGCATCATTAAATTAAATTATACCCCTGTAGTTATTAAAATAACAATGGTAGTGTGCATCGTTTAAATGTTTATTAATATTATTATCGTTACGACACCTTAACAAAGCAGACTTGTATAATTTGATGCGTTTAGATGCATCAACTTATGTATAATATAATTATATTAGCGTCTTTATTACCAGCAATTTAAACTTTTTCTAATTAAAGACATTATTCCGGGTTTTTATCAGATGCAGATTAATTATTAAATTCAAAACAAAAACACGAAATGTCTGTATAAGCCTTACAAATCGTATTACTATTGTGTTTTGAATCTCACAACTTGATATAATGTAACAAGATTTGTCACATTATAACATAACCACAAGTAAACCAGCCCTCCCGTCAGAAACACCATGTCATCACCGTATGTTTCACGTCATGGCGGTCATGACAGGATCAATCGCGCCGACAAACGACAGAGCTCCAACTGTGCCCGACCGTGACGAGACAGACCACATTATGTCATGACTTGATGTGTCACGATTGAGCTACCTAATGGCTCTTATTAGATACACCCGAAATTCATTATCATTGTCTTCCTTGTCCCATGTTACTTGGGTTATACCTACTGTATAACCCATAATTTTTGGTGTATAAGATATACATCAAACATTATTGGGTCTTGCTATAAACTTATACAGTGGGTTTCATCAAAACATAAGATTACGGGACGAAAGAGTACACGTAAAACCAACAATGTGTGGTGCATCAAGTTTTTTAATATGTAAGTACCTAACTATGTTTATGAAGCAAAATTTCACCATATAAAAATTAAGTTGATGCAACCACCTGTTATTGTCATTTGGTGGTCAATCTTTGTACAAAAAATAATGGAATTTGTCTGCCTTCGTAGATTTAATCAATGTGATATGGCATTGGGCCGAAAGGCATCAGGATATTTTTAACAGAATCTATCACAATCAATCAGGGCTTCAAGTTTGCTATTACAATAGTGTCAGAATGGTCGATCATTGATTTCATAATTGTTGATTTTGACAAGTTTGGTAATCTACTAATACAATGGCGTCATTATGAATTTCCAATGGTCGACCACTGACACTACCTACATTGAAAGAAATTGCATTTATTGGTAATCTTGTACATTATGACAAATGAATGACTTTTATAATAATGGCAATACGACAATGCCATTATTATAACACAATTCTATTACGAGAACATTGACCAATAATCGACCATTATACATGTAGCAGATTACGAACTTTTTGCAAAATGACAATGGCATGACAATGGATCGTGTTGGAATGACTGAATTGATAAAAATAGCATACTTGGGCCCCAGGTTCTTCGGAGTGTAACAGCTTTTTCAGTGGTACGGTAGAAAAAAAAGCAAATAATTTTCACTTCTGTCCTTCTTTACTGTAATTGGGTTAGCGAAAGCCATCGTCAATTTCGAAGTCTAGACAGCAGATGCAGAAATTCGTTCCAAGAACGAAGGATTATCAAGAAACAGTTCAGAAAATTAGTGTAAGACCCGCTGTGTCTCAGTCTAATAGCAACTCGCAAGCAGTCTTGCACTTGCAGAGTTGCATCCCAGAAACATCAAACCGCTTGCATTAAAACGTTAACATAACACTTTGAATGCATTACACAATCTGTACGTTAATCTCAGCTGGAGATTAGTTTTGGCATCGCTGCGTTTGAGCAGACTTGAGCCAGCCCGAGACTCAAGCCCAGCTAATCCCCAGGACTCGAGCCAGATAAGAACGATAACATAACTAGAATTTGCATACGTTTGTTTTAACGATGTTTCTGAAGGTTTTGGTATGTAGAGCAGTTGAATTTGGTGTGTGGAGAAGTGGGGCTTCTTTGTGTTTTGTTGATAGATATACCAGGGTATCTGGCTTGAAAGAGGCTTTTTTTTACGAAAGTGAAAGGGTGCTGTTCAAAGCGCTGATGCTTTAAACAACTGAAGCCCTTCACTTTCAAAATGCCTAAGCATTCATGTAGGTTTAATTGGATATATTTGTATCAACCAGTGACGTTAGGAAATCTAAAGGCGCTGACTAAAATCACAGCAGCTTTTTTAATTATTTGTACCTACATGGTCTGCATAAGTTATTCAAACTTTCATTCACAAATAAAGGAGACATTTAAATTCAATCCGAGACCAATGACTTTGTCCACCCCTTTATAACTAGTAGGCATGTTAATAGCATGGTGGTATATGAGATTTTAATAGATTTAAATTGAATTTATGAGGTACTTTCAATTTCGGCTTAGCGCGAATGAGTTATTTTTAACACCTATTTACTGTGAGGGATTCTTCTGGGTTTAGAAATATGATTACCTTGTTATAGATAGAAGCCAAGTCGTTTGTGCCGGACGTAAATAATAGCATCATCCCATTTCTTCCCGTGGGTGTCGTTAAAGGCGACTAGGGGACTTACTAGAGAATGGGCAGCAGTCTGCAGCGTTCTCTATGCATTTTTAAAACCATACTGCGACCGCCAACCCGCCTTCCAAGCGTGGCGATTATGGAAAATGCCCCCCCCCCCTTTTTGGGGGAGGCCTATGTCCAGCCGTGGACGTCTTTCAGCTGAAATGATGATGTGATGATGAGATAGAAGAAGTATTATTACTAACTAATACTTCAATTTGTCTGAAATACAAGATTGGATATTTTTGTTTAAAGGTCACCAGTGTACCAATAGTCATCATTTCAAAAATGCGGAAGTGTAATATACCTATTTATTACGCCTGACTAAGAACTGTGCCCCTAAATTGCAAAGCTTACTCAATTCCCCAAAACACCATAAATTGACAACTTGTCAACCAATAACCTGTCATATAAACACTAACGAACAATTGAAGTCCAATAAACAAACGAAAGTCGCCGCTGACAGATTTCAAACTAACAAATATTGTACACGTAGTATCTGATCACCAAGCAAATACAGCGCTGTATATGTCGCCGCGTCCGACAAGCACTTAGTGGCCGAGTTGCTTGAAGCGCTTGAAGGTAGACGTAGAACGGTTGAGAGAAGACCGATTCAAAATGGAAATTCATAGTTTTATTTGTGTAAAATGTTTAAGCTTAGCTTTGTGTGTGAGGCGCTATGGTCTTGTGGACGTGCATAAACTGCTTTATTTAAGAGTATGTCTTGTGTTCGGGATAATTTAATATTAACTATATCTATTGCGTGGTTAGAATAATTACGTTATGCGTACTTAATTCTCTAAGGTCTGATTAAGCTTTTTCTGAAGGTGACCAGTGAAAATTCAGCGTCTGAATTTCCTCTTTGATGCTGAATTTCTGCCTTGGCTTAATACTGGACCCAAAGTCTGATTGCTGGACGTATTTGAAAGTTTAAATAGGAAATGAGATGTCAAGAAACAGATGATGAAAAATATGTACTGTAGAGTAAACAATGACATATTGTGTTCGCCAATTCTGTCCAATTTTGTCGTCTATTTCAGTAACAGATCTGAAAGCGACCGTGTGACTTCCGTCGACGCAAGTGCAGGAACAAGATGTTTGGCTTTAAACTGTCTGTGTGTGTATGTTGTATTTATTTGTTGTAGTCACGTCTTGTATGTAATATAAATGTAGAGAGTGGAGGAAATGGCATTGTTTTTTGAAAAGCTGTTTCATGTTTCAGCAGTCTTTGTAAGTAAACTGTGATTGACACGACGTCTTATGGCAACAACAATCAGGAAACCCCTGAAAATCTGAGTACTCATAGAGCTTCAAATGATAAAATACAAGACAAGTAATATAATTATAAATGCTGACATTCAACGTGGTTTTCGAAAAGGTATTGGTTAAGGAAGGTATTGTAGAGGATTTGAGTTTTAACCTTTAGGTAAACAACCCCACCTTTTAAGATACAACCAAAAGCTTTAGACGAATATACAGGGTTATTTTTAAAACGTCGATAACCTCTTAAGGGGTCATTGTACTCATCATTATGAACAACTTTTACTATGGGACCAAACCTGAAATCGCGAATAAAAAAATTAGCTGTTCCCTACATTTTAACAAATTATTCGAACATAAATGTAGGTAACAGCTGGTATTTTTGTCGCGATTTCAGTTTTGGTCCTATAGTAAAAAGGGTTATTTTTAAAACGTCAATAACCTCTTAAGGGGTCATTGTACTCCATAATGATGAGTACAATGACCCCTTAAGAGGTTATTGACGTTTTAAAAATAACCCTGTATAAGCAAAAATCATAAACTGATTAGCAATTGGATGATGGTAACAGAAGTTAATAGGCACAGTATTACAAGAAAAATAAGACTATTTACATAAGGTTATTTTGTTTATGCCTAGTAACTAAACCTCAGTACCAGTGAGACTTCTGCCAATACAAAAAGATGTACAATATTTACATTGGCACGGCATGGATGATGGATGGGCGTGATTTATACCGGGCCATCAGCCGGCCCCTATTTATGCACTTATTGTGGAGGAAAGCGATCATAATTCATAATGGGACAGGCGTGAATTAGAGGTGATGGCGATTTTTGAGAATTTTGGCGTTACCATTAAGTGAAGAGCAGTGGTGGCCATTACTACTGGGTAATGGCCGTGACAAGTTGTAGGTCAAAACAAAATCAAATCAAAAATATTTTTATTTCACATAAGCCTACATGGGCACTTATGAAACGTCAGAAGCTAGGTGCACGGTTCCAATTGGTCGTTTCCTATGGAAAAGAGCCGGCAAGAAACTCCACGGTTCTCTTAAAAAAAAAAAATGGCTTTTACAATATTTTCAAATTACACTGTTAATAAGTATGAGAGGCTGTCCTCTCATACTTATTAACACTGTAATTTGAATATATTGTAAAAGCCATTTTTTTTGTCATAGGCCCGTCAAAAGTACCAGCTACTTAACAAAATAGAAAATGGTCTAATGATCTACAGTCTATTAAGCCTACAACGTCTTCACATTAACTAAAAAAACAATATAAAATATGATAAAAATAATAAAGGTTAGAACTTTGTTGAAATTCAAATTGTAGGTCGGAGGTTCAATCTTAAACAGGCGCTTTAGTTGCTGTAAATTATTTCATCACCATTGCTCTCAAAACGGTGAAGGAAAACCTAGGATGTCCTAGAACCAAAAATTCAATGATGTGTGAAATCTACCAACCCGCACTGCGCCCGCGTGACCGAGAGGAGGGGGGAACATTATAGGCTGATTATGTTGTTAAGGAAAGCTTTTGTCTTCTATTTTATCTTCTCTTTATTTATTTCTATGTTTCCAAGAGGTAAAGTGTAAAGCTTCTTTCATTGTATTCTCTAGGCAGCGTACACATTTGCTTTGGTTATGATTTTTACAGCTGTATGAGTTATATAATAATATGAGCCTTATTAGAAACCTCATATAGCTCTAAGTTTTAGGGTTTCTGGAGTTTCTATATATAGTTGCACTACATACTCTCATAGACGTTCACTTTGTAATATATAATACTTTAGTAGCTTTATCAAATATTAACGAAAATTGTAAAAATAGGCTGTTAGAATTATTTAGTTGGGAATCACGTTGTCCTATCTTATTTTATATGATTCTAAGACGTAAGTTGTTTTCAAGTAAACTCATCTCTTATAACGCTTCAGGTTCTAGACTTACACCAACCCAACAAGACGGCGAAGCTCATTAGCCAGGAGATAATCAATCATAAAGAATTACCGGCTGCCGCCACGGCTGCCGATCGCCCGTCACTGCCGACACCAACGTCTGCCGCCCCTACTTACTTAAGTAGCGTGATGTAAGTTTGTGACGTCAGCGGAAAATGGGAGGTGAAGTGTGTTGGAGGATTTTTGGATTTGGTACATGATTGTCAAACTAGTGATCTTAGTACACTTTTATAAAAAGAGCAAAGGCTTCTGATTCTGAGGCTTTCAACATTTTAACCAGATGTATTAACCATACCTTATCAGGTTCTCGATGATTTGTGATCGTTACTAGATTGTCAGGATCAGTTATTTATCATCATCATCATTTCAGCCGAAAGACGTCCACTGCTGGACATAGGCCTCCCCTAAAGGGGGGTTTGGCATAATCACCACGCTTGGCAGGCGGGTTGGCGATCGCAGTATGGTGTCAAAATGCATCGCTGCTGCCCATTCACTAGTAAGACCATCAACCATCCCATTTCTTCCCGTGGGTGTCGTAAAAGGCGACTAAGGGACTTACTAGTTAATGGAATCAGTTATTAGTCTAATGCTATATTGGATATAGGCTTTCCCGATCCCGATTGTAAACTAGGTTCGCTTAAATTGGTGTACAGCTTTCCATCCATTGAAATACAATTTAAAATTCTTCTGGTTATATAATTTCGATTTTACTATGCAGTAGGAGATACATACTGTATAACTTTGATGTTTTATGAATCTAATATCTTCTAAAACCATTTTTATATGTTCACTTAACCCCAAAACATATTAACAAGACAATCTATATTAGCACGTCGGAACATGTAACGAGCAATTAGGCCGGCCACACACGGCCGACACGCGATATTAAACGCGACCCCACTTTGTAATGAAAGAAACAATGGCGTTATATTTGCGCAGAAATTGTGGATCTTGCGACTAACGCGTGCGTCAAATTGCCGCGTTTAGGTGTTGTTACGTATTGATAAAGGCGATAGGAGAGGTTTTCTTTATGATAGGATCTTACTTAACCAAATCATTAGTCTGTTTAGCTTTCGTTTCTAATTTTGTCATCATGTTAGGTTGGCGAAAGAACATAGAAATAATAAAACTTTAAGGTATATTAAAGTTATATTAGATAATTTTAAAGCAATGCTCAAGGCCTATCTTGAATATTGTTTAAACAGTAGCTTGAATAAGGAGATCCATCAAGTGTGATAAGTTCTTATTTTATAACTTAGATTGTGAAGACAAATGTAAAAGAAGAAATAATGACATCTTACCTGTTCCAGATGTAGGGGAGCTCCCTATAGATTCAATACTCGACATATGTTATGTTATAAACATAACCAATCATGTTAAAAATACAAAGAAAAGAAAAAGCAATAGACTCTGATACACGTAATTCATTCCCAGCAAGTGGGCAGAATGTTAGCCACGATATTCCAACATTGGGAGATATGAGCGAGTGAAATGAAAGCAGTATTCTGTAGCAAATTGCCATGTTTGTCATATTGTGTCATTTGTAGCACGATGTTATTATAACTTATTTGCTCTAAATAAATTGTTTCGAAGAAGGACACCGAAGGACTTACTTGCTATTTATCTCAGAATACAAAACTTTATTTGTCCAAGCAAAAAAATGACAAGCTTGGATTAATAAATGCTGAATTTTTAAATAAACGTAAAACAAAATTTGCAATGAAATTGCAGACCTTTTTAACTAAAAAGATATCATATTTAACAGAGGCTAATATATTATAATTGTACAGGCGAATACTGACGCTTTTTAATATTATGAAATTAGAACTTAGGTAACGAGAACACGAACACCCACAAGAACAGAAGGAGTGGCTATATTCATCAGGAACCAAATGGCTATATTCATCAGGAACCAAATGGCTAGCAACACTGTTGCACAATAGATGACCGCCCAAACCGCATTACTTTCCGTTGAAAACAAACCAACCAACAATACTTACTCAAACGAGCGCACCGAAGAAAAGGGAATGACGATCCAGAATTTAAACAGTAGCAACCACTAATACGGTATACAAAAACTTAACAACAAAGAATTTAAAAGGGTATAATGCGTTATTACACTGTCAGTCACAACAAAGGAAGTCGACAGAAGAAAACATGGTGCGTTCAATGAAATAACGTAAATTAATACCTTTGCTTCATGACGTGACGTGAAATGACCCCTTTGGTTCGTTTCGCAATGGTACGAATCCGCCTGTTGATGCCCGCGGGGTTATTCGGTGAGAGTAATTTTCAAGTATATGTTTGACGTTTTGAAAGTTCTTGAGTGTGTTTGTGGATAACTATGTTAAAAATTTGGGGTGCGTTGGGTTTGGCGAACTAAATGTTAAAGATACCGAAAATGTGATTATTAAACATCGTGAAACAAAACACTGCCTACGTGTAATAGCATGAATGAAAGCCCCGAATGAAAACCATTTTTTGTAGTACCTACACAGTTATAAGTGCCTAAGTGGATTATGCTTCTCATCTCTTATTGTTCAGATTTGTTTGCATTTCTAGTTTATTACTATGAAGTATACATATAACCCAAGAATAGGTTTTTAATGCTATAATTAATTTTGACACGGTAACCTTTGTCTCTACACAAATAACGAGGTATAAATGTATAATCCATCAGAAGAATTGAATGCGCATAACATATTTACGCAAACATAGAGTTTCATGGCTCGGTGGGTACATGATTACAATGATAATGATATGAGTCCAGTCCTGTCTTGTTGAGTAGTTAGTGGGGTAATGAGGAGTAAAGGTACGCAAATTAAAAATGTGTTTTGTAAAGTGAAAAATATAACAGTATATGACGTTGATCGACGATAATCGTTACTTGCCACGGCGATGATGTTGCCATTATGCAGGTTTACGAAGAGGAGCTGAGATGCAAATTATGCAGAAAACACTATCTAGCCAAAAATTAAGAAAAACTGTTGTTATCATTATGCGTTTAGTTATACATAATGTTTTCATAGGCAGAGCTACAGGCGCTGATAGTAAAGAAGCACTCAACGAGGCAAAAACAATAGAAGCTTTTGGATATAAGGAAAACTACCACAGTGGTCCTTATATTTTTCTAACAAAGCGCCCTTAGGCGTCTTTACTAGGACCCATTTCCCTAAGAGCTTACCCAATATGACAGGTGTCAGAAACACGCTATCCTCCAATTCCAAGAAAACGTTTATCAATTTCAATGGAATTAAAATTCAGAATTCACATCGTCTCATGAATAAAACATGAATTAAATCACTCAATTACCAATGCCATAGCAGGCTTCCTCGAGTAGTAAACGACATAGATGGATGGGATCCCTTCAACGCGTCAATAGTCAAAAGGAAATGATCCAGTTTTTTTTGCTTCCAAAACAGTACCGTCCCTCAGCATCATCCTTAAACTTTACCTCTTTCAGAATAAAGGTTATATTTGCTTGTCAGTTTTAATGTTTTCTTCAACTAATTTGTATAAGAATAGCACAATGTGATTCATGAAAGCTCACCGAAGCGTGAAGTTATTAAGTGCTATTGTGTTAAACTGAATTTAGCGACGAGCGTGTGATTGATCGGGTTAACGATGACAGAAAAATGATTATATGCATGTGTGAATTTTGATAAAGGATTTTTGTATGCTTATGTTAATTCAGGATCGCAGTTACAATTACTGCTAGAGCTCTCTAGACATCAGGTTTGACCAGATTTGGTTCAAAGATCTAATTTTAATACACTGTGTCAGAATCCTTTACCAATTATTCGATTATCACTTGTTTTTTCAGTAAGTTTTTAACCATTAACCCTAGCAGATCTTAGAAGACTCCACTGATTGTATTTTTTTTAGTTAACCTATTTTGTCCCACTGCTGGGCAAAGGTTTCCTGCATACTTCTCAAGTTTACCTTATGTTTTGCGTTCTCCGGCAAATCGGTCAGGATCGAGTCCAAATCGCCAGCATTTCTTAGGCCTGCTTCGGTGACGATGACCGTCTTCAGGCACCCACTGTGTGGCGACGTGTGACACTGTGCCTAATAAAATAAAATTATTCGCTCTTCTAAAAGTTTTCCTTCGGGTGATCCCTATTGATTTTCTTTATCAAACTCATAACCGTTCAAAAGATATTGAAAAAATAGAACAATTTTCTTAGATTTTTGACCGTAAAATTTATCGTCAGCATGTTTCTGTCTGTGAGGCGTGCAGTTTTGCTTTATATTTATGTTTTATTTGCTTACACTTAGTCAAATTAAAATAAACTATTATTGGCTACTACTTTTAACGAAGTTGGTCAACTAGAGATTAATTCCTCGGATATTCTTAAAATATTTACTCTAGATATTTGGGTATCCGCTATACAATTTAAAATGCCGACCAAAACGGATTTCGAATATATCAACCACTGAAAAAATATTATAATCCAAATGCTTTGGTTTATGAACTGGTATCAGAATCAGTTTCCAAGTACAGTGATTGGTATAAAATTTCCACAGACGAAACGGTTCAAAAAGTTTAAATGAGTGTGGAGCCACCTTCTTTTTCCAAAATACAGGCTAGTTTTAAAATTGATGCAAACGTATGTATAATGTCTCTGTCTCTGGAGCTTATTGCAATATATGAAGCTGTGGCTTCTGCAGTTAGTGAAAGACTTAATAAAGTAGTTATTTTTACTGATAGCAGGAGTGCCATACAACATGTGGCTCGATGCGTCGCTGGTTGCAGAGGTGCATTGATAGCCTATGATATTCTCAAATTGATTAATCATATTAACAAAGATGAGACTAGGGCAATATTGCAATGGGTCCCAGCACACATATGCTTATGGGGCAACGAGGAAGCTGACCGTCTGTCAACACTTGCAGTGGAAATGGGTAGCGTAAAGTCATACATTCCAGATTACTGGGAGTATTGCGCTAAGTTTAAGCTGTCGTGTTTTGACGGATGGAGGAACAACTTCGATGAAAAGTCTCCAGTGAACGGAAGTTGGTAATTCAGAAGGAGCCGTCCCGCGTGCCGAAGTTATGTTAAGTAAGCATTAAAACTGCGTTCTGGGCACTATCCATCGGCAAAATTTGGTCTCCTAATGCGAAAGGTCACATCACCTAATTGTGAAATATGCAACAAGTTGAAGATACGTGCAACATTTGTTGATGGAATGAGTTAAAAACAAGAACGGGAATCAATGATCAGAGAACTTAAATTGAACATTTTGGACGTTGGGCTAATGCAAAACATTTTAGCAAACCCTGGATCGGCGATTGCAAAGAGGTTAATTGTGTGGCCTGGTGAAGATGATGCCTAGTCAGTGATTTAATTTCAGTTACAGTATAGAATAGAATAGAATACTCTTTATTATGTACACCATAAAAGTGCCAGTATATATCGTTATGGTTGTAGTTACTTTAATCAAAGTTAAATAGTTGATAAGGTACGATGCGGTTGGCATATCCGTATCGATAAAAACGACCTTTATAAATTAAATACAAAAAACATATTGCTTACACTTTTGCACTCTATTTAGAATGCAAGCATGATAAGAACCGAGTGTAAAGACAAAATGTACTAACACTCGGCGTACTTGGAAAGATTTCGAAAGTCACCTAACAAACGCACGAATTACTACAGTCCCAGACACCCCCCGACATTTAATATCTCAACATCTTAGCGGTCTTATAGGGTCGTAACAAAGAATTAAACAGTAAAACAAACACACATTATACTTGCCCCTACACTCCTGCTTACGTATGATAGCGCTAATCCCCCGCGTCTGATCGTAGACACGGATAGGGGAATGAAAGTGTTTGTTGAAGAACTTTCTTGAGACAAAGAGTTTGAAATAGATGAAAATAGTTACGATTGATTGAATGTACGAATCATTTATTTATTTGCCAGAATATACAAGAATAATAAACATACATATGACATGGTATTCATTATCTGCCTAGCCCTTTCCCAACTATATTGGGGTCGGCTTCCAGATGCAGTTTAATACTAGTATTTTTATTACCTGACCTCCACAACCCAGTTACTGGGTAATACGATACTCGCTGATTACGTACGATTAACGTGCTTTCCGAGGCACGGATGGGTCTTGGTATGTAATGGATGGACCCATCCACCGGCCGATCTCGGCAAGCGGTGCTTAATATAGAAGATCGACCCGTTCGACTGTTATTATTTAGCCACGAGCCCCTCGACATGGTATTAATAAGGGATGATTTCACAATATTCAACATTTCAGTAATGCAAATATTTCAGTTACACTTAGGTACGATAATAAATTCAGTCACACTATAGAATTACATTACCTAAATAACATTGATTTAATTGAAATTATTACTGTCAAGAGAATTTGAGATAAAGAAAGGTTGGATTTAAAAGCTAAATAGGGAAGAAACCAAACAGTACTGCAGATGGATAAAGGGAACGAGGGAATATCGTAAGAAAAATAATTGAGTATGAATGTGGATGACAAATAAATTATAATGGAAACCAACCAATGATGTATTCTAACCAACCTTTAGATGCGTTACCTGCGCTCAATAATGGCAAAGTAAACACCAGGCAATTGCCTGACATTTACAATAATAATTATTATTATTACGTACGCACCAATGAACATGCAGCAGCTAGTGACGTAACTAAATATGTATGTTCATCTCTTTCTAACAACAGATATCGGTAAGATACCTAGGTCTTTCCTTTTCTTCACGTGCTGTATGATTGTATGCCAGTATGTAGCTACAATCATGGCTTACACTGTTTTTGAGTGCACTAATGTTCGTGTATGACGCGTCTATTTATAATACGTCATTGAAACCAACCAAGAAAACTATAGATGAATAATGTGACTGACGGCTGATAGACATGAGTATGTCGTTCATGGAAGAGTGCAGTTTGTATGTATTTTTCTGTTTTATAATAAGTCTAGTTTAGCAATAGGTGCACACTGTTGATTTTTTTTATTTGGCTGTACCATTTTTACATAAAAATGCTTAAAAACTGCTTGACTGACTACCAGTACCTTACCTATTTTCTTATTGCACCTCGTAAGTTTTAACGTTCGTATGTACACTTTAATGGTTAAAATTAACTGCCCACCTAAGGTAGTATATTTTTAAAAGCCATCAGGTGACCAATGAAAACGGCACGTTTTATTGGTGGTATCATTGCGGTGACTATCAAAATGAGACGTGACTGGACACTCTGGTCAGGTGTCAGTTTACTAGAACCTGTGGGAATAAGGATAAGAACGAATGGCAGGTGATAATTAATTTAGTAATAAAAAGTTGTACATTTATTTTGCAAAATTATTTTGCTTTTAAGTTATTTGAGTACGAAATTAAAGTTTGTTTAGTAAATTAATGATTTGTTATACAGAAAAATAATACTTTATTAGTTTGTATGTCAAAGTTAATATGATACTTTATTTTAAGTTCTAAAAATGTTCTCAAGTAAGTAAAATTCTTGTAATTTCTTATTGAGAAATAAATTTCTTAAACCATAACAAAGCAAACTTTTTTTTCTCAAACGCTTGGAAATTCGAGCATTATTTTGACAACCTTCTTCGAGATAAATCGAAATTGCTGTATTGGCCAAATACATGCGAGCAGTGGCCACCAAAAGTTGTAAGAAAATCCATATGTGTCGTGGTTTAGCGGCCAAATAAATTACATAGTAAACTCATATCTAACGCGTAATTTAAACATGGAACGATCTTTTACTCCGAAACATGGCAACCAAGGAAGTAACTTATCAAAGGTTATATTTAAATTTGGAGCTGGCTTGCAAATAGAAAGCTGATTATTGAAAAAAAACAAAACAAATGAACACAAGCTGGAATTTATACTCGGAAATAATTTACTTTGTTTGAATTTCCGCGCATTGTTTGAGAAAAGCACTATACAAGCCTTGGCCGCAACCAGGTTTTGATGGGCTCACGTATGAGTGCCTTGGCTTCGCCTCGGCCCACATTTTCACGATCGTCCATCAATGCCCCTGTTGCAGGCCACTGCAGTAATGTACTGTTGCTGTATGGCTTTAAGCCTTATATAAACACGGAAACTTTTAATAAGTATGTTGCTACTCACTCTAGAACTTTTAAGAACACTTGCACAGCAGCTAAAGCCTTATACATTAGCAACAAGGTTAAATCAGCAGACAATAAAATAAAGACGGTTTGGAAAATTATCAATAATGAAACGAATAGGAACAAAAAGCATGATTCTGATTACGCACCGGAGACGTCATGTGGTCTCATTTCCGATAGCAAAGAAGTTACTCAAAAATTTGTATATTTCTTTACCAGTATCCCACTAAAAACTGCTGATGCAAATCAAGATCAAATTGTCCGAAGACCTTTGGGGAATGTCCATTAAAGTCTGTATCTCCATAATTGAGACTATAGCGCCTTACTTAGCCGTAATATTTAATTTGTGTGTGGATCAAGGAGTCTTCCCGGATTTAATGAAATACAGTAAGGTAATACCACTTTTCAAATCCGGGGATAGTAAAGACACAAATAATTATAGACCCGATCCGTGTTGCCGGTTTTCAGCAAGGTGTTTGAAAAGGTAATGCTTAATCAAATGCTCAATCATTACAACATGAATAAAATCCTTCACCATCAACAGTATGGTTTCACCAAAGGACGTTGTACGACCGACGCCGGAGTAACCTTATTAAGACACTTTTTTAACGCGTGGGATGAGGCCCAAGATGCCATAGGAATCTTTTGTGACCTTTCCAAGGCATTCGATTGCATCGAACACGAAACCTTACCACTCTTGAAACTTGAGCATTACAGACTTGGAAAATTTTCACTTAGTTTAGTATAATCGTATTTAAACGATAGACAACAGCAAGTTCAAATAAATGGTATCAATTCACTCGGTTTAAAAGTAAAAATGGGTGTCCCTCAAGGCTCGATATTGGATCTACTCCATTAATAAAAAAAAAACAACCACAAATGGTGACATTTGCTGACGATACTTCTTTAAAATTTAAGGTAGATAGACGTGCTACACATTTTGACGATGTAAATAAGGTCCAAAATTGGTTCACTGCCAATAATTTAGTATTAAATGGAAAAAAAAAACTAAGTGCATACGATTTTCTTTACCAAATGTAAAAAGTAGTGATTATGAGATAGTATTGAATCAAGAGAAACTAGAATTAGTCTATAAAACTGTTTTCCTGAGGATCACGATCGACTCTAGGCTTCAATGGGGTCCTCATTTAACATCTCTTGCAGGACGGCTAAGTTCCTGTTTACTGTTGTAGATACCGCGAGGCTAGTCTATTTTAGTCACTTTCATAGTATCATTTCTTACGGTATTTTACTTTAGAGACGGGCTGCAGACATCGAGTCTATTTTTATTTTATTCTGCAGAAGAGAGCCATCTGATCCATATATAATATATATAATTTCCGCAGGCGACGTTTTCTTAGGGAATCGTTTAAGGATATTAACATATTGACGGTGCCTTGTCAATATATCTATGAAAACATCATGTACGTAAGCAAAAAATTACATATTTTTAGTAAAATAGGCGAAAAACATAATTATAGTACTAGAAGTAGGGATCTATTAGCTCAATCAGGTTTCAGACTGGCAAAAGAAGACTCATTTTTCACGGGGTACTGTTTAAAATGTTATAATAAAATTCCTCCACACATACTTTAACCGAATGAGACGAAATTCAAATCTTGTATAAAACGCACACTATGCAAGCAGGCATACTCGTATTATAAGTTGGGGGATTACTTCGCTGATAAAAATGCTTGGCTCAATGTTGGTCCAGCTCTACAACCACAACTAATTGTTGAAAATACTCATTACAACATTTGAAAATACTGTTGGAGCTGCTGAAGATTGTAAGACTATCTTTTCAATGTATAAACTCAATCTCCTTTGTAATATATAATTATTTATACAACAAAAAATACACACAATTTATTTATTACATAGCACAGGTGTGAGTACTATGTACAATAGAGATAATAATAATAGATAATGATAATTTCTGTACTATCTATAATACATTTACCGGGTAATAATTATTTCTTTCATTAACTTGAATGTGCCTAGGCAGCTGAGAGTATGTCATGCTCACTCAGATGTCTCGCTGATGGTGTTGTTGCGTGTGTTGGATCATTTAGCTCCCATCAAAATGGTTGAGCCGAATGGTGGTGATCCATGCGTCATGTACGTGAACGGGCGCTGTCAGTTGGGACTGGTCATCTCTTAGCTGCCACGGCTTATTTTTAATTATTTTAGTTTTGTTTTTTTATCATTTTATCACGGACGTTTCTGACGTTTTGCATTGTTCTCACATGTATAATTTCAATATGAATGTTGTAAGCAATACTTTGTATCAATATTTTAATTTAAAAGAGTGTCCGTGGAGTTTCTTGCCCGTTCTTCTCCATAGGAACCTACTACTCGTTGGAATGGGCAACTTCATATTTCTAATTGACCGACGATGCAATAAATGCTTTGAGTTTGAGTATTAGTGTGATGAAAATAGAACAGCATAATAACATTATGAACCACAAATTTGTCGTTTTCTGCAATTAATGTGTGTTCTGAGAAGTGTACGCGTTAGGTTATGGAAAATATTTAACTGAAAACTTAATGATTTTCGCTTCTAATCATGCACACTTTTTTAATAATGATCATCTTTTTAACTTTCTGGGCTTTTCTCACAGTTGCAGTAACTAAGCTAGGGCACCCCGATAAAATGGGTTAGGTTAAGTGAGAACTGTGACCAGCCGCGCGCGAGCTGATCGAGCGCTACATCCAAGTTGGTCGCAGTAGTATTTTTATAACCCCAAAATATGTAGGTGTTGATTCAATTAAATATATGCTTTATGTTATGTATTCTAGGTACAAATTAGTCATTACATTATGTCTTCTAGGTACAAATAGAATGCAGTTATTCAACAAATAAAAATGTTACATTCAGTAAAAGCATAACCAGATCGAGGTCAAGAGCTGGCAATACCTTGCAATAAAAAAAAAACGACTACAATATTTCCAACATATTTTTACATCTCAACCAAGACAATTTTCCGGCTTGTCACTTGAAACACAACAAAGCCACCATTACCAGGGAAAACGAGAAAAACTTCACATTCAACAGATATTTCTTATTGATTCTTGCAATCGTTCAATATGCAAAGCAGCTGGTTTTTCTTCACATAATAAGCGAATGATTTAATGCAATTTATATGAAGTGAACTTAATGCCGTGGGACCGCACATGCTGTGAAAGTTATTTCCATGGAGCGACCTTCAACTGTTTGTAAGTTGCCATGGAAAGATACACTTTTCAATGTGTTGAATAATCCTGACTAACAAGCTTCCAATTAATTAGAGCTGGAGGCATTTTTGTTGTTATTTTTACTTCAGCACCTTATTATAGGTATTGGATATTTATTTAGTTACCGAGACAAAATACTTTGAATTCGTTTTCTCACTAATTAGTTTTCTATCAGAAAAATCTAGTGATTTTCTTCACAGGTGCTGGAGTAAAAAATAGACGCAACTCTCCACACAGTCCTGATATCATGTATGGGACAGTGGAGGACGGTCCTTCTCTATTCAGGATATCGATAGATCCAGGGGATCGATGAAATTATCTGGATTGAGTGGGGTATATTTCAGGGCGATAGTTTGAGTCCGCTTTGGTTTTGCTTAGCCTTGAATCCTCTAAGCAGACTGCTGGAGGATTCAGGTCTAGGCTCTCGGTTGGGAAGAGGTGGTCAGGTAATATCTCACCTTCTTTACATGGATGACATGAAACTCTTTGCCCCGAATAATTTGCGACTGATGGAGCTACTGAAAATAACAAAAACGCTTCAGTAGCTGGCGCTACTCAGGATGGAATTTGGTGTGGTCATGCATGTAAAGCGAGGGGGGATTACGAAATTTGTGAGAACTCAAATCTCGTATTCTATACACCTCAGATTCCTCTTCTCAACCGAAACCTACAAGAATTTAGGTATGTCGGAAGTATTAGGCGTCAATGAAGCCGACATGATACAATCGTTCAGGGAGGCTTCTTTGGCCGCCTAAATAAAGTGTTAAATAGTATTTTATCTGGCGGAATCAAAGTACATACCTACAACGGTTGGTTTTGATGTATTCTTTTGGCATACTCAAATGGACTCAGACTCACGGACGAGACTCAGAGGTTTCTTAAATGTTAAAACCCTTCACAACCGCGAGATTTGCAATCTCTGTGAATATTTCCTTCAAACTGACGTGGGGATGCACTGAGGTGTGGTCACAGTGAACAAGAGTATCACTCCGCTCTTATTGGCGAAAGAGAACTGGCGCAAACCTGCAGTACTTGATACTAAGATCGTAAAGAAGTATCCCAAGGCAAAGAGGTTCACGGACGTATTTTCCGGGCCCTTCATGGGCATGGCTCCGTTTCGGCTACCTCTTCGGGGAAGCCGAAGGTTTTGTCTGTGTGATTATGGATGAAGTTGTCATGACGAATAACTATCGCAATAACATTGTCAAGGACGGTACGGTTGATATCTGTTGGGCATGCCACCGTGCTGGTGAATCAATCCGACATATTGTTTAAAAGACACAATCTAGTGGCTAGGATTATCTACCAGCAACTTGCCTTGAAGTACAACTTTATGGAGTTCGAAGAACCATACTACAGGGGTTGCGCCAAAGTTCACCTAAATTTTCAACTCCGATAATTGGAAATCCGAAAATGTTCTTCCTAACATTTTTTTATCCTAACAATCACAATTCCTAACTACTCTGTCTCTAATGTTCATAATTCCGAAGCATTTAACTTCATAATGTCAGTAGCAATAAACATCTAATAGACTTTTATTTGTTTTCCTATATTTTCTCAACATAACCATCTTTTACAATATTATTCAAAGTCATATTTTAATTTTATTTATAGCGGTGTGTACCTGCAAATATATCCATAGGTTAGGTTAGGTTAGAACTGTGACCAACTACGCGCGAGCCGAGCGAGCGAAGCGAGTGGTGCCGCGGCAGCGGCCGGCGAGCGCTACCTCGAAATTGGTCGCGAAATTTTTATAAGTATTTTTTTATAGTGCCCCCAAGACGACATTCTGACCTGAATTTCATTTATTTAAGACAAAAATCTGTAAAACGACCTTAAATCATTCTAAACAGTTGGTTTTTTAGACATAATTATCTCATGTATAGTTTTAGTTTTAGGGATAAAAGTGTTATGATAAAAAACAGTAGGAGTTTAAATATATTTACATTAATGATATTATTAATTACAATTTTCGGAAACATGAGTGTTATGAACATCGCCGGTAGCACTACAAATAGTATGAATGAAAACTTTAGGATGAAAAATTTTAGGAAGAGTGATCATTCGGATTACAAATCGTTAGGAAGAACAATTTCGGGTAAAGAACTTTAGTTGAGCCAATATGGACCCTACTACAGGTATGTTCCCGACCCAGTTCTCAAGAATGGTCACGCCACAGTACTGAGATCGATTTATCATCACTGACAGAACTTTTGTAGCCAATAACCCTGATATTATGGTGATAGATCGACGAGAGCGCCGTGCAATGATTGTTGATATCGCTGTCCCTCATGATGTAAATCTCGTGAAAGCTGATAAAGATAAAAAAATCTAGTATCTTGACTTAGCACATGAGGTTATTGACATGTGGGACGTGGACTTTGCAATAATTGTACTGATAATCGTTATGGTTAATAGCCTAATAGCGGAGAGCCTCAACCAACACCTGAGGAGGCTCTCATTGGGCGGCTGGGTCAAGGGCTTGATTCAGAAAGCAGTACTCTTGGACATAGCACGCATATTGAGGCGGTTTCTCTCTGTAGTGCCCTGACCATTCTTCCAAAGCTTTCTTTCTATATGTATCGGATTATCGTAGCTTTAAATATTCACATATTAATTTGACGATTTAAAATTCTTTATTATTTATTAAACTTAAGTTCATCCCTTTTTTTTAAATAACATCTACGTAAATAACAACGCGGATTAACGGCCGATTGCAATCGTTCCGGAACTTCCCGAAGCTCATTTGCTTCGAAATTTCACGTATTTTCTTTCACATCCTTTTATATATTTTTTATATACCAAAATTAATATACGTGAGTTATGTGGTGAAGAAAGTGTTTAATGTTTCTACCATATTGCATCCGGGGTTCGATTCCCAGCCACAGCCGTAAATTTTTCACTACAATATACATGTATATGTAACTAGTAGTTCTGCAAACAATAGGCCTCGCGAGCACAAACTTTTTTGCAACAATTAAGATAGCAGCCTATTCTACTGGTAGAAATCTAAAAGTGAGCAATTTACTGCATTTTGAGGAGCTATTATTCTGCTCATCATGCCAAAGATCCTCATCAGATCTTCACCAAATTTCTATGAAACCAACTTTAAGTAAAAGTACCACTACCTTTCAAATAAAAGAAGAACCATCGAAATCCGATCTCATAAGGCGGAGATATCCAGTAGTATCTTTTTGCCTCTTTTTGAGAAAATTCCCTCCTGCAACCAAAAAACCCCTACGACAAAAAAAAACTATACAGTCGTAAAACCTGTATACCCAGTTTCGTCCAACAAACTGACAGAGGAAGGCAAATTTTGCCAGACTTGAAGCAGAGACGCTTCGCTTGCTCGGTGAATAAAGGGAAAATTATTAGAATAATATCTCACTGCAGATGCAGTAAGACCAAGGTATTCATACCTATGATGGATGACAAAACCTGCTTTATAAGATCAACATTAAGAAGTATTAGCCAAGCCATGTGTCAGGCACACATCGAGATTCAGTCATCTCGATGATTAACACACCCAGGAAAATCATGATAAGAATATATAGATCCACCTGTTCCCAATAACACAGAAACAAATTAAAGAACCTCAACATTATCCTCTATGATATAAAACTTAATTATTTATCCTCCATCCTCTAAAGCCTTCATCCCGGGAGGATAGGGGCGGTTTTCGGGGATCGGGAAGCAATTTCCGAGCCCCGGGCGATTGTTACAAAATCACTGATGTAACGACTAGGAGGATCGTCTGCCACTTTGATCGTAGGTAATGCGATTTCAGGATATTGCATTGACTGTGTATACATGTGAGGGGTAGTTTAGGTGGTGTGCAGATGTCTGTGTTGTCTTGTCTGGTCTGGTGATATTAGATGATGATGTTAGAAGTACAGTCAGAGCTAAAATCAGCCAGCATTTTTTCTAGTGCAAGGGTGAGGCTTGTTCTCGTACAGAAAAGGAGAGAGTACTGTTGTTGTGTTGTTCCCTACCATAATTTTAGGCCATTAAGTCCAGAAAATGCAGGTCACCAAGACTATAAGGCCAATACTTCTTGTAGGTGTGAATTTGTAAAATGTCAAAATTTGGATTAATTTTGTATTAGAAAATTGAGTTGATTTTTCTAGCATTAAAATTGCGTTTCTCGTGGATGTGAGTTTTTAATTTTTCTCGACAAAGGTTTTAATTTTCTCACTTATTTTACTTGCACTTGCATTCCCACACTAGCTTAGTAACAGTCAACGCGTTAACTAGAAAGTCAATTTATTTACATTATTTATCTTCGAACAACAACAAACATACCTACAACACAACTGAACCAGTTCAATTAAAAAACCAGTCCAATTCTTGTTTATTTGAGTAATACATTCATAAATCGTACATTTAATCGCTTCAGTAGCGTTTAAACTTACCATTGTGTACGTACACGTCCAATTTGAATAAAAAATATATCTATTGTAACCCAAATGAGTGTTATCGGGAACCGGTATCGAGACGAAAACATACATGTAACTTGTTCACGAAATTCAACGTTAACCCTCGTAAGGCGCGGGGTCTACGCGTACATTCCCATTGTGAGCGGTCGCCGCGACCCGAGTAATGATCTCACGTTCCGCGTGCGTGTCCCGATAAAGGGTTAAGTACACACTAACAACCTGACGTGAGTCACAAATCCACCATTATTATGTTATTGTGGGAGCCGTGTCGCACCGGTCCGCCATTTACATACAATTTAACATGAAATGTGGGCAATAATTCATGGCGGCTGTTGCGTTATTATTTCTATTATAAAGTGTTCAACTTGACGTTTTTCGTGTTGCCGTCTGGCGTGTTACCTTTTTTTCACTGTAAATGCTTTTCGTTTATATGTTAACGGCCCGCCATTAAAGTCCAGTTTCGCTATCTCGCTAGCTTGAATAATGATCGCTGTTTTGCATGAAATTCATAATGTGCCTACTTTTTCTATTATACTCGTACCAACTCGTATAGTTGAAATAACCCCGTATAATTAATTCCGGGCGAGTGAGTTTAACGATATTCGAGCATTAAGACGGTAAAACAAATTAATCAAGAATAATTGTCGATTAATTCGTACCATGCCGCGAAGCAATATACCTATGTGCTTATTTTTTGTTGTCGAATGAAAACAGAACAAAATAAAAACCCTTCCAATAGGTCGCCCGTCGACAAATCGACGTACAACATTATCTACGCGCCGCTTAATTCGAATTCAAATGAAGGCATTCAGTGTTTAAAATATTAATCGATGCGAGAAGCTTATTGAATATTTTTACGACGATTTATGCCCAATTAGCAGCCGGTGCGTGAATTGAATTGTTTGTGCCCGAAATCTGAATAAATACCACAATATTTACGATAATGTCCGGCCGTTTGAATAGGCAGCACCGCGGGCGCGCCGCGGGAGAGTCCGACCGAGTAGTTTATTATGCGGCGGCGAAGGGTTACTCTTTGTATGACGTTTTCATGTTAATTTACGCGCTAGCTGACAAGGTGGTCTCTCCAACCCGCGGCGCGCATTACGACGTTGGATTTAAAAAATGATATTTTAGTGTTAAAGCTATCGTTGAATGAGATTGCTTTTCGTTTATACGTGTATTTACAAGACGTTTGTCTGGTACTTGGTTGGTTATAGGCTAGTGTCGTGTTCACTGATTATTTCCGAGTGGTTAAACTTTTCATAATAGCTCATTATTGCCGTTATTTAATTACGAGTAACGTTTGTTCGGCTCAGTCGGTTTAATTAGTATGAAGCGGGCGGGTTCGTGATCAAAGCTTTGTGGAAGCGATCGCGCGGATACAAATCGTTTTGTGGATGGTTAGTCAAGCGGTCGCGTTGCTTCAGCGACTACTGCCTAAATATAGAGAGACTTAGATTTGTATACGATAGCTTTACTGTTATGGTATAATCTTTAGAAATCCTTTTATTGTGGAAAAGTGGTTTGAACTAACATGGCATGTTAGATGTTCTCCTAGCATAGCTGTCTCTAGCATTGAGATTCCAGACTAGCAAGGATATAGAAAAAATCCCAATCGTTAGTTTGTGATTGAAGTATAATGAATTAATGAAATGCACCGACCCCAGCATGGTTATACTAGACTCGATTATTCGCACACCAAATATTCACACTAGCCCCATATTTATTGGTATCCTCTTGCACTCCTCATCATTCATCATCATCATGTCAGCCGAAAGACGTCCACTGCTGGGCATAGGCCTCCCCCAAAGGGAGGGGTTTGCCATTATCGCCACGCTTGGCAGGCGGGTTGGCGATCGCAGTATGGTGTTAAAATGCACCGAGAACGCTGCTGCCCATTCTCTAGTAAGTCCCTTAGTCGCCTTTTACGACACCCACGGAAAGAAATAGTCGTCGTAGGTCGTTTACGTCCTGCACCACACAGACAGACACAAAGCAGAGCTGAAGTCTCTAGCATTGAGATTCCGGATTAACTAGAATATAGTAAAAATCCCAATCGTTAGTTTGTGACTGAAGTATAATGAATGAATGAAATGCACCGACCCCAGCGTAGTTAAACTAGACTCGATTACTCGAATGAACCCAAATATTCCCCCATACTTATTGGTGCACTCCTCAATTATAATGTATTAGGTATAACAAAATAATTAGCTCAGAATATTATTAATCAAATTATTCCTTCAACACTTCACAAGATTTTCCACAGAAATTAAACGTAACCTATCCAATAAAATCCATACATTACATCCGATTCAATTAAAGTTGAAGCTTGCCATAAATACCGTGGAACTTGTTAGCGGGTCTATCTCAAGCTCCAAACTGCTGGATAAGGGCTCTGCTGTAATTTATCGTTGCGCTTAGAGATAAAAGGAGCAGCAGATTTGTTTTGTATTTATGTGCTGATGGTTTATGAGCGACAGGTGCGGGGCAGTGATGTGGTGTGTGTGATGCGTCAGGAAGAGAAAATGTCGATAGATTTAAAACATTGTTTAATTAAAGTGGATTCAAATGATATTTTAACAGACTTTTGTTTAAAAGTGTCATAAACTCTATGATAATCTCATATGTCGTCATTGTATTAATAGTACTTAACTATAATATTTTTTCTTTATACAACATGTCCCAGAATTATCGCTACTATTAGAGTAAACCTGAAATCACGAAAAAAAAATCAGCTGTTCCCTACATTTTGACAAGTTATGAGAACATAAATGTAGAGAACAGCTGATTTTTTTTCGCGATTTTTGGTTGGGACCCATATTAAAAGTTGTTGATAATGATGAGTACAATGTCCCTTAAGAGGTTGGGCGTTAATTCCGGGACATGTTGTATATAAATTCAAAAAACCTGAAAGGACGCGAAAGCGTGGTAATATATAGCCTATTTGTTGACAGATTTTTAAGGATTATTCATCATCATAATCATTCTCCAGCCGTTATCCCAATTCATTTGCGGTCGGCGCAACATGTCCCTTTCTTCCACACTTCTCTGTCAGTCGTCATCTCGGTAGTCACTCCCTTTCTAGATATCTTTCACACAGTCCATCCATCGTTTCTTCGGTCTTGCCCTACTCTTATAGCCATCGACATTCATATTCAAAACTTTCTCACGACATTTCCCTCATTCCTCCGCATCACATGCACATACCATGACAACCGATCCGCACAACTTTTCAGTTACCACTTTCAGACTTCCCCTTAAGTACTCATTTCTTAGTCTATCCATTCGTGTCATACCACACATTCCTCTTAGCATTCTCATCTCAGCTACATGCAATTGGGTATGTAAAGTAAAAATTAACCTATGCTCAAAACCATTTCGAGATTTTAAGCTTCAAAGACTTATTTTTCTATTAATAGGTCTTAAAATTATAAGATCGTATTTATTTTCACAAAAATACTTAAAATCACTTGACTTTTATTTGACCTCTAAATGACGTCACAAAGCAGCCTGAATTGGAAACTTTCAGTGCCTCTTGTAATTAAGTTGTTCTTTATCAAGTGTCATGTCAACGTCAAATTTACATGAAGCACTTATTATTATTCGATTCAGTTATGGTAATAATGTAAATAGTGTAGTTTTTCACCAGCGGCGGACAGTACAAGTCGAATCACATCGATGTATCGCCTCAGGCAAACTTAACTTACGTACAAATAATCTTCACAAATTCACAATAAAACAGACGCCGCCGACAAATTTGACAGTTTGACTTTACTGAATTTTGGTTTTAAATAAGTGTTAAACGTGGCAAAGATCCTAAGCTATTCAGCTACTAGTGACGTCAGTACGAACAATACTTTAAAAAAATAACTACAGCTTGTAAAAACAAAAAGATGAAATTATTATTAAAATACTCTTATCATTAAAATAAAAAT
The DNA here is from genome assembly GCA_948098905.1 of Tiliacea aurago. Taxonomy (NCBI): domain Eukaryota; kingdom Metazoa; phylum Arthropoda; class Insecta; order Lepidoptera; family Noctuidae; genus Tiliacea; species Tiliacea aurago. The sequence goes on from OX402582.1 coordinate 26,750,479, forward strand.
ATAAAAAACATACCTGAAAAATACTTTACCTAGCTAATTGATTATTATTTTGAGCAAAATTTGAACATAATTCAATCAGTAGTTTTTGTGTCATTCCGGAACATACATCCAGACGAACGGACCATATTCTTAATAAATATATTTTCAGCATCTTTATCGTTCCCACATCTTGTAGCAATTACTTTTTTTTATATACAACGTACCGTTTTGACCTCACTATGATTTTATTACAATTATGTCTAGATATAGATTGTAAAAATCCAAGATGACATTTGTAACACACCATTACGTTGTGGTAATGTACGGAACTTGTAAAATTATTGATGTCGTACAAATAAATACATTTGTATTCTTTTTTTTCGTTTTTTTTTTTGGGTGCGAAATTATGAAATAACTTCTCCCACTCTGGGCTGAGCGGGAGGGCGTGTCAGACTTTTACTGACTAAAACCCACCCGTGTTCCTTCCGTTGCCTGTGTGCCAGGGCCACGATATCCCTTTCGGACAAACTCGCAACCTTGGCAGATACATTTGTATTCTGAGCACATGTTGCTCGATCCTAACAAATTCCATCTTAATAGAATAATATACGTCTCTATACCTTTTCACCACCCACAAAATTAAATTATCGAAACTTTCCGGCCACCGCACATCCCTAGCCACTATTTCCACATGCCATAACTCAGGTCTGCCCCTTATTAATGCATCTGTATCAAAGCGCGATGACATATTTAGTCGAATAACTCACAAAGCTACGGTAATTCAGTGGACTGTACTCCGTTGAGGACGGTCCAATGAGTGGGATCATTTCACTTGAAGTGGGTTGAATGAGGAATAAAGGAAAAGTTGGCTGACTGAATAATGGGGGGCTGGATATTGTGGGCAGTGGACTACAAGAGCATTGTCATACTTTGTCAATCAATCATTGTGTACTTTATTACTTAGGACTTGGGCTTGTTTTCTTTTGAGACCTCAACATATCAATAATTTTCCCAAATTTTCACGACTTACATAACATAACATAACATCACGCTTAGTTTCATCGAAGGGTTGGGCAGAGGTGTACCTCTAGTACATTCACATTTCGCCATTTTCACGACTAATGACGTAAATAATTGGCCTGTCATTTTGTATCCTCACTTCCCATAGTTTTCTTTCACACATATGAACTAGCAGCTATGGTGTCAAAAAAAATCTCCAAATCGCTGTCAACTGGGCAACGTGCCCAAGAGGCCAGCAGCTTGTTATGTATTGGATTGGGAAAATACTTACAACATTTTCCGAAAGTTAAGCTAGACTACCTATTTCCAGTTAATCGTGTAAGAGTTATTGTGACTGATCACCGCTCAAACTTCTGATACCATCACTAGAAATTATTTTCCAAGTATGTTCTGTTACATAGATGGAGATAGATTACTTTTAATCTTAGTTAATCCTCTTTCGCACTATAAGATAAGTCAATAGTAATTACAGTAATTTATTACAATTACCTACTAGATAACATTAATTAGAACTATTAACATCTTTGGCGACTGCCACTATAATTAAAAGAGGTCTATTAATTATATTGCTTAGCTCTTGTACGAGTAAGCCCTTAAAGTATAAATAAGAATTAAGCATTGCAAATTATTAGCTAGGACTAGATTGAACTAAATTTTCCAACCATTTCGAAAATTGTGATAATGAATTTATTTACATTGCTTGAAAAATGGTACCTACCTAGCTCTTGTAACAGGCAGTTGTAGTGAAATACCTATCTGGATACTGTTACCTTACGGTAACACTTAAGCTCGATAATAATCTCTCAAAACTACAGAAATTACCATCAAAAACCCCAAAAAATCTTATCGTACAAGACAAAATCCATTCATTCATTACAAAGCTAAAGTAGATAAAACGCTAGCAGATAAACAAGGAAACTATGTTTATACCTAAAATGTATGTACTTACAGCCAACGAACATTTGAATACTGACCTCACGATCTAGAACAATACAGAAAAACCTAATAGGATTCCAACTAGAAGTCTAAAAGAGCATAAAGAAGAACATTAACATAAAATCTCAATTAGTTTCAATGACAGCCACCGCAATGTAGGAAAAATTATTTAATAAAAGTTAAATTACATGGTGCAGACAATAATTTCCATTGAATTATAGGGACGGTAATCATTGGGTACTGCATTGATACAATGTTACTGCCTGCCATTGGTAGTTCGAAACACGATCATTTTAATGAATAATTTGTTGGTTTTGACTTTAGCTTTGTTAATTCTGTGTTAGTTGGTAATGTGTTTATTAAGGTAAAAATTGAAACTTTTTCTACGTTAGGTTATATTGATTATGTTAGCTTCAATTTCAATGCCGGTAATGCTAGCGTGTAAGCTTGATAAACTGAAGAAAGTATAAGACAAATAGAGTGTTGTGGAGCAAGTTGATGAAGGTAACATTAAAATTGATAGTGCCTAAGTTGATCTGTCAATAAATTAGTTAAGTGTTTGATTAAATTGCGCCGTGAAATGATATTAATCTTCTTGAGACTCAAAAACAATATTTTCATCTTCATGATAAATTACTGTGTCAACTTGTAGATGATACTCTATAGATCGATCACTACAGCAGTTTATCACAAAATACACCCACACATATTCGTCCTTGTAAAAACAGAAAATATCATTCTATAGCTCATTCAATAAAATTAACGAACACAATAACGAGCCAACAGTTGATGTAAAATATAACCCCGTATATGACGCAAATAGTCATCTAGCATGCGAAATGTGCATTGAAAACTTTGCATAAATAGATTTATATCTGGTTATCCATTAGAGCAGACGATGATTTATGTTATGTGGGCACGCTTGGCGTATCATAAAAGTGTTTGTTCTGTTTTATTAGAGAAACTAGCTGGAAACGTGACTTTACTTGTTGCTGGGGTTCAAATATTTTATACTCGTTCTTATTTTTTCAGGTGAATTCAATTTGATGGAGATTGTAGTTGTGACTTTTCGACTTATTTGAGTCTATAATATCCGGCTTGTTTACCCTCGAATTTACAGCCCAGGGTGCTTCGGATGTTCGGACATACTTCAGTATTGACAATGGCCTAAGTTTAGTTTCAATCCTATTTAATTTGTTGGAAAAAAGATGAACGGCTTGCTGGTTACAATTTTATATTCAGATATAGGATTTTTCGCAAGGCTCTGTTTGATATAGTCCTCTATAGTTACACCACAACATTTTGCTCTTTACCTTTCACAGCCAATCCATTTAATTCCTCGTACTTAGCCCGGCTATAAACAATACTTAACCATTAGTTAATTATGTTATTATGTAGGTACAACTGTTAATAATAGTATATCATTCTTTTGTTATAGCTATAAAGAGCAGACAAGGATCGTTACTATTGTGTAAATAAGTTCATTAAGATGCTTTACGATCAATAACTTTATACTTAATGTAATATCTGCTTTAATAGCTGAACGATAGCCATTTATATGATAATATTATTGCATGGTAGAGTGATCGATATTGAATTACTAATCTTGTGAATTGCATAATCAAGTATGTCTTACTTTATTTATATTTATAATTTTTTGTGTCATGTTCAAAATTTTGATTACATTTAATTTCAAGTGTTTTACAGTCTTATTAGAACTTGAGTATCTCACTGGTTAAAACTAGTTCCGAGGTAGAATTTTTTTATAATCCAAAACACAAATCGAACCATTACTGCGAATCTAAAACATTTAATAAAATTCAAACTAACCTCATTCCTGACACTTTGCTGTTATGACACTACTTCCACGTAGTGAACGAGTTGACAGCAAACGTCATTTTTATTTCATTCTCATGTCACCCACGCGGGAAGCGGGTACACTTTATGCCTTCCTTTCAAACTAAAACTACAATTCCGAACTCCATAAATATACCATCGCAATTTATTGAAATTACCAATCGTATAAATATCAATTATTTGTTCAAAAACATAAATTTTGTTCGTTGGACATTGCGTGCATGTCAACTCCGTGTCATGAGCCGATCATTATTGTGTCACTAGGCGATGTCACAACGCCCACAGTAATGATACCAACGATACTCCACGCTGACGTTAAACGTCATAATTGAAATGTATCAACGTGATTATTATGAAATGGGAATGACGAATGGCTGACGGTAATGACACTTTTCAAGAAATGACGGTCTGTAATCTATTTCATTTTAATAATAAGCAGTGAAACCACTTGCTTACTGGACTATGAATAATTAAACGTTAGCCAATTCTAAAAGCCCATTAAGTCTTTGAAGTTATTTTCACAATTTGCGGAGGCATTAAAGCCGACTCTCTACTTATCTGGTTTTACCATCAGCACGAACAATGTTCTATTTGAACAAATAAACTGCATAAACAAAGCGACTATCGTTAAGAAACAATACATTTTAACTAAGGGAGCCTGACGTTCACTGCCATTCGCCGAAACCAAACATTGCCAGCGTATCAGCCGTATAGACACGATCCAATCAACCTTTACTTCACAGAGGCATGCCGCAGACGTCTCTCGATTCAATCGAAACTGCAACTGCATTTCCAGTTGGCAGTCCTTTGATACGTCCATCGCTTGTCTGTCCAAACGATTGTGCGACATGTCCAAACTAGCTAGAAACCTCGTTCCATAACCGCGCGCCCCCCGCGTTTCTACAAGCAAAGGGTTACAACCAGCGCGGGAGCTCAACGTACGTCGGTCAAACGTCAGCCTCCTTTGAATACAGAATACACCATCATTTCAATTGTCAAGCCGTAACTCGTAAACAGGGGAGGTGATAAATTAATGCACTAGTACATTAGACGCCCGTGATAATAAAACACGCATTAAAATGTAATTGCTGACAACCATCCCACCCTAATCGATTCTACCCTTACATTGCACGTTCATTGCTAGTTTTGTCAACATCACACGCAGCGTTACCGTGTATCACGGAGCAATGGTGTTGTAGTACATCGATGTGGTTGTGTAGCGTGCGGGGTGAATGTTCACATTGCAGGGAGCCTAACAGCAGAACCCACTCTGGAGGGTAATCGCGCACGAAAGCGTCTAGTAATAAAAGTGATCGTAAAATTGTAAGGTTACGAGCCGTGAGAGAGGAGAGTGCACTTGGATGGCACACTGATACATTTTTCGGGTTCAGTCGTTACCACTTGAACTAGTGTCATTTATAATTATGATTTATGGATCTCCTGATATTAACAGGTCGTATCGGCAACACAGCTGTGTTTATTACTTGTTTGTGTGTTTTTATTCAATATAAATAAAAAAGTGTGCCAAAAAATGGGTCAAGTCCACCAATTTACTCAGTTTATACACTTAATCACAATAATTCCAGTTTATCATAATTTAACAACAATTACCGTGTCTCGAATTGTTCTTACCTCAACCAGCCAAAGAGTGAATCTGAAACGGTAGTACGTAGTTTTGTGGGAAGCTCGTTTACAAACTCAATACGGCTAGAAGTCAAAACGAACCAAATACCAATGTGTATTTCACTATCTTTCCATCTATTACTAGCAATATTGTGATAGATCATTTTTTCCCATCAGTTTATTGGCCAGTATAAGTCGTCCAATTTCAAGACAAATTTAATATGATTGAGTGACTTTTATTTTGTTTAACAAAAACAAAATAAAAGTGTTTACTTAAAAAAACTGTTTACTCCGTGTCTCAAGAAAAGTTATAGCCAAAAAAAAACTTCTAACCAATGTTAAAACACAATATTTTACCCCAGCACCCCCAAATTGTCTGTGTCGAGAAAAATTTGCTCCCGCCAATAGACTACGAGATTAACTCGCGTATCAGACGGCAGCGTTTCATGGGTTTTATCTCGCGCGGTAATTGCTCGTAAGATTCGGGCTTTACAGTCGACACTGGCGTAGTGGCGTATTTCGTAGGAGCTTTTGTGCTCGGTTGTACGTGATTGCCACCGAAATGATTATTGAATGCCCCGATAAGGCTCGTTCCAGATTTATCGTTGTAAGTTTTGATCGTGCTTCAACTGGTGTTACATTTAATATTAGGGTGAATGTGTGGGAGTTATGTGTTTTAAATGGTACTGTGATAAGTCTGGTTTTTCTGGTGATTTTAGATTATTCTTGGATACGTCTAACTTGGTTGTTAAGTTACTATTAGTCATAAGTCGGTATAGATTGTAGCTTGCCCATCAAAAGTAACATAACCTCATTTTTCGTGATTGTGAGCAAGGGCGCAGTTTCTTACATGAAAGCCAGTAGTACATTTCAAAATACTTGGTATTAATGGTTGTTATTAAAAGCGATGTTTAACCCAATTACTTTCAAAAACCTTCACAAAATGATAAACAGCCGGCACGCTTTATATTATTCAACACAATGTCATTACAATGAAAAATTATTACGAATATAATTTGTATAAAGTACCCTAACACAGCAACTTTAATTTAAGATATAAATAATATTCTCGCAGTCCGTAAAGGCTAGTTTACGTTTACTTCAAAACTTTAAGTTGGGAAAAGCGAAAATTATAAAATGGTTCTTCTCGAGTTTTCACTAAGCACGGTAATGACGCGACCAGTACATTTGACCCCTGCCCACCCTTTCAAAATTCTCTTTACCTTCCATTTAACAGAAAAGTGAGGAGGTCGGGGAGGTCATACAAACTGGTGGTTGTTGAAAATGTTTTTAATTTATTACACCACCGTGTATTTTTCGGCCATCTCTTATGAAATATTGTCCTCGAAGCTTTGTAAGCTGAATATGTTTTTACTGAGCATAAAATAGCGGCAGGTAGGTACGCTTTTAATGGACAAAAATGTACGCGATTACATAAACAACAATAATTGTAATAAATATGGCAGTTTATTTGTTTGTTTGATGAATAGGGAATTAAAACAATAATTTGAGTCATACCTACTTCTGTAAGCTATGAGTCGTAAAAGTGATTAAATTGTACATTACAACGCGCCATACAAGTTGTGATTTATTGTCCGAGATATAGCGAGACTAATGGATTCTGTTGACGATAGTGGAACCTGTTGCCAATTCTCTGCTACTAGCAAGAAAAGGCAACAAACATCATCTATCTCTAATCCTCTAAAATGAAAAAAACATCAATAGTTCCTATATCATTCTATCAAATAATAGCACAACTGCCGTCTGTGAACACGTGTCCCCATTCAAACTTACACGCTCAAAACTGACCATTAACACGAACAAAATTTAAAAAGACCTTTATACGTTCCTTTTCACGCAAACTCCCGAGCGTAACGCGACGTCCCTAATGACGTGTGAAAGATTGATCGAGCTAACCTTGAAGGCGCGCACAATTATTCTTTTATAATGTATTTTAACAAGACATTTTCGTGGGAGTACGATTTATGAACGTTCAACGTTGTTTTATGACGTTAAATTATAGTATGTTGATGGCAGTTGACAATGTAGGCGGAGGGGATCAGATGATCTGTTATTTACGATTATTCGCGAAGTCGTTAAGATTTAAGAGTCTATTAATGTTTGCGATAACGAAATCTTATTGGTGTCGTGTAGCATTTGATTGTGCTTAATGAGAGCTAGGTGATTGAATATTGTTATGTTAGGTGATTTTTAGGGTTCCGTACCAAAATGGTAAAAAGGAACCCTTATGGTGAGACTAAGTCTGTCTGTCTGTCTGTCACACCTGGATATCTCAAAAACGACTAATGCTATCAACTTGAAATTTAGAATAGTTTTAGATGATGTTTGCCCAACTAAAAAACAAAAACTTGCAAGAAAGAAATGAAAAAATATATACTTTTTTGCAAAAAGGACTGAAAGGGGACTTAAAAATTTGAAGTGGGGCTACTAGGGCATGTGGGGTATCATATGAAAGAACGTTGTTTGCACATTTTCAAACATATTTTTTTTTTAGGCAGCATTATTTCTGACTTGTGGTGAAAAATGTAAAAAAAAATACCGTTCCCCCCTCCTTATCTCCGAAGTTTACAGAGATATAAATCTGAAATTAAGGTTTCTACATACCGGGGCGAATTGTCACGCGACGCGACGCGACACAAAGGTACCGCTCGTCCCGCGACACGCGGGGCCTTTGTGCCGTGTCGCGTCGCGCGACAAGTCGCGCTGGTATGTAGAAGCCTTTATTCTATATGATAGAAGCCTAAGTAAAGATTACAGGAAAAATAAAACGATGTCTCGAAATAGCACAGTTTTAAAAAAATCATCAACATCATATATTCGTACGGAACCCTCGGTGCGCGAGTCCGGTTCGCTCCTGACCGGTTTTTTTAAGTGGTATTGTTTAGTCTAGCTAGATTATAAAAATTACCTACTATGTTTCTAGTCTCAATAAACATAATATATCGAACTGCCGAAAAAAAATTTATTGATTAATCACGACAAGATTGATGTGATAGATCTCGGCAAAGTGATCTGAAAAGATTTGCCTAACGATAGAAAATCTTACCAAGGTTTTTAATAATGTATGAACTGTGAGCTTGGGATAAATTGTACCTATGAACGCATTAATTGAGACTCTTCCCTTTAAGGCTTCTACATACCAGCGCGACTTGTCGCGCGACGCGACACGGCACAAAGGCCCCGCGTGTCGCGGGACGAGCGGTGCCTTTGTGTTGCGTCGCGTCGCGCGACAAGTCGCCCCGGTATGTAGAAGCCTTTAATTGATTAAATTGTTGTCTCACATTATTGGGGTTATTCCCAAAGGACTCCAAAAAGAGTTCCCAAACTACTCCATGAAAAATATAATATTTGAATTTAGGTTTCATTCTACTCCATGATAATATAATACTAAAATCTTCTCAAAGTATTCCACTCCATTTATTTACTTTGAGAATAATTACCAGATACCTATGGAGCAGAATGGGAACAAAATAATAAGTATTTTAAATAATAATAATTCCTTGGCTAACTCGGGAATGAATGTATGAGATTCTTATATTTTTAGAACAAAAGAATGGAGTACTTTAGGAATAACCCCATTATTGTTTAATTATTCAAATCTTTTGTGTATAAATCTTTAAACAGTACTCCCTCTATCATCAAGCGCCTGTTTTTGTAGTCTCAACAAAACTTTAATTCCAAAATCGTCATCCTTACATTTCTCTACACAAAAGTTGCACAAACGCAACAGAACCTTGGCTTCCCTACAAATAATACAGTAGTCGTAACCCTTTTAACTTTAGCGCTCAAAGCTGACCCACTTCCTCAGTACAGCAGGTAACGTCTAACGACTCGTTCAAGCAGATAAGCAGATGATACCTTCTCAGCTGAAGTTGTTTGTGCTAAGAACTGTAGCTGAGTCTAGAATTGTCTTTGTTGATAAGTATATTGGAAATAAGTTTCAGAGAAAAAGTGTTTTTTAATTTGATGTAGTAAAAATACAATAGTTTAGTAGTAGTAAAGTAGTAGTTTTTTTTTTTAGTTTTATATTGGGTGTTCAGTTCTGACTCTCAAATAATTATGCAAGATTTAAAAACGTTATCTAAGCGACTTCCAGCTCCCCTTACCGCTACCATTGCCTTCATGGAATATAGATGTTTACTCAATTTGTGGTGCCCAAAAAATGTACAATCACCGCTCCAAACTTGGGTGCAATCAAAATCAAAAGTCATATATTCAAACTAGGCTGAGAATCAGCACTTTTGGAACGTCAAAAATTATTATACATGAGACAGTCCCCCAAAAACGCCCACCTTTCACCACTTCCTAGTGCTTTAGCTGGGAAGAAGAAGTGGCGCAACAAACTCCCCAGCAGCACAGCTGTATGTTCGCATATAAAACGTGAAGCTTTACAATACAATATAAAATAATTTGCATTACGCGACACAAAACGTTACATTCAATTATTTGCCTTATGTTAGCTAGCACACACCATTATACAAAAATATATAATTATAATAATCGTCGAAAACTATTCTCAAGCAGAAATAACGTAAACAAAACGTATCTAAATAAAAGCCTCCAGGCACGCAGGCGTGCCCACTTAAATAAAGCTACAGCTATAACTCGAAGTCACAAATGATAAACTAGCACCATCGAAGTAAAATAAAAACAGTTAATTATTAATAACAATAACAAAACCATGGTCAGCAAGACGACCAGTCACCACAAGCAGCACCCGTTCACGAGCATAACGCAAATATCAGCCATCACCCCCCTCGCCATATTTGAGGGAAGGAGGCAACCCGACCCCCGACGCTACCGCAAGCAGTGACATCTAAGGGAGCATGACGAACTTGCTGCTCAGGATAAAGCGGGAGGAAACGCCCGGGTGTCACCACTGTGTGGATCGCCCGGAGGACACGGTGGAGCATACGGTGGAGGTCTGCCCGGCTTGGGCGGAGCACCGCCGTGTCCTCACGGAGGCGATCTGCGGCAGCGATCTCTCGCGTCCGGCCCTGGTTCAGGCCATGGTTCGGAGTGAGAGTGCATGGGAGGCCGTCACCTCCTTCTGCGAAGCAGTAATGCTCGCGAAGGAGGAGGTGGAACGCGTGAGGGTAAGGCAGGGTTCGCGCCCTCACGCCCTTAGCCGCCGCAGGAGACGCCCCGGGCGTCGGGAGTCACAAGCCGATTTCCGGCCACCGTAGCGCGGGCCTGCGGACGGTGAGTGATGGGTAGCTCGCCGTCCGATAAGGACCAGGCCCGGGTCGACGGCGCGTTGTGTTTCACGCGCGCCTCAAAGAGATGTCAGCACCAACTGACGGGGTCCGTTAGGGCCAATGCCTGCCGGGGTTGCGAGTTTGTCCGAAAGGGATATCGTGGCCCCGGCACACAGGCAACGGAAGTAACACGGGTGGGTTTTAGTCAGTAAAAGTCTGACACGCCCTCCCGCTCAGCCCAGAGCGGGAGAAGTTATTTGATAATTTCCCACCCAAAAAAAAAAAAGCACCCGTTCACGAGCATAACGCAAAGATCAGCCATCACCCCCCCCCCCCCATATTTGAGGGAAGGAGGCAACCCGACCCCCGACGCTACCGCAAGCATGCATGACATCTAAGGGAGCATGACGAACTTGCTGCTGGTTGCTCAGGCAAGAATAAAGTGATCAATTTGTTGAGGTCGCTAGCTAACCACTTATTATAACTACAATATTATAACTCATATAACCTGTCAGTAGGTAATCTATCTGTAGAGAGAACATAACATTATCTTGAGTTAATCACAGCGACCAACTGTTCTTATCGTTTAAGTAATCGTTGATAGAATAGTATGCCCTCAAATGTTTCAAATTGATCTCGTTTTACGTCCAACCAATTTCACCAGATACATTTTGGTCGCATTCACGAAAACTAAGTTTCCATGGCATAGAATGTAAATGTTGTCATAAGAACGCAATTCGTTCGGCATTTGCATACGACGTGGATCTACTGTGCTTAAATTTTATTACCACGTTTTTATTAAGTCACTTTCTTGTTTGTCTGTCTGTCAGTCGTTTCAGGTGGAATCTTGCAACTCAAATTTCGAGCACTTCCCGGTTAGCTATCCGGGTGAAACTTTCAGGGTAGCTCACAACTCGATGACAATGCGTTCTAAATCCATTTATTAGCATGCAATGCCGACCAAACCTCAAAAAAATAATAAAACCACTTTATCTTGTAAAGGAAGCGAGATAGAGCAAAAATAACATTTTTTGTGAGCTTCCTAAAGGGGTTTAACTAATTATGACACATCGATCGAGAGGTTCAAAAACCTGAAAACATAACCTACAATTTTTTTTTTGCTTTTACCTTTTAAAGATCAGCAGCAAAAACTGTTGTTATGAAGTTGATGATACTGCTCATTCTAATCCCAGTTTTCGTTATAATATAGTCTTAACAATTTTTTCATTTTAATTAGCCAAATACTAACAAAATAAATATTAATAATAAAAAACAACAAACAATATTTTCTAAAAAACACGACACTGACAGCTCATGAACTGGTTTAGAGACTTGAACGCCGAAAATCGGGCGTTCAGAAGTTAAACTAGTTTATGCTTGAACTGCGTTCACTTTATGTTGGTGAAATCAAAAGTGGAGTTCTGAACTCAGATAAACGCTTGAACTGAGTTCAGCGTGAATTGATCACGTTTAATTTCGTTGGTGAAATCCGCCCTTAAAAGGCAAATCTAGCAAGGAAGAGGGTAGCTTGTTATAAAAAGTTATACGAGTACCAAGTCCAACAAATGAGTTATGAATTTTATGAAGCTGGTGAAATGGAGCACGTAATTTGTCCTTATTTCTGGTATTAATATTGTGGAGATCACTGTTTTTAGTGTGAAATGTTTAGTAATGATATGCAGCATGCGATTGTTGCCCTTAGGCTCACCTTTTTTTTTTGCTTGGGAAATTATCAAATAACTTAACCCGTTCTTTTCGTGCAACAATTGCACAGGGCAAAACTGGGCAAATCGCTCACCATTTGCCCAGTTCTGCCAAGCCCTGTGCCCGATGTAATTTCCCACCGGCAAAATTGACGAACTTCCATACAAACTTTCATCCCTTATATAATTCCTTTAGGTTTAGGGCATGAATTTTCAAAAATCCTTCCTCAGTGTTCACCTTCGATAAATATAAGGAACTCTTGGCAAAATTTTAATGCTTCTAGAATTAAAGATTTTTATTAGGTAGATGACATGTGACTAGTTGATCGTATGATCTTCTTTTAAAGACATCTATCTACTACAATAGACATTCAAATGCTGTCTGCAAAACAATTACTTTCAATTTGTGCATTAATAGCTGCTCTCATTAGTCTCTTAGCAGACAGAGAAAGATTAATGTATGTAATTTCTCAAACATTTGTTGTCACTAGCATCTCGTCTACATCAGTCTGTATGTCAATGTCTTGGGTAAGGATTTGTGCAGATTATAGGCATCTCAACTGACGGAGCTTGTTGGCTGAGTAGTTGATATTTTATCTGCATTGTCAATTAAATTCATATGATTTTTAATCGATCTTTTGTGTTTAAATTACAATAATAGTAGAATAATATTATAATCCCTACTTTTTACAACACATAAAACGTAGCAAAATATCGCACCCAAGTATTTCATCCTCTCACTGCTTAATCTTCTGTCACGATTAACTCAAAAGGAGATCTGGCAAGTGCATCAACATTAGCAGTGTGAGTGACAAAGATATTGCATTCGGTGAGTCACCGCCCTATAGGAACGTACGAAGAAGAATATACATTAATTATATAGCCATATAAATTGGGCATCGATTTGCGTGTCAACAGATTGTTCTCAACGTCGTTGTTTTGAATATTAATTAATTTTATAATGGCTTTGTTTCTCATTCGAAATAAAATAACGTACAGACTGTGAGAGAAAATGTGACAAGCAATTAATTCTTTTGTTGACAATGTAAACGAGAGAAATATAATAAAATATACCAGTCAAGAGCGAGTCGGACTCGCGCACCGAGAGTTCCGTACGTATATGATGTTGATGATTTCTGAAAAACTGTGCTTTTTAGAGACATCGTTTTATTTTTCCTGTAATCTTTACATAAATGTCTATCATATAGAATAATTACAGATTTTTATCTATGCAAACTTCGGAGAACGGTATTTTTTTTACATTTTACATTAAAAGTCGGAAACTAAACTGCCAAAAAAAAAATGCTTGAGAATGTGCAAACAGCGCTCTTTCATATGATACCCCACCTACCCTAGTAGCCCCACTTCAAATTATTAAGACCCCCTTTCAGTCCTTTTTGCAAAAAAGGTATATTTTTTTTAATTTCTTTCTTGTACGCAAAATAGTTGGGCAAACGTCATCTAAAACTATTCTAAATTTCAAGTTGATAGCATTAGTAGTTCTTGAGATATCCAGGTGTAACAGACAGACAGACAGACTTAGTCTCACCATAAGGGTTCCTTTTTACCATTTTGGTACGGAACCCTAAAAATACGATCGGGGCTAAAATGAAAATGATATTGCTGTCAATAGACTGTCAACAGTAACCAGTGTAAGACTTTATCGAAGTAAGATTGTATGACATAGTTGATCACTCAGAAAATTATTTCAGCTTTTCTTTCAAATTCTAAATTATGTGGACATTTGGCTGCCTGCAGTCACATAAATAAAACTAAACCAGCAATTTGGCATCCATCTTTAATTTAACCTTTCGACACAAGTTTACATCGAATATTTCGTCGTCTAAGCCAAAAAAACTTTGGAATACTCGTACGAATTCAATACAAACATATTGCATTATAAATCCTCATAAATAACGATATTTGGCACCGATACAGTGTTGCTAGTGTTATAAATTTACGGATTTACACACAATTTATATGTTTAAAGTGTAAAGCCATTGTGCTTTTGGGGTTCAATGCTAGAAAAGTCTGTTGAAAATAAAAATAAATAATTTAGAAAAACCAAAATTTTTGTGTACCTAAGTAATTTATATTTTTAATTGCTCAAGTTTACTTTCTGCTAACTTTTAGTTACATTTTAATAGCCTTTCATTTTCTTTTTCCCCCACCCTCACTCAACTTTTGACATTCATTGGGTACCCACATTTTTCCTAAAATCTCGACAGATTATTTGGCCAGACTCTTATGTATTCTGTCTACCTTAGCTGTCTACCAAATCCATCATTGTTCTTTGCGTTTCTCTTCACAAAAGTCAGTGCTCAATCTTAGATTTAGATAACAGCTAATTACACCAATCTTTCGCGTTGATAAGCCAATATTGATATCATGTCAAAATTTTTTTACTTTGTTTTAATTTTAGTTTTATTCTTTATGTTTCTGAGTGTGTTTTCTTTTTTTAATTTTTGATCTGTGCGAGTCCCAATATATGCTTTTTCTTTCTTTTTTATGTCAGTGTTTGTTAAATGTTTGGCATGAATGAATGTCTGGCATGCCAAACTTGCCAAACTTGCCAAGTTAGGCATGGTGGCATCAGGCTATTCTCAGATATTGTTTTGTTCGTGAATCGTTCATGTTTACTCAATCATTTATTTATTTAAAAAACTTGGACGTACCTAGTCCCCATCTTTGGGTAGCGATGATGGGTTACCATGCTTATTTATTATCTGACCTCAGTTTATCTCTGCAAAAATGGCCAAATCAAAAAAGTTTTATATTGATGGTGTATTTATTTTGTAGTAGTCGTGACTAGTTTGGCTGGAAAATAGAAGGTCGCAGTCACGCTGCGGAACCCTCGTCTTCCCAGCCAAACACACTTGCCTTTTTAGTTGCCTAATTCAGGTATTCGCGTGTCGCGAGCCCACAATAACCTTTAGAAATTCAATTGTTACTGTCGCTCCATTTTGTTGCTACTAATCCCTGCCCATGTGTCTTTTGAAAACCAAACTTTAATTAAAGTTACGATGGCTTTAAGTATGGACTTTAAAGTTTAATTTCCTTTGAATTTAATGGACAAAATATTGGTGGCTCTAAAGTGTTTGCAAATCACAGTCTTGAAATTTCCGGCTGCAGTACAAATAATACGATAATATAATGTTTAATATGGCTTTTCATCATGGGAATAAGGTTAATTTTCATGTGTGTTAGATTGAGCTTGATACGTTCAATGTTGACTCAGTTGGGCTGACAAATAGTTATGTCATTGAGGTTAAATTGACCGTAGCTATTATTGATTTATTAACTAAATAGTTGCTGTAGGCGGTCTCTTATGTTTGGGATTAATAAATCACTGATGGCAAATTAAATTAATTTGTTAGATGGGTTTTGTTAGATCCTAATATTTGCTTTTATATTTATGAGTCAATACTATGTAGGTATAATTTGAATAGTTGAAGATGAGATTTATAATCCTTTGTAGAAGAAGCTTTTCAATTTGGAATACATCTCTGCAAACTATTAGTGAAACAAAGGAAGTGAATACCAATTCCTCGTATTTAAAAACGTTCAAAATCTCATCTCAGTGACATCATCATCTGCCCAGCCTTCAAGGGTCAGCTTCCAGCCTAACCAGATGCAGCTGAATCGTAGTATTTTATATGGACCGACTGCTTATCTGACCTCCACGACCCAGTTACTGGATAACACGATACCCCTTGGTAAGAGTAGTTGTCAGACTTTCATGCTTCTGACGACCCGTAACGACTGTCAAATATCCACGAATGACAGCCGGGACCAACGGCTTAATGTGCTTTCCGAGGCACGCAGGGGTCATGGTATGTAAAGATGGTCTCCCATCGACGGACCAACCGCGGCAAGCGTAGCTTAATCTGATCGATCGACTTACTACTTAGCCGCAAGCCCCTCTCCGCGTCAAAAATGTAGGCAAATTGGAGGTATTTGAGACAGATTGAAACTAAGATTGAGTTAAAAAAATCAGCTGTTCCATAGGTACATTTTGTGGATTTAAGTGAACACAAATGTACGGAACAGCTGATTTTTTTTTCGCATTTCAAGGTTGGTTCCATAGATTTTTTTTTTTTAAATAATTAGTACATACAATGACCCCTTTTCGGGTTTAGTATAAACAAAAACTAATGTTGTTTAAATGATTTTAGTGACTTTTAAATCTGTTAATAGTTATTACGCCTTCATAAAACTCAAGTATGTTATGCAAAAAAATGTATGTTAAACAAGGACGCATACACATCAATTCTATATGTGAATATTTCAGTATTGTATTAAAATACTTTATGAAATATATTCAGCAAATAATGTCTACCCAAAGCATAAAAACAACAATATTGCTTTCAAACTACTTAAGATATATTCATGTTTTTACTTTTTTTGGTTGAACAGACTATTTTATTATCTGTAATTCTATCTGTATTTTTTTTCAAATATTCATATTATTACCCGACACTTAAATTATTGTTTGACATCCTAAATAAATTGCGATATTATTTTTAACTGACACACCTCAAATTGTAGTTTTAATTCGTCATTATGCAATCAATAATGTTAATACTACTCTAATAATTGTATGTACCTACCTAATATTTGCACGCCACACTTGGCAGAATGTGGTGATACCATTGACTAATCTTAAGACCATATAGTGTACCATATTCTGACAAATAAATGATTATGATTAAAAATACAGGAATTTTCCCTCGGATGATACTTTTATGGTGAGTAAAACAACGTGAAATTCGAACTATGTAGAAATATAAACTTTCTTCAAGAACACGGTGTGTATTGAAAATGAAAATTCGATACAAAATAAGTTTGAAACTGGGCAGTATCTTCACCATAGTAACTGATCTACATACTTCACTGTAGTACTAGTAAACATCTCGAAGACCTCACCTCGCGTAGTACAGAGGTATTTTTTAACAACATTGTTTTTAAATTCTCGTAAATCGTTAAGTACATACATACCACCTGCTCATTGCTTCCAATTTGAATTGCTAAACTGTATTCACAACTACCATGGAATGGATTCATATAGAAGGCTCAGATTATAATCAATGTGTGAATATCTCTCACCTGAAGATCATTCACCAATAAATTACAAATTTTTAATTCAGCAAGATTGGAGCAGGGAAGTGCTGAAGTGCCTGATAAGAGACTGGATACGTCTATAGTCTATGTCTGGTAAATGTCCAGCATATATTTTTGGTAGGTTGTGTGTTATGTTAATCCAATACATTTTCGGATTTTGCATCATCGCTGACATAATGTCACTTTGGCTAGGCCCCTGTGGGCAGACAGCTCTACCAACGTCACTGACTAGCTGTTCTCCAGTAACTCGTGCCGACTCTATATAAAAGAAGAAGCAACAAGCAACATTAGAGCATCTCCCAAAGTAGACACATCATGCTGGGATAGATGAGAATCGAAGGGTCAGCAGGTCAGCACTCTAACACTGCTTATGCTGGACAGTCTACTGTTTAATATTCCAAATTGGCGTAAGTACATAATATATTAAACCTATGCTCCATTTGAAATAAGATTAGACATTTAAATAAACTTAATAAACAAAAATAAACCAATTTTGAGTTCTATTCGTTAGGTATAAGGATGGCATTAAAAGCAAAAACGTAGTTACAATACCAACTGTTTATTACAGCTGCCATTTGTCATGCCACCAACGCAATAGAAGTAAAAATCGGTTGAACGGACTGTAAAGAAGGTTTTTTTAAATGTTTAATCTTATTCCAAACGGAGTATAGGTTTATCCCAAAAAAACCACAGTTGCCTAGTCAGTGCTAATCTTTGCTAGTCAGGAACACAGAGTGTTTAGTTGCCAACTCTTGGGTTATCGCACTTTGTTTGAAGTGGAGTTACTGATCCTCATTACTCTATGTTGGTACCTTTATGGTCAATTAACTTGAACTTAATTGCTTTATACTTGATACCCAATTGTTTTATAAAGATGTCTATTGAATGTGTATTAAGGACTTTAATTTACTTTACTTGTGGCATTTATTCGCTAAATTTATTCTTGTTTTAGTTTTTACGATTATTGCTTTTTATTATTTAGTTCTTCAAGATTTGTAATAAGCGTTTTGTTATTACATTTCTAGATAGACAAAAATAGTCAAAATTAAATTTGCCGGGTTTATGAAACTTGGGTATTTATCTATTTGTTGTCTAACCACATTCTTTTAGGCTGTAATCCTTATTATATTGATAATGTGACTACACGGTTGGCGCAGAGGTTAAGAGACTAACCGCTGCGCTGCGTGTCGCGGGTTCGATTCCCGCACGGAACAAATATTTGTATGATCTACAAGTTGTTCCGGGTCTGGCTGTTTGTGTATGTGAGTTTAAATGTTTGTAAATGCACCCACAATACAGGAGAAATTCCTAGTGTGGAGCAACATAAAAAAAAAAAATTTTATCATCATTTTCATGACTTGTGTTCTTGCCCGTCTTTCCATTCCCCTTTAATGATAATGATAAATGTTTTTTTATTTCTGTAAGTAGGTTTGTACAAATACAAACACTTTTACACGTCAATAATATTTAAAAAAAAAACTAGATGAAGTCGGCGTTTCCTATCTGACTACTCTGAGAAGAAAGTCCGAAACAAACTCAGAGGTCACAGTCTCTTTTAAAGTCCAGACATAATCTTGGTCAGATCATGTGAAGGCCATGCAGATTGGTGTCTGAAATGGTCTTTTGAGGAAAGAACCACACAGATTGAGTGGACCTGACCAGTCAGTGCAGGCATTTGTCAGTAATCGTGCAGCTCTACTCAGAACTTAAGGAGCTCAACGATGCGACGATCAATACCAAAGAAAGGACATTTGGGTAAGCCGCTTATATGACTCAAACTGCCAGACCTTACATATTCAATTGCGATATATTAAAATAAAAGACGTATTAGATTTAAATTTTCTAAGTGAGTGAAGTAATTTAAAACAGTAACTACTCATAAGTTGTAATCTCAGAATCATCCACAAGTACCTACATATTTTATAAAAACCCGATGCGTGAAGTGAAACAATTTTTCTTAGAAGAATGCTTATAGGAATATTACAAGGTGTTAGTAAGACATTAGCCGTTTTATTATTCATGTATATGACTATGTTCACGGTATTTTACCTTAGCAGGATCCATTGAATGCTAAAGTCGTTTGAAGGTATGTTGATGAGTTCTATAAAATTGTAGAAGTGGATTACAAAGTAGGAGTGCTATTGTGTTATTTCCATCTTTTATTATTAACCTGCACGAGGTTGTAATTCCTATCTCTATTACTGTAAAACGCACTACTTGAGGTTTTTCTTCGAAAAACAGTAAGTGGCCAATGATACATACTCGTAGCCTAGGTGTACACAATGTGTTAAGGCGCTGACAAGAGGCAAATGATAAAAGTAGGTTTGTCTTAAACAATAAAATTGCCAAATCTATATAGTTTGTGGCAGCGGGAAAAATATATGTTATTCTTGAACATATTTCTTAGAATTTTGTTGTTATCAAAACACGTTTAGAAAAAAAACCTCGGTACAAATTAACGGTAAACTAACCCTTTAGTTTGAGTTTCAATATATCTGTATTAAATACCAACGTACGGTTGGTATTTAATTAATAACAAGAACGTCTTATTTGTATGCAGAACTTGGTTGTTTTTGATTTTCGATTACTCAACTCATTTTTTTGTAAATAAATAATTGCTTCATATTTTGCAATAGATTACAGGCGTTGTGTCATCGCGCTTCTCTTTCTTTTGTATGCAGTCTGACAGTGTCAGCGTCTTAATACACATTAAGAAAATAGTTCTTCAGAATAATTTTTGGAATTGATTTCTGTCATTTTTATTAAACGTAGTTTTTTATCACAAAGTAATAATTTATCCGTAAATTTGTTACACTTCCGCTGTACAGTCAACACAAACCAAAATGGACGAAGTGGCTACTACGCTGGACGCTTAAACGTGTGCGTGCGTAGATTTGAAATGTGTCCACAATTTTCTGCCACTATCAGTTTATTTAATAAATTAAATAAATAATGTTTTATACATAATAGTAAAAATTCAGTGTATGTATTATGATTATAACATAATATTGATGGGTTTGTTTAGTGGTGTGCATTAATGCCGGGGCATATTGTATAAAGATCATATTTTACATCGTCTAACTCATAAACAGATTGTTTTTCATCAAGCATCAGCCTTTGACCAGCTCTTCTCAGCTAAGGCCCTCATATTTTAAATCCTCAGTTCACCAAATTCGTTGTATTTTATGATCCATGTAATAATTTTTGATAATGCCACGATACATGTGAATTTCTTAAAACAGGGCGATGTTTTTAAAAAGATAAACATTATTCTGTCAAAGGATTGTCCTGAATTACTTTGATTAGCGATATGACAGAGCATAAACTATCTAATATAAACAGACACGTTCCCCATTCCGCTGATTTCTCCACGCATACCCACATTTCACCCTATTCAAAGCACTCACGTTCTTGCTAATGGTTTTGAAGTATCGGCTTTGTGTCCCGCGGCCCTAAGCTCTTTGTACTGCGTTATTTATGTGGCGAACCTATTAATACTCATTATTATAACAGCTGTGAATTCCCCTATACGTGTACCGACAACTGGGATGCTCAACTTATCACAGCCTAAAATATTTATCTGCAGTCTTTTGTTATACTGTAACTTTAATATTTAGGATGTAGGGTATCTTGTTACGCTGTGATAGGGTGTAAGATATAAACGCCTGTTATGCGATATGTCATAAGCCATTTTGTAAAGAGCAGAAAGATCGGCTTTGTTGCACAAAGTGCCGTCGAGGTGGCGTGAGTGATGTTTTTACCTTTTGTGTCGCGGTACACATTTCTCATGATAATGTCTTCTGAGAGCTCTAAATTATTTATTTAATGGTAGTCATAATTTCTGTTGCGTTAAGATATTTTGAGGAGATGAAATGTGTAGTAAAAAGTAAGATTTCACATATTGCTTACTCGAATTGTTTGTTTCTTTTCTCGTAAGAAAATCTTGAAAGCCGCACTTGGTGTTTTATTATCGACTGTAAAGTTAATTGATTTTTGAAAATAATTTTATTTTTAGTACCGTAAAACGGGGTGTATAGAAATGCAGGGATGAATCGAGACGCAACTTTATAATGGATTTTAACGTTGAAATATCTTTATATCTTTTGTTGCCAAAAAGGACTATAATGTGTTGTTACCTGTACCATAATTAACGATTAAGTGCCTTGGCAACAAACTATATTATTTCAAGGTTAAAATCCATTTGAAAGTTGCGTCTGGATTCACCCCTGCATTTCTATTCCCCCCGTTTTACCCGGTACCGAGTCACAACTTAGTAGACCAGGCTTCATATAAATCTTTTAAAATACATCAAGATCACCATATACAACATAACCCATAATCCCATATATTCCCATTTAACCTACTCTCACCTCACCACTTCCGAAATACCACGTCATAATACCCACAGCATGAGGATATTCAGCGTCCAATATCACGAGCAATAAGCGCCCGACTGCGCTCGTCACGTGAATCGCACATATAAATCAGCCATTATCTCGCCTCTCGAAGGCAACAGTACAAAACGGTGACGCCAACAAATGACCGCCATTTTTCCCCAGCAGCCGTGGCGGAGGACTCTGTCAATATATCCATGAGGTGGGGTCGAGTTACGACGGGGAGCGGACGGTAAATGGACTATTCACCATATGAAAAGTGTCACAGTGTAAAAAATTCACTCGTTAAATGTTTTGGTATCTTAATTTTACCTACGAAGAAGTAAAACATTCTGCAATAGCAACTCTATGCGCCAAACACTTATTATGTCTTAGTAATCTTTAAACAGTGAAAACTATAATTATTTTTGTTGCAGTACTTTTGTTTCGCATAATAAATTGTAAATAATGATCGTTGTTTATGAAGAGTTGAGTCTTGAGTGATTATTTGGCGAATGGCACACAATTATGTGCTGTCGTCAAAATGTATCTTTGTCGACGTGAAAAATGTTACTGTCGCTCATTACAAACAACAAAAGTGCTTTATTTCTGGATTTTTATAAGTCGTGTCTTTGGCAGAGTTGAGCACACTGGCAGAGACAATTTAAATGATTGTTAACATCAGGCAGTCAGCACTCAATATACAGTACCTAATTCAATGAAATAGCTTCTTGTTATAAGACAGTTATTGTAATAATAATACGTATGAACATGTTAAAATAATTTAAAAATAAATCTTGCTCTCATGATTTATCAAAATAGGATTTTGAAAATTTTAAAGGTTACGCTGACTTCTCATTGTAAGGAAATCCTATACAATGCGAGATCAGCTTATACTGGAAATGTATAGCTTGATCTGTAGCCGTGCGTACAAGAAAATAGTCTTCAGATGTATGGCCATGAAATCAAGCAAGCAAGTTAGCTAACACGCTCCCCTCTATCACTGCCACCTCTACCTGCTTCGCCCCATCTGCCGCCCTAACCACTGTTATATTTTATTTGCGCGATAAATTACTTTTTATTACACATATTTTGTCGTGTTATAATAACTAATGTACTCTCTCAATTCGCGTGTAATGCTGCGTAACGTTATTTTTTTTGTTATTTATTTCTCCTTTTTATTGCTTTCACCCTCCTTTGTTTGATCGACGGTTAGAGCTTTGAAATTATTTGATTTGATTTTTTTTTGTAAGGGTAACTTTTCGTTTCTAATTTTAACTTTACCAGTTGTTTCATGTTGTGGTCAACAAAAAGTAATCTATTACTAACCACCAACTCAACAGCTGATTATTTTACGACTAACGTGGCACCTTTTTGATTATTCCAGGTCAAAGTCAAATTTATTTCAAGAAGGCTATCAAATAGCACTGTTGAACGTTAAAATTTACAAGAAAATTGAATTGATTCAGGCGCCCCTTTCAACAGGTAGTTTCGTATTTAAAATAATGGACAAGAAATTCCATCTCCTCTCTCTCTAGACTCTTTTAAAAAGTTTTACAATATGTTGTTTAAATCCTACTAATATTATAAATATGAAAGTTTGTATGTTTGCTACTCAATTATACAAAAACGGCTTTAGGGATTTGGATGAAATTTGGCACAGAGGTAAAACATGACCTCGGCACAGAAGATACTTTTTGCCGTCCTACACGCGGGCGAAGCCGCAGGTAAAGCTAGTTAATTATAATTATATGTGATGACGATGCCATCTGCAAGTACAAAATCATTTTATTATTTTATGCCTTGTGATAAAACCACGTGCCATTGTTTTGTACTCAAGTGCGAACAAGGCTTAAAAAATTTGCCAATTGGCTGACAAGACTATCTCCTTCCCCTAATATTGTATTTAAAATTTCCATCTTCATGTTCCCAAGTACTGTTTCCTCTTATTTTGTTTGGCATGATGCACCTATTTCCCCCAACGGTAAAATAGACGTAAAGATGTCTACGAAAGTATAATACGCAATAAAGGGAACGAGCGAAATGCCTATACGAAAGCTTAAACAAATAAACATAAAAACAGTAATAAACTTTAAACTAAGAATCCACCACCCCTATGTGCAAACTGTTCCAAGATCTAATATGAGAGGGCAGAAGTCTCACTCCTTACGACAAGCAGAAGCTCCATATGAAAAGCTTATACGAATTATGGCAAAAGTAAATTCAAAGATTCACTCGTCTTTTTTATAGAAAAGATAATTACTTTCCTAGTAATTACCATTACGTTTACGGTCTCATTAGTGACGGCGGTCTCACTAATGGTAGCAACGAACATGACGAACAATCAAAGGACAATATAAATTCCCAATCTCGTGAAAAATCACTAAATGTCTGCCTATAAACGAAGTTTTAGTAGTAAAGCTCACTGTGAAAGTGTTTGTCTGGGTAATCGAACTCCACATCCAACTTTAGCTAATATTTCAAAAATGACATTAACCACTGAAATTACAAAAACAATGTGAACCTTTCAACTTTTTTTCTAGATGCATTTTTGTATCTACATTCCTCTTGATATTAAAATGACTTTGTAAGCCTTTTCATGGCTTGAGTCTTCTGCAACTTTCGGAGTGGTGGTGCCAAGGTTCTATTCTCCAAGGCATGATCTTTGTTGTTCAATACGTCTCGCTCGCATCCGCATTATGTTCGCGGCCGCTCGTAAAACTTCAACAAATTCAAATACTGCTGGTGTTGTAGATTCTGTTGATCGATTATCGATAAATGCTGCTTTTGTTAGCATGAGCCAACTTCCGGTTTTGATGGAGTAAAAAGTCGTAGAGTGGAAAGAGAGAAAGCAAACTTTGTATTAAATTGACTGTTCTCCATCCTCCATTTTATAATATTTGCATAACCACTTCATTATTAAACTTAGCAATTTTACTTTCTCAAAAATTGTTATTGTAATGTAATTTTTCCCAACACCAATCAAACGTTACACTATAGTTTGATAGTTATTTTATATCATGGCATCATTTATATGTTCGCCATATTGGTTTCTTGTTGTATGCTATGAACTTGAAAACGCTGTCCTTCAGTAAACATGTTGTATCTAATAACTGCGCTCAAAAAAATGTAACAAATGATCTTCGTTCACAATTTTATTATAATCACCATTGCGTCAAAATATTTTTTCAGATTCACGATACATTAAACGTGAACATTAATCGTGTCATAATTGCTGTATATAAGTACATTAATCATAATATTATGAGTGCGTTCATTAATCATACTTGTAACGGTCCCATTGAAATATATCATTTTTTAATGTTAGTCGTCAAACTAAAATTTTTGGGACAATGTTTTATAAGGTTAAATAAAGGCTTGAAAACGATCAAAAGTAACAAATCTTCTGACGACTGAATAAATTAGATATCTGACTGAAAAAGCAAGCAGTGACGGCTGAATAAAAAAAAACAAAACTACTTTTAGGGTGCCCGCCCACGAGCGATTTTTTCTGCGATTTTCTCGGTGATTTTTGTGTGAATGTATTTCTTTCTGACAAAAACCCATAATGAAAACTGATAGGGACGTTCATGGATAAATGGAAAAAAGTGATGATAAATAAAATGCTCGTAGAATATCGATAAAAGGTAATATCCGCACATCACTAGAGAAACGAAAAATACTGTTATTGCGATGGTCGGTGAAAAGAGTTCATACGTTTTAAAATGTAGTGAAAATTTAGTATTACGGTAATAGCTTTTATTGTATTGGGGCATATCAATATAGAAGAGAGTTCTTTCGTGAATAAAACTTGGCTATTCTTTTAGTATCTTTATGAGGGTAGTTTCAGCTACATACGAAGCCTTTTACTATTGTGTATGTACTGGGATGTTCAGAACTAATGTCTTGTATGGTAATGGGAACCATTTTGAAATCAGTGAGCAATATTATTTTAAAGGTTTTAAAAAGCTAGATAGAAAAATTACACATTCTCAAATGACTAAATCCATGTTGGAGATGTAAACTTTTACAGTTAAACTATGTATGTAATCGTGCCTTTAAAAACATTTCTAATCAGTTTATTAAAATATTGATATTTTTTTCTGTTGTTATTATTAATATGGGCAGCAGCGTTCTCTATGCATTTTAACACCATACTGCGATCGCCAACCCGCCTGCTAAGCGAGGTGATTATGGCAAACCTCCCCCTTTGGATAAGGCCGGAAGGCCTATGTCCATTGAAATGATGATGTTGATGATTATTAATACTGTTTAAAATTAATAGGATATACAGGGTGTTAAAGTAACTGCATGCCATAGCTTAAGGGTAGGTTCAGTATCAATAAAGAAACCCAGGAAAAATAAAAAATAAATTAAAAAAAACAAAACAAAAATGAAAACACAATAAAAAAAATGCAATTACAACCTAATTTAGTACCTACTAACTTAAAATAGCAATCTTTTAGAATTAAAATTATTTTATTTGACTGTCCTAAGCCCGTTAAAGTACGAAGACTTTTTTTATCGATACTGCCCCTACCCTAAGCTATGGCACGCACTTACTTTAACACCCGGTATAAGAGCCACAAAAATGAGCACCATCATTTGACTGATGACCATCTACTAGCCCAGTAGCACCGCCACACCATTCACAAATGACATCGACATCCAGCTCATTCACACATCAGCCCACAAACTAAACGCGACAGCCTCATTGCCTTAAGCAGAATTAATACAAATATTCCCACTTACATTTATAACGATACCCTCAAAGTTCCGCCAATACGTAAATAAATTGAAATGATGCGGAGTACGGGCGTCGAGACAGGGTGATATGTGTGGCGTGCCAGTGTAATGGCCGCTATCCATCTACTGGCAACTGTAAGGGGACGAGAGTGATTTTTCATTGGGACACTGGTGTAATGCATGAACTTAAAAGTTTTGCGTTGATGTGGGCTGGCTTGTAGATCTGTTTGCTCGGATTTTTGTGGGGTATTGAAAGAATATGTGTTACCGACGTAGGTCTTCCTATGCTTGTGTCGGAATTACTTGTTAATTGGCTAACGATTATTGTATTGTTTGTCTATAAATGGTTGAAAGAAGGCTCATCTAATTAAAGTTTATTTGCATTGTGTTAAAAACGGAATTTTAAGCCAAGCTGTCATATGTCGAACTTATAGTTTCAGGAAGGTTAAAATATACAATAAACGATAATCAACCAACCAACCAACCAACCTTTTCTTATTTTTGCAACCTTTTGGTTTTTTATGCGTCATGTTTACCGCAAATAAACGTATTTACTTTCTTTCTTTCATAATACACCATAAATCAATGCTCCTAGGAAGAAAAAAAGAAATATTATACCTTAACTAGCTATCGGCTATCGGCTATAACGTAAATCTAAGGCACAAATCAAATTTAATTCATACAAATCGCAACAGGGCCTTAACGGTAGGGACATGTGCAAACGCAAATAAATCGCAACGATTTATTAGTCGCACAATCCGAGAGCGATATAAATAATGATAATAACGGATGAAAGAATAAAATAACATGCGTTTGTAACGCAATGGCAGTTTTAGCTGTTTTTAGGGTTCCGAACCAAAACGGTAAAACGGAACCCTTATGGTGAGACTAAATCTGTCAGTCTGTCTGTCTGTCAGACCTGGATGTCTCAAGAACTGTTAACTTGAAATTTAGAATAGTTTTAGATGACTTTGCCCAACCATTTTGCAAGCAAGAAGGAAATTTAAAAAAATATATCTTTTTGCAAAAGGGACTGAAAGGAGGTCTTAAAAAATTGAAGTCGGGCTACCAGGGCAAGTGGGGTATCATATGAAAGAACGCTGTTTGCACATTCTCAAACATATTTTTTTTTTAGACAGCATAGTTTCCGACTTTTGATGAATAATGTGAAAAAAAATACCGTTCCCCCCACCTTATCTCCGAAGTTTGCAGAGATAAAAATCTGAAATTATTCTATATAATAGAAGCTTATGTAAAGATTACAGGAAAAATAAAACGATGTCTCTAAAAAGCACAGTTTTTCAGAAATCATCAACATCATATATTTGTACGGAACACTCGGTGCGCGAGTCCGACTCGCTCTTGACCGGTTTTTTTTATGAAGTTTAACTTCAAGAGATTCCAATCAATCTGCCTGCCTTTTCCCAACTGTTGGGGTCGGCTTGCAGTCTCAACGGATGCAGCTGGATATCAGTATTTTACATGGAGCGACTGCCTATCTGAACTTTACAACCCAGTAATACGATACCCCTTGGTAGGAGACTAGTTGTCAGACTTTCGGACTTCTGACGACCACTAACGACTGTCAAAGATACATGAATTATGAATGACAGGACCGGGACCAACGGCTTAAACGTGCTTGCCGAGGCACGGAGGAGTCTCGGTATGTAAAGATGGTCACCCATCCAAGGGCCACAACGTCCCTTGGTAAGAGTGGTTGTAAGACTTTTGGGCTTTTGACTAACCATAACGACTCTCAAAGATCTACGAATGACAGCCGGGACCTACGGCTTAATGTGCTTTCCGAGGCACGGAGGGGTGTCTTTAAGTAATGGATGGTCACGGTCTCTATACTTTATTTGCATTCCACCTTCTGCTTATGCTTCGATTGACCCGTACCGCTGTAATCATTTAGCCACGAGCCATGAGACTTATGGTTTAATATGGACTTTTCGGTATGTATTAAAAATTTAAGTGAAATTAATTTTGGATTTAATTAATCATTTATTTATATTTAACTTGTGTTCTTTGTCCATTGCATTATAAGTAGATATTGGTGAACGCAGGTGAACGCATGCAAGACATGATACGTTCCATTACGTTGCACTGAAATACAGGATTCAAGTAAAGAAGTACGTAGCTGACAAACAAAACAATCACATGTCGAACGAAACAAAACAGTCGCAAGAAAATACAAAACAAAACAAATGACAATCGCAATTTATTGAAATAATTCACCCAACAACGATTGTAATATAAAACATAGATTACGAGACTGATAACAGCTCGACAGTAAACGACATTGTCGGTACAATAAACAATAATAGATCAATCAATCTCTATTTCAACGATCCGAACTGTCAGCAAAACAAGAAAGTAATTGACGTAATTACGCGTCGACCTCAGAAAACATAAATCGTTTGACCTTAGAACTGAACCTGGGACCTTGCGCAGTTGCTCTCAAGTTGGTTGACGTCATTATACCAAGTGTGCATCAGCCATTAATGACGCTCATGAATATTTAATGTTTGATTTTACGATTGTTTTTCTTTCAAAATGGTTCTACTTCTTCTAAATTGTGTTTCTTGTGTGTGCACAGAACTTAGCTATGAGTTGAACTTGATTGGTATTTCATTGCGTTGAGGTTGATGTTGCAATGCATGACTGATGTCTACATGAGATAATTGAAAATATACGAGTATGACCAAAAACAGACTCACATAATCGCTAACACATAAGCAGTATCAAGTTAAAACAAATAGCATATCCAGTTCCCTCCCAAACCCACGTGTAACGACGAGACATTTATTCAAATGTCCATCAATAAAATTTTACTGCGACATAAAAATATCAAATGCTAGGGTGTCGTGATGGATGGTGCGGACATAATTGGCCGTCCCCTACATGTTAATGAATCGTGCGTAATGAAAAATGATTGTGCAACCGTGTCGGGACATGTCCGGTCGTACTGTGATGTATGGTCACACTATTTCGTGTAACGAATCGAGTTACAAATGGCCGTGTTTGAAGTGTTTTTGGAAGTAGTGAAGGGTTGTAAATGATGGGTTGAAGAAAACTAAAGTGGACGCAGATGTCCTATTCTGTGGCATTGATAAGCTTTTCATGATGTGGTAGTTTTAACAGTCCTACAATTAACGACAGAAATAAATTGTCCGCAAAGGAGTTTTTACTGTTTTTTATTTGAACGGTAACAGCAACATAATTATGTTGAGGGCTCAACATAATAAAATATAATTTAAAAAATCTGTAATATTTCTGACAGACAGGAAATTAGAAACTTTGGGAAAAGTCTTGTCACTAACAACATGTAGTACATTCCATAATTTAATAATACTTTATAACAGTAAATTACAAACCGGTCATATAAAATTAAACTCAATTATAATCTCCCTTCACGAGAAACCGTTAAAACTGAACGCACGATTTGCAAACCCCATAAATATTGCTGTAATATTAAAACTAGTCGTTTATTATTTTGCATGGTAGTCCAGATAGCGATGACCATGGCCCCATAAAGCGTATGATGACAAAGTGCCACCATAACGAGGGATCCCCCGATATTTCTACGTGCTGGCGCATTTTACGCCTCTTATATTAGGTGGAGTGTAAGTGAGAAGATTATAGCGGTGGTGTTAAGTCATTGGCTATAGTACTCTAACCGCCATATTACAAAACAAGATTTATATTTTGACATGGCTTAAACCATGGAGCCAGTTTTTGTAATCAGAACGTAACAGTGATTGAAATACCGTTCTCTATACAAAACTGAAAACTTAGTTCGGTACTAAGTTGTCAGTTTTGTGTTTAGGAACTTTACCATAGTCGAAATAAAGTTCGAAATTCAATAATGGCTACATGTTTAAACCTGGGTCTGAAGATAAACTTTGTTTTGTAATAAGGAGGTAAGAGAACTACAGCCCCCTACATATAAGGTGGCAGTCCTACAGTGGCAGAACTGGGTAATCGACGTGTGTTTGTGTGTAATGTGAAAGTATCATATTTATTATATTGTTTATTTATTAAGTTACCTATGTAGCACTTCGAAGATTACAGGCGTGATCGTCATCATAATTTCAATCGAAAGACGTCCACTGCTGGACATAGTCCTCCCCCAAAGGGGGGTGGGGGGCGTATTGAAAGTTATATGTGGGTTTATATCTGGAAATGAAAGATTTAATTTCATTTCATGAGCCTGACTGCGTTTGTGGTGTACATATTACATAAAAGTCACTTTTGAGTGAGCCTACTACTGTCTTAATAAAATAGGGACAATAATGGTAGTGCGGATTTAGAGTGGGTCTTGAATTAATTTATTACATTGACTATATTTGACAGCTAGAAACACAAGTTTCTAGCTGTCAAATATAGTCAGTGTAAAAATAAATACCAAACTGACCACAGTTTGGTATTTATTTTACTTAATGAAATTAATCGCTAGTTGCACGTAAGTCCGTGAAATTTAATTCCCAATTAAAAGTAATGCTGACGGAACGTATCAGAAAGTGACAGCATTTCTTTTAATGGGGTATTAAATTCAATGGACTTACGTGCAACTATCGGTCGACCAAATGAGATTTAATTAATTTGATTTGATAAAAAAAAATAAGTAAGTGACTGGAATTGGCATTGGTAGGACCGATTTGGAGTTAGGTTTAAATAATTAATTTCTCTTAAGAACTTAGATCAAAATGAGATACAAAGTGTATTACATCTAAGTGATTTTAATTATAGGTACTTCGCTACTGCTGAACTCGCTTTCATTTATAACTTAGCCCTGAAGGGCTACTGTCAAATTTGGCAATAAAAATCGTTTTTATGTATAATGCCCATTATACCACCATTCAAACATAGTGGTGAGCACGGTTTGAGTTATGGCTGCTGGGGACATATTTATTACTACGTTTTGTGAGCATAATAAGTCTTTAGTTTGATAGTGGACAACGTTTTGCTGAAATAAACAAAGTGTAAGTGAATAGTTTTCACTTGGGTCATGCTGGTACTGAAGCGGTCGTCCATTTTTTCGTGTCATGCGACGAGGATAACCAATAGCACATGCTGTGATAGTTAGATAAGCTGGTCACCAAAGTAGCGAGACTCGCTATCCAGTAAACAAGAAATCAAGGTATTTTTCAATTTTCATAACTATATTCTAATGAAGGAAGACAATTATATATTAAAATGAAGAAAAACAAATGAAGCTAGTCCGTTTTAATAAGAGAATAATCAACAAAACGTACCCTAGCTTTCAGAACACACCAAGAAAAAAACTAAGGGCCGGCTCACTCGGCACGGCACGGGATGGAATGGCAAAGGATTTTATTACTAATCAAGTTATTTTGAATCTTATTTCAATGAGTTTAGAGTTCATGTTACTTTATTTCGATACCACGATGCCCCGGCATGCTGCGGGATGCTGCGGCATGACGAATCATGCCGTTTCATTCCACGGGTTGCCGCGGCATGCCATTGCATCTCGCGAGACGTATGGGTCACTTTGTGTCGAGGAATTATGATTGCTAAGCTAGCAGAGTGGCTAGGCTTTCAGCAGAATGCCACGACATGCCACGGGATACCACGGGATGCCACAGCATGCCACGGCCGGTGCACAACCAGCCATGCCACGGCATGCTACGGAACGCCGCGGGATGCCGCAGCACTATCTGCCGTGCCATGCCGGCAGTGAGCGCTGGCCCTTACTGGAGACGACAGCTAATCAAAACAAGAAAACATCAAAAACGTCAATTTCAATATAATAACTTCCCACATAAACTTAATAAACACACCTCATAGAGCCGAACTACAAAACGATTGAATCGAACAATACTTTACAATCGAATACATAATTCATACAATTCTGTTAAGCTTTCGACAATTTTATCGATACGCCCCGGGATAATGTTAATTTATATATCGATGTTTGTCGGCGCTTTGTGTTAAATGATGCTCGATTAATTTTATCGAGTTTTGAATCGATTATAAAATGTGAAAGCGCATCTGTCGTGACTGTGAAGGGTGTGGTTATTAGTATTTATGGTAATGTTTTTATTTGTACATGAATGTAACTTGTTTAGAAATAGAACATTACTTAGATTAACACTATCAGAATTATAATAATAAAAATAATGTATTTGTTCAAAAACATACAGACATTGAAATATTAAGGTAATACACTATAATACACTTTATTCTATATTAAGATATCGAACATCTGTGTCCGAACTATACTCCATTTGAAATAAGATTAAAAACATAAATAAACCTTTTTTACAGTCCGTTCA
The DNA here is from genome assembly GCA_948098905.1 of Tiliacea aurago. Lineage (NCBI taxonomy): Eukaryota > Metazoa > Arthropoda > Insecta > Lepidoptera > Noctuidae > Tiliacea > Tiliacea aurago. Next base: position 26,783,355 of record OX402582.1, read on the forward strand.
ACCGATTTTGACTTTTATTACGTTGGTGGCATGACAAATGGCAGCCGTAATAAACAGTTGGTATTGTAACCACGTTTTTGCTTTTAATGCCATCATTATGTCTACGGAATAGAAGCCAAAATCGGTTGAACAGACTGTAAAAGAGTTTATTTAAATGTCTAATCTTATTTCAAATGGAGTATAGATATAACTGTATTTCAGACATCAGCGCTCTTCCCCTGTTGTAGAAGACACTAGTACAGAATTCCATACGAAAATTAATGAGAGTTTTTAAAGTACACAAGTCGTTTTAATTAAATATGGGATTCAGTATCCAGTAGTAACTTTTAGTTCAATAAACAAAATCAAAAATAGTGTTGAATAAACAAAAGAAAAATAGGAGAGATAGAATAAAATCCGTTGCAGGTTCTGTGGTGACGAGTGTGTTTCCCTGGAACCTCGAATAATTGCTACATGCAAATAATATTTTGAACTAACAGCACGCCAGTCTCATTGTAAATTTAACCTTATTCCTTAATAGTATAAAAAAAAAAATTATACCATTAAGGAATTTATGGATTCTAGGACAAATGGAAAAGTTGCAAGACATTAAATTTGACATTTTTTATTTCATTTTATTAACTTGTAATTTTAATTTCCTTGGTTGTCATTTGAAAGTTGATAGTAGACAATTTGTAATTCAATTATTTTTCTTTGACTTTGTAATTTGTTATGTAGACAATTCTTGATTTAGCACTTCTTTTTTGACATTGATTTTTTTTTAATTTTGTTTAAATTAGAATCATTATAACTGTCACAAAATTTGCATGCTGAATGTAGTAGGCGGAATATGAAGAACTATTGTGTATGTGTTATAAAATCTGTAAAATACCATATTTCAGGCAAATAAATGAATCTATCTATCTATCTATCTAAATGAACAATCCGCATCCTACTAATTATCAAGCACAAGCTATTAAAGAGAACAAAAATAATCTCCATTTCGTCATCGACATCTGAAACAACGTGCATCTAACAATACATCTTCCTCCCACACACAACCTAAATCTTAAAAATCAATGTACAGACAGTCAATAACCTCATTACATCTCGGCTGTCAAATCGTAACAACATTAGGAACCCCTTATTTTCGTATCCAATTCGTTCGCGTCAAACGGCCCGACAAAAAGCTAATTCGAACGACTGTTTGACATAACAAAATCTGAAAGGAGAAAATTTAAATTGGATCACGTCACTTACTCGAAGATGTAACAGTGAAAATATAGCTGTCTCCCTCTCTCAGAATTAATGACTAAAGTCGGTTTCAGCTGTGACGTTTTTTTGGCGAAATCTTGGCGCTTGGCAAAAGGATGGTCATTAACACGTTTGCCTCATGAAAGTTAAATTATTGTTTAAGTGGAATTGGGTTTTTTATCGCTTGGCCTTTTTAAATGATGGAGCGAGGGAAATTTTTGAACAGATTCAGTTGCTGGGTTGGCGGTTTTAGACAGAAAATTGCATCAGTAAGAGCGTAAACATCATCAGAGGTTATGTATTAAATCTGACTTTTGTACCCAATTCTGCATTCATATTGTCAAATTGATAAAATCTTTCTTGAAAATAAGTTTTCACATACATATAAGAAAATTACAATTCACAAATTGATTTCCTACAATCATGAAAGTTATTTCACAGGGATGAGTCCTTACTCCATCAAAATTTTCATCCAAATCTCATTGCCGATAACCAAACAACATACTGTCATCTACAAGATTTAAACTCATTAATTTAATACTTCGACTTTCCATCAGTACCCACCCTTATACGGGCAATAAGATTATCATATTTGACTGGGTAATTCAGCGACACAGGCAGTGTCAGGCCAATCTTATTAGCCATGTAAATGAATATAGAATGAATCCATTATTTCCCAAACAAGCCTTAGGGTGGGGGCGATCATATTTTAGGGAAGCCCACCGTAGATTTATATAGAGCTATTTGTACTTTGTTTGTAAGCAAGAAAGTTTTTGGGGTTAGTATCAAGTCAAAAAGCGTTGGATTTACAAAGTGATCCAAGTTTCCTTCGGATTGTACAGAGTTTAATGATACTAAGCCAATACACGGTAAGATGAGCTACAGTAAGAGTAATGTTTCATCATCATCATTCATTTCGGCCGAAAGACGCCCACTGCTGGACAGAGGCCTCCTCCAAAAAAGGGGGGGGGGGGGTTGCTATAATCGCCACGCTTGGCAAGCGGGTTGGTGATTGCAGTATGGTGTTAAAATGCATAGAGTTCGCTGCCCTTAGCGCCTTTTACGACACCCACGGGAAGACATGGGATGGTGCTATTCTTTCCGTCTGGCACTAAACGGAAATGTTTAAGAACTGTTTCTGAAATGTTTCTAAGAGTAGTTTTTATGACATCATAACTCAGTGGTGTCTGGAATATACATGATAAGCCCAAAAATCTGATTTTACACTATGAGGATTAGAAACTTTAAAAAAATGCCACAAATCGGAATAAGTACATAATACAACAAATGTGATAATCTTGTGATGGTCGTGGACCGCGCTTCCAACAACTCGCCCGAAGTCTCTAAAATTGCGAACTGCGACATGGTCCATGTCCTACATTTATCTTAGAGCGTTAATCTCAAACGGGGGTGGATACATAGATGAAATTAAGAAACGTATGGCGATTACTGAATCGATGACATCGATGGACAAGTTGAAAAAAGTCTGAAGGAACAGAGATACCTATTACAAAAGCCCACAAGATTCGGCTTGTTCAAACACTGGATTTTCCTATGACCCTATATGCTGCTGAGATGTGGACGCTGCGTGACATCGAGAAGAAGGTAGACGTTCTGGAAATGTGGTGCTGGAGAAGAATGCTTGGATGCTTGGGGTATCGTGGATCGAGTTTCGCACCAACGCCTCTATGCGCCAAGAACTCGGCATCAAATAGCGTTTGTCTGTTCTGGTCCAAACGCGCATCTTCAAGTGGAGTGCACGAGACCACGCGGGCGCTCACCAATGAGATGGACTGACCAAATTAAAACCACAGTGGGCAATCCCTTGTATACTATGAGTAAACTAAAAATACCAAAAATCGGAGTAGATAGCGAAAAATCGTGAGACGAATCACATCAGCCCCTAGACAAGAAACTACATGGAGACCACGACCGCTCTGACAAGAGTGCTACGAAGAAGATCAAGAAGGAGAGAACGAGTAGATGATGTTTATATCGTTATTGTGGAAAAGTTTTAAGAAAACAAAAAAAACAAGCTTAAAGTTTATGAGTTACTTACTTATATAAGAAACGTACGTAAAACAAAATGATGCACTTATCAACATTTGAACAAACATCAACCCTTCCCTTCTTCCTTATGCTATTTAGGTTTTTTATTGCAATGTTCCAAATCACATCTAAATGATTCAACCAATCAAGAGCATAGCAGTGACCAAGACGAGCCACTCGACGAACGGCACATCAGTAAAGCGGAAGGATGGATGAATGGATAAATTCTGATATTATAGTTTGTAGAAGCTCGTTTATATAAAAAATGATTTTGATACAAATAAAAAAGGACTAATCAAATAAAAAAAAAAATATTTGGCCAAAAAGTAATAAGTCACTTAATGTATTCTAATATACTTCGTACATAACTGGTATTGCAAAGTCATGATAAGTTATTTTAACACATATTTATCAAACGAGAATTATTTTTTTATGACATATACCATAAATTGAGTATGGGTGATGTAAAAACAGAAAATGACCAATTTCGAACTTATCATGTACTCGTAGGTAGGTATATGTATATTGTTTTTTTTTAAAAGGATGCCCCACACTAGGAATTTCTCCTGTATTGTGGGTGCGTTTTGCAAAACTTTTAAACTCACATACACAAACAGCCAGACCTGGAACAACTACTTGTAGGTCATACAAATATTTTTTCCGTGCGGGAATAGCACCTGCAATACGCAGCGCAGCAGTCAATTGCTCAACCGTGCCAAAATCAATAATAATAAAAATAAAAAAAACTTTTATTCGGACCTAACACCCCGGGGTGTTAGGTCCGAATAAAAGTTTTTTTTATTTTCACCGGTAGGTCACCGGACCTTTATAATAATATACCTAACACCACAGAATTTAATTAATAATTCCCAGTTTTAATTAAAAATAATAGTTACCGATAATATTCACAGAAAACTTCGTAATCATTTTGATTATTCCGCCTTGTCACATGAACGTTCATTTGGCATCTTCACTCTCTGCGGTGCCAATTTAGCCAAAACTTATGTCGAATTTTCGTCCGACGTGACACAGCTCAAGCGACTCATTCCAAAGAAAATTTACATTACACCTACCGGGTAAAACGGGGTGAATAGAAATGCAGGGGTGAATCGAGACGCAACTTTAAAATGGATTTTAACGTTGAAATAATATATTTTGTTGCCAAATAGGACTATAATGTGTTACCTGTACTATAATTAACGATTAAGTGTCCTTGTTGGCAACAAACTATATTATTTCAAAGTTAAAATCCATTTTAAAATTGCGTCTCGATTCACCCCTGCATATCTATACACCCCGTTTTACGGTACCTAATTACGTGACACTGACAGGTAATAACAACTCCGAAGTCGTGGCTTTAATAAATGCCTTGCCATATTTTCGGGTGTATTACGTGTTATTTATTGGCTTAAAATTGTACTCATCGCGTATATTATGTATGCTGGTAATTACCCTGCTAGCGCTCCCTTCTTGGGTCGTTCATATTGTGAGGTCACAGAGTAGGAAATTACAGTGGGACAAGATTTTTAGGCACAGTGTAAAGTTAGCATACTTTGCTTTTGTTAATAATAATATGCTCGATCAAACCGAATAATATGTTTAGAAGCTTTAAAGTTTGTTTGATAAGCTGCCTCTTCAAAAAAGCGTGTTAGTAAAAAACTTTGCGATTTTATTTAATTGCTTATTGAAGTATTAACAATAATATTATATCTATAGATAGATTTCCTTGTCATACAAATTCTAATTTGTAAAGTTTGTGTGTGAGTTCTAAGTAGAAAAAGCTATTTAATTATTTATTTTTAGTACTGAAAAACTCGAAAGCAAAAAGTTTTTAAAGGCTATGCAACTCTTTTTGCCGTAGATAAGCATGGATATCTATGGTATAACTGCAATAATTTTTCTTCAGTGACACCTTCAATTTTAATAGCCAAGTTTGAACACATCACAGCGCCCTCTTTCGAGCTCGATGACACTTCACTTTGTTGACAGGTCGGTGATTAATTCATATTTGGAGGGTAGACACAGAATATTTATGCGCCACGATATTTATAGTGCTGGGGCTAGTAAAAAGTGGTGAATATGATTAAATTTTAACATAATTTTGTACGGGACCTTGTTTTTAGGGTAATGTTTTAATAAGAATACTGTTTCTGACGTGTAAGATAACATTTAGTGTTTTATGTTGGAATGATAAAGTTGGTTTAAGCTCGTCACATGTTTCTTTTATGCTTAGGGGACTTAGGGGAGTGACAATAGGCTTTTCTTTTTATAAAACATACATTATGTACATACATAATCTAGCTGAGTTTAAAAAATGTCACAGATTTTCAGACTCAAAGATCTTCTGAACATAGAAGGCACTGAATAAAAATAATGGTGTCAATTCCGGGAAGCTTAAATACAACAGTATTAAACTACACGATAGGTTGATTTGATGGCCTTCTGTGAACACCACAAACAACAAACTCCTTTCGAATTTTAGCCAGAAGAGTAAAACATTGCATAGCCTTATAAACATAGACACTATGCTCAATCATCCATTTCCATATACCACAATCTCATACAGAATCTGTCCTAAAACACCAGCAAATGACAGCCATCAAAACATCCCTACACATCACAACTGCCAAACAATTACCACACCGCATGTACAGCACACAAAGTCTACAAGACAAGCGTCGCACCGCGATTACTCGCTATTAACCCATAGCTAGCCCCCGTTTAATTTAATTAACACACAACCACGCACCATCTCTTTCTAACACACAACTGAGCTGTACCTCTGTCTCTGTCCCACAGTAATCTGCACACAGCCTTGTGGTCACCCGAGGCAGTTAACATGCTGGCCATTGTTTCGGAGATTTCAGTGGGCCACAAGGATAAACTTGTAGGATTAGTACATTTGTCGTGGTTGGGGTGAGAATCGGTTGGGGTTCGTTCGGATAAGTCTTGTTTAGGCTGCCGGAAAATTCGTGATGGAATGTGGGCTTTTGGTAAGAATTTGAGGATAGTTAGAACGTTGTTGCATATTTAAGTCTTTCGTCCTGTTTTTTTACACTGTGTAATTTATGCATCCATCTGTATTGTCTAGCTAGTCATTGACGAATATACTGTCTGGATGAATGACGAATGCTGATCTTCGTTAACCTTCTAAATGGTTTACCGAAGTTAAATTCAGCTTATTGTACATGCTTTTTATCCTTCGATCCGCTCAGCAATTGGGGCTTTAAATACTAAGTTTTGGAATCATTACTCACTGTGCTGTAAAAGAAAAAAAAAGAAAAAATTTGCTGTACGGAGTAACGCTTCTGGAAATTTTTAATAGGTATCGCAAAATTCTGCTAAAGGTTGGGGTTGCTCTTAATAAATCAAACCAACACCCTAATTGCGTAACACAGTTTGAATACGCACGAATACGGCAAATATGAATGATTTTGAAGTATATTGGTAATCCATTGCTTCATATGTTCGAAAATGTTGTCAGCTCAACAACGTAAATAACGCGATGAATGTTGTTGAACTGTCAAATTGAAACCGATTGCTACTAATAGTGTGTTACGCAATTTCCCCGCAGTTTGTAACAATTTATTGTAGCGGATAAACGGAACCTGAATTTTTTCAGTGTAAAATATGAACTAATAGTATTGATAGTCCCAAAACACCAGAAACCTCGAATGTTGACAATGGAAACAGCAAACCGCATATCAGTGACATAGAAAAGCGTCGAGACAGTAGTTCCACCCCGCCAAAAGATTTATCATTCAAGAAGCTCGGCGAAGCTGGATCAGACGCAACCTGGCGGCGTCATTAAAGGATGCCCACCCATAGATAAAAATAACCCGTCTCTCCACTATACCTATGCTGGCTCAAGGATGCATATCCAGTGGGCTCTAATAATCCTTCCATATCCCAAGGGCACGTCTTCCCTACCATTACCGCTCCCTCCGGTCAACTCTCTGATATACAATGGTCTCTGTAGTCTCATGAAACATGAGGCTTCAGGGGCTAGGGTGAATCTTTGGGCTCATTGTAGGCTTAATAGACTGTAGATCTGTAGACCATTTTCTATTTTGTTAAGTACCTGGGAGTTTTAACGGGCCTACGCTATCCTCTCATACCTATTATCACTGTAATTTGAAAACATTGTAAAAGCCAATATTTTTTTTAAAAGAGTAACAGTTGAGTTTTTTGCCGGCTCTTTTCCATAGGAAACGACAAATGAGAATTGTGCACCTAGCTTCTGACGTTTCATAAGTGCTGTGATGATTAGGCTGGTGATGATGTAGGCTTATGTGAAATAGAAATATTTTTGATTTTAATTTTTGATTCGAGCAATCGAGTCTGGTCAAACCACGCTGGGGTCGGTGCATTTCATTCATTCATTCATAATTGTATTGAAGAAAATGTCCAATTGCGATTAGACGTTAAAACTATCACATGACTACTCCTAAAAACAGTACATTATCCTCTAAACTTATCTATAAACCACATCACAGTCCTCAAAATTAAAGCCACATTCGGTCTCCCCACAACGTCTGGAGCTCCTACCGTGCGGAAGACTATGCGGTGGACCCTTAATGTGGGCCGTATTAAATTCTGTGTGTAACAGTTGTGGGCGCCATGTTAATTTGAGATCTCAGTATTACCTACTAATATTGTCTACTTAGTTTACGATGCTGGAAATGAAGATGTTGGTGTCTTGGTGTTGATTTTTGATACATTAATTTTCTTTACAGAAATAAGAAGGCAATTTTTAAGGAAGCGTTTTGAGTCACACAAACTTCACCTAGCCATGCTAAGTCCAAAACTATGCTAAAATGCATCACACAATTGTTTCTCTTGAAATCTATGGTATCATCCATACATTCCACTTTTTTTTTGTTTTATACACTAGTCAACCAGTTAAAGCCTTCACTGCGTCTAAATAAACTATGGTCATCCTTTCACTGAATCGAGATCCTCCTACTCTCGTCTCTACAATATAACTTGAATAAACCAAAATTCCCTATCAAAACTCAGTCCGCGACCCCTAACCACAGATTCTCTCCCGCTTTACCCAAAAACCAGCAAATCAACCGAAACAAACTGGCTTACCGAATCCCTTTAATTTCTCCCCACCTCATAGAGCTGACCACGAGATTTATAGTTTTAATAGTAGGCCAATATACCGCCACCATTTATCTGGACTCTACTGCATTAAAGGGATCTAGTGACCCTTAATGGGTTTTAAATTGTTCTGGGCCGTTGTGGGGCGGTTTAGGTCTGCGCGAATTCGGGACGGATAATTTAGTGTTTAAGCTTTAGGATACCTATATTTAAAGGGTTCTGCGGGTAATGATTTGTCCACTACTTTAAAAAGCCGCTATAAATATTTAGCAGTCGTGAATTTTGATATTTCTGATTTCCAGGGATTAATTCTTTTGTGAAGGTGTCTGCTAACTTCCTCGCTACCTTGTATCATACCATAACGTCTGTCAAAATTTTAAGCCAACACAGTTGACGAGTGACTCAAATCCTCACTCAAATTCTCTCTGCTTTTGGCCACACGTCAGTCACTCGCCTGTGAATCTAAAAGAGACCTCTTGAAAATGCCTGTACAGAATTTTCAATTCTTCGTATACCACAACAAAGCTGGTTCATTTCTCGCTTTGCTCCGCTCCCCAAAGTTAGGACAATGCGGGAATCACAGACGTTACCCGCCTGCATTAGTCCGGAGATTTGTGCGGGATTGAAGCGGGTGAGTTAGTGTTGGTCGTGTGGCCAGTGCTGGGATTTCACGGGATTCCGGGATTTTGAATCTGGGTCGAATTTAGTAGTCACCTGGGCGGCTATTAAGGATGTCATTAGTTTTGATTGTTTATAGTTATTATGGCATTTTAATGCTTCAGACGATGAAGGGCTTATTTACAATTTTACATGAACTTTTGCTTTATTTATGGTTTTAATTAAATGAAAAAATTTGCTGCTTAAAGTAGTAAATCTAATTTTGATAAATTAATATTTAATATCTACCTAGTCTATGGAAATTTGTGTTATACTAGCTTTAGCTTGCGGTTTCGCCCATGTAGTTGTCGGAAATTATCCTATGTGCTACGGGTTATAAAGTATCCTATGTGCTAAGTGCTAACCCAGGTTATGGTCTACCTGTGTGCGTTCAGCCGTTAAGGCGTGAAAAGGAAACAGCTAGAAAAGCCAGACAGAGGGACAGAGTAACTTTCGCATTTATAATATTAGTATGGATTGTTGGAAAGCTCCTGAGTCACGTTTTTAATCATCTCCAGCCCTTCTCTGAAATTTTGCTGCTAGCCTTTCTGACCTGCTAATCTTTTCACCACAGAAGCTAACAGGTTGCCATATGAAAGAAAGAAAGAAAGAAAGAAAAATAATTTTATTCGTCACAGAAACACGTGCTTAGGAAAACAAACTCGAGCAAGTAAACATTAAAAAAAAAAAACCTATGTACATTATAATCACGAGCACAAAAATAACAAATAGTCGGCAACTGCACGTCATGACTGTGACAAAAAGGCTTGCACTCAGCATGATGCTGTGCTATGGGGAACCCACAACACAGCGCTGATTTTCAGTGGTTACCCGAAAAAATACGTACGGAACTCAAGTCAGGTTTAATTAGTTGAACGACAAAATAAAATAAAATAAACAGTATTCATAATATAATGCCTATACAACCAATTATAAGAATAAATATGATTAAATTACATTAAAAAATATCCGCATGCATAAATAAAGTAGGTACCTATCTAAAACATTTTTATTACACGGGAATATCAAGTGTTTTGTCTCGCTTCTACCCCGACCACCGCGCCCCATATCTGGTGAGAACTATCTCACTTCTCTAATGTTTAGTTCCTATAAAAAACCGGTCAAGAGCGAGTTGGACTCGCGCACCGAGGGTTCCGTACGTATATATGATGTTCATGATTTCTGAAAAACTCTGCTACTTAGAGACATCGTTTTATTTTTCCTGTAATCTTTACATAAACTTCTATCACATAGAATAATTTCAATTTTTATCTTTGCAAAATTCGGAGATAAGAGGGGGAACGGTATTTTTTTTACATTATTCTTCAAAAGTCGGAAAATATGCTGCCTAAAAAAAATGTTTGAGAATGTGCAAACAGCGTTCTTTCATATCATACCCCACATGGCCTCGTAGCCCCACTTCAAATTATTAAGACCCCCTTTCAGTCCCTTTTGAAAAAAAGATATATTTGATATTCAATGGTAGTTTTTTTTATTTCCAAACTGGGCATATAAATAGATACGTATGCAAATTTTACCTGTGACGGCTAACTCTTTATGGGAGAGTCTAATTTGCAAAGCTGTGAGACTTTTGCTTCATTATTGGTAAAGATATGAAAGTCTTAATATTATCCAATAATGGTCCGTAAATAACAGGAATCAGCCGTAACTAAATCGCAAGCACTTTTAAAGTATTTTGTATAAAGTTAATTACTAGTTAATATGCATGGACACGAAATAGTTATAATTTTTAGCCCACCTAATAGTAAGTGCCTCTTCCGAATCAGTTGTTTAAGCTTTATTTCAAACAGGAAGCTTCCCAACACATCACATAGCATGAGCAAATCCCGGTAAATTCTAAAACCAATCAATTCCCAACTAAATCCGGCAGCATACGTAACTTCCTATCAAAACATTTCACCGTAACATAATTATGAAGCAATTTTACTGCGACCGTGTAATCTGTGGCTTTCAAAACATGGAGGATTATACCAACTATCTCATATGATTAGCATACAAATTAGAGGTTTTTAACGGAGTAGGAGTAAGTTAGTTTATGGCTCTGTATGGTGAAGGGATTTTGAGATTATGAATGTTTGTTTACGGTGAGAAATGCGTTTGTTGTAACAGGATTAGGTTTGAGTGTGGATGTGTTTAATTTACTGTTTTGGGGTCTTCATTTAAATATTATACATTTAGGAAAAACTGTGAATCAGACGTCAAGATTTAATATTGTTCAAGTTTAATATTTTTTTTTTTTTAACCGACTTCCATAAAGGAGGAGGTTCTCAATTCGGTTGTATGTTTTTTTTTTATGTTTGTTACGCGATTACTCCGTCAATCATGAACCGAAAATGATTTTGAAAATTCTTTTTTTGGATTAAAGGGTATACTCTCGAGGTGGTCCCATTACCACCAAATCAGAATCTGATGAGGGGATCCCATGGAAATCGAGGGAAACCCTCAAATTTTATATGCAAATCTATAGCGATTTCGATATTTTTATAGTAACTCGTGCATTTGATCTCGGAAAGCACCATTTGGTGAAGTGGAACTGATGATGGAGACCACAGATGGCCACCGGAGCAATATAATAATGAATACCTATTTAACGGGTTGCGATTAAGCAATTTATGTTCGTCACTATGCATATGGTGAGTGGCAGTTCTCCTGGTTCTTCCCCGGAGAACTCCTCAACAATCAACGTTCCAGCATCGGGAAAAGCAACATTTTGTAAAAGATGATGAGCAGTTAACATTAGGCTATTGTAACTTAGATAAATTCAAAACTGACCCACTAAAAAGTGAAAAATAAAAAACTTTTTACAAAAAAATAATAACCGACTACCAAAAATAACACTACAAAGTGAAAAATAACTTTAATTTCGGAAGTCGGTGGCAAAAAACTCAAATACAGATCCAAAGACACCGACTTCCGAAATTAAAGTTATTTTTCACTTTGTAGTGTTATTTTTGGTAGTCGGTTATTATTTTTTTGTAAAAAGTTTTTTTATGTGTCCTATACATCTATATTACATATTATATGGGAAGGTACGTAATGCAGACATATTAAGGAACAGGTTTGTGTGTTCCGGTAACACGTGGCGACGACGACAGCCACGGCTGCTGGCGGAGCCATGCATTGGGATGGGACCAATATTTTAAGTGTGGCGCCAGTCAGATGACGCGTGCACTCCGCACTCTCCACCTCATAGCTAATGACACGGACCTATTCTGTTGTTCTCTGAGTGTGTTCAGAGAGAATGCATTGTTTTTAACAAGTTACAAAATTTAATTACAACAATAAGTTAGGATAGAAGTTCAGATAAGTACACTATCGCAATAGGTCACCCTGTAATAACAGATGTAAGTTGGAAAATAAATAAAAAACCGGGTTGGATTTTTTATTTAAATTTCTTTCTTGTTTGCAAAATAGTTAGACAAACGTTATCTAAAACTGTTCTAAATTTCAAGTTGATAGCATTAGTAGTTCTTGAGATATCCAGGTGTAACAGACAGACAGACTTAGTCTAACCATAAGGGTTTCTTTTTTACCATTTTGGTACGGAACCCTCAAAAATACTTCAATAAAAAAAACCTATACATAAAAATAAAAAATGCTGCTCGTTGGGAAGCGCATCACCTGAGAACGGCTGGACCGAATTGGATTTTTTTGTTTTAAAATGTTCGTAATACTCTGAATTAGGTTTTTATGGAAATAAATATTGAAAAAGCGTCTGTCGAGTAATAGTTTGAAACAAAAGTTTAAGAAAAAATAACAGAAAACTACCTTTTAAAGTACTTTTGAAAAGGACTCGTCCACAAACAGACAAATTGACAAACAGAATAAACAATGTTTCTTTCTATACCGATAATTTAAAAGTTATCTCAAAAAACGGTCTCTAAAAATCGAATTGCCCCAAATACTTCTATTCCATTAGCTTAAAGTAAATACCACTCCATAAAATTTGGAGTCCCACATAAAGAGCAGTAGTTTAACAGTGAAAATTTTACTCCCGAATGAATAAGGTCAGTAAAAATATGTACCAGTAAAGGTCCATTTCTATGTAAATGTTATTGGGGACGTCCGTTTAATCCTACGTTTTCCCCCGTTCCCGGCTTGTATCTGGTTTAAACCGGATTAGGGCTGCTACTAAGTTAATAAACTGTGTTAACTAAAACTCTGATGGGTTTTCGGGCATTATTTTTAAATTATAATAGTGAAAACTGTTTAACTAAGCAGATGTGTATTAGTTATGTGGCCATTTATTATAAACTCTATATTAAGGGGACGATAACCGACTTTTTATGATTTTGTACTGAATATCACGTCGAAACGAGTAGTGTTAATGATTTGAAATAATTATATGATAAATTAGAGCATTTTCTCAATAACTTAATATGTGAATATTTTAGATTATGTTTATATTACATAGTGAAATTAATTTTGTAAAGTTATATCTAACGCGGATAAAAAACTAAGAATGGCGCAAAATCTACCAAGCGTATTTTGCTGAAACCTTCACCAATTTAAAGATAATTTAATTATTGATATTTTAGTATACGCGTTTTATAAAAATAACATTTGTTTTGTGTAAAATAAATTAATAATGCGTCAAATTTGGGCAGCGCTCCTTGATATACTTAGGTTACTTGATACTTAGGTAGGTGTAGGTGTCGTATGTGATAAAGAAATCCAATTCCATTGAGCTACACTGCTAGTGTGAATGAGTATGAAACAATTATGAAAACTAACAGAAAAAAAAATTGGTTTTCGTTTTAGTAATGCACCCACCCCTAAACACTAGATCGGTGAGCAGATTCTCTGTTTATCTGATAGTTTGGCAACTCCGTTAATGTTTGTTCTGATACATATTTTGTTGTAGCCCTCGCGTTAGATCTCTTATCTCCTCTACAAGGTTACATTTCTGTGTTGGGGCATGACTATAAACAGCTTTCTTTATTATGATAGAGTAAGTTTTGTGTGTATTTCTCAATAATCAGCCTATATAGCGTTCCCACTGCTGGGACACAGGCCTCCTCTCTGTGGGAACCCGCTCTGTGTGAATTTGATACTGTGGAAATGTAGATTGTTCTTCAAGTTCAAGCTAATAAGTTGCGTTTGTTTAAAAAAAATAATGGTAAATAAATACTCCATCTTTTTTCAGTCATTAACAAACGAATTTTCTTTTCTACTTTCTGTAATTGTTGTTTCTACTTTCTGTAATTGTCGTTTCTACTTTCTGTAATTGTCGTTTCTACCTTGTTCCTGTTTTTTTATAATTTGTTTCATTCTCTAGTTTTAATTGGTAAAACTAAAGATAATTTGAGGTGGTAAGAAATAAATCTGTCGGCTTCTACAACATCATACAGAAAGACGAAAACCTCTTAATCGTAACCAAGTGCACAGCCAATTCCCACATCACCAGACTCCCATGCATTAGAAAAACGTGCCTACCCAACAATAAACGTAAAACTGATAGTGTTAGACATCCACAGCCATCCACAGCCATCCACGGCCATCCACGGCACTCAAACAACTTAATAGAGCCTTATTCGTTCTAATAACCACCTTCACGGCTTTATCTTTATCGATAATGGCGATTGCTCTAACACTATCGCCTTTGATTCGAAATGTACGGAAGGTTAATTTGGACGTGAACGTTTCGGTAATGTTTGTGTTAACATATCTTTTATTCAAAAATGCTTGTAATGGCGACTTGAATAGGCGTCAGCAAAGTTGTTTGGAATATCATTGCTGGTGAGTTTTAGCCATCAAAATTTCTTTTAAAAATTGAACACTGTCGAGTTTTGTTTTAAAAATTTAATTCAAAAGTTGCTTAGCTACGTCGACTCACAATAACCTTTTGACAATCAATGATTGAATTTAAATGATTGACATGAAATGAAATTGAATCATATTTACAATTAAATTAAATTGAGTTTTTTTTGCCACACTAGGAATGTCTCCTGTATTGTGGGTGCGTTTACAAACATTTAAACTCACATACACAAACAGCCAGAACCGGAAAAAATACTTGTAGGTCATACAAATATTTGTTCCGTGCGGGAATCGAACTCGCGACACACAGCGCAGCAGTCAATCGCTTAACCACTACGCCAACCGTGTCGTCAAATGTAATCTAGTAATCCTATCGAGTAATCCTAACTAATATTATTTAAAATGCGAAAGTAAGTTTGTTTGTTTGTTACCTTTTCACGCCTAAACCACTGGACGAATCATCCTGAAATTTTGCATAATATTTTGTCAGGTGTACAGAAACGGACATAGGGTCCCTTTCATCCCGAAAAAAAGTACTGTTCCCGAGGAAAACAACAATGACATTCTTATGATAATAGATGGCGCCACGTGTCTTTCGAATCATTATTGGAATAATCCAATAATGATTCGAAAGACACGTGGCGATAATATAAATTATAGGACAAGCAGAGTACAACTCAAAATGATTGTCTAATTCTAAATTAACGCGAGCGAAGCCGCGAGCAAAAGCTAGTAAATAAATATATTGTAACAAAAGCATTTAAATGTTGGTATACTGATTTAATAGTTCTTAATAATATTAGGTAATAATTTTTATGTCACTATCGGCAAATGTATGTATGTGAATAATGTATGATCTTTGTATGTAGTAACTATGTTTAACAAATAAATGATTGTATTCTACTCTATTCTAATTGTTCGGAGAGGGCTTGCCAACTGGATCCAATGATTTCATAGACGCACACGCTTTGAGAGTCTCCCCGTATATTTCCACAAAACACCTCACGACCTAAGTCTTGCAACCATCTATTTTTATTCCAATCTCCACTTTAACCTTTTCACTGTAGGTCCACTTTCACCTGATCCTTCAAAAATGGAATGTCCTGAATCCGATAAGGTTGTATCACGTTTACTCTAGTCGCAAATTGGAACTATGGGACACACAACGTTGTTATTCGCTTTGCATTCAACGAGCGTTACTATCAACTCGGCCATTCGGAATCAGGTATCGAATAGGCTCGAATCGAGATAAAATTGAAATCGTTAGAATCGAATAAAGTATCGATTGTCTGTACAAGTCCGTAGAAGGGTTTTTAAATGGCTCGTGTTTTTTTTGCGTTTTTATCGATTAATTGTAGGAATGTTGTGTGTGATTGAATACGTTAGGTATATACGCTTTATTGGGCTCAGTGGATTTTTATTGCATTGCATATACAGAATAGTAAAGGAATAGAGTGCCAACACGCACATTTCTCTTTAAGATAAATCTCAACTAATTTGTGGGATACGCTGTTTGAACATTTAAGTCTTC
This sequence comes from Tiliacea aurago, assembly GCA_948098905.1. Classification (NCBI taxonomy): domain Eukaryota; kingdom Metazoa; phylum Arthropoda; class Insecta; order Lepidoptera; family Noctuidae; genus Tiliacea; species Tiliacea aurago. Next base: position 26,799,712 of record OX402582.1, read on the forward strand.
GATATGTTACTTTTCCATGCTCGTAATTACAATATTATTTGTCAGCCTTTTACCGTCTCAAAGCAAGGTCATGGCATCGAGAGAAAGTGATCATGCTCACTGTGATTTTTACCTTCACCACCAGTAGTATCACCTTTGAAATTTTCATTCCCATTCACATGCAACGCATTATAAATTGTCTTTGGTCCCTGACCCTGACATCAACCAATCGCAACCAATGGAAATGATTGTCAACATTTTTAGTGTATTGGATACGAGGGTTTTGGCTACTTTGTATGTGTGTATTTTAATTATGTTTATATTTGTTGAAATGTGCGTTCTGTTAGTGCAGAATAAACAATTTTTCTTTCTTTTTTCTTTCTTTTACATACGTCAGACTTTAAAGTGTTGAACAATGTCGCTTTTATATTGTGTGTACCTACCTATCTAGGTTAACTTAGCATGTACCTATTTGCTACCTTTGTCTAGCTCATTACGCCTTCCGCATTTCATATTTACTATGCAACCTATTTGCCTACTGTTCTGTGCATTTTGATATTATGTATATTTTATCTCACTCAAAATGTGCTTCATCATGTCGTGCTACTCCCAAGGGAATTTAAGGGAATCTTGTGACCATAAACTTATCTACTCCCTTCTCTCTTTTTATGAAATTATATAAGTATTTATATTGACAAATTTACGTGGTCTTATTTAATTGCCCCTCACGTAAACCGTATCCGTCACATTGGCGTTCACATCGCATTGGTAAATTAGCAAGCATGAGTAACCCATGATTCAGCCACAAATCAAATCACCAGTGCATCTCTACCCTAACTACTAAAGCGAGAGCACTTTTTGTCGGCTGTCTGCAAACGCCACTACACCAGATCTATGTTCTTCGTCGTCCACATTTTTATCTCACAAAGTGCTTGGATAGACACCGGAGGAACTTTGCGGGATATTCATCACAGTGACTGGGTTTAAACGATGCAAGATACTAAACAAAAACAATCAAAATTGAGCTCTGTGACTTTGGAGACTGGGTTGGTTTTTGTATGGAGGCGTTGATGTATTAAGGTGGTATTTCATAAACTTGAGGCTTGTTGAACGGGAGAGCCACGTATAAATGTATGAAGGTACATTAATCCAAACAGACGCGCTTCTTTGTGGGGCATAGTTGAAATGGCGTGAAAATATGACTCGTTATTTATGTCCCGAGTACATGCTCCGTTTTGTAGTGACTGATTCACTTTGCTGTTTGTTTCTGAATTCTGAATTTAGTGTTGTTTGGGAAAATTATTATATTAATGTTGTATTAACGTTTTGTTTCGTTTTTTATATAAGAATCGACATAATTGTCTTGTCTCTTGTAAATGTGAGTTAATTACAATTAAGACTATTTTTGCAGAGGAGTTAGAACTTGGAAGCCAAAGGCTCATTTTCCAACAGACGGAAAAACAATCGCGGGTACTGGCGCACTTTTTAAATTTCACTGATTATGTAACTGTATCAATACTGACTTTAAGTATAAAATTCGGCGCAGACATCAAGCGTTTACTTGCGCATGCTCGAGGATGCGCAAGCCCGCCTAAGCGTCCACACGAGTACATCCGAAGCAGCATATCCCATCTATCATTTTCAACAAGCACGCACGTAACGTCTCTGTTAACTAGCAGTGCCAAATGAGCAACCCCAGAGGGTTTCAGCGCATAGCCTCGAGCATCCTCGTACGGCCTCGAACAGCCTTGAGCATTCTGTTGATCCTCCGAAGCGCATCCATGTCCGAAGCGCACTTATGCCCTTGGTGTGAATGAGCGGCCAGGACGATGCCCGACCATGCACGAGGATTCTTCCGCTTGGTGGAAACTGACCCAAAAAAGAGGCCTTGTTTTATGAAAAGTTTTCAATACGTGACTTTTAGTTACGCAAGACCAAATTGTATAAATTTTACATTTCGTTGTCAAACAGATTGTATTTCTTACGAGTAGTAACTTATAACGCCAAAAGCTACAGAAATGTGATAAGCACGTTCGCGTCTTTCCAGTGTAAAACTAAATCTGTCCAGAGTACTCTGGTTATTCAGGACCCATGTTATGGCAGTTCTGATTAAGTAGACAAATCCTTAAAAGAATCATTTGCTGCCTGTCTAATAAAACCACCCAAAAGTCTGACAAAATCCTCCAGCATTATTGTAACAGACACCCATATCTCACGCATCGCTTAAAGCGTTTCGTTCGAACATCTTCCAAAGCTAATACATAACAAGAATCCCAAAATAAAAAGCCGCTTGAAGCGCTCTGTCGGATCGCGATCACACAAGTTATGACGTCATTAGCCGCGTTCAACGCTGCAGCTTTTTCCAGCGCGGCTTTACCCCCAAATTTATTTGACAATTATTAAGGTGTCCGCATTAAAGGAGCATTACCGGCTCGCTGCTGGTGGAAATTCATGTTTTTCTTGGGATGTTTTCACCAGTAACTCAGTATAAAGACCGACACGTGCGAACTATTAGCCTCCCGACGTTCGGATTAGAAAATAATTCACCACTCTGAATGTTATTATGGAGGCAAGTCGGATTTATTTTATTGCTCCGCGAGATATATGTTAGTCTTTCGGCTTTATCCGTACGTTTCTCCGGTTTGTTTATTGAGAAAGCTGGAGATAAACGTGTGTAGCAAATTTTATAGTGAGAGGGGAGTTGAGGCTACGTGTTTAGACGTAAATCTTGTTAACGTCCTGTGCTCAGTAATTATTGCTATATACGCTTGAGTAACTCGAGTTCTACATGTTATTGAATGTTGCTATAAAATATTATTGATAGCGCCAATAAAACGTTATTTATGTGGGTTCTGCGTTTTTTATTATTTTTTTCTGTTTAACTATCCATTTGTTCGTCTATTTCTGTTTTGGGGTTGCGTATTTTATTTTTACGGTTGTTGGTCGTGGAATGGGCGAAGACTCATGGTTGTAGTAGGCAGTTATTCAGTTTTATGAGTAGACACAAACACAGTAACTACAGCGAGTTTGTCCCCATTCTCGTAGCACAATTAGAAACGCTCGGAATACGAGCTATCGCTCATAATATCTTTAGAGATTACCGAAAGCAAAGAGTTAAAATAGATGAACATATCAGTGACGAAAATACAGATACAGTCTCGTAAGGCGTTCCGCAAGGGAGCATCCTGGGCCCTACTCTTTTTTTGCTGTATACAAATGAATGATAAATAGACATTACCAAATCCTGTGAATAAAAAGAACTCACGAAAAAATATTTACCCGATGACTAGATAGCCCCTGTGCTTGATAATGTTATTGTCGAAAAAGTAGACTTGTTGCCAAAAATTACTTTGGAATCACATTCCATAAAAAAACTAAATAAAAATCCACACAAAACTAAATCTAATTACCCCTGTCGCGAACAGTTTCTGCTATTTTTCACTACCCTCCACTTTCAGCGTTCCACATTACCCATGTAATTGCCCAGGTGCTCGTAAATAATACCCGTGCTACCCGACCCGAAGACCGGGTACCCGGCTACCCGGGTATATATTGCGGATGCACCGACTGCATTACTCTGGCAGTCTCTGTTTTATTTCTGTTAATGGGTAGTGTGTTTTATAGGGTCATTTTGGGGTTCTGCTGGACAGTTTTATGGGTTGGCATTAGAATGGATGAGCTTTAAATAATGTTATGATGATATTGTTGAAACATACATCTTCCTTCGGTAAGACAGCTTCAATAGAAAACCAAAGAATAACTAACTTTGCCAAAAGGATTGGTGATCGCAGTTTATTTAGTGCGCAGAAGAAAGTAAGCACATTCATAATCTCTGGGGTGTTGCGATATAACCTATGATTAGGGAGAAGAGTTGGCCTGAACCAGCTGCCTTATGAATAAGGCCATTTTAATAAACAACATTAGTATATTGAACAGACAACGAATCACCGGCAAGAATATTGAACAGGCAATCACAACAAGTATAAAACAAAAGTAATTCACTCAGAAATTAGTCATACATTAGCTGATGAAGACCAACCTTCCACAAAAAAAACATCGACATTTATCCAGTCCAAGGCCAATTACTTTTTCACTGAGCAACAATCCATAAATTGAGCGTAAGTTCTCGTAAGTCGTAACTACCATAACTTTGGCCTCATAATCCGTTGAGGCCATACTTTAGCTTTATGGCTTAGTGGATGGGCGAGTAGCGACTTACTGTAGGCGAGTAAGCTAATCCATTTTCGTTTGTGACTTTTGGATGCAGTTATGAGTTTTTTTGTAAGGAGAAAAATAAATAGGTCTGAAAAGAAGAATTAAGAAGAATGGAAGTATTGGCAAATATTTCAATGTGAAATACTGCTATTCAATCTTATAATGTGCTTTGGTTGCGGTACCTCGTGTCCAGCAGTGAACGTCTTTTGGCTGAAAAGATGATAGTGAAGAATCTATCTAGATTGTTCTTGGAACTGCACAATTGGCAGGAGGCAGTCGCCTTTATTCTTTTGTTTTCAGTGTCTATCAGTAGGTACAAACCAACATGTTTTAAACGTCATCGACACTCGACAGCATTAATTACCTTCAAAATTAATATATACCAACCCTGACATTTTCCTCAAGCCCTCAAATTATTCCGCTTAAAACCCCATTTCAGAAACTTTGCAAACATATCTCAATCAACGCTTAAGCATACGAAATCACAGTGCCCGGGTGTTTCAACAAATAAGTGCTTGAAGCGATTTATTCGAGCGATAAGAGCGCTAAGTGCTGCACGGTGCAAATATTTCGCGTCTAAGTCTTCCTTGCGTTAGTTAGCGCTTACTTACACTCGCTTACGCTGGAGTTTCGCGTGATGTATGCGAGGGGGTGGTTCTAAAATAAGATTAAAGCGAGAAGTATTATTTCTGTTCCGTTTTTTTTTATCCACTATATTCACGTCTCTCCAAACTTCAACATCGTCTGCATGGTTTTGAACTAGTTTTTCACACACATCACATCACGTTTAGCCACTAAAGGTGATCCAATTCAACTTCCCTGTGGACGCCAATAACTGCCAGAGTCTACAGTAACCAACTTGCATGCATTTAGGGAATAATTTATTGAAGCAAATTCATAAAGAGAATTCATTTAAGAATAGCACCACCCTATTTCTTCCCGTGGGTGTCGTAAAAGGCGACTAAGGGACTTACTAGAGAATAGGCAGCAGCGTTCTCTATGCATTCTAACACCATACTGCGATCGCCAACCCGCCTGCCAAGCGTGGCGATAATATCAACCCCCCAAAAAAAACCTCCTTTATGCGAGGCCTATGTCCAGCAGTGGACATCTTTCGGCTAAAATGATGATGATGATGATGCATTTAGGGTTAAAGCCGTCCACGGCTGGTATATTCGTTATTAGAGTATGCATGGTTATCAAAACTATGTTTGATTAAGTATGAAGTCGTAGCCACCTCCCAGAAGAATGATAGCGAATTTAGACAAGAAAAGTTAATCGCTGTACCTTCATCCTTTGCACCACCATAGCGCACCTCTGTCAGTCTTAACTGGGTTGCTTACGATTTACGTACAACGTTATCCGAGTATCGTAGGCACTTATTAACATCTATTTTAGTTAAACGCGATCCTCACTTACCTAGTTTAGTTAATAGCCAAGTAATGATCGAGGTAAATTTGAATTGATAGCAACTTGATGTTGATGTGGGAACTAAATTGATGCTCGTTACCCTTTAGGTAAGATATTTAATGATTGGCAACTTCACGTTTGTTACGGAGTCATCGTTTCATATTAGTTCTCCTGGGGATCTTAACATCATCAGGATATACCTACTGATAATTTCAGATTAGAACTAATAGGGCAGTTCATGATGTTATTTAGTCTTGGTTAATAATATATGTTTTAAGAATGTGATAATTAGGGTTCCGTACCAAAATGGTAAAAAGAAACCCTTATGGTGAGACTAAGTCTGTCTGTCTGTCTGTCTGTCTGTCACAGCTAGATATCTCAAGAACTACTTATGCTATCAACTTGAAATTAAGAATAGTTTTAGACGACGTTTGCCCAACTATTTTCCAAACAAGAAAGAAATTTAAAAAAATATATCTTGTTTTGCAAAACGGACTGAAAGGGGGTCTTAAAAATTTAAAGTGGGGCTACTAGAGCATGTGGGGTATCATATGAAAGAGCGCTGTTTGTACATTCTCAAATTTTTTTCTTGTTTTTTTGTAGGCAGTATAGTTTCCGACTTTTATTGAAAAATGTAAAAAAAAATACCGTTCCCCCCGATCTCCGAAGTTTGCATACATAAAAATCTGAAATTATTCTATGTGATAGAAGTTTATGTAAAAATTATAGGAAAAATAAAACAATGCCTATAAATAGCACAGTTTTTCAGAAATCATCAACATCATTATATACGTACGGACCCTGGGTGCACGAGTCCGACTCGCTCTTGACCGGTTTTTTTTTTCTGTGGAGGGAGTGAATGATAGCGTGACAGTTGACGGGGGACAATGGAAGAATGTAAACGTGTTGATCCGACCCCAAGTAACATTGGACTAGGGCAGGAAAATGATGATGATTAATGTGGCTTTTTTAATCAATTTTCTCTTTCTTCAGACCACAAAGACAACTCTACACAGTCTTTTATAACTTCACCGGTCATAACAACATAAAATAAATTGACTCAAATAAACCGATTACCTGATAATTTCAAAACTGGCAACAAACGATAATGAAAAAGAACAATGCCACTAAAGCTTATTACCTTTTATTACAATAAAAAAAAACAAAAGTTAAGTAGGTACTACTAAAAAAGGACGGATGAATGGCGGACGTACCTTGCGGCATCAGAAACGTATAATTTAATATGAAAACCACGGAGGGTATTACAAAGGGAACTGTGATTATAATAAGGTTATTATTACGGAAAATTGGTCTGTCGGTGTGTGTGTTCAAGATAATCGAGGATATGAATCAATTTTTGCCGACTGTGGTGGTGTAAAAGAGGTATAAGCAGAAAGCAATCTTAAAGACTAATGTTTTTTATTTGAAATGGTATGCAACGAATTTGGGGTTTGTGAAATCAGTGCAGTAATTGTTTTTAACATGGATGTCTAAGTTGAAGTTAAATAGAAGAAAATTCATGGAAGGAAAACTAAAGTTAAGGTAAGTTTCTTTATCAAGCAATTCTTGTACAGACAGTGAAATAAAATGAAATGAAATGAAATCGTTTATTCTGTAAATAGGGTATTAAAATCACTTTTACACGTCATATAAAAAAAAAAAATCTAGATGTAGTGACTTACCCGACCTCTCTTCCAGTCTTCTTCTTTGAAAGAGGGGTCAGGTAATAAAGGGTACTGACCGTACCAGTAGACAACAAGATGATTGGTAAAAGGAAGAAAGATGATGAACTTACTAAGCTTATAAAACCCACTACTGCCAAAATTGTAGCAGAGGTCCTACCTGAATAACCATGTAATTCGTTTTTATTCTGCCTTGTTATTTGGCTTAAGCAATTTATTTTTTATCCTAAATCACATTAGAATTTAAAAGCATCTCCGGATCCGATGCACTGTCACCATCACATACCGTTATCCAATTACGTAGACACAATAATCGATCCACGAACAAAGCGATGCAACGATTTCTTTTATCTGTCAATCAAAATCGATTGTTACGACCGATCGAAGTGGACACAACTTTGCGTTTATCACCAAGCTTACATTCGTCAACCTTATAGTCTTCAATTTAAGGATGGTAATTGAGTTGAGTGAGTGCAACTATAAGTTAGTTTTTAAAGTAGTGACGTGATGTAGATTGATTGGCGGCAGATCGAGATAACTCAAGCTTTGGATATGCGGCTACCGGTCAGATAGCGAGGCAAATAAAAGAGAAACATTTGTAGACAATGGTGATATTAATTCTGGATACGACAATCATACGGAGTAATAAATGTTCTGGAGTTATGGTTGTTGCGAGTCTGCGTGAAATGTGAAATGGCATGTGAGACAACAATGCTTTCGTTCGTCACGATACATTTTTCAGCTGCTTTTTATATATTATTTCGTGAATTTAATTTTACGATTGTTCTCTCTTTCAGAATGGCGGTGACTACCAAAAATTGACGGGTGATATTTTCACAGTGGCTTTGCAGTAAGTAATGTTAAAAAAAAAGACAGGTTGCAAGTGTCGCCTGAGATGGTACACCCATAATTATTTGTTGACTCAAAGCCAACTTAGATCTTGCACCTGAACAAAGAGAAACTCTGGGCGAGGAGCCATAGAAAGATTATACCAGTTTCCTAATAAATTACTATACGTGGCAGTGGTAACTTAAGTAAACACTCCAATAAAAGGTAGTACATTCATAATTATTAAGTGTTGCTGCTAACATATTAAATCACTTCTAGTTGTGCAATCAGGGGAAAAAAAATTAAAATCATTAAAATATTTTAACGCTGCTCCACAAAGTTATTGCCAGCAGAATAACACAATATTTTAAAACCATCATTACTCTTCCAGATCAAATTCCAGTAATATCGTTACTAAATCAATTACACCAATATGCCAAAGTAAAAAGAGGTAAGACAGAAGCTGTAAGGTCGATAAAACGCGCTCGTATATAACATTCATTACGATAGCATTAAAATGATGGCGGGTGATTCGTTAAATTTTATCCGGTAGCCGATTGGGTTGTGGGTAGCGACAGAACAAAAGTATAAAGTTGAGACGATTTTTTGAAGAATTCATTTTGACGATTTGGAATTTTGGATAAAAAAAGTAGTTTTAATTTTCTCATCTTGGATATTGTAAAAGATTTATTCGGTGTTCAAATGCATAGAGAACGCTGCTGCCCATTCTCTGGATGGTGCTCTTCTTTACGGCCACACGGCAAAATTTGATTATTTTATCTATATAATCTGACATTTCTGCTGTTTGTCAGTAAACCTCTTAGACCTAAGATTTATATTCTTAATCACTACCTCGTTAAAATTTCACTGTTTTTAATCCATCATGAGTGTTCTCACGACATTTTCCATCATTCCCTGGCATAACAACCAACTTTTATAGACCATAAACTATACAACGCCAATCCAAGTGCTGTTGCAATTTTCTCGCTCATATTTCACCTTACAAGTCATCAGTTTATTACTTGGCAATAAAACTACAGTTTAATTACACTATAATTACTTTAATACATTATGTGCAGAGGGATTACAACATGCCATGTTTGGCTCAGAGCTCATAACTCTTCGTCTAAGGTGTCATTAGAAAAACCGGGCAAGCGTGTATCAGACCACGCATATTAAAGGGTTCTGTAGTTAGGATGAATATTTATGCATGCACAGTATTGATTTTACCGACCGCAAAAATAATTTTGGAATTCATATTATTTCTCGAATAAATAAAGATTATGAAAATCGAAGTTAAATGTTGTTATTTTTAATAAAAAAAGTATATAAAAAATAATATAATTTACTTCTCTTCCAAAAAGGCTCCTTACATTTTTTTAAGGTAATAATGATGATTTTGTGTGAAAGTCACTTGGAACATTATAATCGTTTTGATTATGGATTGATATTTTAATCCATAATTGTCTCATAATTAAAACGACATGCCTAAGTGCAATGAATTAATTTTTTCATCCCTCGGTAACATGTGTGGGGAGTGCCACCCCTAACGTTTTATTTCACGATTGTTTAGCTAAGCATAGAATACATCTGGTTTCCAAGTTTCATCGATATAATGGACATGACAAAATTAATTGATAAGAGTTCTGTTTTTGCCGTTTGGCTACGGAACCCCAAAAACGTAATAAGTGTGCTTAAGTTCAGTCTTATATTAGACAAAATTGGTTGATTGAATGTTAGGAGTCAGGAGTAATCGTTAAATGATTGCATGTTCCATAAAAATTATAATCGTTTTCCTATTTATGGTCACCATAGCTGCATTTTCCAGGTGACTGACAGCGTCCGTTACGCTTGAAGGCACTGCAAGTTGGTAGGCTTGGTTACGAGAGCGATTAAATAAATAACATCAGTCTTTCTTTAGTTATATTAGAAATCTGGAAAAGAAAGTATCTAAGTACACATGTTAATTACAAACGAAACGAATGCGAAAATAAAACAAGAACTAATCAACCTTTTTAAAACGTAGTAGGTAGGTATTTAAGTACTGTATTTATCCGGTTAGGTTACTCCTGCCATCTGTGCTATTTACTGTGAACTACCAACATTTTTAGGACGGCAAAATATGAATAAACTCTCAGTATTAAGTAATTCGATCCGTGTGGTGCCGGACGTAAAGAATAGCACTCCCCTATTTCTTCCCGTGTGTGTCGTTAAAGGCGACTAAGGGACTTACTAGAGAATGGGCAGCAGCGTTCTCTATGCATTTTAACACCATACTGCGATCACCCACCCGCCTGCCAAGCGTGGCGATTATGGCACACCCCCCCCCCCCTCCCCTACCCCTTTGGGAGAGGCGTATGTATGTCGAGCAGTGGACGTCTTTCGGCTGAAATGATGTTGATGATGTTGAATTATGTAATTATCCCAAAAATCAATGTTAGCTTCACAAGCTTTCCGTAATTGTTACAGCAGTAATGACGTAACATATATATTTTTTTATATCACTTTTAAATCTAAAAACGGAAGGAGGCCTATACTCAGCAGTGGGTGGAACAAGGCTGCCAATGATGATGATGATGAAATCAAAAAGAATACATAACCTAACCTAACTGCAGAATGACGTAACGTTTTTTTTCCTAATCTCCTTTTATTTTCCCTTTTTCCAGTACTAGTTGCTGCCCGAGGCTTCATCCACGTGGCTTTTTCTAAAATAAAAGTAAGTAACTAAGCGACTAACCCCAAGTTAGTCCTTATAACGTCAGCTATCTGCCACTAAAAGTCCTGTCAAAATCGGTCCAGCCGTTTCGGAGATTAGCCGGAATAAACAGACAGCCAGACAATTTTTTTAAATGAAAAACTATTTATGCGCGTTGAGCACTTTTCCGGTGAACGAAAATCATAGAACTCGCGTCATCGTCACCGAACGCTTTCCATGAGCTAACTGTATACTGTTTTCACTTCTATCGGCAGTTCCCAAAGACTGCCCCGCATGTTTTTTTTGTTTGATACAAGTTCTTACCGTATGTACATTCATATGCATTTAGTAAAAAGCTTTTATTTTTACATTATAAACAGACAATTTAAATTTTATTTATTTGTATACTTAGCTTAGATAACGAACATCTTTTCTGCTAACCATCCACCCAAGTACAATATCAGCCGATCGACGCCGACCGCAACCGGTCGCCGACTGTCTAAATGATATACTTTTGACAGCACAGATACAGTAGTGATAACAGTGACAGCGGCAATCCGCTCACAATGCGCGCTGATAAAAACTAATGTATTGTCACTAATGAAACTAGCTAGATGAACTTAGATTTATATAGTTTTATGTTTGTGTGGAGAAGTCTTGCTGGGTATAGAAAGGATTTGGAATTGGCTGAGGAACTTATGAAGCTGGAATGACGTTTCAGAGAAGACAAAGGTTGAGCGCGGTGGACCTACTTAGTTGTGGATAATTGGATAACAGACTTTACCCAAAGTTATGGTAGGCTTTGTCTATTTGTCTGCCGGGAGGACACGGCGCGGCATACGCTGGTAGAGTGTGCCGCTTGGGAGGAGCCTCGCCGTGCCCTCATCTCAGGAGTAGGCAGTGACCAGTGACAGTCGATGGCCGGCAGCGAGGAGTCCTGGGACGTGGTGGCAGCCTTCTGCGAAACAGTCGTGTCGCACAATGAGGCTGCGGAAAGGGAGCGGGAGATCTCGTCCGCTCGTAGCAGGCGCACTGGGCATCGGCAGACAATGACCTCTTCCAGCCCCCTAAATGGGTCCAGGGACGGCGGACTGCGAAAGGGAGCGGGAGATCTCGTCCGCTCACCCAGCCCGTAGCAGGCGCACTGGGCGTCGGCAGACAATGCCCTCTTCCAGCCCCCCTAAATGGGTCCAGGGACGGTGGTCTTGGGGACATCCGCCGCCCCCTATCACACTGTAAATAATTTGGTATTAAATGAGAAGAAAACTAAATGCATAAGATTCGCGTTACCGAATGTTAGAAGTAGTGAATGTCACGTTGTGACAAGCATAATTTTAATATTAGAAATAGGAACAAATTAGATCAACCACGTTTCAGATTGTCAAAAGTACACACTTCTTTTATGGGGTATTGTTTAAAATGTTATAATAAAATACCACTCGATATTCTTCAACTAAATGAGAAGAAATTTAAAACATGCATTAAACGCACACTATGTAGACAAGCATATTATAGGTTGGATGATTATATCGTAGATAAAAATGCTTGGCTTAATGCTGGTCCTGCTCCACAACCACTTGGGCTCACTTGTTAAAATTATAATATTTGGAAGAGATGCTTCCCCCCTTTTTTATGTTCTGACATTACAATCATATTTATTATATAAAATGTACTTAATCAAGTTTTAGTTGTTGAATACTTCAATAGGTAATTATGTTTATCTTTTTGTTAGTGAAATTTTATTTATCTTTGAAATGCATTGCAAGCTATAGTTTTGTATAATTTAAAGCATTTTTTCAATTTTTGTAAATGTGAGTACCATGGAGCCGTTTATTATGTTATGATGTATGTTGACTTAAAAAAGTTTGGCAGTTAAGAGTATGTCATGCTCACTTAAATGTCTCGCTGATGGTGGCGCGTGTGTTGGATCATTCGGTTCCCTACAAAATGGTTGAGCTGGATGGTGCTGATCCACGCGTCATGCTCGTGAACGGGCGCCGTCAGTTGTGACTGGTCTTCTCCTATCTGCCAGGGCTTATTTGTAATATTTTATATTGTTTTTTAAATAATTTATATTTTTACATTGTTCTCACATATAGAAGCGACAAGAATAATGTACCCAGGATTTTGTAATATCTTGATTTAAAAGAGTGTCCTTGGAGTTTCTTGCCTATTCTTCTCCATAGAGATCTACGTTTTGGAATGGGCAAATAGCATCAACTTTCTGACTAACTGACCGACTCTTTGACAATTCAAAAGTGCCTGTAATTGGTTTAATTGAAATAAATGCTTTGAGTTTGAGTTTGAGTTTTGTACCTAAGGTGGCGGTGCGTAATGTTCCACGCGCGCCCCTTTGAGACGTTTCGGGGGGGGGTCAAATACCTCACCCCCCCCAGACTTGAGGTGGCCCGCAGAGGCGGGCTGGCACTAGCCGTGGATCACGGAAGTAATAATAGCTCCCATAATCCCCGGTGCAAGTGTGGGAAGGGAACACTGGGGTGGTTTTTAGTCAGTAAGAGTCTGACAGACCCCTCCGCCCGCCCCAGGGCGGAGGACATCCATGAGCCACCCCGTAAACAAAAAAAAGGTTTTGTCCATTTGTGTGGGAAGAGGATTGAAGAAAGTTAGCTGTCGCAAACTGATGGGAAAGATTTAACTTTGCCATTTTCTACTAAGGAAAAGTATATCTATTCTATTGTCTTTTCAGCATCGGCTGTCATTAAAGAAGACTATATCAATAAGACTATAATAATAACTCCACACGGGTCAATCGTCGAATCCGACTCGGCTGGGCAGCGTTCGGGAAGCTACGCAATATCTTCTCGTCCTACATACCGCAGTGTCTCAAGACGAAAGTCTTTGACCAGTGCGTGTCCATTGCCAGTGATGACCTATGGCACTGAAAAGTGGTCAAGCACAATGGGCCTTATCAGAAGGCTAACGTCACCCAAAGGCAATGGAGAGGGCTATGCTTGGAGTTTCCCTACGTGATCGAATCAGAAATGAAGAGATCTGCAGGCGAACCAAGGTAACCGACATAGCCCGAAGAATTGCTAAGCTTAAGTGGCAGTGGGCAGGGCACATTGCTCGCAGAACTGATGGCCGATGGGGCCGAAAGTTTCTGGAGTGGCGACCGCGTACTGGAAGACGTAGTGTTGGAAGGCCTCCTACAAGGTGGACCGATGACCTTGTGAAGGCTGCAGGTATCTGCTGGATACGGGAAGCACAGAACCTGTCAAAGTGGCGGTGCTTGGGGGAGGCCTATGTCCAGCAGTGGACGTCTTTCGGCTGAAATGATGATGATGATATCAATAAGATGTAGCAGTGTCCACTTATCTATAAACTATAAATACTGCGTTTACCATGATAAGTATCAAACATGGTAATTCTGTTTTTTTTTTTTATAATTAGGCCATAAAACGCTAAAAGTAAGGGGTTTTTTTCGTTCACTTTCTCTATGAAACAGGAAATGTCTTAGATATAAGTAACTTATTGGCTAATTTTACTGCATAAGTATTTAACCTTACAATCATGTTCCGAACAATCATTTACAACTTAACATATCATAAGCTGTCAAATTAAAACACAGCTGTGCCCTACATATAAATACAACACCAACATACATTTACCGCAAGAGACTTACCTCCTTGACCATCATTCTTGGTGATATGGACTATTTTATAGTTCTCATAAGTTTGCCAGTTGCATAATATTGAATGAATTAATCAGTCATGTAATAGATCAAAGTAGTGCAGGAAGTACTCAATAACGTCGACAACTTCAAGTAAACTGCATAATAATACCGTTTTCCATACTGATGTGGCTACATAAAGTGAAGGAAATCAATTAATGATATACACACAATACAGGCTGACTGTGAAAACATGCGACAAAATTTAAGGGGGTGTTCTATGAACAACTTTTACTATCGGACCACTTTAAAATTCGCAAAAAAAAATCGACCTTCTTATACAAAATGGTCCAATCAGTTATGTACCTTTATAATAAATAATAATAATCATTTTATTTCGAGTATCATAGACTCATAACTTAAATATTTATATAAACTCAGTCACATTACATAATCAAATACATTGAATTAATATATAAATTAGAAAATTATTAAAACAAAACAACAAATAGATACCTAATACACAAGTGTTGCAGTGTTGCCACATTACGTACGTTCAATGTGTAACCTACAGCAATGATTAATGTAGGCGCAATCGACCCTTTCCGCGAGCGCGGTCAACATGATGTTGGAGCTTTATAGGAAGGTCGAGTTTTTTTTTGCGAATTCTAATTTGGTCCTATAGTAAAAGTTGTTCATATTGATGGGTTTTTTCATTCCCTTAATTTTTTTAAATTAATTTAAATTGTTCATTCCCTTAAATTTTGTCGCATGTTTTCAAAGTCAGCCTGTATATACATACATTAGGTACATAATGTAATTGATCATAATAATTATACCGTTAGCTTTAATTAATTTAGTGGGCAGTAAATAGATCAAGGTTTGTCCGGCATTTTGCATTATTGCGTTCTGCGATCAAGGAATTTAACTAAACACAGCTCAAACCAAAGTTAATGAAAAAAAAAATACCCTTGGTCTTTTGTCTTTAGTTTTTGCATGGGAAACTAACTACGAAGATAATAGCAGACACTTAGAAAAAAAAAATTGTTAGGACTTCTTATCAATAAACACTAAACCAGCACGGAACAGTAATGACCGAATAATTTTATCATCAGTTCTTGGTTCTGCAGCGAAACAAAAACGCATGAAAGTGACTCTTCCACGTGAGCACACTACAAAACTTTCCTCTACAAATATCTAACATTTTATATCCCGCTTTGTTCGAAAGATTTTAAATTGAATAAGAAATAAATCTTGTCAATGTTTTTTATGGGATACAGTGACGGCGTCTCCATGTCGGCCGTCAGTCTTTCCATAGTTTATCTTAGTGTATTCGTCAGGGAATCACAAAAAATGTCACCATGACTAATAGGTATATTATGCGTTTATATAATCAGGTACTGTGTTCTAATGAACTGGAAAATAGAGGCTGGAGTTTGCTGCATAGCCAATGTTTGAGGAGTTATAGTATCATTCTAGACAAAATCAATTCATTCTGTGATTACCTTAACTCACACACTGATATTATTTTTTTTAGGAAACGTATTTTTTATTTTTCTATTTTGAAATGTTTGTAATTAGGTGAGCTATCACATAATTAAATTTATCTGTCATTGCTTCATTCTTAATTATTTTTACCTACTGTGATATAGAAATTTTATTTGAGGTGCATCGTCTTCACATATAATAATAAAATTATATATTTAATGTAGTACCTACCTATATAAAATATTGCAAAACATTTTGAAAAAGCAGCGGTAGAGTTTCTTGTCCATTCTTCTCCATACGAAGCTACCTTTTGGAAGGGGCGACTAGAATCAATGCTATTTTTTTGTACATTTTGACGTTCAAAAGTGCCATTTATGTGCCTATTTGAAATAAATAATTTGACTTTGACTTTCAAATTCAAATTAATTTATTTCGTGGACACAGGGTACATAAAGAAGGTGTATACATAAGATCCGAGCTGTGTCCCACCAAAAGGCATACAAAATATAAACCGCCTTATTACAAAACAAGATTTATATTTTGACATGACTTAAACCATGGAGCCAGTTTTTGTAATAAGAACGTAACAGTGATTGAAATACCGTTCTTTATACAAAACTGAAAACATAGTTCGGTACTAAGTTGTCAGTTTTGTGATTAGGAACTTTACCACAGTCGGAATAAAGTTCGAAATTCAATAATGGCTCCATGTTTTAAAACAGGGTTTGAAGATAAACCTTGTTTTGTAATAAGGGGGATAGGGTTTAAAAAAAAAAACAAAACTCGGTACAATCACTAAAATGTCAAATTAAATAAAGTAAAAAGAAGCAAAGAACAGATTGGATTTAGCTATCAGGTAATATAATCAAAATAATTTGTCATTTAAATATTCGTCAACAGAATAATACACCTTGTTATTTAACAAATTGAACGGATTTCTTCAGAACAGACTTTGAGATTGAAAAACTGTTTGTGTGGACCATTGACGACCAGATAGGCAGATAGGTAAAATAAATTAGAACAGAAGAAAAAGGTTTAGTGTTGATACTTCACAGCAGGGTAATTTCGTAACACACTCATAGTAGCAATGGCTTTCATTTTGACAGTCCAACCACATTCATTGCGTTATTTACGTTGCTAAGCAGACAAATTTTTTGAACATATGAAGCAATAGATTAGTAATATCAAGTCAAAGTCAAATTATTTATTTCAAATAGGCACATGGGAGGCACTTTTGAACGTCAAAATTTACAAAAAAAAAATTGAATTGATTCTAGTTGCCCCTTCCAAAAGGTAGTTTCATATGGAGAAGAATGGGCAAGAAACTCCACCGTTACTCTTTTAAAAACGCCGTTCGAAAACTCCTCGCTATATGTGTGGAATATGCCGGGGCCCATGGGCTCAGGTATAATGTTAAGAAAAGCGAGCTTTTGGTGTTCCAATCACCAGGTCATAAGGTCACACACGTACCACCCGTTCTCATAGACGGTGTTTCTTTACCCAGAGTTTCGCGATTCAAATACTTGGGCCACTGGGTCTCGGATGACCTCTCAGATTGAGAGAGAGCGCCGGGCGTTGGCTGTCCGATGCAATATGTTGGCTCGTAGATTTGCACGCTGCAGTAAAGTAGTAACAGTTACATTGTTTCGGGCGTTTTGCCAATCTTTCTATACGTGCAGTCTGTGGGTCAAATATACGCAGAAGGCAATCAACGCCCTGCGCGTTCAGTACAACAATGCCTTTAGGATGTTGATGCGACTGCCGAGGCACTGCAGCGCGTCGTGCATGTTTGCCGACGCTCGTATTGATGGCTTCCATGCCATCCTCAAAAAGAGAGCTGCATCGTTGCTAAGTCGTGTCCGCGGCAGTGGCAACAGTATTCTTGGCATTGTGGCTGGCAGATCTGAATGCCCAATATTATGGCATTGTGTACAGTTGCATGTTATAAAGGAACAGAAACTGATAAAATTATATTAATATTAATTTTTATTTATTAATTTTTATTCATATTTTGCTGTTCTATGATTTTAGTGAATTTCTTAATTGTAATAATCATATTGATAATGGTCATTTATTTACATTACATTTTAACATTTTAATTTGAATGAATTTCAGGATTTTGTTTTTATGTAATTGATAGTTAATTTAGTTAAAATAGTATTATTGTGGTGTAAATTTAAATCTTGGTTACTTACATAATTCTTAAGTATACTAACAAAAATATGGATCACTTTGTGTCTGACTTAAATAAATTAATTTAATTTAATTAAATTAAAAATATTTTACAACATTTTGTTTAAGTACATTAAAATTATAAGTTTATATGTGAAGACAATGGACCTAGAATAAAATAAAATTCATTCAAATTGTGATTGATAGTGTGTTCTCACGTCATAAGTAATGTTTTTGTTTTAGCTTTGGTTCAGTAGTTTAGACGTAAAAAGGTAACAGACAGACTGACAGACAAACAGAAACTTTAGAATTTGCAATATTAGTATGGATGGATAGAATGGATTGTTTTCCCAATAGTGTTATTTGTCACCGTAAAGTGTCATGGTATCGTGGTACATAATAATTGAGGAAGTAACGAATTGGTACTTAATGAAACATCAAGGCCACTGATACTATGTAATTAGAATTATCTATGGAATATATGTTATATTATATGAAATACGGAAAATGGCTATTAATATGGAAAACGGGAACGCAGGTAGTGATGGGCTGCTGTGATGAATTTACGCAATTCATGTGAAATTAAAACAAATTATGATAAGTGTTAACTGTTTCTCATGTCGTGACTACCACAACAGTGACCATAGATGTTTCTCATGTCGTGACTACCACAACAGTGACTATAGATGTTTCTCATGTCGTGACTACCACAACAGTGACTATAGATGTTTCTCATGTCGTGACTACCACAACAGTGACTATAGATGTTTCTCATGTCGTGACTACCACAACAGTGACCATAGATGTTTTATAACAGCTGAAGTAAAATCTTCTGTCACTCAATCTTTGCCTCATTGAATTAACGTGAAATTTTTGGAAAGTCAAAGTTCAAAGTCAAATTATTTATTTCAAATAGGCACATAAGGCACTTTTGAACGTCAAAATTTACGACAAATATAGAATAGATTCTGGTTGCCCCTTCCAAAATGTAGTTTCGTATGGAGAAGAATGGGCAAGAAACTCCACCGTTACTCTTTTAAAAATGTATTACAATATTTTGTTTTAATACATTAATTATAATTTATAATATGTGAAGACGATGCACTTAGAATAAAATAAAATTACTATACCACAATATTTAAAAATGAAGCAATGAAGTGAAAAAATAACTTAAATATGAGATAGATGCATGGTGCTCACATATTTACAAACATCGTAAAAGATATGTTTTCCTAAAAAAGAAAAAAAAAATAATAAGTCAGTGTGTGAGTTTAGGTAATCACAGAATGGAAAATCAATGTCGAAAAATAACAAATTAAACAATTAAAATATCAACCAGTTTGATTTTGTCTAGAACTTATCTGGAACTTTTAAAAGCACAATTTGATATAAAAGGATCTAATGGAATAAAATCAAATGAATTAGGTGATCATCGCACACTGTATTATCCTATTGATTCGATGCAATCTTTTGGAAAGTTTTTTTTTTTTTTTTTTTTTTTTTTTTTTTTAAACGTTTCCCCACACTAGGTATTTCTCCTGTATTGTGGGTGCGTTTACAAACATTTAAACTCACATACACAAACAGCCGCAGTTAAAAAGAACATTAGCTTCCTTCTGCGACTATCGCGAAAAAAACCATGTATCGTAAACATAAGCACAGCACAAGCCCAGGAGGATACTGACAGATTTAGTCAGGAGTTCAGCAGAGAAAGGTAAACAAAATGAGACTCATCGAGCAAACACATCACTATTATGTATCAGTCTAATTACAGCTGTTGATCTAATAAACTGATAAATAATTGCAGAGTCCCTAAGGTTCAATGCGGTCGAAAACCATTAACCTAATTACATAGTAATTATATCACACACGAATTTTTCTTTAGTTGCAAAAACAGCGTATTGGTGAAAGGACGCAAGGGAAAATGGAGTAAGTAAAGGTTATTTTATTGTTAAAGTGTATGTGGAGTTTTTAGGGATAGGGAATACCTTTCCTTGATTATAGTAATTCGTGTAGAACTACATATTTTTAAAGACCCTCTATCACCGTAAACTCATTATAAGAATATGGTTTTCCAAGTATTCAAAAATCTTTTCAAACCTCTATAAAAGTTTTGTATGTACGTTGATTTTGCTGAATTTTTAGGGACGGCTTAACGGATTTTTAACAAAACATTGGTATTAATCGATTAGCATCGACTCGCATCGATTTTCCAAGATAATTGTACCCTTGAATAAGGATTAAGGGACAGCCTTTGAATTGCTATAAGTTTTATTTATTTTTGTTGTGAATATTTTTAATCGGTTTTACGTTTTTCTTGGTTCTACAAAATCTTGATATCAGTACTTTATTCACGGTTATTGCTTTATGTGTTTAGAAATGTTACTAATACAAATGAATGAAATGGCGGTATTTTAAATACATTTGGTAAATTACATGAAAAATAAACTCTCAACTTTTCCAGTGAAGAAAATGAAGTGGTTATCGTTACCAACGTATATGGCGATATTTGTCTTCGTAAAGCAAGGAGAAAACGGCAGAAACTGTTAGTAAAGGAACTACTGTATGACTATGCAAACAATACAACGCTGCATGGTCTGCCGTACGTCACCAGGACAGGACTTACTATCATTGAAAAGTAAGTACCTAATAATAATGAATTATTCCAATCATATTCAGCCTATAATGTTCCCAGGCCTCTTCTCTGTTAGAGGGAAACGGGCCGTATTCCACCACGCGAGCTCAATGCGGGTTAGTGGATGTCGCATGTCTTCGAATTTTGGTTCTAGGCTATGCCGGTTTCTTGATCACGGTTTCCTTTAGCGTTTTGGGAGCAGTGATAATGAAATAAATTACACAAACTAATGAATAATCAATTCAAATATACTAGTATACAGGGTGTAAGGGACAGCCATCCGCAAATTAACAGTGTGCATTCAGCTCCTTATTTTGAATCATATTCCACGGAAAATGTTCTCAGGAAAATTGTATTTTTTTTATCGTAATTTCAGTTACTATTCCTTTATTTCAATGTAAATTACATTCTCTGTACGCAGTACTCCATTAATGTAAATAACTCAGCTCAAATAAAAAAAACGGCAATGGATTTAAAAATTCTCCAACAAACGACGCCTGAAATCAGCGAGCGCGGCCGTCCACTCCGCCGCGACAAATCACGTTCACTGGATTCCTATAACGTTCCTGAAATAATTTCATGTACCGGTCATCTTAGTACGATATACTGAATTTACCCCATCAGTCTGCGGAGGGCTGTCCCTTACATCCTGTATTTTCACGGTTTCAAAGCTATTGCTTTTGAGCTGAAATTTTGTACAGAAATTCTGAACCAGATACTCAAACTTAGACTTAAAGCATTTATTTCAATTAAACCATTTACAGGCACTTTTGAATTATCAAGGAGTCGGTCAGTTAGAAATATGAAGATAGTTACCAATTCCAAAGCGTAGTAGGTGCCTATGGAGAAGAACGGGCAAGAAACTCCTCAGACACTCCTTTAAATTAAAATATTGATACAAAGTATTGGTTCATCATCAACATCATTTCAGCCGAAAGATGTCCACTGCTGGACATAGGCCTCCCCCAAAGGGGGGTTGCAATCGCCACGCTTGGCAGTCGGGTTGGCGAAGTATTGGTTACATCATTTATAAATACACTAAATTGTTATTCCTTAAGGTTGATTCATATTTGAGCGGGCTCACCATATTGCGAAAATCCCCCCACAGCACTTTTGTACATTTTCTATTGCACATTAACTATTGCAAACTACAGGCGGGCCGCACCTCACTTTTCTGTATGAAAAGGCGTTGCGCTGCGACCCGATGCGGCTGTAATATGTGCTGAGGTTTAAGATACTATACAGGGTGTTAAAGAAATTGCGTGCAATAGCTTAGGGTTAGGTTCAGTATCGATAAAGGAACCCAGGAAAAATAAAAATAAAAAAAATAATGCAAGATCAACCTAATTTAGTACTTACCTGTTAACTTAATATAGCAATCGTTTAAAATTAAAATTATTTGATTTGTTTAAATGCTTTAATTATTTTTCTAATATCGAACGCGTTGTCAGGGAAAATTGGAATTGTACTTTACATACCGTCGTAGCGTTAGGGGCGGCGCACGTCATGCGCCATTTGTAGCGAGCTGTTTTCAGTAGCAAATAATGCGCCGCCCTTAGTATTCGGACGGGAGAAGTGATGGACAAAATGACAACGCGTTCGATAGTAGGTACTTAAGTAATTAAAGCATTTAAACAAATAAAATAATTTTAATTCTAAACGATTGCTATTTTAAGTTAGTAGGTAAGTACTAAATTAGGTTGATCTTGCAATCTTTTTTTTATGTTATTATTATTTATTTATTTATTTTTCCTGGGTTCCTTTATCGATACTGAACCTACTCCTAAGCTATGGCACGCAATTTTTTTAACACCCTGTATACGTAATAGGTATTATCTTTTTATTTAGTAACTTCTTTTTCTTTTTTCTGTTTTCATTCCAAGTAAGCATTTTTTAGAATGATTAATATCAGTGACGTCACTTTGATCCTAATTTGTTTCTTTACTTTTCAGAATTTTCTGGCTAATAACTTTTATAGCTAGCGTGTCCATGTGCCTGTTCTTCATCAGTAAGGTGTGGTTCAAATGGCAGACCAGTCCCGTCATAGTTACCGTCAGTGAGCAGCTAGTTCCCGTCAATGAGGTAAGGTATCATAGCTTCATCATTTTCAACATTTAGCTGTAAATGCACTGCTGGAGATAAGCTTTCTCCAAGCGTCAAAGCGGCAAAGGAATAGTTGTTGACAACTATTCCTTTGCCTACCATATCTTGCAGACTCTGCGCCAGCTTCATCAGGTTGTCTATGATTCACTAAATTACGTTTAAATGAGACCATAGTTTTCATTCTACAACTATTCTAGGATGAGAATGTCTAAAAATAGACACACGTAAACTTGCATATTTCCAGTAGTGAGTAACATCATTGAAGAAGAAATAGATTTTTAAGGCAACACTTTTTAATTTATTTCGCAGGTACCATTTCCTTCGGTCACAATATGTCCTCAATCAAAATGTAAAGCGTCAGTTTACAACTTTACTAATGAAAAAATTATAGTAGATGCGTTCATGGCACATAATAATGCCACCATTAACGACACGTAAGTTTTATGTACACGAAAGTGTTGTTTTTGATATAATTATTATGGCTTTCGTATGTCAGAGTCAAAACTCGTAACCGGTCAAAACTACTTTTGACTGCACAAAATTAGTATTTTTTTTTGTTTACAACCACATTTATTTATAAACCGTAGGTTTTTTTGCCTTTTTAAAAACAACATTTTGCAGAGATTTTAGACAACTTAGTTTGGTTTTTGAACATTACTCCCTTAATCTATAAAATGTATGTTTACCCTGTATTGCTTTTAAATCAGTTGTTGTTTTAAATAAATTGTTTCTTTTTTCAGAATGAGAGAAAGAATCGCTAAGTTTGACGGTATATCAGGAATTTGCAATCTCCCTCATGAGCATGATTTATCAGAAATATATCCAAATGGTCATACTGATTTTTCTGTCGTCGAAAATATTATGGAGGTAAGATTTTTAATTTGCTATTTATGTTTAAAAAAAAACAGCTTATTGGTGAAGTGGTTATGATAGTAAACTGTTTCTTTCTTATAGGCCTGTTCAGATATGGTTTAAAAACTTTATTATTCCTCATTAAGAATTAACAATAATTCGCTTACTGAGAAGTTAAATTTACCAACACAAAATGTTTATGAGCGTTCAAAAATGACGTTAAAATTAATTTTATAATAATAAATGGGAAAGTAGTTACAACAAAATTAAATAATAATCACCAACTGAGTAAACACGGATCTAAAGTAAAAGTAAATGTATTACTGGATGTGGCATAGATGGTAGCTTACTGACTAATAAGGATCAGACTTATAAGATATCGCTGTCGCGCTGGGTAGTGATACTGGTTCGGTTTCTGGTTAGTCACTTTGGACTATTATCGCTACCGAGCGCGACAGCGATATCACTCATAGCTGAATAGGCCTTAATTTTGAGGAACACTAGGTTTTAACTCAGTACTGCTACCTAAATTGTAACCTCTAACGTGCTGTCTACTGTACATAAACTCAGTACTGCTACTTATATTGTAACCTGGCTGTCCTTTCGAAATGGTTCGCAGCTAATAACCTCTTACTTTAATGCGAAAACAAAATGTCTTAAGTTCTCATTACCAAATGTTCCTCAAGTGGGTCTAAATTTAATTTGATAGCAAGAAACTAAGATGCTAAGGAAACTGTATTTCTAGGAATTACTCTGGATTCTAAATTGCATACTACTACTTATATTGTAACCTCGCACGCTGTACGTGCTGCCTACTGTACAGAAACTCAGTTCTGCTACTTATGTTGTAACCGCTGCTACTTAGGTTACAACATAAGTAGCAGAACTGAGTGCAATTGGCAATTGAACGTGCTGGCAATTGGCAATTATCTACAAGTTAATAAAGTTTTTCTCAAAACAATATTTTTCGGAGTTTCAACTTCAAATGCCTGATTTAAAAAAAAATGCCAGGTTTTGAATATTTTTGTAATCCATATTATCAATTGACTATTCTAGATACCGGCCAACCCGCACTAGGCCCGTGTGGTGAATTTCGAGTGTTTAAATTCGTTTTTTATTTGTTTTCAGGTTGCTCCAAACTACACAGATATATTTGCAGAGTGTAGAGTTCAAAATAAAGATGTAAGCTGTAAGGAATGGTTTGACATGATTTTAACCAGCGAAGGAATATGTTTCAACATGAATTCACTTGCAGCTAAAGAGATATTTAGAACGAGGAAGTAATAAATTTGGTGTTTCTTTCATTTCATTTGTTTCAATTCAATAGTAACTTTTCATGATATAGTTTGGGACGGCGTTGACGAATGAGCGGCTTGCATTGACACCCCCCCCCCTTCCCCCTCACCGCGTAGATACCTAAGACGCGGTACAGCGATATCGGTCTAACTTAAAGTATATGAGTAGTTAACATGAAGTAGAATAAATGCTGTAGCAATGAGTTCCTTGCACAGTATGTATGGTGTAACAATGAATGATAGATTGAGGAATGATTTGTAATAGGACAACATTGTGGTATAAATGAAGATATAGTTAGTGACAAAAAAAATTAAAGAGTCTATGAGATTGTTTGCTTATATTGAGAGGATGACTGAAAGGTGACTAACAAAATACATTTACAAAGCAGATGTGATTGGACACGCCAGAACAGGACGCCCTAGAAGGACATAACCTGATCTTATTGGTGATATTCTTCGGGAAAGTTAGGTGCGTGGTACTCGAACGGCGTGCGTGTATGACCAGAAGGCCAATTCTCGTAATTTAAAACGTTCAAAATCTAGTCGCAATCTCATCTTGGCGACGAACAAACGTCAAAAAATTGTAGGGAAATAAGAGGTATTTTTGACAGATTGAGACTGAGATCAGACTGTGAACGTTCTTAAAATTAGTAGAATTGCCCCTCTGATGTATGAACGTAACCGAAGCAAAATGACTATGCAAGGACTGTAGGTAGTTGGTGGCATCATGTAGTCTCTGCCTACCACCATGGGAAAAAGGCATTATGTAGTAAGTTTTGATTCCGTAAGAAAATAGATCAATAAAAATGTCACAATTTTCATTCTTTCCTAAACATCGATGTAATTGTTTTCTTCTTATTCCGTTTTCTTCCAGCAAGTCTTTTGTACTGCTTTAGAAAAACTTTTAACTTTTACTTTCCCTAACCATATTTGGCAGTTGTAACTTTCGCTTCAAATGAAAATGATAGAAACATTAGTTAATTTGACAGGTTGCAGAAAGACTATCAATACTTGTACACTACAAAACCACGCAAAGGGTGGTCAGTGGAACATGGATATGAGTCTATAATTTCTTCTGAAGACCTATATGAAGATTCAGATTTTTATCCAGCTCCTGGAGCGGTAAGTTTTGAATCCAGAACAGTATCCTACCGATTAAGAAAGAAAACAATAAAAAAAATGTGAACCGGAGGCCAGGACTGTATTGTGAATTAGTCGTTTTAAAAATGGAAGATCAATTTGTGAAGTTTTTTAAATCAGTTTAAAAGACTTCAAAAATTGCTCTTCCATTTGAGAGACAATACACAATTTTTACTTGAATTTGTTATTTTTACTTCTCGCAGGTTCCCATTATTTATTAGCAAGAAATAAAAGATCAATGCTATTGTATATTGATAATAATAATAGTTTGATAGTATGTACTTCAGTCATTAAATCACTTAAATTTCACTTAAAAAAAAACGTTTTACAAAAAAACAACCGACTTCAAAAAAAAAAACACTACAAAGTGAAAAATTACTTTAATTTCAGAAGCCGGTGTCTCTGGATCTTTTTTTTTTTGTTTTTTTGCCACCGACTTCCGAATTAAAGTTATTTTTCACTTTATATGTTCACACTTTTCAAGTGTATTTTTAGTGGGTCAGGTTGCAATTTATCTAAGCTACAATAGCCAAATGTCAACTGCTCATCGTCTTTTAGAAAAATTTCCTTTGGTGAAGTCACTATCAGCTCTCACGAAGCCACTTCACCATATTATGCCTTATTACGAGCAAAAATTGCTTTGCAACCATATTAAAATAATCGAATCACAATCAAATCAAATCTAAAATATTTTTATTTCACATAAGCCTACATGGGCACTTATGAAACGTCAGAAGCTGGGTGCACGGTTCCAATTGGTCGTTTCCTATGGAGAAGAGCCGGCAAGAAACTCCACGGTCACTCTTTAAAAAAAATAAAATTGGCTTTTACAATGTTTTCAAATTACAGTGTTAATAGGTATGAGAGGACAGCGTAGGCCCGTCAAAAGTACCAGTTACTTAACAAAATAGAAAATGGTCTACAGATCTACAGTCTAATAAGCCTACAACGTCCTCACATTGACAAAAAAAACAATATAAAATATGATTAAAATAATAAAAGTTAGAACCTTGTTTAAATTTAAATTATAGGTATAATAATGTCAAGTAAGAAAAACATATAGGAATTAATTGAAAATATATTATTTATTTTATTTTATCCAATTAATTCATTTATTTAAGTATCAATTTGTGTTTATTTCATTATTGTTCAATTTGCATGTTAAATTATTATTAATGAATTATTAGAAACGAATGAATGTAATGAATGTTTAATTTATTATTCTTTTTGGGAAATTAAAAGGCTTAATAATAATAAGAAAAACATCAACAATCCATGAAATACTTATTATTGAGTAGTTCAGGTGGCCATCTGTGTTTTCATCATCAGTTCCACTTCACCAAATGGTGTTTTCCAAGAGCAAATGCACGACTAACTATAAAAATACCCAAGTTGCTATAGGAGTGCCTAAACTATTTTAAGAATTCCCTCGATTTCTCCATAATCCCATCATCAGATCCTAACTTGATGACAATGAGACCATCAGGGAAACCATCTTAAACAAAAAAAATTGTTTTCCAAATAGGTCCATCCGTCTTCGAGTAAGCGGGAAACATACATAAAATGATTAAAATAAAAGATTCCGACGAACTGAGAACCTTCTCCTTTTTTTGAAGTCTGTTAAAAAGAGTATCCGAGAAGTATCTTACCGGCTCTTCTCCATAGGAGGCGACCAACCGTGCACCTAGCTTCTGACGATTCATATGCGCATGTAGGTTTATGAGAAATAAAATATATTGATTTTGATTTTACTTGGATAACATTTAATTATTTCAGGAAAATGGCGAAGCACCTGACCTCGAGGTTGTGTTGCAACATAACCTTCACGACCGTGACCACCTCTGTAACGGCCTCAACTCAGGTTTCAGAGTAAGATTCCTTTTCATCTATTATTAAAAAAAACCGGCGAAGTGCGAGTCGGACTCGCACACGAAGGGTTCCGTACCATTATCTATAAAAACCGGCCAAGTGCGAGTCGGACTCGCCCACGAAGGGTTCCGTACCATTATCTATAAAAATGGCAAAAAAGTCACGTTTGTTGTATGGGAGCCCTTAAACGTTTGTTTTATTACCCGACCCTTAAATATTTGTTTTATTTTAATTTAACTATTTATTTTTAAAGTGAATATATAACTAAAGATTCTGTGAATATTTCAGGCGTCTACCTGTTGCCGTTATCAATAATGAGAAAAAACGTGCAAAAAAAGTCACGTTTGTTGTAAGGAAGCCCCCTTAAATATTTATTTTGTTCTGTTTTTTAGTATTTGTTGTTATAGCGGCAACAGAAATACATCATCTGTGAAAATTTCAACTGTCTTACTATCACGACTCATGAGAAAAAAAAAGTTATATGTACCTATATGATTTGGCGCCAACAAAGAGATGTAAACAAAGCAGTATCGTGGATAATGACGTCGCATCACGGCCGCAACAGTAACGTTCGTTTGAACTACAGTAGATATTTTTGAGCAACAAGCAGTTGTTGAATTCGACTTTTATTTATTTACTTAAACAATTAATTTATACACATAATTATATTTAAACAAACAAGAAGAAAAGAACAGAAAAATACGCACAAATAAAATAAAAATCATTTATTTCAGACAAAAAGGTCCATAGGCAAGGCTAGGTTGTTATTAACAAAGGTGATGCTTATTTCTAAAGAAATCTCTGCCAGTATAGGAAAGAGATGTAGACACTGTGTGTAAGAGTAGAAGAGAAAATAGAAAACATAAAATCAAAAACAATTCACAAAATAAAATAAAACAAATAATTTGAGAATATACTAACATACATACATACTTCTAAAATAAATATCTATAATATAATAAATACATACGCAACTATGACGAAGAGGAACGAGTGTTTTTTCACTTTTAATATTTTTATTGGGTTTTTTTTTTATTTACACTTCTTTCGTTGTTTCTTTGTGAAATCAAAACTAATCAAAGTTGTATATATTTTATAATGTGCGTTTTTATAATTTCTAACGTGACGATATCTTCACGGAATCACGATAACACAGGGAAGTAAAATGTTTGGAAATATAATATAAGAAGCCGCTTTTAAATCTCAGGGGGCCTAAAATTCTCCCGTGAGGCGGCGAGCCTCCTTGCCGGACTGCCGCCATGGGATCTGGAGGCGAAAGTCCTCGCGCACATGTGGGTGTGGCGCGAAGAGGCGAAACGCCGGGGTGAAACTCCGCTGCCGCAACAAATCGCGGCACAGCGGACGGAGCTCCGGCAGGATCTCATGGCGACATGGAAAGTGCGATTGTCGCAACCCAGTGCTGGGCACGCCACAATTGCGGCGGTAAGTCCCCTCTTTGAGGAGTGGCTAGAGAGGCGCCACGGCGTCCTCACCTTCCGCCTGACGCAGGTCCTCACCGGACACGGTTGTTTCGGGAGGTTCCTGTTCAGGATAAAGCGGGAGGAAACGCCCGGGTGTCACCACTGTGTGGATCGCCCGGAGGACACGGTGGAGCATACGGTGGAGGTCTGCCCTGCTTGGGCGGAGCACCGCCGTGTCCTCACGGAGGCGATCGGCGGCGACGATCTCTCGCGTCCGGCCCTGGTTCAGGCCATGGTTCGGAGCGAGAGTGCATGGGAGGCCGTCACCTCCTTCTGCGAAACAGTAATGCTCGCGAAGGAGGAGGCGGAGCGCATGAGGGTGAGGCAGGGTGCCCGCCCTTCCGCCCTAAGTCGCCGCAGGAGACGCCCTGGGCGTCGGGAATCGCAGGCGGATTCCCGGCCACCGTAGGCGCGGGCTTGCGGACGGTGAGCGATGGGTAGCTCGCCGTCCGATAAGGACCAGGCCCGGGTCGACGGCGCGTTGTGTTCCACGCGCGCCTCAAAGAGACGTCAGCACCAATTGACGGGGTCCGAAAGGGCCAATGCCTGCCAGGGTTACGAGCCTGTCCGAAAGGGATATCGTGGCTCTGGCACACAGGCATCTGAAGGAACACGGTGGGTTTTAGTCAGTAAAAGTCTGACACTCCCTCTCGCTCCGCCCAGAGCGGGAGAAGTTATTTGATGATTTCCCACCAAAAAAAAAAAAAAAAAAAAAAAAAGGGGGCCTAAAATGGACGCTTTGGCAGAATCATAATATGATCTGCGTACAATTCATATCCCGCAATTCATCGTTTCGTGTTCGCATTCCGCACAGCGGATTCCCGCGGCCTTCACCAGGTCATCGGTCCTCCTTCTGAAATTCCTTTTATATTACGAGTCACCTAGTATGATCTTTCATTTCAGGTATACATCCAGCATCCTACCGATTTGCCTCAGTCTTCGCTGTACTACTATGCTGTGCTGAACGCTCAGGTTTCCTCAATGGCACTGAGCTTCAGCGTACTCAATACTTCAGAAAGTTTGAGGGGCTATGATCCAGAAGTGTGAGTTTTAGAAGAATGTCTATATTTAAGATATGTGTACAAATTCGATATTTAACATTCTCAAAACCATTTATAATTCAGATCCATGTGATGTAATTTTTCTATGAGGATTGAGGATAACCTTATTTGGAAAGTTTTGGGTATGAATGTGAAGGTCAAAGAAATGATGGATGGACTGGGTGGAAGATTTTGAAGGCTTGCAAAGGGATGACTACTGAGATGATGACTTATAGAGAACTGTGGAAGAACATGCTGCGCTGACCACAAATAAATTGGGATAAAGGGCAGAGAATGATGATGTAATATTTTTTTTCTCTTTTTTGGTTTGGTTTTAGACGTCAATGCTATTTCCCTGACGAGCGATACCTGAAGTATTTCAGGCTATACACAGCCAGCAACTGTAGGATTGAATGCCTGTCCAACATAACTGATGAACTCTGTGGGTGTGTTGCATTCCATATGCCACGTAAGTAATTTTATCTCATATCCTCGAGTCCTAATAATTATAAGCAATCGCCGCGTGAATACGCGATCGTCGCATTATCATTATCATTTACATCTTTGTCATTATCTTTATCACTATCATTTTTTTTCGAACAAATGAGTGACAAATGAACACGATGATCGCGTATATTAGGACACGGCCTAAACAGCATGACTGGGCCCCAAGTCTGCTATTTTTATAAATTCAGTCATTCCAACACGATCCCATTGTCATTTTGCTAAAAGTTCGTAATCTGCTAAATTCATAATGGTCGATCATTGGTCGGTCAATGTTCTCGTAATAGAATTGTGTTACTTATAATGGCATTGTCGTATTGCCATTATTATAAAACCCATTAGTAGAAATGTCATGTCAATTTGTCATTATGTACGAGATTTCCAATAAATGCAATGTAGTGTCAGTGGCCGACCATTGGAAAGTCATAATGACGCCATTATAATAGTAGATTACCAAACTTGTCAAAATCAACAATTATGAAATCAATGATCGACCATTCTGACACTATTGTAATAGCAGACTTGAGGCTCTGAATGAACGAGATACTGAAGGACATGATAATGTATCCTCACATAATTAACGAATAAAATATGAATAAATTGCGAAAAAAGACCTAAAATCTTAAGTGATCGTTCCGCAGCACTTGCAAGGGTGACTGCAATGGGCTTGAATGAAATGGTATAGCATAAGGCATGATCCGTACTTCAAACTGGCATAAGAACAGGTAAAAATGCGAATACGAATGCGAATATCCACTGATGGATTTTATTGGACAATTTTTTTTTTTTTTTTGACAAGAGTTTTTATAAAGATAATGTCAATATGTCCCATGTTTAACAAGTTAGCCCGTATATTCTACTTGTTTGCTGTTTTGGGATTCGTAAAAATGTGTTATACCTACCAGATTTCTTCATTTTCTTTTAAGATGCAAGCAGTAAAAGAATTTGCACCGAGAAAAATGTGCCGTGTATGTCGAAAGCAAGAAGTAAGTTTGTAGAAAAATATTTTTTATGCGACTTAAACATCACTAGTGAAATGTCGGTGTACTACAGGTACACCTCTGCCTTGCCCTTCGTGGATTAAAGGCGTGATGTTATGTATGTTATGCTATTTTCTTCTCTTTAAATTTCTCCATTTTTAATTGATCGAAAGATCATTATTTTATTTTATCTTCCAGGGAAACTGCTACGCCAAGAATTAGCTAAAGATAGTTCCAAATGCCATTGCTTACCGGCCTGTAACAGTATGGACTATGATGCTGAAATACTGAAGACCGAATATAATCTGAAGCAATTCATCAAAAACTATTATAAAGCTTACAATGTTACTGATGATAGTTTCAAAGGGTAAGCAAGTCGACAAAAATACCGGTATTTTTAAAATAAACAAATTAGAACCAAGGTTACGTAAAGAAAGTATAATGATTACGAATGGGGAATGTCACTTATTTCAATAAAAAATCATTTGTTTTAAATAATGACGATTTTAGACATGTTTCCTTTTTTTTAACTGACTTTGAAGTCAATTGATTCTAAAAACTACAATGATTCTACTATTTCTACTCAAAAATCTGTATTCCAATATGACCATACTGAAAATAACACCGTTACAACCAATGATGACATGTATTACCTTTAGATGCGTTACCTGCACTCAATAATGGCAAAATAAATTCCAGGCAATTGCCTGACATTTAAAATAATAATTATTATTATAATATGCAGCAGCTAGTGACGTAACTAAATATGTATATTCATCTCTTTCTAACAACATATATCGGTATACGTCTTTCCTTTTCTTCACGCGCTGTATGCAAGTATGTAGCTACAATTGGCTTACGCTGTTTTTGAGGGCACTTATGTTCGTGTATGATGTGTTTATTTATAATACGTCATTGGTTACAACTAGTTCATCTAACAGTTAAGACAATCTTGCAAATATCAAAGAAAAGCAAAAATACAAGGCTCTGTAGTACATCGCAGTCAGCGATAAGACTACTGTCATTGTACCTTTAAAAATATAAGGATTATTGTGTAATGAGTTGTGTTACAATGTTGATGCACAATATTCAATTCCATTCCATTCTATTATATTATTATTCTATCCTTTTCTATTCTATCCAGGATCAAATTCTCAAAGCTAGAGATGTACTTCAAGAGGCCCAGGTTCCTGTCAATGCGTCGTTCAGAGTTGTTCGGTTTGATCGACTTCCTTGCCAACTGTGGGGGTTTGCTGGGCTTGTTCCTCGGATTTTCGTTCTTGAGCCTCGTCGAGATTTTCTACTTCCTCTCTTTAAGGTAACTGATATCAGATTTCTTTGGAAATCGAACAAAACTTTTAATCCTAGATTTGCGCATTTAAAACTTGAAATAAGAAGGATTGAGAGATGACTCTCCAGGGTAAAGTCAACCCCTAAAGGATTTAGGATTCTATAAACACAATCGGCCGCAAACAACGTCTTGCTATACGCTCCATCAAGATGCTTGCTATGAGGCTGTACTGATGTGGTCAGGAGAATGATGATGAAGTATTCAGGCCAAGTATCAAGTTTATAGGTCAACGAAAGAAGATTTTTTCATACAAACTGTCAAGCAAACTATCAATCCATGCAGTAAAATCCTCCCTTGTAAAATTGATTACCCCTTTTCACCTCATTAGGGGTAGATTTTTGAAAAACCCGCGTTGATGAGTCAGTCAGTCAGTCAGAACCTGTCTTTTTATTTATATAGATTTTAACCTAAAAAATAAAGAACTTTGTTTAAAAACATTTCATCTACCTTTTCACCCCCTAAGGGTTGAAATTCCATACACAACTTCATCCCCCTTTTTAACCCTTTGGGGATGGAATTATCTAAAACGCTGAGATACCTATAAGTAAATTTTCAATCGTCAGCCTAAATTCAAAATTTGAAGATTCTTACTTCAAAACAGTTGGACTTTCATACAAACTTTCATCCCCTATTCAACTCCCTTAGGGGTTGAATTTCGAAAAATCCTTTCTTATTCCTTGTCTTAATTATAAAGAAAACCTCTGTGCAAAACTTCAGCTTTCTAGGTCCAACAGTTTGGGCTGGGCATTGATGAGTCAGTCAGTCAGGACATGTCTTTTTATTTAGATATATATGATATAAGTTCAGAGCCCACGACATACGGCATTCAGGTGGTAGTGAAAACTTCTATCCAGACATAATGTGCAGACTGGATTGCTACTAACTGCCATTGTTTATTTCAGACTATGCTGTACACTAAAGAAGGATCTGGAAGAAGAGAAGTCGGTTAAACAAGCTCAGAGTGAACCTGGAAAAGAAATTCGTATAGATAAATACTAAGACATAGTCCCCGATCTTGTAAAATATATTTGATCGAAGTACAGTTTTCCAATATTACATCGAAAACTTCGTAGTACCTATATTTCAATAATGAGTAACTTACGTGACAGATGCATAAATTTATACCTACTTTGATTTAATCATTACATTCAATTATTTTTGATTATGCACACACCAAAACAATTTCATATAATTTCAGGGTGAATAGAAATGCAGGGGTGAATCGCGACGCAACTTTAAAATGGATTTTTACCTTGAAATAAGATAGTTTGTTCCCAAGGCACTTAGTCGTTAATTAATTGTAGTACAGGTAACACATTATAGTCCTTTTTGGTAACAAAAGATATTATTTCAACGTTAAAATCCATTATAAAGTTGCGTCTCGATTCACCCCGTTTTAATATGTACTTGGATAACGCAGTTTGCATCGGTAAATAAAATTATTATTATTTCCATTTATTTCTGTATTTCATTTTCAGTAGCAGCTTTATATACCTTGTTGTATATTTGTAACTCTATTTAATCATCAATTTCCTCAGCATCGCGTAGTATGACATTATTATCACCAGCCTATAGCAGCCCACTGCTGGACATAGGCCTCTCCAACCGCATGCCATTTTAGTCGAACTTCAACTAGTCACATCCAGGTGCTGCCAACATTCCTGCTAAGATGGCTCCACCCAGCTTGAAAATAATAGATAACCATCATCTGCCCACTCTTTTCCCAATTACGTCCGGCTTCAAGTTTAACCGTATGTAGCTTAACCGATAAAGGCCCGCCGACGCACCAGTGCGTCAGTGGTCCCCAACCGTCACCCACCGACGGCCCAAACAGTTTAAACGAAGGATGTTTAAGCTCTTAGAAATCACTTGAGACTTTCTTTGTTTACATTGGCAGCAGGGGCAATAAATCTGGCGGCCATTATGATACGAACAGGTACTTGACTTTATCAGTTTAACACGAGGAGCGACTGCCTATCTGACCTCCACAAACCAGTAACTGGATACTCAACTCAAACTCAAAGTCATACTCAAAGCATTTATTTCAATAAAACCAATTACAGGCACTTTTGAATTGTCAAAGAGTCGGTCAGTTAGTCAGAAAGTTGAAGCTATTTGCCCATTCCAAAACGTAGAACTCTATGGAGAAGAATAAGCAAGAAACTCCAAGGACACTCTTTTAAATCAAGATATTACAAAATCCTGGGTACATTATTCTTGTCGCTTCTATGTGTGAGAACAATGTAAAAATATAAATTATTTAAAAAAACAATATAAAATATTACAAATAAGCCCTGGCAGATAGGAGATGACCAGTCAGAACTGACGGCGCCCATTCACGAACATGACGCGTGGATCAGCACCATCCAGCTCAACCATTTTGTAGGGAACCGAATGATCCAACACACGCGCCACCATCAGCGAGACATTTAAGTGAGCATGACATACTCTTAACTACCAAACTTTTTTAAGTCAACATACATCATAACATAATAAACGGCTCCATGGTACTCACATTTACAAAAATTTAAAAAATGCTTTTAAATTATACAAAACTATAGCTTGCAATGCATTTCAAAGATAAATAAAATTTTACTAGCAAAAAGATAAACATAATTACCTATTGAAGTATTCAACAACTAAAACTTGATTAAGTACATTTTCTATAATAAATATGATTGTAATGTCAGAACATAAAAAAGGGGGGAAGCATCTCTTCCAAATATTATAATTTTAACAA
The DNA here is from genome assembly GCA_948098905.1 of Tiliacea aurago. NCBI lineage: Eukaryota > Metazoa > Arthropoda > Insecta > Lepidoptera > Noctuidae > Tiliacea > Tiliacea aurago. Next base: position 26,835,802 of record OX402582.1, read on the forward strand.
GTGAGCCCAAGTGGTTGTGGAGCAGGACCAGCATTAAGCCAAGAATTTTTATCTACGATATAATCATCCAACCTATAATATTCTTGTCTACATAGTGTGCGTTTAAAGGCTTCTACATACCGGCGCGACTTGTCGCGCCGGTATGTATGTGTATACGTGTCGCGGGACGAGCGGTGCCTTTGTGTCGCGTCGCGTCGCGCGACAAGTCGCCCCGGTATGTAGAAGCCTTAATGCATGTTTTAAATTTCTTCTCATTTAGTTGAAGAATATCGAGTGGTATTTTATTATAACATTTTACACAATACCCCATAAAAGAAGTGTGTACTTTTGACAATCTGAAACGTGGTTGATCGAATTTGTTCCTATTTCTAGTATTAAAATTATGCCTGTCACTTATCTTCCTGAAAAGATGTAGGTTTTTTCTAACATACATAATATTTTCATAAATATATTGGCAAGGTACCGTCATGATGTTAATTTCTTTAAACAGTTCCCTTAGAGAGTCGCGTCTGCGGAGGTTGTAGATGGCTCTGATAGCCCTCTTTTGCAGAACAAAGATAGAAACAATATCTGCAGCCCGTTCTCACAGTAAAATACCGTAAGACATGATGCTATAAAAATAACTAAAATAGACCACTCTCGCTGTATCCACGTCTGTTAATTGGCGAATTTTCCAAACAGCGTAGGCGGCTGAACTTAGCCGCCCTGCAAGTGAAGTTAAGTGAGGACTCCACTGCAGCTTAGAATCAAGCGTGATTCCCAGGAAAACTGTTTTTTCGACGAATTCTAGTATCTCTTTGTTCAAGGTAGTTGTTCGTGATAGGTATCACGATACCCCTTGGTAAGACTGTTTGTCAGACTTTTGGGCTTCTGACTACCCGTCATCATCAACATCATTCCAGCCGAAAGACGTCCACTGCTGAACATAGGCCTCCCCCAAAGAGAGTTGGCGTATAATTGATGGTTGCATGCACATCTTGTGTGTTTAATTACTAGGTTCTGCACTGGATTTTGCTTGGCAAACGTTGTGGAGAAAGAAAAAATGGTTGAAAAAAATGTTGTACATAATCATGTACAGACGGCTACACATCAAGCTATACATTTCCAGTATAAGCTGGTCTCGCATTGTATATGATTTCCGTACAGTGCGAGATCAGCGTAAACTGGATTTGTATAGCTTGATGTGTAGCCGTGTACTTGTTTATTTTTTAGATGGTTAGGGTGTCAACATGAGATGCGTTGGTACAATCATCATCATCATCAACATTACAGCCGAAAGACTGGACGTCTTTCGGCTGCTGGACATAGGCCTCCCCCAAAGAGGCGACAATCGCCACGCTTGGCAAGCGGGTTGGCGATATCGCAGTATGGTGTTAAAATGCATAGAGGACGCTGCTGCACATTTTCTAGTAAGTCCCTTAGTCGCCTTTTACGACACCCACGGGAGAAATGAGATGGTGCTATTCTTTTCGTCCGGCACTAAACGGAACTGACTACCCGTAATACTGTCAAAGATCAACGAATTATAGATATCTAGCTTTGCCCGTGGCTGCGCTCACGTGGAGGTCGGTAATTACCTATCTCATAGGAACGTACTAGCAGGATGAAATTCCTCACCCAGGTCATACTCTACCTGCGCGGCAAATTTTATCCAAATCAGTTCAGCTGTTATGGCGTGAAAAGGTAACAGACATACAGAATTACTTTCGCATTTAACTATATCTAAATAAAGCCGAAGAGTTTGTTTGTTTGAACGCGCTAATCTCTGGAACTACTAGTCGGATTTGAAAAAATATTTTTGCATTTGATAGCATAATTCTTGGGGAAGGCAATAGGCTATTCAACATCACGCCACAACCCTTAGGAGTCGAGCAAAAATTAAATAAAGTCAGAAAAAGAACGCTAATCGTGAACGAAGTAATAGTGCGGGTAGGCGATGTGATGCGACGCGGTGAGTTGGGAGAATACAAAATTTCACACAGACGAAATCGCGGGCAGAAGCTAGTAATATTATAATATATTATGGAAATAAGAATGATCATCGAATCAATACATTCAAATCCAGTATGTTTATTTAAAGACACAGGTACACACTGTCAGTATGTGCTACATCCTCAAGTTTTGCTACAACATTGAATTCGTTACGAATAATCTAAAAAATACTTCAAAAAGAGTTCATTGTTTCGACTTGGATTCGAACCATCGTACGAGTATCACCAAACGTCGTCATACTCATACGCAGTTTGCCGAAATAGCCAGCAGGCCCTTGGGCGACGAAATTATTATCTACTATCGTCCGAGTCACTTTATCCTTTAGGTCTCTGTCTAATCGATAGATAATTTGAGGGTATCCGTTAATATTACTTACTTACGTTTTCTATAAAAAATTAATCCATCCCCTTAAATTATACTATAACGTTTGATGTTACGTTCACTTAAAACTTTTAAACTTAACACTTTAACTATTATTGCTTGTCGTTACACGCAATAATAAAAGTATTAACGTTTTATTGAAAACACACAATATTAAAAACAGACTTTAAAAAAATAAATACTAACTTAAACTTATTTATTCACTAAAACTACTATGTTTTTGCAAAATACAAAACCAACTTGGGCCTATCACAGATTTGAACGCATACAGTCTTTTGGGGGGTAACCACTTAAAGGCTTCTACATACCGGGGCGACTTGTCGCGCGACACGACGCGACACAAAGGCACCGCTCGTCCCGCGACACGCGGGGCCTTTGTGCCGTGTCGCGTCGCGCGACAAGTCGCGCTGGTATGTAGAAGCCTTAATGGAGCTGTACAAGTGATATACTTGTTGAAAAGAAAGCGATAATTATACTATTTAACTGTAAAATAACAAAAATATGCACTGAAAATGTTAGAAAATCTTACTAATGCTCAAACTCACGCGCGTTGTGCAACTGTACCAATATTAGCACAAACAGGACGCGTCGCGCGTCGGTTCGACTCCTGCGCGTCGGATCAAAGACGCGATTTATGCGCCGTCGGATTACATCGATTTATAGCGCGCTAACGAACGCACGTGCCCCGACAACGATTATAAGTAGATCTAGAGATGTGCAATGAGATAAAAAGGTCGTTTTAACTTTATTTTGCGGTACAATTTTATATTTAGTCAATATGGTGAGATTTTGTAAAAATCTAGCTCAATTTACAAAAAGACTGCCGCTATACGCAGTGTATATGCGTGGTGAAGAATGTTCTATCTTCTCCATTATGAAATAGATTTTTGCTCTTTAGAGAATTAATTACAGGCATTATTTTCTTAAATCTAAAGGTATAAACCTTAGATTTAAGGTTTATACCTTAAATAAATTGGTTAATAATTCCTTGGTTAATTTCATTTCAATTTTCCCAGCACTTTTTTAGGTGTTTTGACGACGTAGTATCTGGTATTATTCGGGCCGAGTTGGCTCAGGCCAAGCCGTCACTAACCCGTTGGTGTTACGCAGAATTGGCGCTAGTATTCTTATTCTTAACACTACAGCTCTAGATATATTATTTCTTTAAAGCAAGCAGTCGCGCCGCTCTGTCGTCTGGCTGTCTCTTTAAAGAGGTAGGTAATAAATTAGGCTGCCCATCGAAATAAAAACAAAAAACTCCATTACTTAAGCCCCACTATAACTCTCACAAAACAATAAACACGAGCATTAACAAATATCCAAACATCTTGTATTATACGTAAAGCGAAACACTTGAAGATCAAAGACGGCGCGGGCGCAGGAAATGCGCAATCGTCTATCAGTGATACAGGGCGCCTTTCAGTGCTACTTGAGGTTAAGTGGAGCAAAAAATGACGTCATTGATTCTGTATTGTATCATGGAAAGATTAGGAGACCGCCAGCGGCTTGGCTGAGATATACCGTCAAATGAAATGGCAATAGCTTCACTGGGAAGACGTGGACTAATAAGTTACAGGCCATCAGTTCGATACTTCTTCCGCTATTGAAGCCAAGGCTTTTCTTGTGAAAAATATATTTTTAGCTATGATGAGTTATGGAATCAGGCGTTACTCCGCGGAAATCTTTAGTTTTAATTACGCAAAACTAAATCCGAGCTTGGATGCAGAATGCAGTACCCACCCGATTCCACGCGCACAAGTATTTAGAGCATTTTTGCATTACATTTTTACTAGCTGTGTAAACGCTGATAGGTATTATGTCAATCAATATAGTATAGTATAGTAGTATAGTAATTTTATCCTAGGTGCATCGTCTTCACATATAATTAATGTACCTATAAAAATATTGTACAAGATTTTAAAAGAGTACCGGTGGAGTTTCTTGCCCATTCTTCTCCATACGAAACTACATTTTGGAAGGGGCGACTAGAATCAATTCTATTTTTTTTTGTAAATATCGACGTTCAAAAGTGCCTTTTATGTGCCTATTTGAAATAAACAATTTGACTTTTAACTTTGACTTTGAATACTACCTACTAACTCCTTTTGGCATTTCTCAATTCCACAGACATGGTGATCTTGAGACAGGAGCTTGTGGCTAATTACTAACAGCCGCACGGATCGATACATCAGGTTAAGCTACGCTTGTCGGGGTTGGTCCGTGGATGAGTGACCATCTTTACATACCGAGACTCCTCCGTGCCTCGGAAAGCACGTAAAGACGTTGGTCCCGGCTGTCATTCGTGGATATTTGACAGTCGTTACGGGTCGTCAGAAGCCCGAAAGTCTGTCAACCAGTCTTACCAAGGGGTATCATATTACCCAGTAACTGGGTTGTGGAGGTCAGATAGGCAGTCGCTCCATGTAAAACTGGTATCCAGCTACATCCGGTTAGACTGGAAGACGACCCCAACATGGTTGGGAAAAGGCGGGCAGATTGATTGATTGATTGATTTGGTGATAGTAGATACTCCCACAGACGATATCTTTATTGCCCGTGGAACGATTGATTACACAATTTTCCTTATTGCACCTATCACTGCTTGTCTCTGCATCACCCAAAGGTTGACTGGTAGAAAATGCCTATGGCATTAAGTCCGCCTCTGTACATTTGTGTGCTTGAATATTAAATAAATAAATTAAAGATGTCACGATGACTGTTTTAGCTCAACCCTGAGCTGTTTAATTTCCTGCAAGAAGCATGACTGTTTCATAAACACGTGCCCTTGGCTGAAATTCGTTGCGTATTCCACAGAGCCTAAAGACGAAGGTCTTCAATCAGTGCGTCCTACCTGTTATGACTTACGGAGCCAAAACGTGGACATTCACGGTACGGCTGGTCCATCAATTCAAGGTCGCTCAGTGAGCTATGGAACGGGCTATGCTTGGAGTCTCTCTGAGGGATCGAATCCGGAACGAAGTGATCCGGCAGAGAACCAAAGTTGTCGACATAGCCCACAGAATAAGCAAGCTGTAGTGGCAATGGGCCGGCCATATTAGCCGATGACCGTTGGGGTAGACGTGTTTTTGAGTGGAGACCGCGAATCGGCAAACGTAAGGTAGGACGCCCTCAGGCTAGGTGGAGCGACGATCTTCGCAGGGGGGCTGGTGGCAGCTGGATGAGAGTTGCCGAGAATCGAGCTGAATGGCGTGCAATTGGAGAGGTCTATTATGTCCAGCAATGGACTGCTATTGGCTGATGATGATGATGATGATGGCTGACATTAGGGTCAATATTGAAACAACCTACATCGCAAATCCCGCAGACTCGTAACATAACATAACCTTTTTTTTTTGTTTCTAACCTAACCTAAATTCATCCTAAGACATGATTATCCCAAACGGCGTCACAAGATGTGACCGTACAGTTAGCGGCCAATTCTGCCTGTTCCCCTGCGGCTAAAAGATAATGCATGGGCAACAATTTGGTGGTCATTACAACGTTTGTCGGGTTAATGGGTAATCAAAAAACAGCTCGTAAGTGGCCAGCTCTTTGTTCCGCTTCGCCATTGTAATTGGTTAAGGTTGGGTTATATGGTGCGTAGATACCGTGTTTTTGTGAAGACAAGTGATTTTGTTTTTGGCATGTATTTAATAGATCCCCAAAGAATTCTCATTTTGATTTTCTAATCTAAAAATACGAATCAATACCCTTAGGGTGGGTAATATACTCACTAAACGTCTTCTTGTGATGTGCCCGACCCTAGTTAATGCGACCAACTCTAATGGTACAAATATTTTTTTAAAAGAACAGATAGTTGAAGGAAGACCAGTAGTAAAAAATGCGAATATCATTAAAATATTAAAGTTTTTAGAGGATCAATTTAAATAATCTTCATTTTTCTTCTGTAAGCCATTCCGTTTACATCCAAAATGCTAGCAAGCGTGATGACCAATTGCAGAGTTTGACACCGCGACGGTCGCACGTCGCGCGGTAGTCAGTAATAAACCAGTTAGTTACTAAGCAAGTCGGTTGTGTCATTTCTTTGCCTACCAACAGTTTATTTTTTAACTCGCTACGCGCACTCGCCACGCACTCTTCTCGCCAACTGAATGTCTTTCGGCATGATAGTCACTCGCTTCGCATGGATCGCGCACAGATTCGTATCCTCAAACAGCCCCACTAAGTACGCTTCACTGGCCTCTTGAAGCGCCATCACAGCGGAGCTCTGGAACCGGAGATCAGTCTTGAAGTCCTGCGCCATCTCCCTCACGAGACGCTGGAACGGCAGTTTTCTGATGAGCAGCTCCGTGCTCTTCTGGTATCTGCGTATCTCTCGCAGGGCAACAGTCCCTGGTCGGTATCTGTGCGGTTTCTTCACGCCGCCCGTGGCTGGAGCACTTTTTCTTGCTGCCTTGGTCGCCAACTGCTTCCGAGGAGCTTTTCCTCCGGTAGACTTGCGAGCTGTCTGCTTTGTTCGCGCCATTTTGATTTCTTTCACACACGAATTAATGTGATGACAACTGTGTGAGCGCGGAGCCTACATCAGTCAACACTGCACCAATACTCCCACCTTATATTTAATTAATTGAGCATTATATTTTTAGTTGCCAAAAAACTTAAATGTAAAAAAAATGTCTGTTTTGTGTTAAAACACTTACCTAAAATTTTTATCTTCTCAAATCTTGGACTAAAACACAAAGACTGCTACTTTTGGTCAGCCTGAAAATCAACCTCAATATACGAAGCTGGAACTTCTAACGACTTGAATAAATACTCCATGTAAACCTATCCTCACCGACCATCCTACTTCGCTATATGATTAATTTTTTCTTCGACGTTTTTGCGTCAATGCTGTTAAAATTACTGATGATTCGAATCTCCATCATTGTAAAGATAATTGATTACTGCCTCCTTGCCTCCGGAGTAATGAGGGGCCACCGTTGGATCAATGTCTTTGTTTGATCAATGGTACATGTAGGTAGGTATGTAGAGTACTTTAAGTTTATGAAGCAACTCTTTGGAAATGCGATGGTGTTGGTTTTAAAATAGTATGGATTTATTTTTTATAAGGGGTCGTCCATTAATCACGTGAGGTTTTTTTAGCAACTTTTTGACCCCCCCCCCCCCCACCTCATTGGTGATATGTGGTGAGGTTTTAGACTAACCTCGTCACGTCTACCCAAAATCACGTGTATTTTTATTTTGGTACAAACAATATTATTCATTTTCAGAATATTTTTTCATTAAATATAGGTATAATCTAATTTATACCTGTATTTAAAGGCAGCAAGTCAAGGTCTCGCGCCGCTTTTTGGTTTAAAAATCACGCGTTCAACGAAAAATTTCATACTTACACGTGATATTTCACTACACCAATATTACGTGATGTTTTAGGAATCCCTCTCCTCTTTTCGAGCCTCACGTAAATAATGGACGATCCCTAATTATCTTGAATATATGAACTAGGTACCTACTGATTTGGTAGAAAAAGAAGCTGTGGTAACAGATTGACAGATCAAAAATTTAGCCAGTCAAAGCTTTTATTTTTTGCAAAAGCTCAATAGCACTGTTTGTCCACTGCACTGGAAACGAGATTATTCTGTGATGGTGATGGTGTGCGGTGGACACGCGTCTATAGTGAATGTATGTATCGCTACTTCGGCGCCGTCATCTCCTCAAATCATCAAAATCAAATCAAAAATATGTTTATTTCACATAAGCCTACATGGGCACTTATGAAACGTCAGAAGCTAGGTTCACGGTTCCAATTAGTCGTTTCCTATGGAAAAGAGCCGGCAAGAAACTCCACGGATACTCTTTAAAAAAAAATTGCTTTTACAATGTTTTCAAATTACAGTGTTAATAGATAAGAGAGGACAGCGTAGGCCCGTCAAAAGTACCAGGTACTTAACAAAATAGAAAATGGTCTACAGATCTAGTCTATTAAGCCTACAAAAGCTCAGTAGCTCTACCATGAGTTGACACAGCCAAACTCGCTAGCGTCTCCGAAGATGATAATTATGTATGAAATATTGTACAGCGCCCCTTGCGGTCACAGCAAGAATTAAAATACGTCCATGACTATAGATTTCGATAGTTAAGAAACCTAACGTAATCTATCCGATAGTCACTAACGTTTTTCAGCTGTCACCATACAAAACGGCACCATGAGTCACTAATTTGACAGACGCTATCGAAAAATACGCTTGCGATAGTAGTTACGTAGCTCACTAGCATTTTGAGGTGTCAAACATTTGTTTACATTAAAATTATATACGTTTTTGAGTCAATTAAAGTCAAAATAATGTCGGGAAGAGCATATTTAGCACGAAATATTAATAAAATAAATATAGTCGGATTATTTATTGATACACGTATTGACTGTAATATGAGCTTATTCTCTCTTCTTATTACTGAGACTTACTAGAGAATGGGCAGCAGCGTTGTCTATGCATTTTAACACCATACTGCGATCGCCAAACCGCCTGCCAAGCGTGGCGATTATGGCAAAACCCCCCTTTAGGGGAGGCCAATGTCCAGCAGTGAACATCTTTCGGCTGAAATGATTACTGAGAAAAAAACAAAACATAAGCAGCGAAGTTAGCTAGACGACACGATCTATCGAGCTTACATTAGCGTCTGCGTATCACTTCGTTAAACTCATGATGCAAACATTTGCGAAATCAATTTGGTTTACGTTAATACGCTAGCGAGTTTAACGCTAGCGAGTAATTTTTCGATAACAACAGACTCAAGGCTTCTACATACCGGGGCGACTTGTCGCGCGACGCGACACGACACAAAGGCACCGCTCGTCCCGCGACACGCGGGGCCTTTGTGCCGTGTCGCGTCGCGCGGCAAGTCGCGCTGGTATGTAGAAGCCTTCATGGTATACGTACAGTACACTTACTATAGCCGCGTGTCCACGTTTCTCGTTGACGTCCCGTTCTCGGGGCGGTGGTGAAACAGTGTTAGGGTGCTCCACCTCCTGTACCTACCGTCAAAACTCTAAATATATTAATTCCACCTTCGGATTATGATTTGAACTACATTGTACAATGTTCTATCATTCAGTTGAATGATTTAATTCACATAAAAAAAATGCTTAGGTATTTTAACACTTCGTCCTATTTCTCTCTCTTTTTTATGTACCAAACGCCCTAGTTCCAAGCACAAAAGATATTATGCCACACGGCTCCTATTCACACATCCGCCGCCTCAATCCAGGACATACAAGGATCTGAGCTTTGAATCAAAGGGCTATTGTATGTCTAATGCGTTCTGATTTCTTCTGAAACTGGATATCTGAGCTGTCAATATGAGGATGGTGAGATGTGGGTCTTTTGTGGAGTGAGTTATGACGTAAATAAAGTAGGCTAATAAAGGAACAGAAACATAACCAGGGACGGTTTTCTTTGTTTTAATAAGTGATGAATCTTTGTAGCTTTAGACAAAGGCATCATTGAATTACTCGTATAAACTTACCGTCTTATTACAAAACGAGATTTATATTTTGACATCGCTTAAACCATGGAGCCAGTTTTTGTAATAAGAACGTAACTGTGACTGAAATACCGTTCTTTATCCAAAACTGAAAACTTAATTCGGTACTAAGTTGTCAGTTTTACATAAAGAACTTTACTATAAATGGAATAAAGTTCGAAATTCAATAATGGCTCCATGGTTTAAACCTGGGCTTGAAGATAAACCTTGTTTTGTAGTAAGACGGTTAGTGTTTATGACTTTTGTTTTAGAGCAGTAATTTAGCACCGTAATTTTTCATTTTTCTAAAGGAGATAGGATCGATATAGATAAAGATATCTGTATCTATATATATGTATATATATATATAAGTTTACACTAAACCCGAAAAGGGGTCATTGTACTCATCATTTTGAAAAATTTTTTCTATGGGACCAACCTTGAAATCGCGAGCGAAAAACAAATCAGCTGTTCCCTAAATTTGTGTTCACTTAAAGGCTTCTACATACCGGGGCGACTTGTCGCGCGACGCGACGCGACACAAAGGCACCGCTTGTCCCGCGACACGCGGGGCCTTTGTGCCGTATCGCGTCGCGCGATAAGTCGCGCTGGTATGTAGAAGCCTTAAATGGACAAAATGTATGGAGCACCTGATTTTTATTTCGTGATTTCAAGGTTGGTCCCATAGAAAAAGTTGTTCAAAATGATGAGTACAATGACCCCTTTTCGGGTTTAGTGTAAACAAAAAGTAATGTTGTATACAATGTGGCTCTGGATGTACGACATTAAATTAAAACGAGCACAATACTAGCCCATCGAAACATTTTAAAACACGAAGATTAGTAGTTAAAGAAAATTTAAAAATTGCAATTTTCAAACAAAATAAATAGCAGAACCAACTGCATAAAAGTAAACACTCTATATCTACGAAAAGTTACTGACCTTGCGCGGCGCGTTAGGCGCGCCTTACAATGTTTACCTATTATTACGGACTCAGATCTACATCATGTTGAAAAATAACAATATGGAAAATCATTTCCTGTGGCTAAAGTATTCATTGGATTTGATTTATTTTTTGTATACAAGTAAAAAACAAGATACTCTTTACGTGGTTTATAGGAATGTCAATCGTCCTGTAACACCTTGTATAGATATCCTTCAAGCGTCAGGGTAGTCCGCGAAATTCTAAATTTCTTATGTTTTTTGCTGGTCAGTTAATGATAATAATTCTGTAAAGTCATATTTGTTACGTCCGCGAATCATAATATATAGAATCACATACAACCTGACACAGACCTGCAAATTGCAAAAAAAATTAAATTTCGCGGACTACCGGAACGTGCGTCAATAATAAAAATATAAACCTGCAGGCATTATTATATCGCATGTATTTAATCGTACATCAAATAATTCCCATTTTGCTTTCCTTAAAATATTATTGAACATAATGATGATGATTGCTCCTCTTTTAGTGAACATCAAATAATTCTTATTTTGGGGTTCTAAAAATATTAAATAGCCAAGCTGCGATCAACTTGGATGTAGCGGTTGCTCACAGTTCTAAACTTTTTTTTTTTTTTAATCACGGGGTGGAAAATCCTCATGGAGGTCCCCCGCCCTGGGGCGGGCGGAGGAGTCTGTCAGACTCTTACTGACTAAAAACCACCCCAGTGTTCCTCTCCCACACTTGCACCGGGGATCTTAGGATCTGTTATTACTTCCGCAATGGGGGGCTATTGCCGGCCCGCCTCTGCGGGCCACCGCAAGTCTGAGGGGGGGGGGGGGGTGAGGTGTCTGGTACCCCTCGCGACGTCTGATAGGGGCGCGCGTGGAACACTACGCGCCGACACCTCGGGTCCAATATGGGGGTCGGGGTGCCCTAGCTTAATTACTACGACCAACTGTGAGAAAAGGTCAGAAAGTTAAAAAGGCGCTCGATTATTTAAAAAAGTGTGCATCATTGGAAGCACAACTACCTGCTGGATATAATTGTCTATCAAAGCACCATATTAGAGCCCCGGAAGATTATTACATCGACAGAATTTCAACTGTCAAACATACCGTGGAGTGTTGACACTACGGCAGTCACTTGAACGAGTCAACTCGACCGCTCGACGGTAGCGAGTGTTTTGTTTACTCTGCTGTGCCAACAGTAATGTTAAGAGCAAATGAATAATTGTGCGCTATTGTTGGGGCAGATTAGAGACGGGATTGCTAAGACAGGATGTTAGTGACGTCGATAATATTTTTATATTTTGAGAATGTGTTTTCAGTTTTACGCCATAGTTACTAGTGTTTTTTGGTTTATAAAAGACGCTCTTTCATATTGTACAACTTACATTTAATTTTATTTTATATTCATTTAGTAGGTAAATCACATCGGTACTTTTACTGTCATAGTTTTCTTCGTTTAATGTTTCAAATCAGTAAATAACGACAAAGCTCTACTGAATGTTCTAACTCCTGCTCTCTCCTGCCGCAATAACATTTAAATAGATACCTAGGTAGATAGAATATGCTTTATTCTAGATAAACCAAAAACAACCATAAAAAAATGTGATCGATAAAAACCCAAATTCTTATAATATAATACCCCAGCTCTAAGCCATAACGAACACAAACACTAAAGTGAGCATAGTTTTGTATGATCGATGATCGGAACGAGACTCGCGTCCAGTTAATCGTGTTTACACACTCAACACTCGATATTGACATTTTAAAAATCCGCGGGTGGCCAGCTACTGTTTGCTTTTTACCTATGATTTGAACGCTCCTTCAAAATTAAACGTATTTATTTTAGAGTGTCAATATAATTTGAGCTCTATGCTGTTAGTATACAGTTGATTTTTGTTGCAAAGATTTTGTTGGAACAAAGACCTCTTAAGTCACGCGTGGGCTTATTTGGTGAAACAATAACTTTTGTAAATACTAAGAAATAATATTGAGTCTGGTAAGTATAATTAGGAAACCACAGAATGCTTTCAAGTTAAACGGTAAACAAATGTTTTGCAGACACTGAAAGGGGTATTAAATGTTACTTGTCGTAAATTACGTTTATTTACAGCATTTTAAAATGTGTTTTAACGTTAAACGACTTAATTACGGCTCGAAAAATAATCCTAAAACATCCGTTTGGTATTAAAACATGGTTTGCTGGTAGGGTGACTAATTGCACGACGCTTTTAGAAACTGTCCCATTAATAACGCTAGCTGATGATGATGATAAAATTGTTTTATGAGCCTAATATAGATAAGTTGCTTTTAAATTAGTGTAATTATTTTATTGTGCATTTAAATTAAAGCTTATTGAAATGTTCCTTTATGTATTTCTTAGGAAAAAAAAACGTGAGTATAATATAATTCGGGTTGTTTTTTAGGGTTTCGTACCCAAAGGGTAAAACGGGAACCCTATTACTAAGGCTCCACCGTCTGTCTGTCTGTCTGTCAGTCCGTCTGTCACCAGGCTGTATCTCATGAACCGTGATAGTTAGACAGTTGGAATTTTCAGAGATGATGTATTTCTGTTGCCGCTATAAAAACAAATACAAAAAAACAGAATAAAATAAATATTTAAGGGGGCTCCCATACAACAAACGTGATTTTTTTGCTCGTTTTTGCTCTATATTGATAATGGCAACAGGTAGGCGCTTGAAATATTCACAGAATATTTAGTTATATATTCAATTTAAAAATAAATAATTAAATTAAAATAAAACAAATATTTTGTGGGGGCTCCCATACAACAAACTTGATTTTTTTTGCCATTTTTAAAGATAATGGTACGAAACCCTTCGTGCGCGAGTCCAACTCGCCCTTGGTCGGTTTTTTTATATCGTTGCTAAAACATTAACCGTAGTATTCAATGATTCATGATGTTGGATTTTTAATTGATACAAACTGAATTTACTTAACCTATTACGTCTTTCCAGCTGTAATTAGTATACAAGGCAGTTCTGTTACTTATGTTAATATAATTACAGTTAAAACCTTTCACCTTTTGCTAATTGCTTTGACACCTTTGCACGATTGTAGTCATTAAAATATACAGGTAAAGTATAATAATTATACTTACAAAAACATACTTACGTAAAAGAACCTGTTATGTAAATGAAAAAATATGAGTTTTGGAGTTTATCGAGGCATGAATAACCAAGACACAGTGAACCCTTTTGCACAGTCGGGTTAAAAGAGGTGTGTAACAACTTGTTTGACGTGTGACATGATTAATGTACAGGAAATAATAAGAAACCACTATAATTATACGTAATTGTATGTTCAATAAAGCTCGCTATTTTGCTTGTTGACTGTCAAGAATTATGTATCGTGTTTAATATGCATGAGAGGTTATGAATGGTCGCAGTAAAAAAGGATGAAGGTCGATGAATTAATTTTATTATTATAATTTTTATTAAACTAGCTTTTGGTATAAACTTTATAAAATAGTGTGCAATTAGATTCTTTACACAGGTACCCTTTAATTTACCTGAAAGTGTAATGTGAACCTGACCGTATTTTGAGTACAGTAGTGAATAATATTATGTAGATTAACTCAGTTTATTCTAACTCTAAAGTATGTTATTAAATTAAAGATGGTAAATATCTGTTATCATTGAAACATGGCTACCGCAAAGAATGGTAATCATACAACAATTTAGTAGTTTACTGCAACCCTAATGACTTAATAACATAAAGGTCATGCCATTCTTTTTATTGCCCTTATGTTGAAGATTAATTTACTCATCAAAAGCTATTAACTAATTTAGACATTTTTAAATATAATTAAAACAAAAGGACACACCTTAGCCCCAGTTTGTGGAAGCTTAAAGAGTGATACATCTACCGGTGATAGAAAAGTTACATATAATTAATCAAAATTTAATTCAGCTTACAATCATAATAAACAAATCATAATTATTAAGAAGACGAAGAAGAGAAGTGAGATTTTACTATCCATAAAAAAATATTGAAGACCAGAACAAAAAAAAATCATTTTCCCCAAAACTTATTTAGCATCATTGCCACTCCACCGTGCGCGCCTTATTCTGTAAGATCAATTAAAAATCTTAAAAAATCTCAAAGATAACACTTACAAAGGAGCTTTCAAAAGATAAGTTCGAGTCTCATAATTAAAAAGGCGCTCAAAAGAGCCGGTCGCTATCTTAAAATTTCTAAATTTAAGTAACAGTTTTATCGAAATGTCGACACATGCTTCAACGGTGGCGCTTTGTCGATACCGATAAGACTTTTAACCGATAAAAAATTATGTCGACCACATTATTTTGGGAATTAACTACTGGCGTTTGCGTTTTTATGTGCATAACGGATTTTTAAGTGTGAAATGGAATTATTTGCATTTATTTTTAGAGCTGCGTATTTATTGCTCAATAATAACATTTTTATTTACTTAACCCTTTTTTCTTAATGATGTCCTTTTATAAACTCAGCTGGCTGTTAATTAAGTAGTGGTAAACCTCAATCATACTAGATCCAATTAACCCTAACGTGTCATCGCGTTTTTGATAGTACAGTCAACCGCACATTAGTGGTAACAATTTGACTCCGGTAGCGCTTTTATGTCGTATCACACGATTTCTCATTATTGTTTCTTTCTTTTTCTTTCAGTAAGGGCGTTAATTTCGACTGTACTACGTAAATACGGATTTTAAAACATACCTACTTACTACGAAATCGGTACTTTTGAATTGACAAAATTAATTAAAGCTATGTCTTTTGTCTGCTGCTTTGTTCTTTTTCAGATAAATGCAGTGTGATGGCAAAATACGAGAAGGCTACATCCAACTTTTTAGTAATAATATGTCGTTTATATTATGAATGAGAGGGTTACATATGTATTTCAAAGTTCTAGGCTTTAAAGAAAGCACAAAGAAAACAGCTTAACGTCAATATCAATAACCCTAACATATACCATACGGGCCAGGTTGCAAGCCTACAAGAATCATTTAACATGCTATATTCTTCAGCGGAGTGGCTAAGTTACATCACAATGTGAATACGAGCAGAAGGTAAACTTTTTAAATTTGGATGGAACTGGAAAGTAAAAGATAAACAGACTTTTTAAGTAGGAACGTGGGCAGCACGTAACGTGCCTAGATAATGGTACTAGGGTCCTGCATCAATTTTGATAGGTATAAAAATTGATGTTATTTTATTCACATACCGTCAGACGGTTAAGTACCTACTTACAGTGGTTTGGCCACTCTTTCACTTTTCATCGACATTAAAAGGCTAATGAGAGACATGACAGCACGACTCATGTCAGCATGGCAGCAATGAATTAAAATGAATAATCCAATGGCCAAACAATATGATAATCATGGCAATATCTTCTAGCGGCGCCAGCGGTCAGCTTCAGTCAGAAACGGTAGGGTTTGCCATTTGTGGGTCATTATCATAAACTTAGAGATAAGCAATAACATCTAGATTTAATAAAATTGTAGGTGGACTGTCTATATTCATTCATTTAATATTTACTTGAAATCTTTGGGTGATGCAGAGACAAACAGTGGGAGGTGCAATAACGAAAACTTTGGATTCAACGATGTGTTAAAATCAGTGTGCAATTGTGCAAACGTATTCCAGGTTTCTGACTTTGTTAAGTACTGTGGGTCTTCTGAAATGCTACCTTCATACTGACCCTACAAGTCTTAACTTACTTACTTCCTTTACCCGACTCTGACAGACACCGGAGGCAGTGAACAGCTGATGTGTCTTCACGCTTTCATTTGAACATGGACAAGCAGAACTACAGGTGCAGGCAGGTGTGATGTTGCTGATCGAATTAACGTTAAAAGGTGTGACTGACAGACAGACAGTAATAGTTCATTTATAAAGTAGTTTGTTGTTTTGTAAGAATATTTATCTATACTCTCTTATGTCTGATATCAGACTTTGATCTTTTATTTAGTATATTCAATCCCAATGTATGAGAGCAGATAAAGTATGAAACTGCACATAACTAGGTATTAAAACAATCGTATGATTTATTTATTTAAGGAAAAACAAACAGTAGCACAATAAGAAACAGTCATTATATCTTTCTTAAATAATATATTACATTTTAAACAATTATGCTACCGACTACGTTCACCACAGATTACAAAGGAAAGTATTTAAAAACTAGCTTGTAACACAGATACAATACAGTACTCGTATTATACTAAAATGTTCAGTTCAGTTGTTATCAAACACAGAGTTTCTGTACACTGAGTTTTTTTAGTTACAATAAAATTTATTTATTTTATGTTTATTTATTAACCTAGAAATTATATCTGGATTTTTAAATTAAAAAAGTAGATATATTGTGTGCGTACATTATTAGACATTACCTACGTCATTTTATCATACTTTGCTGATCCTTGAGGATGATAATTTTAAAACACACAACAACACATACACTCGATGCAACAGTTTCATAAACTACTATTAAAAGCCATATTTATCCTATTTTATATTTTTTTGGAAAACTTACAGCTAGGCATTACAATAGTGCATTTGTTAATAAAGGCTTCTACATACCGGGGCGACTTGTCGCGCGACGCGACGCGACACAAAGGCACCGCTCCTCCCGCGATTCGCGGTGCCTTTGTGCCGTGTCGCGTCGCGCGACAAGTCGCGCTGGTATGTAGAAGCCTTAACACGAATATGGCCAACTACACGTTTCCACAAACAGGTAATGTAATTTTAGAAACAAAAAAGTTTTTTGTATACTGACATTAGGTATATAATCTAGGGCTATTAATTTGCACAAACAACGGTATCTTCTTCACATCGCAACTTTGCTGTAAAAACTCTGATAGCATAATGTATGTTCATCTTGAAACTTTCCACCTGGTTAACTTCTCTATAAAAATCTCCCTTAAAAGACCATAAATAAACCCGTTTCCTGTACATCGATAAACATCGAACCCACGGTCTTTATTATAAAAAATCGCGTATATTAACTTCTATGCGTAACTGCGTCGTCTCGCTACAAGCTGTCTATCATCGTCTCATATGATTGATATCACTTTTTCAGTCACCACGTATTGTGCGAAAATGTTGAGTATTCGCCTTAAGCAACTCTACAAAGATATTGAATTTTTAACCCTATCTTTCAAAACTCAAAGTCGAAATTCCTGTGCCAGTTATTTGACTTATATTTCATACTACATACAAGCAAAATTGAACCGTGTTTCGTATTCGTATGGTTGGTTTCAGTGTGTATTAGGAGTTGTTTAAGGGGTCGTTTGCCGTGCACTTAACACACAATGAAACGCATGTTGAAGCGTTTTTGCGGTATTGATGGATAGGAGTCTACCGCTAATGTTGTATTGATCATTTAGATAGGCGCGTCGGAGAAAACATTGTAATTGGATACAATTGCGATTCTTTAATTATGTAAGTTTGTTTGATTAGAAAAAGCTAAATGCTTCAAGCGTTTATAGTGCGAAGCCGTTGAATCGGGCTTAATATTTTTTTCAGAAAGCTTCATTTCAGTGTTATTTTGTTCTTAAACTTCAGCATATCAGGAAATATCTAATATAATTATTTTATTAGATATTTACATTTATGTATTAAATAGGAAGATAGGCCACTCTCTAACATCACGTAAATATTAAATGGACCCGATGTCGTGCGTCATGTGCTCGACAACCGAAATAGAAAGACATATTACGCAGGCTATAGCGGGAACCAGACCGCAATAATTGTCACTGTTACGTACCCATAACAACTCCCAAACAAACTACGATTCGGGTATTCCCCGCAAACTGGGAGTAATGTAGGTCGATTGTGTCCTTTCCCCTAATTTATGCGATCTACGTCGAGGATCGCGTACCATATCTTCCTATTTAATACATCAATGGGTATTTAACATATTACTTCTGAAGAATTTCATATCGCAACAATAGTTTATTAGTCATTTTCACATTACGACCATCCATTAATTGCATTTCCCACTGCCAAAGATGCATCATAATTCCACGCGCGTTCGCGACGAATATTTCAGAATCTCCTTTTGCAAATAAATGCACATCGCGTACTGGCGCAAAAAACGCCCGCGAAACGCGCAGGACACGTCAACCGGCGCGATGACACGCCGCGCCGTCGGACGAGAAAAACGTTTGACGCGCGGTTAGAAAATGTTGTGACTTGTAAGAGAGATATTGAAGTGTCCGTGGCTTTCATTGTGTCGTGGTAGTAAATGTGCCTGATAATGACGTGTTTGGTTTTAAATTCAGATCAACCAAAATATGGGTTTTTATTAAAAATATGGGTACTGCGGTTATATTGTATAAAGTCGATAACGAGTAGGTATCGACTTTCGACAGTATAAGGGCGAGTGTCCTTGACAATGTCAATGTAATGTGAGTCTCGTGATCTCAAATTACCATCAAGGTGTAGGTACACTTCAATATTGAGAAAATAATAATTATGTTATGTATGTACGACTGTCAAAATATTTTACGCAGATCCCAAACTAAATAGTTCTTTGCAGTTTTTGTGGAAGTATTACATCATCCATGAAATCACTCAGGATCTCGCTAATGTAACCATTTCTAAACAGCTTCAATTTATTTTTCTTCACCCAAAATCGCAAGGGATGTCATAATGACGTTATATATCACATTTCTAGGGTTCCGTACCTCAGAAGGAAAAACCGGTATCCATATAGGATCACTTATCGTTACGTTGTCCGGTTATCCGTCCATCCAACCGTCCGTCCGTCTGTCTGTCTGTCTGTCTGTCTCTCAATACCCTTTTTCTCAGGAACACATGGAATGGAGGTATCAAGTTAAAATTAATATCAAATACAGTCTACAGTCCCTTGGAGCTGTAAACAAATCAAGCTTTTAAGTCAACGCAATAAAAAAAGCCAGTTATGTGACATATTTTTATACTCGCAAATAAATCAAAACCTACAGGGTAAGTACAGTCGCCAGCACATCAAGTTATCACAAGAAAGAAAGAAAGAAATAAATTATTTATCTGCTGATAATGTAGGTATACATATAAGTTGGAATAAAATATTGGGTTTGAATTAATAATATAGATACAGCTATTACAATTATTATTAGCCATAGCCGAATTGAACAGATCAGACTAAAAAAAATAAAAATGAATTAAATATAAATCTCTCGCAAATTATACAATCAAGAATATAAGTCGTAATGTGTAATGTCAAAAGCTTAACGTCAAAATATTACAAAACATTAACAACAATCACAATTATTAACTGTACAATTTTAGAAAAGCGTCGAGGAAGCACTTTAACCCCGTCAAAAGATTCACCATTCAAGATTCGGCGAAGCTGGACCTGAACGCAACCTGGCGGCGACGTCATTAAAAGATGCCCATCCATAGATAAACATATCACGTCTCTCCACTACTCTAATGCTTGCTAAAGGATGCATATCCGGTAGGCGAAATAATCCTTCCATATCCCAAGGGCACGTCTTCCCTACCATTATCGCTACCCCCCAGTCTACTCTCTGACATACAATGGTACTTCTGGAGCTAGAGTGAATTTTTGGGTTTATTCGAGCAATTGAGTCTGGTCAAACTACGCTGGGGTCGGTGCATTTCATTCGTTCATTCTCATTAGTAGTAATTTTGGTAGTCACTCCCTTTCTAGCCTTATCATCTTTCACACAGTCCATCCATCGTTTCTTCGGTCTTCCTCTACTCGTATATCCATCCACAATCAGACTCAAAACTTTACTGACGGCATTTTCCTCATTCCTCCGCATCACATGTCAATACCATGACAACCGCTTTCCACAAAAGTTATCAGTCACTGGTATCACTTCCAGACTTCCTCTTATATTAATTTCTTATTCTATCTGATCGCGTAACGCCACAAATCCATCTTAGCATTCTCATCGCAGCTGTTTCATTGCCTTTCATTTATTCCTTTTGTGGCCCAACAGTCTGATTCATACAAAACCACAGGTCTAACCATCGTTTTATAAATCTTCCCCGTAAGTTTAAGGGGGATGCGGGAGTCGATATCCATCCAGTGTTAATTCTGTGCTTAACAGTCCGATCTACTCCGCCATCGCTTTGCACGAGTGTACCGAAAGTCGGAGCAGGAGGTTTACTCCGAACATAAATCCGATGTATCGGGTGAATGTTCGGCCGTTGCTTGACTACGGCTAACTATGGCTGACTGCGGCGAAAAAAAAAACGACAGTCAAAGAGATAAGCCAAAGTCAAAAATGTGACTTTAAGTCGGGTAAGGATTCAAAGTCAAAAAGGAAACTATGGAAGTTACAAATCGGCCGAACATTCGGCCGATACTTTGGATTAAAGAGAGCTGTCAGAGCAGTTTATAATCTAAGTCGCCGCGAATCTCTTAGGGAACTATTTAAAAATATCAATATTATGCTTGCCAATTCATAAAAAATATTATGTATGTAAGGAAAAATCTACATCTTTTTAATAAAATAAGTGATAGACATCATTTTAATACTAGAAATAAAGACAAAATAGATCAACCATTTTTCAGGTTATCTAAAGTAGATACATCTTTTATGGGGTACTGTGTTAAATGTTACAACAAAATACTTTGTGATATATTGCAACTAAATGAAAGAAAATTTAAAACTAATATTAAAAGAACACTTTGTAAACAAGCATATTACAAATTAGAGGATTATATACAAGATAAGAATGCTTGGAAACATGCTGGTCCTGCTCCATAGGACAATCTAGAGTCTAGACAAAATCAAACAGGTTGCTATTTTAATTGTATAATTTAATATTTTTATGATATTTATTTTAAATTCTGTGATTACCTTAACTCACACTGATATTGTTATTTTTTAGGAAATTGTACATATTTTTTTTTAAATTTTTGTAAATATGTGAGCATCATGTGCCCTTTCACATAATTAATGTATCTGTCATTGCTTCATTCTTAACTCTTTTTATTACCTATTGTGGTATAGTAATTTTATTCTAGGTTCATCGTCTTCACATATAATTACATAATTAATGTACCTATAAAAATATTGTACAAGATTTTAAAAGAGTACCGGTGGAGTTTCTTGCCCATTCTTCTCCATACGAAACTACTTTTTGGAAGGGGCGACTAGAATCAATTCTATTTTTTTGTAAATATTGACGTTCAAAAGTGCTTTTTTTGCCTATTTTAAATAAACAATTTGACTTTGACTTTGACTTTAACGCTTCGGAGTAGACCCTCCCAGACCGGGAAAAGTGTCTCCTCCGCTCTCCAGTTCTGGCCCCAGAACTGGAGAGATGCATCTTCGACAGAGGACTTTGGGCGTGAAATGCATTTAATGGGATTATCTAAATGTGTTTTTCTGAAAGTATATTATGGCATTACTATAATTATAATAAAAACAAATATTTAGGGTTAGGTGACTGTTAATGAGAAAGCCCGTGTGTTTACAATCTACTGGTATATTATGGGAAATTGCTAGCTCAGGACGAGCTGCTTTTCGCACGGGCGGACACCTGTACGTCGCTTGCGCCCGCGTCATCAGTCCTGACTCTCTGTATATTTTGGCTGTTGAAACCAAAACTAGAAAGAAAGAAAGAAAAATAATTTTATTTGTCACAGAAAAACGTGCATACGAAAACATAATAATTATGTAGGTACCTAATAAACTCGAAGGTAAACATTACACAAAACAGATCTAAGTACATAATTATAATCACGATCACAAACAAACAAATAGTCGGCAACTGCACGTCATGACTGTGACAAGAAGGCTTGCACTCAGCATGATGCTGTGCTATGGGGGATGCAGCTCAGCGCTGATTTTCAGTGGTCACCCGAATAAACTAGAAACTAAATACGTATATAGGTACAGAAGTTCTATAAAAATGTGGCTGTTAATTTAGTATTGTGGTGTCTTACTTATGACTTCCACGCGAATGACGCGAGCAGAAGCTAGTTATTAATAAAACACTTTGTTAATGTGTTACGTATAAAGCACAGCAATATTAAAAAGAAATATTCACTACACTAACTCATGGTTTAGTTATCTTTAGCCTACGCAGTACGTCCGTGTTGTCGTGAGCGTAAAAAAAACACCCGCGCCATTTGCATCCGCCGCGGAACGTTGACATGCCGTCAAGCAGCGCTGAAAGAAATGTGTAAAGCGCTGCAAATGCTGCCAATCATTCAGCACCTACACACGTCACGCGTTTGAAGTCGCTCGCACTCGTGGGTAGTTGAAAGAGTTCAATGCGGTCAAAGCTTGAAAACTTCACTTTCCGATGTCTTTTGATTTTAATATTGTTGCAAAAAATGTTGAATAGTGTGGCATTTGCATTAGATTCATAATGATGAGAAAGTATGGAGAGCATGAGCAGTATCCTTTTTGTTTTGTTTATGTATAGTAAGTACTAGATGCGCCCCGCGGCTTCACCCGCATAAGTCTCGATCCCGTTGGAATACTCGTATCGGGATAAAAAGTATCCTATGCCCTAATCAAGGCCATGGTCTACCCATGTGCTAAATTTCATCTAAATCCATTCGGCCGTTTTAGCGTAACAAACTCACTTTCACATTTCCTATACCATAAATATTATATACCCAATACGCACCTCCGCTCAAATAGTGTCACAACTCAAAAAATTTGAAAACTCTTATAATTTTCCATTCGTTACAGAAAACTTCAAAATCATATCTCAAAATATAGTGTCATACTTATGACTGATTTTTTTTACTTACGACACTATTTGAGTGGAGGTGCGAATTATTAATTAGGATTTCCAGTATTCAGTATTCATGAATTCATGACCATCCGTATTTACTGTCGTTATGGTTTTACTTGATTTCACCAAAACCTATAAACCTAAAAATAATGTCATCATCATCATCATTTCAGCCGAAAGATGTCCACTGCTGGACATAGGCCTCCCCCAAAGGAGAGGGGTTTGCCATAATCGCCACGCTTGGCAGGCGGGTTGGCGATCGCAGTATGGTGTTAAAATGCGTAGAGAACGCTGCTGCCCATTCTCTAGTAAGTCCCTTAGTTGCCTTTTACGACACCCACGGGAAGAAATGGGATTGTGCTATTCTTTACGTCCGGCACCATACGGACTGTAAAAATAATGTAGTTAAATCAAATCAAATCAAAAATATTTTTATTTCACATAAGCCTACATGGGCACTTATGAAACGTCAGAAGCTAGGTGCACGGTTCCAATTGGTCGTTTTCTAGTTACTCTTTAAAAAAAAAATGGCTTTTACAATGTTTTCAAATTACAGTGTTTATAGGTTTATGAGGCAGCGTAGGCCCGTCAAAAATGAAGACAAAAGTATAGCTAGAACTGGTCAAATTAATTAAGTTTACGAAAGTACTACCCGATTATATAGGGCTGTTATAGAATTCCCATACGTAATATGTTTCGGTTCATTAAATCTATTTTGAATAAAATGGTTTATTGCATTACCATCTCATCTCAACAAAACATTCCCCTGTATCCTTACAATAGAATTATAACCCTACAATGCGGGCGGTCTAATTAGAGTTCCATTTACCGCTCAGGGACGCTATGAAATATGCATGCAATGATTTGCATCAGCGTCGAATAAACCGAGACGAATCGCATCAATCAATACGGGAGCGATTGTGGAGCTGATGATTTGAATATTTTAATGGCGTAGGAGTGACTATTTTTGGAGACGAAATTGATAGGGTTAGCTTTAGATGCAAACTGCATCTAAATGGGTGTGTATGGAGTGTCATATGAATGAATATGTGGATAATAGAGTGGTGTAAGTACCTAGTAGAGTGTTTTGATAGTTATCTAAAGATAACTGTTCCGTGATATCGATCCAAATTCGATAAAATGTTGTGTTCTTAAAGCTTTCGATCCCATATAAGGACTGTGTGATCATTAGTAAATTCATTTAGCGGCCATTTCTCCCATTCGCGTATACCTATTTTGTATGGACAAATCCACGGTAAGGAAAAGTAATAAACATTCAAGGGACACAGTCTTATTCAGATCGACATTCTATTTTAAAATTCTATTGAAGAGACGCGACCCGCTGCAGAATAAACTTTATTTTTAAAACAATCTTATATTTTAAAGCAGAATAGGACAATAGAATTGTGCATCACATAAATCTCTCAACTTTCCCGACAACGGATGATTAAGATTGACAAAAGAAACTGTTTCTGCTAGAGAAATTCACGAATTCCTCCATCTATGGCCACCGAAATTCTCGAGAATCGATTTAGCGGTAAAAGAAGTGCCGCCCGAATAAATAATAGGACAAAACACGTCGGAAATATTTGCAGATACCGCCGACAGGCTTGCCGCCACGTCCGAAAATGTCAACTTCGCGTTCCGAACTCTTCATGGGTGGAGAGAGGCAAAAAATCAAGCGTACCTAAGTCGGCTTCAGCGCTCAACGCCTAATTTCGAATGCTGCAAGCGCTTCGATCCCGAGACCTCTATTATTATTTCAATCAACGATAATTGGACACTTGTCACCGTAAAAAGCGCTGGAATCGCTGATTGGTAACCGCAAGTCACGAGCGCGCGGCGCTTTTGATTTTAGAGTCGTTTCGTTTGAAATTCAAATGGTTTGAAGACGTTCGGGCGTTGTCGGGTCCGATCGGCTGAATAGTCGAGCGTGCGTTTGAAAGTTCAATACTATTTAATACAAAGTAGACGTTAGCGACAAGACGCGTCTCTATTGAGCTTTAATTAAATTGATTGTTCGCGTTTGATGATGTTATTGATGGCTGAATATGGAGTGGTTAGTTGTAGGACCATTTCACTGACATTCAGTAGGTAGATCCTTGTAGATCTACCATAAACTTATTATAATATGAACTGAACAAAGATGAACAATGTGGCAATAAGGATAGAGTGGGTCATTATGAAAAAAAAACTCAGTATCGTGATGGATTACCTATATTACAATAGCGTTAACGTGTAACTTCTACATACCAGCGCGACTTGTCGCGCGACGCGACACGGCACAAAGGCCCCGCGTGTCGCGGGACGAGCGGTGCCTTTGTGTCGAGTCGCGTCGCGCGACAAGTCGCCCCGGTATGTAAGCTAAGCTGATTAGCAGCTCTTCTTTTTGTTACATTGCGAGACTTAAGTATTATCTGTTGCTTAGTTTATTTTTCAGGAAACACATGAATGCTTTTCGCTTTAGCTGATAACTACATTGCTTATCCGATTACTAAACAATTTAAAACACAATACGTAATCGTTGTACCTATAACTTAAATAACTCTTGTATTTAAGTTATAGGTACAACGATTACGTTGTATTAATCCTTAAATAAAAAAACAAAAATGGTTTACTTAAATTGGTTCTACAAAAAGGCACCACCTTAAACTGTTCAAAAGACCACGTTAGTCGAACAATGGTCTTATCGTTTTACTGACGCCTACACTCATAATTAGCTACCCAAAAAACGAAACAAAGAACTCATAAAAACAACTTTCATTCACAAGTCCTTAGGCCACCCAAGAAGTTACCGAAATTACTTTTTAAATACACAAAGACTCAGGTACTAATTATTACCTTGTTCCGGAGCCAACACCAACTTGGCGCCAATACCCACAAAACTTAAAACGCCCAAATTGTTCACGAAACCATTTGTCAAATGTTTGACACAAAAATTTGCCAAATACTCGCCTTAATAACTTCTGATGAATGGGTTGGGCCAACATCACGCAAGTGCTGATTAAGCGACCGATTTTCGGCCAACGTCTGTAATTTGGAGATCGCCGCAAAGAATTAGCTTTTCTAATTGGTAACGTGAAATGGCAGCGTGATTGTCTGTCTGTGGTTTGGTTAAATTACATGTTATTTGGCCGGGGCCGAAAGCCGAAAACCGAATGTTGGCGCCTCGTTGGACGACTGGTCATTATGTTATTGAGGGTCGGTCGAATCATGACTGGTGGACAGGACCGGATTTTGTGGAGATTTATTATTGGAATTGTATCTGTCTTCTGCGGTGAAATAAATAACAGAGTAAGTGTGTATTTATTTCCTCGTAATTATACCTATACCTAAATTGGCGAAATGGCCCTTTGATCCGCGCTTTGTGTGGATCATACGAAGCAAGACTTAATGGATAAATGATTGTGCAACCATTACGGGTTTGCCTAAAGGCTCCTACATACCGGCGCGACGCGGCACAAAGGCCCCGCGTGTCGCGGGACGAGCGGTGCCTTTGTGTCGCGTCGCGTCGCGCGACAAGTCGCTCCGATATGTAGAAGCCTTAAATTGGCGGCTTGTAGGGTAACTGTCTTGAAAAATATATAAAATGTGGTAAAGAGAGTCATAATTAGTGCTAAAGCACGACCTAAAGCCACGCTTAGCATAATGCTCGGGTAAAATTAGGGCAAACTATCTTACACTGACAGATATGAAATACTCTATGTTCTTCTAGGGCGTAATAATACTTGTTGTTTCTTCTTCAGGTTTATAAAGACTACTCATAAATTGTATTGCCCCTAAATGCTTCCCTGTTTTCAATCGTCCGCTATAATAATAAGGAATTATATGATCAAGCCCAGCACTCGGTTAGCTAGAGTATTTTTACTGTACTCGTAATGACCCCGGTCAGGTGGCTATTTGGGCTAACCATACGTTAGATAAGTACCGGCCGATGTCCTACTATTAGGTACATGTATTAGTAGGAAATTCACAACTAAAGGAAATAACCCGTTGGATTTGATTCTACTATATTTCTGTAGTCTTGATGCCTTCTAGATAAGATAAGTCTTTATTTGCTTTAAACATGGTATAAAGTTCTTACAGTCTAGAATGTCCACATGTTTAGCTATACATAATAATTGTATCAATTGCATGCAAATAATTAATAAATTGTCGTAGATTGTTGATTAATTAATTATACAATAACAGTCATTCGGATCATACTTCACAATCATTTTCATTAATTTAGTACCTTTACATACATATTTTATATTTTCAAGTTAAAAAAATCTTTAATGTCATAAAAGTTATGTCCATTCAGCCATTTATATAATTTGTTTTTAAATGAGTTAGTATTATTTAATAATTTGAGTTCTTTAGGTATTTTATTGTATATACGTACACATATCACAAGGCAGCTTTTAGCATACTTGGCTCACTTAGGATTATCCTTTAATAAAAGTCTGTGAGGATCCTTTGTTCGTCGAGAGATTACTTCATATGCTTTTTTGAACAATCCCATTATACTGTACACAAATTTACAGATTTCATGTTTGAAAAGTGAGGGAATTGTTTCTAGATAATTTATTTATTTTTATTTATTTCACACCAATAAGTACATCTTACAGTATACCCATGACGATGTTATACCAACCTATTACACTATTTATCCTTATAAAATACCAATACATAAACAAACATTCAACAATAAAAATAAAACTAAAATACTTAATAAAAATTACATTTTCTTTTTCAAATTTGTATGCCTCCTCATTTTTTTTATTTTTTTTTTATAATGTCAGATTCATTATTTCAAGAGGTCAAAGGCAATCGAGATGTAATAGGAAACATACTTCATGAAATGAGCTTATTATTATTCTAACAACATAGACTGGTCACACGATGTAAGTTCAAAGAAGAAAAACCGGCCAAGTGCGTGTCGGACCACGCACAATGAAAGGTTCCGTAGTTGGGATGAATTTATCCCAAGTACAAACTTAAAATTGTAGTTGAAAAACATGTGCTCCCATACATTCCAACTGCAAATGTAAGTTTGCACGCACAAGATTGGGAGATTTACCATGCTATTTTAAGAACATAGACTTATAGGTTTTTTTGTTATCTATGTTAGAAAACATAATATGTAATAAACTCGAAGGTAAACAAAAACAGATTTACATAATTATAATCACGAGCACAAAAAAACAAATAGTCGGAAACTCGCGGCGGTGTTCTAGGTTAACAAGTTTGGTTTCCGCAAGAAGGAAGGACTAAGCCTTCCTGTGGACCATTGTGCGTGGGCCATGGCGGCCGTTCCTGTAATATATAAGTACCTAAGTATAGATCTATTTTCAATATTTTTGACTACACACAGACACTATTTTAAAAAAATTGGCTCAATCATTTTGGAGATAAGGCCAGGGGAATGCTTAATATTATCATCTAAGTATTTCCTTAAATAACTTTAAATCAAATTATTTTAAAATTATAAAAAAGTATATACCTACTTGAGGCCCTCACAGCAGTAGCCCTTTCATTTGTTAAGTCACACGGTGGGCAAACCTTTTTTTAGGGTTCCGTAGTACCCAAGGAACCCTTATAGTTTCGTCATGTCCGTCTGTCTGTATGTCTGTCTGTCCGTCTGTCCGTCTGTCCCCGGCTTATCTCAGAGACGCTTAGTCCTAGAAAGCTGTAAAGGCTTCTATATAACAGCGCGACTTGTCGCGCGACGCGACACGGCACAAAGGCCCCGCGTGTCGCGGGACGAGCGGTGCCTTTGTGTCGCGTCGCGTCGCGCGACAAGTCGCGCCGGTATGTAGAAGCCTTAATTTGGCATGGGTACACATATTAATCACGTCCAAAAAGTCGTAAAATAAAACCATGAAAAACATTTTTTTTTAGGGTACTTACCTCCCTTGCACGTAAAACGGGTATGATCATTCTTTTTCTCGTCTAATACATGGTGTGGGGTATCGTTGGATAGGCCGTTTAAAAATATTGTGGGTCTGTGAAAGCCATTTTTCAATTCTGAGATCCGTTTGCGTAATATTAAGCTTTAAAGTGCCATTTTTTGTAAGAGTCAAGTGTCCCCCCCCTCTGCCAGCTAAATGGTTGGTTTTGGATATGTGAAAAAATCATGGCAGTAGTATATATAACGAAATTAAAAGGAAAACTATCACAGCTAAGTAGGGTTTACAAGATAACGAGTGATAGTCGACCAACTTAAATTTGCTTGAAGAATTGACCGTAACGTATATCGATGTATGGGAGAGCATGTTTTTCAACTACAATGTTAAGTTTGTTTTTGGGATATATTCATTCTAACTACGAAACCCTTCATTGTGCGTGGTCCGACACGCACTTGGCCGGTTTTTTATATTCTAATTTGTCTCCCAAACGTGACCCTTATATTCAATTTTTATTTATGTATGTAATACGGTCTTCTTCATCGGTCCATTAGATTCAGGGCAAATTGCCTGTGACAGACGGACAGACAGAGAGACACACGAGTGATGGGTCCGTTTTTTCATTCGAATATACGCAACCCTAAAAATAAGTATATGCCCCCATCTTATTTTTTGCGGATCAATGGCAAGTTACTTACCTAAATAGTGTCAGCCCAAAACTTGGCTACAACTTTAGTATGAGGTACCAGAAGCATTTCTAGCATTAGTTCTTGAACAAGAAGGTCACCTGAACACGCAGTACGTGGTGACAAGTGTCCTATCACATTTGTTGAACAGCTCCACATTAGCACTCGGTATAGATGGAAAGTAATCGTCTACTTCCTTTGATTCATAAAAGGCCCATAATCGGAAAATAGACCAAAGATATACAAACTCAATAACTGTAACATTGTTATTACAGCTGGTAAATTGCCATTATTTTAAACAGAAACAGATAAATATGTTAATGCGTTACCTCAATCAACAACCTAAAAGCTCACTTCCACCAATCATCTGTCATTCTCATTACACTCCAACATCCTAAAATCATTAACATCGAAACATGAAAATAATTACAAAGCTCTCACCTACTTACTTTTCTGCCTACCCACAAACAAAGCAAGTTCACTCACGCAAGAACGTGCAGTTGCAAAGTGCAGGCGGCCATGTTGTTGCGTGACGTCAGAGGGGCGGGGACTGCGGCGCCCCGCCCCCGGCGTCCGCCTCGCGCGCGTTTTTATAGCAACTTCATACGAAAGTTTTAAGCGCTGTTTTTTTGTAAAAAGTTTTAAATTTTTGTGATTTTAGGCTTAATAATTGTTAGTTGTATTGATGAAGGCAAAATAACTTTGATGCTTATAAAATGTTTGAATTACTGCTAAGGCAAAAGTTTTGGTATTTGTTAAATTAGTAACTTTTTTATAAAATACAAATAAAAAAAAATTATAGGCTGCAAAATCAAATCGTTCACAATCTAAAAATTTGATTGAATTTGAATTTCTTACTTTACAAGATTTAAATATTAATTGAATATTATGAAGTAACTAATAATATCTTGGTAATGTTTAGAGGAGTAGAGTCAGAATTTTAACTAAAAAGTCTTGTCAAAAATTAATTTCTAAGTGGGCTACATTGTTCTGCTAGGCATAGAAGCTAAACAGTTTCTATCAAAAATGCATTCCAAGCACGTCACGCCACAATCTACAAATCACCAACTCATTATCGTTTCAAAAACACGACTCACGGTTACCGACAGATACCAAAAAGTTAGCGTAACCCGGCAGTTTGAGACGCATCAAACATGTCGGCAATAAGACAGAGGGGCAAAAACTGTGGCGGCAAGATCAAAGCCGGCGGCTCATTCAGACGCCGACGAAATGACTTGTTTCTCAGTTAGGTTAGTGTAAACACACCGCTACATCAAAAGCACCGGTCTGGGTTAACGGGTGCTGAAGCGGGTTTTTTTCGTAGAAATGTTTTTCGATAGTGTCGAATTTCGACGAAGTTGATTTTTGCGAATGTTTTGTTTGGTAATCTGTAGTAAATCTTTAACTATTTTCTCAAAGATTTAATACGGGATAAATCGTATTTGTTTTCGATTTAATGTAATAAATAAAAACACAGATAAGTATTATTTTCTAAAATACTCTCGTGGCATTTTCAAGAGTCAATTAATTTATGCAACATTATGAATAATGACACAAACACAATATTTGCTGTAAGATTGCTTGATTTTTATAAAGAACCTACACTCAACTTTTCCACTGCTACAAATTTCCAGTATCGAAAATGATTTTCAATTTTCGACAGTCACCTTTCGATTCGACAGCACCTTTCTCCGGCCATCCTATTTCCAGACGGAGGGGGCTCTAGATTTTTTTATGGCTTCTTCCGTCAATTTGCCAGTAATACAATATTTATTCAACGCCGGAGGCCTGTTATTATTATAATGAGACGCCCAAAACTATCAATTAAGTGGCGCCTGCCGGTACCTCAAAGGCACGGGATGAATATATGGGCCTTTTGATGCGGTCAGCTAAATGGTACGGTTTAATGTGGCTAATGATATAGTCTAGGTGAAGTAGGGAGGGAATTTTTATCGATAGTCATTTAAGTGTTTAGTGTCGACGATTATTATAAGTGAATGAATGTGTTAAGTTTCTTCATCGCCATCATTTCAGCCATCACTGCTGGACATAGGTCTCCCAAAGGTTTGCCATATTCGCCACGCTTGGACGGCGGGTTAGCGATCGCAGTATGGTGTTAAAATGCATAGAGAACGCTGCTGCCCATTCTCTAGTAAGTCGTTTAGTCGCCTTTTACGACACTCACGGGAAGAAATAGGAAAGGTGTTAAGTTTATTTATGCGATAGTAAAAACACGTCGAGGTTCTTATTTACTATTAATTTCTTAAGTGAACTTAGCTTCAGTAAAAATGAAGATCTACGGACTGATATTTTGATTTATGAGATGCCACGAATAGTTATTTGGCCGAATACCGAATATTCAACAAGGCTCTTGACCGAAGCGCAGAATATTCGGCTGCCGAATATTCTGCGAAAAAAAATGGCCGATTAACCGAATACCGCATTGTTGCCGAATATTCGTGGCATCTCTTATACTACTTATAATACGTTTCTTACAAGATGATAAACAACATTTCATACAAGTTGAGTTTACTCGAGTACAGCTTTAATGAGCAAATAATGTAAATGCATATTGCAAAGCTTTAAGTGACGTCCATAAATATCATGTTCTAAACGCTATCGATAATTTTATCGACCAGCATCCATCACTATAACTCATATTCATAATTTATATTTAATTTTACACCATTTTACGGTCCGTTTTGAGTGGTTCAAATGGCCGTTTCCGGTGTTTTAGTGATTTGTAATGAAAAACGATCGTTTTTATGACCATCGATTTCAGATTATGATTGCAAAATTATTAAATTATACACAATTTCAAAATGGGTTTGGGTCTAGTCGTAAAAAAATACCCTTGATCTGGAACGTTTTGATATTTTTATGTCCTGTGGAGTAAGGCTAATAAAATGGTTTGAAAACTATAACACTAAAAAAAAATACAGCAGCTGACTTGATAGTTTTGTTGCGCTTAGGTGTGTTAGAACTCAGAACATCGTGGTTTATAAATATTTGTTTGCAGCGGGGAAACTAATTTTCTAGGTGCGTCAATCAAACTATTTATGCTGACAGGAGCAGGACTCGAACTAGCGACCTTAGCGAACAGTGTCATGACTTGATATATCTGTGCTAATCCTAGCGTAGCTGATGTGACTTACGATGTAAGTACAGCCAGTTTAAATAGGACTTTGTCGATGCCCTGACATAGGTCAGTTTTGTCTGCCACTGCGGCAGACAAAACTGACTGAAAGACTCCTTTTACTATGAAACGCGATTTCAGGTTTGGTTTCATAGTAAAAGTTGTTCATAATGATGAGTACAATAACCCCTTAAGAGGTTGTGCGTTAATTCTCGGTCATGTTGTAAGTATATAATTACATAAGTAACACAGCTAATGCATTGCATTGTCCAAAAACTACTGCGTGTTCTAATCACATAACTTTACGTTCGTGTACACGACGCGACGTTGAACACATGCCCTTGATAAGTTTGATTAATGCGCTGTTGAAATGCTAGTGTTAGCATAACTGCGTTCAATTAATTATGAAGTATTGGTAGTTCATGATTACATTATATGTGTTGCTGTTTGAATAAAATCAGCGGTTCTAACGAGGGATTTCATTATCATGCATCGGATGAGTTTAAGAAGATTAGGTCATCGCAGTTGAAGGGTTAATTTTTTGTTTCTACAACAGTTAGGTACCTATTTGGTCTCTTTTCGAACCCAATAATATTGTCTAATACGTATGCGTGTACGAGTACATTTAGACGTGAAAATTATTTTATGGTTTTCAATTATGGAACGTTTTGCAGCACTTTGCCACATGAAAATATGTATAGTTAATTATAAATAATATGTCAAGGACAATTTACAAAAAAAAAAGTGAGAAAATTGGATTAAATTTTCTTTCTCACTTCTTTTTTACCTATCCCTAATTCAAGATTATACATTAAAAAACCCTGCAGTCTATCGGCCAATCCGTTTTTTCAGTGGCTTTTTGAAGCCACTGAAAAAAAAGATTAGCAAGAAAAAGAAAAATTGGAAGATTGGTTTAGCAAGAGCTTTTATGGTTTCTTGGTTTGCCAAGAGACTTTGACCTTGACCTTGCCTGGCATAGTACGGAGTTCAAATAGATTGCGAGGCCAGCTTGTACTCATTTACTTACCAGTACCACTGACGTACTTTCTACTATACTCTTATCCTTATAAAAGACTAGGTCACATGACATATCACATCTATTTATTCAGCCAAACACCCCACGCGCTCCACTTGTCCCCGTCTCCATGTAATTGCCATGATGCGGACAGACGGCGCATCCACTGTCGCCTCTGCGTGACAGAGACATTACACGA
The DNA here is from genome assembly GCA_948098905.1 of Tiliacea aurago. Taxonomy (NCBI): domain Eukaryota; kingdom Metazoa; phylum Arthropoda; class Insecta; order Lepidoptera; family Noctuidae; genus Tiliacea; species Tiliacea aurago. The sequence goes on from OX402582.1 coordinate 26,870,273, forward strand.
AGACTGGCTCTTGTCAACCTTCAGATGTTTAGAGTGAAGTTAGGAAGGAGCGGGGATTTTTGTTGTGGTTCTGTAGGCGAACCAATTAGTTTTCATAGGTTTTAAATGCAATAAAAAAAAGATTTAATTTAAAATTATGCTGTGTAGTTATACCTAGAACCCACATAATAATTATAATATAATCAAATTATAAGTTGGTCATGATCTGAAGGAATCTTGAATGTCCTTTTATCTTTTTTCACTTACATAATGCATTAGCTTCTAGCTTATAGGAATATGACAGCTTGAAAAATAACTATCTACCTAAAAAAAAGTAAGTAATTACTTTTAAAAATCGAACCATTACCTAACCCTTAATCGCGCGCGGTACCCAAATAGCGTGCAGCTTCATAAAAATACCCGGTAATACCCGCGGAGATCAAAGTTGTGTACAATTAGGTTGCAACACGATACGCCTTCAAAGTGGCGGGTGGCGGCGTTACTACTCATTTCTTTGGTCCGTCGTAACGTGTCAAACCCTTTTAATGGTAAGAACACGCGTCAGCCACCCGCGATGTTAGGGCTGACAGATACGATCTACTGGATTTGTTGACGTTTTTGATAGTGCATTGATTTTTAATTGGAACTAGATGTTAAAACAGAGAGTTTTTAATTAATATTGGTTGAAAATAAGGAAGACGATAGAAGATGATAGATACGATTGTTTAAGTTATTTTACACATTACAAATAAATAAGTAGGTATCTCTAAAGTAATCGGTAGATAAATTTTGAACCTATTTAATAAAAAATAAAAAAATTGTTTTAAATAAAATCTGTTTGTAGTGTTAACTATGGATCTCAGCACGCTTAATTTAATTAACTGAAAAAAAATATTACTAACTGCTGCCCGCGGCTTCCCCCACGTGACGTTTTCTAAAATAAAACTATTTATCTGCCAGTGAAAGTCCCGTCAAAATCGGTCCAGACCTTTCGGAGATTAGCCGGAACAAACAGACAGACAACGATTTTAAAAATAACGTTGTTTTTTGTTATAGGTAGAGTACCGTATATACTTTCATATTATTATGTATTTAGTAAAAAGCTGTTATTTTGTCATTACGAACAGACACTTCAATTTTATTGATTTGTATTGTATAGATTTTATCTTGTACTGTTCACAAGAAGCGAAATAGATAAAATCTTAAGACCCACACCGAATCGTTTGATCAAATACCGCTAACAACCAAAATTTCCATACTCTTACCAGCCTACTAATTAAATCTTATATCCGCCGAACCTGCAACCATAATTAATAATTCCCGGCCTCCCAAATTAATTTGACAGCGTCAACCCTGTCGGCGTGGACAAAGCTTGGCGCTAACTACGCTCGCCGTGAAACGCGCCTAATTGAAAAACGCTCGGTGATTACCCGCCACAATGCAACCGCTTGGTAGCCACGATGAGAATTTTAATTGCTCTCTCTTGGCCTTTTTATCTGGCGTTGTTGTAGACGAAGTGCATTTTTGATGTAGCTTAGAATATTATAAGTTGTCTAGGTGAAGATTTTATGAGAGACGGAGGAACGGAAGGGTCCACAATGATCATTTTTGTAAAACCTACCACCTAAGTTCACATGTGGAAGCAATAAATATATTGAGTATTGAATTGCTTGTCTAGTATTATTTTTAAGCTTGCGAAGACAGAACTGTGATTAGACAGGTCCTTTAATTCCATAATCAAACAAGCATAATAAAAAGAATTAAATAAGAGAATATTGCCTGAATAGTGAAATCAGTAACAGCTTAAAATAAATTTTGAAGCCATAAGTGGTATTTAATTAAGTATTTAGGTACTGCATTGCCACTTAAAAAAAAAACTCAATCCACCACTTAATACACATTAAAAAAGTATAAAAAATGAATGGTATTGAAACTATGACCAACAATATCCGTGTACATTGTTCAGATGTCCCAAAGCATTCAGGAGCTCGGAACAGGAGACACATTATTACAATGTCCAATCGACGTTGGAGGGTTAAAAAGTTAAGAGTGCAATGAAAATTATTATGTAAAATAATGAGCATTGTTTCGTCTGATTGTTTTAAATAATATTCATGTTTTACTGAGTGATTTAAAAAATTATTTGATGAATGATTTTGTAAGGCTTATTTTCCTCAACTCAACTCTACAAAAATCATAATTTCAAACACTTGAGGGGATAGGACTGCCAGTAACCGCTGAAGTAAAAGAAAATACCATCAACATCATCAAAATAGTGCATTTTCAAAATGTATAGTATTTTCAAACTTTCTCTCATTTTAAACCACTAACACTCACCAACCTGCCAAATCCAGTTTCTGAATTATAATTACTGTTAAACCGTCTTGGTCTTTAATTGAATTAAAAGAACGCATTCAATTAATATTGCAATAACTTAAAACACGGTACCGTACAAATTAATGTTACAAATATTTATAAATTGTAGGCTACATATTTTTTACTGTCAAACGAGTATTAATTCCAATTAAAATTGAGCTGTAATGTGAGAGTTTTAAAGATTGTTTTTAAATTACGGTTGTTATTTGTAGTGCTATGAGGTAGCAGTCAAAAATGAATTGCAAACAATGCCATTTTAATTGGCAAGTTCTCGATAGCTGTCGAGCCAGCCATGGCCTGCCATTTTGGCATTCCTCGCGGTCTGACAAGAAATTGATTGTGAAGAATGTGGGGCTATTACGCCATGTTTTTCGCGACACTCCTTTTAATTATTAATTTATATGACTGTTATTTCCACATTGCCATTTTGAGTGATACTAAACGGAATACCTGGGTTTGCTCGTGCGTTGATTATTTTTATTATGTTTGGATAACTTTGTGTGGTCTAGAGACCACCCTGTGCCTTCTCTTGGCCATCATGCCAGAGGACGATGATTTTTTTAAAGACGTTGCAGAAGTTTTACACTGTATTTGCTGAGCGCAGTCTTAAAAATCTTTTTACATAATAATTTGTAAAGGAACTGGAAAATAATACGTAATAAGACATTTAATATACGAAGATGTAAGTATAATGATGTATAATGATCCGAATGTTTTCTCAAAAACAGGGAAAATATATGGATAAACTTTAAAGGCAACTATGTGCTTCAGTACGGACAGACGGCTTATACTCGGGTATTAGTAGGTATACCACCCGCTGACCAGTAGTGTTAATCTTGAATGACAACATCCTGCTACAAATATTTGACGTCATAATAATTATAAACTTAAACAGCAAACTGTTAATTGTTATGGTTTCTGGTTATTACATTCCTGTTCCTCCTTGGTATTAAGCAGATGTTTCCGGATGGTCATGGGCCTTCCAGAATAAATTTTAATATAAGATGCGTCAATCGATCTTGGGGACAAAGTGTCGTATTAACTTAGAAACAAAAAAAAAACAAAAAAAAACTTTATTTACTAAAGCAATAAAACAACCTTGCACAATTCATGTAAGTTACAAATAAGCAGTAAAGGTAAGTATTTTTTAGTTTGGCATGTTTCGTTACTTATTATAATTATTGAACGGAACTGTACTACGGTGGAACAGTTTTCCTCGTTCTCTGTGAATGTACATATAGTAGCAGACTTGTGACAAAATGATTATTTAAGTAGCAAAAATAATTTTAGTTATTAATAACAAAGCATAGTACAGCAGAAGTTAAACTAAGATAGGTAAACATAAAAAAAACACCTTCCAGAATACATTTTAATATAAGATGCAGCAAACGATCACGGCACATCCGTATCGGCTATCGGCACAGTGTCATATTAACTTAGAAACAAATTATAAGGTTAGTTCATACAAGCTGACGGTCAAGTAGGTACAAATCAACTAATATAACCCACGGTTTTTGAGACCCAGTAGTCTATGTCAAAAACAGTGGACATTACTGTCAACTGTCATAATCGGTCAACAAAAATAATTATAACAGCCAACATCATTGGATTTCACAGTAGATAAAAAAAATACAGTCTTTGAGGAAATTGTAAAAGCCATAAAAAACACATACTTAATATCCTCATGAATTTAAAGTCTTGTGAAAGAATCCTTGCAGTCACCAGCTCACCCTTAACAATATTTTTTCCTCACGAAGAAAGAGCAAATACTTAAACGATTACTATTTTAGACACATACATTGTTTTAGCAATAAGCAGACGTGCCTTAATACCTCACTTATGAAGATGTCATAATGTTTTTGCTAAGTAAATGTGGTTGACAACGTTTGCCGCCTATAAGCCACTTTTATAGATGTCAACGTTTTTATCCACCCTAATAGGCAATGGTAAAATGTTACATGGTAATATTTAATGGTGGATAATTTTTATGTGCTTAATTTTAACATAATGAGTCAAGAGTATTTTGTAAAGCGATGGCAATCAATTAAAGAGAATGACTATCTGTTTAAATGTAATAATATCGTTCGTTTAGCAAGAAAACAATATTATTATCTCGAAAATATTTAGTTTGACAGGGTGAAATTAATTCTATAAACAGTTACATTAAATAAACAAATATTAAAATTGTAAAAACTTTAACGATTAATTAATCGATAATTAAATAATTAAAATATATTATTTACTTATTTGTTAGTAAGCCGTCGGATTGACAGCTCTGTAGTTTTTTATTTATTTCCCATATAGGTACCTAAAGGTACCAAACTACTACATAATTTAACAGTGTCAATAAATGAATAATTAAAGTAACTAAAACTATTATCTAAATTAAATTAAACCTATCATATATTCATTAAAGGACTATAATCGACCATCACCTGTCAAGTTTAAAATAGTAGCAATTACAATTACTTTTCATAGCCCATTAAAAAATACTATTCAGTATTCACGTAAGTTAAAGTCCGCTTCATGTATAAACCATAGTTAGCAACAAAAAATGGGAAAGGGCAGGTACTCATGAATAAGTTCTTGCCTATAAAGCTAAAAACAATTACATTGTCATACAGTGTGCAACGTCATAATAATAGAGACCTGAATGATATGAATTATGGTTCAAAAAGGATGAATTGCAAAATGTCATGTATGATATTGTGTCTGGTTCCATTAATCTAGTCGATTGCAGTTCGCTGCTTGACATTTAAGATTTTTTTATATAGTCGCCTCATACTGGGACACCATAATATCCACTGGGGACGGGAATACACAACTCACATTCTCACCTTTTCGTCTCGAACTCACAATCGGCAATACCAAATTGGTCAGCTACTGTGCTTACTGCTTCCTTTGGTCATCGGTTAATCGTGCTTAGTTGTAGCCTTTAACTTCGCCTACGATATTGTCTTCTAGAACTCTTTTCTCGCCTTCATTTTCAATGTAAACTTTCTGCCTTAGAATGCCTCTCTCGTTTGAACTGAAACCAGAGTATTTCAAACAGTATCCGACTCTCACTTATTATAGTACGTAAGTTATTCATCCACAAAGTTTCATATTCATCACACATGTAACCCTACAGGCTTTAACACAAAGATAAAAATAAGCGACGTTTCTGTCAGGTATCACTTTAGGCTACGAAGGAATAATTTAAATAACATTAATATTGATAGGGAGACATGTCTGATAAGTGATCGGCCGATGGGTATCAAAGAATATAATGGATTCTTTAAACTTTATAGGCATAGGGTCTGTAGCTTCAGACATCTTCGTTATGAGTTGCTGACGGGCTCAGGTGAATTTAACAACTTGTTTTCCAATGTTACGAGTACCTATTTTTATGTTAAAATAACTTATTTATCACATGTCAATAAAGGCGTTGGGTTAATAATACGTAACTAGCCAGTAAAAATACTGAAATACCTGTAGAATATACTTAATTTACTCAAACAAACAAACATACATTATACATAACATCACGCCTTGTTTCCCCGAACGGTTAGGCAGAGGTCCTAATAGCACCCCCACAGTACGCTATTTATGTTTAAGTCCCATGTAATAGGGGGCGAGCCTATTGCCATCAACCAGGGGCCCAAGTCTGCTATTTTTATAAATTTAGTCATTCCAACACGATCTCATTGTCATGCCATTGTCATTTTGCTAAAAGTTCGTAATCTGCTAAATTCATAATGGTCGATCATTGGTCGGTCAATGTTCTCGTAATAGAATTGTGTTATTATATTGGCATTGTCGTATTGCCATTATTATAAAACCCATTAGTAGAAATGTCATTCATTTGTAATTATACAGGGTGTTTGGTGCATCGTGTGCCAAATTGAAATGGTCGACTGAAGGAGTCATCCGCTAGCCTTTTAGACCCTTTAACACCCCTCATGCTCTGTAGATTTTTTTTTATTGACTTTTTATTGTTTTCCAAAAAAAAGACCCAAATTTTACATTCAAATACAGATTTAAAAAAAAATATAAGGCGTAGACTCTGAATTTTAATTTTATTTCGATGTGTATTGTTTAAGAATATTAAATACAAAATTAGTGATATTAGTCACCTAGTTTTTTTTTTAATTCACTCGCAAAGGTAAAACTTAAATTAAAGCTGTACATGTTACAGCTTTAATCTATAAGGCTACAAAAAAAAACCAAAAGCGACCGGGATCTTCCAACTCCCTCATTAATTCTCCAGTCTATCCTCTTTCTAATGATGTGCCACATGCCATAAAAGTATTTTAACAACTTTGTGAATTCGCTAGAATTGTGAATCAAGTCACATAAAACTACATTCCAAATTCTAATGAAAAAATATTTATTGCGGAACTGTTACTTGAGAAAGAGGTAAAATTTGTTTTCTCACTCTTTCACAGTAAAATCTATCTTCTATCTCTTTCTTGCATACCTTAAATCGGTTTGAACAAATCGCGCCGCCCGACCCGCCATTTTTTTAGTCGAGACATGACTGCCTCTGCTACCTAACGTGTGTGCTAGTTCACCATACTCCGCGATTCTTTTATTACTTTGTTATCGTTAAGTTTTGCTGGTTCTTGTTACATTTGTTTAATTTTTGTTGTTATTGTTAAACTTTGAGTTTTTTGTTATTGCAATGGCGACATTCTCTAACGAAGAATATGCGGACATCATGATGGCTTACGGAGCCGCTAATGGCGTCGCTCGTGCATCGCAACGACTTTACCAGGAACGCTTTACTGGTAGACGATTACCTGGCCGCAGAGTCTTCCAAGACACATACCGACGCATACGCGAGACTGGCAGTGTTACTTTTAATGAACCAAGGGGCCATATTGTGCGACATAATGTTGAAGTAGACGAGAGAATACTGGCACTTTTTGAGGAAGACCCTACAAGAAGCATTAGAAATGTGGCATCACATCTTGATATTTCAATATGGAAAGTGTGGAAAGTACTTCGTCAAAACAAAAAGCATCCATTCCACTACACTCCGGTGCAAGGTACGTAATTTTAAACTAACTTTAAACCCGTGCAAGCTTTGTTTGACCTTGCCTTTGTTTAGCAGGTAATGGGTATGGTATGGCGTCACTTCCAGGTAGTGAATCTATTAGCACGAACAGCGGGTCCTTTCTTGTGCAATGACTTATTGCCCAAGAGAAATTTAAAAGAGTTTTTTGTTTGTTGCAGGTCTTGAGGGTGGCGACTTTGAGAGACGAGTGGCTTTTTGTCGGTTTCTTCTACACACGGATGTGGATGATCCTGATTTTTTAAAAAGAATACTGTGGCCGTCCACAGTATTCTTTTTTCTGGGGACGTGCCAAAGAGTTGGTATATGCCACGGAGGTTCCAACTAGGGAGGTATTAGTCCAACGCATAGAAGCGGCATTCAATACTATTAAGGAGGAAATACGACTTCGTACAACAACTGTTGAAATACGAAACAGGTGTCGGGCCTGCATTCGCAACAGAGGCCAACAATTTGAGCAAGATTTGTAACAATGATTAAATAAATGTTAAAAATGCAATTTTGGTTTTTTATTTCAAGTAATTCCCACGAAAGATACAGATATGAGACACGAATTTACCTAACCATAAGAATGAGATAGCAGATTTATAGGTTTGACAGGTATCATTTAAGAGATTTTTTTTTAAATCATAATTTTGAATATTAGCCTTAGGTGACTCGATTCACAATTCTAGCGAATTCACAAAGTTGTTAAAATACTTTTATGGCATGTGGCACATCATTAGAAAGAGGATAGACTGGAGAATTAATGAGGGAGTTGGAAGATCCCGGTCGCTTTTGATTTTTTTTTAGCCTTATAAACAGCTGTAACATGTACAGCTTTAATTTAAGTTTTACCTTTGCGAGTGAATTAAAAAAGAACTAGGTGACTAATATCACTAATTTTGTATTTAAAAGTATTCTTAAACAATACACATCGAAATAAAAATAAAATTCAGAGTCTACGCCTTATATTTTTTTTTTAAATCTGTATTTGAATGTAAAATTTGGGTCTTTTTTTTGGAAAACAATAAAAAGTCGATAAAAAAAAATCTACAGAGCATGAGGGGTGTTAAAGGGTCTAAAAGGCTAGCGGATGACTCCTTCAGTCGACCATTTCAATTTGGCACACGATGCACCAAACACCCTGTATAATACCGAATAGAAAGCGATGAGTTTCATTAAAGCGAAAACTCCAGATGTAAGTCCAGAGTAAAACCAGATGTTAAAACACCTTGTTTGCACCTGAGTAACTTTACATAAGACATAATGAATTGTATTCGCAGAGACTATTACAAACTAGAAATTGATGCCATTATTAAAAGTCTATGAATAAACACGGACAGTGTTTAAAAATTAACACAAACCATTTGTAGCAACTTAAGAATTAGCATGTGTAAAAGGACTTGATAGGAAAAAGTTTAAACATAAGAGTGAACAATTTTCATCAACATATTGAAATGATCACAGTTTGTCAACTTAATGGTTGTACAGGCAGACAAATTACTATCTGTCGTGTAATATTTATCTCCGTCTTTAAATCAGCTTTTTGCTGGAAGGTGCGGAGTTTCTGAGAGCTTCCAAGTTTGATGTGAAGTTTTTTTGTTAGCAGCGGTAATCAGAAAACAATTCGTATCTGTATGTAAAGTAAGATGTTAAACAGAACAAATAAAAAAACTTAAATAATTACGACGCTTTTGGTGAGATTATAAGCTGAAATGATAAAGAAGGAGAACTGAGGCAGAAGACGCTGCAGCGCTCATAAGAAAGCCCCAATCCTGGGGGTCTACTCCGAGGCCGACCGAGCCGTTTTATAACTTCCATAGTTTCCTTTTTTGACTTTGGCTCCTAATCCGACTTAGTCACATTTTTGACTTTGGCTGTCGTTTTTATTTCTCTCGCCGTAGTCAGCCATTCTTAGCCGTAGCCAAGCAACGGCCGAACATTCGGCCGATACTTCGGATTTATGTTCGGAATAGACCCCCAGTAGTACCTGAATAGGCACAAACTGAAGAAGAAAATGAAAATTGAGACTGAAATTAATGTAAAAAAACTATAAATGCAGATTACTTTTTGAGCTATACCTTTCGCCGTGACTGTTACTTCTCTGACTATCTTCAGTGCTAATGATAACTCTGATGATGATGATTTCACCGAATTGTCAGCTTATCTGTTGTAAAAATCCCCCTTTACACGAAAAAACTCGTCTCACCTCACAAGTTGGATGTAAAATTAAATAATTATAGGGCTTCCAAGTCACCTTTCACTATAAGCATTCGTTTATTAACGAGCTTTACTTTATCCCTTTTTATCAACCCTACAAATTGCTTGCAATCTTTACACCCTACTGTGCATTTTTTCCGACAACAGTTAGTATACATAACTATTGGCTTCTTCGGTTACAGTAACTAGTTTCTCTTAGTTAACTTTTTAAACTGATAAGAAAACAGCTGTAGTTTTTTGTAACCAAATTAAGATAAATACGTGTTGGTATTTATTCGTCGTATTATGAGCCTTTAATTATTCACGAGTGAATATTTTTTGACGCTTGCCTTAAACGGGTAGCTGTTGTGGACTAATTAAAGTTGTATTATAAGGAAAGACTTGTGTGAGTTGTGTGAGGATGTTGTTAAGGACTTTGTACATGATGCTTGACTTAAAATGTATGCGATTTAGTTTCCATTATATAGTCTGATTGCTATCAGTACCAAGATAGTTCCCTGGGTGATGCCTTTTCTAGGTGTTTTTCATTGAAAAGAATGCTAGCCTACTCATGTCATAATAATTATATATAATAGTGGACTTACATAACTCAGTCTTACAGAAATAAAACTATGAAATTAATTTACGTCGCAAAATTCTTAAAAATTACGAATTTCTTTCATTAGAAGGCACACAAAACTTTTTAACAATATCATCATTTATTGCAGAAGACAACGTTTTTGTAGATGTAACGTTATGCAACGTATGTGGCGCTTCAAAGAATCCATCAAATAAAAATCGAAAGCATAAAAACAGCTAAAATACAAACATTCCTTTCACGGAAACTTAGAAATCATCATTGAAGCATACACACGTAAATTATGAGAAAATACCGACGCCTCAGATATAAGATCGGTTATGCGGATGACTGATGTGTTTGTGGCGTAAAAAAATGTTCCAACAAACTCCCCTGGCATGTGTGAATAGGCCATTAATGAGTTCTAAATAACGAGACAAGTGGAATTTCCTAGTCTTAAAGATGGTGCTAATGAATATATCGTGTTGCGGTGTTTATAGAATATGAATTCGACGAGTGAAAAAATATGGACCGTTTAATTAGGCATGACATTTGTTACTGCGGCATATTAATTAAGGTGAACCTGCGTGTTGTGTGATCGTGCAAGTGAGAATGAATATTAATATTTCTTGGATAATTTTGAAGTGCTGTCAGAAATGATACATATCTAGTTTTCACAGCAGGGTGTTGTTTGTTAACTAAAAAAGTTCTAAAGGTTTGAAAAAAAAAAGTTATGTTTCAAATTAACCATCGTTGATGTTGATCCTGTCATCAGCTTGTCCTTCATAATAATTTAAATTCTTGTAGTTTTCAGTACTTAAGGCGACGATAACCGACTTTTAATGATTTTATACTGAAGATCACGTCTAAACGAGTAGTGTTAATGATTTGAAAAAAATATAAATATTATGTTAAATTAGAGCATTTTTTCAATAATTTTAATATGTGAATATTTTAGATTATGTTTATATTACACATTGAAAATAATTTGTAAAGTTATGTCTAACGCGGATAAAAAACTGCGAATAGCGCAAAATTTACCAAGCGTATTTTTCTGAAACCTTCACCAATTTAAAGATAATTTAATTATTGATCTTTTAGTATAAGTACGCGTTTTTAGGGTTCCGTAGTAAACAAGGAACCCTTATAGTTTCGCCATGTCCGTCTGTCTGTCTGTCTGTCTGTCTGTCTGTCTGTCCGTCCGTCCGTCCGTCTGTCCCCAGCGTAGCTCAGAGACGCTTAGTCCTAGAAAACTGTAATTTGGCATGGGTATACATATTAATCATGCCGAAAAAATGGTAAAATAAAATTATGAAAAACATTTTTTTTAGGGTACCTTCCTTACACGTGAAATGGGGATGATATTTTTTTTTCTCGTCTATTCCATGGTGTGGGGTATCGTTGGATAGGCCGTTCAAAAATATTGTGGGTTTGGCAAAACCATTTTTCAATTAAGGGATCCGTTTGCGTAATATTAAGCTTTAAAGTGCTATTTTTTGTTAGGTCAAGTGTCCCACCCCCCGTGCCAGCTAAATGGTTGGTTTTGGATATGTGAAAAAATTCATGGCAATAGTATATATAACGAAATTAAAAGGAAAACTATCACAGCTAAGTAGGCTTCACAAGTTAACGAGTAATAGTCGACCAAATTAAATTTGCAGTTGGAGAATTGACCGTAACGTATATCGATGTATGGAGCATGTTTTTCAACTACAATGTTAAGTTTGTTTTTGGGATAAATTCATCCCAACTACGGAACCCTTCATTGTGCGTGGTCCGACATGCACTTGGCCGGTTTTCTTTTAAATACCTTTCGTTTTGTGTATAATAAATTAATAATGCGTCAAATTGGGGACAGCGCTCCTTGATTGGCGAGTCCTATTACTGGCTGAACGTACGTCACATTGCGTGAGCTCAGTACAAAACACGCAAGCTAACCACTCACGGTCACAGGCATATATCTTGCTCTTAAGTACAGTTTCTTTTTTTTTAGATGTTCTCAAAATCTCTACATTGTTTAAACAACTGCTTTCTTTTATAGCAAATACACCCTTTCTCTGTTTTCCTTGAACAAGAAGTCAAGCTAGTTATTTCCAGATAACTCTAGTTTACCAACATTATCGCAACAACAACACTTTGTTTTCTTTTTACCGCACACAGTTTCTTACAGTTGAGAGATCGTTTTTATACGATTCATAGAACCAGTAGCGTATGGCGGTTTTAATTAATTAATTATTTATTAAGCCATAATATACATCCCACGCAATCATTATGTATTGTTCTTGTTATATAAAAAAAAACTTTATTCTGTTTACTTGCAGTTGTTGTGACAACTCTTTGAGTGCTAATTAGCCCAGAATATCTTGTTGATGCATTTTATATTTAGGTTTAACTGCAATTAAGGTGTGTGTACCGTGTGGTGCCGGACGTAAAGAATAGCACCATTCTATTTCTTCCCATGGGTGTCGTAAAAGGCGACTAAGGGACTTCCTAGAGAATGGGCAGCAGCGTTCTCTATGCATTTTAACTCCATACTGCGATCGCCAACCCACCTGTCAAGTGTGGTGATTATGGCAACCCACCCCCCTTTCCCTCTTGGGGGAGGCTTATGTCCAGAAGTGGACGTCATTCGGCTGAAATGATGATGATGAAGGGGCTGTTAATTAGTATATACCTACGCCTGCATTAAAATCATGTACCCCTTTATCGGGAGGGAGTGTCAGACTTTTACTGACTAAAACCCACCGTGTTCCTTCAAATGCCTGTGTGCCAGGGCCACGATATCCCTTTCGGACAGACTCGTAACCCTGGCAGGGTATCATGTATCCCTAACACACATTAAATTCCTTAGAAAAAGGGGTAGCAGTTGGTTGTTCTAAGCCTCACTAACTGACAAATCGTTTCAGCACAACTTGAGCTGTGCTTGTATAGCCAGCACGTGCGAAAAAGTCTTTCATTGTGCAAGAATTTCCCTTGTTAAAAACCAGTGTCATCTTATAAGTTTATCATTACCAACTTTCGTGTAGGTGTTCATTGAAATCTACTTTCTTCTTGTAAAGATGAGCAATAAATAATATGGATATGTACCTATTGTTCACGTTGAAGACGCTGGTATTGGCGATAATATGATCCAGGAAAACGAGCACAAACGAAGCTGACATTAAAGTTTTTGCTTTCAAAATTCAGATTGTTTTATCCTTGTCTACACCATTCCCATCCACATTAACAATAATCGCCAATACCATACATTTCAGCACACCACAATGGTCAATTAAAATAAGCTTCCACATTCTGTATTCTGGAAAGTCGCACAGCAATTAACCGACATTGAAGAGAGAAATACTGTCCTGTCAAGGTATGGTAATGATAATTATTATAATCGACGGTTTGACACGCCTAAGTAATTGCCTGTTGGTTTAAAACATACTAGCGTTTCACGCGGCATCGTTTGAACGGAACGATGTAATTTATGGAGTCTTGTTTCAAGTATTGCAAGTAGTCTGGTCGGGTGTTGCAGTTTGATTTGTGGTTTAATTTTATAATAAAGACTGACCGTTGTTACACTAATTATAATTCTAATATTGGCTGTGGTGTCACCACAGCCAATATTAGAACAACTTAAGGATTTATTTATATATTCCATAATTAAAAATAGATTTAAAAGGCACCAATGGGTTTTTAGGCGATTCATGCTTGTGTTTGTCACTATATAACCAAATATAAGCGATGATACAGTCAGCAATGGACTATCGCTGACTGTATCATCGGATGGTGTCAGTAACCTTCTTAGGGCAAACTTTACCCATTAAACTGAACGCGATCAGTATATTGAAACCTTGTTCATAAGTTGTCAGTGTAACAATATTCCACAACAATGATGACAGTTCTCGAACGCGGTTTAAAAACTGTCTAACCAAAGCAATGCTTTACATTCCCAATGCCCCTGCTAAGCTCAGCATCATGATTAAAGTTCAATATGAAATACCAGCCCATAGACTTATGAATTTATTATAATAAACCTATCATATCAATATGACAGTTAGATGACATGCTTCCGCGTCATCAAATTGCAATGCAATAAGGTATTTCCAATGACGTAATGTCATCTTACATGTCAGTCATAAATCTGATGAGACAGGCTATAAATCTAGCAAGTCTATTGATATTAGATGAGCATAGTAGATCTTGGAAGCTAACGTTTTAATATATGTCCATACAAAGGGACCAATGAATGTAGTCCATAACTATGTATTTATAATTATATATAATTTTAATCATATAAATAACAGACCCTTGGTACGATCTATCTATCTAGAAGTAACTATATTAAGATGAGTTAATGAAATTTAAAGAAAAGAAAGAAAGAAAATACATTTATTTGCAATAAACGTGAAGCATAAAGAATTGCTTTAGAATTTTGGAACCAGTTGCAACGTTTGCATATTTTTTAAGATACACAAAAGCACGAATGAAACCAAACTGTCTAAAATTGAACAAAGCTGAACAATCAATCAACACAGCCTATAGCAGTCTACTGCTGGACATAGCCCTCTCGCAGGCTGCGCCACAACACCCTGTCCTCCGCCTTCCGCATCCAGTCTGTCCCAGCCACCTTTTTAAGGTCGTCGGTCCATCTAGCTGGGGGGCGTCCCACACTACGCTTGCCGATACGCGGTCTCCACTCCAGGACTCGTCTGCTCCACCGGCCATTGGTCCTTCGAAAAACATGGCCAGCCCACTGCCACTTCAGCTTGCTTACTCTGCAGGCTATGTCAAGCTGACCAGTTACACCGTAAATGCATACCAAAAAAATCTTTCTCAGCTGATTCCTTTACAACGTCTTTATCAATATCTTCCTTATCCTTGGTATCGGGCATTCGATTTAGACCTAAGCCAACCACCATAAAATCATTATGCACTAATTCTCGCATCCCAGTTCTACGCTGAAGCGCATTGTACTTGCGTTGTCACTCGTAAATCAAACGCGTCACGTTGTAAATCTTGAACGTCGATTGCGCAAAAACGATGCGCGCTGGTTTTACGATGAGAATAGTGTGTTGAGCTTGTTGGTGGATATGTTGGGTCAGTTTGGCAACACAACTGCCAACTGCTATTGCGACTACCTGTATGTGACAGAAGCCAGAAGCTATTTATAATTTTTGGAGCTAATCCATGATCACGAGTAAAAGAAAGAACTCACATAATGATGACATCATCTATTGATGATTACGACCTTTTGGAAGCCAGTAGGAACTCCAAAAGGGTGGTCTTAAGAGTGTTTTCAATTGGCATTCTATATAAATTAAACCATTCCCTATCGACAAAGAGAATATTATGAGCATAATACGCATCTTCTGCATTAAATAAATACACTCTCAATTTCTACAAGCCGGCGCGACATGCGACCGTACCGCGCGACGAGCGGTGCCTTTGTGTCGCGTTGCGAGTCGCGCCGGTCTGTAGGAGGCGAAGAAACGAAGATTTCAAAGACAAAACTATGACGTGTTGCAATTGTGCATGATAAAAGTCGTCTGTAAGTTATAACGCAAAAGCTGAACTACAAGAAAGAAGTTTGTTGCAAGTAACAAAATAGAGCCTGAAACTCCAAAAGATCAATGTTGGACAAAACCCCTGCCCGTATAAAACGGACACTAAAAACGAAAATTACGTACCATTCTGTTGACGTTAAGGCGGCGCGTACACTAGCATTCAATCGCAGATTTATTGCAGATCACGATAAAATTATAATCGTTATTTATCGTCGCGTCTTAAAGCGTGTACTTGCATTATTCATCCGATCGCTTGTTGCGATGTCTTGCAACGATTTACTATGCATTGTGGAGTATTTTAGCCGCTATTTTCACACGACTTTTTAGTATGACGAAACGCAGTTTGTGCGCCGATTCTTAGTAGTGTTAAATGATTATGGTGAGCTTTCGAATACTTAGTTATTTGGTTATTTGTTTTGTTGTAGTACATGATTTAATTTACATAGTTATTGGTGTGATATTGTTTCTTGAGGTGGCAATTTGATGGTATTTGTGCATGGTGGTCATCAAAATCGTTTCTGGATTTAAATACCCTGGAATTCTGGGGTGATAAGATGGTAGCTATTATAAGTTAATCTGTGTGGAGTAGTAAGAATAGCACTAACCCATTTCTTCCCGTGGGTGTCATAAAAGGCAACTAAGGGACTTACTGGAGAATGGGCAGCAGCGTTCTCTATGCATTTTAATACTGCACTGCAATCGCCAACCCAGCCTGCCAAGCGAGGCGATTATGGCAAAGTCCCCTTTTGGGGGAGGCCTATGTCCAGCAGTGGACGTCTTTCGACTGAAATGCTGATGAATGATGATGATAGGTTTGTTGTTGACCTGTAACCGGTTAAAATACATTATTCTAGAATCTCTATGTTACTTTGTATCATCAGACAGCTTCCCTGGTACAAAAAATCAAGCGAACAACCTATGTGGTTATTTTTAATTTATATATATATTTGTTGCAGTGAATAAGTGGCGAGTAATCAAGACGTCTCAACTGACAGACAGCTAGCTACGTGTTAGCGCTATCAGGAGCTATGTAATGTAGCAGCAATTTGCACGCTCAGGGAGTAAATATTTGTTTCTGTTAAGGAGTTGATTCTGTTTGGTTGAACTAGTTTAAAGAGTAAACTTTATCGAAGAAAGAGACAGGTATTACAGCGTTTATCCTATACTAAAAATAAACCAGGCTAATTTGATTGGCAAGCGTGGGGATGATTATGCTCTGAACAATTTTCGTTGTGGATTTTGACGAGGTTCATATTCTACTATACCTGTAACAGAATAAGTTATGACCGCTGTTGTACCCTGAATATTAATGGTTTTGTAAATAATCTGTGTTCAATTTTGCTGTGTATTGAAGCATATTCTATCTATCTATAATGAGGATTTATTTATTTATTATAGTATTACCACATACATTTTTTTTTACAGATAGGAACCCAATGCAACAATGTAGTCATAATCTCCACACTCAGAGCCGTCAGTCACCCAAAAAACCAATTATACACCACCACCACCAACAAAAATAAACTCTTTTTAAACTGTCCTATTTTGACTGACAGGGTCCAAATTTATACCTGCCGATTACCGTGGATGGTTAACTAACGAGTCCCAAGTAACGACTCTGAGTATCGGCACAAGTCACCCAGAAGACAATATGTTAAGTGTCACCCTCTGGAATTCCGCCAAAGAGCAAGTAAAGATTGAGAAGATGACGCTACAGCACAACCGCCAAATGAAAGTTATTGAGAACGAAAGCTTACCTCAACTTTATAGCTCATGTTGTGCGGTATAGAGTATTGAAGTCTTTGACATTGTTCGTTTACAAAAAGGACTATTTTACAATGTGCTAATTTTGAGATACCTGACATCTAGTCATTACAGCAACACATTTCCCGTAGTTAAGTCATTATTACCTGTGCAGATAAGCTAGCTGTTGACACCCTGTATTTATCGTTCATTACTGTGTGAATGGCATGTGTGCAACTATGTTGGTCCCGCTTGCGATTCATAACGGGATGAGCAGAGGTGTAAAATCTGCAATAAACGACAGTCTATTGAGATTTCTGGTCGAATGTAACATTATCGTTACCAACAGAATCATAAATATGATCAGTATTTGGCAAAATCTGGATAATTAGTGTATTACAAATTACCTTACTTATAATATTCCTCATTCATTAAGTCATGTCAATGTATAGTTGCAGCTGACTTCCCTGAAATAAAAAAGAGCTGAATTCATAAAATTATACCTTATAATTTAATGAAAAGCAACTGCCTTTTAATTGAAAAAACCTTTTTATTCCATAACATCCATTCTTCGTTTACTTAAAATACCTATAACTGTCTTTATTAATTAAGGTTGACAAAGAAAAAACTTTTTCGTACGAGAATGAACCCGAATTCTGTCACGGTATTCATCAAACAAAAGAAGGGAAGCTAATTGTCGAACTAATTAACGGACACCTTGAGGCCATCCATCAAATGGATGAAAAAATCTGGGGCACCTTGGTACCGATCATTAAGAAAAGCAAGTTTTTGGTTCAGACAGTGATAGGTATGTCAGTTTTTGGTGGTTCGGCTTGTGAAGTATAGTAGTAATGAGGTGGAATTAATGGTGAATCGATCAGTTAAAAAGTCATCTGATTCGGCACGGGTAAAAATGGTTTATATTTGGATCTTACTAACGTTGAGAACCATACGCGACTTCCCTACTGCGCTGAAAAAAACATAGACAGTAAACCACAGATCCTAAAGTAAAAAATGCGTTTAGCACTTGTAATGAATTACAATGTTCGTAATTTTATCAGAACGTAAACGTCCACTGCTAGATATTTGGGCTCCTAGAAATAAAAATAATATATCAATTCCTCAACTGTTTTTCAACTTCCAATCCTGAAAACTCACAGTTATAAAATTACCGTCCCCACCTACAGACACTTCACAAAACTTGAAAATAAATAAATACAAAACTGAATCTATTCGAATCGCCCATTATGCAGCGGTGACCCGATGTCTCGTCGATTACATTATGCGTAATATATGTAATCGACGAAATACTCATAATAAAATTATTTTGGTCCAGTTCAAGTCATAGGAAGATCGACAAAATAAATATGAAGTTTTATTCCATAATGACACAAAGGAAACAATATTTAATTTGATGGCATCACCTTCGCTGTGGGGTTTCCATCCAAAAAGTATAACTAAGTTGGAAATATTTTTGTTAATTTACATTTGTTTAAAAATCATAAAATTTGTGGCGTTTATTTTATTTTGCTTTACCTCTTGGTGTTCCATATCCATAAGGTTTCTTCACGGTATACATAATGACAGCATCAGAATGCAGGATTAAGTTTATAGATTTCTGGTTAATGGTCAACATATTTAATTCCTATTTTGCTTACTTTTCTTCTCTCCGTACTTTTATTACAGATCTTCTAATATGCATTCAAGTTTTTCAGGCATTTTCCAAACTTCAAATCCTTCTCGGTGTCATCCTGTAGAATAGATCAAAACCAAAATATATTTCCAAAAATCTTGTACCAACGAAGGTTACCATACAGACAGAGACGTACTTACTATGCACCGTGTCCTGGACTCAAATTACCAAATTATGCTCTACAAAAGCTGCAAACAACTGCATTTAATACAGTACAGCCATCATTTATCATGCATCTGTCCAGGACACATCTATTCTGGTGTCAAATGAATTAAACATACTTCATTCGATGCTGCTGTCTGTCCAGAGTATAATATTATCATTAATAAACCCCAAGGTTTTGCTCTTGTCTTTGAATTTTGGAGCTCCTTTTTTAGTTTTTTTTTTGGGAACCTTGGTTTATTTTCCTGGTGACATATAAATAGTAATGGCGTATAGCTTGTTATTTGGGTCAGTAGTGCCAAAAAATAATAGAACAACAGAAATTAATCTTGTTTGTGGTTTAAATTTTACACGAGCATCTGAAAAATAATTATTCGGGAAAGCTATTATGCCAATTTTAACTATAAGCTCGCGTAATGAAACGCTGAAATTGGTTTACGTTACGGTTTGAATTGGTTCACAATCAAGACTAAACTGACTACGTTCAGCTCAGTGATGACCGTGAAGGATATCCTTCTTCAGCAATTGGCACCAGTGATACCAGTAAAAAACAACCACTAGCCAGCAATATAAATAAGCTTTTTTATGAACCATGAGCAATCGTTGCATTTAGGAATACATGAGTAATTATTTAATAAACAGTCTATAATAAATGAATGTGTGTAATAATGTATTCCGCGAGGTGCCGGACGTAAAGAATAGCACCATCCTATTTCTTCCCGTGGGTGTCGTAAAAGGCGACTAAGGGACTTACTAGAGAATGGGCAGCAGCGTTCTCTATGCATTTTAACACCATTCTGCGATCGCCAACTCGCCTGCCAAGCGTGGCGATTATGGCAACGCCCCCCTCCATTTGGGAGAGGCTAATGTCCAGCAGTGGACGCCTCTCGCCTGAAATGATGTTGAAGATGATGAATAAATGTAAGAATAAATTCAAAATCTAACTTACCATCATTATTATGTTTAACCATGTTCATAGACTCGATGTTGTTACCTTCAATAATTTATTTTCGTTCGAAATCACTTTTACAATCACCACCTCCAAATTCAAGTCCCTTTATACATTCACTATCTTTCAGCATCTGTAATGTGTTAGTAAGGATGACGTTATTTACTTCATACGTATCTAAATTGTTTCCATGTTTTTTTAGCATATCAAGTAGCAACTGCATCAGTCTTTTGAATTTAACATGTTCTTGAACACCGATAAATCTTGGGTGTAAACATTTTGGATTGAACATTTTTTATGCTCATTTTCAATAAAATTTCCATAAGTTTCGGCGGTATTGGGTACCGAATGGGTGATAAGTGCGAGTCACTAGTGCATTAACGGTTCCGTACCGTTAAAACTATTGTAGTTAAGTGTCCTTCTTTTAATTTATCATTCTAGAGGCTATATTAACATGTATTTTGTAACAAATTCAACTGGCTTTCTTTTACTGTTAAAAAGACAGAGCCCTGAGACTAACAGATGTATATACGAATAGACAGATTATCAGATAACTAGCCAGATAACCGGCGAAGGTTTGGCACTGCCCAAAAGTGAAAATGGGGCCGTTTTCACATTTTGGGTAAGGAACCATAAAAATATCTGTCTGGCACTCAGTGTCTGCATTATACATGACAGTGACGTTAAAGAGTGCAGCGTCTGGGTCATTTGTCAAGTGTTGGCATTAATGTTTCATGAGTCTGACTTTTTTGTTGACAGTATAATGTTCAATGCGATTTTTTTTTCGAGTCTAGTTTTCTATATTGGTGGAGGCTGAATGATTTATCTAGTGCATTTTGGTTAACACATTAGTTTTTACGTAAAATATGTGTTCCACCAACTTATCGAGCAATTTGCAGAAAATAAATAAGTTACAGCAGGTAGGTACCTTGTGGTTCCCATTCCATAGCTGTAGGATAATTAGTTTAATTAACATGACCTATTCGAATATCGTCAGTCGTCATCGTCATTAATCATGATCAAGGCAATATCTTCTACAGGCATTCCCATTGTGCAATATACATCAGTTTAAGACGAGCAATATATTTTGCCATTTACGACCTGCTATGACATAAAACTGACGAAATAAAAACATTACAAGAAAATATACCAGAAAAATAGATATTAAAATGCCAATACAACTGCAGAAACCATAAAAAATACCCAATATAGTGTCCCAACAACTTGAACTTCACCTCACGTCATACATTGCTGTGCAATAAAAAGTGGCCGCATAAAAGAACTATCGTCATAAACCGAGTACAGTTGTGACTCCATTTGGACTTAAACTCTTGTACTCTTATCTCAATCGGCTTAGCAAAGCGGCTTGTGCCGATTTCCGATAAAATATGTTGGCACTTGTGTGTATTATTTGCAGGGTGAGCGAATATTAGTCAGGTTATCTTTTATCGGATGTCGGTTTACTTAACTTGCGTTTGACAGGTGAAGAAGCATTCTCTATTTACCTGTCAATTTGCAATTCTAATTAGAAGGAGTATGTGCACATAGGCACTCGCACCTGTGCTATACTCAGTTTTGACGTAATTTAGATTTACATACAGTTTTGGGGAGCTAACTTTTGTAAGATTTTGTGGCAATATAAGTTTTCGTCAGTACCTTGATGGAAAGATGTTTAATGGCCACAATCATCAAAGTGTAGGAGAACTATGAGGTACAGAAATTTGTCAGACTAACCTAATGTAAAATTTCAATTAATATTGCAAAATCTTCCTTATCTAAACTAACAAGTTTCACGAGGATAACGGACATTTATTTGTGTTATTTAAAAAAGCTACACTCTCATTAGATCCATGGTCACAACACCACTTACAGCAATTTTACGACCAATAAGACTATAATTCTAGTATATTAGCAAGTATCTTTAAACGTGTATACCTTTATCTTAATCGGCTAGTGCCTGACGTAGCCGATGTAGATAGTGTTTGCAGTAATATGAGCAAGGAGCTGATAGCCTTTCTGTTATATATTGAGCTGAGATGTCGTCAGTTGGCTGGGTAAAGTATCAATTTTCAGATTTATTGCGTACTGTTTTGTTTATAGTCGGATTAAGGAGATAATTATATGACTTTGTTGGTTTGGATAGTAAATATCTGCTACTGTGTAAAGTAAATATATGCCTCTTACCTATAGCTATTGAAACATTTATAATATATGATATATGACATAAATGATAAATCCTAATCCTAACTAATATTATAAATGCGAAAGTAAGTTTGTTTGTTTGTTTGTTTGTTACCTTTTCACGCCTAAACCACTGAACCGATCATCCTGAAATTTTGCAGTATACGTTGTCAGATGTACAGAAATGAACATAGGGTACCTTTCATCCCGAAAAAAAAGTACTTTTCCCGAGGAAAACAACAATAACGTTCTTATGATAATAGATGGCACCACGTGTCTTTCGAATCATGATTGAATTATATTATTACAAGCAGAGTACAACCCGACTTGATTGTTAAATTCTAAATTAACGCGAGCCGAAGCCGCGGGCAAAAGCTAGTAACAGTATAAATTAATCGGTAGAAGGGTAAACTATAACTATGACTAAAAAAAATATATTTCTGTATGTAGGTTTGTTACAAACACTTTTACACGGCAATCATATTTTAAAAACTAAATATGGTCGGCGTTTCCTATTTGACTACTCTGAGAAGAAAGGCCGAAACAAACTCAGAAGTCACAGTCTCTTCTAAAGTCCAGACATAATCTTGGTCAGATCATGTGAAGGCCATGCAGATTGGTGTCTGAAATGGTCTTTTGAGGAAAGAACCACACAGATAGAGTAGACCTGAACAGTCAGTGCACGTATTTGTCAGTAATCGTGCAGCTCAACTTAGAAAGCTAAACGTTGCGACGAACAATACTAAAGAAAGAATATTTGGGTAAGCTGCATAAATTACTCAAACTGCCAGACCATGATAAAAACTAATAGAAAAAAAAACAATAACCCACATAGTCTTCACATTCACAATAATTAAAATAATATAATATTTTACAAGTGTTTTTCGCAAAAGTTGTTCATAATGATGAACACAATGACCCCTTAAGAGGTTGTGTGTTAATTCTGGGACATGTTGTATATAAAATTCATCCATGTCAATGTATGGATTACAACCAATGAGAATATTAATGCAGAGTTGAAGAAAAGACGAGGAAAGCTGACATCACCATAAGAGAAATTCAGTCAGTAAAATATGTTTAGCTAATGTGATAGTAAATGCTTAAAACAAGTGCATTGGAGTTAATGGTAGACAGATTACTGTTCTTTCATAAATGTGGCTTGGAAGAAACATCATAAGACTTTTTTTCTTTTTTTTTGGGTGGGTAATTATCAAATAACTTGCCGCTCTGAGCGGAGCGGGAAGGCGTATCAGACTTTTACTGACTAAAACCCACCCGTATTCCTTCATTTGCCTGTGTGCCAGGGCCACGATATCCCTTTCGGACAAACTCGCAACCCTGGCAGGCATTGGCCCTAACGGAACCCGTCAGTTGAAGCTGACAACTCTTTGAGGCGCACGTGGAATACAACGCGCCGTCGACCCAGGCCTGGTCCTTACCGGACGGCGAGCTACCCATCGCTCACCATCCGCAGGCCCGCGCCTATGGTGGCCGGAAATCAGCTTAAGATTCCCGACGCCCGGGGCGTCTCCTGCGGCGACTAGGGGCGCGAGGGCTCGAAACTTGCCTCTCCCTCACGCGTTCCGCCTCCTCCTTCGCAAGCATTACTGCTTCGCAGAAGGAGGACCATCTTATGCCTAAGATAATCATTTTGCTAAAGAAGTATAAACATTGTGAATTGTGATCCACCAAACCTACTCTATAATTTATTCTCCATAACACTACTTATTCTACATCCTGCCAGCCTTTAGACCTCCTGCAGCGTCCTATTCAACGCTAATCAATTCCAATACAAATCTCACCAACTTTCGAACTGCAAAAACAGCGTATAAACCTCACGGAAGACATCAAAACTGAAACTAATGAGGCAAGAATATGAATGGTTGAAAACTTATACAGACTATTAGTTAATGGATGTCCTGATAATGGTAAGCGACGCCGCGGGGCTTCATCAGTGTGCCCGATGGTAGATATTATGTGATGATATCTATCGTGTTTGGGTTCAGTAGTTGATATTTTAAATGAAGTTAATATGAAGTTCATTTTAATTATGATGAAGAATTAAGATGTGGTTACCTGAGGGGCAATTCTACTAATTTTAAGAACGTTCACAGTCTGATCTCAGTCTCAATCTGTCAAAAATACCTCTTATTTCCCTACATTTTGACAATTTTTTGACGTTTGTTTGTCGCCAAGATGAGATTGCGACTAGATTTTGAACGTTTTAAATTACGAGAATTGGCCTTCTGATGACTTACAATAAACTCTTGACTACTGATGGCCTTTAAAAAAGAGTTGATTTAATTCTTACTTCCAATTTATTTACTTTCATTCTCGTGGAGAACACTAAGGTGCGGTTCCCAGGTCTCATCAAGATGAGTCATGCACAAAATATTAACAACTAGTTAGGGCCCCATGTCTGCTACTTTTATAAATTCAGTCATTTCAACACGATCCCATTGTCATTTTGCTAAAAGTTCGTTATCTGCTAAATTCATAATGGTCGATCATTGGTCAATGTTCTCGTAATAGAATTGTGTTATTATAATGGCATTGTCGTATTGCCATTATTATAAAACCCATTAGTAGAAATTTAATGTCATTCATTTGTCATTATGTACGAGATTACCAATAAATGCAATTTCTTTCAATGTAGTGTCAGTGGCCGACCATTGGAATGTCATAATGACGCCATTATAATAGTAGATTACCAAACTTGTCAAAATCAACAATTATGAAATCAGTGATCGACCATTCTGACACTATTGTAATAGCAGACTTGAGGCCCTGGTCTGGGTCGTTAGAGAGAAACTTATCAGTCCCTGATCAATTAGTCGTAGAAGCTGAATGATGGTAATCATTGAAACACAAATTCAAAATGTAATTTCAATACCTACAGCCTCTTGTCGTTGGTCTATAAACTTTCTGGTCAACAAGATAGTCGGATGATAAATCTTTATCAAACATTGCATGATGACAAAGGATAAAACCTACATGAGTCGAAGCGGTAATAAGAGAAGTCTGCGTAAAGAACTTTTATAGGCTCTTACGACAATTATGATATACGGGACATAAGGCAGCCCCTAAGTTCCCACTTGTCCATTAAGTATCTAGGTAATATGAACGTCTGAAGTCACATAACGATCTTACGCTCGTAAAGATTTAATTTACGATTATTACACGACTTTAAAACGTTATTGAAGCTTAATTTTCGCGTTTTATTGTCGTTTCGTGCTTATTTAATAAATATTTTTATTTGTTATCGACAGTCGTAAATGGTAATTTGTTTTGTATTGAAATGGTACGCTTTGAATATGTAATGAGGTTATAAGACGTTTATTACAATATCAGAGGCATTCAGAAGGTTTAACTGCTTCCAAAATGCGGCAATATTTGTTAGTAATAGTAAAAAGCACACATGATACAGTTCCAAATCATAACTAATTAAACACTAAGGCCACACACACGTTCTTCTTGTCGTGAAAAACTACGGTTTATTCGCCGTGTGTAGGGACGGTCGTCGGTGTTGTATGAAGCTTGTTGACAGATACGTTTTTTCTACGGCGCAGTTTATACGCTTTACCGTAAAGAAACCGTATCGTGTACAAAGGGCCTTACAATCTACGTGTTTTTCCAAGGGATAAACACGGTAGCTGGAAGAAAAAATATGTCAATATATAAAACATCTTATTACTGACGGCATCAGCTGCTTCACATACGCCAATCACTGGAAACAATGAGTAAAAGTGTTTAAAATAAAGGTCTAGAAACAAAGATTTGAAGTAAAGACAAAGTGTTTACAGAAAAGAAGGATTTATTGTCTCATTCCGTCCAGCACCCAATTGTACACACTTTCAATCACAAACTGAATGATTTTAAAGTAAGGTATATTGCTAATCCAATACTGCATATGCTCGAAAAATTTGTCTCCTCAACAACGTAAATAACGCAATGAATGTTGTTGAACTGTCAAAGTCAAATTATTTATTTCAATTATGCACTTATGAGGCACTTCTGAACGTCAAAATGTACAAAAAAATAGAAATTATTCTAGTTGCCCCTTCCAAAAGGCAGTTTCGTACGGAGAAGAATGGGCAAGAAACTCCACCGTTACTCGTTTAATTTTTTTTTACAATATTTTGTTTAAGTATATTATTGTATGATTATATGTGAAGCCCAAATGAAAGCCATCGCTGCTGTAAGTGTGTTACGCAATTACTGATACTTAAGCATGGATAGCGAACCTTCTGACCTGTGCTATAGTGTGTCTAACACTTGATGGAATTACGACTCTACTTGTTACGGCTAGTTACAAACAGCTTGTATGAGTAAATACGTTTAGCCATGAGCTGTTAGCGATAAATATTTAATTTATTGCATTGGCTTTATAGTATGATTGCTTCCCGTCATCTGAGGAAGGGAAATAATGTCAGCTGGTAGTGAAGTAAGTCAATGCAGTGTGGGAAATAAAATAAGTACCGTTGTATCTTGAGTTTCATACTTTGTGAGAAACTTCTTCCCTTATTTTAGTCATAATCATGATGATAATTATATTATTTTCAGTTTATTTTAAGGTTATGTTTAAGACCAAGATCTATAAATAATACTAAGCACGTGCTTTGACTTAGACATAGACTTATTCCCGTCCGTACAGAAATAAACGCTTAGGACGTCGTAAGTAATGATTGTAGATATCGGCCCAAGACTCCCTGAGGCCCTGCCTCAAGTCTGCTATTACAATAGTGTCAGAATGGTCAATCATTGATTTCATATTTGTTGATTTTGACAAGTTTGGTAATCTACTATTATAATGGCGTCATTATGACTTTTCAATGGTCGGCCCCTGACACTACATTGAAAGAAATTGCATTTATTGGTAATCTCGTACATAATGACAAATGAATGACATTAAATTTCTACTAATGGGTTTTATAATAATGGAAATACGACAATGCCATTATAATAACACAATTCTATTAAGAGAACATTGACCGACCAATGATCGACCATTATGAATTTAGCGGATTACGAACTTTTAGCAAAATGACAATGGCATGACAATGGGATCGTGTTGGCATGACGGAATTTATAAAAATAGCAGACTTGGGCCCCAGGTGTAGATTATGAAAATGCGTTGGATACGGTTCTAATTCCTATCCTTGCGCAAGACCTATACCCAGCAGTAGACATCTTCTAGCTATTAAACTGCCTAAAACAACGAATCCAATCGAAAATTACAGCCCAAAATTGAAACATCTAAGGTTTGCGACACTTGAAATTAAATAAGCTACAACTGAATTCGCGAAATAAAAGCCATGCATACAGCTAGCAGGACGTAAAATGATTAATTATGAGATTAACTTTTAATCTGAAACTAACGGGCGACGATTAAAATTGATATTACCCTCATTCATAAAGATTATATTGACAATAATTTGACGACCCAAATACACTTGAAAATGGCGGCAGTCAGCCATTTTGTAAAATATGTTGCCAAGTCAGTTGGCGTGGAGTTATAGGGTTACTTGCAACTTAACTATGATTTTATAATGGAACATTAATTTGACTTAGTATATACTATTTGTTATGATCAGAATATTACTCCTTGCTGATCTGAAGTCCTTGCTGCTATCTATCAATCATTGTTCAACTTATCAATTGTTAATCCTAACAGAGATATAATTCCGTTGGACTTAGAGTTACGACTAAGAGCAAATCAAATCAAACTTGTTAACAAATAGTCAGGGTACAGAAAGTTATAAGAAAACAAGTTGAAGAAAATATTAACTGGATTAGATTTTCCTGTTTTGTCGTCCCTGCATGATCATTTTCATCTATAAGATTGTATTATATTCCTTTTTGACGTCCGTTGAACTACTCACAAGTAGTCAGAGAGTCAGATGATCCATAAAATAACTTAGTAAAAAATTGTAAACACAAACACATCGTGTTATAAAATGTCACATTCAAATGACATTACATAAATCATGCTACTTTATGGAACTTGCATAATTACCCAAATCTCCATTCGAATCTCAACTTAATTCAAGCCTTAATTGCAGCTGACAGGAAATTAATTACCAAGTGTAAAAGGTTGCTAATATACACTTTATATGAATAGTGTAGTGCTAATATACATTCTAAATGAATAGTGCTGTGCCCTGTCACTCGATTATCGATTGTTTATCAAATATGCTAATATTGTAATAGTGTTTTAATGGGACAACCGGTTGGTGATTTAAATATTGATATTAATATATTCGTGATGTCGCCCCTAGGTGTTGTGGGAATAGCGCGGACAATGGAGTCGTTATAATTATTTGTCCTTCACACCAAATTATATTTGACATAAGATGACGTAAGAAAATGCAATCGTGCACCTGTTGTAATTTTCTTCTGATTTTGACAACATAGTTTCATTTTATGAAAAATAAATGTTTTTAAAGTACTTAGTTTGTTGTACTTAATTTAAAAATTTGCAGAAATAAAAAAAACTTTTTCATTCAAATTAAACTTAGGTACATTAATGTTTTAAATTATCGATCCTTCAAAATTGATTTCCCATTATAAAAATAATAAAATAAACTAATACCTCAAAGAAGTCTCCACGCCTTCCTTTGTCCCAACACTTGTCTTGTAAATAATGTCAGCGTGTAATTCGGTGTGTATATTAGAATTACGAAACGTGTCGATTTACGTGACAAGTCCGTCTGTTTGATCGCTTGTTTGTCGACATTACGCAACTAGGTAAACGTACGGCAAGTCGCTTTTAGATAAATGCCTAACATTTCATTTAGTTGTTCGGTTATGGCTGTGTTTATTGTCTATGTTTATGGCTGGTCTAAGGAAGTGATTTTCTGATGAAATTGAATGGTAGTGGCATTAGAAGATGCTTGGTATCTTTATTATTTTTCCTCCCTTTTTGCACGATTTGCCAGCCGACTTACAACGCTCTGATGACGTAAAATAAAACACAGTATCTACCTGCGAAAACAAGGTAAACATTTTTTACATGATCAATGGGAGAAACCTGTGTAGAGCTGCATTTGCATACTTAATTCTGATTCACTTTTGAATAATCTCTCTTTCTCAGCTACGAGTATCTGATCTTATGCTTGAAGGAAATATTGTTTAGCAATACCAAGTTGATTGTATAAATTCACCGTTTTGTTTTATTGTGCCATAATTTTACTTTAATAACAATAAGCATAATTTACTTCACTAAAACATTTGTTAATCTTGTGTTGTAATCAAATAATACTTAGACATACACTAAATTAAAACCAATAAATATAAAAAAAGCTATTTACGGGACATTTTTTTACGGCACAATATTGATGTTGAAGGTTAACATTATAATTTAAAATGCAATTAAGGAGACGGGTGATAATAAATTAAGAAAAAGATAATGACACGCCATTATTTATCGATACAATTAATTCTACACTCAATTTTTTTCGATAATTTTATTTATGGCTCATAAAAAATAGGGTCACAACTTCTCGCAGTTTATGTTTTAAGAAACATTTCAAATATATTCAGATATTTTTGTTTTTAGTAAAAGTGGCAGCGCCCTAAGTGGCGTCTTTAAAAGGTCGATAAAACAACAAGGGTTTTGACTTATTGACTGTTGAATTGGTTGACAGGCTAACCAATTACCCTTTTAGTTTTTAATTACCCTTTTAACTTTCGAGTGCAATAATAGCAGCTGATGTTAATTGATATTTCTAATTGTTTTCGAATTGGGTTCTCAAAAAAGTACAAAACACTTACCGGAACTTGTGAAGTCCTCCTTTGTAAATAAACAAGCAAACTGGTGAATGGCGAAGATGGCGTAACACATAATAAATATTGGATTATAGAAGGTGGCAAAGGTAAACTAAATGTGAAAGTCGGGGGACCGACAAATTTGTGCAATTTTGAGATTTCTAAAACCGTAAAATTTTAATAATCAGCCATAGATCTTTACTGGTTATGATATGTTTGCTGATCATTTTCTCAGTTGTGATAGAAATGATCATTAGTTGATCTGATACATAAATTCTCATACATTATTATTTTTTTCTATGCTAATTTGATTCTTATCTATATCTTGCATCAAATATTTATTTGACAGTGCTTGCCACCGTTAAAAGCTTGATATGTGCGGGTTAAAGGTCGATCATAAACTATGTGATTATTAGGGAGTTAATGCTCGTTAGATGTTAACCAGTAACTGGGTTTTGGAGGTCAGTTATGCAGTCGCTCCATGTTAAATACCAGCTGCCTCCGATTAGACTGGAAGCCGACCCTAACACAGTTGGGAAAACGCAGGCAGATTGATTGAGGTTCGATAAGAGTAATATATTTAAAGAGGGTAAGTATGTAGAAGAGTAGGTTATTATATAGTTCAACATAACGAACCGTATAAGATCTACAAAATTCTCAAGACAATTTTAGATAACCCGGGCAATAGACCAGAGTTGATAATTTTTAATTAAAAAAAATAATAGTAGAATGAAATCCATTGGAAAAGGAATATAATAAATCAAAAATGAAAGGAAAAATAATTTACGGGCGATTTGAGGTCGGGAAGTGGACGGGGGTGAGTTTTAAAGGGTAAAAAACGGTTTATTTCGATTTCCGGCAAAACTACAAGTCCTATGAAAAAGTGTTAAATGGCAAAGTTGTAGGTACCTAATAAAAAGATCTACAACTTTTGTATTTACAGTTTTTTCACATAACCTCAAAATGTATGTGAAAAATTCAAAGATTTTTTTTTTCTAGAAATTTGTTGAAAAGATGCCTTTTTATATCCCAAACACTGTATTTTTTATTTAAAATATTAATTTTTTCACCTAATTTTGACTTAATATCGAAAAAGCACCCTAATTTTCAATCGAAAACTCTCCCGTCAAAATAGCTGCTTTATTGTTTTTTTTTACAGCATCAGCAAGTAGAGATTTCACCGAACAAAAAGCCTACCGACTTTTATGCAGATATTTTAGGGTTCCGTACAATGAATATGTTATTTACCATGTTTTTATCCCAAGAACAAACTTAACATTGTAGTTGAAAAACATGTTCTGCCATATATTCCAACTGCAAATGTAGTTTGTACGCATGATATTGAGAGATTTATCATGATATACACCATACACCACCATGTTATACACCATACGACTTCTTATAGGTTTTCCTGTAATCTAGTATAAGTAATGAACTATTTCCTGTATTTTTTCAACATTTTTGGCTTAGTAGTTTGGGAGATATGATAATTATAGTAAATTTTCATAAATTTTCTTAAATAATATTAAAACTATTTTAAATAATTTTAAATTTATTAAAAAAAATACATATATTTTAGACCCTCAACCTCAACAAACCCTTTCATTTGATGTCACATAGTACAGTAAGCAAAACTTTTTTTATTTTCTAATTTGCCCCCCAAATCATATGCAAAATTCATTTATTTACGTTAAACGTCGGTGTTTAGGTCACATAAATTCATATGTGTACCACATTTCAACTTAATCGGTCCGGTAGAATCGTATCAAATCGGCTGTGACAGACGAACAGACAGACAGTCACACGAGTGATCTTATATAGGTTCTCTTTTTTCATTTTGAGGTACGGAACCTTAAAACATAACTAAAAACGCTCTATGTTTTTAGTTCAGACATTTCCAAATTAATATTATGTTTGCAACAGCATCATATAATAATATCTGATGCCCTTATCAACAGCAGACGTTAGTTACAGTGGGTCTATAATTACCCCACACCCATACCATAAAAGCTAAACATATAATTCTATTTAACAGCACCTACACACAAACAGTTTATTATGCAATTAAAATGACATCCGCGACGGTTCGTATCGTGGAAACGCGATCCTCAATGCTAATGAATGTATAACGATTGCCGATTATCGTTGTGTCATCATCAGATGCGGTATCTATTTGCATTTTATTGATTGTAAAATTTTACGAGCATGTCGTGCTAAGGTGGTATCGACTCTCAAATTGATATTTTATCGATATACCACTCGGACAGCACTAAACGCGAGAGCGGCGAACTTTAAATATAGAGTTTAATATTTATAAAAGTTTGCTTATAATTTTATTTTGAATTTATTAATTTTGGATTAGCTGTATAGGGTAAGATGTAACTATTATTATGGTGAATTTATGATTTTTAATAAAAAAAATTGCTTTTGGAGTTTTGAGAAAAATATTGCGTTTGCATAAAGTTTTTATGACGAGAACTTGGAATGGTTGTAAATTAAACTTAATGACTAATTCAGGGACTTAGTAAGTCATTACTGTCAGCCATTATCACTGAGATGGTTGTGTATGAATTGTAAAATTTTATGTATTTTTGCGTATGAGACGAAGATTACCAATGCAATCAATGTTTGTGGGTGCTGTATAAACGTTACTTTATTGTAACCTATATTGATTGGAAATACTTTCATAAACGAGCGACTATTTCTGTTTAACAATATAAGTACTTATAACTTGTTGTATTTGCAGGAGAAATATTATTTTATTATTTATTTTAATTATTTCACTATATTATTATTTTACATATAATTTATATTTTTAAATATTAGAATATAAAAAAACACATTTAAAAATATAAAAAATAGTAGCCCACCGGTGTCGAGAACAAGGTCCAAGCTACCAGCGGTCAGGGCTCTAGAGAGAGGAACCTCCTGACAATGCGAGCCGTGTCCAGAAATATCGCTCTCTGAATCAGGCCCTTAATCCAGCTGCCCAACGAGAGCCTCCTTAGGTGTTGGTCGAGGCTCTTGGCAATTAAGCCATTGACTGATACAACTATCGGCACAATGATTGCTGAGTCCACATCCCACCTGTCAACAACCCCGCGAGCCAAGTCAAGATACTTGATTTGTTTATCTTGCTCGGCTTTCACGAGGTTCCCGTCATGAGGGACCGTGATGTCAATAATCATTGTGCGCCGCTCTATTCGATTCACCACCACTATATCAGGTTTATTGGCAGCAATAGTCCTGTCAGTGATGATGGATCGGTCCCAGTACAATATGATATTTCCATTCTCGAGAATTGGGTCGGGCACATACCTGTAGTATGGCACCTCCGATTCCACAAAGCTGTATTTCAGAGCAAGTTGCTGATGGATAATCCTGGCTATAAGGTTGTGTCTATGCAAGTACTTTTCGTTAGCTAGACGAGAACACCCGGAGATAATGTGTCGGATTGATTCTCCCGGTCGGTGGCATGCCCGACTCACGTCAACCGTGCCGTCCTTCACAATAAATCTTCGGTAATTCTTCGTCATGATAACTTCGTCCATAATTGCACAAACAAAACCTTCGGTTTCCCCAAAGAGGTCACCGAAACGCAGCCAGGCTACGGACGCTAAAAAGTCTACATCGGGTTCATGTAGGGCCCGGAAAAAGCGTCCGTGAAGCTCCTTACTTTGCCATACCTCCTTGCGATCGTTATAGTTTCAAGCACTACAGGTTTGCGCCAGTTCTCTGTAGCCAAGGAGAGCGGGGTGAGGCCCTTGTCCACCACGACCACATCTCAATGCTTCCCCGCGTCGGCTTCTAGGAAATATTCCCTGAGACTGCATATCTTGTGGTTGTGGAGGGTCTAAGACCCTCTTAGACCCTCCCCCCTAAGAGGTCTTAGCGTTTAAAAAGCTTCGACTTCCACACTTTCGCGGGATATACAGTCTCATTACCGAAGACCGTGGGTGATGCATTCGATATGCAGTCAGCAGCGTACGGACCCTCCTATTTATATTATTATTATTTTATTAGTATATTTCTATATTTATTTTCCTACTAAATATTTTGTAGTAGGGACATAGTAAACTGGAAATCAGCGGCCAGAACAATTTAGCCGTAGGGTTGGGTATGAATAACTTTGATCTAAGTATTATTTTCAGCTACTCCTTAACTGCTGCGTTTTAGCTATACCATTTAAGAAAAACATTTTACTAAAAACCATAATTCACCTCTTTTAAAACTAGCAATAACTTCAGCTCAAAAAGAATAATGACACCTGCAGCTACTAAAAAGCTGAAACTCCCAGCCGTTTTTCGTCACGTCAGTCGGGACGTCAGCGTGACAAATCCGCGGGCATTCGTCTAGTTGGCGGAGAGTGATCGCGGCAGCAGCCAGCGTGACACGCGCATTTATCACGCCACGCTACGTGTTAGCGAGGTATTGTCCCAGGTCTGGGACATTGAGAATATAGTGGGCAGATTTTGAACCGAAACTGCCAACTTAATTTTTGGATTTGATTTTTATAATGCGAAGGTTATTTTGTGGGCGATTCGATGTTATTGGTACAACTTTAACCAATGATTACGTGGTGTTTATTTATTAAAATAATTATATAATTATTTATTAATAACACAGGATGTGTTCATTTTTAAAATCATCGGGTTCCAGTCGTGAGTAGGAGATTTAATTTTTCAAAACCTAATGATGTAGTTTTAATTTTCATCAAAATCGTTCTTGGCTTTGGTTAGATAGAACGCTTACTCGAAGAAGTTTGGGCTCTTTGAGTAACTGGGTATTAGCTAAACTATTGGACGTGTTAAGATCGCTGTTAACACGTTTACACGTTGAACGCTGCGTTAATCTTGTTATGTGTCGTTTCTTGCTTGCTAAGAGATTCATTTCTAGCAAAAATGTTTTAAAAAAATTGTCGAATCTCTGTAATTTTATGTAACAAAAGTAAGGTATTCACAAATCACTAAACCTAACCTTATATAGTACGTTTGCATCAAATATTTTTAACTACAAACACTATGGTTTAAAATGCAATTTATACTCCTTTTACATTTTCAACCCCTTCATTTATTGTGGAACCGCAGCAGGGATTCAGTTTGGCGTCATCAAAGGGTGCAGCCAAACAAACGGGCTGACCAAAAAACAAGCTTCAAACGTTTTAATACGGCACGCGTTTATTGCGGCTTGAGATTAGGAAGGCTAGGTGGTTGGGGAAATATGGGACAGTCCTGATACAATAAATTAAATCTCAAATTGATCAAAGATACATATAACCCGATATAATTTTACATATTTTAGGTTATTATAGTCTAATTTATTTTTCCAGTAGGTATTTGTCTTTTTACACACTGTGTCTACGTTCTATTCTTCTGTCACAGGTCTGCTGGAAGAAATTTCTCATAAAACATTTCACCATTCTATATTATATTAAGTGTTTTTACCTACCTATACAATGTACATACAAACACTCCCCATTTTTTTTTTTGGGTGGGAAATTATCAAATAACTTCTCCCGCTCTGGGCTGAGCGGGAGGGCGTGTCAGACTTTTACTGACTAAAACCCACCCGTGTTCCTTCCGTTGCCTGTGTGCCGGGGCCACGATATCCCTTTCGGACAAACTCGCATCCCTGGCAGGCATTGGCCCTAACGGACCCCGTCAGTTGGTGCTGACATCTATTTGAGGCGCGCGTGAAACACAACGCGCCGTCGACCCGGGCCTGGTCCTTATCGGACGGCGAGCTACCCATCGCTCACCGTCCGCAGGCCCGCTCCTACGGTGGCCGGAAATCAGATACAAGCACTCCCCATGGAAGTAATTAATATTTATTGTTCAAAGCACAAATGTGGGACAAAAGACAGACCTAGGACGCACTTTACCTATGAAAATGAACGCGAACAGCACGTAACTGCGTTCAAGAGCTGTCATTCTCAATATTCTGACTTCTGCCTGATTCTCAAGTCTGCCTTTTGAAAGTTGAAATTATGCAACCCAAATTGGCAAGACAACGTTGAAGACAAGTGGGATATTTATTCCTACTTGTCTTCAACGTTGTCTTGGTTCTTGAAATCCTTTGTCTTCAACACCTGGTTTTTGAAAATCGGTAGATGGCATGTCAAAAATTGGTAGAATTCGGTAGATTTTAAATGAAAAATTGATAGATACCTCCCTAATTTCAGTACATTTTAATTTTAATAATTTGAGTAAATCCTATTTTTATTGAATAACATGAAATATTCTTAACTCGGCTCTTCGTTTTTTGAAATCAACTTCCTAGTATGCAGCAAATCATCTAGTGTATCAGTACACACTTGCACGGTCGGTTTCTCTACAACGTCCTTATTTCAACATTAGCACTGCTATGTGGAAGTCAGTCAGATATAGCGTTCCGTTTCAAGTGCCAATTATTTTTTTTTTAAAACGTTGCCCCACACTTGGAATTTCTCCTGTATTGTGGGTGCGTTTACACACATTTAAACTCACATACACAAACAGCCAGACCCAGAACTACTACTTGTAGGTCATACAAATATTTGTTCCGTGCGGGGATCGAACCCGCGGCACGCAGCGCAGCAGTCAATCGCTTAACCACTGCGCCAACCGTGTCGTCAAAAAAATGTATTTGTTACTAATGTTACTACCGCGGTTCGACGAGTCGGTAACGTTTCATTACAAGAACAAGACGAATGGCTCGAATTGTGTGTTACTTTAATTTTTTATACGTAAAAAATATTTTCAATGGTAGTATTTTGAAATATAGGTAGATTTGAGGCCAAAGTTGGTAGAAGGGAAGTGAAATAGGTAGATCTAACACTGCTTGTCTTGCCATTCCGTGACAGTCAACCTCAAATATATCCTAAAATAATATTTCCCTATAGCACCCACCCTACCTGATGAGAGAACGTATCGCAAGGTTCATTTTGTCGGGTTCTTGCGCCCGGGGGCGACACCGTCGTTTCCGGGGGAAGCCGACAGAGGGCGCTGGCAAACACGAGCTCCATTTCCGGCGCGGAAGAGCGCCGCCGACGTCGCTTCCGGCGGCCGACTGATTGGGCCTTTATTAAAAACTGACACCTGAGGCTATCCACCGGTTTTTGTTTTTCGAATTTTTCCTTTTTACTAAGGGTTGGTTGTGACAAGTGCTTTTTTAATGTTCCTCGGTTGTAGTTTGTCGCGTTTGGATTAAATTGTGGGTTAAACTGAGGGGAGGCTGGGATTGGATTATGTTTGTTTGTTTTGAGATTTTCGCGAACGATTTTGAGTTACATTTTTTTAATAAATAAATTAGAAATTATGGGTATGATTCATGGTTTAATTCAAATACCTTGATGCCGACCAAGGGGCCGAAATGACATCTTTTATTAAATAGCTAAACTGAAAGTTTATACGTGAGCAATATAAAACTATTTCATAATAGTTTAATATTGCTCACGTATAAACTTTTTTTAATAAAGAGTATTCTATTCTATTTTATGTATGAAATTCATATTTTATACATAAAATAGAATAGAATACTCTTTATTATGTACACCATAAAAGTACATAAACATGTACCTACTAGAATTCAGGATTTTTTTTATGAATCCCGGTCTTATTATGTGATCAGCAATCTACCCAACCCTTGAAAAGCTGATGCAATAACCTAATCACAAACAAAGCATTGTCATTCACAATCTAGAAGATGTTATCTATGTAGAAGACTAAGAATCAGTGTGCTGTAGAGTTGTCCCTCTATGAAACGTATCACTTCGGTACAAATCCGACGCCTTGTTACATGCACACCGGATAAGCTGACAGGAATAGTGTTGTGTACGAATAGATATCGATAAAAAATATTTGATTTTATTTTTAATATAGTTTTCTTAAAATAATTATCATTAATTCTAGGTGCTGTATAAATTTAGCAGTATATTTTTACTAATAAGAGCTTTGATCTAGAATTTTTTATTGACCTCTGCCGTTCTGGCAATCACAATAACTTTTTGTTAAGTTAAATAAAATATTTAATTACTGGTTATGGGAAGAGATGAATTTATTCCGTATACATTAAAATATTATATACAATATATAAAACAACAACTAACCATTTACACTAGGTACCAAATTAAAACTTACTACATAATATTATTTAAATTGTATTACTTATTATGACTAGTAGCTTCTGTACCTTCTGTAAGTTTGTTCAGGTGGGTAAGCGACATTGTTTCCCAAGGGCTTAGAAATATCCTGGAGTAGGTACGTCAATGTGTAGAGACATCTCACTATGTCGTTCCTCTCTGCATTGGGTTCGGTTTCAAGCCTCAATAGTATAATCGAATATAGCTGTAGCCTAGCTTGTAACCTGTACCAACATTCTATGCAAGCGACCAAAGGGTATCAAAGGTACACGTGTAGTATTAGATCTTCACGTCATGCGAACATTTTGATTGGTTTCTGGCAATCAAAGCTTACCGAACCTTATTTCATCAAATACATTTCAAACTACATTTATATGCAGACACATGTACATACATTATTTTATATGCAGACTAAACATATACAGCCTTATTTATAAAAATCTCGCTAATCACTGATTAGCCACTGTTTAGCTGAATAATTAGTTAGCTCATTATTATTAACTTTTCTCTATGTATACACGCTAGTTATAAAGTGATTCGTCGCAAAACAAAATAGAGGTGACATTATGCGTTCGGCACAGATTATAATCAAAATAGTGAACTAAAAACAGAATTTTACGAATACAGTTGTCAAAACCACGATTTTTGTATCTGTCATAACATGAAAGACAAAAGAAAAGAAAGAAAAAGAAGAAAATAAAGAAAGAATGATATGATCCAAAGTTGGTTGAAATAAATCATCAATTCCTCATTCATCATCATTTCAGCCGAAAGAAAGAAATAAATAATAATAATAAAAGTAAAAAATTGCATTATGTATAATGTTCTGCGATTTCGGTGGTCTCTCCAGTTCTGGAGTCACAGAGATTGATGGCGCGCTTCTCCCAGTCTGCTCCGACTTTCGGTATCTTGGTTCACTCGTGCACAGCAATGGCAAAGTAGATCGGACGGGTAAGCTACATAATTGGTTACAAAATATTGGTTACATCATTCGTGTTGAAATTAAACATGTGAGAACACGATGCAAAACGTCAAAAGCGTCCGTAACACAAAGATAAACAAAAACAATTCAAAAATTTAAATAAAATAAGCCAAGGCCGCTTAGAGATGACCGGTCCTTAATGATCGATCCCTAATCATTCGCGTAGCGGATTTAAACGAGTTTTGTAGGTCTTCCTCCGTCTATTTCCCGCCGGGCGGCGGCGGCGTGCAGCTCTCGCGGCGCGACGTATCAAAATTATTTGATTCTTCTATGTCGTTCTGAAACCCTGTAAAAGATTGTTGAAATCCATATTTACTAAGGCTCAACTCGATATTAGGAACAAAACTACCTCGAAGCACACAATAATCTTATTGAATCAATCCGCCATCATCCCTGCTTTATAGGGTGATTTAATATATGTGTTGTGGTTGCGTGGTGGTGTTTAATTTTGACAGCTACTAATCAATTACTTAGCGACCTCTTAGAGCTAAATAGCGTTTATGAATGAATAAGAATTTGGCTAATCAGTAGCTTAGCAATTGATTATTTAATAGACGTTTATAAATAAGATTGAAAGTGTCATAAAAATGCAAATCAAACCTATGATTGAATAGCCTTACCAACTGTGTCATTGATTGTTTTTTTTTTATCGTGATAGCATATATTGCTGAAGACGCCAATGTCACTTGCATCTTTTGCTATTTTTGTGCAACGTATTGATGACCTCCACCAAAAGATGTACACAAAAAAACACAATTTATAGAAAGTTTTAGTCTAGTGCGCTCCTTTGAGGCCTCAGAATGCTTTAAATTATTGACTAAATTAACTGAAAATTGTAGTGAAAAGTCCAAAAAAAAACCAGCCGTGTACAAAACCTGTGGAGG
The DNA here is from genome assembly GCA_948098905.1 of Tiliacea aurago. NCBI lineage: Eukaryota > Metazoa > Arthropoda > Insecta > Lepidoptera > Noctuidae > Tiliacea > Tiliacea aurago. Next base: position 26,910,471 of record OX402582.1, read on the forward strand.
ACTGCTATAGGCTGAATTGATTTGATTTGTACAAAATAACAGTCAAACAAAAGAGAAGAAAAATTCTTTATCTACAGTACCCTAAAACCCGAGAACCCAACTTTGCTCCCACCGTATCCGTCGCCACACAACTCCGAGAGCAATAAATCGAAAACACACAAAACCTGAACAATAAATTGCAGACAATATTTTCAGCAACATCGTTCCCGTAAATATCGTTGAAACTATAACTGAGTTCTTCCTGAGTTAGGGGTGGCACGTAGGGCAAAGTTTTTAGGGCGAAAGAGTTTGTCGCAAACATATAGTCTATGTTGGATAGATTGTAACTGTGCAGATTGTGCTTTACTTGTTAAGAATAAAAAAATAAGTTCAAAACTAAAACCGGACTACTGAAAAATCACGCTCTAAAAAGTATGAAACAAGAAAATATTCTCATCTGAAATTATTATGTACAAACTATTCAATATATCGTCTATTAAATAAAAAACGTACACGTAATATATTTTAATGTATTTAATACATATTCATAGTGATATTCAGAAGACAGCCGTGGTCGTAAGCCACTTTGCCCTAAAGATTATGATCACTTACTACTGTTAGAATGTGATGTTTTGATAGGTTAGGTGGCATACGACCACGGCCAGCGTGTCGGACCACGCACTTGGCCGGTTTTTTTTAAATAAATAGATATCCTTCTATCACAAAATGACAAATTGATAAAACAAACAAAAATACTCCACGTAAACTTTGACCAGCCCTAAGCGGCTATGGAGTCGTAAAAACGTATTTTATTCGGAATGGTCAATGCAGTGGGTCCCCGGTGGCCAGTTACATGTCGTTCGAATGTGCTGCCCTCTATACGATCACTCTTTTTACGTGTCTCAACTAGTCACGTCGGACACGTGGAGTACGTTAGGGTAGGAATGTCTGCCTTTTCAGGATGTCTAGGGGTTACAACTTTCAAGTTTGCACCTTTAGTTAGTTGTGATATTGTTTGTTTAACAGTCTGTCTATCCATGTGTGTCTGGCAAAAGATGCTTGTTTGTTAAAGTTTCTAATCAAGATGACTCAATTTATACTTTTTGTCGAAAGAAGGAAACACTTATTCTTCCAGTTCTTCAACATGGAAATGTACTGAAAAGTCTATTGTAGCTTTTTTCTTTGGTTTTTCACTGGAAAAAGAACATAAAACTTTATTATCCTTTTCGAAAGAAATATTAGTTTTCAAATGTTAAACTTTCGTATAAGAATCCTCAACATAAATCATTACAACAAAACAAAATGATCATTGCGTTAACAGCCAATAAAATATTGTACGAATTCAATTGAAGATCTTTCTTCCATGTCATTTTAAGTGTCGATAAATACTCGACAAGACTTTTGATCTCACCAGCTGAGGTTGAACAGAATTGAAACCCGACAAATAAGGTCACAGACACACTGTGACATCGACGTCTTCAGTTTTATGATCTCCGTAAATGACTGTCTCCGAAACTGGCTAAGTTTAATCGATTTTGGAACTCTTATATGTTATTTCTGTAGTTTCAGTCCCTCTTTTAAGGTCCTCAGTTTTATTGCTTTTATTTTTATCGTTTACTTGGGAATAAAATAAAATTCTTGTAAGAGCTTGTATGTAATCGTTTTATGATTGTTTGGAAATATGTTTTGTTTTAAAACAACACGTTTGTTTGCAATGTTTTTATGTTCTACAGATTTTTCTTTGATAGACAGTTCTGAATGTGTTGGTGTAAAGTTATCTCCTGAAGTAGCTTCAGGCTTTAAAAATAAAGTGTTGAAATTGTGAAGTGTCAAAAATAACATTTCATGTTGCGTCTATTTGCGAATCATATCACTTTTGCAATGGCACATATTAATTATTCATTGACACCCGTCTAAATTCATCTTTCAGGTCTCTAAAATAGGGTTCAAAATTGTGTGGACTAGTAACAACATTTAGAAATTCTTCAGTACCGAGCCGTTAAATTGAAGTGCAAACAACACGTTTAGGCGTATTAATAAATTATCGGTCGGCGAGTTTATTTGCTCACACATTTTAGTGTACTTATGTTAATCAAAAAAGAAACTCAGCGTTAAGTTGTCGGCAAACACTGAGTGTGTATTTGCTTAGAATTATGTTCGCAGTATGTATTGATTAGGTTATTTATAGGGATGTTTTTCTTGCCTTCTTAATAGTCTGTCAATCTCATCACCTAGCCTGTCTCAACTGTGTTGGGGTCGGCTTCCAGTTTAGACTAGAAGCCGACCACAAAATAGTTCATACATACATAGTTCGTACATTATTATATATTATATAGTAGTACTTTATAAGATCCGTTTGGTGCCGGACGTAAAGAATAGCACCATCCCATTTCTTCCCGTGGGTGTCGTAAAAGGCGACTAAGGGACTTACTAGAGAGTGGGCAGCACCGTTCGCTATGCAATACATAGTTCATACATACATAGTTCGTACATTACTATATATTAGTACTTTATAAGATCCGTTTGGTGCCACCACAACCCAGTAACTGGTAACGACACCTCTTGGTGAGGCCGGTTGCCAGACTTCTTATTTGGTGGTCCTCCTTAAACTGGGTTTTTTTAACTATCATCATTGGGTTATACAATAATAGATCATGCTGTTATGTACAAAAAATCTTGACAGAAAAGTGATAGTGACTGCCTGGTATACTTGTAGTTTATCGCTGACGCACGTTCTAGTGATCTGAAGAGTTAAATATATTTATATCCACCGTATATAATAATGTGAATTGCCATAGGCATAATTTCTCAGATGGCATTATTGCAGCTATGTGTGTTAGTTTGTTTATTAACAGGTTTCTAGGCCATTATACATTATGAATCTTGTAATGACTCAACTCGATCAGATAACACTTTTAAAGTACACAGAGTGACAAGCAGTTGACAGACAGTTTTTGCTTTATTTCCCTCATCAATATGGATATTAATTAAATACTGGATATAGTCTGGTATATTGTAATCCAACTGGATATGTGTAACTTTGTAGAATATAAAGAAGTTAGATGCGTCGTAAAGTTCTAGAAGCGTCAACAAAATTAACTTTGTTTGATAAAGTCCTAAAAATACAGAAGGCAGGTCACAAATCTACACAAGAATTTCATTCAATGTTTACTCCCAAACTCCGGACAAAAGCAACAGAAATGGTAGCAGCAAACATGAAAAATTTAAACCCTTCCATAGAATTACAAAAGTGATTAGAGCAGCAGCATAAATATTTATTTCTCTTTTCCGACGTCAACCGCCGTCAATCTTTAGCGTGGACACGTTAAAATCGCGTTTGCCTTCGCTTCACACACGTTCCCAGAAGGACTATCTGTCAATACAAAAGTTCTAAAAATCGAATGTCAAATTGCTTGGACAAACCGTTCGGGTCCAGTCCGCTCGTATCGTACGTCACGAAGCAAAAGGAGCAAAGGGATTGGTCGATTTAGTATTAGCTCGCTAATGCGTATAGGACGACAAAGATACCGACGACACACAAACCTCGTATTTCGGTTCCGTGACATTTTTGTTTAAATCAATATATTTTTACTATTTGTACATATTGGTATTTCTTATATGAGACAGTTCGATAGTTTATTGAGTAAATACGCGGTGATTTTCAAATGGAGTCTTGGAAAAATGTTTTTTGTCAGGGATTCACTATCTAGACAGGTTGTTTGTACTAATAAAGATTAAAACAAACTGATTTTCATGTTAATCTGGGAGTAGCATAATAGTGTACTAACTTGTTATCTTTGCTTTTATGTTAGTTTGGTCGAGCTCACAAACAAAACAATTTGTTATTAGACACGCTAAGTTTTAGTGTTGTCTATAAGACTAACACTTACAGCCGCTGTAATAAAATGGTCTTATTATTTAAAAGGTTTGGATAGAAAATGAAAATGCAAAGAATTTCGCAAAAGCTAGAAAGCTGTTTCTCCATTTAAACTCAAGTATCTGGTGGATTTATTGACGTGGACGCCAAGTTACCTACTCGTTACAGAAAAAAGATCGGAAAATGTATTTAATTATACCTACCATTGACGAAAATTAAACGAGTTAACCGGAACTATTAACCAATTATTGAAGATTTTTTTTTGTTTTTATTTATAATTATTGTGTTTATCAAGGCTGTTAACTTAAACCAAGTAAATAAAGATAACTGTAACATTCCGATGCTCGTTTAAGGGTTGAATATTATCCAACCCCAATCTCCCTTTGAAAAATAGCAGAAAGCGGTCACAAAATAAATCGGGATACTTGTCTCAAATAACACGATGTGAACCGGATCGGGTATCGGCCGGGAAAATTGGATCGGCATCGTCGACTCGATCGCGGGGATTATCCGCCGTCGTTACTGAGCAACGTTAACGCTGGACGCTTCTGATTGTCTCTTTACTCTACGGACACTGTGGGTTACAGCGATGTTGAAACCCGGACCAAATATTTTTGATTTTTAAGAATAAATCTTTGACACTATTTTGAAAATTTGTTCAGTGAGTCTAGGCATTCTTTACCAGTCAAACAAATCTTTATGTCATTTTCTTTTTATCTTTTAGCTAGAATATATCTATCTATAATAAAATAGTATACATTGCTGTAACTGTCAGGCCATTTGTCTCTACCATCTGGAATATAATATCATACTTTCATATTTTAATCCTAAAATAGGTACAAAAAGATTTTGAAAATTGGATCGGCATCGTCGACTCGATCACGGGGATTATCCGGCTATCGTTACGTTGAAATTGCAATGTTAAAGCTATCCACTTCTGATTGTCTTTTTACTCTATGTGCACGGTGTTGTGGGGTACAGCGGTATTGTGGGGGACAACATAGTTTTAAAGCAGTTTTGAAAGAAGAAATAAAATGTCTTTATTCGGCACATGTCGTATGTCCGCAAATTATAAAAATAGAACAAAGAAAAATCTTAATAATTACTTACGACTTTTATTTAATTGTATTTTTTGTTCTCAATCAAAGATGTTAGATGACTGTGATGTTAAAATCAAAAATTTATTATGGCTGTCGTCTGCCTTCTGTCAATATTTTCCAGGAAAAATCAAAGTGGCGTGTTTTTGGGTTCCGTACCTCAAAGGAAAAAAAAACTGAACCCATATAGGATCACTTCATTGTCCGTCTGCCTGTCTCTCTGTCTGTCTGAATGTTAGTCGGTCAAAACCCTTTATCTCAGATACGAGTTGAAGTATCAAGTTAAAACTAATATCAAATACGTAGATCTACGGTCCTTTGGAGCTATAAAAAATCAAACCTCTAAGTCAACGCAATAAAAAAAAATTATTTTGATACTCGCAAGTAAATCAAAACCTATAGTGCTTCCCGTTGACCTAGAATCTTGAAATTTGGCAAGAGGCAAGGTCTTACAGCACATCTAAAGGAAAAAGTAAAAAAAAATGTTTATTTGTACTTTGATCACATAAAAAAATGCGATTACAAACTTACATTTGCAGTTGGAAAATTGACCGTGGCGTATATCGATGTATGGGAGAATATGTTTCCAAATATAAATTATCATATAATATATATTATTTAGATAAATTCATCCCAACTACGGAACCCTTCATTGTGCGTGGTCCGACACGCATTTGGCCGGCGGCGTTTCGTTCATAATTTTGAAATAGTTTGATCTTGAACTTTTACTAATTTTCGAAGCTCATTATTTTTGTTTGATTTTATTATAAAACAACACATTACCCCTACAAAGTCTACCCACTGTGCAGAACCCGCCCACAAGTTCAGCTGGCTATCGCAGATCTCCGCTCGTTTGTAACGACGTCTCGCGTCCGACATAACGACTCGATCCCGCTTTTTATTTCGTTGCCCACCTGGTTTTTGCTGAGTGCCCACTGTGCATTTCAGTGATGGGGATTTTTTGGCTAGTTTATTGAGGTTTTCTGTTAAATTGGTATGTAATTTGCTTTCGCAAAGAATATCACATTTTGCAAGTTTTTAGGAATATTCCTCTGACCCGCCATCCTGCTTCGAACGGTTTTACGATTTGACAAAACATTGAGATATCTTTATTATATGTAAGTTTAATATTAATGTAATATGCACATAAAGGCTTCTACATACCGGGGCGACTTGACGCGCGACGCGACGCAACACAAAGGCACCGCTCGTCCCGCGACACGCGGGGCCTTTGTGCCGTGTCGCGTCGCGCGACAAGTCGCGCTGGTATGTAGAAGCCTTAAATCTTCAGCAAAAAAATCTCTAAATGATGGTGAAAACCACATCAAACTCTGTTGCGTAGTTTAGAAGTACAACGCGGACACACAGATAGACACGAAAACCCACTTTAATTTGTAACAGAGATATAGAAAATATAAATGAATTACAGTTTCTCAGTATTGAGCCCAATTTTTTAGTCGAAGCTTGATTTTTATGAATACTCTCGTAAGACGGTAAGAGTCAATAATGACGAAATTAACGTCAAAGTTATGAAATAAATCCTGTAAACATTTAAGTCACACGACACGCTGACAAATTAGACTATTAACCTCTATATTTGGGACGTGCTAAACACCACAAATCACGATAAAAATAAAATTCATTTTAGCAACACTTTAATAAACAAAAAAACACCACAAAGTGTAACAAAACTTTTCGGAAGTCGGTGTCTTTGGATCTGCATTTTAGTTTTTTGTCACCGACTTTGTTTACAGTTTTTAGTGTTTTTTTGGAAGTTGGTTGTTTTTTTTGTAAAAATCTTTTTTTATTTTCAGTTTTTAGTGGGTCAGTTTGTAATTTATATAAGTTACAATAGCCTACTGTCAATTGCTCATCACAGTCATCACCGATGCAGGGACATTAATTGTTGAGGACTTCTCCTGGTAATACCCAGGAGAACTAGAGCTGATAGTGAAGTCACCATCAGCTCCACTTCACCTTAAGCATTGTGGCGAGTTGACACAAATTGCTAAGCAACGATATTAAAGTACCTTATCGAATCCTAACCCGTGAAATACTTATTATTAAGTAATTCCGAGAAGAAGAGCTCGGAAAAATAAGGTGGCACATTCTTGGGTTGAGTGAAGTCCGAAGAGAGGGGGAGGACACAATAACCCTTGAATCGGGCCATCTTATGTATTTTCGAGAGGGAGACCAGCTATCCCAAGGCGGAGTCGGGTTCCTGGTAAACGAATCCCTCTGTGGCAACGTTGTAGAAGTTTCGAGTGTCTCGAGCAGGGTAGCGTACCTCGTTGTGAAACTAACTGAGAGGTATAGCCTCAAGGTGGTTCAGGTTTACGCACCGACCTCGGCACACTCGGATGACGAAGTGGAGGAAATGTTTGAGGACATCTCCAAGGCCTTGCATTGCACTACTAGGGCCCACTACAACGTTCTCATGGGGGATTTTAACGCTAAAGTGGGAGTACAGAGCTGCAGCGAATCGGTAGTAGGATCCTACGAGTTTGGCAGCAGAAATCATAGGGGACAAATACTTGTCAACTTCCTTGAGAAGGAGGGGCTCTTCTTGATGAACTCCTTCTTTAAGAAACAGTCCCAAAGGAAGTGGACGAGGCGAAGCCCCGATACTATGACGAAAAATGAGATAGACTTCATCATAACGGATAAAAAGCATATATTCAGGGATGTCTCAGTGATCAACAGGTTCAACATCGGCAGTGATCACAGACTTGTCCGAGGCTCTCTGAATATTGACTTCAAGCTCGAGCGAACTCGGTTGATGAAGTCTAGGCTCCGTCCAAACATGCTGCAAACTATGTTAGGATCTGAAGCTTTCCAGTTAGACCTGGACAACCGATTTGCTGCCGTGGAAACCACAAATGACGTTGACCAGGCACTCGACCAAGTGGCGGAAATCCTCAGGGAGGAAGGAACGCGGTTTTGTAAAATGCGGCGTACGGGTAGGAGGTCCAAACTTTCGGAAGAGACTCTGGAGCTTATGATGGAACGACGTGAAAACCCACCTATCACTTCGTCGGAACAACGGGCACTCAACAAAAATATTAGAACACTGGTACGACGCGACCTCCGACACGCCAATACGCACTCTATAGAGAAAGCAATTGAGCAAAATCGGGGGTCGAAAGTGTTCGTCCAGTCACTTGGGACGAGCCACCTGACGAAGTTGACCAAATCTACTGGGGATGTCGTCGTTTCGAAGCCGGAGATCCTTTCGGAAGTAGAAAACTTTTACGGCTAATTATACGCATCGCACGCGTCTCGACTTGATCCCGAGAATGAAGATTCCAGAGCCACTTTAAGCCGCCATTTCACGGAAGACCTGCCAGAAATCAGCCAAGACGAAATCGAAGCGGCTCTTAAACAGCTTAAAAATGGGAAAGCCCCAGGGGAGGATGGGATTACGACCGAGCTCCTGAAAGCGGGAGGAAGTCCTGTACTGAAAGAGCTTCGGGAGCTCTTCAGCTCAGTCTTGTTCTCTGGGAGAACGCCAGAAGCGTGGCGAAGGAGTGTGGTAGTTCTGTTTTTTTAAAAAAGGTGATAAAACACTTTTGAAAAATTACAGACCTATTTCGCTCCTTAGCCACGTATATAAGTTGTTTTCGAGAGTCGTTACGAATCGTCTAGCGAGAAGACTGGACGAGTTTCAGCCACCGGAGCAGGCTGGGTTTCGAGGAGGATACAGTACCATAGACCACATCCACACAGTGCGACAAATTATACAAAAGTCCGAAGAGTATAATCGGCCCCTATGTCTTGCATTTGTGGACTATGAGAAGGATTTGACTCTATCGAAACCTGGTCTGTTTTGGAGTCTCTGCAGCGATGCCAAGTCAACTGGCGATACATCCAAGTGCTGAGATGTCTTTATGACAACGCGACTATGACGGTCCAAACTCAGGATCGGCGAACTGAGCATAATCCCCTGCGTCGAGGGGTGTGACAAGGGGACGTAATTTCCCCGAAATTGTTCTCTAACGCATTGGAGGATGTGTTTAAGACGCTAAACTGGGAAGGACGGGGCATCAACATCAATGGCGAGTACATCTCACACTTGAGATTTGCAGATGACATCGTCATAATGGCTGAATCGCTGCATGACTTGCAGCAGATGCTGGACGGCCTAGTTGATTCTTCTGTACGCATTGGTCTCCGGATGAACTTGGACAAAACCAAGGTTATGTTCAACGAACACGTCACTCCGGGACCGATTGCTGTTAATGGCGGTGCTCTCGAGGTTGTTCGAGAATACGTTTACGTCGGAAAAACTTTGCAATTTGGTAAAAACAACTTTGAGAGGGAGGTTAACAGAAGAATTCAGCTGGGCTGGGCAGCATTTGGGAAGCTTCGTCGAGTCTTCTCATCGCGTATTCCACAGAGCCTAAAGACGAAGGTCTTCAATCAGTGCGTCCTACCTGTTATGACTTACGGAGCCGAAACGTGGACACTCACGGTACGGCTGGTCCATAAATTCAAGGTCGCTCAGCGAGCTATGGAACGGGCTATGCTTGGAGTCTCTCTGAGGGATCGAATCCGGAACGAAGTGATCCGGCAGAGAACCAAAGTTGTCGACATAGCCCACAGAATAAGCCAAATTGGCAAACGTAAGGTAGGACGCCCTCAGGCTAGGTGGAGCGACGATCTTCGCAGGGTGGCTGGTGGCAGCTGGATGAGAGTTGCCGAGAATCGAGCTGAATGGCGTGCAATTGGAGAGGCCTATGTCCAGCAGTGGACTGCTATGGGCTGATGATGAAGTAATTCCGATGGCCATCTGTGGTCTTCCTCATCAGTTATACTTTACCAAATGGTATTTTCCGAGTGCAAATGCACGAATTACTATAAAAAATACCCAAATCGCTATAGGTGTGTGTATAACATTTAAGGAATTCCCTCGATCGCCAGTGGATTCCCTCATCAGATTCTGACTTGGTAACAATAGGGCCACTTCGAGATCATACCCTTTCAAACAAAAAAATAATTTTCAAAATCGGTCCACAGTATTGGAAGTCGGTTAACTTATCAATCACGTATATATTACACATAGCATTCAGTTACAGCAGTCACCTAGAAACGTGCTAACAGACGGACAAACAGACCATCAAACATGATAAGTGACGTCTGTCCGACTTGAGATGCTAATATTATGAATGTAACTGCCTTTTAGCAGTTCGATTAACGAGGTTGGAGGCACGGTTTGAATATTTTGATGGTGAATTATTGGAATTAGACGTAGTGGAATAGATAAAAGAGTAATATGAATATGATATCAATAACAAATACAGGCCTATCGCTATAAGAACAATGACAATACGGTCAGCCTACTGTGATTTGTGAGAGGAACTACTAACACCAAAAATATGTACTACATAACTACTTTATAATACAATATACTGGGATTTTCACATCTTCAGAGGCAACTTACAGAGGAAAATACTTTTAGCCATAGAACACAGTGTGGGCAACCAACCTGATAATGATTTCTAACGACTACTAATAATTTATATTTTGCTATATTTTTTATCACAAGAGAGACAGACAGAGATAATTAAATCAGTCACTTACCTAACCTAATAATACTATGTAAACACTTAGCAGTAGTCAACTCTTGGACCTCACCTTTACTCAATTACGATTAATTTGCTTCCATTACTTTGTCACAGCCAATGCTTCACACATTATCAACTCCGACCACACATGTGAAATCTGAATTTCAAAAGCTCTCAACTACTCTTGTAAATAACATACGGATGCTAATAACCACTAAATTGATATAACTATCGTTGGTATGGAATATCAAACACAGTAGGCACGAGTGGAAATAGCTGAGTAATAACGATAATTGATTTGGCCAATTTTCGAAACGTATGTTTTATTTGAGCTAACAAACGTAAGAATGTAGCGTTTGTTGACATACTTAGTGATTCGAGGAGTTCTGTTTGGGATGGTGAATGAAAATGAAATGAAATGAAAATTATATCAGGAATATCGAAAGCTTGTAAACCCAAACATGATGACGAATTGTGGCATGTGGATGCACATACTGCTTTTGTAGAATATAATATTTTTATTTGCATTAAAACCTGGTTCAATAAAGGTCTTATTCATTTTGGTCTTAGTTTGTATTATGAGCCTACATGTTACGCTATGTAATCACATCTTTTATTGATCGAAGACTCACATACAAATATTAAAACAGGTAAAGCATTCAATCTTATCTCATTGTTGATGATGTTGACAAATCTGAAATAGTAACCTTTGCAAAATAACTATCTAATATCCTAAGTAACAAGGGAAAGGTTATAAAGAGTTTCAGGAGACAATCTATTTGAATTACTCGTTTCCACCCCGCCTCTGTTCTTAGTAAGATTTACGTGGCTTTTAACTTGACGTTAGTTGAGATTATCAGTCCAAGGGCGCTCTCTTGTTGACCCTGGCTGAACTTCGCCAATAATTATACTTTATACAGCCGGATTAACACCGTTGTAGGATTTATGTTAACTAGGTGAAGTTTTGAGTAAGTCTTAAGAATAAGTTGTTTGTAATATTCATGAATACCTACTCAAAATGCAAGCAGTATTTAAGTATCTCTTAAAGTAGCAATAAATTAACAATGTAGATACGAAATCTAATCGTAGTTTAGCATTGAATACAGGTTTCTACTACTTATTTTTCTTATTTTTACTAAATCTAGTTTGTTTTAAAAAATCTGAAATAAAAATCTACCTCAATGTGAAAACAAATTCAAAATTTATAAAAACAACCAAAATTACGTCAAAACTAGACGTACTAAATCTAAATACTGCCATCAATCAACCCTTACCGTTTCACTTATCCGAGCTGTCCACATGTAAGAGAAATTCGTTCACCGTTTACAAAACCCGAAAGAAATCAAGCGATCGATCAATTAAAGTAAAACAACTTATCATTCCAACCGAAAAAGAACCACGAATCCATTATACAAGGGCATTAACAAACAAATGTTCACACTTAACCTTTCTTTCTGGCTTGCGATATACATCTCTCGACGAAGCCTCATTATTACTGACCAGCAAACATACTGAAACAGTCCCTTCAATTCTTGTACCACCGATATAAAGTTCAAAACCACCTGGCTCGTAGATAAATGGAACGTAGCCGAGGCTCTTAACACAAGGGGGGTATCTCAGGTGTCGTGGAAAACTTAATTTATGTTAAACTCGTCTGCGCCGCGATTATTTAACTGGCGGCGATGCAACGATAAGGAAGATTAATTGGGCTGGGCGTCGGATAAAAAATGCGAGGACAAGCAACCCGTGTGGTTCCGCCCGCCGAAATAACGATACGAACAAAGGCGGTTCTGGGAGGTTTATTTATGGAAACGCGTCGGACAAGACGAAGATTCTCATTTGAGCTGTATAAATTGGGTAATGGCGACTACTTATTAGGGAGAAGCCTTTTCAATATCAGCGTCTTTTATGGAATTTTATTGATCAGTGCACGAAGTTCGTCATTCTCATTTTTCTCATAAATTAGATAATACAATTCAGAACGTAATGAATCTATAATATTAAACTGTGTCATCAAAACAAACATACAGGGACCTTTATCCATGACCTACAACAATAACCAGTTTATTGATCTAGAATTACATCAACAGTTGATAAGTTACATTCATAACAAAACTTGCCGATAAAAATACATAATTATTTTCATCAATCCATCATTTAGTATTTAACTTACGTTAAATAACGATGTGTATAAAAAGTAGTGCATATTATAATTCAGATATTAGTTGTTCAAAAATGTGCAATATCTATCAATTTTAACAAAACTAAATTAATGTCTCTAAGAATAAATCCTCATATTCTCAAAAATCATGTGCTTCAAAATTAATAGCTGATTCAATAAAAGTAACAATGGATAGTCGAAGAAGAAGTAGTTGTTCTTCTGAAAACTTGGTTGATAGTGAATTGGAAGATGACTATGTGGTCAAATCTATTGGTTCATTTGGTGTGTGGCAAGCTACAGTTTGCGCTATAGCAGCCTTAGTAAGATCAGCGGCAATATGGAACATGCTATCAATAATCTTCCTGACTCCAACAACAGAATTCGTATGCATACAATTTCAAGACAATGCTACAAACAAAGCGGAAAATTCAACCTGCTACAACAATTGCGTAGAATATGAGTATTATGAAGATGTGTTTGAAAATACTTTGATCTCAGAATTTGGTCTGATTTGTAAAAATGCATGGAAAGCTAGTTTTAGTCAGTCAATGTTGATGTTTGGATTTCTGGTTGGAGTTTCATTGTTTGGTTGGATTTCAGACAGGTAACGTACATTTAAAAACAGTTGTAAATATTGACTAAGTATAGTTTTATCGTCTTTAACTCGGAAATTATTTTTTTCAGATTTGGACGACGCATTGGGTTAATAATATCATCTATAATAAATATCATATTCATGTTAGCTGTACCATTTTCACCAAGCTACTGGATATTCAACGGCTTAAGATTCTTTATAGGCATGGCCTCAGGTGGCACTATGATAATCAGTCTAGTATTTATCATAGAAATTGTTGGGCCACAGCATAGGGAAGCTGCAGGCAGTCTAGCAATAATTCCTGATGGACTAGCACAAGCACTGTTATCAGTATTTGCCTATTTTTCTGTGGACTGGAGAATGTACCTTTTGCAATATGCTGTGGCGTCAGTTTTTATTTACGTATTTATTGTATGCTTGCCTGAATCCCCTCGATGGTTAATGTCTAAAGGAAATGGAGAAAAAGCACTTGAAGTTATGACTAAAGCTGCAAAAAGGTAAGTCAGTCATAGTAAAAGAATAGAGTCCATACATTTTAAAGGGCGAAAACCTAATGTTTTCACAGTTGAAAATGTATACTTTATTTGATGAATGTATACAAATTGCATTTGATTTTAGGAACAAATTAAACACAGCAGACATACGAGAGAATATTGCTATGGCATTGGATGAAATGATGGTCAACGACAAAGAGATACGCAAGTCGACATACTTGGATCTATTTAGAACTAAACATATAGCGTTCAAGACAATATCTTTAATCATAATTTGGGTTTCGGCTGGAGCATGCTATTTTGGCATAAATCAATATATCACTTTTATTGGGTCTAATGTTTTCATCACCGTGATATTATTGGGATCTATACAGGTTAGTTTTCTATATCCTAAAATATTAGTACTAAACACGAAAATACAAAATCGTTTTAAGCATGAAATGTTGATAACATTATGGTATTTTTATATTTTCAGATCCCAACATGTCCTCTAGCAATTATGCTGAACAAAACCTTTGGAAGAAAAGCATCAACTGTGGGCACTCTTACTATAATCGGCATCACAATGACAATCCTCATGTTTGTACCACCAGGCCACCATGGGTGCACCATCCTAGGCATCATAGGCTTTGCAGCCACTTGTACGACATTCAGCATCCTGTGCGTCTATGTTTCCGAATTGTTTCCTACTCCATTGCGAACTATGGCCTACGGTTTGATTTCTGCTGGTGCCAAAATAGGAGCAATGATTGCACCGTTTATAGCTACTATCAACCCACATTGGATACCTTCGTTGATTTTTGCTGTTCTTCCGTTTGTTGCTTCAGTGTTTTGTGTTTTATTGCCTGAAACTAAAGGTAGGAAATTGCAAGATACTATGTAAAATGTTATAATTTCTATTGTAAATAATGAAAGGAGATAGAGTCTTGGCTTAGCCATATTTTATCGGATTATAATGTTCGCGTGTAGACTTCATTTATGTCTAAGAAACTTCTTGTAGCAATACTATTAAAATTAATCCGTTCATTTCAAAATATCACAAAGATTTATTTGACAAACATGATTTATCCGAAAAACGTGACCGAACTTTGTGATTTAGAAATAAATTGAACTTAACTATCACGAAAACTTATCACGATTTGTATAATAAATACATTCAATAACTTCACGAAGTAGAAAAGAGAACAGAAAAACCAGTCAATACAATCCAGGATGACTATGTAGGTATTACAGAATCAGATAAAAACGAAGAACTCACAAAAATGTGAAAGCAAGAGCAATCTGTGAGACTATTTTAAACGTAATATTTCTTTCCATTTTGACAAAATTATGGCATCGACTGTCAGTCTTATGCAAATAAATATATGCTAGGTATAAAGAAGCGCTTTAAAATAAATTAGATGTAATTTTTCATGGTCGGATTTTTGGACAGCAGTGCATTACTAATGAGGACTGGGAAGGGAAGGAAGGGTGTTATGGACTTTTAAATGTAACGACTTTTAAATATTTTTACAAAAAGGTAGATTCAGTGTATTTATTTTTTTGTCAAAAAAATTGTTATCACTATTTAACAATAAAACTTTTTTGTATTTTTTTTGTATTTACAAAAGTTCCAAGTCCGTCGTCATGTGCTCATGAATCTGCTGTTCTGTCTTTTTCTTACTTCGTGCCACTAATGGACGTTGACACTCATATTTAAGATAAACTTGTCCGTAGCAAGGTTAGCTCATAATTTGTAAGTAGGTGATAATAAGAGCGATAACATTGGATGCACTGAGCTGAATTGTGGACGTAAATAAATTGTAATGTACTTGATCGTTTATAGACGATTTACGACGCCGAACTTACTTGAAGGAGCTGATAATTATCATTATTATTATATGTCATGTCAGTATGTCAGTACTTATAGAAAGAGGTGTACAATCAACAACGAAAGTAGATGATAATAATATTATCATCTACTTTCGTTGTTGACTGTACACCTCTTTTTATTTTGTTATATTATAACGAAGTGGGTACTGATTTAAAAACTGAGTGTATTTTAGTCTTAATGATTTATGTATACGTACCTTATTAAAATGAATACTTGATGATGAAAGACTAGCAAGAGCAGCTAAATTGAAATTTAAATATTAATTAGAATGTTGACTATTCAATTAATAAAATGTTTATTGATTTCACTCGATACAGTGACTTTATAAAATGAAAATACCTACTTACTTAATTGTTCAATCATTCCACGTACGTTAAATTTTATAATAAACATGATTCAGAATGACTAATAGACAAACTGACTATTATTGAAGATGGTTTGAGGCTAGAACTACACCATACTTCCTAAATGCATAACTGCATCACCACCCATTTTTCCCTTAAAATAAACTCCATAGAACTACCAGAGACTACCATTAATAATGGTGTAAATAATTCAAGAAATAGCCATAATAGCAACAATTAGCCGCGGGCTGGCTTCTCCCATAAACTGATGGTGTTGGTGGTTTATGGGCAATAGTCACGCGATGCGCCCGTAAGGATGCGCCTGGGCATACAGTAATTAATTGTGCCTGATACCATATCGGGCTGGCGTTGGCTATTTAATGTGGTGTTGCTAAAATTAGGGGGAGTGTGACCTGTGAGCGGTTTGAAGTGAAATATTGTTTTAAATTTAGTTGTTTCTTGCATTAGGAGTTTAGGAGCAGTGGCGGCCCAGTAGTAGCGGCTGTGACTTATGAGTTGTAGGTCGTAGGTTCGAATTCGGGCAGGCGCTTTACTTTGGGTACATTATTTCATCACCACAGCTCTCAAAACGGTGTTGGAAAACGTCGTGAGGAAAACGTCGTGTCGAAGACATGTGGTATCTCACACTGGGCCCGCGTGGTGGAATACGGCCCACTCTCTCTCACCGAGAGGAGACGTAAATAACCAGGACAAGTTCTATCATTTCAAATAATGGCGTGTTTTTTCGAAATCAATCAATCAATCAGCTCAGCCTATCGCAGTCCACTGCTAGACATAGGCCTCTCCCAGGCTGCGCCACAACACCCTGTCCTCCACCTTCCGCATCCAGTCTGTCCCAGACACCTTTATAAGGTCGTCGATCCATCCAGCTGGAGGGCGTCCCACACTACGCTTGCCCATACGCGGTCTCCACTCCAGGACTCATCGTTTTTCTAAATGTACGAGTATGACTGTAATTCTGGGGGCAGTAACTTTTAAGCTGGTTGACTACTTTATTCCCCACCATCCTTTAGATGTTATTTTTTAACTTAAAAACCTAATAAGTTAATAACTGTGGCGTGGTAAACAATTATTATGTGCTTGCTTGTGCAAATAAAATGCGGCTGGCTTTTAAAATACGATAAAAGCATTGCCATGTTTTTACCAAAAATTCAATAAGCGCACACTAGCGACAAAAGCGCGACATATTTCATATGCAAGAAGAATCGCCCAACATGCGACAATAAACGGCACGGCCACGTCGGCGTCGCGTTATTGTAAATGCCGTAACTTGCATAAATTCTACTTTTGAAACGTCGAAATATTGATCGTGGGAATACACACTTGCGACAAAAATTTAATGAACAAAGTCGCGCAAGTTAATCGCAAATAGTTGATGCAAGAGAGATGGCTCTTTTATAGAAATCAAAATAGAAGTATGGTCAGGTACAAACAGTCAATTATATTTTAGATCCACCAAAAACACTCAATGAAAAATACTGGTGTTCAGCTGCATCCAAAGCTGACCCTAATGTAGTTGGAAAAAGGCTAAAGAGCTTTAGGCTCTTACAAACTAAAGCGATATCGCGGGCGCGACGCGACACTAGTAGCGCGACAATTTCTTTGTCGCTGCCTGTCACGCCCGCGATATCGCGCGAGTCTGTACGAGAATTAATGATGACTTTCAGGAGGCTCGAAAATTGCATCTCTCATCTCTTTATCAAAATCTATGCACAGTGTGCAATAAGGCACTAGTTCTCATTTCTAGAACACAGTGTAATAAAATACGACCTACCAGGGCGCCAAAATAGTCGCAAGCTTGCACCCACAGAAACATATCTCATCGAACAGATGAATAACGAGCGAGCTGCCAATTACACTAAAAAATGTCCATAGGCGCCAATTAAAATGATTTACATATCAATAAATCGACGCCATGTTGGTCGTTGCGAGTTTTTCTACGATATCGCGTAACCGGCAGTGGGTCGCGGGATGAATTATGTGTACTGTGGACAATGGATTTTTTACCTTATTGTGTTATGTTTTTGCTGATATTTTTTAAAGTGCAGGGAATTAAAAAGTGTGCTTTTATATGATTTTTTTATTGAAGTGCCTGATGGTACGTTGTTTGTCTTTCTTCTTATGGGTATTGGAAGTGATTTGCGAAAAGTTGCTCGGTTTTTAGTAGTTCTCTGTAAACTGTCACCTATTGTGCGTTTTTATAATTTCTAACGTGATGTTATTACCGTGGACGTCCACGTCAGGGCATCACGATAACACAAATTTCTATCCACTATAACGTTATGACGTGCTCGTATTTCCATACATTTTATGTATAACGTAATATACGTAACGTATAACGAATATTGTTCATCTGTTACCATTGCATTTCATTTTATATCTATTCAATATTTTACAATAATGTTGCATGCCTAATATAAGGTAGATTGTACAAGGATCACCCATATTTTAACGTCTTATTTACTGTACCTACAATCAATGCAAATAAATTTTTACTTTACTTTACTTTACGTGGACGTCGACGTTCACGATCATATCTTCAAGTTAGAAATATTAAAAGCGCACATTTTTATGATCAGCACTTCATTTTCTCTTTATGTAAGTACTTAGTTGTCAAACTACTTTGAAGGTAATACCTAAATAAGAGTTAAGCAATACCTACGATATAGCTGTGATTGTAGACACTTGGAAAAGGTCAAGCTTTAATATTTATTTCCAACTATAATACACAAGACAACTTCCGCATGCAACATAGTAATTGTCTGTAGGTATTTTTGCTCTACAAAATGTGGAGTAGAAATTAACGATTTTAACTTAAGTTGTTTAATTATGGATGCCTAATAAAAATCCAAGTTAGTTACTGGAGGCGCGAGCCGCCAACTTGAATTAAATGTGCCAAAATTAGTTTTTTAAATAAACCTCAGCAGTTGACTCTATGACAAAAGTGTCTTGGAAGTATAAAGAAGATAAAATTACCTACATTTTCTGTACACGTTTTTATTCTGTAAGTCTTATTGGTAAATAGTAACAAGCACCGGAAAAAATATATTTAAAAAAAATCGTTCAACTTTAGCAACAAAGTAGCAAAACAAAATAAAGAAACAAACATTAACCGACGAAGTTGCATGTGACAAGTCAAATTTGACCTAATGAGCGTCATTGTTGACAAAACATCGCATGTCAAAAAGTAATATACATGCACAACCTTGTGCATTGATCATAAATCACAAACACCAAACAGTGTATTTTGCACCTTAGGATTTGCACTATAAGGTTGAGATTGTATTGAGGAATATTCATGATTTACAATCATAAAAGTACAGTCAACGACTAAAATTGTATAATTAAAGGCAATGTAGATATATTATCATGATGAGACAGGGACGATGTAATGAAAGACATTATTGCTATTGCTATCGCTCTAATGATAATAGTCATATGAAAAAGTTAACCCTGATGAGTATATTATAAATGACATCTAGTAAAGCTAGTAATTGTGTTTGATGGAGATTAAAGCGTAATCAAGTCTTGTCATCTGATTGTTAGCGATAAATTCGTTTGTGACGTGCATCTGCGTTACACAGAAATAAGAACCAACATAATTATTATTTATGTTACCTGTTCAATTTATACAGTAATTAACTCTGAATGCAGCATTTTTTCCAGTTTTCCTCGTCTTGCAGTGAAGGAAATCAATAATTAGTTCCACTACACAAAATAAATAAAA
The DNA here is from genome assembly GCA_948098905.1 of Tiliacea aurago. Classification (NCBI taxonomy): domain Eukaryota; kingdom Metazoa; phylum Arthropoda; class Insecta; order Lepidoptera; family Noctuidae; genus Tiliacea; species Tiliacea aurago. Next base: position 26,930,203 of record OX402582.1, read on the forward strand.
GAATCTAAGTCAATACCTTTTTTCCTCAACTGTACAACATACTTACACATCCGACCAGTTTTATTGATACAACATTTAACACAAATCACTTGTTGATTGAACGTGCGTGCTTTACACTGCGTTGCAATTAATCGTGCGTCGCAACTTGTTTACACGACTTTGAGTGCACGCGAGTGTACGATACACTTTACGTTTGACGTTTGACGTTTTTATGTCGAGAATGGGTGCGTTATAGTGGCCTGCAGTTTATTTTAATTAATATGCCATAAATCTCTTTTTTAATGGAAAGGAAAAATTATTTAAGTAGCGTAGGTTTGGGATTTGTAAGAGTTTCAAGGTATTCATTTAAAAGCAATTTTAAAGCTAAATAATAAATTATCTAGTCTGCAATAAAGCATTTTTTTCTATGACTACTCGAGATTGTTTAAAAAAAATGTCAGACTTTATGTAAAGCATAATATTTGTGAACAAAAATGAGAGTCAAGATTTCTCTCTCATTATTTTAAGATGGATAATGAAAATATTGACACTTATAATGATAAAAATATACTTGTTCTCATCACCACTCCTCTCTGCGAAAAGATTCTCAGTCCAATCAAATACCTACCTAACAAATCACCCACATTATATTCCAATACCGTCATAAATTGAAATTCACAGCCGTAATTTCGAAAAACACTTTATAAGTCGATTAATTATTCGTTGATTAAACACAGGCAGTCGTAAAAAGAATCGATATAACGACAATATCATTAACATATGCGATTCGAATGACATTATTAGTATTCAACATGTGTATGATAATGTCCAAACTTTGCATTGCCTCCTACGGTTAGTGGGTTTTTGGAGATTAATGAGGGCGCAACTGAGAATTTTGAAAGGTATTTTCTAACTCTGATTTTTGTCATCTGCAGGCTTTGCATGACGCTTTTTCAACTCTACTGTAGAATAAAAATCACTTGTCTACCCTTCTCGGTAGAAAACTGTCTACACGGAAACGTCATTTTCGTCTACACTTCCGTCGACAATGCTACTCTACGGTTGGTGGTTCATCTATTGGTAATTTACAAAATGAACCATTAGGTATTCCTACTATCTAAGAAGTCTAGGCTTCTTCTAATAATGTAACCTAGAAACTACAGTGCATCCTGATGACACAGCTGAAGGTTATATCAGTAAGAAAGGTTATATCAGTAAGACGGGTGATTGGTGACAATAAGGCTAGAACACTAGTGTCACTGCTTTTTATATCACTTTTTATATACAGCTGAGTATTAAAGGTTTATAAATAAAACCTTAACTTTTAATTGCATGAATATGCTGGAATTTAGTTATTTTTTATTTGAAATACGAAAAAGAAAATAAAGAAAAGTAATCAATACTACGTACCTTTCAATATTTATTATTTCTTCAAACTCAAAAATACACACTTATCCACATATAACGTCCACGTCCAAGTTCCAACCGCATGATGTTAACATAAATTACATTGGCGAAATCGATTGCTAATTAAAACCAAACATATTTTAACGACCGCGTCAATAAATTTATAACAATAATAATTTATTGGCAGTCAACTTTTTATGTCGGCTTTTGAATATTAATGGGACGTTATTTATTACCCGCTTAACGCTTGATATAACATGTTTTTTTTTAAATATTTTTATATTAAATACGGGTTTTATTGAGTTTTCAGATTAACCTCTGTTATTGAAGGGGGGGATTAGGGACGGTGGTTTATGAAACGTTTGATCGATCAATTTTATTGTTAAAAGCGGTAGTCAAATTAATGGTTTTTTATTTGGGATAATGTCGAGAACCTAATTGTATTTTTAATAAATTTTGAGTATTAGTCATCTTTGGCTTGGTTTTATGGTCAGGCACTAACCGCACCAACTTTTTTTTTTCTATATTCCTTTTTTTTAGCATATCTATGTAAATACGTATTCTGCTTTTAAATAGTTTATCTTCCCAGCTCGCGCTGACGTTTCCAAGCTAATGACTATGGTAAAAAATATATTTTTGTGCATAAATAGGTGCAGTGACGTAATTTTTTCCATCCCACCGAGCCACACTATAATTGCCGTCCATACCACATTTGTAAGATACAATCTCTCTTCCTGCCCACAGATCAACATTGTATGTAAATACTTGTAGATCATGTGATAACATTGATAGTACATCATGTTCTTAGTTACATGTTAATGCTGTTATCAAGTGTTTAAGCTATTCGTTGATTGTCGTTGTAAATGGTCATTGTTCTGTGATCTGATATATCTTGGAGATGGTGTGATAGTAGCGTGGGCATGATCGTTGGAGTGAGACATGTTTATTTCTAAATTGTTTTGAAGGTGGGTCATTTTAAGTGGTCCAAAGTGTAAATGATAAATGATTTATTTTCTGTAAGTAGGTTTGTACAAACATCATATGGTTTTGCTTAAGAGCGGGGGTTATTTTATATGGGTTGAATTGTTATTAATATGTTATGATGGAAACTGAAGACAAAGAACTTTTATGTCAGGAACGTATCCAGTTATTGCAAGTTCGCTTGAAGTCCCCGGATTTGTCTGGCTTTATTTATAAATTACTTGAAAGTCAATAGTTATATCTGTCACCGTAAGATTGTCAGTACGGGTAGTTTATAATCTATCGGTGTTTTATCCGTTACATTATAAACTGTCGAAATTGTGAATGGGGTGAAATGGGTTAGGTTAAGTTAGAACTGTGACCAACCACGCGCGAGCCGAGCGAGCGTAGCAAGCGATGCGGCGGTAGCGGCCGGCGAGCGCTGCTTCCAAGTTGCTCGCAGCTATAGGCAGGCTATTTAGGATGAGCTCAAGGTTCGTTACGTTGCAGGCAAGTTTGATACCAGTTCACAATTTGTCGGTTTCCTATGGATAGATTATAAACTAACGAAAAATAATGCGTTAAATTGTAAATGGTTTGTTGCAGTTCACAATTTTTCAACTGTTTATAAATAATCTAACGGAAATAACACCGCTAAAATAAAAAACTAACGAAGTTCATAATTATACGCTGACATTATTATCTAATGGCAAATCTTATGAAAATTCTAAAAGATCGATAAATAGGTTGTCAACAAAGTTATTGTGAACAACATTTCCATTTCATAATAATTAAACACACACGTTCCACATTACCTTTCATTCCCACAATAAAATAGAAAATGGACACGAAAATTATGTAAATAAATAAATAAACTACCAACAAATATATCAATCGATATCATTACTACAACTGTTTTAATAATTAACATTTAAATGAGTGTCCATAATTAATGAATTATATGTTGCAAACACTTTTAGCTAACGAACCGAATGTAAAATAATCTTTTAATTTATTACCGTACATAAAAGACGGTGATTTGATTAGGTATAATCGCATTATTCACATAGAATTTGCATAATTAGATGCATTTCTGAATTAAGGAATGAGGAGTGCTGTGAGAACGCCATAAAAAAGTGAATGTTGTTATGCATTCGTTAATTTGTAAATAAAAATGAAGACTTAAGAATTAAAAGCCAATAGACAGGTACAAATTTTCAGGGAAAATTATGAGCCTAAGAATTTATATTTTCAGTAAAAAAAAAAAACATATTTTACGTATCAAAGTGTCTTGTCTTTGTACTGGTCCTCTGCTTACTGGGCTCTGAAAATTTAATAAAATTAAGTTGGGTTTACAATAACACACAAACTGGAAATATATCTAACTAAAACCTTTAGAAACTAGGTTTACTAACACAAAAAAAAAACATATTCTTACTTTACTTAATTTTTTTTCTGTCCGACTAACACCTGCACCAAAAACTAAAATCAAAACACTTTGAACCCTCTGTTTTAAACTCACCTCTTTGGACTAAGATCCGGCAAGCATTAAGGTGTCACAACAGCATCGCAGATTTAACGCCCGTCTCCGGACGTGCAGCTCACAGAGATTACCTTGACGTCCATGACGAATGAGAGATGAGATGTGTCAACACACGTAGGCATTATGTAGGATGAGCTGTCTGCAGTTTTTGTTTTTAGTATTTGTAGCTTCGAAATTGGACAGCCAGAAAGGGAAGGTCAAGCAAAATACATAACCTTATGACGCAGGTGACGTTTTTGGCTGTGATCTGGGGGCCTAAAATGGACGCTTTGGCAGAATCATAATATGATCTGCGTACAATTCATACATCCCGCAATTCATCTGTTTGACAGCTGCTATTTGACATTAGACTTAATTATAGCAATTCATAATTTGTGGACTAAACTCCATACAAAACTGTTAAACAGATGAATTGCGGGATATTAATTGTACGCAGATCATTATTATGATTCTGCCAAAGCGTTCATTTTAGGTCCCCTGGAATTACTAATTAAAAATTAAGTGAGGCAATAAAATGCGTGTCAAATAATAGAGATAATATGTTTTTAAGTCTCTTTCTTCGAAGCGATGATGTCATCATTTAAGTACTTACGTTACGTCACACCATCGTATCTTCCACTTCCACGAATGGCAATCATTAGATGTACAGACCTACGTAGTTTGGCTCATCCTAGCCAGCCAGACCTACTAACATCTTGCTAGTTATGGCTAATAATGTAACCAAAGCATCAGCTCAGTTTGATTGAACAGGATAGAACAAGCAATGTAAACCTTAAACCTCAAAATAACTTAAAGTTTTCAATAAAATCCTTCAAACTTGACACCCAAACATCATAATTAATCCTTCAAACACCAATACATAATTACCACAATAACTTATTCAAAAATGACCACAGAATACCAAAACTGATGGATGTTAAAATGAATAGTAAATTATAATGTCCCGCCAACAGGATAAAGTTAATGAAACAGCTTCATTTACGCCATTTTGTGGGCTGCTGTGTTTCCAACGCGTTTAATTGCAAATGAATTATGAATATTTACCGGTGTCATTTCGATGTTGGTGGTTAGTGCAAGGTAGAGGATTAAGCGATGCAATCAATTTTACATTAATTTATTAATATTATAATTAGATATAATCATAAGGTAATGACTGACATCGTAGAAGGAAAACATTGTGACCAATAAACCACCACCACTGGACTTATAATTAACTAGCCTTTGCCCGCGGCTTTGCTCGCGTTAATTTAGAATTTGACAATCATTTCGGGTTGTACTTTGCTTTTTGAAATTTAAAGTGCTATTAAATACACCCCTTATCATAATTTAATCATGATTCGAAAGACACGTGGCGCCATCTATTATCATAAGAACATTATTGCTGTTTTCCTCGGGAACAGTACTTATTCTGGGATGAAAGGTACCCTGTGTCCGTTTCTGTACACCTGACAACATATATGCAAAATTTCAGGATGATCGGTTTAGTGGTTTAGGCGTGAAAAGGTAACAAAGAAACTTACTTTCGCATTTATAATATTAGTTAGGATAACTAGCCAACCCCTGTTTCGCATGATTTTTAAGACTTGATAAAACAATTTTTTATTTATATGTCAGTTAAATGTTTAATGTATTATGCATATAAACCGATAAACACCGACATAGCCCGAAGAATTGCCAAACTTAAGTGGCAGTGGACAGGGTACATTGCTCGCCGAACTGATAGCCGATGGGGCCGAAATGTTCTGGAGTGGCGACCGCATACCGGAAGACGTAGCGTTTGAAAGCTTCCTACGAGGTGGACTGCAGACCTTGTGAAGGCCGTAGGTATCTGCTGGATGTGGGAAGCAAGCACCGGTCAAAGTAGCGGAGCTTGGGGGAGGCCTATGTCCAGCAGTGGACGTCTTTCGGCTGAAATTATGATGATGCACATAAACCTTCCAAAATAAATTATCTAAATAATAGTGAAAACCTTGTTATTTAGAAGAACATCACAGTCACACAGACATATTATATTATAAAAGTGACTTTAATTAATAATATGTATAGACATAGATAGATTATTTAAAATAATCACAAAATTGGGAGGAGTGGAATGGAGAAAGGAAGCGCTCCAGCGTCAAGACTAGAAGTAACTGAAGAACACCGTGCGGTAAGGGTCTAAAAGATCCTTCCGGTCGTCTTGGGCGGAGGGCAGCTATGAAGATACCGACACGTCACAAAACAAGAAGGCCTTAGCCCTGCAGTGGCACAAAGCCTAATTTACCCGGTGCGATTAAATTGTCAGTGGCATAACATAGTTGAAGCAATAATAAAAAGCTGAACCGTCTAACTAAACAGTATTTAAACGATGCAAGTTATTTGTTGCTTCAATTTTATTGTATGTTGCAAGAAATTTGCCTCGTGTAAATGGGTCTTAAATTAACAACAAGATTTTTTTAAAGATCTTGAATTCATGATCACGTTAACCTAACGTGAGGGTAGGTTTCCTAAACAGGAGTGATAGCCGTTAAAGAGTTCACGTGGCTGCAGCATCAGGTTATTTCATATATCACTCAAATAATGTATTCGTAAATTTCTAAATGATCCGTTTTCGTAAAAAGGACCTGCATAAATACTAACACAATTTAATGATTATATCAAATTCATTTATTAAACTTACACAAATAGTTCACAAACTTACGATTATGCATGAAATTCTAACCAGCAGAAAACTTAGATAGATTTAACAGCAGCTCCCAAACTAGGCAAAGCCTGTATCTTGGTGACGCGAACACCACACGTTAATAATTTAATGAATTCTGCCTTAAATCAACAATAACCTATTTAATTTCTAATTTTATTTTTATTTCCGCCAGCAGCGACATTTTAATACCACCTTGGTCGATAGATGGCGTTGTTCCTCCGCCGGTAGTGGCGGGCAGCGGCCTGGCTGAATCAAGCTATGGTTTAGTTCATAAATCTGAATAAAGCCCAAAGCTTTTATAACGGTCTCACTTTTCCGAATACTCTCTTTTTGGGATGTCTAAAAGAAAGTATTGAGTGACTGAGACTGATGTCAAAAGCATTAAACAGTGTTCAAAAGTCGTGTTGGTGACTGTTAGGTCGTTTTATCGCCTAAATTACGATGCCCACACAAATAATACCAGTCGTTGCCCGCGTATTCTTACGTGTGAGGTTCGTGATTTGCTTAAGACGGAGATATATGCCAGTGACCTTGAGTGGTTAGCTTGCGTGTTCTGTACTGAGCTCACGCAACGCGTCGTACGTTCAGCCAGTAATAGGATTCGCCCATCAAGGAGTGCTGTCCCCAATTTGACGCATTATTAATTTATTATACGCAAAACAAAAGGTATTTTCACAAAACGCGTATACTAAAAGATCAATAATTAAATTATCTTTAAATTGGTGAAGGAAAAATACGCTTGGTAGATTTTGCGCCATTCTCAGTTTTTTATCCGCGTTAGACATAACTATACAAATTAATTTTACTATGTAATATAAACTTAATCTAAAATATTCACATATTTAATTTAAACATATTTAATTCACAAATTTAATTATTGAGAAAATGCTCTAATTTAAAATATATTTTTCAAATCATTAACACTACTCGTTTAGACGTGATCTTCAGTATAAAATCATTACAAGTCGGTTATCGTCGCCTTAATATAAGATTTTTCCCCGACAAAAGTTGTCTTCTTTTTGCACTGCACCTATTATAAGACTAATCTCGCTTTCAAGTTCGCTTCATCCCCCACTTTGTATCCAAAGCAACAGTTGTTCCGCTCACCTCAATACAGATACATTGATTCAGAGCGAGATTGTAAACGTCAATTAGCAACACTGATGTATGTATGTATTTACAAAGAGATTTATTACCGAACAGTGCTCACTGATCAGCGACAATGTTCAGCTGTTTAATATGCAAAGTCAGTGCTGGTTTATTTACTTTGTGGAGATCGAGGCTATGAATAGACTGGTCTTTTCCTTATATTGGATGTTCTAGACTCTCATAGGTCCTGTACTCCTGTTCTTCGGATTTTTATTCACAGGTTTGGAAGTTTCATGGCTTTTTGTACCCACCTGTTGTCTCATCATCGTCAGTCTTTATAAGTACACTGCCGCATATGATGTTCCCATTGCCGGGACACAGGCCTAGCTCTGTGAGACGGAGTGACACGTAATCCACCACGCGGGCACAGTGCGGGTTGGTGGATGTCACATGTCTTCGAATTTTTAGTTCTAGGACATGCCGGTTTCCTCACGATGTTTTCCTTCACCGTTTTGAGAGCAGTAGTGATGAAATATGTTACACAAAGTAAAGTGCCTCGCTGGGTTTGAGTCGCGACTGTAAGCCGCGGCCGTTTCTACTGGGCCACCACTGCTCTTGTACACTGCTGGATTTTACTCAATCGGCACTCTCATCCAGCTGCTGCCACATAGTTATAGGATGTGCAGGTAGGGGTTAAGGATTGGGCAATCAAAAGCTATATAACTTCAAAACACGTTCCAATGAAGGTCAGTTGGTAAGTGCATGCCTTTTCTCAGTTTCTTTAACAAAAGGCAATGTTTTTTTATGCCTTTGTCTGTTTATATTAAGTTTCTCTATTTTTTTTTGCACTTATTAGTTAATTTATTTCAAAAATATTTACATAATTTAAAAACGAACACACTTTAAATAATATGTACAAGTATATAAAAAAGGTTTCTCTTATTAGAATTACATAATAACCGGTATGACTAATTGACCATAATCAATCCAACATTACACATATATTATGTTAAAAACATACGAGTATTCCCATTATTTGTTCTTTTCATTGAGTCCAATATTGGCTTTTGGTTGATTTTAACAATTATGTGTGAGTGTTTGAGTAACAATATTTTTGCTGAGCAAATATTATTGCATGTATTTTAGGTTGAACAAAGTTTAATATTTTGTCATTAGTTAGCATGGGTATTTCTGGAAAAGAAAATTAATCACTTCCTTAAAACTGTTATAATTATAAGTTGTCTAAGAATCAGCTGCTCTATTATACAGTTTAGAATGGTAGGTATTAAACTTTCTGGTGTCTGTGCACCAACAATACACTTTTTTTCTGTAATGTAAATTTTATTTTTATTTAAAAATTTGTGTTTTATCTGAAAATAAAATTTATTATTTATTTATTTATTATAATTTAGTATGAAACTGCTGATTTTTTCACGATTTCAATGTTGGTCCCATAGTAAAAGTTGTTCAGTTCGATGGTCTAACTCTAAAGAACCTCTTAAAGTTTGTTGGATTAATTTTTAAACACCATTAAGCCCTGTATTTATAGAGCATTACTCAGTACTCAAGCATTACTTAAGACTAGTTTCCACCAATCCAATGGCTTGAATCTAGTCTTAAGTAATGCTTGAGTACTGAGTAACGCTCTATAAATACAGGACTTAGACTACCGGTCTTACACATAAAAAGTTATCAAATATCTAAAACCTATTTTAGTTAAAATAGGTTTAAGTGACAAACCTATAACAACACAAACAATACCACCTAACAAATACAAAGGTCAAAGTTACAAATAAGGACAAACGAACTTTAGCAGCATTTTAACTAAAATAGGTTAGGTTAGGGTAGTTTGGTAAAGAAGGTTCTACTATGATTTGATCTAACTACATCTTTCTGACTGACCAACTCCTTGACAATTCAATAATTGGTTCAATTGAAATAAATGGTTTGAGCTTGAGTATCTTGTATACTCGTACCTCACAGCTGTGGTTCCAAAGGAACTGACTTCCGTGATTCCGTCAGAGAATTAGTAATGGTGGCGGCTGAGTAAAACAATTATGACTGTCAATTAGGTAAAAGTTAGGGGGATTATGCGTTAAGACTCGTACAGACTGTCGCGCCCGCGATATCGCGCTAGTCTGTACGAGCCTTTAGTTGGGATGGTTAGGCAGATGATGAAATCCAAGAATGAATGACGCTAAACCCACACTATAAATAAAACAGATCACTTTTATACAAAAGCCATGTTTTATCCTCTAATCTTGAATTACTCAAAGTGGAATTAAAAAGCCATTACCCCAACACGGCATAAGTTCATCTATTACAAGCAACTGTAACTAAATCAATTACAATCAATAATATACGGCCATGCATTATGTATGAATTAGCTTTTGCCCGCGGCTTTGCCTGCGTGGAGATCGGGAATTTATATATTTATTCATTTATTTAAGAAAGGAAAAGAAATAAAAATGATTTTATTTGTCACAGAAAAACGTGCAAGTACAACAAATATACAGAGGCGGACTTAATGCCATAGGCATTTTCTACCAGTCAACCTTTGGGCGATGCAGAGACAAGCAATGGCAGGTGCATTAACGAAAATTGTGGAATACATATTTATTTAAATAAAAGGATATAATATTAGGAATTATCTCACGAGGACGTACCACCGGGGTAAAAAGTATCCTAGGTGTTAATCCAAGTTATAAACTATCATTGTGCCAAATTTCATTCAAATCCGTTCTGCCGTTTTTGCGTGATTGAGTTACAAACTTTGCCCACGTGCATGTCGGAAATTATCTCATAGGAATGTACTACCGGGATAAAAAGTATCGTATGGCCTAACCGAGGTCATGGTCTACCCATGTACCAAATTTCATCCAAATCCGTTCAGCCGTTTTAGTGTAACAAACAAACTTTCGGATTTATAATATTAGTTAGGGTTATTAAGTAGGATAGTAGGATGTAAAAAACTAAAAAAAAAACGATGTATGTTCGCACATGCAAGAACTAAGTAATTACATACCTAATAAAGTGTAATATGTATGATGATTTACACATGGACTGGATGCGAGTGTAAAAACGTGATAAGAACATGTATGGCTGTAAAAAATTGCCTTCTGCGCAACAGTGCGTAGTAACGTGGATGGGACTGTTTGTTTGTTGTAAGAATATCAATATGTTTATGCGTTCATGTTTTTATTGATGGTTTTATTTGTATATTTAACTGCATTTGAAAAAGATGGAATAAACACATTGAAATAAAAAAAATATTAGGTTAAAAGTACAGAGTTGTACATTGCCAGATAGATAAATTAATGTTTTTTATGAATAGGTATCTAGTATTTTCCAAATTAATGTAAATTGGTGGAGGACCCATAGCAACAGCACGCTGGTTTGCAAGAACACTGATGCAATTAAAAATCATCGATTTTACAGTAGGTATGGCGTTTTTAAATTTATTTATAAATACTTTGAAGCATATCTGAAAAAGAAGCACGCTAAGACGCTGATGTATTTTTTATTTAATTTAATGTAATTCATTTATTTGTTAATTTCTATTGTAATTTAGTTTAATTTTGAGGCATGTAATTTAATTTTATTTATAATGGATTGTAATTTTGTTTTATTTTTGTAATTTTACTATGGGTACCTGAATTAAACGTTTTTTTTACAGTAATTAAAGACTAACTTTAATGACTAAAATATAAATAATATAGAATAGTAATAATCATTATTCACGAGAAAATATCAGTGATTTTGGTTCGTTTTGTATACTTAACTAAATTTCAAACAATTTTGAGTTGCGACATTGTTCTCGCAAACCAGCGAGCAGTAGCAGTAGTTATTGTGAAGATGAGCATAAATACGAATCAAGGATTATCGAATATTACGAATTAAGAAGTGTGACCGTCGGCCGGCTAAGTCATCGGTCTCGAGTTCGAACAAATCAAATCAAATCAAAAGTCATTTATTCAAACTAGGCTGAGAATCAGCACTCTTCGAACGTCAAAAATTACATGAGACAGTCCCCCAAAAACGCCCACCCGTCACTACTTCCTAGTGCTTTAGCTGGGAAGAAGAAGTGGCGCAACAAACTCCCCAGCAGCACAGCTGTCTGTTCACATGTAAAACTTGAATTTATACAATAAAATGTAAAATGCAACACAAAACATTAAATTAAATAAACCGAAGTCACACCGCTGACTTTTCGGATTCATGTGCGTATTGTATAATGATCACTTGCTTAAAAAACGGTGAAGGAAAACATCGTGTGGAAACCGGTATATTTCAGAGATATTTCTCGAAGGCAAGTGAAGCCAAGTCAGAGGCCCATGGGCGTATAACATAAAAACTCTAACACCAGCATCCTAATTGCGTAACACAATCCGATAGTTTGAATCACAATCTGAGAGTTTTGAAGGCTATTGCTAATCCATTGCAATCATAGGTTTGAAAAATTCGTCTGGTCAGCAACGCAAATAACGTAATGGACGTAGGTGAACTGTCCAAATGAAACCCATTGCGATCAATTGTCATTTTATGTGTGTTACGGAATTTTATGTGTGTTACGAAATGCATGGTCCGTGTGGACTTACAGAATAGCACTAACCCATTTCTTCCCGTGGGTGTAGTAAAAAGTGACTAAGGGAATAATTACTAGAGAATAGGCAGCAGCGTTCTCTATGCATTTTAATTTTAACACCATACTGCGATCGCCAACCCGCCTGTAAGCGTGGCGATTATTTCAAACCCCCCCCGATTGGGGGAGGCCTATGTCCAGCAGTGCACGTCTTTCGGCTGAAATGCTGATGTGTTATGGAACTGCCCCGCTCTGGTTAGTCACTAACCAAGCGAAAAAGAAAGAAAAATAAGTTTAGGCTTAGGCTGACATAACCTAAGGCAGGAGGCCAGGGTTGCGGGTTTGTCTGAAAGGGATATCGTGGCCCCGACACACAGGCAACGGAAGGAACACGGGTGGGTTTTAGTCAGTAAAAGTCTGACACGCCCTAGCTGCACCCAGAACGGGAGAAGTTATTTGATAAATTCCCACCCAAAAAAAAAATGTCTGGCATAACCTCCAAATGGTTGCGAGTACCAAAGAAATAAAGAAAAAAAATTGTCGACAGAAGTGAAAACTTATATCTCGACGCGCCTTAAGAAGTTTTCACTTCAGTAAAATAATGTTACTACAGCATGTCGGCGCTGGCATGTTGGTGACGGGTACCCATAAGTTTACCCCCTATCAAAAATCGCTCAGAGCGCCTAAAGACGTTTTATCTTGAAAAATAAAGATTTTCTTGGCTCTTTTATTTTTCTTTCTCTTTTTCTTTTGCTTTACTTATCTTTAATTTTACAAAATGTAGCGATAGATTTGTATTATAATTACCATACTAATAAATGAATTTAAATAATTGTCTGTACATAATAGATTTATTAATAATAAGGAAGTGAAACCGAATGCTAATACTAGTGCATTATAAAATTGCTTGTGAATTTTATTGTGCGCAGCACTGTGACGGTTCTAACAGTATAATAACAATGAAATGTATTGGCGTAATGTGTTAATCAAAGCTAACATTTTAGAACCTACAAGTTTTGAAATAAGCTGTTACAGTACACTTACTTAATAATTTGTATGATTTATCCAATGACGTATTATAAATAGACACGAACATTAGAGCACTTAAAAACAGCGTAAGCCATGATTGTAGCTACATACTTGCATACAATCATACAGCGCGTGAAGAAAAGGAAAGATACCGATATCTTTTGTTAGAAAGAGATGAACACACATATTTAGTTACGTCACTAGCTGCTGCATGTTCATTGGCGCGTACATAACAATAATTATTATTATTGTAAATATCAGGCAATTGTCTGGCATTTACTTTGCCATTATTGAGCGCAGGTAACGCATCTAAAAGTAAATACATCATAGGATTTATCTACTCATATTTTAGCGGGTCTTTGTATTCATCGGTAGATTACCGAAGGCTGAATTGGTCAATAATTATTGATTGTTTGATCCGCTTTTCTTGGTTCTAAAGTGACTTATGCAAAATCAGTCACGTATTTTAATAAGAGACGAATACTTTTTTGTCTTCCACTTTGCAATAGAAATTCGAGGATAACTACAGAAAAATAAGACGTCTCTTTTTTTAATTAAGAGTACATTTTTGCCAATTCACAGCATTCTCACTACAAAACTCTTGAGCACTAACTCCTTATAACCACACATACACTCATACACTTAGCTATATAATTATTATTTTGAGTTATTACGCTCGTTAAACCGTCTAGCAGCTGTTGCTATTATGACGTCACTATAATAACTTTTTATAAGATGAGGACAACACTAAAGATAAAGACAAAAGTTATATTCTGTACACAAGAGTGAGCAAGACAGATGTCGAAAAAAACAAAAGCATGTTTAAAAACAATATAATTTTCAGAATGATAAGATTAAGTTTACTGATTTATTTACTCTGTAGTATCTTGTCTATGGATTTATACTGTGGGTCTTCTGAAAGTTGTTACTCTGTGCCAGTATTACAAAATAAAATTGCTTTTCTAGTATAAAATTATATGGGTCAATAATTTAAGGATACCTATATTAATTGGAGCATGCTACTCTATATGTGGAATGGAATGACACGTGTGTGTCAGGTAATTGATAGGGAGACAATTGATATTATGGTGAATGGAATCTATTGTCGGTTTATAATATGATGTTTTTAAATTTATTATTTGTTGTTGGTTATATAATTAGAGCAGATGTGTATTATGAGTGCTTAGTACAATACAGTCGCGGTCTAAAAATGTTTATCAATTTTCAAATTTGATTCTTTATCACACTGTGCAGTAAAGTCTGAAATGCAGGATGACGACTTTTAAATAGAGTCAAATCGGATGATTCAATTTACGTCGTTATAATCGTTTTAAAATAGGCAGCTCAATTTAATTGTGTTTTACTGCAATTAAAATTGTGAGAGCCGGGTATTTGTTAATATAATATGGGAGCTACCCTCGACACACTATTTGTGAAAACAGTTTATTAGTTAATTTACTTAACAAATACTTAAAGATTAATGAAAATTCAAGGAAAAGTTGTAAACTTATGGAGCTAAAAGTTAAATTGCATAACAACTAATAATTAATTTAATGTACACTACAAATATAGTGAACCATTAACATGTTTATAGATCCACCTTATAAGGCATAACGCGTACATTTCTTTCTATCCAAGAACTAACTTTTTAAGTTAATTCATAATTGCTTGGCAAACATATATTTTTATAGAAAAAACAAATTCGTTCAAAATTGGTCTGGGCATAAAACTAAACTGCTGTGTAATTTCTTGGTGATAAAAACTCGTATGTCGGAACAGGCCTTTTCTGAGGAGTAGGCTGTGGTCAGCGACGTTTTATGATTGAAAAATATAGACTGACAGACTGGCATTTTCTGGAGGTGTAACCACAATTACTGTACTCTGTGGTGCAACACGTAAGGACCCCTGACGTAGGTACTATTCTTTACTCACTTTGGTTACCAGCGGTTACTGTTATTATGTTGGAAGAAAGGAGCATGCATTACATTTTTATCGACTGTAACGTGTTTTGTGACGTAACGGACTCTTCAAGAAGAATAGACCACACTATTTTTTCACACAGCATCATATTCACATTCGCACACCCTCACTTTCACTGACACACTCGCATGCAGATTTATTCCGTTCTGATACCAATAACTAATACCACTGGTATTTGTTTTAACTCATATAACTATTTTCTATTCCGAACGGATACCATTGTTAAAACTAATACCAAAACAAGTTCAAAGGTATATGGTACAGTCAGTAAAAATGCTTTGTATGTAATTATAAGACCTTTCATTGAAAAATAAATCATTTAATTCATCAAAATACATAAAATATCAGAAAACAAATTTAATTTGACTAGTTTTGACTGAGCTGACTGTACCAAATTCAAGTTTTTAGTATTCGTTCGCACATTACATTTAATTATTTAAAGAGTGGTATCCGTTCGGAATAGAAAATAAATATGAGTTGAAACAAATACCAGTGGTATTAGTTGTTGGTATTAGAAAGGAATAAATCCGCATGCATGCGTGCGTGCTGCATATCAAGCAAGCTTTAATTCTCTTCTTAATATTGTGTAGTACCCACATTTGCTTAAAACAAGTAAATGATACTTATTTAAGTTCTATCTGCTTAAAAGGAGCCTTCAACCACTGGTTGTTAAGGTTTACTTGTTTATTTATTTATTTAGAACATGAAGGACTTACAGCTAATAAAAACAGACAAAACTAAGGAAACCTTAGTCACTAGATACCCAATTACAAGTCCTCACGTATAGACTTATAATAATAATTTATGTTGTGAGCAAAAAAACAAAAAAGCACATCGCCTTAAAATGTAAGAAGCAATATAACAACACATACATAATATACATGTATATACTTGGTTTGCAATTATATTAAATAATAGAAAAAATATTATGACAAAAAAAAAAAACCTACCGTTACTTGAAAAATTTGAGGGGCTTAAGCACCTTCTGGCCGAATTCACACCAATTGTGAATGGATCAAAATCATATTCCTTGCATATATCATTGAAATTTCTGCTTGCTTGTGTTAAAATAATAAACTGTTTTCATTTTCAATAGAATAGAGTAGAATACGCCTTATTACGTATACACCATATTATGAATTATAGATATAAATGTAGAAATAGGAATGTTGATGGATGGAGAGGAAGGCCAAAGAAAATATGGATAGTTTATGTTAGGAATGTTATGAAAGAAAAGGGAGTGAATGACAGCGTGACGGTTGACAGCGGAGAGTGGAAACAGAAAACTTGTTGCGCCGACCCCAAGTAACGAGGGGCAAAGGAAGATGAAGAAATGTAGAAATAGTAATGTAGGAATAATACGACGAATAAGCGGTTTTTAGGGTTCCGTACAAAAATGGTAAAAAGGAACCCTTATGGTGAGACTAAGTTTGTC
This sequence comes from Tiliacea aurago, assembly GCA_948098905.1. Taxonomy (NCBI): domain Eukaryota; kingdom Metazoa; phylum Arthropoda; class Insecta; order Lepidoptera; family Noctuidae; genus Tiliacea; species Tiliacea aurago. Next base: position 26,946,890 of record OX402582.1, read on the forward strand.
TATCTGTCTGTCTGTCACACCTGGATATCTCAAGAACTACTAATGCTATCAACATGAAATTTAGAACAGTTTTAGATGACGTTTGTCCAACTATTTTGCAAACAAGAAAGAAATTTTAAAAAATATACCTTTTTTGCAAAAGGGACTGAAACGGGGTCTTAAAAATTTTAAGTGGGGTTACTAGGGCATGTGGGGTATCTTATGAAAATGCGCTGTGCAAACATTTTTTTTGTAGGTTCCGACTTTTGATGAAAAAAAAAATACCATTCCCACCCTCTTTCCTCCGAAGTTTGCATAGATAAAAATCGGAAATTATTCTATGATATAGAAGTGTATGTCAAGATTACAGGAAAAATAAAACGATGTCTCTAAATAGCACAGTTTTTCAGAAATCATCAACATCATATATATACGTACGGAACCCTTGGTGCGTGAGTCCGACTCGCTCTTGACCGGTTTTTATATTATGGCCACTTCTGTGTACGGATTTGCAACATATGGACAAGGTGGTAATACAAAAAAAAATAGAGAATGTAGCAACTGTAAGTATTTTCTTCTACATTAGTGATTCTAGGAGAAAGTCTTGCTGCTCATTATATACTGTGTTACTTCCACATCATTCGTTTAGCGGCTGATGATCCATAACGTAAACTTTGTTTGTTTATTGGGTAGGGCACAAAGAAAGATTGGCGTATGCGTGCTGTGTAGGTTACTCTCCTAATATTTATCATATTATTATTTTACATAAATAATGTTGTTATATTTTTGTGCAATAATAAAACAACACAATACAATATCTAATAACATGTTGCAATACTTATACCAATAACTATTTAATATAATACTTACACAATTATTAATTTACGTTCGTTCAATCTAATCACAACAATTCATAAAACAAAATAAAATACACCGATACGTTATCATCGTTAGTTGTCTGACTCGATAATCGATAATCAACATCTTGATTCATGGTTGTCGATTGACACGACCCTATATAGTACATACTAATTCCATGCACGACCCTCATCACTAGGCTCGTTGATGTTTCTTTGCGGTACGGCGAGCTAGCCGTACTGTAAAATAATCGTGTGATCTACTCAGTTTACAAATCACGAAAATGCTTATATAATAACATAACGGATTTGGATGAAACTTGGCAGACAGATAGTTTATAACCTGGGTTAATACATGGGGTCCTTTTAATCCCAGTAGTACGTTTCCGTGGGATATTTTCCGAGATCCATGCGAAACCGCGAGCAAAAACTAGTTCTCTAAATAAAATGCTAAAGTTTGACTTTCTGGAGTAGATGAAGATCCCGACAGGCTCCATATTTAGGTCTTTAATTTTAAGCCTACCACCTGTTTTACTAACATTATGGAATGCAATAAAAATTTGTGAATTGAATTGTGAAGATCATTCAGAAAACAAAAATAAAATTTGTAGTTCTATGTCTGTTCTAAAAACATTAAGTAAATCTCGCGTCATATATAAGTAAAGGATATTGAGGAATGACAGAATCCTCACCTCCAGATGTCCATACAACTACTTAAACGCGTACCGTTACTCAAATGCACTCAATTTCTTTCATTCCGCAATTCATAGTCACACAAATATGGATATAAGTATCGCCAGTAAAAATTCTACACAATCCTGCGACGCTGGAGTTTCGCGGCGCATTCGACGGTATGTGTAATTGGCGCAAAAAATATCAAACACTGCTGGATGGCGCATATGCTAGACATGTCTATGTGCTCGTGGTGAGTGATGTGAATTTATTAGGAGTGGTGCTGTGTTTACAGCATCTGCTTGAGCTGGTGCTGAGAAAATTGTTCAGATGATCTGCCCAATATAATGTATGGAATTTAAAAGAGACTGACCTCTTAGTTTGCTTCGGATTAAAATCTGAGTATTCATTCATACCTTCAATATAATTGATGAACAATAGATTTTAGTGTAATTAAAGGGTTATTTAATTTATCTAGTAAAGCGTAAAGAATATAAGGCACTTTGAGATTTTGTTTTTATTATTTAAAATTTTTCTTTGTTTTTTGGTTTTGTTTTTTTATGTTTCTATAAATGTGTTTTATTTTAATTTGTGATCTGTGCGAGGCCCAATGAATGCTGTTTCTTTCTTTCTTTCTTTTCTTTCAGTAAAAATTAAAGTAATTGCTGGTAAAATAGTTCAAATTAATTCAATTATTTGCCCGTCTAATAAAAATCGTATTTTCTTATAAGAGTAGTTAGGAAGCACCGACGTCATCTAGTTTTAACCGACTTCACAAAAAGGAGGAGGTTCTTAAGTAGTGTATTTTTTTTTAAATATTATTATTTCTTTTGACGTGTCAAAGTGTTTTTTAAACAAATTTATAGAAATAAAATATAATTTTTAAAAGCTGTAAATTGAGGAGTCTTTGGCATTGGTGGTTGTGATAAGTCCACCAGTTTTCGGCTGTAACGGCGTAATAGTAAGAAAGAATAAAGTGGGAATGTCAAGAGTAGCACACTACACAACACTCAAGGGAAAATGTCGATAACCATTTCCTATCCAGAAATAATGTTCCCACGTCTGGGACACAGGCCTCCTCTTACTGTGAGTACCGCGAGTTGGTGTATGTCATGGAATATGTATCTGTCCAACTAACTGCAAATAAATTCTCGTATTAAAAATCTGTATTCCATCCTTACACTGACAGCAGCATTATATTGGCTAACATTTACACAGTAACTAATAACAGTAATACCTTATAGAGAATGTTATGTCCGTCTGTCTGTTAGTTACTAGTACTATTAGTAGGGTTTGTACCGACATCGCTTGCATGCCGGACGTATGAATGCAGTATCAAGTATGTTGGTTGCCTTTGATTATAATGATAATATGTTTAGATAGATCAGTGTTTTAATCAATAAAGCCTAATACAGCATTGACGAATTTTGTAATGACAAAAATCTTAAAACTAGTATTAAATTAAACTTCAATTAAATATTGTTTGGAGGTATGAGGAACAGTGTGTAAAGTTCACTCATCCACCATAGAAAAGGGAGGATCCTCCGACCAGACGGGTGTTGTGTCTGGTGGGCAACTGCCCGACGGTTGATGTCGGGACGTTGTATATATGCTAGTTGCGTGGTAAACTCTGCTTGCGCGATGCAGGATTTTGCGTGACGTCAGTGTGACGCGTAGTTCGTATGTGGCGATGTTGATGCCGCTACAATTGTGTACTCATTGCTCTTTGACTTTATACATGTTGTTTTTTTATTCTTAATATTTTGACATTGAACACGCAAGCTAACCACTCAAGGTCACTGGCATATATCTGGGTCTTAAATGACACTGACTTATGTACTGAATAGTAGACTGTAATTTATTTTTGACAAACCTAATGATTTTATGATATTGTAGTTTCAATTTATTTAATTCCTATTTTTTCAATTTCCTATTGTATTGTGCATATTTAAATTAATGTTTTACTAATAAACTACCATGTAATACCATCACGAATATTGTTCATCTGTCACCATTGCATTTCATTTGATATCAATTCACTTATTTTACAATAATGTTGCATGCCTCATATAAGGTAGATTGTACAAGGATCACCCATATTTTAACGTCTTATTTCCTGTACCTACAATCAATGCAAATAAAGGTTATCTTTACTTTACTTTACTTTAAACATTGATTCAGCTCGGCTGCATCTAGTGAGGCTGAAAGCCGATGCCAGTCATCGGTATAATTATGGAATGCTGCTTCGAATATCAGGTGTGTATTTTTTTGTGTATTGTGTTTTCGTGACTGTACTTCCATTTGGAAAGCATGCTCTATGGAATTTAGAAGTGCAAGTGGCAAAATAGAATTGCATTCACTATACAGAGTGGTTTTAGATCAGCAAATATGTGATTTCTTGGTTACTTTTTTTCTTTCTTTATTTTCGGCCAGTCTATCCACCGTGAAAAAAGAACAGTACCTAGCAGTGGCGAAAGCACCATATAACACGATTCCTACCGGCTTCCCTTCAGAAGTTCGCATCAACAATTGTACCGCTATTGAAAAATGGCACAGTCAATAGTGTCTACTATTGTCAAAAAATATAGTTACACTACGGGTATTTAATTCACCATAACATTCAAATATTAAAAACGCCTATTTTATTAGCTTTGAATTTAAATAACAAACAAGAAAGTTTTGTCTGTGTAGTGATGCGCCTTTTTGGTTCTGCTACTTGACGATAGATGGTGTTAAATTATTTTTACTTTAGGTACTGATAAGAAAGTAAGTTAATATCGGCTTCGATTCGGCTTCTCTCATACAAAAATTGACACCTCGCCGCTGGTACCTAGTAGTTGGAGTCTCATTTCCTACAAAATGTATGGAAAAACTTTTTGCAATTTCTGACTTTTCTAGTACCTAGTCAAACATCAGTTGATCTGATAATTTTTTTTGATCCTTATAAGAAACAGGATCGACTGGCATCAGGGATGAGACTGGGATTTTTGAGAAAACTGCCCATTTTCTTGCTGACTGTATATTTTTTTAAATTTGTCAGGGTAGATCAAAATTTCTCTAAAAGTTAAGGACATTCTCAAGACCATTTTCTTGTAGCGACAACGGTTACTGTACCTGCACTTACTGTCCCATCTCAAAATCATCATCATAATCATCATTTCAGCCGGACGTCCAGTGCTAGACATAGGCCTCCCCCAAGGGGGTGTTTGCCATAATAGCCACGCTTGACAGGTGGGTTAGCGATCGCAGTATGGTATTAAAATGCATAGAGAACGCTCCTGCCCATTCTCTAGTAAGTCTCTTAGTCGCCTCTTTCGACTCCCACGGGAAGAAATAAGATGGTTCTATTCTTTACGTCCGGCACCACACGGCACGGCATCTCAAAATCCGCAGTGCCAGATGTTACCGTTGATCCATCGTCATCTCAGAGCTGTAACTCAAAGGGCCTTATTACAAAACAAGGTTTATTTTTTCAGACCCAAGTTTAAACCATGGAGCCATTATTGAATTTCGAACTTTATTCCGTCTACGGTAAAGTTCCTAACACAAAACTGACCACTTAGTACCGAACTAAGTATTCAGTTTTGTATAAAGAACGGTATTTCAATCAGAGTTACGTTTTCATTACAAAAACTGGCTCCATGGTTTAAGCCACGTCAAAATATAAATCTTGTTTTGTAATAGGACGGTATGAGTATAGCAAGTCTTGTACAAAATAATCGACAAAAAATTGTGTCGACGTTTTACTATATTTTTTCCCATAACATAGACACACGTTTATATCGAATGCGGATTATTTCTTAGCGAACGTGTATAATTTTTTTACAAATTGAAACATGTTACTACTTTTCTCAACAGATTATGTTATGGTCTTAGTTTTTTATGTGATCCTGGTAACAAGTTGTCAGCCTTCTGGTTTCCATCGGCGGTAATAGTGTGAATTACGTTGCCAAGGGGCTAAGTGTAAAATGAGATTTACTGAGAAAATGATGCCGGTGGGAGGAATTCCAGATAAATAGGCTGAGCTACTGCGGCAACTGAATAGGTAAACTTTAGGAGAGTGCGTATTCTGTAGTTGATTAACTTTTAGCTAGACACTTTCAGCCTATTTCATTATTAAGGGTGGGTCAGTGCTCTGCATTACCTGACCCCTTTAACAAAGAAAAAGAGGGGTCGAGGGGTCAGGTTATGCAGGTCACTGACTGTACTAGCTTTTACCCGTGAATTCACCCGCATGACGGTCGGAAATTATTTCATAGGAACGTTCTACCGGGATAATTATATTCTTTTCTTAATATCTCTTTAACTTAATTAACTCTTTTGACATTTCCATATCTAATATTTGACTAATTTGCAATTTGAATGTTATGCATTTATTTAATTCATTGCTATGTCTAATAAACAAACTAAAACCCTAAAAATCTTGTACGCCGGAAACGGCAGAATATTATGAACTTTTATAAAACTATGTAATAACCTTTGACGAGACGGTTGGCGCAGTTAGTTAAGCGATTGACTGCTGCGCTGCGTGTCGCAAGTTCGATTCCCGCATGGAACAAATATTTGTATGACCTACAAGTAGTTGTTCCGGGTCTGACTGTTTGTGTATGTGAATTTTTGTAAACGCACCCACAAAACAGTAGAAATTCCTAGTGTGGGGCAACGTTTTAAAAAAAAAACACCTTGTAACAATATTCTGACAAATAAATGGACTATTACTATAAAAATTATGTCTATGTCTTAAACCCAGGTCAAGATCTCCTATGTGAAATTTCATCTAAATCCATTCAGCCGTTAAGGCTTGAAAAGGTAACAGACTGACAGATTACTTCCGCATTTATAATATTAGTATAGATACTATGGATAACAAAAAACAAATGGTTTGAGTATGGTTAACAAGCAGTGTTCTTACCAAGGGGTATCGGGGTATCGTACCTAACTGTGTTGTGGAGGTCAGATAGGCAGACGCTCCATGTAAAATACTGCTATTGCGCTGCATCCTTCAAACTTTAATTATTTTAACCTAAGCTTAAATTATTTAAATAATACTATAAATTTAATACTTTTATTTTTAAGCACTCAAACAATAAGTTTGGCTTTACAATATGCCTGGTAGGAAGGAACGCTGACACCTGAGTTATCCGGTTATCCGGTTATCCGGTGACGTCCAAGTTTGGGTGTCAGGAGTTTCACAAAATCGAGCATGTAGTCTAATTACTATAAGAATCTAAGTTACATAAAATTAAAGTAATACATTGTTAACCCTTTTTCTCTCCTTATGTATTAGGCTTATATGAAATAAATTTATTTATTTACTATTTATTTATCCGGTTAGACTGGAAGCCGACCCCAACATAGTTGGGAAAAGGTGGGCAGATAGATAGTATGGACTATGGATAACAAGGTATTAAACATGCCACGATTTTTTCAGGTTTTTCAGGTCCACCGCAGGAGCAGCAGCTTTTTCAGGTCCACCGCAGGAGCAGCAGTTTTTTCAGTTCCACCGCAGGAGCAGCAGCTTTTTCAGGTCCAACGCAGGAGCAGCAGCTTTTTCAGATCCCACGCAGGAGCAGCAGCTTTTTCAGATCCACCGCGGGAGCAGCAGCTTTTTCAGATCCACAGCAGGAGCAGCAGCTTTTTCAGGTCCACCGCAGGAGCAGCAGCTTTTTCAGGTCCACCGCAGGAGCAGCAGTTTTTTAGTTCCACCGCAGGAGCAGCAGCTTTTTCAGGTCCACCGCAGGAGCAGCAGCTTTTTCAGATCCCACGCAGGAGCAGCAGCTTTTTCAGATCCACCGCAGGAGCAGCAGCTTTTTTCAGTGCGTCCTACGAAAGCATGGAGGTGACTATACTTACTGCCAGCAAATTATCTTACTACCTATGTCTTGGAAGACACCTGCTGTGGAGAACTGGAAACTGCTGGAGGATGTAAGTTGCTTAGTTGCTTGTTGTTTGTAATTTTACTATGGGTTTAATACCTGAATTAAACGATTTTTTTTTTTTTTTACAACCAATGGTAAGGCCAACAGCATTTTAAAGGTAATTGTGAATTAACCTGATTGCGCGTTCCTGGGGTACTGGACCCGTATGCACAGCTGCAGGTCTGGTGCAGCAACGGACATAGTTTTAAATTAGATTTATTATTATTTTTATTTTTGTTTTATGGAGGAATGTTACTTACATAGTTTTATAAGTGTTACTAACAACAATATGAATCATGTGTTCGAATCAAATAAATAAATAAAAAATAATATTTTAATCAAAAAGGAGGGTGTTCTGCAGATATGAATTTTCTTACAATAAAACCAGATTTTGAATTGATTTCATCATAGGTACTGTCGCGGTCATAATAGCTGAATAAAATACAGCTGATATTTAATACATTTACTTTTTTAACGTTTTAAAGCAGTTCATAAAATATATTTAAAGCCAAATAAATTAAAAATAAAACCTGCTACTTAGCATTTTAAAGTCCGCAATTTAATTCGCAGTTAACATAAAAACTCCTTTAAATTCGAGGTCGTGTACAGTCAGCTACCAAATTACACTATCAACGCACTTAAAGTACATTAAAAATAATGCACACCGACTCCGCATTATCTTATCTATCGAGATATCGTAAAAAGTCGATTTAATCGATACGAAATCGGGATCGCCGATTTTATATCGAGAAACGTATTCGATGCTGGTGTTAAAAACATGTTATGTGAATTTAACACTTATTGCATAGTCGTAAAATTTTAAATACCGCCGTTAAAAATGTCACTTGTATTTTTGTGCAAATTAAGGTTATTTTTCCGACGCCGACAATTTAATTCTGCTATATAAACTTTTTATAAGTTATTTTTGGATATAAAATTGCACGACGTTGCAGTTTTATATATGTGTTATGTTCGTTTACTTTGTATGAAAATGTGGTTTCAGTTAGGAATTAAGATAGCATATATTATCTGTAGGCTTTAACGGTAGCAAGTATCATTATATTAATAAGTGAAGCCAAAACTTTGTACCCCTTTTTACGAAATTTCCGCGGACGGAGAAGTATGAAATTTGGCACAGTTAAAGTTTATATGGAGCAGAAAATGCTTATAGGTGACAGAAGGGTCAGCTTGGGCATGGAATAAGTATTTTTTAATAGCATGGAATTTGTGTACTCATGGAATTAGTAAGTACTATATAGATTGTTATTATTTATTGTTCCGTTTGGTGCCGGACGTAAAGAATAGCACCATCCCATTTCTTCCCGTGGGTGTCGTAAAAGGCGACTAAGGGACTTACTGGAGAATGAGCAGCAGCGTTCTGCATTTTTAAAACCATTCTGCGATCGCCAACCCGCTTTCCAAGCGTGGCAATTATGGCAAATCCCCCCGTTTTTGGGGGAGGCCTGTGTCCAGCAGTGGACGTGTTTCGGCTGAAATGATGATGATAATATAGATTGTAAGTAGAGGGGGTCGAATTTCGACCAGTGGGCGACCACTAGTTAGTAATAATTACGCTATTTTTATAACACTTAGCATGTTTTACAGTGTAATATAAATTAATTAAAACAGAACTTTCATGTCTTATAAAAATATTATAAGGTCGTTAAAAAATACCGGTAGTCTTAATGGTCATGGAGTAACTGTAACGCTATGTTCCTGCATTCCCATATGGCCATGTAAATATAAAAGTAATTAACTAAAATTATTATTTTACACATTTAATTTAAATATTTTCGTAATATAATGTAAAGTAATATGATTATGTTAATTTTTATCGTGTCCTACAAAATTTTAATTACATATTATTTTAATTCCGTTGAATCAAATAGTTATGATATTTCGTTGTCTGCTGGTCATTATTAAATGTAGTTAGGCGGGTATGTTTAAAAAAAAACTGTATAATGCTGAAGGGAAATCAGTGTCCAGAATACAATTCACTTCGGTACTTAGAAAAAAACCTGATTCTGATGGCCAATATTTAAATTATAACACACTTAAATGTTCTAATCCATTCAGTAAGAGACAGGCGTAAATTAATCCCAGAAAAAATACAACCCACAATAAAATAGATTAAATAATAATTAAACAAAAAAGAGACGAAAAAAATCCCATCACTCGCCTCAAACTGGACGTAAACAAAGTAATTGATTTCCATTTCTAAGATTACTTATCGCTAAGTTTTTATTGGGCGGGCAGATCGTAAATTAGCCGTTTATCGCTTTATTCGCCAGTCATTAAGGTTTTATATTAGAATTATGCGTTATTAATTTTAGAAAACGGCAGTTAAATTTATGATCCGCCTCGGGTGTTGCTGTTTTATGTTTCTTATTTCTGTCAAAGATTACGTTGCAGACTGTATTCACCTTTCATTGCTATAATTATTATTTTTTATTATTGTAATTGTCATGGTTGTGATTTTATGAGGTGTTGCTAATGTTTTTGCTTAATTTTTAACTTAAGTATCACGAAGATATTTTACGATTTCAGTTTTACTGATGGAATCAACGGTCCATATAAGAATTATAGAAAATATATTCATGATTAGGTATATTCTGAGCCTCTTCCTATTTTTGTTACTATTAATAATTTTATTTTGATTTCAACCTCTGGTTTGAACATTAAATTAGCTAATATAAGTTTTCTAAAAGGTAAGCTGAACTGTACGAGACATGTATCCTACATGGCACACGCGCATTGCATAGATCAGCACTTTTCCGTCACCTTACAAAAAATATAGTATAACGCGATACCATACGACCAGCGTCCATAGTCAGCTGCATAGACTAATATATATGTATAGAATGATCAGCTGTACTCGTTCACACAACATTCATTAAAAGCGACGATAACCGACTTTTAATGATTTAAATGAATGAGTAGTGTTAATGATTAAAAAAAAAATATGTTAAATTAGAGCATTTTCTCAATAACTTAATATATGAATATTTATATAATGTTTATATTACTGAAATTAATTTGTAAAGTTATGTCTAACGCGGACTGGGCACGCCACAATTGTGGCGATAAGTCCCCTCTTTGAGGAGTGGCTAGAGAGGCGCCACGGCGTCCTCACCTTCTGCCTGACGCAGGTCCTCACTGGACATGGTTGTTTTGGGAGGTTCCTGTTCAGGATAAAGCGGGAGGAAACGCCCGGGTGTCACCACTGTGTGGATCGCCCGGAGGACACGGTGGAGCATACGGTGGAGGTCTGCCCGGCTTGGGTGGAGCACCGCCGTGTCCTCACGGAGGCGATCGGCGGTGGCGATCTCTCGCGTCCGGCCCTGGTTCGGGCCATGGTTCGGAGCGAGAGTGCATGGGAGGCCGTCATCTCCTTCTGCGAAGCAGTAATGCTTGCGAAGGAGGAGGCGGAACGCGTGAGGGAGAGGCAAGGTTCGCGTCCTCGCGCCCCTAGTCGCCGCAGGAGACGCCCCGGGCGTCGGGAATCGCAAGCCGATTTCCGGCCTCCGTAGGCGCGGGCTTGCGGACGGTGAGCGATGGGTAGTTCACCGTCCGATAAGGACCAGGCCCGGGTCAACGGCGCGTTGTATTCCACGCGCGCCTCAAAGAGATGTCAGCAGCAACTGACGGGGTCCGTTAGGGCCAATGCCTGCCAGGGTTGCGAGTTTGTCCGAAAGGGATATCGTGGCCCTGGCACACAGGCAAATGAAGGAATACGGGTGGGTTTTAGTCAGTAAAAGTCTGACACGCCCTCCCGCTCCGCCCAGAGCGGGAGAAGTTATTTGATAATTTCCCACCCAAAAAAAAAAATGTCTAACGCGGATAAAAAACTGAGAATGGCGCAAAATCTACCAAGCGTATTTTTTTTAAACCTTCAAAAATTTAAAGATAATTTAATTGTTGATCTTTTAGTATACGCGTTTTATTAAAATACCGTTTGTTTTGTGTATATTAAATTAATAATGCGTCAAATTGGGGACAGCGCTCCTTGATGGGCGAGTCCTATTACTGGCTGAACGTACAACGCGTTGCGTGAGCGCAGTACAGAACACGCAAGCTAACCACTCAAGGTCACTGGCATATATCTGAGTCTTAAGCATAAGTTACGTGGTAGTTAAATATATGCAATAAACCGTCATCTTTGGTTATCCGTGGCTTAGACAGAATGTCATGTCACACCACGCACACACAACCACATACACCACGCACACACACACCACACACACTTCACACCATACACATGCATAAACACACACACACCACCACACACACACACATTTACTAACCCTAGAATAAGTAATAATCAATAGTGAAATCAGTTTTTATATAACTTACCGCATCCGTGTTCGAGTGCATAATCCTAAATAAAGGTAACCGTTTCCGAAGGGGTGGAGACCTGGTGTCCTGAAATACAGGCCTTACAGCCTAGCTTAGGCACCAGTCTCCCACAGTATAACTTCTAAAACTATTATGTATGGATTATTTTGAAAATGTACTATATATTGTGGTGAGAAATAAAAAATCTTTCTTCTTCTTTTCTTCTTCATATTGAAACTTGTCTGAAACCGTCTTGTCTTCGTACCTTTACTCAACCTCGCTAAGGCACAAAACATCGTAGGCATATAACTCATCGCATCTGCGTCGCCTAATCTCTGCCCATGGAAACGGGTCTTATAACATGTGATTTAAGACGGGTGTCAATTGCCAATGTATTAATACATACGATTCATATGTAAATGTATGTACTTCGCTCTCTGACACAAATACAGTAGTTTACATATTATGGGCGACGATTGCATCATGGCGAAGATTCTGTTTAAAGAATTTATTTGATCATTGGCTTTTAATGTGGCTAGGCTTGGAAAGTTTTTCAGTGTGGTCTCCGGGTATTTTCCCAGGCCTGTAACGGGCAATTATAAATGCTATAACATAGATATCTAATGTTTGCCGTGGTGAATGAATGGTGCAGGTTGATGGAGATCACCTAATGCATCCAGGAATGACAAGAACTGAGTCCAGCAGACTCATAAACTCATAACTAAAAAGCTATGACTTTACTTTTTATTAATATGGACTATTGACAACTGTTTACTCTTCCGACGGAACGACAAGACTAATGAGATCTAGCTGTCAACGCATGTTGGAGAGACACATGAGGAAAAATAAAAAAGTCCGTGAAGAAACTAAACACAGAAAACTCCAAAAATAAATAAATAAATACAAATTAGAATCATTAAATATATTTTCTGAATTATTGACGCAGCTACACAATAAAAAATACCCTAGCACCTGTCATCACAAAGATATTTAACAAACAAACAAGCAGTAGGAATCACAATAAACAGTGGAAATACATTAATTTTCCACAGAATACTCGTAAAAATACGGCTGAGTTGAATGTTTGGTCCAGTCTGTAGAGCTCTCGACGTAATGAGTTCCGTAGCTCGTTCCTTTTTATTTTTTGGTGAGCAAAATGTAAATGGTTGTAATTATAATTCATAGCGATCAATTTGATTGTATTTTTTTGTTGTTGTTTTGTTTGGTTCCAGGCTGTATAATATTCGTTAGGTAGTCCAAATTAATTGCCGTTTGAATTTGACTCTGGACGAACCACGATGATAATGACACGGTTTCATTATTATCACAGCTATTTCTTGCAGAGATAATTCTGTAGACGAGAGTTCCCAAATTAAAGTTGATCAATCTTACTTTGTTTTCAATTAATCGAATAAATTACCAATTGTGAAAATTATGGACAATACATTTATATTAAATATTAATAATTTGAAACGATATTTCATAGTTTCCCACAGAACCCTAAAAATGAAGCCATAAAACGGATGCGTGGGCGCAACCGTGCGCTCGATCATTATTTATGAAGACATTTAATGGTAAATTAATGAAATATGTTTATTGAACGTTTTCTATGAGTTTCTCTAATGGTTATGATCACGATGCTTTGACACCTACTTATGATAATGTTTAGAAAAATATTATCATGATTTTTATAATTAAAGTTTGGCGCTGTGCCAATTAAGATAAAAAACAAACATTTCACAACAATTTAGTGTTTTTACAAACATTTGGGGAAATTCGCTAAGAATGGTCATTATTTCTGTGATGACTGAGGAATAGTTTTTGGTATTCAGCCAAACCTACCTAATTAGTAATTATTTACAAAGTTTTAATTAATATGAATACCCATTGAATACCTGATAATATTGTTGTTGTGGATATGGTCTATTCTATTCTATTATATTCTGATCTCTTTGATTATTTATATGTCTGTGTGCGTGACAGCTACGTCTTACACTCGCGCCACGTCATTGTGTGTCATTGTTTTATTCTAGTGTGAGTGCATTTTGCGGCCATTTTTTTTCGACGAATTCACAGCTTTGTCTGTCTATCTAGACATATTTATATCTGTTCTATATTGTAATAAATATGTAAGCTTTTCCGACAAGCACGCAAATTAAAACCGGCCAAGTGCGAGTCGGACTCGCGCACGAAGGGTTCCGTACAATTATTATCTAAGGTAAATTATGACGTATTAAAAAAAAACTACTTACTAGATTTCGTTCAAACTAATTTTCAGCCGAAGTTTACATGGTAATGTACATCATATTTTTTTTAGTTTTATCATTCTCTTATTTTAGAAGTTACAGGGGGGGGGACACACATTTTACCACTTTGGAAGTGTTTCTCGCGCAAACTATTCAGTTTAGAAAAAAATTATATTAGAAACCTCAATATCATTTTTGAAGACCTGTCCATAGATACCCCACACGTATGGGTATGATGAAAAAAAAAAATGTTTTCTGTTCTAAGTATGGGGAACCCCCAAAATTTATTGTATTTTTTCTATTTTTGTATGAAAATCTTAATTCGGTTCACAGAATACATTTACTTACCAACTTTCAAAAGTATAGTTCTTATAGTTTCGGAAAAAAGTGGCTGTGACATACGGACGGTCAGACAAACAGACATGACGAATCTATAAGGGTTCCGTTTTTGCCATTTGGCTACGAAACCCTAAAAATTACGTCTGTAGTAACTTAATACATCTGCATGCTACCCATATCCGTGTTACATGCAATCGCATTGATATCATAATTCAATCGATGCATTCGTCTCGAAAAAACCAATTGATTAATTCATGAATTAATGTTTTTTTTAATTCATACATAATATGCAAAGATGTTTTGTGCGCATCTAATATTTAGTTCGCGTAAATGTATATTTCGTTACACAGAAGATGAGGAAGTTCATGTTTTAATTTACGATAATTTAAATAAAAATGCATACAAGGGAATTGAACAATTTCTATTCTAAAAATAAGGTAACAACTTATTATAATACCAACCCTATTTTCTTGTCGCAGATAGTTCTTGCAATGTTCATTACCACTAACGCGAAGAGTTCTAGTATTGTACCAATTGTATTGGTCCCATTTCTTCCCGTGGGTGTCGTAAAAGGCGACTAAGGGACTTACTAGAGAATGGGCAGCAGCGTTCTTTATGCATTTTAACACCATACTGCGATCGCCCACCCGCCTGCCAAGCGTGGCGATTATGGCAACCCCCCCCCCCCCCCCTGGGGGACGCCTATGTCCAGCAGTGGACGTCTTTCGGCTGGAATGTTGATGATGATGATTGTACCAACGCATCTCATGTTGACACCCTAACCATTTAAAAAAGTAAACAAGTACATAATTATGTACAACATTTTTTTCAACCATGTTTTCTTTCTCCACAACGTTTGCCAAGCAAAACCCAATGCAGAACCTATTAATTAAACACACAAGTTGTGCATGCAACCATCAATTATACAGGCTATTGTTTTTTGCCATCCGATTTGTTTTGCGTTCGATAATGTCCGAGGGAATTATACCGAGTACCTGCTGAGGTGATTAGTGACGGTATCATGCACAAACATACATACACAATTTACATTAAGATTTTATTTTTATACAATTTTAAACAGGGACTGTGTAATTAAGGTTTTAAACAGATTTTTGGAATTATATTTGTGGAGGAGCTTGTTGAATTTTTTTAATGGTTTGGAAAAATGTGTTTGGTTATTAGGAAAATAATTATTACGCTCTTTCTTCTTACATAATGTAACTTTTCGGTCTGTCTGCGTGACCGCTTAGATGTTTATGTGTAAAATATATTCATATTAAAATTAATAATATAAATAAATCAAATACTTAATAATACATAAATATAATGTTAGTCTCTATACAAATAAATAAAATTGAAGTGTCTGTTAGTCATGTCAAAATAACAGCTTTTTACTAAATGCTTACGAAAGTATATACGGTACTTAGAACAAAAAAACAGCTTTTAAATTTTTTTACTGTCTGTTTGTTTCGACTAATCTCCGAAACGGCCTATTTTGACGAGACTTTCACTGGCAGATAGCTGATGTTATACGGAGTAACTTAGGCTACTTTTATTTTAGAAAAGGCCACGTGGGCGAAGCCGCGGGCAGTAGCTAGTTGATAAATAAGAAGCTACCAAAATCTTTATCATACTTTGAATTGGAAAACATTTGAACTCAATGTTAGCATGAAGCTCTTGTAGTGTGTAGCTTCAATAAATTGATCCAAATACAGTAGTCCATTATTTTTGTTTTACGAGTTCGTCTTTCCACCGCTTCGCTACCTGTCTTTTATTTATCTTGTCTCCGAATAAATCTTTTCTGTTTGCACAAACAGACACTACACATGATTAAAATCCAATCCAACCGGAGCTAATTCTAGCCTCTAACTTAGAATTATGACTTGTTAACCCATAACATTTATATCGCTTCTAACTAGACGGCATAAAGCCAGTGGTTTCAAACCTTCCGCCGGCTCTAATTATGCCACAATAAAATCAAATGTAAAATGGCTGTTAATTGGTGTAATATAACCTTGTTATCGGTAGAGGGTTTGAATTAGCCTAATGGTATACTCCGCTTTGCACCTGCCACACTTGATTTATTTTATGACTGTGAGTGTGTGTGGGTTTTGACAGCTCACGTTTTGATTTAGTATAGGGATTTGCTTTTTAATTTTTTTGCGACAAACACAATTAGTAAAATCACCCAAGGATGTGAATAAAGTCATAAAACTAAATAAGTTTTGCGTAGGTTGCTGGATTGTTTTGTTTTTTCTTTATATATGTGTGTGATCATGTTTAGACTTTTTCATGTGTGACTTTTCTCATTTTCATAATAATTATCAAGCATGTGAACAGCAGCGTTATTCTGTAAATTGAGGCCATAGCACGAACGCGCCACACAACCTTAACGTAAATTCGAACGATTTTTGAACCGAAACTACAACTACACTACTACAGCAATAAGGTTTAACAAAAAAAAATCACCATAGATATGAATAGGGTCATAAAACGAATTAAAATAAATATCTAAATGCTTGGAATTTACGTTACATTTACTCCACCCGTTCGTGCTAGGCCCACTGATCAAAATTATGCAATAAGATTACCTGTTGATCTTTCACAGGTACCTAATTATGTAGGTAGGTAAATTTCAAAGCCCAAAAATTCAATTTACCTTCAACACTCGTTGTGTTCTTCGATAAAAATCACAAAATCCAAAACTGCATGGAAATTCTTACTTCAAAGGTACAAACTCAAGTTAACTAAGCGGAATAAACCGCCCAAAATCTGTTATTTATGTTCAGTTGTTATACGAATGATGAATAGCCACCGTATACCTCTTTTTAAGAATACCGCATTATCGACACACTTGATACAAAGCAAAATTGTTCATACTAGTAAAGAAATAAAGTTTATATCAACTGCATGTGCTTACGTGGTGAATTCTTTCAAAAGCTATTGTGAATGTTTTTATGCGTCCGAAGGCGTGTAATAGTAATTAATTACGTATGAAGAAATATCAGAGAGTTGTTAATTAATTCTTGGTGAGAAGGTGTCAGAACAGACGTGGCATCAGTGGCTGATTATCTATTTAAACAGAAGTACAAAAGACTGTTATTATATTTAGATACGCATCGTTTTGTGATGCAAGTTTTTTATATATTGGGCTTAAATAAGAATTGCTTGGAGCTGATAAATGCAAGCGGGTTAGTTTTTGTTGCAAATAATGGGAAAGTAGGTATATGATTCCACCGAAAACATCCTCTGGCTTAGAAACTGCTACCAACTGTTGAAGTTACTCCCACAAAGATATATTAGTAAATTATTGATCTAACAATATTACATGAACCGTGAAATATTTATTACGAAGTTGTAACAATATGTAGGTGTGTAATATTGCAACATACCTATTACCAATAACAATAAACAACTTTATAACGCGCCAATCAATCTCGGCGCCAATTTGTTGAGAACCACAGACAATTTAATTGACGTTTTAACTTTTTTTGTTTATCGCGTAATAAATATCTACAGTTTCGTATAATGTTAATTAATAATATTGACTTTTATAGCTATTCTCAGAGAATAAAACATATTTTTACGATCCTCCAAAAAGAGAATTGATACAATGTTTTTGGATTTATACGCAAACTAACCAATCGTATAATTAAGTATAGAAATTGGATATGTATCGATGTCGAATATATTATAAAACATAAATTATATTGGTCGTATTTTATTTTATCGATTTCATATTGCCAATAATTATGGGTTATTTCGATTATTTTTATGTAATTAGCGAAAGGATTCGATGACTAATGTTGCTTTCGGAGAAATATTTTAGGTATTTTGATCCATGCCGTTTTAAATATAAAAAAAATAAAAAACTCAAATAATCAGCGTGAGTTCAAATAGTTAAAACGTGTTTTCCATCATTTGTTGCCGTAACAAATAAGAACACTATTCAGTATTCGAATAGAACAAAGAATAAAGGATTTCCTTAACATAATTTATCTGTTTGAAGTTTCTAGTTAATGTGATTCGACACAGTGATGCTGAAAATACTTGCTTAATATTTTCAAAGCTGTCGTTACTGAACACTCGTTTTACATTATTTGAAAGATATCTTAGCCACGACGTTACCTTGAAGTCTGACTGCTATATCATCCAAAGAAACTGTAAGTTCCCTGTAAAATAGTGGCGGAAAACTGACGGCCTTTGAAAGAGGCCTCTGAACTTCGCATTTAAAAAATAAACGACAGTATTAAATCATCATCAAAAAAGTTTTTTAACACAAATAAAACAAACTACAGGAAGCTATCAAAGCTTCCTTCCTCCCGCTATACAAAATAACGTGTTTTGTCAAAACATAATGGCGTATCACAAAATTTGGCAGCGTGACAACCCTGAATTATGATTTTTATTGCTTCTGACTGAGTCATAGTCCGTAGAATAAAAATAAAAGCTGGTCTTTCGACCCATAAAATAAATTATCACCCTAAATTTGTTCAGATTTATAGCTAAGCGAACGTTTGAATGTGATCGCTAAATTATGATAGAAAAATATATTATGAAGAAAAAACTTGTGATAGCAATAAAAATGTCAGAGTGAGGAAATGTTTTCTTTTAAATAAATTATTTATGTGTTTGTTAATATTTTTGCGTTGATGAAAGGTTTCCAGGGATATTAATATAATGATGGTGAAACTATGAACGTTTTCTTAGGAAACATCTATAACTAAACGGAACGGAAGATACTTATTTATGATGATGATACATAATAAGGATATGATTCTGAGAGTTCATCATGCACCTTAATTTCTTCTTAAGACTTTTAATGATTTTTTTACTAAAGATCACGTCTAAACGAGTAGTGTTAATGATTTGAAAAAAATATATGTTAAATTAGAGCATTTTCTCAATTACTTAATATGTGAATAGTTTAGATTATATTTATATTACTTATCGAGACCACTATCACCGATCACTTTATGATTTTCCTAAAACTGTCTGAATTGATGAGCAAACACAAATCTTTTAAAAATAAAACCTCAATTAACGTAGAATATTCACTCGAGCTCTTACAAAGTAGCAACATTCAAGAACTTTTAGACCTAAATAACCCCAACATACTAATAAATAATTTAATAACTTTACTACAAAAATGTCTCACTGCCAGTACACTTGTAATAAAAATCCCCCTGAAAAATAGATTAATCAAACCTTGGATGACCATAGGCTTGCTGCGCTGTATACATAACCGCAACAATATGCAAAAAAAGTTAAAACTAGACCCTCATAATGAGATACTAAAAATCACTTACAGGAGATACAGGAACTACTGCAAACGCGTTATTAAGAAACAAAAACGTAAATACGATAACGAACAGCTTTATAAGACACATAAAAACTCTAAAAAGCTATGGAAAACAATAAACAATATTACCCAACGAAAACCACCTAAGACACAAAACACAGAATTACTGGAATCAGCCGCTACCCCTCTCGAGGCGGTGAATAAAGTAAATTAATACTTCTCAACCGTTGGAAAGCATCTTGCTGACGAAATAATAAATAATCCTGAGAGACAGTCTCACAAAGACCCCAACATACTTACGAACGTTCCAAACCCACCGGTCTCATCATTTGTACTGCTCAACTCTGACGCTGAAGTAGTAGCAACCGTAATTACAAGCCTTAAATCCGACAGTGCTACTGGCTGGGACAAAATCCCCGTAAGTTTTTTAAAATCTGCCAAGTTTATTATTTCACCAATCATTTCACACCTTATTAACCTATGTTTTGAATAAGGAAGCTTCCCCACGGCCCTGAAACAGGCTGTAATAACACCTGTCCATAAGTGTGGTGACAAAGCTGATCTGTCCAACTATAGGCCGATATCCGTCCTCCCGTCCCTGTCTAAAATTATCAAAAGGATAATAAATAAACGCTTAAGTACATATTTAACACAAAATAAAATAATTTCACCCTCACAGTTTGGCTTTAGACAGGGAAAGTCTACTGAAGACGCAATCCTAGCGCTGGCATCTATCGTCACTCAAAGAGTGGACGATCGAAAAAAGTGTCTGGCCGTCTTTTTGGACATCAAAAAAGCCTTCGACACAGTCTCTGTCCCCACACTTTTACATAGGCTAGAAGACATTGGCATAAGAGGATTACCACTTAAACTTTTCACGGAATACCAGAGTGAACGCAGGTACGTGGTTAAAATAGGATCAGTCACAAGTTCCGAAGAAATAGTCACTTACGGAGTAGGGCAGGGTAGCGTGCTCGGGCCGCCACTGTTCCTCATTTATATAAACACCCTATGTAACATGAGTCTTGAAGGTGCCCACATTTTCTCTTATGCTGACGATACAGTAATAGTTTTCTCGGGAGAAACATGGGACAGCGCCGGTCGCATCGCTGAACGTGGTCTGTCTGCCTGGCTCGATCAGAACCTTTTAACTTTGAATATTTCAAAGACCAATTACATCTGCTTTTCTATATTTGACCGTGCCCAGCCATCACAAGATCTTCAGATTAAAATCCATACCTGCTCCAGCTCTACTAACAACACCTGCTCTTACTTAAAAATCAACAAAGTATCCAGTACTAAATACCTTGGTGTTATGCTTGATCAAAGGCTATCGTGGCACTTGCACCTAGAACTAATAATGAACAGAGTGAGGAAATTGATTTGGACTTTCAAATCTCTTCGACATGTGGCTACTAAGGATCTTATCCACTAAATTTATGTCTCCTTGGGTCAATCTATACTTACGTACTGTTTGCCAATCTGGGGCGGAGCATCTAAAATAAAGTTTTTGGAGCTGGAGAAGGCACAGAGAGCTTTACTAAAAGTCATGTACTTCAAACCAATTAGATTCCCCACGGAAAGTTTATACTTAACCTCAAACCTTTTGTCTGTTAGAAAACTCTATGTCCTGCAGATTACATTAAAAAAACACAAATCTCTTCCCTATACTACTTCCAAGACACATTCTAGGAGAAAGAATAAAGTAGCTGAAGATTGTCCAGTGAATACTACATTTGCTGCAAGGCAATTTATTAAACAATCCCCCCGTATATAACAAAAATGAACAATGTGCCATCTACTCTATGACATACCACGACTGCAAAAAAAAACACTAACTGAATGGCTCAAGAGCAAAAGTTACGAAGAAATCGAAGATATCCTACACAAGATCACTTAACTAAGGAACACATATAATTTGTACACATATACACACCACACACCCCCACGGTACACAAACCACATTTATCTTACACACATGACCACTACATCCCGACACCCACACAAGCACACACACACACACACACACAAACAAACCCACACACAAACTCACTCAGTGCCCCTACTAATATAATATGGGATATAAATGTTAATTAGTTTTAAATGAATCTTTTGGCTTATTTCTCACACATTTGTAGAATTATTGTAAACTGGAGGAGCGGAACCACATAATACAAGCAAATCTATGCTTAAAAGGTGACTCCAAACCTAACATAGTTATTTACTTAAGTGAAGAAATAAACATTTTTATTTTATTTTATTTATTTTTATTTCTTAGGAAACATCTATAACTAAACGGAACGGAAGATACTTATTTATGATGATGATACATAATAAGGATATGATTCTGAGAGTTCATCATGCACCTTAATTTCTTCTTAAGGCGACGATAACCGACTTTTAATGATTTTTTACTAAAGATCACGTCTAAACGAGTAGTGTTAATGATTTGAAAAAAATATATGTTAAATTAGAGCATTTTCTCAATTACTTAATATGTGAATAATTTAGATTATATTTATATTACATAGTGAAATTAATTTGTAAAGTTATGTCTAACGCGGATAAAGAACTGAGAATAGCGCAAAATCTACCAAGCGGATTTTTCTGAAAACTTAACCAGTTTAAAGATAATTTAATTATTGATCTTTTAGTATACGCGTTTTAATAAAATACCGTTTGTTTTGTGTATAATACTCAATATATTTATTGCTTCCACATGTGAACTTAGGTGGTAGGTTTTACAAAAATGATCATTGTGGAACCTGTCGGGCACAGCAAAAGTAGGAGAGAGGAAGAGGGCTTTTATTTGACTACTTAGTTGTTGTAATAAATATTGTAATTATTTTATAAGAATCTTAGTAATTTAAAATTACTCATTGAAATATTCATTTATATATTATAATAGCAATTATTTATAAGAAATTGTTTTAATTTATTAGTGAATATATTCAATTTTTGTTCTTCTTTAATTATTTCTGGTAATTAAAAAGGCAAAGGGGAAAGGGAAAGGGGTTGGGGGGAAAGGTTATAAACTAGTAATGCGTAAAATTGGGGCGCTCCTTGATGGACGAGTCCTATTACTGGCTGAACGTACGACGCGTTGCGTGAGCTCAGTACAGAACACGCCAGCTAACCACTCAAGGGCACTGGCATATATCTGCGTCTTAAATATTGAGTAGCTAATATTATTAGTACTGCTTCGTTTGTCTAGTGGTACTGCTACTGCTGAGCATGAGGTCCTGGGTTCGATTCCCGGGTCGGGCAAAGTGAATTTTGGAATTTCTCAGCAGCAGCCCAGAGTCAGGATTTGTGCCCGATTGATGGCAATCAAAACTCAAAGCATTTATTTCATCATCATCATCATCATTTCAGCCGAAAGACGTCCACTGCTGGACATAGGCCTCCCCCAACATGTGGGAGGGTTTGCCATAATCGCCACGCTTGGGAGGTGGGTTGGCGATCGCAGTATGGTGTTAACGTACATGCATAGAGAACGCTGCTGCCCATTCTCTAGTAAGTCCCTTACGTGCCTTTTACGACACCCACGGAAAGAAATAGGGAGGTGCTATTCTTTACGTCCGGCACCACACGGAACAAACAAAAGCAATAAACACCACACGGAACAAATAGAAGCATTTATTTAAAATAAACCAATTACAGGCACTTTTGAATTGTCAAGGGGTCGTTCAGTCAGAAAGATGAAGCTAGTAGTTGCCCATTCCAAAGCGTAGTAGGTTTCTATGGAGAAGAACGGGTAAGAGACTCCACGGACACACTTTTTAAATTCAAATATTGTTACAAACTATTACATAATAGTGGTCTTTGACCAGTGCGTGTTGCCAGTGATGACCTATGGCACTGAAACGTGGTCGCTTACAATGGGCCTTAAAAATCAGCTGTTCCATACATTTTGTCCATTTAAGTGAACACAAATGTAGGGAACAGCTGATTTTTTTTTCATGATTTCAAGGTTTGTCCCATAGAAAAAATTCTTTAAAATGATGAGTACAATGACCCCTTTTCAGGTTTAGTATAAACAAAAACTAACGTTGTATACAAAATTGAAACGACTGACACCTACGTGTGCAGCCGTATCCAGTGAGCCAGCATGGGGCTGTCCCACCTATCACACAATACACTCAGGATGCTGTGGGAGCTAGCACGTATTCTGGCATGAAAACCATCAACCCTGGCCTCGGTGAACATCCCGGAAGCGCTACAAAAGAGTGGTAGATCCAACAGCATCGTAAATACATTGTGATACTGGACACGCAGGGCGTTGTATGCCTTCAGCGTATACCTGACCCACAGACTGCACGTGTAAAAAGACTGGGAGTATAAGTTAAAAAGACTGGCAGTATGAATTTAAAAGACTGGCAGTATGAGTTAAAAAGACTGGCAGTATGAGTAAAACAAGCGAGAAATTGGTTCCAATTGCTTTATACAGGGTCAAATTAAATTAGCTAGCTAAACTCCGCAGAAGTGATGGGTATCGATATATAAACATGATAAAAGTGTGCGATGAGACCTTGAAAGAGATTTTTGTTTTCGAAGTTTCTTTTTCCTCCCATGTACTGTTTTACCCACCCACAGACGAGTTTTTAATACAGAGCCATCTAGTATTAGTTTATGTATTTAAAAACGCGTATTAATTTCCTTTTTTTTTATTCTTTCACACAAAGTGCAAATTTTTCTCTGTATTTATTACCGATCCCCGTCACGTCTGCTGAGAGTCGCTAGCAATTTGACCCTGTATAAGCAATTGGTAGCAGTTTGTCGCTTGTTTAACTTCCGTCATCTACAAATTGTCTCTTTCTATTGTAGCGGCATCAACATCGCCACATGCAAACTACGTCACACTGACGTCACGCAAAATCCTGTATCGCGCAAGCAGAGTTTACCGCGCAACTAGCATATATACAACATCCCGACATCAACCGTCGGGCAGTTGCCCACCAGACACAACACCCGTCTGGTCGGAGGATTCTCTCTTTTCTATGGAGAATGAGTGAACTTTACTGCATACCTCTAAACTGGTGACCCCGAGGGTGAACCTCAGTGCAGCTTTCGTGCAACTACTTCAGCGTGACGTCATCATCATCATCACTTCCTCAAGCTTTCGAGCGGCGAGTCACACCCATATATACATAATAGAAAGAAACAGAGACAGAGAGTTTCATGACGATTTCTACTACTCAACTCCTACTAAAGTCCGGTCGCGAAGCAGAAAGAGTTTTGTACAATGAACCTTCATTACTTATCTCTATCGCTCGCGCACAATTGTATTGCCGTTGCACTTGCACATTAGAAAGACCTTAAAATGCGCGAGCGCGACGGCAATACAACTTGTAAAGTTCATACTGTGTGTGTGCGCCACAAATAAAGTGTATACTGTGTGTGTGCGCCACAAAAAACACAAATTGTCTTACTAGAGTCAATAGAATAGAATAGAATACTCTTAACTATGCACACCATATCAATCAACCAAACAATTCAGTCAGTTACAGTTCACTGCTTGACATAGGCCTCTGTATTATTTGCTGTTACTGTCCGTTGGTGAAGTAAGATCCAGATAGCTCAGCATGTTGAAATACCATTACGATCATAATTATTAAACCTTAATTGGAAGTGCTAACAATATGAGTAACCAGTATCATAAAAAATAACTTTTATTATATTAGCTACCGCTATAAAAATAATTAAAACCACTTTATCATTATTATCCTCCGTACAATCAAGCAATCATATTCGGTATTACATCAAAAGTAATCTATCTGTTAATTTATACGGTGTCCAATTAAACAAGATTAATGTGATAAAAACGGCTACCTGTAACTCCCGATACATGATTAAGTTATAAATTATGGACGGCCGAAAACAGGCGTCCCAATTGTTAGGCCACAATTGACAGTGGCAATATTTCTGGCAATGATTAAGTGGGGTAGTACGTAGATGTGGCACCAACAAGACTGCATGTCAAAGGACTTTAAATTATTATACTGTTTTGCGGTGACCAGCATACATAAACTCACGCCTTCTTCCCACGGGCGTAGGCAGTAACTATAGAAAGCCACCTTTAACGCTCCTTTTTTTTTGGCCGTGTGGAAATCTTCATGGATGTCTTTCACCCTGAGCTGGATGAAGGGGTATTGCATACACACTATTAGTAGCAATGGGTTTCATTAAGACAGTTCAACAACATTAATTGCATTATTTACGTTGTTGAGCAGACAAATTTTGCAATATTCTTCAAAATCATTGAGATTGACATTCAAATTGTGTTACGCAATTAGGGTGCTGGTCATACATGCATGCCGGTTGCGAGTACTATGCACCTGACCTTTCAGAAGAACATCACCAATTGGGTCAATATATGTCCTCCTAGACCTAGAGCGTCCCCCCGGCGTTTCCATTCACAGCTGCCTTGTAAATATCGTTTGTTAGTCATTCATCCTCTCAACATGACCAAACCATCTAAGCATACGTGGATTAATCCTATAAACAATCCAGATGGCAATAGCAAAAGTAATCAGAAAAGTGAAATCCACCAGCAGTCTAGTTCAACTCACTATCGAAAATTCATTGCCAACCCTATCAGGATCCATGTTTATTTGTTACAATATTTTGCTTTGATATTCATTACTTGAAGAAGAATGTTCAATAGTTGTTGCCAGGAGCTTTTGAATGAGATTCCATATAAATGGTCCTAGATTATAATTATATTTCACATAAGTGATCCTATAGATTTCGGTATACACGAAATCTGTGCATGATAATAAAATAGTAACGAAGTCAAAACTGGACATTGAATATTGTTCTATGATATGATGATAGGTGTGTGGGAGCGAGTCTAATGAAAATATAATTTATGTCCGTTTGTTTGTTTGTCTTGATATATGTGTCGGATGTGCACCAAAATGGCTAAACGGATTTGGAGGAAATTTGGGACACAGACAGTTTATAACCTGGGTTAACACATCATTATTTAATCCCGGCAGTTCGTTCCCGTGGGATCTTTTCCAACATCCATACGGACGAAGCCCCGGGAAAAAGCTAGTTGGCTACAAAGTAATCCTGATTTTACTACGTAGATAAATAATTAAAAATAAAGTACAAAAAGTTTTCCCATTCACTTCCAATCGGTATTTCCACAGTTACGCACTGCCACGTCTGAAATATTTAAAATATTAATCTCAGCAGTAATATTTCATCGTGTAGTGGCGTAACACCTGCAAGCGGCATACGTGGCTGATTTATTGAGCCGTTTGTTTCCCCCCACTAGTCATCCTCCCGCCATCCACCAACCCCCGGTGTCATCCTCTTGTCATCCTACGTAGCTATGCAAAGCTCACCTCTATGATGTGTGATGCGGTGGCGCTTGAAATTTTGATGAACTCTGTGAATTTCATATTATTTTTACTTTTCTTATTCCGTCAATCGAGTGTTGGAGTGTATCGTGTCAAGTGTGTCTATAAATATTAAGGTTCAAACGTAACTGAATTGGAAACCTTTTTTGCATTGTATTTGTAAGTTATTTTGCATATCGAAAATATTTTTGTCAGAGTGATTTTGAAATTCATAAAGTTGAGTGAACCACGTAATTGTTAATTTGAATCAACTTTATTGGAAGTTTATTTTATTTGATTTTATATTTATTTGTAGTGAACGTATTGTGACCTAACAATACCTATACATTTTTTTTTAAAATCAATAAAAGTATAGATAGGTATTGCTAAGTAAATAAGTAAAGTTAAACTTAAATAAAATAAAGTTTAATAGTGTTACCGGTGTTTTGTTATCAACATCCATTTTCATTTCTTCTTTACATCCAAATTAAAATTTTATAAGCGTAACTTACAATTACCTTATCGCTAAACAAACTATTCTAACCACTATTTTATTAATTAAATTCCACTCTAGGCCAATCAGGTGTCAGGACGGTGTATGAGCGGCATCCTTACAATGAGCACCGCAAGGTGTTTCGGCACTTCTTACGGTCACGTACAATCGTAAAACAGACCTTTATAGGTTCTTAGTACTGAATTAAAACGTAATTGAAGTTTTACGACTCAAAAAAATAGACATCAAGCCATCATAGGTGAATGTTTAATGAATTGCGGAACAGCTGAGGTCGTAATAACAATTACATATATAGGTTCACTTCATTTTTATGTAATATAAGTTTATTGTGAATAAGATTACATTAAATGCATTCAAGATATTAGGTATATCGCTTCGAAAATCTAAAGATTTCACAAAACATTATGTTTGAATTTAGTACACCACGTTACAGAATGCATAACAATAAATTATAACACAAATAATCTTCACTCATATTGTCTGCCTATTAACATAATAAAATGTTTAGCACCACTGAAATTTACGCACACTAACACAACTCAAAACAAACTGTACTCACTTCGAGATAAAGCTTGCTTTTGATTGGTCGACGTTTCGTTTCTCAACCGCATCTCCAGGGGCCCATAACTTTAGGTCGCGTGCGCCGGCGGCGTATTATTTTTAAATTATTAACGCTGTAATGGAATAATTCCGATATGCTAATGCTGCGACGAACGGGCACTGATCACGAGATCGCCACAGGATACGATTAACAGTAGGGCAAAAATTCAATTTTCGTTGAATTTTGTTTGCGGTATTCTGTGATGCAAATGATTGAGAATGTGTTTATTTGTTTTGAAACGGTTTTAGTAAATGAATTATTTATGAAAGGAATTTGTCCGTTCCCCATTATTCAAAGTCATGCATCATTGCGTTTTACCCTCGGGCCAAAATATTGCAAGCTTTCATTTAAATAGGTGCAGTAGATTATAAAATAACAGTCAAGGAAATTTCACTGGCAGTTAACACTAAACAATATGGCGCAATTTGCAATTTGCGAGTTGACATCATAAATTTTAATGGCGATGACAGAGGTTAGGAGGCCACAGCGACCAAATGACTTGACAATTTATCTGTTACGTTTATGAATATCAAATGAATAAGGTCGAACGAGTTACAAGATAAATTGTTATGGATTTAGTTAATTCAAAAGACCGTCGTTACTTCCAACGAAAAGGTTAAAAGACCACCAAAGATGAATTGGATATTCAATAAGGATGGATTTTTAATAAACAAGAAAGAAAAATGAGAAATATTGAATCAGAAAGTTATCCAGTAGTAGGACAGAATAGGTTAGCAAAAAAATCGATACCAGAACGGAAGGTTATCATCCCGATATCTAGAAGATCTGTCAGGTGGAAGGTAGGTCCTACTAAATTTTAGTTGCCTTTCAGGAAATGCACGATTGTATTGTTTAATCCTTCTATACCCAACTTAAACCACTGTTTTCAAACGAACTATAACCGAGCCGTTAGAACTACCTCCCCAGCTAATTGCTAGTGCTTGCAATTTGTTCGCTTGCCCAGTTTGTTGTGTGTCGGGTTTCTTTACCAGTAATGGATTGGTAGGCTGTGGCCTATCTCTACACTTCATTTGGGCTCACTATCTGATTTACTGATAAGTGGATGGTGAATAAATTGGTGTGAATTGGGATTTGTGTTAGGTAATGGGACTCCTATGAGATCTTAACGGCTTTTTAAAGTTATAGATTTAGTAATTTGGGAAAATGATCGCAAGATGTGTTTTTCCACGAAAGGTGGAACAAAAGGAGTTCTTCTAGACTTCTCTCGGCTGCCAGCTTATTGCCCCACTGTGCACTGCCAATTTATTAAATCATTTTTGGCCAGTTGTTTTCCAATTCAATGGCATGAAGAAAATCAAATTGTTGTCACGAAAGACAATGCAATGTTACTTTATTAAACTAATTGAGCCTCCCTAAGTATTTTTTTTTTAAATTATGGTTTTTAAATCAATTGTTTTGCTTTTTTCTTGCAAAGATTAGGTATCTCAAAAACAGACACAGGAGTGTCCCGATAAGTACTATCAAAACCTTTAAAAGTTGCTTAGCAACATGACTGGTTTAACTTAACACTGGAGCAATTTCGACGCTATTTATTGCCTAATTGCAGCAATAGCGTGTTAATTTAGATAGCAATAAAGCCAATCCCACTTCGTAAGAGTAGTAAGATAAATCATTTTTACCAATTAATGGAAACTAAGCGAGTAATTTATTTATAGTTTCATCAACACTATCTAAATGGATAAACCGGTAGCAGGCACAGCTGTTATTATGTCCTAGGTTCGATTACCAAAGAGCGTAATTTTGCTTATAGAGACAACAGTAAAAGTGATCGACTGGTACCACAATATTATTTTAATAATCGTTGGAAAATTTATAAAAACTTACCAACAAGAAAAAGTAAGCTGGTTTTTTGCTCCAACATACTTGAAATGTCCCCGTTCCAACATCCCTGGCTAGATATTTACAAGATGGAATGAGCTTGTGGGATGAAGAAGAAGAATGAAACCTTGGAAAGAAGAAATAATCCTACTCATAAAGAGTTACTTCATACTTATACAACCTTGCCGACAGACTTTTTAAATTCTTACCATAGCTTGAACTACCCTGATAGATTGTGTTTTCAGCCATAAGACGACCACTGCTGGACACCCGACTTAATGTCACATTTTTGACTTTGACTTATAGGACTGACGTTTTTTTTTTCTTTCACCGTAGTCAAGCAACGACCGAACATTAGGCCGATACTTCAGATTTATGTTCGGAGTAGACACCCTGTACTGACGTTAAATAAAGGTAAATCATTTTATATTTGACATTTTCATCATGTAAGTTCTATATCCAATAAACTAGCCATCCTGAATCAGTAAGTGTGTGGCACATCTCTGCTTACCCCCAGGGTCTACCAACGTGACAGTGTGACGTAATTTATAACAGTTACAAGCAGCGCGTGCGCACAGATCGCGAGATAGCAAATAACTATGATTTATTTATACACAATTTATTATAACTTCCTTTACTTACGAAATAATTATGTTCATATTACCATTACCACGGTTGTTAACTTTTACGGGGTCGGCAGATAACGCGGTTTTAATGTTATAATGAATTACACAGTTATTTGTTTGGTAGTTAGTTTTTATGTCTCAATTGTGCGTATGTAGGGGGCATCGGCATCGTTGTGAATACAAGCAATTACCTCAATGTATTTTTAAATTAATTTAATACCTACTTTGCAAGCGGCACGGCGTAATTTGGTGGTTTCTGAAATAAACCTAGAAATAATTAAGTATTGGCAAGTCAGAAAACCGATCATAAATTATTACTTATGGCTTATTTTTGGATAGGTACTAGGCATTTTATTTATGTCAGATATTAAAAATGTCTCTTTTCTTCAAACTTTAACCTTCTATTACCATGGAGCCAGTTTTTGTAATAAGAACGTAACAGTGATTGAAATAGGTACCGTTCTTTATACAAAACTGAAAACTTAGTTCGGTACTAAGTTGTCAGTTTTGTGTTTAGGAACCACAGTCGGAATAAAGTTCGAAATTCAATAATGTCTCCATGTTTTAAACCTGGGTCTCAAGATAAACCTTGTTTTGTAATTAGGGGGTAAGTATAGGTCTTAGCATCCTCTACAAAACACAGTTACGGAGGGACTAGTCTGATACACATAGTTCAGTTTATAGTTTAGAGACAAGTTCCGTAATGCTCATCTCATCTATGACATTATCATTAATTTAGTGATAATTTTTATCCAAATCTGCATATAAATGTACAGTTGTTACATAACAGCATAACTGTCGGAAGTAACATTTCAACACACAATCCTACTTACATAAACACTGTTTTTAATTAACAAAAAGAAGTGCCATAATAATGGTTATTGTCGGATTTAATTAATGTAAATTACTGCTATGTTATTATTATCTTCTTAACGCTTATAAAGCGAGGTAATGTTTGCTATTAGAAGTAGTTTCAGCAGTATACTTAATGTTCGTTAGTACCGGATTGTTAAGTATAAAAGTGTCATAATTCTTCAAAAATGTACTTTCTACTGTGTGGAGCCACACGCAAGTACCGAAATCTTTATTGAGAAGCAGTACCATTTTGGAAATGATAAATTTTATGGGCGCGTTGAGCGATTTTTGGTAGGGGAAAAACCTGTTATCACAATCTTCTCTAACTTCTGAAATGATTTTATAAATGCAGAGGGTATTATTTTATGATAAATGATTTTATTTCTGTAATTATGTATAAACAAATACTTATACATGTCAATCATACATATATAAAAAACCGGTCAAGAGCGAGTCGGACCCGCGCACCGAGGGTTCCGTACGTATACATGATGTTGAAGATTTCTGAAAAACTGTGCTATTTAGAGACATAGTTTTATTTTTCCTATAATATTTACATACACTTCTATCACATAGAATAACTTCAGATTTTTAAGTATAAAAAACTTCGGAGATAAGGGGGGGGAACGGTATTTCTTTTTACATTTTTCATCAAAAGTCGGAAACTATGCCTAAAAAAAGAAAAAAAATGTTTGAGAATGTGCAAACAGCGTTCTTTTATATGATACCCCAAACATGTCCTAGTAGCCCTACTTCAAATTTTTAAGACCCCCTTTCAGTCCCTTTAGCAAAAAAGGTATATATTTTTTTTTCTTGTTTGCAAAATAGTTGGGCAGACGTCATCTAAAACTGTTCTAAATTTCAAGTTGATAGCATAAGTAGTTCTTGAGATATCCAGGTGTGACAGACAGACAGATAGACAAACTTAGTCTCACCATAAGGGTTCCTTTTTACCATTTTGGTACGGAACCCTAAAAACTAGATGAGGTCCGCGTTTCCTACCTGACTACTTGGAGAAAAAAGACCGAAATAAACTTACAGTCTCTTTTATAATCCTGACACAATCTTGATCAGAACATGTGAAGACCATGTAGATTGATGTCTGAAATGGTCTTTTGAGAAAAGAACCACACAGATTCAGTGGACTCTAAGGAGGTAAACTATTCGACGAACTATACCAAAGAAAGGACATTTGGGTAGGCCGCATTATAAAATCAGTTGTGAGTTCAACCATAAATATACCTACTAACACCACGGTTTTATTATTGGCCAGAGGGTAAGTCATACCGTAAGTTCCTATAAAATTAATCAAGAGTGAAAACTTGGACCTTAAAGGTAATTTAAGTGATTACCAATTTAGATAATTGTAATTATAAATGGAAGTCCAGGAAGATTTGTCTAGACTTTATGATTGTAATCTTTGGCCGTCAGGAAATTAATTATTTGTTAAGAGTTATGGCTTTGTAAGATGCCACTACATCAAGCTATGTTTCAGACGTGAGCTTAAAAATAAAATACGAACAGAAAACTACAACTTGAAAACTGTAGGCACAAATGATTACACTGCAAAGCAATATAAAAATTGGACACAAGCCCCAAATCTCCCATCGTATCAACAATTTTTCAATTCATTCTCCTGTCCAATGACACATACCTACGTCTTTAACGTCAAACGTTACTTATCCTCCATTAAAACCACCTCCACTCCACATCAAAACATCTCACCAGTCGAGCAGTCCAACATTTCAAAAGTGGTATTATCAACTCTTAGTTTATTCCGTCTCACTGGCATCTCGTGAAAGGCGTCGTGAAAGATTTATAATTTAATTAGCTGCTGTAAATAGACGCCGGCGGTTAACTGTCTGTTGAAGTGGCGGTGATCTTTGGGGGCAGATGGGACGGTAGGTAGATTTTGTATCTTTCATCATAAATGATTTCTTGCTTTCTGAAAAGTAGAGAGAGATTTAACCAATGATTCTGACGAAACTATTCTCCTATTACCAGAAGAATCGGGTCTTATATACTATACTTATTTGGTGTTTGATTTAATTCAAGTTGTCAGTCATGATTGTCTCTAACAAATACTTGAAAATGACAAAGAAAAAACAGTCTATATGTACACAAAGTTAGCAATGAGTTGAATTAGCACCCCTTAAAGTCCCAAGCCAAATAAGGCAGGCAGATATAATAAGACGAACACTCCTAAAGGTGAAAATCCATACTTTATGCTAGGGTCATCATAACTAATTGCAGATTACCTATCATTACTCACGTCCAGTCATACAAAATGACACAAGCACACACATAACTTATGTACTTCGTAATAAATCATCCACCACTATAACTTTATGCAGGGATGACTGATATATCCATTCATTCATAAATCATATCTTCATATATCATTAGGATAATGGTATTCTTCTCAGGTTGCCTTATCTGGGTTATAACATTGGGTCTGAACTTTTTGTAATCCATCGTTTGGGTAATTCCAATATTATTTTAAGTATATAGTTCGGCAAAGGATTTTATCAATTTTAGTACTAAATATTTGTCGTTGCACCTTTTCCCAAGTCTCTTTAATCCGATTAAATGATCTCCACGTTCATCGCAATATTTACTTTCATCTTGATCTATTCGATGTTAATTGTATCTCATTCTATCGTTCTCTCTTTTTTATTCAAGCTCCTCCATGATTTTCTTGATGAAAGCATTGTATTGTAGCGTTTTACCATTGTCATTTTCTGTATCAGACGTAAATAGTACCAACATTCTTGAGACCATACAGCAATGTCAGTTCTGCAATTACCCTACTCTTTGTCACCCAACAAACTTTTATTGCTCAAAATTCTTCCATTAAAATGCAAGTGGCGGTCATTTAATAAAGTACAATTATGAATCGTAAAATCGTTCCCGTAGTTGCTTTTATGAGTGGTCGCTTGTTATCGCCTCCATCTTGATTTACGATGCGCGGGAGTGGCGTGTTGCGTCCGGTGGATGCGGCATGTTTGATGTCAGTACATACTTCTTATTGATTTTTAGCGATTGAATTGTAATGTGTTTTGGGCGGTGTCTTATTTGGATGGTGACGTGTCCAAATATATTTAGATACGCGACGTTTGCCGATTGTGAACAAAAAAAAATTGTGCGTGCCTTTATCATTGAATCAGTCAAAATTTATCACCCTTGGTTAAATTTATTAGTGATTCCATTGGTAGCATGCTTGTACAATGGAGTATACCGGATAAGGACATACACCATATCTTACGGAAACAAAAAAAAAGCATCCGTATACCAAGCAAAAGCTAATAATAATACGAGCCAAACTCAAGCGTACGCTTTTAAAATTAAGAGCTAGATAAAAATAATCGCCACGCTTGGCAGGCGGGTTGGCGATCGCAGTATGGTTTTAAAAATGCATAGAGAACGCTGCTGCCCATTCTTTAGTAAATCCTTTAGTCGTCTTTTACGACACCCACGGGAAGAAATGGGATGGTACTATTTTTTACGTCCGGCACCAAACGGAACGTAATTTCAGTAGTGTTTTATAATTAATAGTTGACCAAAATAAATTCTTACATTTTATACAAAAAAAAAAATGCTGTCCACCAACCGCATCCGTACCCTAGTAGTTGTCTTCCGACACGACACGTCCGCGCGACAGTCTTGTCGCGATAACATAACCGACACATCAGCTTCTTGCTACCGAAGTGCCGACTTCAAGTATAATCAGGAATGTCAGTTTTGTTAATTGCTACTGTATTCCTGTAGTTATTCGATGAAATATTCAGTGGTGTGTTGCTTGCCGGTGAGTTGAAGATTTATGGAATGCTGCTGGGTAATGGTCCATGATTGTAATGGTGGTTGAAGCTTTTGGTATGAGTAATAAACGTGTTGTCTGTTTGTTTTTTTGTGCCTTTTGTGATGATCTTAGCGACGTCATCATCACCTGCCCAGCCTTTTGTGATGATCTTAGCGACGTCATCCTCATCTGCCCAGCCTTTTGTGATGATCTTAGCGACGTCATCATCATCTGCCCAGCCTTTTGTAACGATCTTAGGACGTCATCATCATCTGCCCAGCCTTTTGTAACGATCTTAGCGACGTCATCATCATCTGCCCAGCCTTTTGTGATGTGCTTAGCGACGTCATCATCATCTGCCCAGCCTTTTGTGATGATCTTAGCGACGTCATCATCATCTGCCTGCCTTTTCCCAACCATGTTGGGGTCGGCTTCCAATCTAACCAGATGCAGCTGAATACCAGCCACATGGCTATGGATATTAATTTGCGTGGTACTGTCTTTGTAATTATGATCTATTGTTTGTGACCAATGATATTATATTAAACAGATATGTTATGAGCGCGCAATGACGTATTTGTTAGTCTGTGATGCCAACATTTGGTGATTGGTGGCCAGAATAATGTTTCTTTACATTCACGCGCAATTGAAAACACTAGCTGACTCCTTTTTTCTTGTTGTTTTTATCAAGCCATCTCTTTTCTATCATGGTTTACTTGTAGTGAAATGTAAAATGAATGAAAAGTGGGTATGTGTGCTGCCGCTGCTGCGCGGAACACTTCTTTTGGTTGTTTTGTGAGTGTATAACATAATTATCTGTTTAACATATTATATCTTTGTTTGTGACTCTTTCCACTTCCATCACACCTAAGTAAGCATGAGGATAATATATAAAATACGGATTTACAAGAAATAATCAGGTACAGAGTACTATTGTCAGGAAACTGAAATTATTATTTTTTCTGACATGACCATTAAAAAAAAGTATTTTGTCTGGATACTATGTACTACTTTTTAATTTTAAAACTGACTCAAACAAACATGTTTTCTTTTAAAAGCAGTTTTATTTCAATTCAAGCATTCCTATCTGTCAACAAAGCCTAATAAAGAACGGCTACCGAAAATATAAATATTACGCACAAGTAGGTACAACACTAAACATCTACTTTATGTACGCCCCAAATGTGTTCCTAGTGATGCTCATAAATATCGATAAAATATTGCTATATCGATACTAAATCACTTGCAGTTTATAATAAGACGGAGAAACTTCCTCCATTTTCGTAGTGATGGATGATGTGCTTCAATATCTTGGTCTTCATCATGTTGAACGTGTGTTATGGGGTATTACTATGTAAGTGATGGTGAATGATGGGAGGTCGTGACGTGACGTTGTAGGAGATAATGATAGTGTTTTATGGGCAATATATTATTTTACTGCTTATACGTGTAGTGTACGTCAAGAATATCGAGTTACTGGTGAATGTAAGTCCCGTAAGTCATGCATGTCATTGTAGCTTTGCGGATATTCATCATATTGAGGTTTAGATGCTGACTTAGCATTTTAAATCGCCATCAGTCAGCTATCGTGGAAATACATTCACAGTACTTTCCTATTTGGTCTTAAATTTACCAATTTGCAGTGCGACAAAATATCATGTTTATGAGATTGGCTATGGAAGTGGCAAGGTGCAATCACTTAGGATATTTACGTCTACACTCATGCAGTGATTGGACCGGGCTGCGATAACACGTCTAGTAATACAAATATATTAGTGTTAGTTTCGTACGAATTAAAATCGAAATCAGTGTGAGGTGCTACACACAGTCATGTTCGGCTCGGCACATTCGATTCACAGTATTTGTTGAACAACAAAGCCGAATCGAAGCAATTACTATACATAGGTATTCGACTTTCATTAGGGTCTTGGCAATCGGTACATTTCGGTTGGCATCTCAAGCGAGCATTTAATGCCAATTTCACCAATGAAACTCAACGCGATCAGCACATAAACCACGTTTAAGAGCTGTCAGTATTCTTATTTTCGTTGGAATATTGACACTGACAGCTCTAGAACTCGGTTTAGATGTGCTGATCTCGTTCAGTTCCATTGGTGAAATTCGCCATTAGATGAAAAACGATTTTTTTTAGTGAACGGAGTTCATGAATCATGTTCGGATCGTCTCGGCACAATTCGAGCTAAGCCGAGCGGCTTTTTCCAGAACATCACTACTTATTATAAAACAAAATCCTCCCACCGCGTCTGTCTGTCTAAAGCGCGATAAACTCAAAAACTTCTAAACGGATTAACATACGGTTTTCACCAATGGACGGAGTGATTCATGAGGAATTGTTCAGTTGTATAATTCATTAAAGGTTTTGTGTAAATTGGCTGTAATATGACGATGATTTTTCAAGATGTCGGAAAAATCATGCCGACTGGGAGCTTTACTGACGTGCGCGTTACGGTAGCACGTTTTCGTGGGATAATTTTCGATCTCAGCGCGGGCAAAAGTTAGTTTAACTATAAAGATATCTATAGTTTGTAAGCTAATTCTTACTAACGTCGTTATTCCATGTTACTTGAAAATAAAATGTTTTATTATTATTTTATAGGTATTCGATTTTGCTGCCCGGTTGTGCCGAATTTCGTCGACCTGAACATTTATGTGTGTAGCACCCCTGTCCGCAATAAATCGAATACGACAAGTCGCTATAAACACAGCCGGCATTGTTTCATTCATGCCTAAACCATCCGATAACTGTCAACCTATTTAGAAGTCAACAAGTCATAAATAATTCCAACGATGTTATTAGTCCACTGTATCTAGAAATAGTCGATCAAGATCTAAATCAATGGAATATTCATCATTGAATCGCGGAAGTAAACGCCATTCAAATTCATACACGCGACGCATATTAATTGGTTCATTTGTATGACAGTGATGGACGGCTTTTTGTATTGTCAAGATCGAGATGGAGGTAAAAGATAAACGACAATATTTAAAATATATATACTTATTTAAAGTCTGTTTCACGTTCAAGTCTTGAAGAAGTCATTCTTTTTCTAACACCAGTTACAATATTTGAAACCAAAATTGCCAGGGTTATATTTTTTCTTTCTATTTTTTCTTTCTATTATTTTTCTTTTTGCTTTTTTATTTTTTTTATTGTTTAATTTATTATTTTTATGACATTTATTTTAACTCACACTGATATTGTTATTTTTTAGATATTTTTGTAAATATGTGAGCACCATGTATCTCTCACATAATTAATTTATCTGTCATTGCTTCATTCTTAACTCTTTTTATTACCTATTGTGGTATAGTAATTTTATTCTAGGTCTCGGTATCGTCTTCACATATAATTATATAATTAATGTACCTATATAAAATATTGTATAAGATTGTAAAAGAGTAACGGTGGAGTTTCTTGTCCATTCTTCTCTATACGAAACTACCTTTTGGAAGGGGCGACTAGAATCAATTCTATTTTTTGTAAATATTGACGTTAAAAAGTGCCTTGTATAGGCCTCTTTGAAATAAACAATTTGACACTGACTTTATTACATTTTTTTAGACTACATGATATGTCATTCTGTACACGATATTGTAGAAAATAATTTCTTGGGTCGTTATTCGATTATGAACTTCAAAAGTGAGTCTTGCGTTCTTTCGGATTTCAAATTTAACCAGTTAATCTAAATTTAGATTAAATGAGCATGGTAAGTGGACAGGGTAAGGTAACAGTGCCTATAATGATTGATGATAATTAGATATTATTCCCGTGCCTTTTTAATTATGCAGGTTAGTCAGAAATTAAACTAACTACTAACTTCTTCAAAAAGTTTTTTGCTGTTGTGGATTATAATCTGGCATGTCCAAAGTAATTCAAACTAGTTACAAGTACTTACGAAAATGATTTCAGTAATTAACAACTATTTTATCATTTATAAACCTAATTAATTAGGTATGATAATCTAGACACTAAGTCTGATGATTGGATCACTCGTAACAGTTTAATCCACAACTTAATAAAACAATCTTCCAAATTTACTGTATGTAAGTTTCTGGACTGCAGTTTCTTATTTTTAATAAAGAAACTTTAAAAAGTAAAGTTCAAAGAAGACATTTCTTTAGATTAACGTTTAGATGGCTTAAAGGTTTTTTTTAAAATTCAAATCTATAACTAGTATGTTACGTACCTACAGAAAAAGATAATTGTTTTCACAATAACGGTATAAGTAGCATTACAGATCTCACAATGTATTTGTAAGTAAAATATTCCACTAATCTTAGTAAATAATCAGTTTTAACAGTTTAAACTGTTTCTCAAGCCAGCGCTGAGTCATCGTAATTATCCTCACTTTAGTCACACTACTTAGCAAAAAACAACCGACACTTTTACCGGTAAGCATACCGCTAATTGCAGTTTCCGCTTCTCACATAATTATTACATTCACTACGCCGGAATTATTACGTAAAAAGGTACCAAATAAATCTTTGACATGCCACGTTTAGTGGGACAAGTCCCGGCGACGATGTGTGTTGTGCAACGATTTATCGATAAAATTAATTAATATTATCAACTGTTACCGTTTTTTGTTGTAACATTAACGAGTAATGGAATAACCAACAGGTATTGTGTGATAATGATAATGGTTACATTTTTAAGTTTTTGGTATTGAATTCGTTAAATAAGTTGAAGAGATTTTTTTTGTATTATTGATGGTGGTTGAGAAGAATTTTATATTGTTGTGTGGTCTGAGTGTGAGATGAGTCAGTTTTTATTACAACGGGAATACCGTATACCGTGACATGAATATCAATGCATAGTAGGTATGTGACAATTGATCACAACTGGGATATTTTTTTTATTCTGTAAATTACCATTCACGGCATTCAGAGCCAATTTCCTGTATCCAATGCCAATTGTATAAAGGATTAAACTCTGATGTTTACCAGCACGTAAACTCGTCTTGCTGCCCACAGGTAATGCTTAATTTGCCCTTCCTGGGACACCACTTAGTTAACACCTGTATCTCGCGTCTCGTATGACCATAATGTCCTGACCAGCAGCTGATCCGGACATTGAGTGACAAAAAGTGAATTGACCAGACATATTTGCATGCCATTGTTAAGGCAAATGTGATGATCTGTTTTTTCTTTACTTTCCACATCTCTTGCATGCTGATAATTTGTGTTAAGTGTATTGTACTCATGTTTAGCAAATAAATGATTATCTTATCTTATCTTATCTTACCAGAAGTGATATGGAACTGCTCCATATCACTTCTGGTCAATTCACTTTTTAATAAGCTGTGAACATATTCAGACGAAGATTTTCCAGTGTTTTTGGCTTTATACAAATAAAATCAGCATTTGATAACACCATAAAACTGACTAGATAACATCAACTAAGTATATTGCCTTCCCAACCGTTATTTGAACCGATATACCACGCATTTTATTTGCAACAACAGCGATTACGATCTAGTATTTTACAACAAGAATTACAGCAATACCTCTGTATTATTCACCTAATCAAGTTGTCCTCAATCCAATCTAACTCTATCTTAGTTTGCGAAGCTTAGTCGGAGGATAACGGGTGTCGACATAAAGTTACCGATTTATCCCTCGGTAACAGTTGTAAAGTCCACCGATATGTGACTGGATAACCGCTGGCAAATTGGAGTCATTTGGTGCCAAGGTTTGAAGTTAATAGTCTAGATTTCTTAGAAGACGTCTTATTAGAGTGTTTTATTTAGGACTAGGAATTGTTGGCAGCTGTTGTGAGTTTAATGCATGAGGGAAATGCTTCATCGAGTGGCTTACTTTGGAAAACAGCATATTCATAAAAGCAAAACCAAAATCTCATAAAAACAAGTGTTTAAGAACATGATTTTCTGTTCTGGATTGTTGACATACACACCATCATGCTAAGAACAAAAACTATCTACGTGCATAGAAATGCTCATTATTACATGACTAATTCGAGAATTTTACACACTTAAATGGTCTGGATAAAACTAACCTATACTCCGTTTAAAATAAGATTAGACATTTAAATAAACCTTTTTACAGTCCGTTCAATCGATTTTGACTTCTATTGCGTTGGTGGCATGACCAATGATAGTTGTAATAAACAGTTGGTATTGTAGCCACGTTTTTGCTTTTAATGCCATCCTTATGCCTAGGGAATAGAAATCAAAATCGATTAAACGGACTGTAAACAAGTTTATTTAAATGTCTAATCTTATTTCAAATGGAGTATAGCTGGAAATAAAAATAAGGCAGAGAGAGTATGACAATCAACTATGTACCTATGTCTACTTTCATAAATTACGTCAGTCATCAGCAAACTATACATGCATAATTAAAATAAATTAGCACCCTCTCATAATTATTCCTCACACATCACTAGACTAATTACCTTGGCGGCCATTTACAGTACCATACACGCCGTGTCGATATAATTTAGTTTATCAATATTTAGTATCAATATTACGACAATGAGCCAATTTGCTGCCATTTAGGCGAATCGAGATCACGTGTTCGAAGTGTCATTGGGCTGTTTACCTTAAATTGATACGTTTAGTGTTGTGTGTAAAATGTCGATAAAAATTAGTAGTTTTAAAAGTTCCGTTTTCTTTTCGATTTTTTTTTTATAAGTTTTGTTTTTTGTTGCTTAGAATAATATTATTATCTTGATGAAGGAAGCATGGTCTGATTTACTATATTTAAAGCGTATCTGCAAACGATTTATCGTAGTGTCTCGTCGTTATAGCAACACTCAAAAAACGGCACTTAAACGGATTCCTACCTGAGGAACTAAATCACAAGTCACGTCTTCACCGAATGATAAAAGATATTGACGTACTCAAAATACAAGATAAGCGTTATCTCAACGGCGCCGCTAATTACAAATGAAAATCGCTTCCCGCCATTCCCTGTCATAGATAACCGCACGTCGTAATTCCCATAATCTATGCTCACTTGCTATCTTAATTACACCAAGCCGCCGCAGGAATAAATTTTTAATTGAGCTACCTTATCTTGCCGATTACATGACAAATGCATCTTGTCCACCACTATTTATTTTATCGACAGTTTTTCGATGTGCTACTGACGGCGCGGCACTAGCGTTATGGTCCGTTCACATTAACACGCTACGCTCGTTTTAGGCACGAACTGTTTGACATTTTGCGTTGTTAACGCGATTACAGTGTTTTAACATGTCACGTGTGCACCTTTCAAATGTTAGTACATAAAAAAAATGGGTAACAATATGTAAGTTTATTTTTAAATTTTTTCGTGGTTTAAGTGTAATTTTCGAGAAACAAAGAAAAAATAAAGAAACAGCGTTTATTTGCGGTAAAACACCACTCAAAGAAAAAAAAACAAAAAGAACAGGTTATAGGAAAAGATACATAGCATATTTAACAATTTTCAGCCTGTTATAATCCCAGCAGGGCAAATGCCTCTATCTTTTAATACAGAGAAGGAACAAAACATTGATCGACATCACGCTTACTCATTGCTTGTTGTCTGTACTCATAGCCATGTATCTTTTTCAATAGGCCTTTATTTTCCAATCAAATATCTGATTTATTTTTATCTACGTTATTTACGTACTAAATAAATCTAATCTTTCATAAATGTCGCTGCTCTGAACAAATAACAATTTACAGTGACGTGAGGGCTACACGGTGGACTCATTGATATATGATGTTACTTATGAATAGGTTTTATTCTTCGCTGCTGTAATCAATCTAAATCATTAGAATGGGCCGTTAAAGTCATTTTAAAGCATTAATGATACGATTACGCTCTTTGTAGGAGCATTACGTAAATCATTGTGAGAAACGGGGCGCACAAAAAGAGCAATTAGTGTTGTGCCAACGTCGATAGTTTAGCGGATGTCGATAGCATTCCGCGCGGTGCGACGTGACTGCACACTGAAATGCAGCAAACTTAAAATCACCTATTATTTAAACGATTTTAGACTTTAAACTAAAGGGTATAAGGTTTTTTTTAATGTATGGTCTGCGTTTGTCGCTGCACAGAGACGTGAGTTCGATTAAAAAATGTGATTTGTGGCTGCCACTCCGCACGTGTTTTATTTTGCGAGTTATGCTCCTGACAGGCTCGTCAAGGGCCACGATAAAAAAGACGTTGAACGTTAGACTTTAAAACGCTTGAAATGATTTCGCCGTTGAAACGTTTTAAAACATTTTAAAATCACGAAGCAGCAGACGTCGGTATAATCTTTCAACAAAAAAACAATTTGCATTGAATCGAAAAGTATTGCATTATTTCTTGAAACTACTTACTAATGTTTTGTTGGCGGTGTTAGAAAAATAAACGGTTTTCAATGTACCAAAAACAAAACTATTATCTTCAAAGAAAACGGTGGAGCTCTTTGGTGATTGCGATTGTCAGTCTACGTGCGTCTAGTCAACCATCATTCACACCTGTCAGTCAAGGCCTTTGAACGGCACAGACAGGCGGAGACGGGCCGCAACGACTAGTCGACGGCGATTTGTATGGCGCGAGTAAATCACTTTTGAAGTAATTTATGTCTGAACGGTGTTAGTGATGCACAACGTCAGGGTTGCATGTCGATGTTCTCGTTTAAATTCTGTGTTTACTTGAATTTCAAATAAAACGTTTGAATTGGAATGAAAGGAATGCTATAAAGAATTGATTTAATTACGATGCAATAAATAAAAGTGCGGTTGAAATATGTTTCACACACACCACACACGTTCAAATAATATTCATCACCTTCATGAAAACGCATTGTGCTAACATTTTAATACATCTCAATATCGATTCATGTCGCAACACAAACGCGTCTGACAGCTTTTGTGTTGACAAAAAGTAGAAAAAAAACAAAAAACGGCCGAATAATCAGTTCGTCTATTAATCATACAGGGGCTGTCACATGTGACAGTTGACGTATGGTGACAGGGCCCGACAAGCGACGTATGTGACAACTGACGTGACGTTCTTTGATGTGTCAGCCGCGGCGCTAATGAGCGAAGTCTCAAAGGCCAATTGCAACGGTTTTCTTTGAACCGACGATTGATGTGGTGTGATTATTAACTTTAATGTCCTACTGTTAAGAAGATGGCAGACTGTGTTGAGTTTTTGAATGTTTTATAGCAGTGTTTGAAATGTGAGAGATATTTATATGACGGAAATGCATTTTTGAGGATTAGAGAGATGGCTTGTTAAAGAATGGATTCTATAAGATGCTGATGACTGATTTGTAGATACAAATGAAAATAAATTATAATAAAACTTATAAAGGTTTTTCATATTTCTGAATGGTATGACGTAAACGTTTGTGTTTATACGTTCTTTAAGTAGATTTGCTACTTATGAAAAGAAAATACTGTCTGATTGTTTGTTTTCAGAAACTCAAACATTTTTAATTTAAATGCATCTAGCTCCAAATGCACTATGATGATATATTTATTACCAAGTAACATCGTTTTACTTTATGTATAGTATGAGTTATGAATTTATGATACTACAGACACCTAGGAATGTTTCAGTGGTGTAATTTTAAATGTTTCATTCTTCTCTTGCTTTCCATTTTCATCATAAGTCCCGGCTATTGCAAGTACTTCCTCT
Organism: Tiliacea aurago; assembly: GCA_948098905.1. Lineage (NCBI taxonomy): Eukaryota > Metazoa > Arthropoda > Insecta > Lepidoptera > Noctuidae > Tiliacea > Tiliacea aurago. Next base: position 26,991,766 of record OX402582.1, read on the forward strand.
ATTGGATTAATTTTCATATCTTCAATATCATAAGGTGAAACGTTAGTATTAGGATCATATAACCGAAAGTCACTCTGCTTTGCGTTCAAAATATAATAATTCCATAAAATGAGATCATTGCCAACATCTTGCCGAAAACCAGAGCCACAGCATTATCATAAATTAAATGAAGCTATAAACACTATTTTCATCTTTTAGATTAGTGTTGATCGAAGATCGAAATCCATCAGTTAATTTATAATTCTTACGTGATACTTCCATCCAAGATAGGCAGATGAAGATGTTCGTTAAGGCCAGCAGTGGGTAAAGTTGAGCTGTGGAAAGAAAGAAAGAAAGAAAATACGTTTATTTGCGGTAAACATGACGCAAAAAAGAACATAAACACAAAAATAAGAAAACGTTGGGGGAAACATTCACATCCACGCAAAACGGCTATCGCTCAGCATTATACTGCGACCCTATGCAAGACAGTGCCCCAGCGCTGGTTTTCAGCGACAGCCGGCTGTGGGTGATGTTGATGATGAGACTCCTATTATGGAACTACATGACATCATATGTCCCCAATTTAGTTCTCTGAGAGAAACTCAGCAACAAATCCCATTAAATTCCCGTTAGTCGGCACTTCATGAATAATTAACTAAAACACACATACAGAGAATTGCGTGAATCATAAGCTTGTTGGCTTCTTGCTAGACGGTACAGTTTCATCGGATTTGATGAGAGTTATGAGCTAATAAGTTAAAGCCGAGTGGGTAATTGAATTGTACCTATATCTGTGTCATATCTTGGGGATTGTAATAGAGTAAGGGAGTGACTACCGAGATGACAACTACTAGCGACGCGCGACGGTTCCATAAGTATATTATGATTTTGATGATTTCTGAAAAACTGTGCTATTTAGAGATATCGTTTTATTTTTCCTGTAATCTTTACATAAACTTCTATCACATAGAATAATTTCAGGTTTTTATCTATGCAAACTTCGGAGATAAGGGGGGGGGGACGGTATTTTTTTTACGTTTTTCATCAAAAGTCTTATTTTTTTTTTGAGAATGTGCAAACAGTGTTCTTTCATATGATACCCCACATGCCCTAGTAGCCCCACTTTAAATTTTAAGACCCACTTTCAATCCCTTTTGCAAAAAAGATATATTTTTTTAAATTGATTTCTTGTTTGCAAAATAGTTGAGCAAACGTCATCTAAAACTATTCTAAATTTCAAGTTGATAGCATTAGTAGTTCTTGAGATATCCAGGTGTGACAGACAAACAGACAGACAGTCTTAGTCTCACCATAAGGGTTCCTTTTTACCATTTTGGTAAGGAACCCTAAAAACTAGATGGGGTGGGCTACTCTGAGAAAAAAGGTCGAAATAAACTCAGAGCTCACTCTGTCTCTTTTAAAGTCCAAACACAATCTTGGTCAAATCATGGGAAGACCATGTAGATTGGTGTCTGGAATGGTCTTTAGATTAAGTGGACCTGACCAGTCAGTGCATGTATTTGTCAGTTATATAGATCAAGAAGAAATTATTATGTGATTAAGATAAAAACTGGTTCATTGCCATCGAAGATTCCTGTGTTGACTGTTTGCAACGAGATGAGAATCTTCGATGGCAAAGATATTTACTTGATGTGACCAAAAATCAATATTTTGATATTTTTATTTCTCATTGCAGCAGCTTTCTAGTAAGTATAATTTGTATCATTAAGTTAACCGAAAGACCATCTTTCATAGGATGGTATTATTATGAATGTGAACTTTTAATAGTGTGAGTTCTTTTTCTACAAAATTGCTAGGAATCTATAACCTCGAGTTCATTTAATTAAACTATTGTTTTCTAGCTGTATATTATGTCCTGCTTTGTTTTAATAATGTGTCTCGGTTGTTTCAATCAAATGCTTACTTTTCTTTTTCAAATAGAAACAAAAAAATACTCTCTCGCCACTCTTTGTTTGCGGCATAATAAAAGATCGGAAGGCTGAAACAATTATTTTCTTACTATCAAGTGTGCAGTCTTCATTTAGTTCAACAGTGTTGTGCAGTCGTTTGGGCTGCAGTAAATCACGCGGGCCGCAGCAGTTGGACGCTGCTCGTTTTGTACATAGCTTGGCATAAAATGATGCAGAAGAACTACTTCACACAACAATAGAAGAAATTGAACCACACACAGATCCAGAAACAAATGACAATGTTACTAATGAAGCAGGATGCAAGTGCATTGATTTAAAGTTGTTTCATTTTAGCAAAACTGTAAACTATTTTTAGTGTGAGTTGTTATTGTGTGTTTGCAGTGTCGGACCTTCTGTAAATCTATTATGTTCTTGTATGTTGTTCGTTTTGTACGTATAATTGATGGGTGCGCGTGCACATGATATGTGTGACGTTTGCCGGCCGCGAGCGATAGATGGCGCTATTACAAATTTTAAAGCTGAAGCGGATTTGCGCTAGAATTATTGCTGTGGGTCTTGATTTAATTTAATGAACCTGGAAGTCAATGAAATAGACAGAAACTGACACACTGTGTCATCATAATGAGGATGTTTTAGAGGTGTCTGGTGATAAAGTGTGAGTTACTTCATCAATTTATTGGACACATTATTACATTTACAGAATACCTGGAGCTGTACATATTATAATGAATTATTAACATTTAAGCAAATAAGTACTTATTGCTCATAATTATTAAAAGTTTACGATTATACGAACATTGCAAAATTGTATGAGTAATTTGTAATAATTTTCACCAAAATCTCTACCATCGACCACCGTGCCAGCAAAAACTATTCAACAGCCTCTACCCCAAATACTTTCACTCCAATCAGCACGTTTATCACGACATAAATCTCCAACAAGACATACACCTTTTACAAAAGCAAGGACATCAAAAAACCTGGCACCCCGCAATCAGTATTCGTCTGAGCTGGCAATAAAATTAATATGTGCATACGGCGAAGCGCGAACTCCATTTGCAGTTAAACAAACGGCCGACCGACGCCATTTTGCATTGTTTTTTTAAGGTTCCGTAATTGAAAAGGGTGAACGTTGTAGGTTAGTAAAAGTGGTTTGAAATATAAGCTTCGGAGAGGAAATTGGCGTTTTTGGTATTATGATTTCTAGTGGGTTTTTTCATGAGACGAGTAGAAAGATTTTTGTGTGGTTTGGTGGTTTCTTGTTTCAGACCTTTTAGAGGTATCCTAAATACTATTACACTAATTATACTATTTATTACTATTATACTATTTTACAGTAATTTGAGACGACGACAGACGCTGTCTTTAAAACTATTGAAGTTGCTCCACACAATCCATCAGATTTCTATTAGAATTTGATTTTGTTTCATGTTTCGTAAAATCTCTTTTCACTTATATTTCTTGTAACCTAAACAATGAAGCATTTTTTATCATCATCGTCTAAAGTACCTAACTTATCACCCTCTTCTTTTAACCTATACGGAACATTTCACTTACAAACTGGACTCGCAATCGATGTTTTTATTTCTGTATTGTTTCTTATACTCATCTGATTTATGCGGAGTCACGTAAACGTCGCATAATGCCTTTCGGGTTGAGAGCACATTGTCTGCACCTATACGTCCTATTTTGGCGTCAGAGGTGACAACTTTGAAGGATTGTCGGGCATATTATTTTATATTGTCGTGTCGTAAATTTGATTCAAAGAGTCACTTTGGAAGTGGCCTTTTTATTTAAAGTACATGTCTGGTCATGATCTTGATTTATATGCAGTTTGAGTGCGATGGTCTTACTCATCATTTGAAAATGATTGAAAATGTATACATACTGATGTTATATATTTTACCAATCTTCTTTTCAAAATATACTTGCTGCTGTTGCAACTGCCATTTGTCTTTTGAATTAAAGAGGTATACTCTTTCATTCAAGGGACAAATGGCAGTTGGAACAGATTAAGTTCATGAGTCTCCACACATGAACTCATTTCTCCATTAATCAGCAAAGGTATGGTGTGGAGCCGTGGATACCCTAGACAGGTGTCAATGCGATCTAAAGTAGAACAGTGAAATGGATGGCCGTGGTGGCGCAAGTTGGGAGCTGCATACTGATAACATGGTATGGGGTGGATCAAAATGATCGATGGATGGAAAAAACCTACGATAATTCATCCAAAACTCTAACTAACTAGCAGCTGTTGCATACTCTTCACATAAAACAATAACGATAGAAGGTACCTCTAATGTCATTAAAGCAATAAATCAACTAGTCAATTAGTGTCACCAATGACAGTTTTTTAAATGGCCATAATTTATTCTTCACATAAATAGCCCATTATAACGGGCTACCGAATTGACGGACGTTAAAAACGCCTTATAATAAATGAAGTCTAATTATTTCTCACCCTGAATGTATGGCGTAATGGTTACATATTCCCCTATAAAGTCCCTTGTTTATCAGATAATGACCGACTATTATGTTGATGCTCGTGGTGTTCACGGGTTTTCCTAGGGGATTTTTATTGCCATACGGGTGGCATACTGGCAGATTTTTTAGATGCTTTTGAAAAATGGTGCATGTTTACTTTGCATGGTGCAAATCGTTTGTGTTATTTTGGCCTAAAAGATAACAATTGTTTGTTTTTTTTTTGTCTCATATAATTTTGATTTCATTTTGAGAAGTAGGTATGGAAGAAAAGACATGTTTTGCCGTTGACGTTTTGATCATGACTTATATTATTTTTATTGATACAATTATTATACTTACTCGTAGACATTGCGGCTGCCCCATTTCATAACATAAGTACACTATAAAAAAATGCATAATCTTGCTAACCTGCGGGCTAGTTGCGTAACACACTATCAGTAGGAATCGGTTTCAATTTGACAGTTCAACAACATTCATTGCGTTATTTACGTTGTTGAGCAGACAAATTTTCTAACACATGAAGCAATGGATTAGCAATATACTACAAAATCATTCCGATTCCGATTCAAACTGTGTTACGCAATTAGGGTGCTGGTCCAGGTTAGCAAGATATGCAATAAAACGATGTTTGTGAAAAGTGTCCCTTACTAGGTTTTGAAATGGGGCAGTCGATTGGTTCCATCCAAGGTATGTTTGGTGAAATACAAATTAATACTGACACTTGATCACTTGGTGTGTTGTATCTCTTTTAAATATTTTTTTACGAATTTAAACGGAATTCAAAATATGATTTTCTCGTTAATTTTAAAAATAAGTTAATTTATTAGTTACCACTCCAGAAATATGTATTAGGCAATCATTTTGAATTTACAGTTACCAAATAAGTTTATATTTTATTCAGCAAAAGTTTATGAGTAAATAATACATAATAAATAAAAAGCGTAAAGAATAGCACCATCCCATTTCTACCCGTGGGTGTCGTAAAAGGCGACTAAGGGACTAACTAGAGAATGGGCAGCAGCGTTCTCTATGCATTTTTAAAACAATACTGCGTTTGCCAACCCGCCTGCCAAGCGAGGCGATTATGGCAAATCCCTCCCCCCATTTTTGGGGGAGGCCTATGTCCAGCAGTGGACGTTTTTCGGCTGAAATTATTATATAAGAATATGTTTTGTGTGCCAATTGCCTAATACGCTTTTCTGTAGTTGTCGATTCGCCCACAAATAGATTAATTTCGTGCGAAACGCCTACAGAAAAAATAATATTATTATTAAGTGTCAATTCGCCCGTTTCGGGTGAGTCAATTCGTGCGAAGTGACAAGTGACGAATAAGCCATTTAAACACAGATAAGTGCTCTAAGAACAATAATTATGGTTGGTAGTCAAACACAACGTTATATTGTTTTCTTGGCGAAAGGTAACTTCACATTGCATACCTACCTACAGTACCTAGTGTCAATAAGTAACACAATTACAACCCACTTCGTAAAATAAAAGGAGCATGAAGTTAAAGCCTGCCTCGTAAACATACGTCGTTTATAAAATAATGGCCCCTGTCCTACTCGTCATAGTCGGTTAATTTTCTCCATAAAAAGGCGCCTATCGTAGATTTCTTCATAATTTTGAACGACGTAAATTAATATAACTATACAATTATAATTAGTCGCTCAGACATCCGAGTGTTGGCGAAATTATCTTTAGGTTACGTTATGCAATTATTAGCATAACTGCACAACGGATCACATCTGTTAAATTAAATTATTAATTAAAAAATATTGTTAGCCTTAATTGAGTTTGTTGTAACTTTAATTTGCGAAATAATCATGATTTTTAATGAATATCTTTATATTTATTTTCCTTTAGAAGATTTTATTTGCTGTTGCTACCACGTAAGCTGTAATAGCTGGTAAAGTTAAATTAGGTTTTACAGTTATTAAAGTATTGGTCGGTTATATTATTCTTGTTAAACAGAGGAGCATGGCATTTATTTTTATTATATTGCAGTAACTTTAACCATCGAGGCCATTTCATTGCTTTTTAGGGTTCCGTACCAAAATGGTAAAAAGGAACCCTTATGGTGAGACTGTCTGTCTGTCTGTCTGTCACACCTGGATATCTCAAGAACGATTAATGCTATCAACTTGAAATTTAGAACAGTTTTAGATATCGTTTGCCCAACTATTTTGCAAACAAGAAAGATATTTAAAAAATATATCTTTTTTGCAAAACGGACTGAAAGAGGGTCTTAAAATTTTGAAGTGGAGCAACTAGGGCATGTGGGGTATCATATAAAAGAACGCTGTTTGCACATTTTCAAACTTTTTTTTGTTTTTTTTTAGGCAGCATAGTTTCCGACTTTAGATCAAAAATGTAAAAAAAAATACCGTTCCCACCCTTTATCTCCGAAGTTTGCAGAGATAAAAATCTGAAATTATTCTATATGATAGAAGCTTATGTAAAAATTACAGGAAAAATAAAACGATGCCTCTAAATAGCACAGTTTTTCAGAAATCATCAACATCATATATTAATCCGGAACCCTCGGTGCGCGAGTCCGACTCGCTCTTGACCGGTTTTTTCATAATGGATTCTGTTTGTTTTTTTGTACATACAGGAAGTATGTTATTTAGTTACAATATAAAATTCACCAAAAATATCACGATCATTCGTCTTGTTCCACAAGCAACAAGTACGCCCCAAATACGCCACGGCTGTCTAGTAACATATGCTCAGTATACCACCGACTTTCCCCTCATAATTGTCTTGAACCTTGATACCGAAATGTGGGCTTGCATTGTTAAGCTAAGCTGTATAAATTAACGCCAGCTTGTTTCTCTAGCTAATAGCTTAATTTCCCTTATAAATATACAGTTGAGTTTAATAATTATATGCTGTTTTTTACAGACAACTGTTTAGTTTATTTGGATAATTTACGTTCTTAATGAAACGTTGTAAGATAAAGTGATAACTTCTTCAGTAGCTTGATTAATGTTAGAAGGGTTTGTTAAAGGTTGTGTAAGGATATGTTGTGCATTTTAATAAATCTAAAGTGCCTTGTAAGGTACGTAGTAATGAAAGTTATTATGTTAAATCGCCCGTGTATAGGATAAGTTTAAACTATGTAGAATGTGGGAATCTTTAACAAATTGTAGACCATTCCTATAAATTGTTTGAGTCCAGATCGTAGACAAATATTTTTTTATAAATGGGCTGGTTGGAGTCATCACTTTATCATTAATACAAAAAGTGAATAATAAAATAATAATTAAATCACCACTTGGAAAAGTCATCACTAATTAAGAATTACTTAATAGCAAAACACATGAATAACGTTATTATGTATACAGCGTGTTACGGAAAGGGTATATAGGCACGGATTCTTTTCATTCATCATCATTTCAGCCGAAAGACGTCCACTGTTGGACATAGGCCTCCCCCAAAGGAGCGGTTTGTCATAATCGCCACGCTTGGCAGGCGGGTTGGCGCTCGCAGTAGGGTGTTAAAATGCATAGAGAACGCTGCTGCCCATTCTCTAGTAAGTCCCTTAGTAACCTTTTACGACACCCACGGGAAGAAATAGGGCGGTGCTATTCCTTACGTCCAGCACCACATGGATTCTTTTGGTGATAACAAACTTCATGGCAACATTTTTTAATAATACCTATAAAGTTAAGAATAATTTAACTAATAAAAATAAAATGTTTCCAATTGAATTCTACACATCACTAGACCAAGTCAGCTGATCGGTACACATTTGAATCCATTCGTTTGATCCAGCCGCCAATCGTGCCGCCCGCGCTGCCGCGTGTCGGTGCGGTGCCGTGTCGCAGAGCTGTGGCAGGTGTATGTGTGTACTAGGCGCACAGACACAGATAATGGATAATGACCCTCGTAGTGCGGTGACACGTTTGTTAATATGATTTAAATTTAATAAACTTTAGAAATAAAAAATAATATCAAACATTTTCAAACTTATTCTTTTTGAGCTGATCTTTTTTACAAAGATTCTGAACCAGATGCTCTCTTCACCCGGTTTGTATGGATATACCCTTTCCGTAACACGCTGTATAACCCGCAGGAAATGAATTGTATATTTATGATTCAAATTAAAGAATAAGAACTAGCTAATTGAATTGTATTTTTTTTCTGTATTATCGAATATACGCAAACAATATGCATCAAGTTTGATTTTAAGATAACTTGTAGAGTATTGTTTTATTAGATAGTGTAGAACACTATACATTTCCTCATACTATAATGTAATCGTTAGTGCGGTTATCCAAGTTTATTTGTAATAACCACAAGGTACATCACTAACAATAAAACAATGGCACAACCATTTAGGCTCTCGCAGACAGGCGCGACAAGACTGCGCGACGCGTCTCTAGTAGAACACAACATATCATCACGCCTGTAATCACGGAAGGGTTAGGCCTCTGCCTAACCCTTCCGTGATTACAGGCGTGTGGTTAGGCGACATTTCGCCAGTTATGTTTAAGTCCCATGTAATAGGGGGCGAGCCTATTGCCATCAACTGGGCACAAATCCAGACCCCAGGATGCTCCTGAGAAATTCCTGATGGAAAAACCAAATAACACCTTACCCGACCTGTGAATCGAACCCAGGAGGCCAGTTTCCGCAGTAGCTCTTGGGACCACTACACCAACGAGGAAACAACAACAACAATTTCTATGAAAACTTCATGGAAATTGTTTTACCAGAATTGCGTCGCGCCTGTCTGTAAGAGCCTTTTCTGGTGACTAGATAAAGATAAAATTTACGACAGGATTCTTAAATAATTTAATAACTCGTTTTTATTACACTTAATAACGGTTATAATTATGTTTTATTATACCTACTGTTCTAAGTTATTGTGAGTTTACCAAGTTCATACCGGCGGGCGCGACTTGTCGCGCGACGCGACGCGGCACAAAGGCCCCGCGTGTCGCGGGACGAGCGGCGCCTTTGCGTCGCGTCGCGTCGCGCGACATGTCGCCCCGGTATGTAGTAGCCTTTACTTATTAAAGTCGTTTTTTAATGTCTTTGTTCTCTCAATACCAAAATATTTTAATAATTTTTTTCTTTGAATTATGTTTTCAATTACAAGTTGTATGTTCTTTATCGTTATTAATTTATTTATTATGTTACAGTTTTCCATTTATAAGATTTTAACTGACTTTCAAAAAAGGAGCAGGTTATGCTCGTCCGTGTGGTGCCGGACGTAAAGAATATCACTAACCCATTTCTACCCGTGGGTGTCGTAAAAGGCGACTAAGGGACTAATTACTAGAGAATGGGCAGCAGCGTTCTCAATGAATTTTAACACCATACTGCGATCGCCAACCCGCCTGCCAAGCGTGGCGATTATGGCAAACCCCTCCTTTGGGGGAAGCCTATGTCCAGCAGTGGTCGTATTTCGGCTGAAATGAATGAATGATGATGCTCGTCCTTAATCGTTGCTTTTTTTTTTTATAATAATAATGAATGTAAGAATATTGATATATTTATGTATATTTACCGATTTCACCGTCAATTCGTCGACGAAAATTATTTTTTTGTGTTTCATCTTAATAGATTATTTGCGAAATACTTATTTGTGGATGCTTAATGTTAAGGGGACGTTAACCGACTTTTAATGATTTTATACTGAAGATCGCGTTTAAACGAGTAGTGTTAATGATTTGAATAAAATATATGTTAAATTAGAGCATTTTTTCAATAACTTAATATGTGAATATTTTAGATTATGTTTATATTACATAGTGAAATTAATTTGTAAAGGTATGTCTAACGCTGATAAAAAACTGAGAATGGCGCAAAATCTACAATGCGTATTCTTCTGAAACATTCACCAATTTAAAGATAATTTAAATATTGATATTTAAGTATACGCGTTTTATTAAAATACGTTTTGTTTTGTGTATAATAAATTAATAATGCGTCAAATTGGGGACAGCGCTCCTTGATGCGCGAGTCCTATTACGGGCTGAACGTACGGAACGTTGCGTGAGCTCAGTACAGAACACGCAAGCTAACCACTCAAGGTCACTGGCATATATCTGCGTCTTAAGGTAGTAATGGTACTAAAACAAGCCCTCATAAAGTACTTCAAGTTAATGGCAATTTTATATTTTATCTCATACACCAACGACTTCTTCTAATCGAAAAATAACTATGCAAAATTATCATACATTAGTATGCCATGCCATGTATGAAGTGGCAGTATTTATAAAACTACATAGCAAAGTGCGGGAAATTACTAGGTAATGGTGAATTGAGAATTCATCGCTGAATGAAGCCATTACGGCGCATTATACGATGTAAGTGTTGTTTGTTGCATATAAACTCGTAAATTGAAAAGTTGAACTTAAGACCTCGTACAAAAAAGGTCGTAAATTAAATCGAAAATAAATTGTTAAAACTCTAATCATAATGGCATTCAACATTGGTTAGGCATTAAAGTCAAATTATTTATTTCAAATAGTCACATAAATGGCACTTTTGAACGTCAAAATTTACAAATAAAATAGAATTGATTATAGTCGCCCCTTCCAAAAGGTAGCTTAGTATGGAGAAGAATGGGCAAAAAACTCCACCGTTACTCTTTTAAAATGTTTTACAATATTTTGTATAGGTACATCAATTATATAATTATATGCGAAGACGATGCTATTGGTGAATTAATCACCTACAAACGAGAAAAACTGACGAAGTGTAAAAAACTATCCGTACCTAGCTACTTTTCAAATAATATCTACTGACTTGACACGAAACCAAAAATTCACTATAAAAAAAAATCAAAATCAAAAATATTTTTATTTCACATAAGCCTACATGGGCACTTATGAAACGTCAGAAGCTAGGTGCACGGTTCCAATTGGTCGTTTCCTATGGAGAAGAGCCGGCAAGAAACTCCACGGTCACTCTTTTAAAAAATTAAATTGGCTTTTACAATGTTTTCAAATTACAGTGTTAATAGGTATGAGAGGACAGCGTAGGCCCATCAAAAGTACCAGGTACTTAACAAAATAGAAAATGGTCTACAGATCTACAGTCTAATAAGCCTACAACGTCCTCACATTGACAAAAAAAAAACAATATAAAATATGATTAAAATAATAAAAGTTAGAACCTTGTTGAAATTTAAATTGTAGGTATATTAATGTCAAATAAGAAAAACATTATGTCAGTGATGTTTGTAAAAAAAAGATAAAATTAAATTAAAAAATAACTTCATAATTTGGGAGCTGTTAATAGATATTTACATAGTTTTGCCGTTAATGAGGTACCAGGGAGGCCACATGTACAGAAGGAATTATTGCCAAACTTCCTTGTCTTCAACGTAGTCCTTAATCTTATAATATGCATTTTTGATAAGGGCACGTTTACTGTGCGTTTTGAATTTTCCTTCACTAAGTTCTGTATCCGATTGTGGCAACTTGTTATAAAAGCGAATACTGTTTACAAGACATGACTTGCTTGTTTTAGTTAATCTAAATTTGGGTATCACAATTTCATGTTTACTGCGTGTATTTACATTATGGAAATCACTTCTTATTATGTAGTACTATATTATGTAGAGCTTGCAAAACTATTCTAACATCAAATAATTCAATACAAAATAGTCTGTGACAGACAGACTGACAGTAGCAGTTCTATTCAATAAAGTGATTGACGCTTCATTTTGAGACCTTTTAGTAATGTTAATAACACTAGTTCTGTAATAGACTATTATGGCACGATTGACATTTGACATGCCAATAAAGTTTCACGATTATTAGGACATAATTCCGAGAACACAAATACAGCACTTGGTGGTTATAATGGACTATCAAATATCAAATTTGCATTTTAAGAATAGGAGTTGATAATTACGAAACGTCATGTATATGGAAAATGTCAGTCGTTAGATGGTCTTTTGAGGCATATTAATTGGCTTGCAGCTATTATTATATCTCCTATGGATAATTTTATCGTGTTGGCCCAAACCGCTTTTTGAATAGGGCGTCGTCAAGAAGCTTGGACTAGTCAGATATCGCATATTTAGACAAGCCAGATACCGGTTCGCCATCGGAAGACAGTACAGCCAGATGCTGAAGATGGATACGATGGTAGAAGTAGAAGAACGAGATATGGAGAAAATAAGTCTAGAGTAGAAATGATCTCGACAAAATCTTTACTAGTTTTTTAGGGTTCCGTACCTCAAAAGGAAAAAACGAAACCCCTATAGGATAACTCGTGTGCCTGTCTGTCTGTCCGTCTGTCACAGCCGATATGCTCCGAATCTACTGGATCGATTAAGTTGAAACTTGGTACACATATGAATTTCTGTGACCCAAACACGGACAACGTAAATAAATGTTTTTTTAATAAGAAGGTCACTTTTGGGGGACCTATTAGAAAATAAAAATAAAAGTCTTGCAAATGGCATCGTATGACATATCAAAGGGCTTGTTGTAAGGATTTCATTCAGATATTTTTTTTCAATAATTTTAAAATAAATACTTTTATAGATCAAAGTTTACCCTTACATCCGAAACGACTGGGCCAAAAAAAAATTAAAAAAATACAGAAAACAGTTCTTTACTTACAGATTAAGATTAAGATAAGAAGACGTCTATGGCCTTAAAATAACATAGTAAATCACTCATTATTGTGCATGCAAACTGACATTTGTAGTTGGAATGTATGGGGGAACATGTCTTTCAACTACAATGTTAAATTTGTTCTTGGGATAAATTCATCCCAACTACGGAACCCTTCTTTGTGTGTGGGCCGACACACACTTGGACGCTTTTTTTATTTTTATTCCATAAAGTTAGTGCAAAGTAGAATACCCTCACTAGCTCGATCCGCACGATACAAAAAGAGATGAGCGTTTAGTAGAAATCCAACGATAATACTGACCCTTCCATTCAAATGAAAGGACTGACTGTTTGACAACAAATTGTTAATTGTATTGGTCACAATAACATCAATACCGATACAGTGACGTGAAAAGAGTCGCGTGACAGTTATGACATGTACGAGTATGACAGAGAACACAATGAGACTGTTAAATATACGATGACGTGAAGGTTTGTATATTGTATGATTGATTCTCTCATTGCATGAGTGACAGTTTACGGGTTTTGGTATTTTCAAATTATTGCACCGTGTTGAGGCTGGATGATGATAGTTAATAATTTACCTACTAATTTCATCATTATCATCATTTCAGCCGAGAGACGTCTGCAGAGAACGCTGCTGCTCATTCTATAGTAAGTTACTTAGTCGCCTTTTACGACACTGACGGTAAGAAATAGGGTGGTGCTATTCTTTACGTCCGGCACCACACGGAACCGTACTAATTTAGTTACACTCAAATGTCAACCTTTTCCACTGACTGATGTCTTAAAATTTTACTACGGGATTATTTCAAGAAGATGGGCGTCATTGATTTTAGTGTCACTATCAACATTGGGACTAGAATCACCAAAAAGTGATGCTGAAACAGTTTTACGACACTCACTTTGCCGACAGAACAATTTAGTTTTCAAAAAGTAAACCCAAGCATGGTGGTTCCGAAAAAATAGTAGTCGATAAAATGATTGTCTTTTAAATTGAGAAAATGAGACCATTCTTATAGAAGCAGAAACAAGGAAAAAACAACACAGACCTAATTCTGCCCAGCCCTAATTACAAGAAAACTCGTGAGTAACCAGCTGCCTAATTAACAAATATAACACGCCAGTACATACGATATACGTAAAACAGTAGTTTGTGCGCCAATAAACACAGTACCCTTAATTTTATGCCGTAAACTAATAATTATACCTAGCGATATGTTACGCGGTATCAGGCCATTAATTTATGTAGGGCTGCCAGCACGGCAGGGTTTGTAAGTTATTACCTCAGTATTTTATATGACGACTAACTTATGATTTTCTAAGTGGCTAATAATTTCAATTACCTACCTATAAGGGTTCTCTTTTTATAGACTGCGTTTTGCAAGATATTGGATAGAAATGTTTTGAAACATTGTGTCTAGAAGCTAACAAGTCCACATTTTTTTCAAAATGTTGTGAGCAGTATTTTTTAATCATATAAAACAGGAGGGATTGGCTGACTTCTCTAAACTATCGGGAAACTGAGGATTTGCTGACTGGCTTCACTGGCTGATCTACATAATATCGCAGGCACCTTAAAGCACACATCTGCAACCAATCAACTCACACACATACACACACACTACACTCACCCTTACACTACACTCTCCGTACACTACATTACACACACACACATATTAAAGCAGAGATAGAATGGGTAACATAAAGTAGATATAAATTCTCAAATGTTAACATAAAAAAAAAAAAATTAACCTAACCTTCAATTATTTAAATAATACTATAAATTTAATACTTTTATTTTTAAGCTCTGAAACAATAAGTTTGGCTTCAAAATATGCCTGGTAGGAAGGAACGCTGACACCTGAGATACAGGATACGTCTTAGTTTGGGTGTCAAGAGTTTCACAAAATCGAGCATGTACATAGTCCAATTACTATATGGATCTAAGTTACATAAAATTAAAGAAATACATTGTTAACCCTTTTCTCTCCTTATGTATTAGGCTTATATGAAATAAATTTATTTATTTATTATTATTTAACAACTTTTTAAATTTACCCCCTTATTTATAAAGTTGCTTAAAATTAAGTAATGATTAGCATCGCGCGTGCCGTGTCACGTGTGGCGCCGGACTAAAATGTGCCGTGTGGTGCCGGACGTAAAGAATAGCACCGCCCTATTTCTTCCCGTGGGTGTCGTAAAAGGAGACTTAAGGGACTTAATAAAGAATGGGCAGCAGCGTTCTCTGTACATTTTAACACCATATTGCAATCGCCCATCCACCTGCCAACCGTGGCGATTACGGCAAACCCCCCTTGTTTGAGGGAGGCCTATGTCCAGCAGTAGACGTCTTTCGGCTGATATGATGATGATGATGAATGATTAGCATCTGCTTAACAATACATTTTTAACGTTTAAACAGCTCTTAATTTTAAACAACGTTTGTAAATAAGGGGGTAAAACTTCATTAAGGTTCACTGAAAACAATGCGAGCTAACTAAGATACATTTTCTCTTAGTTGGCATTAAAATGTTTGGAATCATTATTTATTTATTTACTATAAACAAGATAGCATATTAGCCAGAACAAATTCATTTTATTAATATCGACAATGTGACATACATGTACAAAATAATCACCGGTCTTTGTTCATCATCATGCATCATACATGCTTTGTTTGATTTTACTTCTTCACTTGTTTAAATCAAATAATAATTTTAGTTGATGGTAACAAGCAACTTGTTAGCATTATAATTATTATTATCATTCTTAAACTGACCAACATTTGAGTTAAATTAAATAACTACGCGTAATTAAACTAATGAATTACTTAGTAGACGAAACTATGATAATTTAACAAAGTTCTCCTAGCTTCAGAAGTCAAGATCTTATTAGGCTCGTATGGAGTCAAGATGCGTAATCACATTAAACAAGATTTTTGTTAAAACAAACACTTTTTTTTTCAGTGTTGAAACTAACGGTCCCTTAGACTTTGTCGTTTTAAGACGTGCAAGCGACGGTCAATCTTAGGGTGATAAAGCAATTACGAAGCCGAATATACAAACACTTTGGAAAATTAATGAGTTCACCTCTTCATTTTACGTAGACAATCTGCCTAGCCTTATCCTAACTATGTTGAAATAAATAATTTGACTTTGAATTAATATCTCCCGCGCCGAACACTGATCTCCGCTACGATTGGTCGCCATGGCCGAAATTCGGTCTGGTGGACTACTTTTCTACTAGGTACTCAAAATGAGCAGCACCGTTACGTCACGTTATTCATTGACAACCCTGTATTCACGTAGTATTAAAGTGTATATCAAAGTTCCTGCCGGCGGCATTTTTATATTGCTCCACACTTGTCGCTACACGCTGATTGCTCTCAATTTATTGAGCATTAATTAACAAGAGTTGTTGTAATCTTAGCTTGTATATTGTTCTTGTTTGTGCTTTTAATTATCTGGGAATGAAGAAGCGAAGTGGATGTAATATTAAACAAGTAAACCAGGTTTATTTCTTGAATTGAGACTGCAATTGTTGTTCTTTTTGCTTCGCTTGGCTGGGTACCCAGCTGTCATTGGATCTGTAATTTGAACAACACACACAACTCTTTTACTGTCTTCAATTTTCTCCTTTTCAAGTAATTTTATTGTTAAACATGAATCGGTTTGTTTTCCCAGAATTGAACCTACCAATATATCAGACTTTCAGCTTTTGATAAAGTTTATTCCTACATAGCAGAAAAGAGCTTTCTAACACTGGATGTTAATGAATTCAGCCCAAGATATTCTTTGACGTGAGACTAGTCTTACTTATATCAATTTAAAAAATAATAGTTACGACTAGCGTTGCCAGGCGTCCGGATAAAGCCGGACACAGTCAGGCTTTTTGGTTGCGTGTGCGGCCAAATTAGACGGTGTAAAGCCTGTCCGGGTTTTGTTAGGCTTTTTAAATTTGACAATTTTTTTTACATTTGTCATGTGATGGTTTCCGCTTTGATAATAAAGAAGAGTGATTCATTCAATTTTATTGTTGTTTCATTAGAATTTAAGAAGATTTTATGGTAAGTGATAAAAAAGCCTTGTTTTACTTAAAAAAAAATGTCGTGTCTACAAATAAAAAATGAAGGGTATCCGGTCTTTTTACCTAAATGTCCGGCTAAACTGGCTGGTCTGTACGGCAACCCTAGTTAAGTTAGTTGTCTGCGTGGTGCCGGATGTAAAGATTAGCACCGCCCCATTTCTTCCCGTGGGTGTCGTAAAAGACGACTAAGGGACTTACTAGAGCATGGTCAGCAGCGTTCTCTATGCATTTTAACACCATACTGCGATCACCAACTCGCCTGTCAAGCGTGGCGATTATGACAAACCGCCCTTTTGGGGGAGGCCTATGATGATGATGAACCCTAGTTACGACATTTAGAAAACACAATTAACTGATACATATTAATTTTCTCTCACACCACTCACGCGGCTGTAGTCCTACAGAGTGACAGACCACTAATACTTCATTATTCATTCAAGTCACCGCTAGCAATCACACCACATCTCTTTCGGGAAACGCAACCCATGTAATGACATTAATAAATGTTTTAATCCATGTCCACTATAATTTAATAACCCCAACAGACCACTGGCGGCTCAATAATTATTAATTATTCTTTCAAACTGACAACGGTGAATGTTTCATTTTGATAAATTGGAGGCCTCTGCCAATTGCCTTTTATTAGATGTTGTAAAGATATTTATGGTTGTGAAGAACCTTGTGTTTGACAAATATTTACGTTCGTCGATGGAAAGGCCAATTGAAATGCTTTGAAACTAATTTATGGGGGTCTTAAATTTAAATTATATTGAACTGTGCCTATTGAAGAGACTGTCCGTGACTGGTATTCTCAGTTCTGTAGTTCAGCCATAAAGTATCCCTGGTTTGTGTCCTAGTCCATATGAATATATTTAGAGGAGGAACCACCAGCTACGTGGCAAACTGAAGAAGAAAGAAAGAAAATACGTTTATTTGCGGTAAACATAACGCAACAAAGAACATAAACACAAAAATAAGAAAAGGTTGGGGGAAACATGCGTCACATCCACGCAAAACGGCTATCGCTCAGCATTATACTGCGACCCTATGCAAGACAGAGCCCCAGCGCTGGTTTTCAGCGACAGCCGGCGCCGACGTATGACGTCGCACTACCGACTGATAACATATAACTGATATTACCTTTACCTAGTACATACCTACTGTTTGCTTTCCAGAGCCATATATGGCCTCACAATATTATCAATAACCAACGATCATTTCTATGTACAAAAGATTCCAATTATAATATATTTTCTGATTTCTAAAAGGTGTTAAATCATTTAATTTCACCTCAAATGTTTCCGGTTGGGATCATCAATGAAGAATTTTACTTTCATCGCAACATTAATCCCAAATTAAAATGATTTTATAACGAACGAAGATTAACGTCCTGGCGCGCTTTCTACATCATTTATCGATTTTATAGCAGTTATTCTTTGGTAATTACAGGCTACTAGCGTGCTCTGGGAAGTAATCTCTTGACCTATTATGGTACCATAGAAGAAGTTATAACTATAATTACGATGTTGTATCTGAATCCAATGATTGTTGTAACAGGGCTATTATATCAAACATTAGCAAAGATTTGGACAAGAGTAATGTTTACTGCAATTATACAATATTAGTTTTAGTATATGCGAAACCCGAAACACGTATCTAGTATTTTTATGTAAATAGAATCTATGTACAAAATTTCAAAACTGTATCATAAAAAATCACAAAGTTATAAGGTTATTATGTTACCGGGTTGTCCGTACAAAAACATGCTAACGGCGCCCCCGCACCTCCAGGGTCGTCTTGCGTTCATTGATAATAATTTGGCAATAGGTACCTAACCGTACGGCGATTGTATTGTAAGTAATTAAATGGTGATAACATTTTCCATCACACTTAAATATTTTTGGGACAAAATATAACATGGTGTAAAAATTATTGAAATCGATTCAGTTCCTTATTCTGAACAAACTATATTCAGGTTTCGCATATACTAAAAATAATGTAAATAATATATATAAATATAATAAACTCACGCCTTCTTCCCATGGAGGTAGGCAGAAATTATAGAACGCCACCTGCTACGCTCCTTATATACTCCTTTTGCTTCGTTTACGTTCATACATCTAGTCAAACACGCACGCCGGATGCGAGTACTACGTACCTGACCTTTTTGAAGAACATCACCAATTCGGTCACTATATGAGGTCCTTCTAGGGCGCCCAGCATTTCCACTCACTTCTGCCCTGTAAATACCTTTTATTAGTCGCCTTTCATTCATCCTCTCAACATGACCAAACCATCTAAGCATACTCTTTTCAATTTTTGTCACTGCATCTTATTTTAAACCACACCGTTGTCTTATCACATCCTTGTTCAGCCTATCATTTATAGTCACACCACACATGCTTCCCAAGGAACGCATTATTATTATTTATTAATCTTTACTTAAGGACTTTGCCCCGCAAAACCGTTTTCACGGTTTTTCTGTGGGATTTCCACAGCATTTATTCTACTTTCATACTTATTTTGCCACACCCAACATTCACTACCATACATAAGCGTAGGCACCAGCACACCATTATGAACAGCCAATCGAGCGTGTTTGGGCATTGATAGGTTGGTCACGATGGCGTGTATAACACCATTCACTTTATTTACCGTATTTGCTCTCCTTTCCACATCTTCATCAATTTCCTTCATCAAATTATATTAACAGTGCACAGGTAATATCAGAGACGGTATTCCCGTATTTTCAAGAACGTTCTCATTTTAATCTCAGTAGCAATCAATCTGCCCAGCCTTTTCCGAACTATATTAAGATCGACTTCCAGTCTAACCGGGTGCAGTTGAATACCAGTTTTTACATGGAGCGACTGCCTATCTGACCTCCACAACACAGTAACTGGGTAATACGATATCCGAGAGACGAAGACTGGTTGTCAGACTTTCAGGCTTCTGACGACCCGTAACGACTGTCAAAGATCCACGAATGACAAATACAAATACAAAAAATATTTATTGACATAAAACATATTTTACAATAAAATAGAATTCTCTGACTCCTGCGCTAGTTAAAACTGTGTTGCAGGAGCCAGCGTCCTCCCGTAATAAAAGACACAATTTTGTTGTTTTATGACAAGACAAAGAAAAACAAATATAAAGAAAGGAAACAAAAGAGACTTCACTTTATATGTACTTACATCTAAACTAAAAACAAAAAATTAAGCAATAATTATGGTTCTTCATTTGCGCGAAAGTATGTTTTTAGTGTATGTTTGTGTGTGTGTGTGTGTAATTGTATTTGTGTGTGTGTGTGTATGTGTATTTATGGGGTCCATATTGGCTCAACTAAAGTTCTTTACCCGAAATTGTTCTTCCTAACGATTTGTAATCCGAATGATCACTCTTCCTAAAATTTTTCATCCAAAAGTTTTCATTCATACTATTTGTAGTGCTACCGGCGATGTTCATAACACTCATGTTTCCGAAAGTTGTAATTAATAATATCATTAATGTAAATATATTTAAACTCCTACTGTTTTTTATCATAACGCTTTTATCCCTAAAACTATAACTATACATGAGATAATTATGTCTAAAAAACCAACTGTTTAGAATGATTTAAGGTCGTTTCACAGATTTTTGTCTTAAATGAATGAAATTCAGGTCAGAATGTCGTCTTGGGGGCACTATAAAAAAATACTTATAAAAATTTCGCGACCAATTTCGAGGTAGCGCTCGCCGGCCGCTGCCGCGGCACCGCTCGCTTCGCTCGCTCGGCTCGCGTGTAGTTGGTCACAGTTCTAACCTAACCTAACCTATGGATATCTTTGCAAGTACACACCGCTATAAATAAAATTAAAATATGACTTTGAATAATATTGTAAAAGATGGTTATGTTGAGAAAATATAGGAAAACAAATAAAAGTCTATTAGATGTTTATTGCTACTGACATTATGAAGTTAAATGCTTCGGAATTATGAACATTAGAGACAGAGTAGTTAGGAATTGTGATTGTTAGGATAAAAAATGTTAGGAAGAACATTTTCGGATTTCCAATTATCGGAGTTGAAAATTTAGGTGAACTTTGGCGCACCCGTATTTATGGGGTGCGCCAAAGTTCACCTAAATTTTTAGTTAGGTTAGGTTAGAACTGTGACCAACTACGCGCGAGCCGAGCGAGCGTAGCGAGCGGTGCCGCGGCAGCGGCCGGCGAGCGCTACCTCGAAATTGGTCGCGAAATTTTTCTAAGTATTTTTTTCATAGTGCCCCAAAGACGACACTCTGACCTGAATTTCATTCATTTAAGACAAAAATCAGTGAAACGACCTTTAATCATTCTAAACAGTTGGTTTTTTAGACATAATTATCTCAGGTATAGTTATAGTTTTAGGTATAAAAGCGTTATGATAAAAAACAGTAGGAGTTTAAATATATTTAAATTAATGATATTATTAATTACAATTTTCGGAAACATGAGTGTTATGAACATCGCCGGTAGCACTACAAATAGTATGAATGAAAACTTTAGGGTGAAAAATTTTAGGAAGAGTGATCATTCGGATTACAAATCATTAGGAAAGACAATTTCGGGTAAAGGACTTTAGGTGAGCCAATATGGACCCGTATTTATGTTAAAGTGTGAGTTTGCATGCCAGGACCAACAGCTTAGTGTGCTTTCCGAGGCACGGAGGAGTCTCGGTCGCCCATCCACACTGAGTTCCCTTGACGGTCAAAATTGATTGACAATCACGTGAATATCCCATGGTTGTCAAGCGATTTTGATCGTTTAGAACGAAGCTTGACAAGTAAACTACGTGCTTGATAATGCTTGATGAAAAATTGTATTTTTGCAATGCATGTCAAGCATGCTTGGCCGTTTAGATGCATGCTTGTCAAGCAACGTGTGCAGTGTTCTACGGAAAGTCGTCGCGAGCACGTAAATTCTTGTCAAGGAATTTTGACCATCTTGGGACCCTAAGTTATTGGTGATCACAATGCAATGAACTGTCTTCTAATATTTCATGCATGGTCACATGATTAAGACTTTTCCATCAAAAAAATCTATTGAAATTAAGGAGCAAGTAACTGGTTACCATCAGATAGTTATGGATGGATAGACACAATAATTTATTTAATAAACATCATTATGTACAATCACAACGTCTATTTAAATTGCCAAGAATACGTGTATTAATAACATCTATTAATTAAGCGGCAATAAACGCCGACTCTAACATAAAAACGTTGAATTATTGCCGTCAATAAATATAGACGTTAATAATACATGAACGAGTAATTATTTAAACATAAACCTCATCTAAAGAATCGCTGTACAATCGTAAAAACAGAATCGATTAAAAATAAATGCTGAATTTCTAAATGGAACATCACTATTATTCAAATTCACGAGGCATTTACAGAAAAAAAAAGAAACAGAATTCGAAAATGGAACGTCATAACATAATTCACGGCGATCTATTCACGAAGAATCGTTACTTCGAATCGATTCATCGGATGTTTACAATCTATCGGTATTACTGGTATCGATGATCGGTATGGGTATTATTCTTGAGATTTATTGAGGCTATTCGAGTACAAATGTGATGTAATTGGTGGAGGCGCGTTGAGTAATTACCTGATCATGTGCGTCGTATTACGTGGATCGGCAGAGGTAATTAACTGTTAAATTGACTTTGGGATACGAGAAACAAGTATTACTTGGGCTGTTTGATAGATAATCGTGATTAGTTTTAATAGAGATTTATGTTACCTACCTACGACGATGTTGAGTTGTTTCATCGCATCGTTACTAAGATAACAAACGGTTTATTCACCTATGATTATAACTTTCTAGTAAAATTATCACGTTATCATTTAAACTAGGTACCCAGTTGTATTTGCTGTTTCAGGACTTGGGTCAGTATATGTACCTACTTACTTCTCCCGAGTCACAAACAGTACGAAGAAAACTGATGCTGCATGCTAAGTTGACGGACCTAGGTCCTAGGTTTATCATGGTCTGGCAGTTTGAGTAATTTATGCGGCGTACCCTAATTTCCTTTCTTTGGTATTGTTCGTTGAATCGTTGAGCTGGTTAAGTTCTGAGTTGAGCTGCTCGACTATTGACAAATGCGTGCACTGACTGGACGGGTCCACTCAATCTATGTGGTTCTTTCATCAAAAGATCGTTTCAGGCACCAATCTACAAGGTATTCACATGATCTGACCAAGATTATGTCCGGACTTTAAAAGAAACTGTGACCTCTGAGTTTGTTTCGGCCTTTCTTTTCAGAGTAGTCAGATAGGAAACGCCGACCTCATCTAGGTTTTAAAATATAATTGACGTGTAAAAGTGTTTGTAAAATCAAACCTACTTACATCAGGATAAACCCCTATAACAGAAGGAAGCTGAGTTAAGGCGCAACTAGTCGATACTTTTTCCATACAAATTTCGGGGCGGTTTTACTCCACTGTTACACATTGTACATCTAAAATAAAACATGATATCGTTTTGTCTTATTATTAATGTTGTCTGTACAGAAGCAGAATAGTAAAAAACAAAGGCATTAAAAAGTTATGAGCCAACAAAGATTCGTTTTTCCTGCTAATTTTAACGCAACTTTGGGCGTAAATAAGTAATAAAAGAAGTATAAAATCTCAAAAACAAAGCTCGTTCCGACAAAGCTCAATTGTCGAAGATTATTCGTAATTGATGTATGCAGTAGTTTTTTCATAAAACCCCACCTTCCAAAGGAGTTTTCGTATATTTTTACGCGCGCGGTTTCGTATGAATCGTCGTGCACTGTGTTGGTGTGCGTGCGACTAGACGTTATGCGTGTAGACTAGCTTCTAACTGCTCATCACTGGTGCTATCTCTGTCGGACACGATGCTAGGTGAGACAGCGTGCTTTTTGGCCGCGCCCGCCAGTGAGTTCGAGCCCGCGACTAGTTGGCTCTTAACAAGCCAAGATGAGCCCCTTTGACGGAAGAAGTTGCATTATATCGAAGGACATAAGTACTAATTATTTCCTAATTATTCAAATTTATAATTATTTTAAATTGTGAAAAAGTGTTGCGATCATAGTTTACGCTTTAATGGCATTTAGGACTTTTATTTTTTGCATGAACAAGTAATAAAATCATTGATAGATACATGCTTAATAAAATAATGAGAAAAAAAATTATTATTAGTTATAAATCTGAAATATGGAATCAAATGGAAACCGTCTGATTGATGACTACAAAAAGTTTGATTAATTGAGTTGTGTTCAATAACAAACAATTTAATTATTATAAATAAAAACACTTAGATGTGTTAATACTTAATAATAGGTTATACACGTTTTATTTCCTACTTATTTATAATAATAATAATACATTTATTTATTTCAAAAAGTGTGGTACAGTCTGTTACACAAATATCATTTAACAATTTAGGGAAAAATCGTAGAGAGAGTAAGTTACAACATAATTGAATCTGGCGTCCTAGCTAGGTTACATGGTAACCTGTACTAAGGTTCGCCAGCCCAAGTTCCCAAAGGAGTACAAAAAATTCAATAGAGACTGGTTTGGACTATATTTTATGGTGAAAACATATTTTAACTTATACTAAGTGTTTGTGGTGTGGTGTGTATGAGTGTTATAATGTAGATGTGGTGTGTGTGTGTGTAAACGGAAGGGAAAGACGTTGAGTTTAGATACGGATTGTTAGAGAACTCACTACGATTGTGAATATTTATCATTTACACCACAATGTAATTCAGATTCTATTAGGGTTTAGTTAACATTGCAAACTTAGTCAATATCTAATGTAGAAATGAGGCACTCTGTATGCTTATTGATTAAAACGGCAAGAGTAAGGTAGAATCTGAGTAAATTTTTATCAACAGTTTACAATTTTTTATCAAAACTGTTCCTTAAGGGTTCCGAACCCGAAGGGTGCCAAACGGAACCTTATTACTAAGCCTCCACGGTCCGTCTGCCTGTCAGCGGGTTCCATCTCATGGATCGTAATAGGTGTAGACAGTTGAAATTTTCACAGATTGTGTATTTCTATTGCCGTTATTACAAAATATAATAAAAATATAAGAAAGATATATAAGAAATGTAATAATTAAAGAGGGTCCTAATACAAGAAACGTAATTTTTTCGACGGTTTTTGCTCGATCT
This sequence comes from Tiliacea aurago, assembly GCA_948098905.1. NCBI lineage: Eukaryota > Metazoa > Arthropoda > Insecta > Lepidoptera > Noctuidae > Tiliacea > Tiliacea aurago. The sequence goes on from OX402582.1 coordinate 27,017,028, forward strand.
TAATACGTCACGGAACCCTTCGCACTTGGCTGTTTTTTTATTTTTCAAATCATCTTGTTTTTCCATTACACAAAACAAAACACCAGATGACATTGGTCCCCAGGTTCCAACCCTAACCGCAAGGCATCATCTCAAAAATTATATGTGCTCTGTTAATATCTTCGGAGGTACAATCAAGCTTCATTATAATCGTGATTAGTACGGCATGAGCAGCGAACCCTAGCATTATGTGTGATTAGGGCACATTATGCGCACGAGTGGCTGGTGTTCAATTTTGTGTATCTCGCTGTCTGTGGTGTGAGGTAAGCAGGTATTGAGTGATGTAGGGTAACGGTGTGGAAGATTCTGGAAGTTTTCTAGAAGATAAGTAATTTTTAGGGTTCCGTACCTCAAAAGGACAAAAGGAACCCTTATAGGATCACTCGTGTGTCTGTCTGTCACAGCTGATTTGCTCCGAATCTACTAGACTATTATATTATATTATACTAGAAATTTGGTACTCATATGAATTTTTGTAATCCAAATACGGACGTGTTACGTAAATAAATTAATTTTGAATGCGGAGGTCACTTTTGGGGGGCAAATTAGAAAATTAAAAAAATAATTGTGCTGACTGTACCGTGTTACATGTCAAATGAAAGGACTTGTTTTAAGGATTTTATATATATTTTTTTTATAATTTTAAAACACATACTTTTGGAATTATTTAAGAAAATAGATGAAAAATTACCACTCCCTCTCCTTATCTCCGAAACTAGTGAGCTTAAATTGTTGATAAAAATACAGAAAATAGTTCTTTACTTATAGATTACAGGAAAACCTATGAGAAGTCTGTGATCTTAAAACAACATGGTAAACCACTCAATATTGTGCATACAAACTTACATTTGTAGTTGGGATGTATGGGGATCATGTATTCCAACTACAATGTTAAGTTTGTTCTTGGGATGAATTCACCTAACTACGGAACCCTTCATTGTGCGTGGTCCGACACGCACTTGGTCAGTTTTTTTTGTTGGAATTAGGGCTGTGCCTAAACTGATGAATGAAAACGGATGCACTTTGGAAAGTAATACGAAGTTTTATTGCTATGATGACGTTGGTTTATTACAAACATTAAGCTAAATCATCATCATGAACCGCTCAAGAAAATGTAAGGTGAATGGTATTCAATAAATTGGCCCGTTCCGTTTGTTGCCGGACGTAAATAATAGCACCATCCCATTTCTTCCCATGGGTGTCGTAAAAGGCGACTAAGGGACTTACTAGAGAATAGGCAGCAGCGTTCTCTATACATTTTTAAAACCATACTGCGATCGCCAACCGGCTTGCCAAGCGTGGCGATTATGGCAAATCCCCCCCCCCTTTTGGGGGAGGTCTAAGTCTAGCAGTGAACGTGAAATGAATATGGCAAGTAAATAAACCTCATAATTATAATATCTTCGTTGAAATAATAACATTACTTTTCTCTTTTCAGGAAAACTACTTATCCCCTCTCGTGTCGGCTTTTTGGCGCGAAATGGGGATTTGCCACTATACGAACTGAATCAGTCGGTCTGAACCAGATCGGATGGCGAATCCGGCATAATTGACATCGGCCTAATGTAGGTCAATTGACAGATGAGAGGGTAACCTCTTCTGAACCAGCCTATTTGGCGCGAAAATGGGTGTGCGCCACGAACGAACTGAATCAGTCGGACTGAATCAGACCGATTGGCGAATCCCGCATAATTGAAATGGCCTCATCGGCCTTATTAAGGCCGCTCGGCGAAAGAGAGGATAATATAACAGAAGAAACCATTCATACAAGGAAAATCGTGACCAACAATAACTACTTACAAAGCCGCCAATGACGTACAAGAAGTTGCTAAATAATAAATGAACATGTTCGAGTAACCTTTGATTACAGACTGTATAGTTAGGTTCAGACCAAATTATAGAGTCGGCAGTAATATAATATTAACGATTAAGCAATATTAGCAGCAGATAAGTTTGAATTCATGGAAGGACTAGATGTAGCCCGGAGCATCTATTATGTTAAATTAGTAAAGATAATGCAGTAGTATGTAGCATCCGTTTGTAGAACCATGGAAACAATATGTTTTGATTAAAAGAACGATTTTTCTTCGTTTGGCCCACAAAGTTTTGTCCTACATAAAAAAATCCTGGGGTGTCCCAAATAATATGCTTCCTTCGTCCCAAAATATAATTTTAATTATTTTATTCCCGCTTCGTCCTATTTTATATTCCTTCTACGGCCCATATTTTTTTTGTATAGGCCAAACATGGATCAAACTTACTTTTTTGAACAATCGGCCAAAAATGGTTACGAATTATTAAATATTTAACATCAATCAACTATTTATAACAACCGCTCCTCTCTGTCTTCTCCGCGAGAGAAAATATACTCGTGTTATTTTATAATAACACTATTCATGCAAGCCAAGTTAGTACTTTTGTTTAGGTGTACTACTCGAAATTGTACACAACATGTCGTGTCGTGAACAAAATATCGTCTTATACCCATGCAACGTACTACGGATAAAAAGTATCCAGGTTATAAACTATTTCATCCAAATCCTAATCAGTGGGATAATACTATAATGCTAATGATTGAAATACTACCTTGAATTCATGCAAGTCTAGTACTTTATATGAGGTTACTGCTACTAGCTACAGATAATTTATTATTTGCTTTTTCTGAAACTTTCTGCGCAATTTTCTTCATTTTTCTTTCCGTAAGAACCTTTTACAAAGTATTGGAAAACTTAAAAAAAGATGAATGAAATCGGTAAACTGATTCTCAAGTTATGGCGTGACCAATGGAAATAGGGATTCAATTATAAATAGATTCATTATTGTTTCAAATAAGTACTTTTTTTTTTGTTGACTGTACCTTTAATGTACTTGTAATTTGGGACGAAGCACAACTTGAATAGTGATATGGGACAAACTAAGATTTTTTTTGGAATGCGGGACAAAACTTCAGGATGAACGAAGAATAAATCAAAAGAACTGATCCTGAGAATACCAATGAAGTTAAGAACGTGAGAGATGAAAGAGTATGACTAAGATGGTTAACAGAATAAGATACGTATTACGCTATTGTTATGTAGGAATATTATCGAAGCAGGTTATTAGAAATAAATAAATAACATACATTTATTAAATTGACACTAAAGGTGACGCAAAAAGACAAAAAATTAAGTACACAAACACAAGAAGAACAAGTTGAGGGAAAATATGTAGGTAGGTATACACCTAAATTAAGTAAAGTTAGTTACGACTACTGACTACTTAAACAAAACTTACGACTACTGGTGATCTGATTCATAATTATACTTCGTTCAGAAACGTGCCTATTCATCTTTAATAAGGTTACCCCTTGATTCGATCCCTTAGCGGATGTTATAAATTAGAAATCCCCCGAGTAAATCAAGTATCATGCTCTAAGGTTCATAACAAAGGTGATGAAATGCAATTTGAGTTGTGCCAATACATCGAAACCCCCTGGATAGATTTAATCCTTCAAAGGCAAACAAGAATAAACAGGGAATACAGACTTATCGATAGACCCCTTTCGAACGCACTCAATAAGACTGGCTGCAAACGTTTATTCAAACGCTTCCATTGTTTTGTCAAAACAAATGCAAAGCGACTCCAACGGAATAGAAGAATTTAATGGCTTGCCGAATTCAAGTCTATTCTAAATATTTGATGATGAAGTATTTGTTTGAAATCAAAATATTTATTATCCTACATTTTTAATGGAGTGTAAATTGCATCCGCGTGTTTAGCATACAATTTAATAATTGCTTTGTTTTTGCGGTTGCTGATTTTTATTTGTGGAGTGAGATCACCTGTGATTGGCTTTTGTTTATTTTCTGATGGTTGGGTTCATTATTATTTTGATTGATTTCTAGGTTGATTTAAAACAATGATTGGCACAGGTTCGAAAGGAAAACAAAAAAAAAACACCGGCAGACTTCAAGTTGTAGGTCAAGAATACAAATTCATTCACGTTCAATTTTTGATGAGAGTAGTTGTGTTATATGCGATCGCGCCCGTACCACAGTGTAAAAGTGCCTACGCATCAAAACAACGCCGTCGAGTCGGCTGCACCGCAATGACCTAGTTATTGCGTAATGCTGACGGCTGTCAGCGAATATTATTGTTAAGGCGAAGTTAATACTCGCTAACTTCTATAATGGGTTCGGAAAAGCCATCACCGAACATTATTAGCGTAAACTTAAAAACAGAAACTGAACATCTGTTGTACAAGCACCTTTGTGAAGAACAAAAACAGCGTGAAGAGCTGCAAAAAAACCTAAATGACTTAAAAAGTCAAATAAAAAACCTACAGCAACAGCTGAAACTTCAAGCGGAAAACCCACCGAAATCAGCTACTACAACCGCCACTGAGACTTCTCCTCTGCGTGTTGAATATGCCACGGACGAAGAAGAACTAGCTCGAGAAACATGATGGATACGGCAAAAAAGCAGGAAGAAAAGAAGATTGAACACCTCTCCCGCCCAACCCAATCTGAATGAACACGGAAATGAAGAGAATAAAGGTAAGGAAAAAACAATTAAAACTCCTTTACCACCACCTATTGTAGTAGATGGTATTCAGAACTACCAGAAATTTTATGATTTTTTATCTGAGAGTCAATCAGCTGACGCGTTTAGTATCAAAATGATGAACGGTGATACAGTTAAAGTAAATGCCAAAAACGAAGATTCGTACAGGGCAATAACAAAGGCTCTCTCACTCAACAACTGCCTTTGGCACTCCTATGAGAACAAGCAAGAGAGACCAATTAGAGTAATGGCAAAAAAATTGCATTTCTCATGTATTCCGGAGAGAATTGTTGAAGACTTGCGTGGCAAAGGCTACAAAATATTAGAAGCAGTCAACAAATTGAGTTGGAAAACCAAAGAGCCACTCAATATGTTCATGCTAGCATTTTCAAATGATGAAGAAACTAGCAAAATATATAGCATAAAAACTGTGTTAGGATGTAATGTGGAAATACAACCGCTGAAATCCACAAAACTAGTACCTCAGTGTAAAAGATGCCAGGCGTACGGCCATACTCAAAAGTACTGCTCCAAAGAACCGAGGTGTGTAAAGTGCACAGGTAAACATCTCACTAAGGATTGCAGAAAATCAAAAGAAGAAAAGCCAAAGTGTGTCCATTGTGGAGCTCCACATCCGGCGAACTACAGGGGATGTATCGTAGCTAAAGAAATACAGCAGATTCGAAACAATAAATCGAAAGGCAATAATACAACCCCTCAACAAAACACACCTACTGGAAGAGTTGAAATCACCAGCCAGTATAAAGGAAGTCAAAGCACAATAAAAACTACAGCTAAAAACGTCTCTTATGCCAAAGTAGCTACAAGCGGCATAGCGAAGACGCCTTTGGCTGATATGGACAGTGACAAAAAGTTGAATGAAATCTTAAAGTTCATGTCATCATTTGACGAGTGATTGAAAAAAATTGAAAATAGCAACAAAGCTGCTACTTCTAAGCCAAAAAAATGAATACTACAGTGAAACTTATGGCGTGGAACTCAAATGGGTTACAAAAACATCAGAATGAGTTGCAAGTAATATTAGACATAGAAAAAATTGATGTGTGCCTGATATCAGAAACTCACTTCACAAAGCAATCTCACATTAAGTTTAAAGGGTACAAAGTATACCATGCACGACACCCAGACAATTCTGCAAGAGGCGGTAGTGCAATTATTGTAAAAGAAAACCTTCAGCACTATGAAGAGTTTAAATACGAAGAGAAAGAGATCCAAGCAGTCGCTATTTGTCTACAAACCAAAAAATATCCTGTTACAGTATCTGCCATCTACTGTCCACCACGGTATACGATAAAAAAAGACCACTTTATGAGCTTTCTAACCCGCCTTGGAAGTAGATTCATCTTAGGAGGTGACTTCAATGCTAAAAATACGTATTGGGGCTCCAGACTAACAACTACGAAAGGCAAAGAACTACTTAGTGCCATAAAAGAGCTGAAATGTGATGTCATGTCAACTGGAAAGCCCACCTATTAGCCAACAGATCCAAATAAAATCCCGGACTTAATAGATTTTTTCGTAACCAAGGATATAGCAACCGGTTATATAAAATTGGAACAAAGCTATGACATGAACTCGGATCACTCTGCAATTTATTTAGAAATTAGTGAGACCATTTTGTTTAAAGACAATAGTCCCACTCTTGTCAATAAGTGTACAGACTGGGAGGGCTTCAAGATCAGATTGAATGATCAAATAGACCTTAAAGTCCCATTAAAAACACCAGAAAACCTAAACATTGAAGTAGAGAATTTCATAATGCACATCCAGCAAGCAGCGTGGGAAAATACACCTGACTTCAACAAGAGGACGAAGGGAAATACATACCCCTTCAGAATCAAGCAGCTCATTATGGAAAAAAGAAGTCAGAGAAAAACATGGCATCAATCTAGGTGCCCTGATGACAAACGAAAACTCAATAACCTGACGAAAAAAATAAGAAGACTTATCCAGAACTTTAAAGACGAAGCAACCAACACCTATATCCAGAATCTAAGTAACAACCAAAAGACAGACTATTCCTTATGGAAGGCTACTAAGTACCTAAAAAGGCCGGTTACCCAAGTCCCACCTATTAAGTGTGAAAACGGGCATTGGGCCATTACTAATGAGCAAAAAGCTAAGAGGTTTGCAGAGCATCTAGAAAATATTTTTCAACCAACCGACGAGGAACTCATTGAAGATCACACTTTGGCTAATATGGTGACATCTGAAAATGAAGTAACTATAAAACTAGTAACACCAAGAGAAGTTGCACGAGAAATAAAACGTAATATAAGTACACGAAAATCACCAGGTTACGATTTAATAACAGGAGAAATACTACATAACCTACCAAGAAAGGGTCTGGTTAAGTTAACAACCCTTATCAATGCTGCACTAAGGCTAAAGTTTGTACCAGACGTATGGAAGGTGGCTGAAGTAATAATGATAGCCAAGCCAGGAAAACCGGCTCACGAAACATCATCATATAGGCCCATTTCCTTACTACCAATCATGTCCAAGCTGTTAGAAAAGCTGTTACTCAAACAGCTTAATCCAATAATAGATAATAAAAACATCATACCAGAGCACCAATTTGGTTTTCGAGAAAAACACTCTACCATCGATCAAGTGCATAGGATCACAAATGTAATAGAAAACGCCCTTGAAGACAAGAAAGTATGTGCTACTGTATTCTTAGACGTGGCACAAGTGTTTGACAAAGTATGGCATGAAGGCCTTATAAATAAATTGAAAAGTCTGTTACCAAAGCAGTTTGCAGATATATTAGAATCCTACATTCTGAACAGAGCCTTTAGAATAAGACAAGAAGACGCCTACTCAGAACTGAAACAAATTAATGCTGGCATACCGCAAGGAAGTGTGTTAGGTCCGATCCTGTACCTACTATACACTTGCGATATTCCTGAATTAGAGCAAAACACGATTGGGACCTTTGCTGATGATACAGCCATAATGGCTGTGGGAAACAGCCACGAAGAAGCAGTGGAAAAGGTCCAAATGGCTGTAAATCAAGTTTATAACTGGACCAAAAAATGGAAGATTAAACTAAATGAATCCAAATCTGTTCACATAGACTTTTCCAACAAAAAACATCAGTATTCTCCAGTTTACATTAACAATAAACTAGTACCATACGAGAATACAGCTAAGTATCTCGGGATGACCCTTGACGCAAAGTTACGCTGGAAAGCCCACGTTAAGAAGAAAAAAGATGAACTCGACCACCGATTCAAAAGAATGTATTGGCTGCTTGGAAGAAACTCCATGCTGTCCGTGCAAAACAAATTGTTGCTATACAGACAAGTCCTGATGCCAGTTTGGGCTTATGGTATCCAGCTGTGGGGCTGCACCAAACAGACCAATATATTAACTATACAACGATTCCAGAACAAAGTGCTAAGGGAAATTGTAAATGCACCTTGGTACATACGAAATGATGACCTCCATCGGGATCTAAAAGTTGAGTTCATCGATAAAGTGATCCAGAAATTTGCAGAAGCTCACAAAAAGAGGCTTCATCAGCATGTGAACGTCGAAGCAATCCAGCTTCTCGATCACACAAATATAGTAAGAAGACTAAAAAGAACAAAACCGTTCGAGTTAGTGTTTAGTGTTAGTGAATAGTGTAAAGTACAAAAGTGCCAAACAAACACAAGAATGAAGTGTATTCGCCTTAATAGAGACAATAAGAAAAGTGCTATTGGACACATTCTTAGTAAAGACAATTTAGTAGTTTAGGTTATAATTTAATTACTTATTAGTCTATTTAAAAGGCTAGATTGTAATAAGATTAGGGTTCATTCTATTGATGAACCTAAGGACAAGGGAAAAAAAAAAAAAAAGAATACAAATTGTATAGAAGGTATTAGAAGGGTCACATATCTTTAGCATAGACTACTTGCCTGCTAAAATGTGGAAACCGAAGGAGGGGAAGAAAGTTAAATTGCTTATAATATGAATACCAGTAGCAAAAGATGTAACAGGAAATGTTAAACAAGCTCAAATTCGCAATAACTTACGTTATGAACGTCAAAAACCAATTAAGAGGATTAATTAAAAATTAATAGGTACTCATAACATTAATTTAGAAGTCGAGTAATGGTTGTCTCACCCTAAATTTTGTGAAAGCTGTAATCTATGGACGATAATTTAATCTGATAGAAATCAAAAGATGAAGTCATTATATCTGAAATTGGTAAGAGAATGGATTTGCCATTTCTAGTGATTTAGCTACACTGATATTGGTTTTGACAACTTAAATGGACAATCTAGAACATTTTATTGTTTGATTATGCAGATATTATAAATAATAGATGCAAATTGAGAAGAGAAAGAAAAACAAGACAAAACCAGGGCAGTATTAATGTGGTTTTTCCATGCATTTGTCTATTTTCTAAAGTAATCTAGCTAGACAACACACTGGTATTAGTAAAATGTCGTAATAAACTAGACTTGATCTGAAATCGCCAAAATTACCATGTCTCAGTAAATATAACAAACGTTCAATTTGCAAATACTTCGTTTCATTAAGAACAAACTGAAAGTGTTCTCACACTTTACTCAGAATTAACACATCATTGTAAAACCCAACTCATTTGCCTTACAAATATTATAACTAGCCACCACTACACAAAAACTCATAAATATATAAATTTAATCAACTCCACAAACTCATGACTTGGATAAAAAAACAACAAAGTCGTCCTCACTTTGATATTTATTTTATTCGAACGCGGACTTTATGCGAAATACAATGAATCACTGAAAAATGTACTGAATTATTCGTTTCATAATTCAGCTGAAACTCTTCAAAGGGATGTCGAATGAAACAAACAAGTGAATCGTCTGTCATAGAGTTTCCGTGCTTTATTTTTTACTTGTTTTTTATTTTTCATCAATTTGGAGTTTCAGCTTACAAATTTGCATTTTTTATTGCAGTGTTTTTGAAGAGTTAAATGCTGCAATGGAATCTAGACATGGAAGTGGTAAGGATAATGTAATTTAATACACTATGGGGTTTGAAGAAAGCAGGAAACGCGAATTATTGAAATAGTCGCATTTTATAAGGTAAGCAAGAACAAAAAGCTAACAGGCCAACAATCAGTGAGGTTGCTGAGATGATCCTTCAAGATGAAAACAAATTATAAATACTCGCAGCTTAGTCTTAAAAAACACAAGAATGTAAATTGAATAAAATAAAATTATTTGGATGAAGCAACAGCAGCAATTGCAATAAGTTAGATAAAAACATGTGTTTTTGTAATAGTAACTCAAGACAAGCGTATCATAGCACCGTCATAGCTTTGAAATAAAGTATCCGGCTGATTCAAGAGCAATTTTTCAAAAACCTAATTAATTTTCTGCTCGAATACTCTGCACAATAATCCAAAGAATATTCAAGCATCATAAATATCTATAACATAATATCAGTTTTTATCTTCAAGCATCAAACATCTTCTACCCACAATTACCGCCCAGATGGAAACATAGTAAATTACCATTGGAATCACTTCTACGTCAACCATTTCCTTGATAATTTCATCAGATAGTTTTAATTCCATGAATTTATTGTACAGATGAATAGTTTCGATGATTTGTAAATAAGCGAGAATAAACTATTATCCGGCTTTACATTTATAGAGAACATAACAGTGTTTCTTTGATGTCACTTTTTTCTTTGCAATAAAATTTTCAACGAAACATAAAGAGAGCTCTATGCGTTATTAGGCAGGGAAATCGTTTTGAGACACACGGCCGGTAAAGTTCGGAATGCGAGACCAATTGTTATATAAATTAGTTTGATGTTTTGATAACTAACTAGCAGAAAACCGGTCAAGAGCGAGTTGGACTCGCGCACCTAGGGTTCCGTACGTATATTTATGATGTTGATGATTTCTGAAAACTGTGCTATTTAGAGACATCGTTACATTATATACCAGCAGTTATCATGCTGAGTGCAAGCCTTTTTGTCACAGTCATGACGTGCAGTTGCCAACTATTTGTTATTTCTGTGCTCGTGATTATAATGTAGATAGGTTTTTTTTTAATGTTTACTTGCTCGAGTCTATGTTTTCCTAAGCACGTGTTTCTGTGACGAATCAAATTATTTTTCTTTCTTTCTTTCTTTCTATATACCATCAAATTTTTAAGACCCCCCATCTTTTTTGAAAAAGGGACCCCTTCAGTCCCTTTTTCAAAAAAGATATATATTTTTTAATTTCTTTCTTGTTTGCAAAATAGTTGGGCAAAAACAATTCTAAATTTCAAGAGTGACAGACAGAAAGACTTAGTCTCACCATAAGGGTTCCTTTTTACCATTTTGGTACGGAACCATAAATAAAAGCAAATATATTTTATACATTTACAAACATAATTTAAGTGAAGAAAACTATGTAAGTAACACATAATATGCATATCTTAAAATATTACACTTGTAGTAAATAGTGATGTATCAAAAATCGACGTTTACCAATTTTAGGATCTCTAAACAAGCCTGTAAACGTTTTCATGTCATTGTATAATAAAACGACGACGTTCGAACGTCAATGAAAAGACAACAACTGTCATAATAATTCTAGTACAACAAAAAATGAACTAGAAACATAACAGTAAAAACAATACTCTTCCAAGAAGTTAGACCATAAATTCAGTCCAGTTAGACAAACATTTCGCATAATAAAACACACTAAACATAAACTTCGCGCAGACAATAATTTGTCATGAAATTCACGATGTATTTGAAGTCAGTTTGCTCTCCAACGTATCCGTGAGTCTCTATGGCTTCACACGTCGCCTCTTCAAGTATAAATCTGCCTTTACAACTGCATAAATTTGTCGATGTAGAGATTTTCGTATCCGGTCCGACTTTATTCGCCCCGCATCCTGTTAGCTGTGTAACAGCGATTTTCTAGGAAACTTCGGCATCGATAAATAAAAGAGAACTCTATTTCGCTCGTAAAAAGTCAATACTATCAATTGAAGTTTCACGATTCGAATGATCGATATTGGAGTTGCTTTCGACTCTTTAGGATGCCTTTGAGGATTGATGGTCTGTGTTTGATGGGTTGAATTTGCATTTGAGTATCTGTTCGAAATTAGTTTTGTGGTTAAGCGATCAAATACGCTGGTATTGAGTATCAATGAGATCGTTTGTGGGATGCGTACCTACAAGACTAGTAGCTTTGTGCTAGTATCAGTTTAACATGTGTACCTATCATATATTTCTTCGATTGAAACGAAACTTTACAACATTATCTTAATAAAGGTACTTTGAGGATTCTAAGATGCATTTAATGCTTCTTATTTTGCACAGAGATGAATGAAGTTATCTTAACTTAATTCCTACCGCAGAGATTGATCAGTCTGTTAGTTTTTTTGCAGTAACTTTAAAAGCAAGAAATCATTCCACGTCACTTGTAATATTATTCTTAAAATGTCTTTTTATTTCTACAATTTAAACATTATAATTCTATTCACGTATCCCCCAGATTTAACTAAACTCAATAACTCTATAAATCTCACACATCATACATCAAACAAGACATCTTATTTTGACACATCATTCAAAGAAACTCCCGAGTCATTATCGCGTAGAACCAAACTTTGCTTGCAGTCGCTAATCGCATTAGTTTGACAGTGATCACTTTGACATGGAGGATAGAACAGAGGTGGAAACTGATCCTATTATAGTTAGAAGAGGTTGGAATGTGTGTGGAGAAGATGGATGAGGGTTACGAAGGGTAGAAAAGGTAATAATAATTGCAGAGCATATTAGTTTTCAAAGTATTCAATAGAAGTAGAAATTGGAGAAAGACATTGGAAACGTAAGACGTCTTAGGCGTCTTAGTCAAAGAACAAGTTGTCAGGTCTAACTGAAAATGAAAAATATTGCAACACACTTTGTGAAAACGGGCTTAAGCTAATTATTATGCTGATTTATCTGCTTCAGCCGTTCTGCCCACTGCCCCATCTCGTTCTGCCCACTGCCCCATCTCGTTCTGCCCACTGCCCCATCTCGTTCTGCCCACTGCCCCATCTCGTTCTGCCCACTGCCCCATCTCATTTGACTTCAACAGTTTGATTTACCTTTTAATTTTCTTTGACCTTAATTCAGCTACGTCAGAGGCACATTTTCTTAATAACCTTTTAAATAAAACATCAGCCTTACCGCCTCCAAATTTCCTCGTTCTTCACCTTGACGTCATAGACATTTTTTGATTAACGATCAGTCTCGGGTCAGATCTCCATTGTGCCCCTTTGAAATTCCGACACTCATTTATCAAGCTTACTGTTCGTTCTGAAAATTAATGCGCTGGTACAATTTATAGACTCTTGATGTGGGACATGACTTTCATATTAATATTTGTGGATATATCAATCTCCAAATATAAAATTTTATGGTGCAAGTATTTGATTAGGACTGGCGAACGATTTGAGTGTCTATTTGTTTTTCATTTTATTATCATAGCTTTGTCAATTTATTGCGTAGAATCTAAGGCAATAAATAGTGCTAAATAGAAAATAATTTAACCAGAAGTTAATAAAACTAATACAAAATATAGAAACTGATGATAAAGACGAATTTGATGACCTACCAAATCTTACCCAAAAACAAGAACTGCCATACAACTTCCTTTTGTAACAGGTACCTGATAATGTCTGTCATTCACAATCTTACTCACATATAATTAAGGCAATTGAGGTTACCACATTTAATTTGGCTATTAAGGTAAATTATAGTTGTCTCCATGTTATTACTTACGCACTAGACTCACGACTTTTGACCTTAGTTCATTATTTATACAGGTGTATTAAACTGACAGTAATGACTATTTGTTTTGGGGGTGTTAACAAAGTGTGATGGAGATATTCAGGGTCAAAGAACTCTAAACTAGTCTTGTTCGTTCATGGTTTATGAATGGATGACTACTGTTTGAACTTTACAATATTTAATGACCTCAGGTTTTTGCCGGGTGATTTTGTTGCCTAATTACGTGGTACTGCCTAACCCCTGATATTTTATTTTGGTTAAGGGCTGGTTCCACTACTTCCCAAAAAGTTGCAGTTACAATATTATCTGACAGAAGTTTTTACACTATTTCTGTCCACTTTCTAAATCATTTAGTGTATTCCTATGTGAATGAATGAAGGACAAACAATTAAGTGATGCTTAATCCAAACCAATAGTTCATGCATACAAAGTTAAATTACAAAACATCTCGGAATATTTCCCATCCGATAATCGTTCTCCCATCGCTTCCCAGCCATGAGTCGATAACTTAAAGCTACCTTGAACGGTGTGCGGCGTCGAGCGAAATTTACGCGAACACTGATTTTGACGTATCGCCTTATGGGGTGGTTTTCATGAAAAATGATTTACCGGTGCCAGGGAGAACTCTGTTCTTGATTTTTGAAAGAGATATAAATGCTTTAGTAATTATCACTGAGATTAGGTAGTTTCTTTAGTTCTGTGACATAACAATAAATTTTTTTTGGCTTTCAAATGCTTTAGGTGATTTAAAAGAAACCGAAACCAGTTTTATTTATAGCGGGCTAGCTCCCGTGTGGATGTCGCAAACTATCCCACGGGAATGTACTACCGGGATTGAAAGTAAACGAAGCAATCGCATTGCACCCGCCGCCCCCACCCGCGCCGCCTTCAACCATAAAGGCTTCTACAGACCGCCGCGACCCGCGACGCGACACAACGGCACTGCTAGTCGCGTGACACGCGGGGCCTTTGTGTCGTGTCGCGTGTCGCGCCGGTCTGTAGAAGCCTTAATTAGTTTCTCTGTGATATATTTTAAAGTATTAATATTTATATATTTATATTTTTTCATATTAATAATTATTATATATATATATATATAATATAATTTAATTTAAATTATATGATGTAAAGGCATATTGTAATATAAATTAAATGCCCAATTTAAATAACATATTTTATTGGAAAATAACTCATATACTAGTCAAAATAGCTTCGGAAATAACAATGAATTTTTTATTAAATTCTGAAAGACAAATTAAAAATGGTTACTATGGGTCATACTCATACTTTGAAGATAGACATTATGCTATTGTGAATTTTTGTTTATCTTTTTAGGATGTACTATCGAGGAATTTCATATCTAACCAGTTTCAAAACAAAATCCCGTGAACACGATGACCACATCTGTTTTACGCCCCTTTTTGCATCGACGAAACTTTACAATGATCACAGATGTCTGACTACGGATATGGTGACCCTTTCTCGACCACTAGGAATAGAACAAAAGAAACCAAACTGAGAAAGTTTTTAATTTTAATGTTTTTATACTTTACATTTTGTTCTAACGCATTTCATGGGTTCAGTTGCAAATTTGCAGAGCTTTCGGTAACAACTAACGTTTTTACGTAGCATTTCTGAAACATGTCTTCGTACCGTCTCACCACACAACAGAGGCATGAAATCTTGTTTCTTGGATTAAACATCAGTCAAATCCGAGCATACTATACCGAAACGATACCGCGTTTTGCGCTTTTAAAGTATTATGGAAATTTTCCGCCTCTCACCCAAAAACTGCTAATTGTGAAACTACTCAATTCTAATTTTATATTATACTTTTCTGAGAGCATAGCAAACCCACTCATAAAAAAAAACCCATAAACTTGTCCCAAACGATCTCGAACTACGACCGAACGAGGGTTCCCATTGAAATTGTTTCCATTGAAAAAATATGCACCACCTCAGCTGGTTTTTTACTGTCTTTTTTTTTCATTAACAAAAACAAGGGTCTCATCAAAAATCTGATGGTGCGATGCTATTGGTTGATGAGATTTCTATAGCGGCCGAGCGCTGCAACCAAAAATAGTCCTTAAGGTGTATAGATATGAAATTCCTCGATAGTACACACGGCTACACATCAAGCTATACATTTCCAGTTTATGCTGCCCTCTCAATGTACGGAAATCCTATACAATGTGAGATCAGCGTATACTGGAAATATATAGCTTGATGTGTAGCCGTCTGTACACATGGCTACACATCAAGCTATATTTTCCATTTAAGCTGACCTCTCATTGTACGGAAATCCTATACAATGCGAGATCAGTTTATACTGGTGTTTTTCCGACATCTTCAACAATAATCGTCATATTACAGCCAATTCACATAAAACTAATGAATTTCACACCTAAACCTTCCTTATGAATCACACCGTCCATTTTTGATAACCGTTAGAAAATCCATTCCGTAGTTTTTGAGTTTCAGACAGACAGACAGACGCGGCGGGGGACAATGTTTTGTAATATGTAGGATTTCTAATAATATATATTATATTATATTAATTGGTTTTTAATATATCATTATTTGCATACCATAATGTGTATAATAGATGTTACATAAGGCTTAAAGCTAAAGTGAACTATAATAATAACTTACAATTAAAATTAAAAAAAAGAATACAAATAATACAATTTTGAAAATAAAAATTATTATAAATGTATGTGTGTGTATGTATGTATATGTATGTGTGTGTTATTCGTACATTTTTAATTCATGTACATAACATACTTACTACATTCTTGGCTATGCAACTTTATGTTATTACTCGTAGTAGTTATACCTATATCAACTATTGCATTCAAATCAACATTATCACCTTTAAATCAGTATCTTTTAAATTTTCCACAATTTACCTCCAATACCTGCGATAATAATTATTGCTTCCACAGTCTTGGCGTGTTTGCAAACCACACATCTAAACGTCCATCTGACTTCGAACTAAAGTCTATCAGAACATGCGTCCATTCATTACCAGTCGACTCCCAGGGCACGAGAAACATCGAAGGCAGGTCAGGCCTGAATTAATCAACTCACGCTTGCTCGGTGTCACTTGACAACCGCCTGTCCAGACCAACAACTCGACCACAATGTTGAAATAAACCTTAAGGCAGGTGAAATAAGAATGGGTTTAGATTGGGTTTGAAGCCAGAAGCTGGTTGAACTCAATGTGTACTGTCCCGGAAATGTTTGGTAGCATGTTAGTAAACAACTGCATGAGACAGTTCTGCTTGATTGATAAGATGTACTTATAAATAGAAAATTTGTTTTATGGTTTTAATAAAGTATCTGGATGTAAGCTTGGCTTCGTGGTTTTATTCAGGTAAACATAAAAATGAAACGCACAAAAGCCAAATAAAATGATTTATTTCTTTGCAAACAAAGAAATAAATCATTTTCTCTATAAGAAGGAAAGAGGCGTAGAATATTTTGGACTACCCATTATGTTACTAAAATGTTTCAGTTTTGATTATTTAATTTTATCATTGTCCTATACAAATAAAAACCACAACTAAATGAAGTTTTCAAGTAAATTAATCATGATCAATTCCTATTAAATGTACAACAAAAATCTAATAACCACCATAGCCATTAAAGTAATCAACCCGCAATGACAACGCTAAAACGCACCCCCGAAGTGTTCGCATTACGGGCCCGTCTCAAAATAAACCAAACAGTATTAATCATACTTCCCCCTCCCCCCACTCCTAGCGCGTACACGATAATGATATATGCGATATTTGATGATAAACAATCAGGGTCATTTATTATCTGTCCGTTATTTGACAGGCGGTAGGCAGATGTCATTTGTCATTTTCCACGATCCGTGGGTCCCTTCGTTACGCCGCCGCCGCCTCCGACAGTGGTTAGCTACCAACAGATATAGTTCAACACCGTTAAGCGAAAATTTCATCTAAAACAACAGCGATAGAGTCTGATTTAGACTGGGAAAAAATCAATCTTGATTGTTTTCAGCATGAACGATTATGATAGATGAAAGAGTTAGCGCACACACAAAGCCGATGAAATTGTATCGACTGTTTACTGTGAACTTTAGGTTTATGTGGATAAGGTTGATTTTTCTAAAATACAATCAACGAGTAGTCCCTGCCTCAGAGAAACGTGTTATTGAAGATGAAACAGTAATGGATGGGGATACAGAATGCGTGAACGCTGTCGGAGATGTATTGTTATCTGCCTTGTTTATCGCTATACGAAGATCGTTTCTTTAAATAATTACCTTTTAAAATGTATATCCCGTCCGTGCTACTGGTAATATATTCATTATATCTGACATCTTACAAAGCGCCATTGAAATAAATAAAAATATTTTATAGCCGGACAGAGATCTCGATAAGATCGTTTCTTTAAGAAGACATATTTGAAATTTTGACTGAATCATTAACGTCTGAATCATTATGGATCGTTTTAATTTGTTGTCGAAAACAGTCTGAGGTTTTATGGCTTGCTCCTCGACCCACGCTTGCGGTAAACATTCTCGTGTTAATACCAATTTAAGATTTTAAATATAGTGTTAAAGGTGGCATTAAATGTTTTGACAAGACTTGCGAGATTCAGTGGCCAATAACTCAGACAGTTTCGTAATGCGAAATGCTTGTTGAACATTTTTAAAGGCAAATGTATGTGAATAAATTTAGGGTCGTTCCCACGGGATGTCACGTCGTCTGCGGATGTGTCTAGTAAATCAAATGTTTAATTTCCACAGTGAAACAACGAGCATTGTGCGGTTCACCCCTTTTTAAAAGGATGTTCGCTCGTTCATGTGTTTAGTCTTTCCGTTTTATATATTGCGGCGAAAATTTTTATTACCCTTGCTTAACCAAAATTTATCGTCCAACTTTTAGAATTTGTAAGTAGATACTTTTTTGGTTTGTATTATAAGTGATTTATTTTTAAAGACGTCTGTCAGTGCCAATGGCTCTGCGTTGTATTATTGTCTAATACCCATAATAATCGCATAACATTTTTGCACATCCCAATCTTTACAAGACTGTAATTTATTTACAACGCCGTCAAAGCAGGCACCCAAATCAAATCCATTATTTGCATTACTAAACAATCTATTACGTGAAGCGGTCTCTTCCGTATCGCCAATTCTAGCCCTTAATTCCCAAAACGGGTGCGCTCTTTTAAAATATTCAATAGAATGTACTGTGGATGCTGCTTTGCTGTCAAACGCATTACTTACTTCATTACTCTCACCTTGACATGCCTGTTAATCTTTCATTGTGTTTGGATAAAAAGAAGCTTAAACGTGTTTTGTATTGATATTTTTTTAAAGCTTTCCTTTTAATGGTATTGTGTGAGTTGCGCGTTTGTATTGTTGGGGAAGACATTCCTTTTGTTACGCTTAGCTTGGTAATAAGTTAGCGGTAGATAATAAAATAGTTAATCGCTTTGAAAGCTGATGAGAGATTCTATGATACAATGATGCTCGATAACGATAGGAGCAAAAAAAGTTACAATAGTAAGCCTGTTGTTACAACTTCTACAATTATATCGAATTATGTTAATAAAAAATCATACATAGTTAACCAATAAATAAAACATAGCAGCATACAAGAAACTGTCAACAATTTGCAAAGCAAAGCCAACAATACAGACATACGTAAGGCAACCAAAACAAAAACCCAAGAAATGGAAAGTAAAATACACAAAAACAACAGTCTTGCTCATCGCCTAGCATCAGAAGTAGGTAATCTAGTTCCTTTCACAAATATAGCGAAGGGCTCTAAACGCGCAGGCAATTTTTCGAAAGCATCTGACAGTGTCGATCCATCGTACAGAGGCTGTATAAAAACGTCAGACAGTGCCGACACTGACTATGATCAAGTATGTCTGTTTACTACTAGGGTTAGCCGAAGAGTTTTATTTATATTAATATAATATCTAGAAAGTGTAGTCGGTCGAATACTGAGAATCTGCTAGGAAAGATTATTGGTAATAATGTTTAGAAAGTTAATATTACAATTAATTCGATCGTGTTTTCGATCGAACTTAAACATTAATAAACTTATTGAGTAATATAGAAAACATCATTTTCAATATTAATCAATATAATAATGTTTATGTACCTAACTATTATAATTAATAATCTAATTGTAAACATAACTATAAATTAAAACATTTTAATTAACCAAAGTAATTTTGCAAAACTATAAATTATTCAACATCATTAACATTATCTATAAAAACAGAACTTTACAACTGAATATTAACAAAATTTCTATATCTAAATGATAAATGCACCAAATAAATTATAATGAAATTTAAATAATGTCTGTTGATTCTTTAATAGGATGGAAACGTGTAATTAATTAACAGTGTCGCTAACAAATTTTGTCTCCAGTCGACAGTCGGACAAAAGCGGGGCATAATTTATGTGTGTAGCAGCCCTGTTCCACCGCTCTCCCCCCCCCCCCCCCTCTGCTCCTCGCCGGCAGGTTGAAAGAGTCACGGCGCGTGATTGATGACGGGCCCTCCACGCCCACGCGCCCTAACAACCGCCTAGAACTGACAAACTATCGCATTGTTGGCCGCAGGAAATCATAAGGCGATTGGCTTCGAATTTATTGCCTTGTTGGTACCATGCGTTTAGTTACGACCGCTGAACGTGAGGGACGGCCAGATCATAATCTCGATTAACACACTGATTACTCGTATTTAAAACATTAATTAAATAAATGATGTATTCGAATTTGGTCAATTTCGAAAGTTCCCAGTTACATCGAGTAAGATTTAATAGACATGATGATCAAATCTGGTCTAAGGCTTCTAAATTCTACATCGACACCCTAATAGAAAACAGTACGATGACGAGCATGTTTTGTGTCAAATCATCGCATAATGAAAAATATGAATCAGTCGAGGGTCCCGACCGCATTAATCTCAGCTATCCACATGAAATTCGTTTCTAGACATTTAAATACAAAGGTCGATAGAGTGATAAATTATGAATGAAATAACAATTCAGATTTCAATAGCATCAGTTCGTGTTTGGAGTTGAACAACAAAAAGCGCTTGTGTGTATAACAATAGAACTATAAATATGGGTTTCTGTTGCGTTGTGCTTTAAGCTCGGTTCGCCTTCCGCTCGATACGGCTCAACGACGTTTTTATCTTCATTGTTATCGAGAAATATATTAATTGCCATTGCTGTCTAAGGCGGTACAACCCTGAGTGAAATTTCAGCTAGAGCAATAATTTATGCATTTGAAGCGGACTCAGGCACGCCGCCAGCCCGCGATAGACTGCTCCGCGTTATATCTCTAAATGCATCTGACACAGTTAATCCATATAAAGTTATTATTGCCTCGCCTTTCAACCGACTTAATTGGTCGCTACCGGCTAGTGTAAACTCATGTGTTAACGATAAAGTAACTGAATAAATTGTGGTTTTAAATACCGTTCACGTTCGTTGCTCACGAATGCGAATTGCACGCCCGCTTGTTTTTATTGCCCTCGTGTTTACCTAAACGATTTTTCTTTCGCAACGCTCGTAAATATGGAATACAAAGGACGCACGTTCTTTATGCGATCTTGATAATATTGTTCTCGGTTCCTCGAGTTGAAATTTTAATTTGTCAGAAAATTTTAAGCCAAGTTTAATCTTCTTACGTCGGGGTGCCGTCCGATGTCCCGAATTAGCCCGCCGAGGCGTGTAGGCCATAGATTAAGTCGGATCTCGCGGCGAGACCGTTGCCAACGTCTCAATAAGCCGCTCTACATTTTTACGGCCCCTATATCCGTTTCGCTGCGTAAATACACTTAATGACCGACATTTCGTGAACGCTTTTATTGTGAAGTTTTTATTATCGAGAAAATCATTTGTTTAGTCTACGTACGGTTATTGCGAGGCAGCTCAGTGCGTTTCGGGGTTTATTAGGGTTACTTTATTACCCTTTTATAGTCCGTCTTTAATACAGAAACATAGCCTGCGAGCTTGAAACTGTTTGAGGGGCCGGATGGTGATAATTAAATTTGATTTTGATCTGCGAATATGATTACATGTTCCGTTATTACGTTGCAGTCTCAAAAGCCTTTTTTTACTGCCAAAAAGTGTTACGACCGAATCATGAATGTTGATCGCTGATTATTTCTTGAATGGTTCTCGATTAGAATTTTTTATCAGTTGCGTAGTTAGAAACATCTAACGAGCGATATCGCCGATCTAAACGCGTGAAACTAAATCTGTGTAATTTAAACCTATGGAATTTCCGTCCAATACACAAATTAATGTATTCGAGCAAAAAGTCAACACCGTAATCTTGTCGGCCATAAAGCAGTGTCAGAGCACTATAATAATTTAGAAACAGTCTATTAAGTGAATCTTTATGATAATGTTGGAACAGAAGTCGCGGCCGCGAACGGGCTGCCTGTTATTTTGATACATTATCATATTTAAACAATTCAGATGATAATAGACACGTCGGACGAAACCCTTTGGTAATATAAATGGTTGTATTATTATTTATTTATGGGTTTCCTTCCTCTGGGCCGGGGGCGATGTGGCATATTTCATTGAGCGAAAAAATGCTTCGGAGTCGTGAGTTTATACTGGCTGGGATCCGGTTTGAGTACCTGAAACGACTGACTATAAGCTTGCTGCCGCAATAATAAAGATTTATGCGACATTCGGCGGTAGCGTGTTTTGTTCTGTTACGAGCCGATTCGCTTTCTGAAAGATCAATAGCGCTCTTTATTGTATGCGGTGAATTATCGTCATCGACCGTTCTTTTAGCTTCGACTATAAATTCTTTGGCCGCATTCGATATCTTATTATCGCCTCTTCCATCTTCACCGTCTTTACGATTGGCGTTTTGTTTCACTTCAATAGCGTTAAGTTCATGTTTTACGATTGTTACTTCTTAATAGTTCGTGTCTTTTATCTTTTATTTGTTTTTCTTTGCAAAACTGGTAGAGGTGATTTGGATAATCTGCGTCTTGAAAGTTATTGTGTGTCAATTTGCATAATTGTTTTTCGATTGTGGTGTTTTTTTGATATTTTATTTAATTGGCTTTTATTTGTCGGAGACCATTAAATATTTTTCTTTTATTTGTTGTTATTCCACAAAAAGCAGTCCTACTTTTATAATACATATAACAAGTGACCCGACCCCGCTTCGCACGGAGCGACACCTATCTATCGGGTCCAAAACTATCATATTTTTCAAGGTGGAACCAACCATACACATTCACAAAATTTTATTGAAATCGGTTGGGTGTTTTTGGACATAGTGAAACCATCCAGCTATCCTCATTCAAATTACAATAATTCTTAGAAAAACCTACACCAAACTCCACAGCCACACATAGAAATAAACCAATTAGATTTGCATGCAACTCCCAACAATTACTCGCAATAAAAGTATCATCAGTATTATGCGTAGACTATCATTCTCCTGTGGACTAGCGCACACTGTAATTTTTTCAAGTAATCTCATTATTACGTACTACACCACGGTGATTAACCAGTTGATTTATGGCATATGCAATTTGCATCGGACTCAATGCTGTGGCTTTTTGCTCCGAAGCCGATGATTATCGTTCGTATCGTGTCGGTCTTAATGATAGTTATTTCATGACCCGCCAAGCTCACTCGGGGACGTTTTATTAAAACCCTTTACATACATTACGAGTATTTCGACGAATGTGTCTGATTATGTTAATGCCTTCCTTTGGTCGGTATCTTGTAATGGATTGTTTGGTTTTTGTGTAATTACGTATGACGATTTATTTATTGTGTGTAGGTAGTAGCTTTCTTGCTTCTTACTTTTCCCTTGACACAGCTATATCAACAAGTGAACCATTGGTAATGCATGGAAGCACGTGACAGTAGCGTGTTTGCAAAATATGTAATATTGGACAGTGTACTAGCCGTTAGTATTACGTGTAGACAAGTCCGACATGACGGGCCGCTTCCTTCAACTTGCAATGTGTTGCTCTTATGTTTTTCCTTTTGTTAATTTAGGACTGAGACGTGACACGGCATTTGTGGGTAAAATGCTCATGTTAAATTGCTAAGACATGTCATAAAATAGCATTAAATGATAATAAAGTGATAAAATAAAGACGCGATGATAACTTCAATGGATTGTTTGTTCTTGTTACTTGTACCGTGTTGCATAGCACGCGTTACGGAAGGCGTGACAAAGTATTTAGCTCATATTTACTAGTAGTAGTTTGTCAGATGAAGGAGACTAGTCTCCACGACACAGGGAATCCTAGTGTGGAGGCTAGTGCTGTTTTGAATTTGTACTGCTCTCTTGAACAATAAAGTTTTTTAGTATTTTTATTTATTTATTTACTAACTTCGAATAGTGTTAAACAAATGTGTTGGCTTTATTGTCACTAGCTAACATGACTTAAATATAATATACTTTAACGGGGAAAAGGATGAGCAGCAACATACAGTGGCAGTACCAGTATACACTATATTATATCTCTTCACCGTATCCGGAGACAGCGACCCAGACTATTTTTATTATCTTTCGTGAGCTCTCTGATGACTATCAAAACCAAATCTGGTCATCAAAACCCATTCACACCGTGTACAGAAGAGCTGATCAGCATCCTTCTATGTGTAGTAAATGGGCTTTGGGTGGTTTTTGCGTATTTGGCGCTTCTTGTCTATATAATTGTAGCTATATATTTATTTCAAAGCATTCAGTTGCTTTGTGGATTGAAGTGCATCACCTTTCTCTGTATTGAGCAAGCTCCTGCCTGCCACCGATTATCGGGTATGCCACAGGTTGTAAGGTGATGTTTGAGGGCGTTCTTTGTAGCTCAACTTTTGCTTGCCCTGTGCACGTTTTCCTAGGGCGAGCTTTGAGTAGAAAGCGGTTTTAGGTAGTCTACTGTTATCCGTGGGCTGTACATAACACACCATCTCAGTTGGATCTTTATCAAAATCGCTTCCATGGCCATCATTCCAGTGCACCTTAGCACCTCTAAAAGAAAAAAGAAAGAAAGAAAATACGTTTATTTGCGGTAAAAATGACGCAAAGAAAGAACATAGATACAAAAAGAACAAGTAGGGGGAAAATATGCGTCACATCCACGCAAAACGGCCACCGCTCAGCATAATGCTGCGACCCTATTCAAGACAGAGCCCCAGCGCTGGTTTTCAGCGATAGCCGGCGTTGACGTGATGACGTCGACCGGTGCAGCATACAGTGAGATTATAAATAAGAAACAAAATAAATACAAACTACTTAGATAAAGTTTAATATATATATTATTTACAATGGCAACATTTCGTTTCGTCGGTAATGAACTCTGAATTGGGAACACGGTCCTGACATTTTATGTGAAGGATAATAAAAATAAAAATATTTTATTTCACATAAACTTACATGGGCACTAATGAAATGTCAGAAGCTAGCATGATAGACCGGAGACACCGTAGGAAGAAAAAGCCAAGCCTTTTAATATAATCTTTATAGAGACACCGGGTTGCGGCGCATCTGAGTATTGGCAGAACTAAGGCCATAAAAACGCACAATTTAGTTTGCAGTTTCAGGTCATGAGAGTAACACACGTTTGTTAAGTTTCGCAAAGGTAGCGGCTGCTGTAGCAAGCCGTGCTGGGATTTCAGACGACAGCCTATTGCCGTTGCAGAGTTGCCTTCCAAGATAAATAAAGTGTGATACCTCTTCCAGAAGCTGAATGAGAGTGCCGATTGAGTCAAATCCAGCAGTGTACAAGAGCAGTGGTGGCCCAGTGGTAACGACCGCGACTTACAAGTTGTAGGTCGTAGGTTCGAACCCAGACAGGCGCTTTTCTTTTATTATTTCATTACCACTGCTCTCAAAACGATGAAGGAAAACATCGTGAGGAAACCGGCATATCCTAGAACCAAAAATTCGAAGACTTGTGACATCTACCAACCCGCACTGGGTCCGCGTGGTAGATTGCAGCCCACTCCCTCTCACAGAGAGGCCTGTGTCCCAGCAGTGGGAACGTTATTAGGCTGATTATGATGACCTCTTCCAGTGGCTTAGAATGTGGCTTAACGGTTGAGCTGTCAGCGTCACATCCCCTTGGTGTCTATTTCACGCTAATTACTAATCCAAATCTGCAACAGGAGGTTCGATGATCTAGTAGTAAGTATATATAAAATCTCTATATCAGTATATACTAGTGCTATCATAACAATCTACTGTGATCAAATTTTTTATGTTCATTGTTCTCCAGCGACTGTCAGTTGCAGTGATCTACTAGAAGATCTATCAACTTTATCATTCGGACATGGTCACCGGTACCTAAATTGCACGTCTTCGACAATCCCATATTTCTACACAAGCAGGTCGATTATTTCAACCGTCCAGCTATAATTCCACAAACATAATTTTCACCCATTGTCTTGCAACGTGTTACAGAACACGTGTTAGCCAAGAGCGTGACAACTTCGGTGCGTGCACATAGATAATATCGTACATAAAACAAAATGGCGCGACGCTAAATTTATGAATCGGCCGGAGCTGCCTTCCACACAAAAGTTGTTTATTACAATCTAGGGTTGCTAGTTTTTATTTATTTGGACAGGGTTCTTCACGTCTTCAAGGTTTAAAGGAAATTTGATGAAGGTATCGTAGTTAATTATCATGTTGTATGATGTGGTAATTTTAAGTGGTTTCTTATCTGATAATTTAGCATCTACTATATCAATCTTGTTGAAAAACACATTTGGTGCCTCCAAATGAGTTTTTCAGACTGTAAAATCCCATAAACTGTAAGATACCTTTGTGTTAATATTATTATGGTTTTTATTGTGACATGCAAATTGTTTATTGGTGCTCCACAACTCATCAGATATCATAATTTACTTTATATTATTAGAGCAACCTTAATGGCGTTATGAATTATGAGGAAAAAAGTACCCCGTAGCGACCGCGGCCCATTTAATCGCTATTATTTATATCGTTTACCCATACAATCGATTTAAATCGACTAAACGCAACATCGATATAAAATCTTCATCGCTCTTATGGGATGATTAATTGATATTTCTGTTAATTTTATTCGTGATCTTTAAAAAAATTCAATGTGTTATCGTGACTAGTTGTAACGATTTTTGTCGATTGATATTTGAGTTGTATCGATGTGAGATCGATCAATCATTAGTAAATATTATTAATGGTAACTGTCATGTGTTAAGCTTTGTATCGCTCATCGTAAGTTTGTTGGGTGCATTAATTTCGGTACGGACGTGATTTGTGGTTAATTTATTTATAAGATGTGTTCGGTTGTTGATTTATCAATGTATCCCACCTACAGAGTGTGGGTTGGTGTTCCTGCAGGCTGGCCAGAGGTTTAAGTTACATGCAGTAACGTAAGAATGTTGCGATTTATTAAAAACATTGTTTTTTCCAGAATAACACGATATCGGTAGTTCAAGGGGAAACTATTTTTGAAGAATCTAAAGAACTTACACCTAAATTATTAAAACTGAACCCGAAACAATAGGAAAAACAATTACTCAAAATGATAATCATAAAAAAAGCAGTTTATGAGGTGAGCAAAAAACTATAAATCATTGAAATCTGTTGAAGTTATTAATTTGATTGTCAGAAGCTGTAACCTCCAGAATCTTTCACAGTAAAACAAGAAGCATAACGAGTGAATATTCTTTTCCCAATATATCTGACGTCAGATTAATGAAGATAAAATATCATCCTGCTTACACTTCGGCGAAGTAAGCTCCTGTGTAATTTCTTAATCAAATGACAGTCATCGTAATAAATCATTCGACACACAAATGATGCACTGTAGACAAACAAATTGATTCTAGGTTTATAGGGTTCCGTACCTCATAAGGAAAAAAACGGAACCCTTATAGGATCACTTTTTGCCCGTCTGTGTGTCCGTCGAGACGCTTTTTTTCAGGAAAGGGAAGGGTATCATGATGAAATTAATATAAAACACTAAGGTTTGCGGTTTCTCAGACGGGGCAAAAATGCAAGCTACTAAGTCAACGCAATCAAGAGATACGGTCAGTTATGTCATATATTTTGATTATTGCTTGAATTTATTTATAACGAAGCCGTGGGTGCTAGGCACGGCTTTGAGATGGAACCCTCAGGGTGCGAGTCCTATTCACACTTGTCCGGTTCTTTTTTGATGATTTCTGTGTCAATTTTATATAAAAAAAGAGTATAGAATGATAAACATGAAAACTAACTGAAAGGCAGATCGGAAGATTTTTTTTTAAAGACCAGGATACAAAAGAAGAAAAACTTGCCAGTCGGTACTGGATAATTATACCAACACTAGATGTTGTATTGCAAGTTGCAACAAATTGCTGTACATTACATAATAAATTATGAGATTTAAAACACATTGATTGAAGTATGTATCATAATTCCATTAATAAGAATGGTAAGTGATTTTTGATCATCGTTGTTTACACTAAACAATATAATTATAAAACGTAAGCAAACCCACGCTAAACGCTACAATGTGTGGGTGTCATCACTATGTTAATCTTTACAGCAATATCTTTAATAAATTATCCCCTATCTATTAAAATGAATATGAAAGTTTTCTAATCGCTCGTTTAATCTCATTGAGGCATAGTTATTATCTTATCTTCTGGCGATAAGTTTACGTCAATAATTACAAGTCTTCGATCAAATATTTTATTTTATTTATTTGGGAATATTAATGACGTCATCATCGTTTAGGGTATAATTATGTTATGTGCAATTTTACAATGTGAAAATAATTATATTTTTCTCGAGTGTAGTATTTTGAATATTTACCTTATTTTATTTTATTGGTTCACTAACAATTGTTTACACAGGTTCAATGCTAAAGGTAACATGCAAAAATGTGTATACAACAGTGCAACAATCACTTTAGCCCCATATACATGGTGATGAACAGTGGTGGCCCTGACTTACGAGCTGTTGTAGGTCTTAAGTTCAAACCTAGACAGGAGCTTTACTTTGTGTAATTTATTTCATCACCACTGCTCTCAAAACGGTTAAGGAAAACATCGTGAGGAAACCGGCATGTCCTAGAACCTATAACTCTACCTACCTATAACCTATAAATATAATTCGAAGACATTTGACATCTACCAATACGCAATGTGCCCGCGTGGTGGATTGCAGCCTACTCCCTCTCACAGAGAGGAGGGCTGTGTCCCAGCAGTTGGAACTTTATAGGCTGATTATGCTTATGTTACACGGTGTAAGTTTCTGGAACGTTCAAGAGCAAAAATCCCATACCATAAAGCACGTTCAATTATTGCCATTCAAGAATTGCATGCAAGTGTTGACACGCGTGCGATTTCCATAAAATGAAATACAATAGTTGAATGCAAGTTTTGCCATTCAATAATTGCATGTGACTTCTGTTTTCACCAAGGCAATTATTGCATGCAAGTTTTGCCTCGTCTAAACACAGAGTTGTACATACGTCCTTGTAAAATTGATTCAAGTATTTGTATTACCTGTATTTGCGCTGCGAAATATTTCATTAAATTTTATTGACCGTCTTCTCAAGATTATTTTAACTTGTTTCGTTCGCTCATGTTTGAACGATAGAAAATTTTGTGCAACAATTGTACGTGTTGTATAGACGATGCCAGTCAATAATTGCTTAAATTTTTTGGTATGCTACAGGCATACCAAAAAATTTAAGCAATTATTGACTGGCGGCAATTAAGCAGCAATAAACTTAAACTATGTAAAGAAGCTTTACAGGTAAACTCCGCATGCATAAATAATTTGTACAAAAAATAATTATTAATCTACTTCAAAAATGTATAACTCATAGTGAAAAATAAGACGATATAATGTAACAGTTAAGTATTTATTTTATGTAATCACACATCTATTTAGGACGGTACCTACTAAAGAAATTTGGCTTTCGATTTGCCAAAACTTTCTAAGTGCACATAGATTTGATCACTGCAGCTTCTTGCAACCTTGCGTAACCTTGCATCTTGTGCATAGTATCTACGTTTTTATTGAAACAACTAAGTAAGTAGTGATTGTTATTAAAAGCCATCACTTTTTCGCCTATACCGACCACACTGCATTTCGTCATCAATTTAAAATCGTAATGATCAGCATTTGAATGTTACCGAAATTTTTAGATAAAGAAAATTTAATTATTTTTTTTGCATAGATTTATAATAATGGTATCCTTTTCATTTAAAAAATGATCAATCTACATACTATTAACATATTTTTTTAATTAACACTCTAAAAGATAATTTAAAATAAATCCTATCAACGTTAATTAAAATTTGATATTTAAATAACATAAAACATGTCAAACAAATTACTGTATTTGCATTTCATTATGAATATATTAATTATTAAGAGAAACGCTTCAAGTTAATGTAGTGACCAGCTAGTGGCTCCTGTTTGACATAAAAACTTTTTAAAACGTTTTTGTTATTGAGATTGCGATTATACCAGTAAATCTTATGGTCAAGAAAAAGCCATCAATATACAATAAGGACCTATAAAACTTGCCATCCCTATTATTTCAATATCAGAACAACAAATGTCAAGAATATCAAATACACCCTACGTTCAACCCTGCCGCCGGCGGCGGCGAGACATTAATACAAGTTGAAATATGGCCCACTAAAGACTATATAACGTAAAATTTACAATTCATAAAACAGAATGATATATGCGGTGGAGGATGGTTGTACTGAAGTTTACAGCGGGCCTTAGTTAACGCCGACTATTCCAGTGTTGATAAACGTATTGCATTACAGGGAGTTTAATTTACTTTCGTGATTTTAGAATTTGAAGATGTATGTAATTGTGGCGGTTTTATTTGTGAAAAAGTGCTCATAATTATGTTAATAAGAATTTGCAATTTCAGGCCGATGGATGTAAGGGAGAAGATTATCAAAAAAAAAGAAGCCCCAGCAGTAACTGAACTGTTAAGTAGTCGGTCAGTCAGAAAGATGGAGAAATACATAAGGCTGAAGAAGCGGAAGACTTAAAAATAGTTTAAGAATACATTGTAATCTCTATATTAGACAAATCTCAGCGGTTCACTATAATGCCCATTGATAAATAATCAACCATTTTGATACAGGTTTCAAACATTCTATACAGGTAGATGAAAGTCCTTGACCACCAAAAAAATGTCTAAGAAATGCCAACAAATAAATGAAGAGAAACACAACATTTGTACAAGACACACGTACAAACAAAAACTGACATTTAATCAACAACGCATACACATCAAGACTAACATACAAAGAACACAGGCACGATCTTTTAATCTAGATTGAAACGGCGACATCTAATGAAATGCAGCGCCGTCTGAAATCAAGGAAAACTAACGACACGACATGCTGTACCGCGACAGACGACATTGGAAGCGTTCTTACACCTGCATCAGATGGGTTTAGTACTGAGTGCAAACAAGAATAATACATGAAGAAGAAATGTTTCACAGGATATTTTATTTAGTTTTGGTCTCAGATTTAAATCATAATTTAACAGGAAGGAGAACCTACTAGTAAAATAGTTTAGACCAACATGTCACATAACCTATTTTCAGTTGTTTATTCAGCGGTTAATCTTGAAGAAGGATGCTAAAGTTGAAATGATCACACTTTGACACTTTTACTGAAGTACCTTTCGCATGATCGATATTGTTGGAACTAAGGCCTTTAAAACCCAATATAATAGTTAAATTTAATTAAATAAACGTTTATTTTCATAGTTGCTTTTACCATCACTCAGAAAGAGATAGAGCCTTTTATTTCGAGCTGAAAAACACCAAAGGTGCGTAAGTACATGTACTTAAAACTATATTTATTGGGAATTTTACGAGGCTTTCTACAGTTGATTAAATTTAAATGTTTCCACAAAAGATAGTTGCTCCATTATTACAGTAAAACAAGAAAATGGATTATCTACATTAGCCCTTACCTTATTGGTCTGCTTGTAACAGTTACTGTTATAAGTTCAACCACATATATATTTCAACGTAATTACCGATCCTTGTTTGGAACGTGGCGTGAAAATATGTGTATATACGTATGTATGTAATTATTTATATGTGGCGTCGACGTGGGAACTAAAAAAACTGTATCAACTACTCGTAGTAATTTCGAAGAACATTAGAAGAAACGAGAGACCACTAAATATTTAAACACAAGTTATGGATTATTAAGCGCTTCATCATCATCATTATCATCATCGTCATTTGTTGCTGCCGTTGCTGCTAGAAATTTTGCTTGCTTCTAGAAACTTATCCCAAAAAGTGAGGTAGGTACTGCTAATGTGTCACCAATTTGGTCAAGTAAGGGTTAAAGAAAGCATCAGAAAATGTCTGAAGCTGTTTAAAATTTTACCTGTTTCCCATTTTCAGGTACTGCTGTATCTTACACAGCCCTTTGGCCCAGCACCAGGAAACTTATATCTATTCATGTCTCCCATTCAACACCAACCAATGAATGAAACACTCTAACTCAAACTAGACATCTAAAAACCAATCAAAAAGGAATTCACACATTGCGCAATAATGTCGACTCTGCTGCTGTCTGTACCGACGGGCGTTTACGGGGTGCGGGTCGCGGTACGGGGGCGGGGCTCGGAAGTAATAAATCAGGTGGTAACGTCGACGCGGCACGCCATCACTCATACTGCTGACAACCGTTCGGTCACGTCATACAACGGTACCTGTGTAGGGTTGGTAGTTGTCGTATTTTAATGTTAGTGGTAATTTGTGGTGGCGGAAGCTTGAGATGCTTAAATGTAGCCGTTGGACTTAAGGCATTAAGTTGGGGTTAAAAATAAACATATTATATTTATGTACCGGGCAATAAGAGTTTATCTCATGAATCTCGCTTACGTTTTTCTTAATGAAGTAATGTTCTAATTACTTTGAGCCCAAGACAAGTCCTGTGCTAACGTGCATTTGTAGCAAACAAAGTAAAACAAATCGTTAGTTAAGTAACATGCATAGTAAAATCACAAAACCAGAAAAATCCAAAAAGAAATTCAAATAAAACATGTTTTACACCTGCCAGCCCTAACGCTACTGTAACTAGTGTGAATCATGGACTCAAAAAAGGAGTGGAGTCGTCTTTGATAGGACAGCCGACGACACGACATGTCTGTACATTCATGTTTAATTAGCTGACTTGAAAAAATGATACATAAACATCAGGTACTAATTGGTGAGGTAGCCATGGGATGATGGTAATAGTGTACCGTGCATGAGTAGATATTTGACAGAGACCACACTTTTTAGTGACAAAATTTTACTATCAATCGTGTGCTCTCTCGCTCGAGGCGGTTCGGGTTCTCATGCTAAAGTGAAAAGATAAGCTTCGACCTCGAACCTTGTTCGCACAAACGGCTTTTTGAGCTGGCACAATTTTATTTAGATTGATTCTCATCGACTTGGTATGGAAGTAGAAGTGAAAAGATTAGCCATTCAGAAGGATTTGGAGGAGGAGGAGCTGTCTGTCTTAGCTGTGCTGAACGTGTATAAAGTGCGCGGCAGTGGCTATATTAGCCTGATGTTTTAATAGACACATACGTTCGGGTGTAAATCACGCACAGTACAGCCGTTTCTATCGGCAATTGTATGAAGCTTTGTCTCTGTTTTGCTATCTACTCATGTGGTGTCCATGTTCAGATAACTTTCTGAATTGATACTGTAGTAGGCGAAAGAATGCGCAGTAGAAATTCTTGTTCAGCTGCTGATCTTATTTCCTTATGTGGTAGATGATAGGAAGGCTATGTACGAGTTTTTTTTTAAGAATGGTCTTGGTAAAATGCTTGAGAATGAATTAATTTAAATCCTTGGTTACTAATGCAAACACTGTGTTTATGGTGTTTTTTGTGGAAAAAAAATATTTTGATCTTGTCCTAGCTGAAGTTAGTAATTACCTGAAAAAATCATGTGAGATAGACAGTCGCCAGTGACTCAGGTAACTTTCTTCTACCATGACTTCCAAAAAATGTCAATATTCAAGTCCCATCAAGTTAGCCCTCACACAAAATCAA
Source organism: Tiliacea aurago (assembly GCA_948098905.1). Classification (NCBI taxonomy): domain Eukaryota; kingdom Metazoa; phylum Arthropoda; class Insecta; order Lepidoptera; family Noctuidae; genus Tiliacea; species Tiliacea aurago. The sequence goes on from OX402582.1 coordinate 27,050,484, forward strand.
ACATCAAAACGAAACAACAAACAAAAATATGAACGTCCTGAAATACAATAACCCTAATTTTTGTCACGCCGTTATTCCACGTCACGAGATCACGTGACGGCGTGACAGCGTGTCACGGCAACACGTCGCGTGACACGTTAAATTATTTATCCGTCCACTGACCAACTAATTGGTCACATTAATAACTAGGGATGTACTCGTTTATTTTTGTGGCAGTAATGATCTTGTTATTGGGCACCTATGTATACAGGTGGTGTTTTAATGCTAAGCTAACCTTTTAAAAAGTCACTTGCTTGTCTTTTTAGACAAGTATATCTGTGTAAATGTGTGTGATGTGAAAATAAATGATAAGAGTGTGGAGCAAGTAAGTGAGATTGTATATTTGGGGAGTCAGTTTACAAGAGATGAAAATATTGATGAAGATGTGGAAAGGAGAGTATATGCGGGAAATAAAGTGAATGGTGCTATACATGCGATTGCGACCAACCAGTCGATGCCCAAACAGGCTTGACTGGCTGTTCATAATGGTGTGCTGGTGCCAACGCTTATGTATGCCAGTGAATGTTGGGTGTGGCAAAAGAGGCATGAAAGTAGAATAAATGCTGTGGAAATGCGTTCCTTGAGAAGCATGTGTGGTGTGACTATAAATGATAGGCTGGAAAATGACGTGAAAAGGCAATGGTGTGGTTTATTTATTTATTTATTAACTCATCATCACTATCATTACAGGGATTTCCTAATTCAATAGTGTGGCCATAATTACAATTTTATTATTCACTATAACATATTGTAAACATTGTGGTTTTTGTGAACTCGCTCAGAGAACAACTAAAAATATCTATGATGTCTGCTACGTCATTAAGCACACGCAAGGTACGCGTTAAAGGGGCTTTACTCAGTACATTGGTCCTACTACTGGGCACCGCCAATAGATGTGGCTGTCGCCTTCGCAAAAGAAGATGTAGTGACAAAAATTTAACGCCCTAGGAAGACATTTATGCCCGTTTTCACCGACATCCCCTAAGTTTAAGAGATCCCCTAAGAAGGGTTAGGGGGCCGTTAGAAGGTGGTTTCCGTATCACCAACAGTAAGGGGTCAGTTAAACGTTAAAAGGTCCCCTAAATTTAGGTGGGCGAAATGTGGGCTCATAAACCGGCACATACGTAAGTGATCTTTTAAGACACGAAGATAGATAGTGATTTATTTGAATTTCTTGAAGATTTAGAAACTGTTTCTACTATATTCGACGTAAATAACAGCCGTAGACCAAAAATATATCGGAAACGACCAAACTACCTACTTCGAAAGTTTTGATGAAACTGACTTTTTTCGGAGATGTAGGTTAGGCAAATCTTCAGTGATTTATTTATTACATAAGATTGAACACACCTTAGAATTTTCTGATGATAAGTGTGTATTTAACATATTAAAGTTTTTTTATTTAGCCCATAAAAAAAAACAAAAAAGTGAAGCCCATGAACGTGGTATTTTTTCTTAGTCGACGATACCTACTTACGTCGATACCTAACTAACAATGTAAACCTTAAGTACACTTGTGAGGTAGGAACCTCTGTTCTTATTGTATTCGCATAATTACAATTCCATATAAATAACATTTTTTATTTTATTTCAGAAATAATTCTATATCTCCGATAAATCAGTTAAGATATCACAAAAAGTTGGTAAAATAACACACAACCCACAAGTCAAACACAACAAACAATCAAATCTCACGTCAGTACTTCACAAAGGCGGGGTAAAACTCCGCTGCCGCAACAAATCGCGGCACAGCGGACGGAGCTCCGGCAGGATCTCATGGCGACATGGAAAGTGCGATTGTCGCAACCCAGTGCTGGGCACGCCACAATTGCGGCGGTAAGTCCCCTCTTTGAGGAGTGGCTAGAGAGGCGCCACGGCGTCCTCACCTTCCGCCTGACGCAGGTCCTCACCGGACACGGTTGTTTCGGGAGGTTCCTGTTCAGGATAAAGCGGGAGGAAACGCCCGGGTGTCACCACTGTGTGGATCGCCCGGAGGACACGGTGGAGCATACGGTGGAGGTCTGCCCTGCTTGGGCGGAGCACCGCCGTGTCCTCACGGAGGCGATCGGCGGCGACGATCTCTCGCGTCCGGCCCTGGTTCAGGCCATGGTTTGGAGCGAGAGTGCATGGGAGGCCGTCACCTCCTTCTGCGAAACAGTAATGCTCGCGAAGGAGGAGGCGGAGCGCATGAGGGTGAGGCAGGGTGCCCGCCCTTCCGCCCTAAGTCGCCGCAGGAGACGCCCTGGGCGTCGGGAATCGCAGGCCGATTCCCGGCCACCGTAGGCGCGGGCTTGCGGACGGTGAGCGATGGGTAGCTCGCCGTCCGATAAGGACCAGGCCCGGGTCGACGGCGCGTTGTGTTCCACGCGCGCCTCAAAGAGACATCAGCACCAATTGACGGGGTCCGAAAGGGCCAATGCCTGCCAGGGTTACGAGCCTGTCCGAAAGGGATATCGTGACTCTGGCACACAGGCATCTGAAGGAACACGGTGGGTTTTAGTCAGTAAAAGTCTGACACTCCCTCTCGCTCCGCCCAGAGCGGGAGAAGTTATTTGATGATTTCCCACCAAAAAAAAAAAAAAAAAAGTACTTCACAAAGGAAAGAACTGCCAAATACAAATAAAGGCTTCTACATACCAGCGCGACTTGTCGCGCGACGCGACGCGGCACAAACGCCCCGCGTGTCGCGGGACGAGCGGTGCCTTTGTGTCGCGTCTCGTCGCGCGACAAGTCACCCCGGTATGTAGAAGCCTTAAAACCACAGATACCACTCGACGTTTCGTAATGTAAATATGCAAGAAAATATGAAATTAGTTAAAAATATGAATGAAATAATATTTATTATTGCTATCAAAACATAATTTATTAATAACTGAATCCATATAAGTGTATACTTTAGAGAATTCCACAAAAAACTATCTTGTTTCAATGTATCGATAAGTTCAAAGACAGTCACTCGTATTAACGAAAACAAAACGTCACTTAACTATGTGTCCCATAGTTATGTGATAAAAATGATGGTGAAACGAAATTTAATTTAGGGTCTAGTTTGGGGGAACTTTTAAGCTAAAGGTCCGTACGTAGGTGGTAGTTTATGGGATGTCGGTGAAAATGGGCAATAGTGAGTTAATTGGTGGTGTTCTTCAAAAAGGTTAGGTGCGTAGTAATAGCAACTGGCGTAAGTGTATGGACTAGATGTATGAACGTGAGCGAAGCAAAAGGAGTAGGTATGTAAGGTGCTTAGCAGGTGGATTTATATAGTTCTGCCTTCCCCCATGGGAATAAGGTGTGAGTTATGTCATCATCAATTCATCCGGAAGACGTCCACAGCTGGACATAAGCCTCCCCCAAAGGGGCCGGTTTGCCATAATCGCCACGCTTCGCAGGCGGGTTGGCGATCGCAGTATGGTGTTATAGTGCATAGAAAACGCTGCTGCCTCTAGTAAGTCCCTTAGTCGCCTTTTATGACACCCATGGGAAGAAATAGGATGGTGCTATTATTTACGTCCGGTACCACACAGACCGAGATCTGAGTTTATGTATGTCATGACAAAAAAGGTTATGTTTATATGTGAGAGTACCAGCAAAAATAATGTAGTGACAAATTTACCATCGAATACCAATGAGGACAAGATAAGTGCTGTAAATAGCCTTATTAAAATGTTTACCATAACTAAATAAATATCTACTGCAATACATTTTCAACTGATTTGCAGAATTAAAAGATTATGTTGATATTTTTACACCAATTAGGACAGTTATTTTGGCATGCATAATAAGAGTTGATACAAAAGTATAAATAAATATTAATTGTGGGCAATAAATTTAAATTATGATGTAGGTTTTACCTAGTTTAGTAACTAACCTTGGCTTTTAATTCGAGGTCCTTACTCATAATTATTTCGAGTGTTAACTTTATATTGCCACAATAAATCTTTAATTATGAAAATAAAGTTTATGTTTGTAACCTCTATTTTAATTACAAGTGCGATGAACAATAAAAATTTAAACAATTTATACAAGGTGTCGTTTTGCATCCTCGTCAAATTCCAGGAGGTAACTACGCTAATGATTTTCGACACGTATCAATAATAAAATAAGTAGGTTTTTTTTTTTCTAATTTTCCGATTAGGAGGAATTAAATAAATTTTGCGAAGCCTGCCGGTTGTTGACACGAGCGCACACAGCGAGCAACATAGTCGAGCGTGGGATACTGCCTACCGCATACGCAATGGAGCGATTCTGTAATTTAAAAGTGGTGTAATCTGAAATACTGTCAATCTTAAATAACAAAAAAAACAAGTACGTATTAATGATTGAGCAGCTATCGTTACTTTATTTGATTATTTATGTCTTTTATAACAGCCTCCTGAAACTTGACACGAATGCAAAACGACACGTTGTATAAGTAGCCAACTTAGGTCAACTTATATTGTGAGGATGCAAATTTTTTATTGAATGCTAGTCCCACACTAGTTCCTAATATTTATTTAAATGTCATGGCACGACACAATATTTAAAACAATAAATTAAAGGCTATAACTTACTATAATTATTTTATTATGATTCCATTCTTTTCAAGTTGTGGAGGTCTTATAGGCAGTCGCTCCATGTAAAATACTGGTATTCAGCGGTATCCGGTTAGACTGGAAGCTGACCCCGACATAGTTGGGAAAAGGCTGAGCAGATGATGATGATGAATAAATTTTCGATTTTGAAAAGAATGGAATCATCATCATCAAATAATAAAAATAAAAACAAAAACAGCACATAATAAACGTTAATACGTTTCAACGTCTTTTGAAACTCAAATTCTAATTCAAATAATTTATTGTGGATCATAGGTTCATAGGATGTTGTTAGTTACAGGTAAGTCATGCTATGCCCCGCCTTTGAGTCATACAAAATAAATTCGTATTATAAATTCGGTACATAGTTAAAATACAATACATCAAATTGTCATGCATTAAGACGCAGATATATGCCAGTGACCTTGAGTGGTTAGCTTGCGTGTTCTGTGCTGAGCTCACGCAACGCGTCGTACGTTCAGCCAGTAATAGGACTCGCCCATCAAGGAGCGATGTCCCCAATTTGACGCATTATTAATTTATTATACACAAAACAAAACGTATTTTAATAAAACGCGTATACTAAAATATCAATATTTAAATTATCTTTAAATTGGTGAATGTTTTAGAAGAATACGCATTGTAGATCTTGCGCCATTCTCAGTTTTTTATCAGCGTTAGACATACCTTTACAAATTAATTTCACTATGTAATATAAATATAATCTAAAATATTCACATATTATTGAGAAAATGCTCTAATTTAACATATATTTTATTCAAATCATTAATACTACTCGTTTAGACGTGATCTTCAGTATAAAATCATTAAAAGTCGGTTATCGTCCCCTTAAGGCTTCTACAGACCAGCGCGACTCGCGACGTGACACAAAGGCTATCATCACTCGTCGTGCGACACTCAGGGCCTTCGTGTAGCGTCGCGTGTCGCGATAGTATGTAGAAGCCTTTAACCTACACGTGTTTTTGACAAATAAATAAACCTATCTTGTCTTATCTTATCATATCTAATTAAGATTAAATTAGTATAATAGTTATGTCAAAATACAAATTAGTTATCTTACATAATAGTATGATTCAATGTGTTGTCATTTAGAAATTCTCCTATAGAGTATTATCATTTACTTATCAATAGTTCGTGTAGTTTTTTTTAAGGTATTTATATCGCTCACAGTTCTGAGAAAAGGTGGAAGATTATTAAGATACGTGGGCCCATACAAAAGATGATTTGGTGCAAAAACTTTGTTTTACTGGCTACGGTGCGCAGCTTGTCTTTGTGTCTGGTAGTGCAAAATTCAAATAACTTAGGATACTTTGGGTTTGAAACTACATCAATCAGACATCTATCAATGGATATTAGAATGCAAATAATAAAAGAACCGGTCAAGAGCGAGCCGAGTAGAAAATGTAATCAAGTTTTAGTTGTTGAATACTTTAATAGGTAATAATGATTTTCTTTTTGCTAGTAAGTTATTAATTTTTGAAATACATTGCAAGCTATAGTTTTGTATAATTTAGAAGCAATTTTTTTTCATTTTTGTTAATGTGAGTACCTACCATGGAGCTGTTTATTATGATAAGATGTATGTTGACTTCAAAAAGCGTGGCAGTTGAGAGTATGTCATGCTCACTTAAATGGCTTGCTGATGGTGGCGCGTGTGTTGGATCATTCGGTTCCCTACAAAATGGTTGAGTTGGATGGTGCTGATCCACGCGTCATTTTCGTGAACGGGCGCCTACAGTTGAGACCGGTCTTCTCTTAGCTGCCAGGGCTTATTTGTAATCTTTTAATCTTATATTTTGAATTGTTTTTTAAATAAACAATTTAATTTTTTTACATTGGTCTCACATATAGAAGCAACAAGAATAATGTACCCAGGATTTTGTAATATCTTGATTTAAAAGAGTGTCTTGGAGTTTCTTGCCTATTCTTCTCTATAGATATCTACGTTTTGGAATGGGCAAATAGCTTCAACTTTCTGACTAACTGACCGACTCTTTGACAATTCAAAAGTGCCTGTAATAGGTTTAATTGAAATAAATGTTTTGAGATTGAGTTTGAATTTGAGTCGGACTCGCGCACCGAGGGTTCCGTACGAATATATGATGTTGATGATTTCTGAAAAACTGTGCTATTTAGAGACATCGTTTTATTTTTTCTGTAATCTTTACATGAGCTTCTATCATATAGAATAATTTTAGATTTTAATCTCTGCGGAGATAAGGGGGGACGGTATTATTTGTCACATTTTTCATCAAAAGTCGGAAACAATGCAGCTTAAAAAAAAAAATTTTGAGGATGTGCAAACAGCGTTCTTTCATATGATACCTCATGCCCTGGTAGCACCACTTCAAATTTTTCAGTCCCTCTTGCAAAAAAGTTTAATTTTTTTATTTCTTTCTTACTTGCAAAATAGTTGGCCAAACGTCATCTAAAACTATTCTAAATTTCAAGTTGATAGCATTAGTAGCTCTTGAGATATCCAGGTGTGACAGACAGACAGACAAACAGACTTAGTCTCACCATAAGGGTTCCTTTTTACCATTTTGGTTCGGAATCCTAAAAGAGAATGGACATATCTACTCATATTAGGTAACGTCTTTTGGAATATAGTTTACTACCAATGTTTTAATTAATTTATGTTCTACAATTACTTTTTACAACTAAATAACTTTGGCAAGCTTTTTACATCAAGAAAATGCATAGCGATAGCCATCAAAACAGTGAAATTGAGAAGTCTGTAATTTACCCGTCAGGTATCGCAATAATTAAATCAGTAATAGACATAAGCGTGTAATTATTATAATTTATGGAACAATAACGACAAACAAACACGTTACACCAATAATACAATCTGTTATAATTAAGTCCGACAGATTTTTTCATCAGTCTACGACAATTATGAACAATCACGGTCAATAAATTAAAATAGCAATCACATTGTATGATAAAAAGTGTTCGTGTACCTATTAATAAGTATGAAGACATGCTATCTATTACTAATTATCACACGCAACTCTTTACAATTCGGGGAAACGTGAATTTTGTTAGAAAATGAAATTTAATGTGTCGATGTTCATTATTGCAAGTTTGAAATACTGCTGAAACTGACAGTCAATGTATTTTTGATGATTGTTCTTATAATAAACTAGATTTTACCCGCGGCTTCGCTCGCGTTAATTTAGAATTTGACAATCAATTCGGGTTGTACTCTGCTTGTAATAATATAATTCAATCCTGATTCGAAAGATACGTGGCGCCATCTATTATCCTATGAACGTTATTGTTGTTTTCCTCGGGAACAGTACTTTTTTCGGGATAAAAGGTACCCTATGTCCGTTCCTGTACACCTGACAACGTATGTGCAAAATTTCAGGATGATCGGTTCAGTGGTTTAGGCGTGAAAAGGTATCAAACAAACAAACAAACTTTCGCATTTATAATATTAGTTAGGATCAGGATTATCATCGCTGCTTTTGACGTTTACTGTAGAGAGAAAGCCAAGAAGAAACAAGCACTCATCAACACGTCTGTCTGCTCACTACTCTACGATATCGTTCTTCAACATAAGTTTAAAAATAACATACGAAGCACATCCAATAAGTAAGTAGTCATATTGGTCAACTTTATCAGGCTTTTTCTGCTTCTGACTACCGATAACCAAACCCCGTCACTCATCGAATTGACCGCTGCAATAATTGATTGCTCCATACGGTAGCCATAAGCCTTCGCCTTCATCAATCATTAAGTATATAGAAGTTGGAACAAAATCATCTAATACCATTAACACAGTACTCCACACATTGGCTCAAACATTGGGCCAACTAGGGCTTCGCCATGACAGTTGACAAGCGTGACACTTATGACAGATTGCGGCCGAGCGCAGATTATGTCACGTCACAAATGAGATGATAAAAAGTTAATCCGTATCGTGTGTGGAGGGCTCATTGTGTTGTGAGCGCTAATTAACTGATTACAAAGGTGGGGTTTAGACCGTCTACACGATATCCGGCCGGTCGGATGTTCACGTAATGTTTTTGTTTTAATTGGTGTTGCATTTTAAATGCGAATGTAATTTTAATTGAATTCTCAGAATGGTTAAATTGTAAGAATGTGAGGTTTTAAATTGACCTAAATTGTGATATCAAATTGTTTAAATAAAACCTTTTGATTATTCGCGAAATTACTTCATTTTAAAAATTACTTATGGAAATAAAAAATGGAACAGCATTCTCCAAGATTAAAACTATCTACTAGATATGTTAACCGTAGATAGTCAAACTGGGCATGAGTGTTTTGAACTAGATCAGTCTTCAAATGTCACCACATAACACTCTTCGCATGTCACCATCGACGACAGACTTCCAAAAAAAAACTAAAATCATCAAAGCAGCGTTACACAAGACTACAAAAGGTCAAAGCATAAAAAGCGTCCCAAAAAGCGATAATAATCCACCGTTTCCAGTTTCACGGATTACACTGTCATTCGAGTACGAAAAAAAATGAGAAAAAGTCTTTTTCGAAGCCGCCGCATCGCGGTAGGCGCACTCATGCGTCATGATTCTGACAGGCGGTTTGACGTGAGTCTCCAGCTCGCTTGACAAGCCGCCTGACAAGCCGCGCTAACGCTCCGCCGGATTATGTAGCTTGATGGATTAATTTGTGTACAATCTGTATTCACTTTGGTGCTCAGATCGTAATCAAAATATAATGAGGTAACCCTATAGTTTTAACGTTGGAACGTGGGAGGTTATCTTTCTTAATGAGTGTTAAGAAGGTATAATTTCTAACTGTTTGTGATTGTAATTGATAGGCTATAAAATGTTGTTTATGTTAAGACCAGCTTGCCCTCAACTGAAGGGAAAACATTGCCGACAACGCTTGCTTTGAAATATTTCCTTCTAATATTTTTCTCCTCCTTTGCAATTGTGTTCAATCTAAGATTATCAAAAATGTCAAAATGTACTTACATGAATAGTTTCAGACCCGGACTAAGGTAAGTACTTACTAAAGGGTAAACAATCTTTGGGCCACCGCAACACGATATACAGGGTCAAATTTAATTTGCTAGCGAAACTCCGCAGTCGTGATGAGTATCGATATCTAAACACGACAAATATTTTTTTTTGGGGTCAACGCACCTTTTATTTGAAGTATGAGTCGAGAAAATCTGTTTACTTTTGTTTTATCATGTCTAGATATTGGTACCCATCGCGTCTGTGAATTATACATAAAATAATTAATAGTTTAAACACACTAGAAAAACACGCTTTTATAAATGCACGTAAAAACGAAACGTGCAAACACGACTATGATACGATATTCCATCATGGAATGCTTGTGCCTATCTTCCAGCTTCATCATCAGACCTTGAAACCTAATCGTGGTCAAAGTTCATTACAAGACTTTTCTAAGAAATCCAAAAGAGCTATGATACGATTTTCCATCATGAAGTTCCAGTTGATATCTTCCGGGTCCATCATCAGATCAGTTCGACAGTACCATATTATTGTATTGTCATCAGAACTACATACAGCTGCCAATTTTCATTACGCTACGACCCTTGGAAGATGGTTAAATTAGTTACCTTAGATTCCATTACATAGTTAGTAAAATACAGGTCGACCTAATAAAAGCGTGTAAAAAACGGATCTTTCAAGTGACTACACTCACTGCGGTTAAAAAACCAAAAAAAAAACATAAAAAAAGTGTTTTTTGTTAGATCATGTTTAGATATCGATACCCATCCCATCTGCAGAGTTTCGCTAGCTAATTTAATTTGACCCTGTAGATATTATTCCCTTCCATAATCGACGTTTAGTAGGGACACTATTTCTAACATTTTATTCACAGTAATTGACAAGATGATAAGATACCCTATAAAATGCTGTTCATTAAAGGTTTCTAAGGGCGTTATCATACTAGCGGATTGCGAGCGTCCTCAAAGCGAAGTGGGTGCGCAACGAATAGGTTACGGGCGCGCAACGAACACGCCGCGACTGCACAGCGAGGACGTCGCGGATGTGAGGAAGAAGAAAGTGAGGCGGGGGGGCCGGGCTGGCGTTTGTACGAGACAGTATTCACGGCGATCTTGTTGCGCGTTCGCAACAAATTCGCTGCGCATGCGCGGCGTGTTCGTTGCGCGCCCGTAACCTATTCGTTGCGCGCCCGCTCCGCTTTGAGGACGCTCGCAATTTGCTAGTATGATAAGGCCCTAAGTTATTCTAGCTGTCATTACAGAATTAGCCATGTCAGGCATATTTTAACATAATTGCGTGCTTATAAGTAATGAGCTATTTTGCCTAATATACTCTTATAGGATTGCGTGTGTTACTAAACTGAAAGTAAAGTCCAATCATGTTACCTACAGACTGTATTGAGCCATTTCCTTTCCCTTCCATTAGCTTATCGGTAAGTCTATCTACATACATAATAAAATGGTAATGTTTTTAATTATTATCTTCCTCATCAATCGAAATCCTACGTGGATTTTTCAGTATTCAATCGAGACTTGGTACTACCGTGATCATTGGGCTTGCGTGCTTGAATGTACCTTGTAGGAATCGATATCTTCGAAAAGCAAGCCTCATACATAATTCTCATGTTGAGCACTAACAAAAGATCCGGAACTATACATTTTGTCTTGCACAGTGAATGAGCCATTGTCTTTTGTGCTCTGAGTCTTAGATTGGTTATCACACATAGAATAGATATTGTGACGTTTATAATTGCACACGGAGTCATGATTATCGCAAACAAATGAAGACAAAAGATTCACTTCCTAAATCCTACTCCATCAAAAAGGACATAAGCTTATCTCTATTTATCAGTGCTATTAACCCATCAGTGTAATCAACTTCAATTACAACACTATCCGATCAATTCTCGCACAGCACTAACATAAATACTCGCGAATGTTGTAACTGATTAATTTAGAGTCGACGGCTTATGAAATTCGCCAATTAATGCTCAAAGCGTTCGCATTAACAGCTTGCTTGATTACCCCTGATTTATAGCTATGTTACAACACTATTTTAATGACTGCGAAAGAAATTACAGCCAATTAATTATAGAATTGTAATTATTTTTTATCTGATTATTAAAGGTATTGATCGGTTAATTATTTTTATGTTTTAATGTAGGCTGAAGTTACGGAAGGTGGTAACGGTAGATTAAGATCGTGTTGGCATAGTAAGACCAATTCAAATGGTGTAATATCTTGCTGAGTAAGATTCTTACAAGTTCGGGTAGACCCTAAAAAAGGTAACTAGTTTAAATATGTCCTAAAGCATTGTTATATAATATTGTATTGAATATATAATAAAATCTTTAGAAATTTATCTGGGACAGACATGTTAAACAGAAGCAAAAATTATTACCATCGTTAAAAAAACATCTATTCTCATTTACTAAAAATATAAGACAAACAAAACATGTCCCACATATTTTCAGACACAAACATTAGTCTAAAACTTAGCGTCTATTTGTATTCATTATTACATGTCATTAGCATACAAAATTGCTATCGCCATTAACAATTCACAAAACATACTGTAACGGTTTGCCCACGCCAAAACATCACAATATTTCATGTCTAACAAAATGTTCAGTTAACCACCACAATAAGGCTTTTGTGCCTACAATGAGCACAAAAGTTTCCAATTTCGCATCAAGCGTTTAATTTTTAAACTCCAATTTTATGCTTGTCAGTTCATAATGATGGAGACTGATTGTTATTACTTGTCTGGGCTGAATGCACACGTAATATAGCAGGTAATGGTTTAATTTATCAAATGTTTGAAAGATTTCAATTATTTTTCATATATTTTATGCGTAAAGTCAGAGTTTATTGAATTGAAAATTTAAATATTGGGATACTACCTTTTACTTCACAACAGTTAAAGGCGTGTACGCACGAACGAATAAACCATGGTGAACACGAACATCGAACACGGAACATTTGGTTCGTACGTAAACGTAAATAAACGTGGACGTAAATTAGCAAAGCGAACACGAATACCATACACCGTCCACATAAAACAACGAAACTATATCCCATTTGAAATAAGATTAGACGTTTAAATAAACCTTTTTTACAGTCCGTTCATCCGATTTTGACTTCTATTGCGTTGGTGGCATGACAAATGGCAGCTGTATATATATATAAACAGTTGGTATTGTAACCACGTTTATGCTATTAATGCCATCCTTATGTTTACGGAATATAAGTCAAAATCGGTTGAACGGACTGTAAAAGAGTTTATTTAAATTTCTAATCTTATTTCAAATGGAGTATAGATCGCCACGAAATTTTTTGACGAACACAGTGTCTGAAGTTCGTTAGTGGTACGCACATGGGAACAAAGTGATCGATTTTCTTTGTTCATTCGTGCATATATCGCAGGCAGATTGTATGATTCGTCATTATACATAAAGCCGTGTTCGCACGAGCGAACAAAACATGGTGAATACTAATATCGAACACCGAACATTTGGTTCTCACGTGTGGACGTAAATTAGCAAAGCGAACACGAACCCCATACATCGTCCACACAGAAAAACGAAATTGTATCACTACGAACATTTTTGAGGAACCTAGTGTCAATACTGTCAACGATATCTCTCACAACTATTGACAAGTTGCAAGATTTTCTTTTGGACATGATTGTTTTTTTTTTTGTATGCTTTTAGTTTTAAATGCCATTTTTGTTTGTCTTGTGTGCGTTTCCCAAATAAAATATTTTTCTTTCTTAGATCTCGGTCGTTGCTTCAATTGGCATTTTAAATTTTCACTGGTTAAAACATTTTGACTGGTTTGGTGAATGCAAACTTAAACTAAAAACTTTTATTTCTACTAAACCATGTACAGGCACTTTTGAATTATCAAGGAGTCGATCAATCAGACAGATGAAGCTAGTTGCCCATTCCAAATGGTAGGTTCCTGTATACAGGCATGAAATTCTTCAGAATGAACACTCTGCTTGTGTGACACTAACGACCAATGGATTTCAAAAACGCATGTCTTTTCACTTTTACCGATCGCGATGTCCAATCCGTCTGCCAACCTTAGTAATTCAAAGAAACAAGAATGTCACCGTAAAAAAAATCCGTTGTTACGTCTACTTAACAAAGGATAATTTTCTATCAAAACTAAAAGAACCATTTTTAAATATAATGTTTTTTCTTTCTCTTTGTTTGTAATTAACAATTTACTTCAAAGAAACATTCACACCGGTCCACTCAACTACCGATATTATTCTCAATCGATTGTTACCGTGACTATCGAACAAATTGGTTGACACTCCGAGACCGGCGGCGGCGGCGGCGGTGGCTTTATCGATGTCTAACTAGTGTAAATCGATTCTGATGCATCGATACCGAGACGAATCGAAAAGAATGCACTGTTGCCTTGTTGTGATATTGGGACTTATTTTATTTTAAACTTTTTACAAGTTTGTCATTACCTATGAATTCTATTCTCTCTATGCTTTTCATTGTTGCCGTTGCTGATAAATATTGAGGAAATCATAGTATCAATGTTATTTTTATTTCTGTTATATCTTGATGTTTAGCAACTATGTAACATATTTATTTTTCAAATTTAATGGACGTAGCCACCATTATACTCAATACAACAACCCAACCCGACCTCACAAGCTGTAGCACTTTTTAAAAACATTTTGTTAATAAAAATGTATATGTTGTAATCTCATACAAAGTAAATGAGCAAAAAATAATTATTTACATACCCAGTAGCTTTCAAAATATTCAGACTGTATCCTAAAATAATAAATATTGTAGACTTACCAATGTAAACATTCGTTTTTGGCACTATCCTATGTAAACATTCTGGAACACGAAAGACGAAACCATAAAATATTTAAACAAATAATATAGGATTGTGTTGAAAAATATTATTAAATAAATAAATAGGCATTATTAATGCACTTCACATTTACTTCAATAACTTGTAATCTAGAAAATGAAAATGCTACAATTTAATACCTTTGAACCCACTGTGTTGTCTGTGTTGAATTGTGTTGTCTCCAAAATTATAGCATAGTAAAGTACCCTTGTTTCATGGTAAAATAGATCTTGTTTAAGGTAAATCCGTTATAGTCCGCCAATGTGACTCCACCACATAGACCCTCTACGTGGCGGAGAGAAATAATACCACGTAAGTTGCCAATATAAAATGTACATATTTGATAAAAATTGGTGAAGGGGGGTAGGTAAGCTTATGGTCACAAGATTCCCTTTATTACCTTGGGAGTAGCCCAGTACTCTCCTGGCTCAGCCTGGTGTGACGATGACCGCGGCGGGTGTGCCACGCTGCAGACTCCAGGGATGGTGACGGTCGGCGAATATCCTCGCCAGATCCGTAGCTCAGCACGCGCGTGTCCACGCGGGTAATATATTATAGTTACCCGGCACGGAGCTTTAGGATTGGTTATAAAGTACGAAATACATATCCGTTTTAGTCGCGAATGATATTTTGATCAAGGTACAACCTGACACTGACCTGCAAACTGCGTAAAACGTAAGAAAATTTTAATTTCGCGGGCTACAGCTGCGTTCAAAGTCAAATGATTTATTTCAAATAGGCACATACGAGGCACTTTTGAACGTCAAAATGTACAAAAAAATATAATAGATTCTAGTTGCCAAAAGGTAGTTTCGTATGGAGAAGAATGAGCAAGAAACTCCACCGTAATTACTCTTTTAATTTTTTTTTACAATATTTTGTTTGAGTACCAACGAGTACATTAGTTATAAGATTATAATAAGTGAAGACGATGCACCTAGAAAAAAATTACTGTACCGTAATAGGTAAAAATAATTAAAAATTAAGCAATGAAAAATAACTTAATTATGAGATAGATACATGGTACTCACATATCATGCTGGTGCTCATGACAGCATGGTTGGCGCAGTGGTTAAGCGATTGACTGCTGCGCTGCGTGTCGCGGGTTCGATTCCCGCACGGAACAAATATTTGTATGACCTACAAGTAGTTGTTCCGGGTCTGGCTGTTTGTGTATGTGAGTTTAAATGTTTGTAAACGCACCCATAATACAGGAGAAATTCCTAGTTTGGGGCAACGTTTTAAAAAAAAATAAATAAAAAAGAGAAGATTTATTTACAAACATCGTAAAAGTATGTTCTCCTAAAAAAAAAAAAAAAATAAGTCAGTGTGTGAGTATTATGTAATCACAGAATGTAGTTTGATTTTGTCTTGACTCTAGATTGCCCTATGGAGCTGGACCAGCATATTTCCAAGCATTCCTATCCTGAATATAATCCTCTAACTTGTAATATGCTTGTTTACAAACTGTACTTTTTTAGTGTGGATTCACCTTAATTCAAAAACATTTAACAGGAGATAAAGCAAGCACTAAAGTAATGAGGTGTAAAGTATCTGTACACAGGTGTAAACGGCTCATGTACCACTAGGCTATATGAAAGCGGTATCAATGAATAATGGATGCAGCCGGACAACGCCGGAATCCAGCCTGTGGTTTTTAGATAAATCTATTTTTTTGATTCACCTCGCGTAGTCACGTTTGGAGGTGAGAACGCAAACAATGTTCTGATGATGACACCAGGGGGCTTAAAATGGACGCTTTGGCAGAATCATATTATGAGCTGCGTACAATTTATACATCCCGCAATTAATCTGTTTGACAGCTGCTATTTGACATTAGACTTTAATAGAGCAATTCATAATTTGTGGACCATTTTACGAAACTGCATACAAAACTGTCAAACAGATAAATTTCGGGATACGAATTGTACGCAGATCATGTTATGATTCTGCCAAAGCGTCCATTTTAGGCCCCCAGAACATTATTTGTGTTCTCTGCACCAAATGATTGGAAGACGCTTTTGTGCAAAAAACTTATTGATGGTCGAAATGAAAATTCAATTGTGGTCCCTCAATGGGAACGCAAATAAATATTTTTGTACCTAGAATTCACTGGTCGCGAAAGTGGTTGTCGGAAAGTGGTTAAAATAAAGGTATGCTGATTATCAACAATATCCAATTTTATTTCAACAACATCGTTTTCCATACAATTACGAAAGTAATTTGCTACTAGTCTACAATGCAGACAGTTTTATGTGACCGCTCAAATTTATGACACTATAGAGCTTAATATTCCACCATCATTTTACCTTAGCACACCTATTATCATACCATCTGAATAATTGAATTAATTTCACTAAAACGTTTCATACATTGTAATAATTGCCCCTCAGACGGAACCAATACCCGTCTACCTTTAGAATTTTATTTTATGTGTTTCTATACTCAAACATTCTCCACAAACTATCAATTTACAATATTGTCATATGCATACATATATTATGACCATATATAAAATTTTACGACACCGTTTCGAAAGTACCAAGCTAGGCGTTGAAGTTTAAAAATTCATAAGCGTGGGCACTGAAAGGATCTAAATTGTCTTATTTACATTTTAATATGCGCTAAAATAGCGTTCGTCGAGAAGTTAATTTATTCAAGTCATTAATTCTAATGAGATAATCAGTAGTCGTGTCGACTGGATGGCCAACTGACCTCTGTTTGTTATGAGACGAGCATCTACGCGTAGGTGTCGACAGCATGAAGTAAAAAGATGCTTTGGGCTGCTGAGCGTAACGAGTTTTTACTTAAGAGAACCGGTAGCACTAAGTCTAGAGATGTCAATGAATTGTCTACTGGAGGTACAGGGTGTAAGGGACAGCCCTCCGCAAATTAACAGGGTGCATTCAGGTCCTTATTTTGAATCATATTCCACTGAAAATTTTCTCAGGAACATTGTAATTTTTTTTATCGTAATTTCAGTTACTATTCCTTATTCCAATGTAAAATCACATTTTCTGTACGCAGTACTCCATTAATGTAAATAACACAGCTAAAATAAAAAAATCTGCAATGGATGTTGAAATTCTCTAACGAACGACGCCTGAAATCAGCGAGCGCGGCCGTCCACCCCGCCGCGACAAATCAGGTTCATTGGATTCCCATAACGTTCCTGAAATAATTTCATGTACCGGTCATCTTAGTACGATATACTGAATTCACACCATCAGTCTGCGGAGGGCTGTCCCTTACACCCTGTATAACATGATCCGGTCTTGAATGTGGTGATTTGAATAAAGAAGACGTACGTGAGTGAAGTTTTGTAACTTCTCCCACGTACGTCTTCTCTGACGTAGGTAAACCACCCGCTTATAAACTGGCCAAAACTACCAGTATAGTAGGAAGAAAATATAAAAATGAGACCAAGTTAAAAAAACCGGCCAAGTGCGTGTCGGACCACGCACAATGAAGGGTTCCGTAGTTGGGATGAATTTATCCAAACAAACTTAACATTGTAGTTGAAAAATAAGATCCCCATACATTCTCACTGCAAATGTAAGTTTGTACGCACAATATTGAGTGATTTACCATGTTATTTTAAGATCACAGACTTCTTATAGGTTTTCCTGTAATCTGTAAGTAAAGAACTATTTTCTGTATTTTTATCAAAATTTTAAGCTCAGTAGTTTCGGAGATAAGGGGGCGGAGTGGTCATTTTTCATCTATTTTCTTATTAATTTCAAAATGATGTATTTTAAAATTATATAAAAAATATATATAAAACCCTTAATACAAGCCCTTTCATTTGATAAGCCACACGGTACAGCCAGCAAAACTTTTTGTTTAAATTTTCTAATTTGCCCCCCAATAGTGACCTCCATATTCAAAACTTATTTATTTACGTAACACGCCCGTGTTTGGGTCACAAAAGGTCATATGTGTACCAAATTTCAACTTAATCGGTCTAGTAGATTCGGAGCAAATCAGCTGTGACAGACGGACAGACAGACACACGAGTGATCCTCTATGGGTTCCTTTTTTCCTTTTGAGGTACGGAACCCTAAAAAAAGGTGTTGTCTCCGAGACAACAACATTTTTCTTATTTTTTTCCAATATTTTGCAAACACAGAATACATTTTTAAACATCATCATCATCATTTCAGCCGAACGACGCAACGTCCACAGCTGCACATAAGTCTCCCCCAAGCACCGCCACTTCGACCGGTTCTGTGCACTGTTCTGTATGTGTGTGGTTTTTAAACATAGTTGACATTATTCCAGCATACATCTCCCCGGGAACATCATCATCATCTACCTAGCCTTTACCCAACTATGTTGGGGTCGGTCTCCCCGGAAACATACACTGATGAAATAAAATTTGCTTGAAATACATCAATAGTTATTTAAACACGGCTACCGTTTGCCTTTGTGTACATTCAAGAGTGGCTCCCTGGTAATTATGGATGAAAGCAAAATATAAAGAGTCAATAGTTGCTTGTCATCTGACACTGGGATTCTGAAGGCAAATAAAGGTTTTTTTTTGTTCTAGTGGTCCTTGTAAGAAGGAGATGATTTTACAAATTTAATGCTTTGAACAGTTCTTGGGTTAAATAAAAATAATTTATTGTCAAACAGGAACGATTTCGAGTGCAGTCATTGAAATAAACACATTTGAAGTTTTGAAATTAAGAAAAGACTATTTGATATTATTTTCAATGCATATATTTGTCTTTTTAATATTCATACAAGCGTTAAGCATGCAATCTCAAATGTCTCGTATATCCGAAATCTAAAGGAGTTTTGACGTTAATAGGTGGGTCGTATCGATCATCCCGTTTCCTCCAGTTTAATTTTTAAAAGATCATTTGTAACACAGGAAACCATAATCGCTACTAACTCGAACCCCAGTTCTCTATCAAGATTTATTATTTTTTATATACACATAAATTTCAACGTCATAATCGTTCAATAAAATATATTGCGCTATTTTGAATGTGAAAACAGTTTTATTTCTCAATTCCGTCTTTTTATTCCTTTCTGCTTCTCTGCCGTCAATTTTACGGCCACTACATGCGTTCACATAAAATCGCGGCTGATTTCCGATCGAGAAAATTAAAACGCATTCAGGCAAAGACAAGAAATGTGTGAATTAACATTAAATGCGCGTGAAATGACAGGCGAAACATAAAAATTTCTCTTTTTAAAATGCGGCTTTTGAGACCGTTCTCACCTTGAGCAGGTTCACTTTATTGAGCGACTCGATTAAAGTGTGGTGAATCGGGCTGTTAAACTACTGACGTGATTGACGATAGCAATGACTTATGTAATATTTTCTATTCTTTCAACAATGATCTTTAAGGTTCTAAAAATAAAATTCAAATTACTGAAGTACACCGACCTGTGTAAGGTCTTTTCAGTTTTGCGACTGTCGTGCCGCTTGGGTGAGCATTTTGTACGTTGATTGGCATTTTGCCGCGCGAAAAGCAACACCTTTGCGGCCATGACATGTCGTCTGATTGATTGTATAATTAATTTTGTTTTAAATTCAAAACGCCAAGCAATACGTGTCAGCTGTATGAGCTGTCAATTAATTTGACAGTTCTTGATGAAGGTAACCTATAACGAGGTGTTTTGTAAGCTCCGCTTTTTGTGGTTAGTCATTAAAACTAGTTGTTTTGCTTTTAAAGGATAAGTTGACAGGGATAAAGTGCGAATGTTTATTTTAGTGTTTTTTGTTTTTGCCTAATTTGTTATGTAACGAAATAATACAAGTGTTCAAAGATTTGTGTGCCGCTAATAAATATTTTGATAAAATATTTTTCCATTAGTCGAATGACGCAACGTTGCTGGGTTTGGGACATTACATAGCTACGATATTATATTTGGAAACTTCAGTTTTTCGGGCTTTTTATTCATAAGTCAACACTTCAAAGCAAAGTACAATTAATTTTGTGGAAACTCTTGTTGCACTTTTCTTTACGATTGACTAAGGAAAAAGGAACCGTGTTACGTACTACAGACAGATTAAGCTTCCCGCCTATTTTACCTCTTTTTTACAACTTGAAAAACGACCCTAAAAACACCAATATCCAAATCCAAACAGCGTCTCACTTCCACAAATATTCCTCCACTAAAGAAACAAAGGCTACATGATGAATGGTTCTCGGCCGCCATACATCATCCCGGCCGCGATTGCCACTAATGATGAATAATTAGCACCGTTTGTCTCACCACACTCCCTTTGTGTAGCCACAATGGTTCGTCTGACGTCTACCAGTTATTGTGTTACAGTGACATTAATAACTTGTCTCTGTTGCACTGGTTTGGGAGGAATTTCATCTAGAACCTTATACAGGGTTATTTTCAAAACGTCAAAAACCTCTTAAGGGGTCATTGTACTCATCATTATCAACAACTTTTACTATGGGACCAAACCTGAAATCGCGAAAAAGATATCAGCTGTTCCCTACATTTTAACGAATTATTCGAACATAAATGTAGGGAACAATTGGTTTTTTGTTCGCGATTTCAGTTTTGGTCCCATAGTAATAGTCGGTTATTGACGTTTTAAAAATAACCCTGTATAAATATCACTTTGAATATCATCATATTCTTAATCCGCTCTTTCTTTATCATTAAGTCCTTCATTATCATCATCTCCTTCTTAAAGTGTCTCAAGAGGTGGATGAGGTGTTAAATCAGCTGGACTAGCAACATTAACAAGACCACGGATAACGTCACTCAGTGAAATCTGGTTTCGCTCTCGTAGGCTATCGCTTAGCAAGTTGTCGCTACTTAGCCTTAAGTTCAACGGTAATTTATCGCTTGCGGTTTCAAGACAAGTACATAAATCTTGCGAGTTTGGCTTTACTGCAAAAAAAATATAGTGGTAACATAAAATAATATCCGTGCGCTTGGTTTGGAGTAACTAGGTATTATTGGAGCATGAATAAATATCACATGAATACTTTTCTCTTTATTAGTCTGTATAATAGTTTAAAGAAATGTGCATCTAATGCAGATTTTAAATGTGGCAACCCACAAATGCTATGAATTGTATTTAATCTCTATTAGCCAACCCTAAACTCACAAACGTAGACCTAATACTTAATTTCCTTTCAAATCGGCAACAATTATCAATCCATCTCTGGTTACATTTCAAACGAATCGTAAATATACTTTATAATCCATTCAAAGGCAATGGAGTTAAAACGTCGGCAGCAAACAAGAAGCGGTTTCACAATCAATCGTCGACAATAAGCGGTGTTCACCTCAGTAGCGCATAAAAGTGCTATTCATTACCATCCATCAACTATGACGAACAGGCTCTGAATGCCTTGTGGACTTTTGGTGTAAGTTATGAGCATTCACTTGGCTGTGACTCTGTGAGTAATTAGTGGCTCTTAGAGGAATATTTTATAAGTTGTCCACATTTCTGCCATGTCATCTTTCAGTTTACTTACGTCAGTCTTGATACTGTGTTCTGGTTTCAAAGTGCCGGTGGTCTTATACTTTTAAACCATGTCTCAAAAGATGTCAACACATCGGCAAGTTGCTGGCGTTAGAGGTATCAATAGGTGGCATTTACTAGATCTCTTTAGGATTTTCTTTCCAACAGATCAGCCGGCGTCAACCTGTTTTCAATCTGAAACAATAAATAAAAATGTAATTAAAATGTTTAAGAATAAGAAGGCTTAATAAATCCAAATATTATTATTAAATCGCGTTCACGACGAAGCTATTTATGTCCATGGCGACATTCATTGATAAATAGATAACGTGTCTGTCAAAACATAATTAATGATAAAGATTAAGGAGTATTTTCTAGATATATTATTATAATCTGTTTACACATTATGGTTGGGAATACCGAGATTAATTTTCATATTATCACTTCGATCTTTGTCATTAATTAGTCATGTTTTATAATCAGTGTCTCTATCAAAGTGGTTATTCTTCGGGTTATTTTGATCAATGTTAGGTACGTCGATCGCTACATCTCGTGGCGAACGCCGGTTTGCCTCTCATTTTTCCACTCCCTTCAATCTAGCCTCAGTTTGTTTATCTACACAATACCTCTGACAATTTGTCTTCGCCGTTTCTAAATATCCCTCATTGTCTTTGAGTAATTTTGTTAATAAATTCTACCAGTCAAAACCCTCAAGCGTTTCTTGAGCAATTTTCTTTTGTTTATCGAATATTCTGAGACGGAATGATTTATGTACGCTCGTTCTTTTTATATCAACATCTAGACTTTGACGTGTATTAATTAATAAATCTCCCTGAATTATTGCCTTGTTTAATGCAAATAAACATTATGTGTAGAGAGAATTGGAGTTTTATTATATTTATATCTGGAAGTTTTTGCTGCTAAGAATCATTCCTTTAATTTTATGTAGATTTTAATCTGACAGATGATTGGTTCGATCGCGCTTTCAGATCCTTTTAGTCGTTTTTTTTTATTTATCAGTGATTAAGCCAGACTAGGTATTACGTTTTAGATTTTTTTCATGATTTAGTTCAATATTTTAAATTAATTCGACATTTCTTTATAATCAGTATTCAAATATGGAGATCTCTTGTACACAATATTTTTTTAGTGTATAACTTCAGCATTATGATAATCATTACCTAAAGTTAAATTCTTTTATAACGGGAAGAGTGAACTAATGCCTCTCTTATATAACATTTTGTAGGTGTCGCTCAAATTTATTTAAAAGTCATATTTAAGAAAACGTTTATTCAACTCTACATCATTAGTGGAACAGAATTATTTTCAACACAAAATGTTATTATACTACAGATTTTAAATTATCCATTTATCATATTTTTAATATTCTATTGACGTAATCCCCAGGGATTCTTGACATGGTCAAAGATTAAGATGGGCTTTAAAAGTCACCTATCATATTAAATTTATTAATTTATAATATGAGAACGGTCACGCTAAGTAGGAACTAATAAACTTAGCATAAATTATGTAAACTAATATTAATAACAATAAAATCTACACATATATGTAAATATTTATTGATATGTAGAAACAATTCTGTGACATCACAGAAATCTGTTTGGGACGTTTGCTTTAGGAATCTGATTTTAATCTACTTCAGTCACATGATGTTGAGCTTTATAATAAAATTATTATGAGTTCTTCATGTTGTTTAAGTAGAAGCTAAGCAGTCAGTTCGTTTAGAAAAAGATATCGTTTGAATAATGTGTGTAGATTTATAGATAAGCTTCATTGACCGTCAATAGGTCGTTCTTTCGATGGACAGACTTTAATGTAAATTGATCCATGTCCATTCCTATCCATTATTAGCAATATAATTTATTTATTTTACAGTGTGCCGAGCATATGCCCGATGAAAGTAACGACTGCACTAGGTTTAATAATATAACATACATAACATCACGCCTTGTTTCCCTGAAGGGTTGGGCAGAGATATACCTATAGTATAGAATAGAATAGAATACTCTTTAATAAGTACAACATCAAAGTTACAGATATAAAAGCGATCCTTTACAGACAATCTTTAGATGGTAACCCACATTGGTGTATACCCACATTTCGCCAGTTATGTTTAAGACCTATAAGGACGAGCCTATTGAACACAAATTCGGCACAACTCCAGAATCCGGGTTGCTACTAAGAAATTCTAGATAGAAAAACCCAATAACACTTTGCGCGACCGGGAAATCGAACCTAGGACTCATGTTCAGCAGTAGCGCTTGTGATCACTAGACCAACAGGGCAGTGCAGTCAAATACTAAATGTTAACCAATATAAAGCCACTCAAGTTTCAGTCCCTATTGGATTTGTAATAGCAAGACCATTTATTACAAGCCAAATTCTAAGCCATTATAAGAACGTCCAAAAATAATTTCATGGAAAGACGCCCAGCTCTTTCATTACTGACAACCAAAAAAAACTGACCATAAAATATTATAAGTGATTGCCACCACTCAATGACACAGCATACTCACAAACAACTTATAATCAACACGATGACTATAGAAATCTTCTTACGCCGAAGTAATGAGACTACCGATTATGATTAACACCGAATAGGGGCCCATAATGAATAAGTAGATGATATTCAAGATCTGGCCCAAGACCGGCGCCGCAGTAAATGTTGATGAACAAAATTCATTTAAGAGTTCAAACGAGCAAAAATATACTGTAACTCAAAGTGATAAAGATTTAGAAGAAGGTATCGATAACTTTGTTGGTGTGTAAGCGAAGCCGACAGCCGTCAATCAGACGGTAAAAACCGGTAGCCGTCGAGTCAGACATTACGGGCTAACAAATGGCGTGGAGTGGTTATTACGTCGGTATATTATTTCCGTAATGCGTCGTGATTTAGAGATAGTGATTGATTTTGTACGGCTCATTTTTGATTGCTTCCGTTGTTAGCGACAGTTATCTTTGAAATAGATATGCAAGACAGTTATAGTATATAGTAAGGTCAAGATATGAATATTTAATCTAATATAATATTCGCATAACACGACACGACCACGTAATAAAAACACGACAACTATAACACATTCTTAATCTTAATATAACATGCAAATAACAGGTTGCGCAATCCAAAATAACCCACACCAATCATTTCAAGCCAGGTGAAAATAAAGAAAAAGATAAAGGCAAGGTTAAAAATGATGATGCGACAGAAACAGTAGCTGACACCACTCTCCACACGCCGCTGAGTCAAACATTTTTATCCCGACGCAACCGGCGATTTGACAGCACGAGGATTATACAACGAACCGCAAGAACAAAAAGTTCCCAAATAAATTACTGTAGACGGCAACCAAAAACATCGTGAAGATAGAATAACAATAATACAGATAGGCTTTGATATTAAGAAAATAATACAAAAGGATCAAGATGAAATTTGAGCGGCGTAAGCGTTGGATACGAGGCTTATACATAGCTTCTTGTTAGACACGTAATGGACGAAGGTAAGAGATTACATCTTCTAGCTTTTATCTTTATAAGTAAGTTAATCTATGGATAAACAAGAAAGATATTGAAATGAATAATACAATGATAAAATTAGTTAACAATCTGTACTGAATATAGTTTACTAGCCTTGCCAACGGCGAGGCGGCACAGTTGAACTTTGATTGTAATCGGAGACTCAATTGAAAAGATTCTAATTGACATTTACTGATAGATAAGCCATCAATTAGAACCGATTCTGATTATAATCGACGTCCGATGGTTGGTCTACAACAGCGGCCTCGGCTCCAAAACATTTAATATCCTCATTGTGCTCAAAAACCCATTTTTTTCCAAACGTCTTAAATTATCAAAACGTATTACATGATTACACCACAAATCAATTAGTTTCAATAAAGTGTTGGCTGAACAATAAGTGATTAATGTACACTGACATAGAAGGTCGGAACTTAGCCGATCCGTGATTTATAACAATTTGTTTTTATTTAATAATGCTCGTTGGTTCAATGTCGAAATTTACATTTTTATTATTGATTGCGATGTTTATTTATGTGCCATATATGAATGGCACAAAAACTTTGACAGGAGTGTTTGTATCTTATTTGTTGTTAAACCTTGAATAAATATGACTTTGATGTGAAAGATACTGGAATGCAACGTCCCCCATACTTGTAAATCGGACGAAGTTGTATCGTTTCAATCCGATTGCTGAATGTTCTTCGGTAATTCGGTAACATTACTGTCAATACGATATGCAAATTGAATTATAATAATTTGGACACCCAAAACCTTATATTCAATAACACCAATATTGTCTTTCTTCTTTTGACTAGATATCTTACTTCTGCCACATTACATTACCAAGTTCCTCATACGGTTCATTACCTAGCGTCCTTGAACAAGATATTATGAAAAGGGCTAGACATAATGAAATAATGGACAATCACTGAATAGAGCATATAAATCTACGTCTGAGATTTGACTGATACGTCAAATCTCCGACGTAGATTTAATGCCCTCGTGTCTTGTGGATCAACTTGTATGAATGAATTTGCATAATACTCCCAATCTCATAATTGGAATACATTAAGCTATCAGTATCATAATTTCGGGATTTTAGGATTCAGAAGTAAGTACTTTGCTTTGCGATGATCATAGAAAATCTTTTTTTTAATAAAATACAGACTTTTCGTTCACTTCTATTACATCTTCTTAAGATTGGCTTAAACCAAACGAGCGAATGCACATTCTATCCTAACTCTATTAAATTATTTTTGTGTAAACAGGGATAGAGCATTCTTTCGTTGGTCTATACTAAAATGTCAATAATTATCAATAAAATAATGCTCTTGTGTTCGTTCCAGTTCTATGTCTGTTTGGTATAAACTCACCTTTTTCCGTAAAGGTTCATTTTAACTGATTTTATTTTTAACTTCTACTCTTGCCATGAAAACTGAATATGAATTGAAACTGAGTCTTGATCTTTTCTTTACATTTATTTTCGAACTGAGGCTGATTTTTCTTCAATAATAATAATAATAACCCTTATGGGCTGGCGCGCTCTTATGAACTCTCAATCTATGCCGGTAGAGTTTACTTTGCTGAAAAAGGTCTAGGGTCAGGAGCCAGACCAAGAGAGATCCATAAACCCGCAGGGTGGAGTCGCCGGAACGTAACTTGGCAAGGTTTTGGCGTAGTGGAAGTAAGTTCACGCATTACAATGAGTGCAACGAAAAAATTATCACTTTTATTGCTTGTCATTATTCTATGGTTATTGCCAGAATTTATTTTTAAACGTGTCTGTTTAGAAGAGAGTTAAAGAAAGGAGAGAAACATCTACGCATTCTTGCCAAGTTACGTGCTGTCGACTATAGCATGTGGCGAGCTGTTGGTGGGCAGTAGCGACCTCAAGGACCCTATCTCCCGGGAGAAGTCTTGTTCCTCACCTCTGGCTTGCCTTCATTGGCTGGCTGGAGTGAACACTGACGCGGAACAGAGCTCCCATCTCTTTAAGTTAAGTTTATTTACTCTCACATTGGTTTTGTAGCACTTAACAGTTTTGAACTATAATAATTCACATTGTGAGAGCTGGTGCCTGAAGTCGGTTTTATAAAAAATCTGTATTACGGTCACCAGGCCCCACTTAGTGGCATCATACAAATAAACAGGCAGGTAACATGTATTTCTACCAAACAATAAAAAAAAAGAACAATTGAAAAGAAAAATTAAAATAACAGAATAAAAGCAGTGAAAAGGTGTGTGGTGAACGGTGGTGAATGTGAAGGTGAATGGTGTTGAGTGTTGAATGTGTAGGTAATTTTTTTAGGTAATTTTCATATGGCAATACCACCCAAGGACTCTACGAGACAGGCTCGACCTAGTGTAGAGTTCTTAGATAAAAGTACTTCCTTTGCGTCATAACTAATAATGTAAACCTAGCTATTAATTTAGGTAGCATATAAGGAAATGTAAAGCACTGTTTTTGGAAAATAAACAAACAAACAATTATTTGAATACAAGTGTTATTTAATTGAGTAGTACAATTTCTCTGTGTCATCATAAGAAAGAGTTTTCAAGAAGTCAGTTACTTTTTGCTTACAACTAACTAAAATTGTCTTTAAAATGTTATCAATAAGGGTCTAAATATTATGTATCCACTACACATACTCAGTTGCACCCAATTATATTATATTAAACAGATATGTTGTGAGCGCGCAATCGTGAAGACTCGAAAACGTCCTAATTGGGACGTATTGACTTTAGTCTGCAACACACATGGCGACGAATAATACGCTTAGTTGAAGCAGGTAAAAAATAAAAAAATCCATCGTGTGTGTTTAGAAAGCGTACCAATTATGATACCATAGTTAATAAAACACAAGGGATCTCATACCACATGTAAGTACGCAATATACTTCGATTTATTAATATATTTTAATTATTTTCCTAATATTCTCTTATTTGAAAAAAGAAAGAAATGGAAATACAGTTTTTTGTCGTGAGGACGACAAAGACGCATTCCGCATTCGGTGATTGGTGGACAGAATAATGTTTGTTTACATTCACGCGCAATTGACAACACTGGCTGTCTCTTTTTTTCTTGCTGTTTTTATCTAGCCATCTCTTTGCTATTATTTTTACTAGTAGTGAAATGTAAAATAAATGAAAAGTGGGTATGTGTGCTGCCGCTGCGGCGCGGAACACTTTTTTCGGTTGTTTTGTGTGTCTATCATAATCTGTTCATTATAATAACATTGGTTGCAACATAGATCTTCAGTAAATTTATTCATGGTACCTCAGTAACAGCTGCTGAGGCACCTATTTGACAACATGTTTTCCTCAGAAACTTAAACTCTAGATCTAGATCAACTCGATCTTCAACAGGCAATAAAACATTTTCCGTCAAAGAAATCCCAAAGACTACTAGCGTCCATACTAAGGATCTCATCTCAAGCATATCAGATATCATTTGAATTCTAGTCTGACTCTGTTCAGATAGTCAATTGATATCTGACAAACGTCCATCTGGGTTCAGATGCAAATTCCGAAAATACTTGCCTTTGTACAAAAAGAAACCTTGGAACTTTTATTGAAAGTTCAGATTCGTTTAGTAGGATTTTGAGATTCGTTCAAACATGGTAAGGAGACCTACAACAGATTTATAACAACGGTCTAATTGTTTGTCTGTTTGAAATACAGCTTTCTTGATAAGGTTAGATTAATAGGCTGGGCTACGCTATGGTGACGTATAATTTAAACTTTTTAGGGTTCCGTAGTCAACACGGAGCCCTTATAGTTTCACCATGTCCGTCTATCGGTACTAAGAGTCTCTGAGCTATGCTGGGGAGCATAGCTCAGAGACTCTTAGTACTAGAAAACTGTAATTTCGTACGGGTGTAGCATATTTAATACGGCACAAAGTGTTAAAACAAAACCTTGAATTTCATTTTTCTAGTGAAATTTAATTTTTCTTACCTGTGTGGGGATGATATTTTTTTTCTCATCTATCCCATGGTGTGGGGTATTTTTAGATAGGCCGTTCAAAAATATTGTGGGTCTGTGAAAATAAATTCGATTCAGCGATCCGTTTGTGTAATATTAAGCTTTCAAGTGCTATTTTTTGTTAGAGACAAATGTTCCCTCCCCCTTGCCAGCTGAATGGTTGTTTTTGGATACGTGAAAACAAACTTACAGGTAACGAAATTAAAAGAAAAATTATCACAGCTAACTAGGCTTTACAATTTAACGAGTAATAGTCGACCAACTTCGTTCCGTGTGGTGCCGGACGTAAAGAATAGCACCGCCCTATTTCTTCCCGCGGGTGTCGTAAAAGGCGACTAAGGGACTTACAAGAGAATGGGCAGCAGCGTTCTCCATGCATTTTAACAACATACTGCGATCGCCAACCCGCATGTCAAGCGTGGCGATTATGCCAAACCCCCCTTTAGGGGAGGCCTATGTCCAGCAGTGGACGTCTTTCGGCTGAAATGATGATGATGAGTCGACCAGTTGGAGAATTTACCGTTACTTATATTATTGTTTGGTAGAACATGTTTTTTAACTACAATGTTAAGTTTGTTTTTGGGATAAATTCATCCCAACTACGGAAACCTTGATTGTGCGTGGTCCCACACGCACTTGGCCGGATTTTTAAAGAAAAATCGAAATAAGTAGACTAATTTTTTAACCGAATTCCAAAAAGGAGGAGGTTTTATCAGAAGCTTTACTTATTCTTTAATTTATATTTTTATTAAAACCTGCCACAGCCTGCACTGCAGTGCTGCAGTCATATTTAAACTGTTGCGGACAAAATCCAGAACAAAATTAAAGATCTACAACTACCTACATTATTTAAATTATAATGTTTTGTAAAGCAGCAACAACCTGATTTTTTAAAATTATTTAGAATGATGCTATCGGTATTAAAATCTATTTACATAAATATCACATTTTTCATTAATTTAGATTTCATTATTTAAATAATGTTAATTGAATTCGTAAATTAAACAAAATTATAATATTAATTACAGCCATTAGTTAATATATTTTTAATACTACGGTTTTGCAACAACCGCTAATAAAGATTTTTTATATCCTTTCTACAAAAAAACGAAGTCTTTTTTCCTGCATTTGTAAATAACAAAATGTCAAAAATAGCAAAAAGTATTCCGATACCGGGAATCGAACCCGAGCCTCCTGGGTGAGAGCCAGGTATCCTAGCCACTAGACCATATCGGATGATGAATAAAATGTCAAAAATACTGCTCTAATCCTTCGTCACTGGGTTTTTTTGGATACATAAAATAATATTACAGTTAATTCTTCCACAATTCTTTTATTGCACAGCGGACATAGTCGCAACGTTCCTGACTTGTCAAGATTCAATAAATAAGTAAACTTACAGATTTAATCTGTGTATATTGACTGGAAAGAATGCAAATAAAATGCGGGTGATTTTAGTATGTACATAATTAATGTTTATTATTCATCTTATTTTGGAAATGATATCTATCTCAAATGCCCTAATGAGCTCAGACAAATCCGAATTTCAAAATCGGAGCCCAACAAAAACCGAAATAGAATTTATTTGAATAAAATCGACATTCCGAATTCAAACCCGAACCACCATTCCACTTTGTTAATACGCGACTTATTATATGGTAAACAGTGCCATTAGCATGTCTCGCTGCACTGCATACCTGTCGCCAAAGCCTGTCGATCAACGTCACTCAATCGCGTCGCTGCCGACTTCAGCCGACGACGCCCGACATTTGCCGACATCCCACGATCTACTATCCTGATGTTATCCCTTCGGAGCTTTGTCTGTCCTTAAACGGCAGCTGCATTGAATAGCTTTTGTTGATGAGAGACAATAACTTCGTTTTTTCTCAAAGAAACCCGATGTAAAAGGTATTAATTATCATAAATGTAAGGGTTTGTGATGTAAATAGTTTTCAAGGGAATATTAGATGCGGACGTGCTTTGGTCAAATAATGAAACTTGTTTTTAATAATAGACGATTATATTTTTTCCAGGGGTGGAATAATTTGAGCCACTGTGTTGTGGCGTATAATTTTCTTGTACAAATAGTAGTTGTATTATTAGATATTACAAAGGAAATAGTAGCTAAGTTATTAACTTATTAGGCTATAAGTAATTACGTTTGTAACTTATAATTCTACTTAATTTACTTAATCAAAGTGGATACAATGTTTCAACGCTGTCTTAATTAGCATGGATTCATGTTTGTGAATTTGTAGTTATTATCGACAATTATTGCAGAAAAAAAACAGTGGTTTCGCACGAAAACACCTCAATGTGCTGAATTAATATTTATCTTTGTTAAAAAACTGATGAGCAGAATCATGCAGTCCGAAAAAATCACTAATCGAATGTAATTATGTGTTTATTACAGTTGGCTACTAGATTGTAATAGATTAGGCCTTTATTATATTATGGGTCACCATGCCAAAGTTGAATAAATAAAAATCAGTCATTGTATGTTCATTACAAGTCATTTTATGTTCATTGTTTTACAGGTCCTAAAGTCGTAGCGTATTTATTCACTTCCAGTGGCTGTACTTGTACAAAAACTCTTAATAAACGAATAATAACGAAGCAATAATATCCTCTACATTACTTTATATAACTATAATCGCGTTAAGAGGTTCTTCGACTTACCGGAACCACGTTTTTTTCCAACATAACTTATCGCCTGAATTTCTCCGAGGGTTAGGAACTGGTGTATCTATAGTAAACCCACATTTTAGCAGTTATGTTTAAGCCCCATATTCGAGGGGGCGAGCCTGTTTCCGGTACAAATCTGCCTTGGGGCTGCAACTGAGAAATTCCTGATGGAACACCCAACAGGACCGGCTTTACCTATGGTGGCGGGTGTGTGGCGCACTCGGGCGCAGGGTCTTAGGGCGCCAATCAGCACCGGCCGATAGCGACTCTTCCAAAGAGCCTACGTCACTCGCGACTTTGCGCCTGTGATCTGGCCAATTCTGGCGACGGTAACTAGGCGCGTTAGGTAGGGATGGTCCGCTCCGGGCCCCAGGACCTGGGGCCCCCAAGTCTCGAGAAATATTTTTTATCTGCCTTTTACTTTCCTACGAATGTTAAATATAAATGTAGGGTACCTACTTAAATTTTCGAGTTCGCTGCGCTCGCTCTTGCATCCTATATTCTCTCTTTTCCCAGACTTTTCTGCATCAGTCGACAAAGTAACTCGTGAACTTATACGAGGTGGACACATTTTCAAGCCTGCTTCACTCGCTCTAGCATCTTATATTCTGCTCTAACTTGTCGATATAATGAATGGTCAAAAGAAACCCTTTTCGAGACAGCGCGCTAAAAATTGCGAGCTCGCTTCGCTCACTCTTACATCCAACATTCCCATAATTCTCAAACTTTTCTGCATACCTGGGGGCGGCGCGCGGCGCGGCGCGGCGGGCCAATTAAGTTTTGCTGCCCGGGCCCCCGAGAGGCTTAGATACTAGGTACCTACAGACACTTTCGTTTGTCCAAGGGATCTTCCTAGGTTATAGTTTTAGTTTTGAATAAGTTCCTGTGGTCTGTAGAGATCGCAAAGCTATGTAAAAAGGGATTATGGATATTATGCATCTTTTTAGGAGAACACCTGATTGAATCTATTTAAGAGTGCCACCTGTGGTTACACTTAACCCACGCTAACAAAGATTACAATGTACATATTTTACACTAAAATTACCAATATGTACTCTATTGTGCGTGTCTCTGAAATTTTATCCATACCTACTTTGTCCTGTGATTTACGTTTAGTTTTTAAAAATTAAATATTTTTGAATTAACGATACTTTTCCATTCGAGTATACCCCACTGTTCCACGGGGGAGTACCGCAAGCGAAGTAAACGGGCTTCCCAACATAATTTATAATTGTACCATTTGCACACTCCGATCACTAGGGACAATATATCTGTAAGTAGGTATTCCATCTAATCGCGCACTCAATAGAGGGCGCCAGGGTATTAATTGCACTCGGGCGCTACACGGCCTAGAGCCAGCCAGCGGCGCTGCCAATAACATTATCTCTCCTGAACTCCTGGGAATAGAACTCAGGAGGACCTCATGCCCAGTAGTAGCGCTTGCTACCACTAAAACAAGTTTTTTCTAAGTGCCTATATTAACATGAACCGGGATTTAAATTAATCACGAAACAGACATTAATAAATGAACTGTCAATTAATTCACGAATTTACATAAAAAAAGCTTCTAAATGATTACATAATTGTCACGACAGCATGTGGGTAGTACGAGAGGCCTTGTCATGAAGCTGATCACGATTTGTCATGTTTGAAGGCATTGTCACGCCTCTGCCCTTTGTGTGACGTGACGTTTGACAATGTGATTGACTCGTTATTTAATAGCTTGGTGGAGTGGGTAAATATTATGTTCGTAGTTTAGCAGCTGAGGTATCTAATTTTTTTGTTATATTTTTAGAAGGTGTTAGTGGATACTTATCGGTTCTAGTTTTAATCATTCATCTCATTGCATTTTCGCAGCATCATGCTGAGATACGGGCCTTTTGGCCTCGTACAGGATTTTCTGTTTTAATTTGAATTTTACTTTACTTATTTTTAGTTTTGTTCGGTTTCTATGAGTATGTGTAGTCCCAATAAATGCTGTTTCTTTCTTTCATTCTTATAGGTAGGGTTCCTTAGCTAAGGATTAGTACTACAATCAGGGAGCTTTGAGTGAATGGACGATTATACTGAGAATTATTACGTAAGACACAATGCAGAAGATAAAGACCTTTCTGTTAAAGAAGAAGAAATAAAAATATAAGAAACCAAAACGACAAAGCAATAACATGTTATTAGAGTGCATTACATTCAGGACTAGTATAAAATTATAATAATTATGTGTAACGCCTGAAATAAACTGATGCAATAATATGTAACCACGAACTATTCATTCTTTAACACAAAAAATCAAAATATGCATCGTAAAAACTGGTACAGGCGCAAACAAAATCGTTTAGCAATTCACACGTGCACAGAGTGCCACAAGCTAAAAAAACCTGGCCAAAAAAATATTAAATTTATTCTGTTGCCGTGTGCGATCGCGTATATCAAGTGGCTGGGTCGCACAGTGCGACAACATAGGGTTGTGTTGCCAGAATTCTGTTTGACATGTGATGGCTGTCATAACACTGTCACACACACGTCGGATTTCGATTTTATCGAGTATTAGAGCATTGAATGTCATTCTATGATTACCATTAAGTACACAGTTTATTGTATTGCCTTTTTTGTTGAGGGTGAGTAAATTAGGTTGCTGTTCCAGTGAGGATAGTATTTATTATAAATTATTTATTTTATTGTGGTTGAAGTAATTTCGTACGTAGTCTCATTTCAAACGTCGTAGTCATAAAGAAAATAGTTAAGTTAAATATTTTATATCAAGCAAATTAACTTGAGGAACAGTCTTACAGGAAAATGAGGAAAACAGTAAGCGACTTGGATAAAAATAACATGTGGGAGTTTGTGCACACGGCTACCACATGAAGCTATACATTTCCAGTATACGCTGAGCTCTTATTGTATGAATATCCTATACAAATTATTACGCAATCACTTACTTAAGACTTAGATATATGCCAGTGACCTTGAGTGGTTATCTTGCGTGTTCTGTACTGAGCTCACGCAACGCGTCGTACCATCAGCCAGTAATAGTACTCGCCCATCAAGGAGCGCTGTCCCCAATTTGACGCATTATTAATTTATTATACACAAAACAGAAGGTATTTCAATAAAACGCGTATACTAAAAGATCAATAATTAAATTATCTTGAAATTTGTGAAGGTTTCAGTAAAATACGCTTGGTAGATTTTTCGCCATACTCAGTTTTTATCTGCGTTAGACATAACTTTACAAATTAATTTCACTATGTAATATAAACATAATCTAAAATATTCATAATATTAAATTATTAAGAATATGCTCTAATTTAACATATATTTTTTTTCAAATCATTAACACTACTCGTTTAGACGTGATCTTTAGTATAAAATCATTAAAAGTCGGTTATCGTCGCCTTAAGACTTAAGGGGGATGCGCTAAGGTAGCCGCGAAATTAAAATTTTCTTAAGTTTTTTGCAATTTGCACGTCAGTAACAGGTTGTATGTTGATCTAAATATGATTCGCGGACGTAACAAATATGGCTTACAGGATTATAATCATTAGAATCAGCAAAACATCTCTCTAAGTTCATAAAATCCGACTGAATGATTATTTTTGATATTTTATTTTCAAACTATGATACTCGTACAGTAGGATTTTATGAACTTAGAGAGGTGTAATGTTGAATCTAATGGTTATAATTCTGTAAAGCCTTATTTGTTATGGATATTATGTTAGGGATTTAAATAAGTATTTAAAATTACATTTTCGAGTTCAAGTAATCAAATCAAAGCACTTAATTTGTAAGTGGCACTACAAATTGTCATTTACAGGTACATTTTTTGATCCATTCTTTACTTTTCATTCTCATTCATTCATTATTTTGAACAGACTATTGTTAGTTTAATATGTGCTTAGATCACTAATTATTAAGTGAAACAACTTTATACGAATATTATAACAATATACTTAATAACTTTTAAACAATATAATAAGAACAAAGGATATAATTAAAATATGAAAACGGTCACAGAAAAAATCCACACATTATCGTCTTAATACAACAATGGTCGCTGCTCTTGTTTAAGTTCCCATGCTGAATTTTGACCCTATCTTATCGATGTTTACGGCCGGCTCGGAAACAGCAGCGCACGCACCTCGTCTCGCCATGGCCCACCATGCCGCAAAAAAACAGGTGATGTCACTCATATCTTCGTAAAGAGAGCGCGGCAATCGCCAACACTATACACCATCATTTGGTGCTATGCAGGTTGTGTTATCTTACTATTTGCTTTGAATACTTCTCAGGAAAAAAAAACCAAGCATAATTATAAAAAAAAACGTATCATGAATATCACGAACATTCATCATTCAATGTGTTTAAAAAAACTGTCAGATGTTATCAAAATAAATCTTTTCGCGGTATTAAGCCGTATCTAATTCGGTAACCCTGTCGGCTGGCAACATATTTGTATGCAAAACGTATCGTTGCAGCGTACGCGAAATTATGTTCTATGCTTTTGTTTCTACGAAGCACTCGGTTGTCGCACAGTGGGTGGC
The DNA here is from genome assembly GCA_948098905.1 of Tiliacea aurago. Taxonomy (NCBI): domain Eukaryota; kingdom Metazoa; phylum Arthropoda; class Insecta; order Lepidoptera; family Noctuidae; genus Tiliacea; species Tiliacea aurago. Next base: position 27,087,168 of record OX402582.1, read on the forward strand.
CTATTGTCAGGTGTTTGGCTGATGGCTTTATGTCGCGGCGTGTTATGAGTATCACAGAGAATTGATTTTGGTTATTAGTTATGTGTTATTTATGTGCCCGGGAAGTAAATTTATTGGTTTTATGAAGTTTGGAAATAAATATAACGAAATGCGTGAAAGGATATGAAAAACAAATACATTGCACTGACAATCTTAACTTCTAAACTATAATATTATAAAGGGAATAGTTTTGATTTTTGCATGTCAGCTTGTTACGCTTTCATGCTAAACTGACTGAACGGATTTAAATGGAATTTGGCACATGGGAAGACCATGAGTTAGGTTAGGACATATTATCAACGGAATGAATAGCTACTTAACATATTAACGAAGTCCTACAGTTACTCTATTAAAGAATATTCTGGGAACTGCATAATATACGCACAACGATGAAGGAACCAGTTAAACTGCATTATACCCGTAATCTGACACGTCAAAGGGACAATCAGGAATTAAGTTTAGCGAGAACCGCACATTGTGTTGTCGAATAGACTCTGTATTCAATTACAACGTGAATTAAACCCACGGCGTCGGGCGCACTCCAGCTAATCTTCCAACCAACAAAAGCCCGATTTATACTAAACCCCATTGTCACCACCAACAAAGATCTTGTCAATTATAATCTCCACGAAATCTTTCATCGCCGACCCGTCAAACGGTAGCGCACGGTGAGCCAACTGCCATGGAACTCTGGCTAAAAAAACTTTTTAATAAATTATTTGCAAAACTTGTTTGGAACCCTTCTCAAAGGGCGGCGAGGAAGCGAAACCGATTGCTCGTGACGTGACGGCCTTTGTGACCGTCGAGTATTATGTTGTCAAAATACACGGGGATTTTGTTATTATTTTTGTGTTTGCGAGCACACTTAGCACCCTTTTGTGTGGCGCAGACCTTCTCGGAAGAGGGGATGTGTGAGCTATAAACCGCGCGTCGTAACTCCAATCTTTCCATGAAAGAGGCCCATGTGAATGGAATAGTAATAACGCATCGGTTAAGCACTTCACGAAAACAATGCGTAATCTCTTATTATCTGGCAACACTTAAAAACTGATTATACAAAATACGAAAGCGTGCTTCTAAAAATGGGCTGAAATCACATTTCGTATGTTCACCGACGTGCCCTTAAAAAGTTAATAACATTTTTGTATACGAAGACGTCGGCTCGAGTTACGCGATCTGTGCCAACTGTAACTGCCAAATTACACCATCACAACACATAAAACCACGCGTGGCTGAGCCCGCTTTTTGTCACGTCACACGTATGGGAGTCTCCTTGATATTTATTCAAATTATTATTCCTCGTCGCCCTCTTGTTATGTTCCGAATGAATTTTTCATGCACACGTCGCCCCGAGCCTCGGTAATTTCACTTTGAGTTTGCTCCACGCCAACGAAAATGAGTTTATTTATGTTGATATTTTTTCCAACACGTCTACGGTTTAATGACATTGGGCGTTGCACCGCAGCCTTCGAGATATTGGACGTGTAAATATTTAAGCACGATAATTTGTTCATGAAACACATTTTGCCTTCAGCGTAGATTTTAACGAGTTTATATACTATGTTTTGTTTTACGAAGTTGAGGAATCTTTTGGAAAGTTAAATAATTGCAATAGGATTATCATTCATATCCTGTTTTGCTGTATTTTTGATTGTGTTTCTGCATTAAAAGGTATGTGATTAGATGATAATATAATTGTGAACACTTTTATATTTCTAGCATCTCAATATTATAATAAATAATACTAACATTTATTTAAACATTGTTACAATTATTAGGTACCTTAAAATTATTTTAACATAATAATTCTGTTAAACTGTTTGTGACATTTATTTTGTTATATGCGGTGGTCCCCAAACTATACGGTATACAGTTTACTTATGTGGGAATGGGTAATAAATTGCAGACAATTATAAAAAATCTAAATTAAAATTTGAAATGAGATCAAAGATATAGAATAAAACTTAAATTGTTGTGAACAAAATACAACATTTAATTGTCATAACTATTTACATTATCATAATTATCACATACTGTCATCAAATAAGTACTTATTAAATCAAAAAACGAGACAACTGAAACCTTGATACTTTGATTCATTTGCTTATACAAAGGAGTCTGCAAATGCTAATTCATTCAACTGCCAAAAAAAGTATATATATTTTTTGCAATTTTTCATACCTACCTGTTGGATCAATCCTCATTCAAGTGTACCTCTCATAGAGGTATGAAGCATGAGCACTTGTTAGTAAGTAACCCTATGTTATCTAACTAATACCTGTCATGTGATAGGTACTAGAATTAAATACTATAAATCATTTCAATTTACACAAACAATACCAAGGTTCATCAAGACAAACTCATCAACGTTATCAGACGTAACAAAGCCACCGCAGTCGTTGTTACCTAAAACATTTTATAATCCAACTGCAGCCTTACTAGCCTCTAAGTCCTCTGCTATACCACTGTTTGCTGGACCTTGATGATACGCTGATCCGTCATTAATCATTCTGCCAAAAGTACTTTCTTATTCCACGTCATGCCGCATCTCCACTTATCATCATCTACCTTGGAGAATATTTCTTCTACCACATATTATCTGATTTTTTGTTTATCCGTCATCCATTGCTCTGTCTGTCTCATTTTTGTTTTCAACGCTCTCTTCAAAATCCTCAGTGGGAGCTACGTTGTTATATTCAACGGCAAACAACAATTTGTCTAGGTCTCTGGCAATGGATTCACAGCAATAAATTTCGACGAGCCTGTTGACACCCGACACATAATATTTGCTAACATTATTTCATGACAAACAGAGTTGTCACTGAACAAATTTGTGGTGTTTTATTCCGATAGCGTTGTTTAATTTAATTATATGCGGTACGATTAAATTATTTGTTTAAAGCTAATGGAGTTCGGGTATTTGTTTAACTTGATAGCGCTCTTGTTTGTTTTTGATAAGAGGGATTTTATTTGGAACAAATATAAGGAACAAGCTTACGATTCTTCCGTGTTTTCGTACTTGAAATTTTGTAATTTCCGAATTCATGAAATAAAATGAATCATGTCTGTTACTTATTATATGAATATAAACAAATGATCAGTCGACAACTTCATCCCAAAAAGTATTTATTCCGATGTGAAACTTTAATAAGCTCTCACTTAATTATACAACATATTACAGCGATTTCATAATATGTTATGTAAGACAGCAAATAATATAAATTACATGTAATTTTTTTGATGGAATAATGATGATGAGGAAAATTATAATCTACTAAATTTTCGATGGTAATTTATCTCATAATTTTGAACAATATGAAATTTATGTTTACTCATAAAATTTATTCATATTTTTTACTGCACGTCAATACACTCACTTGTGAACCCGCCAGCTAAAGCTAGTTACACATTTAAAACATAAACATGTCACGCTGCACGAACATTACAGAGCCGACCATTTTTTAGAAGTCATTCGTTATTATTAGCGTTAGTCGTAATGTCTGTCATTTTAGTGTTACCGTCTATCTGAGACCTCCCATAAACCACCCCTTAATAATCTAAATATCGCTCTTTTATCTGTCTTTAACAATTTCGTAAACTCTCACTAAACCGTAGCTGGAATATAAATTACATCGATACCACATCACTTTTTCTTTACTCAAATGTTCGGCCATTACATTCCCAACCTTATCTTCCGTCGCATAAAGGTTATCAATAAGCTGGCTGGGTGTTTCTGAAGTGTAAAAAAAAATTGGTAAAACTGGTAGAATACATCGTCTCAAATTGCCCCCTGCCAATAAAAAAGGGGAATGAACCACAGGGCTGAATTTTGTTTATCGCTATCTTTATGGTGGGCACAGTTTATTTATACTGTATTCATGCGTGTAGGACATGTAATATAATACGTTTTGGAATAAACGAAGAGTTAAGGGCCAGTTATTTTCGGGTATTGATGTGTGAGGTTCAAGTCTTCAATTCTTTGAATGGAATAGATTATCGTCTTGAGAACTGGGTTCCTATTTGCTAATGTGTTCTCATAATGCTTTTAAGAGTTGACGTTTTTGAAAATGCTTTCACAATTAAGAATTGTTATGGTAATTAGTAAGTTCAATGTTGATATTTCTATTACATACAAATATCAATACAGTACAATTTGATTATTCTAGGAGTTTATACTTACCTTTCCATGAAGATTATTGTTATTATAGACTATTGTTATAAAATCGTCAAGAAGAATAAAGGATCCAAAGCATTCAAAATTGTTATAAGAATTGACTAAACTCCAAAACGGTTGTTGGTCTCCCAATCTCAAGCCATAGAAATTTGCTGATTGAATAATCCGAATTGTCAGATCGAAATTAGATAAAATCCTTTCTTCCATTTCAAGTATATCCCATTGTTTTAATCGCTGAGACAACCGATTAAGTTTTGTCATCCTTCGAAACAGATAAGATTCACATTTAATCCGAGCTCAATTTTCCTTCCAAATAACAAGGATTAGATAAGAGGCAGTAGGACAAAGAATCTGGATTAAATCGGACTCGTTTTACTTATCTAGGATTATAGATTATGAATTAACGTTTTATCAGTTAATTTGGTTTAGCAGGTTTAGTTTGTTCGGAACTTTGGGACTAGTTGCAAGATCATCTTTGTTTCTTAAAACTTCTGGATTAATGAAGATCAAGTTTTCTAAAGATTCAATCCTTAAGGCTAGGATTTACTGAATATTTTACAGTTTGACTATATTATTCTAAGAAACTGAATTAATTACTTTAAAGATTTACAAACGTGGCGTCTCATTTACCTTTTTCCAATGGCTTAAAATACGCGAAAATAAAGCCATAATAACATTCCCTTTAACCCTATCAACATAAGCAACCCTTTTAACGTCACTAAAATTTAGTTTTTTGTCACCCCTTCCTTATGTTTTTTTAAGTAATATAACTTTTATTACGAAAATCGTGAACATCATCGCGTCCTTACAAAGTTTGGTCTGCGCTTAGGAAATGTATTTTATTGTATAGTTCTTTAGAAATAACTGCGGTTGTTAGATTGTTGGTAGCAAATATAAGTTTGTCAATGCATTTCTCGGTATGGTTAAAAGTAGTTATTTATTATGCGCATACGGTCGGTTCCGTCGTGTTTACATATTTTAATGTTTTGTTACGCGTTCGCTACTGGTGTTTCTGTTATATTATAATAGTGAAATATTTATTCAGTAAACGATTTCGTTTTATATTTATCGGCCTGTGAGGTCTCGCGTGTGTTTTGGATTTAATGTTTTGACCATTTTCAAAGTTGTGGTGTTTAAATTATTTTAGTACATCCGATACCGCTTCAGTGTTTCACTTGACACAGATGTGGTTTTGCCATATTCCTCACCATTTTTCTACATGGCAATTAGTATTACCGGCAACATCAAAGTGAAAAATATTATACATTTTTTACCTGTCATTAAGTAACTGTCAACACACAATTGCTCACTTTCTCTAACAAAACTAAACATACCTAAATTAGCGAAAAGAAAATAACCTTGAAAACAAAATTTGGCAACAATTAAGCCATTCTGATTCTTGAAGACCATAAACCAGTGGGTTGTTAACTGTAGCGCCAGGCAGGCAAGCACAAAGTTGCTAACAGCCGAAATCTTACAATAAGTAATCATTATACCGTAGTTAAAGTATTGTCTTGTCGCCGTTTGAGATTCGCCGACTTTGGTGGGGCACTGAAGTCAGCGAATGAAACTCGCATTGAAATATTGGGTCGAACTTAGAAAATTATAATATCTTATTTGCATAGCGATTGCCTGGACGTTCTTCTTGAAGTAAAACTCACAAGTTTTGGCGGAACAGTAAATAAAATAACGGCCAAAAGTCACAATAGTTTAGATTGTGTAGATTTAATTTAGAGCGTAAATGTGTCATTTTCATTTCATTTATAATATCACGAAACAGTAACAGATACTGTATATTAAAGATCATGCCGCTATCTAAAACAAATAATGCTATATTTAATTTGGACTAAAATATCCTTCAACGTTATAATTAAAAACTTGGTTTGATGTTTATGATGATATTTTAACTCAACAATCACGAGAGTTGTAAGAAAGTAAATCTTTTTATTTCTACATGATTACATATTTATAATCATTTTAATTATTATACAGTGGGGTCTTATCTTAAAATAGACACGTGTCAACCATAATACGTAAAACATCATGAAAAATAGAAACCACCACCCAACCATCATTTCTGGATGGGTAGAAAAATTGAACACGTGATGTGTGTGAAAAAACTTGTACCATGATAGACAGTAAGAAGATTTGATTGGGTGAGACTGACGCAGGAGCGCGATGACAGAAACAATTAAAATTCTTATTTAATAGCAATAAATGAAGTCAGGCTGAAGTTTTTTTTTTTTTAATAAAGGGCTTTGTCGCACATGCGATTATGCCGCCCTGGTTGGCCAGGCTGAAGATTTTTTTTTTTTTTCTTTTTATAAAGTATCACAGCTGGTGATACCTTATTCACATTACAATCTAGCCTATTCGCTAATAAGTAATTTAAATATAACCTAAACTGCTAAGTAAATATAAAATTAAGAAATTGACCAATAACGTCTTTCTTATTCACTTTATGTTAAGGGGAAGACACTTAATTCACGTGTTCTTTAGTCAGCACTTGCACTATAGTTTAAGTTTACTCGCACTGCACTAAACTAACTCAAAAGGTTTTACCCTTTTTAGTCTTCGCACTAATTCAGTGATGTCAAGGAGCTGGATCGCCTCGACATTCACGTGATGATGAAGTCTGTGTTCGTGAGCTTCTGCATATTTTTTTATTACTATGTTTACGACATCCATCTTGAGGTCCCGGTGGAGGTCGCTGTTTCTAATGTACCAGGGCGCGTTGACTATATCCCTGAGTACTTTGTTTTGGAATCGTTGTATAATTTGACGATTGCTTTGGCTGGTGCAACCCCACAGCTGAAGATGAAGATGAAAACTAAGCAGTAAACTTTACCAGTTCGAGATATGCACAGAAATAAGTTTGTCCAAGTGTAAAAATTCTCTGCTGTTATACACCAGATTAACGCAAGAAAGAAGGAAAAACTAATATTAAACGTAGACCTCATACAAAAGTCGCTCTCGCCAGCCCCAGCGCTCCTTCTCCGCTACTTTAACACCCCTACTTAACAAGTGTTACAAGGAGACTGGCGCACAACGAAATTATTTACAACGCGCGGCGTTTCACAAAAGCTTGCCTGTTTATTGCCACCATAAATACTAATACAACTCGGCGAAAATTTATTTTACCTCACCTTTTATTTATAACTACGTATAGTGCAGTGGCCCGGTTTTTCCGTGCGCCAGTTTTTTTTTTTATTCCGTAATCAAGGATCTGTTACTCAACAATGAATGTATGAATGGGTACAGTTAGTTGTTGACGTGCCATAATATTGTGACTGTTTTATCTTTTGTTTTTGTTCTAGAATGTTTGTTATCTTCGCTGTCGGGTTCCTTTGCTTCTTTTCTTTTTGCGGTAGTTCTAGAAGCGTTACTGATGTTACGACTTCAGTATATCTACTTGTAGCTCTGCACATTTGATCTTTCTCTGTTGTCTTATATAACTAAATTAACATTTTTTCATATTTAACTTTGTACAGTTACTGTATTTTGCTGTGATTAGTCCTGTAATACATTATTATGTCGAATACAAGAAACACAGAACGTGTTCTTCTAGTTAGCTCTAACAAATGACTCACCTATATTTGCACCAATCCTTCAGCTGTTACTGTTTTCCATTAAAATAACATTCAACTTTATGATCTCTTTATCAATCTCACAAAATATCCCAATCTAAATATCTAGATTAGCAACAAATCTGAAGCCGTCGAAGATAATTATTGTAAATAACATTGATATATCTGTACCAGTCTCAAGAAAACCGATACCTTTACCATTTGTCTGCATTTAGTCATTGTTTACAATCTGATACTCTAAACTAGAATGTAGGTAACCAGTCGAAGTTTATTGTTCAGATAAGGGCAAAAGCAGACGTTTGAAATCTTTATCTTTAGTTCGTTTTAATGCACAGATAAGCGTTTACTGCGGCAATAAATATCGCAATTAGGGGTTAGAGAACGAATTGTTTTATGGGCGGCATAGTTCTTAACGACTTGCCTGTGGGAGGTCCCGGCCTATATTTGGCGTAAAATTTGGTGTATTACTATATTTACATAATAATGGAGGATTTGAAGCAGTATCTGTCGTTGTTTATTGTTTTAGGCGTTTTGTAGTAACCGACAATCTCGAAATTCTTACAAAATAGACACTCTATTACAGGAGTGGTTGAGAACTACGAAACATATTCCTGGTTAATTGCTTATCTATAAACTTGCTATACTAGAACCCATTCCTCATATCCACAACAATACATACCAGGTCGTCCAAACCCAGTTAACTCTTAACAACAGCAAACTAAAATCTAATTTCCATCTGGCCCACCTCCCAAGTCCCAACATCATCAACATACACAATACAGAATTATCCACGTCCCTTAGAATAATTTAAAAGCACTCTAGTGTATATCGATGACTCATTAACAGGTTCGTGATCATAACAGAACATCAAAGAGATTGAAACCGAAGCAAGTCGGTGTGGGACCCGTCAAGCTTTTTACACCGTTTGTAAACAGCAATTTGGTACTGACGGTTCAGAGCGGCAACGCTTTGATCTTGCCGCATCCGCTGCGCACAATGACTGTCTATCTGGGGGCACAGTCGGTGATTTCACAGTAGAACAAGTTTTAAAGTACTTTGTTAGTTAAGCGGATTTATGTGCAATTTAATTTTTGTATGTTTCAGGGTTGGCCAGATGTGGAATTTGAAGAAGTACATTGGTGTTCCTATTCCGAAGTTGTTTTTTTTTTAATTTACTGTGTACTAGTCGGCTATAAGCCTCATCATAGCTATACGTTGAACTTTCGGCAAAATTGTTGGCAAAGTTCTAAAAACCCAAGTAATTTAAGTATCAAGTCATTATATTAATTTCCCTACTAATCATAAATGAAAGCTAAATACTTTGACTCACTACAGATTTCATCATACAAGTAAAATCTGGGCCATGAAAATGATTAAGCTTTAAGTACCTTATTTACACTATTAATAAAAGATTTATTACAAACATCCGATAAACTATTTAAATACTTTCATGACCTATATGTTCAAAAACTGTCACATGATTGATAAATTACTTAAAATGGATGATGTAATTTAATGTATTACGTATAATTACGCGATCGATCAAGATGTTTTCGTAATCAGTAGTGCGAAAGATTTTGATTGACAGTGTGAATAGTTTTTAAGCAATCAACTTAAATAGAAAATGATAGGAGTATACAATTCTGCTCAGTCACCTTTATACAATGAGTTCAAATTATCATTGGTACACAGAATTTGATTCAATTGAAGATAATAACTTCTTGAAAATATTCTTATAATAATTTGTAAGAGATGCTTTGAATATTGGTAAGTTACATAAAAATATTCTGATTAGTAATTTACTAAGGCATCGTTTACAAACTCTGAGGCATAATTCTCACTATCACTGGAAAATTATTGAACCATAATTTACTTTTTATTTGTTGTAGACCATAACTTATTCCAATCTGAAAAGTGTACTGTAGTATAACTGTAGTCTGTAACAAATTCTACCATCAAAAGATTTGTTATTTTTAGTTCAAAATGGGGTGAACATGTGCCTCTAGCCATTTAGAACTTCCTTTCCCTTTAAACCAAAAATCTAATTTCTAAAGTTCTCCTATACAAAATCCAGAAACTGACCAAGTTTGAGTTCTTACTTACAATATACTATGTTTGATTCTCGGCTAGTTATCCGAACTTTTTCCGTCATGCTTGAACCTCTGTCTTCATAATTGTGGCTGTTTACACTCCGTTGGATTTCCACGTAGCTATAATTGGGCCAGGAAATTGTTTTCAAAATCTCTTTAGTGGCTGATCGTGCGGTTAATGTTTTCTGTTCACGATTTATTTGAAATTCTACAATGCCTGTTTGACGATTTGTGGTATGTTATGTTGAACGATTTTTTCCAGTGAATTCCTTTGTGATGCGATTTTTTTCTTGTGTAATCTTCAACATAATAGTCTATTACATGCCAATTTGTGTCTCAATACAATACAATTGCATGTCCGTTTCAATTATAAAAGGAGATGAGATACTAATATGCCTTCATTTTTTTTCTCATGTTGATTTTTTGCTTAACCATGTACAAGAAAAAACTAAACAAATAGTATTGAATAGGTTATAAAATATACATATAATAATGTAATATATTATGTCAAACTAAATTCGTCGGTGTTATCTAAACTCCTCTTACGTCGTCTGTAACACATATCAACAGGCCATTAGCAGGCGTACAATGACTGCGCGACAGCAAAGCCTAGCCGTAACTTGTTCTCGTACAACTCTCCTAAACAAACACTCAAACGGCCGCGTGCCTAATTTATAGAACAACATCGCCCGACACCGGCCCGATCTCGCAATAAACATGTTTTTTGTTTCGCATGTCCGCCGCACTGTCAAATATATTACAGCCCGCCGGGTTATTTACGACCTCTGTCGTCCGCCCATACGTTATACTTAGTATCTTTGTTTGGACACAATAAGCAATATTTCTAAAGGGCCCCGCCGCCGTCTCTCGCAGCTGTTGATATGGGTTCCCAAATTGACATATTTAATTTGATCGCAACAGAGGGTCCGAACTCGCTCGCTTGACAGGTTTTAGTGTCGGATTAACATTAACGTTATGGACTTAGCGATGTCGATAAACTGAAATATCGCCTTTTGTTACGCTCAATGTTTATAGATTTACATGTAAACGGCTAAAGTTAGCGCGTGTTGACACATCAAACGGTTTCACGGAAAGCTGCCGTCTCGGGGAACAGATCAATTTTCCCTTTTGAACCGGCTCCGATGCATCCCAGAACAAAGCGGGCTCGTAAAAGAGTAAGTAGTTTCGAATGTGTCAGCAGTAAAGTGCGATGATGCCGGCGAAAGAATGAAGCTGCGCCGTCGTCGGGGGCGTAATAAAAGTGGCGTGAAACAAAAAGCTGAGCAGCGCGCTGGTGCGGGCGGGCGCGCGCTCGGCTCAGGTACAGTCGCGCTCGCGGCGCGGCTCAAAGCGCGGCCGTCATGGGTGGCGAGCCACCAACACCATCGCACGTCTCAATCCGCACCCGGCTGCCGACCATACCGCCTTTCCTTTTTCCCCTACCGCAATGCAGCTATGTGTCGTTTCCGCTTTATTTTTTATGGCCGAGCGCTGCAGCGGTGAGACATAGCGTTCTCCCTCTAATGTTGACTTGAGATATCGCTATCCCTGTCACGCACGGCGCGGGGTGAGGGGGCCGCGGCACGTCGGCGGCTGGTGGGGTCCGGTCTCTCAGAGTTGACTCGACCGCCGCCACCAACGCACGCGTTTCTCCCTTGTTTTCCGCGTACCGGTGGCATAGAGTAGATATTGCCAGAAGCGTTTCGTGACCGCACTGTGAAGTTTACAAGTGATCGTAAAAGTTATCTCCCAAATGGTGGTGCTTGAAGACGGTGGAATGATGACTACTAATCCTAACCAATATTTACAGCCTGATTATTTGACTCCTCTTCCGTCCTCTGTAAGTATAAATATTTTTTATTTATTTAAATTTTTGGAAAAAAATTACAAAAATGTTTTTTATTTTAAAATGTATTTTATTTGTATTCTAAATGTTTTTCTATGCCATCGTACTTATTTCCAATTTCTATTGTTGCAGTTGGATTCGAAGAAAAGCCCGCTTGCGCTTTTAGCGCAAACTTGCAGCCAGATCGGTGTTGACTCAGCGCCCAACAAGCCGCTGCTACCGCCGCTAGATAAGAAGAAAGTGAATAGTGTTAACAGTGATACAATGAGTCGTTCGTCTCCTACTAATACCGTGATCAAAGCCGACAAGCCGCGCTCCACGCCGGAACACAACAAACATTTGGCGTTCAAGCCGTATGAAACAAATGTTGTTACTAAAAAACCAGAAGAAAGGCCTTCGTCCAAAGCCAGCTCGGATAGCTCAGATGACAAGAAATCTGGAAAAAGCACGCCTGGACGCAAATCCACGCCTCCATCAGCAGAGAATGGCAAGAGCAGCCCTGCACCTAAGTCCTCTCCCGCCGGTTCTTCCGGAACAAGCCCAATTATCCGCTCCGGATTAGAAGTTTTGGGACACGGCAAAGATCATCTCGGAGCATTCAAGAATATTCCTGGATTATCCGGATTTAATCCGCTAGCAGGACTCTGCTGCCCACCAGGAATGGAACAACACGCCAATCCGGCATTCAGACCACCTTATGCTGGTGCTCCGTTCAGTGCACATCACGCTGCTATGCTTGCGGCTGCCGCAGCTTTCCCTGGATCTTCTCCAAACCCATACCTGGGTTATGCGAGAGTGAAGACACCCGCCGGCGGTGAAACTCTCGTGCCAGTGTGCAAGGACCCCTACTGCACTGGATGCCAATTCTCAGTTAACAACCACCACCTGCTAATGAGCAATGGATCATGTCCCGCTGGTTGTACACAATGCGAACACCAAAAGTACAACCTTGCGATGGCTATGGCTCTGTCCCAGCAGGGAGCCGCAGCCGGCGGCATGCCATACGCACAGCTGAGCCGCCCATATGTTTGCAACTGGATTGTGGGTGAATCTTATTGCGGCAAGAGATTTGGCAACTCGGAAGAGCTTCTACAGCACTTGAGAAGCCACACAACGGATGGATCCACGCCTGCATCTGTTGCTTCTACGCAAGCTTCTCTGTTGAACCATCTGAACCCGCTGTTTACGACAGCTGGTCTACGCAGCGCATACCCGACGGCACCTCTCAGCCCTCTGTCTGCCAGTCGGTACCATCCATACTCCAAGGCTGGTCTCCCAGCGGGGCTGGGAGGCTCTCCCTACGGCGCCTTTAACCCTGCGTTAGGCCCCTTCTACTCGCCTTATGCGATGTACGGCCAGCGGCTGGGAGCCGCCGCCGTTCACCAGTAAACTAAGTGAAGTGCAAACCTGGACTGATCGTCTATGTTGTATTGTCCAATTTTCTTCTGTGATATCGATAGACTATTCATGTTCTAAGGCGCATTCCGCCATGACAAATTTAGTGATTAGTGCAATTTAAGTATAATAATTTATAATAAGTGGACACGCACGGCGGTGTTGCGTCGAGTGACGTTGATAACGGACTATACAGCCAAATGTTTTGTGTAAATAATCTCTATGTTTAATATTAAATGAATTATTTCAAATATAATATCTACCTACCAATCATAAAACGTTTTTTCTTTATTTTATCATAGTATTACAAACGCCTGACTCAATTTGAAAATGAAAATTGTCAAATAAACCAGACATGAGTCTGATTTCAATTTAATTTAAACACACATGCATCACACAGATTTATTAGAAAATAGAAAGTAAATAACGATAAATATCAAATCTTATAAATTTTATAACCAATCAACGTCGTTAGAGAGCTGCTATATGATCTTATGACGCAATAAACTAAGTCCATTGGTTAATTAATGTTCAAACAAACATTAAAGCCATCAATCTATGGAGTAAAACAAGCTGGCAATCACGCGAACACACCTCCCATAGCGAAAAAAGACCAACATAATAATTTATTACATTGAAAATGTATACCAAAGAGGTCGGCGGCATACACCGTCATTAATAATAAAACCGTGAGCTGTCAGCTTTAATGTCAAGTTTTTTTTTTAATAAATGCTATTTTGATTAGGCTCACGTCATGTTGGAAATTCAACTGTCAAAAGGCGTAATTGGTCTGACGGGACGGTAACATGAAACAGAGGCGACGGGGTAACTAAAAAATAACTAGCTAGCAGTGAACCGGTTAAACGTAATATTTTATTAATATTCATTTTCACTTTCTAATCGAATTTGTTATTAAAACATCCTTTTGTTATGTTAATGTAAATTAGATTTTTTATGTTATAATAATCCTTCGAATGTTACGCTTTCGTTTTTACGATCGCGTTTTTATATTTTTGGCCAGGGCATTAAAATTCATATATCTCGGGCTTTGCATATAAATATGTAGCAATTTTATATATTTTCCTGAATTTTATAGAATCAGATAGAATACAAGTTTTAATTAAGACTCGTTTATTAAGAGATTAAGATCTATAAGCTGACATGTTTCACTTTAGTAGGTAGTTACCTATTTTGAAAGTTGCTTAAAAACTTTAGTTATGCCATTTTTTTAATCTGGTCTAATTTTTTATTTGAAGGACTTTCAGGAGAATAAGATGAGCTTATGAATAGTTACTTAGATAGTGGGCACTACTTTAAGATTAAATTGTCTTTAAAATAAATACTTCTTTTCTTTCGATCTATTAGGAGTAAGCTCAATACAGTGGTATACCTAGGTGTGTCTGTTTTTATTGGCTAAATCATGTTTAACTTTACTTATTTCTTTTTATTTTACATAATTATTATGGAATGATGTGACTTTACAATGTCTTTTTTTATTAAAATGTCTTCATAATAATTGAAGATCATAATAGTCGTCATAAGATTTTTTTTTATACCTACTTACTTTACTATTTAAAATTTTCCGATGATTCGAGTTTTAAATTAATCCATCCATTTCTATCACCTACAGTTTAAAGCTATTAAAATTCAGCTCACCCAATTAAGCAAAGACAGTGTGAATAACATAAATCAAATAAATTAAAGCCAGAGCCGTATTGACACAGTCCATGAATATAAATCAGCTATTGCATTAGATACCAGTTTCATAATTAACTTAAACTATTGGAGTTGATTGATAGCGACGTTTATATCCGTTCTGATTTGATTCAATAAATCATTGATATAGTAAAATATGTCGTTTAGATATGACACGGCTTTGACATAGTTTTGTTTATAATAGTTTAGTTTGGGTTAAGTGGCGCCATCTCTTAGTGAGGCGCTGAACTTTTGGTTGTGAAGTAAAGGTTTTTGTTGCGGTTTCTTCGTGATTAATCTTTATGCTGTCGGGTTCCGCCTTACAGATTAATCTTTAACTTTTGATTTGGTGTTCGACATCCTTTGTGGACGGTCCATTAGCTTTTATTTGGTCAGTGCGAAATGCAGACAACTTTTATTTGAGCAACTAAAGGAAAATACATTATTGGGACCACTAAAGTGGTGAAGAGCTATTTGCCCTAATGCTGATCTACTCAAACTTAGTTAAGGTACCTAAAATAAATTTACCTACCCCTATTTACCCGATTTTATTAGAAGAATAGTAGGGTTAGTTTTTATCAAATTACACAAACTATTATGTAAAATTTTTGTGCAATTACAACATTATTAATATATTATTGTTATGTTAAAAGGTTAATGAAGTAATACATATGTATCGTGGATATCGTTATGAGATAAAACGGCTATATTTAATAATTTTCTAAATTATTTATTATGGATGTTGATGATCGTAAAGAATTAAAGACATTTTAAATGTTGTCTGTGTTTTAAAGAAGAATACAAGTTGTACCTGGGGCGTTTCTTGCCATTTCCAATTCATAAATCATGCATTTTCGATACTCTCACTTCACATAATAATTTATGATACCGTTCTATTAACATTTTTGTGAAATTTTAAATATTGAAGACAAGTAGTATCGCTTTTGAATAAAATAGGAATTGATGAATGATAGACATCAAATTGGTAATTTACTGTGCCTAATCACGCAAATTACCAATTTAGTATTTATTTTAAAAGTTTGAAACAGACAATAATAAGCTACGACAATTAATTCATTAAAACGTCACTCGGCAATTAACCATCCATGATCCAATCGATAGGTGTGTTCAAAAATGTAAATCTGTCAAAAACGACATAAAATGTATACCCCGCGATCTCTGTTTTTTACACATCCATCGTGATTAATTATTACATTAAAAAGTTTTAAAAGGGGACGTATAAATCTTAAGATATTAATTGAGATAATAATGTAGATTTTATTAATGCCGCCAGGGCACGCCTTGAAATATCACTACGTGTTTCTGTATAAATGACCTCTCACGGCGGGATTAACTTTGACAGATGCGTAGCGAAGATTGATGCCTTACAGCGCTGTAATCCGTGCAGTGAAATAACCAATTACGATTAGCATAAACATAAGGTGGAGTAAATTAACATATTATCAACGGATGAATAATGCATGCTCGTCGGTATTATGTACCCGCACATCAAATTAGAGGGTTATGTTACCCTTCAACGCGATGTATTGTCAAAATCGGTTCCGACGATCCTCGTTATTATGTTAATTTCATGTTTTTGTACCTGGATTTAGTGTATTCATGAATTAAACATCGGTTCTCTATTTTGAAAACCTAATGTCAATACAAGAGATTTTATTGGTGCGTTTTTTGTCGAATGTTTTGTAAACCTCAAATGTAAGGGTATTCGACGGTGACGCGTGAATGGCAGGAAATTTGACAATGCGTGACCGAGTGAGCGATCGGTTCATTTGATAATAAAACTTCGCGTTTAGAATATTAAAAACTTAAACGATATTTTATTGTGATACGAGTCGTGACAACGTTGGGGTTATTTTTTATTGTGTTTATTTGTGTGAGAACTACTTGTAAGTAACGTAATAGGATGCGGACTATTCGGGTTTTAATAACTTCTCATTGTAAGGTCTGCATAAACGCCGAAAGCGATTACTCGCATGAATAAAGACGATGTTACAAAATACATTTTTTATGATTTTCTCAAGATCAAAGAAGTTTGCGAATTGCGCAACCTTATTTCTTTATGAGTTGGGTATTATGTTGCGAAATTACACGATCGTATATTTTTTTTATTAAATTGTAATTGTGTTGGCGTGCTTTGTGCGAATCTTAGGTTTTTATAACAAGGGTTGGCAAATAAACTGATGAGATGAAGAAGTTTTTCACTTTTAAATGTCTTGAGTGGCTGTATTTTCTCCAAGCTACTCGTTCTAACTAGAACACTATACAGCTAAAAAAAATATGATATTACTTCCCTATGCATACTTTGATATGGAGCACCAAATCCACTTCTCTTGCTATCGGCGCGGAATATTTGAGAACACCTTGTGCCGTAGTAAAAATATTAGCCAGCCAGCAACACGGTAGCATGAATGCCTTTTTAACCGACTTCTAAAAAGGAGGAGGTTATATGTTCGTCTGCATATATGTTTTTAGGGTTCCGTATCTCAAAAGGAAAAAACGGAACCCTTATAGGATCACTCGTGTGTCTGTCTGTGTCTGTCTGTCTATCCGTCTGTCACAGCCGATTTGGTCCGAATCTACTGGACCGATTAAGTTGAAATTTGGTACACATGTGGAATTCTGTAACCCAAACACGAACGTGTAACGTAAATAAATGAATTTTTAACATGTGGGTCACTTTTGGGGGGCAAATTAGAAAATTTAAAAAAAAGTTTTGCAAACTGTACCGTGCGACATAGCAAATGAAAGTGTTTGTAGTAAGGTTTTCAGATATATTTTTATATAATTTTAAAATAAATTGTTTTAAAATTATTAACGAAAATACATGAAAATTTACCACCCACTACCCCCTTGTCTCCAAACCTACTGAGCCTGAAATTTTGAAAAAAGGTCAGAAACTAGTTCTTTACTTATAGATTACAGGAAAACCTATGCGAAGTATATGATCTTGAAATAACATAGTAAATCTCATTATTGTGCGTACAAACATACTTCATTACTTACCCAACTGTTGCCACTCGTAGATCCCATTTGAATAGGGCTGCCTGACCACCATGAACCAGACCATCTTAAAACTACGCTAAACCACTAACACAGTTGTTGGATAGAAAACAAACGGTAGCTATAAGCCAACAGCTCGTCGATCTATCAAGAGGGGGTCGGAAGGAGTGATGGAACACATCCAGGCTATTATTTATTGCACAACTCGACTTGATAACGAACTAGTGTTGGATATGCTGTTGTGGATTAACAATGATTGTGTTCAATTTGTTTTTATTTTTAGAAGATTTGTTTAAATTTTTGTATTTAAAAAAAAATACTTTACTATAATAATTAATGTTATTTGTTTTATAAGCTCATAAATTGTGTAGATACTTAGGTATAGTTTACATTAGAGTTAATAATAAAAATAAATAAACTGGAATTTGAATAAATTAAAGAAAAACGCTGTAATCATTTAATAATGCTAGAGACTGGTATCCATAGCACAGATTTATATATAATAGTTTAACTCGACGTCGGTAGGTTCCTACCCAATACAGTGAATACAGCATAATAATTGACATTAAAGATTTGCATAAGCTACATTAATTGCCACAATTTAATTAAAATCTTAAGCTAAACTTACGCCATTAAACCCGAACATTAAAATTCAAATGTTCACATTTCAACAATAAAACTTTAGAATTAATAACGAACATTAAAAATAAATTTTACAATCAAGTCTGCAATTTAATTTTGCAACAACATAATAATTAAAAAGTGTAATAATAATGCAACAACAAACGGGTTGTTATAGCCGTCTGTCGCGTGATGCCATACAATAAATAAAAGTCTGCGCAAAGTAATTAAAAGAGCATAAATTCAAGTATATTTCATGCAAACCATGAATTGTGAAGGCATACTTGAATAATTATCATAAATTATTAGGGTTACGATTATGTTTTAATTGTATTCTGTTTAAAATAATATATTTGTTTAGAAAAAAAAAGAAAATTTTATAAAACCCCCCTGTGTTTGCGTCGGGGGTTACTTAGTGTTATAAATTGGGCCAACTTTTTATGAAACACAACCTCTGTATCTATCTTTGTCTGTCCATCAGTTAGTGGGTTTAATAAAAACCGAAAGCCATTCACCAAAATAAGCCTTTTTTTAAATTCATAGTCTTAAATCCAAGTTCTCTGGCCGGGTTTCTATCTATCTACTAGATATATCTAACTAGCCTGTAATGCCCCGCTGTAGGGCAAAGCCGCCCTCTCCCTTTTCCACACAATTTTTTTGACTTTTGCTAGAAGTCAAGGTCGTCCCGCCATCTTCGTTTCGGCCTGCCACGGTGTCGCGCTTAGTGGAACCCAATAGGTTGTTCTTTTAGCCCATTTGTAATCTGACATGCGGCAGACATGGTTGGCCGTGTTATTGGTTCGAAGTCTCGAATCCCCAGGATACTGCACTCCACGGCTCACTGGCAAACCTCGAGCTCAGACCTCTGCTGAAGTGTCAAACACCAGGTTTGAGCACCATATCACCATAATATATGTATGAGAATAGGGAGAATACACATATCCATAATTCTCCGTTTGACAGAGTGATATATATCCTTTTAGAAGATGTTTCATTGACCAATAGCTCCTCCAGCCGCTCTCGGTGCGTCGAGCAAGTTTACCTAATACAACTATGGCAGACCTACTAAAAAATATGTAAGTAATCTGTTCCTACTTTAGCCACAGCTTTAGCAGACATTGCTTAGGTATTTAGTTAGGCTTTTTTGTTATGTCTAGCGAGTAGCAAGGTTGTGCTTATTCTCTACCAGAAGCATTTGTCATTGACAAGGAAAAATGTTACCTACATAAATTAATCAGATATTAATAAATATTTATTATCTTATTAACAATACGTTGCAAACTCAAAATTAATAACTTATAATAATGCAGTCGTTTATAGTAATGATGTATTACTCGTATAAATAGCTTTATTTAAATTTTACTATTTATCTTAGTCCATAACACATTTAAATAAATATAGCGTGTTTATTATAATATGCGAATTCAAATTACTGCATTTAAAATATATTATAATAATACTGTTTAGATTTAGTCGTAAAATATTTGATTTGCTCATTAGTGCAGTTTGAAGATTTTGTTATTTCTACCGATGCACATTAAGTTCAGATAATAATCAGAATAATATATCTTTATTAATCTAGCTTAATGATATTTTTTCTCTCTTTTATTAAAAATCTGTTGCACATTATATATTATGTGAACTTTTTTAAAAGCTCTTATTTCTCAAACTCATTACACCTCAATATTATTTTTATATATCTCTCATAAACTTTAACTCTTCGAACAAACATTTTATATCAAAACAGCAACAAAAAAATAAATTACTAAAATCACGATAATTTTTAAATTACATTCAACAACCGACTCGCGACTGTCAACAAAAAACACTTAGTCAATACATGAGAGAAATAATAATACAATACAATCTAGTAATTAATACAATATTTTGTCATTGCTTCCTGATATGTTTTGGTGGTGCAGATTTTTGTTTCTGATATAATAAGAGAAACTTAATTACACGACATGTGACACGGATAGTGGGACAAATTACAAGGTTAGGTCAGATGTGGGCTAAGTTAGAAGAGAATGCAGAAACAAAACGAAGTAAAAATATATTTTGGGAAATAAAATGACAATTTAAAGAGGATAGAAAGAGGTGTGACAAGACAAGTAAAAGTACCGAGGTATTTCCTAGGATGTTAATGATAGGAAAAACTATTATAGTTTTTTTTAATCTAGTTTAGTCGAGATTGGTCAAAAGATAACTGAAAAGTTACATTCCCCCTTTCCCGTTCCGTTTCATTCCTTTGGTAAAGTAATACTGTCAAATATGAAGTTAGTAGCTGAATCAACACGTTGTAAGAACGGACTCCCTAGCTTTATAAAACTTTTATGGACGACAAAATCCACCTTCTACGCTACCGTTTATCACTTACACAACAACAATCGCTATAGTTTAATTAGTCGCCAAGCTGTCACAGACGAAGGTTTACAAAATGTAATTATAAAGAACCAAATTGTATGGCTCACTGGGCTCGCCCCGTCGAACCGTTCATTTCTCTAATTACTCTTTAAATAGTGGCCAATTAATGCTTTGAATATATCAGGGAGTGAAATAAATTATGGAATTTAGCAGCTGGTACCAATCAAATGGTAAATGTGGCTGCTAAACTGTCAATCACAAAGTGATGTGGTAGTTAGTATTTAGTGATTTTTTTCTTCCTCTGCTGTTTACGTAACACCAGACAAAAGCAATGGTTGTCAAAATAATATTTTAGTTTAGCTCCTAAGGATTACAAAATAAATGAAAGAGCGAGATCTAGTAATATCTACGTATTTTTTTCTTTTCTATCTTTCTTTTAGTACAGACTGTCATTCACTTGAAAATTACAGTGGCAATTACCGTAACAGATCTCAGAAACTAATAAATAGAATACATAGATTAATTTACTAATAATAATCTGATAAATAAACATTCTAATAATGAAATACCAACCACTAAACTTAATGACAATGACGAAACAGAATATGAAACAGCACCAGTTATTAACTCTCACACTATCAGAGACGTATCACCAGTCACTGCGTATATCGATCCAATATTAATTGAATACTTATCTGAACTATGAGTGGTAGTGAGTGAAAAATGTTTTAGATAGAACATAAAACTTGTTTAATAACACTTTGATGTCGATATCAAACTGACTAGACAGTCAGAGGTGGAGCCTGATTTTAGTATGGTAACAAACAAACAGAATGATGGTAAGATAACACTGAACTTGGAGACATTTAATTTCCACATTTATTGTAGAAATCTGCGATTTGGTAACAAACATTGACGATAACGATAGCATCCATAATCTCACAGGCTTCGATAAAAGTTTACTGGTGCATTTATGATTGTTGTATCTCAATTAAACGCATGAATTAATTAATCTGTATTTATTCGTACAGAGCAACACATGACATATTGGATTAGTAAAAAGAGAGAGAGAGAGAAAAGTAAGTGCGAGTGAGTAAGGTAGTCTTAACGCTGTGTTCCACATTCTCCCACACTTATTTTTAACAACATTTGTTAGAAAATATTATAAACTCTACGAGTACTTCTAAACTAAACTAACTTAACAAGTATCTTCTACATCCTCTGAGCAAGTTACAATTTGGTTAACATGACGTTTCCATCTTTGACCTTTTACATCAACTATATAAGTAACCACTGGTATAGACTCTTCTAGAATTATCCCTAAAACCCATGGCTTTCCGCCTTTCCTGTAGTCTCTGACCCCAACCAACCATCTACAGACCTGCTTGAAAAAGGACTTTTGGCCGAAAGGTGTTGTATATCGACGTTTCCGAGGACGGTGACGCGACACCACGCAGCGAAACACGACGCCGACAACGTGTGTTTAATTTGGTTAATGTTACTATAATAAAAATATGTATGTTTAGGTTAAGGTATTTATCTATGGGCCTGCGTAGCCTGAAATAAATGGATTATTATTATTATTTCCTTTATTTCACTATATATACACATAAATTATATTTTTAAATATTAGAATATAGAAAAATAATATAAAAACATTTAAAAATATAAAAAATAGTAGCCCACCGGTATCGGGAACAGGGTCCAAGCTACCGGCGGGCAGGGCTCCAGAGAGAGGAACCTCCTGACAATGCGAGCCGTGTCCAGAAGTACCGCTCTCTGAATCAGGCCCTTAATCCAGCCGCCCAACGCGAGCCTCCTTAGGTGTTGGTCGAGGCTCTTGGCAATTAAGTCATTGGCTGATACAACTATCGGCACAATGATTGCTGAGTCCACATCCCACATGTCGACAACCTCGCGAGCCAAGTCAAGATACTTGATTTGTTTATCTTTCGCGGCTTTCACGAGGTTCCCGTCATGAGGGACCGTTATGTCAATGATCATTGTGATCCACCACCACTATATCAGGTTTATTGGCAGCAATAGTCCTGTCAGTGATGATGGATCGGTCCCAGTACAATGTGATATTTCCATTCTCGAGAACTGGGTCGGGCACATACCTGTAGTACGGCACCTCTGATTCCACAAGGCTGTATTTCAGAGCAAGTTGCTGATGGATAATCCTGGCTACAAGGTTGTGTCTATGCAAGTACTCTTCGTTAGCTAGACGAGAACACCCGGAGATAATGTGTCGGATTGATTCTCCCGGACGGTGGCATGCCCGACACACGTCAACCGTGCCGTCCTTCACAATAAATCTCCGGTAATTCTTCGTCATGATAACTTCGTCCATAATTGCACAGACAAAACCTTCGGTTTCCCCAAAGAGGTCACCGAAACGCAGCCAGGCTACGGACGCTAAAAAGTATACATCGGGTTCATGTAGGGCCCGGAAAAAGCGTCCGTGAAGCTCCTTACTTTGCCATACCTCCCTGCGATCGTTAGTGTCAAGCACTACAGGTTTGCGCCAGTTCTCTGTAGCCAAGGAGAGCGGGGTGAGGCCCTTGTCCACCGCGACCACATCTCGATGCATCCCCACGTCGGCTTCTAGGATATATTCCCTGAGACTGCATAACTCGCGGTTGTGGAGGGTCTTAGCGTTTAAAAAGCCTCGACCTCCACACTTTCGCGGGATATACAGTCTCATTACCGAAGAGCGTGGGTGATGCATTCGATATGCAGTCAGCAGCGTACGGACCCTCCTATCCAGGGCGTCGAGTTCGGTCTGAGTCCATTTGAGTATGCCGAAAGAGTACATCAAAACCGGCATGACCCAACCGTTGAAGGCGCGCACCTTGTTTCCACCTGATAGAAGACTATTAAATACTTTCTTCAGGCGGCCAAAGAAGCGCTCCTTCAACGATTGCTTCATGTCAGTAGAATTGATGCCCAACGCTTCCGACATACCCAAATACTTATAGGTTTCAGATGTGGAGAGGGTTCTAAGGTTTATGGAATCCTAGAGTTGAATTCCCACGGATTCCACAATCTTCCCTCGCTTTACATGCATGACAGCACATTTGTCAACACCAAATT
The DNA here is from genome assembly GCA_948098905.1 of Tiliacea aurago. NCBI lineage: Eukaryota > Metazoa > Arthropoda > Insecta > Lepidoptera > Noctuidae > Tiliacea > Tiliacea aurago. The sequence goes on from OX402582.1 coordinate 27,111,096, forward strand.
CCATCCTGATGGCGCTACTGAAAGTTTCAGTTACTTTCTACTGAAAGTAACTGAAACTTTCAGTAGCTCCATCAGTTGCAAATTGTTGGGGGCAAAGAGTTTTAGGTCATCCATGTAGAGGAGGTGAGATATAACGTGACCACCTCTCCTTAACCGATAGCCTAGACCTGAATCCTCCAGCAGTGTGCTTAGAGGATTCAAGGCTAATTAAAATTATTATTAATTATTAATTAATTATTCAACCTAACCTTTTGACCTATTTCCCATTTAATTTCCCTTTTTCCTTGATCTCTTTTCTCTACTACTTCCTGAACAGTGTCAGACAACGGAGGTGGGCGTAATAAACTAAATCTATTTCTGATTTCTCTACCTAGCATGAGCCGTGCTGGAGACACCCCGGTGGTACGCTGTGGTGTACTTCTATAATCAAACAGAAACAAGTGGACGGCTGAAATCAGGGAACCACTAGTAAGTGCGAGTGAGTAAGGTAGTCTTAACGCTGTGTTCCAGATCTCACAATGATAATTATTATAATAACTCTAATCTGATGACGTACGATCCACGTGTAGATTTAGAGGGTAATTGTAAGATTAAGCACACTTTCGCATGCAAACATTGCTATAGAAATAACTCATTATGGTTATTATACCGACATGAGGCAAATAATTATACTTAATTATACACATTTCCTTTATTAACATTTTTAAACAGTAGAGAACACCTGACACAATTCTTTCATTCACAAATCATGAAATTTTCAAATACTAATAGTAAGAATACCACATTTGTCATTTTAATTAACTTAAAACACAAAAGGTATAATTTGAATAGTTTTATCATCAGCCATAATAACCGTTCACATGCAAGCCATTGTCGAATTAATAAGTGTCCTACTTACATTTGTTGTTAAATAAGTAATTATAACGTTTTGACAACACATTGTCTGTGTAATTACTTTGGGAATGATAAAACCATTGTGTTGCGAAAGTTTCTGTCCAAGGTAAAGAATCAACAATTCGTTTTTGTTTAATAAATGTGGAGTGGCAGCTGTTGGAGACGTTTGCTAAAACAGAGTCAGAATACAATGCAATTAGTATTTATATATATTTATGAGAAGACTAGACAATAGATCTTATAATTTTATTATGTGGACAGAATTTAATGGGTAGGTACTCTTTTATTTCAAAATAAAGAATAGATCTGCCAAACAGACTAATTGTAATTTAAGTCATCGCGATGCTTTTTGCTTACAAATTTAGTTATTAAATTAAACATATTATTATTTTCAGAATAAATTGTGTTGTTGATGCTCTCAAAAACGTAATGAATACTTTCTCGATTTATTTATTACTTAAGATTAATTAAAACTGGTGAAAGACGTATTCAACAGATTTTCACAGTCAGTCTTCCATTTTGCTAACAGTCCATGTAACGGCACCAAAAGCCAAGTAGAACAAAAAAACATTTAAGTTAAGAAACACCTATATACTGGCTGCAATATGCATTCCGCTAGTCAGTTATGGGTATCTAACCAATAAGTTAAATCGTTTTTACAAAGACTCCGCCAACAATCACTTCTTCAGGTTTGGGATTAGAGGCTTGTGGCTAAGTAATAACAGCGCACGAGTCGATCGATCAGGTTAAACTACGCTTGCCGTGGTTGGTCCGTGGAGGGGTGACCATCTTTACATACTAAGACCCCCTCCGTTCCTAAGAAAGCCGTTGGTCCCGGCTGTCATTTGACAATTGTTACGGGTCGTCAGAACCCCAAAAGCCTGACAACCAGTCTTACCAAGGAGTATCGTGCTAGCCACTAACTTGCACTACCCATGTTAAATACTGTCATACAGCTGCAATTGGAAACCGACTCCAACATAGTTGGGAAAAGGCAGGCAGATGATGATTCACTTCTTCAGGTTTCATTTCACCAGTTTATATACCACATCTTCTCACTAGGGTATCGCCAACATTGGCGCAAATCTTCACTCTCAGTCACATGTCACCAATAAGCCAAGAAAACATCGCTCGTCGCTACTAATCCGGACAAAGTACTCCCGGAGACATCGCTCACGGATGTCGCGCTAGACAAACGACATCACTGCCGCTCTAATTATAATGGTATGTGCGAAAGAGTAATAATGGTTTGAGGACTTGTACCAGTAATAATAGCCAAGAAGATTATTAATAATGACGCAAAAAATAAAACGTCTTGGGTTAACGGTTTTACAGAAAAGCAGTAAATACGAATATAATTGCATCCGTTCGGCTCTTAAACTACAGATTTAGCTTTAAGTGGCACCGCCGCTTTATCTTGGTGTCCTTTTACCAGACAGCGAAACATGATCTTACTTAATTTTATCACTGAATACTAAATCTCTTTTAGCAGAATCCATAAAATCTGCCCACACCTTCGACGCCTATTAATTTCCCGACGGACAAAGCGCAGAGTCCGAAACAACGACAAAGACAGAGCATTGCAATATCTTCATCTGCCGTTTCACACGGTGCATTACAAAGATTAATGGGGCAATAGAGGCAGCACAATTTGAACCCGGCTCCCGCGCGCGCAGGATACAATATTTTATGTTGACAGACATAACAGCGCTTATACGACCGCTTATTCTTTGTGCCCCGTATTTTATTCGCTTTATGACGGTCCCTGACAACCTTCTCATCTACAACCCTAAAAATATTCTCCACTCCAATTCCGACTTTATGTCCCAGTCAGTAAAGTTATATAAAGTTATCTTTGTAGGCAAAATCGTTTGTGGCTTTATAGTAATGGCCGTGGATGCCGGTTGAATGTTTGTTAGTATTTTATTTCGGGGCGTTCTCGCGTCATAAAATAATAGCGTAATGCAGTGTTGTAAATCAATTTTCCTTTTGAACGATGACGTTTATAATGAAGGTCGGTAGTTTTGAATTAGTATACAATATTTTTTATAAACGAGCATGATTATTATCTGTATGGTTTTATTAATGGATGTAAAATCTGGCCGCTGTCGAGGCTTTCTTTCATTAGATGTCGGACAACTGTAAATAGAGGTTGGATGATTGATATACATATAGAACATTCTACAACAGCAGTCATTCTAGATGATCTAAACGGAAATGTAAAATATAATATTACCTTGCTTAAACAGAAATAGTATTTGCAAACTTTCGGTGAAGTACGATTACGAAAACACTGCAATCTCCTAGTTTTAATTGATATTAGAATCCAAATGTATATTATTTTCGCTTGAAATAGACATCAAATATTTTTTGTATTCATACAATAAGTAGGTACATAATGTCCTAAAATACAACATTAATAAAAGCAAAAGAAATCAAGTGTAAGCTCACAAAAAGAGCGATAAACTAGACTTATCTAAATTATTCAGTCATATAATTCGAACGACATCAACAAGGAAGTTTCAGAAGCCGTGACAAATAAAATAAACATTCAAAAAGCATCCCCTACGAATGCAAATTGAAATAAAAATGCATGAATGCTTATCCAAGCATCGGTTTGTGAATAAAACAATACACATCCGACGGCAAACGAGTTGGATCAGTATGCTTAGGAGGAGTGCGATTTTTAAGGTAATTGCATCTGTTCACCTGTAGGGCTTGAATAGCTGATTTAGATAAAGAAGGAAGATGGTGATGATGATGAACTTATAAAAAGAAGTCGAGACAAATAAAACAGATATACAATATGGAATCATAGGGGATAAAATCATTGAACATAAAGTATAGTAAAGTCAGGTTTAGTAAAGTCTTATTTTAGGATATAGAAGTAGGTATTAACAAATCGACTAATTGATATTCACATTCAAAGTATGCCAGCACCGTAGACGGAATTACTTTGACTCTTGGCAGACGCTTTGATTTTTGTGAGTAATTGACTTGATGATTTCTTTGCTATCTAATAATTGATATAGTGTCATGCGCAATTGTCAACTAATTAAAATGTGCCATGTATGGACAAGACACTTATAATAACAAAACTTATTCATAGTTTAATCAATATCTTTTCTTTTGTTAAACAGCAAAATGGTTTTATAAACAAAATTTTCATAATTAAAAACCATTTATCAAAAGTAGCAACTCTTGATATATATTATTTTTTAAGTTTGACCCAATGACTAATCAAAAATCAACTCTCAAATCTACGAATCGGTTACAGCAGTCCTGTTTTCACCAGCATCAGAACAATCCAAGTCTTGTATTCAACAGTAAGGGTGGCAACACTGACAACCCAGCTCATCCAGTCCTCGCCCCGACATGACGCGGCTTATCCCGCCCGTCGCACATAAATACGTAATGAGAGGATCCAACACCGCTACTATGGACTGCTGACACTCTTCAACGTTAACATAGGATCGTTCAGGAGATTTTGTAATAAGGGATTTTGCACTTGGGAGTTGATGTTCTTCTATTTTGTATTTAAAATTTAAACTGATTATTTTAATTTTTGTAGGAAAACATATACAAAACTTTTACGATGTTTGTGAGCACCATGTATCTATCTCATAATTAAGTTATTTTTCATTGCTTCATTTTTAATTATTTTTACCCATTGTGGTATAGTAATTTTATTTTATTCTATAATATTATAGGTTCATCGTCTTCACATAATATTATAATCTTATAATTAATGTACCTACTTAAACAAAATATTGTAAAACATTTTTAAAAGAGTAACGGTGGAGTTTGTTGCCCATCTTCTCCATACGAAACTACCTTTTGGAAGGGGCAACTAGAATCAACTCTATTTTTTTTTTGTAAATTTTGACGTGCAAAGGTGCCTTCTATGTGTGCATATTTGAAATAAATAATTTGTCTTTGACTTTGTATTTAGCGTTATTGTTTCATTTTTTATAATTATTTATCTCAAATTATGCTGATATGATCGATTTTTGTTCTGTGTTGTTTGTAATATTATGCCGATCAGGAAAAATAAAGCAAGAGTTAGTTTTATTTTCAGGATAACCTATACATATTTCAGCTTTATTTTACTGTAGTAAGCATTTCTCAATTCTATCTAACATTACAACGTTTTACGATGCCACTATCCAAATTACTACCAACGAAACATAAACTGAAATTGATAGCCGTATTGTGAACAACTGAGGAGCTTTACCAAGGATCTAAGGTATCGTATTTCACTATTTTAAAATAAACAGCAAAATGTCGAAAATATTTGCATTCCCTATAATATCATACAACTTTCGTTTTTCTTTACAGTAAACCCGAAAAGGGGGGGGTTATTGTACTCATCATTTTGAACATTTTTTTCTATAGAACCAACCATGAAATCGCGAAAAAAAAATCAGCTGTTCCATACATTTGTGTTCACTTAAATCGACAAAATGTATGGAACAGCTGATTGTTTTTTCGTGATTAAAAGATAGATATATATATATATAGTACATACATTATTAGTATTGGGCTAAAAAAGCATGATTTTGACAGTGAGCAGTAATCTTCATTAGAAGTTATAGAAGTAAGTACAGACGCCAGCACATCAAGCTACTACAATCTGTCAAATTTCTTTAAAAGATTTTCAACTTTATCATTAAAGCATAAGGTTCAAGGTTGATTGGGAAAATCTGACAGTTTCGGGTAGGTTGACCTGCTGGCGTCTGTACATAAAAAGAGAATCGAAGAGAAAACTGATTGCTATGGAATATTCCAGGCTTGGCTTTCATAATAAGGTTGTGGACGAGTTTCCTTTTCAAAACATGTTTGTCCATCTCAAGATGTCAGTGTCTCGTAAAAAGGGGTATAAAAAGATGGTTACTAGCTGATACCATAACGTATTATGGTAACGAGAAGCTAGTTTTTCTACAGGTAGGTAAGGAAGGCGAAATTGTATTAGAGATTCTTTAGAATGGTGGTCATAATGAATTGCAAAAATTATTGATATAATTATTATGAATATTTTTATTCACGTAATAAAAACAAAATAGTAAGGAAGAAACAGAAAGGAACCGGATATTTATGATGATGATTGAAAAGAAAAGAAAAAATGAATACATATTATTATTTCGTATTTTAACGAAATATGATTGTGAACTTTGGTAGGTCCCAATTTATCATGGACTAAAACTCTTTGTATAAACAGCTAAAAGTAGTAAAATACACTTGAGTCAGAAATTAGGTTAGCACCAGTAATTCACGAAAATCCTGCATGTTGGCGCAACATAAACAATTTTGTTTTGTTACTAGAATTACATAAACGTGCATAAGAAATAAACACAGGAAAGATAAACTTGTGTTTTAAACTTTGCCATAAAATTATTAACAAAGTAGAAAACTGTATGTGGCTTCGACTGAACCGTAGTACCGGGTTGTTCATAAATCTTCATTGCGTCCCGATGACACGCCGCGACACGTCTCTCTGCTACCGCGCTACCGACAGACGCCATAAAACGAACAGCTTACAACACCTTACTCATATCACATCATTTTCAACCCTAACTGTACGCGATAACGTCCAATTCTCCTTTGTACTCTCTATCTGGAACTAAGTCACATTTCCCAACACGAATAACTCGACAAAGTTGGTGCTTCCATAGAATTTTGAAGCGATAGCTGACGCAATAAGGTTCTATTCGAATTGTGCAATATACTGTAGTACTTTGTTCTTTTCGTTTGAATTCTCGTCGTTTAGAACAAGAATGTTGTTAGCAGCATTCACCTCAGTAATGAAAATGTAACTTTGGGTGGAAGGACCAGAACTGAGTTTGGAATGGGTTGGGATATTTAGTGTGGCAACAACATTATCCCTCTGTGACAAGCAACGTCAGGCTGTCGATCATTATAATATATGTGCCTGGCTGTCAGCTGTCTTAGCGCATGAATGATTCACTCCGTGATAAATTTTAGCTTATGATTACCTTTCAGACGTACGTCAATATGTCTGTTTACGTAATTACAACTTCTATATTTAAAGGCTTTCAGACTGTTTTACGAAGGGACATGGCGGAAGGCAAACTCGTTTGACGTGTGTATGTGGCTCTAAGTATTTGTGAATGAGTATGATTTATTACCGTAACGGTTCGAATGATAAATCGTACTCAAATTCATGGACTGTAAATACAGAAAGGTGGTCGTTTATTTCCTTTACACGATCATCAATTTTCGAACTGTCGATTGTGAGATCATCAATTTCGAAAATTGTTTAGTATCAATCTTGAGTTTGTTATTAAGAACTAAGTGAAATGAAAATGCTATTACTCATGAGTGATAGATTGGGTTTATGAGGTCAGTTCTGTGTGTTTGATAAAATGCTGATACACACTCTGATCTTCGTTAGGTGGTAAGGCGAGCATAGCACTTGAAGATTAATGCCCATAACAAGCACGAGTAATCGTCTTCAATCACATATAAATACCTCTTCTCGTGAATTAATTTATACGCTCTACGCTGAATCGACACCATTCTTTGTTTTTACTCTGAGATCGGTATAAAATATTTATTCTTCGTATACATCATTGCGATTAAGCTTTATCGGGGCGGGGTGAGTGAGAATCTCCGTATACTCAACATTTTTTATTGACCATATTAAGATGGCAATGTCCAGCTAATATGGTACATTTATCAAATAGGAATTACGTATTAATCATTCAGATCTGCAATTTTATTACGTAAAAAATGAAGAATCCATTGATAACTTAAGATGCACTGACATTATTACTAATGAGGTTACTAAAACAAATATATTTACAATTTTGACGACTGTAAATATCTAGTGAGCAGTCAAGCTTTAAGCTTCATAATATAAAATATTAAAGAGTGGTGAAATCATCGTTCAGTCATCGTTCAAACTGGTTCTTTTCGTATCATGTGCACAATTATTTTATTTATCGAGTGTTGTCTTTATAATGGTTATATTTTTACCTTCAAATAGCCTTTGTACCTATCTTCCGTAATTTACACTAGATATTGAAAGGAACTTCAAAGTTCAAACCATTACGATTCAACAACTTTAACGACTTCAACTTGATCTATTTGATTTGCTCCTTCAAAGTACTCTCTTTCATTACACCTTACAATCGAGTCATCCATGTTAGCGTAAAGCTTCATTGGAATCAAGATTCAGTCTTGAATGAAAATGTATATTTTCCTTCACACAAGCATTCTTCTTTACATTGTCATAAAACATGTTGTAGTCAAAAGTCATGCTATTTGTTTGACGTTGCGCCAAGAGGCGTGACACGTCACGTCAGTATAACAACATTGTCTGTCTGTCCGTTAGAATTGATTGGGGAATGTAAGTACGTAATAGTGATTCATTATGAAATGTTGTTAGTCTTCCATTGATTGTGTTGGAATTGAATGGTTTTTAATTGAATTTTGTTTCTTGTGTGTGGTCTGATTGGAGAGGTGTGTTTCGTAATAGCAGAGGAGATAATGGATGAGGTAGAGAGATATATTTTTAATTACTACACTTACCGTCACAAGTAAGTACCCAGAGCAACATTTTCATACAAACGAGGTCATTTCGAAACCTTGGTTCTCCGTCAGGTAACGATTCAGATGAGGTCTGATAGAAGCTCTCCAGAGTGCAGATGAAGGAGGTCTAGAGCGTCTAAGGCACTCAACTGTTCAGACAAGCCATTTACACCAGAGAGTGTGTAGAGTTCTGAGTGTTCGGATTTCGATACATTTTGATGCTATTTTTGAGGTTTTTAGTTTCATGGACAAGTCCCGTATGAAATGTCGGTTTGATCAGTTGGGTGCCTTAAGCGCCCTAGACCTCCTCCATTCGTACGCTGCAGAGCTGCTATCAGATCTCATTCGAATCGTTACCTGACAGAGAACCGAGACTTCAAAATTACCTCGTTTGTATGAATAATGCTCTGGGTACTTGGTTTTGACGGCAAGTGTAGTTACTTCATACAGTGTATCAATTTAAATGCAAATAAATGATTTAAATAAAACACTGTTTTTGTTTACATCTCTCATTGAAAAATATTTAAAAATAATTACAAAAACATTAGTAAATCAGAGATCAAAACCAGCTTTTCCAGTTTAGCAGCAGCTTTTTTTTTTTTGATTTAGCCTGCTAACCAGTGTTTTACATGTTAGCAAATAAATAAATATGCCACTTTGCCCTAAAGATTATGATCGCTTTTATAAAACACAAAGACTTAGTTACTTTTACAATCTAAGTAGACTTGTCTGAACCATACCTGCGTACCTTAAGCAGTTACACATAGAACAGTCAGCAACATAGAAAGGACTCCCTCGCAACTACTTCGGTAGCGACAGACAGACGTACGCTTATTGAAACGACTGCAGACGTATATCAAGATGCGGCGCATACATCAAAGTCAGGAGTCTTATCTTGCACGTTGAGCGCATTCACACAGAGACGGGCAAACGTTCCTCTTTGATCTAAAGTGTTGGCTTTATGACTTGTTGTAGATCTGTTCTGTTTTAGTTGAGTAGTTTTTTAGAGGTAAAGGGTAGTTTGAAAGTTCAGCGTTATTTTGTTTTATGAACAGGCAAGTTTACTCAGAGATAAACTCTAAAACACTACTAATAAAGAAATAATTTGAAACTACAAAAAGTATGTCAGTTATTGAACAACACTAGGTAATATAAATAGATGAGCACTCGATACGGAATGTGATTAAACACAAAGATAGAAAATAATTGACAAAGATATTTTTTACTACGTTCCAATGCTCGCTTCTGTAGTAAATGCACGTTCGGCAGCTACAGAAGCGGAGATGAGGAATGCGATACAACGTGATGCGAGCATTGTCTGAGCTCATGACTACCGATCAGATGCCACCGCACTCACATCCAACACGACACATAAAAACTATTCAGCCAAATAAAACTTTAAAAGACTTCACGACCGCTCAGACAGATACACAGATAACCGCATTTCTATTCGCAGCGAAAAAACTTTATATACCCAACAAAGCAATATCCTATGTATATTTTGATAGCGCTACAAGAAATACCAAACAAGCCAGATTAATACTCTAATACCACGAGGTTAAAGCGCCTAACAAATCAACGCAACAAATGTACCGATAAAAGAACAAATGACGCCGATATAAAATACTATACCAATTATTTGGGACAATTCATTAGAGAGCCCCTCGACGCTTTCCGATTGCCGCGATCCGTCACACCGCTCGCGACAGATGGGGATCTATTCCGTATGGAGTGTCAGGAAGAAATGGGTACAGTAAATCAACCGTCGGCCGACAATCTCGCGCAGTCGCCGTCGATACATCAACTGTAATGCCTCGGATACCGCAGCCAGATAATCGAATGTGAGCATCGACTCGTTACGCTGGAAATAAGATGAGGTTTGTGACTCCATGTCAGCGGTAACGACGTAACTCAAGCACGATTTTAACGGACTATAGGCATTATTGAGTGCAGCTGTTTGGCTTGAGGCACATTAATTTGGTCGAGAGTCGTTCCACGGACAGTAACAGATCGTTGTATGTCGCGGTGCAACTAAGGTCGGTTTTAGTTCGCGCACGCGAGTCGCTTGTCCCCGCCGAGCGAGCGCTGATAGATCTGTAAAGTTTGCCGCGGACAGGAATATATCGAGTGGTTGCCTCCGTTCGGCTTTATTTATACATAACATCTGTTTGAAGTTGAATCTACCGGCGCGGACGGGGAGCGCATTACCGGAGATTTATTCCGCGTCTTAATTGTGAATCGATGGGTTAATGAAGATAAAACCCGCGGCTGTGTTGTAAATTAGCTCGCGTGTCGACTCGTGGCTCCGATAAAGGCCTTCTTTATTGCTTTGTTTGTTTTCTCGGGCCGTACTTCAAAGGGTACGGAGATAAACTCGAGTTTTATGCGAATGTATTTATTGGCGAGCTTTTAAAGTTACGCCTTTACTCAGAATCGGACGTCAGGTGGAAATAGGAAGCCGGCGCGAATGACAGCCGAGAGATAAATGGGAGCCGAAGAGAAATTAACGATGCGTCGACGCCCGCCGTAATTAACTAGGCTACTTATAAATCAGCAGTAACCTCGGCCGTCTGTAACAATAGCCGCAAAGTAAGATAAATCGACAGGACAACTCGGCTCATACAAGTCGATATTGACAAGCGCGGTATTCCCTTAACTCACGTTCACATTTGGCGACACTTAAGAATTGTCTGGCACCACATGTAGAATATTTGTTCATTATTATTTTAGTCAGCTGGTAATTTTAAATTTCTGTCGTATGACTTTTCACTAGTCTGTGACAGTTCGGTGGAGTGACGTAGCACAGTTTGGACGAGGTTAACCCACGCGGTCACACACTCTCGTCTAATGGCCGTGATTCGACAAGTACAAATGGCCTTTGTGACAAATGGCCTGCGGAAGACCCCGTGTCGAATGCTGTGTCGTAAGTTCAAGTATATACAAGCCAATATAGCACTTATTGCTCTGGTTTTAAAATATTTTAAATTGCAATCAAGATTCAGATTGTTTTATAGAACTTAATCGAGTGGATATAAATATAGATTAATAATTATCATCCATCATAAGTGACTCGAATGTTAATAATTTATGAAGAGGAAAACAATATGATCGATCATTGTAATGAATCATTTAATATATTTTTAAGGTCCAAAATGGCGTGTAAAAACAGACACGTTAGCGATAAATGATAAGTGAATACGGAAAGTGTCGATAGCTTTCTCAGTTCACCCTCTGATACCGATCAAAGGTCTTATCCAGTGCGGACCCGCGAAAAACACTCTTATAGAGCACATTTAGAGGAAATGTTGAATGTTTTTCGAATGGCGATTTCCCTTTTGCTAGTTCATGTAGTGTCAGTTCCGTAGGGGGAGATCTCTTATGAACCACTTGATTTATGGCTCGTATTGCTTCCAATGTTGCTTTGGGTTCACCAATATCATTTCCAACAGTTTTGACGTACGGTTTAGTGATGACGCAACCGGTGCGATATTAGTTTCGGGAATTATTTATAGGTTTGCCTGTAAGTGCGGATGTATTGTTATCTTTTGTGGGTAGTTCTGTGTTGCTTTAGGGTATTGTATTTGTTTTTAAAGTGAATTACTGCCTATTGTTATGATGTTTGATTGAATGGTGGTTTAGTTTAGTTTAATATAATATATCAAGCGTATTTTAGCTATCAAGAAGAATACCATTTTGAACACTTTTTGGCTATCTCTACATTATTTTTGCCTTGTTTTTATTTTATCTTTTAAATTATTACTTCACATAAATTTATTTAGAAATGCTTTTTTTTTTTTTAATTACTTGGGGAAGAGACTGGACCCCACAACACAGGGAATCCTAGTGTGGGGTTCAGGGAATTTGCGAAATCTAGCATTTATGGCTCTTATGTAACCTATTACTATATTTTTTTTTTATGATGTACCTACCGTGTTTTTTTTGTACTGAATAAAGTTTTTTTTTTTTTTTTTTTTTTCTATTTTATTTTCAAACTAGATACTAAATACATATTTACATAATATAAAACCTAACAGACTTTAAATATTAATATGTACATGTACCCTGTGACCCCTTTTCGGGTTCAGTGTAAACAAAAATTTATGTTGTATAATACAAAGAGGGGCAAAAGTCATAGGGCATCAAAATATTCGTCCGCATCGCTGTCTATAGGAAAAGTGCCCAAAAGGCTGGCACCATTGCCACTTGCATGGCGATGCTGGTTCTTTGCCCTAAAAATAGGCCAGCCTTATGATCACGTGAAGAGTCGACCAGCCGCTTGGCGATGTCTCGAAAAATGAGTATTCTTAATTTTATTTAAGCATTTTTTGCTTCATTGAGATGATAAAATACATAATTATGTTGAAGTTGTTTGTATTGTACACTAACGAAAAAAGTATACAAGCAATATAGTTTTACTCTAATCCGCAAATCGCTAACCTCACCACCCAAACCACAAACCTATAACCATTACACAATTAAACGGCACCACAATAAATAACACGGTAGATGCAGACCATCCATCTTGTAATGAAGAAAAGTGCGCTCCAGCTATGCTTTATCGCCGATCTGTGTAATTAAAACGTTACCCGAAGGAAATGTGAGGTAATAACAATAAATCTAAGGCGCTCGTAACTCCGGAACGGCGTGTAGATGCTGTAATTGCAGCATTTGTGAATGGGTCTGGGATCTCTTGAATATTTTATGGGACCGTGGATCAACGGAGATGTTGATGGTCACTGGTCGGTCATGGTAGAAAGATTTAGTTTAAATCATCTCTTATTATAATCGGTCCCAATTATTGCTGACAATCTATCCATCTATCTAATTTTTCAACTCGTTGCTTGGCGCCAACAGTCTTCATCATCATCATCATTTCAGCCGAAAGACGTCCACTGCTGGACATAGGCCTCCCCTAAAGGGGGGGGGGGGTTGCCATAATCGCCACGCTTGGCAGGCGGGTTGGCGATCGCAGTATGGTGTTCAAATGCGTAGAGAACGCTGCTGCCCATTCTCTAGTTAGTCCCTTAGTCGCCTTTTACGACACCCACGGGAAGAAATGGGATGGTGCTATTCTTTACGTCCGGCACCAAACGGACAACACCACAACAACCACCAACAGTCGACCAACATTCTTGGTCCTGCCCTATTCGTATATTATCTTCCTGAAAAAATAGTTCCAACGCCCGGAGCATCAGATCTGATATGAGAGATCCATCTTCTTCCTCTGATAAAGACTCTCTTCAAACTATCATAGGGTCTTCACATGATGTGTGAAGTAACCTAGTATTCGGTTGTGTGACTTTGGTGAAAAGATGTTTCTTGATCTTCAATTACGGTTTATCAAAAAGGGTTGCTAAAATCCCGTGTCTGACATGGACCTCCCTCAACTGAGAGGTAAATAGTCGGAAATAAATGCCGTAAAAGTCGCGGATCCTGGATGGATTTGTGAGTGTGTAAATGTTTTAAGACGACAGGTGCCCGTCGTTGCGTTTTATGAGTTTCATGAATGAGGAATTGTTTTTCTTTCATACAAATAGTCGAAAAGAAAGCGAAATCAACTAAAGGCTGTTAATATAAGTCTGAGGGTCATATTACTTCTCATCTATGAAGTAATAAAAAACCAGTCAAGAGCGAGTCGGACTCGCGCACCGAGGGTTCCGTACGGATAATATGATGTTGATGATTTCTGAAAAACTGTGCTATTTAGAGACATCGTTTTATTTTTCTTGTAATCTTTACATAAACTTCTATCACATAGAATAATTTCAGATTTTTATCTATGCAAACTTCGGAGATAAGGGAGGGGGAACGGTATTTTTTTTTACATTTTTCATCTAAAGTCGGAATCTATGCTGCCTAAAAAAAAACAAAAAAATGTTTGAGAGTGTGAAAATAACGCTCTTTCATATGATACCCCACATGCTCTAGTAGCCCTACTTCAAATTTTTAAGGCTTCGTTTCTGTCCGTTTTGCAAAAAAGATATTTTTTTTTTAATTTCTTTCTTGTTTGCAAAATAGTTGGCCAAACGACATCTAAAACTATTCTAAATTTCAAGTTGATAGGATTAGTAGTTTTTGAGATATTCACGGGTGACAGACAGACAGACAGACAGAAAGACTTAGTCTCACCATATGGGTTCCTTTTTACCATTTTGGTACGGAACCCTAAAAATTGCCGTCTACCTTTTCCGTCTTTGAAAATATGATTAATCTGAAATGAGAAATTATACCTACTCAAAAGAAACTTATGATCCTTTATCATGCAAACGATCTGCCAATAAATAAGCATAATATAAATGCAAAGGTTAAGGCATTGCATGAGTATTGACAAGTCGCCGATCCATCACCTAAAGGCATTAAGTACAGCAACAAATTTCTCTCAGCTTAGCTCAAGGAAACATTCATTACTTTTATTCCTGAAGCAATAAAACTTATAACCAACAATGCTATTGAGGAAAACATTCGTCTCAATACTAATATTAGTAAATATGACTCTGAAGTAACTGTACAATGTACTGTACACATGTTACACAATATTGTGCTGTCTCACTATGGCTAGACTAAGATGTTATTAGCATAACTTTGCATGCACGGTGTACTCGAGTGCCAAACACAGGTTTTACCTTTGTCCACAGACGTTTGAATATTCAATAGATGTAGTGATTATTATTTTACACACAAACCCATACTTTCTCGTGCTTGTTGAATACTGGTTTTAAAATTCACTTTCCTGGTTCAGCCCGTTTTCTTTTCTTTTTATAAAAAAATATTGCATTTTGTTTGATTATTTCTATACTCCATTTGAAATAAGATTAGACATTTAAATAAACTTGTTTACAGTCCGTTCAACCGATTTTGACTTCTATTACGTAGGCATAAGGATAGCATTAAAAGCAAAAACGTGGTTACAGCACCAACTGTTTATTACAGCTGTCATTGGTCATGCCACCAACGCAATAGAAGTCAAAATCGATTGAACGGACTGTAAAAAAGGTTTATTTATGTCTAATCTTATTTCAAACGGAGTATAGCTATCTTGAGTCTATGGCCCGTATTTATAGAGCGTTACTCAGGCCCGTATTTATAGAACTATACTCACAGTACTCAAGCATTACTTAAGACTAGTTTCAACCAATCCAATGGCTTGAATCTAGTCTTAATTAATTCTTGAGTACTGAGCTCTATAAATACGGGCCCAGGTTTAATTTATTAGCAATTGTAATATTCTGATTCAAGAGGTTTATTTTCAGGGTATTTTATCCTCCAAGTAAAATTTTGTAGTCTTTGCTGCTCATCAAGAAGGGGAATTTATTACAGACATGTTATTATAATTTTACAGAAAATGCAAGACACAAAAGCATGAAAAATTGGATCGTCCTTTTGCATTTTAAACGTAGATGGATTACATTATTAATGTAGACGTACACACGGTTACATATCAAGCTATAAATTTCCAGTATAAGCTGACCTCTCATTGTATGAAAATCCTATACAATACGAGATCAGTTTATACTGGTAATGTATAGCTTGATATGTAGCCGTGTGTACATCACGTCTCAATTTTCTATTGAAACCTTTATCAAAATCAGGTGACGTTATCGCAATAAAAATAACACACCCATAAATATTTGTAATCATTATAATCATCATAGAGTCGGCAATAGCCGTTGCATTTACAACGGGATATAGCAGTAATAAAGATATACGAAGGACACTTCATAATATTGCCTTTATCTTTATCTTTTAAAGATTAGTCGTGGGCGTTGTTTATTGTTTTGTTTATCTTTTTTATGGAATAGGAATATAAAGATATATATTACGTCAGCTGTTTGAAGGTTCGACTGTCTGTGACGCATTTTTTAATAGAGCTCCATGTATAGGTGGTCTGAGGAAGTACCGTCAATCACGTAAGTACGAATTTCTGATATTTCAACATTGACTCTCAAAATGGTATCGTTATGAAATGAAATCAAGATGTTTATTTCAGACCAAGGATACCATAAATGATACAGGTCCATATTATCTTAGTAGGTATAATAAATGATACTTATAGCTATATTAGTAAAATGAGAATATTTATTATTTTGGACATGCGTGAGCGACCAATGCCCCAGGATTTGGCTGTCCACTCTGTCCGACACCAGGCTCAGGAGCGTGTTGGAGCTACCATTTACCCGAGACCACAGGGAGGCCGTTCTATTGCGAAGCACCGCCTGGAAACCAGCCGTACTGTTTTCGGCGAACATGCCAGAGGCACTGCACCGCCATGGGAGAAGATGGCCCAACAAGCCCCTGAACGCGTTGTTATACCGGACGCGGGCATTGTAGGCTTTTTTAGTGTAATTGCTCCACAGGCTGCACGCGTTTGGCAATAGCTTTTGAAAAATGTGACTTTAACGTCACGTGAGCATCATGCAAACCTTCGAGAAAGCATATTACCCCTCACCGACAATGCCCTGCGCTCCCTATCCATGTCCATATCATCGTTTAGTTTCTAATTGACCCAGTGACCCAAGTACTTAAAATATATAATAATATAGTTATATATATATTTGAGTCATAAGGTAAATCAGTAGAAAAACGTACGTCCTACACAAGTTTGTCTAGAAAAATCATTATTCCCATCTTGAATTCCCCATCAATCCTCTCAAAGTTAGTACATAAGTTACTTATTAATTAACTAAAAGTTACAATACTTGACTCATAAACACTCACACTAATCTTTGAAGTTTGAACCCAATAATATCAATAAAATAACCTCCCCAATTAAGAAACCTCCTAATTTCGCGTACGGTCACAAACAGCGGGCGAACTATTAGTAAATCTATTTGTTACTCGCGACTGCACGAGCAATGAGGCGCTATCGTTGCTGTCCGCAAGTGTACCGCGTTAATTAGTTGTCAACATGTTTTAAACTGTTGCTTTCAGTTTGGTGTATTGTTTAGCTACTATTGACATTAGTTGGAGGAAAGTGATTGCTTGTATATATATTGAGGCCGATTTAGTTACGCTAAAGGCTATAAACAGCTGCCTTATTTTACTTTCTTTTTCAGTTAGACCCTTATAAGATATCTACTAGCTTTTGCCCGCGACTCCGTCTGCGATCCAGGATGAAGTTGTAAAGGGCCAATGCCTGCTAGGGGTGCGAGTTTGTCCGAAAGGGATATCGTGGCGTGGTTGTTGCGACTTTCCGACTGATATTTACAAACTATGAGTTCAAGCGAGGAATCCTATTTTAATATGGAATCTACTGCAACTGATATCTTGAATGAGCTGCCAAAATCGTGAGTGCTTTAATGATTTACAATAATTATAGATCATGGAAGACTCGAAGAAATACTCAATCATTCTCTTAAAATGTTTTGATGGCTTATTTTATTACCTATTGTACTGTCTTCTCGCAAATGCGTTGTATGACACACGCGCGGAAATTGGTATTTACAAACTCGTGACTATGGTAAGCCCTCGACTTCGTCTCGGTTAAATTCGTCTACTCGTTTGTAAAAAAACAACTTACCGCACTAATATCATAAATAACTATTATAGTCAGGATTATCATCATTATCATGGTTTAAAAAGCTTGGTGTAGTGTGTTAAATAAATTTAGTTAATCATGAATTCTTCAGTGTGTGTTAATGGGGATTTTTTGGCTATCATGAAGTCGCCGACCTTTACTGTCTTCTTCTTGCATTTACAACTTTTTTCATATTGGATTAGATAGGTACTACTCATCCCACCTCT
Organism: Tiliacea aurago; assembly: GCA_948098905.1. Taxonomy (NCBI): domain Eukaryota; kingdom Metazoa; phylum Arthropoda; class Insecta; order Lepidoptera; family Noctuidae; genus Tiliacea; species Tiliacea aurago. The sequence goes on from OX402582.1 coordinate 27,129,282, forward strand.
CTTAAAAGACACGTACAGGAAGATATTTGCCCTACTCCAAACCGAGAACTCACTATAACCTAACTATTACACCTCACGTCAAAACCGTCTCTCTCCACCACATAGCGACACATACTTTTTAAGCCATTTTTATCTGAAGTCATCAATTGTAACACCACGGTAACAAAGATGTCATTCACCTCGCAGATGCCATTTATCCAGGAAAGTACCCACTAAACTAGGTACATAAATTATTTTGTCTGCTTCGCCAAGTGTAAGGAACTCCTAGGGAATTTATCACGCGTGTCCCGGTGCAAAGAAAAAGCTGTCGCGGATAAAGAAAAATGAAAATTTTTCTTTGAGTTGGTAGTATCTTTACTCGACGCATAAGTTCACTAAGTAATGTGCTTTTCATTCTGTGTTTCCAAGCAAAAAAAAACGATCAAGAGCGAGTTGGACTCGCGCACCGAGGGTTCCGTACGTTTATATGATGTTGATGATTTCTGAAAAACTGTGCTATTTAGAGACATCGTTTTATTTTTCTTGTAATCTTTACATAAACTTCTATCACATAGAATAATTTCAGATTTTTATCTATGCAAACTTCAGAGATAAGGGCCCCCTTATCTCCGGAACGGTATTTTTTTTACATTTTTCATCAAAAGTCGGAAACTATGCAGCTTAATTAATAAAAAAAAATGTTTGAGAATGTGCAAACAGCATTCTTTCATATGATACTCCACAAGCTCTAGTAGCCCCACTTCAAATTTGTAAGACCCCCTTTCAGTCCCTTTTACAAAAAAGGTATCTTTTTTAAAAATTTATTTCTTGTTTGCAAAATAGTTGGGCAAACATCATCTAAAACTATTCTAAGTTTCAAGTTGATAGCATTAGTAGTTCTTGAGATATCCAGGTGTGACAGACAGACGTTACGACAGAGTAAGTCTCACAATAAGGGTTCCTTTTTACCATTTTGGTGCGGAACCCTAAAAAGCTTGCCGTGAACGAAAGCATAAATAATCTACAAGGTTTGCAGCTACAAATCAAATTGAGACAGTCATAGCCAAGGTTATCATTGCATCTTTGACTGTGTCTGTCATTCTCATAGGTTTAGCAAAATCATTTTAAGTTTCTGTCACATAAAGTGCAATATTTACTGCAACTCATTGAGAATATTGTCAGGGACTGTTTTCTGCGCACCTTGGGAAATTGGCAAAATTGCCAAATATGTATTTTTTTTTATAAATTGTTGTACAAACACTATTTTCTTTCCTTTTTTGTATAACTTGCACCAACCCTTGTAGGAAAAATAGTAGCGAGTGCCGACAGCCATTTTGTATAAACCAAGGGGGTGGTTTAAAATATTATGCATCGTAAGGAAATGTATTTTTTGTAGGTTTTTCGCGGGGTGCTTCGTTTATTTAGGCAAGGATGATAAGTCTAATTTATAATACCGAAGTCAGCTATATGTTTATTCGAGAACTGGGGATTATAATGGCTTAGTTTGGATGAGAAGTTCTAAGAATTTTCTCGGAAGTAGTCGAAGATATGAAGAAGTAGAAGAAACGATGATCAAATGGCCTCCTTTTATATCTACCGCAGAAACTCTCATCTCTTTAGTTGAATGGAGTTTGCATTTGAAGCGGGTGAAGCTATCAGGTCAGTGAAGGTTTTAAATGATGGTACAGACGAAAGAATAAGCTGAAGATATTATTGTTATATATCCCGTCTCGCCTTAAAAAAGGATATCGCAAATATCAAAACTCACGTAGTTTTTCTCCCACTTAACGCTGGATATTTAATATGAAATATTTAGTAGGTTTCGTCTGCAGCATATTAACCAACATTTACTCCGCAACATCTTACAGAAATTTTCCATTTAGATCTATTTTGCAAGCGTTCTAAAATAGGTCCTACTCTCCTAAATAGGTACTCCAAACTTATTGTAAACTCGGGTAGTGGTTTTATCGATTACTTTTAGTGTAGATTCATCTAATCACATACCTAACCTTCAAAACTAATACCCATGAAGACATCTACAAAAAGTAACTCTTTGCCAGAAGAAAACGAACGCATACGTCTCGTAAGTTATCCTAAAGTCGCGTTTAATAAAACGCGCACCTATGACAAGTATCGCGAATACGGGCAGGCCATAAATCCGCCAGAACGCATAAATATCGCGGGACGCCGCCGAATCACTTTGAACGAGATAAGGTGAAGCCAGTCGGGTTCTGGCGTTTTGAACGAGATAAGGTGAAGCCAGTCGGGTTCTGGCGTTTTGAACGAGATAAGGTGAAGCCAGTCGGGTTCTGGCGTTTTGAACGAGATAAGGTGAAGCCAGTCGGGTTCTGGCGTTTTGAACGAGATAAGGTGAAGCCAGTCGGGTTCTGGCGTTTTGAACGAGATAAGGTGAAGCCAGTCGGGTTCTGGCGTTTTGAACGAGATAAGGTGAAGCCAGTCGGGTTCTGGCGTTTTGAACGAGATAAGGTGAAGCCAGTCGGGTTCTGGCGTTTTGAACGAGATAAGGTGAAGCCAGTCGGGTTCTGGCGTTTTGAACGAGATAAGGTGAAGCCAGTCGGGTTCTGGCGTTTTGAACGAGATAAGGTGAAGCCAGTCGGGTTCTGGCGTTTTGAACGAGATAAGGTGAAGCCAGTCGGGTTCTGGCGTTTTGAACGAGATAAGGTGAAGCCAGTCGGGTTCTGGCGTTTTGAACGAGATAAGGTGAAGCCAGTCGGGTTCTGGCGTTTTGAACGAGATAAGGTGAAGCCAGTCGGGTTCTGGCGTTTTGAACGAGATAAGGTGAAGCCAGTCGGGTTCTGGCGTTTTGAACGAGATAAGGTGAAGCCAGTCGGGTTCTGGCGTTTTGTTAGTAGGTTCATGTTGTGATATGAAGGAGTGGTGAAATCTGTTTTGAAATGGAACCAGTGCTGCTCAATAAGTTATGAGCTTTATAGAAAATGTTTAATTGCCTGTATTGTTTGTATGACCAATCAGAATGACAGTGATAAAGCTTAATTATTTTTTAAAGCATGTATTAGATAAAAAAAAACATGACATCGAATACATTAATATTAAAGAACACGTTCAAATTACGTTACGAGTAGGTATTACATATTTCATCAGAACAGATGAAATTAATCTCAAAATCTGAAATGAAAACAATTTTTTTCAACTCAAATACGTCATCACACATTTCAACATTATGAATATAAGACCGTAAATTTTCAGTAACAAGTCGCCATTTCGCGTACCGTGCAGCACATATCTCAAAGTTATTTCCCTTGGATGAAATATGTGGCAATTTCTTTGAATAATACATGGGCCATATTTCAGCCGTAGCGCTACGAGCGTAGGCCGTAGCCTCGTAGCGCTACGAAACAATATATTGTACTAGGAAATGTCAGTGATGTTTCGACTTTGTTTTATTTTCTTGTTGTGTTGATTGGTTGTGTTACGGATTTATCAGAAGTAGTCCTTGTTTTATCAGATGAACAATGTAGAATCGTGTCTTTCTGGTTAACCGCTTAGATAATCTAAAGTCCACAATGGATTTTGATGCAGTTTCCACTATCAATTAGAGCATTTATTCCGGAATGTTTATACGTTTATAATATCAATATTTAACTTGGATATAGCATACGTTTTCACTCGTGCAAAGCAGGGTCGCTAGTAAAAACTGAGGAACTTTATTCAAAATCAAAAATATTTTTATTTCACATAAGCCTACATGGGCACTTATGAAACGTCAGAAGCTAAATGCATGGTTCCAATTGGTCGTTTCCTATCGAGAAGAGCCGGCAAGAAACTCCACGGCTACTCTTTTAAAAAAAAATGGCTTTTACAACGTTTGCAAATTACAGTGTTAATAGGTATGAGAGGTCAGCGTAGGCCCGAAAGTACCAGGTACTTAACAAAATAGAAAATGGTCTACAGATCTACAGTCTATTAAGCCTACAACGTCCTCACATTAACAAAAAAACAATATAAAATATAATTAAAATAATAAAAGTTAGAAACTTGTTGAAATTAAGATTGCAGGTATTTAATGTCAAATAAGAAAAACATTAGGTATGTCAGTGAAGTAGGTAAAAAAAAAGTCCATTAAGCCTACAACTAACATTTATATATAATATTGTTATTACAGAATAACAATATTATTTGATGATGAACCACACTTTGTTCTGGTAGTAATAGCTGGGTTCAGCTCCGTTGAAGTGCTTGGTAATGATAAATAGCTCATATAAACTATACGGCACCAGGTTTGGTAACATTAGACCAGAAACCCACCGCATGATAAATAATTACCAACGTGCTACCTAATGAGCGCTTTACCCGCTTTTAAGCAAAATAAACCTAGTGAAATTATCGTTACAATTTTGAGATACTAAAGTTTGTAGATGACAATGCTCTCATATTCAAAATGACTAATCATTACTTAACATTCCTAAATGGTGATTGCAATTAAAAGTAAATTTCATAAACAATGGCAAACAGCCAGCTGATGAGATAAATCAAGTAAATTAGATTTATATAGAAATATCAACCTGCTATGACTACCTATAAAATAAAATAATCGGTCTGATACCAACTTTTTAATCGCTGGAAAACGCTCAACAATCAGAATTTCACACATTTTATATCAAAATGCCATTATCCGCTACAAACTACCGTGCCAACTTACCAGCTGCCAGTTTTTGCCAATAAAGATGGCAGGAACCAATTTATCACGTCACGTCTTTGAGACACATAATATATTGGAACATTAGAACATAATGAACGACTCATTCGATCGTTTGTCATGTTTTTCTACCTCAAGAAACAAAATGCTGTCAGTACCATCCTTATTTTCTTCTAACTAAGAGCCATTTTCCCATAATTTCTTGCTTAAACGATAAGGTCTTTCACGCATGTATCAATTCTGAGACGCGTGTTCTTCCATTTAGTGACTTTAGAGAAGTTTTTCGTCACAATCGCAGATTTAGTGTGAAAGGGCAGGGACTCGGGGCTCGATTGTCATGCACCATTATGTTGAGTGATAAATGGTCGGCTTGTTTGAGGCTACGAACGAGCCATCTGGAATTAAGATTTAGCACCTGTGAAGGATAAAATATGCATTTTATTTATATACGTATTATGGAGAACCATTTTCTGAAGACTTTGGAATTTCAATAACTTTTTAAATTTATAACATACATAATAATATTTTTCCGTGTGGTGCCGGACGTAAAGTATATATAGCTATAAGTAATAGCACCATCCTATTTCTTCCCGTTGGTAAAGGCGACTAAGGGACTTGCTATAGAGAATGGGCAGCAACGTTCTCTATGCATTTTTAACACCATATTGCGATCGCCAACTCGCCCTTTTGGGGGAGGCCAATGTCCAGCAGTGGACGACTTTCGGCTGGAATGAATAATTTTTAGGTAATTATTTTAGTTTTTTTTAATCATAAACTTATATTTTGAGGCTGCAGCAAGTCTCATTTTCGACTACATTTTAACATCCCGGAAAACATAGTTAACAAGATGTTGTTGTCTTGAGTAGAACTCTATCAACTTACCATGTCAATAGTCGTACTAGCTAGGAAGACTAAACAATGATTTGAATAATTTCACACGCCAAGTACCCAAAAAAGCGAACATAATCAAAACCATAACCCCATCACTGCCAAAAAACGACGCGCTTTAAACAAATCATCACGTTGCTGTCATCCTAACCCTGCTTCACCCCTCTCCACCCCCCTTTAGTCCCACGAGTACCACTCTTAAAACTCGTAAAAGGCGCGCCATAAGTTTGAATTATCGTCGCACTGAGCCCCCGTAATGAATATGGTCGACTGTATATTTCAATTTGGGCCGCAACTGTGAGCAATGCGTTACGTTTTTACGAGCACACGCTTTTTGGCCAGCACCTTTATGAAAATTTTAGAAGGGGTGCTATTTGTATGTTTAATTCTGGCGCTAATTATGTATTCATTGCTCCAGCTGTGGGTTTTGAGGTGTATGCGGTACTCAAACTCCCGTCGCAGTATTCTTTCTACCAAAGATTTTTTTTTGTTATTTAACTGTAATATATTCGCTGCAAATCGCAAAAGATAATAATCTCCTCTTATAACCGTAAGTTAAATCAAACTATTAGAAAGCCTATGGTGAGCAGCGGAAGTTTAAGAATTGTATCTTATGTTGACGGAAGACAGTTGATTGAATCTCAAGAACTTTGATCAGCTTTCTTTTTTTTTGTTTTGGGTGGGAAATCATCAAATAATTTCTCCCGCTCTGGGCTGAGCGGGAGGGCGTGTCAGACTTTTACTGACTAAAACCCACCCGTATTCCTTCATTTGCCTGTGTGCCAGGGCCACGATATCCCTTTCGGACAAACTCGCAACCCTGGCAGGCATTGGCCCTATCGGACCCCGTCAGTTGGTGCTGACAACTCTTTGAGGCGCGCGTGGAATACGACGCACCGTCGACCCGGGCCTGGTCCTTATCGGACGGTGAGCTACCCATCGCTCACCGTCCGCAGGCCCGCGCCTACGGTGGCCGGAAATCGGCTTGCGACTCCCGACGCCCGGGACGTCTCCTGCGGCGACTAGGGGCGCGAGGGCGCGAACCTTGCCTCTCCCTCACGCGTTCCGCTTCCTCCTTCGCAAGCATTACTGCTTCGCAGAAGGAGGTGACGGCCTCCCATGCACTCTCGCTCCGAACCATGGCCCGAACCAGGGCCGGACGCGAGAGATCGCCGCCGCCGATCGCCTCCGTGAGGACACGGCGGTGCTCCACCCAAGCTGGGCAGACCTCCACCGTATGCTCCACCGTGTCCTCCGAGCGATCCACACAGTGGTGACACCCGGGCGTTTCCTCCCGCTTTATCCTGAACAGGAACCTCCCGAAACAACCGTGTCCGGTGAGGACCTGCGTCAGGCGGAAGGTGAGGACGCCGTGGCGCCTCTCTAGCCACTCCTCAAAGAGAGGACTTATCGCCACAATTGTGGCGTGCCCAGCGCTGGGTTGCGACAATCGCACTCTCCATGCCGCCATAAAACTTTGATCAGCTGTGCAAGCGTTGATTTGTATAACAAAGTATTTACCAATTTAAAGTATTTTTATTTATTTCTAGATAGTTTTACAAATTAAACCTAGGCTAGTTTTGAATACATATGAGTTAGCATCTGTAGCCGAACTAGGCAAAACCTGTATTTCGGCTATCAGTGCCAATCCCCTCGAATAATTTTATATTTATCATATCCATTAACATGAGTTTTTACAAAATAATTTAACAGTAGTGTTATTTTATTATAATATGTAGAGTATGAATGGATGTCCTCTCAATGTGTGGCATGAAGTGTTAATGTGTGAATTGATAGAGGGTGTGTGGTGTGTAAGTGTGTGTAGTCCATGAGAAGTTAAACATTTGGAAGTATATGCATTTGATCTGTGTGTGATCTGGGCAAGTTTCAACCAAACAAGTTAATGATAACGTGATCATTGAGCTATATGCAGTAGAAGTTCAGTCTCTTCATAATTTAGCTTTTGTAAATATTCAGACACCTTTTTTTTTGCATTTAATTTTTGTTAGTGGGTATTTATTTTAATAATAACTACTTCAGTAGCACCAACTTAGTGACTACCCATAAAATAGAATAAACTATAAAAGAGCTGGACAGACAATTTTCTATCACTGACTCCCCACAAATATTCACTCAAAAAAAAAACTCTATTAACCGCATATATAGCGACATTATATCATACTAAGCTATACATTGCGAGAAAGGCTAATTTAGCGGGACCATTTAGCCTCGGAGCGAGGTTGGAATTGTGATATACAGGGTGTTTCATTACGCTCGTACGCGCCGTAACCGAGTAATAATTCAAAATTATAGCCCGCTTTACGACTTTGGCCGACGTCAGACGATGGTACACGAGTTTTAAATCGTGTTCCACTGCGGATGTTTAAGTGAAATGTCCAAAAGTGAGGGAGGAGGGGGGAAGGACCGTCTTATGGTTATTAGGATTGTGATAAAATCTTGCTGGTTTTGCTAGGGGAGACTGAATTTACAAGGCAGTCTTGTTATCTGCAAGGCATTAGAACACATTTTTTTCTCTCATGACATTCCATGGCTGTACGTCAGGACTTCGCTAGGTCTGAAAATGTAAGCCCAGTGCTCATAATCTTTGCAACAAAGTTATGTAACCAATATTTTAGTACGCAAAGTGTGATTATTATGCCCTAAATTTGCCCAATTCCCCGAATGATCAGGGTTAAACACAGTGAAGATATATGAGGCAATACTCGTATGTAGCCATAAATAGCTATAAATATTTTAATTTTAATTTATGACCTATTGTGTCATAAATCCAAAAAAATAAACACCACAATAAATCAAGGTGAGCGTGCTAATCGTCGAACCTCGAATTCTCAGTTAATGCGAAATCATTTATAATACTTTTATCCCGACAATTCTATTGTTAATAACAATTTCGAGTAATAAATTCTACCTCCGGCGTATCGGATCCCCCGGAATCACATAACAAAGAGAAGCAGTAGATCATCGAAACACAAAAAACCATACACACCACGACACCGCTTATTTATTTATGAGTTCAATTCAAACTCAAAACCCTCTTCTACAAGCATAATATTGAGCGATCGATATCAGCTCATTTCGGGCACCACACCGAGTTGACACAAAGGGACGCGTCAAAAAAAACCGCTCCAAGTGTCATCTTTCTTGTGACAGACGACAGCTGCGGGGAACATAACAATACGAGCGATATCGATTCATCACATCGACGACAATGCCGCTCATTGGGGTGTCTACCCTACACAACGCGCCACAGACTAAAATCTTCACTACATTCGTATTGACCAACTGATTTTCGTTGCAAGGTGTTGATGTAACCTTTTTTACTCTGTACGGGGTGGAGGTGACAGTAATCGGTGGCAGTGTGAAACGGATAGACAGCCGTGGTAAATCGACAATGGCAGTGATTTAAAAGGGAAATAAATAGGGTAAAAGCCGTGAAGATAGTTATAACAAACACACATTTCATGGTCGGGGATTTGCTTAGGTTAGTTGTAGTTAATTTGATATGGGTGTCGAATGTATTGAAAGGCATATGTTTAAGTACTGGATTGTAAAATACAATGTTTTGTGTAATAGGTATGTATTACACAACACACACAAAATATAGGACGAGGTATTGACATTACATTTAAAGAGAGATTTGCGGTTTCTCTTTTGGTGTTCAATAAAAGGTGGCACGTTTTTCTTTGTTTTCCATACATACAAATAAATAAAATTGAAGTGTCTGTTTGTAATTTCAAAATAACAGCATTTTACTAAATGAATATTATAATGTCCCATTTCTTCCCATGGGTGTCGTAAAAGGCGACCAAGGGACTTGCTAGAGAATGGGCCGCAGTGTTCTCTATGCATTTTTAAAACCATACTGCAATCGCCAACCCGCCTGCCAAGCGTGGCGATTATGGAAAATCCCCCCCCCCCCTTTTTGGGGGAGGCCTATGTCCAGCAGTGGATGTCTTTCGGCTGAAATGATGATGATGATATTATGAAAGTAGTATAATATAAGGTAGGTACTTATAAAAAAAAACAGTACTTAAAATTGCTGTCAGTTTGTTTCGGCTAAACTCCGAAGCAACTGGGCTGATTTTGGCGGAGGATTTTTGGCAGATAGCTAATGTTATAAGCAGTAACTAAGGCTTCTTTTATTTTAGAAAAAAAAAACGCACTGGTGATGCCGCGGGCAGCAGCTAGTTCTAAATCATTTAGTTATCAAGAATGGATAATTATGTTGGTTAGGTTTTGTGGTATATTTATATTATATCGTTCGTTAGTTTATTATAATTTATTTTATTGAATATCAATGGTTGAATTGAGATAAGATTTAATAAGTAATTCATTTTATTTAATTGACAATTTATACCATACACTCTTTTTGTGCAAGAATAAATATATAAGTCGTCCGTTTGATTTGCTACACATTAGGGTTTTCCACCCAGTACAGTGACATTCAAAATAGTAAGTATTATAAACTTTTACCAACGCTATCATTCATAATTTCACGGATGATAGAATAAAAAAAGTTCAAATCTATTGAAGCATGATGAGCAATAATGAGAAATTTAAAACCCATGGGAACAACCTGTCCATCTGGATTATTCTGGAAGGGATAATATTATTATACTTTTCTTTGATAAAAATGTTCAATGAATATTATTTGACACATCATGGTCATGGTCATTAAAAACATGAAATTATATTCTGGGATAAAGGACATTGTAAGCAAATACTAATTTTTTTGTGACAACTTCTTTTTTTTCTAGCTGAACAGCTGTTTATCTTTCGTTGAGCGATTTTTGTCAGGGGAACAACTTATGGGTTCATATTATGTCACTGACTTGCTAACCGAGACATTCTGATAGGACGTTTTGAGCCAGGCTGTGATTCGCACCGGCCTGTGTACATTACATTAATCAGCCTTTAATGTTCCCACTGCTGGGACACTGGCCTCCTCTCTGTGAGAGGGAGTGGGCCGTAATCCACCACGCGGGCCCAGTGCGGGTTGGTAGATGTCACATGTCTTCGAATTTTCAGTTCGAGGACATGCCGGTTTCCTCACGATGTTTTCCTTCACCGTTTTGAGAGCAGTGATGATGAAAATTATTTACACAAAGTAAAGCGCCTGTCTGGGTTCGAACCCATGACCTACAACTCGTAAGTCGAGGCCGTTACCACTGGGCCACCACTGCTCACTGCTGTGTACATTAATATACGTATAATATACATATACAACATTAGTTTTTGTTTATACTAAACCCGAAAAGGGGTCATTGTACTCATCATTTTGAACAACTTTTTCTATGGGACCAACCTTGAAATCGCGAAATAAAAATCAGCTGTTCCATACATTTTGTCGACTTAAGTGAACACAAATGTAGGGAACAGCTGATTTTTTTTTCGCGTGGGGTGGTTTTAGTCAGAAGAAATCTGACAGACCCCTCCGTCCTCCCCAGGGCGGAGGACATCCGTGTGGTGCAAAAAAAAAGTTTCTAGAATGCGAGGTCAGCTTATACTGGTTTTGTTACCATGACCATGCGGCCTACTCTACATTATTAGTGACCTTTCAAAGGGAAATATTAATAAAAAACCGGCCAAGTGCGAGTTGAACTCGTGCACGAAGGGTTCCGTACATAGATATAAGAAAGAAGTTTTTTCGGTTTTTTATATTTTTATGGTTCCGTACCATTATCTATAAAAACGCCAAAAAACGTTTGTTGTATGGGAGCCTCCTTAAATATTTATTTTATTCTGTTTTTAGCCATCATTCATCATCATTATTTCAACCGAAAGACGTCCGCTGCTGGACATAGGCCTCCCCTAACATTTGGGTGTTGTTATACCGGCAATATAAATACATCATCTGTGAAAATTTCAACTGTATAACTATCACGGTTCATCAGATACAGCCTGGTGACAGACAGACAGACAGACGGACGGACAGCGGAGCCTTAATAATAGGGTTTCCGTTTTACTCTTTGGGTACGGAACCCTAATTATGACATGGGTGGCATCACTACGCGCAATAACTGTCCTTTCTTTCTAAAGCAAACAACAATTGACACAAAATCAAACAACAACAAAAAACCCAGCACTTAACTAGCTACCCGTCCTTGCGTTAATAAATTATTCGAACAACATTGTTCAAAGTAAATCGCGCTACAACAGTCAACCTCACACCGCGTTCATGTCCCGTCATTCCCGTCAACAATGGCAACGTGTCCCGTCACTGTCCCTTTGTCGTTCACAATCGTGACAGACAAACAGAATGTACCGTCCGAGCTTCCTGCGCTTTCAAAACGGCGGAATTGTGTAAACATCACTATATTGTAAGTGCATTTTTCCGTCACAATTATGGCGTAAAAGCCATAACTGTGACATTCAAATAAACACTCTAATTTGTGAGTAGTAAGATACCTTTTGGATGTGTAAGGTGTTGAAATGATGTTGTTTTTCAATGTATAGTAGAAGTGTGTGCGGGTAATGGATTGGCCGATTGTCGGCCGTCGGTCGAGTGGCGGTGGGTGGTCATTTCACGTCGGCAGCTTTACATCATCGTTTGAAAAGAACACAAAAGGCGAATATTAAATGAACGCTCGTAATGTACGTCATTTTTATTGTAACGTGCGATGTTCGATTTGAATACGTAAGTGATGTAGTTTGGATACTTGATTTCAAGTTCTATGAATGTTTTCGTGTTATAAAAATGACATTGTTCACCTTATACTTTTTTTACAAAATGATGATGCTGTGCTTGATTTAAAAAGTAAAATAACTAGTTATGAAAAGTTTAAGCATCTTCATTGTCAAACCAATATAAATACAGCTTCGTCTGTAACATAAATATTTGGTAACCCATCCGAGCACTAAAATAACAAACACATTTGTGTCCAAGTAAATTCAACGAAACACTATAAAACGAATATAAAAGCGGATATCTGTATCATGTCGCAATACACAACAATAAAATCTAACTGCTGACGGTTTGAATAAAACCTGTTATTAAGGTAACGAGCCAAGAAGCCACATACAATTTATATATAATACACTTTAAATAAACATTAAAGTGTCAGCATTACTCCATATTCACTGCATTTACGTGTAATATCACCAATTAAGGGGCTGAGTTATGGCCGCGAGCGTCATTACTGCGCTGCCGGCCGCTTGTCACGGTAGTAAAAAATAAAATATTCTTATCATTACCGCCGAGCGACATAAGTCAGTGTTTGAACATTAATGTGTGACAAATAAAAATGTTGGCACCGACTGTGACAGTTGGTGCACCTCTCTATGTCAGTTTTAATGTTAGAGGTGCGACAACTTTTTGTAAATGTCAAATTCGAAGTTTAAATGTTACATGCTACTTCACAATCAATCAAGTGATAACAGCTCGATGTCTAAAATGTTGGTTCAAGATCGAGATATCGTAAGTTCAAATTCTACACGTTGAATTATCGTGGATTCCCTTCTAACACGCCACTTACTGGCAGGGGGTTAAAATTAACATAAATAATACACACCACACATCACTAGAAGATATCATTTACGAAAAATATCAAACTACCCAAACTGCATCATAAATTCTGTTAAAACAACTTCGAGAAAAAATCGTGCCAATATAAATGCCAAAAAAAACCGACTATAAAAACAAAAGTTATTTATGTTTCGTAAAACATTTATCAAGACAAAAAGGTGTACATTATACTAATATGCTGATACACCACGGACGCGACAATTTTTATGTGTGGAGATTAACAAAAAAATATGGCGCCCGCTACCCGGCTGTCAGGGCCCTATCTACCGTCGTAATTCAATGTTTATTTTTTTTATTTGACTTTTTAATGTATTCTAACTAGAAGCGCCGACGTTATCTTTTATGAGTGGTAAATTGAGGTGTTAAATGTCATAGTTACGGTTGAAATGGCGCTTGGAGATGTTATGTAAGAAACTGTGATAAAATAGACTTCTGTACTTACTATTGTCGTATCGTTGACATTTTAGTCTCTCACAAAAAGCTTTAAGCTCTGTTGGCAGTTTCTGTAGCATAAGTACCTTTAGGGTTCCGTACCCAAAGGGTAAAACGGGAACCCTATTACTAAGGCTCCGCCGTCTGTCTGTCTGTCTGTCCGTCTGTCACCAGGCTGTATCTCATGAACCGTGATAGCTAAATAGTTGAAATTTTCACAGATCATGTTTTTCTGTTGCCGCTATAACAACAAATACTAAAAAATACAATAAATTAAATATTTAAGGGGGCTCCCATACAACAAACGTGATTTTTTTGCTCATTTTTGCTCTATATTGATAACGGCAACAGGTAAACGCTTGAAATATTTACAGAATATGTAGATATATATTGAATTTAAAAATAAATAATTAAATTAAAATAAAACAAATATTTAAGGGGGGCTCCCATACAACAAACGTGTTTTTTTTGCCATTTTTATAGATAATGATACGGAACCCTTCGTGCGCGAGTCTGACTCGCACTTGGCCGGTTTTTTTTAAGTTCCTTATTTCTTTTAAGTGCGTGTGGTTCCTGTCTTAAATTAGCTAAACGCTTTTATTCTAACGGTTTGAGCAATTAAACATGGGGTGATAAGCAGCAATTGCGTGTAACCTGATAGTATCATAATTTACTTAAGTCACTTACCGAGTAGTGTTGGTATTACACGGAATAATAACCATTTTTTCTGACCAGTGCACATCTACCAACTGAACTATTTTTTACTTTTAAAATTCAACAAAAAATGAAGCTTGAAAGTGAGAAATATTTATGTGCAGTGTGATACACACGGCTGCATATCAAGCATAAGATGACCTCTGATTGTACGGGTTTTGATTGAGCAATGGTTGCTCAGTGGTAACGGCTGCGACTTACGAGTTGAAGGTCGTGGGTTTCGAACCCAAGCAGCGGGCCGTTCACGGGCTGCCCAAGACGTTTGTGACAAGACATGATAGATTATGTCATGTCAATTTGTACTAGCATTTTATGACAAAACAGTTATATCGCTCAAACTGTGTTAAAATGTGTGACTCAAGTTATGTCACAGTAGGCCGTGCTCGCCCCGCAGGCACTTCACTTTGTGTAAATAATTTCATTACAACTGCTCTCAAAACGGTGAAGGAAAACATCGTAAGGAAACCGGCATGTCCTAGAATCAAAAATCTACCAACCCACACTGGGCCTGCGTGGTGGATTATGGCCCACGCCATCTCACAGAGAGGAGGCCAATGTCCCAGCAGTGGGAACATTTTTGGCTGATTATGCTGATTGTACGGAAATCCTATACAGTGCGAGATCAGGTAATGTATAGCTTGATATGTAGCCGTGTGTACTTACCTGCCAATAACACATAAATAATTTAATGATTAACATAAAAATAATAAAAACAACTATAAGATACAAACAATTTAGTAGCACAACGCGATGTGCCCAATATTAGTCATAAATCCGTTGCAGGATATCCAATGTGTATTTTCCTAATTTTTACGAACATGTTTTACTGTACACATAAACATCAATAATATATCAAGTTAATACTAAAAATAAACCAATATTTTAGCCTTACTACTAATCTCCAAACCATTTATCTAATCCCTACAAACGCGGCATCAATAAATTATAGCTAAGTGAAACATAAACGATAATGTCAATTGTGTAAACAGCGTCCCCCTTACATTTGTACAAACACTGACCTACTGGATGTATTAGGGCCAACTTAGTATAATAAATCCTATGTTACTTCATGACCACCACCATTCGATTACCAACTTAACTTTACCAATCTTAAAGTTCAAATTGACTCGTGGTACAACTGTGACTAAGGTCGTTGTTGACGGTTCTGGCTGGTAGAAACGAGTCGATCCATCATCGGTAAGTGATCGATGAGGGCTGCCCAAATATTTGAATTATTTGATATGAGAGTACAGGAGCGACTCAGTCACTTGCCACTGTGTTAGAATTATATTTTATTTATTATACGTACATTTTCTTAGTTATTTTTGAAGGTTTCGAATTTTTTGGTGAGTTTCGAATGGATGATTTATTGAATGTGTTTTGAGGATAAATTAGTTTTGCGGTTAGTATTTTGGAATACTCTTTCGGATTGATTGTGCACTATGGATTAAGAAAATTTAATTAATGCTACTGACTATTTGAAGTTCTGATTTTACAAAACACGGTAGGTTTTTTTTTTGAAAACGATGTATGAACGTAAACGAAGCAGAAGAAGTATTTGAGTATCGTAGCAGATGGCGTTCTGTATTTTCTGCCTACCCCCATGCGAAGGAGGCGTGAGTTTATATCTATTGTAAGTTTACTCGAAATAATCGTGAAACATATAAAAGTTTTTTGGGTCACGTTATTATTTTCATTTCAAGAAATTGTTACCGTTTAGCTGTTTTGTGATGGTCGGACCGTGAATAATATAAAATATTTTTTAAAATGAATTCCAGAAAGATGACAAAGGGAAATGTGAATAGACATAATCCTTGAAAACAAGAATAAATACCAATTTACATTACTATTTACTTTATTCCAATATTTCTACTCTAAACGTGTAAAATATTATGCATTTCTACACAAAGAGTACACAGTTAGTGTTATGTAAATACCATTTACCTCGCATTATAATGCCATGCCTAATGGTACAATATTTTCAATAGAATTTAATATCATAACACTTTCCATGCAAATTATGTTTGCATTATTATTTTAATGATACATGTCGTGTAAGAAAATATTGCCAATTCAAACTTGTATTTACATATAAATGAAAATTATCGGTACTCGTCGTGTATTCAATAACATGTTTTAAATGATATCGATTTTATTTTTTTCACCATGTTCCGTACATAGCAATGTTGATGAATACGTAGATCTAGAAAAAAATTCTGTACCAATTTAGGCAATCAATTTGATTGCAACTGTCAGATGTTAGACTAAATTAGACGTTCCACTTTTAATTTTTTAAGTCATTATGAAGAGAAACACTCGCCAACACACAAACCCACACCCTCACTCATACTACCCCTCACACACACACACACACTCACACACCACTTCCCTTACCCCTTACACACTCACACCCATACACACCTCAACTAACATGAGCGAGCACATACTGCCCGCCTACTCAACACAATACATCTTTAAACAGAAACAATTTTATTTGTATTCTTTTCTTTTTTCTTTCTTAAATTGTGCATGTTGGATTACTTTTAATTTTAATTTTACTATTTCTGTTTCTTTTAATATGCTTGTAATCTTTGGTTGCCATAAATTACATGTATCATGTAACTAGGGGTTGACACTAGCTCCTGTAATGTAGCGCAGGAGTTAGGGAATTCACAAAAATGTATGTATAACTTATGTCAATAAAGAATATTATCTATTTATCTATTAACTAATTTACGATAGTTACTGATGAGTCATCCATTCATCGCTGACCACCGTTTGCCAGAGAAAATATACTGCTTGCCTATGAAAAGTAGATTGAAACTAGCTGGCTTTAAATTATTTTATACTATATACTTTAAATGATTTTATACTGAAGATCACGTCTAAACGAATAGTGTTAATGATTTGAAAAAAATATGTGATAAATTAGAGTATTTTTTCAATAAACTTATATGTGAATATTTCAGATAATGTTTATATTACATAGCGAAATTAATTTGTAAAGAACTGAGAATGGCGCAATATCTACTAAACGTATTTTTCTGAAACTTTCACTTATTTAAAGATAATTTAATTATTGATCTTTTAGTATACGCGTTTTATTAAAATACCTTTTGTTTTGTGTATAATAAATTAATAATGCGTCAAATTCGGGACAGCGCTCCTTGATTGGCGAGTCCTATTACTGGCTGAACGTACGACGCGTTGCGTGAGCTCAGTACAGAACACGCAAGCTAACCACTCAAGGTCACTGGCATATATCTGCGTCTTAAGAGTCCTTGCGCACATCTGGGAGTGGCACGAGGAGGCGAAACGCCGGGGTGACCAGGCCCGGGTCGACGGCGCGTAGTATTCCACGCGCGCCTCAAAGAGTTGTCAGCAGCAACTGACGGGGTCCGTTAGGGCCAATGCCTGCCAGGGTTGCGAGTTTGTCCGGAAGGGATATCGTGGCTCTGGCACACAGGCAAATGAAGGAATACGGGTGGGTTTTAGTCACTAAAAGTCTGACACGCCCTCCCGCTCCGCCCAGAGCGGGAGAAGTTATTTGATAATTTCCCACCCGAAAAAAAAAAATCCATGTAGTCAACGTTATTATAAAACCTTAGCTGTCCATCTATCTATTCTGAGAGCGATGGGGTGAACTAGCCATATAACATTCCAACTGTAAAGCCGTCAGTATACAATTTAATTGTTAACACAGCTATCAATGCTCCATGCATTACGTACAAAAGGAAAGGGCGTAAAACTAAATAACCCGTCAAGACCCACGCAACTGTAACCGGTCAATTTACATCAACAATCATAATAAATGATTTGCATCGTAAATTCTAGCGTGCCTTTAATTCCTCCATATATCTTTCTCTCAAGAAATAATTCACAATGTTTGATTAATCGTATGTTGTAATATATTGTTGGAGGAGTTTGATACTGATCGGTGGGAGGAGGAAAATTAATGATGTTGAATAGGTCAGGAGGGGACGCACGGAAATACCGTGATTCGCAACATAGAGTCATAGGGTTGAAGAAGAAGAAGAAGAAGAATGGGGTACTTCCCAGTAGCTCCAAATCTATGCATAGACAATATCATTTAAGTTTTTGTTTTTGGGTCATTGTCGAAACGGCAGCTTTTATTAAAATATAGATATTTAGCTAAGTTATTCTTCAAAACAAAAAAAAAACTGATGGTGGTTTGGTCAGGTCCAGAATTCGTGAAAATCAATGACCTAAGCTCTAGGGTAGCTGTGTGTACACGGCTACACATCAAGCTTTACATTTCCAGTATATGCTGACCTCTCATTGTACGGAAATCCTATACAATGTGAGATCAGCTTATACTGGAATTGTATAGCTTGACGTGTAGCCGTCTCTACCTAAGCAAAGGTTCAGGGATATACAAATTCTGGGCTTACATACTTTAAACTGGTTGTTATTGCAAACCCAGAAAAAAAAACATAATGGCATTGAGTCGGTATTTTAACAACAGGTAAAACGCCTCCCCTCCCAAACCCGTCGATAAAAGTAGGTAGGTATACATTTATCATTAAAATCATATTTCAATGTCGTTGGCAACGTCGCCTAATCGGCCACCTGTCTTCAACGTCAACTTCGCAAACATAGGATCGTAAGCAAACAAGCTTCGCCCTTATTTGTATTTACAAGTCGATATATTCAGTTATCAATTTATTGCCTTATTATTAGAAGTAGTTTTGGCAGTAGGTATACCTATAGTTGATAGATTATTTAATGTTTTTTGGAGTATTTGATAAACACATACTAGCTTTTGCTGCATCATCCGCGTGGTGGTCGGAAATCATCCCACGAGATCGTACTACCGGGGTATTATAATATGTCCGAGAGCTTTATTATTTAGTTAGTTTGATTTTTTATATTTTTCAATTTATAATTTATTAAAGTATACATTTACTAATTACAAATACACAGCTAATTATTTACACTAAGAAGATACTAACTACAAAAAAAAAATTACAACATGAATAAAAAAAAAAAAACACTTAAGCGTCGAAGTACTCGTCCACATCGCTGTCATCCGGAAACGTGCCCAGAAGACTGGCAGCATTGCCACGTTGCCTGGCAATGCTAATTCTTTGGCCGAAGAACGAGCCAGCCCTCTGGTCACGTGAAGTGTCGATCAGTCAGCGAGAAATTTCCTTAAAAAGGAGACGCGCACTCGGGCCCCATGACCCAATGTAGACAAAAATGTGTCCTAACCCAAGGACATCCGTATTCTTAATTTCATCCAAATCCGTACATGGGTTAAGGCTTGAAAAGGTGACAGACAGATAGACAGAATTACTATCGCATTAATTTCTAATATAAGGATGGGTTTTCCTCCAAAATGTTTTACGCATTTTTGAGAGCGGTATAGAAAACTTCTAAGTACGGATTGTATGTACGAGTATATGAGTACTTACCTATTAGATCGACATGATTGATGATTGGGTGTGGCAGTTTCTAAGATCACGCTTTGTAATTTTTCAAAGAATTTTACTGACCTTAATCGATATGAATATTCACTATATTTTAATTCGATTAAGGTCAATGAAAATTCAGCTGAAATTGATAAAGTGGGTTTGTTAGTAATAAGAATAGATATCATGATTGGTATTACGTTTTAGTAATAGCCTCTTGATAGTAGAGTAGCAAGCAGGTTTTGTCTACATTGGGGCATTTCTTTGACATGACGTTATGACTGATTTTTAGGGTTCCGTACCAAAATGGTAAAAAGGAACCCTTATGGTGAGACTAAGTCTGTCTGTCTGTCTGTCTGTCACACTTGGATATCTCAAGAAGTACTAATGCTATCAACTTGAAACTTAGAATAGTTTTAGATGACGACAACTATTTTGCAAACAAGAAAGAAATAAAAAAATATATATCTTTTTTGCAAAAGGGACTGAATGGGGGGTCTTTAAAATTTGAAGTGGGGCTGCTAGGGCATGAGGGGTATTATATATATGAAAGAGCGTTGTTTGCACATTCTCAAACATTTTTTTTTAGGCAGTATAGTTTCCGACTTTTGATGAAAAATGTAAAAAAAATACCGTTCCCTTATCTCCGAAGTTTGCATAGATAAAAATTTGAAATTATCCTACGTGATAGAAGTTTATGTAAAGATTACAGGAAAAATAAAACGATGTCTCTAAATAGCACAGTTTTTCAGAAATCATAAACATCATTATACAATATGTAACAAAAACCCTGTTGTTCCTTTTCTACCTACGTAATATATATAAAGCAAATCATTTATAAAAACTGTTCAACAAAAATAATTAAAATAAATATTTAATTATTAATATTTGTAATGTTTAACTGATTTCTAACCTCTTTGATTCTTTGATTTTAACTTCTCGACTAACAAATGCTTAATATTTTTAAATTATTATTCCACCAATGTTGTCCTTGTAGGTTAATGTATACGTCCCTAAAAGGAACAACAGGGTTTTTGTTACATACTGTATACGTACGGAACCCTCGGTGCGTGAGTCCGACTCGCTCTTGACCGGATTTTTTTTATCTTTACACACACAGTGTCAATCAAATCAATCAACTTGCCCAGCTTTTTCCCAACAATGTTGAAGTCAGCTTCCAGTCGACCCGGATCCAGCTGAATACCAGTATTTTACATGGAGCGACTGCCTACCTGACCCCCACAACCCAGTTGCCAGCGCCGCCAGCGCCAACCAGCGCTGGGGCTCCGTCTCGCATAGGGTCGCAGCATTATGCTGAGCGGTGGCCGTTTTGCGTGGACGTGACGCATATTTTCCCCCTACTTGTTCTTTTTGTATTTGTGTTTTTCTTTGCGTCATGTTTACCGCAAATAAACATTTTTACTTTTTTCTTTCCATTACTGGGTAACACGATACCCGTTGGTAAGACTAGTTGTCAGAATTTTGGGCTTCTGACTATACAGTGTTATTTTTAAATCGTCAATAACCTCATAAGGGGTCATTGTACTCATCATTATGAACAACTTTTACCATGGGACCAAAACTGATATTGCGAAAAAAAAATCAGTTGTTCCATACATTTTGAAGAGTCATGCGAACATAAATGTAGGGAACAGCTGATTTTTTTTTTGCGATTTCAGTTTTAGTTCCACAGTAAAAGTAAGAGTAACGACTGTCAAAGATCCACGAATGACAGCCGGGACCAACGGCATAACGTGCTTTCCGATTGTAAGGCCCTTTGTACACAAACGTTTTGCTTGCCGTGAAAAACTACGATTCATCGCCGTGTGTAGCCTACGGTCGTCACTCGTCAGTGTTGTATGGATCACCATGGTGACAGACAAGTTTTATCTACGGCGCGGTTTATACGCCGTACCGTAAAGAAACCGTATACAAAGGGCCTTTTCATCATCACCATTTCAGCCGAAAAGACGGCCACTGCTGGACATAGGCCTCCACTAAAGCGGGGGTTTGCCATAGTCGCCACGCTTGACAGGCGGGTTGGCGATCGCAGTATGGTGTTAAAATGCATAGAGGATGCCCCTTAGTCCCTTAGACGCCTTTTACGACAGCCACAGGAAGAAATGGGATGGTGCTAGTCTTTACGTCCGGCACCAAACGGATAACAAAGGCCAAACGGCCTAATGACAAAGGGCACCAAGGGACTAATGGTATCTTATTGTTATATTTTCCTATATGTATAGGAATATTTCTTACTATGTAGTATATCAGTCAACAGATAAATATTTCAATCCAAACTCAGTTTTAATCACTAAAACGAGTAATAAATCATTTTCATAAAAAATCTTGTTAAATGTCTGTTAGTCTGTAATATTTCACTTACGAAATACGTTTTCTGATATCTAAAAACAATTTGTTCTATTAACACAGAAATTAAAGTGATCAATTTTGAACGATACACAATTCACTTTTAGAGTTCCCCTCCTGGTCCACAGAGTAATAAAAACAGTATACCAACAACAACATATTAACTTGTTTGTCTGTACTTTGATATTTAACACTGACAAAGCAGGTTAGGTAATATAATCTCAAAGAATAGAATAGAATAAAATAGAACAGAACAGAATACTCTTTATTATGTACACCATAAAACACACAGAGTTTCTATTTCAGCATAAATCTAATGGATATTTAATTTATTGAAACAGCTTTAGTAGTCAACTTGCTAAATTACGCTTTAAGCTTGCTACCCAAAATATCAATTTTACTCAGACATTTTTCTTTTTGTTTCTACGACACGCAAAAAAGTCAGAGTGAAAACAGTTTCTTTTGACCTCTAAAATCTACTACCTATAAGTTCAAACTCAAAGCATCAATTTCAATAAAAACTATTACTGGCACTTTTTGAATTGTCAAGGAGTCGGTCAGTAAGAAAGATGAAGCTAGTTGCCCATTCTTTTTTTTATTTAGGATAGGTTTGCTCTTGACCTTAGTCTAGGGCAGAGGTGACAGAGACAAAGTCGACGATGGAGTGAGCTAACCCAGAATATGCCTGTTTACTCTAACTTTGGAGAGATTAGGGTTGTATGCGTTCGGAAACACAGACGCAGGTAGCGAGTTCCACTCTTTTACTGTGCGCATTATAAAAGTGCGAATTGGTGGAATAGCAACAAGGAAGGGATGGTAACCTGCAGTGCGTCTGGATGTCTGATAATAGAAGGGGGCTGGTGGAATGAGGTCGTGGAGTTCTTGGGCACACTCATAGAAGTACAATCTGTAGAAGACCGACAAACAGGCAACCTTGTGGCGATGGGCCAAGCTGTGAAGATTGGCATCCACCAGTTTTATTATTTATTTATTTATTTAGTACTTTAAGCACAGAAATGTACAGAGGCGGACTTAATGCCATAGGCATTTTCTACCAGTCAACCTTACGTAACCTTAGTTTTACGTCGCCTATGAGCCTCTTAGCACTGCGTTCCACCGAGTCAAGCGCGGCAAGTTGGTATTTTGCTGAGCCATCCCAAAGGTGGCTACAATACTCCATGCAGGATCGAACCTGCGCTTTGTAAAGAGTCAAATCGAAAGCGTAGTAGGTTCCTATGGAGAAGAACAGTTTATCAGATTTTTCCAACCTGTCATCTGTGATAACTTCATGCTTAGCAAGCTGTTTGGACTAAAACCTATAAACCTACTGCTAGCTCGCAGTCTGTGGCGCACCCGTCGTGTGGTGACGATGAATGATGAGCGTGCCGCCGTGATTAACGACGCGCCATCCATCATACCGCCCTGTAGGTAGGTGCCGCCACTACCTCTACCCCCGTCGTCGTCCCGTCGCCGCCTCGCGGTACTACAGCGGCACTCATTTGATTGACGCGTTTAATATGTTGTTGATGTTGGTTAGAGTAAGATTTTGAGGTGACGTGTTAATTGAAATGTATGGGTGTGATTGGTCATACATACACTGTGTTGTCTGCAACATCAAACCGACCGATGGTGAGGTTGTTATATTTTTCTATTAATTTGTTCTAAACAGGCATCTTCTGGGTAAGCTCACTCCATCGTCGGCTTTATCTCTGTTACCTCTGCCCTAGACTAAGGTCAAGAGCAAACCCATCCTAAATAAAAATAAAAAAAAAGAATCAAGAAGTGCCATATTGGACACGACTGGGCAGGTACATTTCCAGCGGTCTGCAAATACTGGTTTGTTTTTTAACAGACAGAGGAGGAGGTTATGTTCGGCTGTATGTTTTTTTTTTATGTTTGTTCACCGATTTCTACGTCAATTATTGTGGACCGAAAAACTTAAAAAATATTTTTTTGTTTGAATGGGTATGGTTCCTAATCATAATCTGATGAGGGGATCCCATGGAAATCGAAGGAAATCCTCAATTTTTTTTTAGTAACTTATGCAGTTGCAGTCGGAAACCACCATTTGGTGAAGTGGAACTGATGAGCAAGACCACATATATGGCCACCGGAACGACTTAATAATAAGTATTTTACGGTTTCGATTCGGCACTTTATTATGGCTGCTAAGCAATTTATGCTCGTTTAATTGTATATGGTGCTCAACAATGAACGCCCCTGCATCGGGAACTCTTTTTTGTAAAAAGTTTTATAACATAGTTCGTCTTGATTGTCATTATTGGGACTTTTCAACATTCTTTCTTTGATTCATACTACAAATTATGTATGTACTTCAACCGTAAATCTTGTATAAAACGCTCACTATGCAGGCAGGCATATTATAAGTTGTGGGATTACATCGCTGGTCACACAACTAATTGATTAACATTCGAAAATACTGTTGCAGCTGCTGAATATTGTAAGACTATCTTTGCATTGTTTAAACTATATCTAGTTTGGATTATAAAATTGAATAGCACAGGTGTGTATTACTATGTAGGTACTATAGAGTTACCATTTACCACGTAATATGTCTTTCATTGACTTGAATGTGCCCTGGCGGCTGAGAGTATGTCATGCTCACTCAGATGTCTTGCTGATGGTAGCGCGTGTGTTAGATCATTTAGCTTCCTTCAAAATGTTTGAGCTGAATAGCGCTGATCCACGCGTCATGTTCGTGAACGGGCGCCATCAGTAGGGACTAGTCATCCATAGCTGCCACGGCTTATTTTAATTATTTTTAAGTGATTTTTTTTTTCTATTTGCTGTACTCCGGATGCTTTTAATGTGTTTGTCATTTTTTATATCGTTCTCATATAAAGGTATACATTCAAAATTAAAGATGTAACTAATATTTTTGTAACAATATAATTTAAAAGAGTGTCCATGGAGTTTCTTGCCCGTTCTTCTCCATAGGTACTTATTGCGCTTTGGAATGGGCAACTAACTTCATATTTCTAACTGACCGACTCCTTGACAATTCAATAGTGCCTCAAAATGGTTTAATTAAAATAAATGGTTTGACTTTGAGTATAAAAATACCTTTTCTCATTGCTCTTTGATTCATTATTTTATATTATAATACTATTCTGCCGTCATAAGGAAAAAGGGCACAACTAACATATTTTCCGAAATTGAGTTATATACATATCCGGAATCAGAAAAAAAAGGCCCATCTGCCAATATTTTTTGTACAATTTTAGGAACAAGATAAACAAAAATACCGTAAGCCTAAAAGGCACAACTGAGTCACTTTTCAATTTTTTGTACGTAAAAAGAGCACATCTGACTAATAGTACGTCAAAAAGGTCACCTATGCATAGATGTGACTTTTATTGTATCACGATAAATATCATTTATTTACTTGAAAAGGCATAATTAACCTGTGTTAAATATTAAAGGCATAACTACCAGAGATGTGCCCTTTGATTTAAAGTTTACCACCTAGACCTTGACATTTAATTTAAAAGAAAAGTCACAACTAGCAGTTATGCCTTTACTACCAAAAATCTTTGACTAGAGGTGAAGTGAGGTGGTCGAGGTACGAAGCGAATCCCGCCAGTTGTGCCTGACGTGTCTCGATGAGTCCACGCTTGCCTGTGCTGCGCTGGTAAGGTTAAGTTTTTTTTACATTTGCATGCTTTTATTATATAACACTTCTTTTGTGACACATTAGTATGATGTATTAGTATTTATTGGCGAAATTAAGATTAAATGCGATTTAGTTTAAAAACTATGATGACATTTTTTGTAGGAACTGTATCGTAAATAATTAAAATCAATACTACAAAATAAACTTAATTCTTTTTTCAGCAATATGCAATCACGAAGTGCAAGATTAGTTAGTGCTGCTTTACGCAACGATAATTATTGTGTAGGCAAAATGGTCTCCAGCGCCGTCAACAAGTGGCGTTCAACACTCGGTGCAATCATCAAGCTCGGACCATGTTAGCAATCTGTGTTAGATACAGGGTCCGATTTTGATTCTGATGACTCAGTATTGGATAAAAATTACGAATTACCAAAAGTACGGGAAAAAAGCAGCAATAATAGTGATGGTTCTGACTCAGAAGACTTTATATACCATGTTCGCAGCCAGTTTCAGGAAAAACAATTTTAAAATCACCGGAAGAATCAGATAAAGAAACAAACCATGTTCAAGAAGAAGAAGTTATAAGTGGAAGTTCTAGTTATATGTGCCTTGATGATTGTGATACGTTTATTGTAAGGTTTTTTTTTAACTTTTGAAATAGTTTTTGTTTAGGTATATAATGTTTATGAAAGTGCCATAATTAACAAAAATTAAAATAAAACTTCTAGAAGCTGATTCAATAAGGATATTTAATCAAAATAAGGATATTTAATCAGCTTCTAGAAGTTTTATTTTAAAGTGTGCTGTGATTTTTATAAAAAAAAAACAAATATGTTCCTTTATGATGACTGATAATTACAGTTACTTAATTAATGTTAATTTGTTAAGTTACAGATAATAAATGTAATTTTTTAAAGTTTTGAGACGTTAATTTTTGTTACCTTTTAAAATAAAAGTTTTATAGATATTCCCTAATTGTTTTTTTTACCTGTTTTTTTTTTGTATAATTATTCAAAAGAAAAGGCACATTTTAATAAATATGTCTTTTCATTGTATTATTTCATATTTTTTTCACAAAATGTCAGAATGAAAAGTCACAATTGGTTAGTTATGCCCTCTATTCGTAATAATAATAACTTTACTTAATTTTTTATGCTACGTTGAAAGAGAAAATGTTGATTATTTAATAAATGACAATAAAATAAAAACTTATATTTCAATAATCGTATAGAAATCGTGAAAATGAATTTATTATTATTCATCTATTTTCTAAAAATAATTTATAGTCGATATTTTTCGCCAAAAAACAATAAAAATTTTAAACTCGATTTTCTCCATATTTATAAAATGTTAGATGTGCCTTTTTTCATTATGACGGCAGTATTTCTGATTGCTCCTAGATTTTTCTCATTGCATTAAGCATGCCCACTATCCAAGTACTCCAGCACCCTTTCCATCTCAATTGGTTCCGTATCTGCAGCCAATCAAACGTCGGGAGACGTCTGGCGTCATGATGAATTTGCTCCGAAGTCGTTAATCATAGATGCTGGACCATGAATATAGTTGGAGGGTTGGTACGGGTATGTGCTTGAAATGTGTCATGAAATAGACTTGCGGTATTAAAGTTCGTTAAAATACCGGTTTCAGATTTGTAGAGTATACAAATTATAGTTGTATTTGTATAGTATTTTTACTATTATAATATTTACAGTAAAGATTGATCCCGTCAAAAATTGTAAGGAGAAGTGACCTAAAAAACGATTAAAATAAAAATATCATACCCTATCTATATCTACATACACTTAATAAAATCGTAGCGAGTCAAAATTGTAAATTGAATATTTAAAAAATAAAGTAATTGCTACGAGGTCTGGGATCGATTCTAATGCCGAAAATACAGAGTGTTAAAGAAATTGCGTGCCATAGCTTAAGGATTAGGTTCAGTATCGATAAAGGAACCCAGAAAAAAAAATTAAAAACATAAAAACATATTGCAAGATCAACCTAATTTAGTACCTACTAACGATTGCTATTTTAAGTTAATAGGTACTAAATTAGTTTTAACGTGCAATATTTTTTTTATGTTTTTATTTTGTATTTTTCTTTAAGTTTTTGTTTTTTAAAAATAAAATAATTTTAATACTAAACGATTGCTATTTTAATTTAGTCGGTACTATCGTAAATAAGGTTAATCTTGCAATCATTTTTTGATGTTTTTATTTTTATGATTTCTTTTTATTTATTTTTTATTTTTTCTGGGTTCCTTTATCGATACTGAACCTACCCCTAAGCTATGGCACGCAATTTCTTTAACACCCTGTATAATTTTTTGAATTTTTGTTGAATGTATGTTCCAACATCACGCAAATTCCACTAGATAGATTCTGTACAAATTTTACATACATATTCCATATAAGCCTGGTCAATCGGTAGGCTATAGATTATCACGCTATTTGCAATGGGGGAAGAGCAATATTGCATTATGTTTGTATTCCTCTATGAATGCATGCTCCAGCATCACGCAAATTCTACCAGATAGATTCTGTTAAAATTTTGCCTTTTTATTCCCTATAAATCGGGTCATTTGGTAGGCTAGATATTATCACGCTACTTGCTTTGGGGGATGATCAATATTGCATTATGTTTGTATTCCTCTATAGTTTCCAGTAAATTGTAAAAAGATGAGCCAACCAGTCATAATATTGCAGATGGTTACAGATTTAGTCATCACGCTATATCTTTATGGGGCTAAGCTGTCAATCATCATGACATATATAGGGTGGATTTTTGAGATGGCTGCCCCATCTCATAAATCCACCCTGTATATGTCATGATGATTGACAGCACCTTAGGGTACCTAATCGTTGTAGCTACATGAAAACGGTCTTAGGAGTCTATGCTTAACTTTTTAAGACATTTTGATCTGCAATCATAGATTTTGAAAAAATGTACAGTCTGCAAGAAAATGGTCAATTTCATTAAAAATAAAAATTTGGTGCCAATAGATCCTGTTTCATATGAGGATCAGAAGCTCTAATAAACCAACTGAGGTTTGAGTACTAGAAGAGTCGGAAATCGCAAAAACTTTTTTCCATACATATCGTGGGAAATGAGTTTCCAACTTACTTTTTAGGGTTCCGTACCTCAAAAGGAAAATATAACGTCCGTCTGTCTGTCTGTCTGTCAGTGAAGACCCTTGTTCTCAGGGACGTGTCGAGGTATCAAGTTTAAATAAATTTCAAATACGTAGGTCTACAGTCCCCTGGAGCTCAAAAAAATAAAACTTCTAAGTCAACGGATCACTCCACTCTTGGTCACTTCGCTGTGTGTACATGCTAGACGCTGTATTTTAATTTAATGTAATTCATTTTAATTTTGATGCATGTAATTTAATTTAAATTTATAATGTATTGTAATTTTGTTTTATTTTTGTAATTTTACTATGGGTTTAATACCGGAATTAAACGATTTTTTTTTAATTACGGCCATTTTGCGACATATTTGGACACTCGCAAATTAGTCAAAACCTATATATATAACCTATATACTTTCCGTTAACCTAGAATAATAAAAATTCGCAAAAAGCAAAGTCCAAGCACAAATAGAGGAAAAAGCCGAAAATAGTTAATTTGTTGTAGATTGAATAATAAGGACAGTGTTTATGATCGTGAGTATTTAATACTAGCTGAGCCCTGCGGTTTCACCCGCGTAAGTCTTGATCCCGTGGGAAAGCCACCTTTAGGGGTATAAAAAATTGTTATAAACCTATTCTCATACCTACTGAATATACATATAAAATTTCATCAAAATCGGTCAAGCCGTTTCGGAGGAGTATAAACACTAAAACAAGAATTTGTGGAAAATGATGAGGTGAAGAAAATAATTAGGTGGTAAACTGGTAGCAACAAAAAACAGCAACATTGTTTTCCGTTATTAATTAATGCTGACTATAATTATTAAAAGAGCGTGATGCACAATAAGTAATTACATAAAAAAATCTGTATAATTTAAATCAGTTACACAAGAAAACAGATGACCTTTCACTCTTTACGTTAGAATCTCTCAATCATGTCATTGTTTAAGATCAAAACTGTCACAAAGTAACGCCCACCAACACAAACATACTTAATTACCTATTGTCTAACAAGCTATTATATTATCAATCGATCAATCATCGAAAAGATTCCGATTAATCGAACGTGGCTTAGAAAAATGGAACAACATCGTTACACTAAAACTACTTCAATGTTACGATAACGATCTAAATGAACAGATATAATAAATCGATTAAAATTTACACGAGTAATAACATGATTGAATTATATTTATGAAAATTGCCGCGATTGTTTCAGCTAGTATTTTTTTTAAATAAAATTCCTTGAAGTATTATTTCAGAGATACCGTATCTAATAATTGTTTAGAAAGATTAGGTAATGATTGTTATTATTGCATCATATTAATTTGAAAACTCTAAATGAGGGTACTTCGTACTCGACACCACCGTTTGCTAAAAGTGGGTAGGATGAATTCTGTAGTCAAGGAAAGTAGGTGAAAACTGCCTGGCTGCAAAAAGAATATAATATTCAGCTAAAAACACATAGCATGCAGCCGTAGCCTTTTTTTTTTTTTTGGCTGGGAAGTTATCAAATAACTTCTCCCGCGGGCGGAGCGGGACGTCAGACTTTTACTGACTAAAACCCCCGCGTATTCCTTCATTTGCCTGTGTGCCAGGGCCACGATATCCCTTTCGGTCAAACTCGCAACCCTGGCAGGCATTGGCCCTTACGGACCCCGTCAGTTGCATGCAGCCGTAGCCTGGCGGTGTAATGAGCTGAAATCCGACTTCGGCAGAAACGCCTAAAAAGGTACTAAACCTTTTTAGGCGTTTCTGCCGAAGTCGGGTTTTAGTTTTTAACTTTTTTTACTTTATTGATAAGTCTTACAACAATTCACACCTCGCTGCTGGTAGGCCGTCATATTTGCCAATATATCACAGTAAAAAATGCACCAAGTAGTTGGCAATATCCTCCCAAAGGTCTTGACGTCCGCAGTCAAACCACGTCGGATTAAACCGTCCATAAATCATAATTAACTTAGCATTGATTAGGATCACGATAATAACACTGCACTTAGAACTCATATTTTTTACTTGTTAATATAGCTAGGCTTTCCGAGTAAATTGCACACGAAATATTTGCATAATTCGCAGTTTTTTTGCATTAATTTATTGCCTGTTATTTTTTATGTAATTACTGTGGTTATGCGATGTTGGGTAAGGTATTTCGCAAACTGATGGAAAAAAAATAAGTTCGTAGCTGAAAATTAGTAAATATTATTGCACAAGCTTTTAGTGCTTATCAATTTCATTTTATATGCAGAAAACTTGAAAATGAATCACCCCTGAAACATTCTTTCGAATCAAATGGTCAAATAGACACATTTCAAAGTAAAATCAGCAAAATGGTCTTGACTCTTCACCTCCCCACAATTATGACAACCACACAGTGGGTACCTACCTATTGTGTTTGACTCAAAACATCTGTCAATCAACGTTACAGAGTGCATTTGCATAAATCATACAAAAACCTATTGAAAAATGAAATTGAAATTATCATTATAATATTGACAGACCCCAGACATAAGTTACATAATAGTCTGACTTAACAATATATTTTTTGTCTACTGCGAATTTTGGCGCCAGGTCACAAATCTCTGAAAGCAAAACCTCCGTGAACATTCCAAGGCCACAACTTACGTTCGCCTATTAGCTCCTACTGTACTTACCTGTTGTGACCCAGAGCGTTTTCGAGTGCCCATGCGTTTAGTACGTACTTCACGTCCTGTGTTGTCAAGCCCGCTATCATCATTACCGGCTATAAGCTACAGCATTGAAAGACTATACCTGTTGATACGAGATAAATTGACAGGAGGATATTGGTGCCCATCTCTTCACATAAAGCTTTAGTCGCCTTGAAAAATGGTGGCGTAGTCACTGCCACAAACATCACAGTAGACCAAATACACATCACAGAAAACCTTTGAAGCTAATTGTAATCATTGATCGTACCACGACGTAGAATTAATAGAAATTTACTGGTTGCATTGGACTACATCATTTCAAGACAAGACACATCCACACTCCGACAAGTCGCACTCAGCCACGACTGTAACAAAGCAAGTCGTAGTCGCATGTCGCGACAACTGTTGACAGCGCGCGCCATTACTTCCGTCGCCGCCTTCCGCCTGTCTCCTGCTGATCGATAGTGAGGGCTGGGGGTCGATATCGAGGAAATAGACAACCTATTTAAATAATGTTACAGGTGAGGCACACACAAACATGCTCACACCCATGCACGCCCTAAACTGTTTTCCCTTCTTTATTTTAATTATAAACCAAGCTAGAATTAATAATCACTTGATAGATCGACACAACTCACATGTGTATAAATCTTATTGCATTAACTCTATAGTCATAGCTGAACACTGTCTCTTAAGATACAGGTAACTCTAGTTTAAGAGGCAGGGCTCACCAGATATTAACTGAAATTATTGTTTACAAATTTCTGCAGCATTGATTATTCGCTCTGTACTTACGTCCTACCACTAGCTGTAATAATACCTTTTTTTTTTAACCAAGTAAATTAATTTCGATTATTTTGGAAAATTATAAAAAAATAAATTTAAGCTAGATATATTATTTTTGCAGACGTTTTGACTGCACACTGATAGCGATTAAAGATGAGCATCGTTATGACCGGGCTTGAAACATCTATTCAGTTTCTGACTATGTATCTAGGAAACTGCACTGTCTGTCTGTGCAACTACATTGTCTGCGTGGTGCCGGACGTAAAGAATAGCACCGCCCCATTTCTTCCCGTGGGTGTCGTAAAAGGCGACTAAGGGACTAACTAGAGAATGGGCAGCAGCTTTCTCTATGCATTTCGCTCGCCAACCCGCCTGCCAAGCATTATGACAAACCCCCCTTTTGGGGGAGGCCTATGTCCAGCAGTGGACGTCTTTCGGCTGTAATAATGATGATGATGATCTAGGATTATCTATCTACGAGTATAATGTGTATTAGGTGTAACTGCATCTATTAATTACTTGCTGCAATACTCGTCAGTAATTGAGCAGTTTGCTTCCTGGTTTTTCTGGAGTTTGTTTATGTGTTTACCTTCCGGAGAAGTAATTAACCATTATTCGTACATAGACATCGCTTTCTATGTCAAATATATAACAGTATGGTTTGTTTTATTTATAAAAACCTCTTTATTATTAGCGTTACTGGGTAGTCAGAAATCCAAAGTTTTAAAAACTGCAGGGTAGCAGAGGTAAGATGGCAATGCAGGCAAGTAAAATACTGTTCCTCAGGCCAACTCGGTTAGACTGGACGGTGACCTTACACTTTTTATTCTCCTTTAGAGGTATGAGGAACAGGGTGTAAAGTTCAATCATCCTCTATTGAAAAGGGAGGATCCTCCGACCAGACGGGTGTCGTGTCTGGTGGGCAACTGCCGAGGGTTGATGTCGGGATGTTGTATACATATATGCTAGTCGCGCAGTAAACTCTGCTTGCGCGATGCAGGATTTTGCGTGACGCGTGGTTCGCACGTGGCGATGTTGATGCCACTACAGTCCTAAAAGTCACAAAGCTCTGAAACGTAAATTAACTCCCTATCGATACGCTCCTAACTAACGTACTATCGTCCCTACTTCCGTTCCCCGCAGATGTGTCAATTAGAATCGCGGCCGCCGCTGTATCTTGTCACAGACAACCGTTTAAACGTCCGCGTCTGAAACGTACCATGAATCACTTTCTTTACAGTCGGCTACAGGTGTTGGAAGTAATGAGGTGGGCTGTTTCTTCTTAGTTTTGGAAGAAATTATTGCGCACTGTTTTTCCTGCTGTCGAGAATGGCCGTAATAATATGTTCTGGATTTTACCTCAGTCGGTTGCGTTTTTGCTTAGTTGAAGCAAGGTAAATGTTATTATCATCCAGAAAAACGGACTTGGTAATAATATTGCCTTTGAATACAGTTTCACGCTACGTTGTAGTTATGTAATTATTGTGAATGTAAACACGATGTGGGTAATTTTTCTCAGTTAGGTTAAATGATAATCTGGCAGTTTGAATAGGTATTTTATGGGGCCTACACAACAGTCTTTTTTTGATATTGTTCGTCAAGTCGTTGAGCTCCTTAGTTCTGAGTTGAGCTACAAGATTACTGACAAATGCGTGTACTGACTGAACAGATCCACTCAAATTTGTATGGTTTTTTCCTCAAAAAACAATCTGAGACATTAACATGCATGGTTCACATATGGCCCGACCAAGATTATGTCTGGACTTTAAAGACACTGTGAGCTCTGAGTTCGTTCAACATTTTCTCAGAG
The DNA here is from genome assembly GCA_948098905.1 of Tiliacea aurago. Lineage (NCBI taxonomy): Eukaryota > Metazoa > Arthropoda > Insecta > Lepidoptera > Noctuidae > Tiliacea > Tiliacea aurago. The sequence continues at coordinate 27,163,347 of OX402582.1, forward strand.
TAGTCAATTAAGAAAACCGAACTCATCAAAACATTGTTTAATTTTGACGTGTACCTAAGTAAAAGTATTTTTTGAACCTATTTAAAGGAATAACTATCATTAGTTATTTATCATTTATCAGTTCAGTTTATCAGGAGCTCGTGGCTAAGTAATAACAGCCACACAAGTTAAGCTACGCTTGCCGGGGTTGGTCCATGGTGCCATCTTTACATACCGAGACTCCTCCGTGCCTCAGAAAACCAGTTAAGCCGTGTTGGTCCCGACTGTCATTTGTCATTTGTAGATCTTTGACAGTTTTTACGGGTCGTCAGAAGCTCTAAAGTTCTGACAACCAGTCTTACCAAGGCGTATCGTGTAACCCAGTTACTGGCTTGTGGAGGTCAGATAGGCAGTCGCTTCATGTAAAATACTGGTAATCAGCTGCATCCCGTTAGGAAGCCAACCTTAACATAGGAAAAGGCAGGCAGATTGATTGATTTATCATTGTCTTGATCTTGCTACTTAGCTAACACAACACAACAAAGTGTTAAGCTGCTCATGATAATTTTTTAACTAGTACAAAATTACCATGAACAGTTTAACACTTTTCCTTTTTCAAACTAGGCTGAGAATCAGCACTTTTCGAACGTCAAAAATTACATGAGACAGTCCCCCAAAAACGCCCACCCTTCACCACTTCCTAGTGCTTTAGTTGGGAAGAAGAAGTGGCGCAACAAACTCCCCAGCAGCACTGCTGTCTGTTCACATATAAAACTTGAATTTATATAATAAAATGTAAAATGCAACACAATACATTAAATTAAATTATTTGCCTTATGTTAGCTAGCACACACCACTATACAAAATATATATATATATATTTAAATAATAATCGTCGAAAACTATACTCAAGCAGAAATAACGTAAACAAAACGTATCTAAAAAAAGCCTCCAGGCATAATGGGCGTGCCCGCTTAAATAAAGCTATAGCTATAACCTTGCTATAATAACTTCCAATCTTACCCTATCCACAAAAAAATAGCCTTCATACTACCGATCACCATCTGCTAAAACAACAACTTTGAAATAAATAATATCCTAGCGTATCTTTAAAACCTTCGGTTTTGACAAACTCGAGGCTACTCAGAATGATCTTTCAAATTGCAAGCAAATAAGCGCAAGATTGATGATACACAGACTCGGGCTGCCAGATGATATCTTAATTTATTTTAACTATTTCATTCAAGGTTTTAGTGTAATTAAGCGCCGGAATTACTGAAATTGATGATGTCCCGCATGTGTTGTTATTATCCTGTCGTGAAAAAGGTCACGTCACTGTGTAAATTGTTTGCACAAAGTTTTTTTTTTGTTTGCTAGCCTGTCCTGGATTATTTTTTCATGATAAAATTATAAAAAAACTTGTCATCCGTAATTAAACCAAAAATATATAAGCAGGTCCCACACCAACTCTGTACTCTCTCATTCTCATAGCAAGACAAAATCAAGCATTCTATTTTCCCAAAATTACAAACAAACCGTAATAATAAATCACGCCGGACGTCAGCCGTCACGCCAGCGTGTCACGCGGCCTATCTGTCACGCTGTCACCTGACACGCTGCGGTAGACGAACCTCCACATTCAATTCTGAAATTTGGTAAGAGCATTGTTGTAGTAATTTTGAACAGTTGACCTTTGCACTTTTATTTATATAACTTTGATCGTTTTAAGGAGTAGAATAATAATATTGGATTAGATTAGATTTATTTAGGGACGTATAGGTGCATCCCTGCTTAACCGTTCGGGGAATAGAAGCGTGATGTTATGTTATGGTATCTAGTAATATTATTTCATTATAATGCGAGAGATGACGTAACATAAATCAGTCTGAACGTCAGCTATCATGTCACGTCTAGTGAACAATGTCACGCTGTCAGCTAACACGCTGTGGTGTTAGCTATTTATAGTTTCCGTGCATTTTGTACAGTGCATAGCCTTTTGCCACAGAATAGTTGCTATTGTCGCTAAAGTGAATTTTGTGCAAAAAAATAATGTAAAGAAAGCAAGAACGTTGTAGTTATGGCGATGTAGGACTGTAGGTTACATAAAATAACAAATAAAATAAGTTTTTTGATGTAACAAGTAGCTATATTAATCATAACTTATCGATCATGGCAACTAAGGAGTATTATTTCAAATGATGGCAACTAAGGAGTATTACTAAAGGAACTACTAGTACTGAAGGAAAATCTAATAACTAGTTATATGATAGCCTGACGTTATCCTGGCTGCCATCATGTGGCCAAGTTAACACGCTCGCGACATTTTACATAATGCAGGCTTTCACGCTGCAATGATGCCGCCATTTCACACAGAATTTTGAACTAGATTTCACATGATGAATGTAAGAGACGTGTTACAGGAATATTGAAATACCCTACTTTACAATAAATTTACATACATACCTACTCGTATTATACAAATAGTAATTCTTCGTAAGTTTTGGCCGTCATTAAATTCGTAAACTGTTTTAGTAGTTGGAATTCATCTGTAAGCTTAGCCTTTCTTGGTCTATGAACCCTATGAACAGACACAAAAAAAAATATAGATACCATTGTACCATTAACGTCACCCAAATCCATAACATCTGTCAATCCACCAATTAATCTCACAACCCCAATTAACTTTGATTATTAAAACAATAAAAAATGGCCACCATTCTGTTCTTGATAATAGGCCGTATGGGCGTCTATCGATGACTGCGTGACAATGAGCAATTAATTGACATTTGTTGACAGCAATCATTGTCAACAGTCAATCAAATTGAGTAATTGTTCTACGAGATGTGAATGGAAAAATCATGTACTGGTTTTTGTATGGTGGTTTTAGGATTTCCCATGGATAATTTTATTATTATTGTTGTTATTTTCTTTGTTGTTTTTCCTTGTGAAAATAATTGAGTAATTAAATATGATTTGATTTATTGCCAACGTATTTATATACTAAATTTTTTTTTATTTACAATATTACTTGTCCAATATGGATACCTACTAAGGAAAATCAGTCTTACTGAGTTTTCTTTCCTTGTGGACTCCAAAACATATTATTATTACAACAGGCTACACGTCTATTACTAGGATTAGGTAATATTCGTTCCTTGTGTAAACGATCATTACAATGAATCTTTCAAAAACAAATATAAGTTTTACCTAACAACATTAATATTTTTATCAAAATCAAAATTTATTCATAAAGACAACTGAGATCCATATTGTTAGTATACCTTATAGCTAGTGTTAGTAAGCAAAGTAATATTATTATTATTAGAGTTTGAAGCACTTTGCACAGAAGATGACCAAGCAGGGTACAAGTTTCTCACCTGGCCATTCTCTCCACAAAATGCCTCAAAATGGGAGAACAGTGGGAGAGAAACTCTCTGACACTGTTTTCAGAATGTTGTTGCTACTGGCCCGTGTTCTTGTAACTAACGATGCGATTTTTTTTCGAAAGATCGCATGAAAGCCATCGGTTCGATACTGTGCAAACATTTCCGACCCACTACAGAAACGGGGCAGTCTCAAGAGCTTTCTAAAAATATTATTATATTGGACGGGCAAGAAATCTAGCGACCTTTTGGTGTAGCTGGCCCATAGAACTCCCGTGTACAGACCCTGACAAAAAGCCTTGAAAAGCGTTATCTTAACTTGGTCGGTACAGCGGGAGAATCTACGTGCCAACATATTTCCTCGGACCGCCAATGCCCTACGCTCCCTCTCAACATCTACATTATCTTTAAGGTCGTCGGTAAGCATGTGTCCCAGATATTAAAAAGTATTCACTCTTTTTATGTTCAAGCCATTTAGGGTAAGATTAGGTGCATAGTCACATTCACCGCATCGCATTCGCATTTACCGGTGGCCTTAAAGACCATGTACTCACATTTTTTCACATTGTACACGAGCCCATGTGCAGCAGCATAGTTCTCGCATACTTTCAACATCTCTGTAATCGATCCTGCAGTCGGGCCCGTGATGAAGGGTGACAATACCCTCCTTAAGAATTATAGACCCATCTCACTTCTGAGCCATGTCTACAAGCTTTTTTCAAGAGTCATTACGAACCGTCTCGCGCGCATTTTTGACGACTTCCAGCCTCCCGAACAAGCCGGATTCCGTAAAGGCTTTAGCACAGTAGACCACATACATACGCTGCGGCAGGTTATACAGAAGACCGAAGAGTATAACCTGCCTCTCTGCTTAGCGTTTGTGGACTACGAGAAAGCCTTTGATTCGATCGAGACATGGGCTGTACTGCAGTCTCTTCAACGGTGCCAGATCGACTATCGGTACATCGAGGTGCTGAAGTGTCTGTACAAAAGCGCCACTATGTTGGTCCGACTCCAGGACCTCGAAACCTATCCTTCTGCAGCGAGGTGTGAGGCAGGGAGACGTTATCTCTCCGAAACTGTTCACCGCTGCACTGGAGGATGTCTTCAAGGTTCTGGACTGGAAAGGGCTAGGCATCAACATCAATGGCGAATACATCACTCACCTTCGGTTTGCCGACGATATAGTTGTCATGGCTGAGACTATGGAGGACCTCAGTGCAATGCTCGATGACCTCAGTAGAGCTTCCGAAAGAGTGGGTCTGAAAATGAACATGGATAAGACAAAGGTCATGTCAAATGCCCATGTAACACCCACTCTCATGAAGATCGGAGGCGCTACACTCGAAGTTGTGGACGAGTATGTTTACCTCGCATAAACTGTCCAGTTAGGTAGGTCCAACTTCGAGAAAGAGGTCAATCGTCGAATCCGACTCGGCTGGGCAGCGTTCGGGAAGCTTCGCAATATCTTCTCGTCCCACATACCGCAGTGTCTCAAGACGAAAGTCTTTGACCAGTGCGTGTTGCCAGTGATGACCTATGGTACTGAAACGTGGTCGCTTACAATGGGCCTTATCAGAAGGCTAAAGGTCACCCAAAGGGCAATGGAGAGGGCTATGCTTGGAGTTTCCCTACGTGATCGAATCAGAAATGAAGAGATCCGCAGGCGAACCAAGGTAACCGACATAGCCCGATGAATTGCCAAGCTTAAGTGGCAGTGGGCAGGGCACATTGCTCGCAGAACTGATGGCCGATGGGGCCGAAAGGTTCTGGAGTGGCGACCGCGTACCGGAAGACGTAGCGTTGGAAGGCCTCCTACAAGGTGGACCGATGACCTTGTGAAGGCCGCAGGTATCCGCTGGATACGGGAAGCACAGAACCGGCCGAAGTGGCGGTGCTTGGGGGAGGCCTATGTCCAGCAGTGGAAGTCTTTCGGCTGAAATGATGAATGATGATGAATGATGATGATTATTTTGGATTGAAACTCAAAGTAAAGGGTTAGTTTACCGTTAATTTGTATCGAGATTTTTTTCTAAAAGTGTTTTGGTAACAACCAACTTCTGAGAAATATGTTCAAGAATAACATATATCTTTTCAGCTACCACAAACGTTCTAGAATTGGCATTTTTTTGTTTAAGACAAGCCCACTTTTATCATTTGCCTCTTGTCAGCGCCTTAAGTATCTACTTTTTTATGAACCGCTTACACCACTTTAATTTTCATTATTTAACTTTTTGTGACGTCTGCAAACACCTACATTAACATGTGACACAAAATATCCGACAAACAAATCCATTAATCTATGAGTTGATGCAGACCGTCGATCAATATCCGTCAGATTAGCTCATTAAGGGATTTACTGACGCAGTCATAACCACGTCAGTTACCATTGTCTACACATCACAACAAGCGATCAACGTCGCGCCAAAACATACCAAAATAAACTTTATTGCAACGCAATAAGCATCAATCATTTGTGATTCACGCGCTGTTTTAATGAGGCGAAAATTATGAAGCACATTTTTGTTTCTCACTTCAACAGCGAAAACACAACCTTATTCCTTTGTCATAAAAGTGTACGTAACTGCAGAGAAAGTTATGTCGCAATTAGCTAATTACCGGCGGCCGTCAGCGTGACACGCCGTCACGTTTGCGGCATGTTGGACGTCATGACGTGACACGCGGACATGAGAGTGACATAACTTTTCGACGCTCGTCCGTTGTCGTTCACTGATTTGGGGAAAGTGGGGAATTTATTGCCCAGTTTCATTGTGTTTTTTGGCTGATATTTATTTGTTTGGTGATATAAATAAGGGCTCCGATAGTGGACATAAATTGTCACAAACGGAACAAATAGATAAAACGTTCTTGTGCGTACTTATTGGTAGAATAAGCCATGATTTTAGGTCTCACTTTATTGAGAAAATGCCAAAGCTTTCTCCTTGAGGTACTTTTTGTTAAGAGTTAAATTAGGTATAATAGAGCTTCGTCACGAAAAAGTAATTTCGAAAACTTCTAGTCTAATTTCAACCCTGACTCTAATATTGAACATTGTATTTTTTTTCGGGTCTTTGTATTATATATTTGATACATAATTAAATTCAGAACATCACAAAATCTGACCTATATCACAAACATAATCCGTTTACAAAGAACACTTCAAATCTGACGTCCGAAAACCTAGCATAGGTAGCTATTCAATTGACACCTCTCCAACCATCCAACATTGAACAATAGCGACAAATTCTCGCTCAATAAATTAATCCGCAAGAAATGGCAGTTTGCCTATCAACGCGGCATCGTTCACGTCAGAACGTTGTGTACTATTAAACGAAGTGTCGTGTCCAGTCTGTGTTGCGTTTCGTTTATTTATAATCTCGAGTTCTACACGCGACGTTGCCCGCAACTGATTTATTGCTGATACATAGGCTAGGAGCTTGGATTTGTTCTAGGGTTGGTATTAGCTGGATTATCCGATTTTCATAACATTGTCTGATAAAAGTTTAATTTTTACTATGCAAAAACTATGGGTAAGTATCTAAAGAATGATTTAAAAGATAATCTGCATAAGAAGCTGCTATAAAAAGCACAGAAGGATATCGATGATCATATTCTTCGATGTAGATACACCTCTCTTCGGTTACACCAAACAAGTCTTCGTGTTGTAGTAGTAACATTTCCATAGTCCTTTCTAAGCTTTTGGGACGGTAAGTCCTATACCTGCAATGCTGCATTACGACCGTATTGATAAGATTGTCATTAATTTGAAGAAGTAGGATGCTGTGTCTTTTACCCATAAATATTCTGTCAAGTAAAACGCATTGAGCGTTTTATTAAGAATCTCAAGGCAATAGACATGCGACATCGTCTGCAACTGATTTATTGACGATATGTGGCTCGAGAGCTGGAATTTCATGTATGTATTTTGGCGGATGTCTTGAAGTTCAGTTAATAGTTACAAAATTACGAGCTGGATGAACATTGAGCGTAAAGGTAAACTCCCTTAACGATTTCATTTAGAGTCATTCATTTGTGTTTTGGCATGTATTAAATAAGACCAAATCCTGTTCACAATATAGAATAGTATAGTCCTCGTCACCGTATTCCGCGACAGTGACTCAGACTACTTTTTTTTCTTTCGTGAGCTCTCTGATGATTAGCGAAAACAATATATGAACTTACCATGAAGCAATTTCGTTGCTGTCTGTAATTTAATTCTAACATTTACCCAAACTGACAAGACCTTTAGCGAGGATTCACAAACAGTTCTTTCATTTATTATCCTTTACAATATTCAACGTTTCTATCCCAATCATTTCTAAAGCGTAAACCAATCAATATTATTCAATCAGTCGAATCAATCAGTTTAATTGGATCGGCCGTTACCCAGACGTAAATACAAATTGGTAGTCGTGCCAAGTTTAAATTGAAATATAAGCGGTTTTTACTCTCGCTTTCCATATGGGTAAAGTGATGAATAATTATTACTATTAACGTGATAGATGGGTAACTTTAACTTTAATATCTTGTTAGGTGCAGTAATAATTACGTTTCATATTTTACGTGTAAGTAGTAGAATGGTATAACAGTCCATCTCTTCTTTGCTCTGCGTTCAAGTTCAGCCGTTGTAATGAACTTTCTTTTAGCTTTATCCACTTTGATTAGCCTAATAGGTGTGGTACCTAAACTTTCTGAGACACACTGTTTTATCTTATAACAGAACTACATATTTATCTACTTACAAATTAATTTGAATGTATTGATCTCATCTATTTTAATTTTGAATAAGGACCACACATAAAATATCCAGTCAAAACTAAAAAAACGCAAACCTTTCATCCATTCATAATATTTAAGATTAAAATTCCAATTACCATTAATCCCAACAGATAAAATTCAAATCGATGGGGACAAAAACGCATTATGTTTACGTTTTAAGAATTAATTTCACGCTCTGACTCCGGGGCTAATATTTCAACGCTACAGCCACGGGCGCACGCAATCGTTGCAACGTTGACACTTACACGACACGTTTGATGATGTCTCATTTGTTTGATGGCTTCAAGATGAGCATTAGTATGATCAATTTTATTTCACCTTTGACAAGATAAGTTACTATGGTACTTTGTTATTATTAGTATGTACTTCAACCTTCAATGTGCACTGTATCCTTGTCAGAATTGATGGTCATCTTTTCTGACTTACCTTCACTTATTTCAACTTTGCCACTTACTTGCTTGGTTGTTTTACCATCACTTGTCAAAATACGTAAATGAGTGGCAAATAAAATTCTACATTGTTAAAACTATTAACAATGACTGGTTGGCATGCTGTTATCTGATTTTATACGAAACAAAATCTCAGGATTAATAAATTATACATATTTGCAACACTGTTGCAAATTATTGCCATGAATTAAGTCGCTTGTAATGAACGCGAACATCATAGATTATACACTTATGGAGAACATTCTCGCGTTCATTATTGTTTCGCAGTGATGACAGACTTCAACACGGGTGCGGTTTTTCATTGCTAAAGGAATAAAGATTAGGTTAAGAAGTTAAACAGATTCGACGGGTAATATATTCTTTGAAAAAACTTAAAGTGTGTAATTAAGGTAATGAATATTTAAATGAGAATAAACCACATTTTTAAATAGCAAATGAGCCAGTTGCATTGTAAATAGCTGCCATACTAGTAAACTGACTAATGACAGATATTTATACTTGTAAGGCAGAAATAGACGTGGAAAACGACCAGTTGATTTAATCACATAATCGTCTGCCAAGGATACACTTGATGAAGACGGGGTATAAATCTCTAATGAAAAATAAACCAATGGAAAAAAGTGTGCCCGTTACAAACATGAATATCAATTATCTTTTGTGTGCAAAGCAAAAGGAGCATGAAAAATTAAAACGGAAAATTCAGTCGCGTCTATTTTTCCAGTAAGTATTTGTGCTTTGACACCTTGTGATTGACGGCCCGCTCCAAGCCGACGGTCACGCGATGGTTTCCAAGATTCATGTCTATCAGATTTGAAATAATTGCACCGAGCTGTTGTGTTCATAATTAGATTCACAGTAATCTAGATTTTATTACTTACACAAAGAACAAGTCGAATTACATGTTTTACTAACGGGATTCAGGTAAATGATATAATGAGATGTAATGACGAATTGAGAAAAATGACGACGTTGGTTAATATGTTTCTTTGTTTGATGTTCTTTGACAATTGTATGGTGATAGCCAGTTTAACGAGCACTCGTTAAGTGGCGTCATTAGTGGGAACAATGATGATAATAACGCTATGTTCAGTGGTGTTCAGTAGCTAATGGGCGATTATTGTGTTGTTTTCACAACTTTTCTTTGAGACTCATTAGTTTGTGTACAATGAGTGCAATTCTATGTACCTATTTGCATTCATTTTAAATAATTCATCCCAATTATTCTACTAGCGCAAAACTAGAAGACCTACATTTTTGAGTTGGCACATTAACACATGCTACACGAAAAAACGCAAGCACCAGATTGCATTAGACCACAATACAGTCAAAACTAAGCAAACACTCACATATTTCACATGAAAACCATGTTTACTATGCTAATGGAATCCTCAATACATCATCTACGCTGAGTCAACAAAGCAAATATTTCATAGAAAAATCAAAAGGAATAAAGTGGTCTAACATTCTTGTTTGATCGTGAGACAAGTTGATTTAAGTTTAACACACGTTATTGTCTACTAGACATCCGCCAAGACGTCTTATAAATAAGCTTTCATGCCTCGTTTTTAACTGTGTGCCAACTTTTTTGTTGGTTCTTACTGACCAATGTTTGTGCAAAGCGGACATGTTGACATTTTTCAATTTTATCTTAGCATTCTCGGGGCGTATATAGTTTTGTTCTGAATTGGTTTTTGTGAAATGATTTTAGTTCTGCTGCCCACACAAGGAAATAATACGATATTGTATCTGGTGCTAAAAATGGCATAAAATCGATTGAATCAAGAACAACAAGATAGTAACGTTTATTGAAATGATAATAAAGACCACCCAAAGAGATTTTATGAGAGCCTGAAGTGAATACAGAATGTCGACAATAATATGAACTAACTGTTTGTCAGTCAATACTCGTAATAATTTTACACAGGATGGCAACTGTCAACTTTGTACATCATGTCTTCAAAGACAATTATTTGATGACAATAAACATTGCATTGTGTCCAACATCTGCCATTCTAGAGGCATTCCATTGGCCAGTCATAACACTGTACTTTATAGGACTAATAAAACTTTACTGCGGATATGACTTGCTGTGTTCTTAACCAGATAGACTTTCACTCACTTTCACAACGGACATGGGGTTGGAGAATGTGGACCACCCAAACGTGAGTATAGTTTCCAAGCTTATACTGCTTAAAATTCTACGCACGGTCGAAAGAAAACGGGTGTGAAAATACAGAAGACTGTTGGTAAACCAACATCTGTCACCAACTGCCAAGCTCCAAACGTTGGCCATACGTACCATTAGAGGCACGCCGACAACGCGAATCGTCAATCATCTGCACGCATTAATCTTGTGAAGACAAGTTGATAGATCATCGCGCTGTGAGGCCCAAGGAGTGGGAAACAATTTAGACAGAAAGTGTGGTGGATGTGGTAGTTTATTCTTATTAGTATGTAGAAATGTTAGATTACAATTTGATAATGGAAAAGAACACAATATTGATCAGCATCTGCTGAATTTTGTGTTAGAGCAGCTCTAACTACCAAAGAGTTACAAAAATATGTAATAAAGATGATGGCTAACGACAATGAACTTAGGTATTTGATTATATTCTAGATTGATAATGTTAACACTGTTAACTAATTACTTGGATTACAATATGCAACTATGTAGCAAAAAAGTTGTTACTTTAATCACATAATAATAATCAAGCAATATTGTTTCTTTTTTATTCAATCACCTATACACAAGTATTTACATTAGAATTCAAATATCATGATGTTTATCGATGCACACCCTTAACATACAAACAGAATCACCTGCGGCAAAAACGCTCAATAACCAATACATTTTTTACCTTACCCGCAAACACAGTCATTAGCTATTGATTACATTCTATTAACCATCTTTGACGCCCAAAACATCTGAATCAACTGACCTTTAATTTTTTCCCAAATTAATGAAGCGTTTCATTTTAATTGCTATTCCCTTTTAATATTATTCTCAGTCGTAATTGTGTACGACCACCCGGCTTATATTGATGATATTATCGTTTACGTCCAGGGCAAAAATCATTCGATCTACAATTGAAATGTTACGTTTCACCGAGCCGATCGATATGTCAAGAGGAATCAATATCAATTGACGTTAAAATGGAAATAGATTTCTAGGGTTAATTGTAGGGTTAATCAAATGTGGTTCTTGTGGCATGACATGCGAGAGCGTCGATGGAAGATTTTGATTGTGACAATATTCATTATGTCATGGTTTTGCGCACTAGTTGTGTATTGGATTATAATTATAATATTGAAAGCAAGCAACTTCTGCTTTATGAAATTTTTGTTTGTAAAGAAAAGAAAGAAAGAAATATAATTTTATTTGTCACAGAAAAAACGTGCTTAGGAAAACATAATAATTATGTAATAAACTCGAAGGTAAACATTACACAAAACAGATATACTTATTTATATAATCACGAGCACAAAAAAACAAATAGTCGGCAGCTGCACGTCATGACTCAGCATGATGCTGTGCTATGGGGGACCCACAGCACAGCGCTGATTTTCAGTGTTCACCCGAAAAATACGTACGGAACCCAAGTCAGGTTGTACAATTTTTTGGTATCATTTGATCGCTGGGCATAAGTACCCCTACCCTTGATTGCCGTATTATTTCACTTTACAATCATGATACATGTTAGTATCAGTCTGAGAAGACGTATCGATGAACGACATTCACCAAAGAATCAGCTCGTCATCATTATTCAACTCGCTGGCACATCCAAAACCAAACAAATATACATGATGACGATCCATTCCGTACATATCACTCTTTCAAACACGACAGTTAATAAGCCCCTGAGATATTTCTCATGTCTTCGAATTATCACCTCACGGCATTATCACCTCCAACATCTAATAAAAATTCTAGATTCTCTGCGACGGCCGTCCAGGCCCTCTCTCGTGGCTTGCAGGTAATAAATCGTGTTAAACAAGTAGGTTGGGGCGTTTTATCAAAGTCAATCGGTATCACGCCGCCAGCCGTGAGTAATTACTTGATACTTCTTCCTTTGATAATCTAATTTCTACTCTATTCATATGTGATAAAGTTGTAGTTTGACCCAACCCTCTAATGATAGTGTTGTCTGTCTTTTTCTGTCTTCATCTTTTTAGTGTTGGTCTTTTGATAGCTCGGATGTAATAGTGTGTTTTAGAAAATTTTGAAGTCAGACCAGTCAATTATGAAATTCAAAGAGATGGTTAAATCATTATGTTTTATCTTCCAGACAGATTTTACGTAAATTAACATGATTGAACTCTAAATTGCAGTCATAAAATGAAGAGGAATGACGTAGATTTTTATCGAAATACTTCTGCTTGGTGCTTGGTGGTAAATGGATGGTTATTTGTAATTATGAAATCACGTTTCGGCATTAATGGTGGAGGGATCCTGCAGAATGCCTTATTTTTCGTAGTTTACATATTTTTCGTAACAATACAACTAACTTTAGTAAATACAGCTGTAGGTACAACTTTGTTGTAGCGACTTGAAACGTATTCTGACATGAATAGTAAAGTCGTGAATGCTTACAAGGTACTCCTGCCAACAACTTTTATGGCGATTTCATTCAAATTATGTTAAGCTTCCCACGCAGTCAAAAGTCGTGATTCTTAAAAGGTTACTTCAGAATCCGATAAAAACAAAATAATAAGTCACTATAAGTATAGAAGTTTTACTCGAATATTGAACAAAACACAATACATACTTGGAAATAATTTTAGGATACCCAATGGCAATCAAAATAACCACCTTAAGATAAAATCAATTTTGGTACAATTTCTCTGAAAACAGGAAGGATTACTAGATATATTGTAATATTTTTGAAAGCCTCAATCGTGATTAATTTATAAATTGATTAACTCTATCATACTATTAATCTAAGACGGAACATGCTTGCAATTTTGAGGAAAGTAAGTCAATTAATGCTCTTAATAAAATAATATTTATGTTTATTGTGGTTCACGCAACGTGGGCTGTTCATTTATTTTTACCCGACTGCGGCGAAGCCAAAAAAGGAGGGTTATGTGTTTGACCTGTATGTATGTATGTCCGTCTCTATGTTCCCTCGTAACTACTGAATGGCTAAACCGATTTTGATGAATGAAATATTCATATTTATTGCGCGAGTGTCACTGGGCGTTTGACAGCAATTTGCAGCAAAAGGTGTGTTTTCGAAAAAAAAATATCTCCCAAGCCTATTGAGTGAGATATCAAAATGAAGGGTTTAAAATGGTGTTTACAAAAATGTATACATATTATAATTATGTATAAATTTAATTTAAATGAGAAAAGATAAAAAGAAGTATCCCGAAATTTTGGAGTGAGTAATAGGCCGCCATCACCCGATTATAACTGAGTAAATAATCAAATTTACCGTTTTATAACCCTAACTAAAAAGTTTAAAATAAGAAAAGTAAGTAAATAAAAAAAATCAAAATATCCGACTGCGTAAAAAGTGAACTTAAAAAAAGATGGAAACAAGATTTATATAAATTAATACTTTAAGCAATCTCATGCAGTCGGAGGCAATAGGTCGTTATTGTTAAGAAGATGCCTCCAACTGCATTAGGTTGTTTATAGTATTAATTTATATAAATCTTATTTCCATCTTTTTTAGGGTTCCGGACCCAAAAGGTAAAACGGGAACCCTATTACTAAGGGTCCGCCGGCTGTCTGTCTGTCCGTCTGTCACCAGGCTGTATCTCATGAACCGTGATAGCTAGACAGTTGAAATTTTCACAGATGATGTATTTCTATTGCCGCTATAACAAAAAATACTAAAAAACAGAATAAAATAAATATTTAAAGGGGCTCCCATACAACAAACTTGAATTTTTTGCTCGATTTTGCTCTTTATTGATAACGGCAACAGGTGGACGCTTGAAATATTCACAGATTATTTAGTTATATATTCACTTTAAAAATAAATAATTAAATTAAAATAATACAAATATTTAAGGGGGGCTCCCATACAACAAACGTCGTTCGTTTCGCGACTTCGTGCGCGAGTCCGACTCGGACCTGGCCGGTTTTTTAAGTTCAGTTTTTATGCAGTCAGGTTTTTTGAATTTTGAATTTACTTTTAACTGACGCTCTCGTATCCATTGAAATAGGTAGATTTAACAAAATGCTCTTTAAAATGATCCCAGGATAAAGAGTTGTGATAAAAATGACGATAAAAATATTGTATATTCACACATTTGCAGACCAGAGATTACTCTTACCTACAAAAACACATTTTATGTTAAAACAGAACACACTTCACAAAAATCTTGATTTTGAAATTAATAAATTAGGAAATGTCGACCAATATCTTGGACTAGCTATGATTTCATCTTTACTTTCACCACAATACATCATAAACGTCGTAGCACGGATGTAGAATTATCTTTAGCCGCAGACATTCGAAAATTACTCTCATAAATCACTCACTAATGATATCATCCATATATACCTACGCACTAATAAAAGCTAATCTAGATAATGCATTCAGGTCATATACATTATCGACATAACCAATGATAATGAATCATTATGATAAATTGACTAAAATTGATCCAATTTCAAACGATGACGTTAAGTATAAATTGGATTGATGATTGTTTTACTGTCCACCTTTCAACGTCTGTCAAAGCCATTGATATTAAATGTGTCTATAAATTTATTTTTATGCTGTTTGTTCAAAATGAGGCGCAATTTCAGATTTTTGGTACGAATATAATTAGAATTGGTGTGTCTTTTTATTTTTTCATGTTAGCATATTTCATAAATCTCTATGATGTTTATGAATTGCATTATAAGTTTTAATCATGCGGCTTTATATACCTTAATAGATTAGCTAAGAATTCATTCACATGACTAAGTCAAAATCAATTTCTAGAATCCATTGCAGGTACTCGCACTCTTTAAATTGAAGTAAAAAATAAGCTCACTCACATCTTCACAAATCAAGCACCCTCAATTCCAAGCAACACATTGATATTTTTCCAACGTGTCATTTCGAATTATATTTCTGTCAACGTTTATCAAATGCACATCGACACATTTGTTCACAGAAGCGATGAAATATTCAAGTTTCTTGGCATCTGCGAGAGCTATCAATTTAATAACGTCATATTTGTTTTGTAAATACCATTTTATTTTTCGATGTGTGTAGAATTTTGAGTTTCATCACATTCATCACTAATATATTGCTGTTTTTGGGCTTTTTTTGCATTTTCTCAGACTTTTTGCATTTCTCAGACCATTCTTTAAATCCGCTTTGCTTTACTGGAACTAGTCGTGTGTTCATTCGCAAGCTCATCACTATACACAAGTTCTCCGTTTACTTCCTACGCAATTTACTGAGGATATTTTTTGATAACTCACATAACTCCAGTATATTTTTGTATAGTGTATAAAATCAAAAATGAAACAAATGGTGTCTCACATAATATAAATTTATGTCATACTACAATAGATATTGTAATAATATTTTTCTATAATGTGCACACGGTAGGACAATAAATTGACAGGTTAAAGATTCTTAAAAAGTTGGTAAGAGAAACAGTTATAAAATCATAAAACAATTATTAATGATAATCACATCAAAAATAAATAATCAAATGTTGTAGCTGTAATTTTTAAATTCTGTTACTATTAATCTAAGTAGGTATTATATATCTCTATCTCTGTCTAAATGAAGAGCGAAGCTCTTTTATTTATCCATTTATATCACCGGCCAATATGGAACTGTGTAGCAACAGAATTATTTCTTACTTGCTCTGTAGTCTCACACCAAGCTAAGCACACCACAAGCACTAATCGTCTCAAACAAAATAACTTCAGCAATTAAAACGCAATCCCATCCTTGAGGTCCATCCATCAAGCTATTAATCAACACTTGAAAAAAAACTCACAAAAAGCTTACAAATAAACATTCTTCAAACACATTACGCAATATACCGACCATCATTCTAACCGACTCGGTTGATTGATGACTGCTGCAATCATGAATGCCGAAGGACCAGCGAACAAGACCTGTACTCGGAACGAAGGGCCAAATCCTGAAGGGTCAATTTATAGTAGGCTGGCAAAACGGTGATAAATGAATGTTCGGATAAACATGGCTACTTTATTACAGAGAACGGTTATGATTTATTCATGCTCTTGTCAGATTTGAGAGGTGGTTGCACTTGGCGCCTTGAGAATTGTACCTTTAGTTTGCGCTCTAAAACTCGTGTGTTAATTTTGTTTGACTTTAAAGTAGCGGGATGTATTTTTTTGTTTTCTGAGTAAGCTAGAACTTTTTTTGGCTAACGCTTTTACTGCAGTAGTTTTTTTTCTTTACTGTCTTTTCTATAAATAATAAACTCCGAAATGGTGACCAATTCGCAATGCATTACGAATCAGAAAGATTATAATATATATAACGAAGGTAATTCACCCATTTGGGGTACCTCGTCATCAGAGTCCAAGTTCGACATGGTGTAGGTAAGAAATAATAGTCTCAACACTGATTACAACCGTCTATTTAATCACTCGCGATCACAAAATAACAAAATCTCAAATAATCAGGCTGATGGAAACGGATTAAAGTACGGAAACGCGGTAAGTTCGCTACAGGATAGCAGAACGACCTCACGCGCTCGTGTCTGATCAAAAAGTGCAGTCTCAACTCAAATGTCCAATGTCCAACGACAACTGACAGCTGTCAAACCTGCCACCAAGCACACTGCTTGACGTTTCCGACAAACGATAATAGATGGCGTTGTTCTAAATTAGCGATAATCAATAGTGATTCTGCGACATATAGATAGAAAATGGGAGAAAAAGTTACATCAATCAATTTTCCCGCCATTTCCAAACTATGTTAGGGTCGGCTTCCAGTCTAACCAGATGCAGGAGAATACCAGTATTTTACATGGAGCGACTCCCTATCTGACCTCCATAACTTAGTAACTAGGTAAGATGATACCTTTTGGGTAAGACTGGTTGTCAGAATTTCGGGCTTCTGACGACCCGTAACGACTGTCAAAGATCCACGAATGTCAGCCAGGACCAACGCCCTAACGTGGTTTCCGAGGCACAGAGGAGTCTCAGTATGTAAAGATGGTTACCCATCCACGGAACAACCCCGGCAATCGTTACTGAACCTGATAAATAGACCCGTGTGGCTGTTATTACTTAGCCACGAGCTCCTCATGAGAAAAAGTTACCTGACGATCGAAAAGTATTTATTTTAAGGCACTAAAAAAATCCGAGAACGCAATGGAATTGAGGTATATTATCGTCCTTGCGTATATTATCTTTAATCCTTACTAGCCATTTATATGAACATTTTCAGCGTCACATCGGGTTAATATAAAATTAATTTTATAGGGCTTTCGTAAGGACTAATACGTTAGTGTGGAGCCGGGCTCCGTGTGGTGCCGGACGTAAAGAATAGCATCATCCCATTTCTTCCCGTGGGGAACTTACTAGACAATGGGCAGCAGCGTTTTCTATGCATTTTAATACCATACTGCGATCGCCAACCCGCCTGCCAAGCGTGGCGATTATGGCAACCCCCCCCCCTCTCCTTTTGGGGGAGGCCTATGTCCAGCAGTGGACGTCTTTCGGCTGGAATGATGATGAAGAATAACGTTAGAATTTAGTTTATATTCTTTGGTGTGAATACAGAAACATGACATATCAAGACACAATAATTACGTTCAGTTTTTTTCATTTTGTCTGTTAAGCTAATTCATTTCTAAGAAAATAAATCGGTCACATCAAGTCTGTCGTAGTTGATATTAAAGAAATAACTAGTTACTTCGATGAAAACTCATTATTGTGACTGAAAAGCTAGAACATATTCACGAAAAAAACATGTTACCAACGTATAAATAGCGAATATATAATGCACACAAGTCGACAATGATTACGTGTTATATATTTTACTTTATTGTTGTTAAAGAAAATAATAAAACACGTATTCATTAGTTACAAGAAGATCAAACTCGTTGGAAGCTTCTTTCAATTATTATCTAGTCGCGGCATGACCGATGCTCGCATTGATGAGCGCTACTAATGACTACGATGCCTTTGTATCGGACGCAGTTGAGTGTGGAGGAAACGAGAGATGAGCGAAAAGAGTAGGTTTAGTCATACCTGCTTACGTATTGGTAAGGACATGGAATTAAGCCACTTATCTGCTGATAGGATAATAAGAATACTGCAAGTGCAGTGACCACCCTTGTCGTACATTTTTTTGAATCACCAAATCTAGAAATACATCCACTGAACACAATAAATGCCAATCAATGATCACTGATCAATATGCAATTTATCTAATATAATGTTCAAATTAATACATTTTATATATACTTAGGTGTTATTATTAAAACTCGCTCCTCAACAGTTTCTTTTCTTCAATCCTCTCGTTAAATAAAACTTACTACTGATAAAATCAAATGTTGGAATGACGATTAAAACGTGAATTTTATAAATTCATAATTTACCCATTTTTCGTACCAACATGACATTTAAATAATAAATTGACATCATAAAACATGAATTAATGACTTCATACATTAAGGTCAACATATTAATCTTTGAGCATCAATTTAAAGTGGAAAATTAAGTATAAAAGCCGTATTTTGCCCAAACTATACCTGTTCATGTTCTATAGCGATTAATATGATCGGTAATGAGTTTGACTGTGGTTTCATAATACCTGATGATGGTATTGTTTCTCTAGTGTCTCTAAATGGTATCAAAATACACTTCTCGCTCTTCTCTTATCATCTTCTGCTTACTTTTTTCTTGTACTTTTTATTTGCAAAAATAATATTGTGATTATTAATGCCAATAAGATGAAATAGCCCTGAATATACTGGAAACGAGTTAAATTCCTCTAGATGATACGAGTATACATAATGAGAATGTCCTTTACGAAATACCAAAAAAAATGTATAACATAGTATAAGTATTAAAAATAGTTCACCCTTAAAAATCCAAGCAACAAATATTTCCACAATTTTTCCAACCCCGCACACACTGTAGTCGCACCAGCGACATTAACAAGCCGCCCGGGGCGCCCTCTGCCAGCAATTTGTCAACGTCAAAACTCATTTTTATTGTAACCAAGTTGTCAACTTGGCCCCTTATATCTTTATAATGACACGTTACCAAGTAGCTTTCTTTAATGTCACTTTGAGACAATCGTTCGTGACATTTGGTTAATGACACTCAACGTGTAATTTTGGTCTTTTGAGTTGAGCGAGAAAGTAAAATGTTAAATTACTTAATTTTTTACCAGGATAAGTTTTATAGAGGCTTTGATAACCTTTAAGGATAATATCGTGTTGCAAAATTATAGGAGGTCACTTTGGTCAGATCTGCCTCTGATATACACGTTTTCTTCTTTTATCTGCATACATTGTAGGTACGGTTGCTATCTTTTTCAGTATTACTAAAAAACATGTTAATTATCATCAGTACAAAAAGCAATAGCAAGTTAACTGTATATTTTATTCCCTTTGACTCGTTTGTTATATAATATAGCTGGTCTTCCATTCAGAACACTCATTCGCACCATCTTTCATCAGTCCAACTTCACCCTTTACATCTTAAGTTCAAAGATCATCAGAATAATTACTCACACAGTCATTAGCTGTAATAAGTGCATTAACAATATCTAATCTACCCCCCATCTATTTGCTAGGCAATCAATATCTGTCAGAGAAATCATACTAATCTTATTATCTGGTATTAATATGTGATTTATATTGACTGAGGCTAGATATAGTATTGTTTATTAGCAAGTTTACCTCGGCGTTCGATAAAACGACTTTACGAAGCTTAGATCGTGATCGATCGGTTGATTCTTATTTGAAATCAGCAATATTGGTAGATTGATATCTGGGGTTTCCATGTCGGAGTAGATGGCAATGTAGATAATTTACACGAATGGCGTGGTGGTTAATTTTATGAGTTTGTTGCTTGGAGTCGCAAATTAAATTTTTATGTTGGATTCCATTATAAATGGGGCAATGGATAAATTGCTTCTGTACTAACAGCTGTATGTTCGATTTTCATAATGGAAATGTGAATTCGTTTAGTTCAAATAATTTATTTTACTCACACATTGTGATAATTGTTTCTCCTTGGGTTGCCATTTCTATTAGTTCTCCCTGACTGTTCTGAATTTCCAAAAACGTTAAGAACTCTTGCGAAAATTAAAACAATCACCAAGTAGGTACTTTAATTTTTCAGCTCATCCCCGACTTACGTCTAAAGAAGTAATTAAAGCGGCCACAGAATGAAGACACTAATGGCTTCAAGTCACACGGGAGCGGGATCCTGACAGGATGATGGATCAGCCACTCCACCTAATGACTCCTTATGTTACGAACTGTAAGTCATCGCGCTTATAATACGATTAGATATTGCGTGAGTACTTTGTTTTTATAATGTTGGTGTAGTTGTTGTGTAGGTGGCCGCGAAGGTACGGTTCTGAATTTGATTCCTGAAATAGTTAAATAGGTGTATTAGGTAGGTAATATTTTAGGCAAGATACAGACACAATCGTGTTAATAATAAATTGGTAATGTTTTAGCAAGTATGAAAAAGATAAACAAAATCAAATCAAATCAAAAATATTTTTATTTCACAGCCTGCATGGGCATTTATGAAACGTCAGAAGCTCGGTTCCAAATGGTCGTTTCCTATGGAAAAGGGCCGGAATGAAACTCCACGGTTACTCTTTTAAAAAAAATTGGCTTTTACAATATTTTCAAATTACAGTGTTAATAGGTATGAGAGGACAGCGTGAGAAACAATTAGGCAGATAGGTATAATATCTATTATTGGAAAGTACCTAGTTTATTTTGACCTGCAGCCAATTTGGTGGCGAAGCTATTAAAAACTCACACTATTCCAATGCTTACTTTAGGATGCATATTCAGTAGGCTATAATAATCCTACCATATCCCATGGGCACGTCTTCCCTACCATTATTGCGCCCCTGGTCTACTCTTTGATACACAATGATCTCTGTAGTCCCATGAAAGATGAGGCTTCAAGGGTTAGGGTGAATCTTTGGGTTCATTCGAGCAATCGAGTCTGGTTCAACCATGCTGGGGTCGGTGCATTTCATTCATTCATTGGAAAGTATCTAGTTTATTTTTTACATAATCTAACTGGATCAAGGATGCTGTTTCAAAATATGGGGAAAACAAACAGTTCACAGTCTATCATTTGAAAATATTGAAGCGAATGTCATGCCATTGAAAACACACAAAGAAAATTAGGTTGATCAACAAAAAAAAAAAACAGTATTACCAAGTTAATGTTTTTGGAATCAAACCATTTGAAATAGATTTAACACATTAACACAGAATAAGTCTGTTAAAGATCCTGATATTACATAAAATTCAACAAAAATATGTGCTATCTGTGGATAAATTCCCAGCTTTACAGTTAAAACAATAAACCTGTCCATACATCATCTTGAACTGTACTTGTCACCTATCTTTCGGCATTTCGGCATTTACTGCCGGCGCAATGCCCGTCAACTGCCAACAATGTAGCGACGATTGACAATCTATTAAACATCTCTGTCCGTGCCAACTAGGTGTGAAAGATGCATAGTTCTGCTGTAATTAAACTGGGCACTAATATTTTTAGAAATGTTTTAGAGGAGGTGGTGACAAAAATTAAAAAAAGAACAGTAATGTTCTATACTTCTTGTTATTAAAAGTTTTTATTTAACTTGCAATGTTCGTAGGTATGTATGTAAGTTGTCCGTTAAACCGGCCAAGTGCGTGTCAGACCACGCACAATGAACGGTTCCATAGTTGGGATGAATTTATCCCAAAAACAAACTTAACATTGTCGTTGAAAAACATGCTCTCCCCACACATCGATATACGTTACGGTCAATAATCCATCTGCAAATTTAAGTTGGTCGACTATTACTCATTAACTTGTAAAGCCTACTTAGCTGTGATAGTTTTTCTTTTAACTTCGTTATGTATACTACTGCCATGAATTTTAACACTTGATTCTAACAAAAAATTGCGCTTATTATTAAACAAACGGATCCCTGAATTGAAAAATGGTTTTCACAGTAAACGGTCAGGTCAATCCAACGATACCCCACACCACGGAATAGACGAGAAAAAAAATATCATCCCCATTTTACGAGCATTTAAGGGATCGTGGTTATATTTTACGACTATCTCGGCGTGATTAAAATTTATACCCAAATTACAGCTTTCTAGTACTGAGCGTCTCTGAGCTAAGCCGGGGACAGACGGACGGATGGACAGACAGACAGACGGACATGGCGAAACTATAAGGGTTCCTTGTTGACTACGGAACCCTAAAAAGCAAACCAATTTTCAACCGCTAACTGGTATCTGCGGGCTAATTACGTAACACACTATCAGTAGGAATCGGTTTGAATTTGACAATTCCACAACATTCATTGCGATATTTACGTTGTTGAGCAGACAAATTTGTCTAACATATGAAGCAATGGATTAGCAATATACTTCAAAATCATTCCAATTCCGATTCAAACTGTGGTACGCAATTAGTGGGCTGATTGAGCTAAAATTTGCCTTACATGTGTAAGTTTGGTGACGACCTGATCTGATGAAGGAGCCGGGAAGTAAAGTGATTGGAACTTCCTGATGGCAAATGGTAGGACCGTCGAATTTGGGCCAGAACATTTTTTTATCATGAGTACTTTCTACGCAAATATACGGTTAAAAACCTAGGAGTGACCATGGACCACCTATCGTGGACTGCCCATGTTGTTCAAGCAGTCGCAAAGTACACTACACGTTCCATTCGTTAAAATGCCTCCAGAGCTTCTTACCCTTGAATAGCAAAATCTCCCTTGCTCAAACTCTCATACAGCCTCATAGACTACGCTGATGCCTGTTATTTGGACGCCACCGAGGCGCTTTTAAATAAACTTGAGCGTTTGCAAAATATCTGTATTCGTTTTGTTTTTAACCTATAAAAGTATGATCATGTTTCTAACTTTCGCAAGATACTGAAGTGGACGACTTCGCAGGAACCCTCGGATATTGTGTCTGCTATTTAACATCCTTCACAACCCTAGAACGCCATCCTATCTGCGGGGAAGCTTTTCCTACGCCCGTTCTTCTGATGCACCTTGCAGGTCACGTCTTAAAAATCTCCTTAAATCACCTCCCAGTCTACCGAATTTTACTCCTACTCCTTCTCTGTACACTCGGTTTCGTTGTGGAATTCATTGCCACCTGACATTAGGAACTGCCAAACTGTTGCGGTTTTAAGAAGAGTGAAAGAACACTATCTTTCCACTTCGTCATAGTTGTATATT
Organism: Tiliacea aurago; assembly: GCA_948098905.1. Taxonomy (NCBI): domain Eukaryota; kingdom Metazoa; phylum Arthropoda; class Insecta; order Lepidoptera; family Noctuidae; genus Tiliacea; species Tiliacea aurago. The sequence goes on from OX402582.1 coordinate 27,187,338, forward strand.
ATGTATTTATTAGTTTATACTTAAGTATATATATTTAAGTGATATTTATTTTAGAAGTTTGCGATCTGTTTAAAAATAAAGTTTTTATTTTATTTTATTTTTATTTATGTATGTAAGTACACACATGTAAGTACTATTACATTATTACTACTACTATCTAGCTATTCAAAGGGGGAACGCTGCCAGTATCTTCGGAACCTTGCCTAAAGGGACTCCTTTTAATAATATATTTTAGTTATTATTTTTAAAAAAAACTATATTTTTTTAGTTATAGATAATGTAAATAATTATTTTATATTTTGGGAATAAATTTTATTAAAGTACAAGTACATATAAATATACATTAAGAGACTATTCTCTTAATGTATGTTTATATTTAAATTAGTTAATAGTATTTTTTTTTTTTTTTGTTGTTCTACTCTTACACACGTTGTCTACTTTCCTATCGCAGGTATGCTGGAATAGATTTCTTTAGAAATATGCATCATCTTTGCACGTATTTTTCTGTTCCTTTCTTCTTGTCTGTTTATATGGTGTGTACATAAACTGTTGCATAAATAAAAAAAATGCTGAGGGTATGAAGAAGTTGATATCAAATGATCTGAATCCACTGTTTTTTTTCAATAAATATCTGTTAGACCAGATGCTGCACAGCCTAAATGGAGCCTCTTGGCGGGATGGCCTCGGCATGAATTTGGACAAGACAAAAGTCATGTACAATTCACACGTCTTGCCGAGTCCATTCTACATCGAAGGGTCTCTTATCGAAGTTGTGAAGGAGTATGTCTACTTAGGACAAGTCATCCAGCTCGGTAGACACAACTTTGAGTAAGAAGCCGACAGAAGGATCCAGTTGGGTTGGGCGGCATTTGGAAAACTGAGTCAAGTCTTCTCGTCACCTATGCCGCAATGTTTGAAGACTAAGGTCTTTAACCAGTGCGTCCTGCCCGTCATGACATGCGGTGCCGAAACGTGGACACTGACAGTCGGGCTGGTCTACAAATTCAAAGTCGCTCAGCGCGCTATGGAGCAGGCGATGCTTGGAGTCTCTTTGAAGGATAAAATCAGGAATGAAATTATCCGGAAAAGAACCGGAGTTACCGCTTGCAGAGTAAACAAACTGAAGTGGCAGTCTGTGGGCTGGCCATGTTTGTCGAAGGACCGATGGCCGATGGAGCAGACGAGTCCTGGAGTGGAGATCGCGTATCGGCAAGCGTAGTGTGGGAAGCCCCCCAGCTAGATGGACCGACGACCTTAAGACGGTGGCTGGGTCAGACTGGATGCGGAAGGCGGAGGACAGGGTGTTGTGGCCAAACCTGGGAGAGGCCTATGTCCAGCAGTGGACTGCGATAGGCAGGAGTTGATTGATTTGTTGATCTGTTAGACCGGAACTAATGTGTACAGACCTGGCCTGTATTTCAATTGGGTTGTATTTCGATGTATGGGTTCCATATCATCAAAACTAAGGGAGAATAAATGTGAAAATGCTATATGTATCATTGGTATAATTTTTTTTAAAATAATAAACCTTCCGTCAACTGCATGGAATACACAAGTAGTTATTATGAACAAGCAAAACAGTAGGTAAATATAAAATATAATTTTTTATTCAGACAAACCAATAAATAAGTTCCGAAGAGTTTTTAGTCTTAACTAAAAAGTAAAAAAAAAACAAGTTTTTAAAACGAACTAAAGTTCTTTTTTTTGCCGTCGTCTCTTCATTCGCCCTCTTCCTTGCCATATTTATCTAGTATATCATGGCAGTCCAATCATAGTTTCTTTGGTCTTTCTATAATTTGACAGTTAGTTTAACACAGTACAAATTAATTTCAGTTCAGTTACAGCAATGTTATTTCCTGAATTATTTATTTTACGACTCGTAAGACGTTAAATTAAATGAATTTCCTAGGACACGCTTGGTGTCGGTAATTTTACAACTCGTCCCTATAGCTGGGCAACAATCCCAGCGGACACTCAGATCAGACCACCTTCGATAATAACACCGTGACCCTGAAAAAATCCTGTCAGCATTGTCACGGAGGTTTTCATATATTTTCGCCTTTGATTGATACTTCAATCTTTTTGCACTTTCTGTACTTAGCGTTAATGTCATCATCTACCAAAGACATTAAATTATTTACTTAACAATAGACAGGACATAGCGAACAAAATCGTAATCCGATACATTTGTCCTAGTGGACAAAAGTCGCTCAGTCTAGTGTGGTACCCTTACATGTCAAGTTGTATTCGTGTCCACCAAAAGAAAATTATTTTCGAAGTATATAATAAATTGTGCATTATGGTATTGCAAATCTCGTAGTGATAAACCGACCAAAATTAACCACGGTATATTTTCGTCAGTATTTTGTATTCCAGTATTTAAATAAATAATTTTCTTAGATGTTTCAAATTATTTGACGGTACGTGTCGGTAAAAGTGTATCGTGTCAAACTTAGCTATGGTGTAATTTTGCTACATTTAAGCTAGATGGCGTCAGTGAGACATGGGATCACAATGTTTCTATGACATTACTTCTGATAGCCTCTCTATATTAGTATCTATTTTAAATCTCTTTGTCATCTACTATATTTATTAATAATTTAACAAAATACTTTCAATCAAATTAATACGTAAAGCGAAAACTTTGTACCCCTTTTTACGAAAATTACGCAGATGGAGGAGTATGAAATTTGGCACAGTTAAAGTTTATATGGAAGAGGAGTGATATGGAAGATATAAATTAAATTAATAAAAAAAACATTACACACATTACCATGTTTTTGACACGCACACATAGTACCAGGATAGGTGACAGAAGTGACAGCTTGACCATGGAATAGGTAAGTACTACTCATGGAATTAGTAAGTACTTTATAGATTATAAGTAGAGGGGGTCGAATTTCGACCAGTAGTCGACCACTAGTATTAATAATTATATTATTATGTTGTAATCATTACGCAAGTGTCAACATTATCATACATCATAAAAATGCACAGACTGACACCAACTTACTTAGGAGATATATAAACTCCAAGCATAATAATCGTCCCAATTTTGTAAATGGCAGATATATCATACTTAGACGAAAAACCACGAAATATCATAATTATATATCGAACAGTTTTGAAGTGGTAATTGATATGAACCCGTAATCCGGTTGCGAACTAGACTAAGCCCAACAGGTTTGAACTTTAGTCAAACAACAAATTAATCTCAATATACGTAAATAACTGGCACCTGGTTTACAACTGACCCAAATGTTAGTAAGCTGCTTTTATGAAGCCAATAACTTGGTAATAACACTGTTATTAACATTGTCCCGCTAACATTTGTAAATTCGTTTGTAGAATGTCGATACTAACATTTTATTTTACATGCGTATAATAAAATGGGTTTCACTAACTCTATGGACTTCATTTTAGGTGAATTTTCAATGCAGATCATAAGTAGACTCCGATTAATTTTCTAGAAGCACTGCATCAGCTAGTATTTACAGTAAACACTGCGAGGATAGGTAACGTAGGAGAAGATAATTAAGCACAACAACAAAGTTATAAGACAAGAAAAGCGCTGATGAATTTCAGAGAAGATTCCGAAGGTTCCGAAGCAGTATCTCAAATGCAATACGAGGAGATAATTTGGTCCTTGCGGTTAAATCATCATGATAGAAAAATGCAAGATTTAAATTATTTACTAGATTCTCAGATCATTTTGTAAAAGCTCCTCCTGATAACCGGAAAAGGGCGTAAACTCTCACATCCTACAACACATTTTTCATATCACACGCTTCTATTATATTATTATTATCATGTCGTGCACCTCTATTATAATAACGAGTGGGCCTCGTAATAATTTATTACCACCATTAAAGTTACCAACATGTTAAACGCGCCGGTTGCCCAGCGGGGCACCTTATTATGCCCACTACTGAAATGCTAAGTTTCTTATTGATATCCTTCATGATTGATTGCTATATGTAACTGACAAAATTGTGGAGTTTGTAAATTATTTTGGAATTTCGTTTGGTGTGGTCTTTCTGGGACTGAGGGTGGTCTTTTCGGTTCAAAGGGCCATTAAAACACTTATGGAAGGTGTGAGGACCATGGTCCTGAATACTGATGGTATTACACTGCAATCATCTTGAATATTACTGAGTTAATAATTATGGAAAGCAAAAATTATAGATTTTAAAGATCTCTTCGTCATACTGTGTAAATGCATAGTTAATACTAACTAAGGATACTTGAGGCATCAGATTTAATGTTTATGTTCCTTTGCTCGATAATATGAATTATTTATTTATTTAATGCACAATGTACACAACCTAATTACACCTTATAGCAGTTACACGCTAGACTTATACTAGTGAGTACATGACTCTGTTAGGGCGCAGCAAGATAACTTAAAACTAGTAGGTACTGAGTATCATGTAGCTTAGGCACTTTTACAATTTAAAATATTATAATAATATCTATATCTAGTTTTATAGACTTATACTAATTATATGCTTATATCTAGTTTTATTTTATATGTAAAATATTATAATATATTATAATTAACACACAGACTGGCTGGCTGGTTCATTTGAACTCTATTTTAACACTTTATCTTCCATAAATTCTTGGATACTGTAGTAACATTTTTTAAGAGCAATGCCTTTATCCTAGCTTTAAATACACATGTTGTTTTTGTGGACCGTATATTTTCTGGTAATTTATTAAGTTGGTAAATCATCAGAATCAAACTAACTAACAACACTCATCGTCATCATTTCAACCAAAAGACGTCCACTGCTAGTCATGGGTAAACCCTCCCTTTGGGGGGAGGGTTTGCCATAATCGCCACGCTTGACAGGCGGGTTGGCGATCGCAGTATGATGTTAAAATTCTCAAGTGAGTCCCTTAGTCGCCTTTTACGACACCCACGGGAAGAAAAAGGATGGTGCTATTCTTTACGTTCAGCACCATACGGAACTAACAACACTACCAGAGGGCAAACGTGTTTGAAGGATAATCTCATTCGCTTATAGTTAACGATCACTGATTACAGAAATCCTATCAATTGCCAGTAATAATGACACAAAATTATACACATTGTAATGACAGTCACCGACATTAGGAATACAACAAATTGCTGTCATAAAGACGTTTGTGTCGCTCTGTAATTGGTTGGAGTTGTGAATTCGTCATGTGTTCGTGAGCCTAATTAGTGTGTGTGATGCAGGTGTTTGATGCGTCCAATTATCGAAATGTGTCGCTTGGAAGTTCCCTAGATATGCCCGATGTATTAATATATTGATATCTAGTTGCGTTAACAGAAGAATTCAGCTGGGCTGGGCAGCACTTGGGAAGCTTCGTCGAGGCTTCTCGTCGCGTATTCCACAGAGCCTAAAGACGAAGGTCTTCAATCAGTGCGTCCTACCTGTTATGACTTACGGAGCCGAAACGTGGACACTCACGTTACGGCTGGTCCATAAATTCAAGGTCGCTCAGCGAGCTATGGAACGGG